>OX463757.1:21381737-24083193 GCA_949824845.1 Rhingia rostrata
ACTGGGATGACAATGGACTTCTCTCCTTAGTTGTTCGAACTGCCTTCTTACATTGTAGAATCAGTGGTTCCATTTTATTTTGACGAGATGTCTTCGGCCGTCTTTCGGATTTTAGTTTTACGAAGTTAACTTTGCCGGTGCACTATTTGCGTTAGTCAATCAAGCATTTTTAGCCACGTGACATGGTCGATTGGCCAATGAGAAAAGTCATCGGCAAAGTTGACTTGGGAAATATAAAACCTGGAACACGGCCATTATAAAGTCATACAGATGACGCACTGCATACAATAAAAATAGTTCTATGGCGGGTCGTACTGCCACAGCCCGTCATATGTTTGGATCTCGTTTCTCCTATGTGCACGTGCACGTCGCCCGTCTTTTTGTTCTCAATGCGTCATCTGTATGACTTTATAATCTTTGGTCCTACCAATGTCTATATCATCGGCGTATGATAGCAGTGTTTGTTTGGGAGTTTCTCAGAATTCTCAATAGCCATCCTGAAAACGGACGACTTAAAGCCGTATACCAAAACTAGACAGAGCTCTGTATAGTTCGTCTCTATAAATGCTGTCGTTTTCGGGTTTTAAATCGATGAATAGGTGGTGGGTATCGATTTGGACTTCTTCGGTTCTCTTGCGATTGCAGTCTTTCCACATTTAATTTGTTCACAGCATTTCTTATTCATGGATGGCAATAATGTCTGCTGTGTAACGCTTCCGCTAGTTTTTCGGTTGGACCTCATCAAGGGCATTACATTAAAAGCATAAACGATGAAGAAGTAAAGTACCGCCCAGAATGCATATCTGTAGCTGATGCTTGAATTTGAGTCAGAATTTAAAAACAAGGCAACCGATAAGCGCTTACACAATGAGTGTCTTCGTGAATATGTAGCTTGAAGTTGAATGGAGGGCAACTTCCAGATCCTATTTATTAGATACCCATAGGACGTGAGGGCATCAGTATCCACTACAGGTTTGAGTGCTTCCATTGGCCTCTCGGCTCTCCGCCGCTTCTCTTTTAAACCCTGAAGATTTTTATGTTGTCCTCGAATATATCGAAGCTGCAAGCTGCTCATAAGGTTTTTCACTTTGTCCTGAATGTATACGCCACCGTTGATTCCATCTTTAGAAAACTACCGCTGCCATATTTTAAAAGGACTATGTGTGAGCACACATCTTCCCGCCACTTTAATCTGCTACCGCTAAGACTTACACAGAGGTCAAGACCAAATCTACGATCAAGTTAAACTCAGAGGTCGAGATTAAAAATTGGTACCAGAAGAGAAAACCAAATAATTTGATTGTCCGTAAACTTTAAGCATACAAAGTAATCCTATCAGTAAAAGTCATGTAATCAGCTGATTTGCTAATCTCTACACAACCGTTTCCATATTATTCCAGTTATTTCATTTTCAATTACAAGAACAATTTCAATTCTAAATTTTTCTAATCTAATCAATGAAAAGTTACACACTTTGGACCATCTTAAGTGCATAGCTTCAGTGGGTGAAAACACAAAAAAAAAATAGGAAATCATGGCAAGTGCAGGAGCTGGTGCAAAATACAATACCGTCAATCAGTTGATTCTTGAAAAACGGGGGAGTCTCCTCGTCATCAAGATAAACAATCCCAAGAAGAAAAACTCCCTGAATCGAGTCACATACGTTGAGCTGACCAATATTCTCCGAACAGCATCTGTAGATGATTCTGTTGGCATCGTGGCCATCACTGGCGTCGGTGATTACTACACATCAGGCAATGACTTGAGCCAATCGCAAACCGAAATGGACATCGAAGTGTTTTTCCAAGAGCAGAACATGATAATTAAGAATATGATTCGGGCATTTTACGAATTCCCAAAGCTGCTAATTGCTGTCGTGAATGGACCTTGTATTGGCATCGGGATGACCACGGCTGCATTATGTGATGTGGTCTACTGCACTGACACGGTAAAACAAATTTCAATTTTGGTGTTCTTAGCTCCTAATTTTATTTTTTCAGGCATACTTTTACACACCCTTTACGAAACTTGGACTCTGCGCTGAGGGTTGTTCGTCCTATACATTCCCAAAGTTGTTGGGTAAATCGAAAGCCACTGAGGTGTTGTGTCTTGATCAGAAGTTAACAGCTGCAGAAGCTCTGCAATACAAGTTTGTGTCGGAAGTGGTGAAGCCAGAGGAATTGGACACTAAAATTTGGCCAAAAATCATGGAATTCACACGGCTTCCTCAGGGTGCCTTAAATGCGGGTAAGTCATTGATGATAAAGGCATGCCATAAGGAATTGGAAGCATCTTTGAATGCTGAATGTGATGAGCTGATGAGGCGGTGGTACACTGATGAGTTCTTCAACGCCATCATGGAGTTTAGTCAGAGGAAATCGAAGTCAAAGTTGTAAAAGTACGAAGAAGTTTTTTTTTGTAGATTAGATGTGGTTAACATAATAAATAGACTTGGGGTTGGTATACAATGATGTTGCAATGAAATTGGCTGTTTTATTGAATCGTCGAGATGGTTTGATGGGGTGGAACAGAGGAAGGGTGCAGCGTAGGTGGGTGCGTAAAATCATACGCTCTGATTTTCGTCTCTACGGAGTACTATTTTCAAACGTTGACAATTGCTCATGTGGTGAGGTTGACAAAGAGGCATTTTTCGGTAGTGGTACCCCGATACTGCTCATAGTTAGGATTTTTTTCTTCAACCAAACCCTATGACTACTACTACTGTTTAAGTACATCTCCACTTGACTCTATGTCTGGTTCATTTTTGACTTTAATATTTAACGAAATAGCAAATCTTAAGGCGTTTCAACCACTTCCTCCATCTAGATACTCACCAGCTTCGTAAATAATAAAACAAACACTTGCATTTCACTCAATCAAACCATTCGTATATTTTATATGATATGCTATCGCGTCGCGTGGATTCTTCTTAAAGTCTTTGTCCTTAAGCAGAGCTTGCAGGGAGTTCACACGACTAAGGAACTGTTTCTTCTTCTTCTTGATTTTGTCATTCGTATTCAATTTCTTGATATCTTCGGTTTCTTCAGTGATTCCAGTTTTAATATTTTCACGACTAAGCTTAAATAGTTCGTCAAGTGATGGCAGGGCGTCTTTTAGGACTTGCATATCACCCACAACGGCAGTCTTTTCACGCTTCTTCTTAGCAATCTCCTCCTTTCGCTGTTTCTTAAGCAACGCAAATTTGTCCAACAGGTTCTTGTGTTTTAGTTGAAACTTTTCCTTCTTATTTCTGTGCTTTTGTGGCGTTGCTGATGGTGTCTGGGCCAGTAGAAGCTTTCTGTCATCCGCTTTTCCCTTAGCCTTGAATGCTACTTTGGACGCCATTGAGGTGACTTCTTTTTTTGCGGCATCCATTCGTTTGGAAAGTTTGTGTTTCATAGCTCTGGCTTTGTTGACTTTTCCCATTTTGAAAAAAATACTAGGTGGTACCTGGAATAGTTTTATTATGAAAAATACCAAGAATTTTTATCAAGATGGATTATTTACGTTTTGAAATAGTTATGGTAAACTACAGGGTTTGTGCGACAGGATTTGTTTGATTGTTTTTATTTTTGAAACCTCGTGCCAGTACAGTACATGTAGTTGTCAGTTTTGTTATGGCAATTAAAATTTCTTCGAGTATCGAAGTACTTTAGGTTGGAAATGCAATGTCATAAAATGTCGTACACTTAAGGGGTAGCCTTCACCAGAAAACAAAGTGCTTTCACCAGTGTCTTAGGGCCCAGTTATAACTATCATTGAAAACCCTCATTGGAAATTTTCTTTTACTTCTTGTGGCTTTTTTATAAATTCAATTTTTGGCCAGTTGGTGTCAAAACAAAGCTTTTGAATTTTAGAACATGATTATCCAAACAATTTTAAATTTTTCATTATAGTTTTCGCAGAAAATCAATTCTTATATATCACTGATTAAGATTTATTTTAATGAAGCAATGTTTGCGGTTCCACCGAACTGAAACGGAATTTTCCAATAATACCTATAAGAAGCTATAGGGGTGACATTTCAATTCCATAATGTGTTGTGTTCCAATGAAGTTGTTTAGTGATAGCTATAACTGGACACTTAGACTTACGATAATGAAAATTATTACTTCTTTAATTGTGGTGGTTTTGTCAGTGTATGCGCAGCTCTTAAGTAGCGGTGGGTTCTAACTGCTGGCATATAATGACCTAGCGACTGGCAGTACAATACAAAAGTTGTACCCAGCGGTAATTCACAAAAAGTGACAGCTGTACGACAATCGCAGAAAGCACTAGTGTAAAAGAAAAAAACATACGCAACACCAAATACACACTCATTGCATTCATTCTTCGAACAATCAGCTCGCGAGTGAGAGCTCTCGTTTACAGATACACTAATACATAGTGGTTAGTTAGTTTAAAATAAGTTATTTTATATCTCATAGTGGTATTTATCAACTCCAATAGTGAGTGCAAGCTTTCTGTCCAACCCTCCAATAATATAATTTTCTAACATCGTCCTTGAGAAGATTGTGCAAAATTAAGGAGCCAACATTAGAGGCACATACCTACTGCAACTACAGACATACGCCGAGGATATTGACATCATTAGTCTGACTCAACGTGATTGAAAGTCACATTTGCTAGTAAGCTAGTAAAGCGAAGGAAGCAGAAAAATCGGGATTATCAATAAATATGAGGGCTAGACGAAGTATATGCTGTCTTCACGAAAAATAACACAACATCGATCAATTGGACAGAACGCCACCATTATAAGATATAACTTTGAGGTTGTAAGGGACTTTGTCTAGCTCGGCTCCGCTATAAACTCTGACAACAGCATATCGTCGGAAATTAAACGAAAAATCTGCCTTAGCGAGGTATCTGTCAGAGCGGGCAATTTTTCCCAACACATACTTCGTCGGAGGTTCAAATTCCGTTCGGATATGTGTCATAACTTTACTACATTTCGTTTATAAATTCCATGAAGTACAGGGTGTCCGCCGGGAAGGTATACTAGTTTGTTTGTTTATAATTTTTGATTAAATGAAAGAGAATGGATCTTATATTGATAAATGTTTTATTTAATGTCGGAAATTATGTATGGAATACAATATTAGGTAAATGTCCACCTCTGTTAGTCTCACAAAAGCGAGCCCTTTTGAGCACATTTTTCATTACATTCTCACACATTTCACGCGGTATTTAATTAATTTCATCACGAATATTTTGTTTTGAGTGGCTCAAGCGTTTCTGGTTTGTTTGCATAAACCTTGCTTTTAAGATATCCCCACAAGAAGAAGTACGGAGGAGCAGTCAAATCAGGCAACCGTGAAGGCCAATCAACATCACCATTTCTTGAAATAATTTGTTGTAGAAAGATTTCTTGTAGTAATTCCATTGTAATCCTGGCTGTATGCGATGTGGCACCATCTTGTTGATCCAACATGTTAATCAAGCCCAAAGCATGCAGTTGTGGTGTTACAAAGCTTTCAAATATATAACGACATCGCTCCCCATTCACAGTTACCGTTACGCCGTTTCTATTTTCAAAGAAGTGACCTCGTGACCAAATTGCACACCAGACTGTAACTTTTAATGGATGCAAAGGTGACTGATGAATAGTTTGAGGGTTTTCAATTGCCCAGAACCGACTATTCTGTTTATTCACAAATCCATTCAAATGAAAATGTGCCTCGTCACTCAATATGATTTTTTCATGAAAATCGGGGTTGTCATGGGCTAGCTGTAACATTCTATTGGCATATGTACGGCGGCGTAAATGGTCTTGTGGAAGAAGCTCTTGTGTCAACTGAATCTTAAATCGAAACAAATGAAAATCCTTGTGCAAAATTGTGGCCAAAGTTGTTCTTTGAAGACCAAGCTCCTGAGCACGGCGTCGAATTGAGGTTGATGGATTGTTTTGTACACTTCCTTGAGCAGCAGTAATGTTTTCAGCCGATCTTGCAGTACGTTGTGGTCCATGCTTGCACCTATTACCTATAGACACTCTTTCTTCGAAATCATTCACTACACGATAAATAGTGCGTTTTGTTGGCACGTTGTTTCTCCCAAAAATTTCACGTAACTTTCTCATCGTCACAGTAATCGACGATTGATTTTGATAAAATATACCGCGAGCCACAACAGATATTAAAACGATTAAAACACGTTGGTTTATCAAATATTTTTCCATAATAAATTTGCCACGTGTCTACTTCACGACTGCCAAATATGAACTGTCAAGACTGATGTTTACCAAAATGGCGGCAAAACAAAGAAATACACCTTCCCGGCGGACACCCTGTATTTGTGTCGGAGGAAATCGGAAAAAATATTGCAATTAGCTGTCAACAAATTGCAGGAAAAATGCACCTGAAGGCACTTCAACGCAATTCCGAAATCGCGAAATCCTCCGAATCGTACAAAATCGGAGAATTTTCCACTCCAAAGAATACCTCTCTAGGGCTGAACTACTCTTGCCAACCGCTGTTTCTACGGGCTAAGAAGACAATTTATTAGTTAATCCTTTACAAGACTCTGATCACCACAGTCCTGCTCTACGCGCTGAGCACGGCCCTATTAAGAGCGGATGAAGAATAATAATTCGTCGAAAAATCTTCGGTCCTGTTTGCTCGAGTCGATGGATGCAATCAAAGTAGATGAAACGATCATAAGGAAAAACGGAAATGTTTTGCGTTAAGGGCCATTAGTGTGTGCGAAGTTGTTATTATCAACTCCATATGCCCCATCAACAAAAAAGGCGATGCTATGTCTTGCGAGAACTATTGAGTCATCTCCCTGCTTATGTCGCTTACAAGAGCTTATCCAACGTACTTTGTGAACGTCTACGAACGTCTGCAACATAAACTGACTAAAGATCAAATATTCATACTAAGGCCAATCCTTGAAAAGACCCACGAATTTCAAGTCGAAACTCACAACCTATCCATCGACTTCAAAGCCACATATGATAGCGTACATCGCCAGGAGCTCTATATGACGATGGCCGAATTCGAAATCCCGACAAAACTGCTTCAGCTGTGTCGCGTGGCGCCTCAAAGTGCAGTTTGGAAGTAGCTCCTCCGAAATATTCCAAACATGCACCAGATTTCGGCAAGGAGGCTTGCTATCATGCGACTTCTTTAATTTCTTACTGGAGGAGATAGTGCGCAGGGAAGGTGTCAACACGGAAGGCACTATCATAAACAGGTCCGTTCAGCTCCTGAGATATGCGGATAATATTGACATCATCGGTCGCTTCCAGAGTGCAGTCAAGGAAGCGTTCACGGAGATTGAAGAAAAGGCGAAATCCTTTGGCCTTGAAGTAAATGAGGACAAGACTAAGTACATGTTATCAACAAACAAAGAAGCATCTGTCCACCGCCCAGACAAAACGTCACTATTGATAGCATAGATTTCAAGCTAGTTAAGGAGTTCACCTACTTCGGAGTAAACATAAACTCCACGAATGACAATCTAGTGGTAGATCTTGCGTAAAATTACCATAGGAAACCTTTGCTACTTCGGTTTGGCAAAACAACTGGAAAACTCCTAACTCGAAGGACGAAATTTTTCTCTACAAAACCCTTATCCTGCCAGTTCTGCTTTATGGCGCCTACTGCTAATAAGCAAGAAAAATGAGCCGATACTAGCTTCCTTCGAAAGAAAAATACTTCGGCGGATTTTAGTCCTGTGAGAAGATACAAACACAAACTCTATAAGCTGTACAAAGATTGCAATGTATAGTCCGAAAAGCCAGAGCACGTCGACTGTATTAGCTCGGCCACATCGAGAGAATGGACAATAATGCTCCAGCTAAGAGGATCTTCGAGAAGACAAGGAACACCGAACCTCCGTTTCAAAGACCAAGCACAACTGGAAGCAGCATGCCCGAGATCGTAGAGAATGAATCTTCACGGATCTGGTGCCCGATGAGTAAGTAAGTAAAATTGAAGTTATTTCTGCCACAGGAAGTCCTCCTGCTTAAAGCATCCGAACATCAAATTTGAGAAGCTTCTCATGACAGTGTTACCCTTGGATATTTTTCAGACTTTCGCAAGATGATAAGCAATGAAAAACTTATGTGTTGTCACTGTCGGGATTTGAATCAGGCACCCCGCGCTTAGTAGTCCAACGCACTTACCAGTAGATCACTGCACCCACTAAGTGAGTTGCAGAAAAGCTTCAGACGTCCATAATAATCGGTTGCCTTGATGTTCTTCCGTTTTTTGATGACTGCTCCAACTTCTTCAATAATGGGATGGAGCGTTACCTCTTCGTTGACTGGAGGTGGGTTGGTTTCACGCCCATGTACTGGACATACTGGTTGAAAACATATATCATACCTTGTGCGTCAGTGACTAGCACTAGGTTGCATTGTTATTTATTGGAGCATGCATTCCAATTTCGAGGTCAGCTGCTAGTTCTTTGCCTTTTGGTAGAATTGACGGGTGATCTTGTCGCAAGACTCTTCGATTTCACTTTTTTCCTACGCAGAATTTTCATCTCCTTCCTGTGCCTGGTTGAAATACTGCTTCTGCGCCGTGCGCTTATGCATTGTAGCGCCTTGATATGTGCCCCATCTGTCACCTCTGTTTGGTACTTTAAGGTATCATCATTTCATGGGCATCCTTTCGGGGATGGTTGGCTACTTCTTTGATGGTATTACGGTACTGTATCCACTGCATGTTGATTTTATTGGAGGATGGCTGCGTAATGGGGATTCTCTCACTCAGTAGTCCTTTGTTGAATCTGGCAATCTCCGGTTCACGCAACCAATTTAAAGTCTCTATATTCGAGTTGTGAATTTGGTGCAATGAGGTAATTATTGCTTGCCTCTCTGAATGTGTGTCCATCCAGGAAGTTGTATGCATGCTTGGCTTCTGTGAGCAGATGGTGGATTTGGTTGGCGGTTCGACCATCTGAAGATCGCCAGGCTGCCTTATTAAATCGAAGACGGGCAATCCGAGCGCTGGTTAAATTTCATGCTGTTGGAAAATGTTTTAAAAGGAAGCCATTAACTTTTGTTTTTCGTAGGGGCTGCGCTCTTCAATTAACCGTCCAAAGATGTTTTCCTTACAAACCTTGGAGTCACCAAGTATAATTTTCGCATCGTATTCTGGGCAGGCTCCGTAGGCTATGTCCAAATTGGCCAAGGGGTCATAGAATTCCTTCTTGATAGGGTCTGATAAGGCTGGTATTGCACAATACAAGCTCTGACGCGGGTCACACCCGGATTACTGTCAATTAGTCATGACCTAAGACGGCTACCCAGCCCGTGGTGACAGCTCTAACAAATTTCCCATGGCATTCTTTTTTGCATTCCTGTTCCTGTTTATCGTATTTCCTGAATGGTAGTAATGTCTGCCCTGTATCGCTCGAGAGCAGACGCAAGTTTTTGAGTAGCACAGCGGATGTACGTTCAAGGTGCATATTAGTACATATGTCGTTGTTGGTGGTCAAGAATTCTTTTGCTGTGTTTTAAAAGGGCAACGTGTGATTGACTGTCACGACACGTCTTCCTATACTCTAATCTGCAGCCATTAAGGCTTTAACAAGGTTTAGTACCCTATCTACGGTCAAGGACTGAGTTGGTAGGTTTGTTTTCATAAAATCGCATTGCCAACCATTTGAGTTAAAGTTCGCTAATGCCCTTACATTCAAGCGAAAAGTTTATGAGAACCCCCTTCAACCGTATTATCACCGTAAGCTTGATATTTAGAATCCAAATCCACTGCATGAGTTGATGTATTCATTTTGCCTATATCCTGATTTACAAACACACTTCCACAGCCATATACGGAACCTACCTGCGCAAGATTTTAATAACTTGCGGTTAGCTCAACTCTGTTACCATCACTTTTCTATTAAAATCCAATAACTCAACATGTTTCAGTCTCTTGCACATTCAGCTCCACTCTGCTCATTCTTGTCAGAAGCAGAAGCGGGCCATGCACAGCCCACTCCAGAAAAAGGCAACTGAATGCTAATTCCCATATCATTTTTCATCGCCAGATGCAGTTCCTCTCAGAGGTAACATACCAACACACATCTACATATCCGCACCTCAAGTAAGCCATCTTCACTTAACTGCTTCGTCGTACACGTCATGCACTACTGCTCCCACTCAGAGATTGCCTCTGACGACTGCGACGACGAAGATGATGGTGATGGTGTATCCTGGCAACATGCCTCTGTAGGGGTTTCCGCGTCTCACTTCTATCCACCCAAAATGAAAATAATCTGGTAGAAAACTTGTAAATTGCACGATGATTTATTATTAAGCAACAAAAAAAAAAGAGAAGGAAAACGAAGGCATGTGCGACGAGTCCTGTAGCGCGCATCCTGAAAGGCAACGAACAAAAAAAAAATCCGATTTTCTTTTCCTCAAAAAACGTCGGTATATAGGTTATTTGTCAGATTCTATGCGTCTGCACTTCTGGAAGAGATAAATGGTCATATATGAGTCCTGGAAGTGATATAACTAACCGCGACCATATGGGGTCCAGATCTATACCGAGCGAACTCCTTAACCATTTCTACCGACTCCCGAGTAGAGGTAATTTCATTTCGGTCTGGTTATTACCTCTGATTATCTCTCTGGCGAAACCGTTGTCGTATATTTTGTTCGGTTAGGTTCGGTTCCGAAACCTAACCCTGAATGACGTAATGAAATTTATCGCATCATCTTTCATCTTAATGCTTCCTCATACAAAAATGATGCTGATGATGCTATGCTTTCCTTTTTAATTTTCCTTGAAGGCATTCACTCCCCTGACTCGTTATGCCTGACTCTTCGATACACTTGCGCGAAACTAAGCTCACGGGATGGTGTCTCTTCGTTTTTGCTGTCACGAAAGGATCAACTGGGTCTGGCTGGTAGAGGAGTTGGAGGTTCCTTCTGGTTCTTTGAAATATTATTTGCGCTTTGTTCAGCGGGATGTTTGGGATTTTTTTGTGTCGTTATGCAGCACTACGTGGTGGAGAAGTTTAAGAATTTTTATTTGTTATGATTAACTTTTATGGATTCTTTTTTGAGGGGGACGGTATGGTCTCGTCTGACACAAGTTAGAGAATGATGGTGGCCAACTTTGGACGGTTTTTTTTTCGTTCTTTCTCTGATTTAATTGTCCTGGCTTAGGAATGTCTTAATTTATGCTATGTGCGTGACGAAAGGAAATGAGTGGTCTTAGCAGGGTTTAGGTCGGGCGCCATTTAGCATTTAACTTTTTTATTAAAAATGAGGAAATTCTATGGCAACTTGCTTTGGGCAATATTGTCAATCGTTGAAGAGCTCAAATTAGAAGAAAGTCTTAATAAAGGAATTCTGGATGTTGGATGACTTAAATTAACTTTTATACGTACGCATATGGTCAATATTAAAACCTTTGTGTGGTATAGTTTGAAGGTCAATTGCGTCCCCGATTTAAATCTCTGAAGGGAATGTATAAATAATTAATGATTGTGAACTAACACAATTTTATATAAGTCATCAAGGTCACATAGGTAGCTTGCCGCCTCATTTCTTCAACAACCCATCCAACCTATACATGTCAGATCCACAAAGCATCAAGGTTAGCCATATACACTACCAACAACAACAAGACCTCAAACCTCATATTGTTGTCTTTGAATAGAAACCCAGTTTAACCAACCATTGGAATGAAAACTTATCCATGCGCTCGCTAGGAGCATCTTTCAGGGTTGAGAATTCGTTAAGGGTAGGTTGGTGGATTAATGTGAGAGATGACCTTATTTCTGCCTCATTGCACTCAGCTAAATGTAGAGCCATTGTGATGTCCATATACCAGAATGGATGCTCCTTTCGTTGTCTTGTCATCCAACCAGTCTCTTTTCAGATATCCATAATGCCGAAGGTTATTATCAAATTGAAGCATATGGAGGGAGAGGTTTCAGATAGCTCCATTGGGTCTTGGACAAACTATTTCGTTATGTTTGTTTTTAATTGAATAAGCCCTCACATTTGGACATAGAGTGCATGGTTTTTCACAGACGGGAAGATATTTCCGCATCATTATTTGCGAATAGCCGTTTTATTAAAGTTGTAGTCCAAGGAGTATATATAGTCATCGAGTAAAATGATCATCGGTAGCAAGGTATTGCTTCAAGCTATTTCTATACATATCCCACTGAGGTAGAGGCATATTCGTTTTAATACATAGTTTGTAACATTATCCACAGAAACTTCAACACACAAACTTTTTCAAAATTCCTGACAGTTTTACCAAAAAGATGGTTTTTCCTGAAAAGTGGTCACGGCAATTGGTGGACATTGGAAATGTTTACATTTGTGAGCTGGTGGCTGGTGGAATATTTCAAATCAGGGGAAAGGATCATATTGACATACCGTGTGTCTGAATTGCCCAGACGACATGACAGGGAACAGACATTTTCCGGACTTATGCCAACAGCCAATAGTGTCTGGCTGTTGGTATAAGTCCGGAAAATGTTCTCTCGAACGACTGTTTTTTTCACGATAGAAGATCCTGAGGAGACAAATTCGATAGATGCTTTTCGAGAGTATACGTTGAACAATTGTGTTTGGCCTAATCGCGATATTGAGGAACGAGCCTAAATCACTTCTATCTTCAAGCTTGGTGATCTGAGCGTCATGGTCTCACCGTATTCAATGACGAAATCCAATGCAAAGGCATAGTCGCCAAAAGTTTGCCGAACATATAAAAGTAGACGGGAGTGGATGGTATCCCAGACGTGCGTCGTGTTGAGACATCTGAAAATATGCATTTTCGACACACTATGCATTTTGAAACCTCTTCTGAACGCGTTAAGAAAATAAAAAATCAAAACTTGCGAGAAACAGTTTCCTTGCTGGTCCTATAGCTATGCCACTCAAATGAGCATCAGAGCTTCTGAAAGATTCAAGACTCCAAAATTTTAAGAAAAGCCGAATACGCTTACAGATACAAAAAAGCGCTCAATCAGTTCAAAGAAGAAAATGTATTACGGGAGAAGATGCCTTTCTTACTTACTTACTTAAGTGGCGCTACAGTCCAGAATGAACCTGGGCTTTAAAAAACATGCCTCTCCAATTAGCCCGGTCCTTAGCTAACTGCCTCCAGTTGCGCACTCCAAGTTGGTTGAGGTCGGTTTCTACTTCTGCGCGCCACTTAAGGAGAAGTCTTCCTCTACTGCGTCCGACGTCTGCCTAGGAATCGAAGACTGCGAGCTGAAGTATTGGTGTTCATTAGTTCTACATGTCCTAGCCATCTTAAACGTGCGGAGTTTTTTTGACCAAAGGCATGTCGCTCCACAGCTTCTTTAGTTCTTGACTGAATCTTCGTCACCATGGCCCGTCAACGCAAACGGAACTGAAGATTTTTCGAAGAATTTTCCTCTCAAATCGACCAAGGATTTCTTCATCCGCTTTTGAGACGGTCCATGCTTCAGCGCCGTAGAGTAGTACTGGGATGATCAGGGTCTTGTATAGGATCTCTTTAGAAGTTCGAGTGAGGGCTTAACTACTGAATTGCCTTCATAGCCTGAAGAAACCGCGGTTGGCAAGAGTAATTCTTCGTTTGAGTTATATCTGTCAATGGTGACGTTCTGTCCAATTCGATTATGTGGTGTGTCCATTCATGTTCACCAGAATATACTTCGTCTTGTCCTTATTTATTGCTAAGCCCATTTTTGCGTTGGGTCCTACCAATGATGTCAATATCGACTGCGTATGCTAGTAATTGCACCGATTTTTGAAATATTGGGCCTCTGGTATTGGCTTGTGAGTTTTGCACAATCCTCTCAAGAATCAAATTGAGATTTAGGCATCGCCTTGCCTAAATCCTTTTTTGCTATCGAATGTGTCGGTGAGGTCGTTTCCGACCCTGATGGAGCGGCGAGAATTCTCCATCGTCATCCTACACAAACGGACGAGTTTGGGCGGTATACCAAAACTAGACATGGCTCTATATAGTGCGTCTCTATAAATGCTGTCGTATGCGACTTTGAAATCGATGAACAGGTGGTGGGTATCGATTGGGACATTTTCTGGTTTTTTTCCAGTACCTGCCGAAGTGTGAAAATTTGATGTTTTGTGAACTTTCCTGGCCTAAAGCCACACTGATAAGGGCCGATCAGGTTGTTGGTAAACGGTTTCAGGCGTTCACATATTACGGCAGATAGGATCTTGTAGGCGATGTTGAGGAGACTTATGCCTCTGTAGTTGGCGCAGTTTAGACCGTCTCCTTTTTTGTGGATCGGACAAACGATGCTGAGGTTCCATTCTTCAGGCATAATTTCTTCCGACCAGATTCGGCTTATGAGTTGGTGGATGTTACTTACTAAGTCATCTCCGCCGGCTTTATAAAGCTCGGCGGGAAGGCCGACATTTCCGGCAGCCTTATAAATCTTGAGTTTATATATTGCATTCCCATTTCACTCAGGTCGGGTGGTTGGCAGCTTTCGCTGTCGTTGAAAACATTGAATGGTTCGTTCTGCCTGACAGCGGAATGTTGTTCGTCATCGCCGTTTAACAGTCTGCAGAAGTGGTTCTTCCATATCCTCAGCATAGAATGTGTCTCAACTACGATATTTCCTTGTTCATCTCGACAGGATTCTGTTCGAACCTTGTATCCTTGGCTTTGATGTTTTACACTTTGTTTAAACTTGCGAACATCGTTCCTGCAGTGGCACCTCTCTATATCCTCAATCGCGCGCTTTTCTTGGTCTATTTTCTTCTTTTTGAAAAGCCGGTTTCATCTCAACGTTGTTGTCCTTTTTCGTTTAGCAGGGTCGTCAACAATGAAATCAGTCCTTTCCGAGGCTTTTGGTTGCTTCGTAACCGTTCATTTTTTCTATGGTTGGGTAGTTAACCCAAAGCACAACCCCAACCTGGAGGGCCTGTTCTAATTTATTAGATACCCCTAGGACACGGGGCCATCAGTATCCACTACGGGTTGAGCGCTGCCGTTGGCCTTTCGGTTCATCCGCCAACAGCTCTGTTCAAGGGGCCTGACTAACCCTTGAAATTCCTAGACAACCTGTTGTCCGAATATGTCGAAGCAGCTTGTCTAGGTTCGCCTGGGACAGCATGCCGGGTATTCATTCCGTGCCATTCTGACCTGGCTGTTTATAGTTGTTGCTGTTTTTCGTCGTGTTATCAACACTCGCGCTTATCGTTTAGAAAGTCAAATCCGGTTGGATGAGAACAGTACCCGATGGTTACAACTTGGAGGTTAAAATAAGCACTTGATGTGTAGTCAGAGTTACAACCACTGGGCATTCCCAAGTTAAAGCCAATCAGAGTCTACCCTCGTTCTACAACACCCAAACCATCAAAAAGTAGGACATCACAGTTAATTTCTTATGGAAATTTATTCGTCTAGGCATTGATTAGTTGAGTGGTGGGAACAGCATTCTATTTATGGAAAAGCGACACTGCACCGAACTACTCAACTTGACCTCTGGACTATGGGTTGCAATAGCAAGTTCCGCGATAATATCGTATTAAGTATCAAGACATTTAGCTAAAATAAGGCTTCTTCAATAGAGGGAGATAAGTCCTACCGAATAACATGTAAACTAAAAGATTCTGTTGTCTTACAGGCTTAACTAACGGTCCCAATTAAACTTCTTAAACCAAATCACTAATACGACAGTAAACCTGGGTAAAACCAAACTAAAGCTCGTCACCATCTATTTACAACCTGCCCATTCAAAGTTTACAACAACAAGAAGCACAATACTACAAGAAATCATTTTATCTTACAGCCCCCAGCAAAACCAAAAAAAAAGGAGGAACTTTCCCTCAGACAATATCTGATTCTAATCGATGAAATGCAAATGGTACGACAAGTTCTTACTCTTTGTCTGCAGGATGGTTGAAGAGACAACGGATTTTACAACTTCACCGACTACTTTTGCAATTTGCCAACGTCTTGTGAACAATGCCTAGGAATCGGAATTATACTGAAAAGACTCCCACTTCACTCCCACTTCAAAGTACAAATAGCCACTGAGAGCAAATACAATCGGATATTGTGCAGCACGACGAAGACTCGAGGACGAAAGAGGACGATGACACCTCAAACTTGTTTGTAGTGTTTCTCTCGTTTCTGCCTAAGAACTGTTACATAGCTTCTGCGACTACAACTACGACTACGTTCTATTGTCAATAGTGGTGTCGTAGTCGTACTTAAAGGACCTCCTTTTTCCCCTACGCAACAATGCCGACAAGGACGACAATGAAGAAAGAAGGAATTAACTCATTTCAGACAAAAAGAACGGAATAACTTTTTACTTTCATTTTCCCTTTGTTTTCCTCGTCGCGCAAGGATTTGCTTAAAAGAAAAAGTCTTTCTTTTACTCGTCCTTGCGATTAATAGCACAAGCTGTTTTAGTGCCATGAATAGACTGCGAATAGCCAAAGTAACTGGAAACATATGTTCACAAATGAAGTGTAACGGATATCACTTACGGTGATTGTATCTTTAATTATAACTTTGTTGAGATCATATCCTTATAAGGTCGGAGCTACCAGATTATTATTCTTTTTAATTTGCTAAGGCCAGAGTTGCACGTTTCTCGAAAAAATCTAAGCTTAAGGGTGGGCCACATAAGTATCAATAAGCGTGATACCATTCCTTGTCGCAAACCAATATTTTCTCATAATTTGTACTTAGCCAGACTACCAACTTGATAGGCGGACGGAGAAACTATTTACAGATATGCAGGGTAGATGAGAAATAAAATAACACTCGCGGACCAAAATTAGCTCAGGCTACGATTTCGTATTAATAAAAAAAATCTTCACAAGATGACAGCGGAAGAATTTCCAAGATGGATTCAACGGTTGCGTCTACGAACTAAGAAATGCTAAATTATCTGCTCTGATATATTTGGACAACGGAGATATAGGAATTTCGAAGGTTAGTCAGGCCCTGTGAACAGAGATGTTGGCGGAAGAATCGAAAGGGCAACGGCTGTTCCCAATCCCGTTGCGGATACACGTTATCACATGTACCAGGTAGTAAAAGCACTCTATGCTTGGCGTAGTGCTTTGGATTACCTACTCAACTGCAGACAAAATTCTCCTTAACCCCTCGATTAACACAGCGGAATGTTGTTCGTCATCACCGTTGTAAAGTCTGTAGAAATGGTTCTTCTATATCCTCAGCATCGACTGTGTCTCAACTACGATATTTCTTGACAAAATTCTCCTTAACCCCTCGATTAACACCATATCACCAGCACCTAATTTCAAATTACAATGCCAACAATGCCAACGTTGTCAACAAGCTATCAGAACCAGCAGCAACTGATGTTCTAGATTTCTCTTGCCAATCAGCAAAAAATCCTTGGTTTGATAAAGAGTGCCGACAGATGCTCGTAGCCAAGATCTAGCCTACTAAGACAAGTTGCAGATAGAGACGAAATGCAATTACGCTTTATAGGTAAAGAACCAGTTAAAAACACCGTCTTTTCAGAAAGAAGAGCAAGAAAAGTGCGCCTTTGAAGACAAAGATAGATACCACTCCAGGAAAGATGTTTGCAAGTTTTACCAAAGTGTAAAACATCAAAGCCAGGGATACAAGGCGCGAACAGAACCTGCCGAGATAGACACATTCTATGTTAAGAATATGAAAGAACCACGTCTGCAGAGTTAAGCGACGATGACGAACAATCTTCCGCTGTCAGGCAGAGCGACCCATTTAATATTTGCGATGAGAGCGATAACTACCCACTACCCGACCAAAGAGAGACAAGCAATATCTTAACTCAAGTATAACAATGCTGCCAGAAATGACGGCTTTCCCACCGAGCTTCTTAAAGCCGGCGAAGAAGACTTTGTAAGTAACATTCACCAATTCATAAGCAAAATTAGTCGGATGAAAGTGTACCTGAAGAACGGAACCTCAGTATCGTTTACCCGACCCACAAAAATGGAGACCCTTGAACTGCGCCAACTACAGAATCATAAGTCTCCTCAGCGCCTGAAACCAACAACCTCATCGACCCTTATTAGTGTGGTGTTAGGCAAAAAAAAAACACAACTGAACAAATCTTCACACTTCGGCAGATCCTGGAAAAAATCCAGGATGTTCAAATCGATACCTACCACCTATTCATCGCTTTCAAAGCCGCATACGACATCATTTATAGAGACGAACTGCACAGAGGCGTGTCAAGTTTTGGTATGCAACCCAAACGTATCCATCTGTGCAGGATAAAGATGGATAATTCTCGCTGCTCCATCAGGGTCGGAAATGACCTCACCGACTCATTCGATATCAAAAAATAATTTAGGCAAGGCGATGCACTGTCATGTGACTTTTTCAATCTCACCCTTGAGAAGATTGTGCAAAACACCCGAGCAAACACCAGAGGCCCAATCTTCCATAGATCGGAGCAACTACTTGCTTGCGCCGACGATATTGACCTCATTGGTAGGAATCAACGTGATGTCATAAGCACGTTTGCTAGTATAGAGAAGAATCATCAACCATATCACAAGTGGTTGCCGAAATCCTTGGTGGTTTTGAACGAACTTTTTTTGAAAAATCTTCGGCCCCATTTGCGTTGACGGGCTGTGGAGACACATATTCAACCACGTACTATACGATCTGTACAGCGACATAGACCTAGTCAAAAAAATTCGCATTGGACTTAAAAGATGGCTTGGACCTGTAGACCGAATGGACACTAAAAGACATTCCGAAGAGCCGGTGATCTTATTCCTTCTTTCCCTATATAGATCTTTTCCCCTACAGCTTTGGTTTTAATACCTCTTTTTGGGCGTTGGGCATCTATCGATATTTTGGATCTTGCTGGTTAGCGTGATCTTATGTTGACATCGTCGCCATTGTTCTTCGAGAATGGATGCTGGTGGTATGGATATGGGGTCTTATCTTAGCTTCAACAAGGTAGTGCTACTAGTCGATGTTAACCCCTCGGAATGTTCGGACATCCAAAATACAAGATGCAGGCCTCTTTCTATCTCAATGTAATCAATTTGTTTGACAGTCCGTTGCACTGGAGACCGCCATTAGCTTTCTATAGAGGCCTTGGTGCGAATCTCTTCTCCCGTTTGCCAATGTCTTCGAAACAGAAGACTCTTTTTCAAAATTTGTCTTTGCTTCTGCTTGTTATAACACGGACCATCGTGTTTCCTGGATAGACGTTATGTTTGCCTTGTAGCATCTTAGGGCTTTCGATAGTTGTTCGACTGCACCTCTTCTATTTAATATTCGCACATTCCAGGTGCAGGCACGAACGTCGATGTCCTTTTTTTCGTTCAGCATGGTTATTAATAATAAAATCATTCCTTTTCGAGGCTGTCAGCTGTTTCGCATTTAGCTGTTTTTTTTATATGAGTGCTTAGTAAACCCAAAGCACAACCCCCAATCAGGGCTAGGCCCGCCAGTCATTCTGACCAGGCTTTTTATGGTGTTGCTTTCCTTGTCTTACTAGAAACACTTTCACTGAAAAGTCAAATCTGGTTGGATGTGACTATTACCCGATGGTTACCACTGGAATGTAACACAAGCACAATTAATGTGTAGTCAAAGTTAAAACGTTTGGTCAATGCCAAGATAACGCTGCTCAATGTTCATCTCAGTTCTACAACATCCAACAATCACGAAAACTTTCAGACCTAAAATAAGCCCATTTAAGCTAACCAAGGCCGCCGAGAACAATAGCCATATTGGCGAGCTAAATTAAGCCGCAGGAGATGATTAGGTAAGTGACACCGGTGGGTGGGCCAAAAGAAGTCATCCGATGTTTTTTGACCTTCAGAATATGTTGCTCCGTCCTGTTGGAACCACATGCCCTCCAGTCATAATTCGTCCAATTGCAACAAAAAACTTGGTTAACATGGCCCAATAGCGCGCACCTTCCACTGTTGTCGTTTGACTAGCGGCGTTCTCGAAAAAAATGGCCCGATGACTCCTCCAGCGTGAACAGCGTGGATTTTCGGTACCCAAGAAGCGATGGTTTTGCTCGTTCACGTACCCGCTGAGGTGGAAATGTGCCTCGCTCATTATGATTTTGGTCGAAAAATCGTCCACTTCGATTATCCTTCGTTCTTGGGGAGTGTATCGCTCCATGGCTTGTTCACTTGTATTCTACATCTGTCTAGTCCACAAATGTCAATTGGCGTCCATTTTCAAAAATAAGAGCATCTTCGAATAGGATGATCTCTTTTGGCCCACCTTGTATTTGTTCCAAGCTTAATTAACCTATAATTACATATCTTACACATACAATCGAATTTTCAAACAACTGTGCGTGAAAGGTCGGTTCATGTCTAGGTTTATAACTAGTGCCCAAGCCAGCTACTAACCATCAAATGCAGCACAACCAAAGATGCTTCCAGCTTTAACATATTTGCAATTCTATCCTACCTCATCCACTGTCCATGATAAGTGTAATGATTTACCTCGTCTTTAAAGCCTATAAATGTCTGCTTATAAACATTCCTTCACACTCAACTAAACACACAACCACACGATGTTTTCACTGTTCACAGCTCATAAACCATCTGACATCATCACTTAAAAACTCATTAACATCCTGCGAGGCTACCTTCCTCCGCCAACGGAAACCCATTAAGTCCGTTAAAAAGTGAAAAATCATTTACTTCCATTTACCCCAAAGTCCTGTTTTATAGTCTACCGAAAATAAAAACATCAACATCAATATTTCATAATCCATTTAAAAATTAACAACAATCAGCCAGGACAATTCTCAGGAGCTTGCAAAAAAAAACAAGAAACACACATCTACCCTTTTACTAAGAAAAACACAGGAAACCCAAAAAAAGGGATAGACAACCCAATTCTCTGCCATTCATTGCCCACTTGAGGATTGCTAAACAATACCCTTAGACCCTATGACTCACTTGTTTAGTAAACTTTTTCGCCCATAACTTTCTTACAACGGTCCTGCCACTTTTTCATGTCCACACCGGCGAGAAGTACCTAAGTGCCATTTTCTGCCCTGCTTACGTTTCTGGTCATAATGTTCCCTAAGCAGCAGCACAAAATGAACCAGTCCCCTCCTCATTCCAAGCGACCCTTGTTGTCGTTCTTACTCCGCTGGCCTATTGTACTTAAGACTTGCCACTTTGAATTACCACCAAGTGGTATGCCAAGGGTTATCCTTTGACCCCCCCCCCGCCATAACACTACAGTGACGGTTGGTAAAACTTTTCTCACCTGATGGTGGTTTTATTTTAAGGTATCCTGCCAACCAAAGGATTGGGGGACAAAGAAACAAATAGACGAAAACAAGAATAGAAATATAATTTTATGGCCTAGTTGAATGTGTCCTTATTTTGCATAAGGCTTCCCAGTGGAGATTGAAGGGAAATATTATCAGCCCATGAAAAGAAATCATCTTTATTATCCTTTTTGGGCCGCATCATCATTATCCACGGCGAATCTTCAGGTGAATGAACAACATTTAGGATGTAGGTCCTCACATCCTTGGGCGAAAGCACATCTAGGAAATACACTCCCTATTTAGTGTCAAATTTTATTGCTGATGGTGATGGAATTTTTTTTCTCTTCTTTGTCCATCCTGAAAATAGTACACTCGTCCTTGGTGTAGCGATATCCTTGTCCCAAATATATGAAGAAGTGAAGAGTGAAATTAAATTGAAAGTCCTTGCTAGATTATTGCTTGCTATTGCTAAATTATGGACAAGTTCGCAATTGTGAAACAATGCAAAGTGAAGAAGATATTTTCAATTATATACGAGTGCACTCTGTTATTTTCGTCCTTTTATACACGAAAACATTAAAGGCAGTTGGTGGGTCCTTTTTTGCCTTAAAGAAACGTTGACTCCTTGATCTTGGCCCCCCATTGGTTTATTTTTTTCACTCATAATTGTACGTACATTGTCTCTCTTGGAGTCGACAAGGACAAATGCTGTCCCTCGAGTGCGCGCTACCGTTACAAGCACAAGGAAACTTGTTGATGGTGCATAAAAAGTTTTTTTGTTTTACTTTTATTGGAGTTAGAGAAAATGTAGTGAGTGTGTGTATGTGTTTTTTTTCCATTGGTATATCCTGTGTTCGAGAGAAGATAAATTCCCTCGATGATGGTTGGCACGGTAATGGTTACCGACACATCATTATCCGTAAACTACTTCACAATATACGTATCTCTGTAGGAAGGAGACTAGGACCCAAGAAGAAGAAGATGATGTCCTCTTTATATTGGTTATCAGGTTACCCGTTGGTTGTGACATTTTTGACATGACATCGA
The DNA here is from genome assembly GCA_949824845.1 of Rhingia rostrata. Classification (NCBI taxonomy): domain Eukaryota; kingdom Metazoa; phylum Arthropoda; class Insecta; order Diptera; family Syrphidae; genus Rhingia; species Rhingia rostrata. Next base: position 21,403,971 of record OX463757.1, read on the forward strand.
TGTCTAGGAATGTACATACCCGACGGTGTCGTAAAGTAGGAGGAATGGAAACGTTTCTGTTACCTAGGATGATTGGAATTGCTATCTAGAGAGGATTGTTGGTTGGATGTCGTTTTTTTTCGGTTCGGGCTTTTTTCCTGTCATGGAGTAAATTCGATGCGCATAATCAATTTGACAAACAAACACTAGAAGCCAGAAGGTGTAGAGTTTCATTAGGAGTGTCATATTAATAGGACACTCTAGGAGAGGGTAAGTGTGCTGGCAATGTACGAAATCCTTCTTAAGTAGAAAATATGTGATGCGGATATGGCAGGATGGAATATTTGCTTTGTGGGATTACGGAAGATGATGACGTTTCTTTTTGTGACATTTGTGGTGTGTCGTTGTGTCAGGTGGTCATGGAAGGAGAGACCCGATCTAACGAAGAAGGACATGTTCTGGGGAAGATATGATAATTCATGTCATTTAAGGCTCAGGATTAATTTTAAATTAAACCGGCAAGCTCTTCTTCATGACCAACCGTGATATAATAGAACTTTTATCATTTGGATTTGTTTGTCTACATAAAGGGCTCTATCTGGAAAGAATCAAACTAAGACGGACTAGCATGTTTGCTCTGTAGCTGTGCGTGTGCATAACAGTATGGGTTACCTTACAAGGCAAGGATTTAGCTTTTTAAGAAAATTCGTAGGTTCGGGGTGTCATCTGCATCAAATTGCTTTTGCAGTATGTTCAAAAACGCAAGTTGCCAAAGTCATGTGTTCGGAAATGTCATCCTAACAAAACTGCATTATCATGTATTCGGTAATGCAGTTCTGCAAAGGTCAGATGTTCGTAAACGTCACTTGCGTGTCATCTGCCGTGCAGCAAAGCAGATAACAAACGGCCGTGCATTTGCTTGTAGGTACGAAAAAAAATAAATAAAAATAAATAAAGTGCGTGATATCTGGGGATGGATATGAATTCATCATCCTCATCATGCTCAGAGGAGTTTTCTCGGTCTAGATCTAGGTCACTTGAGCGGTAAGTTGTTTTTGTTTGTTTGTTTTGATTAGAAATGATAATTTAATGAAATTATTTTAGATCCCCAAATCAAGCTCAAGAGGAGATTGTTGAACGTTGGACCAGGAACAGAATTAAGTTGCTTCTTTCTGTTAGACTGGAACTCGAAAACTCGTTCCATAATGGAAAAAGGTCAAAAAGATCTGTGTGGAGTAGTGTACTTCGCGAAATTTTATTGCATGACAGCAACTTTCCTTTTAGTTGTGACGGATAATAAAAAAATTCACCAATTTGTTCACTTCATTTAAACGTATAAAAAAACGAAACAACAAGACCGGAAGAGGGGCAGTTTACGGAACAAGGCATTTCGTTAATGCACCCCCTTCAAATCTGGGAGATTCCATGTTAATCGGTGATATATTCGAAAACAATACTGAAAATGTCGCTGCTTCTACGATGGATAAACCTGCGAGCACAGGACGCAAAGAAAAGAAGAAGAATGAAGTATTGGAATAATTGAAGGAACAGGAAAAAGTTGAAGCAAAACGCCACGAAGAATACGTGTCTCTTGAACGGGATAAGCTTAAAATAGAAAAAGAAAAAATCGCAGTTTTACAGGAGCTCCAATCACTTTTACAAAGTGATAGGGATAATTAGAACTTCAAATAGTATCTACCTACTTTTGAAGTACATATCTACAATCCACTCTTACCTTTTTTTGTTTTTGTTATTGAGATTCTTTTATTTTATTGTTATTTTAATTATGAATAAAGAAGTGTTGGTTAACAGATGTTTTGAATAAATCGAAAAAAAGTTTATGCATACAGCAAGCTTGCAAAAAATGTTTGTGAAAGCATACATATACATTTGCTTTGTAAGAAATGATGCTTGGAGTTAAAGATAACTAACCTGAAGTACCATGGAAGCAAAGCCTTTCCGATTGTAGTAGCTGGAGCTGTCATCCGACGGGCTCGGAATTTTTATGTGCGTGGAATCAATGGCGCCTAAAACATTTGGAAAACTATTAGGCCCACGTAAATAATTGAATTTGCTGACTATTGAGTCTATCGCTTCATTTGATGAAGGCCATTTAACAAATTTTGGCAAAAGTTCGACAATTTTCTTGCAGGTTTTAATAAGGATATCAAATACAGTGCTGATGGACTTATTGAATCGGTCACCAATTTCCCTGTAGCAATTTTTATTTCCTAAAGCCCATAGAGTTATGTATAAACCTTCTTCTAAAGGAATTCCAGGACGTCCTCTCTTTGCACTTGTCCATAAAGGATTCAATTGTTCTTTTAATTTCTGCAATACATTTTTTTAAAATTATTATTATAGCCTGAAAATAGGTATACCTAACTTACATTAAAAACACTTTTAGACATTCTGAAGTGGCTGTGAAAAGTTTCCTCAGTGAAATCAAGGATTGTTATCAAATAGTTTTCGATTTTTGGAATTTTCGGGATGTAAACACTTTGCATACTTAAAATAATTTTTTTAGACGCAAAAACTGTTTATCGTTTTTTCCATTCAAATTTTGCATCAAGTTGTCCAACAAAATTTTTTTTTATATAAGGGTTGAATTTGTTCATGGTAGTGTTCGGAAACATCAGGCTGCACTTGCAAAAAAGTAAACGTTGATCCGACACAAGTCAGCTGCACAAATGACATTTGCAAACAGATGACCGATTGTTTTCTGTCATGCGTTGACTGTCATTTGCAATTGCAAATGACTTTTTTTTACATTTCCGAAAACACCCTCGTTCTGCGTCGTATTGATGATCATTGAAGGTCTGTTCTCTTTGATCAATCGGTCATTTTGACCCGTGGGAACCAAGCTTAGATATCTTACAAAATTTTAAATCCGGAATACGACCATTTTTACCAACCCACAGACATGTATGTATATATATTCAGTTGACATTTGCAAAGTGTCAAAATCTTATTTCTGACAGTTCGCGGAAATTCATTTTGCTTTCTTTTTGGATTGCGCAAGGAAATGTGGAACCTTCTTATGATATCATATCTGGAATACAGGGCTTACATACCTGATACCCACCTAGATTATCAGCCGGTATGGGAGCTTAGTGGCTTGTGTGCCGATCCATGACTAGGCGGAAAAGACTCAAACGCCTACAAACGCGTCAATGTAATTTCGAGTAAGGTCTCTAAACTTAAAAACAGCTTAAAACAGGCGGCTGTGAATTTCCCGATTGTTAAACATTTGAAAAATGAAATTGGATGCTTGCCTAGCCATGCCTAAAGGTGCATGACAAGACGACTGTTTAAAGCTACTTGAATCAAAAGTCATAAGCTACATGTCCCTTTTAAGGCTAATCAATCATCGCTTACTGACGGAAATGGTACAGATTTTGAGAGACGGTGTCTTCAATCCTTCCCAGGATGATTCCGAACACCAGAATCCAAGTTCATAAAATGCTATTGCAACATGGTCTTGTTCGATGGCGCTCAGTGAACTGAGAACAGCATTGACGATTTCATAAATAACGTGATTCAAGGGCACGTTGCAAGGGCGATGGTTAGGAACAATAGTCTGATCTTCGGAGTTTACTACCCCGATAATACATACATGGAGAGTGCGCTTTAGTCAGGCTTTATCCCACCTGAAGCATTCAAGCATATTGAATATTTAGGGTCAAGGCAAGAACTGGATGGTATTCCGGTATTGCACCACTCACCGCTACCGCGCGCGCACCGATGATCGGCGAGGGGTATGTCACCGATTTTCATGAGATCCTACGCCTTAAGGTGATATCAGATGGCGATTAATTGATTCGGAAAGGCAGCACACCGTTTTAGTACTTGAAATCTAAGAGTGTGTCCATTCGCTCTACATGCAGTAGCCATCTTCAAGGTCCAATGAGGAGTTTTTGGACTGGGTCTATGTCACTGTACAGCTCGTACAAATTTTGGTTTAATTTTCGTCTTTATAGTCCGTCAACACATATGGGGTCGACGATTTCCCGAAGTTTTCGCTCAAAGCGACCAAGGGTTTCTTCATTCACTTTTGATTCGGTCTTTAATTATGGCACCGTAAAACAGGGCTGGGATGATAAGAGTCTTACATAGTCTTAGTAGTTCACGTGATGGGTTTATTACTAAATTTCCTTAATATCCCGAAGAAACATACAATTACGACGTATAGAATCTTGTAGCGATGTTAAGGATACGGATGCCTCTTTAGTTAGCGCAGTTCATGAGGACAAAATGACGCTGAGGTTAAATTGTTTAGGCATACTTTCAACCAACCAAATTTTACTAATCAATTGGTGTATGTTGCTTACCAAATCATTTCCACCGGCTCTATATAGCTCGGCCATCATTTCCATAAGCCTTGATAGGCTTAAGTTAAGATATTGCTATCGTCACTTTATTTAGCTCGGATGGCTGGCAGTTTTCGCTGTCGTCAATAAAATTTAATGGCTCGTTCAGCCTGATTGCGAGAGTATGTTCGTCTTCGTCGTTTGAATGTCTGCAGATTTCTCAGCATCGACTGTTCTAAAATTACGATTTATACTTGTTCATCTCAACATGATTCTGTTCGAGTCTTGTGACTCTGACTTTCAAGTTTTATACACCTTGGGAAAACTAGCAAACATCATTCTTAGAGTGGAACCTCTCTATATTTTTGATCGCGCAATTTTCATTCGCTTTTTTCTTCATTCTGAAGCAGTTATGGCTTCTGCTAGTGGTTCGGTTGCTATGCTTTTCAGTTAATATTTTTTGATAATCCGGCTTTTGTTTTCTTTGTAACAATTTCCTTTATTAAGTTGGTAACCAAAAGCACACCACACAATGTGGAGGGTTCCAGCTTAAATTTAAATCAGTTTCATGCTCATCCGCTACCATCTCTATTCATGGGTCCTGAATAACCCTTAAAATTGCTATATGATCTGTTATCTGAATATCTGAAATCTGCTCAAATACTGTGTGGCTTGATGAATGTTTTGGAACAAGTTCCCTCAGAGCGATTCTCTTTAAACAATATAGTGCCTCAAGGTTCAATTCTTTCACCCACTCTGTTTCAGCTGCACATAAAAATTCTTCTCGGGACAGCTTGCAATCGAAATTTTAGATTTGGAGATGACAGTACTGCTATTAACAAACATTGACACTCATATAAGCGCTTTATTCACTCTCACCAGGGGAGGTGCGAACAAATAACGTCTATAAAATGAGACCTGCAAACGAAAATCTTGCTCAATTCAACAGAATTAAAACGAGTAATAGATCCTTCACAGGAACGAAAAATATCACAGTCTACCAAACCGAACTGGAGAATAAAGTCATTGAATTATATGAATCCTTCCATCTTTTGAAATCAAAATTGATTTAGATGTATCTTGGCAACAATTTGTAACCTCTTTCCAAAAAAAAACACATGCGGTTAGCTAAGTTAAATTTTTGAGCTGAGGACTATTTTAGCTTCTTCAGCTGTATAACGCAAAAGTAAAATTCGCATGTTTGGAATTCGGCCCAAAACATGTACTGAACTTGTTAGACTATATCCAAAGACCTGTAATCCGTCTTGTAGTCTGTTATTGAAAGCATCCGGCTTTAACGACCCATACAGGGTGTCATACCTAGCTTCACCATTCATTTGTTTGTGCAAATTTATTATTTTTGACACCAAGAAAGAAAGAAGAATAGATGATTCTTCTCTAACTTCAATCATCAACCTTGACGAAGACTTGTATGAGATCTGTCTGATTGTTACACGTACTGTGACAATAGATGTTCAGAGAAGCTTGAAGAAATCAATCCAAGTCTTCTTACACTTTTATGACCTACCACGCATGGAGTTGCACTACATAAGCGCACAGTCCATCTAACACCAAGAAGAACAACGCAATAACAAAATCAAACTTAACAAATCCTTTCTGGGATCGTAAGAGATGTAAATAGTATTTCTATCTACTACAAGTAAGAACTCCGTGTTTAAGTGGATTTTCAATGGCGTCAAATTCGCCATTAAACCGATTCGTGCAAAAGCACAAAATCTCTTTAGACTGTTGGGTTTCTTCGGGAATGCGCTACTCCATGGCCGTTAAAGACGTCAAAGTATTTGTGTGTTCCTGGTTGGTCGTCGTTCTGCTGATAGTAAATACCTCTACCGCGTTTCACCTGCCTTTTGCCTTTAAGAGGTCTGGCGGCTGCTGGTGCTGTTTCCTATGCTGAGCCTTTCCTAAGGAGTGGTCTGTTCTTGCTCTTCCACTTGAGCCTTGCCTGTCTGAGGTGTTACTGCTGCTGAGAGCTTTTAAAAGAACAGAAGGTCTTCTTGCTCTTCCGCGTTTCACCCGAGCCTTGCCTATCAGAGGTCTTACTGCTGCTGGTACTGTCTCCTGTGCTGAGACTTGTCTGTCAGAGGTTTTACCGCTGGTGATGCTGAAAGCTTTTCAAAGGATAGTAGGTTTCTTGTTCTTCCACGTTTAACTAGACTCTTGTCTGTCTGAGGTTTAGGTAGAACTTTCTCCTGTGATAAGCTTTGCCTAACGAGTGGCTTTTTTTGCTATTCCATCCGAGCGTTGTCTGTCAGAGGACCTACTGCTGCTGGTACTGTCTCCTGTGCTGTAAATAAGGTTTAGTTCATATCTCTAATTTGTCTTTTTTGGATTAGCTATAGGGTTCCCTTACGGAATACGTTGCGGAACCGCATTTGCAAAACTTTCAAGAAACGCATGCGGTCGGTTCCAGTGGTCTTCTTCCCCTTAGCTTTGACGGACCAGTTGCATGAACGCAACTAGGCGGCTGGGTATCCACATTGGGAGCACGTGGACTTCTGGATGTGGTAGGAGCTGCGGACGCAACGATGCGACGGCACTAGGCGTGTGTCTCATTGCGGCGATTACCAAAACTTGATGTACCTTTCGTCATCTTGGATGGCGAACCACAGATGGCGAACTTTTCAATTCCGAGCCCTGCCTGTCAGAGGTTTTACCACTGCTGGTGCTGAGAGCTTTTCAAAGAATAGTAGGTCTTCTTGCTTTTCCACGTTTCGCCGTCTTGTCTTGTCTGTCGGAGGTCTAACTGATGCTAGAGCAATCTCCTGTGCTGAGCCTTGCCTAACGAGTTGTCATTTTTGCTCTTCCATCCGAGCCTTGTCTGTCAGAGGCCCTACTGCTGCTAGTTGTTACTGCTGCTGAGCATTGCAAAAGCGGAATATTCGTTATTATCGCGACTCGCGATGTTGAATTCACTGACTCGCGTGAATTTCCGAACCTCTGGCGAACCTCTGGCGAACTCTAGCCCTGATGTTTGGTGCAAATTGTAGAAGGGAATCTGTCCTCTCGATGATACTTGTGAAATAGATTAAGATTTTAATGAATAGGCCAATACTTGAGTTGATTCGAGGTTCAAGTATATTTTTTTGATTTCGACCAAATCTTGGTCTTTTCTCATTAAACTCCGAACCCCCATTTCACAGTGTCACTGATTGATTTGATAGGTCGAATTCCCCTCTACAAAATACAATAAAAATACCTCACGTATTGAAGTCGGTTGGCTTCTTTTTTTTATTTTGTTTTCATTCCAACATAAAAGATGGCGCATCCTGTACAATCTAACTACAACCATTCAACAGCAGAAACAATAAACATCTGCATCATCTCAGGGCGGTCTTCAAGCTGTTTAGAGCTAAAAAAGCTGTATAAACCTAAATAAATATAAAACAAATAAATTAATTCATAATCCTTAGGAAATCTTTTCAGCAATCAATTCTTCATTTTCTTCAATCCTTGCCTTAAGGATCATCATTTCACATACTTCACCGGCACAATTGCGCCGGCTTGTAGCTGAAAAAGCGATTCCATTTTTATCTTAAAAGCATTTCATCATCCGGCAAGGATTTCATCACCACAATTTATCTATCCTTCCGGTTGTTTATACGAACATTGGCTTTTAGTGAATCCCTTTATGTCACGCACATTATGACAAGGGATCGTTCGATATTCATTTTCATTTAATAGACTTCCAAAAAGCACCTGGCAGGACACCCACGTTGATGGTTGGAGCTTATTGCATTCTATCTCCCACACGTTTATTAGAATCGAAAGAGAATACAAGGATATTTTTTGCTCTTTATCTACAAAAAGGGATGTTTTCTAAAAAAACAGCTTTTTAAGGGTTGACGTAGCATTTACACTTTTGGTACATTTTTTTTCGAAAATGTCCTACTCCGAAAATGTTCTCTTTGGGATTTTTCATTTTATCCGGAAGGGATATTTTTCTCACGAAAATCAGGAAATTCATGGGAAATCCAAATATCCCTTTGCAATGAACTTTCAAATTCGAAAGAGAAAATTCATTCAAAGGATATTTTCTGAAGAAAATATCCTCCACGTAGAGCTTTAATGTTGGACTTCTTCATTTAACTGTCTTCGGAATTCCAGCAACATTTAGTTCAAATTTTACGGTTAACCACAACGGTTCGGTGAATAGGAATTCTCATCGTTGAACAAAATTCAACCGGCTTTACGAAATCATATCCTTTTTTGCATTCGTAACAGTGGTACGCAGACCATCAGTGGTGTTACAAACAAGTGCATGAATAGCCTGAAAAGTGCGTGCGTAAATATTCAGTGCGTGTTAAAACGGTAAAATAAAAAAATCCTCATAAATTTGTATGTGTTGTTGGTAAAAAGAGGATCTAATCACATTTTGTGTTGAACCGAAGGGAAACCTTAATTAAAGCATTCTGTGGGTAGGATTCAAAAGAAGTAACGAAAAACATTTTTTTTTAAATAAATAAACAGAAAACACGTAAACCCATTGCCTGACAGGATATTCATATCCTGGGCAAACTTGTGTGCACCATTAAATGGAAATGTATACAGTGAATAATTAACATAGCAGTAAGTTTTTGTTTGTTTATTTTGTTGGTTCCATTCGTTTGTTGGTTTGTTAACGCTCTGTGCCTGTCGCGATTGTCCTTTTTTTTTTTGTGTTTACTAATCCAGTCCCAAGATATACAACGGGGAAGAAAAGGTGAACAAATACCCATAAAATATAGCCATACAATATAAAGAACTTCTGCAATACCGAAAAGGACATCGCAATTGTCGAAAGTCCTTGAAAGCTATATATCTGTGTTAAAAATAGATTTGCCCTTGCGTTTTTGTGCCATTGTTATACCTGGTGGCGCGGCGCCGTTCCTTCTACCGCCGATGTTGACAGTTATTAGTCGATCCTTAAATATTCAAAGCGTTATGGAAATTTAATGTTCAAGTTGGAGTGTTGGTGGCGGCGGAACCTAGTGCAGCAAAAAAAAGGATACCAGCGAAGCACGACTAGAAATTAAATGTAAGTACTCCATAGTAGTGGTAGCTAAGTGCTGTTGGGGGTTTTGGTAATGAGACGCGTCATTATGGAGGGGGGATTTCCGCAATCCGCATTAGACTTGGTGTATCCTTGTTTCTTTCTTCTTTTTTTTTTGGTGGATCCGATCAGGTTCAGGATAAAGTTTTTCGTTTTTGAATTATTCAAATAAACGAGAAGGACGAGGAGGCTAGTGCCGCAATGCATTGTCGTCGTGAAAAGTTTTTCTTCCTTTGCGGCCTTGTATATATGAATGTTGTATAAGTGCAATGCGCCTACTATACCAGTAGCAGTCGTCATCATCATCATCATCTGCAGAGGTACTCCGTGTCTGAGTCCTTGCGCGAGGTTGTACAACAGTGCGATGCGAACACCGTACAAACAATGACTATAATAGAGAATACACAGTGACTCACCCGGCCCCGATAGACCCCCCCTGGGGGGGAATAGGAGCAATAGTAGTACAAGGATGAGAAAGAGTGGATCCTTATTTTTCATGTTCGCTTGTGTGTATCCTGGATTTAGCAAAAGTCAGCTGCTGGAGGTTGATTTTTCAAGTATGATGGTTCCGAGACAGTGGAGTTTCAAGTGTCAAGGATATGAATTATGATTCCTTTTGTGCTGTGACATTTGTTGTCTTATTTTATTCGTCTTTTTTTTTTGTTTGTGTTTCGCCTTGTTATGATGGATCTTGTTTATATTGTTCTGTGAAGGAGGCTGAGGTTAGGGCTCACAGGATAATAACTTATTTTCATCCTTTTCTTATTCGAAAGTTGTTGTTTTGCTTTTTCTGAATGTCATTGAAGTTTTATTCTTTTCTTCGTGTTATTTATGTGACTTTCATTCAGTTCATGGCATGCTACGCGTTTCGAAGTTCAGGTTGAAGTTTGAAAAAAGTTTCAAGAGTTTTTTTTTCAGAAATAAAATATTCCGAGGAAGGTGTTTGGGTGGGTTTGCGAAAGAAAATTTAATTGTTGTATGTCCTTAGGGACTGGTTATTGGAGAGGTTTATTGTTTGGTTTGGGATCTTCATCTCAGGGGTAATTTGTTGGCTTTAAACGCAGTCTACTGCTTTAAATATTTCATGAGATTGTCAAGAGGACTTTTTTACTTATTATGAAAATATCCTTCGAATACGTATTATTGGAAGCATTAACAACTTGGTGGTTTGATTGATTTTTGGTACTTTAATGTCGATTATATCGCCTCTTCTAAAAAGGATGACTAATTTATTGTAGTCACGTCGCATCATGCTGGCAACAAAATCTTTAGAAAAAAGAAGACCGGCATGACTTGAAGAAAGTTTACGAAAAGCATTATGGTTGATGTTAACCGTTTTATTAAATGTAGGCATCTACACTTTCTAAAATAAGATTTCATAAAAATTGTAAATGCTAGGTTTGAGAAAAGCAAACAATCGAAAACTAGCTTCAAAGTGAACCCCTTGAACATTTTTTTTCTGAAATGGGCACTATGTATTTTTTCGAGGCTTTAGAAAAGTTTCCTTACAAGATTTCTCTGATTACTCAGAAGAGGGGTGGTTAGTGCGAAGAACTGTGTAAAAGGTCTGGGCTAGATTTCCGACAAAACGACGGATCGACAGATGGACAGAATCTCAAAACTCACTTTTTCGTATTTCTGTATCATCTTAAGGTTTGATTAAAATATTGAGTTCGGTTTTTTTTCAAAAGCCCCATGAATACTGGAGGGAATGTTTGACGGTCCACATTCCTGAATTTACCCAGTGGTTTGAAGTGACTTTGTGCGATTGCACGGATGGTTATAATGGCGAAATTGACTCCGAACGTTTTGAAAATTTTAAAACTAACGTGGATATTTTTAAAATGTTTCGCCGCATACCCGATGAAGGAAGGGAGCTCAAACACCCTTCTTTTGAAGAATGATGTAGCGACATGGTGGAAGGGCATCCACATAGAAATACATAAAAAATTTTTCAAATGCCATCAAAGTAATGAGAGATCAGTACGCACCACGAGGTCCAGTTTACGTCATATTTGAGCTCTTGTTTGAAAAAAAAAAATAAACAAACAACAAAAACTGCGTGAATCAGGGTGAATAAGTACGAAAAGATCTCTATTTGCCGAAATTCCACAGCGAACTATATCAGGCGTACTTTGTATAGACATGATGTACAACCTGCTACAAGATAACATCTAGAAGGGTGTAAGGATGTGCGAGTTTAAAACGTTTATATGATAGCCCTCGCAAGAGAGTTTGAAAGACTCCACGCAGTACCGAAGAAATAAGTTACAAGATCTAGCTTCTGCTATTTTGTATAGCAAAGTAAATTGCGTCGATTTAATAAAATCAGACCAAGCAAAAACCACCATAAGGGCCTAGTAACAGAGGTCCTGAAAAGTCAACTAGTTTGCTTCGTCTCTCCAATCTATGATCCTGAAACAATACGAAAAAGTAATAAGCTGATTGAGCAGCACCAAATTATGAAGAACCCATTCAGTCCATAACCAAGGACTATCGGGTAATAATCGAATAAGAGACGTATTCCGAGATTTCTCTGATGATGAAGAAACAGACTAAATAAGAGAATGTTTGGTCTACCTACCCTATAAGTTGGGTATAAATATGACCCGCATTATGAAAAAGGCTCAAGGACAAATAAATTAAATAGAGAAATTGTTACAGAAGAAGAAGGGCGGCAGCAGTTATACTTTGGGAGCAGTTTCAGTCCATTTGGAGGGCTCTGATAGAAAATCGTCGAGACGACCGCTTCGATTGTAGCGTAGCTCTTAGAGAGTGCTACGTTTGAATGTCCATTAATTGGGCTTTATTGGAACAATAATTTTTATTTAAATATGATTTCGGGCATGTGGCCGTCACGACTGGTTCGAATGAAGCCAAGTCAGGAGGTTCAATTTTCAACCACTTTTTCGAGCATTTGGGGCCGTATGTCGGCAAAAATGCTACGAATGTTAACTGCCAAGTCTCCTAACGTTTCTGGTTTGTTGGCTTAGACAAGCGACTTCACATATCCCCAAAGGAAATAATCCAATGGTGTCAAATCAAACGATCATGGTAGCCAATTGACAGGTAAATTCCGCGAAATTATGCGCTCATCGAATGTTTCCTTCAATAAATCGATTGTGACGTGCGCTGTGTGGCATGTAGCGCCGTATTGTTAGAACCACATCTCATCCAAATTCATGCCATCCAATTAGGGGACAAAATAGTCGGTTAACATGACTATACTGGTGTCCATTAACGGAAACTGACTCTTTAGCATCATTTCGGAAGAAGTATGGCCCAATGACTCCACCCGCTCATAGAGCACACCAAACAGTTTTTGTGAATGTAATGGCGTTTCAAGGGTCTCATGTGGATTCTCTTCACTCCAAACGCGGCAATTGTGCTTGTTGACGTAGGCATTGAACCAAAAGTGTGCCTCATCACTGAACAAAATTTTGCGATTAAAAACAGCATCGATATCAATCTCATTTTCGGCCTATACACCAAAATCACGACGTATTGCATGGTCTCGCGGCTTTAATTCTTTCACAAGCTGGATCTTGTAAGGCCGAAAGCCAAGATCTTTGCGCAAAATCTTCGATAAAGTTGATGGAAGGCTTCAATTGCTATGCACGATGGCGAAACTTTTCATTCGGGTCCTCTTCAATACTTTGCTCTACAGCGGCAATTGTTTCTTCTGTGCGCACTGTTCGTCGTCTCTGCGGATGCGTATTATCACGTACAGTAAACGTAGTGCGAAAACGATCCATGGTTAACCGAATTATTTGCTTCGATGGACGACGTCGACCATAAAATGGACGAAGCTTGCGGTTAACTTCGCGAACTGAACCATAATTTTCGAAATAAATTTGCACGATTTGTACGCGTTGTTCATTTGTCAACCTGATCATGATAAAATTGCAAACCAAACTGATTATAAATGACATTAGAGTTGCCCGATTTGACCGCAAAATGTCAGGTTTATCTCTATTTGAAAAACCAACCTCTAAAAAAACACCCGTTAGTTGCTCGTATCGTCGGCGTATGCTAGTAGTTAGTTGCACCGATTTTTGGAAGATTTTAACTCTGTGACTCTTCTCAGGAATCAAATTGAAGAAGTTACACGATAGCGCGTGCCTTGCTTAAATCTCTTTTTAGTATCGAATGAGTCATTGAGGTCGTTTCCGACCCTGATGGAGCAGCGAGAATTCTGCATCGTCGGTCTGTATAGGTCGACTACATAAATGCTGTTGTGTGCGGCTTTGAAATCGATGAACCTGTGCCTCAACCAATATGCCTCTCCAATTGTCTTCAGTTGTCACATAGCCCGGTGCTTATCTAACTTCCTCGTTTCTATAAATGCTGTCCTATGCGTCCTTGAAGTCGATGAATAGGTGGTGTGCATCGATTTGGACTTTTCGGTTTTTTTTTCCAGGATCTGCCTAAAATCGGACAAATGATGCTGAGGTTTCATTCTTTAGGCATACTTTCATCTTATGTTATCTTATGAGTTGGGGGATGTTACTTACCAAGTCATCTCCACCGGCTTTATAAAGCTTGGCGGGAAGACCTTCAGCCTTGTTAAGCTTGATTATTGAAAGAAAACCATTAGTTTTCAAACTGATTGCTTTGGTAATCTGCATCTAGCACTGTTTACCTCATACAATAGTACAATAAATGCCTGTGACGTGATATAATGCCAAATTTCCAAAAAAATGTCATTATTTCGTTAATTTATCTTTATTTCGCTACTACCGTACACTCAACATTCAACTTGTTGCTATGATATCCATTTTCACTACAAATAGTCTGAAGAAATTCTGAAATCGATTGCTTGCCACGTTTTTTCTCGGCACGTGTTGTACTAAGGCACAAAAAAAAAAACAAATTTGATAAATTTTAATCGCAATACTCAATGCAAATGAAAAATCTCCTAGAATACGTGAAAGTGTTTTAGCCAGTAGCTGACATTGTCTCCCATACGTTATTTCTTACATTCAATAAAACATTCGGTAAACAAGGTATACAAACATCAGATAATACAATAAAACCTCCTGATGAACATCCTGCACTATTTCACTTCACTCCCTCATCTGAAGAAACAAAAAAAAAAAACGTTTGTAATAATAAATGCGCCCTCAAATCATATCATCAACAGCAATCAAACTCCATAAAACCGACCCTCTCACCTAATAAATAAGTTCCCTCATTCCACCATCCATCACTATTCTTCCACATCCTGTGTGAATAGAAAATAGGATACTTTTATATTTATACCCCCCCATAACACTCACACAGGACTGCTTGTAAGAGAAAATAAGAGAAAGCTCATTCCCACCAGGCTCATTATCCAATTACCAATTCCACAGTTCGTGTCTTATCTCCAGCGTACAAAAAAAAAAAAAAAAAAAAACACCAACACAAATACAAAGAGGAAGAACACGAATGAAATAAAAACCAACACCTTATGCAAACAATTTAATAACTTGTAAGCTGTGTCATTCCGCCCACACCAACCACGACACGACCGACGAAACGGCTGCTCCTTAAATAGCGTATTAATATCCGCCCACGAATAACGCAAGGATTTCTTTTAAATTGAAAAGGAAAACCTCCTGCCAACCACGAACACCAAAGGTAAGGATGAAACCAAATTAAAGTCGTCAACATTTCTATTGGATTTCTTGTCCCTAATGTCAGTGGGCACCCTTAAACCGGGATTTCTGGGGAAATTTGCACTTCCCCATCTGAGAACTTCATAACAAGAAATGAAACGACATTTGTATCCAAGGGAAAGTTCGCCGGGTCCAAATGTTGGGTTTATTTTTGTTTTCCCCTAACCTCTTTCCTAAGGACATTCCTTTAGTTTCATTCAGTCGGTTATATCGATTGGCTGGATGTGCTTCCAGGATAATATGATGTTTCCTAACTGAGAAACAAAAAACAAACTGCCTAAGGTTACTGTCAAAAGTGGAAAAAACTTTCTACAACAAGTTCCACTAGGGGTCGAGGAATGACTTTTCTTTTGCTTGAAAAATACCACAAAGGACGACTGGCAGACGTCCCATCTACATGCTCTATATTTTGTTTGGAGACCATTTAAAAGTTTACGTTTGGTGTCTAACGGTTCATCATTACAAAGTGCAACTACTCGTATAAAAACGATTTTCGAGAAAACAAAAAAAAAAAATGTTGTGGGAGTTGCGGAAAATAGGTTAAAAGGATTTCCTTTTCAGAATAACAAAAACTTTTCTTTTTGGGTCAGGATCTCCTTTTGATGAGGAAATAATATGAGACCGAAAATCCATTAAAGTTGAATGATGAGAATTTTTTTTTTTCATTTTTTTTAATGAAGAAAATTTAATATCTGACTCTAGGGATAAATTATGTTATTGCACTTGGGATATACTTTAGAGCTGTAAAAGACCTCATTAACGGGGAAGTTTTTAGACTCCACAAATGTTTTTTTTTTCAAAAATAATTGCTTTGGTGGATATGTTGTAGAAAATTAAGGCTTACCATAGAATAAAGTAAAATAGGGCAAATGTGTCAAAGTCATCATTTGCTTTTTTTATATGGTCTGGAGGTAATGTTGTAACGCATTGTTATAAGCATTAAAAATTAAAAAAAAAATAAAATTCGCATTTTTTGGCGAGCTTCCTCACAATCATTCATTAGTGCGTGTGTACTTCTAGCACAGGAGGTCCTGTTTTATGTCGACTCCGAACGGCGAATTTGAGATAAGCTTTTCTAGACAATTGATACTACTCGGATGATTTGTCAGATCATCACGAGGGGAGAGCCAGTGGAAAGTCATTAAGGTGTTACCATGGCTGGGAATCGAACCCAGACCTTCTCCACGGCGGTTCAGCCGGATGGTTAGCACCACGGATGGTTAGCGCCACTGAGCCCGTCTATACCAGATCTTCTTTGCATAAATCAAGTAGCGATAAGTGATAAGTAACAGTCACAATGAAGACTGTTGGTCTGGCTAAGACGATTTTTGCGACTTTTCTTGTAATTCCTATTCTGTCATCACTAGAAATAGGAATAAAAGGGTTATTATCACAGTTTTTTAAAACTTATAACTTATCACTTATCACAAATTACCTTATCCAATGTTCGACCCTTTTAGATTTAAAATTATTTGATGTCGCATGTAGGTTCATACACTTATATAAGTGGTGCTACAATTTGGGATGAACTTGGGCCTTATCCAACAGTCCCTCCAAGGACTTCAAGTTGGTTGAGGTATGTTTCTACATTTGTGCAAAGCTTAAGGCGAGGTTTTTCTTAATTGCGTCCGATGACTGGCTGACAAATCAATGACTCGACAGGCGGCAGTATTACTGTACATTCGCCTTAAATGTCCTTGCCATCATAAATCACCAATGCGGAATTTTTTGACCAGTGGCGTGTCACTGTACAGCTCGTATAGTTCGTGGTTGAATCTTCACCTACACAGCTCGTCAATGCAAACGCAACCGAAGATTTTTCCAATAAATTTTCTCTCAAAACTACCTGGGTGTTCATCTGCTTTTAAAATGGTCAATGCTTCAGCGCTGTAGAACAGAACTCCTCCGATCATCTTCTTTTATAGGATCTCCTTAGTAGTTCGAGTAAAGGGTTTCCTACTAAATAGACTTCTTAGCCTAAAAAACAGCGGTTGGCACGGGTAATTCTTCATTACACTTCTAACGAGTTGTTGTTGTCAGAGTTAATAGCGGAGCCGAGGTAGACTATGTCCCTACCTCAAAGTTAAATCTGTCAAATTCGAGTCCATTCGTGTTGACAGCGTATACTTCATCTTACAATAATTTACAGTTAGACGCGTTTCTCCCGCTTCCTTTTCTATACCAGCAAACGAACCAATGATATCACGAGAGTAGTTGCACAGATTTATGTCAAATTGTGCATGTGGTGTTGGCCCGGGAGTTTAATGTTAAAGAAGTCAAATGACAGTACGTAGTCTTGCCTTAGGACGAGCTCGGGTGGTATACTAAAACTAGACATGACTCTTTATATGCCGTCGTTATCGGTTTTGAAATCGATCAATAGGTGGAGGATATCGATTTGGACTTCTTGTTTTTTTACCATATCCCATATGGGTATATTAGTTTTGACATTAAGTTTGTAACATAGCGAAATAATTTCGCTAGATATACCTCAAGGTATATGAATCTAGCCATGTCTGTCTGTGTGTCCGTCCGTCTGTCTGTGTGTCACCGATTTTTGGGCCTTAAAGTTTGAGCTAGTGTTTTGAAATTCGGTATACATACTCTCTATCCAACGAAGCAGAACAAGCGGATTTTTGAAATCCGCCCACTGCCACGCCCCTTTCTTTTTTGGAAAAACGTAATTGTAGGCCAGATTTTTGAAAAAGTGTCTGAAAAACATATCTCGACAATTCAAATGTCTATATTTCGTCTATACAAAGTTTTTTGCCACGCTGACTTTTTAAGGGCGTTTTACGTTTTTCGGTAAATATTTAAACATTTCTGGAAAAATTTGTTGCAAAATCATTGGTTCTGTTAATATAAATATGTCTTCCGTATGATATTTTCACCCACGCCCACTTTTTGGAGGCGTTTTCATACAAAAACCATTTCTATACACTACCATTGGATTACCATAATCAGGCGAAAAACGATCTTTTTTATCGAACCATAAATGATTTTTATAAACTGTCTGAACAAAATGTTCTGAAAATGACATTTTCTATATTTCACTGCCAAAAAGCATATATTTTGAGGAGATGTGTTTTGAGGATCGGATGGGATAGGGTATAAAAAGATCCACACAGTGGATTGAAGCCTTTTCATATGTTTTTTTCAGGATTTGGCGAAGTGTGGAAATTAGATTAGATGTGGACTTTTATGCCCTAAAACCGGATTAATAATGGGCGGACAGGTTGTTGTTAAACGGTTTCAGGCGTTGTGAATTTATGGATCTTGTTGGCGATGTCAAATAGACTCATGCCTCTGTAGTTGGCGCAGCTCAGAGGGCCCCCTTTTTTATGGATCGGGCTAACGATGCTGAGGTTTCGTTCTTGAGGCATATTTGGTGAATGTTACTTATCAAACCATCTCCCTCCAGCTTTATACAGCCCGGCGTGAAGGCCGTCATTATGTTTAAATATTGCTATCCTCGATTGGTTGGTAGTTATCGCTGTTTTCGCTGCCTGACAGCGGAATGTTGTTCGTCATCGCCGTTTAACAGTCTGCAGAAGTGGTTGTTCCATGTTCTCAGCATCGACTGTTTCAACTACGATATTTTCCATTCATCCCTAGAGGATTCTTTTCGGGCATTGCAACTTTGCCTTTGACGTATTCCACTTTGGTAAAGCTTCCGAATATCATTCCTGGAGTGGCACCCCTCTATGTCTTCAATCAAACGCTTCTCTTTCGCTGTTTTCTTATTTGAGAAGCCGCTGTTCTTTCATTTTTCTTTACCTATAAAGCTTAATAGCAGTTCTCGTCTTCACCTGCAACATAGCTTTGTAGGCCTCGTGCTTGGCTGCGAGCATCTGTCGGCATTCTTCATCAAAAAAGAGGTATCCTGCTAGTGACCTGGAAAAACCTAGCACATCCGTTGCTGCTGACCTAATGAATTGTTTACGCCTTCACCATTGTTTGCTCGATAATAGATGCTGGCGGTATGGTATTATTCAAGAGGTTAAGCGATACGCGTTTTGCAAAGGACCTGGCGATGTCTTGGGATGCAGTTTCACTTAGTCATGCTCTGCAACAATTTTCGTAAACTTTGGACGACTGAAAGATTGATGTTTTCTGGCCAATCTGAGAAGCTTGCCAGCTATATAATACTTTTGATGAAAATTTTTAGTTCAGAACGCAATGCTTACCTTGGAGATGATTTTCGTATATTTTTCTAAAAGAAAAACAAGTGTGTACTTGACAAATGTTTTTTTTGAAACTGTTTTCATACAAATATTACCACCAAACATATTTTTCCAGTCATCTTTTCATATGGCGTTGTGATTGTCTGTCAAAGATTTATGCGTACAATACCCATTCGGTCTATTCCCGTACTTTTACATCAGAAATATTTAGTTCACAACATTTTTGCAGTTATTGTAGACTCTCTTAGATAGAGACAAATTTACTCAAAAGAACTGGAACACGTTTAAGTAAATTACAGTAAAACCATTAATTTCGTATGGCATTTTAAGAACAAACACATGTCAAAACAAATAACATTTCGCTTTCTGATACCAACTGACAGTTTACTCATCCTTACCAACAGATTTGTTGCAGTAAATTATTTAACAAATTTTTTATGAGGTACTCATTGGCTCTATATTTCACTAATTTTCGCGTATGGGAACGGCAATAAGGAAAATTATATTCTTTACGGGAAGAGAAATACTATGTTCACCCACCTGTGAACCCACACGTTTTGACACTAATCCTCAATTGTGAGGATCTTGGTTAAATTAAATAGCAACACGCTTATAGCAAAATTTGTGTCCTTAAATCTTAATACTTACATAAACAAATCCTTAAGTATGTAAGTAACAGAAAATAAAAACTCCCAATAAATGTTCAGCCTCTTCAATACCCCGAACAATAAACATCGCTACAAGGCTTAAACCAACAAAAAAAAACCCTTCAAGACAAACACCAAATCCTTGAACATTCGCCGTCTTTAAAATTTTTTTTTTGCTTTCTTCTCGAATCCATTAATCCATTTACTTGGAGAAATTACAAGTGATCAAGTTGGCAGAAAACTTACTTTGTAAAACAATTTATGCGTCGGAGCAGAAATCCTTCCAAGTGCTTCCTTAAACGGTTTTCATCTCCTTCACCTGTTTAAAGTAGATTTTTGCTTCTTAGTGCCGAAGAGCAACGTGCGAAAAGTATTCACATGTAGGTTCTAGGTTACGTGTTTCTTATCCCATGGTAGAGTTCTCGCTCCCAAAATACCTACCTACGTCCTTGCCCGCATTTGCCCACCACTTGGGCTTGATTTTGTGTGAGAAAATTTACCAACACGCCTCAGGGTGTTGTAATATTTTTCTTTTGTGAAAATCAACAAACTAAAATGGTAAACCATCATGATGAACCGGCAGCAAGGACGATCGGGACTATACACAGAGTACATAGACTTGAAATGTTGGTTTTTCTCATTTCATGGTTTTCGCAAGCCCCGGCCCCCTGTTCTGACGGCGCTCTTGATTTTATTTAACAGGAAATACAAACATTGGCCTGTATGGCGCACATATTTAACTCACACCAACGTTGCGGCTGGTTATGCGGCTAGGACGATGAACACACAAAAAATACGTTCACTAATATTTTACCTCTTATGACTGTCGAGTGAAGCCACTCATGCGTTTAATTAAGAGATTTTCTTTCGTATTTTTTTTGTCTTCATGAAATTTTATGTGAATATCCTTTTTTTTGTTCGTAGGGGTTTTTTTTTACTGCATCCTGTGCGTATCTTTGGCTTTGAGTGGGTGGTATTTGTGTATTCTCCCCCCTCCCTATTTGGAATACTCCACATAGCGTTTATATTTGATGTGCTTTACAGATTTTTAAATATTTATTTCAACAGGATCACACACCGCACTCACTTACACTCATGAATGACGTGCAATGTGACGGGTGATGATTTATGCAGCCTACGGTTCATACATCCTTTATAAACGTGTTAGCATGTGAGATGCGAATTTGACATTAAATGAGTTTAGACGAGAGTTTATAAATAGTTGAAGGAACGTTTTTATGCGCATAGCATGGGATCAAAAAGTTACATACTTCTGTCATGCATTGCTGAACAGTACACGGATTTTAATGGAAATTAATAAGGAATTTCCGTTACTTCAGGTGGACTCGTTGATTGTTTATATAAAAAAAAGCTAAATGCCCCGGCCAACTTCGTTTTGTTATTTCTAGTAAATGTTTTCGTTGCTAAATAAAAAAAAATATGATAAGGCTGCAATCCACTGTGCAATCCATCCTATTACATCCTTAAATTGAAAATATATCCAAAAAGTGTGGGTGTCTAAAATCTTTTCGAAGATGGTACATAGAAAATGTCAATATTGCTCAGAGACTTTATAAAAATATTGTTATGGTTCGACAAAAAACAACGTTTTTCTATTGCATATGCTATGGGGTCGGGTTTACACAAAGTTTTTATAAGAAAACGCCCCCAAAAAGGGGGCGTGGGTTATAATGATCTACAGATGAAATGCTAATATTAATATTACCAATGTTTTTGCGAAAAATATTTCGATTTTCTTTTTGATTTGACCGAAAATGTTTTTTTTTTTAATAAAAACGTTCCATGTAGTGGGCAAAAAATATTGATGTTATCGATATATGTCCTTCGGGCAATTTTTGTTCAAAATTCCTAAGCTTTTGGCTAAAAACAGTGTTTTTGTAAAAAGTGAGAATGTCAGTAGGCGGATTTTAAAAATGTTTACATTTTTTGTTTCAAAGTGAAAGTGTGCTGTGGCTGTGTGTTGCAGTTCTGTTCTAAAAAATTCCTGGTCCCAATTTCAGATGCAGCTGTACCGGGTCAGTTACTTCAAGTACAACGACACTGGGCATAACTTATTACCCGGTAAAAATGTAAATGTAAAGTATAAGTATAAAAGTATTACTTCCGTAGCTACAGGCTGAAGAGTAGAGTGATAAAGACTTCAAAGGTTACCAATAGGCAACAGTTTAAGTTTTTAGCTTTTTCGTACAAGAGACAATTATTTACAACCCTTATAACTTAACATCGGTAGAACGAAAGCCATCATCCTGGTCAGAAACGGGCTCACTGAAATATTCAATACCAAAACAGGATTAAGGCAAGGCGACGCCTTGTAACTTCTTCAATCTCATTCTTAAGAGGATTGTGAAAAACTCCCGACTTAGCCCGGTCATTAGCTAACTGGCTCCAGTTGTGCACTCCAAGTTGATTGAGGTAGATTTCTACTTGTGCGTGCCATTTAAGGCGAAGTCTTCCTCTACTGTGTCCGACGTCTGCCTGGAAATCGAAGACTCTGCGAGCCGGCATATTGGTGTCCATTCATTCTAGATATCCTAGCCATCTTAAACGTCGAATGCGAAGTTTTTTTTTGACCACAAGCATGTAGCTGTACAGCTCGTATAGTTCTTGGTTGAATCTTCGTCTCCATAATCCGTCAACCCTAACGGGACCGAAGATTTTTCGAAGAATTTTCCTCTCACATCGACCAAGGATTTCTTCATTCGCTTTTGAGACCGTAAATGCTTCAGCGTCGTAGAGCAGGACTGGGATGATCAGGGTCTTATATAGGATCTCCTTAGTAGTTCGAGTGAGGGCTTTACTAATAAATTGCCCTCTAAGCCCGAAGAAACAGCAGTTGCCAAGAGTAATTCTTCGTTTAATTTCTGACGAGATGCTGTTGTCAGAGTTAATAGTGAAGCGGAAGTAGACATAATCCATACCTACCTCAAAGTATTTCTGTCAATGGTGACGTTCTGTCCAATTCGTCGATGTTGTGTGTCCTTTCGTGTTGACAGCATATACTTCGTCTTGCCCTCATTTACTGCTAAACCCATTTTTGCCGCTTCCTTTTCTATACTAGCAAACTTGGCTATGACATCACGTTGAGTCCTACCAATAATGTCATTATCGTCGGCTTATGCTTGTAGTTGCACCGATTTGCCTAAATCCATTCTTGTTATCGAATGTGTCGTTGAGGTCGTTTCCGACCCTGATGGAGCAGCGAGAATTCTCCATCGTCATCCTACACAAACGGACGAGTTTGGGCGGTGGTGGTGGGTATCGATTTGTACTTCTTGGGTTTTTTCCAGGATCTGCCGAAGTGTGAAAATTTTATCGGTTGTAAACTTTCCTTGCCTAAAACCACACTGATAAGTCCGATCAGGTTGTTGGTAAAAGGTTTTTAGCGTCAGGAAGGATCTTGTAGCCGATGTTGAGGAGACTTATGCTTCTGAAGTTGGCGCAGTTTAGATGGTCTCGTTTTTGTGGATCGGGCAACAGCAAGCATACGCCAAAGTTATTGACATCATAGTCCAGGCTCAACGTTATGCCTTGGCCACATTTGCTATTATAGAGAGGGAAGCGAACATTATGGGCTTACCAGTAACTGAGGATAAGACCAAGTATAAACACCTAAGAATTGGACAGAACCATTGACGGATATAACTTGAGTTAGTACTGGACTTTCTATACCTCTGTTCCGCTATTAACTCTGGCAACAAGATCGCGTCATGATTAAAACGAGAATTACTCTTGTGAACTTCTGTTTCTTCGGAATAAGAAGGCAGTTTAGTAGTTAAGCCCTCACTCGAACTATTAAGAGGATCCTTAACAAGACCATGATACACCTGACCTGCTCCCCGTATCAAAAGTTCATGAAGAAATCCTTAGTGGTTTTGAAATAAAAACAAACTTCGCTCCAGTTTGCGTTAACGGGCTACGAAGAATAAAATTCAACCTAGAACTATACGAGTTGTACAGAGACATACCCCTAGTCAAAAAACTCCGCAATGGACGTTTAAGATGGCTATCACGTGTAGTGCAAGGGGACACCAATGCTCCGACTAGCAGAGTCTTCGATTCCCGGGTCTTCCTCTACTGCATCCTACGTCTATGCAAATGAGTACCTCGTCCAAGTAGAAACCGACCTTAAGCAACTTTAAGTCTTAACTGCAGGCAATTAGCTAAGGACTGGCCTAATTAGAGAGACATCGTTGAGGGCCAGGTGCATTCCGGACAGTATCCCCACTTAAGTAAGTAGTTGCACTCCTCATTTTCCATGCGCTGGTGGAAAATAAGATTTTTTTTTTATAAACTTTTCTCCGGTGAGACGAACCTTAACGCTCAAGGAGCCCTCTATGATGATGATTGCAGAGGTTTATTGAGGACTCTGCTCGTGAATAAACTCTGGAGTTTGTCATGACCCATAAACTTGCATAGCAGCGGGTATGTTGGCAATGTTTGCCCGCACATCCGTTCTAGTCTTAATGAGTCCTTAGATGGTTGGCAGAAATGTGGGATTTATAAAAAAACACACACACACACATACACGAAAAAGCGCAAGGCTTTTGATTATGACTTTTCTGAGTCAGTCCGTTGCACATCCATCCTCCAATATGTTCACATGCCGGTCTTTATTCATAGTCACTGTGATCACATTGTCTTCCAAAAATCAGGGAGCAACAACCCCAGCAGAGAAAACTCGACAACAAACTGTGGCCTATGGTCCATGCAAAGACATTGGCTACCTATTCTTGAGGATCGCAGTCAGCAGATGTTCGGTTTGTTGACGTATCCACTCAAGTAAAACAGGGCTTCACCACTAAAAAAAACCATTGTGTCCTCTGGACTCACATGCGTTGCCCCAGTTCTGAACGTGCATGCCTAAACTCCGACTTGTAGGTATATTAGATCATCCTGAAGAATTCGCTTCACTGAATGATCGGAAAGTCAGAAGGTAGATGTATGTTTCCGCGCAGAAGGTCCCTACGCACACATGAATGGTTGTGGGAAAGCTCGACCTTGGGTAATAACGAGCCTGTTGCGCCAAAAATTTGTATTTGAATTTAGAAGGTCCTGGTTACTGCAAGAATAAAGTTCTTACTACCAGAATATATTCACTTAATCTGAGGTGCCAAATGACCTCATAGTTCTTCCTCTATTAACACTCGCAGTTTTTCTGAACGTAGTGACCCATATAACAATTGATATAAAGTCCAGGACATGATCCGACGGGGCTACATTAAAGCATTTTCGAAAGAAGCGCCGGTTTGTGACCACAAAATTTCCGTTCAAAAATTTGGGCTCTAAGGCAAACCCACGCTCTTCACTGTTCAAACGAGTTATCGCGACTTGGTGGCGTAAGGAACAAAACTTTCCTTCTAATTTGTGAACGTCTTAGACATTTCTTAGTCATTAACTCTAAACTTGCTGAGATTTCTGTAAAAGTACACCTTGTAGCAACAATATAGCTTTGAGTTTTAAGGTACTAGGTGTACAAATGGTAACCTGGAGCAAGCTCCAATATTCCTGTACCATGAACCAGAAACTGTAGGCACTTAGTATAGTAAAATCTAACCCTCTTGTGAAAAACTGTCATGATAAAATCCTGCTGTCGTTCCTTGTCTTAATACCTTTTTTGAATCGAATGATTGCCGACCCTACTTTTAGCCACAATATGCTCGGCTACTACATTGAAAACCTGAATCTAAATTCAATTGAACTCTATAGAGACGATAAAGACGACAAATCATAGGACATAGGAGATTACTTCCTCCAGGTATTAGAAGAATTTTCCTGCAGTTAGGTAAATTATTTCCTCTAGGTAAATTATTTTCCTCTAGGTGAGTCCTAGAACACTAGATTCTGATCATATCCACACTCCAAAAAAGCACCAAAATGATTATAAACGGTCTCTCATTAAGCGGTTCCTATTTTTTAATTTAAATAAAACAAAGGGGGTGTGAGATTCATCGAAAATTTCCATTCATTTGAAAGGCCTATAAATACCACTATTTTATGGAATAAAACATCGTTGAAATGTTTTTTGCGTCTTCTTTTGGGGGGCGCGCATCCGAAATGTCCGATTTTCCATGACTCTGGCGCATAAATCAGGGTGAATAAGACCGATGGCATGGGTTATGTTGGCTTTAATGGCCGCTGTGGTTTTTTACTCATTTGCGTAAACCTGCTTAGCACAACAAGAAATTGTCTAACGGGGTCAATACGCACGATCTTGTGGCCAGTTCACATCATCTGTACGTAAGATGACCATGCCCTCGAATCGCTCGTGCAGAATTTCAATTGTGGCGAGAGTTTTGTGGTAAGAAGCGCCGTCCTGTTGAAACCACATGTCGTTGGTGTACATATCAATAAATTCAGGCTAAACAAAATTGGTATTCCTCCACCTTTAGTGTTCGCCGTTGACGGTGATGGCCTTGCCAATGTCCTTCTCAAAGAAATATCGACCGATGACGCTGCCTGCCCAAAATCTACACCAAACAGTGACTTATGGGGTTGCATTGGACGCTCTTGGATCTCATGTAGATGTGTATCTTCCCGAATTCGAAAAATTTGTTTGTTGACGTAACTATTCATCCAGAAATGTTGCCTCGTCGCTTAAGAGGATTTTTCGATGAAAATTAGGGTCAGATCCCAACTACTCAAGAACCCACTCAGTGAACAGATGTCGTTGTCTATTGACATTTACCTTCAGATTCTGCGTCAGTTGAATTTTGCACTGGTGCAGGCTCTTCGCCAAGTTGCGAAAGCCCGAGTTCACAGACAGCGGCGATGTTTCTGGTAGATCTTGCATTTCGTCGACGTTCGGGTGTTGGTTTATCGTTTATTGAACCAGTGTACTCAAAAACTTCTCTCGGTAGGACGAATGGACGAAGCGGGCGGAACGTTGCCCGGACAGGAAACCCATTTTGATAAGACACGTACATGTGCGTTGCTAAGCGCTATGTCCACCCATGGTTATTTGGCAAAACACACGAAATAAATGACAACCAATTTCAAAAGATGTAGTTTCAGCAATATGAGCGCTATCAACTGTCAAAGTTTGGAAGTCCCTATTGGAGGAACCTTTACATTGATCTATGAATGACTAAGACAGTATCAACCCATTAAAACTAACGCAACTATTGATTGGTTGCATACATTTACAAGTTCCCCTATGGAAGTGTCAGATTAATTGAATCGAGTACCCATAGAAATATTCAAAAATCACTTGATCCAGGAAGCTTGTCCACATCACTAATTGATACTTGCCACTCACATTCTACAAATAAATTGATATCCACATACACACATATTCGAAATGCCTTACTACACGTGCATGCACTCACAAATGGCTTTCAATTAGATTTATTCACAAATCCGATTTTGAATGGCAAATCCTTTTTGCACCGAACCAAGGAGATCATAATTTCGAAAAATAATTTCATTGCAAACTAATTACGATGCGATTTGATAAATCCAATTCAATTTGATATCCTTGTCTACATTTATCGATACAGTCCTCAATTGCTGTTAAATGCACACACTCCCTCTCTCTATCTCTTTGAAAATTCGAAGGCCAATATAAAAAAATAATTCATACGGATTCAGGATAAAGCTGCGAACTTGTCAAAATGTATATTTTGGAAGCTCCCCCACACACGATATGTATTTGCCCAAAGACAATTCATAGGGTCCTTGCATTATGTAATCCAAATCGATAACGCCTAATGGGACACAAATTGAAAATTTCCGCCTACTCCCGAATGCCGTTTCCGATGTTGAATATGAACACTCGCTTACACACTAACGCATACATGCTAACCTTTCCCTGATTTGCTGTTTCAAATGGGCCACATTCGATTTGATATTTCCAAATCGTTTCCAAAAGGAATTCCACAACACACCCAATCTCATTACAAGTGATTTTCTCTTCTTCTTCTTCTTTTTTGTTATCCTGGCATTGTGATGCTATTATGATTTTTGGTTCATTTGAATTCATGTGGGAAGTGAATTACAGTGCTTGGATTCGCAGGAGGTGGGGGAGGACATTCGTCGTTCCATAAAAGTAAACGACGATGCAAACAAGACAAACGAACAAAATGGATACTGAAATGTTCCACATACGCCCCGTAGTATGCGGGCGAGTGTATTATTTGATTGTTTTGTATTATATTCACATTTCGAGGACTTCTTGGGAAGGGGACAAGGAAATGTGTCTTTTGGGATAACCAGGTAGGATGCTCGAAGGGTTTTTCGTTTTGCGAATGCGAATGCACGCGTCTGAAAGAACCATTCCCGTTTTTTTTTTTTTTTTTGCTGAAGATGAGAGTGTTCCATTTTGTCTGTGGGATAATTGCAGATCCTCGTCTTTTAATTGAAAACGTGATGGAATTGTCTCATTTTCAGACGAATAAAGGATATCGCAATTTTATTGACGGTATTCCCTTTACTGGTGCATATATTCAGAAAATTAAGCATAAATTAAAGGACGATTACGAAATGGTTATAAAACAGGACGAAAGTAAAGTGGATGACCAATTTGTCTGGATTGATGTTATTCAATTCATTTTGAAAGAAACTGAATTAATATGAAAGGAAGGATTGTCGTTTGGGAAACCATTATTGATACGAGAATGGGCAGGCTTTGCATCTGCTTCAGAGTAATGTGAAAGCGGAATTTATTGTTGCAAATGGTATATCCACCATCGACGAACATTTGAGTTGACGCACATGTTGGCTAATTTCGGTATGTCGCATCCGACTATCCATTAAAAGGAGGGTGTTTCCGAGAAGGGACTCCCCAATTCTCGCATCTTATTTCATGACAATTGTTAATATAACAACTTAACCCAACTTAATATAAAATGATCGCCATCCGTTGGGTACCTCTCCAGCCATTATGGAAATCGTTTTTATCCTGGACAAGCACCTACTAAAGCATACTAAAGGAATACCTCCGGTGGAATGAATCCCGACATACGCGTGCTCTCCGTGTATGTGACATTTGAGTTACAGGCCCGAAGATCAGGCTGTTGTCTCTAGTAATAGCCCTTGAAAAGCGTCTTCCAATAACCTTAATAAGGAAATTGTCGATACCATTCAACTGAGCCCCATCGCATAGGTCCTTGCTGCGATAATATTTTATGTATGTACTCGGATTTTGGCATTCGTTACAATCCCAAATATAAATGCAGATATCTCCTTTCAAACAGCCGAATCTTTTCCAGATAGGATGGTGCTAATGTCGTAGCACGGGACAACCGTAAGCGATGATTGGCTTTATAAGGGCCATGTAGCATATGAAGGTGCATTGCAATAAAGCCACGCGGGGCCAAGTTCCCAACAAATATAAATACAATCAAGTCACACCCACGCAAACCAAATTCAACAGTGAGCCCAAGCAAAGGGTTCAGCATACATCCGAGTGCGAGTTTGGGTGTATGCAAAGTTTGAATATGAATGGGGATGTACCGCCCTCTGCAACCCTCCTGCTTGGGCTCACTGTTGGATTTGGGTTGCGTGCATGCTTTGATGCATGAATAGAAAATAAGCCTCACAACCAATAGGCATTAACAGCCGCGGGACTTTTTTTCCATTTCGGAAAGAAAATAGGCCCCGGGGAATTTTTTTTTGTTTTGAGGGAACTTAGCACCTCGAGGGTTATTGCACTGCAGCGCATATAAATTTTACATTTGAGTAAAGTCGACAGTCTTCTTGTCAAGGCATAAGCCTTCCAAGCCTTTGCCAGACAACCACCTTTTGCTGGCCCGTTGATTTGCAGACACGTTTTAAGCTACACATATCGTAACGATTGATCGATGGATACCACTCTGTCTGATGTACTGGGGCGCATACTCTACTCACAGATACAAGATAAAGATAGTTGATTGATCAGCACAGAGTCATGTCCAACACAGGTTATGGTGATTTTTATAAGGCTGGCCAAAAAAGATCACCCTAGGAAGATGCTCTTAATTTTGCAAATGGCCGCCAATGTCAAATCTGTTTTGGCATTAGTGGACTAGACAGATGTAGAATACAAGTGAACAAGCCATGGAGCGATATACTCCACAAGAACGCGGAATAATCGTTCCTATTTGTTTGCGTAACAATTCGTCTGTAGTGTGGGCGCAGCGCGAACTCCGTCGCCGATTCCCCGGCCGTCCGACAGTGACTTCACAAACACTTTGCCGTTTGGCCACCAACCTTGAAGAGTATGGGACCACACGAGACATTGCCAAGAGTGGCCTGCCCCGGAGCGCCCATTGTGGCGAGAATATCGCCACTGTTGCCGAGGATGTCGAGCTGTCGCCGGAAATATCGACCAGACGCCATGCCTCGCAATTAGCCATCAGCCGGTCGCCCCTAAGGCGAATTTTGGTCAAAGACTTGCGCATGTTCCCGTACAAAGTTCAGTCCGTGCATCAGCTGCTGCCTGTCGACCGCCAAACGCGTGTTACCTAGGCCCAAGCCATCCTCAATCTCGAGGACGAAGTGGACGATTTTTCGACCAAAATCATAAATGAGCGATGCGGCTTACTTCCACTTCAGCTGGTACGTGAACAAGCAAAACTATCGCTTCTGGGGCACCGAAAATCCACGAGTAATGCACGAGGAGCCATTACACCCACTCAAAGTTATTGTATGGTGCGCTGTTCACGCTGGAGGAGTCATCGGGTTATTTTTTTCGAGAACGCCGCTGGTCAAACGACAACAGTGGAGGGTTCGCGCTATAGGGCCATGTTAACCGAGTTTTTTGGACCGAGAATTGGACGAATTAGACTGGAGGACATGTGGTTCCAACAGGACGGAGCAAGGGCACACACTGCGCGAGCCACAACCGATATTCTGAATGCGGCGACAACATCGGATGTCATCTTTTGGCTCACCTGTACAAGTGATCACCTGGTATCTGAGCAATTTCTTAGACTTTTTCTTCAGCAGAACTGATCCTGAGCATGATATAAAATATCAGCTATCCAACGCGGTATATGTATCGAGATGAAAAACTGTCGTTGAGCACAGAGCTTTACCGAAATTCTTTTTTTTTAATCTAAGTCAGCACCTGAGTGATTTCTACAAATGACATAACGTTACTGATCTGGCCCTGTGGATTTTTCACAGTCCAAATTGTTCAGCATGCGTCTTATTTTCTGAATTCGAAATCAGCCTTGACGTTACGTGCTCTATCTTTGATGGCACCGCCTTTTTTGCGAAAACATTCTTGCGGATAAGGACAACCTTTTGGGATTGAGTTGTAGCCAGCGATCCATCCGTTCTGATTAATTAAGGGAACGGTGAGTTGGTAAAAATTATTACTGACAACTATTGCCATTAACCATAATGTCCATGGGCCTCCGGGAAGTGACACAAGTTTATAAGTTGCTCTTTCGTTGTAGGCATTCCTTGTTGCTTCTATTCTTTAGCTGGCTAATGGAAACTAATATATCTCGTCAGTTAGATCTCTGTTACTGTTACCCCTGTGCAAATATTGACAACACTCTGACTGAAACAATGGTCTTCCCAAGAAAGGGAACCATATAAATCACCAAGATTAGATCCCAGTTTGGCCCATAAAACTCGTTGATGGTCTGTATCCTAAGCATCGATGTGGGTAGTGTATAGATCGGTGTTATAAAATTATTATCTGAGTTAACTAATAGTGCAGAGATTGAGATCTTATAGTTGTCTAAATCTGGATACGAGGAACATGTGTTGGTTCCTTGACAAGTTGGGTCATGTTGTTATTAATGGCAACAATTTCGGCCTGTCTTCCTACACCATCCGTTCTGTTCGAGTACCGTAGACAAATTGGAGTCCTGCACGTTAAAATCGCCAAGGATTAAAACTTCGGCTGTTGAATAATGAGTTCTTATCCAGTCAACCATTTGCGATCAATGCGTGAATAGTGTCGCCATTGAATATTCATTTGGAGAGCGATTATTGCTGCAAATGAATTTTGAGATTCCTTTGAAGATAATTTTAAGTTTTAAAGCATCGAGGTTACGTTGTTTGATTCACTCCTTTCTCTGACATACTATGCCAGATCTTGAGACGCGGACGAAGTTCATATTCATGGCACTGACGATAAGATTGGCAAGATAAGTTTGGTTCGTAGACGAGTTAAATTGCTTCGGTTGGGATCAGTCTTTCTCTTTGGAGATGTTGATATACGGAGTTGACATTGACGTTGGTGTATCCCAGACCTCGACTGTTGCAGAATCCAGTCTCAAGTTTGGTTTTGTTTTTGGTGTTGGTATTGGTTTTCATGTTAGTGTTTCACCCTAGAAAAATCTCACCGGAGGGAGGTACGAATGAGGAACAAGTTTTCCTCCGGAATTATTTATTCCAGGAGACTTTTTCAAGACTTTTGGTTCCCATCCTTGTTAGAACAGACTGACAAACTTCGAAACGTAGTAGGAACTATTTTTCGCAGCCTGAAGCATGATGTGCTGGAGTTTCTTGGCGTACACAACACTGATAGGGGCTGATGTGTAAAGGTTTCATTCTTTCAAATTTAATGGTGTGTATGGTTTTGATGGTTTTATTGAGAACACAAGCGGTTTTTGGATCGTGGGTATCGTCATTAAAAAGGTCGTGCTACTTCACATTGCGATTTTTGTTGTAGCGCCGTGTAACAGCCTGCAGAAGTTGTTCTCCATATGGTATAGTGCATGGTAACCACATTTTAAAGCGGACAAAGATGATTCTCGGAATGGCACACACCTCTCTATATCCTCGATTAAGCTTCTTCCTTAAAAGCTGTTTTCAGCTGTTCAGTAAGATCACAATCCGTAGCTCTCTACTTCTCATTACTAGCTGCTATCATCTGGCAGCATTCGTCGAACAAGAGTTTCAAGAGCGTCGTTAAGAAGGCTCGGAGTTGCATGTTTCTAGTCAAAATGTATTACTTCCTCGTTGACCTTTTCAACTTAGTTTCCTAATACAGTGTCAAAGCGCATATCCATGCAAGGGTAGTGTAGCATTTAAATATAAAATTGTTGACCAGAGTTTGTAGGAATCGCGGTAACAAGTCCTTTTTTTACAAAAACCAAAAAGGGTGGTCCACTTTGCCAATTAGCGCATTCTAAATGTCCTTTTTCAATAATTACGACATCTATCTGAACCTTTTTAACCTTTTTTCCTAAATTCCTTCATAAATATTTGTTCCTTTCCACGATGTCAAGCCAAAGCTCTCCCGTCAAAGTTCTTTAGCCTCATCTAAGTCAGGATACATCGAGTTGACATTCCAATTTCCCCAAACATTTTGTTTTTGTTCATTTCCTTTTGACATTCCATCGCACCCTCGGAAAAAAGAACCGCAATTCGCAGATAATAATCCGATGCCATTTATTTCCCAACCCCTCAGCTACTGTGACAGAGAGCAAACAGTAGATCGTGGTTGAAGAAGATAATTTGGCTGCTTGTCACGCTTAGAACAACATAATCTGTGCAACCATAATATTGATCCATCAGAAGCTCGAAAAATGCTACAGCCCCTCCTTACCATAACCCCTCCCTTTATCTTGCGCCATTGTGCCATCTACTGTTTTTCGGAAGCAATCAAATGATGGCAGCGCCCCCATTCCATGTGATAAGGACAAGTATAGCAATGCATCCAGCAAGGATTTTGTTTGGCATTAAACACCCGTCCGGAGGAGAGTCATCCTCGAACCCATGTTCTGCCAATTGCTTATTGCGTCACGTAATTTAGTTCCGTTCCAGGAAGAGTCAAAGAGTGAGGTTGAGTGAGGGTGAAATGGGTTTAAGTATGGATTACATGCAAACTCCAATCCTAGGAATCAACAATTGTAATAGCGAATGTTTGCAAATAAAAAAAGGAAACCACGTCTATTTAAAGTCAAACACCCCCCCGCCACCAAACAAAAACATTAATGAATGACTGACAGAAAGAAAGTCAACAAATGCGGCGTGTCCTAGTTACTCCACAGGCAGAAAGTCGTTCCTTTTCTGTTTCCGACGTAAGACGAATTAAATTTCAATGGGGCACCCTTAAATATTTATTCGCATGTGTATACACAGGCAATTAAAACATCAGGATGGTATCCTTCCACCAAACCCAGGGGGTAATTAAGTTATGAAATATCGAAATAGAATTGCACCGCATGAAGTCGTAGAAAAGAAAACCCAAGGACCAACCGAATACCAGAGGTGACGTGAAAGAAAATGAATAAATAAAAAATGCGGATGATTCTAGGATAAGGATACACATGCACGCACACACGTTAAACAATTTAATTTTGTAACCGTCATCAAAAGCTTTGGCTAATAAAAACCGAGAGGTTCATTAACATTCAAATGAAATTAAGGAGGGCACACGTTTCGTTTCGGGGGCAAATAATCCATATCCTGGTGGCGCTTAAGTATATGAGTATGTGTCCCGAAAAGGATTGCTGAAAGGATGATACCTTGCTACATATGTGCGATTCGAAGGGATATCACCACGG
Source organism: Rhingia rostrata (assembly GCA_949824845.1). Classification (NCBI taxonomy): domain Eukaryota; kingdom Metazoa; phylum Arthropoda; class Insecta; order Diptera; family Syrphidae; genus Rhingia; species Rhingia rostrata. Next base: position 21,438,269 of record OX463757.1, read on the forward strand.
ATGATGTTGGGGGTCTAAGAGACAAATGATTCTCTCAGCAGTTGCTTGGTCTTGTGATGAAGGCAGGTTGGGGGTGGGTGTGTGTGTGTTCATTTGAAAATTTCATTCGTGAAAAATTAGACCCCTGGGAAATCTCCTTTTATCACTTGTTCTCGTAATTTTCGAGGGCAATTCAGTTGGAAATCATATTTTCGCTTGGAAAGCACATAAGGCTTTGGTTTCAGGAGTAATTTTTGTTTTCTTTTGGAAGAGGACACGATACAACTTGAATGTATGTGTGTGTTATGGATTTGTGTTATTTTTTACATGGACGGAGGGAGAGATTATTTTTCGATTTGAATCGTTTATTATTTTATGTTTTACATGTAGGGCGTTCGTGTGGGTAGGAGAATGTTTATTCATGACACAGGAAGAAGGGGCCGGTCGATGGAATAATTGAATGTCCTCGTTGAAAAGGGGCGAAATCTATTATTTTTGGACAAGTGAATTTATGTACTAGATGTTGAAGTAGCTTTAAGGCGATTAGGAGCGGTTATTAAATCGGAGGGTAATAATTGCTTCTTTATTCTAAATCTTCGTAATGTACTCGGTTTTTAAGGATAATAATAGCCAGACCTCTGGACTGGCCTTAAATTTACGAAGCACATTCGTTATGACTACACATCGATCGGGCTTATTTTGCATCCAAGTAGTAACCATCAGATACTGGTGTCGACTTGCTAATCTTACAAGTTCGAGTGTTGATAACAAGACGTACAACAGCAACAATATAAACAGCCTCGTCAGACTGGCACGGAATACCCGGCCTGCTGTCCCAGACGAACATAGATGAGCTGCTTCGACGTATTCGGACAACATGTCATTTAGGAATCTCCAGAGTAAATCAGGCCCCTTAAACAGAGATGGTGGCGTATGAACTGAAGGCCAATGTCACTACAGCCAGCACACTGTTTCCTCGTCTCGATATCCATAAAAGGACATGGCGGTCTCCAAATCAACGAACGGTCAACCAAATTGATCACATTGCGAAAGACAAGAGACACTCAACCAGTATTTTGGATGTCCGAACATTCCGAAGAGCTAACATCTACTCGGACCACTACCTAGTTGGAGCCAAGGTAAGAATGCGGATATCCACCACGCCACAACAAATTGTCGAAAGACTGCAATCGTTAGAGATAGCCAAGTCATTTGCAGAACGCGTATCCCTAAACCACTTGGTTAACACCGTACCACTAGCATTTAAGGTCGCGGAACAATGGCTATGATGCAAACTAATAGTTCAGCCGCAACTGATGTGCCAGGTTTCACGCGTCCACCAGAAAAAAACCCCTGGTTCGGTACGAATGCGGACAAATGCTCGCAGCCAAGAACGAGGCCTACAAGGCTAAGCTGCAGGTGAAGAAGAGAGCTGCGACTTAGCTCTATAGAGAAAGAAGAAGGGAAGAACACCGGCTTTTCAGAAAGAAAATCGAGGATATAGAGAGGTGTCAATACAGTTTGATGTTCGAAAGTTTTACCAAAATGTAAAACTCCAGAGCCAAGGATAAAAGATCCGAACAGAATCCTGTCGAGAGGAAAAAGGAAATGTCGTAGTTGAGACACAGTTGCTGCTGAGGATATGGATCAACATCTTCTACAGACTTAAACGGCGATGATGAACCATATTTTGCTGTCGGGCAGAACGAACCATTCAATGTTTTCAACGACAGCGAAAACTGCCAACCACCCGACCTGAGTGAAGTGAGGATAGCAATATCTAAGCTGAAGCTTAATGAGGCTTTATAAAGCTGGCGGAGATGATTTGGTAAGAAACATCTACCAACTCATAAGCCAAATCTGGTCAGAAGAAAGTATGCCTGAAGAATGGAACCTCAGCATCGTTTGCCCGATCCACATAAAAGCAGACCCTCTTAACTGCGCCAACTACAGAGGTATAAGTTTCCTCAACATCGCATACAAGATCCTATCTGCCGTAACAGGTGAACGCCTGAAACCGTTTACCAACAGCCTGATCGGTCCTCATCAGTTTTATTTTAGCCCAGGAAAGTCCACAACCGATTCAAATTCACACTTCAGTAGAACCTGGAAAATCGCCAAGAAGTCCAAATCGATACCCACCACCCATTCACCGATTTCAAAGCCGCATACGACAGCATTTATAGAGACGAACTATACAGTGCCATGTCTAGGTTTGGTATACCGCCCAAACTCGTCCGTTTGTGTAGGATGACGATGGAGAATTCTCGCTGCTCCATCAGGGTCGGAAACGACCTCACTGACACATTCGATACCAAAAAAGGATTTAGGCAAGGCGATGCACTGTCATATGACTTCTTCAATCAGATTCTTGAGAGGATTGTGCAAAACTCCCGAGCCAACACCAGTGGCACAATTTTCCGAAAACCGATTCAACTACTAGCATATGCCGACGATATTGGCATCATTTGAAGGACCTAACATGATGTCATAGCCACGTTTGCTAGTATAGAGAAAGAAGCGGCAAACATGTATTTAGCAGTAAATAAGGATAAGACAAAGTATGTATTGTCGACATGAAAGGACATGTAGTACGGGATTTTGTCTACTTCGGCTCCGCTATTAACTGTGACAACAACACTCGTCAGAAATTTTACGAAGAATTACTCTTGCCAAACGCTGTTTCTTCAGCCTAAGAAGGCAAATAAGCAGTAAAGCCCTCACTCGAACTACTAAGGAGATCCTATATAAGACCCTGGTCATCCCAGTACTTGGACCGTCTCAAAAGCGGATGAAGAAATCCTTGGTCGATTTGAGAGATAAATTCTTCGAAAAATGTTCAGTCCCGTTTGCGTTGCCGGGCTATGGAAACGAAGATTCAACCAAGAACTATACGAGCTGTAACGCGACATGCCCTGTTCAAAAAAATCCGCAATCGACGTTTAAGGTGGCTACATGTAGAACGAAAGGACACCAATACTCCGGCTCGCAGAGTCTTCGATTCCCTGCCAGACGTCAGACTCAGTAGAGGTAGACCTCGCCTTAAGTGGCGCGCACAAGTTGAATCCGACCTCAACCAACGTGGAGTGCGCATCTGGAGGAAGTTAGCTAAGGACCGGGATAATTGGAGAGTCATGCTGGTTGAGGCCCAGGTTCATTCCGGACTATAGCGACACTTAAGTAAGTAAGTAAGTAGGTTTGCATTCATGCATTATAGTATCCAGTTTGATCTGAAATGTACATGTAGCAAGGGGCATTCCTAACATATCTACCGGCGGTAGAATAACAAGGGAAGTCCCCTTTCTGGCAAGCTCATCCGCTTTGCAGTTCCTTGGTATGTCTCTGTGGCCCGGCAATGGGAAGAGTAAAGTGGTGAAATGCTCTGCCATCTCAATAAGAGATAGTAGGCATTCGTGGGCTGCTTTCGATTTGAACGAAACTAATTATAGGGATCTGATTGCAGCTTGGCTGTCACTCAAGATGTTGATTTACTTCGTGGATATTAAATTCCTTTTCAGACAGAACAAGACTTTTTAAATCGGAAGGCGAAACGATATGCTAAGGTTAAGCATCTCAGATAGAGCACCTCCACCCACTCCAGATTAAGTTTTAGATCCATCCGTATCGATGTAAATCCAGTTCTTCGTTCCGATCGTATCTGACTCCCATAAAAGATTGGGAATGGTTGTTCTGAAGTTAAGCTCAAAACGGAGTTGGGTAGTGGTGTGGTCGGTGTTTTCTGTAATGTTAAGGTGATTCAGAATGTTTTTGTGTTCACCTTGAGTGGGTGTCCAATTTGACGAAGCTCTCAGTCTCACAGCTGTACAAGCAACGGTATAAAAAAAAGAAATTTATGGCGCAACAGGCTCCTTAGTACCCAGTGCCTAGCTTTTTTTCTCACAACCATTCATGTGTGCGTGTGTATTTCTTTGCACGATGTCAGGACCTCCTGTATAATACCGAATCCGAACGGATAAGTTGAGATAAGCTTTTCATGACAATTGGTACTACTCGGAAGATTTGTCAGATCATCACGAGAGGAGGGACAGCGAACAATCATTTAGGTGTTGCTACGGCTGAAAAATCGAACCCAGACCTTCTGCGCGGCAATTCACCGCGCTAACCATCGGGCCACTGAACCCGTCACAAGCAACGGTCTATTTGCTGTAAATATCTGAGGACACTAGGTGTAGTAGGTTGCGTCTGGAGACTATTTCTAAAGCCGTCCACTAGACACCATAAAGGAGTATGGGTCTTCTTATCCACACGTAAAGCCAGATATTTGGCTGCATACTCCATCTCATTCCGATTGCATTTAACAAGAGTATAAGGCTACGGTGGCTTTCTTAATGCCGCGCCTTCTCGGATGTTGGCTTTCATGGATCAGTTTCTTATCCAAAACCAAAACCACCACCAAGTCGGGGCTAATTTAATGTCAATAATAAGACTCCCCCCAGTTGGGGAGCTGTCGCAACAAATTCATACTAAATTCGTCCAAAAAGTGTTGAAAAAAAAAAACGCCATAAAATATTTTAAATGGCTTCAACCCGCTTAATAGCCATAAATATTTCCTAATAGCACTTTAGTGCTCTGCATTTAGAAAAGTACACTCCATCATCTTTGGGGGTTGAGAATACAACACCAAGACCACTCGAATGTATGTGTACTTCGTTGATGTGCCATCACGTTCCGCCATTGTTCAACGTCCCTCAACAATGAAAACAATTTAACGCAAGAAATACATTTAACCACTTCCTCTGGTAACACTTTGTCGATAGAAATATCCAACATCATAGTGCCATTACACTTTTTTTTTTCTTTAAAATAAAAAAAAACTTCCCAAGGAACCATAAAGTGCCATTACTTACGCATTTTGGAAAAAATACGACGCTTCGTTCTTTGACTGTTTTCCCATTCAACAAATGTCTCCATTCAAAAATGAACTGAAAAAGTTTTATCAACTTTTGCTTTTTCGTCCTTCCATCGCCACGGACGTGGCACGATCTCATTTTGTTGTTTTTAATAAGTTTTCTTGTAGGACATGACCATTTGTTATTCAAATTGCCAATCTGATTTATTATTATTCGTCTCGCTATAAATCCATTAAGCAGCTTAAGGATATGATTTATAATCTTAACAAAAAAAATTTTTTTTTTTAAATATTTATACACATCTAGATTTATATACTAGTGAAGACTGCTGCAAAAAAAAAAAAAAACTCATAAATACACAAATAAGCAGAAAATTCCATTATCCTTGTTGTAATGTATTTGTCCTATGCTCCCCTACATGCGGTGTGGGATGTGGGTGATTTTGTGGGTGCGCCTTTAATAAACTTCTCCCCAAGCGTGAAACAGAAAGAAAATCCTTAAAAAATAGCATCCTCCATCTGTTTATTTTTTTTTCTCTGCCTATGTGTGTATTTGTGTCCTTTATTTTGTGTTGTTTGTAAATTCTATGAGAATCTCCTTTTGTACACCCAGCCGCGGCTAATGCACAAAGCATTTTTTTTCGTCCTTCGAACAATTGAGCAAAGAAAAGCCGTTCACCGTCGACACGACAGTCACAGTTACAGAAGGATGTACTCGGAGTGTCTACTAGCGCACTTTTATTCAATCGGTGGAGGTTGGATGGCAAATAGGACTTTCTTGCTGTGACACTTATTGTATCCTTTTTTCTGTTGCTGTTGTTTTTTTTTTTACTCTGCACTCATAGATACCTATTAGGACAGACAATGTGTCCTCTCTGTCGGATTGGAATTGCTGTTTTGGTGGGGTTACAGAGACCCAGGACTACTCGAAAGCCGAGTTAAATTGTGACTGTATGGCATGTAAGTTCCATAAATCCCATACGAGAATCACCCGCCCAACACTGAAGCTATATGTCGACGCATTATCGTTGTGTGTATGCCATTATTAACTAGACAGACAAAAAGGGAACCGAATTACAGAGGGCGCGCGCTCCATAGTCGTAAATTCACATCAGGAAAGAGAAGGATACACACTACCACACCAGAGTGCCGGCCAAAGGATTATTGGGGGTAATTGTTTTCTTTTGGTTGGGTCTGGACACTGTGTGTGCCCTATCTGACTCTATTGCGAGTTCATTCGACGTTTATTAAATGTGGTGTGCATGGTGCTTTGTCCTGGCAGGTCCTTGCTATGCTCTCTCTGTTTGTATATCTAATGGGGAAATTGCCCACTATAATACTTAGTCGAGATAATAATTTTATCTACGAAGCGATTGAATGGCATTCACGGTAATCGGAACTAATGGTCGGAATAGTTTCTTTGCCGATCCTTTTTTTTTTGTACAGGATGGAGAAGGCATAATCCCCACATCGGTGTGTAATGTGTAATCGTTAATTGATTGAATAGTTTTCACTGAAATTGGGGTTGTCGAGTGGGTGTCAGGGCAGGGGCAGGATGGTGTTAAAGGTTATTTTCTTTATGTTCCCATTGGGGATCCTTGTGGAGACTTGTGTGTTTATTGCTTATTTGGCGGCCATTATGCGGCGTGAATTGGTATAATTATTGCTTGATAATGGGGAGACATAAGAATGAATGGTATGCCTTTGTGTTCGTGATTCGAATTTTAGGTCATCAGGAGGAAGTTTATTAAGTGAGGGCTATAATAAAAGCTTTATTGGTATTTGGTTTTTGGATGATCCAAAGGATGTGGGGACAAAATATAACACAATTTCCATATTTAGATTTTTTTATGAATTGCCTTTGATACAATTTTTTAATATGAGCACGATTTTGATGTGGATAGTTGGATTAGTCTGGGCTCAGTGGCGCGAGGGGTTCAATTCCCAGCTGTGGCAACAACTAAAATAATTTTTCACTGGCCCTTCTCTCGTGATGGTCTGACAAATCATCCGACTGGTATCAATTTTCAAGAATAGCTTATATCAACTTGCCCTTTCGGAGTCAGCATAAAAGAGGAGGTCCCGCCATCGTGCAAGAAGCACACAAGCACACATGAATGGTGTTGTGATAAAGCTAAGCCCAGGGTACTAACGAGCTTGTTGCGCCAAAAATTTGTATTTTTGTATTTTAATTGGATCAGTCCTGCTCTGTAGTGAAGCATGAAGCTGGAGTATTGTTACCCGTTTGCTCTTCATGTCCTAGCCATCGCTAACGTCCAATGCGGAGTTTTTTGAAAAGTGGTATGTCAATGTACAGCTCGCATGATTCTGGGTTGAATCTTCGTCTCCAAAGCCCGTCAACGCAAACGGGAACAAACATTTTTCGAAGAATTTTTCTGTCAAAATGACCAAAGGATTCTTCATCCACTTTTCATATGGCCCTTGGTTCAGCGCCGTAGAGGAGGACTGGCATGATCCGGGTTTTGTAGAGGATCTTCTTCTTTATGCCGAAAAATCAGCGGTTGGCAAGAATATTTTTTCGTTGAATTTTCGACAAGATGTTGTTGTCAGAATTAATAGCGGAGTCGATTTAGAAAAACTCAAATACTACCTCAAATTTTTATCTGTCGATGATGACGTTCTGTCCAATTCGCTTTCGTGAATGTAGAATTGATCTGCATATCTGAAAGGCCTTTGATAGGGTGCGGCATTGTGCTCTTGTCAATAAGCTTCAGCCTTTTGGTGTCGGTAATTTATAATAAAATGTATTACTAGTAGTCCGGGAACAATGCAATACAAGTTGTGTTACAAGGATCAACGTCCTCCCCTTCAATTAACTCTGGTGTACCTTAAGGGTCAGTTGTCTCACCTACTCTGTTTTTAATTTTTAACAACATGCTCTATCTGACTTCACATTCATTCGCGGATTACAGCACTCTCGACTTTTTTTTACTCTTTAACGACTCCATGACTTGAGGCCGAATTTGTAGAGCCGCAAGGCTAGTGAATGTCAACTGAAATAAACTCTGAAATTGGGCCGTTTATCATATCGAACAACCGGGTTGAGTTTAAAATATCAAAACCCATTGCTGCTTCCTATCTCCGAAGAGGGATACAAATGTGGCTTTACTCAAAATGGAAGGATCTTAATTTGAGGAATACAATGACTTGTCTTTGGTTGACATTTATGTCAGCCCAGAGCTTCGTTGGAACCAATAAGTTATAGATTCTGCAAGAGGAGTACCAGTTGGCTAGTATTGCTCAGACGATGTAAATGGTTTTTCACTCTATCGAATTCAGCTTTTGTCTTTAAAGCCTCATCCGAGACTCGAATACAACTCGCACATATATGGGCGGGTGCTCCTGCAACTTGCTGGAGACTACTTGATAAAGTCCAGCGTCAAACTGTCAAACTTATTGACAATCAGGGCATTTGTAGTCAAATATCCACGCTCGTTGTTTGAGGTAAGCGCGTCGCATAAGGGGGTGGTCTTCCTCAACCTAGTCCGACTGTCTTTGACTTGTTTTTGGTTGACATTTATGTCAGCCTAGAACTTCGTTGGAACCAGTAACTTAAAGATGCTAAAACCAGACGATGTAAATGGTTTTTCACGCCATCAGATTCAGCCTATGTCTATAAAGCGTCATCCAAGACTCGAATACAACTCGCTCACATGGACGGGTGCTCGTGCAACTTGCTAGAGACTTCTTGATAAAGTTTAGCATCAAGCTGTCAAACTTAATGACAATCAGGTCATTTGTAGCCAAACATCCATTTGTATCCAAAGACCCCCCTTATGCGACGCGCCTAATTGAACCAAGGAGCGGTTGATTTAGGCGCGTCGCATAAGGGGGGTCTTCCTCTACCCAGACTGACTGCTGGCTGTAAATAAAAGATTCTGGGAGCCAGAGTATTGGTGTTACCTATTCGTTTGTTGACTGAATCGTTCTTCCTACGAGGCGGAGTCAATCGATTGGAATCTCGGGTAAGATCACATATCCTTATGGTGTAGATTATGTTGCCAATGACATGTTGAAGACGTGCTAGGGTATCAACCTATTAAAGGTGTGTATCTGTACAAAGAGAAGGTAATCAAGCAGCCACGTAACATGTAAATTACAGATCAAGCGGAATACGATCAAGAAAGCAAGATGGATAAACTCACAATGTGTCAAATATCCTGACATCTCTGGCCGAACTTTAACGAGAAACGCTCTAATTGCCTGACAATACTGAACAGATAAAAAATCAGCACCATAATCGAAGTCCCTACAGGACACTGTTCTATAGGACTACACGCAAAAAGACTAGGCCTATTCAGCAATGACTTCTGTATAAGCTGCTTGAATGAAGAAGAGAAGGAAAGTATTATTCACCTTCTATGCTCATCTGCAACTCTCTTAGAAAAAAGGAAGCTTTATCTGGGAGACTAGTTAATCGAAAACAAAGGTAAGCTGACAATGTCAGAAACCACCTACGCTATATAGATAGCTCTGAATGCTTCAATTGGGCGAATGAATATAGGAATGTAGACAGATCCACGTAGTACCACAATGGACCATAATGGGCTAAGTGTGCACGCGCATCGCGTGCAGCCACTGCAACGTTACCTATCTTAAGCAGCCACGTTTTGATTCTTCAGACTCCTGGAGTTCAACTCTCTTATTGCAGTGGCAAGGAAATGGAAAATGAAGTCTCTGCAACTGATATCGTTGATATGTTATAAGCAATGAGTTACCATGATAATATTAGTGCGAAGAACTGCCGCGCGGAAGGTCTGGGTTCGATTCCCAGCCACAGCAACACCTAAATGATTTTTCGCAGGCCCTCCTCTCGTGATGATCTGAAAAATCAGCCGAATAGTATCAATTGACATGAAAAGCTTATCTCAACTTAGTAGTTTGGATTCGGCATAAAACGGAAGTACACACGCACACATGAATGACTGTGAGAAAAAAAACTAGGCCCTGAGTACTTACGAGCCTATTGCGCCATAGATTTATTTATTATTTTTTATTTACCATGGCAATACTGCGATATCGGGCTTGCGAAGAATTTACTAGCGACGTCTTTTGGAAGATGAACCTCTTTTTAAGTAACTCATTTGTAGATATGTCAGTTGAAAGATGTATGTACCTCGTTACAGTCTTTGACGACAGCAGCATACCAAAGACAACCATCTTAAAACACTTAAGAGACCCCCCTTCCTACTATTAAATGCTCCGAAATTAAATTTTTAGAAACACATCAAACAGTCCTGCCGCAGGATATTTTATTTAGATTTTTTTTTTTTGCTAAATTACTAATTGATCCCCATTCCTGAAAATCCTAAATCATCCAAGGGACCTCTTTGTGTTTGCGCAACCCAATTATGTAAACTGCCTCTTAGGGTGTCATCTTCGAATTAACCCATGTCAGCCGGCCGGACTTCTCCCCCACATAAATAATATTATCCTGATGATCGCAATCAAAATGTTATCTGTGCCGTCTTTAATCCTTGCTCCTTGCAAAACGGATTTCAAAAGACCAAACGTCCGCCTACAGGGGACGATTTATCAATATCAATGCACACCCACCCTCACCAGTACCCTTTACCAACAACGCAACCATTACCAGCCCATGAATCTGGAATTAGATTCAATCTGTCACAACATGGAAGTAATTCCGAATTATGAGAATCTCAATGAATACGTTTAACTGACATGTAGATGGCACATGCAGGAAAAAAGAAGGGAAGCACTCATTCAATTTCATTTCGTATTCCAATCATGTATCCACAATGGGACAGGATGGGGGCTAGCCATTCACTCTAAATCCCCCGCGCCCCTTAAAAACTAATATCACGTATCTCTGGATTTCAATAAGCCAATTTAGATTTACTCCTTCGCATCCTTGCCATCGTAATACCAGCGCCCAACAATCACTCAGCTGCAAAGCGTTGTTCATTTCTTTTTTGTTCCCTCCATCGTATTGTGTTGTCGTATGAGCTCCATGTTGGCACTGCAACGCTGTCGCGGGAGGATGGAAGGGTGTGGCATCGTCCTTTCAGTTATGTGTACGTGACATAGAAAATTACATAAACCCGCCTCGCTACGGCTGAGAATGGGAATTGCAGCTGGAAGCATCGCTTACATGGTTCGCTGGTGTTAAAACAACATGGTCGTTGTTTGTGGTGTCGTTTGGCGGGCTCAACTGCCCCTGCCCTTGCCCCCTCCCCCCACACCCTTTTGGTAATACATATTGGAACAGGATCAATGCCAATATGGTGGCTTGCGGTGAATGGCTTTGTAGAGGTAAGCAAAAGTTGCTAACGCTGCTATACTTCGGGTGATTAGAGTTGGGAGGTCCTGTGCTCAACCGGGATGTTGCAATCAGCAGTATGCTTGCTTTTCCTTTAGCCTGTGGTGGAGGTTTAGTTGGGGGCTGGTGGCACTGTATGCCTGGGTAAATGTGGTCAAAGATATCAATGTTTAAAAATAGCTCAAATTGAACTGGGTGAACAGTTAACTTTGCTTGTTTTTTTTTTTGTTCATTTTCGTCCTTCTCTGGGCACATGAGTGTGGTGTATCTGACAGATCGAGGAATAGTGGCCATCGGCGTTGGAGATAAGTCACGGAATAGGGGAAAATCGATTTCCTTAGAGTGCATTGGCAAAACGCGATGTTTGGGGCGGTGTGTGAGTAGGGAATTTCATTTTCAAAGTGCAATATTTGGATGCTGGCGGGACAAGGCATCAAGGATTGATTGGGGCATAACCTCAATTGTGAAGTGAGTTTTACCCTTCCAATGACGGCATTAACCTTATTTTTTATTTTCGGGAAATGAAGTGCAAATGTGAAGAACAGACAAGAACACAGTGGGGACATCCTTTTGCAAAGGATGTGCTTAGCTATAAAAATGATGTACAGAAGCTTTAATGATGCCACTTTGTACTACCTTTGGGGATGGTTCGACTTCAAATGGGTCAAAAGTAAGGGGGGTTACTTCGTGTGAATCAATGTCGTCCGGTCTCCGTAGGGCGATCCTATTTATTAGGGTGAATGCTGACCTTTTTTTTAAATAACCTTTTGTTTTATTGCGGGTTAAGTGCTTTTGTTTATTTTATGTGTATTGGGGAAGAAGTTTGATGAGCTACCAATATGGAATAGGCTTATAGCGGGGAGAGATTTTTAGGGACTTCTTGACACATTGAAAGATTTTACAAGGCAGTAGGATTGTACGTACCGATTTATTTTATTTGAGGGCACCGGACTGTTTTAAATAACATAATTCCACTTGTTCCATACACATCCAGCTGAAGTTCTTGCATGTAGTCTATATCTTGATACGGTCTTTTAAATCACTGATGTCGCTAGCTATGACGGCAGATGTACACTCCCAAAAATACAGGAAAACAAAACTAATCTTCCCAAAAAGATTTAAACCTGGATATCTAAAATACCTATACCAATCTACTTAAATCGGGGGTAAGCCATTACCTTAACGAACATATCCCTTCAGTTTGTTCGGTCCTTAAACAGCTGCCTCCACTTGAGTTATTTAAATTGCGTCTACCATCTGGCTACTTACATACTTAAGTGGAGCTACAGTCCGGGATAAACCTGGTCCTCAAACAACATGGCTCTCCAATTAGCTAGGTCCTTAGCTAACTGCCTCCAGTTGCACGCTCAAAGTTGGTTGAGGTCGGTTTCTACTTGTGCGCCCCACTTAAGTTGAGGTCTTCCTCTACTGCGTCCGATGTCTGGCTGGGAATCGAAGACTCTGCGAGTCGGAGTGTTGGTGTCCATTCGTTCATGTCCTAGCCATCTTAAACATCCAATGCGGAGTTTTGTTGACCAGGGGCATGTCGCTGTGCAGTTATTGTAGTTCTTGGTTGAATCTTCGTCTTCATACCTCGTCAACGCAAATGGGACCGAAGATTTCTCGAAAAAAAATTCCTCTCAAATCGACCAAGCACTTCTTCATCCACTTTTGATACGGTCTTGTGCTGATCGATTCTGGCATAGGATCTCCTTAATTGTTCGAGTGAGGGCTTAACTGCTAAATCGCCTTCTTAGCCCGAAGAAACAGCGGTTGGCAGGAGTGATTCTTCGTTTAATTTCTGACAAGATGTTGTTGTCGCGGTGAATAGCGGAACCGAGGTAGACAAAGTTCCGTACTACCGCAAGTTATATCTGCCAATGATGATGTTTTGTCCGATTCGTCGATGTCGGTTGGTCTTGTAGTGGTCTTACCAATATTTTCGCCGCTTCCTTCTCTAATACCAGCAAACATGGCTATGACATCCCTTTGAGTCCTTACAATAATGTCGATATCGTGGACGAATGCTATTAGTTGCACCGAATTATGGAAGATTTGACAAAACATCCGAATAATATCAATTGTCAAGAATAGCTGTTCGCAACTTCGCCCATCGGAGTCCACATAAAACGGGAGGTCCCGCCATCGTGCAAGAATGGCATACATGAAAATGGTTGTGAGTAAGCTCGGACTTGGGTACCAATGAGCCTGTTGCGTCAAAAATTCGTAATTTGTTTCATGGAAAATTGTGCTTTTCGTGTTGGTTCAGGAGTTTTGCACAACCATCTCAAGAATCAGATTGAGAAAGTCACATGAGAGTGCATCGCCTTGCTTAAATCCTCTTTTGGTATCGAAATTGTGGGTGAGGTCGTTCCCAAACCTGAAGAAGCAGCGAGATTCTCCAACGTCATCGTGCACAAACGGAGGTATTTGGGCAGTATACCAAATCCAGACATGGCTCTGTATAGTTCGTCACTATAAATGCTGTCGTATTCGGTTTGAAATCGATGAATATGTGGTTAATATCGATTTGGACTTTTTGGGTTTTTCAAGGATCTGCCGAAGTGTGAAGATTTCCTCAGTTGTGGACTTTCAAGGCCTAAATCCACACTGACAAGGGCTAGTCAGGTTGTTGTTAAACGGTTTCTTGTGGTCACATATTACAGCAGATAGCAGCTTGTAGGCGATGTTGAGTAAACTTATGCATCTGTAGTTGTCGCAGTTCAGAGGGTCTTATTTTTTGTGGATCGGGCGAACAATGCAAACGATGCTCTTTCGGCATACTTTCATCCGAAAAAATGTTGCTTATGAGCTGGTGAATGCTATTTTTGCGCCGGTCTTATAAAGCTAGCCGTCCTTTCCGGCAGCCTTGTTAATCTTGGGTTCAGATATTGCCATCCTCACTTCACTTAGCTCGGTTGGTGATAGTTTTTGCCGTCGTCTCAAATATTGAATGGTTCGCTCTGTCTGGCAGCGGAAAACTGTCAGACTGGAAGACAGGATTCAGTTCAAGCTTTGTATCCCTGGCTCTGACGTATTGTACTTTGGTGAAACATGCGAGCATCATTCCTGGAGTGGCACCTATCAATGTTCTCGACAGTTCGCTCTTCTTTGTCTTTTTTCTTCTTTTTGAGAAGACGGTGCTCTTCCCTCCTTCTTTGCTTATAGAGCTCAGTTGCAGCTTTCGTCTTCACCAGAATTTTAGTCTTGTAGTCCGCTTTGTTGGCTGCAGGCATCAGTCGGCATTCCTTATCAAACTAAGGGATTCTTGCTGGTGGGCGTGGGAAGACAGGATTCAGTTCAAGCTTTGTATCCCTGGCTCTGACGTATTGTACTTTGGTGAAACATGCGAGCATCATTCCTGGAGTGGCACCTGTCAATGTTCTCGATAGTTCGCTCTTCTTTGTCTTTTTTTCTTCTTTTTGAGAAGACGGTGCTCTTCCCCCCTTCTTTGTTTATAGAGCTCAGTTGCAGCTTTCGTCTTCACCAGAATTTCAGTCTTGTAGTCCGCTTTGTTGGCTGCAGGCATCAGTCGACATTCTTTATCAAACTAAGGGATTCTTGCTGGTGGGCATGAGAAACCATGTGCGGCTGTTCTAATGGCTCTTTTGACATCGTTCTGACTCGAGTTATTTCTTCCAAGTTCTGTCTGGGAGTATTTCTTCTCTTGAGGTGTATGTACCATGAAGGTGGACCATTTGTAATGGACCTTCTCGGCGATATTGTCTTAAATAGAATGCCTGGTGATGAGTTTTTGTATCTTCTTTGCCATAACTCTGCTGCCAAATGCAGTAAGGTCTCGTTCATTCCAGTTTTTAAACGCTCATTTTTCTCGTAAATGACTCCATTAGCGCTTCTCCTCTGTGGTTAGTTCTCTAGTTTACCCATTCAGCTGCCCATTCCTAAAAATGTTCTGCTCCGAATGCTGGTGATTTGTTTCGTATGCCTATCACCTGTTGTTAATCAGCCATGCTGGGAGTACTTCGCATTGCATACATGTTGTACACACAATTTGTAGCATGTATGGGTCCCATAAGAGTGACATTCAGCATAAGGGAACGCTAAAGAATCACACAAAGCAAGTGTCAAACAATAGAAAACGATTCCAATGTAGGACAAGCCTGATGACTGTATGTTGACATGTACGCCTGGATGGCTTTCCTCCAATCCAAGTCAAATTAAGACCGGTGGAACATTATTCAACACCATTTTGGCTCATTAGGTGTGTTCACTTTTTTTATAGTTCACTGGTTCTCTTTCCTGCCGCACAATAGGGAGTAGAGAAATTTACCTTTTCCATTTCCAACTCTCCATTGAATTTCAACTCAACGCGCTTCCTCCCCCTCCATGTCCCCAGTCGACCCCTATTCCATTTGTCCGTTTGGGTATGACTTTTGTCTGCACGGCTGATGATTTAATTAAAAATTAATGAATGTCTATTATGAAATTGAATTAACTTCAATTTAGATGGCAATTAATTGCTGTTCAGCCGAAGGATGAAAGGATGAATTGTAAAATGTGCTCGCATTCCCGTTTCCACTCAACAATTCATGCTCAAGAATGAGAATGATGATGATTATGGTGGATGCCGGTGGTGGTTGATGATGGCTGGAGCGGATTTGAAGGATTTATTTATTTTCCATTTCGATTGTGCGTTGTTTATTCCGGGAGAATATTGAATTTCTCTCACAGCTGAAAGACATTGATTGTCTGCGTTCAATTGGCGATAATTAATTTCGAAAGCGTATTGTTTTTGAAGATTTACTCAGCGAGAAAACAAATGGCTGAGATTAAAATGACGTGGAGATGCCTTTTCATATTGTGTAAGGTGGTAGGTAATGAAGAAAAGGTGGTATGGAATTAAGAAAATACACAATGGAAGCGAATGTTATCGAAAATTGTGTTCTATGAAACCTGAGGCTAAAAACCAAAAGTTGGTCTTTTTTATTGAATTGTGGAAAGCCTTCATGGCTTAGAATAGTTGTTGGCTTGTTGGTTTATGCCTTCTTAACACCATTTTCCCAAAAAAAAGGACCAGCTATGTCAAATTACGTGATCTAGGCAACCAATTGACGTCAAAGACAATGCTGCCTTCGATATTTCCCCTCAAGAAAGACCGTTGATTCGATGACTTTGTGGTCAGTGTTAGATGTGGACGATATAATCATCTAACCGGAAGCTTATATCGTCCACATATGTATACTCAAATTGCTACCAAAAATATTCTGTTGTCATGGCGTGGTAGAAAATGCCAAGCATTGTACGTTCCAAAAAAGTAAGATTCAACGGTTTTGTTTGCTCGATCAATGACTGATCAATCCAGGGTTAAATCAGCTTATTGCAAGCAGCTCTAGAATATGTTTACCGGTAACGACATGAAAGTGAATATCCCCCAACAAAAAGTTTTCCCTCAATAAGAATCTTATACTTGCGTTCGTGAAGCAATGCCATGTATACTTACATACATAAGTAGGGCTACAGTCCAGAATGAACCTGGGCGTCAAAAAACATGCCTCTCCAATTAGCCCGGTCCTTAGCTAACAGCCTCCAGTTGCCCACTCCAAGTTGGTTGAGGTCGGTTTCTACTTCTGCGCGCCACTTAAGGCGAGGTCTTCCTCAACTGCGTCCGACGTCTGCCTGGGAATCGAAGTCTGCGGGCTGGAGTATTGGTGTACATTTGTTCTACATTTCCTAGCCATCTTAAACGTGCGGAGTTTTTTGACCAGAGGCATGTCGCTCCACAGCTCATTTAGCTCTTGATTGAATCTTCGTCTCCATAGCCCATCAACGCAAACGGGACTGAAGATTTTTCGAAGAATTTTCCTCTCAAATCGACCAAGGATTTCTTCATCCGCTTTTCAGACGGTCGATGCTTCAGTGCCGTAGAGCAGGACTGGTATGATCATGGTCTTATATAGGACCTCCTTAGTAGGTTGAGTGAGGGCTTTTCAACTAAATTGCCATCTTCAGCCAAAGAAACAGCGGTTGGCAAGAGTAATTCTTCGTTTAATTTCTGCCGAGATGTTGTTGTCAGAGTTAATATCGCAGACGAGATAGACAAAGTCCTGTACTACCTCAAAACTATATCTGACAATGGTGACGTTCTGCCCAAGTTGTCGATCTTATGTGTCTTTTCGTGTTGACAGCATATACTTCGTCTTGTCCTCATTTACTGCTAAACCCATTTTTGCCGCTTCCTTCTCTATACTAGCAAACGTGGCTATGACATTGCGTTGTGTCCTACCAACGATGTCAATATCGTCGGCAGCAGTTGTACCAATTTTTGGAAAATTGTGCCTCTGGTGTTGGTTCGTGAGTTTTGCAAAATCCCCTCAAGAGTCGAATTGAAGAAGTCACATGAAATTTTTGGTATCGAATGTGTCGGTGAAGTCGTTTCCGACCCTGACACAGCAGCGAGAATTCTCCATCGTCATCCTACACAAACGGACGAGTTTGGGCGGTATACCAAAACTAGACATGGCTCTGTATAGATCGTATCTATAAATGCTGTCGTATGCGGCTTTGAAATCGATGAATAGGTGGTGAGTATCGATTTGGACTTACTGGGTTTTTTTCAGGATCTGCCGAAGTAAGAAAATTTGATCGATTGTGGACTTTCCTGGCATAAAAACACACTGATAAGGCCGATCAGGTTGTTGGTAAACGGTTTCAGGCGTTCACATATTACGGCAGATAGGATCTTGTAGGCGATGTTGAGGAGACTTATGCCTCTGTATTTGGCGCAGTTTAGAGGGTCTCATAATTTGAATGAAAAATTGAAATTTATCCTGACCAGGTCGTCTAAAATTAAAAAAAAAAAACTTAAAAATTTTGTTCCATGAAAAAATATCTCCCCACATAAACTTTGCTCTTTTAAGTTTATCAGTGAATAAGGCAGAACCAAACATCAATACAGATATCTATTTAAAGGTACAATGAGCTCAAGGCTCTTGGCCTACAGCATAATGTCATACTCTGGTAGTTTCTGGTCACAAGCCGTAGCAATATTCCCAACGAACTGTCTAGAAATGGATCTGCATTCGATTACGACTAAGTATTCCAAACGGTACATACCGAGCTCTGTATTCACAGAGAAGGAGTTTAGTAAAATTATGGACAGGTGGGAGGCATTGATATATCATATAAGCTTTGGCTAGAATATGAAAAGATGGAATTATACCTTCTACGGATTGACAGAATATTATTGCCCAAGTTGCTATGGGTACTCAGTGGTAATAGTCTCCTAAGCCATACAATAGACTTAATCCTTAAAGGCTGCGGAGCTGACGATGAGATGTTCAAGGTTACACCTCACTGTATCACTGATCGTGTCTCTATCGCATGAAAAATAGAAAACTTGGAACTTTTACCTGGACGAAAAAGGGATGGCTGGATACGGTAAAACGAGCCATAGAGGGAATGTGAAAAATATAAATTGACTTCCACTGCAGGGTTGCGCGTTCAATCTCAGTCAAAACCCACTAAAATACAAAAATATTGAAAATATGCCCGCTTAAGTGCGTTTTCCGCTAACACCTTTCCCAAAAAAATTTCACGTGCTTGTCACACAGACTGTACATCTTTAAATATATTTTCCCATCGAGGTTCCACAGAATTATTTTTAAATCCAATTCCCAAAACAGGCATTCAGCCAACTGTTTTGCAATTGTTCTTCCTTCCCCATAACCCAGCAGAAAAAAAAGCACACAACCTAAAAAGGACGAAATTCAGTTGACACATTGCCAAGCCCAACATCTCTTCCAGTTTTCTGGCGCGATATATTCTTCCTCATCGTCAGGGGCCAAATAATAATTGTTGGCTATTACATTACTATGGCAGAAGAACAAATTACAGGACACCACTCCTTGTAAGTTTCGGGGCGGACATCAGTCACTCAGTCATTTTGGAAAATAAAACACCCCCACATCTAACCGACAAAACCGAACGACAAAAGCACCAGCAATTCCAACGTCGACGAACGACAACAGCAATGTCCTTACAAAGAACACCTGTCAGAATATAATTCTTCTTGTGGTTACAGCTCCGTGTGGCTTAATGGCTCACAGGATCAGGCCAATGGGTTAAATTTTCCACTATTTCATTTACGCTGATGTAATTACTTTAGTCGTTGTTGCTGGCATCCCTATACTCCCTCTAAAAGGACCAGCACTAATAACTCATGCATAGGTGTGTAGAGTTTGCCCCTCCTGCGCCGACCCTAGTGTGCAGAAGACTAATTACTGGATATCCTTGCTATAAGGTGTAGTTTCAGCTAATTAACAAACTACATTCGTTCGTGTGTGCGGCAAGTTGTCGAATTTACTGCCAACCAACAAAAGGTACTCCAAGGACATTGTTCTTCACTGTTTATTGTGTACCGTACTTTATTTGATGTGTGTGCCTATGTCAAAGCAACCATGCTTACTTGTCATTTAAATGTCACTCATCCGCGGTACTTATTAATTTTTCGTTGTTTCTGTTCGTGGACAAGGATAATGCTGAGCATTAAATTGCATCCTTTTTATGTACCCCCAACGAATATACACACCTTCTCGCTCAATTATCTACTCTGTACAGGATCAAGAGTCTCATTAAAAATAATGATTCGACACTTAGTTAAATATTTTTGAATACCGTTTTGTGTTGATGTTTCTCCTCGTCCTTTTATTTGGCTGCTAAACAGGTTATAGCTCTGAGGGGATTTTTGTGCAGGTGAAAAGATTTACTCATCAAGTCAATTTTTTTTCTTTATGAATAAGGATACCCATGATGGGTGCTGGCTATGGTTCAATAATAATAAAATGTGTCGTGTCAGGATGGGGACGAGTGATGAAACGTTGGCTATGAATGAAATTTTAAATTATTAAAAAAAAAAATGAAAATAATTCTGCAAGGATATTCTCTTATGGAGGTAAATAAGAAAAATATGTATGGCAGGCAGGTAAACAATTTTTTTAATAGGCAAAAAACTTGTGTTTATAGACAGGGCTTAATATTTTGCAATTGTGCAAGGTTGGAATATTTGATGGAAGGATTTTTTTTTATGGGAAGAGATGTTGCCAGGGGAAATATTAACTCAAGTTGTGCTTGTATAGCTGGGTGGGTATTTGTTTTTAATGTAAAACAAAGGACATGGTAGGGAAATTTGAGGACTCTCAGGTCATATTAAATTCAGAAGGATATTTTGTGTTTCACGTGATGCATGTTCATCAAAATAAGAAGTGAAATCACTTTTTTTTATGATTTTGTTGGATTACATTTTTTATATTGTGTGCGTGCTTTAATTTGAAACGAAATATCATGTTGCCAGATTGGTGGGAGCTTTGTGATACTTCTAAGGTTGCAACTCAGTCCTAGGTGAACATGGGTCTAGCTGGCTTTCGATATCCCAAAAAAACAATTAGAACGACTTTGAGTAAAAAAAATTATAAAGCCGCCAAGAAATAACGCCACCACTTCCAAGACTCATCTAAACTGAGTGAAATCTAATCGAAGAACGATTAAAACCCACTGGGTGTGAACTTTTTTTGAAGCTCTGTCTAACCTTATCATGCTTTGGAAAAATCCACCGGTAGAATCCGTTGACTTCCGACGACTGTCAACAACATATAACATTCTAAAAAAAATCTCCTCCAGGCGGAGCTAACTCTCATCAAAGGACGATTCAAATCCGTTTTTAATAAGAAAGTTTAATGGAACCTGTGAGAGAACTTCATCTCAACCTCTATCTAGCTTAATCAACACACACTTCAAAGATTGCAAGGATCCACTGGCCAGTGTTTTGATTAAATTTCAGAGCCATAAATTGTTTTTTTGATGATAAAGAACTTGCTCGATACTAAAGGGTGTTCTTTTTTTTAGATGTTTAGAACTTTGAGTTGAAATAAAAGACAAGAAAATCGTTTTAATGTCCATCAGTTTGACTTTATTGAAAGGACAATTTTATGCCATTAATGATTAAATATGATTTTGGGCATGAGGCCGCCACGGCTAGTTCGAATAAAGCAAAGTCTAGAAGTCCAATTTCCAACCACTTTTTCGAGCACTTGGGACTGTATGTCGGCAATAACGCCACGAAAGTTAGCTTCCAAGTCCTCTGAAATTTCTGGTTTGTTGGCGTAGACGAGCGACTTCACATATCCCCAAAGAAAATTGACATCGACAACACATTGACGCACATGAGTGCAACGAAGTACAAACACATAACAGCACTGGCGACTGAGGCCATCGGCTGGGACAGAGCAAGACATTAATACAACAGAGAGAGACAGATAGATAAATCGAAGGAAAGCCATCAAATATAAAACTACGTGGCACAGAGGAGGAGACACAGATTTATATTGTCTCATGTTATCGCACAGGTGGTCTCAGGTAAGCTGGCGATTTTTGTAAAAAAAATAATGCTGCCAAAGCTGGGCCTTGAACCTGCAGCGTTTGGCTTAGCAGTCAACTACGCATTCCTCGAGCCATGGCCACCCGCCTCAAAGAAAATAATCCAATGGTGTCGAATCCACGATATGGTGGCCAATTGACAGGTCAATTCCGCGGAATTATGCGCTCATCCAATGTTTCCTTCAAGAAATCGATTGTGACATGCGCAATGTGCCATGTAACGCTGTCTTGTTGGAGCCACATATCATCCACATTCTTGCCATCCAATTCCGGAACAAAATAGTCGGTTATCATGGCTCTATACTGGTCTCCATTGATGGTAACTGACTCTATAGCATAATTTCGGAAGAAGTATGGCCCCATGACTCCACCAGCCCATGGAGCACACCAAACAGTCAGTTTTTGTGGATGTAATGGCGTCTCAAAGGGTCTCATGTGGATTCTCTTCACTCCAAATGAGGCAATTTTGCTCGTTGACGTAGCCATTCCACAAAAAATGAGCCTCATCCCTGATCAACATTTTGCGATGGAAATCAGCATCGAGATCAATTTCATTTTCGGCCAATACATCAAAATCACGAAGCATTGCTTGGTCTCGCGGCTTTAATTCTTGCACAAGCTGTAGCCAAGATCTTTGCACAAAATCTTCCATAAAGTTGATGGACAAACCTCCAATTGCTATGTACGGTGGCAAATCGTTTCATACGGGTCCCCTTCATCACTTTGCTCTACAGCGGCAATTGTTTCCTCAGTGCGCACATAGAGTAAACGTAGTGCGAAAACGATCCATGGTTAACCGAATTAATTACTCTGATGGACGATTATGTCGACCATAATATGGACGAAGCTTGCGGTAAACTTCGCGAACTGAACCTTTATTTTCGAAATAAATTTTCACGATTCGCAAGCGTTTTTCATCTTTCAACCTGTACATGATGAAATGGCAAACCAAACTGAACATAGATGACAATAGAGTTGGCCAATCTGACCACAAAATGTCAGGTTTATCTCTATTTGCAAAGCCAACGTTATAATACCCTGGCTACTGTAGATTTAAAGATGTTCCAAACTATGATCTAACTACGTGGAGACGGATCACGCTTATTTTTAATCCATAGACACGCAGACGTGTACATAAATCCGTTTACTCCATGGGCGGTGTCCGAACAACCTTCGGGGAGTCCCTGTTTCATATCTTCGAAAAATTCGAAGAAATTTAAAGTTGGTGCATACTCTTAGGTGTCACAATTGACGTTTTTTGTTTCTTTTGTATAAAAGTTACATGGATTTTGGCTGGGATTGAACGAGCAACCTTCCAATCAACAGGCGACCGAATTACCACTACACTGTGGCCACTCACAAGTTACTAAGGAGATTGATCAAGTGGTTCTACATTCCGGAATAAACCTGGTTCTCAACCAACATTCTATATGGTTCTCAACCAACATTCTATATTTTGGTTGAGAATCAGGTTCATGAGACCAACCGTTAACTAAGTGCCCAAGTTCGTTGAGGTCGGTTTTTACATAACTGCACCACTTAAGGCGACGACTTCCTCTACTGCGTTCGACGTACAGCCAACAATCAAGTCGGAGTGTTGGTGACAATGGCCTAGCCATCTTAAATGTCCAATGACCCGGTCTACGTCGCAGTATAGCATGTATAGTTTGTTGTTGAATCTTCATCTCTATAGTTTTCTCTCAAAACGACCAAGGATTTCATCATCCGCTTTTGATTCTGTCCTTACTTCATGGACGTATATAACCTGAGCAGTTCGATTGAGGGCTTTACTAAAAATTCAGCCGTATCAAGGTATTTATCGGAGCGAACAATTTTCCGCAACGCATACTTCGTCGGAGGCTAAAATTCAATTCAAGGTATATGTGTCATCGGAACAAAAATCACTTCACTACGATTCGCAAATAAGTTCCGCGAAGAATTTGTGTCGGAGGATGTCGGAAAAAAAAATTGCACTTAGCTGTCAAAAATTGCAAGAAAAATGCACCTGAACGCACTTCAACGCAATTCGCCGGGATGCGTTACAAAATGTTTGGAGAAATATTCTGAAAATCTTTTCGAAAGAATACCTCGAAACTAAAATCCTCCGAATCGTACAAAATCGGAGAATTTTTCGCTCCGACGGATATCTCTCTAGGGCTGGTTTTCTTCTTAGCCCGAAGTAATATCTGTATATGGTGACGTTCTGCCGAATTCGTCAATGTTGCGTGTCCTCATGGCGACTGTTGAGTGATCTGCGGGAAGTCTTAACGATAGCAGATGATCCATATATGGATTCAACAGTGCCATCTACAGTTAGAAAGGACAAAGTGAAAAACCCACTTGAGCATCTTGAACATATTCGGTCATTTAGGAATTTCAATGGTTAGTCTCCTTGAACATAGATGGTGGCAGAAAATCGTGTGGTAGATACTGATGACCTGTGCCCTTAAGGTATCTTATAAATTGTAACTGGCCCTCCTTCAGGTTTGGAGTTCTGCATTGGGATAGCTACCCAATCAAGGATATTATCGTAACCTATCAGCTTTCTACTTTTTTTATATAAAAGCTCAGGTGGGGATCTTCGATTGCTTTTTGCCAGTTTGGTAGCTGCCTTTGCACTCATTGACAATTGCATTTGGCCTATTACGATTGCCTCAGGGAGATCACCTAGTGACTTTCGTGTTACAGACATGTTTTTGTGATGTCGCGTCTGTTTGGTAACGCTGTCTGATGTTCATGTTTGGGTTTTTTGTAGTGGCGATAGTGATTCTACATGCTGCCGTAGGTTGCTCCTCCGTTGCTCGAAAATTTGCGGAATGATGACGTCTACTCTTGGCTATTGATCATAGCTTTTCAAGGTACAGCTTTGTTGAAGGTGTGTCTTTTGGGCCATTCGCTTCTTATCACTGGTGCTCCTCTATGGCTCCATTGTTGAATGAAATAGAAGAACATCCATTCTTTACCTTTGGTTTTTGAGCCCATAGTACGATGGCGCATATTGCGCCAAAAGGGGATCGATAAGCCATCGTCCTCCCTCACCCATCGATCCGTTCAGACCACCCCATCTAACACTGCACGTCGCGAGTCTCGCACAGTCTGTGGGTTTCGACTATGACGTATTCCCCTGGACACCGTTGTCGTACTTTTGTTTTGGGTCTGGGGATGCACTGCGCGGAGTTTGCCATCACTCGCTGTGCCAGTTTTTCGTTGCATTCTCAAGATCTGAACATCGTGGACCAGTGCCTGATGAAATGATTGCTTCCCACCACATCCACCAAATTCCGGGTTTGTGACCACAAAGACACCGTCTGTGGGCTTCGATTATGACGCATTCCCCTGGACACCGTTGTCATACTTTTATTTTTGGTCTGGGGATGCACTGCGCGGAGTTTGCCATCACTCATTGTGCCAGTTTTTCGTTGCATTCTCAAGATCTGAACATCGTGGACCAGTGCCTGATGAAATGATTGCTTCCCACCACATCCACCAAATTCCGGGTTTGTGACCACAAAGACAAGAGGGAATGAATGAATTTTAGGAGATAAGAGGGTAAGACTTTAGAGTAACAATACATATTAAGTGAGAAGCTAAGTTGGAGGCGCAATATGGACCGTTAGTGACAGATATTTAATTTCAGGACATGTAATCATAGTCCCCTCTGACTTTTGCATCATCCATGGTACTTTGTAAGGTGTGAATCATTTGTAATTGCCTGCCGAACGTTTTAGTTTAAAATTGATTGCGTTAATGAAATGAGTTTGACTGATATGAGTCATCGTTGAGTATGTCTAAGATTTTGTGATTCAAAGGATTGATAAACAGTTTTTGGTAGCATTTCCTATTACTACTCTCGCAATTAAAATACTCAATTCTCGTCGTCTCCTGTGTTATGTCTTCCAAAACTACCCTAATTTACCGTTTGATAAATAACCAATTTACTTTATATGCAAACAATCGATGTCTTCAAAACTCTCATCAACCTTGTCATACCCGCATTGAAGGTGTCAATACAGCAAGACCTTAGGATAACACCTTCTAACACCCAGCTTCCGGTTGATATAACATAACTTTCCCCTCATGTGGCATATCCATCCTACAATTAGAAGCTCAAATAACATGATTGTTGATACCTCTAGATATAATTAACCATGACATCCAAATCACAGTCCCATAACCCAATGATACCAGACACTTACACGTTAAACCTACAAAGGTGCTACATCCCAATTGGCAAGATACAATCTCCATGTGATTAATTTCTACCAAGAAATATACCCAAAGGAAACCTCTCCAAAGAACTACATTCATCTGCGGCTACCCAGGACCAACAAAAGTTAATCAAATTTACAAATATTAAACAGCAGGATCTGAAGTGGCGTCTCTTTCACGTCGAGCTCAAATTAATGGTGCTCGTGGCTACAGATTTCGTAACCGCACGTACCAAAGGCATCCACTCAATAAAAGACAACAATTGCTGGCTATACCCCACCCCCAATGCCTGATCCAATTAAAATGACATTTTGATTTATTTCCCCTCAAAATAGGGCCGTGTTGGTGTTTGTTTTCCCACAGTCCCAACGACAGGCTAGATTTATGGCTCCCAATTGAGCAACTACCCGTGGCACGCAGTAATGCATGTGTTTGTGCTTCCTTCGATTTCATTTCGTAAAAATCGATTTTGTTTGACAATGTCGAAGTTGGTTAGGTGGGAAGAATGGAGATAATTGGCTGCAAGAAAGGACGACATTTCGAAAAAATTTTATTCGAGGGAAACGCAAAAAGGCTAACTAAACTATCAACTTGCAAAAGAGTTTGTATGTGCTACAGAACGGAGCGGAGCAGGGTTTCAAGTGGCAAAACTTCCCTAGTCAGCTTGACACTTAGGTAGCACGTTTCGTTTCCAAATGGACCGAACTCCTTTAAGGCGATCTTTCAGAACTTTCATCACCAATGACAGTTTACATCCTCACTGATCCTGGGTACGTTGCCCTTAAGTTCACCTCGATTGGTTTTTTCGTAGACCTGTCGTTTGGTACAAGTCGAACTACACATTGGCTCGGCCATATTAAGCAAATGAAAAGTAATGCTCAGGCCAAAAGAACCTTCGAATCCCAGCCGTCAGGATTGAGACAGCATGAATCACGATCCTGAAGACTGGGATTCGAAGGTTCTTTTGGCTGGAGCATTACTGTTCATTTGCCAAATATGGAGGAGCCAATTTGTTGTTTTCTTGTTTTGACCTGCTGAACTACATCAACATCTGGGTACAGGTCATAAGGCTCACGGGTGTTTTTTTTCGGTTGTTTTTTCTCCACCATTCCTCTTCCTCGCATACATGATCGTATTCGACGAAAACGTTTTCGTTCCGCTGTGCCTAATATTTGACCCGATTTTCTATTTTTTTGTCCAGGACTCGGCCCGGAAAGTGGGGCTAGTAGGATTTAAAATCCGGTAGCGTAACCATTTGGACTATCAAGTTAAATGTTTTTATAGCAAATATTTCTCTAAACCAAAGATGCATCCAATGGTTTATCTTCGTCGTATCTTCATTATCCTCGGTGTTAGTCGTGATCGAAGTGGAGACCAATTGCCATAAATGTTTAAACAACGGCACGATGGAAGCGACCAATGTTGTCGATATTGTCTGCATATCCCATTGGATGGATAGATTTATCCAGATACAGCCTTCCATGCTTACACCTGCCGTAAGTACTATTTGTGCCAGCATGAGATTGAAGAAATCGCTTGAAAGCGCATCTCCTTGTCGAAATCAGGTGCATGCTTAGAAAAGTTAAAAAAAACGGCTTCGCAACGGCGTTGAGTCGTTTGCCCTCCAGTGTTAGGCTGCACCTATTTATCAGTTTTGATGATACCCCAACTTGAGTCATCGCTCCATAGAGCTCCATTTCGGGCATTCAATTAAACGCGACCTTAAATTTAAAAAGATGATGTGCCTCCACTTGAAAATCGGTTGGTCTTCTCAGGTATTTCCAGAGAAGTTTCTTGCAGAAGGGCTTTAGAGCCAGTATTTTGTAGGGACACGCGACCTTAAATTTGAAAAGATGATGTGTCTCCACTTGAAAATCGTTGGTCTTTCCAGGTACCTCCAGAGAAGTTTCTTGCAGAAGGGCTTCAGAAGTTATGCAGTATTTTGTAGAGACACGCGACCTTAAATTGGAAATTATGATGTGTCTCCACTTCAAAATCATTCGTCTTTCCAGGTACTTCCAGACAAGTTTCTTGCAGAAGGGCTTCAGAAGTTATGCAGTATATTGTAGGGACACGCGACCTTAAATTTGAAAAGAGGATATGTCTCCACTTGAAAATCGTTGGTCTTTCCAGGTACCTCCAGAGAAGTTCCTTGCAGAAGGGCTTTAGAAGTTCACACATTACGTTGGAAAGGATCATTTATGCAGTATTTTGTAGGGACACGCGACCTTAAATTTAAAATGATGATGCGTCTCCACTTGAAAATCGTTGGTCTTTACAGGTACCTCCAGAGAATTTCCTTGCAGAAGGGCTTTAGAAGTTCACACATTACGTTGGATAGGATCAGGTATGCAGTATTTTGTAGGGATTTATGACATATAGAGCAGATATTCCAATTAACGAGCATGCTTTCGTTCATCGCATCTTAGCTGATGGTTTAGTGGAAGCAAACTTCTAAGGTATCACCTCCGTATTAGAAAAGTTTGTCAGGCCATTCGTCAAAGTCAGCTGCATTGTGGTTTTTGTTTTTTTGATGACTGTGCTTCGTTCTTCTATACTGGATGGGACGGTTTACCTTCGTTGATTGGAACTGAGTGGAATTCTTAAACTATCATCCTTTCCATAATGTAATTTCGCAGCTGCTGAATACCGTGCTCGTCTGTGACTAGGTTGGGATTCTTATTTCGAAGAGCCTGCGTTGGTTTTTTAAATCCAGTTGCCAATTATTTTGCATATTTTTTAAAATAGACAAGAGGCCCTTCGATTTTTCTAAGCTGAAACGCAGCGTGTCGTTTTCCTACGTATGATTTTGTTCTCTTCCCATCTTCTGGTTCGATAGTCTTACAAATGCGACCTTTAAGTGATTCTAATTCGTGACACGCGTGAAACCTCTTGTTTTATGTTAAGAACATCATTAGAGAAAAGTTTATAAAAAAAATGGAGAATGGACATAAAATGTCATAATGAGGTTCCATTATAAGGCGTACGTCTGTAAGCATTATTTAGAATTTATGCGTTTTTGAACTTGTGTTTTAAAATCTTTGCAGCTTACTAGGTTATTTTGCCTGCAAATTCCAAGTAGACAACATTTTTTAAGATAAGACTAGGTTGTGGTCATGTAGTGGCGTATTATTGGACCGAAAGTCCGATAGATGTTCCAGGGTTCTGACATATTTTCAAAAAAATGTCTGTGTATGCGAATCATCCCAATCTTTTCATGAAGTTAGCTGTGTTAATATTTATTATATCACATAGGTAAAAAAGTATCTAAACAATTCCAAGGTGAAGTATTTTTTAGAGTGCTTTGGAAATTAACATAGAAAGTGGTAATTGGTGTCCTCCTCCTCGCCACACGGATAACTTCTAAAGTAGTCATTGCTGAGGAGACCTAGTCTTTTCCTCAGGGGCCTTTGTTTCCAGTACCTGCAGGAATCGAGTGTCAAAGTGTTCTGACATCTCGTTAAGAGATGGAATTCGGGGTCTGTTTTTGATATAAATGTGATATCTCCCAAGGACACAATTGTCGATGCAGTTACAGATATTCCAAGTGGAATATCACGCTACACTTCAGCCACGGCAAGGGTTCTTCATTTGACACGATTTTCATCTGGAAAAAGCCAAAATTATTAGTAAGACGAAAGCATATCTTCCTGTTGAGAATTTTCTTGATTTCACCTATACCCACTCCGTATTGAAACCATCCCTGCAGATGTGAACCGAGTTGTCGTTTTCAACTGTGTCCAAAATCTATTAGGAATGTTAGCTTGCAAAGTTACACTCAAAACTCGGTTGGTTAGTGGTATGGACGTTTTTTTCCGTACTGTTTTGGTGATTTCTGGTCTTTGTGTCTCTACCATAACAGGGTTTTCATTATGAAGAGTATCTTAGTCTTACAGCTGCACAAGCTGCGGTCTATTTGTCAAAGATACTTAAGGGCTATACACTTCGAAAGGTGGTTCTTAAAGTTTCGATGATGCAAATATGTCTTAACGCTAAAGGTATCAAGAGGTGGGTTTTAGATTTCCGATGATGCAAACATGTCTATGGATTTTAGGTGTCAAGAGGTGCTTTTTAGTAAGTAAATGAATTTAAGAAGTAAGCACAGACATCAAAAAGATAAAAAAAAACACTATGTAGCCGACTCTGACAAATGGCCTGGCGAACTCTTTCAATACGGAGTTGGTGCCTTCGAAGTTTGCTTCCGCTAAACCATCAGCTAAACTGCGACGAACGAAAACATGATCGATAACTTGAAATTTCTGCTCTATATGTCGTAAGTCCCTACAAAATACTGCATACCTGATCCTATCCAACGTAATGTGTGAACTTGATGTCTGAAGCCCTTCTGCAAAACACTTCCCTGAAAGTACCTCGAAAGAAAAACGATTTTTAAGTGGAGACACATCATCTTTTCCAATTTAAGGTTGCGTGTAATAGAATCTCCCACCTGGAGCACTATGGAGCGATGACTCAAGTTGGGATATCATCAAAACTGGAAGACTTAACTTTTCTAAGCATCCACCTGATACCGGCAATAATGCGCTTTCAAGTGATTCATCAATCTCGTGCTGGCACGAATAGTGCTAGGGGCAGGTGTAAGCACGGAAGGCCCTGTCTTAACTAAATCTATCTTGATCGCTTCCATCGTGCCGTTTTTTAAGTATTTATGGCAATTGGTCTCAACATCCACTACGAATAACACCGATGAATAATGAAGATACGACGAAGATTAAGCCTTGGATGCAACTTTTAATTAGGGAAATATTTCTTATAAAAACTTTTAACTTGAAAGTCCAAATGGTTGCTTACTTGGATACTTAAGTGGCGCTACAGTCCGGAATTAACCTGGACCTCAACCAAAATGCCTCTTCAATTAGCCCGGTCCTTAGCTAACTGGTTGAGGTCGGTTTCTACTTGTGCGCGCCACTAAAGTCGAGGTCTTCCTCTACTGCGTCCGACGAAGACTCTGCGAGCCAGAGTATTGGTGTCCATTCGTTCTACATGTCCTAGCCATCTTAAACGTCCAATGCAGTGTTTTTTGACCAGGGGCATGTTGCTGTACAGCTCGTATAGTTCTTGGTTGAACCTTCGTCTCCATAGCCCGTCAACGCAAGGGGACCGAAG
Source organism: Rhingia rostrata (assembly GCA_949824845.1). Lineage (NCBI taxonomy): Eukaryota > Metazoa > Arthropoda > Insecta > Diptera > Syrphidae > Rhingia > Rhingia rostrata. The sequence continues at coordinate 21,469,144 of OX463757.1, forward strand.
ATTTTTCAAAGAATTTTCCTCTCGAAACGACCAAGGATTTCGTCATTTGCTTTTGAGACGGTCCATGCCGTAGAGCAGGACTGGGATGATCAGGGTCTTATGTAGGATACCCTAAGTAGTTCAAGTAAGGGCTTTACTACCGTATTGCCTTCTCAGTTCGAAGAAACAGCGGTTGGCAGGAGTAATTCTTCGTAAAATTTTTGACGAGATGTTGTTGTCAGAGTTAGTTGTGGAGCCGAGATATACAAATTCCTGTACTACTTCAAAGTTATATCTGTCAAAGGTGACGTTCTGTCCAATTCGTCGATGTTGTGTGTCCTTTCGTGTTGACAGCATATACTTTGTGTTTCCCTCATTTACTGCTAAACCCATTTTTGCAACTTCCTTCTCTTTACTAGCAAACGTGGCTATGGCATCACGTTAGGTCCGGCCATGATGTCAATGTCGTATGCTAGTTGTTGTACCGATTTTTGAAAAATTGTACCTCTGGTTTTGGCTCGTGACTTTTGCACAATTCTCTCAAGAATTAAATTGATGAATTCACATGGGGGCGCATCGCCTTGCCTAAATCCTGTTTTTTTTTTTTGGTATCGAATGTTTCGGTGAGGTCGTTTCCGCTCCTGATGGAGCAGCGAGAATTCTCCATCGTCATCCTACACAAACGGACGAGTTTGGGCGGTATACCAGAACTAGACACGCTCTGTATCGTTCGTCTCTGTCGTATGCATCTTTGAAATCGATGAATAGGTGGTGGGTATCAATTTGGACTTTTTGGGTTTTTTGCAGGATCTGCGGAAGTGTGAAGATTTGATCGGTTGTGGACTTTTCTGGCCTAAAACCACACTGATAAGGGCCGATCAGGTTATTGGTAAACGGTTTCAGGCGTTCACATATTACGGCAGATAGGATCTTGTAGGCGATGTTGAGGAGACTTATGCCTCTGTATTTGACGCATAAAAACTTTTAACTTGAAAGTCCAAATGGTTACTCCACCGGATTTAAAATCCTACTAGCCTCACTTCCCGTGCCGAGTCCTGGACAATAAATGGAAAAGCGGATCAAATACGATTCGAATACGATTATGTATGCGAGGAAGATGAATGGAGCAGAAAAAACAACCGCGAATCTAATGACAAACGTTGATGTAGTTCCACATTTCCAAAAAAGTCGACTATACACTGTCTCGGCCCTATTTAGCAAATCAACAGCAATACTACAGCCAAACAAATCTTCGAATCCCAGCCTTCAGGATTGAGACGACATGAAATACCAAACCTCAGGTTTAAGAAACAAGCAATCAAGGTGGACTTAATGGCTGTAAGAAAGGTACCCAGGATCGAAGAGGATGTAATCTTCCATTGACGATGAATGTTCTGAAAGATTGCCTTAGAAGGGTTGCGTTCATTTGGAAAGGTATTTACGGTGACACATAGGCAACCTGGTCTTTGAATAATCCTCATAAAATTACGGTTTGAGAGTAGCAATAGAGCCAAACAACTGAAGATAGCACCACACACGAGTATGAAAGTCACGTAAAGCCAGGAAGTTGTTTTTGGTTGCATTCCCCACTTTTGCTCAAGAGGTTCTTATACATGCTTTAAGGATATGGTGGCTTTGTTACGCGTTCCTGAATATTGGCGTTCCAGTTTAATTTCATGTTCTGTACCAGGTACACGCACTTAACAATTTCTACAAATTGGAGTCTAACACCATTTAGTTTTGTAGCAGTCTTTGTGTTTCCAGATGAATAGGTCCAGTTCGGTTTCATGTGGGGTCGTGCCAAGTTTTCACCGTGCAGAGTATTTTAAAAGACTGAGAAACCATTACATAAAAGTTCTTCAAATGTACCTAGCCATCTGTACAGGAAACCATTTTGTTTTCCTATGTTAACTAGCTATTGGCCTACTATCATATTACACATATATAATACCTTTATACCCCATTATGCTTTTGGAGAACATGATTAAGCAGTTTGTTCCCAAAGGTTTCCCAAAAGGACATGAAAAATTCTGTTTATGTCGTCCACTTTATAAACGCAGAATAACCTGAAGCCCATCTTATTAAACTCATACCTATCCAGATGTAAATTTGAATGCCTCCCATTTGTTCTGTTTGCATAAGGACACCTCCAAAAATATACCAAGATCCGTCTTAGCAAACGTTTATTATAATTTTCAAAGATACACAACACCATTACGTATCTTTTGTGACCTTTTTCAAATGTCTAATGTCGTTTAGAGATATGAAAACATTGAAAAACATTCCTCCACCCCACCCCCGTACGATAACAACGAATCCAACGTATGTCTGACAAATATCTGAAGCCATTCATCCTTAAATAAAAAAAAAAATACGAAAACCACTTTACCATGTTTCTATTGTAAAGAAAACATAAATTCATGTGGGGGTGCACCTTAGTCCCTGGCAAAGCATACATGTCGCTTAACCATGACGAGAGAAGCACGACAAGATGGATGCACGTACATCACTCATATGACACACGAAAAAGTCCGAAGACAACAGATCATCACGATGATGATGGGGGCGGCAAGGGAGCAAAATCGATAGAAAACACATTTATCCCCAGATCAAGGATACAACTGGGACCCAGACCTATAGAGCTGCCTTGTCATAGTTAACTCGATCAAAAGGGACGACGATGACATGCCTGGCGACGAGTTGAAATTTCCCCACCATCCGTTTTTCATTTCGCAATTGAGAGTTTATCCCGGCATTTATGTTGCAAGACCATATAAATATAACCCTTGAGCGTTGCTAGGATATGACTTGGAATAGCTTTATGAAATACAGGATTTAAGTCGATTGGTGGGTGTTAGAGGTACCACTACCATCCCAATCAATACCGAGGATTTTCCACTTTGAATGGATAAGGATACGTTTATCATCGGAATGGGTGATGTAACAATTTATTTTACAAAATGGCAAAACATTTTTTCCATATATCGAGAGATTATGATTTGCCCGCAAGAGACGTCAGTAGCATCCTGGATATAAGGCTTATGAAAGTCCTTATCTCTTCGATGTCGCCCGACCGTCACGTAGCGCTTTGCGTGAGTCAGCATTTTTTTTTTCTGTTCAACTTAACATTCACATGGTTTCAAGGATCATCGGGCAAGTGTATCATCATCATCGTCATGTTATCCTTTTAAAAGCATTTCACTTCAATGACATATGCAAAGGAATGTGGGTGTCGCTTGTGGAAATCTATTAGGATTCAATGAAGACATCCTCAAGAGGCAGCAACTGATTTTGATTTAGTTTCCCCTCGGGGTGGTGTCACTGGATTTGATCGATGATATTGGATGGGTGCAATAACCCGAATCCTTATCGAGTTTGGGATGGAAGAAAAGATTGTGGTATGCACAATAGTGTTACGTGTACCGTGTCCTGGTGACGGATGATTTGTTTTGGAACAAGGTAAACAATTGCTTAGCAACCGAGATTGATGGCTGAAGCTGAAGTATATTTTGGCTGTAGGAACGTTTGGAATTTTTTTTTCGTCTAAATATTTGTTCACGAAAATTTACCGTTGAATGGATTGAGTGAATGGCTGGGTGGTGAAAGAAATTCGATTTTTAAGGTTTCTCTCTGGAGTGATGTTTACCGGTAGCCCTTTGAATTTAATAACCAATTCGGGTCAACAATGAATTCTGAAGTATATGTAGAGGTTTTTCAGAGAACCCACCATCTCATGTGAAAAGGAAACCAAAATGTCCTTGTTGAGTTTCTTGGTTTGCATATTTTTATTTATACGCTTCGAAGGCTCTATTGTGGTCGATTCATAATGGAATTTCATTTGATGTTGTAGGTGGGTAATGAATTCAAACAGAAAAGTTTCTTCAGTGGGTCCTTCTTGAGTTTTCTTAGCGTAGAACGAGACAGAGAGAGTTGGATTCTTTTCAATTTCGGGACTGTGTACTGTGGTATTTGTGAAATATTTTCCCAAGCGCGTCCAATTAGCTTGTTGAAGTATTCACTTAAATTTTTCTAAGATCGGTATGAATCTGGATCTTAAGCAAGATAATTCACAATCAGGCCTAGTCGTTGATCTAATCGCGCACTTCAATTAGGTTGACGTCAATTTTCGTTTCCTGCATGTGGATAATACTTCGTCTTCATTCCAGCTGGTAGTCGAAGACTCTTCAAGCCCAAGCATCCATTCAATCTGCATGCTGTAGCCATCTTAAACGATTATTTTGGTTGTATTTTATAAAAAGACGTATAGCTGTGCATCTTCAAAAGCTGAACGATAAATCTTCGCACCCAGCGCCATTCAAATATAACCAGACTTTGATGATTTTTCTATTGAAACAACCAGGTTCTGCTTTATCCGCTTTTAATATCATCCATGCTTCAGCGCCGTAAAAAAGGACTCAAATATCTCCTCAGTAGTTCAAGGGGCTCTAATTTTAGGCGCATCAGGATCGTTAGTACACATGGCCTATAGATTTTTCTCACAACCATTCATGTGTGCGTTTGTACTTCTGCACGATGACAAGGCCTCCAGCTTTATGCCGAATCCGAACGAGTTAGCTGAGATAAGCTTTGCCTGATAACTGATATTACTTGGAAGATGTGTCAGACCATAACGAGAGGCAGGCCAGAGAAAAAGAATTTAGGTGTTGCTATGGCTCAAAATCGAACCCAGGCCTTTTGCGTAAAAGTTCGTCGTACTTACCATCGCACCACTAAGCCATTTGATTACTTAATCCGAAAAAAATCAAACTTGAGTACACATACTAACACCAATATGGCTCTTAAGGTTGTTGTTCGTGAATGGCTATAGATTTTTAAATAATACCGCAAACAGGATCATGTAGGCAATCTTAAGTACCCTTATCTATTGTAATTTGCGCAGGCTTTCCTTTTTTGTTGTTGATAGTCAAGTTGGTAGTGGAAAGTCATCTTACCCAGATTAATACAGCTCGGTAGGAAGGCAGTTTAAAACCTCTTCGTTCGATTTGGACATCTTTGGTTTTTCGGAATCTGTCTGACTGTTTGAAAATTTTGCGTTTTCGTTGTAAACTTTCGAAATTTAAAATCACATGGAAAAGGACAGATCCTTACCACGATATCCACAAGGGGACATGGCGGTCTACAGATCAACGAACAGTCAACAAAATTGATCGCATAACGATAGACAAGAGGCACGCATCCAGTATTTGGGATGTCCAAACATTCCGAGGAGCTAACATCGACTCGGAGCTACACCACAACAATCCAGAAATACTGTGACAAAATGACTGCAAATTTAAGACTGCAATCGCAAGATACAGCCAAGACTTCGCGCAACGCGTATCCCTTAAACTCTCGATTAACACCATACCACCAACGTCGAATGTCGAAGAACTATGGCACCGATACCAACAAGCCATTAGATCAGCCGTAACTGATGTGCTAGAAGTTCGCACCCCAAGAAACCCCTGGTTTGATGAGGAATGCCGACAGGTGCTCGCAGCCAACAGAGGACTACAAGGCTAAGCTGCAGATGAAGACAAGAGCTGCCGCTGAGATCTATTGGCAGAGAAGAAGGGAAGAACGCCGTCTTTTCAGAAAGAAGAAATGAGAGCAGGGAAAGCGTGCGATCGAGGGGATAGAGAGGTGCCATTCCAGGAACGATATTCGCTAGTCTTACCAAATTGTTAAACGTCAAAGCCAAGGATACAAGGCTCGACCAGAATGCTGTCGAGATGAACAAGGAAATATCGTAGTTGAGACACAGTCGATGCTGAGCATATGGAAGAACCACTTCTGCAGATAGTTAAACTGCGATGACGAACAACATTCCGATGTCAGGCAGAACGAACCGTTCAATATTGGCAACGACAACGAAAACTGCCAACCATCCGACCTGAGTGAAGTGAGGTTACCAACAATCACCCTATTGTAAGATGCTCTTATACTTGCAAATGGCCGCCAATGTCAAATCTGTTTTGACTTTTGTGTACTAGACAGATGTAAGACACAAATGAACAAGCCATGGAGCGATATACTCCCCAAGAACGGAAAAATCGAAGTGGACGATTTTCCGAGAACGCCGCTGGTCCAACGACAATAGTCGACGGTGCGCGCTATAGGGCTATGTGAACCGATTTTTTTTGCCGCAATTGGACGATTTAGGACTGGAGGACATGTGTTTCCAACAGGACGGAGCAAAGGTACACACTGCGCGAGCCAGAACCGATATTCTGAAGGCCAAACTCATCGGATGACTTCTTTTGGCCCACCTTGTATATCTAAACTCAAGATTAATAAGGCTGCCGCAAATGACGGCCTTCCCGCAGAGCTTTATAAAACCGGCAGAGAAGACTTGGTAGGTTACATCCACCAACTCATAAGCCAAATCTGGTCGGCAGAAAGTATGCATGAGGCGCTACAGTCCGGAATTAACCTGGGCCTCCACCAACATGCCTCTCCAATTAGCCCGGTCCTTAGCTAACTGCCTCCAGTTGCGCACTCTAAGTTGGTTGAGGTCGATTTCTACTTGTGCGCGCCACTTGAGGCGAGGTATTCCTCTACTACGTCCGACGTCTGTCTGGGAATCGAAGACGCTGCGAGCCGGAGTATTGGTGTCCATTAGTTCCACATGTACGAGCCATCTTAAACGTCCAATGTGGATTTTTTTTGACCAGGGGCAAGTCGCTGTACAGCTCGTATAGTTCTTGGTTGAATCTTTGTCTCCATAGCCCGTCGACGCAAACGCACCGAAGATTTTTCAAAGAACCTCAGTATCGATTGCACGATCCACAAGAAGGGAGATCCTTTAAACTACGCCAACTACAGAGGCGTTAATATTGCCTACAAGATCCTATCTGCCGTAATATGTGAACACCTGAAACCGTTTACCAACAACCTGATCAGCCGTTATCAGTGTGGTTTTAGGCCAGGAAAGTCCACAACCGATCAAATTTTCACACTTCTGCAGATCCTCGCGGCTCTATCAGGGTCGGAAACGACCACACCGACACATTCGATACCAAAAAAGGATTTAGGCAAGGCGATTCAGGTGACTTCTTCAATTTTCCAAGATTTTCTAGCATACGCCGACGATATTGACAGCATTACCAGGACCCAACGTGAGGTCATAGCCACGTTTGCTAGTATAGAGAAAAAAGCGGCAAAAATGTTTTTTACAGTAAACGAGTGCATGACGAAGTATGTGCTGTCAACACGAAAGAACGGGACTTTGTCTATCTCGGCTCCGCTCTTAACTCTGACAACAATTTAACGAAGAATTACTCCTGCCAACCCTTGTTTCGGGCTAAGTAGGTAATTCAGTAGCAAAGCCCACTCGAACTACTATGGAGATCCTATATTAGACCATGATCATTCCAGTCCTGCTCTACAGTGCTGAAGCATGGACCGAGGAAAATTCTTCTTGGAGAGGCATGTGTTGGTTGAGGCCCAGGTTTATTCCGGACTGTAGCGCATTTTATGTAAGTAAGTAGAAAAGGGCAGATCAGCTCTTGGTGATTTTTTTCAGACGTTCACATAATACGGCTCAAGGATCTTGGCAATGTTGATGAGACTTTTTTCTTCTCGACTGCCGTAATGTTGATGGTCTTGTGCAAGTTTCTTAAAATTTCTTCGAATTTAACGAACACATGATACAGTGACTCTTCGAGGTTAGTTCGGACACCATCCATGGAGTAAGTCTCCACTACATCTAAAATCTTTCCTATCAATCTCTTTCTTTCCCTTCTCCAAACGCTCGTGCTGTGTAAAACATCTAAAGGGTATTCATAGCCCCTTAAGGACGTGCAAATTATAAAATAAGGCCATTCCGATTGCATTTCATGTATGGCACAAATATCATTCAAGCTAGGTTACGAACGTTGTTGTCCTGTTTTGGGTTCACATTGTCGTTAGAATAAAATAAGTCCCAGCCAAGGCTCTTGGTTGATGTTCAATTGATAAAAACGGGTCGGATATTCTATGCAAATTATTCCGACAAGGCTTTATCAAACCTGGATGTTTACGACCAGTACCCGCTAGTTACAACTAGAAGATGAAATGACTTTTAGGGAAAGTTTTAACTCAAGGCATTTCACAAAACATTTTTTGCTATTTTTTTCATCGACTTTTTTTAGGTTAGGTGAACCAATCATGCTCCAGAAGTGCCCTGAGACGATTCTTACAGATGTTTTTTGGCCCTGCTCTTGGATTGTTGTAGATTGTATATTTGGTGGAAATATATCTTCTGGAAGTTAGTTGTATTTTTTGCCTTTTCTGTAACAAAAGCAATTTTGGTTCTGCTTTGTTCGTGTCGTTGTTTGATGAACAGTGTGCCTGTGAGCTGAATCTGTATAGATTATTAAAATGCAACGAGTCTAGGGATGATTTTTCTAAGCTCCTTTGAGCATCTCTCTGGTAACAATTTGTAATGATGAGACAGATCTCCTGCAATCTTTCGCTGTGCCAAAGCTTGAAGCTTTGAAGTAAGGAGGCAATCGTTTAAAAAATTGGTTTTCCTCGTTTTTCTATAGATTTCAGTAAGTTCAGAATATGTTTCTGCGACAAACTGTACACATAAGTATTCAAGGCGTGGTCGCTATTAAGTTTTATAGAGGAGTAGAAGCTGGGATGTTGTAAAATATCTCTTAGCTCTAAAAAGCTTAGTTGGTTCGGACGTTGTTGATTTGGCAATATGTGTGGAATATTGTTGCTATGATACATCTCATCCAGGTGCGATACATTGCAGATACATGGGATATCCTGATTTGAGGACTGTATTCCCCCATTTCGATTTGCGTAACTGCGAACTTGTTCTTTCTTTCCGTTAAATTAAACTAACTTATCCTTTTCTCATTGTGTAATTTTTTGTAAGTCTTAGTTTATACAGCAGATGTATTTGCATATCTTCTGTTGTCTAGCAATAACGGTAATATGAGTTAATCGCTATCAGAGTACTATCGTCTGCAACACTAAAATTGCGTCATAAGTTGTCCCCAAAAAGTCACTAATTTGCAGCATAAATAGATTGGGAAAGAGGCTTCATCCTTGAGGTACTCCAGTGTTTATAGAGAATCTGTCTATGTTGCGCTGGTTGACGGAAACGAATCTTTTCTCGTCAGTTGGATTTATCCGGTATTGTCTCAAACCCCTCTATTTTTAAGCTTCAGCTTGCTTACATTGGTTAGAATTTGTTTTTTTTTTTGGATCTTGCATATTTATATAGAGTGAAGAACAAATATTTCTATTCTAGGAAGAACGACCTCTGTTTCAGCCTCTGTGCAAGTTTTGACATCAATATTTGGTAGTTCCATAAATCTCGTCTTTTACCTTTTGCATCGATACGAGTACTGTAGAGGTCACTGATATTAAAGTTCGATCTAAGCGTCCTATAGGAGCAGACATTGATATAATAGATCCAATATTAATCAAAGTTGTTTGTTATTTTGCATGCATTTGTAAAATTTCTAAAGTGAGAACGCCTCCAACGTCAGCCACATGATCTCTTTTTCCGAATGCGAATCATGCTCTCTAGCGCTGACGGTAGCATAGTACAGCATGCACTGGAGCAATCCCTTCCACGTGGTCCTTGAGACCAATGAGTGATCCTACCACATGAGTCTATGAACTTGCGGTAATATCTCCGTCTTGGCGGCACTGATAATTACATAGCCGGGCGTCTTGCAGCCTTTGAGAAGGATCTGCGAGTTCACCAGCGATATGAACCAGTTTGCGCGGAAAACGTCTAAAGAATTGCACGCTTGTAGTCCCTGCTGCAAGGAATACTACACTTCCAATATCCTATCATAACAACGCAATCTACCAATTAAAATCGAATCTGAAATACGATTGTTGTATTCCATCAACACGATCAACGGGAAATAGTTCGAAGTCCAATCCTGTGAATCTGTATCAGTCTTCATAGATGGATCATTAATAATCGAAGGACTTATCGTTAAGAACCACTCTAGCGACCTGGCAATCAGCCGGTTCTTTAGTCAGTCTAACCAGTGCAAGGTCTTCTAAACCGAAGTCGTCACTTATTATATTTTTGGCGCAACAGGCTCGTTAGTACCCAGGGCCGAGCTTTCTCACAACCATTCATGTGTGCGGGTGTACTTCTGGCACTATGGTGGGACCTCCTGTTTTATGCCGACCCCGAAGGGCAAAATGGGGTAAGATTTTCTTGACATATGATACTACAAGGATGATTTGTCAGATCATCACGAGAGGAGGGCCAATGAGAAATCATTTGAGTGTTGCAACGGCTGGGAATCGAACCCAGACCTTCTGCGCGGCAATTCATTGCACTAACCATCGCGCCGCAGAGCCCATCATCACTAGGATACCCACTTAGTTGAATAATAAACTGGTCTTAGGTAGAGATAATGTGATTTATATCGATGGTCATGCTGTTCATGCATCTTGGGTAGTGAAATATTGCCGCAAATCTATAAAAGGGAATTGAATTCCGGGGCAATATGACAATCCAAAAAATTACGCAGCTGGTGAACTGGCAGTACAACGCTTTTGAAACACAAATAGCCTGCGTCTAGTCCACGTCAATGCACCTATGTATATTGGTAAGCACCAAAACTGCCACTTCACGTTCCACAGCAAAGCTAAGATCATCATAGCTCGACTTCTCCGTTACATACCGACTTCTTTGACCACAACTGAACACCAACAGATCTAAGTTCCTAACTCGAATACGTAAAGATACCAATACTACTTTTCGACTGCGCTTTGCATGAAATGATTTCTGTCTAATCTGCGCGGAGCAGGAGGAATCGATATGATTCTTCCTTTTGAAGTGTCCTACTCTCTTCCAGATCAGAAAGGTGAGCTCGTCTAAGGCGATCTGAACAATTCGAACAACTTCAGCATGACAGATCTTAACAGATTTGTAAAAAAAATCAAATTGGTGTCATGGTGTTCCTTAGAAGAAGTAATCCGGCTACCACCTAGAGGTACCACAATGGAGTTAACATGGTCTACGTGTACCATTTTACGACGGATCTCTAAACAAAAAAACAGTTTAAGTACAATCTCTCAACCTGGAGTGCTAGTTTCAATTCATTAAGTACCCCGGGGAGACGGCGGCGTACGGGGATGAGCCTTGCAATTAGTATTTTGGCTCATCCGCCACTATTTGTTCAAGGATCCTGAGTAACCGTTGAAATTCCTACGTGATCTGTAGTCCAAATATGCCAGTATAGCTCATGTTGGTTATTCACTTTGTTCAGCCAAACAACTGGGAATATAGAGCCTACCGTTGACTACATTTTGGAAGTTCTTCCACTCTTATCTGCAGCCACCAATACCTTACGAATAAGACGGAACTTAATGTACGGTCAAGATACAATGGATTCCTCCAGGATCTTAGAAAGTGACTTGGCAAGTTATCACGAAACAAGGGTGATGGACAACCATGATTACTGGACGAGCGCCCAAAGGCGCAATACCGATTTGACCACCTTCCGATGGTAATCCCTGACAGGTAAAACAATCACCATCGATTTAAGCTTGTGCCACCAGGGATATACTGCCAAATAGTGATGGCCCTAGTTTTACAGCATGAAATCATATGCACCTCTAAAATTAATGAACGTATGTTACAGTTTCTTACACCTTCAGGCTGTTCCTATTTACGACATTTTGATGTCCTCTTCTTGTAATAAGTTCAATCTATCCACCGAATCCCCTTCTCTACCCACTCGCACTACATCTTAGGACAATCATTTGTCGATAACCACTGTCATCTGTGACCTCCCCCAAAAAAGTCTCCAAGAAAACCAAAAGTAATCCCCTAAGACAGAAGACATCTTGTTTCACTGTCGTCAAAATGTCATCACCATCACCACTCAAATCGAGAATTTCCCACCACCTACCCCCATTTCGAAGGAGCTTAGGAAAAGTTTTCTCATTCCATTACCATTACAACTTTCCGCTCTGCCGACGCTGTGTATTATTTAAAGCCTGCGAACCAGTTTTAGTACTTAAGGCATTTGTTACACCAACCACGACTTAAGGCCATCCAAAACCACTTAACTTTCCAAAGCCATAACAAATCTTTTTATCGACAAAGCATGGTCGTCCTTGAAATGAAAATCAATCAAGCCAGCAGCCGTTAATTGCTCCCAAATTTGGGAGCAGCCTATGGCTTTGCACCTTGTCGAATGTGTGCTCACACTGTTGTCGCATGTTTGTACCGTTATGTTCATAAGGATGCCCGTGAGCACAGGTAATCAATCACATCCAGGAATTTCCACGCTAACACCAGCACCAAATGCGATCAACATTGCCATTCCGGTGTGACGAGTACTTGAATCGATGAAACTGAAAATACACCCTCGCCCCCGGGGGGCATTCCATTGAACTACTTTTGCCCGATGGGCCGAAGCAGAGTTAATTTAACCTAAAAACATAATCGACCCTAGTATCCATGTATTACCCCATGTAGGCAATATATATGCCTTGTTGGGAAATGGTTGCGGCCAAGTGTAAGGTTATTCATGGACCTCAGGGCGGGCATGCAGTTCGTGTTCTATACAGGCACCAGGGGTTTGACGGAAGACGAGTTCCTTTCTTTTTTTTTCTTGTGTCAGTGTAAGGGGTATCCTCAGGGTTTATCCTGAGAATATCTTCGTCATTCCTATTACCGTTGTACGTAAGCAATTTCCTGTATTTTTGGCGATGCTGTTATTTTTTGTGTTCCTTTTTTCACTCGTGTTGGTGGTAGTGCTTCGTCGCATTCCCTGGGGGCGATTTACCTTTTTTTCCCCATCAGATGAAGTCCTTTCATTTTTTGTTGCTCCATTGAAATGAATTGGAGTAAGGAGTGTGAGTGTCGAGGCTTTGTATCTTCTTTTCCTAATACGTTTTATTAACAGGCAAAATTTCCGGTATTTATGTATCCTTTCTTGTTGTTTGCAGAAAATGCTTAAACTCCTGCCACTGATTGGGATACTTTTCAACAGTTTGCTGTACTGGGCCGAGGCGAATGTGATAGGTGGTGGCAAAGACATTAAGGTAAGCGTCAGGTGTGACAGCCCGAAAGCATGTTAATCCTTGAATCAATTTTACTTTTAGCACCCTGCTGGAGGATACTATCCTGGTAAGTTTTGTAGAGATTATTTGATTTGTTTTGTGGTTAAGTCTTGGCTGTGGTTAGGGCTTGACTTTGAGGAGCATGATTGTGTTTGGGCATCCGATTTGTTCACATGGATTTTACTCATTCGCATGGTTTACAAAAAAAGAAGTTCGGACAGGGCTTGATGTGAAATGTTTGTATGTAAATATATCCCAAGGATTGGATTGTTGATTGTGTCGTTTTTTTTTATTCTCATAACCTTTTTTCAGAATTGTTCTCTTGAGTTAAATAGCAAACACTAATTTTAATTATGCATTCGTGTAGTGTATTGTACAACTAAATGCAGGCTTGAGTTTCAAAAGTCATAAAGTTGTTGAACTCCCTTTCTTCTTGCAAAATTTTACAACCTGGAGTATAAACCTACGATTAGGAGCTTATCAATGATGCCATAAGGAAAACACCTCAAAATGTAAGTCCCTTTCGTCGTTTCGAAAATTTCGAAAAACACAGTAAGGTTCAAAACTGTGTTCTTGGAATTACCTTCTTAGCCCGAAGAAACAGCGGTTGGCAAGGATAATTCTTCCGTTTAATTTCTGCCGAGATGACATCACCAATGATGTCAACATCGTCGGCGTATGTAGTAGTTGCACCGACTTTTGGAAAATTGTACCTTTGGTGTTGGCTCGGGAGTCTTGCACAATCATCTCAAGAATTAAATTGAAGAAGTCACATGAAAGGCCATCGCCTTGCCTAAATCCTTTTTTGGTATCGAAAGTGTCATTTCCGACCCTGATAGAGCAAACGGACGAGTTTGAGCGATATACCAAAACTAGACATGGCTCTGTTTAGTTCGTCTCTACAAATACCGTCATAATATGCAGCTTTGAAATCCATGAATAGGTGGTAAGTATCGCTACGGGACTTCTTGGGTTTTTTTCAGGATCTGCCGAAGCACGAAAATTTGATCGGTTGTGGACATTCCTGGCCTAAAACCGCACTGATAAGGCCCGATCAGGTTGTTGGTAAACGGATACGATCTTGTAGGCAATGTTGAGGAGACTTATGCCTCTGTAGTTGGCGCAGTTCAGATGGTCTCCTCTTTTTGTGTATCGGGCAAACGATGCTGAGATTCCATTCATCAGGCAAACTTTCATCCGACCTGATTTTTCTTATGAGTTGGTGGATGTCATCCCCGCCGGCTTTAAAAAGCTCAGCGAGAAGGACGTCATTTCCGGCAGCCTTATTTAGTTTCAGTTTATATATTCAGGATCGACAGTGTCTCAACTACGACATTTCCTTGTTTATCTCGACAGGATTGTGTTCCTTGGCTTTGACGTTTTACACTTTGGTAAGCCTTGGGAACATCGTTCCTGGAGTAGCACCTCACTATATCCTCGATCGCCGCGAGGTGTTATTTCCTTCTTCTCTGCCTAGAGAGCTCAATGACAGCTCTCGTCTTCACCGGCAGCATAGCCATGTAGGCCTCGTTCTTGGCTGCTAACTTATGTTGGCATTCCTCATCAAAGCAGGGATTTCTTGTTGGTGGGTGCTAGAAATCTAGCACATCAGCTGCGGCTAATCTAATATCTTGTTGGCATCGTTGCCATTGTTCTTCGACATTCGATGCTGGTGGTATGGTGTTGATCGAGATGTTAAGGGATACGCGTTGCGCAAAGGCCTTGGCGGTCTAATGCGGTTGCAGTCTTTCGACATTAAATTCTTTCACAGTATTTTTGTATTTTTGTAGCGTCGCCGCATTCTTACCTTGGCTGCAACAAGGTAGTGGTCCGGGTCGATGTTAGCTCCTCGGAATGTTCGGACATCCAAAATACTGGGTGGGTGACGCTTGTCTATCGCTATGTGATCAATTTGATTGACGGTTCGTTGATCTGGAGACGGCCATGTCCCCTTCCGTAGCGAAGTCAATTAGCCTAAATCCGTTACCAGACGTGTTGTCGTGTAGGCTATGGTTTCCGACAATACTGCTAAAGATGTCTTCTCTTCCTACCTTTGCCTTAAAATCTCACACGCACGATTTTAACATCGTACTTCGGTAGTCGCTCATAGGTTTTGTCAAGGAGTTCATAAAAGCAGTCTTTAGCTATATCCTCCGCTGGGGCTTAAGCGCATATAAGGCTTATGTTGGCGAATTTGGCCTTGATGCGGATTGTTACAATGCGTTCGCTAATATCTTGGAAACATAAGACTTCTTGCCTAAGTCTGGCACTTATAACAAATCCGCATCCGAATAGCCGCTGTGTCTGCTCACTATAACACGGTCCGTAGTAGATGTCACAGTTTTTCATCTTCTTTTTGCCCGGACCATCTCATCATATTTTCTGGATGCTTTGTAGCAGCTTAGGGCTTCCGCTGGATATTCGCTTGTACCTCTCTTGTTTGATGTTCTCACATTCTACGTGAAGACACGAACGTCGTTGTCCTTTTTTCGTTAGGGTGGGTCGTCAACAATAAAATATTTCCTTTCCGTGGCTATTGGTTGCTTCGTAAGCGTTGGTTTTTCCGTGTTTGGGTAGTTAACCCAAAGCACAACCCCCAACCTGGGGGGCCAGTTCCAATTTAATAGATACCTCTAGAGCATGGGGCCATCAGCATATACTACGGGATTGAGTGCTGCTGTTGGCCTTTCGGTTCATCCGAGACCGTCTCTAACCAAGGGGCCTGCCTAGCCCTTGAAATTCCTAGACAACCTGTTGTCCGAATATGTCGAAGCAGCTTGTCTAGGTTCGCTTAGGACAGCAGGCCGGGTATTCATTCCGTGCCATTCCAACCTGGCTGTTTATAGTGTTGGCGTTTTTTGTCTTATTATCAACACTCGCGCTTATCGTTTAGCAAGTCAAATCCGGTTGGATGAGACCAGTATTGCGAATATTCAAAAAAATTAAGCAAATTAGTTCACACTTTTTCCGATTATAGATAAATAAAAAAAGTGGGCGTGGTCAATTTTTCATTCCGTATAAACCTGTGTTGGGATATGACGAACAATTGAAAGTGATGCTGTTCCCAACGAACGACTTTAAATTTTTTTTTAGAAGATTTAATGTGTGACAAAAAATGGCTACAAAAACAATTGTTACATCGTTACATGATGTGCCCATCGACCTGTGGTAGCATTGTTCCAGCCGTTTTGCATAGAAATTGCGCTTTACTCTCTCTGGATTCAAAAATTTGGTAGGAGTTGGTTGGTTAATGGTTACACACGTTTCTATTCATTTCATCGACAAGGTTGTCAAAGCCGCTTCCTCTGAAACGCTTGAAAAAGCGGAATTCATTCTCAAAGGATTGCTCCTACATGCATTTAATAATTTTCTCCTGCAATTGTTTCTGGCCATTGCGTCAGGCCAGACTGCTGCTACGTACAATAAGGCTGAGTTCCTCTGGGTCCACTGATGTTTGGCAATATTCTTGCAAGCGGTGGTTGGAGGATCTCTGCTTTCTTTCTAACAAAGTCTAGATCAGCCTTGACGTTAAGTCTGTCGTCTATCATTACACTGGATTGTGGGATTGTATTGAATTGCGGGTTGGATGTATTCCACTTCCTTTGTGCTAGTCATTAGAACTGCTTGGGTTTGCTCTTCTACTAGGTCTAGTAGTGTCAGTAGATTCTAACCATACGTTGATTGCAGATATCGGTTCTCTTGTACTCTTCTCAATCTCGTGGATAAGTTTTGCCAAGGTTACGATGGCGATACCATCGGCAAAGATAACAAACTTCTCCCTTCGTGGCATTGGCAGTGGTTCGGTGTCTCTTTGTGTTAAATATTTTTCTTCCACGCCAACAGTAGTTGCTCTACTGGAGGGATATTTTCATTGGAAGATTTGTTTGTCAGACCAGGTGAATGATAAGGTCTGTGCATTTCTATTTTGTTACCATTCTGTGATTTATTCAACAATAACCATCCATTTCAATTGCGTCAGGAAGCTGTAAAGTAAGGTTATGGACTTTTGAAAAGTTATTATAGGTATCTTGGAGTTGTGCTTTCCAAAAGTCCTGCTTCCCAAGTGGGACAGACTCGGAGATTTATCATATAAGATGATGACATCATTTAGTTTATTATTTCGGTTGTGAAAAACGATCGTTTATGTCGACAGTGGAGTTAAAGATCTAAAGGTGTGACCCACTGGAAAGTGGTCATAGGAAGGAAACTTTAGCTGGAATATGAGAAAAAATTCTCCGATTCAAAAGATCCTTAATCTCCAAGTTGGTAGAATAGCGCTATGGTGACATTTAGGCCCGTGCAACTTGGTGACCGAAACTGATGGGGACATTCATTCCTCAAATTGATTTTCACTTGCTCTTTGTGTACCTTAAATGCTTGGAGCTTAGACCCATGATTATGCACGTAACTGAGCTTGAGCTGCAAAATGTTATTCTAATCTCCATAAAAAGCCTCCTTATCTATCCCTTACTGATAGGGACATTCATTACACAACTTGATTTCCACATGCTCTTTGTGTACCTTAAATGCTTGGAGCTTAGACCCATGATTATGCACGTAACTGAGCTTGAGCTGCAAAATGTTATTCTAATCTCCATAACAAGCCTCCTTTGGAATAAATCAACATATGATCACAAACCATCGTACTTTTGTCTGGAACCTCCATGTAAGGCATCACTGTGTTATTCAGGGGGTAGGGACTGAAAAGTGTGGCACATTAAGGAGGAATAAAGGCACATTCAGGTAACTAATCTTTGTCCAAGTCCAGTAGCCAGAATTCTTCAGCCTTTATCCGTGAAGAAGTATCGATTTAGACCAAATCAAATTCGGTAACACATATGAATTCTTAACTTATACCAAAGAGTATAGAACTACATAGAGTACGCATCACAGCTAACAAATTTGTAGCCGTTTCAGACGAAGGCGGTAAGTGCGCTGGCAAGGCTGTTGTTTGATGCTGTGGTAGCAATATAAACTCTGAGGTATCAATATCAGTACCCCACATAGAAAATATTCGTTGTATAAGATGCGCACTCTATGTAGTTCTATAGATACTCAGCTCAACCTAAACCCTCTCACGTTCGCACCTTCTTGAGGAGTGACACTTGCATTCGCAAAAAGAAAAACGTTCATCCGGGTGCAATTGTCTGAATTCATCAGCTCTTACCTTAGGGAAGTGTTAATTTTGTAGTGAGAAAAATTTAGTAACGCGTTACAAAGTTACCTAGACTAGAAGACATCAACACCACTCAAACTGTCAGCAAAACTTGTCAGAGTCATCTGAAATCAACTAGGTACACTTATTCCCTTTAACGAGATTTAACCCGAACTTTAAGCAACTTGTTGAATGCTGCACAACTCTTACAAGCACTTAGTCCCCCTTCGAGTATATGTGCTGGCAAATTAAATACCGGAATGACGTATGTCATCATCTAATCTACCACCCGAATGGCGCATTAAACTTCCAACTGCCTTGGAGCCGTCATCAAATAAAATCCTGTAATTATTTCAGATTATAATTCCATACTTTAAAAGTCCATATCCAGTTTGCCATCTGAAATAAAATACGAAAACTCAATCGTTTTACATTCAAATGTCCTCCACCCCATTTCCAGGCGGGTGCGATAGCCTGGTGCACCTTAACTTCGGCAATAAAAACTTTACTCTGCTCCTGATTTAATTACCAAGTTCTGCTCAAGTTATGCACGAGCTAAGCTCGAATCCTTTTATTAGTCTTGCCATCGTCTCTGGTACAAATTAAACATGAAATCCGACATCAAAATTCATGAATATCCTTGCTGCCTAGAGCAATTTCATACCGCCCTTTGCGTCGAGTTAATCAAACTATTAGACTGCAAGCAAGTGCTGTGCTGCTCCCAGCTGTCAAAATCGTGTACCACAATAAATAATACCCCTCCTCCATACCACCAGGATTCTGGGAATTTCTGTCCAACGGAATTTGTTAGTCGATTTGTTGTTTATGCGGATGATGGCCGTAAACTAGTCCCCAAACTTCCGATCGTAAAAGTTTACCGACTGGCGACGAATCAACTCGTACTATTGCCCCACACTCAGAAGCAAACAACGATAACAAACGTGTAAGGCAACTTCCTGGCCGTGTCTCTTTATGTCATCATCATGTTAGGTTGAACCTTTTTCTTACTTCCTTCGCATTTGATATACGGACGAGGTCATCACCTCACTAAACTTTTTTTTTTGTACATCGACCGGTACATGATATTTTGACGCAGAGCAGAGCACCCCCTGTCCGTCCCATCGGAGCATATGTGTATATCCAGTGTGTGCACACTGGGATAGTGATAAAAATTGACAGCCATCCGGTATTCAGGACATGCACAATGAATATGTTGTTCCCCACCATGACCAGGATAAAGATTCCTTTTCTCTGTCCGCATACTCTATGAGAATATGATTGGCATTTGGTGTCCATATAATGTGTGCTTGCATATACAAGTAAGGACTACATCCTTTGAGTTACATTGAAGCGGAATCCTTTCACTGGCGAAGAAGATCTAATATCTTGACACAACAGCTTTCAAAGGGATCGGCACACAACACACGTGAGAAAAAAACGTTCCTTTGATGCGGGCAAATATGATTTCTTGAAAAAGTTCCTTTTTCCTTTGCCTAGAGGGAAAATTGACTTCGTGACTTGTACACGCATACATGTACACACATGTGAAGAACCAGTCACCATGGAACATGCGAGCTCATCTCATACGATGAATACAAGTGTGCCTACTTCTGTCCTCCGCGAAGACTGGATGTGCTTTTTTGCTAACATCTGAGCGCTACTTGCGTGCGGCTTTAGACATCACCAAATCTGAAGTAATCCTTGTGGAAAATGGAATGAACGAGAAATTACGCATCAATTAGGAGGAGCGAATAAACGGGGGGGCTGAGAGTTGAAGGGAGGCTCCACTTAGGAAATCCTTTTAAGTGGATTCAAAATGAAATCCTACCAAACATGGAGGGGGCGAAATTCATTAAAAATTCTATGTCGCAGAACTTTGGAAATGCAACGTTTGATACACGTACGTTAGATAAATGAAATCCCTGCGATTTGCTGTTGGTTACCCCAAATGGGATATCCAGTCATGGTTACATGAAATTTATTTCGTGCAATAAATTCAGGAGTTTGTGGTTTTTTTTTATGGGAGAAGTCCTTTTAAGACTTTTTGGTGGAATATTGAGAAATATGTTTCCATATGAGTGGGAGCATATGTGGGGTCCCAGGTTAAGGAAACAATATTCGGATGCTTTTGTGGGGAATGTTGGGAGGCTGATGGGTAAACGGCACTTTCATTAAAATGTCATCAAATAAAAGCTTTGAAGCGACAAGATACACTGCTGGTCATCAGGTTAGCAGAACCACAATAATTCCAAAAAAAATTGATTTTCGTACCAGAAAGGAGTGGAAAAAGCAATAAATTCGTATTTACAGATGAAGGTAGAAGTTAGGTTTGAGGTCCTGCAAATGCCAGAGTAGATCTTCTTACTTTAACGATGGACTAGTAGTTCTTAGGCTCTGCTAGCGAAGCTTTTCAATTGCAATTGAAATTTTTGAAAGGTTTCATGGGCATATTTATCGAGATAGAAAAAATCGTGCGCCATTTCACCAAGGGCAGCTCATTTTAAGATGCGAATTTGTTTTGTAGAGTGCCGACTTAAGGCCAAGAATGATTGACTTAAAGACGCTTTAAGTACATTTGCTTTTATTTTTAGGTTTCGATAAGTATTGACACCATAAGACCAATAAAGGTCTTATATGTGCAGTGTGCACACTCCGTGACCAATATTCACGAATTTTTGATAACAATTGGTCAGATATTCATATTGTGCGCCCGAAATACGATATAAAAATCGTACTTGGGGATATCAAGCCTAAAGAAATCGGAATTCTTCGACGGGTTAGTTAAAAACCTCAGCCTACGCGAAACGTTTAAAGATAATGGTTTCCGACTAACTGACTTTTAGGTTTTTTTGAATCACCAGCCAAGTTGACCAAGTTATCATAGATACCAGTTACATGCAACATTTTGGATGTACATACAGTCATAATGGGTAAAGTCTGCTTGAACCATTTTCTTGTTACAGCCAATTTCAGAGCTCGAATGCCCAAAAATAAGAATCTACTGGTACAGTGCTTTTCCGTTTCTCTAGATTCCTCTTGTTACATACTAGACTTGACATTGGTCGTCTTGGAGAATCGGAAATAGCCTGAGTTAACAAGAACCCACTGAGTGACAGATTCTCCGCAGTGTCCTAGTTGCCCACCTATATCAACAACCATCATACATACCAATACCAATGTATGTAGTAGACCCGCCATAGGACAATTTCTCTTGTATGCAGTGCGTCATCTGTATGGCTTTATAATCCTTGGTCCTACCAATGTATGTTGTAGACCCGCCATAGGACAATTTCCCTTGTATGCAGTGCGTCATCTGTATGGCTTTATACTCCTTGGTCCTGCCAATGTATGTAGTAGACCCGCCATAGGACAATTTCTCTTGTATGCAGTGCGTCATCTGTATGGCATTATAATCCTTGGTCCGACCAATGTAGTAGTTGCACCGAATAATAGAAGATTGTGGCTCTAGTGTTGGCTTTGGTGATTTGCACAATCTTCTTGCGGATCAGATAAAAAAAAACATGACAATGCTTCGCCTAACGTAAATCATTTTTTGGTATCGAATGTGGCAGTGAGGTCGTTTCCGACCTTGATGGAGCAGCGATAGTTCTCTATCGTCATCCTGTAAAGACAGACGAGTCTAGGCGGTATACCAAAGTCATGGCTCTGTATAGTTCGTTTCTATAAATGCTGTCGTATGCGGCTTTGAAATCGATGAACGGTTGCGGGTATCGATTTTTTCGAACATTTGTGAACATTTGATCAGTTATTAACTTTCGAGAGGTTAAGGGATACGAGTTCTGCGAAGGCCTTGGTGGTCAGTCTTTCGACATTAATATTTTGCACAGTTATTTTGACTTTTTGTGGCCTTGTTGTGGATATCCGCATTCTTACCTTAGCTGCAACAAGGTAGTGATCCAAGTCAATGTTAGCCCCTTGGAATGTTCGGACATTTAAAATACTGGATGCATGCCACTTGTCTATAGCAATGTGATCAATTTGGTTAAGCTTTCGTTGATCTAGAGATCGACTGTCCCCTTATGGATATCGAGCTGAGGAAACCGTGTGCTAGCTATAGTAGCATTTCGTTCCGTAGCGAAGTCAATTAGTCCGTTCCCAGAGGTGTCGTCGCTTAGACTGTGTTTTGTGTCAATACCGCTAGAGATGTCTTCTCTTCCTACCTGTGCGTTAAAATCTTCCAGAAAGATTTTAACATCGTATTTCGGCAGTCGCTTATAATTTTTGCCAAGCAGCTCGAAAAAGTAGTCTTTCGCTATGTCGTCTTTTTTTTCCGTCGAAGTGTTACCACATATACGACTTAAGTTTGGCTAATTTGGCCTTGATGCGGATTATTAAAATGCGTTCGCTAATGTCTTGATGACATAAGACTTCTTACCTAAGTTTTGCACTTATAGCAAATCCACGTCCGAATAGTCGCTGTTTTTGCTGACTTTTACACGGTAACGGAGGATGAAAAACTGTGACATATACTAGTCACAGTTTTTCATCCTCTTTTTGACGGCCCATCCGAATGTATTTCCTGGATGGCAGTAATGTCTTTCGTAGTACTTCGGCTAGTTGTCTGCCTATACCTCTCCTGTTTAATGTTCTCGCATTACAGGTGCAGATACGAACGTCGTTGTCCTTTTTTGGTTTCAATGGTCGTCAGCAATAAAAATTTATCTTTTCAGAGGCTCTTGGTTGCTTCGTAAAAATAATTTTTGTTTACGTGAGACGGGCTCAGTGGCGCGATGAACTACAGCGCATAAAGTCTGATTTCGAATCCCAGCCGCAGCAACACCTAAATGATTTTTTACTGGCCCTCCTCTCGTGATGATCTGACAACTTTTCCGAGTAGTATCAATTTTCAAGGAAAGTTTATCTCGAATTCGCCGTTCGGAGTCTGCATAAAACAGGAGGTCATGCTATCGTGCAAGAAGTACACACGCACAACGAGCCTGTTGCGTCAAAAATTTGTATTTGTATTTTGGTAGTTAACCCAAAGCTCAACCCCCAACCTGGAGGGCCGGTTCCAATTTTTTCGATACCCCTAATACACGGCGCCATCAGTATCACCTACAAGATTGGGGCCTTACGTTGGCCTTTCGGCTCATCCGCCATTATCTCTGTTCAATTTTCCTGAATTACACTTGAATTTCCTAAAGGACCTGTCGTCCGAATATATTGTCCGAATATTGACTTTGTCCATCCTAACTGGGATTGTAGTTGGTGACCATCAGTTGGGTGAAAACCAAAGATTATAAAGCCATACAGATGACGCACTGCATACAAGAAAAATTGTTCTATGGCAAGTCGTACTGTCGAAACCCGCAATATATTTGGAACTCGCTTATAACTTGTGCACATGTACACCGTCTGGCCGTACCATGAAGCTGGTGAGCAAAAGTCTCTTTTTTTGGTTTGTTTTCAATGCTCCATCTGTATGGCATCTTGGTGAAAACTCAAGGTTTCATATAATCTCATTGCCTAGCATTTGTTAAAGTATATGATAAGTGTACTTCATTACCTCTACTTATAACCTTCTGCGTATCATATTGCAGTCTGGACGACCGTCATTAAACCTGACTTGCTCCCTTTTTACATGAACCACCTGACGAACTTTTTGTGCAACTTACAACATTGCTCTTCTAGATTCTACTTCATCTTTCCTCGACGATCCTCAAAACCTTTTAAAATGGTGACGTTCTTTATGCGATAGTGCTGAGTTTATATCGGAGTTGCATTTGGCCAGTTTATTCCGCCTTTACGCATCTTTAAGGCCTTCGCGGTCCATGCGCTTGACTGTCCAGACAATGTGGTATTTCATCGATAGTACAGATTGTTCCCAGCTTGCCTCTGAGATGATTTTATCTACTATTCCCTGCTTTTCGAGTAATCTATGAAGATAGGGATACCTTTGACCACGGCTTTGATTTAATGCCGGTTCTGTATGTTAGGTAAGAAAAATTTCTTACAACTTGTCAAATGCAAACCTGGCCTTCTCGTAATCGGCAAATGACATAAGTTGACTGAGCTATGAAGATGGAAAGAATGCCCAGGATGGAGCCGAAAAGTAATAACCATAGGCTGACTGTCTAAAATAGTCAGGCATTCACGTTCAAATTGTTTAACTTTTGTTCCTCCCCCATGAAAAGCGCTGCCATATACTCAGCTCATATTATATGGGATCCGCTATAATTATAAGACATTGACTGGTTGCAGGATGACCAGCGATTTTATCTATTCACTTCATACAAAAAAGAATGTGTTGGTGTAGCCTTGATTTAGCTCATCCAAAAGCTATATACTCAAAGGTTCATATAGCGGGACGAGTAAACTGTTCAATTGTTTCTTTATATCTCCATAGCAAACCTAATAAAGCGAAGCCCCAACAGTGAAGTCTTCGAAATTCAGGATTTTTCGGTAAGTTTTACTGAATCTCCCAAAATGAGTTTCACTCACAACTACCTGTCATCAAAAGGACACAAAATTCATTACATTTTCTAATTAAATGCGTGCTACTAAATTCCTAATCAACTCAATCCCCGAGCTAAGCTAGTTATAATCTCTTTATAAAAACCTAGATCCTTTATCCTTTGCCGATTCCACCAAACTATCTCGCATATAGTGACTCACAAATACCCCTATTGCAGTATTAACTTTATAAAACACACTTTTAATCCTCTATCGTAAGACTCTCTCAGTCGATGCGAATGCGAATGCTGCTTCTAAGTCACACCGACGCCACACAACCACAAACGGTCCATTTCCATCCGCCCATGAATGAGCGGACGAACAAAGAAAAAAACATGAGAGAAATCCCATCAAATCCTTAAATATGGACCACTACCATTAGTCGAGGCCCAACCGGTCTCGGGTACCACACCCTGTAACACACCCTCCCCACCGGCCACCACCCGACCACACAGGAGAGAATTAAACAAGACACACACGGCCTGATGAAAGGAAAATCCCGCAATAGATGGAGATATGTATGAAACCGTCATGCATATCCTTCTCCACCGACCGACAAGGGCATATATGTATGTCCTACAAATGGATAATCCATAAGGATACACTGTGGTATGGGTGGAATGTAGGCTAAGGCTGCCTTTAGATTTTTCAGTTTTTTTTTTCTAATTAAATTGCTCTGAGGCTGGGAATAAAAAGTGTTCTGTGTATAAAGGATGTAAGGTCCTTTTTTGTGTTGTGATTTAAGAAAGCATATACACAAGTAATGACACGCAAATGAACATGGTGATCATCCATAGACCGCAGGCATTACAATAGCAGTACATATTCGTAAATTGAGGTTCGTCCTTTTTGTAGTCCACTCGCCTTTATTTACTTGCGTCTTCTTTGGAGACAGACCCCTTGGTTTATAAATGGCGATACATTGATATGCAAAAGGTATACCTACTCAGGGACGGTCGAATGGTGGGTGTTATTGTCAAAGAGTGGTTGGAATATGATTAAGCTCTTGTCGAACATTACCTTTTGCCCAGGGACATGGGTCTCGTTTGTTTGTTGTATCTACATGGCTACATAGAGGGTGAACGGTGTCCTTGTCAATTACAATTCTCAACGAACAAAGGCTAACTGTGTTTTCTTCGCTCTCAAAGGACATGGATAAATTTGATATTTCAATTCGATGACAAAGTGAAAAACAAACACACTTACATCCACCGGTGACTATAGGTGTGAGTCTGTGGTATTTCTGATTGAGCAGCTAGTCTTTTGTGACTCTAGGATGAAAACACAATTAACTGTGTAAATTGGAAACTGCGGCTTTGATCACTCAAAAGATATTTTTGGACACCTCGTCTGCGCGCAATATTTAGGGATTTATGAGAACTCACTTTACCATATAAAATGTGGGTGGTGTCCGTGTCCTGTAGTGTAGCACTGTCATTGTAAGCGTGGAACAGTGAGTAGGGGGGAGAATGAAGCACACGTGCGTTTCAAGATGATTTAAACTCACTCTTGACGGTTTTATTGCTCTCAGATGGGAGAGAGTACGCAATAAGGACACCTTTGATGTGGGCGAGCACTTTTGTGCAAAGCATCCTGCGTCGTCATCGTCGCTTTTTGGATAACTGTTTTTTTGGAAATAGATTATGGTATCGTATTTTTTGGCACAAGTATTAAGAGATAAATTTTGTTAAGTGACAAAACGAGTGATTTATCTAGAGGATTGAACACACACACAGAAGGTGAACGCATTAAGAACTCAATGTCGTGACCGGTGAAGTCTGAAAATGGAAGAAAAAGGACATTCAATTGGGTGTTTGTTTAGTTTATTAGCGGTGATATATCGTCTTATATTTCTATACGCTGACGAATAATATGAGGTGACAAATTTGTAATAAAACAAGAGGTGGGTTTACGACTTGGCCTCTGCGTGCTAGAACCTCTAAATTGGTTATTTATGAGCTTTTAGTGAACAAAATTTTGGTAAAATAAATTAAAATAATTTTCGAGTTGCCAACCAAAATTTATGTACTGTTTTTGTATAATGTAAGGCTGTATGAATAAAGGACTTTTTTTTTCAGTAAGCACTTTTTTGTAATCGCTAACATAAGCGTAATATGCGCTCACGCCCCAACGGAGGAAAAAGATGATATAGCTAAGGACTGCTTCTATGAGCTCCTTGACAAAACCTATGAGCGACTTCCGAAGTACGATGTTAAAATCGTGCTGGGAGATTCTAACGCAAGGGTAGGAAGAGGAGATATCTTTGGCAGTATTGTCGGAAAACATTTCCCCACCTCGATATCCATAAGGGGACATGACAGTCTCAAGAACAACGAACGGTTAACCAAATTTATCGTATTGCGATGGGCAAGAGGCACGCATCCACTACCTACCACCACCCTGTTGCAGCCAAGGTAAGAATGCGGATATCCACCATGCCACAACTATCCAGAAATACTGCGAACAAATTTAATGTCAAAAGACTGCAATCGCAAGAGACCGCCAAGACCTTCGCGCAACGCGTATTCATCAACCTCTCGATTAACACCATACCACCAGCATCGAATGTCGAAGAACAATGGCAACGATGCCAACAAGATATTAGATTAGCCGCAGCTGATGTGCTAGGTTTATCGCACCCACCAACAAGAAATCCCTGCTTTGATGAGGAATGCCAACATAAGCTAGCAGCCAAGAACGAGGGCTACAAGGCAAAGCTGCAGGTGAAGACGAGAGCTGCTGTTGAGCTCTATAGGCAGAGAAGAAGGGAAGAACAGAACACCGGATTTTCCGAAAGAAGAAATAGAGCCAGAAAAGCGGGCGACCGGGGATGTAGAGAGAGCTCCTCAACTGCCAACCACCCGACCAATATCAATATCAAAACTCAAGCTCAAGGCTGCCGGAAATGACGGCCTTCCCGCTGAGCTGTATAAAGGTGGCATAACATCCACCCACTCATAAGGTCGGAAGAAAATATGCCTGACGAATGGAACCTCAGCATCGTTTGCCCGATCCACAAAAAAGGAAACCAACAACTACAGAGGCATAAGTCTCCTCAACATCGCCTGCAAGATCCTATCTGCCGTAATATGTGAACGCCTGAAACCGTTTACCAATAATTTGATCGACCAATATCAGTGTGGTTTTAGGCGAGGAAAGTCTACAACCGATCAAATTTTCACATTTTGGCAGATCCTGCAAAAAAAAACCAAGAAGTCCAAATCGATACCCAGCACCAATTCATCGATTTCAAAGGCGCATACGACAGCATTTATAGAGACGAACCAGACAGAGCCTGTCTAGTTTTGGTATACCGCCCATACTAGTCAGTTTGTGTACGATGACGATGGAGAATCCTCGCTGCTACATCAGGGTCGGAAACGACCTCACCGACACATTCGATACCAGAAAATGATTTGGGCAAGGCGATGCGCTGTCATTTGCGCTTCCTCAATTTGCCTCTTGAGACGAATTGTTGAAAACTCAAGAGCCAACACCAGAGGCACAATTTTCCAAAAATTGGTACAACTGCAGCCGACGATATTGACATCATTGGTAGGGCACAACGTGATGTCATAGCCGGGTTTGCTAGTATAGAGAACGAAGTGGAAAAATAGGATTTAAAAGTAAATGAGGGCAAGACGAAGTATATTCTGTCAACACGAAAGGACACACAAGATCGAAGAATTGGACAGAACGTCCCATTGACAGATATAACTTTGAGGTAATACGGGACTTTGACGGGACATCTCGGCAGAAATTAAACGCAGAATTACTCTTGCCAACCGCTGTTTCTTCGGGCTTAGAATGTAATTCAGTAGTAAAGCCCTCACTCGAACTACTAAGGAGATCCTATATAAAACCCTAATCAGCCCAGTCTTGCTCTACGACGCTAAAGCATGGACCGTCTCAAAAGCGGATGAAAAAAATCATCGGTCCCGTTTGCGTTGACTGGCTATGGAGACGAAGATTCGACCAACTCCTCCTTCCTTCCAAAATAGCTTCAGAAATAGCATCTATTTGATGAATTGTTTACCGTTTTTCTGCTGTTAAATACAGGGTGTCCGCCGGGAAGGTATACTTCTTTGTTTTGCCGCCATTTTGGTAAACATTAGTCTTGACAGTTCATATTTGGAAGTCGTGAAGACGACACGTGGCAACTTTGTTATGGAAAAATATTCGATGAACCAACGTGTTTTAATCGTTAAGACATTTTATCAAAATCAATCATCGATCTCATGAAAAAAAATCATAAGGAGTGACGAGATAAATTTTCAATTGAATGGATATGTGAATAAACGGAATAGTCGGTTCTGGGCAATTGAAATTCCTGAATTTATTCATCAGTCATTCTTGCATCCATTAAAAGTTACAGTCTGGTGTGATATTTGGTCAGGAGGAATCATTGGACCTTAATTCTTTGAAAATGAGAACGGCGTAACGGCAACTGTGAATGGGGAGCGATATCGTGATATGATTGACAACTTTTTAACGCCACAACTGCATGCTTTGGGCTTGATTAACATGTGGTATCAACAAGAGGGTACCACATCGCATACGGCCATCATTACAATAGAATTACTGCGATACCTCTTTCCACAACAAGTTATTTCAAGCAATGGTGATGTTAATTGGCCTCCACGGTCCCCTGATTTGGCTGCTCCGGACTTCTTTTTGTGGGGATATGTGAAAAGCAAGGTTTATGCAAGCAAACCAGAAACGCTTGAACATGTTAAACAAAATATTCGTGATGAAATTAATGAAATACCGCGTGAAGTGTGTGAGAATGTAATGAAAAATGTGCTCAAAAGGGCTCGCGTTTGTGAGACTAACAGAGGCGGAGATTTACCTGATATTGTATTCCATACATAATTGCCAACATTAAGTAAAACATTTATCAATATAAGATCGATTCTCTTTCATTTAATCAAAAATTATCAACAATCAAAGTAGAGTACCTTGCCGGCGGACACCCTGTATGTCTCCAAATCAGGTAGATGTCAATTGGATGTCACTTTAGCCGTAATCGATAACATTTCTCGATATCAACAGCAATGAGTTGGTTTGTTAGCACATTTTCTATCCAGGCTAAGGGTGTAGGACTGGATGATTATGCAGGTCTCTCGAAATCTATATAGACTAAGGTGTTGTTGTATTTTACACGTAAATTGTTTGCAAAGCATATATAGATTTGGAATAAAGAAAACAAAAAAAAAAACACGCCTTATATTGGAGTTGTCTCCAGGTAAGCAATTTGGTTCTCTGCTATCATTTGTGTCATCCGATACTTTATTGCAGCGAGGAAAGTGGGTCATTAAGAGCAAATCTGGTGTCTCGGTCCTGGATTCTGTCCATTTATCTTCTTAGACTTTCAGAAAATCTGGGCTGCTGTCTTCCTGTGACAGTATTTTTCTTAATCTAGCAGATTCGTTGTATAAATGTCTTGATCTGTCCCAGCCGATGGCCTCAGTCGCCAGTGCTGTTATGTGTCCGTAGGTCGTTGCATTTATGTGCGAAGTACTGTGATGTCAATGTCAATCAATTGGACCACAAATGCCATAATTTCTTGTTATTTGTATACCATTGCGTTAACTGAAGCTTATGTGTATGGGCATAAAGAGCCATCGAAATAAACTGAGATCAGAATAGAGAGAAAGAGAGAGCACAAAACCACAACAGCTCCCGCATGCTTTAGCCGTAAAATCAATACATTTTCACATGATATTTTAATACCACGCTAGCCTTTCCGTACCCATGACTATTCGTGTTAAAATTTCGTTTCATATGAGTTTGGATTTACCACGGCGAGTACTTCAAAAGTCTAACAAAACTCGGACACACTTCCTCAGAAATAAAGAAGTTGTTTTTGCTTAGTAAATATAAAGCTTAAACAAATTCACATGATATTTTCATACCACGCTAGCCTTTCCGTACCCATGACTATTCGTGTTAAAATTTCGTTTCATATGAGTTTGGATTTACCACGGCGAGTACTTTAAAAGTCTAAGTAAACTCAGACACACCTCCTCAGAAATAAAGAAGTTGTTTTTGCTTAGTAAATATAAAGCTTAAACAAATTCACATGATATTTTCATACCACGCTAGCCTTTCCGTACCCATGACTATTCGTGTTAAAATTTCGTTTCATATGAGTTTGGATTTACCACGGCGAGTACTTTAAAAGTCTAACAAAACTCAGACACACTTCCTCAGAAATAAAGAAGTTGTTTTTGCTTAGTAAATATAAAGCTTAAACAAATTCACATGATATTTTCATACCACGCTAGCCTTTCCGTACCCATGACTTTTCGTGATAAAATTTTGTTTCATATGAGTTTTGATTTACCGCGGCGAGTACTTTTAAAGTCTAACCAAACTCGGACACACTTCCTCAGAAATAAAGAAGTTGTTTTTGCTTAGTAAATATAAGGTTTAAACAAATTTACATGATATTTTCATACCACGCTAGCCTTCCCGTACCCATGACTTTTCGTGTTAAGATTTCGTTTCATATTAAAAGTCTAACAAAACTCGGACACACTTCCTCAGAAATAAAGAAGTTGTTTTTGCTTAGTAAATATAAGGTTTAAACAAATTTACATGATATTTTCATACCACGCTAGCCTTCCCGTACCCATGACTTTTCGTGTTAAGATTTCGTTTCATATTAAAAGTCTAACAAAACTCGGACACACTTCCTCAGAAATAAAGAAGTTGTTTTTGCTTAGTAAATATAAGGTTTAAACAAATTTACATGATATTTTCATACCACGCTAGCCTTCCCGTACCCATGACTTTTCGTGTTAAGATTTCGTTTCATATTAAAAGTCTAACAAAACTCGGACACACTTCCTCAGAAATAAAGAAGTTGTTTTTGCTTAGTAAATATAAAGTTTTAACATATATGCGCTATAGCGATTTCTTACTTAGAAATTAGTTAACTCAAGCGTGCACAATTCTTTACCGATTAGTACGTCTTACGTATTAAGTGCTCGCGAAATTATCAAAAAACTACAAATAGGTACCACATTCTGTCTGAAAATGACTTTATTCCAGAAACAATAGCTACTCCTTTTCAGAAAGTTTTTTTCAGTTATTTTTATATATTTTGCATATACTCACAACCCAAGTATCCTTCATACGTAATTGGGTATTCTTGAGACAACATCTTAAGGAAGTGCACTACACAACACATCCTTCTTCATGAACCTCTCTTTTTTTTCTGTAGATATTGACAAAAGACAATTTCCGGATTGAGTAACATGTAAACGATATTTTTAGAGAGGATGTAGTCGATTACAAAGGATTTATTGCTTCGGGGTGGGTTCGTTAAGAAGTCTACTCATGTTTGACAATGATGGCTATTGAGTTAAGAGGAAATTTAAACAACTGCGATTCGCGTATATTTTTTGTAAACTTTATTTTTTATGAAACTGTTTCTATACTTATTTTTTTTTATAAATTTCCGCACTAATATTTGCATTCAACTTTTAAATTGCGTTCTATAATTCACACAAAACATAAATGGCTCATGTAGTAATTGAATTGTTTCTCTGGCTGTAAGGCGTGTGCCTGACCAGCCACATTTTCGGTGAAGAATTGTCCATTATTTTTAAAACACTTTTAGCTGTCACATCATTTTTTTCTGTTGGCAACACTATGAAGTTCAAAATTTAGCGTTAAGTATGAAACACCCATTATAAAGAATCTTTAAGGAATAAATCCGCAGATGGAATAAAAAAATAAATTTACTTAGGTGAAAATCATCCAAGTTGAAGGACTGACCTAAACAATTGAGGTCTTTTCCAGCTTTTTCCGGTGTGAAAACCAAAAAGTCTCTACAAAATAGATATGGGAATGGAATAAATAGATGTAGTTAGGTGAAATGGTTGGATGTTGTAGAACGAGGGTAGACTCAGATTGGCTTTAACTTGGCAATACCCAGTGTTGCAAGTCTGACTACACATCAAGTGCTTATTTTTACCTCCAAGTGGTTACCATCGGGTACTGGTCTCATCCAACCGGATTTGACTTGCTAAACGATAAGCGCGAGTATTGATAACACGACGAAAAGCTGCAACACTCTAAACAGCCAGGTTGGAATGGCATGGAATGAATACCCGGCCTGCTGTCATAGGCGAACCTAGACAAGCTGCTTCGACATATTCGGACAACAGGTTGTCTAGGAATTTCAAGGGTTAGTCAGGCCCCTTGAACAGAGCTGGTGGCGGATGAACCGAAAGGCCAACGGCAGCGCTCAATCCCGTAAGGATACTGATGGCCCCGTGTAATAGGGGTATCTAATAAATTTGAACTGGCCCTCCAGGTTGGGGGTTGTGCTTTGGGTTAACTACCCAATCATGGAAAAATCTAACGGTTACGAAGCAACCAATAGCCTCGGAAAGGACTGATTTTATTGTTGACGACACGGCTAAACGAAAAAAGGACAACGACGTTCGTATCTGCACCTGGAATGTGAGAACATTAAACAGGAGAGGTGCAAGCGAACAACTAGCGGAAGCCTTAAACTGCTACAAAGCAGACATTACTGCCATCCAGGAAATACGTTGGGATGGGCCGGGCAAAGAGACGATGATAAACTCCGACAACTACTACGGACGGTGTTATAGTGAGCAGAAACAGCGACTATTTGGATGCGGATTTGTTATAAGTGCCAGACTTAGGCAAGAAGTCTTATGTTTCCAAGACATTAGCGAAGGCATTGTAACGATCCGCATCAATGCCAAATTCGCCAACATTAGCCGTATATGCGCTCGCGCTCCAACGGAGGAAAAAGATAATATAGCTAAGGACTGCTTCTATGAGCTCCTTGACAAAACCTATGAGCGACTACCGAAGTACGATGTTAAAATCGTGCTGGGAGATTTTAACGCAAAGGTAGGAAGAGAAGACATCTTAAGCAGTATTGTCGGAAACCATAGCCTACACGGCAACACGTCTGGTAACGGACTTAGGCTAATTGACTTCGCTACGGAACGAAATGCCACTATAACCAGCATACGGTTTAATCAACTCAATATACATAAGGGGACATTAAGGTCTCCAGATCAACGAACGGTCAATCAAATTGATCACATAGCGATAGACAAGCGCCACGCATCCAGTATTTTCGATGTCCGAACATTCCGAGGAGCTAACATCGATTCGGACCACTACCTTGTTGCAGCCAAGGTTAGAATGCGGATATCCACTACGCCACAACAATACAGAAATACTGTAAAAAAATTTAATGTCGAAAGACTGCAATCGCAAGAGACCGCCAAGATCTTCGCGCAACGCGTATCCCTAAACCTCTCGATTAACACCATACCACCAACATCGAATGTCGAAGAACTGTGGCAGCGATGCCAACAAGTCATTAGATCAGCCGCAACTGATGTGCTAGGTTTCTCGCGCCCACCAGCAAGACACCCGTGGTTTGATGAGGAATGCCGACAGATGTCCGCAGCCAAGAACGAGGCCTACAAGGCCAAGCTGCAGGTGAAGACAAGAGCTGCCGCTGACATCTATAGGCAGAGAAGAAGGGAAGAACACCAGCTTTTCAGAAAGAAGAAAAAAAGAGCAAAAAAGCGCGCGATCGACGATATAAATAGGTGCCACTCCAGGAACGATGTTCGCAAGTTTTGCCAAAGTGTAAAACGTCAAAGCCAAGGATACAAGGCTCGAACATAATCCCGTCGAGATGAAAGAGGAAATATAGCAGTTGACACAGTCGATGCTCAGGATATGGAAGAACCACTTCTGCAGACCGTTAAACGGCGATGACAAACAACATTCTGCTGTCAGGCAGAACGAACCATTTAAAGTTTTCAACGACAGCGAAAACTGCCAACCACCCGACTTGAGTGAAGTGAGGATAGCAATATCTAAACTGAAGCTTAATAAGGCTGCCGGAAATGACGGCCTTCCCGCTGAGCTTTATAAAGGTGGCGGAGATGACTCGGTAAGTAACATCCACCAACTCATAAACCGAATCTGGTCGGAAGAAAGTATGCCTGAAGAATAGAACCTCAGCATCGTTTGCCCGATCCACAAAAAAGCAGACCCTCTTAACTGCGCCAACTACAGAGGCATAAGTCTCTAAAACATCGCCTACAAGATCATATCTGCCGTTATATGTGAACGCCTAAAAACGGTTACCAACAACCTGCGGTTTTGAATTTAATTTAACCATAAGAATCGCCTACTAAAACATAACATATCCGACAAACCCGATAATCTAACAAAACACCTCAAAAAATCGTGCAGTATCATCAATAAAACGTGGTCATCTAGATAAACCATTACTTGCTAACATCTATTACACCGACATCCAAATCAGTCATACGAATGACATCAAATTACAAGACAACCCGCCTGTCATACACATCATCATACGGATAACATGCAATTAGAGAGCATAACTATTTTGGGACATCATTTCGATATCATTAGCCATCCTTACTAGATATAAGCGAACAATCGTATCTTGATATAAGGATGACGATCTGGATCGGCCATGCAACTAGGAACTGTACTGTTCCAATCAAATTAGTCATCCAAATATTGAAAAAAGCCCTGTCATTCACTGGTCATCCGGATGAGCGGCGATTACATGAATAAGCAACTTGGTTGTAGCTTCTCACAAGAAAAACGATCGTCTTTCAGATTGTGTATCCGTTTAGTTGTCATAAATAATTTCCAGACACCTCTCTTGCTTTTGTCCAAATGTTTGTCTACCATCTCCAAACAATTCTTGTGAGAGGCAAGTGCAAAACTCGTACTAACTTAAGTGGCGGTACAGCGTTGTCTTCCTTTGGTCCATCCGACGACTGACTGGGAATCGAAGAATCTGCATAACACACTACACAGCCAATTGATTAATTCGCTTAAATTTTCTAATAATCCGATTAATCCAGCTTGTCATCATCTGGTCATCTGGATGACTGGCATGACACAAGATAATTATTTTGGGACAAATTCTGAAATTCGACGTCATCTGTCCTCTGTAAAATAGATTTGTATGATCGACTAATCACATAAGGATAACGATCATCGTTGAGTAACTAGAGTACTGATCCGGATGCAAACTATCAAAATTAGTCATCCGAATTTCGCATCATCCGCATCATCCAGTTGGTAATTTACTGGTCATTTCATGCGGTTTTATGGGACGACTTTTTCGGGATTGCCGATTAGGATATCCATCTTATCGTCATTTCTCACAAGAAAGGGATCAACTTTCCGATGTTATTTAATTGCTACCTATTGAGATTTTGTATCAATCCTTCCATTCAGTTGTCCTAACATAATTCCAAGACATCTCCCTATCACCAGCCCAAAATCGTTTGTCTACCATCTGTGAACAATAACTATGCAAAGGAAGTGCAAAAAGCCAGTTCAGGCAAAAAAAAAAAAACTTTACTTCCTCCTTTCCATAGAGTGTCCTTCATCAACAACAGCAGTCGCTGGTCTTTTAAAATATTTAAACAAATTTATTAGGGAGACATCCAGCCAAGTGCAAAAATCACCAATTTCTCATCCTGTCACACATACGAACCCGCATCTGTCCAAGTAACACTTGTAAGCGCATAATAAGTCAGATCTCAGGATGCCCTGTAGCAGCAGTTTTATATTTGTGCATGTGTGTGAATCCCAGTCAAGTCCTTACACAGCTCATGAAAAAATTTGCATATTATTGTCATATGCTCGTATTCGTATAATAAATGTTTTCGTCCTTTTGTTTCATTTTTTTTTTTGCTCTACTCCTCCGGCCACTGTTGCACACGATGTACGACGATATCTGCGGGATTTTATGGCGCTAAAAAACGAACAAACAAACGACGACAACAATATAAAACAATAGCCAACTGCACAGTTGGAAGCATCACCTATTCACATGGACAGACATTCAAATTGGATTGTAAAACACAATGTGTCTGCGAGGTAAGATTTATGCAGCCAATTCCACTGGACAAAGCCAAAATTCCAGTCCTGCTTCCCAGTCCTTTTTTCCACTCAACCATTTATGCAGATATCCTGAAATGGTTCTCTTCCGCGCGAAGGAATACACACACACACACACACACACCCAGATGGAGCATCCTCTTGAGTTGGCAATTTTTTTATGGGCTTTATTTCTTTGCTCGAATCCTTTCGATTGCATTTGCATCCAGCAGCAGGAGGATGTCTATCCTGTTGTAGCAGATTTTATATCTCCATGTGTGTATTGCTTCGAGATCCTTATTCCATGGTATTCCTGTTTTACTGTGTTATTTGTTATTTTGATTTTCTATGTTTTGCAGAATGGACGACACGCTTGTTCGTCGCTGTGTCCAAAGGAGCAGCTGCCAGCGCCAGAGGATACGATTTCGTGCAGATCGCCACGTCTTGTCGAAGTGCCGGGCCACTGTTGTAAAATGTGGCTCTGCGAGAATCCAACAGCTGATGGTATGTATTAGTATGAGTGTTAGTTTGGTGGGGGGGTAAGGTTTGAATACATTTTGGAACGAGTTCGCCTCACAGTTTCCGGAACACATGCTCGTACACAGGATGGCCCAAAGGCTGTACTGAGAACACACTTTGTTTTCAAATGGCAAGCGTGTATTTTACGATTCAATGTGAGTGAGGTTGGGAACTTGGTATTTACGTAACCTCAACGCCATATTTACTCCGTCGAGAGTGAGGAATTCCTGAAATGGCCAAGCTGATTTTTTTTTTTGGTGAAATGATGATGGATGACTCAATTGCAGTTCATTACGTTGTTGAGGAATGTTTTATGGAACTCTTTACAGCTCAGCTCTGCGGTTTCATGTGTATTTGGTTTAAGGATGTTATGTGCATTCGCAGGAAATTGAATTAGTGGAGTGGAATAAAAGAATTGCGAAAAGGACGTTTGGAGCGTCCAAACTGTTTGCTGTTTTGACATGGTAGAGCTGATGAGGGTTTACATTGTCAATACTGTAGAATTTATATCGTGTGTTCGTTATCGATGATATAACGATTGATGGGTCGAGATCTGAGACAATTCGAAGCTTGCAGTTTTTAAAGCCTCTATCAAGCATACGGATGAAAGTTTTCAGTTCATTAATGGTGTAATATTCAAACGTTACCTGTGCCATGGCAACCCTTACTATGTCGAAGAGGCTCGATCCAGAGACCGGAACGATGAACCCATTCATTCATTACAAATTTTATGGCTTATGTGGTGGCTAAGTCCCTCAACTTAAGGTTTGGTACTCTACACCTATTTAGATTAAAACCAGAATCGTTCATTACTTAAGTTTTCGGAACAAATCAATTCGGGTGAACGTGGAAGGTGGTGATGTTTGAAAACCGAACGCTCTGCTTCGACAGCTTCAATACGCGGATAGCAAGTTGGTACAATAGGCAATCATGATGGAAGCGTCTCTAATACTTAACTCTCTGAAT
The DNA here is from genome assembly GCA_949824845.1 of Rhingia rostrata. Classification (NCBI taxonomy): domain Eukaryota; kingdom Metazoa; phylum Arthropoda; class Insecta; order Diptera; family Syrphidae; genus Rhingia; species Rhingia rostrata. Next base: position 21,507,227 of record OX463757.1, read on the forward strand.
GGGGATATGATTAAGCTTGATGGTACTTTCTTGACTTTCCTTCCTCATTGTTTGTGAATGATCTGTTTTGACATAAACAAAGCGGATTTGCAAAAATGAATGGAATACTTGCCCTTTGATCATTAAAATAATCGACATTTCTTGATCCGTGCTTCTTCTTTGACTTCTCTTTGTCGAATGTGATTTCAATGACGACGCCAATTCATATTTCAACCAACATCCACCTTTCTATCAACTTTTGTCAGGCAAGAACAGCAAGGTGACTTTACCTTCTCTAACTTCTTGACACTATTGGCATGTGGACATTTGGTCGATAGCACATCACGTATCAACTCCCCTGAAGTTTCTTAGCAGCTGACTTCCCATCAGACTTTGAAGTGGAACAAAACGTTGTTAAAAATATTTGCAAAGCATCTTCACATCTAGTGCTTTTTTGAGCTTGCAAATGGTCTAAGGCCTTCTACTGTAAGCATTGGTTTTTAAAGAAGTCTGGAGGGTTCATCGAAAGATCTGGGTGGTCACTCAGTAGGTGCGGTGTTGAGTCGAAAAAAAGCTAAAAAAAAACCTTGAAATTCAGCTTACACAACTTGAGTACCGATGTCAGACAGTTAGGCCACGGTTACATCCAACGCTAGTAATTTTTGCGTTAGTTCGCGCTAGTCCTTACATGTCCATTAGTTCTTCATGTCCTAGCCATCTTAGACATTCAAGGCTGTTTTTTTTTAATATGCCGGTATGCCGCTGCACAGCTCGTATAGTTATCGAATTCGTCTCCATAGCCCGTCAACGCAGACGGGACCGACGATTTTTCGAAGATTTTTTCTCTCAAACCAGAGAAAGATGTCTTCACCCGCCTTTGATAGCGTCCATGCTTCAGCGCCGTAGAGTGAACTGGAATGATCAAGGTCTTGTATTAGATCTCCTTAGTCTGCTTAGCACGAAGAAACAGCGGCTAGCAAGTACAATTCTTCGTTTAATTTCTGATGAGATTTTCTCGTCATAGTTAAAAGCGGAGCCGAGGTAGATTAAGTCCCGTACTCCCTCGAATTTACATCTGTCAATGCTAAAGTTATGTTCAATCCGTTGATGTTGTTGCAGCATTAACTTGGTATTACCCTTATTTATAGCTAGGCCCAATTTTGCTACAAACGTGGTTATGGCTAGTAGTTGCACCGAATTTTTCTAAGATCGTGCCTCTGATGTTGGCGCACGACAGTGCATCTTGCCTGAATCCCTTTTTGTTATCGAATGTGTCGGTGGGGTCGTTTCCGACCCTGATGAAGAATTCTCCTCCATCGTCAGTCTGTGCAGAACGAGTTTGGGCGGCATACCAAAACTAGAAATGGCTCTGTATAGTTCTGTATAGTTCTGTATAGACTTCTTGGGCTTGAAGATTTGATTAGTTGTAGACTTTCCTGTCCTAAAACAACACTAAAAAAGGCCCAAACCAGGTTGTTGTTAAACGGTTTCAAGCACATAGTAAGGCAGATAGGATCTTGTAAGCGATATTGAAGAGGGTCTATATAGTTGGGGCAGCTCAGAGGTTCTCCTTTTCTGTGGATTGAGGTTGCATTCTCCCTGGATACTAATTTCATCTGAACAAATTCTGTTTATGAGCTGGTAAATGTCATCTCCACCGGTGGTATTAAGCTCTGCGGTAAAGCCGTCATTTCCGGCAGCCTTTTTAAACTTGGTGGATAGATATTGCTATCCTCACTTCACTTAGTTTGGGTGGTTTGTAGTTTACGCTGTCGTCGCCAGTATTAAAAGGTTCGTTTTCCCTGGCAATGAGAGATTGTTCGTCATCTTCGTTTATCAGTCTGCAGTAGAAGCTTTTGTCTGCAGCACTGGCTGTGTTTCATCTTTTTACGGCTTGAGGTTTTTAACTTTGGATAAACATGCGAAAATATTTCGTGGAATGGCACCTCTCTAAATCCTCGATCGAGCGCTTTTCTTGATCTTATTTCTCCTTTCTGAAAAGCCGGTGTTCGGTGATCTGTAGAACGCCATGTCTCCTTATTGATATAGAGGTGGTGGCATTTCGTTCCGCATTGAATTCAGTTATTTTCTGAAAATTCCGCTAAAGATGACTTCTCTACCTACCTTTGCTATAAAATCTCCCAGCTCGATTTTAGCGTCGTCCTATCGTAGTCGCTTTTGTAAAGGAGCGTGTAGAAGTATTCTTTCTACAAACTGAAAACTGTCCCTTCAGTCGGTACACAACACTATTCAGAGCAATGATGTACCGTGATCCATTTAGGGATCCCTCCGATATCTCCGAGATCTCTGTAAGTCGAACATGATTCCTCACGGAGATTTCATGCAATATCCTCGGACTAAATTTGATCTGATCCGTCTTCTCACCAATTGGTGAGGAGATAGGACTAAAAGAGTACAGCTGATTATTTTGTATGTATCACGTGGGATTTCATCATTATTATAAGCTGTGACGTAAGAAAACCGTTTTTTTTTCGAGGGAATAAATTCCACACTGCTAACAAATACAAATTTTTGACGAAACATGCTCGTTAGTACCCAGGGCCTACCTCTTTTCTCACAATCATTCATGTATGCTTGTGTACTTCTTTCATGATGACGGGACCTCCTGTTTATACCGAAGCCGAACATCTAAGTTGAGATAAGCTTGTCTTGACAACTGAACTACTCGTATGATTTGTCAGATCATCACGAGAGGGGGGCCAGTGAAAAATCTTCAAGGTGTTGCTATGGTTAGGACATTGAACTCAGACATCCTCCAAGGCAGTTCATTGCACTAACCATCGCACAACTAAGCCCGTCTCTGAAATAAAAAATCTCTGCTGTGGCAGCTGAGGCTAATCTCCGATGGAGCTGTAAATGGAATTCTCCTCATCATTAAAATCACAGTCTACAGCAAAAAAAAATATTTGTGTTCTAAAATTTTGGGCCTCTCAACAAATTCTTAGCTTTAGTTTGAGAATTTAAACGACTCTCAACTCAACAAACTTCAAATACGGCTTGCTAGGGTTATAAGATAAAGTCCATACAAAATTTACAATAACTATCTTCTCTTTACGTTAAGCCCCCTGCACACCATCTCTCTGACATCACTTGAATAAGAAAAACAAAGGTCTGCAGCAATAAAATCGGGAACAGGTGCTTCTAGCCAAAATGTTCAATTGCTCCAAAAATGCATATCACCCTTCCACCATAAGCTGGATAATTTATTCCACTCCCCAAGCTAACAAAATTTTAAGGACACCTAACCTCCAATTCGATTGGAAAATGTGTGCCCCACCAAAATGGACTATAATTCTGTATTTTTGCCATTTCAGTCACCGCCACATGCCACAACACATCGTCCAGCCCGTGGACACCATGTTCCGAGTCCTGCGGCATTGGAGTATCAACACGAGTGACCAGCACAACGGCTGGATGCCACAAGTTGAGCAATATCCGGCTCTGCGAGAACCGCAAATGTGATGACAATAAATTAAGTAATTTAGTCGATAGAAGCTTTGCAGCAACGCACGAGCATAGAATAAGGGTTAGTATGCCGTTGTCCGCACTCCCAAAGGACACTCAAGTGTTGGCTTCTTATTTGTTGGTTCGAATCCTTTTTTATGATGCCAATATATATGCAAATTCAATAAAAAAAAATCAATTTGATGTTTCTAGTTGGGTTTCCTTTACTTTACGATGACTTTTCTGTTCTGTTCTGTTCCGTTTTTTTTTTTTTGTTTAGAAAGGACACGAGTGCCGAAGTATGCAGAGACTAGGCCCGGCGAGAATTCGCCTGGGACCATGTGTCTCAAGGAAATTGTATCGCCCAAAGACATGCGGGCGATGTCATCATTCAAATAAATGTTGTGTGCCTTCTGTGTCAACTACAATACAAGTGAGTAGTCCTGTTTTTTTTGTTGATTTTTGCCAGCTGAAGAAAAAATGTCCTTTACTCAGCAAATAAAATGATTGAACGAATTGATTTGTTATTGCTCACTCTGCTCACTCGGTCTGTGATGTCTCGTTGTAGGTTGAAGTTCTGTGTCCTCTAAAGGCGGGCGATCCCTTTAGTTATGCCGAGAGTGGACAGGATCTGTGGGACAGCGAATCACTGGAGCCAATCGACCAGGAAATGCTGCAGTCCCGACAAATTCAAATCGAAAATAAATTCATTGCGGTTCAGTGGGTCCTCAAATGTGAATGCAGGACGAATGTAAGTACATCTATCTCATAGAGGGGGGGTTAGCAATTACTTTACTGTTACTGACATTGACGTGTGCAGCTTCTCGCTTGATATGACACTGAAATAGGAGTCGGAGTTGCAGTCGTATTCCTTGCAGAAAGGAAATCATTTTTTTTTCGTTTTTTGCTTTTGGGGGAGGATGTATACTTTTGGTTCCCTGGCCAGCAGTGGGAAGTAATGAAGTGTTTTGCCACTCAGCATCTGGATGAAATAATAGTTTTCCCAGATTTTCCGGATGCAGTTCTGCGGAATCATTCAATTTGTGTGCTTCGCTACCCCGTGCACCATTACGCGAGTTCGTTTTGGTATGAGCTTTCCGCTCGGATTGCACACTGTCGACATCGTCCTTGTACTTCGAGAGTTGCATTATAGAGTCAGCTGTTTCTACTGGGGATGATGAGGATGATGATGGGGGATGACTGGGGGGTGGTGGTGGAAAACGATAGCAAATATCAATTTAAAAGTCATTAGACGCAAATAATTATTTTCCAGCGCGCTGTGCACTTTGGTTTTGATGCCAGGGAGGGGCGGCGAATGCAACCTTTAAACGCTTTGTCATCCTTTGATATGCACTGCGCGTTCCTGCTTCCTTTTTTTTCCTCTGGGGTGGCTGGGGGTGGCTTTGTAGATGGAAAGTTGGGAAATTTGTCTTAGTTCGGTGGTAATAACCGAGAGGAATTCGCTGTGTTACCACAAGATGATTTAGCTGCTTTGTGATTGTAATTTGGTGGAAAATTACGGGAAAGGAGGTCCTTTGTGTCGTTTACATGATTGTGATGGAGAGGGCGAAATTGATGGCAGAGGTTGTGGGGGTGTTAATTTCGTGGCCTTGTTGGCGAAGCTGTTGGGAGAAGTGTGATTTTATGGTTTTCGACTTTGTTGGCGGGTTCATTAGCTAAAGTGGGAGAAGTCAAAGTTTTAATTCTATTAACTGAGAGGACCGTCTATCGAATTCACAACCTTGCGAATATGAAAAGAAGACGAATAGAAAGGATCAATATTTTTAGGGTTTTCAGGAGTGGTAAAGTGCTTTGAAAGGTAATGACCATTCGATTGATTGAATTCAATTGCGAGCCTTGATAGAGATGAAGGTGAAACCATTTTTAGGATACCTGTACCAGGATTGTTAGAATACTTTACAGAAAAGGTGGCTGCCATAAGATCAACAACCGACGGAAGTCAATAGATGCTTCAAAGCAGACATTACTACCATCGAGAAAATATGAAATGATGGCCCAAGCAAAGGAATGATGAAGTTCCCCAACATAAGTCTTATATGCGCTCATGCGAAAAGGACGACGTTATGCTGGTTGTTTTTACTAGGAAAGAGGATGATTGATTGTATTCAATTGCTAGCCTTTTTAAGGATGAAAGTGAAACCATTTTTGAGGTATGTGTACCAGGATTGTTTGAAAAGGTGGCTTCCATAAAATCAACAACCGGCGGAAGTCAGCAGATGCTACAAAGCAGACATTACTACCATCCAGGAAATATGAAATGATGGGCCGAGCATAAAGATTGATGAATTTCGGCAACAGAAGTCTTATGTGTGCTTATGTGAAAAAGATGACGTTATGTTGGTTGAAGTCTGTTCCTTTCGGACTGTACCGCTAAGTACGAAAGTTACCAAATGGCTTATTGCCCAGCCAAATTTAAAAGAATCTGGAGAGATCTGTCTGTATTGCCGAAGCTAATGATTTCTAAAAGCTTTTTAAAGTTCGCTCTTTTTTCTATCATCAAGGTAGCAGATGGTTCTATATATTGTATCAAGCTGGATCTAGCCAGTTATAACTAGGACCTTTGCTTAAAATCAGCTAGTTCTTGTGAGGCGCTGCATATAGTTCGATCAAATGCTACGTAGACGGAGCTTCAGTTGATCTAGCTATTTTTTCTGGTTCAATACCACTTTTTTTTAATAGGAAGGAGCACACTTTGTATGTTCTGTGATCCTTCGCTGTTATGTGTCTGCTTTTGATAAGAAAATGGGAAAAAAGAAAAAAACGCTTTTGGAATGATTTCCTAGACATATTAGATTAGTTACCGAAGTACCAGTTCATGTTCAGCTTTAGCCATATGCAAGTCAAGGCAAGGTCGTGGCATCCCAGTATCGTGGGATTAGACAGATTGACAATGCTGACCACTCTGACCACGAGTCTGTCAAATAAATCTACAGAAAGGATCAAATATTAAAAGTCAACTCCTTTAGGGCGAGGTTACGGCCAACGCTAGTAAGCGATTGTGACAGTTCACGCTAGTCCGAGCTAGTCTATGCTAGTGCGCTAGAGCGCAAGTAAAAAGCCGTGGAGTTCACGCTAGTTCATGCTAGTAAACTTCGAAATCACATGAGTTTTGATATATAAAGTTACAAGCGTGCACTAGCGCGGAATGGCGTGGACTATCGCGGACTAGGTTGGACTAGCGCGGACAAGCACGAAAGCAAAAAGCGTGATGTGCGATAACGCTATTGATTATCCATACATTTGATGTACTAGCGCGCTAGCGCTTACTGGTGTTGGTCGGAACCGCAGCTTTAGACCTTGACATAACGTCTTGCGTCTTTTAGGTGCAGATCCAGCCAGAAAAAATATCAGCATAAACTTCTGACTTCTCGCCCTTAAAAAACGTGCCTTCTGGGTTTAGTTTAAGCCACAAGGATTCTTTTTAAAACATTTTCACAGAGCTTGACGTAATTGTAATTTTTTCACTTTGCCATGTCATACAAAATAAAGCTGTCCGAAGCTTTAAAGGAAATGAGGTTTAAAAAAGGATATTCTGGGAAGCTAAGCCAGTATAAAATTGTTGTATCCTCAAAAGATGTTAAGATCATAAATGGCAAAACGAATCGATTGGAACTAGGATTAGAAGCAGAACAGAACTGGGTCGTATGACCTTTCCTTTCACAGCGAGTTAGGGCTATTCGTTGCAGCTGCAACCAAAACATTATGCCCACCGGGAGTGGAGGAGTTCATCTTCACTCCGATGCCATTCATTAAGGTGAAAAGTGTGGAGAGAATTCGCGTTTCGAGGTCACTAATGGAGTCTGAAAATCCTTGAAATATATTATATTGCCAACGTAAGAAGAGTAAACCTCCGCCGCTGATGTGGGAATGAATATGATGGTTGTGATCTCTTACTTAACTTAAGTGGCGCTACAGTCCGGAATGAACCTGGGCCTCAACCAAAATGCCTCTCCAATTAGCCCGGTCCTTAGTTAACTGCCTCCAGTTGCACACTCCAAGTTGGTTGAGGTCGGTTTCTACTTGTGCGCGCAACTTAAGGCGAGATCTTCCTCTACTGCGTCCGACGTCTAGTTAGGAATCGAAGACCCTGCGAGTCGGAGTATTGGTGTCCATTCGTTCTACATGTCCTAGCCATCTTAAACGTCCAATGCGGAGTTTTTTGACCCAGGGGCATGTCGCTGTACAGCTCGTATAGTTCTTGGTTGAATCTTCGTCTCCATAGCCCCTCAACGCAAACGGGACCGAAGATTTATCGAAGAATTATTCTCTCAAATCGACCAAAAATTTCTTCATCCACTTTTAAGACGGTCCATGCTTCAGCGCCGTAGAGCAGGACTGGGATGATCAGGGTCTAATGTAGGATCTCCTAAGAAGTTCGAGTGAGAGTTTAACTACTGAATTACCTTCTTAGCCCGAAGAAACCGCGACTGGCAAGACTAATTCTTCGTTTGATTTCTGACGAGATGTCGTTGTCAGAGTTAATAGCGGAGCCGAGATAGATAAAGTCCCGTACTACCTCAAAGTTATATCTGTCAATGGTGACGTTCTGTCCAATTCGTCGATGTTGTGTGTTCTCTCGTGTTGACAGCATATACTTGGTCTTGCCCTCATTTACTGCTAAAACCATTTCTGCTGCTCCCTTCTCCATACTAGCAAACGTGGCTTTGACATCAAGTTGGGCCCGACCAATAATGTCAATATCGTCGGCGTATGCTAGTAGTTGTACAGATTTTTTGAAAATTGTGGGTCTGGTGTTAGCTCGTGAGTTTTGCACAATCCTTTCAAGAATCAGATTGAAGATGTCACATGACAGCGCATCGCCTTGCCTAAATCCGTTTTTGGTATCGAATGTGTCGGTGAGGTCGTTTCCGACCCTGATGGAGCAGCGAGAATTCTCCATCGTCATCCTACACAAACGGACGAGTTTGGGCGATATACCAAAACTAGACATGGCTCTGTATAGTTCGTTTCTATAAATGCTGTCATATGCGGCTTTGAAATCGATGAATAGGTGGTGGGTATCGATTTGGGCTTCTTGGGTTTTTTCCAGGATCTGCCGAAGTGTGAAGATTTGATCGGTTTTGGACTTTCCTGGCCTAAAACCACACTGATAAGGGCCGATCAGGTTGTTGGTAAACGTTTTCAGGCGTTCACATATTACGGCAGATAGAATTTTGTAGGCGGTTTTGAGGAGACTTATGCCTCTGTAGTTTGGCGCAGTTTAGAGGTTCTCCTTTTTTGCGGATCGGGCAAACGATGCTGAGGTTCTATTCTTCAGGCATACTTTCTTCCAACCAGATTCGGCTTATGAGTTGGTGGATGTTACTTACCGAGTCATCTCCGCCACCTTTATAAAGCTCAGCGGGAAGGCCGTAATTTCCGGCAGCCTTATTAAGTTTCAGTTTAGATATTTCTATCCTCACTTCACTCAGGTCGGGTGGTTGGCAGTTTTGGCTGTCGTTGAAAACAAAAATGCTCGCATAAGTTGTGATTGCTTGTGCGAATTAAATTTTATTGCCTTACAGAGAAATAATTCTTAGTTGGGCACTTCTTTCTGTTTAAACAACCATTCGACAAGATAACGACTCTTGAAAAGGTCAGTAGGCTTCAGCTCTGTAAGCGTGTAAATTCAAATCTTTATTTCAAATTTGCATCAGTGAAGTTCGTGATAAGTTCAATTGTTGGGCACGACGACGAGTATAAGTTGAATCCTCCTCTTCCTCACTATCGCGAACAGCAGCAATGCTTTCGCAGAACAAACTGGGTGAGCATGCACAGGTGTTTCCACATTTCCTACTGACCAGGTTTGCTGAAATTTGCGCACAATTCTCCCGATTCTGGAGACATTTGGTCGATTGTGCTGACCAAAAAAAAAAAATCACGAAGTGCACGAAAAATCTTCGACAATCTTAATGCGCTGCTCAATTGTGCACCTCTCCATGCTTGAATTTGTCAAAAACTGAAACAAAGAAATGTCAAATTAATTTGGGCAAAAAACTTGACGTTAAGGTGTGTAATCCTTGTACTTCTTATGATACTAAGTAGCTGTAAACCTCTCGATACAAAAAGGATTTAAATCGAAAATGTAAAGTGATAACCCTTCCTAATACGTTTGCAAATTATAGATTTTAATGGTCCTTCCCATAATCGGAGATTATTTTACGATTTTAAGGAGCTTACATATCGCTTGCACTTAAGCCTTACACTCCCGTACAGAGGGATTGTGCCTCAGTTTAGGATTACGCTGTTCTGTTTGTGCATTTTAATTGGACTACAATCATGAGCGAGTACTCCTCGCAACAGACAGGATAATTTCAGACTGAAATAGAATACCCCTGGCTAGAACCAAAGTTAATCCCCATATTGTTGAGAGCACACATCTCCGGCAATAAACATATTGTCGTCCTGCAGCCATGATTTCTCGCTCAGACATGAAAGCAACGATAACAGCCCAAATGATGTCTAACAGCATTAGGTGAACCATCCCCACCTAGTAGCCAAACACAGCTGTCTGTCAAACTATACCCAATTCAGCTGAACTCATGAAATTGATTGTCTTTGCGATAAGGAGTGTACGACTTGCCTCGGTTTTGAATCATTAAGACCTTTCCTGGCAAAACCACAGCATCACTTCGCGAGGATATTCGTTGCAGTTCCACGGTAGCTGGATGATGAGTAATTAATGCGAAGCTTTCCAAATACACCGCCATCGGCGATGGTGTTTCCTTGACCACATTTGCCCGCTGCCATCGTCGTAAATGTCGTTGCCCACCGCCGCGCGCCGCCACTGCCTTAGGAATTATCCTGAGTGCCTGCAAGGATCTGTACTACTACTGCAGTGCACTAAATATGAATATTTCATATTTTCACTGTTGCATTTATTATTACGCTTCCTCTTTCCCTCTCTCTCTCTCACCCTCTTTGGCATGATGTTTGTGCGAATGCAAGGACAAGGACTATGTGTATCTGGTGGTGAATCATATCCTCGTATAGAAGTAATTTTGTGGTCAGTGTAGTGGGTGGTGGTGCAATTGCGGCTATGATGGACGACGGTAATGGGGAACGTCTAGGACTGGTGTGCGGTAAACTCTGGTATCCTTGGAGCATGACTTTGATGGCTTCCTCTGTATATTAGGGGTGGACTCGTCGCTGATGGTAGGTCTTATGATGAATGGAAATTAATGAGTTGCTTTGCAACGTTTTGTGGTCGGATAGGGATGGTTAATTAAAAAAATATTCCTCATGGAATTATACGAAACGGATTTGGATGACGCGACCGGCAGGCCGGTCGGCGTGGCGTTACGTAACAAAATGATTGCACGGAAGATATGATCTTGTGTGTCTGTGGTTCTTTTCATCAGAGAGTGCAATTCTTGCTAGGATGAGGCTATGCATATCTACTAAATGGGTGTTTTGAAAATGGTTCTTTAGGCTTCCATTGTTTTTAGCGACAAACTCCGTCGGCTTTACTTTAAACATCACATTCAATCACTTTGTAAATTTTGTGTGGCGACCATTTAAGACAGGTGCAGTAGTTAACTGGGGCCATCATATCACCAAAGACCTCTGCGTAAAGCAACACAGTCTAAAGCTTTTGTCAATGGCAAGTTGCTTCCAGTAAAGTAGTTTAGCTGTCTTAGCAATCGGATGATATATGACAAACATTTCACTCAATATGGTAAAGCCTTATGATGACGACTTCGTTTAACCTTGTGGCCGAATCCACAACTAAAATCATCTCAAATAGTTGGCGGTTCTATCTTTTCCTCCTTTCGCCCATCAAGAGAAAAATATTTTAGATGGCTAAGTTACATTAGTTCCGCTTTCGTGATTCGTGGGTCTATACTAAACCATAGTAAGATTGGTTTCCAAGAGCCAATCTCTATTTAATTGCTACCTAGGAGTAGTGCTTATGAGTTAGATGAACCTTAACAACCTTAAAGTTTTAGCTATTAACGGTGGCATTTTGTCCAAAGCAGTGAATCGAAAGTGTTTTGTTTGTTACTAACTTACTTAAATGGTACTACAGCCCCGAATATGCCTCAGCAAACATGCCTCTTCAATTAGCCCGGTTGTTAGCTAACTGCCTCCAGTTGCGAACTCCATGTTGGTTGACGTTGGTTTCTACATGTGCGCGCCACTTAAGGCGAGGTCTTCCTCTACTGCGTCCGACGTCTGGCTGGGAATCGAAGGCTCTGCGAGCCGGAGTATTGGTGTCCATTCCGAAGATTTTTTGAAGAATTTTCCTCTCAAATCGACCAAGGATTTCCTCATCCGCTTTTGAGACGGTCCATTCTTAAGCGCCGTAGAACAAGACTGGGAAGATTGGGGTCTTATATAGGATCTCCTTAATAGCTTGAGTGACGGCTTTACTACTGAATTGCCTTCTTAGCCCGAAGAAAAGCGGTTGGCAACGTTATTCTTCGTTTAATTTCTGACGAGATGTTCTCAGAGTTAATAGCGGAGCCAAGATAGGCAAAGTCCCTCACTACCTCAAAGTAATATTCGTCGATGTTGTATGTCCTTTCATGTGGAGAGGATATAATCAGTAATGTCCTCATTTACACTGCTAAACCTATTTTTGCCGCTTCCTTCTCTATACTAGCAAACGTGGCTATGACATCACGTTGAGTCCTACCAAGAAGTCACATGACAGCGCATCGCCATGCCTTAATCCTTTTTTGGTATCGAATGTAAATCGATGGAGCGGCGAGAATTCTCCATCGTCATCCTACACAAAGGGACGAGTTTGGGCGGTATACCGAAGATTTGATCGGTTGTGGCCTTTCCTGGCCTAAAACCACAGTGATAAGGGCCGAATAGGTTCTTGGTAAACGGTTTCAGGCGTTCACATATTACGACAGATAGTTTCTTGAAGGCAATCTTGAGGAGTTTTATACCCCTGTAGTTGGCGCAGCTTAGGGGGTCTCCTTTTTTGTGGATTGGATAAAACGATGCTGATGTTCCATTCTTCAGGCATACTTTCTTCCGACCAGATTCGGCTTATAAGTTCGTGGATGTTACTTACCGAGTCATCTCCGCCACCTTTATAAAGCTCAGCGGGAAGGCCGTCATTTCCGGCAGCCTTTTTAAGCTTCAGTTTAGATATTGCTATCCTCACTTCACTCAGGTCGGGTGGTTGGCAGTTTCCGCTATCGTTGCCAATATTCAAAGGTTCGTTCTGCCTGACAGAAAATGTTGTTCGTCATCGCCGTTTTACAGTCTGCAGAAGTGGTTCTTCCATATCCTCAGCATCGACTGTGTCTTAACTACGATAATTCCTTGTTCATCTCGACGGGATTATGTTCGAGCCTTGTATCCTTTGACGTTTTAAACTTTGGTAAAACTTGCGAACATCTTTCCTGGAGTGGCACCTATTTAAATCGTTGATCGCGCGCTTTTTTGCTCTTTTTTTCTTCTTTCTGAAAAGATGGTGTTCTTCCCTTCTTCTCTGCCTATAGATGTCAGCGGCAGCTCTTGTCTTCACCTGCAGCTTGTAGGCCTCGTTCTTGGCTGCGGACATCTGTCGGCATTCCTCATCAAACCAGGGGTGTCTTGCTGGTGGGCGCGAGAAACCTAGCACATCAGTTGCGGCTGATGCAATGGCTTGTTGGCATCGTTGCCATAGTTCTTCTAAATTCGATGCTGGTGGTTTGTTGTAATCGAGATGTTTAGGGATACGCGTTGCGCGAAGGTCTTAGCGGTCTCTTGCGATTGCAGTCTTTCGACTGCAATCACAGCATTTCTGGATTGTTGTGGCGTGGTGGATATCCGCATTCTAACCTTTCCTGCAACAAGGTAGTGGTCCGAGTCGATGTTAGCTCCTCGGAATGTTTGGACATCCAAAATACTGAATGCGTGTTTCTTGCCTATCGCTATGTGATCAATTTGGTTTACCGTTCGTTAATCTGGAGACCGCCATGTGCCCTTATGGATATCGAGGTGAGGAAACCGTGTGCTTGCTATAGTGGTATTTCGTTCCGTAGCGAAGTCAATTAGCCTAAGTCCGTTACCTGACGTGTTGTCGTGCTAAAGATGTTTTCTCTTCCTACCTTTGCGTTAAAATCTCCCAGCATGATTTTAACAACGCATTTCGGTAGTCGCTCATAGGTTTTGTTAAGGAGCTCATAGAAGCAATCCCTAGCTATATCATATTTTTTCCTCCGTAGGGTCGTCAGCTTATGTTGTCAAATTTAGCCTTGTTGCGAGTTGCTACATGCGTTCGCTTATGTCTTGGAAACATAAGACTTCTTGCATAAGCCTGGCACTTATAATAAATCCGCCTCCGAATAGTCGCTGTTTGTGCTCACTATAACACGGCCCGTAGTTGATGTCACAGTTTTTCTTCCTTTTTTTGCCCGGCCAATCCCATCGTATTTCCTGGATGGCAGTAATGTCTGCTTTGTAGCAGTTTAGGGCTTCCGCTAGTTGTTCGCTTACACCTCTCCTGTTTTTTTTGTCACATTCCAGGTGCAGATACGAACTACTGAACATACTGTAAATCAAAGTAAGTATGTTGCCATCTCTATCTGCCAGAAGTAGGTTATCAAATCTATAGCTATAACTTCTCCCGGTGATTTGTTCTTCTTTCGAGATTGTTCGAAAAAAGAGTGCCTCGTATCACTAATTAGCTCTATGTCTCGGTTATAAGGCCGATACGTCTTTATGGAGTATTTATATGGTGGACAGCGCTAGAGATTGCTATAAATTGCAATAAACTAACCAAGGTGCAAAGAACTGCGTGTCTTTACATCGGTGGTACACTTCACACAACACTTTCCACTTGCTTGCCAAAAATATTTAAGTAGAAGGTGAAAGATAATTTCAACTGCTGCCGAGGACTTGACATTCTCTTTCACCTTCTACTTGAATTTTTGTGGCAAGCAAGTGGCAGCTAACTCAGCCATCTGTCATCTGGAGCCAACAGTGGTCAAATATACAAACTGGCCACTCAAAAATTCTGAACGAACATGCAAATATCTCTGAAAGCAACGACTGCACCCTTACCTAGTTAAACTTTGACAAGAGTTTTCAGGTCTTATTCCCGGACAGATCGTTGTGGGAAAGTAATGAACCTGTGCAAGATGGCTGTATACACTTTTATACCGATGGCTGCAAAGCAAATGATGGAGTGGGTACTGGTATCTTCTCCGACAGGCTAAATTACAGTCTATCTTTCCGTCTTCCCGATCATTGCAGCGTGTTCCAGACGGAACTCATGGCGATCAAAGAAGCATTATCCTGGCTGAAAAAGACCGAAACATTTTCGCGGATAGCCAAGCGGTCATTAAAACCCTGGAAAAAGTCTCAACAATTTTAAAGAAAACCCTAGATTGACGCTCATTTCTGCAAGAGACGTCAGAGCAGTTAAGCATTCACCTATGCTGGGTGCCTGGGCATAGTGGCATTCCAGAGAACTGTAAGGCTGATGAGCTCGCCACTCATTGGACTAAATTTCCAGTTCTATCTGACACCGGTGCACTCGGTTATCCTATCGCTGGATTTGGGAAAATCTAAGGGACTTGGTTTCGCTTGATAGCCCATACATTAGCGCCACCATAGTCATCACTGGACAATGTTTAATAGGCAGTCAGGCAGAATGGTTAGGCTTCCATTCAAACGACTTCTGTAGGAGCTGCATAAACGAAGAGGAAAAAAAATTCTTCGTCCGGCCCTTTAAACAAAAGTAAGCTCTACCTTGCAGCTTACTACTTTCGAAATCTCAACGATATGACAAAATCGGAAGGGCAAAGTCTCCTCCGTTTCATTAAAAGCTCAGAATGGTTTTCTCACAGATAACAAGGAGAATGGAGAATATCCACGTGGTATCACAATGGACCACAAATGGCCTAAGTGTGATGGCGAGCTCAATTGCTTAGCTCGACAAGCAAATGTCGTTGATCTAGTTAGAAATGGTATCCGACTGCGTCAATGTAAATACCAAGGCAGTGCAGTGAAATAACCCCCACGGAAATAAGCCCTGTGGGGTTACTTCCCAAATAAAAGGAAATAGCCCCCACATGGATTATTTCCTTTCCGAAATGGAAATAACCCCTGCCACGAAAAAAGCATTGAAATTGGAATTCTATTCAAGTTTGGTGTATGCAAAGTTTGAATGTGAATGGGGGGGCATGCATTGCCTGACCTTACTGTTGGATTGGGGATGTGTGCGAGTTGGGATGCATGAAAAGGAAATAAGGCCCACAAGCAAAAGGCGCTAACAGCCGCAGGACTTATTTCCATTCCCAAACAGAAACGAGCCCCTCGGGGGCTATTTATTTTTTGTCAGGAATTAAGCCACATGGGGCTTATTTCCGTGGGGGTTATTTCACTGCACCTAGCAAGGCAACTCATAATAGAACCAAATGTCACGAACTACATACAAAAAAGTTATCAGATATTAATGAAAAATGGTGGAGTACCACATGGCTGCATATTGTCAGCGTAACTATCTTGTTGGTGACTATCGATACGATTTAGAATACGTGGAGGTGTGTGTTTATTCCCTCGCAGGAACAAGGACTGGTGTTGAGTGGTAATCAATCCTAGGAGGACTGAAGATTGCCGAATAAGAATATTTCATTCGCTTAATCAAATATTGGCGGCTGACAGGTAGATTCAGTGGAGGACTTTCTACGTCAACATACTATTGTTTCGATGGAAACTGGGACTTAGAAGAACATCGCAGCCGAATAATGACGCTTTGAATGTTATCCAAGATTTGACAAAGCAAAGTTTTAAATACAAAAAGACAATTCCGTGATGAAAAGATCTCATAAGGAACCAGCGACTAACTTCTTTCTCCCATAGATGTCTAGGAAGAATATACGCTAATAGGGCAGCTAACATAGTCTTCGATTCTCAACTAGATGGGAGATGTAGCGTGCTAGTAAAAACGGACTTTGCACGATGGAGGTGTCTACATTTTCAATGTCAAATCTGAATGACTGAGTTGAGATGCTTTTCATGAGAATCGACACCATGACCTTTTACATCATCGCTAGAGGTGGAACAGAGAAAAATGATTTTCATGGTGTCACTATTGGGACTTCAACTCAGACCTTCTTACTGTGGCATAACAAAAATATAATATTTTGGCACAAAATACTTGGCTTGTTAGCTTAGGCTTAAGTTTTTCTCAAAACCATCAATGTTTGCATGTGTAATTCTTGTACGATGGTGGGTCCAGTAGTTTTATGCCGAATCTGAACGTCTGAGCTTAGAAAAGCTTCTTTTAACAGTTGATACCTACTACTCCCATGACTTGTTAGATCATTGCGAACTGGGACATAACAATTCAATGTTGGAAGCAACAGAGGATCATAGACTGAAGGTATGACAACAAAAATGTTCGATGGATCAGAACGTGGCTCTGAACAGAGTAGGACGAAGTGGTAGACCTGCATTCCATTCGCAGTAACAACATGAATTCGTACATATGCATTAGGCCATGCAAGGAAAATCAAAACGTCAATTATTACTCAAGGTGTGGACTTCATTCAGGCCGTCTTGAAATTCCTCCTTGATAGGGTCATACTCTCAGCAGTCAGATATTTTGCACGTATCAGTCTAATGACAGAAAACTTGGCTTTGATGACGATCATAGTATGGCTATGACTAACTTCCTTAAAGGGAGTGGCTCTTGATTTCACAAAGAATCCTAATCCTAACGTGTGCAGCCTTGGGTGATTTCTGTAATAAATGTTACCAGTCTTT
This sequence comes from Rhingia rostrata, assembly GCA_949824845.1. Classification (NCBI taxonomy): domain Eukaryota; kingdom Metazoa; phylum Arthropoda; class Insecta; order Diptera; family Syrphidae; genus Rhingia; species Rhingia rostrata. The sequence continues at coordinate 21,524,408 of OX463757.1, forward strand.
CAGTCTTCAAAAATAAGAAACTTCAAGGTTGTCTGTTGACTTTACCTAACCTATATCTTAAAAGTGATGCTAAAAGCTTAGAATATCACTACAGCGTAAAAGAAATTCCCTAGAAAAGGCCAAATCATGAAAACTTTATAATCTACGCTAGCAATCCTCCCAATACTCCGGATTTGCATGCACACTTGCAGAACGCGTTTATGATGATAGTTAACATACACACTTGCAGAACGAGCTTATGATGTTAACTATCATCATTAACTCGTTCTGCAATTGTGCATGCAAATTCGAGGTTTTTGAAGGAATGGTGTAGTGGAAGACTACACAAACTCTTCGGACAAGTGGGACACGTATAAAAGGTACTGATGGCTTGCTTCCAATGGTCAGATAAAAGGGTCTGTGCAGTCCATTTCTTGGCTCTCATAAAGATAGGCCTATTTGTGCCGAAGATTTTGACATCTTCCCTAGATTCTCTGCCGAAAACGTTTGCGAGATGTTGACAGGCCTAACGAAGTCCTTATTTTGCGACGAATTAGTTAACGTCTTTCTTCTAGATCCTCTTCAAACGTTGATAAACGCTAATGCTCTCTTCAATAAGTCAAATGTGATAATCTACGAAAAAAATGTTTGCCAAAAACGTGCTACGGGACCTTAATATCAAATCTTTTGGATTTTTTTTTAGGAATTATTTATTGTATCAAACAGCTCTAAGTTTGTTTATTACTTCAACTTATCTACAAGTCGTGACAATAATTAACCAAATTCGATTAGATTGCATGAACTGCTTCCCGATTATCCATAAGTTATTATCACTCCATCACCCTTTCATAGTTGAGAGGTTTTTGTCGAATAAAAGTTAATCAGTCGTTGAGCTTCCCGCCACCCGCTCTCGACGGCACCATGCACCGTCGAATAGTAGTGCGTACTTGTCGACTCTCCAGCAAACTGCAGAATAGGCTTTCCATTTGTACTCGTGACCGGCTCCGCCAAATCCCAAGCTCCCGTCTTTAGCTCATCGGATAACAGCGATCTGTAGGTGTATGAACCTCTAAAGCTCGGATTGCTATACCACTGAGTGCGTAAGAAATTCTTCGGTCTTGGCACCTTAACAGGAAGAAATTTATCAAACAGCCACATTATTCCGTCAAGAACCTCATCTTCTGGTAGAGTTTCCATGTGGCGAGCATGTGTACCTACTGTCCACCCAGCAAGTAATCTCGGCTGATAGCAAACTCTAAAGAATCCGAAAACACTTTCTAACCAGAACCTGTGAGAGTTGCGCAGTTCGGCTAGATCCTCAGCTGTCCATAGCAATGAAAACCCCGACCAATCTTCTGGGCTGAAATGCTTGTCGAATTCCAAAAAGAACTTGTCAACCGTTCCAAGATTCAGTCCCTCTATCGCTCGACACTTTGCTTCCGGCAACTGCGGAACAAACATCTTCGCGTGTTGTTCCTTCAACACCCCAAGCGATGTAGTACAGATGACATGGTCCGCATTGATAAGCTCACCATTCCAATTTTTAATGAGAACCTTTTTCAAACCTTCTCGATCCCAAGTGATTCGCTCCACACGTCGGTTTAAGTGCACTCGCTCCTTAAGAATACCCAACTTGTTTGATTCAGACGACTTCATCAACAACTCTAACATCCGCACGTAACCCTTATCCTTCCAATTCAACAGGAGTTCGCCATCGCATAACCAATACTCCAAGTGTCCCGGTCCGGAAACTTCAAACAAAGTGTCTGATGCTTCAACGGAGTTTTCAAATTTCTTATAGTTGTCAAAAAACTCTTTGGCTACTGTTCTGTCGATGTCGGCAAACTCTGGACGTTCCAATTCCCGGAAGAATTTCTCCGTCAAATACGTACCAAGTGACCCCTCAAAGCCAACCAACTCCTCCAATCGACTGGGAATCGTATCAAAGGCAATTCCCTTCAGTCGATCGTTGACAGATGCACTAAGAACTTCCCCATTCGAACGGACACTCTGGAAGTCGTCGTAAATGGTTCCGTTCGAGTCGAGCAAGTTCATGTGTTGCACCATCTCATAGACGACGTTGTCCTTTTCGCCGTGACACCACTGAGCACCCAAGTCGACTACATTATCGGCGAAGGGTATTGTGTGTACACGTCCGCCGATGCGATCTTCCGCTTCCAAAATGACGACGTTTTCGAAACCCGATTGTAAAAGTTTCGTTGCGGCAGCGATTCCCGACGGACCGGCGCCAATTATTACAACTTTCGCTCTCAGTTTATCCATTGTTTGGTAAGGGGTGTTGCGGGCTACACTCAACGCGTCTACATCCAACCCGAGCGAGACGTTAAACTAACCGAGTTCGTTGGTGGTTGATACTATCGCTGAAAGTTTCACAAGTTTCGTTTCAAGTTTATCTGCGAAGTTGATTATAAGTGCGGAGCACATTTCAAGTGGTAAACGAAAAATGTGCTTTCTACGAGGTGGGAAATGGCGATTATGCATTTTTATTTGCGGAAGTGGGTATGTGAGGTTGCCGGGGAATATTTTCAATTTCTTGAGGATTATATTAAGAAACTTTCTTTTTGGCAGTCCCGTTAGTACCCAGGACCGAGCCTTCTCACAACAATTCATGTGTGCGTGTGTACTTCAAGCACGATAGTGAGACGATCGTGAGTTTCTTGCAGGCTCCGAACGGCGAATTTGAGATAAGCTTTTCTTGACAATTGAATGATACTACTCGGATGATTTGACAGGTCAACACGAGAGGAGGGCCAGTAGAAAAATCATTTAGGTGTTGCTACGGCTGGGAAACGAACTCAGACCTTCTGCGCGGCAGTTCATCGCACTAACCATCGTGCCAGTGAGCCCGTCAATCAAGATATATGGTCTGCAATTGTTTTTAGAACTAAGAGAATAAAGTGAAAGTTACTGACCAGCATCGCTACATGACTCTATCTGCCTGATCGTCCCGAAGGCCAGGAAAGTCAACAACTGATCAATTCTTCATACTTCCCCAGATCCTGGAAAAAGCCCGAGAAGTCCACACCGATACCCACCACATATCCATCGATTTCAAAGCCGCATATGACTGCATTTTTAGAGGCGAACTCTCTATACCAAAACTAGACAGAGCCATGTCTAGTTTTGGTATACCGTCCAAACTCGTCCGTTTGTGTAGGATGACGATGGAGAATTCTCGCTGCCCCATCAGAGTCGCAAACAACTTCACTGAAACATTCGATACCAAAAAAGGATTTAGGCAAAAGGATCTGCCGAAGTGTGAAGATTTGATCGGTTGTGGTCTTTCCTGGCCTAAAACTACACTGATAAGGACCGATCAGGTTGTTGGTAAACGGTTTTAGGCGTTGTAGGCGATGTTGAGGAGACCTATGCCTCTGTAGTTGGCGCAGTTCATAGGGTCTCCTTTTTTGTGGGTCGGGCAAACAATGTTGAGGTTCCATTCGTCAGGCATATATTCTTCCAACCAGATTTGGCTTATGAGTTGGTGGATGTTTCTTACCAAGTCATCTCCGCCGGCTTTATAAAGCTCGGCGGGAAGGTCGTCATTCCCGGCAGCCTTAAAAGTCTTGAGTTTAGATATTGCTGTCCTCACTTCACTAAGGTCGGGTGGTTGGGAGTTTTCGTTGTCGTTGCCAATAGTGAATTTTTCGCTCTGACAGCGGAATGTTGTTCGTCATCGCCGTTTAATGGTCTACAGGAGTGGTTCTTCCATATCCTCAGCTTCGACTGTGTCTCAACTACGATAATTTTTTGCTCATCTCGACAGGATTCTGTTCTGCGAACATCGTTTCTGGAGTGGCACCTCATTATATCCTCGATCGCGCGCTTTTCTTGCTGTTTTTTTCTTCTTACTGAAAAGCTGGTGTTCTTCCCTTCTTATCTGCCTATAGATCTCAACTGCAGCTCTCGTCTTCACCTGCAGCTTAGCCTTGAAGGCATCGTTCTTGGCTGCGAGCATTTGTTGACATTCCTCTTCAAACCAAGGGTTTCTTGCTGGTTGGCGCGAGAAACGTAGCACTTCAGTTGCGGCTGATCTAATGGCTTGCTGGCATCGTTGCCATTATTCTTCGACACTCGATGCTGGCGAAGGTCTTGGCGGTCTCTTGCGATTGCAGTCTTTCGAAATTAAAATTATTTCACAGTATTTCTGGATTGTTGCGGCGTGTTGGATACCCGCATTCTGACCTATGCTGCAACAAGGTTGTGGACCGAGTCGATGTTAGCTCCTCGGAATGTTTGGACGTCCAAAATACTGGATGCATGCCTCTTGTCTATCGCAATGTGATCAATTTGGTTGACGGTTTGTTGATAAGGGGGCCGCCATGTCCCCTTATGAATAACGAGCTAAGGAAACCGTGTGCTGGCTGTAGTGGCATTTCGTTCCGTAACAAATTCAATTAGCCAAAGTTCGTTACCAGACGTAGGCTATGTTTTCCTACAATACGGCTTAAGATGTCTTCTCCTCCTACCTTTGCGTGAAAATCTCCCAGCACGATTTTAATATCATACGTCGGTAGTTGCTCATAGGTTTTGTCAAGGAGCTCATAGAAGCAATCCTTAGCTGTATCATCGTTTTCCTCCGTCAGGGAGTGAGCGCATATTAGGCTTATGTTGGCCTTGATGCGGATAGTTACAAAGCATTCGCTAATGTCTTGGAAACATAAGACTTCTTGCCTAAGTCTGGCACTTATAACACATCCGCATCAAAATAGTTGCTCTTTCTGGTCACTATAACGTGGTCGGTAGTAGATGTCACAGTTTTTTCATCCTCATCCTCTTTTGCCCGGCCCATCCCATCGTATTTCCTGGAGGGCAGTAATGTCTGCTTCGTAGGGCTTCCGCTAGTTATTCGCTGGCACCTCTCCTGTTTAATGTTCTCACATTCCAGGTGCAGATACGAACGTCATTTTCCTTTTTTCGATTAGCAGGATCGTCAACAATAAAATCAGTCCTTTCTGAGGCTATTGGTTGCCTCGTAACCGTTAGTTTTTTCCATGGTCGGGTAGCTAACCCAAAGCACAGTCTCCTACCACCATAAATTGAAGGCTCTCTACTGCGACTTTCAGTCGTTTACGTTTTCAGAATTTCCCTTAGAGTATAAATCTGGTGTATGATCGATTTGGTAGATCTGTGAAATCTTCTTTCCCTATGGCGTGTCCGCCAGATTTATACCTACTCCGAATGTTTGAGTAAATATAAGCTTTTCGTGACAATGAGTTTCGTCATGGATATGAATCCAACCAGACCTTCTGCGAATCGGTCTTTCGCACTTAGCACTTCCCACTGCACCACTGAACCCACTATGGCTGTTTCTTCGTTGGGTCTCCCACATTTAGCAGATGCTGGAAAAGGCTGCTTGAATATAAATGCACTGAAACCCCTGTTTCCATATTAGAACCAGTCTCCAGAAGCTCGGTTTTTTGTCAGAATCGTTGGATTTACTTGTAGTGAGCCCCTTTGATTTTAATGAATCGGTAGGCTTCATGTTTCTTGTTACAAGATTTCTTCACATCATTACCCTTCCCACGCCCGCCGGCCTGGTTTTGCCATTTACGCTGTTGAAAACGCTGTTAAATCTTCCTTGCGAATATTTGTTCTGCGATCCTAAAAAGGGAAGAGGTGCCTTAGCGTAAGGACATATTTTCCCTTGAACTCATCTACTGCAGCCAATTAGTTACCCAATCTGGGTCAAGATTCTACATAACCGTGCAGTTGTCCTATGGGGTTTTAGCGCGATGGTTAGTTCGATGAACTGCCGCTCAGAAGGTCCGGGTTCGATTCCCAGCCGTAGCAACACCTAAATTATTTTTCACTGGCCCTCCTCTCGTGATGATCTGACAAATCATCCGAGTAGTATCTATTGTCAAGAAAAGCTTATCGCAACTTAGCCGTTCGGATTCGGCATAAAATTCGGATTCGGCATAAAATTCGGATTCGGCATAAAACATGAAACGTGATAAAAGTACACAAATGAATGGTTGTGAGAAAGCTCGGTCCTGTGTACTAAAGAGCCTGTTGCGCCGAAAATTTGTATTTTATTTGTAGTTGCCATATGCAGGCTAAATGACGGAGGTAATAGGCATCAGCTGAATGCTTGTTTTATCATATAAGTACTCGGAATGTCTACCATTTGACTGAAAATACTAAAAGGCCATTATGTTTGACTAGCTTTGCAGGCTTTTAAAAAAATCTGGGGCTTCTTTTGAACTCATACACTGGAGATTATAAGCACTTAATTACTCATAAGAAAATGTTCGATATATACCAACTATTGGGATTTTGTTTATTCTGAGTCAGGAACCATATGACTCAGGTAACCAAAAACTCATAACACAGAAGTTATTTAGTTATTGGCCAATGCACAGAAAATTTCATATGAAGCACCTCTACAGTTTGACACCATCTAATGGAACGTAGTGACATGGATTTAATATACGGATTCGTGTCATCCTGAGTATATATTTCTATGGATTTGTGATTGGTTGTATACTACTAAATACTCGAAGTCGATTCGGGTAGTATATCTGTCCTTCTACAAGCACAAAGCCGTCAAATGAACATGTCAGTAGGTACCATATTTGTATTTTTAAAATGTGCTTCTATCACCACCCTGAATACCCATGCCAGAATCATGTCTTTGTTTGTTTATCTGCGAGATTATGTCCCCTAGCACTATCTTCAAATAGTTTCGCTGTCGAAGTTTCTATTTTTGTTTCGCCAGTCCCCTACAGCGCGCTTTGATCAAACGTAATTTTATTAATTTAAACGCACGCATACACACACAACGGATTGCCATCTAAACAGAGTTTGCTACCTTTGCTGATAAGCATAAAATGTCGCAGAGAGCGATATGTGAGATAAGATATTCAACGATAAGCTTCGATAGTTTGCCAGAAAATAGTTATCAGCTACATGGGTTGGGGGGATAGTTTCACTGTAGACCTACTCATAAGTATCTATCTATCTTTCTGTCTATTTGCAGGCTGAATATTGCGATCAAAGCAATAATAATCACACAACAAGCTATTCACACCACGACTCGACCGCACATCGTCGAAGGACTCATGGACACACATAGCACAGTACACGTCATCGGGCATAAAACAGACGTTCACAGTATGCCCAATTTCCTCCGAACAGAGAGGCAACCATTTAGGGAGGCGATGCTCTTGTAGGCCATAAGTACTGTAGTGCATTTGTGGCTTCCACTAGCATGGCAATATTAACACCATCCCTATGTTCACATACTATCAGGATAATATTCAACAACCGTCATATAGGGATGACAGTCTAACACAGATGCACAGAGATACGCTAAAAACAATAAAACAACAACAACAGGAGAAAACAATAACAAACTGCAAAACAACAACAGCACTGCATATAAGTGAAACCAGAATATTTCGGTTAAGGATCACAAAATGGGAATCTTCCATCCTGTCCCAAATACCCAACACCCAACACCCAACACCGGACCGGAAGTAGATTGAATGCGGCAACCGGACCTACACTGGTCAATGTGGCCAGGGTGTTAGTGGTCATTATTGACCATTTCGATGTGTGTTTTATGTTTTCATTTCCAGTTATAAACGTCCTCCGTTATACACACTTTATGGTTTATTATACATTTTCGAGTGAGGGAGGTCCTTTTTTGTGGCTGTAAAAGGGATGAGCTTATTTGAATGAATGTTATAGGCACACCGTGGTGAGGGGTTGGGTGTATAACAAGCCTCACAATACCAACTTGAACCATGGATATGGCTATGACGATGATGAAATTCTGGAGCGGTTATCCAAAGGATACTTGTGCGGTTAAATTGTTTTTTTTTCCGGAAATTCGGATTATTATAGGTCATGCTGAGTAGAAGGAGTCATTGATTTCCTGCGAGAGTTTCACTGGTTTGTTATCCCTTTTTTTATTGATAATATTTTGTGCGCTTGATTACATACATATATTCACACGCAAAAGACGAGCGCAATCACTAACCATATCTGTAGGGGGAAGAGGCTTAAATCTCTTCCCTTTATCACCTTTATTGAAGGGCACAAAGTGAACAAAAAAAAAAAAACAAAAAAACATATCTCTACTGACAGTAAAAACAAAATCCACATAACACACACAAATAGTAAGACACCAGGATATTTACATCAAAATTATTCCAAAGGGATGAAAAAAAAAAATTAAACGCAACCAAAAAGATTATAATAAATGTATTTATTTATTAATAAATATCCTACAGTTAGACAGTTAAGGGCCGTATTTATTTTAGACATCTAAGCTATTATACATATGAGTATTTATTCCACACACAAAAAAAAAAGAAGAAAAAAACGAAAACAAGATTGTAAACAAAACCAAGAAAAAAGCGTGTAAAGATCTAAATTAAATGTAATCCTTAAAAAAATAATAATTTCCCCCTATTTGTGAGGAAAATTTCAGCGAGTAAACAGACAAGTCCTTTGAGGTTTTTTTTTCTTCATATGCTTACAGTAAAGCAAATTTTTTTTCATTGTAATAGGGACTTAAAATATTTGTAGTTAAAGTGTGTTTGTTTTTTTTTTTTTTAATATTCTTCAACTGCTAGGACTATGTCATACAGGGTTAGTACAATTTCTAAACATTTTTGATAAAAACGTAGCACGAGAAGCTTTTAGAAAAAGTATTACAAAATAAAGAGTCCGGTCCGAAGAGTTGCCATACGTAAGTTATATTGCCGCATGTCAACGTTTTCGACTTGGGGCAAACTAACTCACGAATGGCAACTCCACAGACTGCCAGACGTTTACATTTGAAAACACGAAGCAAAATTTAGACCTTTCCAACCATACCGAATTTATAACGTTAGCTTTCGCCCACCAAAACAGCTCTTGGCCTGTAAGGTTTGGAATGAAATGTAACAAGTCTTACGATGGTTCCTTTAAGCTATTATTTGGTACCTAAAGGATGTTTTTTTTTAAGAGGTATAGAACTTTGAATTGAAATAAAACACAAGAAAATCGTTATAATTTCTATCAATTTAGCTTTATTGGAAAAATAATTTTATGCCATTAAAGTTTTAATATGATTTCGGGATTGTGGCCGCCACGGTTGCTTCGAATAAAGCCAAGTTTAGAGGTCCAATTTTCATCGACTTTTTCGAGCATTTATGGCCGTAGGTCGGCAATAACGCCACGAATGTTGGCTTCCAAGATTCTGGTTTGTTGGCGTCGATGAGCGACTTCGAACATCTGCAAAGAAAATAATCCAATGGTGACAAATCACATGAATTTGGTGGCCAATTGACAGGTCCATTCCGCGAAATTATGCGCTCATCGAATGTTTGCTTCAATAAATCGATTGTGACGTGCAGTGTGTGGCATGGTGCGCCGTCTTGATGGAACCACATCTCATCCACATTCATGCTATCCGATTCGGGAACAAAATATTCGGTTATCATGGCTGACTCTCCAGCATCATTTCGGAAGAAGTATGGCCCAATGACTCCACCACTCATAGAGCACACGAAACAGTCGGTTTTTGTGGATGTAATGGCGTCTCAAGGGTCTCATGTGGATTCTCGTCACTCCAAATGCGGCAATTTCGCTTGTTGACTTAGCCATTCAACCAGAAATGAGCCTCATCACTGAACAAAATTTTGCGATGAGGATCAACATCACGACGCATTCCATGGTCTCGCGGCTTTAATTCTTGCACAAGATGGATCTTGTAAGGCCGAAAGATAAGATCTTTGCGCAAAATCTTCGATAAAGTTGATGGAAAGCTCCAATCGCTGTGCACGTTGGCGAATCGATTCATTCGGGTCCTGTTCAACACTTTGCTCTACAGCGGCAATTATTACTTCGTTGCGCACTGTTCGACGTCACTGCGGATGCGTATTATCACTAATAGTGCAAAAGCGATCCATGGTTAACCGAATCAAATGTTCTGATGGACGATCATGTCGACCATAAAATGGACGGAGCTTGCGATAAACTTCGCGAACTGAACCATTACTTTCGAAATAAATTTGCACGATTTGCAAGCGTGTTGTTCATTTGTCAACCTGTGAACGATGAAATGGCCAACCAAGCTGAACATAAATGACATTTGAGCTGCCCGATTTGACAACAAAATGTCAGTCTTATCTCTATTGACAAACCAACCTCTAAAGGGTGTTTTCCTTTATAATGACAGATCTCCCACATGTCTTTATTGAGGCAAAATAGAGTCCAGTAAGTTCAGTGTGTGTTTCAGGGCCGATCTCCAATCCTTAGAACTGTATTCGAGGCCTAGTCGTAATTATTCTTTAACTTACTTACTAACTCACTTAAGTGGCGCTACAGTCCGTAATGAACCTGGACCTTAACCATCGTACCCCCCCAATTAGCCCGGTCCTTAGCTAACTGCCTCCAGTTGCGCATTCGAAGTTGGTTGAGTTCGGTTTCTACTTATGCGCCATACTTAAGGCGAGGTCATCCTCTACTGCGTCCGACGTCTGGCTGGGAATCGGAGACTCTGCGAGCCGGAGTATTATTGTCCATTAGTTCCACATGTCCTAGCATTCTTTTGACCATGGGCATGTCGCTGTACAGCTCGTATAGTTCTTGGTTGAATCTTCGTCTCCATAGTCGATCAACGCAAACGGGACCAAAGATGTTGCGAAGAATTTTCCTCTCCAATCGACCAAGGATTTCTTCATCCGCTTTTGAGACGGTCCATGCTTCAGCGCCGTAGAGCAGTACTGGGATGATCAGGGTCTTATAAAGGATCTCCTAAGTAGTTCGAGTGAGAGCTTTACTACTGAATAGCCTTCTTAGCCCGAAGAAACAGCTGTTGGCAAGAGAAATTCTTCGTTAAATCTCTGACGAGATGTTGTTGTCAGAGGTAATAGCGGATCCGAGCTAGATAAAGTCTCGTACTACCTCAAAGTTATATCTGTCACTGGTTACGTTCTGTCCAATTCGTCGATGTTGTGTGTCCTTTCGTGTTGACAGCACATACCCCGTCTTGCTGCTAAACCCATTTTTGCCGCTTCCTTCTCTATACTGGCAAACATGACTATGACCTCACGTTGGTTCCTACCAATGATGTCAATTTCGTCGGCGTATGCTAGAAGATGTACCGATTTTTGGAAAACTGTGCCTCTGATGTCGGCTCGGGAGTTTTGCACAATCCTCTCAAGAATCAAATTGAAGATGTCGAATGACAGCGCTTCGCCTTGCCTAAATCCGTTTTTGATATCGAATGTGTCGGTGAGGTAGTTTCCGACCCTGATGAAGCAGCGACCTACACAAACGGACGAGTTTGGTCGGTATACCAAAACTAGACATGGTTCGTCTCTATAAATTCTGTCGTATGCGGCTTTGAAATCGATGAATAGGTGGTCGGTATCGATTTGGACATCTTGGGTTTTTCTAGGATCTGCCGAAGTGTGAAAATTTGATCGGTGGTGGACTTTCCTGGCCTTAAACTACACTGATAAGGGCCGATCAGGTTGTTGGTAAACGGTTTCAGGCGTTCACATGTTACGGCAGATAGGCTCTTGTAGGCGATGTTGGAGAGACTTATGCATCTGTAATTGGCGCAGTTAGAGAGTCTCCTTTTACGTGGATCGGGCAAACGAGAGAAGAAAATTCTGTGGTGGTACAAAATAATCTTAGCCCGTAAAAGAGTAACATAGTGTTGTATGAACCCGGGTGGCGAGAGATAAAACGCGTTTTCTGCTTAAAGTTTAACGATAATTTATTTAAACAAACTCTTGTTTCTAGACTTCTTTTATGTAGATATTTACGAAACAGTTATGAATTCACTTTTAACAAATCAATCACATTTATTAGAAACCAAATACGAACGATTAAATTTGCGCCCTGTTATCACTACAAAAATAAAATCCCTTGGGTTATTCCACTCAGTTAACACTATTCCAGGCACATTCAGATCGAAGTTCAGACCGACTGACGCTCATCGCTTCATCTTTATTTATAGGGTGGTTAAATTTTAAGGGCCTACGTCGATTTTGAATAAAACACAAATTATTAAGGAAATTACTGTCATTTCTTTTTATAATGTTAATATTGGTATGGTGGAACAAAATATCGGCCACCCGACTTCGGCGGCACACCTCCATCCGATGGTCCAAGTTTTCGATGACGCTGGGGCATAATTGAGGTTCTGTGCCGCTAATGTGCCGAATTATCTCATCCTTAATCTTTTGAACTATTGCTGGCTTATCGACGTACACCTTTTCTATCAAATAACCCCAAACAAAGAAGTCCAACGGTGTCAAATCACATGATCTTGGCGACCAATTGACATCGCCGTAATATAACACGGCCATTGAATTTGACGCGCAAAAGAGCCATTGAAACAATGTTAGCTGTGTGGCTTGTGGCACCGTCCTGTTGAAACCACATATCGTCCACATCCATATCTTCCAATTCAGACCATAAAAAGTTCGTTATCATCTCACACCATTCACAGTAACTGCCTGACCGCCCTCATTTTAGAAAAAATACGGCCCGATGATGTCGCCAGCCCATAAACCGCACCAAAAAGTCACTCTTTATGGGTGCATTGGTTTTTCGAAAATCACTCTTGGATTATCATTCGCCCAAATGTTCCAAAAATTCTGCTTATTGACGAATCCACTGAGGTGAAAATGTGCCTCATCACTGAAGATGATTTTCTTCGAAAATTGATCATCCACTGTTGCCATTTCTTGCCACCATTCTGACCATAAACGACAATTGAAATGGTCAAGAGGCTTTAGTTCTTGAGTCCACTGCACCTTGTAAGCGTGTAAACGAAAGTCTCTATGCGTAATGTTCATCAACGACGAGCGTGGGGGCGCAATTGTTGGGCACGACGACGAGTTGAGGTGGACGGCTCTTCGGCCACACTATCGCAAACAGCAGCAATATTTTCTGCAGTACGAGCTGTAAGAACACGCACTGGTGTTTTCACATCTCCTACAGACCCGGTTTGCTCAAATGTTTGCACGATTTTTCCGATTGTACGCACATTTGGACGATTAAATTGACCAATTAAATCACGAAGTTCACGATATGCATTTTGATTTGAACGCCCATTTTCATAATAAGCCTGAATAACTTTAACACTTTGCTCGATTGGGTATCTTTTCATGGTTCAAATTGAATTAGTCTGAAGTTCAGAAATGTCAAATAAAATGCAGAAAAAAACTCTACTTTTAGGTGTGGTTCACATTCAACATCGGCCCTTAAAATTTAACCACCCATTATAACCGAAACAAAATAAGGATAGCAAAGCTAATCCTTCATGCTACATAGGTACGAATTATTTCGGGTTAATTTTAATTTAATCGATTATTTATTATAATTTTTAAGCCATCCGAATAACCCCCATACAGAAAAAGAACGACTTGTCAGTTTACTCCCTGATCGGATTTTTCTCAATAAAACAAACATATACTCTCTACAACAAAAATATTGTAAATTTTAAATTTTAAGAATTTTTCTCTAAATGTAAATCTAATTGCAAATACGAATAACGTGATCATTAAAAAAATAATTAAAAGGATCTTAAAAATTAACGTATTAAGTGGTTTTCAGTTACAACTGAAAAATGACAAACAAAACAAATAAACACAATTTTTCGAAAGGATTTTCAGTGTAAGATACAAAATATAAATAGACATTTAAGATTGTATAAAACTAAAATAAAATTTAATTAATATTTCATATGAAATTAAAAATAAAATGAAAAGGAAACATGGAAAATGATTTTAGCACAATATGGTGGTAGCGTTTATTTTTTAAAAGGTTAAATAGTGGAACAAAGATGGTAGTATCTGGATGAGTTTAAAAGTTAAGCAAATTGTAAGTATCTGAATTTTTAAAGTAAGTATCGGTGGTCTTAGTATGGCTTGTTTCAGATGAAATGAAAGAGTAACTATTCTTACTCCGCATAAATGAGTGGTAGTGTAGTTGTTTTTGAACCACAGATCCTTTTTTAGAAGAAATAGAAAATCTGATATTCATAATTTAAAAAAAAATAGTTTTTGTGTCAATAACAAAATATAGTGAAGAGCTAAATTTTAATTGATTTTTTTTTTAAATGGACTATACTTTAATATATCAATGGAATTTCTTCGACGTCATAGAGGAAATATAGGATATTTCTGTTAATACCTATGGTGGTAATCCTGGAGAAAAGATTTGGTTAGAAATTATGGATTATGCGCTCGAATAAATGGCACAAAATGCTACCCAGACATGCATAGATAACCTTTTTTTAAAACATTTTCCTCAGGTGGTAATTAAAATAGAAGAGATGACTTCTTAGAGAGTGTATGTGGGTTTGACACTTGGCCCCTGCTTCACGATTGTATCCTTATTTAGTTGATATTGTAAGCTGGATGGGGATAAACGCAAGGCATCTTTCAACTTGTGACCTATTTCAAGATCACCTTACTGATTGTTGCCATCAGCAGTCCAAATGGAAATTTTGTGTCCCTTGGCACGAATGACACGATGACACCACCGCAAATCTGGTCTGATCAAAGGCCTCGCCAATAAAACAGAGGAGGACGTCCAGACACAGGTTGTCTATCTCAGATGGTTTGTGGTTTCTGTTCAAGGAAATGATCCATCGTCCGCTTGGTTTGTTAGCAGCGTCCTCCCATATAGGACGGATGACCTTTTTGAACAGAGAATAATCGCTTCCAATCTTAATCTCAGATGGTGGCTTAATGTGATTGTATAGACTCCAGAAATCTTCAACTGTGTCGAAGCTGGTAATTTCATTTTGTAATTCCTCCCATGCGTTTGATCTGTCGTTCTCTAGATACCACAACGTCCACTTGTTTTGTAGCGGATGCTTGAATAAGTGTTCTGGCCGCATCTCGACAATATCCGCATCTTTGATTTAATCTTTTGGCGGAGTTTCACGTGGAATCGGATCTGTTGCTGTCTTTTAGGCACCACTATTATTGGTAACGCTGGGCCCACGAAAATGCTTCTTGCGTTGGACGTACAAGGTGGGCCAAAAGAGATCACCCTATTGAAAGTGGCCGCCAATGTCAAATCTGTGTTGACATTTGTGGACTAGACAGATGTAGAATTCAAGTGAATATGCCATGGAGCGATACACTCCCCAAGAAGGCGGAATAATCGTGTCTATTTATTTTGCGTAACAATTCGCCTGAAGTGTTGGCGCAGTTCGAATTCCGTCGACGAATCCCCGGCCGTCCGACTCCGACTGCGCAAGCACTACTCCGCTTGGCCACTAACCTTGAAGAGTATAGGACTACGCGAGACGTTGCCAGGAGTGCCCGGCCCCGAAGCGCCCGTTGTGCCGAGAATATCGCCGCTGTTGCCGAGGATGTCGAGCTGTCGCTGGAAACATCGACCAGACACCGTGCCTCGCAATTAGCCATTAGCCAGTCGTCCCTAAGGCGAATTTTGGTCAAAGACTTGCGCATGTTCCCGTACAAAGTCCAGTCCGTGCATCAGCTGCTGCCTGTTGACCGTTAAATGCGTGAAACCTACGGCCAAGCCATCCTCAATCTCGAGGACGAAGTAGACGATTCTTCGACCAAAATCATAATGAGGGATGAGGAATGAGGATGTCGAGCTGTCGCTGCAAACATCGACCAGACGCCGTGCCTCGCAATTAGCCATTAGCCGGTCGTCCCTAAGGCGAATTTTGGTCAAATACTTGCGCATGTTCCCGTACAAAGTCCAGTCCGTGCATCAGCTGCTGCCTGTCGACCGTTAAATGCGTGAAACCTACGACCAAAGCCATCCTCAATCTCGAGGACGAAGTAGACGATTCTTCGACCAAAATAATAATGAGGGATTAGGCTCATTTCCACCTCAGCCAATACGTGAGCAAGCAAAACTATCGCTTCTGGGGCACCGAAAATTCACGAGTAATGCACGAGAAGCCATAACACCTGCTCACAGGAACTGCATGGTACGCTGTTCACGATGGCGGAATCATCGGACCAATGTTTTTAGAGAACGCCGCTGGTCAAACAACAACAGTGGACGATGCGCGCTATAGGGCCATGTTAAACGAGTTTTTTTTGGACGAATTAGGACTGGAGGACACGTGTTTCTAACAGGACGGAGCAACGGCACTCACTGCGCGAGCTACAACCGATGTTCTGAAAGAAGCGTTCCCGGTTTGCCTCATCTCTCGTTTTGGCGATTTGCACTGGCCTGCAAGATCGCCCGATTTAACCATTACAGACTTTTTTGGTGGAGTTTTTTTAAAGTCCCGTGCTTACGTGAACAAGCCCAAGACCCCAGAAGCCCTCAAGGACAAAATTCGACACGTGTGCGAGAATCTGTCGCCCGAAGTTCTCGCCCAAAGTTCTCGCCCGAAGTTCTCGCCGAAGTGATGAAAAATGTCATATAACGAGTCCGTATGGCAATCAATTGTGACGACGCTTATTCGGCCGATACCATCTTCTCGACTTGACCAATAAAATTCTAAAGGTTCAGATAAAAATATTCAAGAAACAGAATCGAAATTTTTCATTTAGAAAAAAAAAATGCGAGCCAAACAACATCGGATAACTTCTTTTGGTCCACCGAGTACAATCAATTGAATTAGAATACAAAGACCATCGGGAAGAGCATACCAGCAAAGAAACCCTTATAAGGATCCACCAATTTGTTCACGCTTTGTGTGGTTGTCATGTCGCTTTGAAAACACGTTGCTTGGAGTTGATAATATTAATTAAATTTATTTCCATTGACAGACAGAGTACAGAATTTGTGACAAACAAATTTTATAAATTTGAAAAAAATTGGCAACTTTTATTTTGAGTGCGAGGTGAACTGTATCATGGAGTGCACACATACAACGGCCAAAGAGCGCCTCGAGTTGATACTTGGAAAGGAAATTCGTTCCATTGTTTGCTTGGTGAACGTCTGTCTCATTGTTTGATCGACTGTTTTGCTACGAGCTGCAGCTGCATTTTTTGTACATCGTAACAGATCTAGAGATGAATGTCTATCGTTGTAAAGGGTGATCCATTTCGAGGTTCCCTACTTTTTTAAAGAAAAAAACACAGAAAATTCAAATTTAATGGAGAATGTTTGTTATCATTTGAAAGAACATTCTTTGGCATTTATTTTTTGAAGATTATATCTATCAAATGTTGGCCGTTGCTACGTCGCAGATGGTCCATCCGTTGAGTCCAATTTTCGATCACTCGTTCGAGCATTTCGACTGGTAACTGGCGAATGACACGCCTGATGTTTTCCTCCAAGGCCTGAATCGAAGCGGGTTTGTCGGCATAAGCTTTTGACTTTACATATCCCCACAGGAAAAAGTCTAACGGTGTGATATCACACGATCTTGGTGGCCAATCGACCGGCCCAAAGCCTGAAATTATGTGCTCACCGAAATGTTCTCTCAATAAGTCCATTGATTGATGCGATGTGTGGGAAGTGGCGCCGTCTTGCTGAAACCAAATGTCGCCGAGATCACGAGCTTCAATTTCAGGCATCAAATAGTCGGTTATCATGGCACGATAACGGTCGCCATTGACGGTTACGTTCGCACCGGCATAATTTTTAAAGAAATATGGACCGATGATTCCACCGGCCCACAAACCACACCAAACCGTTGTTTTTTCTGGATGAAGTGGCAGTTCTTCAATCTCTTCAGGTTGCTCTTCGCCCCAAATGCGGCAATTTCGTTTGTTTACATACCCATTGAGCCAGAAATGGGCCTCATCGCTAAACAAAATTTGCCTCGAAAACGTCGGATCTTCTTGGAACTTTTCAAGAGCCCGTAGAGCGAAGCGATGTCGGTTGGGAAGGTCGAGCGGCTTCAGTTGTTGCACAACGTAAAATGTGCCAAGTCGTTCCATACGTCAGTCCGAGTTGCTGCGAACGGCGCCGAATCGACTCTCTACGGTCTTCGTGTACACTCTCAGCTACGTCCGCTATGTTTTCTTCACAGCGTGCTGGACGTGGTCTATTCGGTCGAATATTATCCAAAAATGAATGCTGGGTCTCAAAATGGGTGATGGTGTTGCGAATAGTACGCTCAGTAGGCCGATTATGTTGACCATAAGTTGAGCGAAGTGCACGAAACACATTCCTCACAGAACGTGAAGTTTCATAATAAAGTTGAACAATTTGTAAACGCTGTTCACGTGTAAGTCTTTCCATTATGAAATGCCAACCAATACTAAACAAAAATAACATGACAGCATGACAAGACTCACACGTGATCTGTCAACAAAATCTATTGAAAAAAGTATCTCTACCTGGATCACCCGTTACATACCACCTTCAATAAAGACCAAGATCTCCTACAAGTCTTCGCTGATCCAATGTTGGAAATTATAAATAGGGCGGGAATCATTTTTAAAGCAAATTGCTGGCCTTTGGATAGATTCCAGTAAGTTTGTTGGTTAAGTAATTCATTTATCGGTGTACCGTTTCCTAATTGCAAATTGTCAGATCCAATGTTAGCAAAAGGTGGTTTTTTTTAAAAAAGAAAACAAAAAAAAGTTTTTTTAAGAGGTCTGTTTTTTGAATAGAGATGAATACTGACATGTTGTTGTCAAATCGGGCAACTCTAATGTCATGTATGTTCAGTTTGGTTTGCCATTTCATAATGGACAGGTTGACAAATGAACAGCGCTTGCAAATCGTGAAAATTTATTTCGCAAATAATGGTTAAGTTCGCGAAGTTTACCGCAAGCTCCGTCCATTTTATGGTCGACATAAACGTCCATTAGAGCAGTTAATTCGGTTAACCGTGGATCGATTTCGCACTACGTTTACTCCGCATCCGCAGAGACGTCGAACAGTGCGCACCGAAGAAACAATTGCCGCTGTTGAGCAAAGTGTTGAACAGGACCCGACTGAATCGATTCGCCACCGTGCACAGCGATTGGAGCTTTGTGCATCAACTTTATGAAAGATTTTGCGCAATGATCTTGGCTTACAACCTTACAAGATCCAGCTTGTGCAAGAATTAATTGGCTAAGTCAACAAGCGAAATTGCCGCATTTGGAGTGACGAGAATCCACATGAGACCCTTGAGTCGCCATTATATCCACAAAAACTGACTGTTTCGTGTGCTCTATGAGTGGTGGTGTCATTGGGCCATATTTCTTCTAAATGATGCTGGAAAGTCAGCCATGATAACCGACTATTTTGTTCCCGAATCGGATAGCATGAATGTGGATGAGATGTGGTTTCATCAAGACGGCGCAACATGACACACACCGCATGTCACAATCGATTTATTGAAGCAAATATTCGATGAGCGCGTTATTTCGCGGAATGGACCTGTCAATTGGATACCAAGATCATGTGATTTGACACCATTGGATTATTTTCTTTGCGGATATTTGAAGTCGCTCATCGACGCCAATAAACCAGAGACTTGGAAGCCAACATTCGTGGCGTTATTGCCGACCTACGACCCCAAATGCTCGAAAAAGTGGTTGAAAATTGGACCTCTAGACTTGGCTTTATTCGAAGTAGCCGCGGCGGTCAGTTACCAGAAAATTTTTTTAAATAACACGCATAAAATTATCCTTCCAATAGAGCCAAATTGATGGATGGGTTGATGTGTTTTATTTCAATTCGAAGTTCTATTCTTCTGAAAAAAAAACACCCGTTAACTCATTTATCGGTGTACCGTTTCATTATTGAAAATTGTCAGATCCAATGTGAGCATAATAAGTTTTTTGTTAATAAAACAGAAAAAGTTAATAATAGGTGGCGCAAAAATAACCTTCCGATGTTTTTTGGCTGTAATTTAAAAAAAAAAGAAAAACTTTGATTCTTCTTGTGGATTATTTTTATTTGGTCTTTTAATTTTTTTATATCAAGTCGAGAATATGATGTCATGTAAATGGCCGCCGCCACAGTTGATTGTCATTTGAGCCCTTTTTATGGCATTTTCCATCACTTTGGCCAAAACTTCCGGCGATAGGTCCTCACATTCTTGACGGATATTGTCATTAAGAGCTGCAAGAGTCTGAGACTTGTTTACAAAAACCCGCGACTTCAAAAAGCCCCACAAAAAGAAGTCTGGAGCGGTCAAATCAGGCGATCTTGCTGGCCAGTGCAAATCGCCAAAACGGGAGATTAGGCGCCCGGGAAATGCATCCTTCAGCATATCGGTTGTGGCACGTGCAGTGTGTGCCGTTGCACCGTCCTTTTGGAACCACATGTTTTCCAATCCCAATTCATCAAGTTGCGGCAAAAAGAACTCGTTGATCATTGCTCTGTAGCGCTCACCATTCACAGTAACCGTTTGGCCCGCGACGTCTTCGAAGAAAAAATGTCCGATGACTCCTCCAGCGAAAACAGCACACCATACAGTGACTTTGAGCGGGTAAAATGGCTCTTCGTGGGCTACACGCGGATTTTCAGTGCCCCAGAAGCGTAAATTTTGCTTATTTACGTACCCGCTAAGATGGAAATGGGCCTCATCACTCATGATTATTTTTGATGAAAAATCATCTTCCTCTTGGTGGTGATTAAGGATGGCTTGAGCGTATGTTAGACGCGATTGGCGGTCAGCAGCTAACAGCTAATGCACCGTCTGGACTTTGTACGGAAACATCTTCAAATCTTGTACCAAAATTCGCTGTAAAGACCGTCGACTGATACCCATTTGCGTGGCACGTCGTGTCTGGTCGATGTCGACGGCGCTTCCATGACATCTTCGGCTACAGCAGCAATATTCTCTGCAGAACGGCTACTCCGGGGTCTGCCACGCCTGGCAGCACCTCGTGTTGTGCCAGTCTCTTCGAGGCGAGCGGCTAAGCGTCGCAGTGTTTCACCAGTAGGCGTTAGACGGCTAGGAAATCTGCGACGAAATTCACGTTGTGCCAAAGTCACCGACCGATTATTGCTCGAATAAATAGTCACCAATATTCCGCGTTCAGGAGCAGTGTAGCGTAACATTGTTTATTAACGTGTATTTCGCATGTGTTTACTACACAAATGTCAAAACAGAACTGACATTAGGGGCCAATCGCGAAATTTATAGCATTTTCTGATAGGAGGATTACTTTTGCGCCACCTTGTATATTGGGGATAATCTTTATTTGAGATTATTCAAATGTTTCCCACGATATTAACTCTTAAATGGTCCATTCTGTGGGTCCAATTAACGACCACTTCTTCAAGCATACCGCCAGATACATATTGTTGGAATTATCGTCTCTCAAGTCAAGTTTAAGTATTGCACCCGATTACTTTCCGCTTTTATTTTTTAAATCTTGCAAGTATAGCCTGGCTTACCCACTGAACGTTATATTTGATATCAGTCAGGTGAATTTCTTGAGTTCTGGAATGACTCGTATATAACTCCAATACATAAATCGGGTTCTAAGAGAACCCACAACCGACTTCTACCAACTTCCAATCACAGCATTCATAACATTGAATGACGTCTACAAGTAACAGTCAACTTGTCTACACAGATTTTTCTAAAGCTTTCGGTCAAGTCCAAAACAATGTTCTTCTTAGAAAACTTCAAATGTTTGGATTTCATTTCAATATCTTAGATTGGATTGGTAGTTATCTGATAAATTCGAAAATTTGGTCGGTCCTTTCTAACGAAATTTTTAATTTTTCGGGTGTTCCTCAAGGAAGTCATATTGGAACGCTCCTTTTTCTCTTTTTTCCTACGACCTTCCATCTTTAATGTCGTCATCCAAATTTCTTTTCTACTCAGATGATTGAAAAAATTTTAGATCCATATGATCTTTTCCGATGCGGCGGATCTGCAAAATGATCTTAACCGAGTAAATTACTGGTGCTATCTGATCGGGTTATACTTACTTACTTACTTAAGTGGCGCTACAGTCCGGAATAAACCTGGGCCTCAAACAACATGGCTCTCCAATTAGCCCGGTCCTTAGCTAACTGCCTCCAGTTGCGCACTCCAAGTTGGTTGAGATCGGTTTCTACTTGTGCGCGCCACAAAGGCGAGGTCTTCCTCTACTGCGTCCGACGTATGGCTGGCAATCAAAGACTTTGCGAGCCGGAGTATTGGTGTCAATTCGTTCTACATGACCTAGCCATCATAGACGTCAAATGCGGATTTCTTTGACCAGGAGCATGTCGCAGCACAGCTCGTTTAGTTCTTGTTTGAATCTTCGTCTCCATAGCCCATCAACGCAGACGGGACCGAAGATTTTTTGAAGAATTTTCCTCTCAAATCGACCAAGGATTTCTGCATCCGCTTTTGAGATGGTCCATGCTTCAGCGCCATAGAGCAGGACTGGGATGATCAGAGTCTTATATAGGATCTCCTTAGTAGTTCGAGTGAATTCCCTTCTCAGCCCGAAGAAACAGCGTTTGGCAAGAGTAATTCTTCGTTTAATTTCTGACGAGATGTGTTGTCAGGGTTAATAGCGGGGCCGAGGTACACAAGGACCCGTACTACCCCAAAGTTATATCTGTCAATGGTGACATTCTGTCCAATTCGAAGTTGTTGACAGCATACAATTGGTCTTATCGTCTTTACAGCTAAGCCCATTTTTGACGCTTCCTTTTCTGTTGTAGCATGCGTGGCTATAGCATCACGTGGAGTACGACCAATGATGTCAGTATAGTCGGTGTATGCTACTTGTTAAACCGATTTATGTAAGGTTTGGATGATTGTGCCTCTGGTTCGAGAGTTTTGCACAATTCTCTCAAGAATGTCACATGACTATACACCGCCTTATCCAAATCGTTCTTGGTATCGAATGTGTCGGTGAGGTCGTTTCAGACCCTGGTGCAGCAGCCAGAATTCTCCTTCGACATCCTGCACAGACGGACTAGTTTGGGCGGTATACTGAAACTAGACCTGGCTCTGTATAGTTCATCTCTAAAAATGTTGTAGTCTGTGGCTTTAAAGTCGATGCATTGGTGGTTGGTATCAATTTGGACATCCTGGGTTTTTTTATTGCCTGGTCTTAAACCACACGGATAAGGGCCGATCAGGTTGTTCGTAAGCGGTTTCATGTGTTCACATATTACAACAAAAGCGATCTTGTTAGCGATGTCTAGGAGACTTATGCCTCTGTAGTTGGGGCAGTTCAGAGGGTCTCCTTTTTTGTGGGTCCGGCAAACGATGCTAATGTTCAATTCTTCAGGCATACTATCATCCGACCAGATTTGGCTTATTAGTTGGTGGATGTTACTTACCAAGTCATCTCCGTCGCCCTTATAAAGCTCAGCGGGAAGGCCATCATTTCTGGCAGCCCTATTAAGCTTGAGCTTAGACATTGCTATCCTCACTTCACTAAGGTCAGGTTGAATGGTTCGTTCTGCCTGACATCGGAATTTTGTTCGTCCTACCAATTTGGCAGTCTGCTGAAGTGGTTCTTTCATGTCCTCAGCATCGACTGTCTCTCAACTACAATTTTTCCTTGTTCATCTCGACAGGATTCTGTTCGAGCTTTGTGTCCTTGGCTTTGACATTTTACACTTCGGTAAAACTTGCGAACATCGTTCCTGGAGTGGCACACCAATCAATTAGCATTGTTCCGTTCCCAGACGTGTTGTCGTTTAGTCTGTGTTATCCGACCATACTGCTAGAGATGTCTTCTCTTCCTACCTTTGCGTTAAAATCTCCCAGCACGATTTTAACATCGTTCTTCGGTAGTCGCTCATAGGTTTTATCAAGGAGCTCATAGAAGCAATCCTTAGCTATATCATCGTATTCCTCCTTTGGGGAGTGAGCGCATATAAGGATTATGTTGACCTTTATGCGGATAGTTACAATGCGTTCGCTAATGTCTTGGAAACATAAGACTTCTTGCCTAAGTCTGGCACTTATGACAAATCCGCATCCAAATAGTCGCTGTTTCTGCCCACTATAATGAGGTACGTAATAGATGTAACAGTTTTCCATCCTGTTTTTGCCCGGCCCATCCAATAGTATTTCCTGGATGGCAGTAATGTCTGCTTTGTAGCAATTAAGGGCTTCTGCTATTTCTTCGCTGGCACCTATCCTGTTTGATGTTCTCACATTCCAGGTGTAGATACGAACGTCGTTGTCCTTTTATCGGTTAACAGGGTAGTCAATTCCAGGGCTATTGTTTGCTTCGTAGGAATGTTTTAAATGGGTTGGTAGTTAACCCAAAACACAAAACCCAATCTGGAGGGCCAGTTCCGATAATCTCGTTCGCAGAGTCTTCGATTCCCAGCCATTCGTCAGACGCACTCGAGGAATACCTCGCCATTATTGGCGCCCACAACTCAACATTTCTTCGAGAAGTCCTTGGGCCCAGTTGAGTTGATGGAACCTACGGAGGCGAGGTCTTATCCACGAACTTAACCAGCTGCATGGTGACATAGATCCGGTCTAAGAATTGGATAAATAATAATGTGGGTGAAACATGTACATCGAATGGACATACAAATTGCGACCCCCGGAGCCTCAATTCGCAATCAATTGGTAGACGCAGTAGAGGAAGACTTCTCCTTAAGTGGGAGAAATCAATTTCAACCAACTCGATGTGTGCAACTAAGGTCTGGGAATGGTATGTTGTTTGCCACCGATATTCTGGGAACTTAAAATGTTCTAAGCCTGCTTTTCAGCTTTGAAATTTTCTGCCAGTAGGTTGACTTTTAAATAGTAGTCACACCGGGCTGTAGTGAAAGTTTGTTAAGTGAGTTATTAAAAGCCAAGTTAAGCTTGACTTTATTGTTGCTCTGAGCAGTTCATTCGCCTCTCGGAGTGCGGAATGACGTATGTGCTTTAATCACAATCTCGTGGTAAGCTTTGACGTCTTCTTAAAAAGACGCAGATGACAGTTAAGGGCTATAAAAGTAGATGGAGAAAAGGGTTGCAGTGAAGGTAAGGCACTTATGACGAGCTTATAAATGTTGTTTTTCTTTTGTTTAAGTACTGACTTGCGACAGACTTGTGGAGAAGTCTTCAGCCAAAATAATCAATCCTGAACCCACTTTAGGGGAAAAAAAAGTCACTCAGTTTGTTTGAGCTCGTGTCACAAAAGACTATTTAGAAGGTTCTCGAGCTCAAGACTTATTTGTCCTTGAAGATGATTCTTCCCTTATTTCAAATAAACATCTGGAAGCATCATCTCAGGGCGCTCCTGGAGCCCCTCAGAAAAGTTAAAAAAAAAAAACGTTTGTTCCCGATTTCTCCTTAATCTTCCTACTTTGTCAAACACATGCTGATGACAAATCTCCTCAGACAAATATGAAAATTTTGCGTAACCTCACTATACCCCAAGGCCTTGTTCCACTTTACACGGCCTCCGATTACATCATGCTGCTCCTCCAACACGCGAAAGTGTAATTCGCCTCCTGGTGAGCCGTTTATTTTCCGGTTGCAATTTATTTTATAATTAGCAACCAACTGAAATGCCGAGCATTAAATTTTGTTTCCATAATGGGAATGTCTGTCCTCATTAGCTACTGCCCACATAATACCATGTCACTACGTAGCTAAACCCTTATCACTTTTGTTCCGGAATATACACAGTGCCCAGCGAATTTCGTCCTTCACTTCAATTAGCCATAAAAATAAGGCCAACCCCCATACAATTTTGTTCAAATTTTAATCAGGTCACAGAGTCATGTTACTCTTCGAGTCTACATTGGCCACACATGCCTCTGTCATGCCTATGTCCATACCAATGCCCATGCATTATGTTATGGGATCACACTGAAAGCCTCAAAATTTAAACGAATGCAGCCATCATCAGAATTTATAATGAAGCCAAACTGTTCTCAGCAGCCATGTTGTTACGAGTCGTGACTCCATGAAGATTCACATTCAAATAGAGTCCTGGCTTCCTGTCTAGTTCCGCTGTTTACCTTAGTCTGGGGAACGAGAAAAACTCCACACTGTCTGTACACTGAATGCCTCTGATAAAGAAGTCTCACATCGATTTCATTAGACAGGATGAGTGATGGCCTTTCATGCAAAAACCAAATAACAGACACGCAAAAAAAAGGACTCTGCACGAAGATTAATGACATCGGTCTGGATGAGGCGCATAGGTAAAACCATAAACGTCTGAATGTGAGTGACCGCGTTTCGAGCAGTGATGACGGCGAGTTATCAGCCCAGCAACAGACAAACGAGCAGCTGGAGAATGGCGGTGATGGGCGGCAGTGATGACGAGGAACATTTTTAATAACTCCTGCTCGAGGATACATTCTGGATGGTCTGATGTGGCTTCCGGTACACGTATCGTAACAAGAGTTTGTAGCCACACCGTTCACCGGAAATGAAATATGGCCGAGGCATTAATTCAAGTGTTGAGCTATGGATTTAGATTTAGGGTTTGTATCCTCTTTAGCTTTTTTTTATATATGCGGTAGGCCTGTACCGATTCATTTAGGTGCATATGTCACGTCGAATGGCATCAACAGATAACAGCCTTAAATTTAAAAATGAATTATGATATGGGGGAGGGTATGAGGGGTGGAGCGGCCTAAGTTATGACCAACAAAACATCATCCGGACATGGCACTTTGAATGAAGGAAATGTTGCTGACTGTGACCATAGTTGAGAGGGGATCACCGAAATTCCCTGAAAAAATCGCAATCACTGTGGAAAAAGGAGATGACAGGGTGACATGAATTCCACAACGAAATGGAATGGTCGGCCGTGGTAAATACATCGTTCCTTAAATGTTAGGAACGATATAGGAATCGTGTGGAGAGGAATGAATGCAAATTCGTGAACTTAAGCTTCGTAAAGGGGATGTTTGCATCACAAGAATCTTAAGATTCCCAACGGCTTATTATTAAATCAAACTCCAGGTTGAAATTTGGAGTCTGCATAGATAAAAAGATCTATCTCGAACATAAAAGATCCACGTTGAAACAAAGTCCTGGCTTCCAGTCTAGTTTTACTGTTTACCTTAGTCTGGGGTACGAGAAAAACTCCACACTGAATGAATGCCTCTGATAAAGAAGTCTCACGTCGATTTAATTAGACAGGATGAGTGATGGCATTTCATGCCTCATTTAGAAATGTTCGCTATACCTTCCAATTTTGAAAATAAATCCTTTTATTCAGGCGGAGTGTTTTTTTTTCTGTCAATATACCAAAGGATGGCTTAAGTGCTGCAATATTTGGAGTTGTTCTGAACTTTTTTTTTTGAAAAGAGAGGCAACTATCCATCTCGATCGGTAAAAGGGTTGTATAAGGACTACACATACAGAAGGATAATTGGGTATCATTCAGGATCAATCAAAAATATTAACGACATCGCTTTACGCCATGTTCATCAATTATGAGAATAGATACCTTCGAGGGGATCAATCCAAATTGCATGGGCTTTTCAGGATAGAAATCCTTCCCAAAATAGTTTATTTTCTAAAGGAGTCTTACAAGAAGCGCAAGGTTTATCTTTCTGTGAAATGGAGAGCTCTCCAACTATTTCCAAGCTTCTCTGTGTGGACATTCTGCAGTCAATCTTCTCGTGACTGGTGACAGACCATGTTTTGGCTGCCAGGTAATTTTGAAAGTTATGGCATCTTATCAAGTCCATTCGACTATCCAATTGTATTGGTCAAATTTACCGCAACATGGATTATCTCTTATCCACTTTGATTTCTTCGTTCCCTCTATTCTTTGTGGTCATATACCCGAAATTTGGAAGAAATGGTTGGCAGCCATGGTTCCATCTGCCACTGGTCCACGACTTTCAGATCCGAAGAATGCAAAAAAATTAATAGGTACAGCAAGTGAGTGAAAGTAATCTCCGTTCAGGGTAGGCCGAAGGGGAATGGGAGACTAACCACGGAGCAACATAAGCGTGCGACAGGCGGTTCACGAGAATACATTCGCGACGGGCAGCAATAGACAGGACGGTCTGATTGGTTCTAAAAGTGAAGGAAGACGATCATTTTTAGACACTAACAAGAAGATGACGCGTGGGGAGGACGATTCTTGGAGCCTACACCCCAACTTATCGTTTGCGCCACCGTAATATTGGCGCAAATTCAAAATGTTCAACGGCGTTGAGTAGAAGTTCTCCTCTTTCACCCAACGAAAGCGCGGTGCGATGAAGAAGTAGCAGAGGCGAGGGGTGAATGGCCCAAAAATACATCCTTCGATAGCCGCAACTGTGAATGTGAGTTTCGACTGCCTAGACAAGAAGCTCTTTTCCCCCCAACATTGAGGTGCTTAGGCGGACAGCCACGTACAAACACACTCGGCACAACAAAACCAAACCATACATAGACACGGACAGCAAACACTCGGGACATCACCAACGCATGTCTGTACTGAAACATGAAAGACACAAGGTGATGTCCCGAAGGCATTTGTGACAGTGAAAAAAACTGTCATTGTGCCTTAAGGCAGCTCTCATACTATCAAACAGCTGTCAAAACGGCAAACAGCAGTCGAAGGGGACAAAGACACGTTTCTCAAACACCAGAGACACCAAAATCGAAAATCGAGATGGCGTCCGAATGAAAATCCCTTACAACAAAATCTGCACGCAAAATCACCAAAATAGTTCGCGGAAGTTTGATTTTTGACAGGCCCTTCAACTGTATAAAAACAACTATCAGTGCAGATCTACCAACGGTTTCTATAACCTCCCATGATGAAAGAGGAATCGCGTACTTAAATACTAAAGCCTGTGCCAGCGTTGCCGGTAGAGAGCTATTTTTACATCTCTTGCTAAGTGATATGAAATTTAAGCAAATGAACACCACAGTAACACTTTCTGATGTTTATGCTGGTGAAACGAGGATTTTGTTTGTAGTAATCAGAGTTAACAAAAGCAACGAATAACCGCTATTCTAACGGGTGATCCAAGTAGAGATACTTTTTTCAAAAGCCTTTTTTGACAGATCACGTGTGAGTCGTGTCATGCTGTCATGTTGTTTTCGTTTAGAATTGTTTGGCATTTCATAATGGAAAGACTTACGCGTGAACAACGTTTACAAATTGTTCAACTTTATTATGAAAATTCACGTTCTGTGAGGAATGTGTTTCGTGCACTTCGCTCAACTTATGGTCAACATAATCGGCCTACTGAGCGCACTATTCGCAACACCATCACCCATTTTGAGACCCAGCATTCATTATTGGATAATATTCGACCGAATAGACCACGTCCAGCACGCTGTGAAGAAAATATAGCGGCCGTAGCTGAGAGTGTACACGAAGACCGTAGAGAGTCGATTCGGCGCCGTTCGCAGCAACTCGGACTGACGTATGGAACGGCTTGAAGCATTTTACGTCAACATCTTAAATTGAAAGCGAACAAAATACAGCTTGTGCAACAACTGAAGCCGCTCGACCTTCCCAAGCGACATCGCTTCGCTCTATGTGCTCTTGAAAATTTCCAAGAAGATCCGACGTTTTCGAGGCAAATTTTGTTTAGCGATGAGCCCCATTTCTGGCTCAATGGGTATGTAAACAAACAAAATTGCCGCATTTGGGACGAAGAGCAACCTGATGAGATTGAAGAACTGCCACTTCATCCAGAAAAAAACAACGGTTTGGTGTGGTTTGTGGTTTGTGGGCCGGTGGAATCATCAGTCCATATTTCTTTAAAAATTATGCCGGTGCGAACGTTACCGTCAATGGCGACCGTTATCGTGCCATGATAACCGACTATTTGATGCCTGAAATTGAAGCTCGTGATCTCGGCGACATTTGGTTTCAGCAAGACAGCGCCACTTCCCACACATCGCATCAATCAATGGACTTATTGAGAGAACATTTCGGTGAGCACATAATTTCACGCTTTGGGCCGGTCGATTGGCCACCAAGATCGTGTGATATCACACTATAGACTTTTCCCTGTGGGGATATGTAAAGTCAAAAGCTTATGCCGACAAACCCGCTTCGATTCAGGCCTTGGAGGAAAACATCACGCGTGTCATTCGCCAGTTACCAGTCGAAATGCTCGAACGAGTGATCGAAAATTGGACTCAACGGATGGACCATCTGCGACGTAGCAACGGCCAATATTTGATAGACATAATCTTCAAGAAATAAATGCCAAAGAATGTTCTTTCAAATGATAATAAACATTCTTAATTAAATTTGAATTTTCTGTGTTTTTTTCTTTAAAAAAGTAGGGAACCTCGAAATGGATCACCCTTTACTAATGCAATACAAAACATCTTCAAAGACTCGGCAACAACAGCTGATGTAACCCCATACAGGAGAAATGTATATGCGATCCTTGAATGTTCGAAAAATTGTAAAAAATCTCCAAATCGGTAAAATTTCAAAAAAAAAATCGAAAAAACGTTTGATGCCAAATCATTGGTAATATTAATATAAAAGTTGTGACCATAGGTAATTTTATCTCACGCCCAGTTTTTGGGGGCGTTTTTCTATAAAAACTTTTTTCTATTTACTAACTTACTAAAGCGCCGCTACAGTCCGGAAAGAACCTGGGCCTCAACCAACATGCCTCTCCAATTAGCCCAGTTGTGCACTCCAAGTTGGTTGAGATCGGTTTCTACTTGTGCGCTCCACTTAAGGCGAGGTCTTCCTCTACTGCGTCCGACGTCTGTCTGGGAATCGAAGACTCTGCGAGCCGGGGTATTGGTGTCCATTCGTTCTACATGTCCTAGTCATCTTAGCCGTCCAATGCGGAGTTTTTTTTGACCAGCTGTACAGTGACAGCTCGTATAGTTCTTGGTTGAATCTTCATCTCCATAGCTCGTCAACGCAAACGGGACCGACGATTTTTCGAAGATTTTCTTGTCGAAACTACCAAAGATTTCTTCATCCGCTTTTGAGACGGTCCATGCTTCAACGCCGTAGAGCAGGATTGGGATGATCAGGGTCATATATAGGATATCCTTAGGAGCTCGAGTGAGGGCTTTTCTACTGAATTGCCTTCGTTACCCAAAGAAACATCGGTTGGCAAGGATAAGTCTTCGTTTAATTCCTGACGAGATGTTGATGTCAAGTTAATAGCGGAGCCGAGATAGACAAAGTCTCATCCTACCTCAAAGTTATATCTGTCAATGGTGACGATCTGTCCAATTCGTCGATGTTGTCTGTCCTTTCGTGTTGGGAGCATATACTCAGTCTTACCCTCATTCACTGCTGAACCGATTTTAAGACATCACGTCGAGTCCTATCAATGATGTCAATGTCGTCGGCATACGCTAGTGGTTACACCGATTTTTGGAAAATTGTGTCTCTGGTGTTGGCTTGTGAGTTTTGCACAATCCTCTCCTGAATCAAACTGAACAAGTCACATGACAGCGCAGCGCCTTGCCTCTATCATCTTTTGGTATCGAATGTGTCGGTTAGGTCGTTTCCTGCCCTGATGGAGTAGCGAGAATTCTCCATCTTCACGTCATCCTACATAAACGGGCGAGTTTGGGAGGAATACCATAACTAGACATGATTCTGTATAGTTCGTCTCTATAATTGCTGTGGTATGCGGCTTCGAAATCGTGATAGGGTGGCGGTTGTCGATTTGGGCTTTTTGTTTTTTTTTTTTTCACGATCTGCCGAAGTGTGAAAATTTGGTCGGTTGTGGACTTTCATGGCCTAAAACGACACTGATAAAAGTCGATCAGGTTGTTGGTAAACGGTTTCAGGCGTTCACATATTACGGCAGATAGGGTCTTGTAGGCGATATTGAGGAGGTTTATGCCTCTGTAGTTGGCTTGGCTTAGAAGGTCTCCTGTTTAGTGGATCGGGTAAACGATGCCGAGGTTCCATTTTTCAGGCATACTTTCTTCCGACCAGATTTGGCTTATGAGTTGTTGGATGCTACTTGCCAAGTCATCTCCGCCGGCTTTATAAAACTCGGCGTGGAGGCTGTCATTTCCGGCAGCTTTATTGAGCTTGAATTTAGATATTGCTATCCTCTCTTCATTCAGGTCGGGTGGTTTTCAGTTTTCGCTGTTTCTGCCCCAAGACAAAGAAAAATTTTGTGTTTCTTAGAACCACAAAATATTTTGACAAACTGGCTGAACAATATGTTGTGACGTTTCCATTTCCTATATTGTATCCTCACAAATGTCACATTTTGGGGATATCAATTTTTATTATGAAACGGGATTGGGTCTAAAATATGTCGTTCGCTTTGAAGAAAAAGTGCTACCAGGTAGAACTAACCTCACACGGTAAGCTATCCCAGCAGCCTGCATTCCATCTACAAGGTGGGCCAAAAGAGATCACCGTATTGAAAGATGCTGTTATTTTTGCAAATGGCCGCCAATGTCAAACCTGTTTTGACATTTGTAAGCTAGACAGATGTAGATTACAAGTGAATAAGGCATGGAGCGATGCACTCCCCAAGAACGCGGAATAATCGTGTCTATTTTTTTGCGTAACAATTCGTCTGTAGTGTTGGCGCAGCGCGAATTCCGTCGCCGATTCCCCGGCCGTCCGACAACGACTGCACAAACACCACTGCTCCGTTTGGCCACTAACCTTGAAGAGCATGGGACTACACGAGACGTTGCCAAGAGTGGCCGGCTCGGAGCGCCTGTTATGCCGAAAATATCGCAGCTGTAGCCGGGGATGTCGAGCTGTCGCCGGAAACATCGCCCAGACGTCGTGCTTCGCAATTAGCCATCAGCCGGTAGTTCCTTAAGCGAAATTTGGTTAAAGACTTGCGCATATTCCAGTACAAAGTCCAGTCCGTGCATCGGCTGCTGCCTGTCTACCGCCAAACGCGTGTAACCCACGCCCAAGCCATCTTCAATCTCGAGGACGAAGAGGACGATTTTTCGACCAAAATCATAATGAGCAATGAGGATCATTTCCACCTCGGCGGGTACGTGAAAAAGCAAAACTTTCGCTTCTGGGGCACTGAAAATCCACAAGTAATGCACGAGGAGCCATTACACCCGTTCAAAGTTACTGCTGGAGAAGTCATCGGGCCATTTTTTTTTTGAGAACGCCGCTGGTCAAACGACAACAGTGGACGATGCGCGATATAGGGCCATGTTAACCAAGTTTTTTCTGCCCCAATTGGACGAATTTGGACTATAGGACATGTAGCTCCAACAGGATGGAGCAAAGGCACCCACCGCGCGAGCCACAACCGATATTCTGAAGCCCAAACAACATCGGATGACTTCTTTTGGCCCATCGTGTACGACAATTTGCGAATCTTGTTGTGAGTGTTCTATGTGTGACAGTTCGCTCACAAAGAATTTTCGCAAAACTTCGTAAGTAATTTTTACTGAGCCGATGATGTCTGTTTCATGATAAGTATCGCAAGCAATGGGCAGTTGATAATCTTTAGTGCGATGAACTGCCGCGTAAAAAGCAAAAAAAAAAAGTACTCCGCTCAGTTAGAAAGGGCGGCACAAAATAAACGACTGGTGGGTGCATAACTAAGTGGGCTGACGCGACTCAAGCCAATTCGAGATCTACGCCTCACTAAAGCGTCAACAGCTCATAAAACTTAACCTCAAATAAACTACAAAATGTTTCAAATCGCTTTATCTACTCGGGGCTTTCCACTATACCCACCTGACTATATATTTGTCTTTCGATAACATTTGCGTATATTACCTGAGCACATCTTGCCTTAAATCAGTCAGGATCTCTCTCTTTTTCACCATGTGATGGGATGGGATGTATACCATCGTCAGATTTTAAAATTCATTCAAACGTTTCATCTCAAACCAATGTCATCCGAATTTACTGCCTATAATCAAAAAACATGTTTACCTTTTGACTTATAGCCACATGTCCACAGATTGTTCAATAAATCCGCACAACATATTACATAAGTAGTAACAAAAACAGACGAGGACGAAAAAAAAAATTCGCTTAACACAATTACCTTGTTAAACTCATTAAAAACTCACACAATATCCATTAAAGGCCGCGTACAACACGGACAGTCATGCCCTTAATACGACGAGCCCTTAATTTATTTTTTTCACTCCCCTTATAAATGCATACGTTGTGGATGTGTAATATGTTGACGCAATATTTGCTGACATCCTCCCGTCATAAACGTTTAATGTCCAGAGCGTTTAAATTACACAGGATATGTATTATTCGCTGTCCTCTTCGTATACCATCCATCCAAAAAAACGATTCTTCCTGCCAGGAACACATCACGTGCATGCACGGTGTTGGAAATTGTTGTCAAAAATGTGAAAATCATCCGGGCGATAAAACCAGAAGTCAGACAACTTGATACTTTAATAGGCACGGCAGCGACCGCAATCTCCACAGGACATGACCTCGTCGCATTAAAGCTTAATCGCACGTATAAATGGCATAAGAATTAATCCGTGAAGAAGATCCCTTTGATTTTAATCGGAATCGATAACTTGTAAAAATTGTATGTTTTCCCTTTTATATGTGGGGACAAAAGGACGAGGCGAAAAGTTCTCTCTTGCTTTGTTTGAGTTGTTTTTGTTTTTTCCCTGCTAAGCGTCTTATTGAGTTACTGACCTTTTGGCTCCGGCTCCTTCTCCGCCCTCTATCGACAAGGGTAGATAGTTTATTAAAACTCTAAGTGCTCGGTCAATGGATCAATAATTCAATCGCAGGTATGTTACCCATCGGTGTCAGGATGTTTCATTCGTGTGGCTGCTGGCAGGCTTTTAACGTTCGTTAGCGAAAATGTGCGGCTTGTGCTTTTATCGTAAAGTGGGTATGTTGGCAATTGAACGGTAATTCAGTTTAGTTGCCAAAGGACATTTTTACAAGGTCAGTTCTGTTTCAGATGAATTGAGGTAGGATATGGATATATAAATATAAAAATAGAGGTGTGCCTGTTGAAGGTAAAATATTCAGTTTTCCGTTATGGAAACTGACATTAATATCTACGGCCGACTTAAAAGGTTTTTATTTTTGTTTTTAAATAATAAGCGAAATTTTTTGAAATTTAAATTTTTAATTTCTTCGAAAATACGAGTACTAGTTTTGGAAAAAAACATAACGCAACAGATTATAATCCAAACTACAAGGTGGGCCAAAAGAAGCCATCCGACGCTCATTCACAATGACATTATAGCTGTCAGCTCTTTAGACAAAGCCAATCTGCTTGCTGCGCATTTCGCAGACAGTTCTACATTGCCTGATTGTGGCCAGTCTCCTCCTGTGCTTGAGAACATTAATCATTCTATGGGACAAGTTCACTTTCGTACTCGTACAGTTGCAAGAGTTTTATTTGATCTTGACATTCACAAGTCCGCTGGATCAGATGGTATTTTTCCCATTTTTTTGAAAAGGTGTTCTTCTACGGTTGCAAAACCACTGCGTAAGCTTTTCTATCTATCCAACTCATCAGGTCTCTTTCCGAGTAGATGGAAAACTGCATTTGTCCAGCCTGTACCAAAAAAAAAAAGGCGAATCCTCTTTCTCTCTCCAACTACCGACCAATTGCACTTACGTCCTTTCTTTCCAAGGTCATGGACCCGCTGATAAATCGTCAGCTTATGAAATATCTCGAAACAATAAAACTTCTTAATGACCGGCAGTATGTTTTTCATAGCAACAGGTCTACTGGTGATTTGATGACATATCTCACCGAAAAGTGGAACCAATTTATCCACCATGGTGGCGAAAGCAAGATTGTTGCACTTGATATTTCAAAGGCATTTGACAGGGTTTGGCATCAAGCCCTTATTTCGAAAATGCCTGCATTTGGAATCGATGAAAAACTTCTTCTATGGATTATCTTTCGAAACGTTCAATTCAAGTTGTTTTGGACGGATTCAAGTCTGCAACTCACCAAATAAATGCTGGTGTCCCTCAAGGCTCAGTTTTGTCTCCGACTCTCTTTCTCATTGTCATCAATGATCTCCTGTCCAAGACAAAATGCTGTCTTCTGTCGTTAGAGCGAAACCAAAATCTAAAGCCAGTATCCATAAATGGCACTTACGTCGAAGAAACCGAAAAACTTTCCACTTCCGTTGGAACGACCACATATTCCAAGACGCTAAAAACGCAGCGAAATGTCTAGATTTCCTTTATCCATGTAAAAAATATTTCACCCCTTCTGATCTGGAAGTCACAATATATAAAGCGTTTATACGCCCTAAACTTGAGTTTAACGCCCAGATCTGGTCGGGTGCACCAAAAACAACAGTGCACCTCCTAGATAGGATTCAAATGCGTGCGAAAAAAAACTTATAGGAGACATTAGAATATCGAACTCTTTAGTTCGTCAAAATATCTTCTGCCTTACATTGTTTTGTCGCTATTTTAACAATCAATGCTCAAACGAAATAGCCAGCTGCAATCCTCCCATTCAACAATTCAGCTGCAATACTCGTTACGCTATGAATGCTAATCAGTTTACCCTCAAGCCTATCTTCAGACGAACGCTGAAATATCGAGATTCGTACATTAACCGAACAAAACGAATGTGGAAGGCTCTTACAAACTCTGTTTTTCCGTTCCATTATAACTTACAGGCATTTAGAACCAATGTGCATCGGTATCTCCTTTATTTTTATCCCGAATTTCCTTAACGCCCGAGCTGTGCTAAAACATAGAGAGGGTATTCATAACCCCTTAAGTGCGCGCATATTATAAAAAAAAAAACCGATGTTGGTTGGCTCTCTTTTTTTTTCAATGGCTCGTGCAGTATGTGCCTTTGCTCCGTCCTGTTGGAACCACAAGCCCTCCAGTCCTAATTTGTCCAATTGCGGCAGAAAAAACTCGGTTAACTTGGCCCTATAGCGCGCACCGTCCACTAATGTCGTTTGACCAGCGGCGTTCTCGAAAAAAAAAATTGCCCGATGACTCGCTCATTATGATTTTGAAGATGGCTTGGGCGTAGGTTACATGCGTTTGGCGGTCGACAGGCAGCAGCCGATGCACGGACTGGACTTTGTACTGGAATATGCGCAAGTCTTTAACCAAATTTCGCATTAGGGACGACCGGCTGATGGCCAATTGCGATGTTTCCGGCGACAGCTCGACATCCCCGGCAACAGCGGCGATGTTCTCGGCATAACGGACGCTCCGGGGCCGGCCACACTTGGTAACGTCTCGTGTGGTCCCATACTCTTCAAGGTTGGTGGCCAAACGTAGCAGTGTTTGCGCTGTCCGCGTCGGACGGCTGGGGAATCGGCGACGGAATTCGCGCTGCGCCAACACTACAGACGAACTGTTACGCAAAAAATTAGACACGATTATTCCGCGTTCTTGGGGAGTGTATCGCTCCATGGCTTGTTCACTTGTAATCTACATCTGTCTAGTTCACAAATGTCAATGCAGGTTTGACATTGGCGGCCATTTGCAAAAATAAGAGCATCTTCTAATGGGGTGATCTCTTTTGGCCCACCTTGTACTATTACGATGGAGAAACCAGAGAAGAAGATAATCTCAGAGTTCTCTCTGTCAGGGAATTTGCTTTTGATTTTTGTAGTCAAACTTGGATTTGAATTATTAAGTCCTATACCCATATAGCTTAAAACTTTTTGGTTCGGAAAAACCTGCATTCCTTGAAAACGGAGCTGAGGATTCCAAACACCTAAATATGAGGAGGCTAAATGCAGTAAACTTAATCTTTACCACCCCATCCTTACAAATTCCACAATCAGTGCGAGTGGCTAAGAACCGGATGGAAGTGAAATGTAGAAAATTTTATTGTCATTACATCTTCTTCAGGCAGGTTGTCTAAATCTTTTATGGTTCGACAAAAAAACAATGTTTTCCAATCAATAAAATCGGACACTCTTCCCTAACAGATTCAAATCACTTTCCATCCGTGAAAGGATATTTAAAAACCTCAATATTGAGTAATGAAAATCAGTTTTGATATGTAGGACAATTTATTTAAAAACACGATTCCACATGAACCAAGTCACCCATTACCTCGAAACTCGAGATAAATGAATAAATTCACACTCGAAGCCTCTCTAGTTGCCAAGGCTAGCGACGTATTTGTTCCACCTGCTCTGCCACTTGGCGAAAGCCATCCTCTTCTCAGCCGTGCTCATGGCGCTGTACTCAATCGAGTTGATGGCCAATTGCTTGAGTAACTTCAAGTCAGCCTTAGCCGATGCGATTCCCAGGAAGGCGGCATAAAAGTCGTGGGTCAATGGTGTGGCACGCCAGAACGAAGGATCATCAGAGGATATGACCACAGGATAGCCTTCGGCGAATAATTGAGCACATGGGTGATTTCTTAAATCGGAAGTCAGTTGCAGGACTTGATTCGAAACTGGATTCACTTCGACAGCAATACCATTCTTTATTATGTTGGCCAGCACTTCAGGATGTTTGTTGAGGGCGAAACCATGGCCGATTCGCTTTGTGCCGAGGAGGACAGCATCGATGAGATTCTCATCAGTGGTCGAGCCATACCAGTTGGTCTCTCCAGAATGGAAGAAGAAGTTAATATCGACGGGGAATGACAACAGTTCAGGCATAAAGTCAATCAGCGGTTTGCCGAGTTCCTCTTGACCAACCAAATCGAAGCCGGCGAAGAAGTTGGGGAATTGGGCCTGTAAAGAAATGCGGAATTGAATATTGTGCGGGTGTGGGATGTTGAGATGACTTACCTTCAATTCGATAGCGGTTTTAAGGTATTCAGCCACAGTCGTACTTTCAACAGCTCGAACTGGGGCGTAGATCAATTTGGCGCCAATAAAGTCTGGGTGCAGAGCTTTGAAGGCCGATAATTTGTTTTGGTAGATGCG
This sequence comes from Rhingia rostrata, assembly GCA_949824845.1. Classification (NCBI taxonomy): domain Eukaryota; kingdom Metazoa; phylum Arthropoda; class Insecta; order Diptera; family Syrphidae; genus Rhingia; species Rhingia rostrata. Next base: position 21,562,965 of record OX463757.1, read on the forward strand.
AGCTGTATCTAAATTGGTGTAGGAAGTTCCAAGCAAGTCGTAGAGCTGTGAATTTAAGTAAATCGTGTGTTATAGGTGACTCCTCATACTAATTAAGGATTATATCAGCACTTACCACTGGTAGAGTTGTTCTGAATTCCAAATACTGAACACCGTCGGCATAGAATTCCTCTAGCGCTTGGTAGAAGTAATCTCCCCATACTGGTGCATATGTTAGCAGCCCATCGACCAGTCGGAATATTCCTCCAAATTTTACCCAGATGGCGTTATTATCTTCAAGTGGAGCACTCTGGTATAGAGAAAAGCGATTTTGGAGGTAGGCATCGTACTCCTCAGCGCCATTTGCTTCGCGCACAACCGACATCAGTTCCCAGGAGCAGTCCGATACTACCGTGGAGGGCATCGATTCAGAGAAAATGAACTGCTTAGCATCGCCACTCTCGTCACTGCACACATACAGGTTGTCCCTGTATGTCAACTTGATAAGGAAGTCCACGCTGCAGAGGGCTGTATCGTGAGCGTGCAAAACAGCACCTTTGGGCATCGATTTCAGTAGCGAAAACAGTTCAGAATTCTTGATCTTGTCAAGGACATTGAAGAAATACTGCGACGGATTGAATAAATGTGGGACACTGATACCTTCTTCGACTTCCTTGTTCTTGGCTGCCATGATCACTGCGTTGGTTTTGGCTTCTTTTTTGCTGAGTACAATACTTGCGCCTAGGGCCCGTGATTCTTCGGTAGTTGTGAACTTGCTTCGCATCTGGTTGTATTTGCTGAGAGATGGTCGGGACTGACCTCCAAAGGCATTCTTATCGGTGAATGCTGCTGCAGTGCTAATGATTGCACTTTCGTCGAGTGGCGTCGAATTCGCGGTTGCGAAAACAACGTAGAGGAGAGCAGTCAAGCAGATAAGGCGGTTCATGTTTTACTATGAAAAAGTATGCTCCACGCTGCCTATATATACGTTAAGAAAATCTTGAAAACCATCTGTGTTGACATATGTTTTTGTTCTCTTGTTTGCATATTCAAACGAGATAATTTGGCTAAAATACACAATAAAATTCATTTTGATTATTAATGCTAAAAATGAGATAAATTATGTCGAAATATGATTACACGAACGTTTATTTGGGAATTCGATGGAATCGGTGTCTATGTAAGTGATAATGATTTCCCGCTTTTGGAAAAAAACTGAAATTTCCGTAAATGGATTTTTTGGCCAACATTATTTGTTGCATATAGCAATCGTAGTATATGAATTCAATTTCATTCAATTTTATAGAACGGTCAATAATCTCTCCGGTTGCAGTTTTGAGAGTTACTTACATAAGTGGCGCTACAGTCCGGAATGAACCTCGGCCTCAACCAACATCCCTCTCCAATTAGCCCGGTTCTTAGCTTACTGCTTCCAGTTGCGCACTCCAAGTTGGTTGAGGTCGGTTTCTACTTGTGCACGCCACTTAAGGCGAGGTCTTGCTTTACTGCGTCCGACGTCTGGCTGGGAATCGAAAACTCTGCGAACCGGAGTATCAGTCTCCAAACGTTCTACATGTCCTAGCCATCTTAAACGTGCAATGCGGAGTTTTCTAACCAGGGCAAGGCATTGTACAGCTCGTATAGTTCTTTGTTGAATCTTCGTTTCCTTAGTACGTCAACGCCAACAGGACCGAAGATTTTTCGAAGAATTTTCCTCTCGAATCGACCAAGGGTTTCTTCATCCGCTTTTGAGACGGTCCATGCTCCAGCATCGTTGAGCAGGACTGGGATAGTCAGGGTCTTATATAAAATTTCCTTAGTAGTCGAGAGAGGGCTTTAGCTCAAAGAAACAGCGGTTGGCAAGAGTAATTCTTCGTTTAATTCTTTCTGACGAGATGTTGTCAGAGTTAATAGCGGATAGGAGATAGACAAAGTCCGTACTTCCTCAAAGTTTTTCGATGTGGTGTGTCTTTTCGTGTTGACAGTCTTGCCCTCATTTACTGCTTAACCCATTTATGCCGCTTCCTTCTCTATACTAGCAAATGTGGCTATGACATCACGTTGGGTCCTACCAATTATATCAATATCGTCGGCGTATTCTAGTAGTTGTACAGATTTTTGGAAAATTGTGCCTCCTGGTGTTGGCTAGTGAGTTTTGCACAATCCTCTCAAGAATCAGATTAAAGAAGTCACATGACAGCACATCGCCTTGCCTAAACCCTTTTTTGATATCGAATTTGAGGTCGTTCCAGAGCGAGTATTCAGCGAGTATTCTCCATCGTCATCCTACACAAACGGACGAGTTTGGGCGATATACCAAAACTAGACATGGCTCTGCATAGTTTGTCTCTATAAATGCTGCCGTATGCGGCTTTGCAATCGATGAATAGGTGGTGGACTTCATGGGTTTTTTTCAGGATCTATAGAAGTGGGGAAATTTGGTCGATGGTTTGAAGCGTTCACATATTACGGCAGATAGGATGATGTAGTCGATGTTTAGGAGACGTTTGTCTCTGTAGTTGGCGCAGAGGGTCACCTTTTTTGTGGATCATCGTGGCATGAACTCATAAAAGACTTACGTTGGCTAATTTGGTCTTGATGCGAATTATGAGTCTGCTAATGTATTTGAAACCGAACATGTCTTGCCAATGTCTGGCAATTGTAACAAATCCGTCCGTAGTAGATGTCACAGGTTTTGATGCTCTTTTTGCACGGCCTATACTAAAGTATTTCCAAGATGGTAGGTGATAGGTAGGTAGGAATAAACAAAAAAACTTCAAAGACTGCGATCATTAGTGACCGATCTAAAGAACAATGGGAGCTAGTTCTTTAGATCGGTCACTAATGATCGCAGTCTACTACTGAATTTCAAATAAGACGCCTTAGGGGTCTTACTTTGTAAGCAACATTTTTTGTTGTCTGTTCTGCTGGAAGCACCTATTAAAATTTGGACATGATAGCTCTGGACACTTGGTCGAGCAGATGTTATGAATCACATAAAAGTATAAGTAAAGGTAAAAGTTGTATTGATGGAGTTGTTGGACATAGCAACAGTTTAACCCAAAAACTATGCTCCACCTATGTAAATAAATTTTAATACGATTGGCAAACTGATAGTAAGTTATAAATTATTTGACAAATAAAATTGTTAAAACAATTGGCTTGGAATATTTTGCATAAATTCGACATGTGTCAGTAAACACAAACATACTTATGTGAACGTTGAAGAAATTGTTTGCATACCGTGTTTGTCAATTATTTATTAACAGTTATTCATAAAGTATTTAAACAATAAATTCAATATGTGTAAATATTCTCATTTGATTCTTTGACTTATATGGTTGTAGATTTGTTTAACCATATGTTTGTGCCAGGCAAAGCACATGGATGTGGATAGCTAAAACGTGCTTACCCTCTTATCAAACATGATATATGGCTATGAATTGACATTTTAAATTTGTATACCCTATGCAATAGGGGTTTATTAGTTTTGACAGTAAGTTTGTAACATAGAGAAATTATTTAGCTAGATATGCCTTAAGTATGTCTGTCTGTCTGTCTGTTTATCAACCAATGATAACAATGTGCTAACCTTTATTTGGCATAAATAAAGTTTTTAGCCACGCCCACATTTTAAGGGAGTTTTCTTATAAAAACGATTTTCGGTCGAATTTACCGCAACCAGACTCACTCTCTTATCCCCTTAAAAATCCTTTCGTTACCTCTTTTCGTTGTGGTCGCCAGCCCGAAATTTGGAGGAAGTGTCAGGCAGCCATGGTTTCATCAGCCACATGGTCCACGAACTTTATATCCGGTAATGCAAACAAAAACAGGTATAACGAGTGCAATCGAGGAGTCATCTCATGAAGAAGATTGCCCAACTCTGTTCGGTGCAGCCCCAGAGAGATTAGGGAGACTCACGATAGAGCAACGATTCACAAAACGTGCAACAGAAGTCCACCAGAAAACGCCGCCTTCGAAGCCCAAAGGACGTGGGAAACCCGTGACGGGCAGCATCGGACAGAAGCGGTGCGAAAAGTTCGATGGGTGAGGGACAACGATCCGTCATCGACCCCAATACGATAATGACGGGTGTGGGGGGATGATCACCTTAGCCTACACCCCAACAAATCGTTTGTGCCACCGCATTATTGGCACAAACGCAAAAAAAGTACGTTGGTATGGAGTAAACGTTCTACTATTTCACCCAAAGCAATGGAGGAGCAGCGGAGGCGTGGGCGGATGGTCCAAAAGACACCCCTCCAACAAAGTCGCAACATGGAAATATTGGATCGATAGCTATGAGAAAACGTTTTCCTTCCCCCAACACTTAGGTGTTTAGGCGGACGGCCATGTCAGAACACACTCAAGAAAATAAAACGAACACACAAGGACACCAAAGATATGGAACATCATGCCCAAAGACAACTGTCAAAGTGTCATATTGTCATATTTTCCGACAGCTGTTAATCCGACGAATGTCAAAACTTCAAACGACTGTCGAAAAGGGCAGCGAAACGTGTCTAAACACCAGCGACACACATCAAAAGCCTAGAGCACAACGTAAAAATAATGTGAAGATGGCACCCGAATGGAAATCCCTGACCGCAAAATCTGAACGCGAAACCCCCAACATAGTTCGCGAAAATGTTGTTTTTTTTGACAGTTCATCTTTTTTCCTTCCTCCAAGCTCACTGCTTCTGAGAAAGTGCGGTTCCCTCCTTTCTTCCTTCCGATATTCAACCTTCTCCGTCGTAGTTCGGGTAGTTCGTTTTTTTTTTTTTGGTAAGCATCCAGGGGAAAATGATTGATTGACAGAAAATAGTTGTCAAGGATTGTTACCTATGGAAAAACTGGTGTGATCGTTAAAATCCAATTGGAATGAGAACGTGTGAGGTGTCTGGCAACGATAGCACGATACCTGACGTCGATGCGTTAAAATGCGCAGTAAGCCCAGTCAAGTGAACGCGGGTATTTCAAAACCAGTAAGTGCGAACGCACTTTTTAGCCAAAGCGCAGGAAGTGTGGGAAGTCGCAGTGGGCTTACAAGTGGAGAGTACTAATGTATGTATGTGAATGCATAAACGGGATCGATTGTGGACAACCGCATCATTGTAACAATGAGAGTCCACTTCTTCGATATCGACAAAAAGTTTAGACGTGCGTTCTAAAAGTTAGTAAATCGTGGTAAAAGTTTTGAGTTAGTTTGGGAAAATTTTGTGAAAAAAATTCTTTTGTTTTAACAAAAAAAAAATGATTGGAGTAGACAAGAGGAGATATAAAGAGAACGAAGAATAGAAGAGCGAAGGAATAATCGCCATTCCAGGAATGATGTTTGCAGGTTTTACTTCAGTGTCAAACGTTTAGAAAACTCCACATCTGATCCAATTTTTACACTTCGCCATGTCCTGGAAAAAAAAACCCAAGGAGACCAAATCGATACCCACCACAACTATTCATCGATTTCAAAGCCACATACGACAACAATACTTCGGGTCGTAGAGTCTTAGATTCTACGCCGGATGTCGGACGCAGTAGAGGATGCCCTAGCCTCCAGCGGCCTGCACAAAACCAATCTCCACCAAATTGAAGTGCGCAACTAAAGGCGGTAAGCTAAGGACCCGACTAATTCGAGAGGCATGTTGGTTAAGGCCCAGGTTCATTTCGGATTGTAGCGCCACTCAAGTAAATAGATGCTGCGATGCTAAAATTGTCTTAATATTTTACTCAAACACATTCGTAAAATTTCTTATGGCTTCGTAAAAACGTACGTTTACTTAAAAAGTAAGTGTTGCTGTTGGCGGTTTTTAAAAATGTCTTAACTCCTTTAGTAGGAAATGACAAAAATCGTATAAACCAATTTTCAGTATCCTATCTCAAGATAGCCTATGGTATTTGATACGGGATATCAAATCAAACAAAAAGATGGCGAAGGTGAAAATGATTTGTAGACGAAATGTATACACGAAATTCTGTAATCAAAACTTTTTTCAAACTTCAAAAAATTTTTACCCGAATCGGTTTATTTTTTTTAAGAAAACGCCTCCAAAAAGTAGGCCTTTATCTAGCGCTATGAATTACCTCCAGAAGTTCAATTCCCAGCCTTAGCAACACCTAAATAATTTTTGACTGGACCTGCTCTCGTCATGATCTGACAAATCATCAAAAAAGAGAAAAGCTGACCTCGAGTTCGCGGTTCGGAGTGGTACACACGTTCGAAAGATCGGCGCTGGGTACTAACAAGCCTGTTCGTCAAAACTGTGTATCTTTATTTGTCTTAATCCTTCTCAGATACTTTTTTTTTAATTCTTTATAGTTTGTCCAATTACCACGTTTTTTTTAGTAGAGGGCTTGGCCGTGGGTGGATTTTTAAAATTTGTACACTTCTACGAAAAGCACGTACAAGCATCGCAAATAAAAAACTTTATTATCTTAGCTTAAAATTAAAGGCCTAAAAAGCGGTGATATACAGACATATGGACGGACAGACAGACATGGCTAAATCGGTGAAAAGAAATAACCCCATGGAAATAAGCCCCATGGAGCTTAACTCCGAACAAAAAGGAAATTGCTCCTAATGGCTTTTTTTTTTGGAAATGGAAACAAGTCCTGCGGCTGTTTTTGCCATTTGCTTGTGGGCTTTACTTCATTTTCATGCATTCAAACTCGCACACATCCCAAATCCAACATTTAGCCAAGCAGGGGGTTGGATACACCAAACTTGAATAGAATTCCAATTGGATAACACCCTCAGGAGTTAATGTTTTTTTTGTGGCGGGACTTTTTTTCATTTCGAAAAGGAAATAAGACCTGTTTGGCCTATTTCCTTGTATTTTTGAAATAAGTGGATCAATATACCTACTTACTTAAGTGGCGCTACAGTCCGGAATGAACCTGGGCCTCATCCAACATGCCTCTGCAATTAGCCTTGGCGTTACTAACTGCCTCTAGTTAAGCACTCCAAGTTGGTTGATATCTGTTTTTCGGAGTATTGGTATCTATTCGATCTACATGTTCTATAGCGGAGCCGAGATAGACAAAGTCCCGTACTACCTCAATATTATATCTGTTCTGTCCAATTAGGCAATGTTGTGTGTCCTTTCATGTTGACAGCATATACTGAGTCTTGCCCTCATTTACTGCTAAACCCATTTTTGCCGCTTCTTTCTCTATACTAGCAAATTTGGCTATGACATCACGTTGGGTCCTACCAATGATGTCAATATCGTCGCGTATCATAGTTGTTGCAACGAATTTGGGAAAATTGTGCCTCTGGTGTTGGCTCGTGAGTTTTGCACAATCCTCTCAAGAATCAGATTGAAGAAGTCCCATGACAGCGCAACGCCTTGCCTAAATCCTTTTTTGGGGACGAATGTGTCGGTGAGATCGTTTCCGACACTTAGGTAGCAGCGAGAATTCTCCATCGTCATCATACACAAACGGACAAGTTTGGTTGGTATACAACAACCAGACAATGGCCCTCTATAGTTCGTCTCTATAAATGCTGTCGTATGCGGCTTCGAAATCGATGAATAAGTGGTTGGTATCGACTTGGATTTCTGTTTTTTTTTTTCAATTATCTGCCGAAGTGTGGAAATTTGTTTGTGGTTGTGGTTGCGGACTTTCCTGGCATAAAACCTTACTGATAAGGACCGCTCAGGTTGTTGGTTAATGCTTTCAGGCTTTCACATATTGCAGCAGATAGGACATTGAACGCAATGTTAAGGAGTGTTATACCTCTGTAGTTGGCGCAGTTCAGAGGGTTTCCTGTTTTTGTGTATTGGGTAAATGATGCTGAGGTACTGTTTTGGAGGCATAATTTCATCTGGTGTATGTTACTTACCAAGTCATCTCCGCAGGCTTTATAATGCTCAGTGCGAAGGCCATCATTTCCAGAAATCATTTTAAACTTAGTTTTGGTAATACTTTCCTCACTTCACTCAGGTCGGGTGGTTGGCAGTTTTTGCTGTCGTTCCAATATTGAACGGTTCGTTCTGCCTGACAGCGGAATGTTGTTCGTCATCACCGTTTGACAGTATGCAGAAGGTGTTCTTTCAAATCCTCATCATATACTGTGTCTCAACTAAGATATTTCCTTGTTTCTCTCGACAGGACTCTGATCAAGCCTTGTATCCTTAACTATGACGTTTTATACTTTGGAAAAACTTGCGAACATCGTTCCTGTGGTGGCACCTCTCTAAATCCTCGATCGGGTGCTTTTCTTGCTCTTTTTTCTTTTTTTCTGAAAAGCCGGTGTTCTTCCTTTCTTCTCTGCCTAGAGAGCTTGTATTTTTATATGTCTTAACCTTGCTCAGATTTTTTTTTGTTAATTCTCTTCAATTTGTCCAAATACTACGTTTTTCAAAATTTATACACTTGTTCGAAAAGCACGTAAAAGCATCGCACATACCAAATTTCATTATCTTGGCTCAAAATTGAATGCCTAAAAAGCGGAGACCCACAGACAGATTGACGGACAGACAGAAAGGGCTTAATCGAATAAAATAGCGATTCTGAGTGGATCCATATACTATGTTAACAACTTAACGTCAAAACTAATATACCCCAATGGAATAGTGGTCCGACACAACACAACACAAACATCCGCGGATATCTAGAAGAGTTTTGGTTTTAATGACAATGTGTGAACAATAATTCAAAAATCTGAGGAATCCTCTTGCTTAAAAAGAAGCTCAGATTTAATTTTAGTAGAAAATCCGATCAGACATTTTTTAAAAATATACTGTTAAAAAATATATGATTACCGTCCACTTCCAAGGAATCTGTATTGACGATATGTTAGCCCAGCTAAACAGCGAATGTAAGTTTGATCAAAAGCATATTTTGCGTTTTTGAAAAAAAAGATATTTTTACTGAAGTAAAGTGGTAGATGAAGGACTACGTTATACGTACTTGTACCAAGCACACTCGACTTTTATTACCAAAAGAATGTCTCGACCATATGTGGGATATCACTGAAGTACCTTCGACTTCCCTGATATCCTACAGGTGGGTGGCCGCGGTGTAGTGGTAATGTGTTCGCCTGTCGAAAGGATTATAACGACATTATATGTGTACGAATTTTCAAAACGACAGAATACAGACAGACACTCATGGCTTTTGGTATAAGTCCGGAAAATGTTGACTCGAACGACGGTTTTTTCACGATCGAAGATCCTCAGGAGAAGGCGAATTCGATTAGCTCTATTTTCGAGACCGTGTATACGGTGAACAATCCTGTTCGCCCAAATCGCGATATTGAGGAAAGAGCCTTTCTGAATCACTTTCATCTACGCACTGAACTTCGAGCTTGGCGATCTGAGAATCACGGTCTTACCGTATTCAATGACGAAAACCCTACAATTGGCATAGTCGCCAATAGCCTGATGCTGTTCGTGCAAAAAGATGAACTCCTGGACATCTTGGTATCACTGAAAAATTAAAAGTCGGCAGGAGAGGACGGTGTCCCAAACGTCGTTTACAACAGGGGGCGGTGAACTCCCCGATATTGCTTAAAATTTATACAAGTGATCTTGTAGGTTCTCTCAGACACGCTATAGCGTACGCAGATGATCTAGTGGCGTACAGATCAGGCCCGAAAACCGGACTTTTGCAACGTGACTTCGATCACATTAAGGGATATTGCGATGAATGAAAACGATTCTGTTCAGGACCCCATTGCATAGGGCTTCTAGGGATACCAAAAAAAACTGGAAAAAATTGTGTATCATTGGACAGCGTGGACAACCGTTGGTATTGAGAAGTGAAGTCAAATACCTTGGCATCTGGCTTGACAAGTTTCTGTATTTTAACAAAAATATAGATGCTTGTCTGGCTAGGGCTAGGGCTAAGGGGGGCTTAAGCTCTGACTAGAAGATTGTTTCAAAGCAGTCAACTTGACTCAAGGGTGAAAGTCATTTGCTACATGGCCCTCATAAGGCCGATTATCGCTTACGGTTGTCCCGTGTGCTTCAACGTGGCACCAGTCTACATGGAAAAGATACGGCTGTTTGAGAGGCGGTGTCTCCGATCCTGCTTAGGATTGTACAGAACGCCGGAGTACATAAAATATTCTCGCAACGAGGTTCTATACAATGGGGATCAGTTGAATAGAATTGACAGTTTCCTGATTAAGGTGACGCGAAGACACGCTGCAAGGGCGATGGCTAGCGACAACAGCCTGCTCTTTGGGGCTAATTACCTCAATGACTTATACATGGAGAGCACGCTCCTTTCCTGGCTTTATTCCACCAGAGGCATTTATTTACATCGATTCGTTAGGGTTAGTACAAGACAGGGACGGTATCCCGGTTTTATACCATCGCTATCGTGACGCTCCGGATAAACGGCTAATCCGCTCCTCCGATCGATACAGAGAATCGTCAAAGACAAGTACCCATCGCAGTGAAAGAGACCATGATCCCCATGATCGGAGGCATCGTTGACAAGAGCAACGCTGCTCTATATTCTAACAATCAGATGGAAAGCGAGAAAAACAAAAAACAGATAAACACGGAAACTTTGTTTTCTAAGTATCACTCGTAATTTTTTGTATTTTTAAGTTTTTTTAGCGTATTTCCGTAGCCGAATTTTTGATGCTCAGGCGCGGCGGTATCGGATCGCGATAGGATCGATGCTAAAAAGCAGAGCACTGAATTCTGGTGGCTATATGGGGAAGGTGATTCTGCACTTCCTCAGGTCTTGCGGACTTTTAGTCCTACTTCATAGCTAAGATCTTAAAATTAGGAACAAGGTCTGGGGCGGGTCTTGTGCGCCATATTGGCGTACAATATGGTTGAATGCATGCTGCCGTGGGACCGAAAGACGCAATCAGGATGGCGACCACTCGGGGCATAGCGGTGTCTTCGATCCTGCTTAGGATTCTACAGAACGCCGGAGTACATAAAATATTATCGCAACGAGGTTCTATACAATGGGGATCAGGGGCATATGCAACGAGGACTCGCCACCCCGATTACAATTAAGTTAGGTTTAAGTAGTTTAGGTAGTATTAAATTAGGTATAATCTATGAAAGGCTTATTTATGAAACAAACAAAAAAAAATCACTATAAAAAGTTTTTTTTATTTTTTCTTTGTTAATTAAAATTAAACATAAAACAAATAAAAAACCGACAAATTTAAGCCCAAAGGCAAAATAAAACAGATAAATATAAGCTTATAGCGCCCACTAAGGGCCGATAAGTTTGATTAAGTAAACCATTTATTGATAAGTTAGACTTAAGCATTTTTGTCTAGTAGTAAGTTAATATTTTAAGTAAATAAAAAATGAGTTTGAAAGTAAAGAAATGTAATGTGTTCGCCTGTTGAGTGGAAGGTTGCGCATTCATTCCCAGCCAAAATCCATTTTAACTTTTATTTAAAAGAAGTAAAAAAAGGTCGGTTGTTATGGATACCTACATGTATGCACCATCTTGAATTTCTTCAAATTTAACGAACACAAGAAAAAGTGACTCCCCGAAGTTAGTTCGGACACCACACATGCATAAGTCTCCACTACATCCAAAATCTTTCCCATCACTCTCTTTCTTCAAAATCTCTAACCATCGTACTGTGGTTACATATAAAGGGGATTCATAGCCCCTAGAGTACGTGTAAATTATAAAAAAAAAGATGCATCAGAAAATAGTGATTGGATAAAAAAAAATGTAAAATTAAAAACGGATAAAATTGAAAATTCATTTAAGAGCTTAATTCTGACTAATTGCTCAATACTAGCATTGATTTTCAATTTTATTCAGCTAGACAATACAGCTGATGGAAAATTGAAATTGAAAAGCCCTTTATTCGTTCTTTTTTGTCTAAAAAAAATTCAAGTTACGCAGTTTTGTTTTAAATGTAAACCTGATAAGTTTAATCAAAATTGAAGAGCCGTTTAAGACACATTTCGATATTTAAAAAAATGTTTGTATGGTATAGGTACCTACCAGTAGTTTTGGCTCTATAATGTCGATTCGAAAAAGTCCCTCTGGGTTGTTACACCTAGAACCGCATATATTGAACTTGAAGTAAATCCATCCAGATATTTTGTCTCCAGATGGTTGCATAGACCGACAGACGGACAGAATTACGTAACCGACTTTTTCCAACTTCTTCTTCATCGTAATTTAAAAAAAAAAAGATTGTTCTCCAGACACTCCGTCCAATATCAATAACAGAAGATAGATTGATTTTATTTCGTTAAATATACATTTGGTTTGTTATCGCACATTTTACAGAGATTTGATAAGATATATCTTTCTACTAAAACATTATTTATTCAATTGAAAATATAAAGGAGACAAAAATAGATAGTTTGGAGGAAACACGAAAAAAAACCTCCAATTTAAATACAAAAAAAAAAAAATACAAATAATACAAAAAACAAATAAAATAAATAAATAAAAAAACGAATAAAAAAATAAACAAATAAACAAATAAATTAATTAATTAAAAAAATAAATAAATAACTAAATAACTAAATAACTTAATAACTAAATAACTAAATAACTAAATAACTAAATAACTAAATAACTAAATAACTAAATAACTAAACAACTAAATAACTAAATAACTAAATAACTAAATAACTAAATAACTAAATAACTAAATAACTAAACAACTAAATAACTAAATAACTAAATAACTAAATAACTAAATAACTAAATAACTAAATAACTAATTAACTAAATAACTAAATAACTAAATAACTAAATAACTAAATAACTAAATAACTAAATAACTAAATAACTAAATAACTAAATAACTAAATAACTAAACAACTAAATAACTAAATAACTAAATAACTAAATAACTAAATAACTAAACAACTAAATAACTAAATAACTAAATAACTAAATAACTAAATAACTAAATAACTAAATAACTAAATAACTAAATAACTAAATAACTAAATAACTAAATAACTAAATAACTAAATAACTAAATAACTAAATAACTAAATAACTAAATAACTAAACAACTAAATAACTAAATAACTAAATAAATAAATAACTAAATAACTAAATAACTAAATAACTAAATAACTAAATAACTAAATAACTAAATAACTAAATAACTAAATAACTAAATAACTAAATAACTAAATAACTAAATAACTAAATAACTAAATAACTAAATAACTAAATAACTAAATAACTAAATAACTAAATAACTAAATAACTAAATAACTAAATAACTAAATAACTAAATAACTAAATAACTAAATAACTAAATAACTAAATAACTAAATAACTAAATAACTAAATAACTAAATAACTAAATAACTAAATAACTAAATAACTAAATAACTAAATAACTAAATAACTAAATAACTAAATAACTAAATAACTAAATAACTAAATAACTAAATAACTAAATAACTAAATAACTAAATAACTAAATAACTAAATAACTAAATAACTAAATAACTAAATAACTAAATAACTAAATAACTAAATAACTAAATAACTAAATAACTAAATAACTAAATAACTAAATAACTAAATAACTAATTAACTAAATAACTAAATAACTAAATAACTAAATAACTAAATAACTAAATAACTAAATAACTAAATAACTAAATAACTAAATAACTAAATAACTAAATAACTAAATAACTAAATAACTAAATAACTAAATAACTAAATAACTAAATAACTAAATAACTAAATAACTAAATAACTAAATAACTGAATAACTAAATAAATAAATACATAAATAATTAAATAAATAACTAAACAAAAAAAAAAACAAATAAATAAATAGAAAATTTCAAAATATGTATATACATATATAAATGTTTAAACAAAATAATAAACAAATAAATCAACAAAAATCAGTCAAGTGGTATTACATATTTTGGTTTTGTTTTAATTCCAGAAGGGAATAAATATTTCACTCAAAGAGTAAATATAAAAACAAGACATTTAGATAAAAATAAAAAAATATATATAAGACACACCATAAATAACAATTAAATAATTCAATAGGCATTTATATGTTTAAACAAACAAAAATTAATTTTTGTAACTTAGTGTGTATTTAATGCGATTTTCGATTAATGCAAGGATACAGAGTCTTGATGGCAATACCGATTTTTTTATAATCCTACTTATATGTTCGTTAAATGTGAGTTTCTTATCTAGGTATAAACCTAGATAACTTACGGATGGTTGCCAACTAATACTTAATCCATTCATCTGTAAATGACTCCTGGGAAGAAAACAAGGCTTTCTTTTCCGACTGAAAAAGATGGCTTGCGTCTTCCCTTCGTTTAGTTTTATTTTCCATTTTGTATAGAAAGTTTCTAATATTTTCATCGCATCTTTTAGATTCCTCTCAATATTAAGAGCGAATCAATAACAGAATGCAAAAGCCAGATGGCAGACATCCAAATTTAAAAAAAAAACTTCGTTTGCACTCAGGGTACCTCAAATTATAAGAATTTGTTAAAAATTCGCTTCGAATTTTCGCGCCTATCACAATTCCAGACGTCGCTAAAGTGTCTAATTCTGGCAATCTAAGCGAGAAAAATTATTTCGAGTGTAATATTTAACATATCCACTGTGTGGATCGTTTTATACCCTATCCCATCCCATCCTTATAATGAATATCCCTTATATGTTGGTTTTATGGCAAACAAATATTAAAATTGAAGTTGTCGCAACATATTGTTCAGACAGTTTATCAAAAGATTTCATGGTTCGACCAAAAAAACATCGATTTTCGCCTGGTTATGCTATCATGTAGTGTATAGAAATGGTTTTTGTATGAAAACGCCTCCAAAGTGGGCGTGGGTAAAAATTATATATATGGAAAAAATGTTTATATTACATAAACCAATTATTCTGCATCCAATTTTTTTTCTTCGAAATGTTTAAAATTTTACCGAAAAATGTTTTTTTACGGAAAACGCCCCTAAAAAGTGGGAAATGTGGATATTAAGATTGTCTAGACATGTTGTTCATACACTTTTTCAAGATCTCTAACGGTTTGGCCTTAAATTATGTTTTTCTAGAAGAGGGCGTGGCTGTGGGCGGATTTCGAAAATGTTTACACTTGTTCTGCTGGTAGCAACAACAAACACGTGTACCAAATTTCATCATCCTAGCTCAAAATTTAAGGCCCAAAAACTGGTGACTTACGGGCGGAAGGACAGACATGGATAAATCGACGCAGCTATCGATTCTGAGTCGATCCATATACTTTGAGGTATACCTAGATCAGTTGTTTCACAAACTATGTATCATAACTAATATACCCCTATGGGATAGGGTATAAAAAGTTTGTTTATTTTTATGGTTATGGTTTTATCACACCAATATAATAAGAAAAAATTTTGCTTTGTTAATGAAAAAAGTTTAAACAAAGGGAAAAATATATCAATAAAATTTACATACATGGAAGAGAGATAATATAGAATCACAGATATAAAAATAACTAAAATACGTATGAGTTATAGGTACAATGCTCAAGGTAGGTATATAATAATTATGCCATCAAATAGAAACCTATTTGTGCTCAGATAAAGTTTTTTTTTCCGTGGGCTGGTGGAAATCTCGAAAGACACGATGATCACGTGCTTAAAGTGGTGTGAGACTTTAACTTTTTTTTTTTTTTTTATCACGAGTAATAAATGTTTGGCAGGTAATTTTCCTTTGAGAGTTCCTGCTTTTTCCGCAATTTATAGCGCGGTTTGTTATTTCCGGGCCAAATCTAAGGGCTTAATTCTTTGAAGACGCCGCAATTTGTTTCGTCAAGAATTTGGAGGACCATTGTGTTAACGTGTCCAGTAAAAGTTTTTTATGTTTGCGTGCAAAATTGTTCATTTCATCTTAAGCCGCGGGAATACCCAGATCTCTGCGTAGATTTTCATTCATTCATTCATTTATTCATTCATTCATTCATTCATTCATTCATTCATTTATTCATTCATTCATTCATTCATTCATTCATTCATTCATTCATTCATTCATTCATTCACTCATTCATTCATTCATTCATTCATTCATTCATTCATTCATTCATTCATTCATTCATTCATTCATTCATTCATTCATTCATTCATTCATTCATTCATTCATTCATTCATTCATTCATTCATTCATTCATTCATTCATTCATTCATTCATTCATTCATTCATTCATTCATTCATTCATTCATTCATTCATTCATTCATTCATTCATTCATTCATTCATTCATTCATTCATTCATTCATTCATTCATTCATTCATTCATTCATTTATTCATTCATTCATTCATTCATTCATTCATTCATTCATTCATTCACGTCGCATTGACGAATGATCTTAACATTTTGTTTTCGAAAGTTTGTAAAATATTTAGATTCGTTTCACTGGCACAACCCCATAGTTGTATACCATATGTCCAGACGGCTTTAGCACTTGCTTGTATAAAAGCAGCTTGTTATCAAGGTTAAGCTTCGAATATTTTCCGAGTAACCAGTACAGTTCTCTGCATTTATTTTTAAGTTCTTCGCATTTCTTTTTTACATGCGACTTACATTTTAACTTTGCATCGAGTGTCATTCCGAGATATTTCGCTTCATTTACAAAAGCGGCACGAACCGTATTGAGAAAAACTGGCAAATTGTTTGTCCGTTTATACGAAAAATCAGCATGAATCGATTTGTTCTCGTTAAGTGCAATCCGCCAGGACTTTGTCCATTCGTTAACCTCGTTAGGAACGTTTTGTATTTTCATATTTGTTTCCTCAATTGTTGTGGTCCAAGGACGCTTCCTTGGGGTATCCCTGCCAATATTTTTTTTAAATCCGAATATTCGTTTCCAAGTTTTACACGGAAGAGTCTATGCTCAAGATATGACACGAGGATTTTATATAATTTTTCAGGCAGAACTTGTCTTAGCTCGCATTGAAAGCCTCTATGCCAAACTTTGTCAAAAGCTTGCTTGCTGAGCAAATTTTCTTTTCTTCGAAAGCTTTCTCAATTATATCTGTAATTCGATGAACTTGGTCCACCGTCGAATGTTTACTTCTTAACCCAAATTGATGGTCAGGTAAAAAGCGTTTCTGATCAATAACGGGGTGTAAGCGTTGTTGAGGAGTATGATTCCATGCTGCTTTTTGGGCGATAAAGGAGTGAACCGCGACTTCAAGTTCCAATGGGGATCTAAGCGAAACTTCTTTATTCTTTACGTAGAGCTACAGCCCGGAATGAACCTGGGCCTCAACCAACATGCCTCTCCAATTAGCCCGGTCCTTAGCTAACTGATTCCAGTTGCGCACTCCAAATTGGTTGAGGTCGGTTTCTACTTGTGCGCGCCACTTAAGGCGAATTTTTCCTCTACTGCGTCCAACGTCTGGCTGGGAATCGAAGACTCTGCGAGTCGGAGTGTTGGTGTATATTCGTTCTACATGTCCTAACCATCTTAAACGGAGTTTTTTGACCAGGGACATGTCGCTGTACAGCTCGTATGGTTCTTGGTTAAATCTTCGTCACCATAGCCCGTGAACGCAAACGTGACCGAAGATTTTTCGAAGAATTTTCCTCTTGAATCGACCAAGGATTTCTTCATCCGCTTTTAAGACTGTCCATGGTTCAGCGCCGTAGACCGGGACTAGGATGATCATGGTCCTACTGCTGAATTGCCATCTTAGCCTGAAGAAACAGCGGTGTCAGGAGTAATTCTTCGTTTAATTTCTGACGAGATGTTGTTGTCAGAGTTAATAGCGGAGCCGAGATAGATAAAATACCGTACAACCTCAAAGCTATATCTGTCAATGGTGACGTTCTATCCCATTCGTCGATGTTGTGTGTCCTATCGTGTTGACAGCATATACTTCGTCTTGGCCTCATTTACTGCTAAACACATTTTTGCCGCTTCCATCTTTATACAAGCAAACGTGTCTCTGACATCATGCTGGGTCCGACCAATAGTTGTACCGATTTGTAGAAAATTGTGCCTCTGGTGTTGGCTCGTTAGTTTTGCACAATCCTCTCTAGAATCAAAATGAAGAAGTCACCTAAACCCTGTTTTTGGTATCGAATGTGTCGGTGATGTCTTTTCCGACCCTTATTGAGCAGCGAGAATTCCCCATCGTCATTATACACAAACGGACGAGTTTGGGCGGTATACCAAAACAAGACATGGCTCTGTATAGTTCGTCTCTATAAATGCTATTGTATGCGGCTTTGAAATCGATGAATAGGTGGTGGGTAGCAATTTGGACTTCATGGGTTTTTTTAGGATCTGTAGAAGTGGGAAAATTTGATCGGTTGTGGACTTTCCTGGCCTAAAACCGCACTGATAAGGACAGATCAGGTTGTTGGTAAACGGTTTCAGGCGTTCACATATTACGGCGATGTTCTTGTAGGCGATTTTGAGGAGACTTATGCCTCTGTAGTTGGCGCAGTTTAGAGGGTCTCCTGTTTTTTGGATCGTGCAAGCGACCAGATTCGGTTTATGAGTTGGATGTTACTTACCAAGTCATTTCCGTCGGCTTTATAAAGCTCGACGGTAAGGCAGTCATTTCCGACAGCATTATTAAGCAGAGTTAAGATATTGCTATCCTTACTTCACTTAGCTCGGGTGGTTGGCAATTTTCGCTGTCGTTGCCAATATTGAACGGTTCGTTCTGCCTGACAGCGGAATGTTGTTCGTCATCGCCGTTTAACTATCTGCAGAAGTGGTTCTTCCATATCCTCAGCATCAATTGTGTCTCAACTACGATATATTCTTGTTCATCTCGACAGGATTCTGTTCGAGCCTTGTATCCTTGGCTTTGACGTTCTACACTTTGGTAAGACTTGCGAACATCTTTCCTGGAGTGGCACCTCTCTATATACTCGATCGCGCGCTTTTCTTACACTTTTTTCTTCTTTCTGAAAAGCCGGTGTTCTTTCCTTCTTCTCTGCCTATAGATCTCAACGGCAGCTCTCGCCTTCACCTGCAGCTTAGCCCTGTAGGCCTCGTTCTTGGCTGCGAGCATCTGTCGGCATTCCTCATCAAACCATGGGTATCTTGCTGGTGGACGCAATTCCCAAATAAACGTTCGTGTAATCACATTTCGACATAATTTATCTCATTTTTAGCATTAGTAATCAAAATTAATTTTATTGTGTATTTTAGCCAAATTATCTCGTTTGAATATGCAAACAAGAGAACAAAAACATATGTCAACACAGATGGTTTTCAAGATTTTCTTAACGTATATATAGGCAGCGTGGAGCATACTTTTTCATAGTAAAACATGAACCGCCTTATCTGCTTGACTGCTCTCCTCTACGTTGTTTTCGCAACCGCGAATTCGACGCCACTCGACGAAAGTGCAATCATTAGCACTGCAGCAGCATTCACCGATAAGAATGCCTTTGGAAGTCAGTCCCGACCATCTCTCAGCAAATACAACCAGATGCGAAGCAAGTTCACGACTACCGAAGAATCACGGGCCCTAGGCGCAAGTATTGTACTCAGCAAAAAAGAAGCCAAAACCAACGCAGTGATCATGGCAGCCAAGAACAAGGAAGTCGAAGAAGGTATCAGTGTCCCACATTTATTCAATCCGTCGCAGTATTTCTTCAATGTCCTTGACAAGATCAAGAATTCTGAACTGTTTTCGCTACTGAAATCGATGCCCAAGGGTGCTGTTTTGCACGCTCACGATACAGCCCTCTGCAGCGTGGACTTCCTTATCAAGTTGACATACAGGGACAACCTGTATGTGTGCAGTGACGAGAGTGGCGATGCTAAGCAGTTCATTTTCTCTGAATCGATGCCCTCCACGGTAGTATCGGACTGCTCCTGGGAACTGATGTCGGTTGTGCGCGAAGCAAGTGGCGCTGAGGAGTACGATGCCTACCTCCAAAATCGCTTTTCTCTATACCAGAGTGCTCCACTTGAAGATAACAACGCCATCTGGGTAAAATTTGGAGGAATATTCCGACTGGTCGATGGGCTGCTAACATATGCACCAGTATGGGGAGATTACTTCTACCAGGCGCTAGAGGAATTCTATGCCGACGGTGTTCAGTATTTGGAATTCAGAACAACTCTACCAGTGGTAAGTGCTGATATAATCCTTCATTAGTATGAGGAGTCACCTATAACACACGATTTACTTAAATTCACAGCTCTACGACTTGCTTGGAACTTCCTACACCAATTTAGACACAGCTCGCATCTACCAAAACAAATTATCGGCCTTCAAAGCTCTGCACCCAGACTTTATTGGCGCCAAATTGATCTACGCCCCAGTTCGAGCTGTTGAAAGTACGACTGTGGCTGAGTATGTTAAAACCGCTATCGAATTGAAGGTAAGTCATCTCAACATCCCACACCCGCACAATATTCAATTCCGCATTTCTTTACAGGCCCAATTCCCCAACTTCTTCGCCGGCTTCGATTTGGTTGGTCAAGAGGAACTCGGCAAACCGCTGATTGATTTTATGCCTGAACTGTTGTCAGTCCCCGTCGATATTAACTTCTTCTTCCATTCTGGAGAGACCAACTGGTATGGCTCGACCACTGATGAGAATCTCATCGATGCTGTCCTCCTCGGCACAAAGCGAATCGGCCATGGTTTCGCCCTCAACAAACATCCTGAAGTGCTGGCCAACATAATAAAGAACGGTATTGCTGTCGAAGTGAATCCAGTTTCGAATCAAGTCCTGCAACTGACTTCCGATTTAAGGAACCACCCATGTGCTCAATTATTCGCCGAAGGCTATCCTGTGGTCATATCTTCTGATGATCCTTCGTTCTGGCGTGCCACACCATTGACCCACGACTTTTATGCCGCCTTCCTGGGCATCGCATCGGCTAAGGCTGACTTGAAGTTACTCAAGCAATTGGCCATCAACTCGATTGAGTACAGCGCCATGAGCACGGCTGAGAAGAGGATGGCTTTCGCCAAGTGGCAGAGCAGGTGGGACAAATACGTCGCTAGCCTTGGCAACTAGAGAGACTTCGAGTGTGAATTCACTCATTCAGCTCGAGTTTCGAGGTAATGGGTGACTTGGTTCATGTGGAATCGTGTTTTTTTTTTTAAATAAAGTGTCCTACATATCGAAACTGATTTTCATTGCTCAATATTTTGGTTTTTAAATATCCTTTCTCGGTTGGAATGTGATTTTAACCTTTTTGGGAAGAGTGGCCGATTTTATCGATTGTACCTACACAATTCTACCATTAAGTCCATTTGACATGTGAACGTCTATCTCTCGTTACAGTGATTAGCGGTTGAACTTTCTTGTGACTTAAATCGCTTGTATGCCTTGTAAGACGGATGGATTTTGGGAAGCCATTTACGATTTATAGTATTTGAGTTTGGGTTTATTTTTTACATGAGATTGGTTAAAGTTTTCTTATACACAATCCCCAATTTAAAATCTCGAAAGTTTAATGCGGTAAATACTGCCCTTGAGATTTGTCAATTGTCATTGCGGATGCAAGCCGCACCGTTTCCGCAAGCGTTTAAAATGGATTGGTAAGTCAGGCGGAACAACTGGGATTTGTGGTACCACAATATCGTCTCCTTTGGGATTCCATTTAAGTATTATTGCGTCGATAACGTCGTTCATCAGGTTTTTCACCGCAACCTGAGTGGTATAAAAGAGACGTGGTTGGTTCTTAAGTCGCAAGATTATGACTACCAATCCGACTTTCAGTCGGAGATTGTAAGGTAGTAATCCGGGTAATTCCAGCGATTTTAAAAACTCTGTTGGATAGTTGAGGACATCATCGTGGTAAGTTACGAAATCCACTGATCAACCAATCGTGTTTTTTTTTTTTGCTAATTTTGTGTAATGTTTGGATGAACCTTTCGGATTGTGTCAATAGGGATTTTGCCGTTGCAAATGTCCAGCAATTGCTTTGAAAATACATCTCCAGATTGGGCGTTAAGCAGCTTTCTCACGCATGTCCGTAGTTTGGGTTTCTTGAATTGTTTCCTCAAAAACGGACGACTTCAAACATGAATTAAGTTCATCGACTGGCATTGACCGTGGATTCACTGGAAAACGTACGCCGAGAATCACCTGCCAACAGAATCAACGCACGTTTTTGCTGAAAGTTTTTTCGAACTTATTCCCTTAAAGGATCGCAATCATATCGTTTTTCTCGTCGCAAGGCTTGATCATGTGCGTCGAGCATCAGACGACTGAGAGCTGTTATGCCTTAGTCTGATAATACCTTGTTTTGGAATTAATTAAAAAGAAAAAACGAATTTTTCGGACAAAATGAGAAACAACACAAAAACAATGACAAATCAGTTGTTTACATCTTGAGAGTATAACGAACAAAACAAAATTAATTAACAAATCATGTAGCTATCGTGGAGAGTGCATACAAATCCCTCGCTAGATCCACAAAAAAGTCTCTCAAGTGTCCGCAATATCCTATCTGCCGTAATATGTAAACAGCCTGATTGAAGAGGTATTTCAGGTTCCAGGTTTATTCCGGACGGTAGAGCCACTAAGAACAAAAAAAAGCAAGAAATGACCGGCATTATGGTCCCGGCATTATGGTTCTCGCAGCAACAGGTCCACTGGTAATTTGATGACTTATCTCACCTAAAACTAAAATCAATTAATCCACCATGGTGGTGAAAGTAAAATGTTTTTTGGGCATCAAAGTCTCTTTGTCGAAAATGCTCATTTTTTGAATCGATGAAACTCTTTTTCTATGGGTTTGAAATTTCCTCTCAAAAAAGGGTGGTTAAATTTTAAGGGCCGATGTTGATTTTGAAAAAAACACAAATTATTTAAGAAATTATTGTCATTTCTTTTTATTATGATAACATAGGTATGGTTCAATTATACGCAGAACAAATTATTGGCCAAATGGCCGCTGTGACCTCGGCGGCACACCTTCATCCGATGGTCCAAATAATGATGACGCTGAGGCATAATCGAGGTTCTATACCGTTAACGTTCCGAATGATCTCATCCTTTAGCTCTGGAATTGTTGCTAACTTATCGACGTACACATTTTCTTTGAAATAACCACAAAGAAAGAAGTCCAACGGCGTCAAATCACCAAATTTTGACATCGCCACCAGGTGAGATAACACGGCCATTGAATTTGACGCCCAAAAGACCCATTGTTTCGTTACTTGTGTGGCAAGTGGCACTGTCCTGTTGAAACCACATACCGTCCACATCCATATCTTCCAATTCGGGCCATAAAAGTTCGTTATAATCTCACGATAGCGAACATCATAGGCAGTAACTGCCTGACCGGCCGCATTTTGGAAAAAAAATACGGCCCGATGATGCCGCCAGCCCATAAACCGCACCAAAAAGTCACTCTTTATGGGTGCATTGGTTTTTCGACAATCACTCTTGGATTATCATTCGCTCAAATGTGGCAATTCTGCTTATTGACGAGTTCACTGATTTAAAAATGAGCCTCATCACTGAAGATGATTTTCTTCAAAAATTGGTCATCCACTGTTGCCATTTCTTGCCACCATTCTGACCATTAACGACGCTTGAAATGGTCAAGAGGCTTTAGTTCTTGAGTCAATTGCACCTTGTAAGCGTGTAAATGCTAGTCTCTATGCGTAATGTTCATCAGCGACGAGCGTGGGGGAGCAATTGTTGGGCACGACGATGAGTTGAGGTGGACGGATCTTCAGCTACACTATCGCGAAAAGCCGCAATATATTCTGCAGTACGAGCTGTATGAGCATGCACTGGTGTTCTTACATCTCCTACAGACCCGGTTTGCTAAAATTTTTGCACGATTTTTCCTATTGTACGCACATTTGGACGATTAAATTGACCGAAAAAAACACGAAGTTCACGATATGCATTTTGATTTGAACGTCCATTTTCATAATAAGCCTGAATAACTTTAACGCGCTACTCGATTGTGTGTCTTTCCATGGTTCAAATTGACTTAGTCTGAAATAAAGAAATGTCAAATGAAATGCAGTAAAACACTTGACTCTTAGGTGTTGTTCACATTCAACATCGGCCCTTAAAATCTAACCATCCGTTATTTATTTCAAATTGTTTTGGATGGTTTCAAGCCTTTTACTGTTAAATAAATGCATGGCTCTGTTTCTTTCTGATTTTTTTTTCGATAAGCTCTAATCTGCAATTTTTAATCAAATAAATTTCTTTGCTGATAAGAGTACCCTCAGTACCTTCATTCTCAAATCTACGCCCAGAACAAAAACGACAAAACGTGTTATTTCGGTAAATTACGACCTCGACAGCATGATTGAATGGGTAGTCCACTGGAGTGACACTTAATGCTTCCAAAAATAATCCTGCCCTCTGTTGTCTAAACAAAACCAAAAATCTGCATTCATATACATCGTTGAAGCTAAAAAAACGTTCCCTGCTCTCGGATTGCGTGTTAGTAACGACCTACTTTGAAACGATGATAACATTCAAAGTCATCAAAAATGCAACGAAAATACCTAGGTTTCCTTAATCTATGCAAAACATATTCCACCCCTTCATATCTTGAATCAATATAAGGTGCGCCATATTTTATGTCGGCATGTGAATATAGAATATTTTTGACATTTAATAATCGATTGACTTGAATAGACATGTTTGTGAAACTGTAATACAACACAATTTTAATGATGAATCGTTTGACACAAAAACATTGCGTTGAAATAGTGACGCTGTACATTGAAAACAGAACTTCAGTTGTATTATCTTGTCGAAAATATCATGACCCTCCCAGACAAAAACATTTGCCGTTTGGTGTCGAATTTTGTTGTGGGAGATCGTCGACATGCCGTTCATCAATGCCCAGGGCGTTCCAATAAACTGTACAAAGTGGCGAGAGATAGTATTGCCGAGAACCGACATGTGTCGTTTCATCGCCGCGCTTAGCTTTTTAGCGTAAGTCGCATTTGAAGATTTATATTAGTCTCCTTGTAAAGTGTAAATTCCTCAATGACAGGCCGTCCACGTCACTTGGAATACGGCCTAACAGTCGCTTGAATGCTTGACACTGAACCTGTTTTTTTGATATGAAAAAATTGATGAATCGACGAGGACCACTCTACACTCTCTGTTACAGTTAGCAAGCAAAATGAATGCATTTGGGTAACCGAAAATCCTCACGAGATCCATGGAAAACTTTTGCATGACCAGAAAGAGCATTTTTTGGCCGACGCGACGCGACGATTCGACGTTAGCGCCAAAACCATCATTCGAACATTTTTTTTCAGAGCAGGGCAGACAGTTGAGATAATCCATAGGGCTTTTCATGACTCTGAGAAAGGTCTGGACGATTACTGGTTTCAACAAAACGGTGAGCCGTGCCTTACTGTAACTAACAGAATACACACTTGCACCGAAAATTCCCTGCTGTCAACAAGTGGTGACACTTACCAGATCTCCAGGTTTGACCACTCTGAACTTATTTTTGTGACGAACTCAAGGCAGACATTCGTGACGAAAAAAACCATATGCCGCCCAAATTGATCGAAAAAGGGATGGAAAGCGCAGCAAAGAGGACACAATTTGCTTTGGTTAATAGAGGAGACCACTTGATGGATGTTAATTTTAAAAAGCTAAAAGATATTATACACGAGTCCCGCATCGTCTTCTTTATAAAGGCCAACTACAACTAGATCTTGAATACTGTTTTGGAGTTCTTCGCCGAAAGATACACTAAACCAAAGATTATAAAGCCATACAGATGACGCACTGAGAACAAAAAACAAAAACTTTTGCTCACTAGCTTCATGATATGGGAGGGCGGTTTGCACATGCTATAATGAGAAACAAGTTCCAAATATAGCCCGCCATAGGAACATTTTTCTTGTATGCAGTGCGTCATCTGTATGGCTTTATAATCTTTGACTGATTTTACCAGACTCTATCTGAAGACATAATAGAATCCGCCTCAACCTCCTTTCTTTTTACACAGTGAAGTTCTGTGTCTCTATTACTTATAAAGCGTCTTCCAATCGGGACTTCCGAACTTTGACAATTCATATCGGCCATATTGTTAAAGTTACATCTGTCGAATTGGCTGTCACTCATTAGTTCTGGTTTGCCAAACCACCCTGAACGGACATAGCGTTTAACAGCGCGTCTAAATAATTTCAAGTCGCTCACAAGAACTCGGCCTTTCACAGACCACAACTTGGCGATTTTCGCTTCGTGACTTGGGCCAGCATCCGTACAAAACTCAACTGACCACATAGCTGAATGAAACCGACCATAGACAACGGCAAGTGCGTGTTCGCTAAATGGGCTCTGGAGGT
Organism: Rhingia rostrata; assembly: GCA_949824845.1. NCBI lineage: Eukaryota > Metazoa > Arthropoda > Insecta > Diptera > Syrphidae > Rhingia > Rhingia rostrata. Next base: position 21,589,170 of record OX463757.1, read on the forward strand.
GTAAGGAACTGACCCTAATTTTCATCGAAAAATCATCGTCAATGATAAGGCATATTACTGGATGACTGGGTAAGTCGACAAACAAAATTGTAGAATTTGGGTCGATACAAATCCACATGAGATCCAAGACAGCCCAATGCATCCTCGAAGAGTCACTGTTTGGTGTGGATTTTTAGGCTAGCGTTGTCATCGGTCCATATTTTGTTGATATCGTCAACGGCGAACGCTATAGGTCGATGATTAACAACATCTTTTGGCCTGAATTGGATGATATGGATACCAACGAGATGTGGTTTCAACAGGAGGGCGCTATGCCTCACACAGATCACGCCACATAAGAAATTTTGCACGAGCGATTCGAGAGCATGGTCATCTTACTTTGGGACTTTTTCTTGTGAATTTTTTCTTATGTGCACAATTGCAAACATTTTCAAAATCCGCCCACGGCCGCGCCCAATTTTAACAAAAACGTTACTTTTGGTCAAACATAGACGAACGAGTTTGGGGGGTTTACCAAAACTAGACATGGCTCTGTATAGTTAGTCTCTATAAATGCTATCATATGCGGCTCTGAAATTTATGAATAGCTTGTGGTTATCGATTTGGACTTCTTGGGTTTGTTCCAGGATCTGCCTAAGTGTGAAAATATTATCAGTAGCGGACTGTTCTGGCCTTAAACCACACTGATAAGGGACGATCAGGTTGTTGGTAAATCCTTTTAGGCATTGACATGTAACGGCAGATAGGATCTTGTGGGCGATTTAGAGGAGACTTATGTCTCTGTAGTTGGCGCAGTTCAGAGGGTCTTCTTTTTAGCTGAGGTTCCATTTTGAAGGCATGCTTTCATCCGACCAAACTTGGCTTATGAATTAGTGGATGCAACTTACCCTTACCGGAATTATTTCTGGCAGCCTTGTTAGTTTAGATATTGACATCCTCCCTTCAATTAGGTCGGGTTGTTGGCAGTTTTTTCTTTCGTTCTGCCTGACAGCGTCATGCTGTTTGTCATCGTCTGCATAAGAAGTTCCTCCATGTCCCGAGCATCGACTGTGTCTCAACTACGGTATCTCCTCGTTCATCTCGACAGGATTCTGTTCGAGCCTTGTATCATTGGCCTTGACGTTTTATACTTATTGATTTTTTTCTTTTTACTGAAAATCTGGGGTTTTTTCGTCCTTCCTTGTCTAAAAAGCTCAATAGCAGCTATCGCTTTCACCTGCAATTTACACATGCAGGTTCGCCTAAGGGTAACAAGCCGTATAGTTCGTGCCAACTATTCTAAGCAGACTGTGTATAGTGTCGCTGTTTTCCACTTCTTATCAACAGTCCCACCTATAAGTTTAGCAAGTCAAGTTCAGTTAGATGAAACCAGTGTCTGATGGTATTCCCTTGCAGGAAAATTGAGCGATTTATGTGTAGTCCAAGTTATTACGACTGGGCTTCGAAAAGTTAAAGCCAAATAGAGTTTGCCTTCGTTCTACAACATCCAACCATCCATTAGCATCCGATTAGCTGAATATAGGAAATTGTCAAGTCCATACTTTTGGACTGGTAAAGAAATCTGGTATTCCAGATATTCAAGGCAGAGCAAACATTTTCAACCGAGGATTTTGTTTTTCTTTTTGAATTATTTCGCAAGGAAATCGAAACAATCATTTCGCGATTCATGTCTAGTGCGCCACTTAATAATTTGTTTCCTTATAAACAGCGCGGTTTATTGTTAAACCCCCGAAAGCGCCAACAGCTTGATAAATTTCGCCGATAAGTGTAAACAATTTAAAATATCACTACCACTCTGACACTATAGAGGTTTGCTTACAATCTAAGCCTTCAAGGAACTTAGTAAAGAGACAAGAGTTAAGCAAAGAAAGGACATTCTTCACCCGCTAATATAGAGGGACAGGTTCGCTAAAATAATTTTAACTTTGAAATTTTCAACATTTTTTCGAAAAAAATCAGCACCGAAAAAATCCCCTAACAGACAGACCTTCTTCCCAGTAAGATCTAAATAACCAACTAAGGGGATATTTGCAATTAAAAAAAGGGATAATCTAGGAAACTTTATTGAAAATCACGATTCCATATGAACCAAGTCACCCATTACATAAAAACTTGACATAACTGAATATCTGGATGCGTATTTTGTAAGCCTCTCTAGTTGCCAAGGCTGGCGACGTATTTGTCCCACCTGCTCTGCCACTTGGCGAAAGCAATCCTCTTCTCAGCCGTGCTCATGGCGCTGTACTCAATCGAGTTGATGGCCAATTGCTTGAGTAACTTCAAGTCAGCCTTAGCCGATGCGATGCCCAGGAAGGCGGCATAAAAGTCGTGGGTCAATGGTGTGGCACGCCAGAACGAAGGATCATCAGAAGATATGACCACAGGATAGCCTTCGGCGAATAATTGAGCACATGGGTGGTTCCTTAAATCGGAAGTCAGTTGCAGGACTTGATTCGAAACTGGATTCACTTCGACAGCAATACCGTTCTTTATTATGTTGGCCAGCACTTCAGGATGTTTGTTGAGGGCGAAACCATGGCCGATTCGCTTTGTGCCGAGGAGGACAGCATCGATGAGATTCTCATCAGTGGTCGAGCCATACCAGTTGGTCTCTCCAGAATGGAAGAAGAAGTTAATATCGACGGGGACTGACAACAGTTCAGGCATAAAGTCAATCAGCGGTTTGCCGAGTTCCTCTTGACCAACCAAATCGAAGCCGGCGAAGAAGTTGGGGAATTGGGCCTGTAAAGAAATGCGGAATTGAATATTGTGCGGGTGTGCGATGTTGAGATGACTTACCTTCAACTCGATAGCGGTTTTAACGTACTCAGCCACAGTCGTACTTTCAACAGCTCGAACTGGGGCGTAGATCAATTTGGCGCCAATAAAGTCTGGGTGCAGAGCTTTGAAGACCGATAATTTGTCTTGGTAGATGCGAGCAGTGTCTAAATTGGTGTAGGAAGTTCCGAGCAAGTCGTAGAGCTGTGAATTTAAGTAAATCGTGTGTTATATGTGACTCCTCATACTAATGAAGGATTATATCAGCACTTACCACTGGTAGAGTTGTTCTGAATTCCAAATACTGAACACCGTCAGCATAGAATTCCTCTAGCGCCTGGTAGAAGTAATCTCCCCATACTGGTGCATATGTTAGCAGCCCATCGACCAATCGGAATATTCCTCCAAACTTTACCCAGATGGCGTTGTTATCTTCAAGTGGAGCACTCTGGTATAGAGAAAAGCGATTTTGGAGGTAGGCATCGTACTCCTCAGCGCCATTTGCTTCGCGCACAACCGACATCAGTTCCCAGGAGCAGTCCGATACTACCGTGGAGGGCATCGATTCAGAGAAAATGAGCTGCTTAGCATCGCCACTCTCGTCACTGCACACATACAGGTTGTCCCTGTATGTCAACTTGATAAGGAAGTCCACGCTGCAGAGGGCTGTATCGTGAGCGTGCAAAACAGCACCCTTGGGCATCGATTTCAGTAGCGAAAACAGTTCAGAACTCTTGATCTTGTCAAGGACATTGAAGAAATACTGCGACGGATTGAATAAATGTGGGACACTGATACCTTCTTCGACTTCCTTGTTCTTGGCTGCCATGATCACTGCGTTGGTCTTGGCTTCTTTTTTGCTGAGTACAATACTTGCGCCTAGGGCCCGTGATTCTTCGGTAGTCGTGAACTTGCTTCGCATCTGGTTGTATTTGCTGAGAGATGGTCGGGACTGACTTCCAAAGCCATTCTTATCGATGAATGCTGCTGCAGTGCTAATGATTGCACTTTCGTCGAGTGGCGTCGAATTCGCCGTTGCGAACACAATGCAGAGGAGAGCAGTCAAGCTGAGTAGACGATTCATTTTGGACTATGGAAAATCATGTTCCCAACTGCTTATATATACGTTTAGGCAATCTTGAATGAATCATTGATAAATAGAGCCATCTGTGTTGTCATATGTTCTCGGTGAAAAAGTAAACAAATAGCGGCTCACGTGTCGTTGGTTGATCAATGTTAGATTCTGAGCTCCATAAATATGATAATTCAATCAAATTCAAGATTGAGCATCCGAACCCTAAGCTGACATCCAGAAAAAAGGGTTTAATGCATAAGGAAGGATAACCAACAGTGGCATTTACTGTGGTACGAGTTGAAGTGAACATAATCAGCGAGGACACGTTGGTGATGTCCGGACAATCAAACTTACCGCATTACTATAACTGTCCGAAAGCTCCGTGGGGTCTACACCCCCTCGGAGCGATTTCTTGATGCACCCATGATGGAAAACGTATAGATAGACTGCTACCAATTCTTACACTAGCTCCTCGTTGTGTCCACAAGCAGGAGTGCTTACATTTTTTAGATCCTCCCACTGCCACAGGCATTTTTAGAAAAACGTCGTTTTCCCCAGAAGATATTAAGAAAATATCATCGTCTATGTTCCAGAACTCAAAAGTTTTTTTTACCAAAGAATAGTTTTTGTGGTCGTTTTCATAAAAAGGCAAGTGGGGGGGTGCACGTACGTAGCTTTTCCTTTCACTGCGACGGATTTGGTTATTTGATGGTTGGTATTAAAATTTCAAAGATAAAAAATTCAAAGATTCCTACGAGGAACTGCAATTACAAGGACTTTTAGTTATTCAATAATTGGCCAAAACTGCAAATTGCCCTAAGGAATAGCTGGGCCAATATACTAATTGTTAGCCAATTGCTGCAAACGGTAACTAATAGTGACAAATGTATGACATTTTAATAAATTTTCTCAAATATTTTACAAGGACCTGAGACTTTACCTTCTAAGGCCTAAATCCAAAAGTCGGTTTCCATATTTTCTCAAAAAAAATAAAAAAAAAGTAAATTTTGTTGGACCTACTATATTTATAACATTTTTGTATGCGTAGGTTTTTTAAAAATCGAATAAAACACTCAAATTTGCATCCAATATTCAAAATTTTTATTGTAATCGATAATTAGGCCTTTGCCCTTTGCTTTTTAGAGACAAGGTGTAAATGTTGTCCGCGGCTCCGTTTTGAATGGTCCATTCATAAGGTCCAATTTTGCGTCACTTTTTCGAACATTTCGGCCTGTATTTCAATAATAACGCGTGTAATGTTAACATGTAAGGCTTCAATCGTGTTCGACTTGTCCACATAGACCAACGACTTTACATAACCCCACAAGAAATAATCAAGAGGCGTGAAATCGCATGATCTTGGCGGCCAACTCTTAGGGCCATTTCGAGAGATAAGCTGCACACCAAATTCGTCCTTCAACATTGTTTCACTAGCTATGTGGCATGTGGCACCGTCTTGATGAAACCACATGTCAACCAAGTTTAACTCAGCCAACTGGGGCAAAAAAAAAATCGCGTGTCATCGCTCGATATCGCTCCCCGTTGATGGTAACGATTCTTCCACGGTCGTCTTTGAAGAAAAATGGACCGATGATTCCACCAACCACACCAAACTGCCATTTTTTTCGGGATGCATCTGTAATTTTTGTATGGCATGTTGCTGTTCATCAGTCCAGATGCAACAGTTTTGCTTATTTACGTATCCGTTGAGCCAGAAATGAGCCTCATCGCTGAACACAATTTTTCGATAAAACAGCGAATTTTCATGGAGCTGTTCTAAGGCCCATTCACCAAAAATTAGACATTGTGGTAGGTCAGGTCATTCGGCTTCAATTCCTGCACAAGATGAATTTTATAGGCTTTCAAACCCGGATCGACACGTAAAATTTTCCCTGTGGTTGGGTAACACCAAAGATATTACTTGATACAAGAAAAACTGTTCTATGGGGGGTCGTACTGGCACAGCCCGTCATATATTTGGATTTCGTTTCTCATGTGTGCACGTATCCGTACCTTGAAGCTGGTGAGCAAAAGTTTCTATTTTTTGTTCTCAATGCGTCATCTGCGTAGTTTTGCCCAATTTGCTGAGCCCGGCGACGAATTGACATTTCACGATCTTCAACGCTTGAAATCTACGACTGCAATATTCTCACTGTACGCATGTGAGTCAATGGATTAATGTCCAACAAAGTAAATTTGGTGCGAAATTGTTTGATAACGGCACGAATTGTTGATTCACCAGGTCGATTATGACGACCATAATATGGTCGTAACAAACGGAGCACATTTTGCACAGAGCACGAATTTCGATAATAAATTTCAACAATTTGCAATCGTTGCTCGTTTGTATCGGGGTTTTTAACAGGGACGCTACAAAAGTTGAGCGACAGGGACAGCAAACGACGCCATATTTCTTGCCGCTCTTTTGATATTTCTATTCAGTAAGGTTTGCCATTTCATGATGGAAAGATATACGATCCAACAATGAGTCGAAATTATTAAAATTTACAACCGAAATTCGGAGTCAGTGGCCTCAACGTTAAGAGCGCTACGTCCAATTTATGGTCGTCATAATCGTCCTAGCAGATCAACAATTGAGCGTCTAAGGGAAAAATTTCAATCCACAGCCACAGTACAAAATGTTCCCGTGCCAGTGAGACAAAGAAGTGCCCGTAGTGTCGAGAATATTGCCGCCGCTGACGCTTCAGTTGATGAAAGCCCAAATGTGTATCTCGCACGTGGTTCTCAAGCGTTGGGCATCTCTGTGACGTCGTCGTGGCGAATTTAGCGAAAAAATCTTGGCCTACATCCTTACAAAATTAAATTGACGCAAGAACTGAAGCCGCTTGACCACCAGAAGCGTCGTATATTCATGAATTGGGCTGAGCAACAACTTGAAAATGATTCGGATTTTCATCGAAAAATCATCTTCGGCGATGAGGCTTATTTCTGGCTGAATGGCTTAGTCAATAACGTACGTCACACGTACTCCATGAGTCATCATTGCACTCCGAAAAAAATTACGGTTTGGTGTGGTTTATGGGCCGGCGGCGTCCGTGGGCCGTACTTCTTCCGTGATGATCAATACCGGCATGTTACTGTGATTGGGAATCGCTACCGTTCAATGATAACCGCCAACTACAGAGGCATGAGTCTCCTCAACATCGCCTACAAAATTCTATCTGCCGTAATATGTGAACGCCTGAAACCGTTTACCAACAACCTGATTAGCCCTTATCAGTGTGGTTTTAGGGCAGGAAAGTCCACAACCGATCAACTTTTCACACTTCGGCAAATCGTGGAAAAAAACCCAAGATGTCCAAATCGATACCCACCACCTATTCATCGACTTCAAAGCCGCATATGACAGCATTTATAGAGACGAACGATACAGAGCCATGTCTAGTTTTGGTATATCGCCCAAACTCGTCCGTTTGTGTAGGATGACTCGCTGCTCCATCAGGGTAGGAAACGACCGCACTGACACATTCGATATCAAAAAAGGAATTAGGCAAGGCCGCTGTCATGGGACTTCTTCAATCTGATTCGTGAGAGGATTGTGCAAAACTCACGAGCCAACATCAGAGGCACAATTTGACAAAAAATCGGTAAAACTACTAGCATACGCCGACGATATAGACATCATTGGTAGGACCCAACGTGATGTCATAGCCACGTTTGCTAGTATAGAGATGGAAGCGGCAAAAATGTGTTTAGCAGTAAATGATGATACGAAGTATATGCTGTCAACACGAAAGGACACACAACATCGACGAATTGGACAGAACGTCACCATTGACAGATATAACTTTGAGGCAGTACGGGACTTTATCTATCTCGGTTCCGATATTAACTCTGACAACAAAATCTCGTCAGAAATTAAACGAAGAATTACTCTTGCCGACCGCGGTTTCTTCGGGCTAAGAAGGCAATTCTGTAGTTAAGCCCTAACTTGAACTACTAAGGAGATCCTATATAAGACCCTTATCATCCCAGTCCTGCTCTACGGCGCTGAAGCATGGACCGTGTCAAAAGCGGATGAAGAAATCCTTGGTCGATTTGAGAGGAAAATTCTTCGAAAAACCTTCGGTCCCGTTTGCGTTGACGGGCTATGGAGACGAAGATCCAACCAAGAACTATACCAGCTGTACAGCGACATGCCCCTTGCCAAAAAACTCCGCATTGGACGTTTAAGATGGTTAGGACATGTAGAACGAATGGACACCAATACTTCGGCTCGCAGAGTCTTCGATTCCTAGCTAGATGCGGACGCAGTAGAGGAAGACGTTGTCTGAAGTTTTCTTTGAAACCGACCTCAGCCAACTTGAAGTGCGCAACTGGAGGCAGTTAGCTGAGTACCGGGTTAATTGGAGAGGCATGTTTGTTGAGGCCAAGGTTCATTCCGGACCGTAGCGCCACTTAAGTATGTGAGTAAGACCGAATACAGGTTGTTTCAAGAAAAGGAGACACCGATAAGCTTCCATATCCGTGTTCGGTTGTACTCTCAAATACATAAATTTTTTCATTTAAAGCTAGACCATCAAATGTCTCAAATGTCTCCACAAGATGTGCGGCAAAAACGTCTGCCTTTTCCTAACCGCTTTTTTGTCCAAGCTTCTTAAGTCACCCTAATGAGTGGAACAGCTTTTTTTTTGGCCGTTTTATGATTCCAATTGCTTTCCGGAGGGTATAATTCTTTTCCAGTTGTTAGGCTTCGTAGATTCGTTTCAACTGCATGTTTTTTTTTTAAATTTTTAATCAAATTTGATAGCAAGTTGCAAGTGGCCATGGCTCAGAGGAATGCGTAGTTGACCTGCAGCCAAACGCTTCAGGCTCAAGCCCTAGCTTCGGCAGCATTCCTTTTCTACAAAAATCGACAGCTTATCTGAACCTACCTATGCGATAATATGAGACATGTAGGTTTATGTTTATTGGCTTTCCTTGTATGTGTCTTTCTATCTCTCTCTGTTGTATTCATTTCTTGCTTTGTCCCAGACGATGGCCTCTGTCGCCAGTGCTGTTACGTGTCTGTAGTTTGTTGCATTCATGTGCGAATTACTGTGATGTCAATGTCAATGTCAATGACAGCAAGTTACTCAACCGATTTAAATAATCTTGGGGAGCAATTGTTTGTTGCCATCTCTTATAAGTTTTTTTCTTTTTGGTCTAAACATTCCCGTGGGTACTTGATATTACGATAGCTCACCATTTTGCTTTGTTGAGGAGCATTATTCCATGGTGAATTTTGAACGGTGTCGGTAAAGGAATCAATTGAGTCTTCAAGTTCAATCGGGATCTACCCCAAGTCGGATTTTATTTCCAATATCGTTTTGACACCTTCACAGGTGGCTTTCCCCCATTGTTGGTTTCGGTTGTTTTCTAATTCTAATGAGTTAATCGCTTCGTGTTAGAATAACCGGAGAATCATCACAGAAAAGATAAAAACATTCTTCAGCGTTGATTCGATTGGACGGTTCACCTTTTACAATGAAAAAAATCGGTTAAGTTCGGCATTTTTGTAACATCAGTTGGCTAGCAACATGGTTTTCCCGTTGAATAAAAATCAGGATTGTACATTCTTCCTAAAGCATCTTACCTTTCTGTTATGTGCATCTAGATCCACAGAATGTATGTTTTGCATTAAAGTCCCCTACGATGGCAAAACACTGTCCAAGGCAATTAAGCATGTTTTCAAAGTCGGACAAGATCTTGAGAATTCGAAAAGTAGGACCTCTAATTCTAATCCTTGTGTAAGTTTAGTAAGGTCATAAAAATTCAAGGCTCCACTACTGAAACACTAAACGTAAACCTAAATGCTCATCCTAAAGATTTCGAAGACATTTTAAGGCGTCTGCATCTCGATAACAAAGTTCACTTGAGAGGCCCATTAGCTTTGGGATCGATACCAAATTGCAGCTCTAGCTAGGAAAACAATCTTTATTTCGACTGGCAAACATGTTAGAAAGTTATATAACGTTCGGCTTAAGCCATCTGTTATAACATAAACCATGAAATATATAATTAAATTCATTTAACTGTTGTTAGTATCTGCAAACAAAGCTATTAGGTTAAAAGTTGTATAAACAAACTTCAGACTAGTTTGAATGAAAGTTTATATCAACTAAATATTTGAAATTGCGTTTGGATAACTATTGACAAATAAATATATTTTTCATCAATATGTGTCAATATGTTATGCTGCTCGTTTCCTTATACGGTAAATAGGTAAAAGTTTGGAAGATAAAATAGACATGTGCCGAAAGTCACGTAGATACTTGCTATAGGCAAAGTGTAAAATTTTACTTTTCCTCAATTCATTCGAGTAACGTTCACTTTTTTTTTTGGATGGAAATATTAAAAATGGAATGGGATCCGATCGCACCGGACTATAGCCTTTTGATATCTACGTGTTGATTTATTTATTTTATTTCATTTGAATTTTTCCTTTTTTTATAAATATTTCTCAAAAGCACTTCAAAAACCTATACGAACAAAATTTTACTATAGAATATGTGATTTATGAAACAAACACTTTAACACTACCTGTTAGAACTGGGTGGCCGCTCGGGTTAGTCTAGCCAGTGCGCTACGATTTTTTACAAAAAGGTATTAGAGTAGGTACCCCAATTCACACTAATTAACGAATGTATAGTGAAAAAATTCAACACTTTCTATAAAGACTCAATCCTATGCTTCAATTGGAATGGACCAGTCATGTTCGAATTTCCATAGAACCAACCCACTCTTCCCGACAGACATTTACTTGCGTCTGATCCTGACACAATGCACGACTTTCCTTCTCATCTGGTGTTCTATAATTCTAGGTCACCGACTCTTCTCCATACTTAACCTCTTTCTGCACACGATCTTCATCCCATCATTCTTGTTTTCAGATTACATATACAGCTGTCTTCTTAGGGATTAAACGTTACTTCGTTATTCCGTTGGTATGGGTGCAACTAAGTGGTTAAATTCTAAGGGCCGATGTTGATTTTCAATAAAACACAAATTGCTGAGGAAATTACTGTCATTTCTTTTTGTTATGATAAAACTGGAATGGTTCAATTATTAATGAAGCAAAATATTGGCCAAATGGCTACCGCTACCTAGGCGGCACACCTCCATCCGATGGTCCAAATTTTCGATGACGCTGAGGCATAATCGAGGTTCTATGCCGCTAATGTGCCGAATTATCTCATCCTTTAGCTCTGGAATTGTTGCTAACTTATCGACGTACACATTTTCTTTCAAATCACCCCAAAGAAAGAAGTCCAAAGGTGTCAAATCACCAAATTTTGACATTGCCACCATGCGATATAACACGGCCATTGAATTTGACGCGCAAAAGAGCCATTGTTTCGTTAGCTGTGTGGCAAGTGGCACCGTCCTGATAAAACTACATATCGTCCACATCCATATCTTCCAATTCGGGCCATAAAAAGTTCATCATCTCACGATAGCGAACACCATTCACAGTAACTGCCTGACCGGCCTCATTTTGGAAAAAATACGGCCCGATGATGCCGCCAGCCCATAAACCGCACCAAACAGTCACTCTTTGTGGGTGCATTGGTTTTCCGATAATCACTCTTGGATTATCGTTCGCCCAATTGCGGCAATTCAGCTTATTGACGAATCCACTGAGGTGAAAATGTGCCTCTTCACTGATGATGATTTTCTTCAAAAATTGGTCATCCACTGTTGCCATTTCCTGCCACCGTTCTGAGCACTGACTACACATGAGATGGTCAATAGGCTTCAGTTCTTGAGTCAATTGTTGCGCCTTGTAAGCGTGTAAATGCAAGTCTTTATGTATAATGTTCCTCAGCGAAGAGCGTGAGAGGTGCAATTGTTGGGAACGACGACGAGTTGAGGTGGACGGCTCTTCAGCAACACTATCGCGAACAGCAACAATATTGGCTGCAGTACGAGCTGTACGAGCATGCACTGGTATTTTCATATCTCCTACAGACCCGGTTTGCTAAAATTTTTGCACAATTTTTTCGATCGTACCCACATTTAGACGATTAAATTGACCGAAATCACGAAGTCTGAATAGCTTTAACGCGTTGCTTGATTGTGTATCTTTCCATTTTCAAATTGAATTATTCTGAAACTGAGAATTGTCATAAGAAATGCAGAAAAGAATTTGACGTTTCGGTCTGTTTAACATTCAACATCGACCTAAAAATTCGACCAACCGTTAGAACACACAACAGATTGAGTTTTTTAAAAGCATGTTACTATGTGCCGGTTCAATCAGACATTATGATACTGTTTACCAACCTTTTGGCTAAATGGAGATTTTTCAGAACACTTTCTCCACTTTGCGACACTAAATAAGTTGCCAAGGAATAAGTCACCAATTGTCAAAATCACTTTTAGGTGTTGACAAAATTGGATCAACACACATTCCTTGAGCTAACTACCTTACTTACTTACTAAAGTGGCGCTTCAGTTCAGAATGAATACAAGCCTCAACCAACATGCCTCTCCAATAAGCCCGGTCCTTAGCTAACTGCCTCCAGTTGCGCACAACATGTTGGTTGAGGTCGGTTTCTACTTGTGCGCGCCACTTAAGGCGAGGTCTTCCTCTACTGCGTCCGACTTCTGGATGGGAATAGAAGACTCTGGTAGCCGGAGTATTGGTGTCCAATAGTTCTACATGTCCTAGCCATCTTTAACGTCCAATGCGGAGTTTTTTTTTTGACCAGGGGCATGTCGCTGTAAAGCTCGAATAGATCTTAGTTGAATCTTCGTCTCCATAGCCCGTCAACGTAAACAGGACCGAAGATTTTTCGAAGAATTTCCCTCTCAAATCGACCAAGGATTTCTTCATCCGCTTCCATGCTTCAGCGCCGTAGAGCAGGACTGGGATGATCAAGGTTTTATATACGATCTCCTTAGTAGTTCGAGTGAGGGCTTTACTACTGAATTGCCTTCTTAGCCCGAAGAAACAGCGGTTGGCAAGAGTAATTCTTCGTTTAATTTCTGACGAGATGTTGTTGCCAGAGTTAATAGCGGAGCCTAGATAGACAAAGTCCCGTACTACCTCATTGTTATATCTGTTCTGTCCGATTCGTCGAAGTTGTGTGTCCTTTCATGTTGACAGCATATACTGAGTCTTGTCCTCATTTACTGCTAAACCCATTTTTGCCGCTTCTTTCTATACCAGCAAACGTGGCTATGACATCACGTTGGGTCCTACCAATGATGTCAATATCGTCGGCGTATGCTAGTAGTTGCACCGATTTATGAGAAATTGTGCCTCTGATGTCAGCTCGGGAGTCTTGCACAATCCTCTCAAGAATCGAACTAAAGAGGTCACATGACAGCGCATCGCCTTGCCTAAATCCTTTTTTGGTATCAAATGTGTCGGTGAGGTCGTTTTCGACCCTGATGGAGCAGCCGGAATTCTTCATCGTTATCCTACACAAACGGACGAGTTTGGGCGGTTTATTGAAACTAAACATGGCTCTGTATATTCCGTCTCCATAAATGCTGTCGAATGAGGCTGTGAAATCGATGAGTAGGTGCTTGATATCAATATGGACTTCTTGTTTTTTTTTTTTTCCGGGAACTGCCTAAGTGTTAAAATTTGGTCGGTTGTGGACTTTCCCGTTCTGTAACCACACTGATAAGGGCCGATCAGGTTGTTGGTAAATGGTTCACATATTTTGGCAGATTGGATCTTCTAGGCGATGTTGAGGAGACTTATGCCTCTGTAGTTGGTGCAGTTCAGAGGGACTCCTCTTATGTGGATCGGCCAAACGACCTAACATAACATTAGGGATCGTCAATAACTACCAAAGGTTCCATTACATCGAAAATTCGATTATATTCTGTTTTCGTTGGTAATACAACCCCAATAAACCGTGCCTCACAAGCGTGCCGTCAAGCTGCATTTCAAGGAATATCACATCCATGCCGTACAGCTCTCAAACCTTACAATCCATAGCTTTGTTTTGACCACACCTTCCCCATTATAATAAAACTAATCCTTATATTTGAGATATTGAGATCCTGGAGGAACAGTATTGGGGTGCCAACATTCGACGTAAATTTGTGTGGTGGCATTGCAGAAGGGTCTAAAAAGTTTTGAAATTCTTTTAAATCTCTATTCCATCGGCTAACAAGCAGAAAATAAGCACAACGCTTAGTTCTCCCAGTTAACGTTAGGTCCGAAATCTGGTTTTACTTAGTGTATGTTTCGGCTTGAGTGCAGTTTAGCCAATAGTATTTGTTTGCGCTAGTATCTATTACTTTTATCGCAATCAGCTATGTATCTCATTCGATCGGTATTCCCCCGACTCAAAATTTTACATTTATCTGTCGCACTACTTGCAGGAGGCTATACAATTGAGACGTTTGTTGAAACTGATTGGTAGCCAAATGCATCCAGAAACAGGAATGTATCTGGTGGAATGTATCTTCGAATTACCTAATATTCTGGAGTGATTCAGATAGAATAATCCGAATAGTAATTCGTTTTCGCTAGAACTTGCCGAACGAGTAAAGAGATTCTTTATATGGTCTTGTATGACATTGTCAATTCTATAAACACCGGAATGATCCAGAAGTATTTTGTCTTAAACGTCGGAAACGTCCTTTATGTCTGCATGGCAGGCTCCGAGATATTTGCGATCGTACACTGTGAGTTTTTTCACATACGATGCTTTAATGTTCCACCACACTGGACTCGCATAAGTCACAGTTGAACGAACGTCTTATATATAAACCTTCTCTATGCTAAAACTAACCTTTGGAAAAAGTATAAGGAAAATCGAAGAGACCGTTCAATCTGAAATCAACACACACAGAAACGTCATTCAATTCCTAAGTAATGCACAACCTATCAGCATTATCCTAATGGAGGACTTACTTAGAATCTCTAACAATATCTGAAGCCCTTCTATCTTGAGTAAAATTATTGTCAGCCATTCGTAGTTATTCAGAGTTAAAATCCGGTCCAAGGCCTACTGATCCCGACTTGTCTAAGGACTCATCTAATTGCGGATTGCAATACGACAATGTCTATGGATTTCTCGATCAAGATTAGAGGCTGTATGCCGATTTGTGGTACCTACCTGACAAAATGAATAAACCCTTCTTTCCTCAATGAATATGTCCTGTTCAGATGAGGAAACGATTTTAGCTTTTACGTAGACAACGCCTCAAAATGTTTGTTAGTCAAATCCGTACCATCCCATTGAAATATTAAAAACTCGCAAAAAAGTAAACAAAATAATTTGACAACACAGATGGCACTAATGATTCATTCCAGATTGGCATAACGTATATAAAAGCAGCTGGGAACATACTTTTCCATAATCCAAAATGAACCGTCTACTCAGCTTGACTGCTCTCCTCTGCATTGTGTTCGCAACAGCGAATTCGACGCCACTCGACGAAAGTGCAATCATAAGCACTGCAGCAGCATTCTTCGATAAGAATGTCTTTGGAGGTCAGTCCCGACCATCTCTCAGCAAATACAACCAGATGCGAAGCAAGTTCACGACTACCGAAGATTCACGGGCCCTAGGCGCAAGTATTGTACTCAGCAAAAAAGAAGCCAAAACCAACGCAGTCATCATGGCAGCCAAGACCAAGGAAGTCGAAGAAGGTATCAGTGTCCCACATTTATTCAATCCGTCGCAGTATTTCTTCAATGTCCTTGACAAGATCAAGAGTTCTGAACTGTTTTCGCTACTGAAATCGATGCCCAAGGGTGCTGTTTTGCACGCTCACGATACAGCCCTCTGCAGCGTGGACTTCCTTATCAAGTTGACATACAGGGATAATCTGTATGTGTGCAGTGACGAGAGTGGCGATGCTAAGCAGCTCATTTTCTCTGAATCGATGCCCTCCACGGTAGTATCGGACTGCTCCTGGGAACTGATGTCGGTTGTGCGCGAAGCAAGTGGCGCTGAGGAGTACGATGCCTACCTCCAAAATCGCTTTTCTCTATACCAGAGTGCTCCACTTGAAGATAACAACGCCATCTGGGTAAAGTTTGGAGGAATATTCCGATTGGTCGATGGGCTGCTAACATATGCACCAGTATGGGGAGATTACTTCTACCAGGCGCTAGAGGAATTCTATGCCGACGGTGTTCAGTATTTGGAATTCAGAACAACTCTACCAGTGGTAAGTGCTGATATAATCCTTCATTAGTATAAGGAGTCACATATAACACACGATTTACTTAAATTCACAGCTCTACGACTTGCTTGGAACTTCCTACACCAATTTAGACACTGCTCGCATCTACCAAGACAAATTATCGGCCTTCAAAGCTCTGCACCCAGACTTTATTGGCGCCAAATTGATCTATGCCCCAGTTCGAGCTGTTGAAAGTACGACTGTGGCTGAGTACGTTAAAACCGCTATCGAGTTGAAGGTAAGTCATCTCAACATCGCACACCCGCACAATATTCAATTCCGCATTTCTTTACAGGCCCAATTCCCCAACTTCTTCGCCGGCTTCGATTTGGTTGGTCAAGAGGAACTCGGCAAACCGCTGATTGACTTTATGCCTGAACTGTTGTCAGTCCCCGTCGATATTAACTTCTTCTTCCATTCTGGAGAGACCAACTGGTATGGCTCGACCACTGATGAGAATCTCATCGATGCTGTCCTCCTCGGCACAAAGCGAATCGGCCATGGTTTCGCCCTCAACAAACATCCTGAAGTGCTGGCCAACATAATAAAGAACGGTATTGCTGTCGAAGTGAATCCAGTTTCGAATCAAGTCCTGCAACTGACTTCCGATTTAAGGAATCAGCCATGTGCTCAATTATTCGCCGAAGGCTATCCTGTGGTCATATCCTCTGATGATCCTTCGTTCTGGCGTGCCACACCATTGACCCACGACTTTTATGCCGCCTTCCTGGGAATCGCATCGGCTAAGGCTGACTTGAAGTTACTCAAGCAATTGGCCATCAACTCGATTGAGTACAGCGCCATGAGCACGGCTGAGAAGATGATTGCTTTCGCCAAGTGGCAGAGCAGGTGGGACAAATACGTCGCTAGCCTTGGCAACTAGAGAGGCTTACAAAATACGCATCCAGATATTCAGTTATGTTTTTATGTAATGGGGGACTTGGTTCATATGGAATCGTGTTTTTAAATAAAGTTTCCTAGATTATCCCTTTTTTTTAATTGCAAATATCCCCTTAGTTGGTTATTTAGATCTTACTGAGGAAGAAGGTCTGTCTGTTAGGGGATTTTTTCGGTGCTGATTTTTTTCGAAAAAATGTTGAAAATTTCAAAGTTAAAATTATTTTAGCGAACCTGTCCCTCTATATTAGCGGGTGAAGAATGTCCTTTCTTTGCTTAACTCTTGTCTCTTTACTAAGTTCCTTGAAGGCTTAGATTGTAAGCAAACCTCTATAGTGTCAGAGTGGTAGTGATATTTTAAATTGTTTACACTTATCGGCGAAATATATCAAGCTGTTGGCGCTTTCGGGGGTTTAACAATAAACCGCGCTGTTTATAAGGAAACAAATTATTAGGTGGCGCACTAGACATGAATCGCGAAATGATTGTTTCGATTTCCTTGCGAAATAATTCAAAAAGAAAAACAAAATCCTCGGTTGAAAATGTTTGCTCTGCCTTGAATATCTGGAATACCGGACTTCTCTACCAGTCCAAAAATATGGACTTGACAATTTCCTATATTCAGCTAATCGGATGCTAATGGATGGTTGGATGTTGTAGAACGAAGGCAAACTCCATTTGGCTTTAACTTGGCGAAGCCCAGTCGTAATAATTTGGACTATAAATAAATCGTGCTTATTTTTCCTATAAGGCAAAAACCATCGGATACTGGTCTCTTCCAATTGAACTTGACTTGCTAAACTTATAAGTGGTAGTTTTTATAAAAACAAGAAAAACAACAACACGATACACTGTCTGCTCAGAATAGTTGGCACGGAATATCTGGATTGTTATTCTCAGGCGAACCTATATGAGCTGCTTCGACAAATTCGGACAACAGGTTATTAAGGAATCTCAAGGAGAAGTCAGGCCACTTGAACAGATATGGTGGCGGATGAATCAACAGCAGCGCTCAATCCCGTAGTGGATACTTATGGTCCATTGGCCTAGAGGTATCAAATAAATTGGAATTGACCGTCCAGGTTCGGGATTGTGTTTTGTGTTAACTACCCACCTATGAAAAATTACCACTAGCCATGGAAACGCTGATTTCATTATTGACGACCATGTGGTAACAAACTGTCGTCCAATTTCAAAGATGTCAACGATTCCGAAAGTGTTTGAAGGCTTAGTGAAAGAGAAGATACACTTTCTTGTAAAGGCATCGTTATCCACCATCAACATGGATTTATGAAAGGCAGGTCCACAATAGGTTAGGTTAGGTTGCAGTTGCTGCAAACGATGTGTGTGGGCACTTATTACATAAAGGTTCTTTGTGGCACCACTTAGATATGTCGACTTTCCAATATTCGTTTCCAATATTCGTTCACCTAACTGTGTAGCGTTGGAGGTTTCTGGTATTGATATTAGCCAGCTCACCTAGATTGTCGAAGAAGTAGTTTCCCAGATGAAGCTTCCTTTTCCTGACATAGCTGGACACGAGCATAGAAGGTGAGTAACACCTCTTCTTCAAGCAGCTTCTACAGAAATCATTGCTGAAAATTCCTAGTCTTTTTTGCTTTAGGCCTATAGGACAGTGACAGCCTGTAAGGACGCTGATTATGGTGCTGATGTTTGATCTGTTCAGAAAATGGTGCGCATCTGGTTAAATTTTGGAGCTGGCGGTTTATCAGCTTATGAAATATCTAGAATCACGATAACTTCTAAATGACCGACAATACGGTTTTCGTTGCAACAGGTCCACTGCTGATTTGATGACATATCTCACCGAAAAGTGGAACCAATCTATTCACCTCGGTGGCGAAAACGAGATCGTCGCACTTGATATTTCAAGGGCATTTGACAGAGTTTGCATCAAGCCCTTTTGTCGAAAATGCGTGCTTTTGGAATCGATGAAACTCTTCTTCTATGGATTAGAAACTATCTCTCGAAACGTTCAATTCAAGTTGTTTTGGACGGTTTCAAGTCTGCTTCCCACGAAATAAATAATGGTGTTCCCCAGGGCTCTGTTCTGTCTCCGACACTCTTTCTCATTTTTATTAATGACCTCTTGTCTGCAACTTCTAATCCAATCCATTCCCTTGCTGATAACAGCACTCTCAGCTTTTCATATTCATTCTCTAATCCACGCCCTTCATCTTCGGACGTGGAACAGAAACGGCAAAATATGTTAAGCTCAATTAAATTCCGATCTTGACAGCATATTTAAATAGGGTAGCTCTATAGTCTCGCTTGAACATCGTAGGAATATCTCCTGCCTAACACTTTTTTACCGCTATTAGCCAGCTGCATTCCGCCCCTACAAACATTCAACCGTGATACTCGCCATGCCATGAATGCTAACCAATTCACCCTCAAGCCTACCCTCAGACATACTATGAAATCTAGAGATTCATTTGTTAACCGAACAACACGAATGTGAAATGCTTTACCAAACTCAGTCTTTCCTCCACATTACAATTTACAAAAATTTAAAACCAATGCACATCGGTATCTCCTCTTTTCTTCTCCTCAATTTCCTTAATGCCCGCGCTGTGTCCAAACACTATAAGACTATAACACTATAAACACTATAAAAAAAAAATGGAATTGCCCGATTTGACTACAACATCTATTTGAAAAACGAACCTTTAAAAAAAACCACCCGTTACTAGCTTATTCTAGATTCTAAGACCGTTATAGTGCTGCAGCCTGCCATCCTCTACGATCCCGGGCTGTTCGGTCTTCCTTGCCTTCTCGAACCTGGTGACTGGGATTCGTAGATCCTCTTAGCTGGAGCATTATTGTCCATCCGATCAATTTGGTCGGTTGTATCTTCACCTCCATTTGCCCTCCTCACACACAGGACCAAAAATCCACCGAAGTATTTTTATCTCGATTGAGCCCAGTATCATCTCTCTCTTCTTGCTTATCGTCCAGCACTCGGCGCCATAAGGCAGAACTGGCAGAATAAAGGTTTTATAGAGCACACATTTCGTCCTTCGAGTTAGGAGTTTTAAACCCAGTTTTTTCGCCGAACCGAAGTAGCAAAGGTTTCCTGGGGTAATTCTTCGCAGGATATCCACTAGGGTGTCATTGGTGGAGTCTATAATTACTCCGAGGTTGGTGAACTCCTTAACTACCTCGAAATTTCTGCTATCAATAGTGAAGTTTTGTCCTAGGCGGTGGACAGATGCTTGTTTATTTTTTTTTGATAGCATGTACTTAGTCTTGTCGTCATTTACTTCAAGGCCGACGGATTTCGCGTATTCTTCAATCGCCGTGAACGCTTCTATCACGGCACAATGGGAGCGACCGATGATGTCAATATCGTACGCATAGCCCAGCAGCTGGGAGGACCAGTTGAAAATAGTACCTTCAGTGTTGACAATTGCCCTTCGTACTATCTGCTCCAGTATGAGATTGAAGACGTCACATGATAGCGCGCCTCCTTGCCTAAATCCGGTGAATGTTTGGAATAGCTCGGAGGAGCTACTTCCAAACTGCACGTTGCAGCACGTATTTTCCAGTGTCACGCGACACAGCTGAATCAGTTTTGCCGGGATTCCGAATACGGCCATCGCCATATAGAGCTCCTGACGATGCAAGCTATCATACGCTACTTTGAAGTCGATGAATAGGTGGTGAGTTTCGACTTGAAATTCGTTGGTCTTTTCTAGGATTTGCCTCATTGTGAAAATCTAGGAATATGTGACCTACTTTGCACTACGTACATTTTGTAAGTCGTATTAATGCCTCCCTAGTTGCCAAGGCCAGCTACGAATTTGTCACACCTGCTCTGTCACTTGACGAAAGCCATCCTCTCCTCATCCGTACTCAAACGAGTTGATGGCTAATTGCTTGAGTAACTTCAAGTCAGCCTTAACCGATGCAATGCCCTAAAAGGCGACATAAAATTCGTGGGTCAATGGTGTGGCACGCCAGAACGAAGGATCATCAGAGGTTATGACCACAGGATAGCCTTCGGCGAATAATTGAGCACATGTGTGATTCCTTAAATCGGAAGTCAGTTGCAGGACTTGATTCGAAACTGGATTCACTTCGACAGCAATACCATTCTTAATTATGTTGGCCAACCCTTCAGGATGTTTGTTGAGGGCGAAACCATGGCCGATTCGCTTTGTGCCGAGGAGGACAGCATCGATGAGATTCTCTTTAATGGCCGAGCCATACCAGTTGGTCTCACCAGAATGGAAGAAGAAGTTAATATCGACGGGGACTGACAACAGTTCAGGCATAAAGTCAATCAGCGTTTTGCCGAGTTCCTCTTGACCAACCAAATCGAAGCCGGCGAAGAATTCGGCGAATTGGGCCCGTGCACAAAATGCGAAATTGAATATTCTGAGGGTGTGGAATGTTGAGATGACTTACCTTCAATTCGATAGAAATTTTAACGTATTCAGCCACAGTCGCATTTTCAACAACTCAAACTGAGGCGAAGAACAATTTGGCTTCAATAAAATCTGGGTGCAGAGCCTTGAAGGCCGATAATTTGTCTAAATTACTTATATACGGCCCCAGTTGCACGATAAAGTTGTTAAACTCAACGATTACGCTTCACTTAAGCTAGCTGGGGTGCCCAAATGCCGGCACCATTTACCCTTTTTGACCATATCTGCGACATGGTATAGTCTCGAAATGGTAGGTAAGGTAGCAACATAAAGCTTAAACTTTACCTGACATAAAAAAGTGCTTACCTAAGCAGTTCAAATAAATGTTCTTTCACCGGTGGAACCAGCGTTTCCAAACCTATTACAGACAAAAATTAACTTAACACGTGAAATTTGGTAAAATGGTCATCACTTTCTGATTGCCTCCTAAATCCTTTTCTTTAATATTCCACCTTACCTCGCTCCAGCATCTAAAGTCATTTTCTCCTCTTATTACCTTACCCGATGAAAAAAATCCATGGAAAGCCATGATTACCTAATTAATGAACAAAAAAGAATCCCTCTCCCATTGGTCACATATTCCACCTCCCTATCTACCACACACCTTATTCAGGTCCTTCAAAATTAAATCCTTTCATCGTCAGTCGTTTCAATCTACACTTGTGTGTGTGTTCAGCCACTTTGCCATTATCCACTTCAATCGTCCATTACGATCTCTCGAACTCAGCAATTGACTTCCTTTCCAATCTAATTATGTTCACATCGGGGTGGCGAACTGAGTGTTCCATTAACTTTTGAAGGGAGCGTCACTTTTCGGGTCCTCTCTCCCTGTCTCCTCGGAGGGCAATGCATTGAATTCTTTAATCTAATTAATGACATCATAGTGCCCTTTGATCATAGCGAAAGCATTCCAATTACCTTTGAAATCGAAAAATTACAATGAATTCGATGTCGAGGAAAACAACAAAAAAAAAAAGAATCCTGCCAAAGTGAAACATAGAGAAGTATCCTTTTTCTGATTTCATCTCATTTAATACGGCACTCTTACAACTAAGAGCGCGTCCCAACCGGGACACACTCCTTCACCAAAAAAAAATTCAATCTCAACAATAGTCGCTGTCACTCTCCGACGTCCTTAACCCTCTCATTTGTACAAAAGCCTAGACATGACAGCCATAGCAAGTGGCGGTACTACACGTACCGCCAGTGCTAGTCAATCGATGTGATTTGACACCCCCGAATTGCCGAGTTTCATGACAAAGGCATCCCACTTCACTTGCCACTTGGCGAAGGCTACCTCCTTCTCGTTCGCGTCCATGGCGCTGTACTCAATCGAATTGATGGCCAATTGTTTGAGTAACCTCAAGTCAGCGTTGGCCGATGCGATGCCCAGGAAAGCGACATAGAAGTCGTGGGTTAGTGGTGTGGCACGCCAGAACGAGGGATCATCAGATGATATGACCACAGGATAGTTGTCAGCAAAATAGTGGGAGCATGGGTGGTTCCTCAAATCCGTCACCAGTTGCAGGACTTGATTTGAAATCGGATTCACTTCGACAGCGATAGTGTTCTCCTTCATTTTGGCCAACACGGCTGGATGTTTGATGAGGGCGTATCCGTGACCGACTCGCTTTGTACCGAGGAGAATCGCATCGATGACATTCTCATCTGTGGACGAACCATACCAGTTTGTCTCCCCAGCATGAAAGTAGAAATTAATGTCATCGGGCATTTCCAAGAGTTCGGGCAGGAAGTCGATTAGTGGTCTACCAAGTTCTTCTTGACCAACTAAATCGAAGCCAGCAAAGAAGTCGGGGAAGAGGGCCTGCAATATAATGAAATGGAATGTGTGTGATGTGCGTGTGAGGTGTTTGTGCGTTTTGGAGGTGATTTACCTTTAACTCGATTGCGGTTTTGATGTATTCAGCCATATTCACAGATTCAACAGCTCGAACCGGGGCATAAATCAATTTGGAGCCAATGAAGTCGGGGTAATCGGCTTTGAAAGTTTTCAGTGTGGTTTCGTATATGCGAGCTGTGTCGATGTTGGTGTAGGTTGTTCCATTCAAGTCGTAGAGCTGGAAGAAAAGAGAACAGTTTGTGTGGTTAGAAATGTGGATACGTCTGTTGTGATGTTATGACTTCTACTCTTTACACTTGGGTGGGACTTTGTTTAAAGTCAAAAACTAAACCAATTCCGGACGAGGTAGATGGTGTCGTTGGAGCAGACAGGGTTGCAAATATTGAGTTTGGTATAAGGTAAGTCATAAATGGTCGATGGTGTGTAAAGGTAAGGCGGTTAAAAAAATCAACAACATGAAGTTGAGTTGTATGTAAAGCAGATAAATTCGTATGTTCCAAAGGAGGTCTTCAAAAAAACGCCAATGTATGAAGTATTAACACCACCATATGTCTTTAAAAGGTCGTCGACGGTAGTTGACTTTGTTGAAAATGCCACTTTAGCATCTTTCTCCATATCCACGGTGATCTCTAACTCAACAACCTGTTGAAACGATGGTTTCGGTGTAGTAGAACGAGGGTAGACTCTGATTGGCTTTAACTTGGCAATGCCCAGTGGTTGTAACTCTGACTACACATCAAGAGCTTATTATTAAACTCCAAGTGGAGGGTACTTGTCTCATCTAACGGGATTTGACTTGCTACACAATAAGCGCGAGTGTTGATAACACGACGAAAAACAGCAACACTATCAACAGCCAGGTCAGAAAGGCACGGAATGAATACTCGGCCTGCTTTCCCAGGCGAACCTAGACAAGCTGCTTCGACATATTCGGACAACAGATTGTCTTGAAATTTCAAGGGTTAGAAAGGCCCCTTGAACAGGCAGCTCTCAATCCCGTAGTGGATACTGACGGCCCTAGGGATATCTAATAAATTGAGACTGGCCCTCCGGGTTGGGGGTTGTGCTTAAGTTAAGCAACCAATAGCCTCGGAAAGGATAGATTTTATTGTTGACGACCCTACTAAACGAAAATTGGACAACGACGTTCGTATCTGCACCTGGAATGTGAGAACATTTACAAGGAGAGGTG
This sequence comes from Rhingia rostrata, assembly GCA_949824845.1. Taxonomy (NCBI): domain Eukaryota; kingdom Metazoa; phylum Arthropoda; class Insecta; order Diptera; family Syrphidae; genus Rhingia; species Rhingia rostrata. Next base: position 21,613,586 of record OX463757.1, read on the forward strand.
CAAGCGAACAACTAGCGGAAGCCCTAAACTGCTACAAAGCAGATATTACTGCCAACCAGGAAATTCGATGGGATGGGTCGGGCAAAAAGAGGATGAAAAACTTTGACATCTACTACGGACCGCGTTATAGTGAGCAGGAACAGCGACTATTCGGATGAGGTTTTGTTATAAGTTCCAGACTTAGGCAAGAAGTCTTATGTTTCAAATTCGCCAACATAAGCCTAACATGCGCTCACGCCCCATCGGAGGAAAAAGTTGATACAGCTAAGGATTGCTTCTATAAGCTTCTTGACAAATCCTTTGAGCGACTACCGAAGTATGATGTTAAAATCGTGCTGGGACATTTTAACGCAAAGGCAGGAAGAGAAGACATCTGGTAACGGACCTGGGCTGATTGAATTCGCTACGGGACAAAATGCCACTATAGCCAGCACACGGTTTCATCACCTCAATATCCATGAGGATACATGGCGGTCTGCAGATCAAGGAAAGGTCAACCAAATTGATCACATTGCGGTAGCCAAGAGGCACGCATCCAGTATTTGGATGTCCGCACATTCCGAGGACACGCTATGCAAGGTACATTTTGAAAACAGATAATCTGAACTTTTCCAAACTAGTACCGGATTACGTCAAAGGAGATGCGCTACAGCCAAAAGAATTTTCGAATCACAGGCTTTAAGTTAGAGGTGCCGTGGAAGACCGAACCTCCGGTTCTAGGATCGACCGATCGCGAATGCCGGAGCGCTTGGACAGAACAACTGGGAACAACGTAGCATGGATCAACAAGGTTGGAAGTTTGGAAGGAGATGCGCTCCAGCCAAAAGAATTTTCAAATTCCAGGTTTGAGGTTCCAGCTGCCAAGGATGTCCGGATTTCCGGTTCTAAAATCGAGCGATAACGGATGCCAGGGAGAGCGCTTGGACAGAATAACTGGGAACTACGTGCCAAGAATCAAAGACGTTGGAAGGTTGAAAGGAGATGCGAGCCAGCCAAAAGAATGTTTTAAATCCCAGGATTTAGGTTCGAGGTGCCAAGGAAGACCGAACCTCCGGTTCTAGAATCGAGCGATCGCGGATGCCGGAGCGCTTGGACAGATTAACTAAAAAGAACGTGCCAAGGATCAAAGAGGTTGGAAGTTTGCTTGTTGGAAGTTTGGAAGGAGCTGAGCTCCAGCCAAAAGAATTTTCGAGTCCCAGGCAATAGGTTCGAAGTGCCAAGGAAGACCGAACCTCCGGTTCTAGGATCGAGTGATCGCGGACAGAATTACTGGGAACAACGTGCAAAGGATCAAAGAGGTTGGAAGGAGAAGCGCTCCAGCCAAAAGAATTTTCAAATCCCAGGCTTTAGGTTCGAGGTGCCAAGGAAGACCAAGGTTCTAGGATCAAGCGATCGCCAATGCCAGAGCGCTTGGGCAGAATAACTGGCAATAACTTGCCAAGGATCAAAGAGGTTGGAAGTTTGCGGGTCGGGAGGCTGTGAAGTAAGTAAGTATTTTAGCGACACTGCCCGATCACTGAAAATGGCTACTTTAATCGAACTATCTACCTCGTTCACACTATCTAATAGAGAGGAACAGACCCAAGTGAACCGTTTTTTAACTTACCTCACATGCTGGATCTAGAGACCGCCTGCATCACATTCACAACAATCATCATAATAAGGTCACACGAGTAAAGATACAAAATGGCACATAAGTGCTACTTGGGTTCCTGCTGAACCGCCACTTCTGCCTACCTACCTACCTACAGCTGGGAATATAACGCTGAACGCAGTTAATCGCACTTACCATCACGCCACTGAGCTCCTCTTTGCTACGGGGACCATATTTTGGTGATACTTCAACTGGGAATAGAACTCAGACCGTCACCACACCCGCCAATATGGCTACAATCAGGACAAATTAATCCTAGAACTCAATTTCAATGGAATTCCTAATGATCTGCTTCCCGTTGTAATTGTTTGATCATAATTTTCAACGAAACCGATAAGATGGGTCAATCTGACTCCCCATCCAGGAATGAATAGAAATTTAATTAGAGCCAAAATTCGCAGCGTAATACGAATGGATGCGTCAATCCTAACCCCGTCGTGATACAAAAGAAGAATAATAGGATCTTTTGCAAGATCAAACCTCAAGGTAACCCTTCAGGAATCAGTTTAGATGGAAGACCAGCCACTGTAAAGTAGTTAAGATTAACTTCCTCAAAGTTGAATGCATTGGCTATTTGATAGCCGATAAAGCTTTAAAAGCCTCCATAAATCCAATGATGAATCAAAAACCAAATAATTTAGATAAGAACGATTGGAAATCTATCCAAAATTGTTTGCAGATAAATTCTTATTGAAACTCTAAAAACAAAATTTAAATTGAACTTTAATCACTCGCTAATCTTTGTTTATCTTGCGCAAATTAAACCGTATCCTTCGATCTAATCCAATCTTAATTATTCCACATGACTCACTTCACTAAATTAAAACTTACCACTGGTAGAGTTGTTCTGAATTCCAAGTACTGTACACCGTCTGCATAGAATTCTTCCAGCGCATGATAATAGTAATCAGCCCATACCGGTGCATACGTCAGCAGCCCATCGACCAAACGGAATATCGTTCCAAACTCTGTCCACGCCGCATTGTTATCTTCAAATTGCGAGCTCCGATAAAGGGACAATCGATCTCGCAGATAGTTATCATACTTGTCACTGCCAATTTCTTTACGCACCTCTGATGTCAGCTTCCAGGTGCAGTCCACTATGGTGTCCGAAGGCATCCCTTTGGCGAAAACGAATTGTTTTGCATCGCCAGACTCGTCACTACAAACGTACAGCTCATCCATGTATGTCAACTCGATTAGGTAGTCTGTGCTGCAGAGTGCTGTGTCGTGAGCATGCAAGACCCCACCCTTAGGCATTGATTTTAGCAGAAGAAAGAGTTCAGAGGCTTTAATCTTCTCCAATACATTGAAGAAATACTGCGAGGGGTTGAAGAGATGTGGTACACTAACACCTTCTTCGAGTTCTATGTTCTTAGCGGCCATGATAATTTCGTTGGTCTTAAGCTCTTCCTCGTTGAGGATGATTTTCGAGCCTAGGATCCGTGACTCTTCGGTTTCCACGAATTCACTTCGCATTTTGTTATACTCGTCAAGAGATGGTCTTGAACGTGATGAGGAGGATCGTTGAATTACAACCGGCTGCCCAAGGCCGTACGTCTGGATGAACGCTCGCCGTCCATGGCGAAGGTTTTGACTTTCATTGAGTGGGGTCGAATGCGCGATTGCGAACACGACGCAGAGTATAGCGGTCGTCCTGAGTAGACGGTTCATTTTGGACTGCGGGCAAGCGCGTCCCATGCTGTCAAGATATTCGTTATACCAATCTTGGTTGTTATCTGAAATTAGAAAGATTTCCCCTTCCGATTAATTGGACAGCAGAAAGATATCGATAGATTTATAAGAAAAGAAAAATAGTGGTGATTAGATATCGACCGACATAATTGCTAAGTTCAGCTGTGGTGGGCACACATTGCCAAAATGTTACCAACGTTCTGATTGTAATCAAAAATGTTTGAAGCTGTTTTCGATTGATATGACCAGTTGCCATTACAATTTTGCTCTCTGTTCTCGATCATTCAGATTTATCGATAACAACACCACAAGTAATAAAATACCAACGAACTTTTACTAGATTAGCCCGGTGTACGAATAGATCTTGAAAATTGCGACTTTATGACAGGAAGGGTGCAAGATAGTTATCTTGCGATGTTTTATTGTAACCCTGGTAATACTTTGAGCTGTCAATAAATTGACTGATTTCGGATTTATTTTATTGAGAACAAACTCACAAGTACACAAAACGTTGGAAATCGACAGCACACAATCGGTAGATACTTGTCTCGCAATAAGTATAAACACAATCAAATCACAAAATACCCGCAATCAACGCTGTACTTGAGCGGGGATTTTTAAAGTTTCAGGATAAGCACTATCGATTACAACCACACGTACACTCACGGTCTGGACTGAGTTCAGTTGAGCTCTGCGACGCCGATGATGGATCTTAAGCTGCGTCTGGCCTCGGCCGTTGACTATAAATGAATGCGATGTCAAAGTAAACGGAATTGAGGAAGTGAACGCATGGTTATGATAAGCCCGTCCGCACACATGTTCTTTATAAGACTACTGAGTGGTTGATGTTATCTGTCCACTATGAGACTTTTACGAATATGAAGGGTGAGTAACGCATTCAAAAGTATCCATACAGTAGATACAATTACAGTAAAGCGGATTGATAATAAACTATCAGCTGAAGATAAACATATTCGGATAAGAACACAGAATAGCATTGGCTCTGTGCCACATGAAAACCAAAACTGCCACTTTGGATCCACTTGTAACGATTGTGATGGTCAAATGGTGGGCAATGTGACTGTATGATGACACCCACAATTTCCCATTAACTCCGACTCTCAGCCTCCTTGTGGCGACCACTGGATGCATACTACATTGACCACAGATATGGCAGCAGACGTCTCCAGACATTAGGGCAGCAATAACTTTTCCATGATGGCAGCGGAAGAATGCACAAGAAGAATTCATAAACAAGCCCTTATCAGTGAAGTCTAAGGTCAGGATAGTCTACAACTGATCAAATCTTGACACTTGGCAGGTCCATCGATTCCAAAGACGGCAAAATTTATATTGACAAACTATACAGAGCGAGCACAGTTTCCGTATGGTTAGTGCGATATACTGCAGCGCAGAAGATCTGGTTTCGATTCTCAGCCGTTGCAACATCTATATGATTTTTCATTGGCCCTCCTCAGGTGATGATCTGACAAATCATCCGAGTAGTATCAATTGTCAAGAAAAGCTGATCTCAAATTCACCGTTCGGAGGCGGCATAAAACAAGAGTTCCCAGCCATCATGCAAGAAGTCACACGCACATTTATAATAAAGCTCGCTTCTGGGTACTAGCAAGCCTGTTGCGCCAAAAAAAAGGAATACAGATCCGTGCCTAGACTGCAGAGGATAACGATGAATGATTCTCGCTGCCTCATACGAAGGAATTGGCGGTTTCTGACGTATGCCGCCTTTCGAGATTAAATTTGTTCACAGTATATCTCGCTGTGGGGTGGTGGATATAAACATTATTACCTTGGCTGCACCAAGGTAGTGATCCGAGCCAATGTTAGCCCTTCGGACTATTCGGGCATTCAAAATCGGTCTATCGATTTGATAAATTTTTTGACCGTTCGTTGATCTTGAGAACGTCATGTCTCCTTATGAATATCGAGGTGAGGAAACCGTGTACTAGCTATATTGCCATTTGGATCCGCAGCGAATTCAATTAGCCTAAGTCCGATCCCAGACATGCTGTCTTAAAGCCTGTATTTTTCGGCAATACTGCTAATGATGTCTTCTCTTCCTTTTTTTTTTTGCTCCTAGCTCGATTTTAACATCGTACTTCGGTAGTCACTAATAAGCTTTGTCAAGGAGCTCGTAGAAGTCGTCTTTCTTAAAAAATTCTCTTTCCTCTGCCGGAGCGTGAGTTCAAAAAGGCTGATGTTGGCATATTTTACCTTGGTGCGGATTGTTACAATGCGTAAATGTCTTAGCACTTCTTGCCTAAGTTTGTCACTTTTAACAAATCCACATGCGAATGATCGTTGGTTCCGCTCACTTTTACATGATCCTTGGTTGATGACACATATTCCATCCTCGTTTTGTGCGGTGTATATTCTGAATGGCAGTGATGTCTGCTTTCAAGCAGGTAAGTACTTCCACTAGTTGTTTGGATAGATTTCATTTAGCATGATCGCTAACGACTGATCAACGGAGCCCTGATTTTAGTCCTTCCAGACTTTATTTCCTTGGGTGGGTAGTTAGCCCAAAGCAAAACCCCCAACCAGGACGGCTAGTTCCAATCTATTGGATACCCCTAGGTCTAGGGACCATCAATTTCCACCACGGGATTGAGCGCTGTTGTTGACCTTTAGGCTCATCCGCCAGCATCCTCTGGTTAGGGTTCCTGACTTATCCTTGAGATTCCTTGTCCGAATATGTCGAAGTTCCTAATTTACCTCACTTTGTCCATCCTAACTGGGACCGTTGACGCCACCATTAAATCCATCTTTGGAGTTGTTCCGCTGCCGCCTGGAAATGGAATATGTGCATTAGTGTGAGTACATGTCTTTCCCTCGCTCTCATTTGCGAAGGACGCACAATCTCGAGATTAATAGAACAGAACGCCACCATTGACGGATATAACTTCTAGGTAGTACGGGAGTTTGTCGATCTCTGCTCCGCTACTAACTCTGACAACAACATCTCCTCAAAAATTAAACGAAGAATTACTGTTGCCAATCGCACTTTCATCGATCTAAGAAGGCAATTTAGTAGTCTACCCCTAACTGAAAATACTAAGGAATCTTAACAAGACCCTAATCACACCTGTCTATCTCTACGGCGCTAAAGCATGGTCTTTATCAAAAGTGGATGAAGAAATCCTTGGTCAATTTGAGAGGAAAATTCTTCGAAAAATCTTCGGTCCCGTTTGCGTTGATGGGCTATGCAGACGAAGATTCAACCAAGAACTGTGCGAGCTTAAGAGCGACATGCCACTGGTCAAAAGACTCCGCATTGGACGTTTAGGATGACTACGATTTATTGAATGAATGGACACCAATACTCCGGTTCGCAGAGTCTTTGATACCCAGCCAGACGTCGGCTGCAATAGAGGAGACGTCACCTTAAGTAGCGCACAAATATAAACCGACCTAAACCAACTTCATGTGCGCAACTGGAGGAAGAGGCGAGTTGTTTGAGGTCGAGGTTTATTCCGGACTGCAGAGCCATTTTATGAAGTACAAATATAAATAAAATTTTTTTCCCAGGCCCGAGTTTTCTCATAACCATTCGTGTGTGCGTGTGTACTTCTTGCATTACGGCGGGCCCTCCTGTTTTATCACGACTCCGAACGGCGAATTGGAGATAAGCTTTCTTGACAATTGATACTACTCGGATGTTTTATCAGATCATCACGAGAGGAGGGCCAGTAAAAAATCATTAAGGTGCTGCTGCGGCTGGGAATCGAACCCAGACCCTTCCGCGCTGCAGTTCATCGCACTAACCGTCGTGCCACTTAGCCCGTCTTACTTGAAAATGGCGGACTTACTCCTTATATTTCTTGCCGCTCTCATCTGTGCAAGAACTAGGCACCTAGTTATCACCAAGTGAAGGCTGAGAATTAGCACTGCTACCAGATAGGTGAAAAACTCTCGAGGTTCCCATTTCATAGCCACTGAGCCTGTCTAAACTTACTTAAGTCTGGAGAAAGGAGGGATGATTTGTCAGATCATACTGCTATGCCTTGGAATCACACTAACCGTTGTGTCACTGAGCCCGTCTTACTATACTAATTAAGTCTGGAAAATGGAGGACTTACGCCCTATATTGCTTGCCGCTCTCACCTGTGCAATTTACGACCAAGGAACTTGGCACCTAGCTATCGCGATGTGAAGGCTGAGAATTATCACAGCCACCAGATAGGTGAAAAACTCTCGAATTTTCCATTTCATCGCTACTAAGCCCGTCTGCCTTTAGGAAGTAAGTCTGAAAAAGGAGGGCTCACGCGGTATATTTCTTGACTAGGCACCTAGGTATCGCCATGTGAAGGCTGAGAATTATCACAGCCACCAGATAGACGAAGCACTCTCGACCATTTCATTCCATCGCCACTGAGCCCGTCTTAATTTAGGAAGTAAGTCTGGAAAAAGGAGGGCTTACGCCTTATTTTTCTTGCCGCTCTCATCTGTGCAAGTTTACGACCAAAGAACTAGGCACCTAGTTATCACCAAGTGAAGGCTGAGAATTATCACAGCCACCAGATAGGTGAAAAACTCTCGAGGTTGCCATTTCATCGCCACTGAGCTTGTCTTCCTTTAGGAAGTAAGTCTGGAAAAGGAGGGCTTACGCCGTATATTTCTTGACTAGGCACCTAGGTATCGCCATATGAAGGCTGATAATTAGCACTGCCGCCAGATAGACGAAGCACTCTCGAGCATTTCATTCCATCGCCACTGAGCCCGTCTTAATTTAGGAAGTAAGTCTGGAAAAAGGAGGGCTTACGCCTTATATTTCTAGCCGCTCTCATCTGTGCAATTAACGGCCAAAGACCTAGGCACCTAGTTATCGCCATGTGAAGGCTAGAAATTAGCACTGCTACCAGATAGGTGAAAAACTCTCGAGTTTCCGATATCATCGTATTCCTTATCATTTGTGTTATGTTAATGCATGAAACCGGTCATCAACAACTTATTAGTTCTTAGGGCAGGGTGAAGTTCGCAGAAGAAGTCCTCGGTTGTTTCAAGAGGAAAATCTTCAATTCCGTCTCTGTTATCGAGATGAAGATTCAACCAGACTCCGCATTGGAAGTTTAAGATGACTGGGGCTCGTAAAGCGGACACGAAATCTCCTACCATTGGAGTCTTCAAGTCCCAGTTAGACGTTCATTTTTCTAAGAATTTAAAAAACAATTCAGATCTATCTCAAGGGCCTTTTCGAAAGCTAATAAGAGCTTAGCTCTAATTATTGGTTTAATTATTGTGTTGTGAGCAATCAGTTTAATAAGTGTGATAAGCCAGTTTCTGTAGAGTTTGAACCCGAAATCGAAGGGACTCAGCGCTGTAAAGGCACATTGATTATCTGAATAGATTTCTATAGTTTTCATTCACAACAGTCTCCGATATTTTCCTTCAAAGCACACGATAAAGAGGGTGAGAGAGTTGTTTTTTTTTAAATAATTTCCGTTACAAATATATAGACAAAGAAGTTGAGTAACTCACACCAAGCTTGATAAAACAAAAAAAGGTGTTCTGGTAAACTATGATTAACGAGCTCCAAAGCTTCAAAGGTATCACCACCATCCACTATCCAAACTAGCAAGACATTTCCAGAGCTCAATGTAATACCCCGCACAGTCTTCCTTACCAAACACCCTCAAATCCTTTTCTTCCTTTCGAGATTGAAATATATACACGTCTTCATACATCCCCGGCTGATGTACGGTATCAATTACCCAGCCACCCCCATTGGCTGTGTACATTCAATTTGCAATAAACTCGACAACATCCTCATCAGTGAGAGTGTTATTTGAATATCCTGTTCCGAACGAGAACATCCCAAAGAAATCGAAAATAAATCGTCTGTACAATTTTCTTCCTGCGACTTAATTTCAGCGCTGCGCTGTGCAACTGATTGAATCTCATTTATGGCGGCTCGTAAAATCAGCCAACACCCTTTCGCCGTCCTTTTTCGGTACGACGGAGGTGTTCTGATGTCTTCCTGGTCGATTTACCCAAACCAGCAGCATACGAACGTGTTTATCTATATTTGTCCTGCTAAGTGAAGGGGGATATCATCTGCATTCCGGTGTAACCCTATGGGTTAACGGATAAGCAAATATCCGGTGTTCGAGTGTCTTTCAAACGGAAATTGTATTTTTTCGAACTTCCATCCTCCATGCTGTGACCAGTCAGTGGATGATCACTTTGATTTCCGGACCTCTCTATACCATGGAATCCGTATCCAAGGATGAGAAAGGTCCCGTTGCTACTCAAAGAGATTGTCATTTCTGCGCAAAAGGACATTTTGTGTACAGCATTTCGGCTTCGAAGGAGAAGTCAAAGTATACCATCTGCGAATGGAGCCCCTCAACATGAGAGGTTACACATTTTGCATTTTTCATCCTTCACCCACACTCTGTTTTTGCGTGAGAGTTAGATACGTTTACCTAGTGTGCATCTTGCAGGAAAGTCATCACACTCGAATGAGTGTAACGACGAGCGTTTGAGGTGGAGGGTTGAGACCGTGCGCCCTAAGAAACTCGTATCTTGAAGGTTGCTCCCGACAGAACACGACTAATGCGGTGGGAATGGCAGGAAATTACGTTCCGTTTGCATTTGCATTTAGATTGTATAGTTGCTTGCTAGTTTGGAACGCTTTTTCGTCGCGAGGATGCGACGTGTTTCTTCTTTGTCAAACGCGGGTGGGTGATGTTAGGGAATCTTTGGTTTCCTTGCGTTGCCTTTTTTTTTTCATATATCGCGTACGTTTAATCTCGCTAATGCAGAACACTTTGGTAATTACTGTGAAATGGGAAAATATGCAAAACCCACCCATACAAAGTCGCAGATACTCAAACAAGCATGCACGTGGAAACATTTAATATCAACGCCAAACATAATTAATGCAACAGCATGTTTATTTAATGGAGTTGTTGACGAAGTGTGCAATGTGCACTTTTTTTTCGTGTCGAATAATTAATACGTATAGCTGCCATCCGCAGAGATAACAAGTGCCAGAGATGCTCTTCAAACGCAAACAAATCTATTTAAGTCAATAAATTGCGACTGAAGATAGTTTCGCGCTGTTAATTTTAATTTTAACGATTTAGCTTTGTTGTGGAGCAGCGATGAGTAAATTGATAAAAAAAAGTATCATAACGTTGAATAGGTTGTTAATTTGATTATAAATCCTTTTTTTTTTGAATAGTCGATACAACTTGATTTGCTAACGTGAAATATTATTTGAAGCGCTCATCGGTATGGAAATGCAAATATTTCAATTGACTATTTTAATTTATATATCGGCGATATTTAATTAAATATTTTATACTATTCGAGTCGGTAAATAGAACTTTAATTGTGAGTGCTATGCAAATGGAATATTGCTTGCACAGCACAGTATAGTGGTGGGCAAAAGTAATCGGACACACTGGATTTTATTGATTGCTAATGCGAAAACTGGTGGCGTTTTTCAACGAGGAACCCCGGAGTACAAGGCTAAACTTTAGGCGACAAAAGCCCAGTAAGAAATAATGTTAGACTTTGTCGACGAAGACGAAGGGAAGAACCATAGCGTTTCAGAAAGAAAAAGGAACATGTAACTAGCAAACGTGGCTATGACATCACGATGGGTCCGACCACTGATGTCCATATCGTCCGTCGCGTATGCTAGTAGTGGCAGCGATTTTTGAAAAAATGTTCCTCTGATGTTTGATCGTGAGTTTGGCACAATCCTCTTAAGAATCAAATTGAAGAATTCACATGATCGCGCATCGCCTTGTCTAAATCCTTTTTTGGTATTGAATGTGTCGGTGAGGTCGTTTCCGACCCTGAGCAGCGAGAATTCTCCATCGTCATATTCCACAAACGGACGAGTTTGGGCGGTATACCGGAACTAGACATGGCTCTGTATAGTTCGTCTCTATAAATGCCGTCGTATACGGCTTTGAAATCGATGAATGGGTGCTGTAAATCGATCTGGAGATCTTTTTTCAGGGTCTAACGAAGTGGGAAAATTTGATCGGTTGTGGACGTTCGTGGACTAAAACCGATCAGGTTGTTGGTAAAATGTTTCAGGTGTTCACATATTACGGCAGATAGTATCTTATTGGCGATGTTGAGGAGACTTATGCCTCTGTAGTTGGCGCAGTTAAGAGGGTCTCCCTTTTTTGTGGATCTGGCAAACGATGCTGAGGTTCCATTCTCCAGGCATACTTTTATCCAACTAGACTTGGCTTATGAGATGGTGGATGTTTCTTACTAAGTCATCTCGGTTTTATAAAGCTCGGCGGGAAGGCCATCATTTCCGGCAGTCTGTAATTCGTCATCGCCGTTTAACAGTCTGCAGAAGTTGTTCTTCCATACCCTCAGAATCGACTGTGTCTAAACTTGCAAACATCGTTCCTGGAGTGGCACATCTCTATATCCTCGATCGCGCGCATTTCTTGCTCGTTTTTCTTTTTTCTGAAAAGCCGGTGTTCTTCCCTTCATCTCTGTATATAGAGCTCAACGGCAGCTCTCGTCTTTACCTGCAGATCGAGGTTATAGAGAGGTGCCACTCCAAGAAAGATGTTCGTTAGTTTCACCAAAGTGTAAAACGTATAAGCCAAGGATACATGGCTCGAACAGAATCCTGTCGAGATGAACAAGAAAATATCGTAGTTGAGACACAGTTGAAGCTGAGGATATGGAAGAACCACTTCTGCAGATAGTTAAACGGCGATGACGAACAACATTCCGCTGTCAGGCAGAACGAACCATTCAATATTGGCAGCGACAGCGAAAGCTGCCAACCACGCGACCTGAGTGAAGTGAGGATAGCAATATCTAAACTCAAGCTTAATAAGACTGCTGCAAGTGATGGCCTTCCCGCTGAGCTTTAACAAGCCGCCAGAGATGACTTGCTAAGTAACATCCTCCAACTTATAAGTCAAATCTGGTGGGATGAAAGTATACCTCAAGAACAGAACATCAGCAGCGTTTGCCCGATACACAAAAACAGGAGACCCTCTGAACTGCGCCAACTAAATAGGCATTAGTCTCCTCAACATCGCCTTCAAGATCCTATCTGCCGTAATATGTGAACACCTGAAACCGTTTACCAACAACCTGATCGGCCCTTATCAGTGTAATTTTACATACTTACAGTGTAATTTTAGGCCAGGAAAATCGACAACCGATCGAATCTTCACACCTCGGCAGATCCTGAAAAAATCCAATAAGTCCAAATCGCACATGACAGCATTTATAGAGACGAACTATACTCAGCCATGTCTAGTTTTGGTATACCGCACAAACTTGTCCGTTTGTGTAGGATGACGATGGAGAATTTTCGCTGCTCCATCAGGGTCAGAAACGGCCTCACCGACACATCCAATACCAAAAAAGGATTAAGGCAAGGCGATGCGCGATCATGTGAATTCTTTAATTTGATTCTTGAGAGGATTGTGCAAAACTCACGATCAAACATCTGAGGCACAATTTTTCAAAAATCGGTGCCACTACTAGCATACGCGACGATATGGACATCATTTATAGGACTCAACGTAATGTCATCGCCACGTCTGCCGGTATAGAAGAGGAAGCGGCAAAAATGGGTTTAGCAGTAAATGAGGCCAAGAATAAGTCTATACTGCCAACACGAATATACACACAACATCGACGAAATAGACAGAACGTCACCGTTGACAGATATCATTTTGAGGTAGTACTGGACTTTTGTCTACCTCGGCTGCTAAGCTTTTAAGTCTGACTACATCATCTCGTCTGAAATTTAACGAAGAATTACTCCTGCCAAGTGCTGTTTTTTTCGGGCTAAGAATGGATTTTAGAGGTATAGAACGCACCAGAACTACTATGGAAATCCTACATAACCTGATCATCACAACTCTGCTCTATGGGCTGAAGCATGGGTCTCGTCCGTACTGAATGAAGAAGTCCTTGATATGTTTGAGAGAACAATTCTTCGAAAAATCTTCGGTCCAGTTTGCATTGACGATCTATGGTGACGAACATTAAACGCCGAGCTATACGAGTTTTACAGGGAAATACATCTTGTCGATATTAAACTTCCATTGGACGTTTAAGATGACTAGACCATGTTATCCATGTCCGTGCGAATGGACATGGATAACAGTATTCCTACTCACAGAGTCTTCGATTCCCTGTCATACGTTCGACTAAGTAGACGAAGACCTCGCCCTTTATGGCATGCACAAGTAGAAACCTACTTTAACCAACTTGGAGTTTCCAAATAAAGGCAGTTAGCTACGGACTGGGCTAATTGAATAGGCATGTTGGTTGAGGCCTAGGTTCATTCCGGACTGTAGCGCCACGTAAACGTGTAAAGTAACTTGGAAATGAAAAAAAAAACCCAAAAAAAAACTGAAGTCCATCAGTGCATCAGATCACCGGTGAACCTTGTGGTTATTGATGTCGGACCGGGATGTTGATATGTTTGAAAAATTCGTTTTTCAACTTCTGCTACTAAACAGTTGGATTGAGGGGACATTTCGTTCCAACATGACGGAGCAAGAGCTGCGCTTACACTTTAATTGCATCGATGTTTTAAGGGAACACTTACCAGATTTGCATATCTTAATTTTTTCTTGGGTTAACATTTTTATTTTCATGTCCTTCAATCGTAAAGTACTACCTACCATGCACCCTGTTAGAAATTGCATACCAAACAACCCAAAAAAAAATGCCCAAAAGAGCAGTTTGACTTCTCAAGTGTCCAATTGATGTTTATATTGCTAGATGGTCCAGGATACTGTTTTTAAAAATAAATTACAGACTCCCTAACTTTTACTGTGCACAAATAAAATTTTAGACATTTTCTATGATTATTTTGTCATTTGAAAGTCCCTGTCAGGGTTGGGAAGAATTGTTTTTTATTTTATTTTATGTTACTTTTTTATTTGTATATGAAATCAGCAATTAAATTAACGGTTCTAGATACAATTTTTACAGAATAATAGTCTTTTTGAATGGCTAACTTTGAAGAATTCGTAAGTACCTGTTCCAAGCCTTGAAGATAATTATATTTCTGCTCAAACCTATTTCAGACGAGAGATCTTAATCGAAAATCGAAGCATTCCAGGAGTTCCTTAATTGAGGCGACTGTAATAGAACCACGGGAAAGTGATGGTTCACAACAGCCATACGACACTTCAGGGTACCCATTTCGGCTGTCGAAATTTGAGGATGATGAGGAATTTAATGTAAGTATGAGAAGTTATTTCTCCGGAACCTTGATAGCCCTTAGCAAAAAAAAAAAATTAATTTGAAGGTGCCAAAAAAAAGTCACCTCGTTAAGTATTTTATCCTTAAGCCTTTCAGAAAAATTACTTACAAGCTTTCTGGTTTGCAAGACACTTTTTCTAAAAATAAAACTTAAAACTTGTCAAATGACAAATCCCTAGGTTAACAATGACATGTCCGATGATTCGGATCAAACTTTATGTAGGACAGACCTAAATGAAAAGCGAGTTATAAAACCAGAATTCCAAACAAAGCTACAAGTTAATGGGCCGTTTCAGAGCAACAATGAATCTGGTCGAGCCTTAAATTTGTCAGATTCGAAGAGTTTTAGAAACCCGATTTTAAAAGTAAGAATGAGATACATTTGGATTGCTGTTTTTCTCTTGACGTGGTAACTTTTTTAGACTAAAATTAACAACGAGAGTGCATTGGGTCGACCACCGGTTTTGAATGATTATGTTCCTAGAAGGCTAGTTTCACAGGTACGTTGTCATTGGTTGTCTCTTTGTATGTGAATTTATTTGAGAAATTCGTAGCTTCAGTCGGATACGTTTTCTCCAAAACGAATAGCGTCGTCATATGACGACAGTAGGTCAAAACGTTTTTTAGACCTTAATAAGGAAGCACCATGCAGTTCTAAGGTAATTTGTGCGCTCATTATATGTATATCTATGTGGGATTTTTTTGACAATTTTATCTGTGCATTTTCTTTAAGTTCCAACAGATGCTTATAGGAGATCCGAATTTGTCAAGAAGATTTTCCACTGTTCGTCCATCAGATGAGGTATACGAATTTTTATAAACCTATCTTAAAGAAGACAAACTAAAGATGACACCTGTGCCGATTTTAACAAAAAAAATTTTATTCCAGCGTACCAGATGCAATACCTTTATGCCTGTTTGTCAGCAGGTTACCAATCATTTGAAGCATTTTATTAAATTTTAGCCAATCAAACTTTTTTTAAAGCTCCCGTCAGAGGGTGTGAAACATTCTCAGGAGCAGTTTA
This sequence comes from Rhingia rostrata, assembly GCA_949824845.1. Lineage (NCBI taxonomy): Eukaryota > Metazoa > Arthropoda > Insecta > Diptera > Syrphidae > Rhingia > Rhingia rostrata. The sequence goes on from OX463757.1 coordinate 21,629,204, forward strand.
TAAAATTTTCACAAAATGACGACCTTAAACAAATATTTTGCGGCCGTAAGTGTTTTAGAAACTTTTCAAAGCACCGATCAGTGAATGACCTTATTCACTACTCGTGTCCTTAATATATAAATCCTTAAGTTGATGCAATCTTTAATGTTTGTAGGACCAACTCAAAAATCTCCCTTGTTCAATTCTCTTGTCAAGGATAACTATTATCCCGGCATCATAGACGACGCTGTTAATGGACAAATCGACTTCAATAAAGTGGCCTTTGATGCTGTTTTCGACTTTGAAGGTGTTCCGGGGGAGCTAGAACCAGAGATGGTACCAATGTCATTATTGGAAGCCTTTAATTTGAGACTCGAATATGAGAGGGAATTGTTGGAGAATATTGGAGGAAGAACAAATCAACACAGGACAGAACCGAAAAATGGAGAGACACACATCCCAGACACACATTCTAGACCTTCTTTTTGGTAAGACTTGGTGATATATTTCTTACCAGCATTATGGGTGTGATGGCTTAGGGGTAAGTTCTTTGAATTAGTAGGTCATATCTGATAGCTAACTTCTTTGGTAAAAGGTGAAAAAAATTTGCAAAGTTATGACCAAAGTAAGGGTGCGTTGGATTAGTAGGTCAAATCACATAGCTATGCTCTAACTTCTTTGGTAAAAGGTAAACAGGTTCGTTGAATTAGTAGGTCATATCTGATAGCTAACTTCTTTGGTAAAAGGTGAAAACAATTTGCAAAGTGGTGACAAACGTGAGGGTGCGTTTGTATTAAGTGCTCTATGAAGCAAATGCTTGAATTGTTTAATTTATCAAAGCACAATTTTCCTATATAGTTTCCTTTTATTGGTCCTGGGGCTGCCTATGTGACACTTGAGACTGACAAAACGTCTATTTTCTCATTCAATGCTCCGCATCATGTTTTTCTTGCTTCCTTTTAATAGTGACCTTCATTTTCCAAGGACTTCACCAACAGTACAGAATCGATATTTGAACGGAAAACTTTTAACTTACAAAGGACTAAAGTCCAAATGCAACCGTTTGATTTTTGATTCAATTAACGCATGTTCAGTCTGATCCGCCTTTATTGTCTACTCTCTCCACAGGTTTTCAGCCAATCCGTACATGACCGAATGCGCTATTTCCGGGATTTATAACGCCTGGTGCACTCTATGTAGGTACCTGTTATTCGATCCGGTGGCTAAGGTCATCATTATAAGAATGGCTTTAAGCCCAATTGATTCTTTCAAAGCAAATAACCAGGCTGCGGTTAAGCATGCGTGTAAACATAGGTATTAACAAAAAAAAAGCGCAGGCAACAGTATGGAGCCCTCTTGGAGTCCACTTTACAGTACAAATTCCTCTACGTGCCATTTTGGCCAGCAATAACAATAGATTTAGGTTCATATGGGATTCCTTTCATATGGGACTCCTTTGATAGGTGACAAAAAAACTCATCTATACAAAGAGCTAAAGGAAGGGATAGGGAGAGGGTGGACCTGTGTTATGGTATAGGTTTTAGATATTTTTAAGAACAAAGATTTGGGATTAAGTTTCAAACAAATTATTTTCTGCTACTTTATCGGCAAATTACAACGTTTTTCTTAGCATTATTGGAGATCTCTGCCGGAGATGGATTCCCTGCTAGAAGATCACGTAAACCATATTATTAAAATTAAGTAAATCGATTAGTTTAACGAGGGGATGTTCTCAACATCCCTGTTTTACGTACTGAAAGGTTCCGGAATACAGGCGACATGAAATTTATATCCAAGTTTTCGAGGTTTATTTGGTATCTACATGCTGCGCCATCTTTTATGTATGTCGGTAAGTAAACATCGGACATTAATGAATTGATCGGCTTGAGTAGACCTGTTTTTGAAACTTCAATTCAGTGCAATTTTTACCATGAATCGTTACACATTGGGAAAAACGCGCCGGAATAGAGAAGCTCTACATTGAAAAACGCCCAAGGACCCACTCGAATGTTAGCACTAAACTTGATTTTTGCAACCGAAATTTGGATCACCGTCGTACGAGACCCGTTTCCCACTGCCTGGCACCGTTCCACTTGGGGAACGAAGACCCCACACGAAATCCTTTGAGCACCATTGTATGACCAAAAAGTAACTATTTGGTGTTTGCTCCAGAACCACAAAAAATTTACCAAAACCATCATTGGGCCAATTTTGCTAAGAGAAAGCGAAACAGCCGATGGGAATCATATCGGTGGATATTGGCTCAATATGTCTGACCCACATGTATGTGAAAAGATCTGGACGGTTACTGGTTTCAACAAGACAGTGAGTCTACACAATTTTTACAACGATAATTCCCCGGACTTGTGATGTCAAAAAATTGGCGACAATTACCGCCCAGGTCTCTAAATTTGTAATCTCCGCACTTCTTTTTGTGGGGTTATTTCAAAAGTAAAGTTAACGCCAAAAAGTTCCAGCCCGTTGACTAGCACAAGGCAATTATTCGTATCGAAAACATCGCCATAGCCCCAAAGATGCTGGTATATGTGATGGAAAACTTTGGTCAATAAAAGCACTCTATTTGCTACTACTTACCTTAAAGACGCTTTAGTCAGGAAAGAACCTAGGTTTAGCTAACTGCCTCCAGTTGCGCACTCCAAGTTGGTTGAGGTCGGTTGCTACTTGTGCGCGCCACTTGAGGCGAGGTCTTCCTCTACTGCGTCCGACGTCTAGCTGGGAATCGAAGACTCAGCGAGCCGGAGTATTGGTGTCCATTCGTTCTACATGTCCTAGCCATCTTAAACGTCCAATGCGGAGTTTTTTGACCAGGGGCATGTCGCTGTACAGCTCGTATAGTTCTTTATTGAATCTTCGTCTCCATAGCCCGTCAACACAAATGGGATCGAATATTTTTCGAAGACTTTTCTTCTCAAATCGACGAAGAACTTGTTCATCCACTTTTGACATGATCCATGCTTCAGTGCCATAGAGCAGGACTTTGACGATCAGGGTCTTAGATAGGATCTCCTTAGCAGTTCGAGTGAGGTCCTTATTGCCTTCTTAAATTCATGAAACTGCGGTTGGCACAAGTAATTCTTCGTTTAATTTAGGACGATAAGTTGTTGTCAGAGTTAAAAGCGGAGCCGGGGTAAACAGAGCCCAGTACTACCTCAATGTTATATCTGCCTATGGTGACGATCTGTCCAATTCGTCGATATTGTATGTCCTTGACAGCATATACTTAGTCTTGCCCTCGTTTACTGCTAAACCCATTTTTGACGCTTCCTTCTCCATACTAGCAAACGTGGCTATGACAACACGTTGAATCCGACCAACTTTGTCAACATCTTCGGCTTATGATAGTAGTTTCACCAATTTTTGGAAGGTTGTGCCTCTGGTGTTAGCTTGGGAGTATTGCACAATCCTCTCAAGAATCAAATTGTCGAAGTCACATGACAGCGCATCGCCTTGCCTAAGTCCTTTTTTTAATCTGAATGCGAAAATTCTCCATCGGCATCCTACACAAACGGAGGAGTTTGGGCGGTATACCAAAACTAGGCATTGCTCTGTATAGGTTGTCTCTATAAATGCTGTCGTATGCAGCTTTGAAATCGAAGAATAGGTGGTGGATATCGATTTTGACTTCTTGGGTTTTTTTCCAGGGTCTGCCGATGTGTGAAAATTTGATTGGTTGTGGATTTTCCTGCCCTAAAACCACACTGATAAGTGTGGTAAATGGTTTCAGGCATTCACATATTACGGCAGGTAGAAACTTATAGGCAATGTTGATGAGACTTATGCCTCGGTAGTTGGCGCAGTTCAGAGAGTCTCCTTTTTTTGTGGATCGGGCAAGTCCTCTGCATCGCCTTCCATTCTTCAGTCATACTTTCTTTGGACCAGATTTGGCTTTTGAGTTGGTGGATGCTACTTACCGAGTAATCTTCGCCGGCCTTATAAAGCTCACCGGAAAGGCCGTCATTTCCGCCAGCATTTCCGGCAGCCTTATTAAGCTTGAGTTGCCAATATTGAATGATTTGTCCTGGCTGACTAACAGTCTGCAGAAGTGGTTCTTCCATATCCTCAGCATCAACTGTGCCTCCACAGGATTCGGTTCCTGGATCGGCATCTCACATATCCTCGATCGCGCGCTTTTCTAGCTCATCTTTCTTCTTTTTGAAAATCCGGTGTTCGTCCCTTCTTCTCTGCCTTTAGAGCTCAGACGCGTTGTCGTGTAGGCTATGTTTTCCGACAATACTGCTAAAGATGTCTTCTTTTCCTACCTTTGCGTTAAAGTTACCCAGCTCAAAGAAGCAATCCTTAGCTATATCATATTTTTCCTCCGTTGGGGAGTGAACGTATATAGGACTTCTTGCCTAAGTCTGGCACTTATGACAAATCCGCATCCGGATAGTCGCTGCATCTGCTCACAATAACACGGTCCGTAGTAGATGTCACAGTTTTTCATCCTCTGTTTGCCCAGCTCATCCCATCGTATTTCCTGGATTGCAGTAATGTCTGTTTTATAGCAGTTTAGGGCTTCCGCTAGTTGTTCGCTTGCACCTCTCCTGTTTAATGTCTTACATTCCAGGTGCTGATACGAACGTCGTTGTCCTTTTTTCGTTTAGCGGGGTCGTCAACAATAAAATCTATCCTTTCCGAGGCTATTAGTTGCTTCGTAACATATATTCTTCTAAATGGGTGGGTAGTTAACCCAAAGCACAGCCCCAACTTGGAGGGCCAGGACACGGGGCCATCAGTGTCCCCTGCGGTTTTGAGCGCTGCCGTTGGGCTTTTGTTTCATCCTCTGCCATCTCTGTTCAAGGGGAATGACTAACCCTTGAAATTCCTAGACAACCTGTTGTCCGAATATGTCGAAGCAGCTTGTCTAGGTTCGCCTGGAACAGCAGGCCGGGTATTCAGTCCGTGCCATTCTGACCTGGCTGTTGATAGTGTTGTTGTTTTTCTTCGTATTATCGACACTCGCGCTTATCGCTTAGCAAGTCAAATCCCGTTGGATGAGACCAGTTTCCGATGGTTACCACTTGGATGTTAAAAAATAGCACTTGATGTGTAGTCAGAGTTACAACCACTGGGCATTGCCAAGTTAAAACCAACCAGAATCTACAATTGTTCTGCAACATCCAACCATCCAATCCAAAGCTTAGTAAATTTATTAAAGTACTTAGGCTTAGAAACTTTTTAGGCTTTGAACACCTTCTATACAGTTTTCTCTTCATCATCATTTCCCTACTTTCCTTAGGACTCACCGCGATGACCTCAAACTGGCAAGTGCAGTTGACATCGATTTGTTCGCCCATCAGCACAATCAACCACCAACCGACTTAACTAAAGCCATCACCTGCCTCTTCAAAGCTGAAAAGATGAATAATTTTGACAGCAACGTTCGCCTGGCTGAAGAGGCCATCCGCTTAGCTTCACCAAACCACCAGGAGAAGGTTGTCAAATCTGTTTAAACCTTTTATTGCATTATGGACGTTTAAATGTAAAATCATTTTGTAGGCCGCCCTCAGATCAACGTGCTCATTCAAAGTCGATTTGCAAAAGGATGAAACCAAATCCAACAGGACCTACAAACCCATAGAGGTAATAAGTTATATTGGAACGACGAAACCAGCCGAGTGGGTTGAATAGAATTTTCCCCACAAATTGCATGCAAATTGAATAAAACTGTGTTCACAAATTTGATTTCAAATGAAAACGTCAGAGTGTGTCTGATGGACACCCCCCAACTACACACACACTTTGACAAACTCGATTTTTTGCATATTGAATCGAGATATTGCGGGGACATCAAAGGGTACTCGACGCTAATGGCTGTCCCTGAGCCTGATCCTGCAGAAAGGGTTTTACATAATTTTACTGTGGGAACTCGAGTACGCGAGTATATGTAATTTGTTTGGCACATTTATTGTTCAATTATAAGAAATGGGACGGTAAAGGGGGAACAGTGTCCTTTTTTTGGGGATTGTTCGATTAGGCGACTCTGGGGGTTTTGGTATAGATGGTTAGGTGCAGGTTATGAAAGGGTGATATTGACTTTGGAAATAACAAGTTGTTACCTTAGGACGCAGATAACAAAGAGGAAAAAATACAAATTTTTGGCGCAACGGGCTCGTTAGTACCAAGGGCCGAGCTTTCTCACAACCATTCATGTCAGCGTGTGTACTTCTCGGCGGGACCTCTTATGCCGACTCCGAACGTCGAATTTGAGATAAGCTTTTCTTGACAATTGATACTGCTCGGATGATTTGTTAGATCACCAAGAGAGGGGGGCCAGTGAAAGTGTTGCTATGTCTGGGAATCCAACCCAGACCTTCTGCGCGGCAGTTCATCGAATTATCCATCGCGCCACTGAGCCCACATAGTTGAGCTCGAGAGAATGAGAAAATTGTACTCACATTAATGTACATATTCTCGCGGCTGTGAAAAATATCCCCAAGACTTAATCACCGGTGAAGTCAACATTCCCAGCTGCTTCGACATGTTCGGACAACAGGTCATCTAGTAATATTGAAGGTAAGTCAGCCCACTTAAACAGAGATGGTGGTGGATGAGTCGAAAGGCCAACGTCTGCGCTCAATTTTTTAGTGGTTACTGGTGGTCCCATATCCCAGGCTTATCTAATAAATTGGAACTGGCCCTCCAGGTTGGGGTTTGTGCCGTCATAACATTTTTTGCCACGTAGAAAAATAGCTGCTTATGAGAGAGACAACTGCTTCGAATAACAAATCCCTGCGATTCGCATCAGCATCATTAGGGTTACGCGACGTTAACCATATATGCGCACAAACCCCTTCCGGTGAGACTGAAGACTCTACGAAAGAAGAATTTTAGGACGAATAGACGGAGCCTACAGAGCCTATCTGAAATGCTTTATGCAAAATCGTAAAAAGGTAAGGAAAACATCTTCGACGGGTTATAGTTGGAAAGCACAGCCTCCACGAAAGGCAACAAAAATTGACTAACAGACTTCGCAGCAGCAAGAAATACGGTTATCGGCAGCACTAGGTTCTCAAGACTTTGAATCCACAAAGCAACCTGGCGATCTTCAGAACTGCCAACCAAATAGACATGGATGTACATACATTCAGAGGGGTAAACGTCGACTCTAACCATTTTCTCGTCGCAGCCAGATTCAGAGCCCTACTCTCCAAACGAAAAGAAGCTGGGAGTAATGCAAAAGAAAAGACTTCGCAATGAACGTCTTAACAAAGATTATAAAGTCATACAGATGACGCACTGCATACAAGAAAAATTGTGCTATGCCGGGTCGTACTGGCACAGCCCGCCATATGTTAGGATCTAGTTCCTCATGTGTGCACGTGAACACCGGCCGCCCGTACCATGAAGCTGGTGACCAAAAGTTTTTATTTTCTTGTTCTTTATAATCCTTGATCTTTGTGAGCCGGAGATTTTCAGAATCTACAAATAAAAATTGGTTGACAGACAACAGCATTGATCACTGCCACGCCCACTTTTAAGAAAAACGTTCTTCTTGGAAAAAAGGGAAAGGAATTTTGAAAAAGTTTGTGGACAAAATATTTAGACATACCTAATATCTACAGGGTGGCGCACGAACCGTGCTACAAAAATAAAACGTAATAACTTTTTTTCTGTGTGAGTAATCGGCTTATTTTTTTTTTTATTTTGTAGGTTACTATTTAGATTTATAAAAATGGATGCTTGGGATACGGAGAAAAGAATTTGGATAGTGCAACGGTACCATGCTTTGCAGTCGGTCATTTCCGTCCAAAGGGAATTTAGGCGGGAGTTTGGCGGTAGTCCCCCGAGTAGATGGACCATTATGAGGTTTGTAAACATGTTTGCCGAATCTGGAAGCATCGCACGAAGGCCGTACCATCGAGATGCCAATGTTCGGGTTCAGGATACAATCGCAGCAGTAGCATCTGCAATACAGACCAATCCGAACGTTTCGACCCGAAACTTATCGGGGCAAATTGGAGTTAGTAGACGGCCATTACAACGGATACATCATAACGATTTAAACTTGTTTCCGTACAAAGTCCAAATTACTAGCAAGTTAAACCCTCAGGATTTGCCTGTTCGCCTGGAATTTTGCCAAAAAATGATATCAATGGCCGAAGAAGACAACACATTGATCAATTGTTTGTTCATATCTGATGAGGCCCATTTTGATATTAACGGCAATGTAAACAAGCAAAATTGCCGTATATGGAAAGAGTCTAATCCAGAAATGCTCCATGAGATAGAACTGCACCCAGAACGAGTCACTGTGTGGTGCGCAGTTTCATCAAGGTGTATTGTCGGGCCGTACTTCTTTGAAGAAAACGGTGTAACCGTTACTGTCAATGGGGACCGTTATTTAAAGATGTTGAATGAGTTTTTTTACCCAGAACTGCGCCGAAGACGTATACCATTCAACAGCGTTTGGTTTCAGCAAGATGGAGCAACTGTACATATAGCCAGACCAGTTATGGCGGAGCTAAACAAAAAATTCGCAAACAAATTAATTTCTAGGAACTCCACTCTTCGCTGGCCCCCAAGGTCACCTGACCTGACTGCACCAGACTTCTTTTTATGGGGTTATGTCAAGCAAGAGGTGTATAAAACGAAGCCCAGGAATTTAACTGAATTAAAGCAGTCCATAACGACAATAATTGAGGCGATCCCAACTTCAACTCTTCAGGCCGCAATGAATAATTTTTTAATCAGGTGCCGCATATGCGTGGGAGAGCGTGGAGGTCATTTGCGATCTATAATCTTTAAAAACAACTAACTATTTAAAATAAAATTTAATTTTCTAACCAATAAAAAAAAAAAAATTAAATACATCGATTAAAAAAAAAAGTTATTTGAATTTCTTATTGTAGCACAATTGGTGCGCCACCCTGTATATCTCGTTCATAAGAAGTTTTTTTTTTGCCACGCCCAATTTATGGGGGCGTTTTTAGTAAAAAAAAAACCTTTTTCGGTGAAATCCTGGGTGCCGTATATTGTCGTCCTTGCGAGATATTGGATGAATAGGTGTTCTGCTCCTTCCCAGTGAACGGCCACATCACATGCTATCGTCTTGTCATCTTTCGTGAATATGACGTCCGGTTTTTTTAGCATTCCGTCTCTCCCTCGTATTCTCGTATTCTCGGCTTCAGTTCTGCGTTCCAACCTTTCCGTCGTGCAGCAGTGATAAATCTCTTAACCACGAAGTTGTGCCGTTTAATGCTGCTCCAATGGGTGATGGGGCAAGTTTGGAGCACGTGGCAGAGTGTTTCCATTCTGTCGCAGTTTGCTCGAAACCTTCTGGCTTCGGGTGGATTTGATGGTATTCCCCTTGTTGGTAGAAGGTTGGAACGCAGATGAGTTGCTCGCATAAAATCCTCAGTCCTCCAATGTGGTGGTGGTTTCATAATTGGATCCGTGGACACTCGGTGATTGGACATCTGCAAGATTCTGCTTGTCGAGTATGATCCTACCAGTAGCCTGGCATGGTGTTGGCGATGCTTAGCTGCAGTTCTCTGTGCTCTGGTCATACGCCGGATTCGGGTTAAACCAGGACTCCACTTTGTGTAATGGTGCTGAAGAGACGATCGACTCCCTCCAACCTTCCAGTTCTCTCCGAGGCTATAACTGGTATCCTCGTTGCAAGCTCAAAGATACACAGCCCTCCATCTATGTTTTTGGTGTACAGAATGGAGTTGTGGCTGCACTGGTGAAGGTGGAGGGTTTTCCGAAGAAAGGATCGAATTTTGAGTAACTTCTGTATTTTCGTTGGCTTCTGGAAATAGGGGTTGAATCTCGAGATGAGCAATTTTTTTAAAATCTCCACTTTTTGTTGGGGTTTCAGGGGTGCTCGGTTGATCCGCTTCAATTGTGTGAATAGGCTTTCCGAATTGCACGGTGTTTCACCGAGTGGCGTATAGGATTCCACCAAAAGTTGGTCCTCAATCCCTATGACCGATATGTGAAGGTCTTCGAACTTTACTTGGTACATACTTAAGATTCAGCATATGGATTTTGTTGGCGTTGAGAGCTATCTCTCTATTTGTAAAAAACCTCTTGGCTGTTCCCAACGTGATTTCTGCGTCTTCTTTGCATTGGACACAGATCGGAAGGTCGTCTGCGTACGCCAGGCATCTGAGGTTTGTTGTCGGGTTGATTTTTATATGAAGGGTGACATCGGGTCTCCCTGCCTAGCTCCTCTGTTGACAGGGATGGAGACTGGTGTTTTTAACGTCGCAATTTCCGTGAAGCTGTGTTGCAGATTCTTGTGGACGTAGCGGATCATTTTCTCTTCATTGCCTTTAAAATGCCGTTATGAGACACTGTGTCGAAGGCTTTTTTTTTACGTCCAGGGAGATGAGCGGAGTGGTTTTGCCTCTCTTCGGTGTGTCTTTATAAGGGAAGGAAGGGTTATAGTATTAGCGAAGCATCCGTCGATTCTGCTGAATCCTCGCTGATGTTGGTGGAGGTCAATGAAAAGAAGGCGCTTTGCTAGTATTTTATGGAGTAGTCTTATGAGACTGGAGGAATTGGTGATGAGCCTCCAGTCTGTGATCTCTTGTGGGCTGGTGGATTTGGAAAAGAATCCACAACATCGCCTACAAAATCCTATCTGGCGTATTATGTGAACGCCTGATCAGCGCTTATCAGTGTGGGTATAGTCCAGGAAAGTCAAAAACTGATTAAATTTTCACACTTCGGCAGATCCTGGAAAAAACCAAAGATAATCACCACCTATTCAACGAATTGAAATCCGCAAGCGACCGCATTTAAAGAGACGAACTATACAGAGCCATGTCATAGTTTTGGCATTCGCCTAAGCTAGTCCGTTTTGATGGATGACGATGGAGAATTCTCGCAACTTTACCGACACATTCGATACCAAAAGAGGATTTAGGCATGGCGATGCACTATCATGTGACTTCTTCGATTTGATTCTTGAGAGGATTGTGCAAAACTCTCGAGGCAACACCAGAGGCACAATCTTCCAAAAATCAGTACAACTACTAGCATACGACGAATATATTGGCATCATTGGTCGGACTCAACGTGATGTCACAGCCACGCTCGCTAGTATACAAAAGGAAGCGGTAAAAATGTGTTAAGAAGTAAATGAATGTAAGAATAAGGAAACAAAACATCGACGAACTTTCAGGTGGTAAGGGCTCTGTCCTCGGCTCCCTTATTAACACTGACAGCAACATTTCGTCAGAAATAAAGTGAAGAATTACTCTTGCCAACTACTGTTTCCTTGGGCTAAGAAGACAAATCACTAATAAAGCTCACTCGAACTACTAACGAGATCCTGTATAAGACCCTGATCCTCCCAGTCGTTCTTTTCGGCGCTGAAGCATGGACCGTATCAGGAAAATTGTTTGTAAACGCTTCCTTACGGAAACCATTTGAAGGACATATCCAAAACGGATGAAGAAATCCTTGGTCGACTCGAGAGGAAAATTCCTCGAAATATGTTCGGTCCGTTTGCGTTGACGGGCTATGGAGACGAAGATTCAACCAAGATCTATACGAACTTTACAGCGGTATGCCTCTGGTATAAAAAAAAACTCCGCATTGGACTTTTAAGATGACTAGCACATGTAGAATGAATGGACACACATACTCCAGGTTGATTTAGAGAAAGCTTTCGACACCGAATGGTCAGAAGGCCTCTATCTGAAGCTGTCCAGACTTCGCAAAAGTAAACCACTGCTATATAATATGCTTCATGACATGCTGACTGGTAGAACGTTTGTTGTCAAAAGTGGCAATGTAACTTCTACCACCGAATTTTTCATTAAAAATGGTCTGCAACAGGGAGCAGTAAGCTCGCCGATTCTCTTCAGCATTTACACCAATGATATGATAGGTAGTCTTACTCTCCATTGTGGACGATCTAATCGCGTACAGAACAGCCCCTACTGTCGAAGTCATTCGAACTCTTTTGCAGCGGGACTTCGACAAGATCCAGAGATATTGTGATGACTGGAAGTTTAAAATCTACTTTCAGAAATTGGTAACTGTCCTGTTTTGGACACCGCTGTCTACGATACGAGAAAGAACTGGCGAAAGCTGGTGATCGTTGGACCAAATGGACAGCCACTGGCGAGTAAAAGTGTAGTAACGTACCTTGGCATCTGGTTAGATCAGTATCTATATTTCGGAAGACATGTATTTATTTATTTATTTATTTATTTATCTACCGAGCTTAACTCTAACACATTTGGATTTAAATAATATTTCTTTTTAACATATTTACATAAATAATTAAATTAATTCATAAAAATTACATTATTAACGACCAAGGGATTTATTAAAGTTCAACATTTATCTTTTAGGATATATTTATATTTAAAATTGACAGTTTAAATTTTATTCTATCATCACACAAATCTATTTCAGTACAAACAGAATTAAAAAGTTTTATGCATTTTGTTATTGGTTCATGAAAACCATAATTGTAAAAATGCCTAGGATTCAATAACGAATTTCTGGTTCGAAGAATTCTTTCTGGTGCATATAACTTAAATTGTTCAAGGATATCGGGACAAATTATACGATAAGAAAAAACATCATAAATAAATAGTATACAATGAACATTTCGTCTTTTTTCTAAGGAATCTAAACCAATTAACGCACATCTTGTTGAATAAGACGGCATTCTGTCAAGGTTCCATTTCATTTGTCTTACAACAAATCTTGTAAAAGACTTTTGCACTCTTTCGAGTCGCATTTGACAATTCGCATAGATTGGACACCAGACCATAGAACAATATTCATGGAAAGGACGTTCTATAGACATATAAACAGACTTAAGGGCATATGGGTTAGAGAACTCAGCACATGTTCGTTTCAGGAAAGAAAGCATTGAATTTGCTTTAGCAACAACATAATCGATGTGAAGTGAAAAAGAAAGTTTCGTGTCAAAGATCACACCAAGATCTTTTATTTCAGTTTTACGAGATATGCAGGTTCTGGATATTGTGTAGTCATAAATCATAGGGACTAATATACGATACATAGAAAAAGAATGACATTTATTTATTAAGGTCAGGTGATTAAGCTCACACCAATAAACAAGTTTGTTTAAATCATTTTGAAGACGTTCACAATCATACATACTTTAAACACGCAAAAAGATCTTAAGGTCATCGGCATACATTAGGCAGTTAGCATGACTAAGCAATGAGGGGATTTCATTAATAAAAACATTGAAGAGCATAGGCCCTAAATGGCTGCCTTGGGGGGCACCAGATACGACCTCAATGAGCCTAGATTAAGAACAACCAATTTTTACGTACTGCTTCCTATTGGAAAGATAACTCGAAATCCATTTAAGAAGCATCGAGTGTATGCCAAACGATTTTAATTTTGTAATGAGGATATTATGACATATTGTGTCAAAAGCTTTTGTGAAGTCGGTTAAAATAACATCCACTTGATATCCTGACTCCACAGAGTCAAAGAGATATTTTGTAAAGAGTGTCAAGTTGGTTGATGTGGACCTACCTGAAACAAATCCATGTTGTTGCAATTGAATTTATTGAAAAGTAAAGTTTTTTTGTAACAATAGACTCAAACAATTTAGGCACAGCTGAAAGTTTAGAAATTCAACGATAATTTTCAACTTTTTGTCGAGATCCAGCTTTAAATATGGGAGTTATGAATGAAAATTTCCATTCATCTAAAAATTGAAAATTAATTTTAATGGAAGGCACAAGGATAAATTGCATTGCTTAAGCACATGAAATGGAATACGGTCTGGACCTGCACTTTGGCTAGTATTCATATAAGTTATGCCTTGCGAAATATCATCAATCGAAAGATTAAGTGATCCTAAACTTATATTGCCATTACATGGATTTATATTAGTATCGGGGGAGACATAATGATTAGAGTGATCGACATAAACTGACTCAAAAAACTTGGCAAAGAGCTCACAGGTTGAGTCAATGCTACAGGAGACATTACCTTCGAATTCCATATTTTGCAGAACACCATTCTGCTTTCTTTTGTTGTTTAAAAATGTCCAGAATGCTTTAGGATTCGTTGAAACATAAGATTCAGTGTTCATAACATACTGTTTATACAAGAACTTATTCAAAAATTCATATTCGCGACGTAATTGGCAAAAACGTTTTTTGTCCAAATCAGATTTTGACTTTTTTAATAATTTATAAACTTTGTTTTCAGCGTTCTTTAATTTGATCAGCCTTTGATTATGCCACGGTAGCTTAAAATATTGTTTTTTCTTAAGTTCAGTGGAACGAACTGAGAAAATCCATAGTCTAATATACTTAAAAATGTATCATAGACTTCTTTAAGTTGAAGACCAGAAAGAACGCTCGACCAATCAATCGAGCCCAAGTAATTATTTAAGGCATTGTTATTTGCTTTTGAAAAATTAAAAATTATTTCATGATTATTTAAATAAGATTTTAGTGATGACGGGAAACTGCATACTAAATCAACATATAGAGCGATGTGATGAATAGAATTTCTAATTAATGGACATACAACTTCTCTGACTGTACAATTTAAGTTATTATCCACAAATAAAAGATCAAGAATTCTATTTAATGAATTATGACAATAATTTTGTTGATATACTGTGAGCGTCAAAAGTGAGTTAACACCCATGCGATTTCCGAAGTTACATGTAATTTAAGCGACAAAAATAAACAAAAAAAGAATTCCAAAAATACAAAATAAAAGCTTTATTCAATAGTAAAACAATTAACAAAAATAAAAATTAAAATATTAATTAATGTATAGACTAGACTAGAAAAACTAGACATACTACGTAATATACGCGTCAAAAGTAAGTAAACATCATGCAACCTCCCATCGTTTAATATTAATCAGTTAGATTTACTGTTATGATATTTAATAAATATTACTGCGGAGGTAAGTTCAGTGTAAGCAGTGCAAATCGATTTTTTCATAATGAGGAGTGAAATATCTTTGGAAACGCGGAAAATTATAGTGGATTTGAGGAAAAAAGGGAAATCATATCGGGATATTGTCGAAATAGTAAATAGGAACCATGTGTCGGTGAAAAAAATTATCGATAAATACAAAAAATTTAAATCATTGGAAAATTTCAAACGGACAGGTAGACCAAAAAAGTTAAATAAAAGAGAAGAAAGACAAATTGTAACTGAAGTGAAGAAAAATCCAAGTTCAAGTGCCGTTAAAATAGCGGAAAATCTAACAACAACAACCGAAAAATCAATCAGTGCGAGTACTGTTCGGCGAACACTGCACAAATCGGGCTTACATGGTAGAAGTGCTAGAAAGAAACCACTGATATCTAAAGTCAATAAAAAAAAACGTTTAACATTTGCAAAAAAATATATAAATAATGATATTTCGTTTTGGAAAAACATTTTATTTACAGATGAAAGTAAATTTGAAATTTTTAAAAGCAATACAAATAAACAAATTTGGAGAGAAAAAAAACAAAGAATTCAGTGAACAAAATGTAAGGAGCACAGTAAAACATGGGGGAGGTTCAGTGATGGTGTGGGGGTGTATGGCGGCGTCGGGGGTTGGGAATCTTGTCTTCATTGAAAGTACAATGAATAAACAAGACTATCTCAACATCTTAAAAAATAACCTGCAACCGAGCGTAGACAAATTAGGTATGCTTAGCAATTGGATCTTTCAGCAAGACAATGATCCTAAACATACCGCGCGGCTCGTTAAGGAATGGTTGCTTTACAGGACTCCAAAACAGCTCGATCACCCTCCACAATCGCCGGACCTAAGCCCTATTGAACATTTATGGGATCATTTGGACCGGAAAATTCGCAAAAGGACTATCAAAAGCAAAGATGAACTAAAAAAGGCTTTAATTGAGGAATGGTCCAAAATATCTTCCGATATTACAAATAACCTCGTCGTATCTATGCCACAAAGACTTAAAGAAGTTATAAAGTCTAAAGGTGGCATAACTAAATACTAACTTCATTAAAAGTACACATAAACTTGAACTCACATTCCGTTTTCAAATTATATGGAATTAAACATTTATCTTCATTTGAAAATGACCATTTAATATCACCAAGATTAAAATCGCCCAAAACAATAAGATGTTGATGTTCAAGCAGCTGTTCAGCAATGAAATCGATGTTCGCTAGATGACATTCGTACACACATAGCGGGCTTTTTGGAGGTATGTAGCTCACAATGAAGAACAATTTTTGTCGTCCAGTTGCCTCGCTGCCGTCATCAATATCAACAGAAACGCATAGCTGTTCTGTCTTAAAATCATCATGAGGTAGAGTAACAGCACAAGTGGCGAGAGCAAGCGGACCATTTACCCTGACAAGACGATTGTCATAGCAGTCGTCTTGACAGCAGGTTGAAGGTGATTTGCTACATGGCCCTCATTAGGCCGATGATTGCCTATGGGTGCCCGGTGTGGTTCAACGTTGCCCCACCTCAAATGGAAAAGATACGGGTGTTTGAGAGGCAGTGTCTGAGGAGCTGCCTTGGACTTCACAGAACACCAGTATCTGACTACACTAAATACTGTTCCAACCAGGTCTTATATAACAGGGCCAACATAAACAGCAAGGACAATTTTCTGGTGAAACTCATTCGGTTTCACGCTGCAAGAACGATGTCTTCGAACAATAGTCTCATCTTTAGGGTCTTCTAGCCCAATGATGAATATTTTTGAAAGTGCGCGTTTAAGCTTATGTGTAGGAAAATACCACGATAATACCACCAGAGCAATATGGTATTTGCGTGGTATCAATACTCGGGTTTTTACCGTGGTAAAACTGGATTTCTACTGATCGCAGCGCCATCAATCACGTTTCAGTTGTGTTATTATTTTGTCAACTCATACTATCTGAGGCGTGTGTCACCACCATTGGAATTTATACTACCAGTGAGTCCAAGGTATTTAACAGATGTGCTACTGGTTTGTTGATATAAAATGTTATCATAATATGTTGACTCTCTTTGGCAAAAGGTGGTACAAGCACAAGCAAACAATGGAACAAACTTCCACAAGACCTTTTTCTTCAAATACGCAATCTATGATATGTCAAGAGCAGAGTCAATAAACCTCTCCAACCATCATCTCAGGGCAATATTTGAGCGCTATAAGTCAGCCTCAACTGAGAAATGTTTGTAAAAAACAAAAACTTGAACAAATAACAGTTTAACATCTCAAAAATATCTGTTTTCAACGATATGTCTTGCAGTGCACTAAAATTCATTGAACGATCACTGAATTTGTGTTGCATTTGTTTTTCAACTGATTCCATATAATCTCACAACATTAGCGCACTATTTTTACCATTCCATATGGTCACTTAGAAAAAAAAACGATCACTCGTTAAATCCTTATCTTGGGCATGCATCACATCCAGACTATCTATCAACACAGATTGGTTCATTTAAACATACAACTGATGCATGTGTCAACATATTCATTGAAATGAACCAACAAATAGGCAAAAGGAAAAACAAAGTATTTCCCCGATACAATTATACAAAGACCGTTGCTTGATTAAAATGCAACAAATTGAGTTGATCGATATTAATAGAATTCATAGAATTGCATGGACACAACACGAGCAAACACATTTTCCAGCAACTCAATTGTTAATCGAAAATTCCCACGAAGCGAACGGGCGTCGTTATGAAGTTTCAGCGAATTTCAAAATATGCGAACGCATATGATTCCCCAGATGCAATAGGAAATTTTCTCTTTACTCGCAAAATTCAAATTTTATCATAACAATTTTTTTTTTGCAATTTTTTGTTTATTAACAATGCACTTGCACTCACCGTTTCACACAATCGATTCACACTAACGTACTTCACAAATAGAAGCGGTAAAGCTGAGTTAGATTCTAAAACTGTATCGTGTTTATATAATTCGTGTGTTTGTTTATTTCCGAATATTTATTACGACCAATAAAACCGGCGCAGCGCGAAACTCACATGCCGCATTCACACATGTACAGCAACGATGAGTGCCTAATTAATAGATTCAACAGTAAAAAAAAAAAAAAAACTAATAGCGATTCATTTGAGCGTTTAATGGCACCTTCACACCTTCACACCTTCACACTTATACCTGCACACGAATATCTCCAACACTCGGTATTGTAAGCGATCATGCGCCAATGTAGCGATATCGCAGATACAAACCGCAATGACGGGTGTAATTCAGTCGAAGACCACAATCGCGCTTGTACCGAGCAAACAATTAGAATTGGACGTGCCGATTGGAGTGACGGTACATGGTGTACTGTAGGCAGATGCCACTGGAGACCATTTCGATGGTCTGGTCGGTCGGCCGGCGGTGGTCAATGGTCATTCACTTCCCCACACTGTATCAGCAGAACTGGAAATTCGAGTCGGGAGCGCGCAGCGTTCATTATCGTCATGCGTCGTCATGAATAAAGTGTTCCACGATCAGCGTTCAATGGAGTACTGAGATTGTGAGAGTCTAAGAGAGTGAGAGGTGGAATATAATTGAATCGAGGATTGCTATCTAGCAACACGCCGCCGGTGGAACAAATCATTTCAAGTTAAAGACTTGCAAATTAAATTGAAATAACCAGAGACGCTGGATGAATCAGTTTTTAATGGCTATGGGTCCAGGGAAGTACCAACTTGTCGTTCCATATAATTAGATACTAAGTGGTATAAAAGTGAAGAGCATGTTGGTGGGTTGACTTTCACATTACTACTTCGGGGTTTTGGAACGTTTTTAATGATAGGAAGGTGATTAATGGTTCGACCGAACTCTGCCAAACTTTAGGATACAATTAATTAGGTGTTTTTGTAAGTGCTAATAGGGTACCGTACCTACTTACAAGGTACCTAAACCAATGGGCTTATGAATTTGATTGACGGTTTATGTCACAGAGAAATAATAACTAAGAGTTGATACATAGTGGATGGACCCTACTTTTCTATGGATGGTCAATAGAAAAAATAATATGAACGATCACTTGACTTTGATCGTCTAACTTAGGATCTCTATGACGTCCTTTGTCAAAAGGATAGAAGGATCCTGTTTGATGCGTTGATAAATTGTTATCAACGATTGCGAATTTTTTAAGTTAAGCAAACCGACAGAATAATTCAAAAGTAGCGAGCTTTAGATTTTAGATTTATTGTTTTCTTGTTTATAATACAAATAATTTATGTTACAAAAATCATTAAGCATGGCTTTGCCGTCTGCCTGATTGACATGAGATTAAACATTTAATAACAAGTTTGTTATTATATTCTTGAATTTAAAATGATTGAAAAAATATATAAAAAGCAAAACATACTAAAAAGTTAAAAGTTCTCAGATATAATTTTACAACGGTAATTAGTTGCAGCTTTATAGAAATAAAAGAGTTGTTTTACATCGCTTTCGCAGTTTAGGTAGGCTATAATTTCTTCCTGAGATTTTACGTCGTTTCCTAGAAAATATCTTCTCATTTCTTTAAGGATGGGACATCTTCCTATAAAATGTAAAACGTCTTCTCTCGCGGATAAGTTGCAAAGACTACAATAAATTGGTAGATCTGGACGATGTGGGATATAATTGAGTCGTATTAGTTCGCCTCTCATCTTAAAGAGAGCCGAAATCAGTTCATTGCTGTTGTCATTGTGGAAGTAATTTTTTTTCAGACAGATTGTGTTCTTAAACGCTGTATGTAGCTCGGTGAACGGATGATGAAGCCATATTTACGCAATCCGCTCTGTATTGTTCATCTACTTTGGCAATAAGATTGCCAATCACATCCTTATGGTACCTTTCATTTCCATAAGCTAAATTGCATTCGAAACTGCAGTATGTTGCTAGCTCCTCGAGTTTTTTATACCAGAGCGTATTTCTTTCTATTACCTTCTTGGCAATTATTTTTGGAAGTCTATCGTCCGACAGTTCTAAAACTTTAATTACATAATCTACATGCAATTTCAATGATTTAATGAAAAGCGGTGATAGTCCTGTTTCGATATTAATCATATAGTTCGGTGTTGTGCTTGGTAAGTTAAAGCATCGTTTTATGTAGTATCTAAGGAGTTTCTCTACTGTTTCATATTGACAATATCCCCAAGACTGCGCTGCGTACATCATAACAGATTCTGATACAGCTTGAAAGACCTTGTATTTTACGCTGTGGTCAATTAGTTGATTTGAAAAACATTTTTTCCATGTAGCCGATATGGCACTTTTAGCTTTTATTAGTCTTTCCTTTAGATGTGGTTCTATACTAAGATTACTAGCTATTGTCACCCCGAGATATTTATAGGTTTTCACAATTTCAATGGGCTGTCCGTTGAGATGCCATTTTTCATTTCTGCACTCTCTACCAGCTACCTTCTTAAAAATCATAATTTTTGATTTTGTAAGGTTAACCGTAAGATTCCATAATTGGCAGTACAAATCAAGACGGTTAATCATTAATTGTAAGGATTCTGGCGAATATGCAAATAGAACCACATCGTCTGCAAATATAAGTGCCTTTATTAAATGTCCCGCAATCTCTATTCCTCCAGGTAAAAAGTCGGTGAGGTCATCGATGTACAAAGCAAAAAGATATGGGCTTAGTGTACATCCCTGTCTTACTCCCATAGTTGTTTCAAACCATTCTGATGTTTCGGTCCCGCTCCAGACACTCGATTGGTTGTCCTCGTATATATTTTCGATAACCTTCCCGAACTTTTGGCTCATCCCAGCGTTATAAAGTTTGAATATTAAAGCTTTTCGATCGATATTATCGAAGGCTGCCTTGAAATCAACGAAAAAGGTGAATAGTTTCTTTTTTTGTTCGATGAATGACCCAGCTATATTTTGCAGTACAAAAATGTTGTCTACGGTTGAATAACCATTCCGAAAACCTGCTTGGAATTCTTTGATCAAATGGTTGTTTTCGATCCAGATTGACATACGCTCATTTAAAAGTTTTGTGAAAATCTTATAAGATGAGTTTAGGAATGATATTCCACGATAATTTGCGGGATCAGCGATATTACCTTTTTTGTGAATCGGATATATTATGGCTTGTTTGAATTGTTGAGGTAGGTTGCCTGTTTCCATCATCCCATTGAAAATCACCGCTATTTTGTCGATAAAATTGTTTGTCGCATACTTAAAAAATTCAACGGGTATCCGATCAGCGCCAGGTGCCTTTCCATCTTGAAGTTTTTTTAGAACGTTACATATTTCTCCCTGTGTAATAGGTGGATCTAGAATTTCATTTTCAATTAATGGGATTGCGTAGTGAATCGGCAGTATGCTACTTTGTGGGTTCAATAGCGTTTGGAAGTGGTTCATCAGTGTCCTTGCGTCTAGCTGAGTGCCAATTTGGGGTGCTCTGTAGTTGAATTTTTTAATTGCACACCAGAACTCCTTTGTATCTTTACAGTTCACCAATTTTAAAGCTTCGTTTTCAAAAAATCTTTTCTTTTTCTTCATACATATTTGCTTAAAAGCTGTATTTGTTTGGCAGTACATTCTTTTGAAGAAATGATCTCCAACCTTTCGAAAAACTTTTAGCCATCCAAAAGATATTCTTCTCGCTGTTTCACACTCGGTGTCAAACCATTTTTCTTTAAAAATGTTTCTTTTTTGATGAGCATGTATTTTTGGCGTGTAGGAAATTTTGATTAAATTGTCGATATCCGTTATATCGAGTTGAGTAGTTGTCTGCAAGTTGAGGTCGAGTTTTCGTCTATACTCCGATGCATATGATTGTTTCCACATCAGCTTATGGGGTAGTTGTATCGTTCTTGTATCTTCTCTTTCTGTCGGTGAAGTACCAAACTCGGCAACAATAGGCATATGGTCTGAGAACTGTTGCGTCAAAACTACAAGATCATTTACTAAGGATATCCATAATCCACGTACCAAGCAGTAATCTATGACTGAACATCCTTGTTGTCCTATGAATGTATGCTTTCCACTGGAGTCTGAATTGGTTGTACCATTTAGTATATGAAATCCGTGAGAATCACATAATTCTAATAATTTCACTCCCTTTGCATTTGTGGTTCCATCTTTTGATTTTCTCACTTTACCTGCGAATCTATTTTCCCTTCCCTCTTCTTTTCCTATTCTGGCATTTAGATCACCTATGATCATCATATCGTCGTATTTACAGTGTTCAATTGCTTCCACTAACGCACCAAAATCTCTTTCCCAGTTGTTACAGTTGATATAAATTGGTAGTATATATAGTTTGTTTGATTCAATTGATATTTTTAAAAGTTTAATTTCATTTACCGATTCAAATTCAAAGAATAAGTTGTGTTTGGAACTATGTTTTTTTATATCCAAAGAAGAATCCCCCACTTGCTCTTCCTCTTGTATTTTGTTTTACCGCGGAAATCCAAACAAATTCGAAGCTTTTAGAACGGTTTAAATATAATTTATAATCTTTTTCTACTAAAAATGTTTCATACAGTAAAATAATATCAAATTTATTTATAAATTCATAAAAACCTACTTGTATTGACTTATTAATAAGGCCTTTGATATTATAGCTTAATATTTTCAGCTATAATATCAAATAATAAGTAGCGAGCTAAAAACGACGAAAAACGACGAAAAACGACGAAAGGTGAAGGTAAAACGAGCAGTTATTCCCCTAAGGGTTTGAGTCACAAACTGTGTCTTTTATTAAGGCGAATAGCAATTAATGCATGTTTTTGTGGCGAATTGATTTTACAAACTAAATATGGCTTATGGTCTAAACAAGGCGACAGATTTAAATTTCCAAATTTGGTATAATAACAAACGTGTAATTTTGTTTGGACAAAATTTGATGATGAAGATGATGCTTGTGACATTGGGGTATATCTGCGCCAACATAATATAACGGTTCTTTTTTTAAAGTTTATTTGTGGTGTTTTCGTGAGTTGTAGCAACCAAGTGAAGTAATATTTCACACGGAATGCAAATATGTACAACAAATAACTGGGAACTACTTTACCTTTTTTATTTAAAGCAGGATTGAGTTGGGATAGACAGTACAACCTACACAACAGCAGGGGAGTTTGGTACCCATTCCATAGATTGATATTTCTTGTGTGTGGTTAAAAGAAAATGAAAAGCCACAGTGGGCCAGCTTTTTAAAATCCGTCGCAAAATATGTATATTTCGCGTATGCCTAAAAATCAGAAAATCAAATTAGGAAATGTTGCAAGCTACAAACACCGAATGAAATTCAAAAATTCATTTAAAATACTATTTCAGCTTATTAAAATTATTATTTGTATTACAATTATGATCCAATTTTTGTTAATATTGCAAAATTTTAAGATTTTCGGAAAGCCGTTTTTGACTAAATTGACTTTGAGTTGAATTATAAGAAACCGTTAAGAGTCTTTGGTCTAACATACTTACTTACCTAAGTGGCGCTACAGTGCGGAATGAGCCTGGGCCTCAACCAACAATTAGAAAGGTCCTTAGCTCGCGCTCCAAGTTGGTTAAGATCGGTTTCTGCTTGTGCGCGCCACTTAATGCGCGGTCTTCGTCTACTGCGTCCGACGTCTGGCTGAGAATCGAAGACTCTACGATCCGGAGTATTGGTGTCCATTCTTTCTACATGCCCTAGCCATCTTAAGCGTCCAATGAGAAGTTTTCTGACCAGTGGCATGTCGCTGTACAGCTCGTATAGTTGTTGGTTAAATCTTCGTCTCGATATCCCGTCAACGCAAACGGGACCGAAGATTCTTTGAAGAATTTTCCTCTCAAATCGACCAAGGATTTCTTCATCCGCTTTTGAGACGGTCCATGCTTCAGCGCCGTAGAGTCGGACTCGGATGATCAGGTTCTTATATAGGATCTCCTTATCAGTTCGAGTGATGGTATTATTGCCTTCTTAAGCCGATGAAACTGCGGTTGGCACAAGTAATTCTTCGTTTTATTTCTGACGATATATTGTTGTCAAAGTTTATAGCGGAGCCGGGGTACACAAAGTCCTGTACCACCTCAATGTTATATCTGCCAATTGTGACGTTCTGTCCAATTCGTCGATGTTGTGTGTCCTTGACAGCATATACTTGGTCTTACACTTATTTACTGCTAAACCCATTTTTGCCGCTTCCTTCTCGATACTAGCAAACGTAGCTATGACATCACACTGGGTCCGTCCAATAGTTGTACTGATTTTTGGAAAATTGTGCCTCTGGTGTTGGCTCGGGAGTGTTGCCCAACCCTCATAAGAATCAAATTAAAGAATTCACGTGACAACGCATCGCCTTGCCTAAATACAGTTTTGGTATCGAATGTGTCGGTGAGGTCGTTTCTGACCCTGATGGAGCAGCGAGAATTCCCCAACGTCATCCTTCACAAACGAACGAGTTTGGGGACAGTATACCAAAACTAGGCATTGCTCTGTATAGTTCGTGTCTATAAATGCTGTCGTATGCGGCTTTGAAATCGATGAATAGGTGGTAGGTATCGATTTGGACTTCTTGGGTTTTATTCCAGGGTCTGCCGAAGGGTGAAAATTTGATCGGTTGTGGACTTTTCTGGCCTTAAACCACACTGATTAGGGCCGATCAGGTTGATGGTAAACGGTTTCAGGCGTTCACAAATTACGGCAGATGGGATCTAGTAGGCGATGTCGGGGAGACTTATGCCTCTGTAGTTGGCGTAGTTTAGAGGGTCTTTTTTTGTGGATCGGGCAAACGATGCGGAGGTTACATTCATCAGGTATACTTTCTTCCGAAAGCTTAGCGGAAGGCAGCCTCATGTCGGGTGGTTGGCAGTTTTCGCTGTCGTTGCCAACATTGAATGGTTCGTTCTGCCTGATAGCATGAGGTTGCGCTTCATCGCCGTTTAAAAGTCTGCAGAAGTGATTCTTCCATATCCTCAGCATGGACTGTGTAGCAACTACTATATTTCGTTGTTTCTATCTATTGGGTTTTATTCGAGCCTTGTATCCCGATCTGGCGTTTTTCTTGCTCATTTTCATATTTCAGAAAAACTGGAGGTATGTTGCCTTCTTCTTTGTTTATAAAGCTCATCGTCCCTTGCAACTGAGCCTTGTACTCCTAGTTCTTAGCATTCTTCATCAAAGCAAGGGTTTCTTACTAGTGGGCACGAGAAACCTAGCATATCTAATGGCTCGTTGACATCGTTGCGATGGTTCTACGACATTTGATGCTGATGGTTATGGGTTAATACGCGAGGTTAAGAGATACACGTTCCGCGAAGGCCTTGGCGGTCCTCTGAGATTGCATGAGAAACCTAGCATATCTAATGACTCGTAGACATCGTTGCGATGGTTCTACGACACTCGATGCTGATGGTTATGGGTTTATTCGAGAAGTTAAGGGATCCACGATCCGCTAAGGCCTTGGGGGTCTCTTGGGATTGCAGTCTTTGTTACAATACTGCTGTAGTTCCAATCGATCAATTTTCCGGGAGTTTTTCTGTAAGGATTTGACAAATAATCGGAATATAGTATTATTGTCAAGAAAAGGTTATCTCAACGTAGCCTTTCGGAGTCAGCCTAGAACGGGAGGTCCCTCTATGGTGCAAGAAGTGCACACCAGAACGGTTGTAAGAATGCGAGGCCCTAGGCCCTAATATGACTGTTGGCGCGAAAAAAATGTATTTTATGTTTAAAAGTAACCAGAACCACGTTACCCACTTTCTTTTCAAATACATCAGTCCCGATGAAACTTCTGGCTTACATTAAGCACCATGCAGTGAGTTTAGACTCTCCGTGCTTCTCGTTTAGGTTTAGGAGTGCATCAGTGTAGCTAAGACGCTATTGACAATTTGCAGGCGGTATCTGATGGATGATCTGAACTTTTTAGGCCAACACCTTCAAATATTTGACTAATAAGAGCGTTGCAGATATGAGACTGTAGTGGCGTATATGGCATGCTATCTAGTCTATATCGATGGAGCTTACATGACAGCATCAGCTATGGCAGCCATATCCTTGACAGAACGACAGGTAAAGAGTGGTTCCACTCTTCTTAAGGCAAGCGGGTAATCGCCTAAGGGCGCGGCTATGGCCAACACTAGTAAGCGCTTGCCCTTGCGCTGGTCCCCGCTATTCTGAGCTAGTCCGCGCTAGTGCGCTATTAAAAAGCCCGTGGATGATTGTTCACGCTAGTTCAAGCTAGTAAACTTGAAAATCAAATGAGTTTTGATGTACAAAATTACAAGCGTGGACAAGCGCGCACTAGCCTGGACTAGCGCGAAAGTTAAAAGGGTGATCTGCCACCACGACATTGACTATCCATACACTAGATTTAATAGCGCACTAGGGCGAACTAGAAGTAACCACGGCTTAAGTGTTTGAATGCAAGAGAAGTGCTAACGGTATACCGTATAAGCGGTAGGCAAAGCTATAATGCCTTAACATGTCTCCCATTTAATTATTTAATCAATTTATAGGGAAAAACCATCCAGACCATCGTTCTGATATATTCGACAATTTTGTGTAGTGCATTTCGGAGAAGGAGATGGCAAAATTTTCCCCATATGTTATTGCATTACGAAAGTCCCAAGGTACACATCTAAAGGCATATCGCCTGGCCAGTTCGGTCTTTGTTATTTTCAGTACATACAACATCATTATGCCATTATTAACATGGCTGTAAAATAACATTATTATCTCTCATATTTCACCCTAATCAACTCATTACACCCTTGTAACAGCTCATTCTTAAAACATTCCACAACATTCCCTAATCTACATACTACACGATGACGACAAGAGCGTGTCGAAAAGTCGACATAATTTGTCGGGAATTAAATTCTTTAAACTTTTGCCTTAAAGAAAATACACACCTCCCATAGAAAAGAAATGCAAATTCGAGACAAGCAGCTGGGTCCTTGAGTCGGCCTAATCTAATAAATCATCGCACAAACACAACCTTGTTTATATCTGCAAGCTTACCTTTTTCGGCTCCACCTCGTAAAGCACGTCCTCATATCTGGATTAATATATTCCGTTCACATTGTTTGGGTAATTTTCAAATGAACCCCCTCACACCGTGGTGGCATCGTCATAGCCCCAGGCCTGTGATTAGCATAGCTAATACAATTTTTCACTTCACTCAAACGTGACGTTTGCACTCATACATACAAACCATCGCGTAGCACAGAACAAGTATCACAAGTGACGTTTAGAATTACACCTGAAAAAAAAATAAAACAACTGACACTTAACATTCAATCCGAACGTCAAGTATCCAATTAGTTTGTCAAATCGCAAAAAAAAAAGAAGAAAAAAACTGCTGAAGGTCGGTAAACACATGATTTGGTTAACAATTGTCAATTATCGCCGGCACACGCATCACAGATTATCTGCCACGTTCTGTTTTTCTTTTTCTTTTTTGCGATTTTGTATCTGAGTGCATAATGCGCGACAGGAAATGACATCGCCTGTGGACAACAATTGAAAACCACTGTATGCCCACTCGTATGTGTTGTCCCTAATCCCAGATCGTTCATGAGCTGTCCGTGCATTATTGATCCCCACTAAAAGCGGATTTCGGCAATTAACTTAATTAATCCAATCAGCTTACAATACTCGGCGGGTGTACATTTAAAATTCGTCGTTGGTCCAGCAAGACCGCTGTGCCGCCGCGCCGCATCATCCTCTAACGAGGACGACAACACAATCACAATGGGTGTCCATTAGTTAAATCATTATTGTAGTGCGAGTATTGATAGGGAGGTGGCGTGTGAAAACCGTGCGACCGTCGGTATTGTCGTGCGAATGTGTTGCCTTAATTTGCCGAATGGATCGGTATTTTATTTCTACGTGCAGGAGTTGCCGTTTCGAATTTGAGCGGCGGGCCGTGTCGGAGAAGTGCGGGCTACATTTTGAGTTTCGTTGATTGTGTGTTGGTGCAGTGAGTGTTAGTCAAGGATAAACTGTAACTTATGGGCGATATATGGGACGCTTACAGGCCATGTAAGAACTCCAGTCCAATCTGATGGGTTCTTGTGCTAAGCCCGCTTTAAAAAATAAATTTTGTTGAAATTTAGAGTGACTATGGATGATGGGAATGACCAGATCTGTTGGATTCCAGGCGATTCTAAATTTGGACCTATACATGCAAGAATCAAACAAAAAAACAGCTGGATCTCGAGTATCTTTATACATTCCGTAGATCCTAAAGAATTTCAAGGTATCCAATTTCTACAGCAAGGTTAAGGTCGATTTATTTCATTGCATACCTACATGGTGGGCCAAAATATGTCATCCGATGTTGTTTGGCTCTCATTATATCGGCTGTGGCTCGCGCAGTGTGTGCCCTTGCTCCGTCTTGTTGGAACCACATGTCCTCCAGTCTAATTCGTCCAATTGCGGCAGAAAAAACTCGGTTTACATGGCCCTATAGCGCGCACCGTCCACTGTTCTCGTTTGACTAGCGGCGTTCTCAAAAAAAAAAAAAAAATGGCTCGATGATCTCTTCCAGCGTGAACAGCGCACCATGCAGTAATTTTGAGTGGGTGTAGTGGCTCCTCGTGCATAACTCGTGGATTTTCGGTGCCCAAGAAGCGATAGTTTAGCTTTTTCACGTACTCGCGAGGTGGAAATGAGCCTTATCGCTCATTATGATTTTGGTCGAAAAATCGTCCACTTCGTCCTCGAGATTGAGGATGGCTTGGGCATAGGTAACACGCGTTTGGCGGTCGACAGGTAGCAGCTGATGTACAAGTGCGCAACATGTGCAAATATTTCAACAAAATTTGCCTTAGAGACGACCGGCTGATGGCTAATTGCGAGGCACGGCGTCTCGTCGATGTTTCCGGCAACAGCTCGACATCCTCGGTAACAGCGGCGATATTCTCTCGACACAACAGCGGCTCCGGGGCCGACCACTCTTGCCAGAGTCTCGTATGCTCCCATACTCTTCAAGGTTTACAGCCAAACGGCGCAGTGTTTGCGCAGTCGGTGTGGGACGGCCGGGCAATCGGCGACGGAATTCGCGCTGCGCGAATTATTCGATTATTCCGCGTTCTTGAGTAGTGTATCGCTCTGTGGTTTGTTCACTTGTATTCTACATCTGTCTAGTCCACAAATGACAAAACAGATTTGACATTGGCGGCCATTTGAAAAAATAGGAGCATCTTCCAATAGGGTGATCACATTTGGGCCGTCTGTATTTTAAGGTAGAGAAGGTTTATAGGTCGGTAAAGTAGAGTTTTGTCTAACCTATGATGTGGCCTTCTGCTTAGGGTTTCAAATACTATCCGTAACCGAATTAATGTCCTTTAACAAAAACCAATTTGTTGGGGAAACAGGTTCCTAAGTACCCAGGGCTTAGCACAATCATTTATCGGTGAGTTTCGTTTCTTCGGGCGGCCCCAATGGCACTATGGTTAGTGCAATGAACTGCCGCGCAGAAGGTCTGAAGGACATACCTTAAATGGAATTTGAACTTTCGACGAAGTATGTGTTACAAAAAATTGACTGCTCCAACGGATACCTTACTGGGGCAGAACCTAACAAGTTTGTGTTAACAAAATACACATAATGGGTGGTTAAATTTTAAGGGACAATGTTGAATGTGAACCACACCTAAACGTCAAATTTGTTTCTGCATTTCATTTGACATTTTTCAATTTCAGACTAAGTCAGTTTGAACCATGGAAAGATACACAATCGAGCAACGCGTTAAAGTTATTCAGGCTTATTATGAAAATGGGCGTACAAATCAAAATGCATATCGTGCACTTCGTGATTTTTTCGGTCAATTTAATCGTCAAAATGTGCGACCAAACCGGGTCTGTAGGAGATGTGAAAACACCAGTGCATGCTCGTATAGCTTGTACTTCTGAAAGTATTGCTGCTGTTTGCGATAAAGAGCTAAAGGCTAAAGAGCCGTCCACCTCAACTAGTCGTCGTGCCCAAAAATTGCACCTCTCACGCTCGTCGTTGATGAACATTATGCATAAAGATTTGCATTTACACGCTTACATGGTGCAATTGACTCAAGAACAAAAGCCTCTTGACCATTTCAAGCGTCGTAAATGGTCAGAATGGTGGCAAGAAATGGCAACAATGGATGCTCAATTTTTGAAATGAAAACATTTGGGCGAATGATAATCCAAGAGTGATTGTCGAAAAACCAATGCACCCACAATGAGTGACTGTTTGGTGAGGTTTATGGGCTGGCGGCATCATCGGGCCGTATTTTTTTTCTCAAAATGAGGCCGGTCAGGCAGTTACTGTGAATGGTGTTCGCTATTGTGAGATGATAACGAAGATATGGATGCGGACGATATGTGGTTTCAACAGGACGGAGCCACTTGCCACACAGCAACCGAAACAATGGTTATCTCACGTGGTGGCGATGTCAATCGGACGCAAAGATCATGTGATTTGACACCGTTGGACTTCTTTCTGTGGAGTTATTTGAAAGACATGGTGTACATCGATAAATCAGCAACAATTCAAGAGCTAAACGATGATTTAATTCACATTAACGGCAAAGAACCTCAATTATGCCTCAGCTCCATCGAAAATGTGTACCATCGGATGGAGGTGTGCCGCCGATGTCACGGCGGTTATTTCGCCGATATTTTGTTCCATAAATAATTGAACCATACCAATATTATCATAATAAAAAGAAATGACAACAATTTCTTAAATAATTTGTGCTTTATTTAAAATCAATATCGGCCCTTAAAATTTAACCACCCTTTATATACGACAGTACTGTCATCAGCTAATGAATTAATTGGATAGAAAGTTGCAGACAGGATATCATCTATAAAAATGAGAAAGCACTCGATTCCATGATTCATGCATGCTAGTAACTCGGTTACAGACCGACCCGATTTTTCGGGATTCCCCATCCTGGTAGTCTGATGTTTGATAAAATTCTCAGGTTCCATATTTTCACGAAACCAATACCATACTCTATTAGTGGCAAGTAAACATAAAAAGGGGATTTTTAGTAATAAATTGGAATTTAAGTTGAAAATTATTTCCTTTTTATTATCTATTGACGTAGAAAAACATATGCCAGGTGTACTCAACAGAGGGAATACGAGTACAAACGTTGAATATAAACAAACAACTAAAAACCAAATTTAAAAGTCATTAATATTTTGCAATCGCATTCACATTCCTGACCATTGAATTATTTTTTTTTTTTTTTTTGATATTCATTTTTATTTTACTTTATCTTAAAACTAACTTACATGCTAGACAAAAATTCATGAAAAACTAGCTTACTTATCAACTACTTAAATAACTTACTGGCCCTATGCGGGCGCCCTAAATTAAATGATAACAACTTAATTCTAATGCCTTTCGGCCTATTATCTAATAAGTAAATCTAATAGTAATAAAATGATGTTTACCAAGAAACATTTGAGAAAAACTTGGTTTCTTGTCTTTTTTTTTTTAATTTAAACTTACATACTAATTAAAACTACTTATCGACTAACTTAAACTACTTAAAACTACTTACATCTAACTTAATAAAAAAATTTAACTTAAAAACTAGAACAGCCACAGCAAGCATTTTGATTTTTTTTTTTTTTTTTTTTTTTTTTTTTTTTTTTTTTTTTTTTTTGGTGCCACCACGACTGTTTCCCTTAACATAACCTAAACAACTATGCAAGTGGGCCATATCTTTTCAAAAGTCAAAACTAACTATAACTACGTTAACCACCACAACAGGTTCTCCTGTTGCAACCTACTCCGGCGGTCCCAATCGGACACACTCCTGCTGAACCGCAGGCGCTCTCCTCCGCTCTGAGTGACGACGTCTCGGTCGTACAGGAGCCGCCTATCCACAGTTCGTCGGAAGACGTGGTAGATTAGCGGAAGCGCCGATCTATCCTGTATCAGCCCTCGACTATCCAAATATAGGAAAGCTTCGGGCGGAATAAAGCCGCTTAAACGCGCACTCTCAAAATATTCATCATTGGGATAGAAGGCCCCAAAGATGAGACTATTGTTCGAAGCCATCGATCTTGCAGCGTGAAACCGAATGAGTTTCACCAGAAAATTGTCTATCCGGTTTATGTTGGCCCCGTTGTATAGGACCTGGTTGGAATAGTATTTTGTGTAGTCAGATACTGGTGTTCTGTGAAGTCCAAGGCAGCTCCTCAGACACTGCCTCTCAAACACCCGTATCTTTTCCATTTGAGATGGGGCAACGTTGAACCACACCGGGCACCCATAGGCAATCATCGGCCTAATGAGGGCCATGTAGCAAATCACCTTCACCCTGCTGTCAAGACGACTGCTATAAAACAATCGTCTTGTCAGGGCAAATGCTCCCCTAGCTCTAGCTAGAGCAGCATCTACATGTCTTCCGAAATATAGATACTGATCTAACCAGATGCCAAGGTACTTTACTACACTTTTACTCGCCAGTGGCTGTCCGTTTGGTCCAACGATCACCAGCTTTCGCCAGTTCTTTCTCGTATCCCTAGAGGCCCTAGACAACGGTGTCCTAAACAGGATAGTTTCTGATTTCTGAAAGTTGATTTTCAACTTCCAGTCATCACAATATCTCTGGATCTTGTCGAAGTCCCGCTGCAAAAGTGTTCGAATGACTTCGACAGTAGAGGCTGTTCTGTACGCGATAAGATCGTCCGCATACGCAATTGCCTGAGTAAGACTACCTATCATATCACTGGTGTAAATGCTGAAGAGAATCGGCGAGTTTACCGCTCCCTGTTGCAGACCGTTCTTAATGAAAAATTCTGTGGTAGAAGTTACATTGCCACTTTTGACAACAAACGTTCTACCAGTCAGCATGTCATGAAGCATATATAGCAGTGGTTTACTTATGCCAAGTCTGGTCAGCTTTAGATAGAGGCCCTCTAACCATACGGTGTCAAAAGCCTTCTCTAAATCAACCAGACATGCACCGGTGCACTGTTTTTTGGCTTTGTTCCATTGTATATCAGAAACTAGTTTGGAGGCGGCATGAATGCAGTCATGTCCAGCCTTGAAGCCAAACTGGTTCTCTGGTATAATATTATTGTCCTCAGACCACTTGAACAGTGCTCGATTGAGAATCTTTTCGAAAACCTTGCTGATACTCGGAAGGAGACTTATCGATCGGAAATTCGCCGGATTGGAGTTGTCCTTTCCCTTTTTCGGGAGAGGATGAACCACCGCCGTCTTCCAACGCACTGGATAATATGCATTATTCAGCGCGTTGTTGAACAGTGTGGCGTAAATGTCCACAGCTTCAGGGGGTAAGTGTCGCAGTACAATGTTGGATATACCATCGACTCCCGCTGACTTCTTTTTCTTTATGGAATCGAAGATGATCTGGAGTTCAACCTTCGAGATTAACAGGGGACTAAACCCACTTCGCTCGGCGACTATGGCGTTTGCCAAGTTGTCGTCATCGAACCGGGTGAAACCACGGTTCTCAGATCGCCATTGCGTAATGTCGTTTCGGAGATAGACATGATGGAGCAGGGCATTGTTTTCCAGGACGCGGTTCGGGCGAATGCTATCATTCACCTTATACACTTCCTGAAAGACAGCCCCCACTGCCTCCACTTTCTCCTGAGGATCTTCAATAACATAGAAATCGTCGTCGAAGACGGCTTCCCCCGGATCAATTCCTGCTGTCAAAAGTATGTTTGTATTGTCAGTTGTTCGTTGGAGCTTAATACACGGAAGGTCGTTATGACCTTTCCTCCTAAAGATCTTATTAATTTGTGGAAACATACTCGGGTCGCTGGAATTTACGGCCCGAATTCTGTTATTCCAAAACAAATTAATGGACAACCGATAGTTCTCCTTGATCAATTGGTTGATGTTTTTGATCGACGCCTTCAGTGTTCTAATCTCCGGGTCGCGTGGGTTTGTCAGTCGTCTGTACAAGAGTTTAAGTCTTGTCAGAAGTCCGCTTTTTTGTCTGTGTAGTGCGTCAATGGTCGCGTTTCTGTACGTAGACGTTATGTCATGTTCTTTGTATTTCGGTATCGTCCTGTTCATTGTTCGTTGAATCGCTTCGTCCATTTGTTGTAAGTATTCGTCGATTTCGTTGTTTGTTAGGTTTCTGTTGTTTGGTGGGTAAAAGGCCCTCGAACGTAGTTCTCTTGATAAGGCGTTGGTGAAGCGAGGCCAGCGCATCTTACCGTAGTTGTAAGAATGCACAGGCACATACTCCTCCAGCGCCACAAGCTCGTTCGGAAGCTGTATTACGGCGGCGAGTCCGCAGTGATCACTGTCGTACTCAATCGTCCGTAAACAGTTTCGCGGGTGTTGACCTACTCTGTTAGTAACTGTCAGTCTTGTGTCTCGCAGTAAAAGATCCAGGAAAGCACCGCTTCTCGGAAACGATGGCCTATCTGTGGCGAGAATGTCGATCCTATATTCAACATTGTAGTGGACCATCCAATTGTAAAGATGGTTACCCCGAGGATTTTGTAATTGATTTCCCCAATCTTCGTGTTTGGCATTTAAATCTCCGGCCAAAAGATAAAAGTTCTCCACTGAGTTCAGTCTTAGAGATTCAAAAAGTTTTCCGAGCTCTGTTGTAAAAAGTGTAGGCTGAGGTGCTTCCGGTGCGTAGGCCGCTATCACATACAGTCGCTTCCCTTGTTGGAGAGGAATGCATATGACGCAGGCTTCCAGCAGCCGGAATCGGCGCACTTCACCACTATATATGACCTTATAACTAATGCCTTTTCGTATAAAGATAGCGACCCCGCCTCCTTGAGTGGAGTTGGGTCGGTCCCTTCTTACGATATTGTAATTATTATTAGTCAATTTATGCTTCTGGTTTAGCTTAGTTTCGCTAGCCATAAGCACATCGGGACTTTGGTCTGTAAGCAACTGGAATAGATTAGCTCTACGTTCGATCCTAATCAGTGAATTTACATTCACAGCCAGGATCTTTAAGGGTCTCTCTGACAGCGCGCCCGTTACGATCTAATTTGCGTTAAGCTCGGCAACAAGGAGTAGATATAGTCTACTCTTGACGCCTGCTCCCGTAACTGGTTTTGAAGACCGGTTAGCTGACCTTGAATGGCCCGCAACGCAGTCAACAAATCCGCATCCACTGCTGGAGCCTGAGGCACGGGGGCCTGTCTGGCTTCCTTAGGTGGATGCTGTACCGTTTTTCCCTTTCCTGACGCCATTTGGGCGTAGGAAATTTGGGGATTGACGGACATTGAGGGAGGGCGAACGGCTGGTTGATTCGACACAGCCGTTTGCTTCGCTTTTTTATTAATTTTCATTTGCTGAAACTTTGGACAGCCCCGATAGTTTGCGGGGTGCCCGCCGCCACCGCAAAGTGCACATTTAAGTAGGGTCATGTCATCGACCCGCTCCTTTCCTAAACTACACTCTCCTATGTTGTGGTTCTCTCCACACTTAACACAGCGTGACCGCATTTCGCAGTTGGCTGAGGCGTGGCCGAACCTTTGGCAACGCATGCATTGAAGCATGCTGTCACCTCTTTTTAATTTTTCCCATCGTACAACCTGGAAGTTGAGGACTGAGATACTCTTCAACTTTTCCATCTTGCTTTGGGGCGATAGCTGTACTAGGAAGATCGGTAGTTTCCGATTCTCCCGTCTTGCCTTCACTGTGGTGAATGGCTTTACCCCTACGAATTCGAGCTCGTCAGTCGCTACTTGGCGAAGCTCACTTAAAAGCGCCTGCGGGTCCGTCAAGGAATCTATGCCCTTTAAGACAACCGTCTGGCATTTTTCTACTTTTGGAGTATATGTAAAAAACTCCGTTGTGGTGTCTGCTAGTAATTGCTTTATAATTTTGTACTGCTCCACTGTTAAGCAGTGGATAGCATGCCTATCTTCACTTAATCGTTTTATTGTGAAATTGTTGCCTATGGCCGACTTACATATTTCAATGGTTTCCTTAAGGTCCATTTTATACGTGTTGATGGGTGGCACTTTTTCTTTTTTCGGCGGCCGTGGCTGCTGCTGTTGCTGCTGCTGCTGCCGCTGTTCCTGTTGTTGTTGCCGCTTCTTCTGCTGAATTGAATTATAGTGAATGGAGAATGAACACAAACAATCTGGAACATTAATCTAATGAAATTTAATTCGCGCATTTTTTGATGACTCAGCTAAACGATGTCTTTAAAGGCGGGAGAAAACGATAGCTTTGGCACTTTGGGAATGGGGGAATTAGTCTATCTCCCCTTATTTGGGCGGGAGGTTCAATTTCATAAAATAAAAAACTGAAAATGGCAAAAACAAATATTAAAATATAACAGTAATACTGATAATTATGTATTATATTTTTTTTAAAAACCAAAGTTTTGTTCTATTAACTAATTCTCAAATCAAGTGAAATCTATGCAAAATGGTTTCTTTTAAAACGGGCTTTAAACTCAAAATATGGGAAAAAAGACTTTTTTTGTTAAAATGCACAATAATATCATTTTGGTTATTCCTTTTTAACATGTTTTTTAATAAAAAAATTTAAAATTTAAAATTTAAAAGAGAAGAGCAAGAGCATCATGATAGGGTGTTGTTTTCCAATACATACGTGTATGCAATTTTCTCTTTGTGTTATTCGCGTTCTGAGACACATATATCAATCAGGAATGAGAGATATAAGATTATGCATTTAGGTGTTCAATTTTTGCTCGTTCTGCGCAGCTACGTCACAGGTGACATATTATTTGAAAGCTCGTTGTAATTGTTGATTATTTACATAGGAATTGCGTGAAATTAAATTAAAATGTGTCTTTTTGTCAAGAAAAATCTTATTTTAAAAGTGTGTCAGCATGAAAGATTCGTTTTAATATATTGTTTATTGAATTATTAAGATGTTCTACTAATTTTCTACCTGATTGTAATGATTCTGTGAAAAAAGTCATAGCATTCGTATATATCATCACAATTGTATTTTCTCAAAGCGAAATAACATTTCAATAGTTTGTATTTTCTTAAATGTTATAGTGTGTTCTGTTTAAATGTATAATTTATTGCAACACATTGAGTCATTGCATGGTTATGTATTCCTAGAAAGGAAAAGTGAAAACTTGTAATGATGGAATGATGAATAAAAGATAAGTTGGTCATTGAGATTTTGTTTTTTTATTTTCAATGTATTGTTTTATTAAATTTATAATAATAATCATCAACTTACATCTTTTGTTTTAAAAGATCAATTTGATGCTGCAACTGATTTGTAGTTTCGTCTACAACATCTACAACGTTGTTGTTCATCTCTATTTGATCTGCATCATCAGGCTTGGCTGGCTCAGGAACAATTGGGGGAACTGGGGTTTCTTTCAATAAGCTTGCGATCATATTCTGCTTTGTTTTATGTATCATTTTCTTATCCCTGGATGAAGGTACCATCGTGGACTGTGCTTCAACGGTTGGACAAGTTCCCGGCTTCAACTTGTATCCGTTTCTTTCGCATAATCCTTTAATTATATATTAATAATATGTAAGCAAGGACTTATGTACAGGAACATACCCATTTCAAATTGTAGATTCCTCTCGAAATCTTCTGCAGTGAAATGTGCAGAGCAAATTCGCGACGTTTCAGGATTAAAGTTGTCTTTCCTCCGACAAAAATGTATCCATTGCTTCTGAATACCGCCATCCTTAGGAAAGCGATAAAAGCGGATATTTAACTTGCCTTTATTATTATTTGCACTGCAATTGAACACTGCACACCTCATATTGATTCTTAAAATCTTTTATACTCAAAATTCAATGAAAAAATAATTTCCGTATAACCAATTCAAAATTAACGCGCGGAAATGATATATCAATGCCTTCTTTCAGAAGGAAATAATATTCGCTTGTCTCCTGTGACGTAAGCAAGATAGCAGAAACGAAAACATAAATGGCGGACATGCGCAATGCGTAATCTGTAATACATCATTCTTGTATATCAATAATGTGGAACTGTGTCACCCCCATAGCTTCTTGACATTGACATTGACATTGACAGTACTTCGCACATGAATGCAACGAAATACAGACACATAACAGCACTGGCGACTGAGGCCATCGGCTGGGACATATCAAGACATTTATACAACAGAGAGAGACGGATAGATACATAGAAGGAAAGACATATAAAATAAACCTACGTGGCACAGAGGAGGAGACATCGATTTATATTGTATCATGTTATCGCACAGGTGGCCTCAGATAAGCTGCCCATTTTCGTAGAAAACAAATGCTGCCGAAGCTGGGGCTTGAACCCGCAGCGCTTGGCTTAGCAGTCAACTACGCATTC
This sequence comes from Rhingia rostrata, assembly GCA_949824845.1. Taxonomy (NCBI): domain Eukaryota; kingdom Metazoa; phylum Arthropoda; class Insecta; order Diptera; family Syrphidae; genus Rhingia; species Rhingia rostrata. Next base: position 21,667,354 of record OX463757.1, read on the forward strand.
CTCTGAGCCATGGCCACCTGCACCATAGCTTCTTATAGGAATTTTTTGTAGAAAATTCCGCTACAGTTTGGTGGAACGGCAAACATTACTTCAGAAAAATAAATCTTGAACAGTGAAAAATAAAAAGTGATCTCTGCGGAAACCACAAGGTGGCGCAAAAATAACCTTCCGATGTTTTTTGGCTGTAATTTAAAAAAAAATTAAAGACTTTGATTCTTCTTGTGGATTATTTTTATTTGGTCTTTTAATTTTTTTTATATCAAGTCGAGAGAGTATGATGTCATGTAAATGGCCGCCGCCACAGTTGATTGTCATTTGAGCCCTTTTTATGGCATTTTCCATCACTTTGGCCAAAACTTCCGGCGATAGGTCCTCACATTCTTGACGGATATTGTCTTTAAGAGCTGCAAGAGTCTGAGGCTTGTTGACATAAGCCCGCGACTTCAAAAAGCCCCACAAAAAGAAGTCTGGAGCGGTCAAATAAGGCGATCTTGCTGGCCAGTGCAAATCGCCAAAACGGGAGATTAGGCGCCCGGGAAATGCATCCTTCAGCATATCGGTTGTGGCACGTGCAGTGTGTGCCGTTGCACCGTCCTGTTGGAACCACATATTTTCCAATCCCAATTCATCAAGTTGCAGCAAAAAGAACTCGTTGATCATTGCTCTGTAGCGCTCACCATTCACAGTAACCGTTTGGCCCGCGACGTCTTCGAAGAAAAAATGTCTGATGACTCCTCCAGCGAAAACAGCACACCATACAGTGACTTTGAGCGGGTGTAATGGCTCTTCGTGGGTTACACGTGGATTTTCAGTGCCCCAGAAGCGTAAATTTTGCTTATTTACGTACCCGCTAAGATGGAAATGGGCCTCATCACTCATGATTATTTTTTAAGAAAAATCATCTTCCTCTTGGTGGTGATTAAGGATGGCTTGAACGTATGTTAGACGCGATTGGCGGTCAGCAGCTAACAGCTGATGCACCGTCTGGACTTTGTACGGAAACATCTTCAAATCTTGTACCAAAATTCGATGTAAAGACCGTCGACTGATACCCATTTTCGTGGCACGTCATCTGGTCGATGTCGACGGCGCTTCCATGACATCTTCGGCTACAGCAGCAATATTCTCTGCAGAACGGCTACTCCGGGGTCTGCCACGCCTGGCAGCATCTCGTGTTGTGCCAGTCTCTTCGAGGCGAGCGGCTAAGCGTCGCAGTGTTTCACCAGTAGGCGTTGGATGGCTAGGAAACGAAATTCACGTTGTGAAAAGTCACCGACCGATTATTCCGCGTTCTGGAGCACTGTAGCGTAACATTGTTTATTAACCTTGTATGTATAATTAAAAATTTAAACATTTTTAGATAATCATGTACCAAAATAAATAAATTTTGTCAAATCTGTTTTGACATTTGTGAACAAGACAGATGTAGATTACAAGTGAACAAGCCATGGAGCGATACACTCCCCAAGAACGCGGAATAATCGTGTCTATTTTTTTGCGTAACAGTTCGTCTGTAGTGTTGGCGCAGCGCGAATTCCGTCGCCGATTCCCCGGCCATCCGACACTGACTGCGCAAACACTGCGAGGTTTGGCCAACCTTGAAGAATGTGGGACCACACGAGACGTTGCTTTGAGTTGCCGGCCCCGGAGCTCCCGTTGTGAATAGAATATCACTTCTGTTGCCGAGGATGTCGAGCTGTCGCCGGAAAAATCGACCAGACGACGGCCGTGCCTCGCAAATAGCCACCAGCCAGTCGTCCCTAAGGCGAATATTGGTCAAAGACTTGCGCATGTTCTCGTACAAAGTACAGCTTGAACATCAGCTGCCGCCTCTCGACCGCCAAAGGCGTGTAACCTAAGCCCTAGCCATCCTCAATCTCGAGGTAGAAGTGAATGATTTTTCGAGCAAAATCATAAAGAGGCTCATTTCCACCTGAGCGGGTACTTGAACAAGCAAAACTATCGCTTCTGGGGCACCGAAAATCCAGGAGTAATGCACGAGGAGCCACTACACCCGCTGCAAGTTACTGCATGGTGCGCTGTTCACGTTGGAGGAGTTTTTGGGGCATTTTTTCGAGAACGCTGCTGGTCAAACGAAAACAGTGGACGGTGCGCGCTATAGGTCCATGTTAACCGAGTGTTTTCTGCCACAATTGGACGAGTTAGGACTGGAGGACAACTGGACGGAGCAACGGCACACACTGTGCGAGCCACAACCGATATTCTGTAGGCCAAACAACATCGGATGACTTCTTTTGGGCCACCTTGTATGTGCTAGATTTAAAAATCTGTTACATGGATTTTTGTTGCAGTTATGTTGGAACTAATATACACAGTGGCGCGATGGTTAGTGCGATGAACTGCCGCGCAGAAGGTCTGGGTTTGATACCCAGCCGTTGCAACACCTACATGATCAGACAGATCAGATGACAGATCATCCGAGTAGTATCAATTGTCTTGAAAAGCTTATCCCAACTCAGCCGTTCGGATTCGGCATAAAACCGGAGGTCCCGCCATCGAGCTAAGAAGTACACACGCACACACGAATGGTTGTGAGAAAAAAGCTAGGCCCTGGGTACTAACGAGCCTGTTGCGCCATAAATTATTTTCTGTTTTTTTATGCAACGTTGATAAAATGGCAAAAATAAACAGAAATAAGCCTCATGGGGCTTAATTCCGAAAAAAATGAAATAGCCCCTGAGGGGCTTACTTCTTTTTGGAAATGGAGAAAGTTGAGGTTATGTATGAGATTTTCATATTGCAGGCATCGGTAATAACATGGCTAAAAGCAAACAAAAAATTGGCCTAGAATTATGACCAAAAAGGCGCTAGATTTGAAGTTTGAAGAAAATCGGTCAAGTCGCTTAGACTGGAGAGACGTGTAAGGACAGACGAACCGACAGACGGAATTCCAAAAATTCCAAGAATAAATCAAAATTTCGAAATCGAAAATTTTCACGAAAACAATATTTTTCTCTCTGTAAGAGAAATTTGAATATGTCCGCATTAATATTTGCCTGACTATTTTTTACGGGAATGATGCTCTCGATGTCTTTTAAAGACCGTCCTGTGCTTCTTTACTTAGTCGTACAATGGATTAAAGATCAGAGGAAATTATCTCATTACCATGAACTAAGTATTTGTGGGCGGTAGGTGGCCTGCTCGCGAAGGTAGTGCAAATGATGCTGGGCTCTTCGTTTAAGAATTAACCCATATACTCAGATTTATCGTGAAATCTCGAACTGTACCGGATTTTAATATTCCACGAAATGTTCCTCATTAATCAGATTAGTCTGTTCACCTTGAGGACAGCTACGCCTCAACATGGCAATTATTTTAAGCGTCGAAGAAATACAGTCCAATCACATCTCTGGCAATAAATCTACACACACGATCACTTGTGGATGCGATGGAGTCTCTTTAAGCACATGCAAGTGTTTGTTGCCATCCCTTAATGCATGGTTATTGTATCGATACAATGTTATTGGCAATGCCATCAAGCCATTTGATGAATTTTTGAACAAATTCTGAATTTTCAGCAATTTTCGCTTAGACCTATCGACGGAGTTACGACCCTTAACTGACCAAAAGGCTTCAGTTTTTAAATAAATTTGATTTTGTAAAGGTGTATGCCAACATTTTTACGAAAAACGCGTCATAATTTGGACTAAGAGATCCTCAATTCCTGTAAACGGGTTGTTGGAATCGACCGATTTGGCTCATTTTAACTGAAGACTGCTGCTTTATCGCACTGGAATAGGAAAATTCAAAAGGGAACATGTTGACCCGAATTGATTTACTATATAACGAACAGCCTCTCTAGTGGGATAGTTCTTAAGACCGACCAACGACTATCGGTTGTGTCAACATTGTTTATGTATAGAGAATTCGAAAATCTCCCCTGCTTTTGTGACTTTACATTTCCAATTGCCAACATTTCCAACATTTGCGCTAATATTTCATCGGTTACGTAACTGCTAGCCATCGGGCCGAATGGCCCGTCAAATCACTTGACGGCAGCACTCCTCTTTATCCTGTGACTGTGAATGGTGAAACGAGTAGCGCTGACAAACTGTCTATTTGCGTTCCATGGCATCGAAAAGTGTGGGCTTTTCATTACCGAAACTCTGATATGCATCCAATGAATATCAATAAAGAGAGCAACGCCTACCACGCCCACCTCCCCCATGGCATTTCATTAGTAATTAGATTTGAATGAGATGTGAGTACATTAGCGTGATTATGACTGTTGAATAAAACAAAAAAACGCGAGCCTGTATTTGAACTCCGCATGCATACGATATGATGGAATATTGGAATTGAAATTTCAAACGCGCATTCAGATAGATTTGTATATCTTCCACATTTTTTTGGCATTGAGTTGATTTGTTGTTTCATGTTTTAACTGTTAATGGGATAAAACAATCAAAACAATTGATGAAATTAGCGCGAGTTAAGTATCCATAGCAAGACATATTGAGAAAAAAGATAACATTATTTGTATTCAATGATATCTTTAGTCTCTAGTACAGTCTTGCACACAACGCTACAATGATAACATATGTAAAAGAGATAATATCGTTTGTATACAATGTTGGAATATTATCTCTTCTTCATTATCAAGCAAGACGATTGTACGCTTGGGTCTCCTTGTAGATAGATAAGAAAAGTATATAAATACGACTGTATGATGAATTTATCAAGAGTCTTATTGTAACTACATAGTAGCCTTAAGCTCCTTTTAGAATTAGTAAAAAGTATTTCAATAATAAAGGACATAGTTCCAAATAAATATTGTTTAATTTTAAAAGTAAGAAACAAGTGTTTTAATTGGCGATCCTGCCAGGAGGTTAAATATACTTTTTAACTTCAATCGAGCGGACCTCGGGAACAAGTAGTGAAATCTAGTATAAACAGAACACTCGCGTTACCGGTTACAAGAATTACCTAGCATAGCAGGTACAAATATAGCTTCTTCGTACGAAGCAGCAAAGCAATTCAGTGAAAGTGTATATGTGGAGGAAAAAAAACACACAAATTCGACGACAACAGACACGAGTTCAAAATGGAACAACTCGCAGTATTAATGGCAAGATTAGAAGCTTTAGAAACCAGGAGCAACACAGTAACACAAACCCTAGAGCACACACGCACAGAGAATGCAAGGTTAGCAGCAATAATAACTAACCAAAATCAAATAAACACTAATTTAGAAACAAAACTAAATGAAGTAAAATCTGGATTAGGCATAGTACCAAACATACCTGTGCTAGAGGAAATAAGAACCACATATACAGATGGTAGTGAAATACAGTTAGACGCATTTAAAAGCCTACCTATTTTCAACGGCGATCAATCAAATTATCGGTCGTGGCGCGAAGAAGCATCCAGATTAATGGACAGCATTAAAAACTTCAAAACACACAGTAAGTACGCAGCAGCATTGACTATAGTGAAAAGTAAAATACAGGGTGCAGCCGCGAATGTGTTAACTAATTATAACACAATTTTTAATTTTGAGGCGATACGTAACAGATTAGATTATACGTACTCTAATCAAGAACCTCTATACGTGCTACAAGACATGATGAAAGCCATCACGCAAAAAAGAAGCACACTGTCTGAATACCACGACGAGATAAATAAAAATCTCAATTTAATAATATCAAAAATCACTATGTCAGGTGATCCGCCGAATATAATCGACAGACTAATTAAAAATGCTAACGACGACGCAGTTCGTATATTCATTGATGGTATGAGTGACAACTTTACAAGAGGATCATTATATTCAGCTACAATAAATGATCTAGAACACGCATTCGCAATTGCTCGCAGAATAGAACATGATAATGTGCACAGGCATTTACATCTCACTCAAGATAAGCACCACAAAAATATGCCACATGAACGCAGAAACGAAAGAAGACCAAATTATTCGAGCCAAACAACGAATTATCAACCCCAGAAGCAATACGATAATATGCAGCAACACAATCAAGGACCACAGCCGATGGAGATAAACTCGAGACAAATTGTACATGCACAGCGACAAAATTGGAATCAATACAAACCCGATGTATATAATCCACCAGCGAAACGTGAACACAGCGGGAGTTTCAACACACACAACAGACCGCAACGATCTTATCAGCAGAACTTCAAGCAGCAGAGAGTAAATAACTCCCGACAACAACGCAGAGACGATGTCAGCAGTACATATGCAGAAGCAGATGAAACGGAATGTATGGTAAATAATAACATAAGAATAGATCATTTAAACTAGTAGACGGGTTGCCCTGCTTAAATTTAACTAGTACTATTTCTAAGGAAATTTATAAAATTCTTATTGATACTGGTGCAACCCATAATTACATTAATAGAAAATGCGATTCTAGCGAAAAAATTAAAATTAAACCTATAAAAATAAAAACAATGCATGGTTATTCTATGGTAGATACAAAGAAAGTAGTTAGGATATTAAAGAAAAATATAACATTTTTTGAATTAGAGGATATTCAGTCTTTTGATATGATATTAGGATATGAAGGACTTAAAGTTCTAAACGCGGAAATAAATTTCAGTAATATGACTCTAACTACCATAAGCAGTGTCGAATCTATTCAGAAAATTAATTACATAATTGGGGAAAATAATATTTATAAAGCAGACATAGATAGACTGATGAAGATTAATAACAGCATAGGACCGTTACCCTTTACAGATACTATAGAAGCAAGCATTAGGACGACCAATGATAATCCGGTTTATGTTAAACAATATCCATATCCCATAGCAGATAACGAATTCGTAAACAAAGAAATACAGAAACTCTTACATGACGATATAATAGAAAAAAGCCATAGTCCTTATAACAGTCCCATATGGACAGTACCTAAAAAAGGTTTGGACGAAAAAGGAAAACCAAAACGGCGCATGGTTGTTGATTTCCAAAAACTTAACGTTCACACTGTAACAGACAGATACCCCATTCCGGATGTCAACATGACAATTCAAAATTTAGGTAAAGCCAAGTACTTTACAACATTAGATTTGGAGTCAGGTTTCCACCAAATTAAAATCAAAACAGATGATAAAGAAAAAACAGCTTTTGCTATAAATGGCGCAAAATATCATTTTAAACGAATGCCTTTCGGGCTCAAAAATGCACCAAGCATATTTCAGAGATGCGTGGACGACATTTTGAGAGACTTTGTAGGTAAATTCGTACACGTTTACATTGATGACGTATTGATATATTCCTCATCTGAGGAAGAACATATACAGCACATAAGTCAAGTATTCGACGTACTCAATAAAGCCACATTAAAAATATCTGATGAGAAAAGTAAGTTTTTTCAAGAAGAAGTAGAATACTTAGGTCACATAATCAGACATGGTAGAATCACTACGAACCCTGAGAAAATAGCAGCTATAGAAAATTTTCCAGTCCCACAAACGGTAAAGGATTTGAGAGGATTTTTAGGTCTTACAGGTTACTATCGTAAGTTTATAAAAGGATACGCAAGCATAGCCAAGCCCCTGACATTATATTTACGAGGAGATAACGGTAAAGTAAACAAAAAACAAAGTAAAAATATTAAGTTAAATCTGAATGATTCAGCATTAGAAGCGATTAGAATTTTAAAAAATTATTTGAAAGAACAAGTCGAACTTTTTCAACCGGATTATAGTAAACCATTCGAGCTTACTACTGATGCATCCAACATAGCTATTGGAGCCGTACTAAGTCAGAATAAGCAACCTATACACTTCTTGTCAAGAACACTGAGTAAGACAGAAGAGAACTATAGCACAAACGAGAAAGAGCTATTAGCGATCATATGGTCCTTACAAAAACTCAGAAACTACATATATGGTATAGCAGACTTAACCATATATACCGATCACCAGAGCCTTATATATTCTGTATCAGAAAAAAATCCCAACACAAAGCTGAAACGTTGGAAGGGAATCATTGAAGACTTTGGAGCAAAATTAGTTTATAAACCAGGAAACCTAAATCTTGTAGCTGACGCATTATCACGTCAACGCATAAATGCTTCTACCATAGAAACAGCACATTCAGCTGAAAGTTCTTCTAATGATATAATAAAAACCGTGAATCAGCCTTTTAATGCATACACTGCACAGTTCGAACTTATTGAAGATATAACAAATAATATCGAAACACAAATCTATTTTAGTAACAAAATAAGACTCATAATAAAGTTTAAGGACAAAGACTCTTTACTAAGGCAGATGAAAGAAGTTATACAACCCCAAAAGATTGTAGCTTTGCATACGAAATTTGAAAACATATACAAATATGGTGAAAACATAAAAAAAGAATTCCCACTAGTAAGATTTATATTCACACCAAGAAAACTTCAAGACGTGACAAATTTGGAGGAACAACTAAAACTTGTAAGGGTAACTCACGAAAGAGCACACCGAGGGTTACGTAACAATATACAAGAAATCTCAGAGAAATATTACTGGCCCGATCTAAATAAACAAGCAAAGAGTTTCAACAGAAAATGCATAGCATGTCTATTTGGAAAATATGAAAGAAAACCTATCAGAGAACCTCTGAATAATTCAGAAATACCAACACATGTGGGAACACACATTCATATGGACATATACTTCAACGACAAGTATACTTTCCTTGTAACAGTAGATAAGTATTCTAAATATACAATCCTTCGGGAAATCGAAACTCGAAACAGACTGTACGACGTTATGGAAGAGGTCTTATCTAATTATTTCCCAAAATGTGAACGACTCATGACAGATAACGAGAAGGGATTCAAAACAGAAATGGTGAACCAAATGTGTTTGAAATACAACATAACTAAAGTAGAAACTCCAGTATACAGATCGACAGCGAACGGTCAGGTAGAACGTGTAAACGGTACAATAACTGAACTGTCTAGAATATTCACAATTCAGAATAAAACAAGACTTATCGAAGAAATATTTAGAACAGTGCGTGAATTAAATAATTCTATACACTCAGTTACCGGTTTGAAACCTAGAGACATTTTCTTTAATCAAAATAAATATAGCAATAGTGAAATTATAATAAATAAACTAAACTCAGCATCCAAAAAAGTGATCGAACGTCTAAATAAAGGAACTCGACACAGAGAGTATAAAAAAGGAGATAAGATAATGGTAAGAATCACAGGTCTTAGAAAGAAATCTAACGCCAGATACATAACAAGAATAGTAGAAGAAGATAAAGGAGACACTGTAATCTCTAAAGAAGGAATAAAAATTCACAAGGATAACATAAAGAATTATCATTTTTCAGATGACGAAAATATTAATATTCCTAACATTACTAGGAATTGTACAGAGTCAAGAAGGGCAAGGAAACGTTCAAATAACTGAGTTACTAAACAAGAAGTTTATACTTACGCAAACAGATGACGTGTATTTATTCAAAGAACAAACTTATTTGTTACATGCCACCAACCTGACTTCGATATTTCAACCTTACGTAAATATCGTAACTAGTAAATATCAACCTACACAAGAAGAAAAAATTTGGTTAAGTAAAATTAAGAATTTAGCAGACCAATTACAAGAACATACTAGGCATACTAGATCAATTAACTTTTTAGGAACAGCTTTCAAATATGTGTTTGGTAATCCTGACCATTATGACTTAGTTAACATAGAAACGAGTATAAATAATCTCATAGAAAACAATAATAAACAAAAAACTATAAATTCTAGATTTGAACAAATTTTGCAACAATTCGAAGGTCAGAGCCTTAAAGAACATTTAGTAATAGAACAAGTGTACGAACAATTATTATTATTGACCAGAACAATTAATGCAGCAAAAAATAATGAATATTTATCAGAAAGCCTAGACTTAGATGACATTAAAAATATTATTCAACATGAAATAATTCAAGTACCCATAATAAATATACTTGAGTACTCTAAAATATTATTAGCTAGAACTGATGAATTCTTCATCACAATATATAAATATCCAGTTCTAATTAAATCATGTAAATTGTATAAAGTAACACCTTTAAATTCAAAACATGGAAAAATCATTACAGATAAAACAATTGCCTTATGTAACCAAACTTATTTAAGAACAAGAAATTGTCAAAATCATCTAAGTAAAAACATTTGTGAAATTAACTTTGAAGAAGAAAATTGTCTTATTCCACTTTTAAAGAATATAACTTCAAAATGCAACATTAAACAAGAATACGATTACGACTTGGAAATTGAATCCGGTGTTATGTTATTAAGCGGTAAGCATAAGTTAAATAATCAAACAATTAATGGTATAAACTTAGTTACTTATGAAAATACTATAAATCTAGACGATAAAATATACAAAAACATGCATAAGCAAATTAAAGAAGTTATATTAAGAAATCATAATTCAGAATCTTACATCGACCAAATAATTAAAGAAGATACAATGTACAAATTCGATAACATAGATACTTTAAAAAAACTAATTATTCCTTTTGAAGAAAAACCGATATTATCAACTATATACACAATTGTAACACTGATTGTTATTCTAGCATTTACGTACGTAATGATAAAAACTATACAATGTATAACAGATCGTCAAAAACAAAAAAAGATTGACGCATATAACAAAACTTATGAAAGAGAAATGTTAAAAATAGCGTCGAAAAATCGGGACGATTTCGTTTAACAAGGGGGGGAGTTAAGTATCCATAGCAAGACATATTGAGAAAAAAGATAACATTATTTGTATTCAATGATATCTTTAGTCTCTAGTACAGTCTTGCACACAACGCTACAATGATAACATATGTAAAAGAGATAATATCGTTTGTATACAATGTTGGAATATTATCTCTTCTTCATTATCAAGCAAGACGATTGTACGCTTGGGTCTCCTTGTAGATAGATAAGAAAAGTATATAAATACGACTGTATGATGAATTTATCAAGAGTCTTATTGTAACTACATAGTAGCCTTAAGCTCCTTTTAGAATTAGTAAAAAGTATTTCAATAATAAAGGACATAGTTCCAAATAAATATTGTTTAATTTTAAAAGTAAGAAACAAGTGTTTTAATTCGCGCTAGGTTATGTTGATATTTATTTATTTAAATTGCAATTGAAAGGGATAATGGTAGACCATATCTCTATACCATACATCAAACCGATTTTACAGATAGTCTGTTGCATAAAGAAATAATAAAGATTGACATACAGTGAGGGTCAAAAGTAAGTACACAGAAAAATATTTCTTTTTAATTTTCGAATAAATAGGTGTACACAGAAAAGTAGTAATGTTTAGCTTACATAATATCAGGATATTTAAATAGATTTCCTTTCTATGACCTTTTTTTATTACAACAATAATAAAGAAAACAGTAAAAGAGCAAACAAAAATTGTCTGAAACCACGCATCAACAGTGAGAGCATTTACTGGATATTTAAGGGTTCAATGAGTCACCTATCTATTTTCGCTCTTAAAAAAAATCCGGTCTATGACGAGTTTTTAGTAAAATAGTGAAATAATTTAGCTAGGTATACCTCAAAGTATATGGATCGATTCAGAATCGCTAGCTGAGGCGACTAAACTATGTTTGCCTGTCCTTCCCTCTGTTTGAAGGTAACCAGTGTTTGAAACAATTTTTGTTTTCCACCTACCGCCACGCCCCCTTTTTAGAAATAACGAATTTTAGGCCAAACCATTTATAAAATTTGAATAAGTCTCTGAACAACATATCTAGACATTCATAATATCGATATTTCGTCTATACAAACTTTTTGCACGCCCACTTTTTGGACGCGTTTTCGTACACAAACCATTTGTGTACCCTACGCCATACCATATGCACAAGAGAAAAACGTTGTTATTGGTCGAACCATATAATTTTTAATAAACTGTCTGAACAATATGTTGCGACAATTTTAATTTTAATATTTCTTTGCCGTAAAACCGTAAAATATTGATTTTAAGGGTGCGATGGAATAGGGTATAAAACGATCCACACAGTAGGCTTCTCATATTTTTTTTTTTAGATTTTGTTTCATATATTAGGCGATTAGGCAACAAATCGGCACACTCCTTTGCAACTGGACGAGTGATCGCGGAACCTTTCATTTCACATTTACTATTCACCCTGTCCCTCCTCCTGAATGGTTGTCTTTGACTAATAACAACAGCAGGCATTACTTTTTTGGGGAGCCTGCCGGTGGTAGGCAGACGCTTCAGAAGGACACGAATACCGATACGATACAAGTTCGTGGCCCTTGTATTTTCTGCACAGTTCATGGCGGTTGAACAATGCGAAAAGAAATCGATCTCGAACCAAGGAAAATAAAAGTTAAATAAAGTGAAGAAGGGGAATCATTACAAAAAATTACAAACTTTATAAAAATCAATCCTACAATCATGCCACTCCAATTAACCCGGTCCTAAGCTAACTGCCTCCAGTTGCGAACTTCAAGTTGGTTGTGGTCGGTTTCTACTTCCACTTCAGACAAGGTCTTTCTCTACTGCGTCCATTGTCTGGCTGGGAATCGGAGACTCTCCGAGCCGAAGTATTGGTGTCCCAAGCCATCTTAAACGTCCTATGCGGAGTTTTTTTTCGACCAGGGGCATGTCGCTTTTCTAGCTCGTACGGTTCATGGTTGAATCTAAGCTACGATCGACGCAAACGGGACCGAAGATATATAAATAACATATATATAGGATATCCTTAGTAGTTCGATTGAGAGCTGTACTTATAATTTGCCTTCTTAGTCAGAGGAAACAGCGAAGAGGCAGCCGAAGTCCCGTATTACCTCAAAGTTACATCTGCCAATGGTGAAATTCTGTCCAATTCGATATGAAAGCATATAATTTGTCTTTTCTTCATTTACAATTTTTGGACCTTCCCTTCCTGTTCTAGCAGGCGTAGTTATAACATCACAAAGATTGTGCCTCTGGTTCGGGAGTTTTGCACAATCTTCTCAAGAATGTCACATGACAGTACACCGTCTTACCCAAATCCGAACCTGATGCACCAGTGAGAATTCTCCTTCGTTATCCTTCAAAGATGGACGATTTTGGGCGGTATACTGGAACTAGACATGGCTCTGAATAGTTCATCTCTATAAATACTGGCTGTCGTATGCGGCTTTGGAGTCGATCCATTGGTGGTTGGTATCGATTTTGACTTCTTGGGTTTTTTTCCAGGATCTGCCGTAGTGTGAAAATTTCAGCTGTGGACCTTTTTGGCCTATAACCAAACTGAAGAGTGCCGATCACTTACTTGCTTACTTAAGTGACGCTACAGTCCGGAATGAACCTGGGCCTCAACCACCATGCCTCTCCAATTACCCCGGTCCTAAGCTAACTGCCTCTAGTCGGTCACTCCAAGTTGGTTGAGATCGGTTTCTACTTGTGCGCGCCACTTAAGGCGAAATCTTCCTCTACTACATCCGACGTCTATCGAAAACTCTGCGACCCGGATTATTGGTGTCCATTTGTTCTACACGTCCTAGCCCCCTTACACGTCCAATGCGGAGTTTTTGACCAGGGGACATATCGATATACAGCTCGTATAGTTCTTGGTTGAATTTTCGTCTCCATAGCCCGTCACCGAGAACGATACCGAAGATTTGTCGAAGAGCTTTCCTCTCATACGTTTTTGAGACGGTCCATGCTTCAGCACCGTAGAGCAGGACTGGGATGATCAGGGTCTTATATAGGATCTCCTTAGTAGAAGAAACTGCGATTGGCAAGAGTAATTCTTCATTTAATTTCTGACGAGATGTTGTTGTCAGAGTTAATAGCGGAGCCGAGAATGACGAAGTCCAGTATTACCTCAAAGCTATATCTGTCAAGGGTGACGTTCTGTCCAATTCGTTTATGTGGTGTGTCCTTTCGTTCGCTTCCGCTTCCATCTCTTAACTAGCAAACATAGCTATGCCATCACGTTGAGTCCGACTAATGATCTCAATATATTCGTCAGCTGCTAGTTGTTGCACCGATTTATGGAAGATTGTGCCTCTGGTGTTGGCTTGGGTGATTCGCACAATCCTCTCACGGAACAAATTAAAGAAATCCCATGAAAATGCTTCGCCTTGCGTAAATCCTTTTTTGGTATCGAATGTGCCGGTGAGCTCGTTTCCGACCCTGATGCAGCAGCAGGAATTCTCCTTCGTCTTCCTACATAAACGGAAGAATTTGGGAGGTATACCAAAACTAGACAACTATATGTGATGATCTGTCATATGCGCCTTTGGTGGTTGGTATCGATTTGGACTTCTTGGGTTTTTTTTATCTGCCGAAGTGTCAAAAATTTCAGTTGTTGACCTTTCTGGCATATAAGAAAACTGAAAAGTGCCGATCAGGTTGTTGGTAAATGGTGTCAGGCGTTAACATATTACGGCAGATATGATCTTGTAGGCGATGCTAAGGAGGTCCATGCGTATCTAGTTAGATCAGTTATGAGGACCATTTTTTTGTGGATCAGAAAAATGATGCTGAGATTGCATTCTTCTGGCATACTTTCATCCGACCAAATTTTGCTTATGAATTGGTGAATGTTGCTTAGTCATCTCCGCCAGCTTTATAAAGTTCAGCGGGAAGAACGTCATTTCCGCCAGACTTTATAAATTTCAGCTCAGATATCGATATCCTCACTCTACTTAGGTCTGGTGGTTGGTAGTTTTCGCTGTAATCATTCTGTCGGGCAGCGGGAGATAACTCTACATCGCTGTTTAACAGTCTGAATGAGTGGTTCTTCCATATCATCAGCATTGACTATGTCTCAACTACGATATTTCCTTATTCACCTCGACAGTATTTTGCTCTAACATCTTTCTTGGAGTAGCACTTCTCTATATCCTCGATTGCGTGCTTTTCTTTATTTTCTTAGAAGGCGGCGATTTTTCCTCCTTCTTTGCCTATAAAGCTCTCTTTCTTGGAGTAGCACTTCTCTATATCCTCGATTGCGTGCTTTTCTTTATTTTCTTAGAAGGCGGCGATTTTTCCTCCTTCTTTGCCTATAAAGCTCTCATCTTCACCTGCGGCTTAGCCTTGCAGACTTCGTTCTTGACTGCAACCATCTGTAGACATTTTTCGTCAAACCAAGGGTTTATTTCGGGTTATAGAAACCTAGCAATTTTTTTTTTTTGACTGGAAACGATATCAACAAACCACTGATTGAGAGGTTAAGGGATATGCGTTCTGCGAAAGTCTTGGCGTGAATCCTCCAGCACGATTTTAACATCGTATTTTGGTATTCGCTCATAAGTATTGTCAAGCGGCTCATAAATACAGGTTTTCGCTATTTCATCTATTTCCTCCGTCAGAGCGTGAGTGCATAGAAGAATTGTGTTGGCGAATTCGTCCTTGATGCGGATTGTTACAATGCGTTCGCTAATGTCTTGAAAACATAAGACTTCTTGCCTAAGTCTGGCACTTTAAAACAGATCCACATATACGTATTCACTGTTTCCGGTCCGTAGTAGATTTTACAGTTTTTCATTCTCTTTTTACCCGACCGATTGCATCGTATTTCCTTGATGACAGTTATGTCTGATTTAAAGCAGCTAATTGTTCAGGTGCACCTCTTCTGTTTAATGATCTCACATTCCAGGTGGAGATTCTAATTTCATCCGTCGTCAACAACAAAAATCTGTCCTTTGTAAAGCTCTTGGTTGCTTCGTAGTAATTTTTTTTTCCTTTTGTGGGTAGTTAACGCAAATCCCAAACCTCAACCTGGAGGGCCAGTTCAAGTTTATTATAGATATCCCTAATACAATAGGTCATCCGATAAGGGATTGAGTGCTGCCGTTTGCTTTTCGCAACATCCTCCGTCATCTCTGTTCCAGGAACCTGACTTAACCTTGAGATTCCCAAATGACCTGTTGTCTGCATATGTCCATCCTAGCTGGGGCTATAGAAGACACCGTCGAGTCCAACTTGCAAATTTGCTAAGTCCATTACACAAAATTATACTTTTGACCACAACCCACTTCAAGCTCTAACCCATCGTCAGATTATTGGTTTTTAGGGTTTTCATTCCAATTCATCCTTATAGGACGATAATTAAAAGCCTTTTCCTGTCCTGTTGTCCAGAATCCATGTCCATATTTATCGATAGATACTGCGCCGTTCATTAATTCGACAAATGACAAAGCGTTGCGACCGTATTCAAATGCGAGGATGATTATTACGATCCGCAACATTTTGGCAGAATGAATTGCCTGTAACAGGATTCCAATCATACGGACAACGGTCCACAGTTGATGAACATTTTTTTTGGAAAATCTCCTACCTCCTGTATTTACGGGCGCTGAAAATGAGAATGATGTCTACCGTTAGCATACGCATATCATCCTGTGGAGCTTTAAAGAATTTTCCACATAAATATTCATAAGGCAAAGCCGTCCCAATCCTTGAAGATAGCTTTGGCAATAAAAAGTCACCGCAAGCATTACCACAACAACCGCAATAGTCACAACATGTCCTGCATTCTTAAATGCTGTGTCCACAGCCATGTTGCAGGAATTACGAAAGTACCGTCCTCAGGCGAAACTCATCTGGTGAAGAGGTGCTGTGGGAGGTACACAAACGTCATGTCAATCCGCTCATAGTCCCTTTGTAGTGAAATCCTAGTGGTAATTTGAATTCAAGTACGGATGCGTGTGCACCCGGGCAGGGGTAATGTAGTGCACAACCAGAGCAAGCAACACGTAAATTGGGATATTCCACAACCACAGGTATTGTGCCAACCCCAACCTCAAACGCTGTGACATTTGAAAGGTATAAGGACTTTTATTTGCCTCCCTTCTGCTATGGATTTTTTTTTCCACTTTGTTAGTAATCCTGTGTAGCTTTTTGCAACTGTGAACAATGAATTCTATCAACTAAGAGGTAAAGAGGGAAAGTAACTGTGTGTGCAGATATGGAACTTCCGTTTGAGCGTAATTCACAACCGTTAGTTGTGGAGGGGTTTTTTTTTCTCTGTGTGTTATTAGGCTAAGTCCTTAATTAAGTTCATTTGAGCGATTTGCTGTGGTGTATACATTTCTATCCTTAGGACCTTGACGAAATACACGTTTGGTATACAAAAGACCGCTAGTGTATATAGGTATAGGTGGACACTCTCTTGAGTGACATGAAGGTAGACCTACATTTCATGTTAAAAGCACGACACATGGACTTGAATAATTTATTTGTAATAAAATGTTGCCTCTCAGATATTTATAGTGTGGCAAGGTTGTTACTTTCGTTATTGCTCCCCCAAGGATATTTCTCAATGGAAACTGCTGTATGTGAAGTATATGTATATATGACATGAATGAATGTCAAAACAAGAGATAATTAAATAACAATTAGATAAGTGAACTTGGAAAAAGTGAATGTCCTATGGCAAGAAGTTCATCGTTCGTTGTTATTTACAAAAAAAAAGAAAAAGAAAAAAAAAGGAACTTGTACTGACTATACTTTCGTGTTGCAGAACACAGCCTTGTGGATAACGTTTTGGACTACCGTGCGAGAGAACGGTAGTTTGAATCCCAGTATGATAAGAGTATTAATAATTTTTCGCATTGAATTTCATACTTTCATAACAACGATTTGGGTTTAAATAATTATAAAGCATTAAATTAATAAAATGAAAAAATATAATAATATGTAAAACAAACAAAAATAATATAATAAAATATTTTCGGAAAGACTTCTTGCGAAGCCTGTAATTTTCTTCAATAAAGCCTTTTACGGTAAACAAAGTTTTTTTTCTGTAAGGCTTTTTAGAAGTATTTAAAAAAGTCTCATAGAAGTAAATAGTTTCCTAAAAAAGCGCCAAATATATTTCCGTAAGACTTCTTTACAGGCAAAATTGCTAAGAGAGAAATAGCTTCGATAGTGCTTTATCGAAGCGAAATTGTTATTTGGGATACCATCATAACTTCGGTTATGCTTGCGAATTTTCTTGCACAATACAGTGCGGTTGACATGATTAGCCGCACCATTTTTCTCTCAATAAATTGCAGTTTTTCTGTTTGTTTTTTTTCATGAACTACCAAACAATGCATTTATTGGAAAGGTTATTAAATTCTCTTCGAAAAAAAAACTAAATTCAAGATTAGTGAGAGACACTTAACGGTTGGTTTGATCTCTTTCTTCCCACTAGTACAAAAAAAGCTCAAATAAATCGGTTCACTTGGTTAGACGCACGAATTTATACAGTTATTTCTTAATGCTGGGTAATGCAAATTAAATTTTGTTAATGAATAAACGTTATTAAAGTTTTTCCGAGTGTTTAAAGTAAATAAGGGTAAAAAAAAATGTTAACGGTGGCGGAAAAGGCAAAAATTGAGGCCTACCACTCAGAAGGTTTTTATATGCGGAAAATTGCAAGAAAAATAGGAAGAAGTTATAAAGCAGTTCGAAATTTTTTTATCAAACCCTGCTACCTATGGAAAAAATAACAAAGGAAGGACAAAAACAGCCTTAACACCGCACGAGCAGATAAAGATAATAAGAATTGCCTGAAATTCAGCACACTCCACGATGAAAATCAGACAATTAGCGGGGGTAAGTGCCAGCAAATCAACGGTTCGTCTGGCTATTTTAGGTGCTCCACACTTGAAATTCAAAAAGTTACAAAAAAAACCACCACTAAACGCTGCAAGAAAGGAACTTCGGTTGGAATTAGCGCGTCTTCATATGGCATGGGATACTCAGGTTGGGAGTGTTTCAAATTGGAGAAGTGTGGTGTTTTCTGATGAGAAAATTTATTTATTTCATCAATTAGAATACAATCTATTAGACTAAGAATAAATACATAATATAACTGCTGGTGGGTACCTATATGCATTCATATATTACATTACAAAATAAATATATGTTACATTGATTTTCATTAAATTAAATATAATTAAGCACTATTAGAACATAATGTTGAAATATTATTTAATACCATAGATTTAAAGATATCTCTAGAAAGATTCGAATAAAAATCAACTGAATTACAAATTAAATTTGCTTCTCTGATGCAACGGGATATAGTCTCGTTTCGTCCATAATTGCTACGATGAAACTGTTCATAAATTAAAAATCGACAACGTGTAGTCCTTGATGGTGCATTGCCTTCACTCACTAATGCTAGCAACGGGGGACACTTTATATGATATGTTATAATATCTCTTATAAACATTACGGAAAAGTATACCCTGCGATTTTTTAGAGATTGCATTCCAAATAATAAACACCTACTGTTATAGGATGGCCTTGGAATTCTCCAATTTAACTTGAAGAACGCATATCTAGTAAATTTTCTTTGTACTTTCTCAATTCTTTCCATTGAATTATTGTAGTAAGGATTCCAAACTATGCTACAATACTCCAGAACTGATCTTACTAGAGAAATATATAATGACTTTAGAGTATAAGGATCCGAGAATTCTCTAGTGTTTCTTTTAATAAAACCAAGCATTTGGTTAGCTTTATTAATAATATAGTCGTAGTGTGGTAAGAATGACAGCGTTGTGTCTAATATAACCCCTAAATCTTTCTTCCTTCTTACTAGCTCAAGATTAATGTTATTGATATTATAATCAAACAAAATTGGATTTTGATTCCTGAAACATGACAAAACTTGACATTTTGAAATGTTAAGATGAAGCAGATTCCGTTTGCACCAATGATCAAGTCTCGTCAGATCTTTTAAGAGAAGACAACAATCCGATTCACATCGTATCTTACGATAGAGTTTGAGATCACCGGCAAATAGAAGGCAAGTCGAATCAATAAACATACCGGGTATGTCATTGACAAATACAAAAATAATAATGGTCCTAGATGACTTCCTTGTGGGACCCCTGACGGAACTGAAAAGTTATTTGAGAGCGAATAGTCAATTTTTACTATTTGGACTCTACCCGTCAAATATGATTCCAACCACTTTAGTAAAGAAGAATGGATACCAAAAGAGAATAATTTACTAAGTAGAACTTTATGATTTATTCTGTCAAATGCTTTCGCAAAATCAGTAAAAATAATATAAGTTTGCCACTTTTTTTCCATGTTTGATATGATGGCGTTAGTCATTAACGCTAGGTTTGTTGCCGTTGATTTGCCTGACATAAAACCATGTTGAGACACTGATATGTAGTTCTGAACCAATTGTGATAATTTATTACAAACTATTTTCTCAAATATTTTTGGTAGAGCCGAAATCTTACATATTGGCCTGTAGTTTGTTATTTCGTGCTTTGACCCGGATATCCGCAAAGACGAATGCTTTTTGAATCGCAACCATTCCAAGAAAGGAGGAGTAATGGTATGGGGGGCCATTTCATACTATGGTGCCTTTGAGTTGGTTTTTGTGTCTCCATTTTGTGAGAAAGGAATGTCTTATAAAGCTCTTTTGCAAACAGCTTTTCCAGCCATAAGAGAGCTTTTTGGACCAATCCAGTGGATCTTACAACAAGATAATGCTCCGATCCACAACGCGCACGTTGTAAAAGCATTTCTCGCTAGTGAAAATGTGGAATTGTTGCCGTGGCCACCACACTCATCTGATCTAAACATTTTTGAAAACCTTTGGGGATGGCTGACCCGTCAAATTTATGAATGAGGCAAGCAGTATGAAAGCTGTGAGGAGCTTATTGCAGCAATTAAAGAAGCCTGGTCTAAGATTTCATTAGACTAAATAAAAATATTGTATGAATCGCTTAAAAGTAGAATTTTTGGTGTCATTTCAAGACGCGGAGGTTGTACAAAGTATTGAAATTGTGCAAAATAATTAAAATAGTAATAAAAAAGTAAAAAAAAAATGATGGCAATCGATCAACTTCTTCTTTTTCAAACTTTGAACAGGTGCGTCTAACTAAGTGAACCGATTTTTTTGAGCACTTTTTTTGCACTAGTGGGAAGAAAGAGATCAAAACAACCGTTAAGTGTCTCTCACTAATCTTGAATTTAGTTTTTTTTCGAAGAGAATTTAATAACCTTTCCAATAAATGCATTGTTTGGTGGTTCATGAAAAAAACAAACAGAAAAACTGCAATTTATTGAGAGAAAAATGGTGCGGCTAACCATGTGAACCGCACTGTATATTAAACAGGTTTCTGCCCACATAATTGACTTTAAAAATGCTCAATCTCCGTGCCCAAGTACTATATAAGGCCTACAGTAATAATTGCTTGTAGAAGTTAATTTTTTTGCCTTATAGAGGAATAACTGTTAATTGGGTATGAATATTCACGTCAGCCTGTGCTTGTTCACCACGATATTTTCGACAAAATGCACGTTAAGTTAACCCAACTAAACGACTATTTTCGATGTAAACTGCCACTATTTCGGCGCGTTAATCCGAAAGTTTAACAGAATTTATAAATAACCTCAAAACAAGTCTCCATCCTTGGATAAATCTCAAAATATTTAAATATCGACAAAAACGCGCCAACTTTGCACATATACAGCAAAGCTCTGTAAAGCACACAAATATTTATTCCTGTGTAATAAAAAAAACAGCCAACTACCTTAATATTTACATAAAACCAGTTTACTTAATTGTTTCATAATTTACGCAATTATTTTAACCACAATAAGCAGTTATTAAAATTTTAAAAATATATAAAAATAAAATTATTTATTCGCAGAAAAATAAAAAAAATAACATAACCACCAACGTAACCTTCAATCAATAAAAATAACCAATTAGTAAAGTCAATCGGAAGAGTGAATAAAAACAACTTTAGCAATATTTCCACATTTCATATATTTTGCATATGCAAACAATGCAATTTACAAAAATATCCATTTAATTAACAAATTACACGTGTGAGCTGAGTATGAGTATCTGCACCGTTGCGTCGTCGGTGACCCGCAAACATGGCTCGCAATAAAATTCAAATGAAATATAAAACACTTTTTCAAAAATAGTTAACAAAAATACACACACCCCCATACAGACTCACACTACAAAGAGGCATTTAGTTCGACAGTAATGACGAACGTTTATTTTTCTGTCAGCAGAGGTGTAGTTACTGGTTGCTCGACAGTGAAAAACTTTCACATTCGATACTAAAGGGTGATCCATTTCGAGGTTCCCTACTTTTTTAAAGAAAAAAACACAAAAAATTCAAATTTAATGGAGAATGTTTATTATCATTTGAAAGAACATTCTTTGGCATTTATTTTTTGAAGATTATGTCTATCAAATGTTGGCCGTTGCTACGTCGCAGATGGTCCATCCGTTGAGTCCAATTTTCGATCACTCGTTCGAGCATTTCGACTGGTAACTGGCGAATGACACGCGTGATGTTTTCCTCCAAGGCCTGAATCGAAGCGGGTTTGTCGGCATAAGCTTTTGACTTTACATATCCCCACAGGAAAAAGTCTAACGGTGTGATATCACACGATCTTGGTGGCCAATCGACCGGCCCAAAACGTGAAATTATGTGCTTTGATTGATGCGATGTGTGGGAAGTGGCGCCGTCTTGCTGAAACCAAATGTCGCCGAGATCACGAGCTTCAATTTTAGGCATCAAATAGTCGGTTATCATGGCACGATAACGGTCGCCATTGACGGTAACGTTCGCACCGGTATAATTTTTAAAGAAATATGGACCGATGATTCCACCGGCCCACAAACCACACCAAACCGTTATTTTTTCTGGATGAAGTGGCAGTTCTTCAATCTCTTCAGGTTGCTCTTCGTCCCAAATGCGGCAATTTTGTTTGTTTACATACCCATTGAGCCAGAAATGGGCCTCATCGCTAAACAAAATTTGCCTCGAAAACGTCGGATCTTCTTGGAACTTTTCAAGAGCCCATAGAGCGAAGCGATGTCGCTTGGGAAGGTCGAGCGGCTTCAGTTGTTGCACAAGCTGTATTTTGTACGCTTTCAATTTAAGATCTTGACGTAAAATGCGCCAAGTCGTTCCATACGTCAGTCCGAGTTGCTGCGAACGGCGCCGAATCGACTCTCTACGGTCTTCGTGTACACTCTCAGCTACGTCCGCTATGTTTTCTTCACAGCGTGCTGGACGTGGTCTATTCGGTCGAATATTATCCAATAATGAATGCTGGGTCTCAAAATGGGTGATGGTGTTGCGAATAGTACGCTCAGTAGGCCGATTATGTTGAACATAAGTTGAGCGAAGTGCACGAAACAAATTCCTCACAGAACGTGAATTTTCATAATAAAGTTGAACAATTTGTAAACGTTGTTCACGCGTAAGTCTTTCCATTATGAAATGCCAAACAATACTAAACAAAAATAACATGACAGCATGACACGACTCACACGTGATCTGTCAAAAAAGGCTATTGAAAAAAGTATCTCTACTTGGATCACCCGTTAAGTCCAAAAAAAGGGATTAATTGGTGGCACTGGTGGGTTGCAAGTAGTTTGTTTGTTTTGGAATTATTTAAAAAAAATATTTTTATTAATTTTTCGCCTTACAAAGAGTGAACAACGTGATTATAAAAATTTTGTATACAATTTTAAAAATTCATGAAACTTTAAAACAAGGAACTCATAAGATTATTTACTTTATAGTGAATTCATAATTCATATAAAAATCAATTGAGTTTTTATGAGGATTGTAATTGACACAAGCCGTTGTTATATGATCATTTCTTCCATAGTTAGTTCTATGATTTTAAGGGCCGATATTGAGTGCGAACCACACCTAAACGTCAAATTTGTTTCTGCATTTCACTTGACATTTCTCAATTTCAGACTAAGCCAATTTGAACCATGGAAAGATACAGAATCCAGGAACGCGTTACTGTAATTCAGGCTTATTATGAAAATGGGCGTTCAAATCAAAATGTATATCGTTCCCTTCGTGATTTTTTCGGTCAATTTAATCGTCCAAATGTACGTACAATCGCAAAATCCGTGCAAAAATTTGAGCAAACCGGGTCTGTAGGAAATGTGAAAACACCGGTGCATGCTCGTGCTGCAGAAAGTATTGCTGCTGTTCTCGATAGGGTGGCTGAAGAGCCGTCCACATCGACTCGTCGTCGTGACCAACAATTGCACCTCTTACGCTCGTCGTTGATGAACATTATGCCTAAAGACTTGCATTTACACGCTTACAAGGTGCAATTGACTCAAGAACAACAGCCTCTTGACCATTTCAAGCGTCGTCAATGGTCAGAATGGTGGCAAGAAATGGCAACAGTGGTGATCAATTTTTGAAGAAAATTATCTTCAGTGATGAGGCACATTTTCACCTCAGTGGATTCGTCAATAAGCTGAATTTCAGCATTTGGGCGAATTATAATCCAAGAGTGATTGTCGAAAAACCAATTCACCCACAATGAGTGACTGTGAATGTTTGGTGTGGTTTATGTGCTGGCGGCATCATTGGGCCGTATTTTTTCCAAAATGAGGCCGGTCAGGCGGTTACTTGGTGTTGGCTATCAAGAGATGATAACGAAGATATGGATGCAGACGATATGTGGTTTCAACAGGACGGAGCCACTTGCCACACAGCTAACGAAACAATGGCCGTGTTATCTCACGTGGTGGCGATGTCAATCGGCCGCCAAGGTCATGTGATTCGACACCGTTGGACTTCTTTCTGTAGAGTTATTTGAAAGAAATGGTGTACATCGATAAATCAGCAACAACTCAAGAGCTAAACGATGATATAATTCAGCACATTAACGGCATATAACCTCAATTATGCCTCAGTGTCATCGAAAATTTGGACCATCGGATGGAAGTGTGTCGCCGAGTGCGCGGCGGCTTTTTGGACGATATTTTGTTCCATACATAATTGAACCATACCAGTATTATCATAATAAAAAGACATGATAGGAATTTCCTTAATAATTTGTGTTTTATACAATATCAACATCGGCCCTCAAAATTTATCCACCCTTTATTTGCATCGATTTTTTTCGAAATCCATTAAAATTTGACCAAAAGGATTTTTTTTTCCAAAAAAGCTTTTTAGAATAAAGGTATGTATTTGGATTGCCTACATATTATGTGGTTCAAAAAATTTATTAAAAATATTTACCGAAAACAAGTTTTTTTATTTATAAAAACAGTGGGGCTCTGAATTTGGCTGCGTTGCGAAAATGGTCAATGTCGACGTTTGGCCCTCTGAATGTGTGTACATCCATGTGTTGGATGCGTGCGTAGAATCTATGGACACATGGTCGATTGGAGTTCATCTCTGCTCTGTGGATTTAATGTCGTGGGAATCCAATGCTGCTGACAACAGTTTTACATACTGCCGTGAAGTTTGTCAGTTGGTAGCAATTATCTGCTGTCATTTTGTCAACTGTGATTTCCAAATAGAAATTTCCAAATAGATTTCCGCATTCTGTTATGTGCATCCTCGCATTTTTTCGTTTGCATACTCCTGATCCTGAACAACGTATTTCTTGGGGCGCGATAATATGTTCCCTGTACCGCTCGAAGACAGATTCAAGATTTTATATAGCACCCGGAGTGTACAGAATCCGTGTGTTCTAGGTGCATACTCGTAACTCGTTCTCCGTCGACGTTCTGGGTGTAGAGATCTGTTATCCAAGGCTGTTATCTCTCTGATTAGTAGCTTTGTTTACCTAATACCCTGACGGCATAACCCCCAACCCGGAGGGCCAGTTCCAATTTATTAGATACCCTTAAAACACGGAGCCATAAATATCCAAAAATATCCTGGTACGGCTCAGTGGCACGATGGTTAGTGCGATGAACTGCCGCGCAGAAGGTCTGGGTTCGATTCCCAACCGTAGCAACAACTCAATGATTTTTCACTGGCCCTCCTCTTGTGATGATCTGACAAACCATTCGAGTAGTATCAATTGTCATGAAAAGCTTATCTCAACTTAGCAGTTCGGATTCGGCATAAAACAGAAAGTCCCGCCGTCGTGCTAAGAAGTACACACGCACAAAAGAATGGTACCTTGGTTCTAACGAGCCTGTTGCGCCATAAATTCATTTTATTTACTTTTTGTCCTGTTACGGCAGATTTATGACACTGTTGCCTTTCCTAAAACTAATCCTACCCCTACACTCAATCATCCCATCCTATTTACACACTAACTATCTATTAACTACCTTCACTAAGAATATTTACCGTTTTTTAACACTTAAAGTACTATAACCACTCACAAACCCTTTTGTACTTTATCACATCCCACTCCGTCCTAACTGGCACTGTCGAAATTGTCATTTTTATGTCATATTTAGATAATCCGTCCTAACTGGCACTGTCGAAATTGTCATTTTTATGCAGCTTTAAAGGACCTTGTTGCAATAGTGTACTCGGATTCTGGCGCTCCGTGTAACCCCAGAAAAATTCTAAGGCAGCGTCTCTCAAACCGATAAATCTTTTCTATATACGATGACACGGTAAGCGATGATTGGCCTTATAAGGGCGATGTAGCAAATTAGTTTCAGTCTAATTCTGCTCACTATGGTATCGGTTTTTTTTTTTAGAGGTATAGAACTTCGCAGGATAATTTAACGCAATTAATGTTCAAATATGATTTCGGGCATGTAGCCCGAAGTCTAGAGGTCCAATTTTCAACAACTTTTCGAGCATTCGGGACCGTATGTCGGCAATCACGCCACGAATGTTGGCTTCCAAGTCCCCTAACGTTTCTGATTTGTTGGCGTAGACGAGCGACTTCACGTATCCCCAAAGGAAATAATCCAATGGTGTCAAATCACACAATCTTGGTGGCCAATTGTTAGGTCCATTCCGCGAAGTTATACGCTCATCGAATGTTTCCTTCAATAAATCGATTGTGGCGTGCGCTGTGTGGCATGTAGCCCCGCTTTGTAGGAACCACATCTCATCCACATTCATGCCATCCAATTAGGGAACAAAATGGTCGGTTATCATGGATCAATACCGGTCTCCATTAACGGTAACTGACTCTACACCAGTATTTTTGAAGAAGTATGGCCCAATGACTCCACCAGCCCATAGAGCACACCAAACAGTCAGCTCTTGTGGATGTAATGGCGCCGGAAGGGTCTCAGATGGATTATCTTCACTCCAAATGCGGCAATTTTGCTTGTTGACTTAGCCATTCAACCAAAAATGAGCCTCATCGCTGAAAAAAATTTTGCGATGAAAATTAGCATTGAGATCAATCTCACATTTTCGGCCCATACACCAAAAAATCACGACGCATTACATGGTCTCGCGGCCTTAATTCTTGTACAAGCTGGATCTTGTAAGGTCGTAAGCCAAGACCTTTGCGCAAAATCTTCCATAAAGTTGATGGACAAAGCTCCAATTGCTGCGCACGGTGGCGAGTCGGTTCATTCGGGTCCTTTTCAACACTTTGCTCTACAGCGGCAATTGTTTCTTCGTTGCAAGTTGATGTCATAGTTTTTCATCGTCCTTTTGTCCGGCTCATTACCATTTCTTGGAAGGTAGTTAATACTCAATTGGCATATCGAAATGATAGACATCGCTTCATTCAAGATATATCTTGTTTCAATAAAATCTCAGGTGTGGTGTTTTTTTTATGAAACCAATACATGCCCCATACGAGTGTGCCGAACCTCAAAAGGGAGGAATCGCAATTCGCAATGTGCTCTCCTCTCCTGGTTCGTAACCTGTTATTATTTTATTCGTTTTTATTTAACTGGCCTAATGGGAAAGGACAATAAACCGCACCATGTGTTATACCGTTAACGGTGGTACGCTGGTGGCTGCGGCCTGTTAAGTGATGGAGCCAACAACCATTCACACTTGTGTTGTCATTTGGCAGCAGAAAACTGACAAAAAGGATGTGTGGACACAACCAATGTGGACAAGTGGACAAATGGGCTTACTCGTTGTTTTAATTGATCGTCATTAGAGAGGGTACTCTGTTTTTTTGTTTTGTTGGTTTACTTATCCAGGGAATTGTATGGGTAGTGGGACCACATTAATGGTTGGTTGGGATTTTAAACAAAAAAAAAGTGGATGGATATCCCTCCTTACGTTGATTTTAGATTTTGTTATGTTGTCCTTCCTGGAAAAGAGGATTTTCATGATTTAGTTCTCAAACGTATTCAATCAAATTTTCAGTAAAGTGGAACCAGCAATATTGGTATTGAATGGCCAGTTATCAATCATTTTCTAAGCAGATGGTCGTATTTTTTTGAGAATGATAATATGTCCGCACTGAATATACCACGAATTCAAAAAAAGTAAAATCTGAATACTTAAAATTTATATCAACAATTATATATTAGGGTCCCAAAAAATGTATTATGTAGGCTGAACAGAAAGTTGAAGAAATCTATTACAACAAAGCATGCAGCTATCTGATGCAAGTGTTTAGGACATACATACGATTAGTTGATTGTTTTTATCCCTTCCTTGAAAAATTGGGTCCTGAAGCTTTGCACGACCCTATATCAAAATTAAGGTAAGGTTGTCACCGAACTTAGTAAAGAAAGAGACGGACAAGTTTGAAGCGGTAAACAAAAATGAGACACGGCTCTGTTTAATTGTATAGTAAGTCTGTTAGTATAAGTTTTGGCAATTTTTTCTTTTCAGGATCTGCCGAGGTAGAATTTTTTAAACAGACGGATTTCCTTAGTTAAAACCACAGTGATGAAGCCAATCATGAAACTGATGAATGGTTTCAGTATCTTCTGTGCAATCGTTTACTCTGTAGCTAGCATATGTCAGTAGTTGATTCCTTTTTAAGAATCTTAAGACATTCAAAAATCAAATCCGAACAAATCCAGCATATAAGTTTCTAATTTGCGATAATACAAAATTCGACATGAATTTGTGGCCTTCCAACAATCATGATTAACTATGGATTGGTTCCAATCAGACCTGGGAATAGTGCACTAATTTGATACAAATTTGATATAAGTTGCGCTACAGTCCGGAATGAACCTGGGCCTCAACCATCACACCTCTCCAATTAGCCCGGTCCTTAGTTAACTGCCTCTAGTTGCGCACTCCAAGTTGGTTGAGTTCGGTTTCCACTTGTGTGCGCCACTTAAGACGAGGTTTTCCTCTACTGCGTCCATTATCTGGCTGGGAATCGAAGACTCTCCGAGCCGGAGTATTGGTGTCCATTCGTTCGATATGTACCAGCCATCTCAAACGACCAATGCGGAGTTTTTTGACCAGGGGCATGTCGCTGTACAGCTCGTATAGTTCTTGGTTGAATCATCGTCTCCATAGCCCGTCAACGTAAACTGGACCGAAGATTTTTTGAAGAATTTTCTCAAATCGACCAAGGATTACTTCATCCGCCATTGAGACGGTCCATGCTTTAGCGCCATAGAGCAGGACTCTGATGATATAGGATATCCTTAGCGGTTAGAGTGATGGCATTCTTAGCCCGAAGAAACAGCGGTTGGCAAGAGTATTTCTTCGTTTAATATCTGACGAGATGTTGTTGTCAGAGTTAATAGCGGAGCCGATATAGATAAAGTCCCGTACTACCTTAAAGTAACATCTGTCAATGGTGACGTTCTGCCCAATTCGTCGATATTGTGTGTCGTTTCATGTTGACAGCTTATACTTCTTCTTGCCAACATTTACTGCTAAGCCCATGTTTGCCGCTTCCTTCTCTATACTAGCAAACGTGGCTATGACATCACGTTGGGTCCGACCAATGATGTCAATATCGCCGGCGTATGCTAGTATATGCACCGATTTTTGCAAAATTGTGCTCCTGGTATTGGCTAGGGAGTTTTACACAATCTTCTCAGGAATCAAATTGAAGAAGTCACATGACAGCGCATCGCCTTGCCTAAATCCTTTTTTGGTATCGAATGTGTCAGTGAGGTCGTTTTCGACACTGATGAAGCAGCGAGAATTCTCCATCGTTATCCTATGCAAACGGACGAGGCGGTATACCAAAATTAGACATGGGCTCTGTATTGCCCGTCTCTATAAATGCTGTCGTATGCGTCTTTTAAATCGAGGAAGAGGTGGTGGGTTTGGGCTTCTTGGGTTTTTTTCTGTATGCCGACTACTCGGATGATTTGTCAGACTACCACGAGAGGTGGGCCAGTGAAAAATCATTTAGGTGTTGCTACGGCTGGGAGTCGTACCCGGACCTTCTGCGCCGAAGTTCATCGTACCAACTATCGCGCAACTGAGCTCTGTACAGTTCGTCTCTATAAATGCTGTATTATGCGGCTTTGAAATCGAGGAACAGTAGATGGGTATCGGTCTTGACTTTTTGGATTTTTTTTTTCAGGATCTGTAGAAGTGTGCACATTTGATCGGTCGTGCACTTTCCTGCCTTATAACCACACCGATAAGGGCCGATCAGTTTGTTGGCAAACGGTTTCAGGCGTTCACATATTATGGTAGACATGATCTTGTAGGCGATGTTGAGGAGACTTATGCCTCTGTAGTTGGCGCAGTTTAGAGGGTCTCATTTTTTGTGGATCGGGCAAACGATGCTGAGGTTCCATTCTTCAGGCATACTTTCCAGATTCATACCAGATCCATACCAGATTCGGCTTATGAGATGGTGGATATTACTTACCAAGTAATCTCCGCCGGCTGTATAAAGCTCATCGGGTAGGCCATCATTTCCGGCAGCCTTATTAAGCTTCAGTTTAGATATTGCTATCCTCACTTCACTTAGGTCGGGTGGTTGGTAGCCTTCGCTGTCGTTGATAATATGGAATGCTTCGTTAAGCTTGACATCTGAATGTTATTCGTCGTCGCAGTTTAACAGTCTCCAGAAGTGGTTCTTGTATATCCTCAGCATCGACTGTATCTCAACTTGTTCAGGATTCTGTTCAACCCTTGATTCCTTGGCTTTGACATTTTGAACTTTGGTAAAACTTGCGAACATCATTCCTGGAGTGGCACCTCTCTATATCCTCGGTCGCGCGCTTTTCTTTCTCTTTTTTCGTTTTTCTGAAAAGCCGGTGTCCTTCCCTTCTTCTCTGCCTATATACCTCAATTGCAGCTCTAGTCTTCACCTGCACCTTAGCCTTGCAGGCCTCATTCTTGGCTACTAGCATCTGTCGGCATTCATCATCAAATTACGGGTTTCTTGCTGGTGGGTGCGAGAAACCTAACACATCAGTTGCGGCTGATCTAATGGCTTGTTGGCATCGTTGCCATTGTTCTTCGACATTCGATGCTGCTGGTATGGTGTTAATCGAGAGGTTTAGGGATACGCGTTGCGAGAAGGTCTTGGCGGTCTCTTGTGATTACAGTCTTCCGACATTAAATTTTTTTACAGTATCTCTGGATTGTTATGGCGTATTGGATATCCGCATTCTAACCTTTGCTGCAACAAGGTAGTGGTCCGAGTCGATGTTAGCTCCTCGGAATGTTCGGACATCCAAAATACTGGATGCGTGGCGCTTGTCTATCGCTATGTGATCAATTTGATTGACCGTTCGTTGATCTGGAGACCGCCATGGATATCGAGTTGAGGAAACCGTGTACTGGCTGTAGTGGAATTTCGAAGCGAAGTCCATTGCACAGACGTATTGTCGTGTGGGCTGTGTTTTCCGACAATACTTCTAAAGATGTTTTTTCTTCCTACCTTTGCGTTAGAACCTCCCAGGTAGTCGCTCAAAGGTTTTTGTCAAGGAGCTCGTAGAAGCTGTATAGTATTTTTCCTCGGTCGGGGCGTGAGCGCATATAAGTCTTATGTTGGCGAATTCGGCCTTGATGCGGATTGTTACAATGCGTTCGCTACTGTCTTAGAAACATACGACTTCTTGCTTAGGTCTGGCACTTATAACAAATCCGCATCAGAACAGTCGTTGTTTCTGCTCTCTATTACACAGTCCGTAGTATATGTCACAGTTTTTCATCCTCCTATTGCCCGGCTCATCCGATCGTATATATACTGGATGTCAGTAATGTCTGCTTTGTGGCAGCTAAGGGATTAACCTAGTTGTTCGTCTATTCTCACATTCCAAGTGCTGATACCAACGTCGTTGTCTTTTTTTTTTTTTCATTTCGCATGTTCGTGAAATAGGTGAAATAAGCACGATTGACGTGTAGTCCGAGTTACAACCACTGAGCATTACCAAGTTTAAGCCAATCAGAGTCTACCCTCGTTGTAAAACAGGAATTCATAATCTGAAATAATGTTAATAATTTAAAATTCCAAAAATTCCAATGAAAATATATTCTTGATATATTGCACGTATTTTGTATAAATGGTCTTGGAATTTAAAATGTTACCAAAAATAATATTTCAATACCAATATAACAAACTAAAGCTCAGCAGTTCCAAAATAAAATCTAATAGATACAGTAATACACTTAAACCCTACCAGCTTCAATAATCCTCCTCGAATTAAATAAACCTTCTCGAGTATCCTGTTCGTGGTCAAATAATTTATTTATTCCTCTTTGGCGAGTGTGTTGATGGGGTTTTATGTGAAAACATCCTGTTGGCATTAAGCTTGTGGCCAACAAAATTGGCGGTTTGCACTTTGAACGGGAGGACACACCATGCTCACCTACTACCACTAAAAAACCGCCCACAAATGAGACAAAGTTTGCAATTAATGAGCATTCAAGTGCCTGCGGACTATTTGGCTAAACTGACCGGAATTTTCGAAAGCACAAAAATAAAATTAAAAACAATAGTCGGAGTGATGTGTGTGTGTGTGTGTGTATGTTTGAGCGGTTTTTTATCGTGTTGGTAATATACTAACTTTTTGCGCGTGATGAAAATGTAATGGAATTTTAATTGGATTTAGATTGGCCACCAAGAGGGATTGGAACCAGACCAGTGGTGGAAATAAAATAATAGGATCCACTCAAACAGATTAAAAACGGCAAATAAATCGGCGTTCTAAATTTAATGAGATTTTTTGATCTATAATTCATCGATTGTTGGGCTTGTCACATGTTATTATAGGATTTATATTTTTAACTTTAAATTTATATTAAGGTTATGTTAATGCAATAATAATTGGTAATATTTTTGCTCTTTAAATATTTAAGGCTTTGGGTAAGTGTGTCGCAAGGACACTAGCAAAATTTTAAACTATAGGTGCATCAGGTGCAAAATTCAAAAAATTGTTACGCGGTCGAATCTAGAGCAAGCGATGAAATCTACAACAACAATGCAGTACAACGTACAAAACAGTGGTGAAAAAAAAGAAACACTAGTTGGTTTTGCTTTAAACTTTACTGCAACCGACACAGTCGGTGATATAAAAGTGTATGTACCACCAGTTGATTTCATGCCCAACAAGAAAGCATCTCTTCAGCTGACCTTTTACCAGTTCCCCAGCATCTCAGTCGTTGAACCTTACATTTGCGGGTTTATTTAACTGCAACGCAAAAATCGTCACCGCTTTTCGCTTCTTGTGTTGCGTAGATCTGCTGCCTCCCATGTTAATGCCACCAACAATGCACGCACTAACCTATGCTATGGGCATAGAAGTGCGTGTAGATCAATATGCACTTATGCCGTTTTGTGTGTTGTGTGCTTAGGTGCATCGATGTTGTAGTTGTTGTTGTTGGGTATGCGTTGTGCTTGGTTGGTAGAAAAGGCATGTGCATTGTTGTCATTGAAATGGCATGGAGTGTTATTGCGTTGTTGCGTTGCAACAGTAAGCGATTGGATCGAAATGCTTATGGTGCCAAGGAACCCTGTAAATGATGTCGAGACAAAGTTCCCACCACCCATGTCGAACATCAACTGTCCCATATTCACAGAGGTATCTTGTCGTATCAGACAGCAACGTTCTCACGAAAACCGTACTCGATTCTTATTATGAGTCCTGTATATTTATCCACTTAAAATAAATTCACGTGGCTTGATATAATATTGAACTATGACTTCTCAGGACAAAAGCTAGGACACTTTTTAATAGTGGAAAACTGACAAGTTGGTGGTAAAATGATAGACAAGTCGATTGATTTTTTAAAACCTTTAGTCACCAGGCTAATGCCTACCAACTTGGATTCTCAGACTACACGAGGGGACCGCTCAGCTAAGTGCCTCGTACCTTGATCACACATAGGGTCTCGATTCCTGTGTTAAGGCTTGGCGGCAGCAGATGAATGCGGCGGGAAACGTGTACTCATTCTAATGCACATATTCCATTTCCTTAGCGGCAGAAGTCCCAAGATGGTGTCAACGGTGACGTCTACAGTCCCAGTTTGGATGGGCAACGTGAATAACGTAGATAAGCTGGTCCTTAAGATCATTGAGGACTCTCAAGGGCAAGTCAGGCCCCCGTGTCTAAAAGAAGCCAATTAATTGGAACTGGCCTTCCGGCCTGGTGGTTCTGCTTTGGGTTAACTACTCAACCACGGAACAAAACTTTTGTTAAGAAGCTACCAACAACCTCGGAAAGGACTGCTTTTTATTATTGACGAACATGTTAAACGAAAAAAGAACAAAGGCATTCGAAAATCTGGACGAATGAAAGTATCCCTGAAGAATGGAACCTAAGCTTCGTTTGCCCTATCCAAAACAAAATAACGGGTGTTTTTTTTTAGAGATTGGTTTATTGAGTAGAGATAAAACTGACATTCTGTGGTCAAATCGGGCAACTCTAAAGTCAGTTATGTTCAGTTTTGTTTGCCATTTTATCATGAGCAGATTGGCAAATGAACAACGCTTGCAAATTGTGAAAATTTATTTCGAAAATAATGGTTCAGTTCGCTAAGTTTAACGCAAGCTCCGTCCATTTTATGGTCGACAAAATCGTGATTGAAAATTGGATCTCTAGACTTGGTTTTATTCGAACCAGCCACAGCGGCCACATACATAATATTATCCTTCCAATAAAGCCAAACTGATAGACATTAAAACGACTTTCTTGTGTTTTATTTCAATTTGAAGTTTTATAGTTCAAAAAAAAAAAACACCCTTTAGACGTTCTGAACTGCACAATCTACAGAGGCAAAAGTCTTTTCAACATTACTTACAAGATTCTATCTGCCCCAATATGTGAACGCCTAAAACTGTTTACCAACAACCTGATCGTCCCTTAGCAGTGTGCTTTAAGGCCAGGAAAGTCAACAACTGATGAAATTTTCACACGTCGGCAAATACTGAAAAAAAAAACCAAGAAGTCCAAATCGATACTCACCACCAATTCAATGACTTCAAAGCGACGTACGACAACATTTATAGAGACGAACTATACAGAGCCATTTATTAGTTTTGGTATACCGCCCAAACTCGTTGATCTGTGCAGGAAGACGAAGGAAAATTCTAGCATCATGATCGGAAACGAACTCAGTGACACATTTAATACAAAAAATGATTTGGGTCAGGCGATACACTGTCATCTGACTTTTTTAATCCCATTTTTGAGGGGATTCCCTAACCAACAACTATTCCTCTATAAGGCAATAAAATTTACTTTCTACAAGCAATTATTTCTGTAGGGGTTATATAGTACTTGTGCGCGGAAGTTGAGCATTTTTGCTGTCAATTATTTGGGTAGAAGCCTGTTTAAGACATTGCGCAGGAAAATTTACAAGTATAATCGAAGTTATGATGGTATAACTTATGTAAGGTTGTTTTTAAGCTTCCGGAGATGTGTGTACATGTTACATACGTTCAAATTTTTCGGTAGAACTTCGCAAAAAGTTATTCTAAAGCTGTTCCCCGTAACATAAGAATATCCTATACAAGACCCCGTTTACGTTGACAGGCTATGGAATACGAATTTTCAACCACGAACTATACGAGTTCTACAGCAACATAACCTTAGTCTAAAAAAAAGAACTCAGCATTGAACGTTTAATACTGGTAGGACAAGTACAACATTTTTTTTCCAATTTTTACATTGATTCACCTTCTTTGGGTTTCACTCTGTCATGAAACCGTGGTTTACCAACCCAGATTAAATTAGCAGTAATTCAGGATAACCCTTACCAAAGTAAACACAAACAACGGTTAGCAGTTTAGAATTCCTTTATACCACCCTCTTCAAAGTCATTGAACTGCCAGGATCCCCAATTTTCAAAGAAACTTCGCATACTCAATATTTTACATTCACAATTTCATTTTCACCATTCTCTTGCCAAAAGTATAACCGAGTCGGGCGAA
The DNA here is from genome assembly GCA_949824845.1 of Rhingia rostrata. Classification (NCBI taxonomy): domain Eukaryota; kingdom Metazoa; phylum Arthropoda; class Insecta; order Diptera; family Syrphidae; genus Rhingia; species Rhingia rostrata. Next base: position 21,703,345 of record OX463757.1, read on the forward strand.
TACGTAATATTTACCCGTTTGCCTTTATCATTGAAATCAAAAGCTTAAAACCCCTTCCGAATCCTGCTCGCTCACAATGTTGACACGTAATCGTCTTCTCACATCTAAATCCAATTTTCCATAATTCCCTAAGACCCAAACGGTCGGCGTACCACTGTCTCAGGGCCCTTTCTTATGTTGGTGAACACATACACATAAGCCCGCCCACAACAAACAACCGAAATTCCCTAATTTTCCTTAATTGGAATATTATACCAGTACTTAAGAAATTTGGAATGACAAGGATAAGACTGACACCCCATCCTAGCGGTGATAGACATAAGCCAGCATATTTTTTGGCAAAAAAGGATTCGCTCTTAGTATGACGCAAAAAAGGACCTTCATTCGGTCGTTGTGTTGTATGGACTCGGTTTATGTCTACCATCCTTGGACCTGGTTACACAACAAAATCCCCATCAAATCAACACCTTCCGAAGTGAGAGGCCAGGACGATAAAATTCCTTAACATCGATGCAGGGACAAATTTTATTTAATGGTTATGATAAAAATATTCATGGAATATTCAAACCTACATCCTGTTCGGTTTGTGATTCGGGTATTTACTGTTGTGTAACACCGTTGCGTGCCGCTGTATGGCTCGTCCTTTAAGCGTAGTGCATTATGCGAAGAACGGACGATAGAACAGAGAACCGCTGGTCTTAGATATGTTTCTAGCAGATTTAAAATTTATTACCGCAATTTATGTGCGTTATATATTGGGGTAAACGACGCTATTACGGGTTTTATTTGAACACAGGATGCGGGCGGCTGATGTGGTTCTTTTCTGTGTTTTCGAGATCCTTGAATGGTTTTTTGTGGGTTTTCCTTAAAAGATTTCAGATTTTTCTCGGTCTTTCGGTCTTTCGGTTTTTTTTTTTTTTTGGGAGAAATGGTGTGACCAGTCGTTATTAAAAATCGAGAAAAGGGGGTGATTCAATGGTTGGGTTTTTTGAGTCTTGGAAATGGTTTATGATTGTTTCTTTTATTGCCTACCAAGTAGATAAAGGCGGTATATTTGATGTATTTTTATGTCGACTGTTTCGGTTTTTTGTTTTTTTTTTTGTATTTCTGAAGGCGGAATAACAGCAATTGGGGAATATATTTACATTCAATGAAATCGTTTTTAAAGAGAACGTTAAACACTTTAAAGATGTTGGCAATAAATTAAATGGGTGCATAAAAAAAAAGGATGGCAGGATTCATTTTATATCTTAATGTTGAGACCATTAAATGCAGACTTTATTTAGGAAAGGCTTTTCAGTGCGATAATCAATTTTTAACAACCGTTGAGCATGATTTTTGAGAATAAAAATGAGTCCGAAGAGGTTGTAATGACCAATTAAATCGGTAATTTGGGAGTAAATTTGTTGTCGCAAATAAAATTATCATCAGATTATTGAAGCTGGGCTTTGGAAAATAAAACGCTTTTTTGTTTCACATTTTGCAATGTTTTTCAGACCCCCTACTAAATTTATATTCTTTTTGAAAAATTTTGTGCATAATGGTTTCGTTACTAATTTCGACATTTAGCCTGGTCCTCAGCTAAATGCCTACACTTTCGCACTTCGAGTTGGTTGAGGTCGGTTTCTTCTTTTGCGTCCCACTAACGGCGAGGTCTTCCTGTTTAATGCCGACTCCAAATGGCTAAGTTGAGATAGCAATTCTTGACAATTGATACTACTCGGGTGATTTGTTAGATCATCACGAGATGAGGGTCACTGAAAGATCACTCAGGTGTTGCTACGGCTGGGAATCGAACCCAGGACTTCTGCGCGGCAGCTTATCGCACTAACCATCTCGAGACTGAGACCTATATCCTAACTAAAATCAACCCAAATCAACAGCAAGGACAACATGTGCACAAACTGTGACCACTGTTAAATAAGTAAAGTAACAAAGACACAGCTTTTCATACAATCCCATCGTATGTCCTGGACGGTAGTAATATCCTCTTTGTTGCACATTAATCTTAACCTACTTACTTACTTACTTAAGTCGCTCTATAGTCCGGAATGAAACTTGGCCTCAACCAATATGCCTCTCCAATTAGCCCGGTCTTTAGCCGGAGTATTGGTGTCCATTCGTTCTACATGTCCTAGCCACCTGATACATCCGATACAGAGTTTTTTGACCAGGGTCATGTCGCTGTACAGCTCGTATAGATTTGGGTTGAATCTTCGCCTCCATATCCCGTCAACGCAAACGGGACTGAAGTATTTCAGAACAATTTTCCTCTCAAATCGACCAAGGATTTCTTCATCCGCTTTTGATTAGATGTTGTGCGTCCTTTCGTGTTGACATCATATACTTCGTCTTGCCATCATTTACTGATTAACCCTTTTTTGCCGCTTCCTGCTCTATCCTAGCAAACGTGAATATGACATCACGTTGAGTCCTACCAATGATGTCGGCGTATGCTAGTAGTTGTACAGATTTTTGGAAAACATTACCTCTGGTGTTGGCTTAGGAGTTTTGCACAATACTCTTAAGAATCAAATTGAGCAAATCACATGACTTGACGCATCGCCTTGCCTAAATCCTTTTTTGGTATTGCATGTGTCGGTGAGGTCGTTTCCGACCCTGATATCGCAGCGAGAATTTTCCGTCATCATCCTACACAATTGGATGAGTTTGGGAAGTTTACCAAAACTAGAAATGACTCTGAATAGTTCATTTTTATAAATGCTGTCGTATGAGGCTTTGAAACCGATGGATAGGTAGTGGGTATCGATTTGGACATCTTGGGTTTTTTCCAGGATCTGCCGAAGTCTGAAAACTTGATCGAATGTTGACTTTACTGACCTAAGACCGTACAGACCAGGGCCGATCAGGTTGTTGGTAAACGTATTCTGGTGTTTATATATTACGGCAGATATGATCTTGTAGGCAATGTTGAGGAGACTTATGCCTCTGTAGTGGCGCATCTTAGAGAGTCTACTTTTTTGTGGATCAGGCAAACGATGCTGAAGCTCCATTCTTCAGGCATACATTTTTCCGACCAGATTTGGCTTATGAGTTGGTGGATGTTACTTACCAAGTCTCCTCCGCCGGATTTAAAAAGCGCAGCGGGAAGGCCGGCAGCCTTATAAAGCTTGTGCTTAGATATTGCTATCATCACTTCACTCAGGTCGGGTGGTTGGAAGTTTTTGCTGTCGTTACCAATATTAAATGGTTCCTTCTGCCTGACAGCGGAATGTTGTTCTTCATCGCCGTTTAACAGTCTGCAGAAGTGGTTCTTTCATATCCTCAGCATCGACTGTGTCTCAACTACGAATTTTCCTTGTTCATCTCGACAGGATTGTGTTCGGGCCTTGCATCCTTGGCTTTGACGTTTTACGCTTTGGTAAGACTTGCGAACATCGTTCCTGGAGTGGCACCTCTCTATATCCTCGATCGCGAGCTTTTCTTGCTCTTTTTTCTTCTTTCTGAAAAGACGGTATTCTTTCCTTCTTCTCTGCCTATAGAGATCAACGGCAGCTCTCGTCTTCACCTGCAGCTAAGCCGTGTAGTCCTCGTTCTTGGCTGCGAGAATATAATTCTTTCCTTGCATATAAATTCATCTTTATTGGAGTCGCCTCCAGATGAGCAGTGAGCTCCACTGTTGTTATTTGTGTTGTCAACATCCGACACCTTGTTGCAGTTAGCAAAGTGGGTGTCAAGGATCAGATCTAGTGTATGAGCGCTGGATTCTGTCCATTTATCATCTGAGAATTCTAGAAAACTAGCAGCGAAGTATGAGGACGTCCAAACATTGATTTTCATTATTCAAAGTCAAATCAGATGAGCACTGCATTCGTACAAATCCGTTGGCAACGTAACCGACGAGGATGAAGCCTCCAACTATTCGAAAACGAGAGGAAGTCCTTATCCCAAGTGTTCCGATTATTCCAACTGATCTTCCATTCCAATTCAAGCGGATTCAGTTTAATATTCGATTGTGTAAGTAGTTCAACAACCAATGGAGCTCAATTTTTATTTCTAAAGCAAAAAGGGTTTTAAATTCGTCATTATTGGCTTTTGATCTGAAGACGTGTAAGTATCCTGAACAAACTGTTCGACAAGTGGATCGGCCCAATCGGTTTTGTGACTAAAATGTATATCGATGAACGCCTTGATGAATACGCTTAAGATTCTGGATAACAATTAAGGTCGTGTGTCAATTGCGTTAAAATTTTAGCCAGTGGATAAATTTTGACATTAGTATGGTGACTAGAGACTCCAAAATCTTTACCTGTTCAACAGCTAAAATGTATCCAGTGGTTAATTTTTAACATATGATATACCTACTGAGGGGTGACAAAGATGGAAAGCAACTGCAGAAATGTCAAAAATTAGCCAGTGGATAAATTTTAACCCCCATTTTAACGCAATTGACACACAGCCTAAGGAAGTCATACTTGATTTCAAAACATGTCAGTATCCCAAATAGGGTAGTCGTCAGGTAGCTCAACACAATCGCTTCTGCTCACTAGAAGAATCGAAGAACACCAAGTTAAGACATGAACCTTGACCGGAAAACGTGTAAGTGTCCCAATTAAGTTTGCCGCCTGGTGACTTGGCCATTCTGTGGAAGTCATACTTGATTTCAAAACATGTAAGTATCCCAAATAGAGTAGTCGTCAGGTAGCTCAACACAATCGCTTCTGCTCACTAGAAGAATCGAAGAACACCAAGTTAAGACATGAACCTTGACCGGAAAACGTGTAAGTGTCCCAATTAAGTTTGCCGCCTGGTGACTTGGCCATTCTGTGGAAGTCATACTTGATTTCAAAACATGTAAGTATCCCAAATAGAGTAGTCGTCAGGTAGCTCAACACAATCGCTTCTGTTCACTAGAAGAATCGAAGAACACCAAGTTAAGACATGAACCTTGACCGGAAAACGTGTAAGTGTCCCAATCAAGTTTGCCGCCAGGTGACTTGGCCTACTTCATTTTGTGTCTTTAATATTTCAAATAACTCCTTGTGACAACATCCTTCTAATGCTGGGTAACGACAATCTACCCACCATCAACATGTTGATCATGAAGTGGCAAACATCCGTAAAATAAACTTCCAAAGTTGTATATTGCTAGGTGTCATTGCAGCTGTACCCAATGCGATACAGCTTACCCATTAGGAAGTAGTCTAACAAATAAGGTGGCAACCAAAAACCCCAAATCCACTCCTTCCAAATATCCTCGCAAACGCATTAAGTTTCCATCCCCATACAACATTTATTGTCTCTAAGCAAATGTCCCTTCCCTCCATTCGTTCCGCTTACATACACAAAACAGAACGAAAAAAAAACAAACCGTCCCAGTGATGTGTCACAAAATGTCCTGTCAGCTAAAGTCATCGTCGAATCAGTCACCACACCATATCAAAATGGGCAACACAAAGATCCAATATCGCTCACATTGAAACACCTTCCCCTATAGCAAATCACTCTACATCGTCGCTGTACGGATACATCCAATTGACTCCGTCCGAACGTTCGCATTGTCCACTCCAATAAATCAGTCGAGAATGTGTCGTATGTCGGAATGTCCTGCAAATAGAAAAAGCAAAAGGCAAAAGTGAAAACGGGAAGGAGACCAACAATAACAAAAAGATGACAAATGGCATTCTTTTCGTCGACTTTGTGTCAATATTTAGTTTGTTCGTCCACCGTAAAGGACTTCAAACAGAGAAGGACGAATACGAATATAATTGAATACGCCAAATGTGTCAAATGTGTGTGTGTGTGAAGAATACATTATCAACACAATAAAAATATGTAATCACCTGTGCAGCCCTAAGGAAAGGGCTTTCTCCATTATCCTTAACCAACACTGAGTGAAATTATGCAGAGCACACTACCTTACCCACCGCTATCTCAACTTTTACAAGATGGACCCTTTTTTGCGCCCACCCCTTATGTGCTGCTTAGCATCTCACTCTCATCGCACTCTCAGTGCGGTCTTGAGCTTTTATTTTAATGAAATTGCAATCAGTTAACCAACCATGGTTCTTGTTTTGCTTGTACCTATGTAGAGAGGTGCTAAGGTTGCAAAGGATTCACAGGACCATTTCCATTTATTGCGGATACTGTCCGGATGTAATTCAGTCTCCTACACAACCTGATGGAAAACATTTAATTATGAGTGAGAGCGGGTAATCCTTGTGTTGTTTGTTTTTAATGATGTTTTCCCTTATCTCCGTGGCTGTGTGTTTGTTTAAAGGTATTCTCCTCTGAAGGGATTCTAATTATTGTAACAATGTTAGAACATTTTTCGCACTTTTACACCTTTTTTGCAATTATTTTTGCAACCCCAAATGAGGTGTGAATTCTTATCCAAGGCTAACCTGACGAAAAATGTTGTCGGAACTTGTTAGTGGGGAAAAGTTTTTCACAGGATTGGCCTTAAATCGACAACTGTGTAGGTGAGTATCTCTGTCTGTGACAATTTTATGTACCTCTCTTACTGAAACCGGTATTTTGATAACTTTTGCGCGCAATATTGCTGTACGAAAGTTGGGAGATCCTTATTTTATATAAAATTCAGACTCCGATTGCCAAAGGTCTGGGTAGAGGTAGAGGTTCCTTTTTTTTTTTGGGAAACTCCAGAGGTAAAACTAGGTGTAACATGAGGGTGATTAGAAGGAAAAGTTTCTCATACAGATAGGCAAATGTATACGGGTATGGATACAGAATCGGATTGCATTGTTTGAGGTTGTATTGTTCATTTTGAAGGCAACAAAGTTATTTCGGGAAATAAGGGAACAAAAAATAACTGGATGCATGTCATGTTTAATTGAGATTGGAATAAATTGGAACAATAGGAAAATGAATTTAATTTGGACATTGGATTATGCAGTGAAACTCTGAGGAATTAAATTTTATTTGAGGCGAATGCCTTCTGAGGTATCCAAGTTGAGCTATGGAAATTATTTTCAACAGAAAATTGAATTGATCTGGGTGGTATATTATTGGGGGGAGGAATATTGCAGGAAGGTATATTCTCTCTTCTGAAGCCGTGTCATAAATAACTTATTTCTGAAGATGCAGAATGTATGATGTGCCGTGGTTGAGTATGCAAATGATGCCTCCAACCACATGTTGGATAAACACCTACAAATAGTTTCAGGTATCTATAATACAAAACGCTTTTCTCTAATATAGAGACATTCCGAAAGTCGTCCCCCATAAGTCCCCCATAAGCTCAGCAGTATTCTACTGAATTTTTTAAAGAAAGACAAATATATTGGACTAGACCTGGACAGAATCATAAAGGAACGTTCTACAAAGAGTCAAATTCATGCATGCAGGGAAATTGTAGGTGCCATGTTGGGGCTTTTAAGCTCGCCTTACCTCAACAGCACACTACTAAAATTTTCAATGAAAGTTAAAGAGCATTTAAAAGTCCTGGACCGAATGTTTTCATTGAATAATAACATATCGGAACGGCCCTTAAAGGTGTGCAAATACAAACGGAAATTTTGTATAGTCTTTACCTAGCTCTATACGAGGGCTGTCTGACTGATACCTATCTACAACATAAGTGAACGGTGTCAAGCCTTGCAGAAGATGACTAGAAATATGTTTGCTTACTTACCTACTTAAGTGGTGCTACAGTCCGGTATGATGTTGGACCTCAACCAATATGGCTCTTCAATTAGCTTGTTATTTAGCTCTCAGTCTTCAGTTGCGCATTTCAAGTTGGTTGGTTGGTTTCCACCCTTGTGCACCACTTAAGACGAGGTCTGCCTCTACTGCGTCCGGCTGGGAATCGAGGCGGGATATTGTTATCCAATCGCTCTACATGTAGTAGCCATCTTAAGCGTTCAATGCGAAGTTTTGTCACAGTGCACGGAATACCGTAATGGGTTTAGCGTTGGACTACTAAGCGCGGAGTCCCTGGTTTAAATAATTTTTTCACCCATCCACCTCATGCGAAAATCTGCCAAACATGCAAGGTTAACCGTGTCATGAGAAGCTTCTCAAAATTTTTTATCCAGATTGGGATATGAAAAGGAAATCATTTTGCAAAATAACAACTTCGCACACACAAATGCAAGAAAGCTAGGCTAGAGGGCCTGCCTGTAAGGGCCGTTAATACCAGATGGTTCTCGATGGAATACAAAATGTTCCCGTGCCAGTGAGACAAAGAAGTGCCCGTAGTGTCGAGAATATTGCCGCCGCTGGCTGAGGCTTCAGTTGAAGAAAGCCCAAATGTGTCCCTCACACGTCGTTCTCAAGCGTTGTGCATCTCTGTGACGTCGTTGTGGCGAATTTTGCGAAATGATCTTGGCCTACATCCTTACAAGATTAAATTGACGCAAGAACTGAAGCCGCTTGACCACCAGAAGGGTCGTATGTTCGTGAATTGGGCTGAGCAACAACTTGAAAATGATTCGGATTTTCATCGAAAAATCATCTTCAGCGATGAGGCTCATTTCTGGCTGAATGGCTTCATCAATAAACAAAATAAGCGGTATTGGCCAGGCAGCAATCCACACGTACTCCATGAGTCATCATTGCATCCCGACAAAATTATGGTTTGGTGTGGTTTATGGGCCGGCGGCGTCATTGGGCCGTACTTCTTCCGTGATGATCAAGAACGTCACGTTACTGTGAATGGGAATCGCTACCGTTCAATGATAACCGAATATTTTTGGCCCCAATTGGATGATATGGACTTGGGGGACATGTGGTTCCAACAGAACGGCTCCACAAGCCACACAGCGAATGCCACAATCAATTTATTGAAAACCAATTTTGGAGAACGTGTTATCTCACGAAATGGTCCAGTCGCTTGGCCGCCTCGGTCGTGCGATTTGACGCCGTTAGACTATTTCCTGTGGGGCTACGTCAAGTCTATGGTCTATGCCAACAAGCCAGTGACGATTGATGAACTTCGTACGAACATCGAACGTGAAATTGCAGCAGTATCGGCCAATTTATGCTTGAAAACCGTCGAAAATTGGGTTCAGTGTCTGGACTTCTGCAAACGTGCCCATGGTGGCCATACAAAAGAAATCGAGTTCCATACATAATGGCATCAAACGTACTTTCACAGGAATAAAGAATTTCATTGATATCCGAAACCGTTTTTGTTTTATTTAAAAAAAAACTTTTGTAGCGCTCTTATTGAAAAACCCTTTACAATCAAAGATACTCGGCTATATTCTCAGTTAAGATCAGAAGCCAAGAGTAAGTCATCCCCTCCTGTCCGTATCACTCACCTTTTCCCTTCGCCTCTAACCACCTTTGGGTCGGATTAAGGTGTCAAACGACCTGTGCCGATAGTCCACATGACTGAGGACCCATTTAAAAATAAAAAAAAAGCTCAGCCGTGAACGGAGTATCCTTCCTTTAAGTCTTCCTGATCACTGTAGCGTGTTTCAGGCGGAACTCATGGCGATCAAAGAAACCTTCTCCTGGCTGAAAGAGAATGTAATATCTGCCAAGGATATTATCATTTTCTCGGACAGCCAAGCCATCAAATCACTGGAATCAGTCTACAAAAATTCAAAGACAACCCTAGATTGTCGATCATCTGTACAGGAGATGTCAAAGCATCTTAACATTCACCTATGTTGGGTACCTGTGCATAGTGACATTCCAGGGAATTTTAAGGCTGATGAACTCACCAGACATGGGACTGAATTACTAGGTATTCATATGCCTACATGCAGAAGCTTACTAGCGCAACATGCTAATAGCAAATCATACCTCAGATGTAGTCTTATCAAGACGCACGTGTCATATAACCAAACAAATTTGGCCAAACTAAGATCAGTAGCGACATTGCCAACAAATATTGTCAACTGGGTTTCTCCTAATAACGAATGCTGTTGGAAGCGAAGAATATGACTTACAAAGCAATGTATGGCCAGGCCATAGCTTCTTAATCAGTTTCCGTTGACCTTTAGATGGAAATCAGAAGAAAGGAACACCAGCTACCCGAACAAGAACATAAGAGCACGATCGAAGATAATGAGGCGTGGCGTTCCACTACACGAATAAATTTTGGAACACAGGGAGTCTCAAAAGAATGTTTATATTTCCTTACTCCCGAAGTAAGATGTTTAAATCGAGCCGGGAGTTTTAAACGCAAAGGTACGAAGAGAAGATATATTTAGCAGTATTGTCGGAAACCACAGCCTACTCGCCAACACGTCTTACAACGGACTTAAGCTAATTGACTTCGCTCTGGGATGAAGTACCACTGTAACCAGCTCACGATTTGCCTGCCTCAAACTCAGCTTACACGCCAAACACGTCTCACAACGGACTCAGGCTAATTGACTTCGCTGCGGAACAAAATAACACCATAGACGACTGAAGGTTTCCCCACCTCGAGGTTCTTCTTCTTAAGGGGACATGGGGGTCTCGAGATCAACCAACGGTGAATCAGATTGACCTAACTGCGATAAACAAGAAGCAAGCATCCAGTATTTTGATGCCCGAACATTTCTATGTGCTAACAACGGACCCAGACCTTGTTGCAATCAAGACTGCAATCCCAGATTGCTAAAGCTTCGCTTTCTAAAGTTTCCGGCAGGCTTGATAGAAAGGCTTCGTTTGAGAAGATGGCATCGGAAAAGTTCAAGTTCCAAGCCCACTCATATTTTGGATCTTTTTTGTATTTGAAGTGGACCAGTAAAATATTGGACGGGTTTGCGGAATACGCGCATACTTGCGGTGCATTTTGTAAGAGCAATGAAACCGCTTTCTAATTCTTGTGTTGGACTTTAATACCTTTTTTCGATATAGCGATGTCTACATCATACGGATATGCAATTCGTAAGCCTCCGTCATGTCCATTACACCGATACCCATAACTGGCACTTGTCCACAGAATAAAATGACACCCATTTGGCATCAACACATCGAAACTAAATCTGGCACTTCGTCAATTTCAAAGGAACGTATAAAACTGTATACGAATGCTCGCCATGTTGATTGTCCTTTTACATTTTGACAAATGGACAGTTTCCTCGAAAGAAAGTGCAATAGAATACCTACAGGCAAATGCTCTTTAGACCTAGAGTTGTCATTTAAATTAGCATTTTAATTGGAAACCCACACAACCCCACCCTCCTCTTGCCACGTGATAACAGACTTTGTTGCATTGTCTGTTGGTCATAAAATATCACTATCACAGAACTGTTCTACATGATTTAGGTCGGCTTACTGGAAAACAATAAAAAAATCCTTTGTGACCATTAAATGCCACAAATGGATACTCGAATTTTTGCACATCCTGTCATATGTATCTCATGTATTCAAAATCGGATTCGACAAATGCGATAGAAACTAAATTGTATACACAATACTATCATAAAGGTCAATATGCTTCGCAAAAATAGATCCTTTCGTTGAAAAATGGATTACCAGATCCTGGATAGAAAGACAAAATAAATAAAAAAAAAAAAACGTCATAAACAAAACGGAAACAAGTTGGCAAAATGTACACAACAAAAAGTCCTTTTGCATATTCCAACGATGCAATAACATATCCCCGGCAGGATGCTAGCCCCATCGGCAATCAACCGACAACCACATCCGTAAATGGCGACTTTTCCTGTCGCATATTTCTGTGGTACGTCGGCCGGCATCAACGGACAGGACGATACCGGATTTTGTCAGTTTTGAGAGTTAAATTTCCAATTTCCGTTGAATGCATTTGGTGTCGGTGCGCTGAGCTGTAGAGTTCAGCTGGAGATTGACTGAGTTTGTGTTTGTGTCACAGTTACATTATTCATCCTTTCGGCAAAATGGAATACAATTATGCTGAATGAACAAATCAAGCATGAATTCACTAGCGACTTGCTCTATAAATTAATAGAGCCCGTGGATAGGTACACTGTTCAGATAAGTTGAAAGGTATCATCTTGGTTATAGAAATGGAGAAAACCATTTTAATTTTATAATTTTGTAGAAAGTCACAATGACCCGAGCCTTTAAGAGTCGCCTTGTCATAATCAGGTTCTACATATTAGGGCGTGCACAGTGTTGCCGTTTGCATTACTTTGGAAGTAGTTCACTATATTTCAGCAGCCATATTGCAAACAATTAAATAATTTATTTAAGATTTAAAATTTAATGGGATTTTGAGGACCGGGTAAGGGTTATCGAACAAATTAAACCATAAAGGGGGAAACTATCAAGGGTTGAAATCGCTAATCATCGGAGTACTCCCTAAATATCTTAAAATGTTTCGAAAGACTTGAATAGAAACCTCAATTCTTTTATTCCTTATCGGCATGAAAAAAATTTACAAAAATAAAAATTATCGTGACCGAAGACATGAAAATTTGGATCAGAAGTTGACAATTTTTCTGACCCCGAGATAGTTAGAATATTTCAAAAGACTTGATAAATTTGATCAAAGATTGAACATTATCGTGACTCCGAGGTTGCCATAAATTTGAAAAAAGTAGAAAATTTTGTTCAAAAATTGAAAATTATAGTGACCCCGGAGTCGTCAAAAATTTAAAAATAAAACTTGAAAATTTGGACAATAAATTCAAAATTATCGTGAACTCGTGGTAGTCAGCCATTTAAAAAAAAATCGAAAATTTGGATCAGAAATTGAAAATTATCGTGACCCAAGGTCGTCGAAATTCCGAAAAAATTGAAAATGTTGACCATGAATTGAAAATGAACCACACGGCCATGGCTGTCAGAAATTTCGAATAGGGACCACATTCGCACCACCTTACTGAAATTCAACTGATTCGATGTAGAACAGAACGAATGGCGGGTTACACAATATATTCTTCCTCGATCTCCACAGGGCTGATGTAAAAATTTCTTAGCTTTGAAAAGTTAATTAGGGGCTCAGTGACGCGATGTTTAGTGTGACGAACTGCCGCTCAGAATGTCTGAGTTCGATTCCCAGCCGTAGCAACACCTAAATGATCTTTCACTGGCGCTCCTCCCGTGATGATCTGACAAATTATCTGAGTAGTATCAGTTGTCACGAGAAGCTTATCTCGAATTCGCCGTTCGGAGTCAGCATAAAACACGAGGTCTCACCATCGTTCAAGGAGTACACACGAAAAACTTTAATGGTTGTGAGAAAGCTCGGCCCTGGGTGCTAACGAACCTGTTTCGCCAAAAGTTTGTATTTTTTGAAAAGCTAAATCAGTTTGGACTCTGAAAATTTTGATATATAGAATACATGTTGTTGCCATAATACATCTAATCCAATTCTTCTGATTTGAGGGCTATAATGTTCATATTCACATAATTGAAGAACCGGTTATCTAAGAATATCAAATTGTGCAGATTTAGTTTGAAAATCAGGGTTCTGTTCGAAATACGTATCGCGCACTACGTCCATCAAAGCAATTAATTTGATTAAGTATGGAACGTTTTTCCACCACGTAATACGTAAAATGCATCCACAGAGACGTCGTAGCGTAGCGTAGAGGAAGACCCGAATGTGTCCATCAAATTTATGGATGATTTTACGGAAAGATATTGGTTTGCGTGCTTGCGAAATCCAACTCGTGCAAGAATTGAAGCCATAGGATCATCTAGCAAGGCGTAGAGATATTGAATGGGACCAAGACAAGATTGCCGTCGATCTCCATTTTTTAAAAGCGAATTTCGTTTAGCGATGAAGCCTTACGATTGAATCGATACGGCAATAAACCTCAAGTGTATGTTGATAGACCGCTATATCCAAGAAAACTGACTCTTTGCTGGTCCGAAGTACAAACCAATATTCGAGGAATAATTGGTCCGTATTCCTTTAAAAACGATGCTGGCCATAACGTTACAGTCAATGGTGACCGCTATAGAGCCATGATTGCTGACTTTGTCGGTCATCAATTGAACAACAATGATGTGCAGCAGCTTTAGTTTCAACAAGACTGCGTGACATATCACACAGCTCGTGCCACAATTGATTTGTTGAAGGAAACGTTCGGTGAGCTAAATATTTCACGTTTTGGTTCTGTGAATTGTTCTCCAAGATCATGCGATTTAACGCCGCTTGACTGTTTTCTGTTGGGATATGTGAAGTCGGTAGTCTACTCCAATAAGCCCGAAACAATTGACCAATTAGAGGACAATATTCGCAACATTATTGCCGTTATACGGCCACTAATGTTGGAAAAAGTCATCGAAAATGGGACCTCCAGATTGGATTACGTCCGATCCAGAAATCAATTTTTAAAAAAATCATCTTTGTGTTATTCCATTTCAAAGTCCTTTATAACTTTGAGGTAGTATGGGACTTCATCTACCTCAGCTCCGCTATTAACTCTGACAACAACATTTCGTCAAAAATTAGAAGAAAAATTACTCTTGACAACCGCAAGATTTATTACCTCACTTGAGGGCTGTTCATCCAATTCCTGATCTACTGCGCTGAAGCATGGACCGTACGGAAATCGATTGAAGGGGTCACCATTGTTTGGCAAAATTCATTTGGCATTCCTTTGTTTCGCTTTAGTCGTTAAATATTTCGTTTAATTCGCAACCCTTGTTTGGCAATTTACGTTTTGCTTTTTTTTCATTATATTTTCTAATTATTTCGCAATTAACATTCGGCGGTTTTATATTACGCCTTTTTTCAAAACCCTTTTCAATCATTTCGCAAAATTCATTTTGCATTTTGTTGTTTTGCATTTTTTTATTAAATTGTTTGATATTTGGCCAAGAGTTGTTTTGACAAATAAAGTTTCGCCATTTCGTTATTTTGCAAAATAGCGCTACGCCGTTCTATTATTTTGCTGAATGACCGTTTCGCTGACAGATCGTTTCGCGGTTAAGTTGATTTGCTCTTTCGACCATTGCTGTCATCAGCATTTTTTAGATTTACCGTTTTTTTGCTCGATTCATTCTTGCGTGAATGTTGTGTAATTTGTCATATTATTTAGTTGTTTTGCAATTTTCGCTGTAATCATTGCTTCGGGATTTAAGTTCGGATTTTGCTAAGTTTTAATAATGGAAAATTTTGACAAAACCTATGAGACTTTTAAGTCCAATAGGGGTAAAGATAAACTGAGTATAGATGGATTTTCGTTCGATTTTGAAACTAAAATTCGCGATGATTCTCTTGTTTGGTGTTGTGAGTTTCGCAAAAATGTTAATTATAACTGTAAAGTTCGAGTAAATACAGAAAAAAATAGTGATGAAACTCACTCAATAAAATCTGTAAGAGGAGAACATAATCACGAACCAAATGCGGTAAGAAAACGCGTGGCAGATGCTCTGTTCGATCTTAAGAACTCGGCAAAAACGTCTGCTGATAAAAATAGCCGTATTATTCAAAATATCACTTCAAGCTGTTCTTCAGAAGTTGGAGCTAGTCTTCCTTCCAAAGCAGCCCTGCAGCAGCGAATAAAACGGGTAAGGCAGAAACAAACAAATTTATTGGTAGAACCAGCAACCCTTGATTTCGAGATACCGGACTCTGTCAAGTACGTGGAAGATGAACTTTTTATCGTTAAAGACGTAAAAGTTGAAAAAGACAGACTTATTATTATGACATCGAAAGAATCACTGAAGTTTATGCAAAAAAGCAAATATTGGATGACGGATGGAACCTTCAAAATTGTACCTACAGTATTTTACCAGATGTATATAATGCATTGTGACGTCGACGATTCCCTCAAAGCCTATCCAATGGTCTATGTTTTGATGTCGGGGAAGAGTACTAAACTCTATGATGCTATGTTTTTTTATTTAAATGAATATGCTTTAGAACAGGAAATACCTCTGAGCCCAAAATATTGCATCTTAGATTTTGAAAAAGCAGCAATTAATAGCCTACGGCACTCCTATGATGGTTGTCTTCCAAAAGACTGCAATTTCCACCTGTTCCAAATAATTTATCGCCAAGTTCAAAGGTGTGGTCTACAAACCAAGTATGGAACCGATCCAGAGTTTTCCTTAAATGTACGACAGATAGGAGCACTTTCATTCTTACAACCTGAGCGGATACCATCAGCATTCAACAAATTAAAGGAAACAATGCCAGAAGAGGCGAAGCCATTGATGGATTGGTTTAACGAGTATTATGTAAATGGCAAAAATGGAAAACCTTCTGTGTATGCACCTGCTTTTTGGAGTATTCGTCAACAAATTGACTTGAATATACCTACAACGCAAAACTTTGCAGAAGCTTTTCATCGGCATATTAACTGTATAATTGGTAATTTACACATTGGCGTTTTTAAGCTAGTGAATGAAATTAAAAAAGAAGTAAAAAATGTTCAGGTAGCCATAGAAAAAGTTTCTAGAGGTTATCCCGTACCACCAAAAAAGAAAAAAACCCAGGATAAAGAATCACGGATAACATCTATTTTACAAAAAGAAAAGGATTACTCAGATATTGGTTTGTTAAAAGCACTAGCCTTTAACATTAAATTGTATTAATAATAATTTAAACTGAAAAAAACTTGAATTAAAAATTATGATTTTTTAGAAGTAGATATTATTTTATTTTATAAATATGTCCTTTTTTGTAAATACTAATCTTTGGAAATAAAAATAAAATTATATAACATCTTTATTTTTCTCATATATTTTCCCCTTTCCTTTTTTCGTTCATGGTGTTTCGGTAAGTATATATAAAGGGAATTTTCAAATTTTAGCCTTGTAAAACACATTTTTAGCAACAAGTTACTGGTCATTACATTCTTTTTGTTTGGCAAATTATTGTTAAGCTTTTTTTTTATTTGGAAGCGAAAAAATGGCAAAATAATTAAATGCCAAATAAAAAAAAACTTAACAATAATTTGCCAAACAAAAAATTGCAAAAGAACAAAATGCCAAGTGAAAAAAAGCGAAACGAAGAAATGCCTAGTAAAATAATGCAAAACAACACAATGCCAAATAAAAAATTGCCAAACTTTAAAAAGCTAAGCAATCAAAAAACTAGATGAAAATTGCAAAATAAAAAATGCGAAATGATTATTTGTCATATCAATTAAAAAACGAAACGTAAATTGCAAAATGTGGAATGCGAAACAACAAAATGCTAAATAAACAAATCGCGTGAAGAAAAACTGCGAAATGAAAAATCCGTGGTCGTTTTGAGAGAAAATTCTCCGGTCCCGTTTGAGTTGGCAGGCTATGGTGTAGAAGATTCAACCGAAAACTACACGGGCTGTACATCGACATAACGACAGTCAAAAGCACTACGCACTGGACTTTCAATATTACTAAGGCATGTAGAGCCGAACGAACACCAAGCTAGCCAGACGTCAGACACTGTGACCTTAAGCGGCTCGCACAAAGAGGAATTCGACCTTAACTAACTGAAGCCAGTTGGCAAAGGATCGGGCCAATTGGAGGTGTATATTGGATTTCAGATTCATTCCGGACTGTAGCGCCACTTAAGTACGTAAGTAAGTAATGTCCATTTCCATCGCAGATGTTCGTAGATAGGTAACATAACTGAGAAGGTCTTCAGTCGAGCGAACCCATATTGCCGATCGCTTTCATTCCTTTCTAGGTATTCAAAAATCTCGGCGTTAATTGTTTTTTCCATAACCTTTGAAAATATGAATAGCAAACATGGGTCTGTAGTTTTCAATACGTTAAACCAGAGCAATTTTCCAGCTGATGATCATAGGACGTAACGGGTGTTTTTTTTTTAAGAGGTTGGTTGAGGTAAAACTTATCTTTTGTGGTCAAATCGGGCAACTCTAACGTCACTTATATTCAATTTGGTTTTTTATTTCATCATGAAGAGGTTGACAAAGAACAACGCTTGCAAATTGTGCAAATCTATTTCGAAAATCGTCCATTTTATGGTCGACATAACCGTCCATCAGAGCAATTAATTCGGGTAACCATGGATGGTTTTCGCATCCGCAGAGACGTGGAACAGTTCGCACCGAAGAAACAATTGCCGCTGTAGAGCAAAGAGTTGAAGAGGACCCGAATGAATCGATTCGCCACCATGTACAGCTATTGGAGCTTACAAAATCCAGCTTGTGCCAGAATTGAAGCCGCGAGACCATGCAATGCTTCTTGATTCCGGTGTATGGGCCGAAAATATGTGATTGATCTCAATGCTAATTTTCATCGCAAAATTTTGTTCAGTGATGAGGCTCATTTTTGGTTGAATGGCTACGTCAACAAGCTAAGTTGCCGCATTTGGAGTGAAGAGAATCCACATTAGACCCTTGAGACGCCATTACATCCACAAAAACTGACTGTTTGGTGTGCTCTATGGGCTGATGGAATCATTGGGCAATTCTTGTTCCGAAATGATACTATTTTGCTGCCGAATTGGATGGCATGAATGTGGATGAGAATTAGTTCCAACAAGACGGCGCTACATGCCACACACCGCACATCACAATCGATTTATTGAAGGAAACATTCGATGAGCGCAAAATTTCGCGGAGTGGACCTGTCAATTGGCCACTTAGATCGTGTGATTTGACACCATTGGATTATTTTCTTTGGGGTTATGTGAAGTCGCTCGTCTACGCCAACAAACCAGAAAGGTTAGGGTACTTGGAAGCTAACATTCGTGGCGTTATTGCCGACATACGGACCCAAATGCTCGAAAAAGTGGTTTAAAATTGGACCTCAAGACTTGGCTTTATTTGAACAAGCCACGGCGGCCACAGGCCCGAAATTAATATTTAAACATTAATGGAATAGAATTATCCTTCCAATAAATTGATGGACATTTAAACGATTTTCTTGTGTTTTATTTCAATTCGAAGTTCTATACTTCTAAAAACACCCGATGGAAACCTACTGAGGCAGTTTGTTAAGAACCTTGTTCTAGGACTATGTTTATCCAGGTTCCTACTACGTGGTTGTTGACTGTAGCGAGTGAGATTGTTTTTTTTAACGGCACCAGTATTTGATGGAAAGAGACAAGAGAGATAGAAAATGTATTGATTGTAGTGATGGCTTACTACATGGGTGGTGTCTGAGGTTTCGTATCGGAGAAAATGTTGTTTCTTTGTGCATGGATATAATTCATCAATTATATCCACCCGATTTCGTTTTTCATTTTAACTATCGATAAATTTGTTTTGGGAGGGATTTAACGGGAGGCCTGCAACTCACCAGCTAAACGCATTGTCACTACACGGTGCCTACCCAGTAGACAAAACCGCTTCCACATAAACTAATTCTCTCAATATTTGCAGCTTGTTATCATAAAATCTTCAAAGCCTTCATTCCATATGAAACTCCACCAACTCTAATAATTCATACCATCCAGCGTATGTCCTTGCACTTTCTTCCCCTCGATCCAGTAAGCACAATTAACTAAGTGACAAGAACTCTTTTAAACATTTATCAACATAACCAACTACAATAAAACTAGACAACTCCAAGTTGCATAAGCCCCCCCATCTAATACCAGTGTTATGTCTACACTTTGGCAAAACAAACTTTCGTTCTTGTTCATTAGCAAGGCAGGATAATGAAGCGCAGTACGAGATGCACTCGAACACTAGTAACACTGTTTGCTGGCAGTAATATAGCTTTCCGCCATGACTCTTTAATTCCTCACATTTTCCAATTAAGACCATTAGCCCGGTTGCCGAAAATCTCCAAACTCCCAACCACCCACCTCAGCCCGTATATTTATGACACAAAATGGAGGGCAGCAAAAATGATTGCACTTTCAAGAGCAGCATGATAGCATATAGCACTAGCAATATGCCAGGACATGAAACTTTACCCGAGTATCATCCATTCAATCTAAACTTTGAGCTGACTTTTAGGGTCAACAATCGCCAATGGACGCATAATGATGAACAATTTAATTGAAAGTAATTTCGAAACAATTAGATGGAGCGGACTTTTTGGTCCTTATGGTCTTCTTGTGCGACTTTGTGATGAGAAAACGTTTGCTCTTCGACTTTTGGCTGGCGTTAAAAAGTTGGTAATGTCTTTAAATTATTCTGCCCCGCAAAGGGGCTTTTTCCCGCTCTCTTGGCTAATTGAGTTTCTTAATTTCATTAAAAGGACGATGGCTGATTTTAATTGAAAATTTTGTAATTGCATCTGATAGGGAAGCGTTTACTGGTTGTTAACTAAGGACCTTTCAAGTTTGTCATTCATAAAATTGATTTCATTTGCAAACTTAACTGAGTAGGAATCAAGCTTTTAGCATCCTTTACAATCCAAACCTTCTAATTGAATTCGATGCAATACGCGCTAACCATACCATGTCCTTGGTTAGGGAAATTTCCAAAACCGCATCCTAATTTGCACCCGCATCAATTTGTAATGACAAATATGTACCCAGGCAACACAGATCATATCTGTCCTTATCTAGTGGGATAATACCAGGATATCCTTGCACCGCAAAATCAACGAACTTCAACATCCGTCAATGTTTTGCCATCGCAAAGTGTCAAATGTGGTGTACAAATTTGTCTTAATTAACGTCATCTATGTAGCCGCCCATATGGGTGTCAATGAAAGACTGAAGCTCCTTGAAATGGTGAGCATTTTACACACGTATACTTGGTGAATAGCAACCATCCTCGATGTAGATACACCTCATTAGAGCATTAGGCGAGAGTGCTCTTGAGTGAGTTGAACTGTTCGCATCAAGGATTCCTCGTATATTCATTAGAAGGCACATACACAGCATCAGCTAGCGTAAGGATACACGTTGGTTTCCGTGAATTCCATCTGTCGCTATATTCCATTTGGTGTGTAATGATTGATGTGCGCGGATAGAATAAATGTCACTTTCGGTGATGTGAACACTTTAAGGATTCAACAAGATGGTACGCGTGTAAAGTGCTTTATTGAATTTTTAATTGCGCTTTTTTTTTTAAAGTGGATTGGTGTGGTGGAAGTATTTTCGGCAGAAGGTTTTTTCGTAGGGAAGTTTACCAAGGTCATAGGGAGGGTTTAAACCGTATTATGAAGGTTCATATAAGGCATTTACCAGGCGTCATAGGTGGGTATGTTAATCAAGGATTTGTTTCGAAGTGAAATGTGCCCACATTCGAACTTTGTCGAAAGAATCAAGAATGGGAACTTCTTATAAGTTAACTCTGACTTGGAGTCAGAATGGACGATTTAATAACGCGCAGGTAGACCCAACGGAGTTTAGAGTTTCAGGAACGGATGGCATACCAGATGCCGCCACGTTAAGGCCATTAAAAGACACTAAAGATACATCTGCAACCCTGTATCCATATCAAGCCAATGTTCCCATTGGCTAACACTACCAAACGGAGACAAACCACCAGATTAACCATCTTCATGCCAACCTCTGCGCATGCAGGAGACAGGGAAAGTACTGAAAAAAAGCATTCGCCAAAGACTTGATCAGTACCATACAGGAGACAACGCGCTTTCTAGCGCTTGGAGCTGAGAATAATTATCAGTACTGCGCCACTGTGACACTCCATAACAAATTCATTTGAAAATAAGAGACAAAAATAATTACAAATGGCGGTCCAAAATTAATGAAACTGCCAGAGATTTTCTACAGGGATCCATTTTGTAACAAACTCTATGAAATATCATGCACTATGGAGAGCTAAACACAATGAAGCCTAGAGGGCTGGACATTACATACGCTGACGATATCATGGAGTTAAAAAACAATAAGGAACTGACGCGTAACACTGTACAAAATTTATCAAAGACCTGAAGAACTGGAGGACCATTAAACAGCAGTCGTTCTCATTAGTAGCCAACGACAGCTGACAAATAAAAACAGAAGATCAAACCATAGAGTCCAAGCCCTAACAAAAATACCTTTGATAACATCCTGAGGATATCGAAGAACCACTTACACAGACTGTTAAACGGCGATGACGGAAAATTTCCCGGCGTCAAAAAGAATAAAACTACCGAAACTGCGACGACGGCGAAAACTACCAATCACCCGACCTAAGTGAAGTTAGGATAGCAGTATCTAACCTTAAGCCAAACAAGGCTACTGAGTTTTATATAGCCGGCAGAGGTGACTTGGTAAATAGCATTCACCAACTCATAATCAAAATTTGGTCGGCTGAAACTATGCCAGAAGAATGAAAGCTCAGCATCGTTTGCCCGATCCACAGCAAAGGAGACCCTCTGAATTGTCTCCTTAATGTCGCCTACATGATCCATCTGACGAAAAATTAGAACTCCTGAAACAACCATTTACATTTGGTCAAAATTTCACACGTCGGGCGATCCTTGAAAAAAAAACCCAAGAAGTCCAAAATCTACCACATATTCACTGATTCCAAAGCCGCATATGATCGCATTTGTAGGGACAACCTATACAGAAAAAACAGTTTTGGTATACCGCCCAAACTCATCCGTCTGTGTAGAATGAAGATCGAGAATTCTCGCTGCTAGATCAGGGTCGGAAATGACCTGACCGGCACATTCGATACCAAAAAGGAATTAGGCATGGCGACGCCCTGTCATTTCACTTTTTCAACTTGATTCTTGAGAGGATTGTGCAAGACTCCCGAGCCAACAACAGAGGCACAATTTTCCAAAAACCGGTGCAACTTCTAGCATACGCCGACGATATTGACATCATTGGTGGGACTCAACGTGATGTCGTAGCCACGTTTACTAGTACAGGGAAGGAAGGGGCAAAAATGGGTTTGGAACTAAATGTGGATAAGACCAAGTAAAGGGTTTTTCAATAAGAGCGCTACAAAAGTTTTTTTTCAAAAACGGTTTCGGATATCAATGAAATTCTTTATTCCGATGAAAGTACGTTCGATGCCATTATGTATGGAACTCGATTTCTTTTGCATGGCCACCACGGGCACGCTTGCAGAAGTCCAGACGCTGAACCCAATTTTCGACGGTTTTCAAGCATAAATCGGCCGATACTAATGCAATTTCACGTTCGATATTCGTACGAAGTTCATCAATCGTCGCTGGCTTATTGGCATAGACCATAGACTTGACGTAGCCCCGCAGGAAATAGCCTAACGGCGTCAAATCGCACGACCGAGGCGGCCAAGCGATTGGACCATTTCGTGAGATAACACGTTCTCCAAACTTGGTTTCCAATAAATTGATTGTGGCATTCGATGTGTGGCTTGTGGCGCCGTCCTGTTGGAACCACATGTCCTCCAAGTCCATATCATCCAATTGGGGCCAAAAATATTCGGTTATCATTGAACGGTAGCGATTCCCATTCACAGTAACGTGCCGGTCTTGATCATCACGGAAGAAGTACGGCCCAATGACGCCGCCGGCCCATAAACCGCACCAAACCATAATTTTGTCGGGATGCAATGATGACTCATGGAGTACGTGTGGATTGCTGCCTGACCGATACCACATATTTTGTTTATTGATGAAGCCATTCAGCCAGAAATGAGCCTCACCGCTGAAGATGATTTTTCGATGAAAATCCGAATCATTTTCAAGTTGTTGCTCAGCCCAATTCACGAACATACGACGCTTCTGGTGGTCAGCGGCTTCAGTTCTTGCGTCAATTTAATCTTGTAAGGATGTAGGCAAAGATATTTTCGCAAAATTCGCCACAGCGACGTCACAGAGATGCCCAAAGCTTGAGAACGACGTGTGAGAGACACATTTGGGCTTTCTTCAACTGAAGCCTCAGCGGCAGCAATATTCTCGACACTACGGGCACTTTTTTGTCTCACTGGCACGGGAACATTTTGTACTGTGCCTGTGGACTGAAATTTTTCCACTAGACGCTCAATTGTTGATCTGCTAGAACGATTATGACGACCATAAATTGGACGTAGCGCTCTGAACGTTGAGGCCATTGACTCCGAATTTCGGTTGTAAATTTATATAATTTTGACTCATTGTTGGATCGTATATCTTTCCCCCATGAAATGGCAAACCTTACTGAAGAGAAATGTCAGAAGAGCGGCAAGAAATATTGCGTCGTTTGCTGTCCCTGTCGCTCAACTTTTGTAGCGTCGCTGTTGAAAAACCCTTTATATGCTGTCAATATGAAAGAACAAACAATTGGACAGAAGGTACTTTGAGGTAGAATGTGACTTTGTCTACCTCGGGTCCGCTATTTACTCTGACAACAATATTTCGTCAAAAATGTAACTTAGAATTACCATGCAAAGTACTGTTTCTTTAGGCTATGAAGGCAATTAAGTATTCAAGCCCTCACTCAAACTACTAAGGAGAGCCTATATAAGACTCTGCTCATCCCAGTCCAGCTCTACGGCGGGCGCTGAAGCATGGACCGAATCAAAAGTGGATGAAGAAATCCCTTGTCATTTTGAAAATCTTTGATTTCTTTGAAGGGCTCTGGAGACGAAGAACTAAACAAGCATTTTTCCGAAAACTTTTTCGTGTGTTGACGGGTATGACTAGCTCCCTTACTTTGTGTACTAACCGAGCAATAAAACAGCCTGGATGTTTGGAAGAACACCCCCCCGAGCAATTGTAACACCAGAAAGCAATTTGTTCAACTCTTCATCGTTACGGATCGCGAATTTCAAATGATGGGGGATGATTCTTGTTTTCTTGTTGTAACGAGAAGCATTCCCCGCCATTTCCAAAACTTCAGCAGCCAAATATTCCATGACGGCTGCTAGATACACTGGAGCTCCGGCACCAACAAGCTCTGCATAGTTACCTTTGTGAAGCAAACGATGAATACGACCAACTGGGAATTGTAGACCAGCACGACTAGTGCAAGTGCACCATACAAGTAGATGGTCACTCAGACTGTGTTCCGTGAATCCGTTTATTACTACACCAAGCTAATCCAATTATCGTGTCTTTTGGCTGGGACCGTACCTTCAATGACTGGAACTTGGCAAACTGCAAATTGAAGGACAACCATCACGGTCACGGCAGCTACCTGAACACTGTCACCGTTTCGCCGAGTGTTTAACTCTGCACATCCGGAGGTAAGGACACCAAGGTTCTCTTGTGGGATCACAATGACGGCAAGAACATGTCCCCCTTTGGAGCAAAATGACATCATCAATGCCTCGTGTTTGTCGCCAAATCGCTATTGGTTGTGACATGCAAGAAAACTGTAGAGGAGTTACGCCCAGGCCCAAGGCCGATCAACCCCAGTGCTTGTCGCTGGCCTGGTCTACAGTTGGAAAAACCTTGTTCGCTGGTTACTTAGATGCCAACATCCGCGTCTGGCAAGTGTCGGTCTCCGCTCACTTAAGCTGACAACATTATTGTCCTTATGTATCAATTTTTATGGTTTTAAAGTGTTTGTTTTTTATATGAACAAATAAAAAATAAAATCGGCTGTACAGCGTCATACCCCTAGTCAAAAAAAAAAACATAAAACTTCACATTGGCCTAACTGGGGAGGAATGTTGGTTGAGGCCCAGGTTCACTCCTGACTGTAGGCCACTAATTTATAAGTTTTTTTGGCTATACAGCAAACTTTGATAAACGCTTTGATATGTCCCTACAGCCTATCTATGAAGGATTTATTTTTAAGGCCCGTTACGTCTTTTTGACAATTTCGATGCTGGTTTCTTAGTTACTTAGTAGGATTTCTGGTGCAGTCGGGTGCAGTCTTCATCCAATCAGTTTGTTTATTGGCTTTGTTGACAATCTTGACAATCGGTTGGAAATCGAGCACGGAACTTCTCCAAGTTTTCTTCTTTTTATCAGAGAGCCGTTCCATATGCCAAAACGCCGAACTGGAATCCAATGATGGTTTACAGAATGCCGGAATAAAAGATGGCGCACCTGAAAGAAGTTAATGCGGAATCCGATTAGGCCAAAAAAAATGCAAATAAAAATATTTGGGGCAACAGGCTCGTTAGTACTCCGGGACGAGCTCATAATTTCTCATAACCATTCATTGCACGATGGCGGGACCTCCCGTTTTCTGCCGACTCCGAACGACGAATTTCAGATAATTTTTTCTTGACAACATTTGACACTACTCGGATGATTTGTCAGTCATCACGAGAGAAGGGCCAGTGAAAAGTCATTTAGGTGTTGCTACGGCTGGGAATAGATCCTAGACCTTCTGCGCTGTAGTCCATCACACTAACCATCGCGCGACTGAGCCCGTCCGAATAGGCGTGGGGAGAAATTTTTTAGATCAATGTATGAGGAAGGTCAGAGAAAATCAGCAATACAAAAACCCCAAACTCGAATCATGATGTACCGAATGAAAAAAATATCAAACCACATCACCTGTTGTACAATGGGAACGCCCAACGCGATTTATAAATCATTCAGACCAAATCATGTCACTGGAAGCACAGTAATGCTTCCATTTAGGATTGAATTATTCATGTCATTGAAACCTCATACTAAGAAGACGTATACATGCCAATTAGGTACGATAGTGGACCAATCTAATGAATTTCTCTTTGTGAATCTCAATAGCTCCTTCGATTGTATTTACATCAGCAACTATGTATCACAGCTTTGTAGCTTTTGGTAAAACAATCCTAAAGGTTGGTAAGCCATATAATCACACCTCAACAATTTTCATGAAATTGTCAAGAAGCCTCACAGGTCAGAACCGAGAGTTGGTTGCCAACTTATTTGCCCGCATGTCGATGGAATAGGAATAGTTCTGTTGAACTTTCCAACTTATAATCAACAAATCCGAATATCTACTGCTTAAGCCAACATATCGGCATCTCTGAACTTTTATCTTTCATTAGACCATCTTCAACTAAGGAAAAGTTTACGTATCTACCTACACGCACACCTGTCGTCCTTTTCCCTGGTAAAACTTGAAAATGCATTCATTTACGTTTCGCTAACTTGAGCAAATTATTATTTGCATTTCATATTATCACAAGGAATTGTGAGGATAACTAGGAAGTCATTCATCCTGGCCCGAACTTGTGCAAAGTTTATCTTTGGTCCTTTGGTGCTGTTGTGCAAAGGCGCACCGTTGGTTGCTGGCGTGGGCATTGAAGGACAAGCGCACGGTGTGCTCCTCATTTCATTCAATTTGTTATCCTGTAAGCACATTCAAAATGAAATCCATTTACATTCATGGCAAATGTGTTGCCATCAGAGGACGAACGCAGTCAGAGAATAAGTAGAAGGAGATGGAGATGGAGATGGAGATGGTGATTTGATTTGGCTTGAGAGGACGGAAAGGCCCCCGGATTCAATTTACTTTTAATTTGATGTTTAAGGATATAAATTTGCTTCGTTAAGAAGGGGCGAGTAGTTTGAGTATGGGTACATAAATTGCACTGGAATAAGGATTAAGGAGGCGATTTCAGGGCGAGATGATTTGGCGCTTTCTGTTTTTCATTTTTTTTTTTTAGATTTATTCCAAAATCCCTGAATAAACCTATGGCAGGGATAATAATGTCCTCGGTACTGATTTTTTTTTTTTTTGACGACTTCTTATGGCGCCGGCATTTCGAGAGGATTGAATAGCAAAATCATTTGTCATCCTTGTTCGCAAGGACGGCTGACTTATTTATCAAAACAAGATGACGTTTGTATTGGGCGTGGTGGATGATTTACTAGATTTTGTTTGTTCATCTTAAGGATAAGATGAAGATCCTGCTTTGCTGTATGAAACTGAAGACAGGACATAATTAAGTTTGGGGAGGGTTTCAATTTTTTATTTGCCGTTTGGCGAAGCGTTAATTAGGGATGTCGTCCTAATGAAGAGATTTGTTTCCTTTGTTTTGTGTTGTTGGGTAGTTGTGTAAGTAATTTAATTTTATTTACCAAGGGAGCGTTAAGGAGCAATAAAGAATGAGCGCTTAATATACATCACACAAATTTGAGTTGGTATTTTTTTTTTTTTATATGCTGAGGATTGTTCCGGGCTTGTATCTCAAAATGAATGATAATTTAGCTTTAACAGATTATTTATGTGGGGTGGTAATGTGGAGCAAAAAATTGTATTTACTTTGTGAAAAGGGTATCCAAACGTAAGGATTGGTTTCATTTCATGGGGCGTACACAGCGTTCACGTGACTTAATAGTCCTCTGCGTGTCACTGGGAAGTTCTTTTTATAGTCATAAGTAAGGTTTGTGGATTGATGACATAAACGGTTTCGATAAATTGGCCAACCCATTCAGGTCAATGTGGACACTCATTAAATAAAAATGGCATCGTAATCAGCATCGCTCCAATAATCCGCATAGTTTCACAACTAGGACATATGTTCGGTAGCACAAGCTCCGATTTTTCTTGAATTTGTACTTAGATGTGAATTCTGACTACATGCTGGCCCACTTTTATCTTGCGGTATCATTCTCCTGCATCTTCCCAAGTTCAACAGAAGAACGAAAATTCACCGAATCCATGTCCATTTATATGGATGGCTTAGGATGAACTTAGGTGAAGACGAGAGCTGCCATTGGTTTCTATAGACAGAGAAGATGGGAAGAACACCGGCTTTTCAGAAAGAAGAAAAAATTGCAAGAAAAATTAACATTTAAGGAACGATGTTCAGTACCAAGTCATCTCCGTCGGCTTTATAAAGCTCAGCGGGAAGGTCGTCATTTCCGACAGCCTTATCAATCTTAAGTTTCGATATTGCTTTCCTCACTTCACTCAGGACTGGTGGTTGGCAGTTTTCGCTATCGTTGCCAATATTGAATGATTCATTCTGCCGGAAAGCGGAACGTTGTTCGTAATCGCCGTTTAGCAGTCTGCAGAAGTGGTTCTTCCATATTCTCAGCATCGACTGTGTCTCAACTACGATAATTCCTTGTTCATCTCGACAGGATTCTCTTCGAGCCTTGCATCCTTGGCTCTGCCGTTTTACATCTTTTTCCTCCGTTGGGGCGTGAGCACATATAAGGCTTATGTTGTCGAATTTGGCCCTGATGCGGTTGGAAACAATGCGTTCGCTAATGTTTTGGAAACATAAGAATTCTTGGCTAAGTCTGGCACTTATAAGAAATCCGAATAGTCGCTGTTTCTGCTCACTATAACACGGTCCGTAGTAAATGTCACAGTTTTTCATTATCTTTTTGCCCGGCCCATCCAATTGTTTTGCCTGGATGGCAGTTATGTCTACTTTGTTGCAGTTTAGGGCTTCCGCTAGTTTTTCGCTTGCACCTCTCCTGTTATTTTCTCACATTCCAGATGTAGATACGAACGTCGTTGTCCCATTTTTGTTTAGCAGGGTGGTCATCAATAAAATCAGTCCTTTCCGAGGCTATTGGTTGCTTCGTAACATTAAGTTTTTTCCATGGCTGGGTAGTTACGCAAGAAACCTCCCCAACCTGGAGGTCCAGTTTCAAATTATTAGATACCCCTAGGACACGGGGTCTTCAGTATCCAGTATGAAAAACCTAAGAATTCCAAATCGACACCAAACACCTATTGATCGATTTCAAAGCCGCATACCACAGTATTTATAGAGACGAACTATACAGAGCCATGTTAAGTTTTTTTTTTGTATACCGTCTAAACTAGTCCGACTGTGCAGGATGACGATGGAGAATTATCGCTGCTCCATCAGAGTCGGAAATGACCTCGCCGATACAGTCGATACCAAAAACGGATTTAGGCAAGGCGACGCGCTGTCATGTGACAACTTTAATCTGAATCTTGAGAGGATTGTGCAAAACTCCAGAGCCAAACTTCCAAAAATCGGTGCAACTATGTCATAGCTACGTTTGCTAGTATAGAGAAGGAAGCGGCAAAAATGGGCTTAGCAGTGAATGAGGATAAAACCAAGTATATGCTGTCAGCACGAAAGGACATCGACGAATTGGACAGAACCGGACCATTGAAAGTTTTAACTTTGAGATAGTATGGGACTTTGTCTATCTCGGGTTCGCTGTTAACTCTGACTTCTACACCTCGTCACTAAGTAACAAAGAGTTACTCTTGTCATCCGCTAATTTTTCGGCCTAAGAAGGCAAGTAAAGCTTTCACTCGAAGTACTAAGAAGATAAAACCCTGATCATCCCAGTCCTGCTCTTTGGCGCTGAAGCATGGACCGTATCGAAAATGGATGAGGAAATCCTTGCTCGATTCGAGAGGAAAATTCTTCGAAAAATCTTCGGTCCCGTTTACGTTGGCGGGCTATGGAGACGAAGATTAAACCAAGAACTAGCTATAGAGAGACATTCCCCTGGTCAAAAAACTCCGCATTGACGTTTAAGATGGATAGGACATGTAGCGTTCTACGTTCTAATAGATGCCCCGACTCGCAGAGTCTTCGATTCCCAGCCAGATGTAACCAACTTGAAGTGCGCAACTCAAAGTTATTAGCTAAGTAGCGGGCTGATTGGAGAGGAATATTGGTTGAGCACCAGGTTCGTTCCGGACTGTAGTGCCATTTAAGTAAATAAGTAAGTGAGGGTTTTCGGAATAGGTTGCTATATAGTAGCAACGCAGTAGATTCACGTTAATCTAATTTGTCCATTGAGTTTTCTATGTCGGACTGCTCTAATGGACCAAAATTATAATGCGAAACATTTGGTTTGGTTGTTCAATTATTGGGCTACACCCAACCCCTTTAAGAGCCAAGCTAGTGAAGTTAGCCATGCCTTCTACCGACATTTGAGGGCATATTCCCATTGGTTTTATTTTATTCTGATGTTTTTAGATATCGGTCGTACTTGGCTATGGAAGAGCAGCATCTTAGCCACATTTCTACAGCCGTTTTGCAATAAGCAACCATTTCAAACTATGTAATTGAAAAAATCGGTGTGTCGGGTCCTAGTGGCCACAAAAATATCAAAGGCATCGTTATTGTTTTCACCCCAAAATGTAACACCACAAAAAAAAGCCTGTATTTGAATTTTCTAAAATTAAATGTTAATCCCCTACCTCCCATTCATTATTGAAAACCCATCTTAACAACTCATTACCAATCGTAATCACTGGTAATGACTTCCTCTCGAAATTAAGGCATCTTCCCCCCGCTAATTGACCCCAAAGATAATCTCCACCACAGGTAAGTCCTTATATTTAATGAAATCGTAAAATAATTCAACACCAAACCAACCTCGATAACCAATTAAATTGTTTCATCAACCACCCCCCAATTTAAGGATCTTCTGAAAATCCCCTTCTAAGTTGAGTTTTATTTTTTAATTAAATTCTATGAACCGCTTTGTCCACACTGGGCTGACGTTTATCTTCGTAGCCACACAAAAAAAAAACAGAACTCCTGTGGCAGGATTCTCCATAAAGGAAGAAAAACCATAATTTACACAATAAATTACCGAGAGCATATACCTACACACAGGACATCAGAAATTTTCTCATCAATTTGATGTTTCTTCTAGCTAACTGAGGGCGGTTTTGGAGAGTCATGCGTATACAAGTTAAGGTTCAAGTCGAGTGGTTTTTTCCACGTGCTCCTACCAATTGAGGGTGCGTCTACGTTATCGAACATCCCATGTTATAATCTCTAGGTTAAGGAACATTATACGGCAAGGGCAGAAGAAATTCGTCATCATCATTATCATCATCAATTGGGGAGGACCTCAACTTTCGAATTTCCTTTCCCCGTACAAAAATTGTTTATGGCCAACCCGATTCCCTTTAGAAAAAAAGTCCTGAATACACTTAACAAGCCTACATATATCAGTACTTTCATTTGGCATGACATTAATTCCACTCATCCTCGTATCATTTTCCAAAAGTGATATGAAACAGATGGCATACGGAACGACAAGGACATGAATCGTTCAACAGATTTCTTACTTGCGGCGTTTTCTTTATGCCTCCCTTTAGATTATATGTTTTCCTTGGTCCTTACTCACTGGAGTTTGAAATACATTTTTCAACGTTTATACACATCTCGAGGATGTCCTGATGGGAATTCTGGCCTGTTTCGCCTTTGGAGATGCGAATCAATGGACACCCTTCTTTGGTTATCTCATTTGTAGATGGTGATGTGACGACTACGTATTAAGATGTCCAGATAAAAAGAATATCCCACCCCCGCCCCTCTTTTGAATTTGAATAAAAAAAATAATCATCCCCAGCTACCGCCACCGCTGTGTGAACGCATCCTAAGGACATACGCACAAAACTCGAGTAAGACCCTCCGTAAATATGTCACTTGGGACATATTAAATATGCTCTCGACTAGAAGGTAAATAGCAGCACTCTTGTGTGGACTACGTGGACTAGCATAATCCTTGTATACACAGGTCCTTTAGTGGGAGAGAACAGTTTATTCCATTCTATTTGCATAGAGTGTGTATAGGTGGGTATAGGTAGGAAATGCTCGTGCACCGTGTGTATCTGCAGTAGTTTTTCGGATATCTCGAGGGTATAGTCGAAAAGTTGCACTAGTCTCGGCCATAAATATCGAAGGTACACCGAGATTACCATGTCCTTTCACACCGGTAAACTGCTTGCACAATGCACAGATATATATCTGTCTTTTGAAGCAAAGTCGACTTTGCTTTGACTTTCAGCCGCAGGCAAATTAAACTCGATCCTGAAACTAATGAGAAATGAGATACTATAGCGGGGGTTAGGCGGAGTATACTTTTTTGTTTGCATTTTTTTTTATGGACTTTCACAAATTATCCCAATTAAATGTGAAAGAGAAGCTTATTTGCTCAACCCACCCACGTTCGTTGTCCCACATCCAAACCAAAAAGGACACACAGAAAAAGTTACATAAATTAAAACGGAGAGGTAGCATACACGTTTCTGCATCTGTCTGTCGTCTGCCCATGTATATGTAGGTCTATTCGGCGTATATGCCTGTCTGAGATTGAGTTTCGAATTAATTTTCCCCACAGAATATCTTTGAATTTTTCAGCTCCAATTCGCAAGGATTCCATGCATTCCCCGGCACAGCCACGATCCACATTCTATGCATAGCTAATGAGAGATTTATTGAACGAAATCTGCAATCCAGTGTGGTTGTATAAGAGGAGGTGCATGGATGGGTAGGAAAACCTAGTGCTAGGACGAGTGCGACAACGATGTTGAAGGACCTTGAACGTAATTTTCTCTTTGAATTGTTTCATCCGTACCTGATTTTTTTTTTGAAAATTCTTATGGTTTCCTGATTGGAATGGGATGTTGTTTTTGCATTTCAGGTAAATATGCGGATCGATATATTCTATTTCATTGGGACATTCATAAAAAAGTATCTAGTACTTACTTTGAGTTTTGAAGAATTTTTCAGCAAAGTTTGAACTTCAGTCTGGCGTCTGGGCAATAGACTGATTTCACTTGTGTTGGCAGAGTTTATAGCTTTGGTCAAATGGTAGAGTATAAACATTTCGCGGGCTGTAAAGAAAATATGTGATGAATTTATGCACAGTTACGTTTTTATAAGTAAATGGTAATGCGCATTAGGGATGAGGGAAAATCGATTTAGACCATCTTTCTCAAGTTGCAGATTTTCGAGTTCGGCAGTTCAACGGGAGGAAGCCACGAAGTATGTTAAGAAAATATTCAACGATAACGCCTTAGTGAGTCTGAAATTGTCAAAAATTTGTGCTAGACTTGCTGAAGTCTATAATTCATCAAACAAATTGTTTGAATTGTTAAGGTAATAAGGTCATAGCAAAGCAAGCGATTTCAACTGGCTGAAACCTAATAACTTCAAAAGCATATATCACTATAACCAGCCTTAGCTTTGTAATTATATTCAGATAACAAGGGATTTAGGAATCTTAACCTCTTATACAATGAAAGTGGTAGATAAGGTGAACAGTCCAATTATAACGCTCAATACCATGGAGGAAACCAGGGAAACCTGGACTTGCTACTTTAGGGTAACAAATACAAACTAGGTATCAATGTTGGCGGTTATGCTATCAGGGAACCGTCTAATTATGAATGAAATAACAGCCTCAGTTAACGGATAACTTTAAATGACATTAATATCCGGAACTAAACACTGATGGTTGGGTGTTGTAGAATGAGGGTAGACTCTGATTGGCTTTAACTTGGCAATGCCCAGTGTTGTAACTCTGACTACACATCAAGTGCTTATTTTTTACCTCCAAGTTGTAACCATCGAGTACTGGTCTCATCCAAACGGATTTGACTTGCTAAACGATAAGCGCGAATGTTGATAACACGACGAAAAACAGCAACACTGTAAACACTGTAAACAGCCCCCCATCATTCTGAAGAGGTGTTCTTCTACGCTAGCAAAACCACTGCGTAAGCTTTTCTATCTATCCTACTCATCAGGACTCTTTCCGAGTAGATGGAAAACAGCATTTGTCTGTACCAAAAAAAAGCGAATCTTCATCTTTCCCCAACTACCGACCAATTGCACTTACGTCCCTTCTTTCCAAGGTCATGGAAACGCTGATAAATCGTCAGCTTATGAAATATCTCGAAACACGAAAACTTCTCAATGACCGGCAGTATGGTTTTCGCAGCAACAGGTCTACTGGTGATTTGATGACATATCTCACCGAAAAGTGGAACCAATCAATCCACCATGGTGGCGAAAGCAAGATTGTTGCGCTTGATATTTCAAAGGCATTTGACAGGGTTTGGCATCAAGCCCTTTTGTCGAAAATGCGTGCATTTGGAGTCGACGAAAAACTTCTTTTATGGATTAGACATTATCTTTCGAAACGTTCAATTCAAGTTGTTTTGGATGGTTTCAAGTCTGTAACTCACCAAATAAATGGTGGTGTCCCTCAAGGCTCAGTTTGTCTCCGACTCTCTTTCTCATTTTTATAAATGATCTCCTGCCTGCAACTTCTAATCCAATTTATTCCTTCGCTGATGACAGTACCCTCAGCTTCTCATATTCATTTACAGGTCCTCGTCCCTCACCTTCGAACGTGGACTCTAAACGCCAAAATATGTTAAGCTCATTGAATTCCGACCTTGACAGCATTATCAAATGGGGTAAATCTAATAGAGTGGAATTCAATGCTTCCAAAACACAATGGCTGTCTTCTGTCATTAAAGCATAACCAAAATCTAGAGCCATTATCCATGAACAGCACTTACGTCGAAGAAACCGAAAAGCTTTCCTTGCTAGGTATGTGTGTTAGTAACGACTTACGTTGGAACGACCACATATTCGAAGTCGCTAAAAACGCAGCAAAATGTCTAGGTTTCCTAAATCGATGTAAGAAATATTTCACTCCCTCTGATTTGGCCACAATATATAAAGCATTTATACGCCCAAAACTTGAATTCAACGCCCACGTCTGGTCAGGTGCACCAAAATCAACATTGCACCTACGAGATAGGATTCAAACACGTGCGAAAAAACTTATAGGAGACATAAGAATAGCGAACTCCTTAGTTTCGCTCGAACACCGTCGAAACATCTCCTGCCTTACCTTGTTTTATCGCTATTTTAACAACCAGTGTTCAAATGAAATAGCAAGCTGCATTCCTCCCATTCAACAATTCAGCCGCAATACTCGTTACGCAATGAATGCAAATCAGTTTACCCTGAAGCCTATCTTCGGAGGTACGCTGAGATAGAGAGATTCGATATAGAGATAAACCGAACAACACGAATGTGGAATGCTCTACCAAACTCTGTTTTTCCTTTCCATTATAACTTACAGACATTTAAAACCAATGTGCATCGGTATCTCCTTTCTTCTTATCCCTAATTTCCTTAACGCCCGCACTGTGCTAAAACATATAAAGGGTATTCATAACCCCTTGAGTGCGCGCAAATTATAAAAAAAAAGCCAGGTTGGAATGGCACGGAATGAATACCAGACCTGCTGTCCCAGGCGAACCTAGACAAGCTGCTTCGACATATTCGGACAACAGGTTGTTTAGGAATTTCAAGGATTAGTCAGGCCCCTTGAACGAGCTGGTGGCGGATGAACCGAAAGGCCAACGGCAGCGCTCAAGCCCGTAGTGGATACTGATGGCCACGTGTTCTAGGGGTATCTAATAAATTGGAATTGGCCCTCCAGGTTGGGGGTTGTGCTTCGGGTTAACTACCCAACCATGGAAAAATCTAACGGTTACGTCTAATCGAAAAAAGGACAACGACGTTCGTATCTGCACCTGGAATGTGAGAATATTAAACAGGAGAGGTGCAAGCGAACAACCATACGATGGGATGGGCCGGGCAAAAAGAGGATGAAAAACTGTGACATCTACTAGGGACCGTGTTATAGTGAGCAGAAACAGCGACTATTCGGATGCGGATTTGTTATAAGTGCCAGACTTAGGCAAGAAGTCTTATGTTTCCAAGACATTAGCGAACGCATTGTAACGATCCGCACCAAGGCCCAATTCGCCAACATTAGCCTTATATGCGCTCACGCCCCAACGGAGGATGAAGATGATATAACTAAGGACTGCTTCTATGAGCTTCTTGACAAAACCTATGAGCGACTACCGAAGTACGATGTTAAAATCGTGCTGGCAAAGGTAGGAAGAGAAGACATCTTGAGCAGTATTGTCGGAAAACATAGCCTACACGACGACACGTCTGGTAACGGACCCACCAGCAAGAAACCCCAGCCAAGAACGAGGCCTACAAGGCTAAGCTGCAGGTGAAGATGAGAGCTGCCGTTGAGCTCTATAGGCAGAGAAGAAGGGAAGGACACCGGCTTTTCAGAAAGAAGAAAAAAGAGCAACAAAAGCTCGCGATCGAGGATATAGACAGGTGCCACTCCAGGAAAGATGTTCGCAAGTTTTACCAAAGTGTAAACCGTCAAAGCCAAAAGTACGAGGCTAGAACAGAATCCTGTAGAGATGAACAAGAAAATATCGTAGTTGAGACACAGTCGATGCTGAGGATATGGAAGAACCACTTCTGCAGACTGTTAAACGGCGATGACGAACAGCATTCCGCTGTCAGGCAGAACGAATCATTCAATATTGCCAACGCCAGCGAAAACTGCCTCCCAAACCACCCGACCTGAGTGAAGTGAGGCTAGGAATATCTAAACTTGAGATTAATAATGCTGCCGGACATGACGACCTTCCCGCTGAGCTTTATAAAGCCGGCGGAGATGACTTGGTAAATAACATCCACCAACTCATAAGCCGAATCGGAAGACAGTATGCCTGAAGAATGGAACCTCAGCATCGTTTGCCCGATCCAAAAAAAAAAGGAGAACCTCTAAACTGCGCCAACTACAAAATGTTCATTTTTTCATAACGGAAGTATTTGCATCTAAAGTTTTTCGAATATCTTTAAATTTTTGACAAAACCCGTTTTTTTTACTAAAAACACCCCCAAATATTTAGATTGTCTTAATATCTTGTTAAAAAAGTTTTAAAAATTCTTTAACTGATTGACCGAAAAACCCCTTTTTCCAAAAAGTGGGCGTGACGTTGGGTAGATCTTTGAAAATTGTTACACTTGTTCTGTAGCCTCGGACAAGGATCCTATATACCAAATTTCATTATCCTAGCTCATGGCTACATCAACTCAGCTAGCGATTCTAAGTCGATCCATACACTTTGAGGTATACCCAGCTCAATTATTTCTCTATATTACAAACTATGTATCTAAACTAATATACCCCTGTGGGATAGGGTATAAAAAAGTTTCAAAACTCGTCGTTTCTTGTGCACACTTTCAAAAACATTTACAAACCTCTAAAAAAAAGTTACATCTAAAAAAAATGGGCGTGGTAAGTTTTTATTTCCGTAAAAACTTAAGTTTGACTATGGCAAACATTAAAAAAAAAATTTAGCCAAATCGGTGCAGCCGTTTTCAAGTGATGCGGTTCACAAGGAATAACATTTGATATTTATATCTATAGATACAATTGCAACATTGTTTTCCTTTCAACTTATTTCCCTGTAATATCACCTCTTCACCACACTAACACTCTGACATGCATCCATAATTAGCAGTGTAATTGTGGATAAAGGTCATGCATAGATAATCTTTCCCATTACCATTAAGAATGCATGCCGAGAATATATCGCTCAAGCCAATTCATTCATAAAATACCCACAATGGAATCCAATGTGCTAGACCCAAAATAACCATTCCCCAGAAGTCCCCCCGTGAAAGGTCAGGCAAAAGTTCAAGCGTTCCTGAATCTCCATAAAAAAGCAACAAGATACCAACAATAAAGAGAAAAGTTCACGTACCAAGAGTATGCAAAGAGACAACCTCAGTCCATTGATTTGCTATCTAATCCAATCGAATAAACTACTTAATCCCTTCCCCCATAATCCTCCAAACATAGGGAATCTTCTCACCTCCTTAGACCTCCTAAGAGGTGGTGCAGATATGAAGAAGATAATGACGGAAACAACACTTGAGTTCGAAGCCAATCGATAGCAGCTTAGTATCGAGGAAATTATCGCCTACAGATACCCCCCCATGTACTCGTAAGTATATAGACTGGATGGGATGCAAGCCAACGGGTCTTAAAATATTAAAAGTATCCCAGTCGAAGACTTCTCTTATCCTTGTGATTTTATCTCGCAAAATTCGAAGAAACTTTTCTCGGCTAATACGAGGGCCAATGTCTTCCATCCACTTGTAGGCGGTACGAGCATGTCCAATTAAATATTCAATCGAAAATTGCCAACAGCACATGAAAGGATAATGCGAGTAAATTCTCGAGGAAGTTCCCATTCAGTGAGAGTTTGGTCATTAGAGTCTTTCATGTTGGGTGGGATGCTCTAGGGGAGGGGGATTTTTGCGGTGATCTCTATTATCCAGAGAGAGGAGAACATTACTCGTTCTCCTCTGACATGACAGAAGTCAATCTGTGTGTGCATTTCTAGCCCACTACATCGACAAACTGACAGACAGGTGGAACGCATAATACACGAACACGCTCATTTGGAAACAATATCCGCAATGGAATCAGGACTTTTGTGTTTGTCAGAGGCATGTATGTAAAATCCCTTGGGATTCGAGATTCCATGCACCAGATCCTGCTAGCATTTCAGTTTGCAAACAAACATTGCCAGACACACTGGAGCAATGTTGTTGCCTCCACAAACCCATTGTTCGTGCGAGAGATAATCCATGTCCTGATATGAAAACTTTCCTAGATTGATTACTATTATTGATCGCTTGTGTGAGTTGATTGTACGACTGTATGTAGGCTATAGCGGATGAGCAGATATGCCGCTCCGGTTGTAGTATGAAAACGTTAATGGTTTCATATTCGATTTGAGAAGGTGCTCTGTTAGGTCGCTTGACTGTGTCAGGATAATGGCAACGAGCCTCGGGTGGAGCGAATCATTGGGATGTGCACAAACCTGTTGGTGTTTTTGTTTCGCAATGATTGAATGGTAAAAAGGATTTGTCGTATATTGCAGGTGTGTGTGTGTGTGTGTAGTCGATGAGAGGCACAACAGAGAACGTTAACGAAATGGGTTTTGTTGAATCTCGAAATGCTTTTCAATTGGAACTCCAAGCTATCGTGTGCTGCAATTAAGGAAAGTGATGATTTTGAGTTGGGAACGACGGGGGTTGGGGAATGGAGTGATTGTGAGTGTTGATAGTGCTATTGGTTAACTCTTTAAGTTTGATTGTAATATTGTCTTGTTTCCAGCTCTTGTTGCAGGAATTGAGTGCTGAAGGCTTTGATTATAAGCTTTCTGTCGAAGATTGAGATTGTATTTTCGGGTCCATTTGAGTTGGGCTGGGACTTTGCATTAACACTGCACCACTTAAGTTGCCTGGGGACACCATGTTAATTGGCTTGTAAGGAATTTAGACCAAAGAGGTGAATGTTCACTATATTGTGGGCTGTCTGAAGATTAGGTTCGGTTAGGTTAGGTTAGGTTGTAGTGGCTTCACGCGATGCGCGTGCACATTTAGACTATAAAGTTTTGCTGTGTAACCACGTGGATCTGTCGACTTTCCTATGTTCGTTCACCTAATTGAACCATTCAAAGCTAACTATGTAGCGAAGGAGGTTTCTGACATTGATGTTAGCCAGCCCATCTAGATTGTTGAAGGAGTACTCTCCCAGATAAAGTTTCCTTTTTACTGACAGAACAGAACAAGAGGATAGAAGGTGAGTGATACTTCCCTCCTTTTCTTCGTCTTAGCAGCTTCTGCAGAAGTCATTGCTGAAGAGGCCTAGTCTTCTTGCGTGTAGGTCAATCGGACAGTGTCCTGTAAAGACACCTATAATACTGCTGATGTTTGATCTGTTCAGCATTGTCAAGCAGATGGAGCGCTTGTGGTTAAAGTTAGGCCAGACTTGCCTCTATATTTGACACGTTGTACCGTTTATCCTTCTTGACCGCATCCAGTTTGATCTGTAAACTACATGCAGCGATGGCATACCTATCATGTCTACTGGCGGTAGAATATCGAGGGTTGTGCCCTGTCTGGCAAGCTCATCTGCTTGGTATGTCATTGTGGCACGGCATCCAAAAGAGTTGAATGGAATGGGCATACCTACCATGTCTACTGGCGGTAGAATATCGAGGGTTGTGCCCTGTCTGGCAAGCTCATCTGCTTGGTATGTCATTGTGGCACGGCATCCAAAAGAGTTAAATGGTAAAATGCTCCGAAATCTCGTTAAGAGGCAGTCGGCATTCGTGGGCTGATTTCAAATTGAACGAGATTGCTTCCAGGGATTTTATTGCCGCTTGGCTGTCACTGAAAATGCTAATATGCATCGCGGATATTATATTATATTTCAGACAGGACAAGACTTTTTTGATTGCCATGATTCCGCCTGGAACGCGAAAGGATATGCTTAGGTTAGGCACCCGGGGAAAACACCTCCACCCAGTCCAGATTCTGTTTTACACCCATCCGTGTAGATGTGAATCGAATCCGACTATCATTCATAGCGACTGGGAATGGTTGTCCTGAAGTTATGCTCAAAACTGAGTTGGGTAGTGTTGTGGTCGGTGGTTTTTGTAATCTTAAGGTGATTCATAACCTTTGTGTGTTCACCCTGATTGGATGACCATTGTGACGAGGCTCTCAGTCTGACAGCTGCACAAGCTGCGGTATGTTTGCCGTAGATAGGGGCACTAGATGTAGGATTGCATTTAGGGCTGCGGTGGGGGTTGTTCTTAGAGCTCCGTCTGAATATGAGAAAATACACATTTTCAAACGTTTTACAAAGCTTATTGCATATAGCTTGAGATTAAGATGAGCTGTGATCACGTTCTTGGGGGTCAGTGGCGTGATGGTTAGTGCGATGAACTGCCGTGCACAAGGTCTGGGTTCGACTCCCAGCCGAAGCAACAACTTAATGATTTTTCACTGGCCCTCCTCTCGTGATGATCTGACAAATCATCCAAGTAGTATCAATTGTCAAGAAAAGCTTATCTCAATTTCGCCGTTCGGAGTCGGCATAAAACAGGAGGTCCCACCATCGTGTCAGAAGTACACATGCACACATGAATGGTTGTGATAAAGCTCGGCC
Organism: Rhingia rostrata; assembly: GCA_949824845.1. Classification (NCBI taxonomy): domain Eukaryota; kingdom Metazoa; phylum Arthropoda; class Insecta; order Diptera; family Syrphidae; genus Rhingia; species Rhingia rostrata. Next base: position 21,744,508 of record OX463757.1, read on the forward strand.
CTGGGTACTTACTAACGAGCCTGATGCGCCAATTTTTTTTTTGTACGTTCTTGGTGGTCAAAAGGTAGGCATTTCCAGTCAATTCCGATTTTCAGCCGACCTGTGGCGACCACTGGGTGATTAGTATGACCTGTGAGCCCTTGCGTATAGTTTTGAATGCAACAGAACTATCTCCCAATTCAGGCACAACGAACTAATAAACATTAGCAACGCGACGAGAGCGAAAACTACCAACAACCCGAATTAAACGAAGTGAGGATAGCAATATCTATTATGCTCAACAAAGCCGTTGGAAATGACGGCCTTCCTGCCAAGCTTTTTTATGCTGATAGTAATGACTCATACGCCAAATCTGGTCAGATGAAAGCATGCCTAAAGAATGGAACCTCAGGAATGTTTGATCCACAACAAAGGAGACCTTCCGAACCGCACCGAGTATAAAGGGGCATAAGTCTCCTCTACATCGCCTACAATATCCTATCCCTTATCAATGTGATTAAAGGCCTGGAAATTCCACAACAAATCAAATCTCCACACTTCAGCAGGCCCTGGAAAAAAACCCAAAAACTCCAAGTCAATACCCACCACCTATTGGTCGATTTGAGACCCTCATACCACGGAATTTATAGAGTCAAATTTTACAGGGTGATGTCAAAAGCGCCAAAGGAATTATGAATATCCTTATGCTGATTGAACACAGCGCAGGCATTAAGGAAATAGAGGAGTAGAAAAAAGGAGATACCGATGTGCGTTGGTTTTAAATTTCTGTAATGTAATGGAGAGGAAAAACTGAGTTACTGGGATAGGCTTGAGGGTGAACTGATAAGCATTCGTGGCACTGCGAGTATTACGGTTGGATTGTTGAAGGGGTGGAATGCATCTGGCTATTTCGTTAGAGCATTTGTTATTGTAATAGCGGTAAAAGAGTGACGCTGATCATCCCCGTCCTGTATCCCCGGGTATCAAAAGTGGATGAAGAAATCCTTAGTCGATTCGAGAGAAAAATTTTACGAAAAATCTTCGGTATCGTTTGCGTTGATCCAACAGAACAGTTTTAAGACAGAGGTTAACCTTCTTATCAAAGCCATTTATGTTTGTGTATAGTGCTTGCAAGATATCGGAACGTAACATTTTATGCTGAATCCTAATGTCTGATTTAAGATAAGCCTTTTGGGAGACAACTGGTAATATCATGGATACATGTAAAGCAGTTCTTGGTGTAGCTTCTGTTAGGAATGGAGCACAACATTTTTACGCAGATTTTCATAGAACTTGTCACTGATCTGAAACACTGAAGTTATATTTTTGACACAATGGAAGCACGATTGGGTGTAATGAGGTGTAGTTACACAAACCTGTCTATATATGGTTTTGACTACATTGACTGCTAAAAGTTATGAAAGCCTCTTAATCGAGGTAAGTCGTCGAGAAAGATTGACATCGTCATCGATGGAACTACTAGGAGGATGGGGATCGAGCCGACAGGAGAGGCTTATTAATAAGGACAGAAGCGCCATCAAAACTGAATGACAAAAGTATTAAAAGTCTAATGACCTCATCCTAAAAGTAAAAATTCTAAAAATTATCCAAAAGTTATATGGCCAGTTGACCATTCTCTCGAAATTGTACCCATTAAGCAGCTGCTGGAAATCCTGCCTTAACACATCTACAATCCCCTGCGATTAGGTTGCCATTGCAATTTCGTATAGCTGCCTGTTGTGAAGGATGTTCTTCTTGTCGCGAGGCTTTTAGATTTGCCTTAGCGGGGAGGCAGGACGTTCTTTGTCTTCCCTTCTTCTGAAACGATTGACTGTCCGAGTGGCGCTGGTTTTTAATTGTAGTGCATTGATATTCCGTCACATCTTTTTGGTACTTGCATATTAAGGGTGGTCCAACCACAATGTTGATTGTGAGTCACACCTTAACGTCAAGTTTTTTTTTAACTAAATTTGAAATTTTTCCTTTCAGTGTTTGACAAAATCAGGCGTGGGAAGGTGCAATTGAGCAGCGCGTTTAGATTGTTGAAAAATTTTACGAAAATGTGCGTTCAAAACCAAAATGTACTTCGTGGTCTTTTTTTTTGGTCAACATAATTGACCAAATGTGTCCACAATCGGGAGAATCGTGAAATCGAAAATTTCAGCAAACCGGGTCTGTAGGTTATATGAAAACACCTGTGCATGCTCGGACAGTTTGCTATGCGGAAAACATTGCTTAGCGATAGTGTGGCAGACAAGCCGTCAACCTTGACTCGTAGTCGTGCCCAACAATCGAACATCTCACCAACACCATTGATGCGAACTTTGAATTAAGATTTGAATATACACGCCTACAGTGTTCAATTGATTGAAGAACTGAAGCCTACTGATCATTTCAAGCGTCGTCAATACGCCGAATGGTTGGTTGAAGAGACAAAGACAATAATCTTCAGCGACGAGGCACACTTAAACCTCGGTGGATTCGTTAACAGGCAGATTTGCCGAATTTTGGGAAATAAGAATCTACGAGTGGTTGTTGAAAAGCCAATGAACCACAAAGATTGACTGTTTGGTGCGGTTTATGGGCTGGCGCCGTCATTTGGACGTCCTTCTTCGAAAATAAGGTCGGCCAAGCAGCTACCGTGAATGGTGTTCGCTATCGCGAGATGATAAAGGACTTATTTTGGCCAGAAATTGAGGACATGGACACGGACGATATGTGCTTTTAACAGGATGATGCCACTTGCCACAAATCCAACGAAACAATGACTCTTTTGCGCGAGAAATTCATTGGCCATGCTTTCTCACGTCGTGGTGATGTTAATTGGTCGCCACGATTATGTGATTTGTCACCGTTGGACTTCTTTCTTTCGGGATATTTAAAAGACAAGTTGTACGTCAATAAGCCAAGAACAATTCAAGAGCTAAAGGATGAGATAGTTCGGCACATAACCGACATTGAACCTCAATTATGTCTCAGGGTCATTGAAAATATGAAACATCCTTTATCCGATGGTCCATATTTTCAATGACTCTCAGACATTCGGTATCCCACCGAAGCCGTGGCGAGCATGTGGCCGATATTTTATTTCACATGTATTTGTCATAGATCCTTCGATCATAATAAAAAATATCAAGATAATTCTCTGAACACTTTTTTGTTTTATTTTTACAATTAACATCGTCCGTTTTTACTGTTCTACACTTTAACATCATACGAGGGTCGTCATTGCGGAATGATGAATGACTTCCATCCTTAAAGATATTAAAAAAAAAATGTTTCTTCCTAACTTTATCCCCCACGATACGCATTAATCTTTAAGTTCAGGAAATCTTAGCTCCAACCAACAAAAGTGGCGCCAAACTTTATCATCATTCTCGAAACTAATCAAACGCCACATGTCTTAGAACAAGTCTTCGCCCTATATCCCTTAATTAAAAGTAAAACAAAAAAGTAACTGCACTTCATCATTCAAGTGCGCCTCCTCGCCTCTCATTGTATACAAATAGGATATCCTTTCATTCGAATACAAGTACACCTACACACCCACTAGCACCCTTTCACTTGAGCTCCGCAATAAGTGCGGTTCGTACTCTGGAAAATTATTTCTAATTAGATCATCTCTCAGTGAATCCTGCCCAAAACTTAATTAAAGTTAATAAGAGCCTATCCCTCAACTGTGCATACAAGTATTAGATCCTCATACGCGCACTATGACCAAGTTAATTAGGATGCAGAAATTTCTAGATACAAAAAAAAAAACTACCCACCCCATACATTAACGTGTTCGCATATTTTGTTGGAGAAGGTTAGGAAGGGTACCGTTTCACCTACCTTTAACAAATAAAAACAAACCTCTTGACAATCCAGCACAAGAGTTGACAACAAAAGCACACATACGTGGAATCTCGGTAATTTTCGCTGAGTACTCAAGGAGCACGAAGGAACTAAGCCAAGGCAAGAAGTCATCTGTCCCCCGCACACATAAACGCAGTCTCAAACACTTGGCTATAGATGCAGGATGCTTCAAGGAATTTCGCATCAATTGACCCCTGTGTGTGTGTGGGACTATTTTTATAGATCCTTAGCAGCTCTGACAATAGAAGGATTTATATCACTAACCACTTCGTATACTCACCTTCTTTGGGTACCGACTCTATCACGGCTTGTCCTCGACTTGGGGTGCCTCCCTTTTGAGTTGCCTTCACACCGTTGTCGTTGCCATTGCCAAGTGGTACGGATAAAGCTGGTCCCATTGATGGTGATGATTGTGTTGATGCATCAACCAGTTGAAACAATGCCAAGTGTCCCAACAAACATGCCAGGACTACTATTAGTCGCACCTGCTGTGGAAATGGTCCTAAACGACTATGGAGTCGCATGCAATCGCAACTGTTGATAAGCCTCATTTCGATTGAGAAGGCTATTGTCGACACGTTTGTCCTCTACACTCGAGTCATTAGGGATGCTCGAAATCGGGTTATCTCAAGGGCCTGCTCCACCGCAGACAATGAGCTCGATGCGGTCGCTGTGTGTTTATGTATATTGCACCACTTGAATGAATGCTGCAGCAAGCACTTTTATTTCTTAAGAGGATAATGGATTCCAGGTGAACGACGACGGTAAATATGACACAAACGGAAACGCGAAACAAGACGTCTGACAATCTTCCAAGTATACACTTGCGCTGCCACTCGAGTGGGGCCCATCAACAAGAAACAAAACCACCCCCCCACCCTCCTTTGTTCGTTGATATCCTCTGAGGGTGTTTTTCGCTGTTTTAATGTCTCCGTATTCTCTTTAAGGATTTCGTTGACGTCCTTCAATGGAAGCTGAACTTTTTTCGTGCTGCAAGATACACAAGGACCTAGGGGAGGACACTAAAATCCGTTTAAATTAAATTTCCCTTTAAGCCGAATGTCTTTCCACGTGTAAGGATGAAAGGACTTTCTGTAAAATTTACGAGGGAAAAACTTTAAAAATACTACCACTCGCGCGAGGCAAGAAGACCGTGTATACACCTTTTCTGGTGGCAATGTGACAAAAGCTCGTCTCGTCGAAAAGTGTTATTTTGGAGTAAATTGGAAATTGGATATCTGAAGTAGACATGAGTGGTGAACTGCATCAGACAGAGGGGATATTTTCAAATATCGATGGCCAAATAGATAACGTCGCTAGATGATTGGATTGTCTGATAACAGACAGAAAGTACGTATTTCGTTTGTGGAGAGTCAGATCTAGATGGTTCTGCTGTTGCAGATTTCAATTGTCAGAGTGTATGATAAAATCGTGTTCGTCCCTTGTCAATGTCAACCGTCTTCTGAATGGAAGTTTCCAATATCAAGCATTTCGTGTGTCAATTATTGAAAAGCACTTTTTTTTCGTGCACATTTGTTTGCTAACGATTTGAAATCAATAAGTCGAAGACTAATTGAATCTACAAATGTCTGATGACACACAGTGCAATGCGTTGATGGATTTAGAGTGTCTAATTATGTTTCCAATTTGTTGTCATTTTTAGTTTTTTTTTTTGTGAATTTCCACAGAAAATCCGGTCAATGCTTAAAGTGATTAATTTACTTGTCATCACCGAGTGGAGGCAGGTATGTGTGGAGGAATGTGATAAACAAAAAAAAAGTGTTGGCACAAGCGTTGGGAAACAAAAAACTTAAATTATGACTTTTGGACTTGTGGGTGGAATCTAAACAATGTATATGTACAAATTGTTGAACAATTTGACTTGGACAGATGATCATTTTAAATCGTTTGTTTATTTAACTTTTAATTTTTTTGGTTCCTTTTTTTAATGGTAGGTAGATAGGTAGATAGGAATGTGATACAAAATGGAAATTCGGCTTATTTTCAAATACTGTAGGTAGGTATAAATTTTTAGTTTTTAATCACCTTTAATTCGAATATCGTAATAATCGGAATACTCAGAATACGTATCTGTAGCTGGAACTGGCTCTCCAGGTTGGGGGTTGTGCTTTCTGTTAACTACCCAACCATGGAAAAAAGCACTAAGTACGAAGCAACTAATAGCCTCGGAAATAACTGATTTTATTGTTAACGACCATACTAAACGAAAAAAGGACAACGACATTCGTATCTCCACCTAGAATGTGAGAACATTAAGCAGGAGAGGGGATTACGAACAACTAGCCGAAGCCCTCAAATGCTACAACACAGACATTACCGCAATCGAGGAAAAATGAAGGACCGTCCCGGACAAAAGCAGGATGAAACGGACCGTGTTATAGAGAGCAGAAACAGCGACTATTCGGATACGGATTTGTTATAAATGCCAGACTTAGGCAAGAAGAGTTATGCCCCCACGATATTAGCGAACGCATTGTAACAATTCGCATCAAGGCCGGATTCGCCAAAATAAGCCTTATATGCGCTCACGCCCCGATGGAGGAAAAAGATGAAATAGCTAAAGATTCACTCTACGAGCTCCTTGACAAACCATATGAGCGACAACCGAAGCAAGATAGTAAAATCGTGCTGGGAGATTTTAACACAAAGGTAGGAAGAGAAGACATCTGTAGCAGTATTGTCGGAAAACACAGCCTACACGACAACACTTCTGGCAACGGACTTAGGCTAATTGACTTCGCTACGGAACGAAATGCCACTATAGCCAGTACACAGTTTCCTCACCTTGATATCCATAAGGGGACTTGGCGATCTGCAGATCAACGAACGTTCAATCAAATTGATCACATTGCGATAGACAAGAGGCACGCATCCAGTACTTTGGATGTCCAAACATTCCGAGGATCTAAAATCGACTCGGACCACTTCCTTGTTGATGCCAAGGTAAGAATGTGAATATCCACCACGCCACAACAATCCAGAAATACTGTGCAAAATTTTAATTTCGAAAGACTGCAATCGCAAGAGACCGCCAAGACCTTCGCGCAACGCGTATACCTTAACCTCTCGATTAACACCATACCACCAGCATCGAATGTCGAAGAACAATGGCAGCGATGCCAACAAGCCATTAGATCAGCCGCAACTGATGTGCTAGGTTTCTCGCGCCCACCAGCAAGAAACCCCTGGTTTGATGAGGAATGTCGACAGATGCTCGCAGCCAAGAACGAGGCCTACAAGGCTAAGCTGCAGGTGAAGACGAGAGCTGCCATTGAGCTCTATAAACAGAGAAGAAGGGGAAAACACCGGCCTTTCAGAAAGCAAGAATGGAGGATATAGAGAGATGCCACTACAGAAACGATGTTCGCTAGTCTTACCAAAGTGTAAAACGTCAAAACCAAAAGATACAAAGTTCGAACAGAATCATGTCGAGATAAACAAGGAAATATCGTAGTTGAGACACAGTTGATGCTGAGGATATGGAAGAACCACTTCTGCAGACTGAGAAATGGCGATGACGAACAACATTCCGCTGTCAACAGCGAAAACTGCCAACCACCCAAACTGATTGAAGTGAGGATAGCAATATCTAAACTCAAACATAATAAGGCTGTCGGAAATGACGGCCTTCCCGCCGAGCTTTATAAAGCCGACGGAGATGACTTGGTAAGTAACATCCACCAACTCATAAGCCAAATCTGGTCGGAAGAACGTTAGCTTGAAGAATAAACCTCAGCATCGATTGCCCGATCCCCAACAAAAAAAAAACCCTCTAGAATGCGCCAACTACAGAGGCATAAGTCTCCCCAACATCGCCTACTAGATCCTATCTGCCGTAATATGTGAACACCTGAAACCGTTTACCAACAACCTGAATGGCCCTTACCAGTGTGGTTTAAGGCCAGAAAAGTCCGCAACCGATCAAATTTTCACACTTAGGCAGATCCTGGAAAAAACCTAAGATGTCCTAATCGATACCCACCACCTATTCATCGGTTTCAAAGCCGCATACGACAGCATTTATAGAAACGAACTATACAGAGCCATGTCTAGTTTTGGTATACCGCCCAAACTCGTCCGTTTGTGTAGGATGACGATGGAGAATTCCCGCTGCTCCATCAGGGCCGGAAACGACCTCACCGATACATTTGATACCAAAAGCGGATTTAGGCAAGGCGATGCGCTGTGATGTGACTTCTTCAATCTTATTCTTGGGAGGATTGTGCAAAACTCACGAGCCACCACCAGAGGCACAATTTTCCAAAAATCGGTGCAACTACTAGCATACGCCGACGATATTGACATCATTGTTAGGACTCAACGTTATGTCATATCCACGTTTTCTAGTATAGAGAAGGAAGTGACAAAAATGGGTTTAGAAGTTAATGCGGGCAAGATGAAGTATATGCTGTCAACGCAAAAGGACACACAACATCGACGAACTGGACAGGACGTCACCATTGACAGATATAACTTTCAGGTGGTACGGGACTTTATCTATCTCAGCTCCACTATTTACTCTGACAACATCTCGCCAGAAATTAAACGAAGAATTACTCTTGCCTGTCACTGTTCCTTCAGTGGCGCGCACAAGTTGAAACCGACCTCAACCAACTTGGAGTGTGCAACTGGATGCAGTTAGCTAAGGACCGGGCTAATTGGAGCGGCACAATGGTTAAGGCCCAGCTTCATTCCGGTATATAGCACCACTTAAGTAAGTAAGTAAAAATGTCGAATGAAAACATACAAAATACTTTCATACCCAACAATATTAATTTTCAAGCATTACCTCATGCTGTATGGCATGGTGATATTGATTCGTCATACTGCACTAAACAAATTCATAACTTTTACTTGATAAATTGCAAATGCCTCTACCCTATAGATTAATTACTTCAAAAACAATTAATTGATTGCAATATAGTTAAGTTGTATTTCTTTCATAAAAATGAATACCGCTTGCCCTCGTCACCATCAGTCATTGTCAATATTTGTATAGACATTTCATAAATACTTAAAATTTGTAATTATATCTAATTATAAAGTAATTTCCAATTATTATCTTAACTTGAATGTTGAAATTACTTCCTTCAATATCTAATGACCAAATTTTAACAGATCCACCTGTCGAATTCTAAACAGGCATTCGAATTGAAGTAAGCCTACGAAATCCAATTCATAAATAACTCTACCGCTATTCAGTGTGATTGATGATTCAAATATGCAAATCGCACTTCAAATCGGAAAATCGATAAAAGTGAAACTAAAATCAGCAACGTAACAAACAGTTCGCAACGATTTGTCAAATACCTACTTGCGCTGTTTACCCCTTCTTTGGTTGGATTGGTGCTCTACTTCTATTTGCACATATTGATTGAAGATAATTTCCTATCTGTAATAAGGTTTGAATTACTGTAACGACGTTTTGATATCAGACATGAATGACAAAGCAAATAATTGACAGATATCTACTGTTTGCTACATCTGACAACAGAAAACAAATAGAAAATGGACGCCCACTGCGATATCAAACAAAACCTGGCGGTACGATAACAGTACAGTTAGAGTAGGTAGCATGGTGATTGGTGAGTAACATTCCGACAAACCATACATGTGTTTAATGTGTGGTAAGCAATCAAGTTTTGAATTTTTCATTGATTTTCATAGACCTAAAGCTCTATTCACGTCTTGGGAACCGAGAGTAGCGAATTAGCCAATATTTGGCAATTTTGATTTTTCATTCAGTGGAAACTTAATTGGTCTGACTTGGTCGCACAAGACTATACATTTCACTGCGAAGAAGGCGCTTATAATCACCAAGCTTGCGGGGATATAACGATTTTCATGTTCGAATTTCCATAGAACCAACCCACCCTTCCCGACAGACATTTACTTGCGTCTGATCCTGACACAATGCACGACTTTCCTTCTCATCTGGTCTTCTATAATTCTAGGTCACCGACTCTTCTCCATACTTAACCTCTTTCTGCACATGATCTTCATCCCATCATTTTTGTTTTTAGATTTCATATACAGCTGTCTTCTTAGGGATTAAACGTTACTTCGTTATTCCGTTGGTATGGGTGCAACTAAGTGGTTAAATTCTAAGGGCCGATGTTGATTTTCAATAAAACACAAATTATTTAGGAAATTACTGTCATTTCTTTTTGTTATGATAATACTGGAATGGTTCAATTATTAATGAAATAAAATATTGGCCAAATGGCTACCGCGACCTAGGCGGCACACCTCCATCCGATGGTCCAAATTTTCGATGACGCTGAGGCATAATCGAGGTTCTATGACGTTAACGTGCCGAATTATATCATCCTTTAGCTCTGAAATTGTTGCTAACTTATTTATCGACGTACACATTTTCTTTCAAATAACCCCAAAGAAAGAAGTCCAACGGTGTCAAATCACCAAATTTTGACATCGCCACCATGCGATATAACACGGCCATTGAATTTGTCGCGCAAAAGTGCCATTGTTTCCCTAGCTGTGTGGCAAGTGGCACCGTCCTGTTGAAACTATATATCGCCCACATCCATATCTTCCAATTCGGGCCATAAAAAAATCGTTATCATCTCACTATAGCGAACACCATTCACAGTATTTGCCTGACCGGCCTCATTTTGGAAAAAATACGGCCCGATGATGCCGCCAGCCCATAAACCGCACCAAACAGTCACTCTTTGTGGGTGCATTGGTTTCCCAATAATCACTCTTGGATTATCGTTCGCCCAAATGCGGCAATTCAGCTTATTGACGAATCCACTGAGGTGAAAATGTGCCTCTTCACTGAAGATGATTTTCTTTGAAAATTGATCGTCCACTGTTGAAATGGTCAATAGGCTTCAGTTCTTGAGTCAATTGCGCCTTGTAAGCGTGTAAATGCAAGTCTTTATGCGTAATGTTCATCAGCGACGAGCGTGAGAGGTGCAATTGTTGGGAACGACGACGAGATGAGGTGGACGGCTCTTCAGCAACACTATCGCGAACAGCAGCAATATTGGCTCCTGTACGAGCTGTACGAGCATGCACTGGTATTTTCATATCTCCTACAGACCCGGTTTGCTAAAATTTTTGCACAATTTTTCCGATCGTACACACATTTAGACGATTAAATTGACCGAAATCACGAAGTCTGAATAGCTTTAACGCGTTGCTTGACTGTGTATCTTTCAATTTTCAAATAGAATTATTCTGAAACTGAGAATTGTCATATGAAATGCAGAAAATAATTTGACGTTTAGGTCTGTTTAACATTCAACATCGGCCCTAAAAATTTAACCACCCGTTAAAACACACAACAGATTGAGTTTCTTAAAATCATGTTACCATGTGCCGGTTCAATCAGACATTATGATACTGTTGACCAACCTTTTGGCTAAACGGAGATTTTTCAGAATACTTTCTCCACTTTGCGACACTAAATAAGTTGCCAAGGAATAAGTCACCAATTGTACAAAATCACTTTTAGGTGTTGACAAAATTGGACCTACACACATTCTTGAGCTAACTACCTTACTTACTTACTTAAGTGGCGCTTCAATTCAGAATGAATACAAGCCTCAACCAACATGCCTCTCCAATTAGCCCGGTCCTTAGCTAACTGCCTCCAGTTGCACACTCCAAGTTGGTTGAGGTCGGTTTCTACTTGTGCGCGCCACTTAAGGCGAGGAATTCATCTACTTCGTCCGACGTCTAGCTGGGAATCAAAGACTCTGCGAGCCGGAGTGACCATTCGTTCTACAGTTCCTAGCCATCTCAAACGTCCAATGCGGAGCTTTTTGACCAGGGGTATGTCGCTGTACAGCTCGTATAGTTCTTGGTTTAATGTTCGTCGGGAACGAAGATTTGTCGAAGAAATTTCGTCTCAAATCGATCAAGGATTTCTATATCCGCTTTTGAGACGGTCCATGCTTCGAGTAATTCTTCGTTTAATTTCTAACGAGTTGTCAGAGTTAATAGCGGAACCGAGACAGAATATACTTTCGTGTTGACAGCATTTTTGCCGCTTCCTTCTCTGTACTCGGAAACGTGGCTATGAAATCACGTTGAGTCCTACCAACGATGTCAATATCGTCGGCGTATCCTGGTAGTTGCACAGATTTTTGGAAAATTGTGCCTCTGGTGGTGGCTCGTGGGTTTTGAAAACTCCTCTCAAGAATAAGATTGAAGAAGTCACATCACAGCGCATCGCCTTGCCTAAATCCGCTTTTGGTATCAAATGTATCGGTGAGGTCGTTTCCAATCCTGATGGAGCAGCGGGAATTCTCCATCGTCATCCTACACAAAGGGACGAGTTTGGGCGGTATACCAAAACAAGACATGGCTCTGTATAGTTCGTCTCTATAAATGCTGTCGTATGAGGCTTTGATGTGGTGGGTATCGATTAGGACATCTTAGGTTCTTTCCAGGATCTGCCGAAGTGTGAAAATTTGATCGGTTGTGGACTTTTCTGGCCTAAAACCACGCTGGTAAGGGCCGATCAGGTTGTTGGTAAACGGTTTCAGGTGTTCGCATATTACGGCAGATAGGATCTAGTAGGCGATGTTGGGGAGACTTATGCCTCTGTAGTTGGCGCATTCTAGAGGGTATTTTTTTTTTTTTTTTGGGATCGGGCAATCGATGCTGAGGTTTATTCTTCAAGCAAACATTCTTCCGACCAGATTTGGCTTATGAGTTGGTGGATTTTATTTACCAAGTCATCTCCGCCGGCTTTATAAAGCTCGGCGGGAAGGCCGTCATTTCCGACAGCCTTGTTATGTTTGAGTTTAGATATTGCTATGCTCACTTCAATCAGTATGGGTGGTTGGCAGTTTTCGCTGTTGACAGCGGAATGTTGTTCATCATCGCCATTTCTCAGTCTGCAGAAGTGGTTCTTCCATATCCTCAACATCAACTGTGTCTCAACTACGATATTCCCTTGTTCATCACGACATGATTCTGTTCGAACTTTGTATCTTTGGTTTTGACGTTTTACACTTTGGTAAGACTAGCGAACATTGTTTCTGTAGTGGCATCTCTCTATATCCTCCATTCTTGCTTCCTGAAAAGCCGGTGTTCTTCCCTTCTTCCCCATCTATAGAGCTCAATGGCAGCTCTCGTCTTCACCTGCAGCTTAGCCTTGCAGGCTTCGTTCTTGGCTGCGAGCATATGTCGGCATTCCTCATAACACCAGTGCTTTCTTGCTGGTGGTCGCGAGAAAACTTGCACATCAGTTGCAGCTGATCTAGTGGCTTATTGGCATCGTTGCCGTTTTTCTTCGACATTCGATGCTGGTGGTATGGAGTTAATCAAGAGGTTAAGGGATACGCGTTGCGCGAAGGTCTTGGCGGTCCCTTGCGACTGCAGTCTTTCGAAATTAAATTTTTTCACAGTATTTCTGGATTGTTGTGGCGTGGTGGATATCCGCACTTCAAAGTTTTTAATCCTTCATTTGCCCAGTCCATCCCATTGAATTTCTTGGATGGCAGTAATGTCTGTTGCAACTTGGAGTTTCCACTTGCTGTTCGGCTGCACCTTGTCTGTTACTTGTTTTAACGTCGCAGGTGCAGATACGTTGTCCTTAATTTGTTTTACTTCGACGTTTGTCAGTAAGTCAGGGCCTTAAGTTGTTTTATTTTTTTTATATTCCTAAAACAAAAGTCCAATTTGAAAGGCCAGTTGCAATTAATTAAATAACCTAAGGAAACTATCCACTACGAGATCGATTGCTGCTATTGACCTCATGGCCAATCCGCCCCTATCCAACACTTTAAATGTCAATTCGACCTGTTGTCCGAATATGTAGTCGATTTCATTTAAGCACGTTAGTACTTTTAAGCCTGCAATTTGTGGGAAATAAAAACTTACCTCAACGTCTACTACCATCTGATAAAATCCAATAAAACATGCCTACTGCTTCCTGCCACTGTTACATATGACGCGTTAATTCATTTGTCCTGTGAAGCAAATAATACAGATACGAGTCCTTATTGCTTTAATAAACCCATCAGTACCCTCTGGCGTATACATGCTCTTTTTTTCTGTTTATTTTCCCGCTACTAGCTGTTTTCATTAAAAATTAAGCCGAACCGTTGGAATATTTTAAAATAATTGATCCGCACATAAGCAAAAAATAAACAAAAGGTCCTTTCAATCTGTCTGTAAGTATATTCATTTCCGGGTCAATTGACATTGTCATCCATTTGGGCTCGCCTCGCTGCCACCGATCATAACACTTTGCCGATGATAATCATCATCAAATTATCCCCTACCGTGACACTCTATAAAACGCGCATCCTTGCATAACATTATGCTGGGTACGCACATGCAGGACATTGCGTTTGGCTTTAACCCATAGCGTGTTCGGCAACGAAAATGGATTTCAATTTTTGGGAAAAATTGCTTTCGGCATATTCGATCAAGTTGAGAGAGGTGGAAAATTCGACAAATACCGCTAGCGTTGCACGTTAATGAAATTCTCTTTCCTCGTTGGATTGGAGGATTTTATATTCTCGTTATAGGATCAGGACATAATGCTGCGCATAGATGCGAGGTGGTGTGGGTCAGTTGGTTCATCGAACAGATGGACAAGCGATGAAGGATTACTGCATTTAGCTGGCAACACCAACAATAACTGCATCGTTTCGGATTTTCGACTAAATGCGACGATGTCCTTGTAGTTGGTCGTACACAATCATATTTTTGTGCGGGGAATTAAATTGAGTAAAATCCCGGTAGGATTATGGTTTTGTTATTACATACAAACGAGTTTTTTTTTTCTTCTTCTTCTTCGACAACTCAAGTGGTGTTTTGTTTTACGTTTAGTTGGAGGTCCTTTTTTTTTTGTTCTGCTGTTGTTGTCGGGTTGGGTAGGGTTAGTGGGATTACAAATGGATGGACAAGCTCGAGGATATCCTAAATCCTCAAGTTGTTTGACTTAGCAGCATGAACAAAACCCCGCCACAGCTAGGAAATGACGGACGAGGTTGTTGGTACCTCAGGCCGGTCACAATTCAGGATACCAATCGATAATGCACCACGATGAAGGATTTTATATGTACGTGGACGGAGATTGCTGTTTACGAGGTGGAGTTGTTTTTTTTTTTTTTTGGTACAACATTGTACGGTAAGGCCAATTCGACATGCAATAAAGTTCATCAGTTTGAACCCGTCGATTGGCAGGCAACGAGCAGCCGGAGCTGAGGAGGGCACGTAATTTGGTCAAGGCTGATTGCATGCGAGTACGTACATATGTTTAAATCGAATTTTTCAATTTACTTATGCATGCCATACACATGTGTAACTGTATGTGTGTGCGCGTTAGTAGAGTGCTCTTTGGTTTTTGTATGGCTGTCCTAGTGGATGATTGAAAGGATTGTAATTATGGGGTTGGACATGTTAGTGCTGCTGGATATAAGGAACGTGTCGAATAGTTCACTGACATGAGTATGACATGCGATTGTTATTTCATTTTCCTCGAATTGGTCCTCTAATTATGGTATGTTATGCCCGGGGTAAGTGTATAGAAAATATGAAAATTTGGAATATGGAAATATGGTCAAGAACTCATAAGGGACTGTATGTTTCCCTCGGTGAAAGCAGTCACGTTGAATGGGAATACTGATGTTTTAGATTTCGACTAATTTTGTTAATTGTTAGGGGAGCATAAATATTTGCCATGTGATGTCCGATTCAGGCATAGTAGTGGATATGGAAAGGCGGACTAATAGAACTTTTATACGTTTGACCATTATTCGTCATGCTATCGGTTAGATACTGTCACTCTTCTTAATAAGATGGATGGGAACGGTGGTTTTGCGTGGTTAAGTTTACTTATCCTCATCGGTCAGCCAATTATCGACTAGGAAGAATGCCCTACCAAATAATCAGTCGCTTACGGAGTTACCGGATAATAGGCGAAATTCCGGATAACCCTGCCTTGCCTGCGCTATGCGTATTTCTGTGTAGGTGAACCGACTTTCTCCGCCACTCGTGAGAAAACCTGCTTCAAACGTAGTGGCAGCCATAGTGTGCCCTATTAGTGAAAATGCATTCGTTCCACTGGAAAAGACATTGAATTTGGAACCTGGTCCTAACTTAAGCAAAGAGTTGTGAGAAAACCTGGTTCAAACGTAGTGGCAGCCATAGTGTACTCTATGGGTGAAAATACATTCGTGCCACTGGAAAAGACATTGGATTTGGAACCTGGTCCTAACTTAAGCAAAGAGTTGTGAGGGGTACACTCCCATCTTTACTCTGAACTATCTGGGACCTTATTTTTGCTTTCGTGCTCGCATCAGATGGTCCGCCCCACCTTCCCGTCTTCTAGCTCCAAGCAAGGGTAAACGGCCACTTACAAGGATAAACGGCCACTTACCAAAATAGTTGCCCATATCCAACATATTCCTACGGCAGATCAGACTGTAAGACAAAATTCATCTCTGAGCTTTCAACCTCAAAATTGCGTCAGATCCTTCTAGGACACCGTCTTCAAAAGCCAAAAGTCAAAGTAAGACATCACTAGGAGCGCGAAAAAAAATTCATCGCTATTGAAAGGCCCTGTTAGAACGTTTGGTCAGATTTTGAAAGAACGTCTGGAATTCGCTGTAATTTACCACAGTGACTCAGATAGAAGCATAATACTCGGAAAATGGAGGAAATCCTTCACCACCACCCGATCTCTTCGCACACTTGCCGCGAGGTAGGCCTCTATCGGGGACATATTAAGAGAATTGCTTGCGCAAAACAGGGGTCTAAGAATCACTATATGACACTGCCGTCTAGACAGGCCTCTTTAGCAATGACTTCTGAAGAAGCTGTTTGGAAGAGGAGGAATATGGGAAGTGTATTCCTCGTCTTCTCTGCCCTTGTTCTGATCTCTCCAACAAAAGAAACTCCATCTAGGAGACTACTTCTTTGACAATCTAGGTGAGCTGACTAATATTTATGTTAGAAACCTCCTCCGTCTTACAGTTCCCTAGTATGTCTCTATGACCCGGTACCCAGGAGAGGTGAATGGTAAAGTGCTCTGCCATCTCATTCAGAGACGATATTCATTGGCTGATTTTGATGTAAATAAGATGCAACTCAGGGTTTGGCCGTTGGCCGTCACTGAAGATGCTAATACTCTTCGTGGATATTACATTACACTTCAGCCAGGACAAGACTTCTTAAATTCCACCTGAAAAGCGCTACAATGATCGGGAAGGCGAAAGGATAGGCTTAAGTTAAGCATCTCAGAGAAAACACCACCCCCACTGAATATTCTGTTGTATACCCGCGCGTGTAGATGTAAATCGAATTATTATCGTCAATCAAATCCGTCTTCCATTCCAGTGGGTGTCAATTGTAATAAGGCTCTCAGTCTACATCACCACACGGTGCAGTCTAAACAAATAAATAAATTTATGGCGCAACAGGCTCGTTAGTACCCAGGGCCTAGCTTTTTTCTCACAACCATTTATGTGTGCGTGTGTACTTCTTAGCACAATGGCGGGACCTCCTGTTTTATGCCGAATCCGAACGGCTAAGTTGAGATAAGCTTTTCATGACGGTTGATACTACTCGGATGATTTGTCAGATCATCACGAGAGTAGGGCCAGTGAAAAATCATTTAGGTGTTGCTACCGCTGGGAATCGAACCCAGAATATCTGCGCGGCAGTTCATCGCACTAACCATCGCGCCACTGAGTCCGTCACACGGTGCATTCTGTTTGCCATAATTATCTAAGGGCTTGTAGATGCAGGATGTCATCTAAGGCTACGGAGTAGGTGGTTCTTAGAGATCCACTAATGCATTGTAAGCTTACCTTTGAACTTTCCCTGGAATGTACTGGTTGAAGGCTGTTTCTTTGAACTTTCCCTGGAATGTTCCGGTTGGAGGCTGTTTCTAAAGCCGTCCACCACTTTAAGACATCAAACACGAGTATGTGTCTTATGATGAACACAGAATGCCAGAGATTGATATCTGGTAGTGAACCCCAATTCTTCCTGATAGCCTTTTCACATTCATTCTTGGATATTGGCTTTCCAGTTCAGTTTCTTATCCAAAACCAGACCCAGGTACTTGTCTGAATCTGCGAACTTGAAACTAACGCCATTAAGTTTTGGAGGCTCAATATGCGGGACTTAGTATTTCCTGCTGGAAAGAACCAATTCGGCTTCTGAGGGTTCGCGCCGAGTCCACATCTGGCAGCCCATTTGGAAAGTACATAGAGACCGTTTTTAAAAAGTTCTTCTAGGGTTTAAGATACTTCCCTGATCCACCTATTACTCTCTTCAATGGCTGTAGATGGGCGGCCCATATAGATTATTTACATCGATTTTGGTATCAAATACTCAACTAGAATACCAAACGAATGGCCGTCAAATAATGTATATCCAGCTTGGAAACAGTAATCTGTGCTAATGGATCAAAAATGAAAATTAGAGAGAAGCTTTGGAGTTTACTCTAAAAAGATCGGGATAGTCACTGACTCGGGCTAGACTAGGCAGACTCGAGTAGTGTACTCTAAGTGGAGACCCTGGCCATACGAGTAGGATAGGATACTGCGCATATCATGATATTTCCATCTTTGTAGGAGGTCAAGCGCCGTTAACCTTCTAGCATCATAATAAAATCTGGTATGGTATTGGATCAACTAGGAGTAACAACGATTCTAACTCTAAGAGAGACAGCCGCTGGCAATATCTGTTGGCAGTTTTTTTTTTTGCCGATTATCAATTGAAAGATCGAAACTACAACAACAACCCAACCTGTGTACAGACAACACTGTTTTGGGTAGAATTGTACCTATTTCGGACATTACCAAGTGTCCTCATCAGCTTCCTTCTAATAGTGACGCTAATTGAATCTGGTATCGTTGGATGCTAACGTGCAGAGTAAAGGGCCCTAAGCAATCAGAACTAGGTCTACGCAATCAGGTTGCTAGGACATAATGAAATAATTAGAAATTAGAAACAAAAATACATGCAAACTAGCAAGACTTAGATCACTGTGATATCCCTTACAGGAAGGGAAAGGGTGAATCTCCCGCTGACTTTCAAGAAATACAATAAAACCAGATATACCCAAAAAGGGAACTATAGCCAGATGACACAACACTAGTACGTGTGTTAGCACACCAAAGATCTTTGGCCAGAATCAGCGGTCCAAATCAAACAAGCTTATAGCCCTTAATAGGACATCAATTTCAATGGAGGTAAGAATGATAATAGTGCACAACCTATTGAGTAAGCACTCTAGTTCGATGGGGTTAAGCGGCACTCATCTTTTTTGCAGGAAATGTAGCGCCTAAAGAAGAAGAGGATATACCACTCCTGCTATGTTACTGCCCTTGAATAAGCAACAGCCGTAAAAAAAAGCTATTGGTCTCAACCATTACTAATAAGACCTACAGAATATGGCAGTTGTACCTATTGTATGGATCATCCGGTTCTGCAAAAAATCAGACTGAATTGAATAGCTCAAAATTCATTTTATCACGTTTTTATTCATTTTAGGAAAGGCTATTGCTAAGGATCCTTGCTGATATGTCAAACTCGCATAGGCATTAGTTTGACACCTCATCCGAACATTAACTGTTCCTTAAAGCTAACCTAACCTATGAAATCGAAGAAAACATCGATGAAAGCACCAATGCATCCAAGACGAAATAGGTTAAGCCTCTGCTCTTGGTATTGTATCGTAACAATGCCAATATATCGACATTCGACAGAGAACAAGCTTGTCAGAGGCAGAGGCAGCCTAAAGTCACGTTTATATAGCGTAACAAATTCAATTCTTTTGTATACTTCTATGGGTTGCCAGAGTGACAACCAACGAAAGTAGAGCAATGCTCTCAAGAATGCATAGATACCCAAAATGATTTGAATACAAGTTTCTTTCTTTCAGTACCGTTTCCGGGATAGCGAAACTTGTCTTAATCAGAATGTTGCCCATTGACATGCTGAAAAAATGAGGACAACCTACTGGCTAACAGCCAACTGAGGTTTAATCCAAAAGAGGAAAACGACTGCAATCATCGAGCAAAATTAGTGAGTTTGCTAAAAACATCCTAATGGAACTCATGACAATTGAGCCTGTAAGACAAGATAAATCTGAAGAAGGTCCTAAAAGGCTATGTACCCATGCGAAATAGTACAGAATCGCATAATTGCTTTTGGAGTGACATCACAATCCCTAGTGTAGAAGGTATGAAAATTTAAGAGGACACCTTCGACCCATTCTCATGTGGTGCAGCTAAGGAGTCGGAGTTCTTTGGATGGGCAAACCGCCAATCCTAATCACCACTATCTCGTAGATGTCAATCCAGCACAGTAAATATAAAGGGTGGTTAAATTTTAAGGGCCGATGTTGTTTTTGTATAAAACACAAATTATTAAGGAAATTACTGTCATTTCATTTTATTATGATAATATTGGTAGGTTCAATTATGTGTGGAACAAAATATCTGCTGAATGGCCGCCGCGACCTCGGCGACACACCTCCATCCGATGGTCCAAGTTTCCGATGACGCTGAGGCATAATTGAGGTTCTATACCGTTAATGTGCCAAATTATCTCATCCTTTAGCTCTTGAATTATTGCTGGCTTATCGACGTACACCCTTTCTTTTAAATAACCCCAAAGAAAGAAGTCCGACGGAGGCAAATCAAATGATCTTGGCGGCCAATTGACATCGCCACCACGTGAGGTAACACGGCCATTGAACTCGTTGCGCAAAAGAGCCATTATTTCGTCAAGTGGCACCGTCTTGTTGAAACCACATATCGGCCGCATCCATATCTTCCAATTCGGGCCATAAAAAGTTCGTTATCATATCATGATAGCGAACACCATTCACAGTAATGGCCTGCCCGGCCTCATTTTGGAAAACATACGGCCCTATGATGCCGCCAGCACATAAACCACACCAAACAGTCACAGTCACTCATTGTGGGTGCATTGGTTTCTCGACAATCACTCTTGGATTATCATTCGCCCAAAAGCGGCAATTCTGCTTATTGGCGAATCCACTGAGGTGAAAATGTGCCACATCCTGAAGATGATTTTCTTCGAAAATTGATCATCCACTGTTGCCATTTCTTGCCACCATTCTGACCATTGACGACGCTTGAAATGGTCAAGAGGCTTTAGTTCTTGAGCCAATTGCACCTTGTAAGCGTGTAAATGCAAGTCTTTATGCATAATGTTCATCAACGACGAGCGCGAGAGGTTCAATTGTTGGGCCCGACGATGAGTTGACGATGAGTTGACGGCTCTTCAGCCATACTATGGCGAACAGCAGCAATATTTTCTGCAGTACGAGCTGTACGAGCATGCACTGGTGTTTTAACATCTCCTACAGACCCGGTTTGCTCAAAATTTTGAACGGTTTTTCCGATTGTACGCACATTTGGACGATCAAATTGACCGAAAAAATCACGCATTGCACGATATGCATTTCGATTTGAACGCCCATTTTTATAATAAGCCTGAATAACTTTAAAGCGTTGCTCGATTGTAACTATAACATGGTTCATGGTTCAAATTGAGTTAGTGTGTAATTGAGAAATGTCAAATGAAATGCACAAAAAAAAAATTGACGTTTAGGTGTGGTTCACATTCAACATCGGCCTTTAAAATGTAACCATTTATGCCCCATTAGATTCGGGGAATCATTTTATCGGCTATTCAACGGAACGAAGCTAGCAATAGTTGAGAAAAGAGAAATTCACGTTCGTCACCTTATATAACTGGAGATAGTCAGAATCTACGAATAAGACTCCCCCTCTGCTCTTCACTCTTCACCACCAACAACATGCAATGGAAGTCGAATCATAACATTATAAAGGAAGCATAACCCACACTAGACTGCCAGCTACGCTTAAAAGATACTAAGAACCGAAAAAGTGACTGGTGATTTGTTCATTTGACATATCCCACCGAAAAGTGTAACCAATCAATCCACCATGATGGAGAAAGTAAAATTGTTGCACTTGATATTTCAAAGGCAAAGACAGGGTTTGGCATCAACCCCTTTTGTGGAAAATGCGTGCATTTAGAGTCGATGAAAAACTTCTTCTATGGATTGGAAATTATCTTTCGAAACGTTCAATTCAAGTTGTTTTGGACGGAATCAAGTCTGCAACTCACCAAATAAATGCTGGTGTCCCTCAAGGCTCAGTTTTGTCCCCGACTCTCTTTCTCATTTTCATCAATGATCTCCTGTCTGCAACTTCTAATCCAATTCATTCCTTCGCTGATGACAGTACTCCCAGCTTCTCATATTCGTTTTCAGGTCGACGTCCCTCATCTTTGAACGTGGAATCTAAACGACAACATATGTTAAGCTCATTGAATTCCGACCTTTATAGCATCATCAAATGGGGTAAGTCTAACAAAGTAGAATTCAATGCTTCCAAGATACAATGCTGTCTTCTGTCGTTAAAGCGAAACCAAAATCTAGAGCCATTATCCATGAATTGCACTTACATCGAAGAAACCGAAAAATGTTCCATGCTAGGTATGTGTGTTAGTAACCACTTAAGTTGGAACGAGGTTTCCTTAATCGATGTTAAAAATATTTCACCCCTTCTGATCTGGCCACGATATATAAAGCGTTTATACGCCCTAAACTTAAGTTTAACGCACACATCTGATCGGGTGCACCAAAAACAACATTGCACCTCCTAAATAGGATTCAAACGCGTGCGAAAAAACTTATAGGAGACATTAGAATATCGAACTCTTTAGTTTCGCTTGAACACCGTCTAAATATCTCCGGCCTTCCATTGTTTTATCGCTATTTTAACAATCAATGCTCAAACGAAATAGCCAGTTGCATTGCTTCCATTCACCAATTCAGCCGCAATACTCGTTGCGCTATGTAATGCAAATCAGTTTACCCTCATCTTCGGACGAAGGATTCGTACATAATGTTCGGCTTATGTACGAATCCTGGAATGTGGAATGCTCTACCAAACTCTGTTTTTCTTTTCCATTGTAACTTACAGGCATTAAAAACCAATGTGCATCGGTATCTCCTTTCTTCTTATCCCGAATTTCCTTAACGCCCGCACTGTGCTAAAACTCCTTGAGTACGCCCAAATTATAAAAAAAAACAGGAAGGACCACAACGACTATCGATCCAAAATATGTGATAGAAACAAATTGTACATTGGAAAACATGGAACACACAACCTAGATCGCAGGTGCCAGAGCCCTTCATCTAAATGGCTGCAAGGAAGAGCATGGCAGGCTTGTCTCAGAGAGGAGCCTTGACATTTCGGCGAAAGTACGCTAAAGTTAGGTGAGAACGCTTTTGTTTTCGTGTAATAGAAAGGCAGCCTTAAGACCTTATTTTGAACGCACCCTGTTCCTTCCAGCAAACTTCATTAGCCATTTACCGCCTTTTGAGAGTACATACATCAGTTTTATTAATCATTAGCACAACACCCCCATCCTTTCAAAAATAAGAAGAAAAAATAATTCAAAACGTAACACAAGGTTCCGTAATAAATAAATTCGCAAACGCATAAAAAACATCCGCGAAATTGGCTACTTCCTGCCAACTGAAGTGAAGCTGAATATCGCCACCTATCCTTTGAGAACATCCCAACATACAAAGCTCATTGGGTTAAACCTGATGTTTGACTTTCCACAGCAGGACGTGCTGGAAAAATAATTATTTTCCATACGTTCATTTATATTTACGTTTTATCCGCTTACATTGGTTGCCGCAGGACCAACATTAATGACACCGTCGACACCCTTACGGCAGACCTTTTGAATCGCAATGACATGTTTCAGGACACGATACTCTTATAGGGCGAAGGGAGCAAGGAAACTTAAAACTTTGAACGAGCAGCAGTGTCACTTTCCGCTGGCTCTGATGGTGAATCCTGTTTTATGTGCCAGGACGACATTCTCTGCGGCTCCGCTCGTATCTCACTGAAATGTGTGCTGCACTGATTTTCACACGCTCATTCAATCCGTTCGCTCCGTTTGTTGCACATTCAAGGATTCACATAGAACATTTGCTTTTGTCGCTTGGTCTCATCTCAACCCCATCATTGAGGCGGGGCGTTTTTTTTTTTTTCTGCTGTTTGGGATTCTGTTCCGATAAGGATCTTTATTTATGTTTGTTTGCACTCTGGTGGAAAAGGAAATGTTTCGCAATCGCTTCACTGAAACGAGAAATCGAGGTAAAGAGATAAAAAGAAGACGAACAGAAAAAAAAATACAAGCGGAGAAACGAGAGAACATTTTCACACACCTCTAGGGGGCAGATAAGCTGGGCGTTCTTTTTTGCACCTTTTTATGACTTCCTAACACCTGGCAGCATCGCCTGGGTTGGAATACCTGGTAAACCAGTTGAGTTCTTGTTTGTTGATTTTATTCACATTTTGGGAGGGTGGCGTTCTTTTGGCTTACGGCCCTTGTCTGCGGGTATAGGATGAGCGCACAATCTGCCATTTGGGTTCAACCGGGGGCGTTTTAACAGTAAAATACTTTCATTTTCCTGAATGAGCGTTACCATCTCCCCAGATAGAGCAGTAGCCGTTTGATCTTGTCTTGTCTATCGAATTTTGTTAAAATGGGTTTATTTTGACATCGCTGAATGAATGGGGAGGGGACTTAGTTGGACGACTGCACAAGCTTTAAAGGTCGCTTTATTGTGCACAGGAAGTGGATTGAGGAAATGAAAAACGATTACACATTGACGGAGCGAAAACTTACTTACTTAAGTGGCGCTACAATCCGGAATGAGCGTGGGTCTCAACCAATTTGCGTCTCCGATTCGGCCGGTCCTTAGCTAACTGCCTCCAGCTGCGCACTTCAAGTTGGTTCTGTGCGACACTTAAGACAATGTCTTCCTCTATAAGTCAAATCCGAAGTTTTGACTAGGGGTATGCCGCCGTATAGCTATTATATCTCTTGGTTGAATCTTCATCTCCATAGCCTGTCGACGGAAATGGGATCGAAGATTTTTCGAAGATTTTTTCTAAATAAGACCAAGGATTTCTTCATCCGCTTTTGATACGTTCCATGTTTTATCGCCATAGAGCAGAAATGGAATGATCAGGGTAATTCGAATGATTGCTTTCTTACTAAATTGCCGCTTCCTTCTCTGTACCAGCAAACGTGGTCCTAACAATGATGTCAATATCGTCGGTGTATGCTAGTAATTGCATCCTGCCTCTAGTGTTGGCTCTGGAATTTTGTACAATCCTCTCAAGAATCAGTTATAAGAAGGCACATGACGGAGAATCGCGTCATTGCGGTAATTTCAGATCCTGATAAAGCAACGAGAGTTCTCCATCATCGTGCTGCACAGAGGGACGAGTTTGGGCGGTGTATCAAAACTAGACATGGGTCTGTACAGTTCTTCTCTACAAATGCTGTCGTATGTAGCGTTAAGATCGTTGCATGGGTATTGGGTATCAGTTTGGACTTCTTGTGTTTTTTCCAGGATCTGACAAAGTATTGTGGACTTTTCTATCCTAATAGCACACAGATAAGGCCGATCAGGTTTTTTTTCCAGCGTTCACATATTACGCCAGATAGGATCATGTAGGCGATCTTGAAGAGACTTATACCTCTGTAGGTGGCGCACCTCAGAGGGTCTCCTTTAATGTGGATCGGGCAAACGATGCTGAAGTTCAATTATTCAGGCATACCTTCATCGACTGCGTCTCAATTGTTGGAATGTTTGCTCGGAAAGTGTGGACATCCGATATAGTGGATGCGTGCCTCTGGTATATCGCAATGTTATCAATTTGGTTGATCGTTCGTTGGTCTGGAGACCGCCCTGTCCGGTCTATCGCAGTGTTATCAAGTTGGTCGATCGTTCATTGATCTTGAGACCGCCATGTCTCTTATGGATATCAAGGTGGGGAAACCGTGTTCTGGCTATGGTGGTATTTCCATCTGCAACGAAGTCAAGTCCGTTGCCAGACTTGGGTGCCAAGATAACACCAAATTTTGAAATTTCGTGTTACTTCACAATGACTAAGGGACAAAGTTTGGGAGTATGCAAAGTTTCTTTATGTTTGCAATGCCTCCCTAGGACCCCCTGGTAGATATCTCTATTGGATTTGGATTGCGTGAGAGGTTGAATATATGCAAAGTTGGAATATGTATGCAATCCCCTGCTCGGGCCCACTGTTGGCTGAGACTTGTTTTTTCATATGTCCTGACTCACACGCAACCCTAATCGAACAGTGCGCCCAAGTAGAGGGTTTCAAGGGGCCATGCACCCCAGACGTATTCAAAGTTTAGAAACTCGCACTAGGATATGTGCAATGTATGAACCCCCTGCTTGGGTTCACTGTTGGATTTGTGATGGGATTTATGCTTCACTTTGTGTCCATTTTTGCACCGACTAGGATTTATTTCACTTTAGAAACGTATAATAGGACCGTACATGGAAATTCGGTGTTATTTCGCTTTTATAAAGTGAAATTACGACGAGTTGCGGAATTGTGATTTATTTTACGACACCCCAGATGCGTTGACGTGAAGGCTGTGTTTTCCGACAGCACTTATAGAGATGTCTTCTCTTCCTCTTCTCTTCTCTTCCTACATTTTTCGTTAATAGACAGCGCTCATAGGTTTTGTCTAGGAACTCGTACAGCCAGTCTTTCGATGTATCATCTTTTTCCTCCGTCGGAGCTTGAGCACATATAAGGCTTATGTTGGCAAACTTGGCCTTGATACGGATTGTTGCCACGAGTTCGGTAGTGTTTTGAAACCATAGTCCGACCTATTTCTATCCTAAATCTGGCACTTACAACAAATTTTAATCCGATTAGTCGATGTTTCCGCTCACTATAAATAAGGTCATACAGATGACGCATTGAGAACAAAAAAACAGAAACTGGCGGGCACACATGAGAAACGAGATTAAAATATATGGCATGCTGTGCCAGTATGACGGGCTCAGTAGCGCAATGGTTAGTGTGATGAACTGCCGTGCACAAGGTCTGGGTTCGACTCCCAGCCGTAGCAACACCTAAATGATTTTTCACTGGCCCTCCTCTCGTGATGATCTGACAAATCGTCCGAGTAGTATCAATTGTCATGAAAAGCTTATCTCAACTTAGCCGTTCGGATTCGGCATAAAACAGGAGGTGCCGCCATCTTGCTAAGAAGTACACAGGCACAAATAAATGGTTGTGAGAAAAAAGCTAGGCCCTGGGTACTAACGAGCCTGTTGCGCCAAAAATTTATTTTATTTATTTTTGTGCCAGTACGACCCGCCATAGAACAATTTTTCTTGTATGCAGTGCGTCACATGTATGACTTTATAATCTTTGATATAACAAATTCTGTAGCACACATTTTCCATAATCATTTTGACCGCTCCATCCAATCAAATTTCCTGGGTGTCAGTAATTTCTGCTTTGTAGCAGCGTAGGGCTTTTTCGTTTTGCATTGTCTCTTAAACCAGATCATTCCTTTCCGAAGATCTTGGTATCCTTTTCTTTCGTGATCGGGTAGTTAACTGAAGGCAAAACCTCATCCTGGAAGGCTACCAGCATCCGCTACGGGATTGAGTTCTGCCATTGGCCTTTCGGCTCATCCGCCACCATCTCTGTTCAAGAGCTCGGAATTGAACATCGCATTGCCTACCATTCAATCAGCAGACAGTCGAGCCATTCTTTTCTTTTTAAGAAAACAGACGCAGGTCACGGGTGTCTTCATTGTAGAAGGAAATGCAAGCATCGCTAGCACATATATCATTCCAATAAATGACCAAGCAAAACAAACATTACATAGACCAAAGGCACCCCTTTTATGAAAACATTCCTAACAGATTTAGCCATGAACTATACGTGCTGTACAGCGACATGCCCCTGATCAAAAAACTCCATATTGGACGTTTAAGATGGCTAGGATATCTAGAACGAATGGACACCAATATGCCGACTCGCAGAGTCTTCGATTCCCAGCGTGACGTCGGACTCAGTAGAGGAAGTGGCGCGCACATGAAGAAACTGACCTCAACCAACTTGGAGTGCGCAACTGGAGGCAGTTAGCTAAGGGCCGGGCTAATTGGAGAGGCATTTTGGTTGAAGCCTAGGTGCATTCCGGACTGTAGCGTAAGTAAATGAACACCATTCATCCGGCCTATAGAGTCTTTCATTCGTTGCTAGAGGCAATTAGCAAATTGGAAGGACATGTTGGTTGAGATCTAGTCTCACGCCGGACTGTTGTAAGTAACCGAATAACATTGGTCATGAAAATCAAAAGACGTCCACAGATACATCTTTTAATCTTAAAACAAAAACATCCGGATACATCCTTAACTTAAATCGCACACTTTCGTGATTGCCAAACACTTTAATGGAACGGTTAATGGAACTCACATTTTCTAGCCCAAAAAATAAGCACGTCTGCAACAGGCGTGGAATTGAAATCTTTGTTCCTCTTAACGTCGGTTAATGCTTGACTATCATCAACCAATACCAATCCGACAACAAAACATAACCAAACATTTTTTCCAAGGTGCCGATCTTCGCTGTTGGCTTTTAAACTCTCAAAAGGAAAACTGTCAAGAAGTGTCACAAAGTCACGATTATCATAAATTCCGACCGAATTAGATTCCCATTTATTTGCTTCACTTTAACCAATTGTGCCGTATATTTCGACTAAAAACCAGCACCATATTGGTTTTTCTTATCTCTACAGCTGATTGGTAACTTGACAGGTTGCGCCATTTGTCTGTCATTTCCTTGTCAATTTTAAGACAGCACAATCTCAATCGTGTCATTTATTTTTAAATGGTAAATGAAAGAAAACCCAAATTTACCGGTTTTTACGATAAGGGTTATGGTTTCCTTAACTACCTCAAATAAAATGCCCAAAAGCAACTGCTTTTGAAAGCAATACAGTCGTTTGCGGAAGTACAACTGTCAAATCATAGAAATCAAGGGTGGATGTTATAGTCAAAGAAATTTCATGTCATTTACCCTTCATCAATGTAAAGGGTGTTTGTTTTTTAGAGGTATAGAACTTCGAATTAAAATAAAACACAGGAAAATCGTTTTAATGTCCATCGATTTAGCTTTATTGGAAGGATAATTTTGTGCCATTAATGTCTAAATATGATTTCAGGCATGTGGCCACAACGGCTGGTTCGAATAAAACCAAGTCTAGAGGTCCAATTTTCGACCACTTTTTCGAGCATTTGGGGCCGTATGTCGGCATTAACGCCACGAATGTTGGCTTCCAAGTCCCCTAACATTTCTGGCTTGTTGGCTTAGACGAGCGACTTCACTTACCACCAAAGAAAATAATCCAATGGTGTCAAATCACACGATCTTGGTGACCAATTGACAGGTCCATTCCGCGAAATTATGCGCTCATCGAATGTTTCCTTCAATAAATCGATTGTGCCGTGCGCTGTGTCGCATGTAGCGCCGTCTTGTTGGAACTACATCTCATTCACATTCATGCCATCCGTCATGCAAAATGGTTGGTTATCATGGTTCTATACCGGTCTCCATAAACGGTAACTTACTCTCCAGCATCATTTCTGAAGAAGAATGCCCAGGGACTCCACCAGCCCATAGAGCACACCAAACAGTCAGTTTTTGTGGATGTAAGGCGTCTCAAGGGTCTCATGTGGTTTCTCTTCACTCCAAATGCGGCAATTTTGCTTGTTGACGTAGTCATTCCACCAAAAAAGACCCTTCATCACTGAACAAAATTTTGCGATGAAAATTAGCATCGAGATCAATCTCATTTTCGGCCCATACACCAAAATCACGACGCGTTGCATGGTCTCGGGCTTTAATTCATGCACAAGCTGGATCTTGTAGTACGTAAGCCAATATATTTGCGCTAGATCTTCAATAAAGTTGATGGACAAAGCTCCAATTGTTGTGAACGGTGGCGAATCGATTCATTCGGATACTCTTCAACACTTAGCTCTACAGCGGCAATTGTTTCTTTGGTGCGGCACTGTTCGACTTCTCTGCGGATGCGTATTATCACTTAGAGTAAACATAGTGCGAAAACCGATCCATGGTCAACTGAATTAATTGCTCTGATGGACGATTATGTCGACCATAAAATGGACGGAGCTTGCGGTGAACTTCGCGAACTGAACTACTTTCGAAATAAATTTGCATGATTTGCAAGCGTTGTTCATTTGTCAACCTGTGAATGAATGAAATGGCAAACCAAACTCAACATAAATGACATTAGAGTTGCCCGATTTGGCCATAAAATGTCAGTTTTATCTCTATTCGGAAAACCAACCTATAAAAAAAAACACCCGTTATTTACCAACTGAAAGAATTACAAATTTCAAAAACCATGACAGTTTGGAAATTCTTTTTATTCTGACAAATTAATTAGTGAAAGTAAACCATCCGTACTTATAGCCTGCGTAAAAAAAAATCAAAGCACTTTATTTCAAAAACAAAAAAAAACTTGCGACAATAGTGTTAATGTTTTTATCAAACTTTCCATAGTACGTTCGTTGTCTTTAAGCCTTAAATATTTGTGACACATTCTAAAAATATACACACGCAGAAATGTGTGACATAAACTAGTTTTTGTATCCAAAATACTCAAAACAACAAAAATAGCGTAAGTTCCTATTTTTTTTACAAATAATGTTCATCTACCGGTTCCCAATTAATTACCGCAAAAATTTAAGTTTGTTTTCTAAACATCAAAAAAGCAACCACATGCAAAAAACAATACATTTGCATAATTTTTAATCCCTCGGCAGCGCAACATTGCGCGCTAATCGTTTGGCATTTCGTCTGGGATTAATGATTCATGTTCTCATGAGTGTTTATTTCAAGGAAATGATAGGTCAAAGCATTGGTTGAATATTCAATTTACTGTTAAAAAAAATCTCCTCAAAAGCCGCGACTATTCCCAAACTAGTTTAAGCTATTAAAAGTGTAAACATGGCCTGTTATCTTCTCAAAAGCCGCGACATTTCCCAAACTAGTTTAAGCTATTAAAAGTGTAAACATGGCCTGTTATCGTAAAATAAGATGCCCCAGCCTTCAATGGGAAGATCTTCGTTTGACGTCACATAATTTAAATAATTTTATTTTAATTAAATGTGTTGTTTTGGAAATATTATTTCGACACCATTAGCATTATCTGGTTATGTTATTGGTAAAACATGATCCATCTTATCGGAGTTATGAATCGCGCCATTGAAGAAGAAATGGTTGGCTTTGGGTTAGGAAAGCAATTTTGAGATTTGTCTGCTATGGAATTCAAAGTCAACATAGGTATATTCGGGTACTTTTATGAGAAGAAAAATGGCAACAGGCAAATCTCCAATATCTACCCTTAAGCTTCGGCAAAGAGAAATGAAAAACGTCAAAGTTTGAAGTATGTGTTATGAAAAAGTTGAAAGAGACGGGAAACAAAAATTAGTCCTCCACTTTATTTCGATTTCCATTGGTAAATCTGAATTTTGATCTGAAATTTGTTATTTTTTGTTACCAATGGAACATGATTTCAGAGATTTTTTTTCTGTGACTGTATTGCTGTAATTTCGTGTCTGAGAAGTTAGTGTCGGTGTAGCTGTCAAGTTTCCAGTAACACAGGATGTTTGTTTTTTATTTAATTTATATTTCACCTCGTACCACTACAATTTTAATGGTTAATAATAGTTTTTCACAACAGAAATAATTTTAAATCAAAACAAAAATCACTCTAGTTAAACTGACAGCTGTCATTTGAATTAGTGTTAGTGCAAGGAGGGATAAATCTGCCGAAAAATCCAGATTTGCAAAATTGATCTGAGATCAAATTTTTTTTTAATTTTTTATGCTTAATGGAACACAACAACTGTCAAAATCGGTCTTTTGACAGAGCTAGATCAAACAAAAATGAATTTTCTTACCAATGGAAAACGCCATTAGTTATTTGCTTATTAAAACTTCTAAGACCGTGTGCGATAAAATTGGGGTGACATTTATTTTTTGAATTGATGGAATATTTTCTTTATTACTTTTGATCATTTCCCATTAGAATTGAAAACAAAAATCATTTCTTTACATTTTCTTGTACTGAATTAATATCGAATAGTTTTCAGGGATCTAAGTGTATGTTTTCCATCTCTGTTAACCCCTAAGGCTGAACTATAATAGTCGGAAGCAATCAGAAGCTAATGTCAAAATTCTACGTTAAGTTTTTTTAAGTACTGTCAATTACTCAAGTTGCCCATAATAGACTTTTGTGAATGGACGCGATTGTCAGAGTGAAAGTCGTTTTACCGAAAAAAATGTCGTTGCTTATGAAAGAACAAAAGAAAGAGAAAGACCGAATGAATTCGCTTTTTCGCAAAGTTAGCAAAAGTGAACGAAAACCGAACGAATAGAAGCGAAAAGCTATTATGGTCGTACAATACAAATTGCATGTGTTCGCATAGTTATGGAAGTGGTCGTCCGCAACCATATTCTATTATAGTGCAGCCTTTAGTAGATATACCAAACGGCAAAAATATGCCACTGGATATATTTAAGCGAGCTCCTGATCAGGCTAAGCATTTGAAGTCTATGTTCACAACACTATTACCAAAAATGATCCACTGGCAAAAATGTCAACGCAATTGTCACACGGCCTATGATTATTTCTACGAATTCATTGGCCGTGTTCGGGATTTCAGTTCTGTATCGACCATTTAGTCATGTGACATTAGAGAGGAAATGACTGAGGAAAGCTGAAAATGTACACATGTTTTACACATTAATGAAAATTTACAGATATAAGCGAAACAGATGATATTTCTTCGAATTGTCATGAAGATGTTTTTGATTTCAGAAAAATATCCCAATATTACAAATTTATTTAATTTTTTTTTTTTACTTTTCTGATGAAGAATAATTATTCTGAAATTATAAAAGTTAATACATTGGGCCAATAGAGATCACCCTTTTGGAAGATGCTCTTATTTTTGCAAATGGCCCCCAATGTCAAATCTGTTCTGACATTTGTGGACTAGACAGATGTAGAATACAAGTGAACAAGCCATGGAGCGATAGACTCCCCAAGGAGGCGGAATAATCGAAGTGGACGAAAATCGCCCAAAATCATAATGAGCGATGAGGCTCATTTCCACCTTAGCGGGTACATGAACAAGCCAAACTATCGTATCTGGGGCACCGAAAACCACGAGTAATGCACGAGGAGCCATTACACCCGCTCAAAGTTACTGCATGGTGCGCTGCTCACGCTTGAGGAGTCATCGGGCCTTTTTTTCAAACGACAACAGTGGACGGTGTGCTCTATAGGGCCATGTTAACCGAGCTTTTTGACGCAATTGAACGAATTAGGACTGGAGGACATGAGGTTCCAACAGGACGGAGCAACGGCACACACTGCGGGAGCCACAACCGATATTCTAAAGGCCAAACAACATCGGATGACTTCTTTTGGCCCACCTTGTAGAAATCTATAAATATGGAAAAATAAAATTACAAAATTGGCGTTGGAATAGTTTGGCACTTACATTACTTTTCAGTAAGATTTAGAATTCCACGAACCTTAGCCCATTTTTCAGTTGTTATCTGAAATTCGGAACACGGCCATTGTGAAGATAGCAGGGGTTATTTTGTTGGTTTCTGTAAAACTACAGAACTGTCATCCTTTGAGAGCCGAAACTATGCGTGATTGAAATGGCGAACAAATTAACGAAACCAAATAGAGTCTCTTTTTTTTTCAAAACACGAACTTTTTTGCAAAGTTTTACATCCAAATTTAATCAAAAAGTGATTTTGGTTACCTAGCGGGTGTTAAATTAAGAGTTAAGTTTTTTTTCAGGTTGGGAACACTGGTTAGTGCGTCCAAACGTCACCTGTCAAAGGTGATTTAATCATCGAAAGACTTACAAACGCGCAACGATTGCAAATTATTGATTTTTTTTATCAAAATTCGTGCTCTGTGAAAAATGTGAAAATCCACTGTTTTATCGAAAAATTGTGTTCAGCGATGAGGCTCATTTCTAACTCAACGAATACGTAAATAAGCAAAACTGTCTCATCTAAACTGATGAACAACCACATACCACGCAAGAATTACCGATGCATCCCGACAAAACTACAGTTTGGTGTGGTTTCTGGCCTAGTGGCATCATCGGTCCATTTTACTTCAAAGACGATCGTAGGAGAAACGTTACCGTCAACGGCGAACGATGTCATGCCATGATACCTACCCGACTTTTTTTGCCCCCGTTGGCTGAGTTGAACTTAGTTGACATATGATTTTATCAAGACGGTGCCACATGCCACACAGCTCGTGAAACAGTGTTGAAGGATGTATTTGGTGAGCAGCTTATCTCTCGAAATGGACATGCGATTTAACGCTTCTGGATTGTTTCTTGTTGGGTTACGGTAAGTCGTTAGTCTATTTGGACAAGCCGAATACGATTGAAGCCTAACAGGATAACATAACAATCGTAATTCGTGGAATACAGGCCGAAATGCTCGAAAAAGTAACGCAAAGTTAGACCTTCCGAACGGACCGATTGAAACGGAGCCGGGGACAACATTTCGATGAAGATGACTCAAATGGCAAAGGCCTATTTATCGATTACAATAAACATTTGAATATTTGATGCAAATTTGAGTGTTTTATTCGATTTAAAAAAAAAAACTACGCTTAAAAAATCACCCTTATATATTCTTAGAAAACAATTTAAGTGCAACATACAACAACACCTTAGTCTATATTGATTTCGTTAAACCTAGGTAAATATCCAGTCTTCCACACATAACCTGGACTAAATTTGCTAAAAAAACACACACCTAAAGCTCGAAATAAACATTTTCAATGAAAGTGAACGTAATACCACCACACACAAAAGTAAGAAAACAGCAATATTAGAAATTGATCACCTCATTGTATTAAGACGTTTATTCTGCATAAAAAAAATACAAATTCAGGCGTATCGTGATAAAAATTTTCCCATTCAGCAATCTGATTTACAATTTAATCGCGATAGGCCTGATTGTTGGAGCAACAGGCTCGTTTGAACACAGAGATTTCTCACAACCCTTCATGTGTGCACGTGTGCTTCTTGCCTGATGGCGGGACCTCCTGTTTTATGCCGACTATGATTCGGATGATTTGCCAGATCATCACGGGAGGACGGCTAGTGAAAAATCATTAAGGTGTTGCTACAGCTGGGAATCGAACACAGACCTTCTGTGCGGCACTTCATTGCACCACTGAGCTCGTCGTTATCATTAAAAAAAATATAAAAAAATAAGACATATATTAACATATGTTTGTGTTACATGCTGAAATAAATATCACCAAACACCACAGTAAAACAATTTTGAGCGCTGACTGTATTGACAGGAGAAAATGCACTGCATTTTTGTCTGCTCGTCTGCTAGATTGCATCCAGAAGCACTGCTAACAGCATTTTCTGGCATAAATTAACGTTTAAACATTAGTGCACGAGCGGATACTAAATTTCTATTTTTATGGAGTTTGGCAGCACTAACTCTTGTGTTACAATGTTGTTTTGTATTGAAGTCCAATCCCACCGACAACATGGATTTATACGTCAATGTTGAATTTATAGTTTTAATGACACTCTCAATTTTTTGGATCACTTCCTCGGACTGCTTTGTGTTCAATCATTGATAGCAGAAATTCTTTTCGGAAACCCTCATCTAACAAAGGCTTAGGTAACAATGAGGAAAAAGAACGCTAATAACTGATCTGGCACCACTGAAACTGAAAAACGTAAACGCCAACAGATCGCATTTTGGAGTGTCAATTTTTGCTGTTTCATTTCATTGTTTGCACATAAAATCTACTTTGCTTTTTCCATTTTATCCACTTCTACAGTTTTTTTATGTTTTGAGTTTAGATATAAAGTTATAAAATATAAAAATATATTCAAATCCAATTATTTCATAAAGCATTGATTTCCAACATATTTTGCAGCGTATAGTTACCGGTTGTGGTATCAGCTGCTATTTTTGCAATTCTAGCATTTCCGACAACCGTTTTCGAAGACAATTGAAAAAATAGGTTTTGTAGCATATTTTCTACCCAGGCTAAGGGTTTAAGAGTGGATAATTATCCAGGCGTCACAAAATTTTTGGACTTTTTGTTAAGAGAAGATACCCTTCTATTTATTATATTTCTGTGACAAATAACGTTTAAATGAAAGCCGTCAAATCTCCAGTGGCTAGAGATGTATTCACTCATCATCAACGAAAAGTACTCATAGAAAACTGAAAAACGTCAAATTTCAAAGTTGGAAAAGTCGACAAAGAAAAATGGTTTCAAATAACAAAGAGGTATTGGCCGCCTTCCGGATTTTAGTAAAACCAAGTTTACTTTGCCGATTCACTGTACTCGTTGGTCAATCGACTATTTTAGTTACATGACATTTGAGGGAAAATGACTGACGAAACAAGTTGAAAATTTGCACATAGACCATCAGATATGAGTGGAACAGCTGATTTTTTTCGATCTGATTTTTTTCTGAGAATATAGGTTTATTTTAGGGTAGGAATAGTTTGACATTTACATTTGAAGATTTTGCTTTCCACGTACCTTACCTCAATTTTCCGCTGTAAACTGAAATGCGGAACACGAACATTTTGTTGGTTTCTGTCAAACACTTGGACTGTCATCCATTAGCAGTTTTCATTTTCTCACCATTTTATTATTTGTGCCAACTGTCAGTTCATTTGTGATAGTGATTAACATACGAATATTGGCGATGGGAATGTGAAAAAAAGTCTATACTTCTTAAAACATTTAAAAGCTTTTAAACATTTAGACGCGGGATTATTATACCTGTTCCGAATGGTTATAATAACTATTCGTATGTAATGTCAATAGAATTTGTGTTTTATATCTTCGACTCCATAGATAGTTTGTATAAAATATCGGTGTTATAGCACTAACAGAAAAACTTAAGTGATGTCCTGTGCATTAGAATTGAGCCATTGAGTCATTATTATTCATACAAAATGCAGGCGCTTCAAATTCAATTTTAAAATTTGGTGTATAAATTAATAAAATAACATAAAATAATATTTGGCTCGTTCCGATCCGCTCCTCTACTTAAGTCACCCAATTAAATAGAGTAACAACAACTTTGTTTTAACTGGGTTTACAACTCCAAAACAAAATTGAATGCAAACAACGGTACAACTACCGATGATGGCCACTCACATTGATTTTGCAACTTATTTTTAGTGTTGAACCTTACATTTAATTACATGAAACTGTTGAATTTAAAAGTCTCTTAACTATTAAGACTATCGTCAGTAAATGAATTGTTGTTGTACAATTTGTGCTCATTATTAAAGATATCCGCCCTTCTTTGTTCATGTTTAACATATTTTACATATAGCGAAACAAATGTAATCATAATATTTTTGAAACCATCTCTTTTTTTAAAATCCAATTTCAATTTATTTTACAACTTTAATTACATTTTCTGGTGTTCATGTATTTTAAAATACATGTTCTTTGCTTTTTATTTAATAATCTGAATGGTATACTATTTTCCGGCCACAATATGTGAACACTGTTAACGAGGAAATAAGTAAGTAAGGTAACGAGGAAGAATAATCCATAAGCGTGCCTTAGGGCCCTGTTAGGGCCCAATTATATCTATCATTGAAAACCCTCATGGGACATTTTCTTTTCCTTCTTGCGACTTTTTTATAAATTCAATCTTTGGCGAGAAACAAAGCTTATGAATTTAAGAACATGATTAACCAAAAGTATTTAAATTTTGAATTACAGTTTTCGCAGAAAATGACTTCGCTATTGACGACGCTATGTGTTTCTTTGCTAATCCGCAGTGAAAAAACTGCGACTGTGCTTTTTTGGAACACATTTTCTCGCAAAAGCGTATCAAAATGACATTTTACTAGCAGTCCATATATTAGAAATCAACGCTCTATTCACCATACTAATGTCCAAAATTACCGACTGGCTAAAATTCTAAAGCAATGAAGTCATACTAAAATAAATTGCTTGTTTTAATTGATAGAAAAGGCATAATTTGCATTATTTTCACACATTTTATTCCATATCAACAGCCCTTAGCTATCGAAATTAAGGTAAAAGTCATATTAAGTATTTTTTCCCATTATTATTTGGCATTTCAATTCTATATTTAAATGCAATATTACTGTGGAAATATAGCTCATAGTGTGTTTAACATACAATTTGTATACAAAATATTGAAAACAACTTTTAATACATAAAACAAACTGACTCCCCTGTTTATTCACATTAAATCAACATTTGAAAATTAATACTAAACATTCAATTTGTTTTCATTCATAATGGCCGTTCAGTTATAATAAATATTTGTTCAAAGATTAACCAAACTACTCATTACCCTACTGCACCATACATTCGTTTTACTGCGCAAAACACATTTCCCTTCAACACAACCAAAAGCTACTCACTAAGAAAACGAATCACCAACCATCACCAACTTCACTTGACAAATGCAAAATGACAGCAGTTTCTCAGATTCTCTCTCCCAATCAGACGAGGAGAAGAATATTTCAACGAATGGTGTATTCCAAATATTCTATACCCTGCGTATTATTCCAACCTGTAGTGAGCAAGAGATAGCTCTAGCTCATCACCATCGTAGAGAAGAGAACAGCAGGCGCCAACAGTGGCAAGCAAGTGCAAGAAAAAAAAAGAAGTATTCTCTCTCACATCAGGCCAACGAAACGACAGAAAAAAAAAACGAAAAAAATAGAAAAATAAAAAAATTATTTTTCTCTCTAACCAGAGGAAAACACGCAGAATTTTTGTGTTGGCCTGGTATCGGCTGCAACCTAGCCAGTACAAGTGTGTGTCATTAGTTTTGTGTGTCAAATTTTATGAGGAAGGCGGAAAACTTCCCAAAGTGTAACGAAATTTGTCAAAAAAAAAAATATAGGAAAAGAAAAAAATAAAACACCAAAGACCAGCCTCCGACGGACAGTGGAGCGAAGCAGGAAAAAGTCAAAAACAAAAATAGGCTAGAAAGACGAGGGTGAATCGGAATCGTGAACCAGCAAAAGCAACCACAGCAAGCAAGAAGAATAGAAAAGAGAGGTGGCAAGGAGGCGACATTTTTTTCGCTTTCGAAGCGCTGCGCTGCGGCGGAAAGAAAGAGGAACACACACGAAACGACAACGACTGCGACGACTACGCGTTGACGAAGAACAAGAGGAGCGAGAGGAACTAACCGAGCTTGCCATATATTTCTGTGTGTGAGGTGAGATTATTTTGACAGTATGGCGAATCCGCGCAAATTTAGTGAAAAAATTGCTCTGCAAAAACAAAAACAAGCCGAAGGCACCGCCGAGTTTGAGAAAATCATGAAGGAGGTTTACGCAACCAGAAGAGATGAACCATTGTCGACCAGTCAGCAGCGAATACCCGATTATTGCCTTAGTCCGGAACAGGGAGGTGGTATTCCAATTCCTGGCAGTGGTGGTGGTAATGGTGGTGGCAATAATGGTGGAGGTGGTAGTGCGGGATCGGTTGGTGGTGGTAATGGAAATGGTAATGGCAGCGGTTCGCCGACCGCCTATCCCGACAGAGGACGCAGTGTTGGTGTTGGGCCGATGAGGCGACCGTCAGAGAGGAAACAGGATCGATCGCCGTACGGCAGCCATGTGGCCTACTTATCGCCGCCGATAGACTCGAATTGGCGACGTTCCAACTCTGACTCGGCCATTCATCAGAGTCTGAATATGCAGCCAGAAAATCCGCTATACGGTGGACCACAACAGCAACTCTATATGCAGCAGCACCAACAACAGCATGGATATCATCCGCATCAGAGATCTCATTCCCCCGCAGCCTCAGTGGGCATCAATTCGACAGCACAAAGAAGAAAAGCACAGAACATGGTGACGCAGTCGCACAGCAGCAGCAATCTGCAACAGCTTCACCTGCAGGACCAGCAAAACCATCATAAACTGAATCACAATAACCATCTGCCCATGCATCCCCATCAGCAGAATTCGATGACCAAATCGCAGTTGCAGTTTAACCCATGTGCACCGATGAACAGCCTCTTTAAGCCGCTACAGGACCAGGCTATGGCCAATACCGGATCGTTACCCGACCTCACCTCCGTGCATTTCTCAAATGCGCCATCGCCTTCACCAGCCGCCATCACGCACAACGTTCGAAGCGAACGCGAACAATCCCAGAGTCCATTCAACAGTCAATCGTACCAGCAACAGCAACAATTGCAACAACAACAACAGCAACAACATTCATCTGGGGACGGTCTGCGAACCAGTGGCCAATCGCATTTGTCCTTCACGAATCTGCCCGTGATGGTGAATCCTACGTCGAACAACATATCAGCCAACTGTAGTCCGTTGCACAGCTCATATGGACACCTGCCTTCGATTGCTGGTATCTCCGCGAACGCCACCAGCACTGGCAATCTAACGGAGTATCGAAATCCCCAACATAATCCACCATCGCCGGCAGGTTCAACGAGCCCCGGGCTCTTAGTATCAACATCACCGCACGGCCATTCACACGACTTGCACATTAGTGCGCCCAATAGCCCCATACGACATCACCAGCAACAACAGCAGCAGCAGCAGTATAGCGACAAGAACATTCAAACGTACGACAGATTCTCACCCAGCGGCGGCGGTGGCGACTACACAAACAGTAGTAACAATCTGAATCCCTCGTTCCACAATCACTTTGAGCAGTTCTCCCTGGTGGATCCATCACCACAAGGCGATTCACAATACATCCCGACCAGTCTGCAGCAAGACGCCTCTCCGCACAACAGTTACTCGCAGTTCAACGACATCCTCTTCGGACATCATCAGCAGTTTAGCACAGAAAATGGCAATAGCGGTGCAGGTCGCCGCAACGACATGGCTTCCCTCACATCGAAACTGACGGGTGTTAGTGGTAGTGTGACAACCACTAGTGCCGGCGACCCCTACATGAGCATGAGCAATCGAAACAACCTGAACAACTGTAGCGGTAGTAGTGGCGGCGGCGGTGTCCTATCCAGAGGCAATAACAACAACAATTCATCATCTGGCTCGACGACAACAACCGTGGGTACGGTCAGTGTCAGCTGTTCGCCTATGCACAGTCCTCACAGCCCGAATCCGCATAATCCCAGCAATAACAACTCGAACTTAGTCAATGACATCGCAATAGCACAACAACAACACCAGCAACACCAACAACAACAAAAATCTCATCATAACAATGATGGCGG
This sequence comes from Rhingia rostrata, assembly GCA_949824845.1. Taxonomy (NCBI): domain Eukaryota; kingdom Metazoa; phylum Arthropoda; class Insecta; order Diptera; family Syrphidae; genus Rhingia; species Rhingia rostrata. The sequence continues at coordinate 21,785,585 of OX463757.1, forward strand.
AGGCGGTGTCGGCACGACATCCAACAACAGTTCCAACATGCACAACTCTTCAACAACACCAACGACGCCCATCCCGTCGATTGTGTTCACCGACTTTTCATCTGTCAATCCGGAATTTTCCTCCAAGGAGATCTTCGACACCCTGGACTTGGATCTTGGCCAAATGGATGTGGCCGGCCTCCAAATGCTATCCGACCCCAGCAACATCATGATTGCGGATCCCAACATCGAGGACAGCTTTCGAAGAGATCTCAACTGATGAGGTGAGTTGTAGTTGTTCGTCCTTTCTATAATCGTCGGTCGAATTGTCAAGAGCGCACGCTAAATTGGAAGCAATTATTAGTCTTTAAGATTTAAGAGATAGCGAAAGTAGCACAAGACCAATGTGCAGATTAGGTACGATAAAACGAGAGTAGAAGTCAAGCGGCATCCCTCACAACACATACACAAGCGAACGCGCGCGCGCCCGCCAACGATAAAAAAAAACAAAACAAAGCTTCAAACTTTCTTATAATCTTAAGAGATAACAAAAAATTGATTTTTTTCTTTTTAAATAATAAAAAAAAACGCAAAATAAAAATTCTTAAAAAAAATCAAAAAAAAAATCCGAATGCTGCAAAAATTATACCCAAAGTCAATCGACAAAAAAAAAAACTACAAAAAAAAAGAAACCAAATAAACCGCAAAGAAAAAATAATACACATACCCAAATATGATAACTGTAATATGAGTCAAAGGGTGGGGAGGAGCGATTTTCATTCATACTACGTTATGAAATAAAAAAAAAATTCTTAAATTAAATGTTAATTAAAAGAAAGAAGAAGTAAACTTTTAAAAATAAAAAATAAAAACAATTTAAAAACAAAACCTAATATAAAGAAAATAATAATTAAAAAGAAAACTTTTTTTTATTTTATTTTCGATGTACCTATATGTAAATGTAATAATAAATAATAAAAAAAAGAAGAGAAAATCTATTATATATATATAACACAGTTATTTGTTTCAAATGAATAATTCCTAGCCAAAAACATTAAATAAATATAAAATATATATGTACTATAGACGAAGGTGTTTTTTTCTATTTTATTATTGTTTGGACTTTTTTTTTTTAATAGCTAAACAAAAATAGTGTGTACTAATGAACTGATGCTATCTGGAGTCTCATAAATATATTGGGGAACGTGAGCTGGATGCCAATTGCAAATGCAAAGTTTGTGGTAGACAATGGAGCGCGTTGAATGGGTAATCTTGTCGATTTTTATTTCATTTTGGGGGGTAATGGACGTGGAGGGGCTGCGGCTGAGCAACGATATGATCAGAATTCGCCGTGTTCGGCATTATGAGGGAGTTGTTGGTGGTGGTGGTGGTACGGGCTGCAGTGAGATAGTTGTTTTGATTTTTTGGTGATAATTTGCGCGATGGAAAAGGCAAGGTTTGCTATGTGACCTATATCAAAGAGTATAGAACTACATAGAGTACGCATCACAGCTAAAAAAATTGTAGCCGTTTCAGACACGGGCGTTAAATGCCGGGGGGGAAATTTCGTGTATCGTATGCGTCGGCTAGGCTGTTGTTTGATGCTGGGGTAGCAATGTGAACACTGGGGTATCAATATCAGTTCCCCACATAGAAAATATTCGTTGTATGAGATGCGTAGTTCTATACTCTGCATATATACACGCTGGAGGTGTATGAGATTTGCACCCTAATCGAGGTATCCGGACGGAACAACATTTTTTCCAATTGACAAAAACAAACTAAACAGGCTAAATAGTAAACTCAGAAATCAATAATTGAATTCAGAAATGAGTCACTAAAAAAATACCTTACAGGCCTAACAAATGATGCTAGTACTGACTACTCGCTCTGGAAGGCAACAAAGAAAATGAACAGGCCAACAGCTCACATCCCACCAGTGAAAACCAAAGAAGGAAACTTCGCAAAAAGCAGTCAAGAAAAAGCAAATACTTTTGCTGAGCATCTTAATACATGTGAAAATAAAATTGCTGAATAGTCTAACGACTAGGTGCGATTTCTTGAAGACATACAAAGGTCAGTCTTCGGGAGGTTTTTTAGATCGGGTTAAAGTCCCTCACTACTGCAGAAGGTTCCCTCGCGATAAAACCACTGCAATGTCTTTTGATGATTTTTCCTTCCAGCGAACCTCCACAAAAAAAAACATTTTTTCCGATTTGTTCGATATCGGAGAATTTTGTACCGAGGTAACCGCTTGGGCTTTGCATTTCGAGCAGATCTCCCGATGAAATGCAACGCACATTATCGCACGGCGGCTTAAAGTCAACAATTTTTTGAAAAGTACGCTTGAATCTCATCGAAGTTCTCTGATGAAAAATTGTTGCGGAATTCTTACAAAAATGGAAACCATCCCAAAATTGTGAGTTAAATTATAAATAAATTGGGTGTTTCCATAAACTTCGAAAATCTGCGCTAGTCCAATCGTCTTTCTTTTTTGTTGCATTAATGAACACAGTCATTCTGCAGAATGGGTGCAGGCTTGCTTAAGTACCTACCATTTTAAGAAGTCACTGAATGGTCATAAATCAGACAAAAAAAAAATGACCGCGAAAGAAGTTGTGCTCAATCTTAATTGTGGATTAATAATAAAGGAGAAGAATGGATCCACATTTTTATTGTCCTATACAATGATTTTTTTTTCTTTTTCCCAGAATTGAATTCTTTTTTCATCAGAATTCTTTTATGAATTACAAGCTTAGTTTTCGCAACAGCAGTGCAGTTTCTTCTTTCCTTAAAAAAATAGTTAAATGTTATTTGCAACACACAATTTATTAAAAATTTGCCAATAAAACTTTTATTATAGCACTTAAAATTTGTTTTCCTTATCTCCTGCGCTTTGTGCAGTCAAAAAAAAATGGATGCACAATCTGCCGAATGCTGATGAGACTTATGAAGTTTTTGAACATATCTTCTGCACTTCATTTGGGTCTGTTCGATCAAAAATCTGACTTTATGAACACGTCTAACGCAGATCTTGGTAAGGCAGACGTTTATGAAAACATCCATTATTTTGTGTACCTTACTACAACATAGTGCTTCAGAAAAAAAAAAAACACAAGAGCGCAATAAGAAATATTTTTTCAAATATTTTGTTATGTTCACTCACTTTTCACATTTATAAAATTACACAGCTGAGAGATTGTCAAACGTACGCGAATGTAAGTAAAGGGTTTTTCATTAAGAGCGCTACGAAAGTTTAAAAAAAAAAAAACAAAAACGGTTTTGGATATCAATGAAATTCTTTATTTCTGTGAAAGTACGTTCGATGCCATTATGTATGGAAGGCCAAGATCTTTTCGCAAAATTCGCCACAACGACGTCACAGAGATGCCCAACGCTTGAGTACGACGTGTGATAGACACATGTGGGCTTTCTTCAACTGAAGCCTCACCGGCAGCAATATTTTCGACACTACGGGCACTTCTTTGTCTTTCTGGCACGGGAACATTTTGTACTGTGCCTGTGGATTCAAATTTTTCCACTAGCCGCTCAATTGTTGATCTGCTAGGATGATTATGACGACCATAAATTGGACGTAGCGCTCTTAACGTTGAGGCCACTGACTCCTAATTTCGGTAGTAAATTTTAATAATTTCGACTCGTTGCTGGATCGTATATCTTTCCATCACGAAATGGCAATCCTTACTGAAGAGAAATGTCAAAAGAGCGGCAAGAAATATGGCGTCGTTTGCTGTCCCTGTCGCTCAACTTTTGTAGCGTCCCTGTTGAAAAAGCCGATACCTTCATTTATTTTGTCCCGCACCGGATATTTTGATGGTAAACTGAGTTCCGATCCGACTGACTTTCGTTTCGGAAATTCTTTTATCTAGTCGGGTATACAATTAAGATGACCACCAATTATTAGGGGCGACTCTTAAAGCCTCATGACTGTTTTTATTGGGGCTAACCCTGGTAGTAATCATTTTAGTAATCATCATAAATTGCAAAACTTATAATAAGTGCTAGTGCGAGACAGAAGGAGACAACGACACTACAATGCATACCTTGTCGGAATGAAATGCCTTGGTTTGGGACTTGGCTGAACTACTTATACACTGCCGATCACTGGGATGAGGCCATATATTTTGCAATCAATTTTCACTCTATACCCGTTGGAACCTGTCTGTAGCAGGATACTTTTACTACCTGTGAAATACTCGAAAAGCGTATAAAAAGATGCGCCACTAAGATCAGGCAATTGCGAATACATATTTCTTATCAGGAGTTCATATCATCGATTTTTTTTTTGCAAGTTTTGTAACAATATTCCTAACTCGTGGAAAAGAGTCGTTTTCATTTATCAAAAAAAAAAATGGATTCCGGAAAGACTGACAGCGACAGAAAGAGAAAAAATAAGTGCATTCAAGGAGTCCGCAATAAACCTGGGTCTCAACCAACATGCCTCTCCAATTAGCTATGTTTTTAGCTAACTGCCTCCGCGCTACTTAAGGCGATGTCTTCCTCTAGTTCGTCCGACGGCTGCCTGGGAATCGAAGACTCTGCGAGCCGGAGTATGGTGTCCATTAGTTCTACATGTCCTAGCCATCTTAATCGTCCAATGTGAGGTTTTTTTGACCAGCGGTTGAATCTTCGTCTCTATAGCCCGTCAAAGCAAACGTTTGATGGAGCATCGAGAATTCTCCGTCATCCTACTCAAACGGACGAGTGTGGGGGGCGGTATACCAAAACTAAACGTGGCTCTGTATAGTTCGTCTCTATAAATGCTGTCGTATGCGGCTTTGAAAACGATGAATAGGTGGAGGGTATTGATTTGGACTTTTTGGTTTTTTTTCTGGGATCTGCCGAAGTGTGAAGATTTGATCAGTTGTGGACTTTCCAGGCCCAAAACAACACTGATAAATGCCCATCAGGTTGTTGGTAAACGGTTTCAGGCGTTCACATATTACGGCAGATAGGATCTTGTAGGCGACGTTGAGAGCCGTCAACTACAGAGAAGCCTCTGTAGTTGACGCATTTCAGAGAGTCCGCTTTTTTCTGGAGCGGGCAAACGATGCTGAGGTTCCATTCTTTACGAATACTTTAATCCGACCAGATTTGGTATATGATATGGTGGATGTTACAAGTCATCTCCGCCGGCTCAGCTGGAAGGCTGTCATTTCCGACAGCCTTATTAAGCTTGAATTAAGATATTGCTATCCTCACTTCACTCAGGTCGGGTGGTGCAGTTTTCGCTGTTGTTGTCAATATTGAATGGTTCGTTCTGCCTGACAGCGGAATGTTGTTCGTCATCACCGTGTAACAGTCTTCAGAAGTGGTTCCTCCATATCTTCAGCATCGACTGTGTCCCAACTTCGATATTTCCTTGTTTATCTCGAAAGAATATTGTTCGAGCTCTTGCTTTGACATTTTACACTTTGGTAAGACTTGAGAACATCTTCCTCCATCCTGGAGTGGCACTTTTCGCACATTTTTCTTGTTTTTTTTCTGAATAGTCGGTGTTCTTCCCTTCTTCTCTGTACATCAGTTGCGGGTGATCTAATGGCTTGTTGGCATCGTTGCCATTGTCCTTCGACAAATTATTGGCGCAACAGACTCGTTGCCATGGGTACTGGCAGAGCTTTCTCACAACCATTGTGCGTGTGTACTTCTTGCACGATGGCGGGACCTGCTGTTTTATGCCGACTCCAACGGCGAATTTGAGGTAGCTTTTCTTGACAATTGATACTGCCCGGATGATTTGTCAGATCATCATTAGAGGAGGGCAAGTGAATAATCATTTAGGTGTGCTGGCTATAGTGACATTTTGTTCCGAAACGAAGTCAATTAGCCTAAGTTTGTTACCCAAAAGATATCTTCTCTTCCTAAATTTGTGTTAAAGTCTCCCAGCACGATTTTAACATCGTACTTCGGTAGTTGCTCATAGGGTTTGTCAAGGAGGTCATAGAATAAATCTGAAGCTATGTCATCTCTTACCTCCGTCGGGGCGTGAGCGCATATAAGGCTTATGTTGGCGAAATATGTTAATATATATAGTGCCTTGTTAGAATGCCTTCGCTAACATCTTGAAAACATAAGACTTTTTGCCTAAGTTTGGAACTTACAACAAATTTGAATATTCGCTGTTTCTGCTCACTATAACACAGTCCGTAGTAGATGTCATTCATTCATCCTCTTTCTGTCAGCCCATCCCATCGTATTTCCTGGATGGCCGTAATTTCTGATTTATTGTTGTTCAGGGCTTCTGCTGGTTTTTTGCCTGCTCCTGAATGTCGTTGTTCTTTTTTTGTTTAGCTGTGTCGTCAATAATAAAATCAGTCCTTTTCGAGTCTATAAGTTGCCTCGTAGAAAATGTTTTTTTTTTTCTATGGATGGGTACTTAACCCAAAGCCCAACTTCCAACCTGAAGGCCAGTCCCACATATTATATACTCCTAGGACGCTGCCGTTGGCCTTTCGGTTCAAATGCCAACATCCCTGTTCAAAATTTGCAAAAGTTTTCTTAAAGACAGATTACTATAAGTTGTGTTGGGTTACGAATATAGACATACAATTTTTTTATTGTAATGGTACCCTGAACACAATCGGTACACCCATTAGTTCTACTGCTACACAATGGAACTAACCGGATTAGACGATCTTTATTAACGGCCGCACTTGAGATTTGAAACGTTTTGCTCAACGAATGTTTGTAGAGCTTAACAAATGTATGCCTTGACGAGTGATATTTGAACGACCCACCAGAAAGATAGCTGCAGGACTAGACACAGGGTGTTTTCATAAACGTCTGCCTAACTAAGATCTGCGTTACACGTGTTCATAAAGTCAAAATTTTGATCGAACAGACCCAGATGAAGTGCAGAAGATATGTTCATATACGTCATGAGTCTCATCAGCATCTGGTAGATTGTGCATCCATATTTTTTTTAATGCAGAAAACGCAGGAAATAAGAAAAAAAAACAAATTTTAGGTGCGAAAGTAAAAGTTTTATTGGCAATTTTTTAATAAGTTATGTGTTTACAATAACATTTATCTCTTTTATGGGAACAAGAAGCTCCACTGTGATATGTGGCGAAAACTAAGCTATTAATTCATAACGGAATTCTGATAAAAAAAATAATTCAAATCTTGGAGAAAGAAAGAAATCATTGTAGAGGACATTAGAAAGGTGGATCCATTCCTCTCCTTTATTATTGCTTTACAATTCAGATTGAGCACAACTTCTTTCGTGGTCATTTCTTATTTTTTGTCTGACGTTTATGAACATTCTGTGACTACTTAAAATTGTACTTAAGCAGGCCTGCACCTGCAGAATGAGTGTGTTCATTAATGCAACAAAGAAGAAAGACGATTGGACTAGCGCAGATTTTCGACGTTTATGTAAACACCCATAGACTATGTAGCAACAATACGTGACACACAATACTAACATTAATGTTGTTACAGAGCACTTAATTGATTTTTAGGATAATCTATTAAAGTATGATGTTGCTGTCAAATCGTACGCATTTGTCATTATTAGCATTAGTGAGAATTGACAAAAAAAAGATCTTGACATAACTTGAACAGGAAAAACATGTTACGTATACGCCCAGTAAGCCTTGAGAAAACACTATAACGTGTGTAATAGGCTTTTAGTATTTCAACTGTGTTAAACTTTTAACTGAGTTGTAACTTTTAACTGAGTTGTAATAGGCTAAGAAGATTTTTGATAAGCGATAGTCTAAAAGATCAAATTTACCCTACGTAAGGTAAATACCTAATTGGAAATGGCACAATCCAGGCCACTTATTGACCAGGAGTGCTCTCTCAGTATGGTTATGCTGAGATCACTTATTATTACCATCATCTGTTTCCTCACAAAAACACTGCCCCATTCGATTCCACAAACGAAAGGACTGGGTCTCGTTAGCAATGACTGTCTGGGTTGTGGGGATAAAGAGGAGTAAAAGAGCAACCCCTTACTTTTTCTGTTCTTGTCAGGGGCTTTCCAATAAAAGACGGCTTCACATTGGTAATTTCTTCGCTGATAACCTAAATAAGATGTTCATAAACATAGGCAACTTACTTCACTTTATAAGAACCTCGGGATGGTTAGGAAAGGTAAACAAATAGAGGAATGAAGATGAATCCATGTGCTATCATAGCAGACCTGTATGAACTAAGTGTGCGTGCGATAAAATGCAGCATTTTACACAATTTCATGCTTACTTCTCACCATACAAGAATCACCAATTATCAACCTGCAATTGGTGTGCTTTTTCGTATTTTAATGTTTGGCAACTCTTCCCCAAGCCAAGAGAATTACCGAATCCTAACCTTCAGGTTCGATACGATCCGAAGCTCCAGTTTAAGGATCAAGCAATACCGGATGACAGAGCGCTTGTTCTGAATAACTCGAAGCAACGTGCCCAGGTTCGAAGAGGATATAAGGCTGCCTAATCTCAGCCAGAGACCCTATACGTGACGGGATCCCTCTAACTAATTTAGTAATAATTTATACGTTCAATATCTTTATTCCTGCAGTTTCTATAAAATTTTACTTTCCTTTCGTCATTCGAAGGGTGTCCTAAAATGCATGCAAGATTTGAACTTGCCGCCATTTGTGTGATTATGTGTTGAGAACCCAAAAAAAATTTGTGTGAAAGTCTAGGGTTAGTAAAATGAATATATTTAAAAAAAAAATAAGGAAAGTTAGGCTGCAACAGTTCGAACGAAAGCATTCAAGCCCTTAAGTTCATTATCACCTTAATGTTATTGTAAATTCTCGAAACTGACGCGTCGACATTTAATAACGTGTACTCTCTAGCTTCGGCGATCAGAATATCCACCGTAGATCAAGTCATTCAATCCCAATCCATAAAGTTCTTTTTATTGGGATATGTTGATTCATAAACGTCGAAAATCTGCGCTAGTCCAATCGTCTTTCTTCGTTGTTGCTATAATGAACACACTCATTCTGCAAAACGTGTGCAGCCCTGTCTGAGTACAATTTTAAGCAGTCACTAATTGTTCATAAACATCAGACAGAAATCAGAAATTGCCGCGAAAGATATCCTGCTTAATATTATTTGTGAATTAACAACAAAGTAGAAGAATGAATCAATTTTTTAAATTAATATAGCACAGTCCTCCACAAAGTTTTTTTTCCCTTAGAACTGAAATTTTGTCCAGCAGCTTCTTCTTCCCTTAAAAATTATAAATTTTGTTTTAAACCAACTATTTATTATAAACATACATACAACTATGGATATGGATGCACAATCTGCCAAATGCTGATGACACTTATGACGTTTATAAACATATCTTCTGCAATTCATCTTGGTTTGTTCGATCAAAAATCTAACTTTATGAACACGTCCAACGCAGATATTTTATGAAAACACCCAGACTTGAAAGTCTATGCGGAAAGAAGCCCATTCGCACTTGTACATTAAGAAAAAAGATTTAACGCTGCATCAATGAAATTCAGCCATATTTATGGAAAATGGTCATGGAAAATTTCGACAAGCGTGGTAATGTACCGGCGAAGATGTGGAGGCCACTTCACCGTTTTGCCTTGCCATCAATAAAATAAAAACTTGACATCACACAACACTTATTGCATCCCCAGATTTGAGTTGGGTGTACTCTGCTTGATGTATTTGGGTCTATTAATAATCCTCTAAAATCTGCGCAAGTACTATCGGAGTTTTTTAAAACCCACACTTAATTTCTGCAGTCAAAATATAGGCTAAAGTTATGGCGTTTTCCTTTGGTAAATCTAGATTTTGATCTGAAATTTGATCTTTTTTGCTACCAATGGAACAAGATTTCGGATAAATTTTGTTTTATCTTTGTATTGTTGTAACTTCGTGTCTGTGAATTAAGTGACGGTGTAGCTGTCAAGTTTCAAGACACACAGGTTTCTTGTTTTTGATTTAATTTATATTTCATATCGAGCTGCTATAGTTTTAAGGAAAAAGAATAGTTTTTCACAACCGAAATAATAAATAAATCAAAACGAAAGTCATTTTAGTCAAACTGACAGCTATCATTTGTATTATAGTGTTAGTGCAAGAAGGGGTTAATCTGCCGAAAAATCCAGATTCGCAAAATTCTGAGATCAAAAATAAAATCAATTTGTTTGACCAATGAAACACAAAAACTGTCATAATCGACAAATTTTGACAGATCTAGATACAAAAATAGATTTCTTTACCAAAGGAAAACGCCATTAGTACAATTTTAATGAAAACATCGTTCAGAAGCGTTAAAGAATGAGTTCTTCCAAACTGGACATATAAAAACATTGATAAAATATTGAAATACTGTTTTTGTTTAAATATACATTTTAGTCAAATCGCACTTGCTCTGCAGCAATCTAACCGAAACACACGCATTTTTTTTAAATGACGTTTATGAATTCAGCCTTTATAACTTTTCTATACGACAAAGGGGACATTTGGTGTACATGCGGATTATTGTTGTGAGCAGATTCCTTTTTGTCCGCAATTGTCCTTCAGCGATCATCTTAGCCCTTCAGATTTAACATCGAACTTTCTTTCTCGTGTGATGTCGGACTTTTAAAAGATAAGCATATGGTACAAAAGTAAACTTAGATTTTTCAAATAGGACCTTAGCTTTACTGCGTGGACTTTCCCCATTATTCTCAAGCACCTTTTGCTGTACGGCTTCTATTTAGGTTCACGTTTGGTTAACAGTAGGTCAGTTCCAATGTCTTCACGTCTTTGGTGGTGATGCTACACAAATACAAATTTTTGGCGCAACAGGCCCGAGCTTTCTCACAACCATTCATGTGTGCGTGTGTACTTCTTGCACGATTGCGGGACCTACTGTTTTATGACGACTCCGAACGGAGAATTTGAGATAAGCTTTTCTTGACAATTGATACTACTCGGATGACATATAAGATAATCACGAGAGGGGGGGCAGTGAAAAATCATTTTAGGTGTTGCTACGGCGGGGAAGCGAACCCAGACCTTCTGCGCGGCAGTTCAACGCACTAACCATCGCGCCACTGAGACCGGTGGTGATGCTTTAGTCTTGAAAATACTTTATCCCAGAACTTGCCATCAAAACTTTTGATACTCATGACCCATCCTTCTTGGAACGTCCCATCACCCAAACTTGGAAAAGTAGGGGTAACTACTTCCCCGAGCTTATAGCATAAAGGGTTTTTAGTTATCTGCATCATTCAATATACTCCAACACCAAAACTTACGATGTTAAAAACCCTCTCATTCATAAGGCTATTGTCTGGTTGTGTTTTTCTTCAATAAATTGTTTTGAAGTGATAAAAAACCTTACAAAGAACCTTCTCTTGCTAAAATAAAACCTTACGGACGATCCTTCTAACATAAATGTATGTTTTTGTTTGCCCTAAATGTATAACCACACTTTTTTCGCAATCGTGCATTAAGTCACCCTCCTACAATTATAATCGCTTGTTGAACCTGTAGGGCCCATCCTTCCTATCAAATGGTAAACGAAAAACAATTCGTTTACAATAATAAACAACAACAGCCATCACCACTACAACTATCCAGCTAAGTCGTAGTTTCGTTTAATCTTTCGACAAAAAACGAAAAGAAAACGTTCCCGCTCAAGAATATTTTGAAAGTGTGCTACAGCCACCCCATGTACACAAGTGTAAAACAAAACCCCAATCAACTAGTCGGCTCTAATCGATTAATCAGAATAAAAATAACCATATAACCGTTGCTTCGTTGTTTACCCCCAACTGTCCGGCGGAGGCACACACATTTGTGTGAGAGCGGTGCGCGGGCGTCATTGGGGCTGTATAAATGTTTAATGAAACGCGAAATCATAACAGAAAATACTATAAGCCCGCCAAACTAGCGACACACGCGTGAGTGAGGAACACGACCCTACACATTAGGCAACGCTTAGAGTGTGGTTGTTGTTTTCTATTCTTTTTTTTTTGCTGCCTTGTCCAAGGTCTGATTAATCTGGTTTCTGAGAAGAGCCATTCATATGAACAAGATTCCCATGTCGTCGTTATTGAAAACTGAAAAGTATCTAGCACAACAAATACTTTAGTAACTGTGAAGTCTTGGCAAGACTTTACGAAATTGATAGGATTGGCTGTAAAATTTCGGACTAGCTCGCGCTCTCACAATCACAACTAGATGCGACTTCAAGATTACACATGACTATCTGTGACGTCAAAACGGCCACCGACCATGTTCCGTCATAGTTTTAAGTTTTTCCATATTCTATACGTCTAGGTGTTTGAAAGGCGACGTGTCATTGGAAGACTTATCATTATCAGCCCCATAGAAAGTGAAAATAATTGTAAGTCAGTCGTTCCGGGAAACATCGCCTCACCAAGGCGTGTCCATAATCCGAATACCATAACTCCAGCTCGCAGATACGTGCTAGAATTTTTAATCAAAGACAACGAAACCCAGAAGCAGCAAAAAAAAAAAACAAAAAAAACTTAGAATTTTATTTTGCACTCGAAATGCATTCAGATAGCTAATTGCGATTCGGATTCAAATTTTGCGCTGATAAAGTTCGGTGCGCGACATGTTTGTTAGCACAATTAACTCTTCTGTTGTTGGCATAGTGGTGGTGGCGGTGGCGGTGCGGGGCTATAGTGTGAGTCTCGTATGTTTGTAAGTGTGCGAAGAATGAACGCGCGCGCTTAACTCGAAGCCTCGCACATAGTCGAAGTTGATAATGGAGGAGCTGGATGGGGTTTGGTGGAGCAGCATACTGGAGTAGAGGCGGGTCAGTAACTACTGTGATTCATAGTATAAGCGGAAGATTTACGATCCAGATAAGGAAACGCTCGGGCTCGCGTTTGCCGTTGACGACGACCGATGGATTTCTGTGTACGAGTGCGTACATCCTGGGATTCCACATTTTATGAGTGTGGAACAATATAAAAGCGGCAATGATGTCGATTTGTTTACTTTTTGTTGTTGTCGACTGCTGGTTTCAATATTTGAATAGTACGTGCACGATGTTGGGCTTGGGGTGTGGGTTTTCGAAATGCCATGTCATGCTTCCGGAATTTCCCTTGGATGTTTCACTCTGTGGTTGGATATGATAGGTTTTGCATTGATTAACATAAGGTTTGTTCCCATATATTTGAGGTCTCAAACTCTCAAATTTCTTGGAGCGGAGGTAAGTTCTGGAACGCGGTTATGTAAAACACAATTTGGTAATCATTTATCAGTTGATTTACCTCGTAAGAAACAAATGACGATAAATGCCAAAGTGATACATAGAAGTTCATTGAAATTTTCAAGAAACCAGTTGACATTTTCTGTTTTTTTTTTAAGAAACACAGAAAACACAGAAAGTTAGAAATTGAAAAGAAGTTTTTTTTAGGGCTAGTCCTCTCCCATTTGGCTTATCCGATATAAATGAATTAAATAAAATTCGGTAAGAATTTGTAAAAATCTTGTTGAATGATTTGGATAACAAAACAAAACTCAATAGACGCGTTCTTTTTCTTCTTGCCAAATATTTCTACGTAATCAGCAGTAGACCTTATACTTTAGTTCTAGTAAGCCACATTTACATGAAAAAAAAACAAAACATAGGAGAAGGCTACATTCGTTGTGGTAATCGTATAATACCCTATCGCAGACTATGCCGTTTGAGATGTTCTGGTGTATGTACCCGTACTATATTAATTTAACTGATTCTTACTGACTTTTACTACAGAAATGTATTTGCGAACAAAAATTAAGTACGGGAACGTTAGCGAAAACTTCCAACCACTCGACCTAACTAAAGTGAGGATTACAATATCTAAACTTGAGTTTAACATGGATTGCGGAAATAACGGCTTTTCCGTCGAGCTTTATCTTACTTACTCAACCGGCTGTAAGATTTACCTCTCATAAGCAAATTTTGGTCGGATGAAAGTATGTCTGAAAAATGGAACCTCAGCATCGGGGTCATGATTCACAAAAACGGAGACCTTCTGAGCTGCGCCAACTAATGACATTGCCTAGAAAATTCTATCTGCATTTATGTGTGAAGGCCTGTAACCGTTTACCAACAACATGATCGGCCATTAGCAGTGTGGTTTAAGGTCAGCAATGTCCACTACTGATCGAATCTTCACCAGATCCTGGAAAAAATCCAAGAATTTTAAATCGGTAATCATCACCTACCTATTGATTTCAAAGCCATTTATAGAGGCGAACTATAGAGGGCATTGTTTAGTTTTGGTATACCGCCCAGACTCGTTCGTCTTTGCAGGATGATGACGGACAATTCTTGCTGCTCCATCAGGGTCGGAAAAGACCTTACCGACACAATCGATAGCAAAAAGGATTAACGCTAAGCGATGCACTGTCATATGACTTTTTTGGTCCCATTCTTGAGAGGATTCTGCAAAACGCTCGATCCAGCACCAGAAGCACAATCTTCAATAAATCGGTGCTACTACTAGCACACGTCGACGATATTGACATCATTGGTCGGACTCAACGTGATGTCATAGCCACGTTTGTCAACTAGAAACGACACACAACTTAAACTATTGGACAAAACTTCGCCATTCACAGATATAACTTCAAGGTAGTACGAGACTACGCTATTCAGGCTTATCGCGAATATATTTTCCAAGGAAACTGTTTCCATTCAGCAATCTGATTTACATTGCTGACAAGGTAAAAACTTCCGGGAAAATTAATTCGCGATAGGCCTGCTCAACTCTAACAACAACAAAATAAAGTCAGAAATGAAAAGACTCTTGCCAACCCCTGTTTCTTCTGGCTACGAATATAATTTCGTAGTAAAGCTAATACTCGAACTACTAAGGAGATCCAATAAAAGACCCTGATCATCGCAATACTGCTTTACGACGCTGAAGCATGCTATCAAAATGGGATGAAGAAATCCTTGGTCGATTTGAGAGAAAAAATCTTCGAAAAATCTTCGGACCCGTTTGTGTTGATAGAGAAGAAGATTCAACTTATAACTATACGAGCTTTACAGCGACATACACCTAGTAAAAAAAATCGGCAAAGAATTTTTCGTGCTAAAAGGATTTAATTTTGATCACACCTGTTTCGCTAAACCGAAATAGCATCGGTTTCCTAGGGATAGTTTTCGTCGCATCTCCGGTCAGGTGTCATTCGTGGGATTGATGTTAGGAGGTAAATAAACTAATTAACTACCTCAGACCAAAATTGTGCGTCGATAAGTCTTTGTTTGTTGATTGATTGCGTAAACTTTGTCATGTCCTAGGTAACTACAAGAAAGTCACGTTTCGCCCCTTCAACAATTGTCGTAAATTTGCTTCCACAGCGACACGATGGAAGTGACCAATGATGTCGATATCGATTGCGTACCCTAGTAGCTAAACGTAAACGTAAGCCGTAAGCATTATCTGTTCCAGTATGAGGCTGAAGAAATCGCATTACATCGCATCTTCTTGTTGGAATCCGGTACAAGATGAGCTGTTCCCAAACTGAATGTCCTTGCATCGCGTGTTCTTCAGTGTTAGCAAACACAGCTGATCTGTTTTGCTGAAATGCCGAATTCCGCAATCGCTTTGTGAAGCTTTGATGAAAAGATGATTTGTCTCGACTTGAAATTCGTTGGTCTTTTCCAGGATTTGCCTAAGTGTGAAAATTTGATATATGTTCGATCTCGTACGTGCTGATAAGTGTGTTGCAGAAAGGCTTAAGACGTTCACACAGTACTCCTGATAGGATCTTATATGCGTCATTTGATAGAGATATGCCTCGGTAGTTGATGCAAGACATCAGGTCGCCTTATTTTCATCCATCCAAATTGTGTTGGTGGCTTGGTGCATGCACACTTCTATGGCACCTCCTCCGTATTTAAAGAGTCCATCAGAACTGCTTCCGGTCCATCGGGGTTTTTACTGGGAGGAGCCTTAACTCTTCCTTGACTGAAGATGTGCCGGTTATTTCAATATTTGCTCTATCACCCTCTCGACATTATGCCCATTAGGAACTCTCCGATTCCCCTGACCTTTGTGATCTCTTTTTTTTCGCAGGATTCTATTGTCCCTTCTTCTGGCTCGATAATCTTCAATTGTTAAGAAAAGCTTATTTCAGCGGCTAGGATTCGGCATAAAACAGAATGTCTCGCCAAGGTGCAAAATTTTTATACACTTGGTGTGACTATTGGAAAAGATTATAAAGCCATACAAATGAAACATTGAGAACAAAAAACAGAAAATTTTGTTCACCAGCCTTATGGTACGGGCAGTGTGCACGTGCATACATAAAAAACGAGATCCAAATATATTGCGGGCTGTGCCAGTACGACCCGCCATAGAACAATTTTCTTGTATGCAGTGCATCATCTGTATGTCTTTATAATCTCTGCTGTTAGGGAGGATGGATGAGTGCACAGCGGAAAGCCTCTTATTCAGTTGTTCCGGATCTCCGGCTCCCTAAGGCAAGTCTTTTTTCTACACCATTCGTAGCTTCTTCTCGTTGGACAGCCGGGCTCTGAATTATACTGCAACGAGAAAATGCATTTCAACTTCTTTCCAGATTAAATTGGAAGAAAAATGGCGCTTTTTTCTTGGGTTAGCAAAATGCCTCTCCAGTTAGTCTGGTCAGAAGCTTCCTACAGCTACGCACTTCAAGTTAAGGTCGGTTTTTACTTTAATTAATAGCACAGCCAAGATATAAAAAATGCCTTACTAGTTCAATGATATAGCTGAACTGTCCATTGTGACTATCTGTCCAAATCGTCTGTGTTGTCAGGTCCTATCATAATCCCAGCATCGACTTTCTTCTCGACATGAATAGAAGGACAACCTGGCAGCTAGCGCCACGATTAAAATGATTAAAATTTTAATTTATTACATATAATTTCAATTATAATAAATAATAATAGAAGTTTACAAGCTCCGTCCATTTTATGGTCGACATAATCGTCCATCAGAGCAATTAATTCGGTTGACCATGGATCGTTTTCGCACTACATTTACTTTAAGTGATAATACGCATCCGCAGAGACGTCGAACAGTGCGCACCGAAGAAACAATTGCCGCTGTAAAGCAAAGTGTTGAAGAGGACCCGAACGATTCGATTCGCCACCGTGCACAGCAATTGGAGCTTTGTCCATCAACTTTATGGAAGATATTGCGCAAATATCTTGGCTTACGACCTTACAAGATCCAGCTTGTAGAAAGAATAAAAGCCGCGAGGCCATACAATGCGTCGTGATTTTGGTGTTGTTTGATGCTAATTTTCATCGCAAAATTTTGTTCAGTGATGAGGCTCATTTTTGGTTGAATGGCTACGTCAACAAGCAAAATTGCCGCATTTGGAGTGAAGAGAATCCACATTAGACCCCCTGAGACGCCATTACATCCACAAATAATGACTGTTTGGTGTGCTCTATGGGCTGGTGGAGTCATTGGGCCATACTTCTTCTGAAATTATGCTGGAGAGTCAGTTACCTTTAATTTAGACCGGTACAGAGCCATGATAGCCGACTATTTTATTCCCGAATTGGATGGCATGAATGTGGATGAGATCTGGTTTCAACAAGACGGCGTTACATGCCACACAATGCAATGTCACAATCGATTTATTAAAGGAAACATTCGATGAGGGTATAATTTCGCGGAAAGGACCTGCCAATTGGCCACCAAGATCGTTTGATTTGACACCATTTCAACAAACCAGAAACCAGAATAGTAAGGGGACTTGGAAGCCAACATTCGTGGCTTTATTGCCGACATACGGTCTCAAATGCTCGAAAAAAGGTTGAAAATTTGACCTCTAGACTTGGCTTTATTCAAACCAGCCGCGGCGGCCACATGCCCGAAATTATATTTAAACATTAATGGCAAACAAATTATCCTTCCAATAAAGCCAAACTGAAGGACACTAAAATTATTCTCTTGTGTTTAATTTCAATTCAAAGTTCTATATCTAGCCCTTTATATTTCAAGCTTTTGGCTTCTAAATATAATATACAGCTTGCTCAAACTGTTTACCTGAAGTAAAAATTGTTTTTCACATTTCAGATTGTTCATGACATGTAACACTGCGATAGTTATTTATAATCCCAATTATGATATACTAGGTCTGAAAAATTTATTGGTAATATACCTAGTCCTGCCATAAGTTCTGTTACACAATTTCCATCGCTTATTGCAAACAACTTCTTGCGGGAATAGAACCGTTAACTTTTTTTTCGGAACGCATGCATTGTGTAGTAAAGAAAACTAGCCAGTTTGGTTTCAGCTTGCGATCTGCTAACATGGAGTGGGGCGTTAAAAAAAATCGAATCGCGATAATTGCGTTGCATAAGTGCGGGAAGAGTGCTGGCAAATTTTCGAGTTGCTAAAACCACTCGGCATATCGAGAAATTTCGTTTATCGGGCTATTGATCGTTTCTCCGAAATGTCCAGAGTCGATGACAGGCCAAGAAGTGGTCGCCCATGCGTCGTCCGTACAAGTGCGGTAATGAAGGCAATGTGTGAGCGAATTCGGAGAAATCCCCTTAGAAAATAGAAAATAGAAAATAATGTCCAAGGAGTTGGAGATATCAACCAGATCGATGTCAAGGTTGATTCGGGACGATCTCCATATGAAAGCCTATCGTCGGTCCACTGGTCATCTCTTAACTCCCCAACTGAAAAAAATCATCAATCAACATTCCTGGCTTCATAGCAGCTGAAGATTGGCCCTCGGGGAGTCCAGATCTGAATCCACTGGATTATGGTTTGTGG
The DNA here is from genome assembly GCA_949824845.1 of Rhingia rostrata. Lineage (NCBI taxonomy): Eukaryota > Metazoa > Arthropoda > Insecta > Diptera > Syrphidae > Rhingia > Rhingia rostrata. The sequence continues at coordinate 21,804,300 of OX463757.1, forward strand.
TCAGAACTGGAAAACATGGCCTGCAAGACTCCCCACAGAAATTTGGAAAGCCTGAAAACAGCATTGACCAAAGCAGCGTCCGAGATATCCATGTATACCGTGCGTGTCTCGATAGTTTGTGTGTCTCGTTTGAAGGCTTGTGTGAAAGCAAACGGCGGCCATTTTGAATGAAGCATTTTTTTTTCAAATAGCCAATAATGTGGGCTAATAAATAAAAAAAAATTAATTCGATATGTTTACTCGTTTTTTTTCTATGGGACTTTGAAGTTGTAACAGAACTTATGGCAGGCCTAGGTACTTATAACTTAGTTTAAGGTGACGTACTTAAACGTCACAATGCGGTTGATGATGACGAACTAGTGGAAATGAATACCACTTATGCGCAAAAGCTGAACACCGATTTGGAGTTCTCAATGACTATCGTTTATATCTATATAAAACAACACTAACTGTGTTTACCCATTTCATTGGGATTTTTACGAATTTCAAGGAATTTTCTAACCAATCCCTGATCGTTACTGCTTATCAACACGTAAATATCTACGTGCTGTACATCTTGGTAGATATTCCAAAAAATGCTTTAAGTGATCGTTCAAGATAAAACAATAGATGAAATGGGATTCTGATTGTCTTATCTTTTGGGTGGTGACACTTAATTTAAAACCTTTATCGGCTTAAGAATACCCTAGAACCTAGATAGTCAATTAATCTTGCGCAATATTATCTACTCAACAGCTTTTAACAACAAAGTGAGAGTTTTTGTTCGACTTGGTGATTTGATTTTTTTTTTATTAAGCACGATATTTAATGCTTAGTTGATGTGTTATTGCAACAGATTTATAAGAGTCTCAATATATACGTAATAAATCTTCTAATTTCCTGGTTCCATGCATACTAGCAAGTGTTGATAGTTGCATAAACCCTTATCGGGTGCATGAATGCAAGTGAGTTCTTTGTGTTTTATTGGAAATTCCGATTTTATGAATTCCATCATCTTGGAGTTTCATGTAAGTCGTATCGAAAGTGGGGACTTACATAGAATTTTAGTGATATGCATTGCGCAATGATGGTTAGCATGCACACTTCACACCACAATGACTTAACAAAAGAAGTCTCTACCTTGTGATAAGGCAGATTGTGAAAGCATTGTCATTAACTCGATAACCTCCAAAGACCAACTGGATTTACTTTCTCACGCCACTCAATTGGCGAATGAAAAGCCTTCGAATAGCCAGATTTGATAAGATATCACGAAACGTTTTAGATTGGAAATAGAATAGATTGCTCTTGATCAATTCATGTTGTAGCTAGTGGGAATAAATTTGAGAGTGGGAATAAATTCTCTAAGAAAGATATAAATTAACAAAAAGCTACCAGAACTCATTTTATCAAAATACAGGACAAATAATTATTTCATTTTCCATTATTTGTCCATTTAAAAAACCATTGCAACGAAGCAACTAATAGCCTCAGAGAGAACTGATTTTATTGTTGATGACCTTGCTAAACGAAAAAACGACGTTTTCGTATCTGCACCTGGAATGTGAGAACATTAAACAGAAGAGGTGCATACGAACAACTAATGGAAGCCCTAAACTGCTATGAAGCAGACATTACTGTCACCCAGGAAATACGATGGGATAAGCCGGGCAAAAAGAGAATGGAAAACTGTGACATCTGTTACGGGCCGTGGTATAGTGGGCAGAAACAGCGACTATTCGGATGCGGATTTGTTATAAGTGCCAGACTTAGGCAAGAAGTCTTAAGTTTCCTAGACATTAGCGAACGCAATGTATCAATCCGCCAAGTTTGCCAACATTAGCCTTATATGCGCTCAAAAGATGATATAGCTAAGTATTGCTTCTATGAGCTCCTTGAACCTATGAGCGACTACCGAATAACGATGTGAAAATCATACTGGGAGATTTTAATGCAAAGGTAGGAAGAGAAGCCATCTTTAGCAGTATTGTCGGAAAACATAGCCTACACGACAACACGTCTGGTAACGGACTTAGGCTAATTGACTTTGCTACGGAACGAAATGACACTATAGTCAGCACACGGCTTCCTCACCTTGATATCCATAAGGGGACATCGGGGTCTCCAGATCAACGAAAGGTCAACCAAATCGACCACATTGCGATAGAAAACAGACATCCATCCAGTATTTTGGATGACCTTGCGGATAACAAGCCCGCCACAACAATCCAGAAACACTGAGAAAAAATTAAATGTCGAAAGACTGCAATCGCAACGCGTAACCGTTAACCCCATACCACCAGCATCGAATGTCGAAGAACTATGACAACGATGGCAACGAGCCATTAGATCAATGGCTCGTTGATGTGCTAGGTTTCTCGCGCCCACCAAAAAGAAACTCTGGTTTGATGGGGAATGCCGACATTTGCTCGCAGCCAAGAACGAGGCCTACAAGACTCAGCTGAAAGTGAAGACGAGAGCTGCCATTGAGCTCTATAAGCAAAGGACCGCGATGGAGAATTCTCGTTGCCTCATCAGAATCGACAGAGAAACGACCTCAGCTACAGATGCGATACCAAAAAAGGACTTTGGCTATGCAATGCGCTGTCATGTGACTTCTTTAATTCGATTCTTGAGCGGATTGTGCAAAACTGCCGAGCCAACACCAGAGGCACAATTTTCCACAAATCGGTGCAACTAACGTGATGTCATAGCCCCGTTTGCTAGTATAGGGAAAAAAGCGGCAAAAATGGGTTTAGCAGTAAATGAAGGCAAGACTAAGTGTATGCTGCCAACACGAAAGGACACACAGCATCGACGATTTGGACAGAACGTCACCATAGACAGATATAACTTTGAGGTACCTCGGATCCGCTATTAACTCTCGTCGGAAATTAAAAGAAAAATTACTCCTGCCAACCGCTGTTTCTTCGCGCTAAGAAGGCAATTTAGTAGAAAAGCCCTTACTCGAACTACTAAGGAGATCCCTGTGTATGACCCTCACCATCCCAGTCCTGCTCTTCGGCGCTGAAGCATGAGCCGTATCAAAAGCGGATGAAGAAATCCTTCGTCGATTTGAGAGGAAAATTCTTCGAAAAATCTTCGTTGCGTTGACGGGCTTTGGACACGATGATTCAACCAAAAACTAAACGAGCTGTACTGCGACCCTAGTAAAAAAAAATCCGGATTGCAGATGTAGAGCAAAGATTGAATAATTATGACAGAGCGGAGACCAATACTGCGGCTCGCAGATTCTTCGATTCGCAACCAGACATCGGATGCAGTAGAGGAAGAACTCGCCTTAAGTGGCGCAAATACAAATACAAATTTTTGGCGCAACAGGCTCATTAGTACCCAGGACCGAGCTTTCTCACAACCATTCATGTGTGCGTGTGTACTTCTTGCATGATGACAGAGCGGAGACCAATACTGCGGCTCGCAGATTCTTCGATTCCCAACCGGACGTCGGGTGCAGTAGAGGAAGAACTCGCCTTAAGTGGCGCAAATACAAATACAAATTTTTGGCGCAACAGGCTCGTTAGTACCCAGGGCCGAGCTTTCTCACAACCATTCATGTGTGCGTGTGTACTTCTTGCATGATGGTGGGACCTCCTGTTTTATGCCGACTCCGAACGGCGAATTTGAGATAAGCTTTTCTTGACAATTGATACTACTCGGATGATTTGTCAGATCATCACGAGAGGAGGGCCAGTGAAAAATCATTTAGTTGTTCCTACGGCTGGGAATCGAACCCAGACCTTCTGCGCGGCAGTTCATCGCACTAACCACCGCGCCACTGAGCCCACAAGTGGCCCTTAAGTGGCGCGCCCAAGTAGAAACCGACCTCAACCAACTAGGAGTGTGCAAATAAAAGCATTTAGCTAAGGACCAGGAATTCTTGAGAGGCATGTTGGTTGAGGTCCAGGTTCAATCCGGACTGTGGCGCCACTTACCTAAGTTAGTAAGTATACATGAATGTTTGGCGGGTAACTTTCCTTTGAGAGTTCCTGCTATTATAGCGCGGTTTGGTATTATCGGGCCAAATCCAAGCGTTTAGTTCTTTGAAGATGCTGCAATGAATTTGTTTCGTCAAAAATAAACGTTTTTTAATGTTTTCGCGACAACAATTTTCGTTTCAACCGCGGGAGTAACCAGATCTTTGCGTAGATCTCGTTCCTTATGTACCACGGCGCATTCAAGAATGATCTAAACATTGCGTTTTCAAAAGTTTGTGAGATATTTAAATTCGTTTCGATGGTACAACCATGTTGTATACCAGACATCAAAGCCGGTTTTAGCACTAGCTTGTATAATAGTAGCTTGTTACCAAGGTAAGGTTTCAAGTATTTTCCGAGCAACCAGTGCAGTTCTCTTTATTTATTTTTAAGTTTTTCGCATTTCTTTTCAGGTTGGGTACGTTTTCCCCAAGACGAAATCTTCTAACCCAAAATCCACAAACAAAAATCTTCAGGAACAAAATTCCCAAAGAGAGAACGCCCAGGGCTTTAATTTTCAATCCAAAATCACCAAAAGATTGATGTTCAAGTAGTGAATCATGCGATTAAAATGGGATACAGGTATTATACACACGCGCAAAATCCCCAAATGCTAAAAACCACACATTTTGTAAAATACTTCCTCCTCCGCACATAATCCCCAAATTTAAAATCCCCGAAATGGCACATTGTTTGGTGATGATGATGTGGGTACATACATTTACATGTAAGGCATTAAAACAATCCTGGTTTGTCTAATGGTTTTTTTTTTGAGATTTCGTAGTTGTCCCTTTATTTCGACAGATTTCGCTTCATTTGCAAAAGGGAATCGAACCCTCATTAGAAATACAGGCAAACCGTTTATATGTTTATGAAAAAATCTATATGAATCGATTTGCTCTCGTTACGTGCAATCCGCCAGGACCTTGTCCATTTATTTACCTCGTGGGGAGCGTTTTTAATTTCATATTTGTTTCCTTTATTGTTGTGCAAACTGCTAGTAGTATCGTTAGCACACGTGACAACTATTGTTTCGTCTGTTTGTGGGATATTACGCGTAAATAGGACGTACAAGACTGGTCCAAGAATGCTTCCTTGGGGTACTCCTGCCATTATTTCTTTGCGTTTCCAAGTTTCACATGGAGAAGTCTATGCTTCAGATACGATACGAGGATTTTATCTAATTGTTTAGGCAGAACTTGTCTTAATTTGTATTGAAAGTCTCTTTGCCAAAACTTGGCAAAAGCTTGCCAAACGCCAAGAAATACGGCTAAGCTAATTTTCTTCGAAAGCTTTCTCAATTACATGAGAAATTCGATGTACTTGGTCAACAATCGACCATCAATTTGGGTTTATAAGTAAACATTATAAACCCAAATTGATGGTCAGGTGAGAGGCGTTTCCGATCAATTACTGATCAATGCGGTGTAAGCAACCGAGTAATATCCTTTCAGAAAGTTTTGAAACTATTTGGACAAGTGTAGTAGGTCTGTAAAATTTTATTTCATTCGGTGATTTTACTGGTTTTAGAACCTTAATCACTTCCGCGACTTTCTGTTGCCTGGCCTTATCCTGGAGCCTTTTTAGGCTTAAGTTTACACTATTACTACATATGTAATTTTGGGTTATAGTGTCGAATACATTTATGTTTTGATCTTGGGATGGACCATCAAAGGGCTTCAATGTTTCCTCCATATGTGCGGCAAAAGCGTCTGCTTTATCATTACCGCTTTTTGAATCACTAATAGTTATGAATTACCTTAATTGGTGCCACAGCGTTTTTTGGACATTTTATGACTCTGACTGCTTTAGTTAGTCAATAATTCGTTTTTTTTCCAGCGGGTTTTGCAGATAAGTTTCTACTGGATGGTTTTTAAAATTTTCATTCGAATTTTATAGCAAGTTACTCAACCGATTCAGATGTGTTTTACTTTGTGGAGCACGACTTTGTTGCCATCTTTTACGAGCTAATGTTTCCAGTCTTACCAAACCTTTTCTTTCCCGGGGGTACTTAATTTCACTTCATTGATGACGTGGTTGGTAAGGATCATGTATGACGGTTCTTGCATTGCAGATGTTTATTGACTCTGTTTATAAAATGCTTTAACAAGTGTGCTGAGGATTTCGTTAAACTCTTCTGCTGTAATTGTTCCTGAAATGAAACTTGGGATCACCTGCGATTCTTAGATGAGCTAGAGATTTTTAGGAAAGGTGTCCGCGGTATAGTGGTAAGATGATCACCAGTTTAGAGGAATATTGTGCATTCGTTACTTGTTTACTTATGTGTCTGTTCTGGAATGAAATTGGGCCTCAACTAACATGTACCTACAACTAGCTTGGTCTTTAGCGAACTGCCTCACTGTTCGAGTGAGGGCTTTACTGCTAAATTACCTTCTTAGCCCGTTAAAATTCTAAAAAAATTATCAGAGTTAATAGCAGAGTCGAGGTAGACTAAGTCCCCTACTACCTTAAAGTTATATCTACCAATGGTGACGGTCTGTCCAATTCGTCGACGTGGCATGTCTTTTCGCATTGACAGCATATATTGGGTTTTTCAACAGGGACGCTACAAAGTGACAGGGACAGCAAACGACGCCATATTTCTTGCCGCTCTTTTGACATTTCCCTTCAGTAAGGTTTGCCATTACATGATGGAAAGATATACGATCCAACAACGAGTCGAAATTATTAAAATTTACAACCGAGATTCGGAGTCAGTGGCCTCAACGTTAAGAGCGCTACGTCCAATTTATGGTCGTCATAATCATCCTAGCAGATCAACAATTGAGCGTCTAGTGGAACAATTTGAATCCACAGGCACAGTACAAAATGTTCCCGTGCCAGAAAGACAAAGAAGTGCCGGTAGTGTCGAAAATATTGCTGCCGGTGAGGCTTCAGTTGAAGAAAGCCCAAATGTGTCTATCACACGTCGTACTCAAGCGTTGGGCATCTCTGTGACGTCGTTGTGGCGAATTTTGCGAAAAGATCTTGGCCTACATCCTTACAAGATTAAATTGACGCAAGAACTGAAGCCGTTTGACCACCAGAAGCGTCGTATGTTCGTAAATTGGACTGAGCAACAACTTGAAAATGATTCGGATTTTCATCGAAAAATTATTGTCAGCGATGAGGGTCATTTTCGGCTGAATGGCTTCGTCAATAAACAAGATATGCGGTATTGGTCATGCAGCAATCCACACGTACTCCATGAGTCATCATTGCATCCCGAAAAAATTACGGTTTGGTGTGGTTTATGGGCCGGCGGCGTCATTGGGCCGTACTTCTTCCGTGATGATCAAGACCGGCACGTTACGTGAATGGGAATCGCTACTGTTCAATGATAACCGAATATTTTTGGCCCCCATTGGATGATATGGACTTGGAGGACATGTGGTTCCAACAGGACGGCGATACAAGCGAATGCCACAATCAATTTATTGGAAACCAAGTTTGGAGAACGTGTTATCTCACGAAATGGTCTAGTCGCTTGGCCGCCTCGGTGGTGCGATTTGACGCCGTTAGAATATTTCCTGTGGGGCTACGTCAAGTCTATGGTCTATCGAATATCGAACGTGAAATTGCAGCAGTATCGGTCGATTTATACTTGAAAACCGTCGAAAATTGGGTTCAGCGTCTGGCCTTCTGCAAGCGTGCCCGTGGTGGCTATGCAGAAGAAATCGAGTTCCATACATAATGGCATCGAACTTACTTTCACAGAAATAAAGAGTTTCATTGATATCCAAAACCGTTTTTGTTTTATTTAAATTTTTATTTTTTAATTTTTTATTTATTTTTGTAGCGCTCTTATTGAAGAACCCTTTATTTGGTCTTACCGAGTGTTAGCTCAGGAGTTTTCACAATCCTCTCAATAATGAGATTAAAGCAGTCACATAATAGTGCATCGCATTGCTTAATTTTTTTTTGTATCGAATGTTTCGGCGATGGCGTTTTCGACCATGATGGAGCAGCGAGAACTCTATATCGTCATCCTGCACAGACGGACGAGTTTGGGATATGGTGCTGTATACTTCGTCTCTATAAATGCTGTCGTATGGTTTCGGCTTTGAAATCGATGGATAGGTGAAGGATATTGATTTGGACTTCTTTTTTTTTCAGATTTGCGGAAGTGCGAAAATTTCAGTCAATTTTAGACTTTCCTGGCCTAAAACCGACCAGGTTGTTGGTACACGGTTTCAGGCGTTCACATGTTACGGCAGATACGGTCATGTAGGAGACTTATACCTCTCTGGTTAAAGCAGTACATAGAGTTTCTTGTTTTTGGATCATGCAAAAGATGTTGAGGTTCCATTCTTCAGACTTTCATCAGACCAGATTTGGCTTATGCGTTGGTGGATGTTACCAAAGAGTATAGAACTACATAGAGTACTGATCTAATGGTTTTGCATTCCATCCCAACCAAAATCCATGAAAGCTCGTTTTAAAGAAAAAACAGAAGATATCTGGTAACAATTGTCTGAAGCCAACGAAAGTTAGTTTCCAAAAAATTACAGCACTAACCACTATTTACTGAGAGCTCCTCCGCAAAAATTATAAGCGACACTACTGGCGCAGTCCTGAGTCATGGGTCTGGGTCTTATTTAAATATTTATATGCCCTTTCAGGCTGCTCGATATCAAATCTGACGCATACAATTTCAAACTCCATCTAGACGAAAATCTCCTTCTACCTGGTCGTTCTATCTTAGATGATATCTACCTAATACGAGGTCTACGACGCTGGGGCATCGATTTTCATTCGCTCGGCAAGGCCCATCTATCATAAACCTTGGATACGATTTTTTAACAAGGCTAATGTCGCTGTATAGCAAGTTGGTAAATCTTTTTTGCCAGACGATGTTCCGTCGGACTACACACTCAGGACCAAAAATCGTACGAAATACTATTCTTTCGATTGCAGCAAACGAACTTTCGCCAGTCCGAGTAAGGGTCCAGCTTCTGCACCATATAGTAACGCCGGAATAACGAGTGTTTTGGTGCTTACTTAGCCCAAAAAAAAACAGCGATTAGCAAGAAATATTTCTATGTTTGATTTCAGCTCTTCCGTGTTTACATCAATGCCCAGGTAGAAAATTTCTCTGTCTATTGCCATGTGCAGACCAGATCAGCGGTGGGACCCGACTTTGGATAGCCCCATTCAGTTAGCTGATGTCTTCACAGTAATCAAGGCAATATTAGCAGCTCGATTTGTTCTTCAAATCACGTCGATGTAGTCAGAAAACCAAAGTAATTGCGTTTATTTTGTTAAGGGTAGTGCCAGGTGTATTAGCCTGGGTGTTACGTACTACATTTTCAAGCACAATATTGATGGAGCGAGCGTCACCGTGTCCTACCTAACCCTCTGGTGGTGTCGAGAGTTTAAGATGCAACCCTCCCCATTCTGACACAGCAGAGAGTATTCAGTTTAACCACGGATTCTAAAGTTAAACAGAGTACGATGAAGCTCTTCCCTATTTCCACTATCAAAAATGTTTTGAAATCGGTGGACAGGTGATGTGCATCGATGTGAAATTCTTGTGGTTTGTGCATGAGTTTGGCGCAATGTGAAAACTTTGTGGGTGGTAGAGTTACTAGGTTTGAAGCTGCTTTTGTAGTGATCGATTAGTTACCTGACACAATATTCTATGTGATGGTTGAAAGGCTAATGCCTGTTGGTGCAGAGTAGACGAATCTTCTTCCTTGTTTATCGGGCACTGAGATTTCAATCGTCGGATATACCAACCATATTTTACAGATGATTCGGCGGGAGTCACGATGATAACATTTTTCTGGGTGAGTTCAAGATCAACGAAGAAAATATAGACATCTCCGAGTGAGGATAAAAAAGACTGCAAACGAAAGAAACTGCGTAGACCTTAACAGAACACGTAACACCCATTCTCTATATTGATCTCCTATTGCAAAACTATCATCAGGGATAGGTAGGTAGGTAGAGGTGGCGGTTCGGCATGAACCCATGTAGCACTTATGTTCCTTTTTGTTACCACGACTAGTGTGAACTTTATTATGATTGTTGTTCTGGATGTGATGCAGGCGTTCCCTAGATCCAGCATGTGAGGTTTAGAAATCGGCTAAAAACTTGTACACTTTACCCATGATTTCGGTAAGGTTGTCGAAAAATGGTTGGTCTAACGCACGAAATCTGGCTCTTGCTAGTGCCGGACATTTGCAGATGAAATGGCAGAGGGTTTCTCTCCCATTTGTGTTCCCGCAACTGCGGTATTGAGGGTTGTATGGGATCGCTAGTTTGGCCGCATGGTCTCCAATTGGCCAGTGCCCCGTGACTATCGCCGTAATTCTTGCGATATCTGGGCGGGTTCAATTTAGTAGATCGTTGTTCTGTTTTTGTCGTAGGAGGGCCATATCGTCCTCGATATGGGGCAACTTGTTAACCTTATCCATTTGGAGTCGGCCTTCTTCAGGAAGTATGAGTGTATTTATCCCTTAACCGCACCTAACGGGATATTGACCCTTGCCGCAAGTGAGCCGTGTAAAGCTGAGCCTTGCCTGGTTAGTTTGTCTGCACGCTCGTTTCATTGGAACCCAGAGAAGTTTGACCCTAAAGCGTTCGCCAAGGTGGGCAAGTTCTGCAAGTTATTCCTGTACCAGTTTGGAGGATAGGTATGGTAGCCGAGTTGATTGCCTTTTTGGCCGCTTGGCTATCTATGAGTATAGCTTTTCCGTGGTGTCACGCCATAGTAGCGTATAAGCCTCTCGGATAGCCAGTAGTTCCACTTGGAATACGCTGGCAAAATCAGGTGGGCGACTGATTTTTTCGGTGATTCCGAGTAGACTCCGGACCCCACACCACAGTTTATCATAGATCTGTCGGTTTAGACGACCGTGTCGAAATCTCTTACTACTTTTTGAAGCTTAGAATATGTGTTATGTAGTCTGTTGGAAACGTGACCACGCCGTTTGGTAACGAATCCAGGATATTACAGGGATATCAGTGATAATGTTAAGTTTTATTAAGACGTGAAGGTCAGGGTAATAGTAGTTGATTCAGAACCGATGCTGAGAATATAGATGAACAACTTCTATGAACTCTCAAACTGTGATAGTGGGCATTAAGTCACTGTCAGGATGCCGGAAAGACAATAAGGAATCCGGAAATGGCAGCCTTACTGCCTAGCTATATAAAGCCGCGGGAGATAACTTGCTAATAATAATGGAAACTCCGAATCGATTTGTTTTTTAGTCCAGAAAAGAGGAGACCATCTAACTGCACCAATTATAGAGGCATAAGTCGCCTAAACATGGCTGTCGTAATCTGACCGGGATAGCATATCGACACGCACCACCATTTCATCGAATTAACAGCTGCATATGGCGTTATTTATAGAGGCGAACAATATAGACCCAAATCCTTCTGTCCAGGATTGCGAAGGAGAACTATCGCAACCATCCAGGTTAAGGCAACGTTTTCACCCCCCAAATTATGATACTCAAAAATATTGTTCAAGAGTATTGTGCACAACTCCTGGACCATCACCAGCGGCAGAATCTTTTATGAATCTCTGCGAACTATTGGCATTGCATACGCCGACGATATTGAAATTATTGGTCGGCCTTAACGAGATGTCTATCCTTCATCTACTAGTATATCTGAAGGTGAAGCAATCAGTACCCGTATGCGAGGGAAAGGGACACACGACATCCTTAAATTTTGCAGAACGTCACAATGAAAAGCTTTAATGTTAAACTAAAAAGAAGACCTACCTCGGATCAGCCATTAGCTTTGACAACCAAACACAGGGCTACTGTTGCGATGTTCCTTAGGCCTAAAAGGGTAAGCTGGTACTAAACCCCTAAAATAGTTTCGAGAATCCTTATCATCACAGTCATACTTTTCGATGCACTGGCGTGGACCTTATAAGAAGCAGACAAAGAAATTCTTGATCATTGCTGGATGTATTTGGAGATATATTTGGAGACGAAGATTTAATCACGAATTTTACAAGCTGTACATCGACACAGACGTTGTCGAAGAAAAACCACGCATTGAACTTCAAAGACTGCTAGACCATGTGAAGCGTATGGACACCAATAATACACGCCCAAGAGTCATCGATTAGGATCATCGATTAACCATAGTAGAGGAAGATATCGCCATAAGTGGCTTGCATAAGTAGAAACTTATCTCAGGTTAAGTTGATGCCAGCTAAGGACCTTGCTAATCGGAAAACCAAATTGACAAAAAAACACGAAGCGTCATACAACAAGAACGCTTTTAAAATTGACAACGCTGAAGCAAAGAATTAGGAAACCCTCGGACGCCTCCTCGCTTGTTGGAGGGAAACGAACTTTACGATCTGAAAAGCGACGAAGACTTAGTTAGAAAAAAACTTGATATACTAACAATGGCCGTGTTCTGGGTTTTAGATTTCACAACCTGGCTTTGCCAATGTACAGTTCTCATTGGTCAATAGACTATGTCACGTGACTAGAAATGCGCGATTGACCAATGAGAATAGTGCATCGGCAAAGTTAACTTCGTAAAACTAAAACCCGGAACACTTCCAATGCTTTAACCCATGTAGAGTTTTTGATTCTCGGACTCGCCTCGCACATGTGTAAATTGATTTCAGCTAATTAGGATTCGGTTACTGGAGGTAGATAGCTACGCATCTGGCTTGAGGGAGATTGGAGAAAATACTAATGGTTGTCGCCATTTGGAATGAGTGCTTCTTCATAATGCAGGAGAATTCAGTCAATTGGTTCTCCAACACCGTCAAGGCATAAAAATAAATACTCCATTAAACAGAGTGCGTTCCCATTGAATATACCGCTGCGTTAACATACGGTTCTTTTGACAAAACTTCAAGTCCTGCCCTTATGGCAAATCTCCCTCCAGCTGTTTAGAAAATAAAACGTCGTAAATGGAACGGTTTTTCAAACCCTTTCAGTGCTAACCATCAAATTGCACCTCTGATTTGAGTGGTATCAGCGGAAGGTTTGCTAGTTGTTTGGACTAGATACGACGACATAGGTAAGTCTAACTTATGTGTGGTAAATCCTGTGTCTGATCCATAGCGAGTCCCATTCTGTAAATTTTCTTAAGCAAAAATAATGTTGTACCCCTCACAGACTGATGACTTTTAGAAGGAAGAATGTTAGCGTGATTAATCGTTGCAAGATATATGTCTATAGATTAAGCAACCATAGAAGAGCAGGATCCCCTATAAAGGAGTTGCTCAGTATAGTATGTTCAGTGGCCGGATGGTTTCAATTGTACTATGAGAAGGAGTATTAAAGTATTCATACATTTCTATACAACTGAAAGAACGTAATCGGCATCTATCTATCACCGTTCATCGCCAATTTTAATTTTGATAAGCATTTACAGTGCATCAATATTTATGTTGTTTACGTCGCATAACTAAAAAAAAAATACATACCTCTTTGGTCAACTTTTTCCATAATACGTTCCCTCCAACAAAACAAATCTTCATGACCAACAATCTCACCAATGAAGAACATATAAGCACTTTCTTGACACTATAATCTCCGATTTTATTTATTCCTCCATTTATATTTCATTTGTTTTGAGGTAATCCTTACCTCCACCGCGGACCTTCTCCAAATGTGTCTCGAAGAATTCCTGCACAGTATCCGTGTTCCATTTTGTAATTGAAAGTGTTTCCTTCACATTTCCATCACGATCAAGCAGCTTAACGATAGGATCCAGCCCTCGAACGTATTTAATTTGTAAATTAGGAAACTTGGCGGGACGTTCACTCTTGATGAAGGCCTGGATTTGTGGATAAGCACGGAATTTACAGGTGCAAACCTCAAGAATTGCCTTGGGGTAGCGTTTTTCACCCGACTCGAGTGTGTCTTCTTGACAGCACTCCAAACAGTGGGGCCTAGGATATAAAAATTAAATATTATGTTCAACATAAACCAGATTTAATATTACTTTAAACTCTCAAGACCAAAATCATCCAATTTATCACAGGATGAGCACATTAGCTGGCTCTTGATGTAACCCAGCTCTCGGCAATCTTGCGATGTAAATTCTCCATTTGTGAAGAGCTAATGAAATGGAATGAATTTTTTATAGTGAACAGAAGTTGTATTTTTCTGAACTTACAATATTGAAGAACATAAGAAGTGCAAATATTGCTAAAACTTTTCTCATGGTTACAACAAAATACAAGAATCGCCTTAATGTAAAGCTACGTGTTGGCGGTGATGATGGACTATCAAAACAAATTTTTGAAATGTCATCTTTGACAGTCGAATATTTGGTCGAAGTGTGAAGTTGGTTGTGGTTGAATAAAATATGGAAGTGAAGTCTGTTCAAGGATTACATATTAATATGCAAAGCGTTTTTGTTTTAAGTTTTACTTATCGTCGGATTATTAAGAAAACATCGTAAGGGACCAGTCATAGCTATCATTGAAAAACTTCATTGGAACATAACACACGATGGAATTGAAATGTCAATCGCATATCTTCCTATAGGAATTATTGGAAAATTCCGTTTCAGTTCGGTGGAATGGCTATCATTACTTCGGTAAAATAAGTCTTGATCAGTGAAAAACAAGAACTGATTTTCCGCGAAAACTATAATACAAAAATTAAATATTTTTGGATAATCAGGTTTTAAAATAATAAGCTTTGTTCTGACACCAACTCGCCAATGATTGAATTTACAAAAAAGTCGCAAGAAGTAAAAGAACATTTTCAATGAAGGTTTTCAATGATAGCTATGGCCCAGTTATAACTTCCAAAATTCGAGGAGGAACGAAAATTTTTTATCAAGGTTAACGGTGGTATTTTAAATTCTAAATTAAGAACAAAATCGCAGGTTTTTGGACAAAATCCTATTTTTTAATAGGACTACAAATATTTATTTTACTGAAGTTACGATTTTTTTTATCATTCTACCCCTGGAGTTATGAGGTTTGCTACCATGCACTTACAGTTGAAAATTAAGTAATTGGGTATTCCCCGCTATTTAATAACTATTTTTGGATAGTGGAGTTACGAGTTCTGATTATTTTAAGCAGGAGTTACTAGGTTTGTTCTTCAGTAATAAATTTTATTTCTATTCCCTTACCGGGAATGGATTGTTTCAATAATTATACAGATAACTGATAACGCCAATATAGGAATCTGATAATGACACTTGGTATTGTCGGAAATAGCTATAATTCTAACCAAATAGTATTGTTGTATACAAGTTTTAGTTGCAATTTCGATCTTTCAATTGATAAATGGTAAAATTTTTCCAACAGAAATGCGAGGGGCCGTCTAAGTTAACCCAGAGTTAACTAACTCGGGAAAAATTTTAATCCAGAGTTAACTCATGAAGCAGTATTTTGAAGCAGTGCTGGATTGAATTTGATTCCAAGTGTTGGGATTTGATTTGGTAGGACTCACGATTTATCGATTATGTGTCAAAAAGTTATCGAAATGTATAGAATCTTCAACAGCTCAGTTATCAACTGTTTGGTTTATTTTTCATCAAAAAAATAAAATGCTTTTGTCGCGAACTTACAAGTATCTTTCTTCTTAAAACAGTCAAAGTCAATATTTAAAACTGTTTCGAGTGCATATAAATATATCGAATACATATTTAGTTTCTAGAAATTTGATAAAATATCTACACAAATGGAATTGAAAATAATTGTTTGTTTGGTATTATATCACCTGTCAAAAACATCTGATCATTTGTACCAGGGTGAGCTCACACAACTTGCTAGGTTAACTCGAAGTCAACTCTGGATTTAAAATTAATGAAAAACTACTTTATAGAGTTAACTCGAGTATAATACCGAAATTAGAATGATCTCGCACTGAAAAGCAATGGTTGTCCATTCAAAGAAAACGAATTCGTTCCGATTCGTTTGTTCCAATTGTATGATTGTGCCTTTTGTATGATCAACCCTGACCTCAAGTAATTATGTTCATCGACCAATGTGGTAACAGAATGACGAAAATTCCCAATGATTGCTATACACCGCCAACCGCCATTAGTCCAGAATAATGAATTTTGATCATTAAAAAATAAAAAGAAAGCGCAAATGTCAAAAGTTAGTCACTGATTAGTTAATCAGCGTTTCTAATTACGTGTGCTTATGCACAAGCCCGTGTAGTAATGGACAAAATGGAGAAATTCACTATCGTCAACGATTATCGTTTTAAAAGTTACGGAATGAGTACCCTGGTTACAATATCGGTATTCAGTTGTTAATGTTTAAACAATAGTACAACGTTTTTAAGCAATAAATGCAATTAGAAATTTTAGAAAATTTGTCCCCCGTCTTATCTTAACAGATTGTTGCCGATATCCTGGTAAAACAAATTATACAGGGTGTCCGCCGGGAAGGTATACTATTTTGTTTGTTTATAATTTTTGATTAAATGAAAGAGAATGGATCTTATATTGATAAATGTTCAATTTAATATTGGAAATTATGTATGGAATACAATATCATGTAAATGTCCGCCTCTGTTTGTCTCACAAATGCGAGCCCTTTTGAGCATACTTTTTAATACATTCTCACACATTTCACGCGGTATTTCATTGATTTCATCACGAATATTTAGTTTGAGTTGCTCAAGCGTTTCTGGTTTGTTTGAATAAACCTTGCTTTTCAGATATCCCCACTTAAAGAAGTCCGGAGCAGTCAAATCAGTCGACTGTGGAGGCAAATCAACATCACCATTTCTTGAAATAACTTGTTGTGGAAAGAGGTCTCGAAGTAATTCCATTGTTATCCTGGCTGTATGCGAATGAGGCACCGTCCTATTGATAAATGTGAATCAAGCCCAAAGCATGCAGTTGTGGCGATAAAAAGTTTTCAATCATATCACGATATCGCTCCCCATTCACAGTTACCGTTTTCATTTTCAAATAAGTGAGGTTCAACGATTCCTCCTGACCAAATTGCACACAAGACTGTAACTTTTAATGGAAGCAAAGGTGACTGATGAATAATTTGAGGGTTTTCCATTGCCCAAAACCGACTATTCTGTTTATTTACATATCCATTCAAATGAAAATATGCCTCGTCACTCATTATGATTTTTCCATGAAAATCGGGTTTGTTATAGGCTAGCTCTTGTGTCAACTAAATCTTAATTGGAAACAAATGCAAAACCTTGTGCAAAATTGTGGCCAAAGTTGTTCTTTGAAGACCACGCTCCTGAGCACGGCGTCGAATTGAGGTTGATGGGTTGTTTTGAACACTTCCTTGAGCAGCAGTAATGTTTTCAGCCGATCTGTAAGTACGTTTTGGTCCATGCTTGGGCCTATCATTCACTACACGATAAATAGTGCGTTTTGTTGTTACGTTGTTTCTCCTAAAAAATTCACGTAACTTTCTCATCGTCACAGTAATCGATGATTGATTTTGATAAAATGTTTTAACGATAAAAACACGTTGGCTTATCGAATATTTTTCAATAATAAATTTGCCACGTGTCTACTTCACGACTGCCAAATATGAACTGTAAGGACTACTGTTTACCAAAATGGCGGCAAAACAAATTAGTATACCTTCCCGGCGGACAGCCTGTAGAAATAAATTTCTTTCGTGTAGAAGTTTTTGCAGTTATTCGACGATCTGAATTTTCATCGCTCGAAAAATGTCACAGATGCACCTCGATTTTAACTTAAAGCAGCTTGATCTGCTTCCCTATGACCTTAAAGGCGTCTTTCTGGGTACGTAGCGTGTAATTGTTATATTGAGTGTGTGGGGGAATGCACATGTATACAAATTACACGGTACTAACCCAGAAAGTCCATTTTTCGATTGTCGTTTTGAAAATTACGAAATTAGTACCCTGAATCAAGAGTATTACAGGGAAGGTCAGTCTTCTAAAGAAAATATAAACAGGCGAGATAGCATGATGTCTTTTTAGCTTAGAAACAACTTCTATAAAAGTGTTGAAATCAACTTTACACAAGTTGACAAGTGGTTGCTTTGTCTACCTAATACTGAAATTCATCGCGTAGTCCCAGACTAAAATAGTTTACACCAGTAAAATCTCTGTGGATACTACTGGTCATGAGGTTGCTTTACTTTTGACTTTACTGGATGGTATCTTTGTTAAGAAAGATGACAAGTATAATTGTGGAAAAGCCACAAGGTCCTAAGGTCCAGATATCAGCAGTAGCAGGGAGATCATAAAATTGGAGTTTTATATGTCATTCTTCAATTCGAACTGGCGTTCTACCGCATTGTGCGCCATGAGCCTAATATAATTCCAGAAGTAGTCTCTTCTCACAAAAAATAATGCTTAGCCAGCTTAACATCAATTAAGCATCCACCCACGAAATCCAAAACCAAATCAACTCTAATTTCGATACACGAAAATGTATTTTTCCAATCTGAGCCACGTGATTATCGCGTAATCAGACATCACGACTTATCGTGCTTACGCGAGATTTCAACCTCAATTAGATCGTGTTTCATAGAAAAGTTTTATTAGCATGTTTTCTCTCACTCTGGCAAAAATAAATTAAAAGAAAACTTAATCAGACAACTATAGGAGTACAACAACCGAGTGATTAGTCAACGTCTGCGTTAGTCCTTAATCCGAAACTGGTCACTTCTTCAAACGGTTGCGGTGGGATTCCTTAAAAAGAAAATCATGGTTCAGATCGAATTGGATAAGAGTGGTGGAATGATTTATCATTTCTCTGGAGACCAACTTACTTTGCAAAAAGTTCCGCAACTGAGATTGGATGTTGAATGGTGGCTGGGTGTACATGCTCTGTCGGCTCTGCCTTGTGGTCTTCATCCTTTTTCTCTTCCTGCTTCACTTCCTCTTTGGTTTCCTGCGCTGTATCTTGTTCCACTTTTTGTTTAGTTTCATCATCGTCTTTGTGTTGATGTTTGCGTGTCAACGGCACTGGAATGTCGCGCTTGTCATTGCTGTGGTCATCAATAGGGACGACTACAGACGGAGCTGATGTGGACGTGGTCGATGTTGCTAATGTGCTAGATTCATCGGTGACTGCGTCAGTTGAAGGCTTGAAAAGATGTGCGTTATGTTGATGGATTTGTGGAGCATATGGTTTCCTTATGTGTGTTGGTGCAACTGAAGTACTTGCATCTGATGTTGTTGCATCGGAATTGCTTGGTTCAGTTGAACTGGTTGCTTGTGTGGTGGAAGAAACTTTCTCTAACCGAGTTGTGGTGGATGGTGTTGACTTGTTCTTCTTGTTCTTTTCCTTACTATCCTCCTCGCTACTGCTGCTATCTTCTTCACTTTCAGAGGAAGAGGAATCTTTATCTGCCCGCTTGGATCTCAATAGAGCTGCATCTGGCACTACCAGTGGACCTAGCGCCTTGGCTGTTTCTTCGCTACTGCTCTTGTCCTCGTCACTCTTGGATGAGGAATCTTCTTTAGTGATGATAGTTACTTTTTCCTCTGGCTTTGGGTCGCTGGGAATATCCGGATTGATCGGACTTGGTCGGTTTAAATCCGTAATCTGGAAAGTTTCCTTGATATTTTCCACAGGAGCTGCTAAACAGCATCCCAAAATAGCAGCAACAATGATCTGTAAGAAAAATGTACGTCAGAAAAATAAATTATCGCAAATAGTTTATCGAGAGCTTACCAGCTTCTGCATCTTATCCACACCTCAATATCGAAATCGTATATGATTCGAAGCGACAACACAAATCGCCTTTATATAGATTTTCTCTTAAGGCTTGGCGAATCATAGCTCTTTCCATCGTCAAGTCTTGTTTACTATTATTGTCATCATTACTTAGACTGTCCATGTTAATCACTGTGAGTCAGGCTTTGGATCAACTTTGGTGAAGAGACAACCAGTAGGTGCATAGCACGTACTCGTAGGTTATCATCGCTATTGCTGATGTGGTTATGGATTTTTTTTTTTTGATTTTTTTTCACCAACCACACATCACAGCTTCCGAGTGTGTGGAAAATTGATTTTAACGTGGAATCGCAAATTGGTATATGGATGTGTAGATCGAGCAGGGTGTGGTGTGCGTATTTAGCTAGGTAAGTGGATCTAGAGTAGCATTAGAATTTCAGCCGAGTTTATTGAATGGAAAAATTCAATGGTAGGTAGATATTTCAAGATTTGTTTACAAATTGTTTATAAATATCTCTGTCTGACGAATGTCTTACCGTTTATTAACTCTGCATTTTCTGGATTTATCAGTCCAATAAGTTTTTTTTTTTTAACTTTGACTGACTAGCTTTATGGCATAGAGTTCAGCGCTGAATTTTCATCTCTTAAGCCTTTCAACGTTAGGAAACCAAAGATATTTTAAGAACTCCCCGGTCCACAGATCTTCTAAACTTTTCAAATTTTCGTTGCCATTTCTTCAATCTCGTGCTGAAACAGGTATTGCGCAGGGAGTTAATACGGAAGGCACTATCTCCAACAAATCCATCCAGCTACTGGTGTACGCAGACGACATCGACGCACCCACCATGCCGTCAATTGAGAAAGAAGTGAAACGCGTTGGTCCTGTTTTTAACGAGGGCAAGGCAGAGTATAATGCTATCTACAAAGTACTGTCGACGCACAACCTTGGACAAAATATCACCGTTGACAGCAACAATTTTGAGGAAATTAAAGAGTTCATCTGATGGTTGGGTGTTGTAGAATAAGGGTAGACTCTGCTTTGCTTTAACTTGGCAGTGGTTGTAACTCTGACTACAATTGCTTATTTTTAACTTCCAAGTGGTAACCATCGGGTACTGGTCTCATCCAACCGGATTTGACTTGCTAAACGATAAGCGCGAATGTTGATAACACGACGAAAAACAGCAACACTGTAAACAGCCAGGTCAGAATGGCACGGAATGAATACCCGGCCCGCTGACCCAGGTGAACCTAGACAAGCTGCTTCGACATATTCGGACAACAGGTTGTATAGGAATTTCAAGGGTTAGTCAGACCCCTTGAATAGAGATGGTGGCGGATGAATCGAAAGGCCAACGGCAGCTCTTTATCCCGTAGTGGATACTGATGGCACCGGGTCCTAGGGGTATCTAATAAATTGGAACTGGCCCTACAGGTCGGGGGTTTGATTTGGGTTAACTACTTAAAACTGTTACGAAGTAACTAACAGCCTCGGAAAGGACTGATTTTATTGTTGACGACCCTGCTAAACGAAAAAAGGACAACGACGTACGCAACTGCACCTGGAATGTGAGAATTGGATAAGAGTGGTGGAACGATTTATCATTTCTCTGGAGACCAACTTACTTTGCAAAAAGTTCCGCAACTGAGATTGGATGTTGAATGGTGGCTGGGTGTAAATGCTCTGTCGGCTCTGCCTTGTGGTCTTCATTCTTTTTCTCTTCCTGCTTCACTTCCTCTTTGGTTATTACATTAAGCAGGAGAGGTGCAAGCGAACAACTTGCGTTAGCCCTAAAGTGCTACAAAGCTGACATTACTGCCATCTAGGAAATACGATGGGATGGGTCGGGCAAAAAGAGGTTGAAAAACTGTGACATATACTGCTGACCGTGTTTTAGTGAGCAGAAACAGCGACTATTCGGATGCGGATTAGTTATAAGTGCCAAACTCAGGCAAGAAGTCTTCTTTTTTCAAGACATTAGCGATGATATGGCTAAGCATTGCTTCTACGAGCTCCTTGCCAAAACCTATGAGCGACTTCCAAAGTACGATGTTAAAATCGTACTGGGTGATGATCAACGAAAGGTCAACCAAATTGACAACATTGCGATAGACAAGAGGCACGCATCCTGTATTTTGGATGTCCGAACATTCCGAGAAGCTAACAGCAACTCGGACCACTACCTTGTTGCAGCCAAGGTAAGAATGTGGATATCCTACACGCCTCAAAAATCCAGAAATACTGTTGAAAAATTTGATGTCAAAAGACTGCAATCGCAAGAGACCGCCAAGACCTTTGCGCAACGCGCACCCCTTAACCTCTCGATAAACACCATTCCACCAGCATCGAATGTCGAAGAACAATGGCAACGATGCCAACAAGCCATTAGATCAGCCGCAACTGATGTGCTAGGTTTCTCGCGCCCACCAGCAAGAAACCCCTGGTTTGATGAACAATGCGTCAGATGCTCGCAGCCTAGAACGAGGCCTACAAGGATAAGCTGCAGGTGATGACGAGAGCTGTCTTTGAGCTGAGCTCTATAGGCAGAGAAGTAGTGAGGAACACCGGTTTTTCAGAAAGAAGAAAAAAGATTAAGAAAACCGAGTGATCGAGGATATAGACAGGTGGCACTCCAGGAACGATGTTCGCAAGTTTTACCAAACTGTAAAACGTCAAAGCCAAGGATATAAAGCTCGAACAGAATCCTGTCGAGATGAACAAGGAAGTGAGACATATCGACTATGCTAAGGATATGGAGGAACCACTTCTGCAGACTGTTAAACGGCGATGACGAAAAACATTCCGCTGTCAGGCAGAACGAACCGTTCAATATTGGCAACGACAGCGAAAACAGCAAGCCACCCGACCTGAGTGAAGTGAGGGTAGCAATATCTAAACTCAAGCTTAATAAGGCTGCCGGAACTGACGGCCTTACCGCCGAGATTTATAAAGCCGGGGAAGATGACTTGCTAAGTAACATCCACCAACTCATAAGCCAAATCTGGTCGGAAGAAAGTATGCCTGAAGAATGGAACCTCAGCATCGTTTGCCATATTCACACAAAAGGAAACCCTCTAAACTACGCCAACTACAGAGGCATAAGTCTCCTCAACTTCGCTTACAAGATCCTATCTGCCGAAATATGTGAACGCCTGAAACCGTTCACCCACAACCTGATCGGCCCTTATCAGTGTGGTTTTAGGCCAGGAAAGTCCACAACCGATCAAATTTTCACACTTCGGCAGATCCTGGAAAAAAACCCAAGATGTCCAAATCGACACCCACCACCTCTTCATCGATTTCAAAGCCGCATAATACAGCATTTATGGAGACGAACTATACAGAGCCATGTCTAGTTTTGGTATACCGCCCAAACTCGGCGACGCTTAGGCATAATTGAGGTTCTCTGACGTTAATGTGCCGAATTATTTCATCTTTTAGCTCTTGAATTGTTGGTGGCTTATCGACGTACATCTTTTCTTTCAAATAACCCCAAAGAAAGAAGCCCAACGCAGTCAAATCGCATGATCTTGGCGGCCAATTGATATCGCCACCACGTGAGATAACACGGCCATTTAAATTGTCGCGCAAAAGAGCCATTGTTTCGTCAGCTGTGTGGCAAGTGGCACCGTCCCGTCGCAACCACATATCGTCTGCATCCATATCTTCCAATTCGGGCAGTCAAAAGTTCGTTATCATCACACGATAACAAACACCATTCACAGTAACTGCCTGACCGGCCTCATTTTCGAAAAAAAAAATACGGCCCGATGATGTCACCAGCCCATAAACCGCACTAAAAAGTCACACTTTATGGGTGCATTGGTTTTTCAACAATCACTCTTGGATTATCATTCGCCCGAATGCGGCTTATTGATGAATCCACTGAGGTGAAAATGTGCCTCATCCTGAAGATGATATTCTTCAAAAATTGATCATCCACTGTTGCCATTTCTTGTCACCATTCTGACCATTGACGACGCTTGAATTTGTCAAGAGGCTCTAGTTCTTGAGTCAATTGTACCTTGTAAGCGTGTAAATGCAAGTCTCTACGTGTAATGTTCATCAACGACGAGCGTGAGAGGTTCAATTGTTGGGCACGACGACGAGTTGAGGTGGACGGCTCTTCAGCCACACTACCGCGAACAGCATCAATATTTTCTGCAGTACGAGCTGTACGAGCATGACTGGTGTTTTCACATCTCCTACAGACCCGGTTTGCTCAAATTTTTGCACGAATTTTCCGATTGTACGCACATTTGGACGATTAAATTGACTTAAAAAATCACGAAGTGCACGGTATGCATTTTGATTTGAACGCCCATTTTCATAATAAGACTGAATAATTTTAACGCGTTGCTCGATTGTGTAACTTTCCATGGTACATATTGAGTTAGTCTGAAATTGAGAAATGTCAAATGAAATGCAGAAAAAAACTTGACGCTTAGGTGTGGTTCACATTCAACATCGGCCCTTAAAATTTAACCACCCGTTTTATGCTGTCAACACGAACGACACACAACATCGACGAATTGGACAGAACTTCAGCATTGAAAGATATAACTTTGAGGGAGTACGGGATTTTGTCTATCTCGGCTCCGTTATTAACTCTGACAACAACATCTTGTCAGAATTACTCTTGCCAACCGCTGTTTCTTCGGATTAAGAAGGCAATTCAGTTGTAATGCTCTCAGTCGAACTACTAAGGAGATTCTATATAAGTCCTTGATCATCCCAGTCCTGCTCTACTGCGATGAAGCATGGACCGTCTCAAAAGCGGATGAAGAAATCATTGGTCGATTTGACAGGAAAATTCTTCAACAAATCTTCGTTCCCATTTGCGTTGACAGGCTATGGAGACGAAGATTAAACCAAGAACTATACGAGCTGTACAGCGACATGACCCTGGTAAAAAAAATCCGCATTGGACGTTTAAGATGGCTAGGACATGTAGAACGAATGGACACCAATACTCCGGCTCGCAGAGTCTTCGATTTCCAGCCAGACTTTAAACGCAGTAGAGGAAGACCTCGCCTTAAGTGGCGCGCACAACTAGAAACCGAACTCAACCAACTTGGATTGCGCAACTGGAGGCAGTTATCTAAGGGCCCATGTTGGTAGTTCGTTTCTTATATATCCGTTGTTTTCATATAAGAAACTTTGTTTCGAAACAAAAAAACAGACAATTAGACTTAGACAGAAAATTTGTGAACGTAAACGGGGTCAATTTTTGAGTTTTAAACTTTGGGGGTATTTGGTGTTTAAATTGTAATGGAAAGCGTCGTATTGGCGACTAATGGATTGCTTTACTGCGGCCACGATAAGAAGCTTACCAGCAATATAATTTTATTAGCTGACAAGTTGTTGTATTTGAAATTAAAAAGAATTCCGTGAACAGAAAATAAATGAAATCGGAATGTTTACCTTAGTGACGAATTTCATAATAATTTAAAAAAAAAACTTCTGTGTACAGATATTTTTTTTAGTGGTTCAGTTTAAAATTAAAACTTTTGTTATGTGTTTGTTATGTGTCTGTAGTTCGTTGCATTCATGTGCGAAGTACTGTGATGTCAATGTCAATGTCAAAACTTATGACCAAATCTTTCGAAATGGACATTTAATCCGTGACATTAAAAAAATGCAAAAAATCTGAAATAAAAAAAATGTTCTATTTATAAAATTTATATGAGAACGCTACATACAATTCAGTGTACGAAACTTTGATATCCTATCGTATCTCATCCCATCATTAAAACAAATGTCAACAAAGGTGGGCGTGCCAAATAAACTTTATACGTACCAAATATAATTATATAAGCTCAATGCCTCTGTCATCGAGCGAATTTATTTTTGTTTTCCAAATTTTATATGTATTAATGAATTTCCTACTCGGGTTTTTTGAGCTGGTAACGACGTGCGTACAGTTCGAACTCCAAATGTCAATTTCTTATGCATATCGTGTTTTGCACCATTTTGTTTTCGATACTCTCATTGCTCATTACCACGTTGACCGCAGCAAGATTCCCAAGGTTCCTACCAATGTAAGAATGAATATATTTTCCTTTTTGTATTTTAACGTTTTTGTTTTTTTATCTTTTAAATTCATTTTTTGGATATTTATTTTTGGAGAGGGAATTTTCCAGCTAGCCGCGGGCCAACAGCCTCAATAATTTTCTCTGACACTTTTCTCATTTTTTTACAGTTTGGCCATAATTGACTTTTTTTTCTCAAAGTTAGGGTGACAGATCGCGGATTTTGAACATTTTTACACTTATTCGGTAGGCAGAGACATATATCATTCCTATAATTTCTAAGATCGAGGACGTACAGATGGACCGACGCGACGAACGAAGGGAGGACAGAAGACCCAACTAACAATTATTCCTCTACAAGGCACTAAAATTAAATTTCCACAAGCAATTATCTCTGTAGGCCTTATATAGTACTTTTGCAGTCGATTGTTTTGGTAAAAGCTTGTTTAAGATACTATTCAGGAAAATTCACAAGTATAAACGAAGTAATGATGGTGTAACCTCTGTTTGGTTGTTTCTAAGCTTCCAGAGATGTGTGTACAACTGTGCATGTAACATACGTTAAGATGTTTCGGTAGAACTTCCTGAGAAGTGCGCCAAATGTTTTTCCATAAGACATACAGGAAATTATGCTGGGAGGGAAATAGTGCTTTATCGAAACGAAATTTTTAGTTGGGATGGCAAAATCGACTCAGCTTCTAAGTCGATTCATATACTATAAGGCATATCTACCTAAAATATTTCTCTATGTTACAAACTATGTATCAAAACTAATGTACCCCTATATGGTGGGGTATACAAAAAACAAAATTAGATTGATTTGCTTGCCACATTATTTACGCAGATACAATTTTAGCGGCGCTCCTTAAACGGCTGTCAATATTAACTTATAACTTTTCGGAATAGTAAACTTACGACGTGTTTGAATACTCTGTAAGTGGAACATGGTTCCTCACTTTGCAACGCGGTTATTTTCCTTAATATGTTGAGACTAAAAGAGTACGGCTGGTCATTTGTATGCATCATGATGTGAATTCGTCATTATTATAACCTGTGATTTAGGGTTTTTTTTATACATAAATATAATTCCCCTCTGCTGAAAATCACAAAATCTCAGCTAAGGGCAGCGGAAACAATCTTTTGAGTGATCCGTAAGGACCGTAAGATTTCTCTAAATTATGTCGAGTTTAGGTTTATTGAATTAACTAAGTGCTCAAGGTTTTATCTCGCCTTGAATCACGTAGACAAATCTAATCTAACAACATTTCATCTATAAAATCTTGTTCAGAACTCCATTTCATCAGTTGAAATTTCCTTAATTCTATTAAAGCTCAGTAAGTGGAACTAACGAATATTTTCGGCATATTTTTTAAAATACTCAATAAACAAATTCCCGAGGCAAACAAGATACAGAAGATTAAAAAAAATCTGAAGACGTCAAAAAAACATCCAATCTGTTTATCTCATGTAAACAAGGTCTAAGACTTTTTGCGCGGAAAGCTTTTTTTTTGTTTTGTTTGGTGAAAATCAAACTATTCTTAAAAATAACTCGAGTTATTTTTTTTATAATGTTCATGCTTGTTTAATTAAATATTTTACATTATATTTACATAATAACGGTAAAAAAGATTACATAATAATAACTTATATACGAATTGCGCAATCTTTGGTAGTTAACCTTTCAGCTTCAAAGTCTAGTTTCTCTGCCAACTAAAGCAAATTTCAAACATGATTTTCATTAAAAAAGTGCCGATGACGAAATTATTTCCGCAATTGATGCTGATTGTTCAGACAATGCATTCACTCCTCTTATCCTTTCAAGATCTGGGTTTTCAGTAGTACCCTCTGCTTCCAAAACCGGTTCAGTTTCAGCAACTTCCCGCTTATCGACACCCCATGATTCATCGCTTTCTATTGAATCTTCCTTGGAATATTCAATCCGTCTATTTGCCACAGGATAATAAAATGGGCTGGAGATGTAAGGGACGTAACCTCTATTATATACAGTTGGTGAAGCGTAACAGCATGCTACACATAGTAGAGCTACAGTGAAAATCTGAAATTGAATGAAGAAAAGGAGTTAATAATCAGGAGTCAGGACAAACTTCTAACAAGTACGTTGCGTATATTTCAAGTTCAAAGCTCTTACCAATTTGTACATCTTTTAGCTGCTGGTTATGATGGTCAAATCTGTATCGGTGACAATCTTTTGAATGTCTGGTTCCACAGTTTATGTAGCTCGGCTTTATATATGGATTCGGAGCGAGCTTTTTCTTTAAATAAATTTGATGCGTAGGTCATAGTATTTTTGTTCAATAAGTGTAATAATTAATTATGTATTTATTAACTTTGATTTAACTTATTTGCAGTGATGTCAACACAATTTAGACAAAACATGCTAATCACTTATGGACTGCGACAGTGACTGTGACATCTGCGAAACGACTTTTGTAACGAATATGAGGTTTTGATTGCTGAAGGTCGATTGTGGAATACGAATGTAGGGCAATAGGGGAACCTTATCGACTTTACTGCATCAAGGTGTGGAAGGATTTTCAAGAGGAACTTCAAAACACTACGCGGTATTGCTCGAGATCTTTGCCTGCGCTCCCTAGTAGTTGTATTTGAACTGAATCACTGAAATTCCGCTCCAAGATTAACATTGCAATCTCATATAATTTCTGTTCACTTCATGTTCTCAAACTAAAAATTCAATTTTGTCAGCTATCAAAAGTGTCTACAGGGTGATTGCTCGAGATCTTTGCCTGCACTCCCTGGTAGTTGTATTTGAACTGAATCACTGAAATTCCGCTCCAAGGTTAACATTGCAATAATTTCTGTTCACTTCATGTTCTCAAACTAAAAATTCAATTTTGTCAGCTATCAAAAGTGTCTACAGGGTGATTGCTCGAGATCTTTGCCTGCGCTCCCTGGTAGTTGTATTTGAACTGAATCACTGAAATTCCGCTCCAAGGTTAACATTGCAATAATTTCTGTTCACTTCATGTTCTCAAACTAAAAATTCAATTTTGTCAGCTATCAAAAGTGTCTACAGGGTGATTGCTCGAGATCTTTGCCTGCGCTCCCTGGTAGTTGTATTTGAACTGAATCACTGAAATTCCGCTACAAGGTTAACATTGCAATCTCATATAATTTCTGTTCACTTCATGTTCTCAAACTAAAAATTCAATTTTGTCAGCTATCAAAAGTGTCTACAGGGTGATTGCTCGAGATCTTTGCCTGCACTCCCTGGTAGTTGTATTTGAACTGAATCACTGAAATTCCGCTCCAAGGTTAACATTGCAATAATTTCTGTTCGCTTCATGTTCTCAAACTAAAAATTCAATTTTGTCAGCTATCAAAAGTGTCTACAGGGTGATTGCTCGAGATCTTTGCCTGCGCTCCCTGGTAGTTGTATTTGAACTGAATCACTGAAATTCCGCTCCAAGGTTAACATTGCAATAATTTCTGTTCACTTCATGTTCTCAAACTAAAAATTCAATTTTGTCAGCTGTCAAAAGTGTCTACAGGGTGATTGCTCGAGATCTTTGCCTGCGCTCCTTGGTAGTTGTATGTGAACTGAATCACTGAAATTCCGCTCCAAGGTTAACATTGCAATAATTTCTGTTCACTTCATGTTCTCAAACTAAAAATTCAATTTTGTCAGCTATCAAAAGTGTCTACAGGGTGATTGCTCGAGATCTTTGCCTGCACTCCCTGGTAGTTGTATTTGAACTGAATCACTGAAATTCCGCTACAAGGTTAACATTGCAATCTCATATAATTTCTGTTCACTTCATGTTCTCAAACCAAAAATTCAATTTTGTCAGCTATCAAAAGTGTCTACAGGGTGATTGCTCGAGATCTTTGCCTGCACTCCCTGGTAGTTGTATTTGAACTGAATCACTGAAATTCCGCTCCAAGGTTAGCATTGCAATAATTTCTGTTCGCTTCATGTTCTCAAACTAAAAATTCAATTTTGTCAGCTATCAAAAGTGTCTACAGGGTGATTGCTCGAGATCTTTGCCTGCGCTCCCTGGTAGTTGTATTTGAACTGAATCACTGAAATTCCGCTCCAAGGTTAACATTGCAATCTCATATAAATTCTGTTCACTTCATGTTCTCAAACTAAAAATTCAATTTTGTCAGCTATCAACAGTGTCTACAGGGTGATTGCTCGAGATCTTTGCCTGCGCTCCCTGGTAGTTGTATTTGAACTGAATCACTGAAATTCCGCTCCAAGGTTAACATTGCAATCTCATATAATTTCTGTTCACTTCAAACTAAAAATTCAATTTTGTCAGCTATCAAAAGTGTCTACAGGGTGATTGCTCGAGATCTTTGCCTGATCTCCTTGGTAGTTGTATGTGAACTGAATCACTGAAATTCCGCTCCAAGGTTAACATTGCAATAATTTCTGTTCACTGCATGTTCTCAAACTAAAAATTCAATTTTGTCAGCTATTAAAAGTGTCTACAGGGTGATTGCTCGAGATCTTTGCCTGCGCTCCCTGGTAGTTGTATATGAACTGAATCACTGAAATTCCGCTCCAAGGTTAACATTGCAATCTCATATAATTTCTGTTCACTTCATGTTCCCAAACTAAAAATTCAATTTTGTCAGCTATCAAAAGTGTCTACAGGGTGTCCCATTCGGGTACTCATGTGCAATTTTGACTAAACTGTGAAACTTCACAAAGCCGTTCGCGTACTTAGAAAATTTTGTTTCGTTAATTTTTGCTCAATTTTCTCTTGCAGAATCTCGGCTGGTGAGAAAATAAAAACTGCCAAAACGATGAAAGCCCATTAGTTTGACACAAACTAACAAAATAATTCAAAATTTTTCTTTGTGAAAGCGTACGGATTCTTTTTGTTGAAATGAGAGAATTTGCTCTTTCTATTAGTGATTTGACATTTTTAAATTTTTTTTTACACAAATGTACCCGAAATGACCTATTGAATAACTTCGACCTTTATCAACCGATCGACTTGAGTAGATAGATATGTTTTTAAAAAGACCATTCAGTATCAAAACCGTGATACCTTACATCGAAAAAAATAGGTCACTTGTGTTTATTTAACGTGCATATCGTCGAAAATATCGTCTCTAAGTTGTAATCGGTTAATTGGGGGCGCCCGCATAGGGCCAGTAAGTAAGTTAAGTAGTTGATAGGTTGGCCAGTTTTTATGAACTATGAATTATTTTCTAGCACAAAAGTTAGTTCTAAGATAATGAAAAATTAAAATTAATGGAAACCAAAATACAACAAAATTATTTAGCGTTTGGTGTTTTATTTTGTTGAGTCCGCAAAACCGACAACATGCCTTTCATCAACTCCCAAAGTCTCAAAACGTTTCAATGAACTGCTTGAAGCGGTATCAAAATTACACTCAGTATGTTGCCATCAGATCCACTCTGCGGCACATTTTGAAGGATGGTTTCCATTTGTTTCCGTATAAAGTATATACAACACCAATACTCCGGCTCGTAGAGTCGTAGATTCCCAGCCAGAAGTCGGACGCAGTAGAGGAAGAGCTCTCCTTTAGTGGCGCGCACAAGTAGAAACCGTCCTCTCTCTACCGTCCTGGGTCTCTATCAGGAAAATAACACCTCAATCCCACTTTACTGATAGCTTTGAAATTCTAAATATGTAACGTAACCTTTTTTTTTTTTTAATTATTGAGACGAACATTTGTTTGACTCATCTCCTAATCCTTTCATGAGAGAAATCCATTACTATCTATGATGCTGAGTAACGAAATTATTATGTTAATTCTAAAATTGGACAAAAAATTGGTTTATGCAGAATGTGTACGTTCCTCAATCATAGCATCATGAATGTTTTATTCGATCCATAGGTATGTCATGAAAAGCTTCTCTCTACTCAGGCATTAATATTCGTAATAATGTAGTAGAATACGAAGTCCTCTTATATGCATGAATTCTAAAACGTCTTGACTTTTTTCGACTGTTTTTGGTTTTGAAAGGACTGTTACACTTAACACTTAAGACCTATAAGCCTATTGGTCTTAAATGTAATGTAACGGTTTTTTATATATATTTTCTGACAATATGTTTGTGGTTTTCATTAACTCATATCTACATAACGATAGCAGAACTCGGAAAAATTGGTAAATATCATCCATCCGGCTTGTAGCTGTCCTGGCTATCAAACCTCCATCAGATAAATGTGGTAAGGCTTAACTTTTTAGACTACACCTTTCAAACTGATCATTTCGGAAGACATTGTTTGCCATATTACAAGTTTGAATGCCAGGTCTAGCATAATTGAATATCTGAAATCCATTTTTCAATGCCAATAAATATTATTAAGCCTGAAATATGTCACTTAAATTACTACAAAGGCGATTCGAAGTCAACGTTTGGGATTTCCGCTTAGGATGTTCAAATCAGTTGTAAACAAATTTTAGTGACAGATTTTGCGCATCAGTGATGATATATTTGCTTTAGTTTTAAGCAGATAATGCTAAATGAAACATCAACACAGTTGTGAAATAAACTTAAAATTCCGTCGTAGACGCACATTTCATTATATTTAATCATCTGATTTGTCAGCACACGTGATTGTTTACGAATGAAATATGACTTAATTACGCGCTAAATTGTTGTAGAAATGACTGTAATGATAGTCATCTTGTTATTTTAAGATGACTGTCATTGCTGTCAATGCCCACGAAATGTTGAATTTGTATTCTCTGATTCTCTAGGAATTAGGTAGGTTCACTTACACGCATCCTCTGAAGCAGATAAATGAATTATTTCACGCTAGTGACCATAAAATTTTGCTTATCTAAAATTAACTTAGGGTAAGGTATTCACCAACTAAACCCCCTAAACGTCAACATGGGCAGTTATGGATTTGGATATGGAGTACGTGCTACACAAATTCCATTTGTAGTCAAAATGATTTTACAAACAAAAATATTATTTTTATCCGTATTCAAAACCATTTCTTAAATAACCTACAGTTTTTCATTTGTTATGACAAATATTCTGTAATTTTGTTTACCATTTTGTTTAGAAGGTTATATTAAAATTTTTTATTTATTTGTTTCATTTTAAAATAATATTTGCTGCATGGAAACTAGGTTAGTACTTTATTATATGAGTTACTTAAACAAGAGCTAAAAAGATAGTAATGGGATTATAGTAAGGTATAGTATGTTTTGACATACTTACCGACAGATCAGAACTCATTCATCAGGGTGGCTGATGAATATTGCTACATTAAGAAATTCAATTTTTTTTTTTCAGTGTATGGAATTCATTTTGAAATAAAACATAATTAGTTTTAAAAATAATGGAATTTAAAAATACATATTCGACAATTTTGTTTGTTTGTGTTGCCGTTTAAATTGCAATGGGCCTCGTCCGACATAAAAAGACAGTTCAACACGTTTCCGTTCTCTCCCATCACTTGAAGCATCTTCTGGCAAAATTCCAAGTGAATCGACAAATCTGCTGCGTTCAGTTTGTTGGACATTTGAATTTTAATGGGAATAAGTCCAAATAATTGTGCGTAATTGACGCATTGACTGTCTGCTTTTTTCGAAGTATTTAAAGAAGTCTTATGGAACAACAACTAATTTAACTTTGTTTACTAATTTTGCCTTAACGGCAACAGAAGAAGGTTCTCAGGTTGATGTAATCTATACAGATTTTGTTAAGGCTTTTGATTGAGTAGACCACAAATTGCTTACAAGAAAATTACAAGCACTTGGTATCCATTCAATACTTAACAAATGGATCGTATCTTACCTAAATGATAGAGAGCAGTTAATTAGAATAGGAAATACTTTTTCGAGGCAGTTTGAAGCAAAGTCTGGTGTTCCTCAGGAAAGTCACTCGGGACCTTTGTTGTTTGCATTATTTGTGAACGATATTCATTCAAGAGTGTCTTTCTGTAAGTATCTGGGGTTTGCAGATGACTGGAAGTTTTTTTGTAGAGTCAATTCTGTAGCCGATAACCGTAAGCTATAGGCTGACATAGACGCAATTATGGATTGGTTTAATTGTAATAACTTGCAACTAAACTTAGGGAAATGTAAGGTTTTGTCATTTTTTCAAATAAGGTGGCCTATATTCTAAGGTAACTCTATAGCTTGGCACTAAGTAACTAGATTTGAAGAAATTAAATCGTTTGATTCAAAATTAAATTTCGATTAACACATAGACAGTACAATATCCAAGGCAAATTCACATCTTGGGCTTATTCAAATAAATAGCAAGGATTTTTCAAGAGATACAAACTCTTAAGACCTTACAGTGCTCTTTAGTAAGATCTGTTTTGGAATACTGCTGTATTATTTGGTCACCAGCTTATCAGGTGCATATTAATCGGATTCAACGCATACAAAAGACTTTTTCAAGATTATGCCTTCGTCACTTTAATGGGTAAGTAGATTTGCAGGTGGCCATGGCTCAGAGGAATGCGTAGATGACTGCTAAGCCAAACGCTGCGGGTTCAAGCCCCAGCTTCGGCAGCATTTGTTTTCTACGAAAATTTCCAGCTTATCTGAGGCCACCTGTGCGATAATATGAGACAATATAAATCTATGTCTCCTCCTCTGTGCCACTTAGGTTTATGTTATATGTCTTTCCTTCTATGTGTCTATCTGTCTCTCTCTCTGTTGTATTAATGTCTTCATCTGTCCCAGCCGATGGCCTCAGTCGCCAGTGCTGTTATGTGTCTGTAGTTCGATGCATTCATGTGCGTATTACTGTAATGTCAATGTCAATGTCAATGGGTAAGTAGAAATGACCAGTTATGAGGAAAGATGTTGGATATTAAACTTAAAGTCCTTCGAAACGAGAAGAAATATTCATCCATTATTCGTCCATTCTCTCTTTTTTCGTTCCGGGTATACCGTTGCGTGAGCATGGCCTGTTTCATATATCTATTCATTCAACGAGCTATGGAAGGAATGAGCCTTTAACAAGGTGCATTCGGAGTTTTAATTTAATATGCAATTCCGTTGATTCCAGTTGAATTCCACTGTCAACAGAATTGCATTTCAAAAAAAAGGTTAATTCATTTAACCTTTTTTTAAAATGCAATTTTAATTGCTCATAGGGTTTTTTTTACTTTTGCTTAGAATAAGTTACGAATGTTATTATTAAAAGTACAAGTTTTTCCGTTAGGGTAATTTATTACATTTTTTTTTCACATTAGGTGGACTTTTTTTTTTGTTTTTATTAATTCGTTTTTTTTATAAAACTTTTGTTTAAGAATTTTAGTACATTTTTTCTCTTCACTTGAAAAGTTTTTTTGTCATAACAATAAATTAACTTTTGTTCAGGATTTTTTAATTATTATAAATTTTGTGAAAAAAATTGTTTTCTCTTGCTTTAGGAGTTTTTTTTTATATATAGTTACATAGTCTGTTAGTTCTAATGATAATGGAAGACGTAATTAAATAAACAATAAACGAAGTTATTAGCTTCCTAAATGTTCGCCAAATAATTTTCATAAAATTTCATACAGGTGATATTGCTGGGGGGGAAATAGCTTATCGAAGCAAAATTGTTAGTTGGGAAAAAAATGAGTGTGAGCTAACACGCGACAGAAGTGAAACTGTATTCTGTTTATTTTCCCTCTCTGTTTATCACATCCATAGTGTATTCATCTCAATCGGCCTCTGCACACGAGATCAGTTCAACTGCTATAAAATCGGTTTCACAACATACGCCAAGCGCACACGAGATGTAAAGGGTGATCCATTTCGAGGTTTACTTTTTTAAAGAAAAAAAGACAGAAAATTCAAATTTAATGGAGAATGTTTATTATCATTTGACAGAACATTCTTTGGCATTTATTTTTTGAAGATTATGTCTATCAAATGTTGGCCGTTGCTACGTTGCAGATGGTCCATCCGTTGAGTCCAATTTTCGATCACTCGTTCGAGCATTTCGACTGGTAACTGGCGAATGACACGCGTGATATTTTCCTCCAAGGCCTGAATCGAAGCGGGTTTGTCGGCATAAGCTTTTGACTTTACATATCCCCACAGGAAAAAGTCTAAAAAAGTCTATTATCCAATAATGAATGCTGGGTCTCAAAATGGGTGATGGTGTTGCCAATAGTACGCTCAGTAGGCCGATTATGTTAACCATAAGTTGAGCGAAGTGCACGAAACACATTCCTCACAGAACGTGAATTTTCATAATAAAGTTGAACAATTTGTAAACGTTGTTCACGCGTAAGTCTTTCCATTATGAAATGCCAAACAATACAAAACAAAAATAACATGACAGCATGACACGACTCACACGTGATCTGTCAAAAAAGGCTATTGAAAAAAGTATCTCTACTTGGATCACCCGTTATTATGCTGGCTGAACAAATTGTATGCATATAATCTTTTCATAAGTATTAATATTAGTTAGTATTTTTTATCGAAATTGACGATGGACTTTAGAATTTTTTCACAATTTACAGACTCTTGGGTATTTGTGGGAGTTATATGCAACTACATTGCATAAAACCATAAAATGTTAAAAAAAAGTGAGTTTAAATTGGTTTTCAACCTTGTTTTAGCGCACAAACTTGGTTAAAGAATTTAACTATTTGTTATCGTAAACCTAAGTCCCCTTGCCTACAAAACCAATTCTATGCAGATTGATCTCATCTCGTATACGAAGTCCCAAACTCTTATAAATTATAAAAGGGTCCGTTATCAGACCAGAGCAAATATTTCTCTTTTTTGTTTCTTAGGCCGTGTGTCAATTGCGTTTAAATGGGGGTTAAATATTATCCACTGGCGAATTTTTGACATTTCTGCAGGGGTAAAAAAAAGTTTTTTTTTTTTTGCAAATTGGATTCAATGGGATATTATTTGAGTACTATTTTCAATAATTTCCAAAAAGAATTGGAACATAACTCCTTTTTTTATAATTGTTTGTAAGAAAACAGAATAGATTTCCGAAAGATCATCAAAGATCCCTTAATCATTCAATTATTGTCTGTAAAAGAAATATTGTTTTACAATTTGTGCTCGTGATTAACGATATCCGCCCTAATTTGTTCATGTTAAACATATTTCCCATAAAGCAAAACAAATGTAATCACAACATTTGTGAAAACATCTTTTTACAATTTTAGTTTTTTTTACAACTTTTTCAACATTAACTGATATAACATACATGTTTTTTGCTTCTTATTTAACAATCGTAATGATGTACTATTTTACCGACACATGTGAGCACTGGTAACAAGGAATAATCCATGAGCGTGCTTTCCATCTCGGTCATTCCTCAATAGGTATACAAAATGTCAAAAATTAGCCACTGGATACATTTTAGCTAGCTGTTGAACAGATTAAAATTTTGATGTCTATATTCACCATACTATTGTTAAAAATTAGTTTTGGCTCATTATTACCCAGGGCCGAGCTTTCTCACAACCAATCATGTGCGTGTGTGTACTTTTTGCAAGTTGGTGGGACCTCCTGTTTTACGACGACTCCGAACTACGAATTAAAGATAAGCTTTTCTTGACAATTGATACTACTTGGATGACATGTCAGATCATCACAAGAGGAGGGCCAGTGAAAAATCATTTAGGTGTTGCTACGGCTGGGAATCGAATCCAGACCTTCTGCGCGGCAGTTCATCGCGCCACTGAGCCCGTCAAATCGTCCACTGGCTAAAATATTAACGTAATTGACACACGGCCTTAATATCCAATTCAAATCGTCCCGAAAAAAGTTTCACTTTAAAAATTACAATCACCCAGATATCGCCATTAGCCCCTTCTGTAAGATGTCCAGTGTGAATATGTGCTCTCTTCATTGTAATAGCTTTGGAAAAGACAGAAAAAAAGTACCGTTATACAACAATCAACCCATATACAATCACCCACACATCATCATCTTGCAGCATCTCTTTACCTACCTGTGCTTTTTTTAAGTGCCGTCATTTGTATTTACAATCACAAACGTCAGAGGAATTTCCGATAGCATCTCGTTTTAAAAATGTCATCATATGTAAGACACCGCCAATCCTGGAGGCACCACTCAAATTCAAAAAATACATCTACATACTTCATCAAATCCACCTGTTTGGATTCAAGCTTCAATAACAGACTCCAGACGTCAGAAACTGACGTCAGAAACCACCCCATGCCAAAACAGACCAGAGGAAAGCGCAGTAACTATCGATTACCTGTCAGTTCAACATTCAGATGGAAATAACCATTTTAGCCATCTACAATCAAACCTCCCCGAGAACAGAATCTTTTTTAGAACATGTTACCAAATTACCGTCGGTCCGTCTGTCTGACTTGACCGATTTTCTTCAAACTTCGTATCCAGCGTTTGTTTGGTCATAATTCTATGCCACTTTTTTTTTGCTTTTAGCCATGTTATTACTGGTACCTGCCATATAAATATCATACATAACCTCAATTTGCTCAAAAACTGCTCTAACGATTTTGATTAAAGTTCTTATTAATTCCAACAAAACTACGTACCCAGTTTTTTGGGAAAATCCATATAAAGGAATTTTGCATTTAGGCCATATAAAGAAAATTTTAAATTTACCACAAACTATTTTACCAAATTGAATGAAATTTAATTTGTATACTACGATTACAGTTTTTATGAGTTACGCATAATTGGTTTTGGCCCAATTATCTTTCTACGGAATTTTCAGTTTTGGTCAATAACGGGAAATCATTATTATTCACATGGACACCGATTACTTTCAATGACGGAATAAACGTTCGTATAATCACATTTCGACATTATTTATATCATTTGAAGCATCATTAATCAAAATAAATATTATTTTGTATTTTGGGCAAATTGTTAGAAACGTCAAATTAACTCGCTGTGACAGAGAAAGTTGCGTACGACCCAGTCGCGCACCCACCACTAGTTTTCAAAGCTCTCCAACCAAAAGCTCCTCAACAGAAACTCAAGCAAAAACATATGAGAAGGCTACAATCCACGATCGGTATCCCTAAAATGTGGGTCTTATGGCAAAGAAATATTAAAATTATCATTATCGCAACATATTGTTCAGACAGTTTATCAAAATCTTGTATGGTTCGTAAAAAAAAAGTTTTTTCCTGCATATTGCTTATAACTACATAAAGTGTGCATCGCATACAACGAATATTTTCTATGTGGGTTACTGATATTGATAACCTAGTGTTCACATTGCTACCCCAGCATCAAACAACAGCCTTGCCGACGCATACGATCTACGAAATTTCCCCTTCGCACTTACCGCCCGCGTCAGAAACGGCTACAAAATGTTTAGCTGTGATGCGTACTCTATGTAGTTCTTTACTCTTTGCTTGTACTACTAAGCGCGTATCCCTAGTATAAATCCCGAAAGTAACAATACATTAATTTTTTTCACTGTACTACTGCTCTTGCGGAAGTCTGACAAAGATCAAAGATTAACATTGGGTGCGTTCCATATCAGTTTTAGGTACCAAGTTAACTTTGCCGGTGCGCTGCTCTCGTTGGTCAATCGACCATTTTAGTCACATGACATTTGAGGGGAAATGACTGACGAAACGAGTTGAAAATTTACAGATGGGACTTTAGATATGGGTGAAACAGCTGATCTTCCTTCGACCAGTCATGAAGATGTTTTTGATTTCAGTAAAATTACCCGTCAATTTGATATTTAAGTTATCAATTACTTTTCTGATAGAGAATAATTATTCTGAATAGATAAAAGTAAATAGAAATGTACCTACATATATATGGAAAAATTAAATACCAAAATAACGGTTGGAATAGTTTGACACTTACATTTCAACTTTGCGTAAGATTTTGCGTTCCATGTTACCTCACCTCAATTTTCAGTTGTAAACTGAAATGCTAAGCATGGCCATTGTCATAAGAAGCTTCTCAAATATGCCGTTCGGTGGCTGCTATGTTAGTGTCAGATATTTCATTTTTTGCAGCGAATGTTCAACAAAATCAACCGATTTCTGAAGCGGTGGATCACTTACAACAATTACAGACAAATAGGGTTATGGTCGAACCGCAGTGAGCTACTGATTAATCAGTAGCCAAGCCAGGATTGACGGCCATTAATAAATTGCAATGGGTTTTGGTGGATTTGCAGCTAATCATCCAATATGACTCCTTACGCAATTCGAATTGCACAGCCAACAATTAGACCGTCTGAAGAAAGTTGTCGCAAAGAAGCGGCCTGTAATAGCGTCCACTCATTACACATGCATGCATGCGCTATATAGTGATTGCGCATGGAAACTGAGAGTGTTTGGTATTGACTGTACCATTGAACATGCGGGATGAGTGATTTCAGAAAATTTTTATATTTTCTTGTTTGCCCATGCATGCATGTGTAGTGTGTGTTTGAAATCGCGCATTTACTGTCAAAAAATGCAGCAAGTTAATAATGACGACGTGTGTCAATCAGATATAAACACACGAATGATTACTGCGCAGTTTGCATGAATATTGTGTGGATGAAGCGCGATTGCACATGCTTGTGATGTGCATGCATGCATGTATGGTGTATTGACGCTATAAGAAAGGAATTTTGTTATCCGATTGGGACCGTCAAAGTAGGTTGCAACAGGAGAACCTGTTGTGGTGGCTAAGATAGATAAAGATAGTTGGCTAAACAAATTGTATGGCCTACTTACATAGTTTGAGGTTTTAAGGTCTAGGTTAGGTTAGGTAAAACAGTCAGGGTGGCAAAAAAAAAAACAAAAAAAAATAAAAGCTTGATGCGGCTGTTCTAGTTCTGTAAGTTATTTTAAGGTAGTTGTAATTAGTTTCTAAGTAGTTTTATCATTATTTAGGATGTAACTTTGAATATAATAAAAAACCGCTGGAGCCGGTTTTCGTGTTATTCAGTGATGAAGTTTTTTTTTGTGAAGTAATGTTTGCCACTCCACCGAAATAAAACGTTAAAAAAGCTTCCAATGATTCCTATAAGAAGCTATGGAGGTAACGTCTCAATTCCATCACGTTTTTTGTTCCAATGAAGTTGTCCAATGATAGCTCTAACTGAACCCTACCCGGGGTCTCCACGAGTAATATTTCATAGAATGCAATGTGGCATTCTATGAAAATTGCTTGCGAAGACTTCAAGTAGTGTTCTATGAAAAATGTCTTTCTATGTATTGCTCAGTTTATTGCTTTCTATGGATAGTATGCTATGCGCTGTCGTTTCTGTTTGAAATTGTAAGATTGTTTGATATAGTAAGCAATGGAAATACCCATGCCCACCCTATATTTCATAGCATTCTATCATTATTTATTTCTATGAAAAGCGACAGATAGTAAGCTATCAAATATTTCTCGTGGAGACGCGGTGTTAGGGTGCATAGGTTATACGAATCATTGGATTTTTCAGTTTTATTTCGGTGGAATGATAAATCTACATCACCGAAAGCAAAACGTAATTTTTTGGGAAAACTATATTAAATATATAAATTTATTCATGTTCTAAAATTCATAAGCTTCGTTTTGACACCAGCTCGCCATTCGTTGAACTTATAAAAAAGGTGCAAAGGTGTAAAGAATAATTTTGTAAACTGCTACTAAAAAACTTGACTCATGGCATCTCTACACCTTGACAATCTACTACAAGAACATCCCATGGTTCTTGTCTTCACTTAACGATTTCTCTGACCGCTAGATGTCATCTAGAGCAATAGAAACCCATTTAAATATTTTATTAGAATTAGAGCAACTTTGACAATAAATTTTACATGATAATGTTATAAATAATAAATTCAATGTTCTAAAAATTAACAACCATTTGTTATTTTGTTGTTCACCACAAAATATTGTTTTTTGTTATAACAACGACATCATTATCGAGCCAACCATTTTGTTTTCGCGCAGTTTTTCTTCCTTCTCGTTTCCCCATTATTCACCACACTGTCACGTCTACTCTTGCTGACAAATCAAATCGGTCACGGAAAAACTGTCTACAACAAAATGCACCACACAAACGAATGAGTGACGGAACTGTGGTGATCATCGTCGGTGTACGTACGCTACTACGCGAGAACCGTGTGTTGTGAAGAAAAATGGCGAGCGTTTACGAACAAACGCAATAAATTCATTTAAAATAAAAAAAATACAACAAAAAAATATTACCCCACGCCTCTAACCAAAGTGTTTAAAAATCTTTTCTTTTACATTTTCAATCTTCAACTACCTACTCTATTTTTGAAATAAGTTTTAATATCAAAATTTTCCGTAATTTTTTCCAATAATTTTCCACTTGGAAATACGTGGTGAAATTTTCTGAAGTTTCCGTATGTGATTTAGATTTAGAAATCGCATCGACGCACGACGAGTTTTTATATTTTCCGTGTAAGTGCAAATAAATTACCGAAAATTCCAAACAAAAGCCATACAACTAATTTGCATGTAAGTCGAATTCGACAAATAAAGTGAACGGAGAGCAACAAAATATTAAAATAAAAATTGATGTGAAAAAAACGAGGAAATTCTTCTTCCATACACTCCTAGGGGAAAGTATTCAACACAATTCGTGGCCAACAACGAAGAGTTTCTATTTGTGTTTGGGTTTGTGTGTGTTGGTGTGTGTATGCCTTGTTTAGAAACTGTCAGGGAGGAGGAATTACGTTTTTTTTTTTGATATTATTCGGGAGCGGTCGCATTTTTCCCGGGCGGACTGCTTCTCAATGGCAGCTGTCAGTCTTCGAATAGACGGACGTGTGTGGTGTTTTTGTTTTTGTTCGTCTCATTTTTAAACAGAGAATTAAATTTCATGCTAGTGTTGCATAAAGTAGTGAAATTTAAATTAACAAAAAAAAAAAACAAAAAAGTTTATTTTTGCTCAATGACAAACCGAACATACGGTAGAGTGAACGAAAACCCAACAAACACATAGAAGAACATACGGTGGGACGCAAGCAACATCATCGGCGAGTACCTAGAGCACAGAAGAGCAGTGCATGGTGTAGTGCGACTTTGGTTTCTAGGTGAGTTTGCTGCCCAGAAATGACCTGGTTGACACTTTGTATGTAACACACTGTGTGGGAGCCGGCTTTCGGGGGTAGTTACATCCAGGGTTGGCCAGTACAGAGTTTCCATATGGCAAAGGAAGGAACACCTGTTACCTAATTATTTGGCAATGCAGCTCAAGCGGAACCGTAATAGGGAGAGCCTGTGTATTTTTTTGTTGGGGACTTTAGATGTCTTTCGGTTTCATTCAGATTTTGGTTTTCGGTAGACGCCACGCAGGTACCTAGTTAGTTTTTTTTTTCTCGGGGTACCTCAATATGTTGGTTGAGAGAGGCATAGTTGAAGGGAGGATT
Organism: Rhingia rostrata; assembly: GCA_949824845.1. Taxonomy (NCBI): domain Eukaryota; kingdom Metazoa; phylum Arthropoda; class Insecta; order Diptera; family Syrphidae; genus Rhingia; species Rhingia rostrata. The sequence continues at coordinate 21,847,221 of OX463757.1, forward strand.
CTGCTTTGCGCCCACGTCACTTGATTCGGTGTTTTGTTTTGTGGAGGAAATGCCAGATGGCTGAAAACTTTGTGATAGGCATTTAGCGTGTGCAATATGGGTCCGCATCGAGCTTGTTTCGTTGAAAAAGTTGCTTAAGGGCTTATTCCACCACTTAAGTAAACAATAGCAACCTTCATGAGACAACTGGCCTTTGATCTCATTAATGCTAACCGCGGTCACATGCATTGTAGTGAGAATTCCTTATACAAATGAATACTGGATGCCAAATGTTTGCTATGGAAGCGACTTAAGGGTCGCCCAGAATGCATATCTGTAGCTGATGCTTGATTCTGAGTCAGAAGTTAAAAACAAGGCAACCCGTAAGCGCTTACACAATGTGTATGTTCGTGAATCTGTAGTTTGAAGTTGAATGGAGGGTAACTTCATGCAAGAAATGTATTTCTCTTTTGACAGCGATACCAGATACGCATTCTGGGCGGCCCTTTACTTTCTCAAAAGCAGGCGTCTTAGCTACTTCGGATTATTCCATTTATATAGACGCGGACGAGCTCTTTGCTCTAATCGGGTAAAAGGATGATTGTCCGTTATCCTTCCCCTACAATCAATCAATCCCTACAATCAATACTTTAATTTTTTGGATGACATCATTTTGCCGATCCAAAGTTTGGTGTTTATAATATAAAGGACGTGAATATCACGTTTCCTTAAGGATGAAGTCTGAAGAACACGCCATTTAAATTCTTGCATATAAAATTCTGACGTTACGTAAAATACCCCGCGCTTGAGTTATATTTTCCTTGCACTAAATTTGTGGTTGCAAGGAGCAAATATGGGTAGTATAGATACACTGAATATAAAATTCGCATAGTTCCTTGCGACCACGATGACACGTGGAAATTGGGTTCATAGATTACTTACATTCTTAGTTGCATATATTGTTACGTGTAAAATATTAAAATATGGGAATCTTTGGCAAGACAGTCCGCATATGTCGCATTTAAAAATTAAATGCCGCAAATATTTTGGCGTACTACTTACTTCCTTAAGTGGCGCTACAGTCCGGAATGAACCTGGGCCTCAACCAACATGCCTCTACAATTAGCCCGGTCCTTAGCCAACAGCCTCCAGTTGCGTACTCCAAGTTGGTTGAGGTTGGTTTCTACTTGTGCGCGCCACTTAAGGCGAGGTCTTCCTCTACTGCGTCCGACGTTTGGCTGGGAATCGAAGACTCTGCGAGCCGGAGTATTGGTGTCCATTCGTTCAACATGTCCTAGCCATCTTAAACGTCCAATGCGGAGTTTTTTGACCAGGGGTATGTCGCTGTACAGCTCATATAGTTCTTGGTTGAACCTTCGCATCCTTAGCCCTTCAACGCCCGGTTGGGTGTTGTAGAACGAGGGTAGATTCTGATTGGCTTTCACTTGACAATGCTCAGTGGTTGTAACTCTGACCACACATCAAGTGCTTATTTTTAACCTCCAAGTGGTAACCATCGGGTACTGGTCTCATCCAACCGGATTTGACTTGCTAAACGATAAGCGCGAGTCTTGATAACGCGTCAAAATATTTTCGCATGCTGTTTGCTACACGACATGTATTCATGGATTAATTTTATTAATTTTATCTTACCAGCGACAGATATTGTTGAACTCGAGAGAGCAAATTATGGTCAAAATGTTGTTTTCTTTAAACTTCGCATATCTTGTTTTATCCGAGTTCATAATTCTAGAAAAATTTTAAACTCTGTTAGAATGGTTTTTTGGAAAAATTGTGAAGCTCGAGATTTGGATTACAGAAACATTTCGACGATAACAGAACCTAACCACCTGAATTCATCCAGTCCGACTTCGTCCTACGGTTGAAGCATGATTTACCCCCGTGTTGTTGATTTATTTGCAAATTATGGTTGCATATCAAATACATATATGCGACGCCACTAAATCGTGCAATCACATATATTTTCCATGTCATATTTCAGTGTAGCTAACATACAGAGTTTCGCATTTAGTCCCAAATCATTGCGACTTGCAGGTAAACAACATGTGAAAATGTCGCATATTTCTATGTCACATGAACTCGCATGAGTAGTGCATGAAATGAAAATTCCATGCAACCATTTTGAGTAATTTAAACCCCAAAACTACGAATGTATGCGACATTTACATGTCATATACTTAGATTTACTAAAAAGGGGGCGTGGCAGTAGGCGGAACTCAAATATGTTTAAACTTGTTTGACAAGCACGTACAAGAATCAAAATTTAAAATTTAAGTTCCAAAAAGCGGTTACCTACAGACGGACGGACGGACAGACAGACACGGCTTCAGCACGCCATTAGAAGAAAAACGTGTCCGATAATTTTTCGTAAAATCGGCGGGAGCTGTCCTCGTTTAAATTTCGATGAATTGTTGGATTGGACCATAACTTGCCAAAGAAAAATAAAATTTACAAGAGATATCATCTTGGTCTCACCATTTCTCCAAAACCCTTTGCCAACCTTTCGCTAAAATAGGCATTTATTAAACCTCTTGGGGTTAAGATTTGTAATATGAAAATAACTTGGGGTACTTTTTTTTACTTACAACTAGGTCTACAGTTTCTAATGTGGGAGTCTTGTCGTGCAGTTGTTAAAATGCAGCTTACGGTTGAGGAGTCTAATAACAGATGAAAGAGGCGGAAAGGCAAATGTCGTACAATTACCATAAAATCGGAAAACGCCTTCCAAGCGTTGCCAGATGCAATAATTTGTTTTATAAATCACAGATCAACCATTTCAAACGGACTTATGAACCACTATGACATATGTCATGCGGTATTTCATGTGCTACAAAAGCCGGCCTTATAGGAAAACCTCCAAAAATGTGTGCGATTTAATCTATAGACGAATTCTTCTTATAAATATTAACACTTTTTCATAGAACATTTTTTTTTCGAATTTCTTAAAAATATTACTGAAAATCGTTGTTTTTTTTCGAATTTCTTCAAAATTTTTACTGAAAACCGTTTTTTTTTTTTACTGACAACGCCTTCAAAAATGAGCGTGATAAAAGACTTTATTTAGAACAAAGCCATAGTGCGATTTCATAAATACATTTTCAGACACTTTCAAAATTCCCTACAGTTGGTCCAAAATTGGCTTGTAACGTTTTGTCTGATAGGATTTAATAAGCGTTCTTGCACTAAATCAGGTTATAGTTTTAATTTTAAGACCAGTCGGACAAACTTGTCGTTGTGTCTATCTAAATTAGTTTTCTATGTTACAAACTAGGTGTCAAAACTAATATTCTCCTATAGAATAGGGTAAACAAAGGCTGTAAACTTTTGATTAGGTTAGGTTACGTTAGAATGGCTAGATTTTCTAGGTAGCTATTCACCAGCAAAGTTAGACCAGTTTTTGATTTATTTTGATACCACGTGATCTTGTGCGTTCTCCTTTCTACCCGTAAGAAGACCCATCTGAGCTATACTGAAACTGAAGCTATTACCATTAGACTGTATCCAGTGTTGACACCTATGATGGCGCTTATGATTAGTCTGGCGAGCGAGATAAGTCTCTTGGATCTACTTAAATCCAGATTTTGCAAAATTTTGCGGACAATTTTGCGAAAAGCATACTTTGTCGGAGGTTCAATTTCCATTCGAGGTATGTGTCATTCGAAAAAATACTACACAAATGCGACGGATTTTTCCTGAATCAGTTTCAGTAAAAACTCGCACTGATGTTGAGTGGTTGTTTTTCGTTTGAGTTTGCCCTGGAAACGCAAATTCAAACAATAAGATCGAAAGTTACCTAATTAAATGTTTTTTTTTTTTAATTACAAACATTTTTCTCTCACTTCACTACAATTTGCAAATAAGTTAATTCCACTAAGAATTTGTGTCAGAGGAAATCGAAAAAAGAATTACGCTTGGCTGTCAAAAATTGCACGAAAAATACACCTGAAGGCACTTTAACTCAATTCGCAGGGATGCGTTACAAAATATCTCAGAAATATTCCAAACATCTTTTCGGAAGAATACCTCGAAGCAAAAATTCTCCAAATCGTACAAAATCGGTGTATTTTCTGTTCCGACGGATACCTCGCTAGGGCTGAGTGCTTTGTTGCAGCATCCACTGCTTGAAATTGCGACGTCATGGGTTGATCACTATAGCTTTCATGTGTCATTAGATCATATACGCCTTATAGTTACATACCAAGTTAGCAAATCCAATTATTCTGTCCTAGCGAGGTATCCGTCGGAGCGGACAATTTTCCGCAAAACATACTTCGTCGGAGGTTCAAATTCTATTCGAAATATGTGTCATCGGAAAACAAATCAATTCACTACAATTCGTAAATAAATTCCGCGAAGAATTTGTGTCGGAGTAAATCGGAAAAAGGATTGCACTAAGCTGTCAAAAATTGCACGAAAAATACACCCGAACGCAATTCGCCGCGATGCGTTACAAAATGTTGGAGAAATATTCCAAACAGTTTTTCGGCGGGCAAATTTTGCATCGAAGAAAAAATTCTCCGATTCGTAGAAAATCGGAGAATTTTCTGCTCCGACGGATACCTCCGACGTCATGGGTTGGTCATTATAGCTTTCTTGTGTCATTGGATCATCTACGCCTTATACAAAGTTAGCAGATACAATTGTTGACTTCGCCGTTAAGTCGATGTGTGTAACTCATTTTGGCCACATTTCCTAAAAGTGGTAACATTTTGAGGTGTACGTGATTTTCTCAAGCCCATATTGTAATAGTAAAATCGATGAATGTCGATAGTCAATTCTAGATTGTGAAATTTTGTAGTGTGTTATGGGCCGTTGACGCCAAATATTTCACATTTCTCCAACCTTCAGAAGGCCCTTATAGATCTCTCAGTGCTTTACGCAGATGCAAATGCTCATAATAAATTTGAATGACCTTTATTTTTATTTTAAAGACAGTCATACACTTTAACTAACGACGAACAGGATTTCTTACAGCCCATTAAACAAGAACCACATTTTTTGGCGCTAAAAGTTTAAAAAATATGATTAGCAGGTACATTACGAGAAGAGTTGGCCAGTGAAAAACATCAATAGGTTTTGATATTGTTGGGAACCGAACATATTTCATACCAAAAATCATAGCGCAAGGATCTAAGGGCTCTGCTTCATCATTATATGTCCACCTCACATATGAAAAGTGAAAAAAAAAACCTCAGTAAGCTAGTATTTTAAAACCTTCTATTTCCTATAAGTCCTTTCCTTGTTGAATAAGGCTGTTTGGAGAAGACTTGAAGACTAAGGACTTAACGATGTAATAAAACAAGCTGTGTGTGAGGTATTAACGAATTTTTTTTCAATTTTCTCAAGAGAAAGATATTATTTTCGTGAAAATTTGATTGATTCTAACATTACGATGATAACGGAACAAAAAAAAAAATGGTTTTTGGAATTCCGTCCGTAGTTTTTTTATTCAAAGGCGCATGTGTGTCATTATGTATGAAAATGGACCAGCTTCTGAGGGTTGTACGGTTCAAGAGGTCCAACTTTTTAAAGACTTTTCCGAATAGATTTGACTTTATGTGTGAAATGGTCTGAGTTATATTGATTTTGAAAGCATTGGTTAATTGCGTTTTATCGGCGTAGACCTGCGCATTCAGAAAACCCCACAAGAAAATGTCTAACTGGATCAAATCGCACGATTTTGGTACCAAGACACCTCCGCGAGAGATATCAATACCTACTTTCAAATCGCTCATGCAGAATTTCCATTATTGGACGACATATGGCGCCCACTTCTATATCGTTGAATTCGGGCCCAAAATAAATTGGTTATCATTGAACTGTAGCGATCGTCGTTAAATGCCTAATCAAAGACGTTTCTGAAGTCGGCTTCCAAAATCCGAACCAAAAAGTAACTTTTTGTGAATGCATTGCCACCTCATGGTCGATGCCGTACCATTTATGGCAGTTTTGCTTGTTCACATAGCCATTCATCTCTAAAAATTATTGTTAGACCTTAATTGGGACCGTCTTTCAAGCGTACGAAATATTGTCGTATGATGTAAAGAGGATAATTTACTTGGAATTAGTGTATTTAATAACAGCTTTAGTTCCCTCACTAACAGCGTGCTTAGCAAGCTCACCAGGCAATAATAAAACGGAAGGCAGTTTGGATTTCCCGACTTGTGATTGTTGAACGCTTGTTATAGTGTGCCAAACAAGATGCTCGACGGCAATACGTTCGAAAATATCATTTACAAAACTCTTTATGATACTCATGGCCTTTGAAGAAATGCCAGTATCGGGATGCACTTGCTTCAACACTTTGTAAATGTAGATTGCGTAGCCTTCCTTCCTCTTGCGCTTCTTATTCTTATCGGACTTGGTAATATTTTTTTGTGCCTTTCCAGTTAACTTTGCTGCTTTTCCACTAGTTTTCGGCGGCATTGTGAATATTCATAACTACTTGTACGCCAGAGGGGTCAGGCCCAATTTAAATGATATATGTGGCATAAAAGGCTCATTTAGGCCTTAAACCAAGTCAGTGAAAGAGCGGGTTCTCTTATGGACGGCGGAAAACGACTGTTTCGCGTTGTTCTGCACAATTTAATGGAGGGCGTCGATTTTCTCGGCCGATCTGACAATACTTTAATGAACGCGTGCTGGGAGATTCCATTCTAAACCGGTCGTTTCGAATTTGACTAATAAATGTTGTAGATTTGACTTTGAAGGTCCACCGCTTCTGTCGTAAAATATTCACAACGCGCGTAACATTTGCTCAAACTACCACTAATTTTGAGCAAAAATTGTTTTTTTTATCATTTGGGCAAGCTGCTCAATCGCGGAAGTTGCCATGGTTGTTTGGCATCAGTGACTGAATAATAAACAACAGATTTGACAGACGTTTCCAAAACATCAAAGGCGCCACAGAATGTCAGCATCGACCTATTCCTATTGGAAATCCCATTACAAGTTGAAAATTCGGTACGACCAGAAAACAAGGAGCTCAACTATAGTTGACAAGGACAACACATTCAAAGCATTTTTTGTTACACAACCAGATTGTCATGAACAATTTACCTTTCTGCATTTTTACCTTACCCCAAAATGATTTCAAGCTCAAAGGAAGTCACAAGTTGTTGAGCATGTAGTATCGCTTAATTCATATTCAGATTGAACAAAGACCTAGTAATCGGCTTAGAAGTTTACAAACAAACAGCCATAATAATGCACACACATCTCTATCAAAACCTTGTTCAACTCATGCGTATGCTTTTGAACTTTGAAGTGTAAGCGATAATTCCCGCCTCTAATCGACTTTTAAACCCTCAAAGTTCCGCTTGAAAAAAAACCTCGTTCGTTACTTTCATACATGTAACACTAGTTTTGTATTCCTCAACCAAGTAGCAGACTCATAGCGCTGTTAATTATACAACAAAATCATTAAACAGCCCTTTACCTATTAGGGGTTATTTTATTCTAAAAATTGCCCACTCTAGGTAGGATAGGGATGAGTGTACATAAAACAAACACTCTCTCCCTCTCTGAGTTCAGGTTTTGCCAATCAAATACACATTTAATTTTATGCAAGCATTTCATTCAGTTTTTTCATACCAATCACCCACTCACTACCCCCTATCCGACGTTGGGGCCTTTCAAACACTTGAATATCTGGCAACATCATACACCTCCCTACACAGAGCTGCTGCTATTGTTTCCATCTAATGCGCATGACTACCCCCTCTGAATATGAATCATAACAACACGGCACCGAAAAGGACTCATAGGGATTCCCTATCCTGCTCCATTCACAAGTCGGCACACCGAGTATACACATACATTTCCCAACATCAGCAGTAACCGAATGGTACTCATATAGAGTTTTGCTCGAGAGACCTGCGACGCAATATTTTCTCTCTATATCCACTGAAAAGACGCGGTGCGGTAGCGGGAAAACCCAACCGAAACCATAACCCGCATTAGTCTGGTCTGAAAAAATACAACAAAATTGCGTCTTTGCATACCGAAATATTCCTGAACAGTGTTGTGTCCTTCCTCGAGGAGTGTCTAGAAGAAGTTTTTTTTTGTTGTTGTTGCATCCTAACAATAAGATTGGATACATATTTATGTTTTTTTTTATCTGCTTGCAGTGTTATATTTTTTTTTAAATAAATTTTCGTCTCTAAATCGACAACCAAACGAAATATATATAAAAAAATGACAGTGCTTGTGAATTAAAATCGAAAAAAAGGTGTAAAACGGGATGTAAATGAACGTATTAATGTTGAAAGACCGGTAACAGTTTCGACGCAGCACGACGAGTCACTAAATCGCTTGGGAATTCGAAACCGCAAATGAAAACTTCGCATTTTTTGTCGTCCAACTACGACTTTCCTAGTCGCCCCAATATACAGGGCGGTTGTCTCAGCAGCAACGACAACAACAATTGTCCAGAAAATACAACCTATCAAGCAGCAACTTCGTCATCATCATCGTCGTCGTCATCGTCCAGATTGTCGACATATCCAAATGATAGCAATCAGCAACATCAACAATTAGTGAAACGACTTCAACACGCAACTCAACAGCAAGGAGATTCAACATTAGAGGGTAGTGTCGTTGGTGTTAGTGTCAGTGTTGGTGCCTATCACCAGAATCTAAGTGAGCAATACACAGTGAGTGGTATTGATGTGATTCATCATCATCAACAAGAACAGCAGCAGCAGCAGCAGCAGTATTCATCCGCAACGAGAAGTTCAACCACGAACAACACCCATCATAGCTCTGGGCTACCAGACTCTTTGTCGTCGTTGTCGTCTTCATCCTCGTCCTCGTCGTTGGTGTCGACCAACACTCAACTTGCTGTTGGCCAAATTAATACCGCCACTCATAGTAATGATAACGGCGCAGTAAAATTGGACGCAGCAGCTCCCTCAACTACATCTGCGGCTAATATTTCCTCGTATAACTCTCTAACATCTACTGCACCTACGCCCCAACATCAGCAGCAACAAGTCGCTGTTCAGCACGACTCCAACAGTCTAACAGGTAGTAGCAGCAGTACTAATCAACACCAGCAGCGTCCTGGAATTATATTTCTTGACAAGTCCGTGAAGTATGAGAATAGTCAGGTGGTGAGGTCCACTGCAGTTGACAAGACAGATATACGCTCTGCAAGTGACAAATATCAACAACATCAACTGCATCAGCAGTTGCAACAACAACATCAACTAAAACAACAACAAAAACAGCAGCAGCACCAGCTACACAAGGCTAACAAGCGAAAGCGTGAAACAGGTGAGTCCAGTTTAATATTTTTAGACATGTACCCACATCTACTCCAAGTAGGAGCGGCATTCATAAACATTCTCCAAGGGAGTGCAGTGCATATAGGAAATGGACGACTCTATTAAGGGTTTCGTGGTTGCATTAGGTTTCATTTTTATGAATAATGATAATGAAACCATAATCTGTTGTTCCCTGAATCCGTTAAGTAGTTCCGTTGCAAAATGATTATACCTTACCCAGTCTTTTGGGATAAGCTTTCGGTTTCAGAATAATTAAATTCTTGTGAATTTGGGTTTCAACCCTCTTGTGTTGTACTGGCTGGCGTACATATGGGTGCAATTCGGTAATAGATGATGAAATTGGTAGAAAACTGGGATTTTTTGTAAAATGTAACCTCAACACTTTGTTGTGAAATAAATCCCTCGAAAGGAAGTACTTATGGTAGTAGAAGATTTACTTCAAACGCAATACTTTGGGAAGACTTATTTCGGTTTGATAATGAAAAAAAAATTAAATTTAAGTTTTTGCGGTAAAAGAAAACCGGGGATAGCGCTTTTCTTATAAACATTCATCGATGGCTTTGGCCAGTCCCACAGTCTTATGGTCAACGGGTAAGTTGAAATATGTATTCATGTGCCACCCTTAGGGTGTCTTGGCGTTGATATAAAGTTTATACTTAGACAACTCATTGAGTTTGTGTTTTGAATCTTAAATTTTGTGCAAAGTCAATAAAATACTTTTTTTTTGGAATTTATGCGTTGGCGACATCAAACCGCATGTAAACCAATTAAATTGCGGAATGCACCCACCCAATAATTTTTTAAATTCCCCCTAATGGGATAAATATTCATCGAAGTGCGAGAAATTTACTTGTTTTGAGCCTTAAATTGTGGCCAAAGTCAATGAAACACTTTTTTTTGTCGAACCTAGATATTAACGATACTAAAACATAAAAGATGACGCCATATGTAAACCTAAAGTGCGGAATGAACCCACCACATATATTCCCCATTCAGGGAAATTTGGGAAATTCCCCTCTTGTTAAATGTCAAAAGTCAAAGTGTTTTGTTGATTCAATTAAAATTTATCATTCTGTTCACAAACTTGTAAATTGGGCTTTAAAAGTGTGAGGGAAAATCAAGTGAGAAGCTGGGCTTTGTCCTGCAGGGACGTTAACTCTAGACATTTAAATATTTCAAAGTTTCAAAACTGCTTTTGGCGATGATTGTGTGAAGGTGGTCCTTTCTGCACTAAAATAATAGCTGCTGCGGAACCTTGATAGGAAATCTGGAGCTGAAGCTGCCGAGGGGTTTTGACATTAATGACAGTTATTATGCCAGCAGCCCTCTGCTGAGCAATCCCTGTGCTATTGCTCATGGATACAATGCTGTTACTGTCGAATGTTGAGTTTCCGCCGATTACAACTTCCAAGTCGAACGAACTGAATGTGTTCGTTTGTACAAAAGCTATAATCCAGTTATAGCTTTTGTACAACACCCCTCTAACGTGTCGATTTGTTAATTTTGTAGGTGCAGGAGCATATCCAAAGTTTTGTTTTACACAGTCTTGAAAATCATATCAGTGAATTAGCGGATTTCTGGGGATTGTAAAGAACTTTACCTGCAAAGCAGCAAGTATGATGACAATTTCTGGTCTCCAACTCTTGTGGAATACTTACAAGGCTTAACGCGGCATTTGAAATAAAAAAAAAACAAAAAAATTGCTGCCGTCCAAACCAGGGTAGTTGACTAGGAATACCAAATCACCCCTTTCTAAAGTAAGTAACTCAGACTGTTATCTCTTGATAACTGTTGTTGGTAAACGGTTTCAGGCGTTCACATATTACGGCAGAAAGGATCTTGTAGGCGATGTTGAAGAGACTTCTGCCTCTGTAGTTGGCGCAGTTTCAAGGGTCTCCTTTTTTGTGGATCGGGCAAACAATGCTGAGCTTCCATTCTTCAGGCATAATTTCTTCCGAACAGATTTGGCAATGAGTTGGTGGATGTTTCTTACGAAGTCATCTCCGCCGGCTTTGTAAAGCTCGGCTGTAAGGCCGTCTTTTCCGGCAGTCTTATTAAGCTTGAGTTAAGCTATTGCTATCCTCACTTTACACAGGTCGGGTGACAGCGGTCGTTCTGACAGCGGACACAGTCTCCAGAAGTGGTTCTTCCATAACCCCAGCATCGACTGTGTCTCAACTACGATTTTCCTTGTTCATCTCGACAGGATTCTGTCCGAGGCTTGTATCCTTGGCTTTGACGTTTTACACTTTGGTTCCTGGAGTGGCACCTCTCTATATCCTCGATCTCGCGCTTTTCTTGCTCTTTTTTCTTCTTTCTGAAAAGTCGGTGTTCTTCCCTTCTTCTCTACCTATAGAGCTCAGCTCAACGGCAGCTCTCGTCTTCACCTGCAGCTTAGCCTTGTAGGTCCCGTTCTTGGCTGCGAGCATGTGTCGGTATTCCTCATCAAACCAGGGGCTTCTAGCTGTTGGGCGCGAGAGACCTAGCACATCAATTGCGGCTGATCTAATGGCTTCTTGGCATCGTTGCCATTGTTCTTCGACATTTGATGCTGGTGGTATGGTGTTCGTCGAGCGGTTATGTCGCGAATGTCTTGGCGGTCTCTTGCGATTGCATTCTTTCGACAATAAATTGTTTCACAGTATTTCTGGATTTTTTTTGGCGTGGTGGATATCCGCATTCTTACCTCGGCTGCAAGAAGGTAGTGGTCCGAGACGATGTTAGCTCCTCGGAATGTTCGGACATCCAAAATACTGGATGCGTGTCTCTTGTCTATCGCAATGTGATCGATTTCGTTGACTGTTCGTTGATCTTGACAGCACCATGTCCCCTTATGGATATTGTGGTGAGGAAACCGTGTGCTGGCTATAGTGGTATTTCGTCAATTTTCTGACAATTCTGCTACCTTTGCGTTAAAATCTCCCAGCACGATTTTAACATCGTACATCGGTAGTCGCTGATAGGTTTGGTCAAGGCGCTCATAGAAGGAATCCTTAGCCATGTCATCTTTTTCCTCCGTTTGGGCCTTGAGCGCATATAAGGCTTATGTTGGAAAATTTACCCTTGATGCGGATAGTTACAATGCGTTCGCTAATGTCTTGGAAACAAAAGACTTCTTGCCTAAGTTTGGCATTTATAACAAATCCGCATCCGAAAAGTCGCTGTTTCTGCTCACTATAACACGGTCCGTAGTAGATGTCACAGTTTTTCATCCTCTTTTTGCCCGGCACATCCCATCGTATTTCGAAATCCCATCATCGCCCAGTTTGGGCTTCCGCTAGGTGTTCGCTTGCACCTCTCCTGTTTAATGTTCTCACATTCCAGGTGCAGATACGAACGTCGTTGTCCTTTTTTCGTTTAGCAGGGTCGTCAACTATAAAATCAGCCCTGACCGAGGCTATTTTAGTTCTCCATGGTTGGGTGGGTCACCCAAAGCACAACCCCCGACTTTGAGGGGCAGTTCCAATTTTTAATATACCCCTAGGACACGGGCCATCAGTATTTACGACGGGATTGAGCGCTGCCGTTGGTCTTTCGGTTTATCCGCCACCATCTCTGTTGAAGGGGCTTAACTAACCCTTGAAATTCCTAAACAACCTGTTGTCCGAATATGTCAAAGCAGCTTGTCTAGGTTCGCCTGTGACAGCAGGCCGGGTATTCATTCCGTGATATTCTGACCCGGCTGTTTATAGTGTTGTTTATTTTTGAAAATTGCATCACACAACACAAGCACTGAAATTTTGCGTTCGCAAACCTCGCATTTGTCGCATAAAAAATCGCCACACATGCAAATAGTTTTCTCGCACTCAAACGCCTTTCGCATCGCATCGATTTCTCGAGCTACTGTACGCGCAGCCTAATATTCTGTTCGGAATCGGCATCTCATTTGCTGTGGCAAATATACAACTTGCACACTTTAATGAAAGTAGGAGCTAGGCTTGAAGCTTATGTAGACAATCGCTTGGCTTGATTGTCGATTTGCCAAATGCCTCACACGGCGCGAGGATTTCGCTTTCCTAAACAGGGATTTTTTAGTTTTTACGCACAATGTCATTCTTTTGTATTAGTCTGGCTTGGTACTTTTTTTTGCGCTGTGGCTGGCTTAGTTTGATGTTGTAGTGCTTTGTTTTTCCATCCTCTCTCTTATAATTTTGAAAGTCTTCAGCTTCATTTTTAATATATAAATTAGGCGTTATTTTCTAAGGTTCCTGACCTACCCTTTCAAATTCCTAAATGATGAGCGTGTAATTTGGAACAGTCAATCAGGTAGACCACATTATCTAACCTCGCCATTGAGAGCGCATTTAGTCTTACCGGCGACTTTTATTACAAATCTATCCGCTGCCGTGTCGAAGAACGTGAAGTTTAGATCAAACGAAACATTGTCTTAAGAAATAACAAAAAAAACTATTTCTGTCGCATAAGGCCTGTTCAGACGCATTTATTAACTTTGTTTTCAGAAACATTCTTGTATAAATGTGTACTTGCAATAAATACATTTGGGCGGAAGAAGGCGGAAGATATTTATGCAGAATACGAAAGGCTGAGCTAAGATAAGATAATCCTGCACTATTTGGGACTAAACATAATCTAATAGGACCCGTTGGAACATCGCCATCTGTTGTCGCCGAAATTTCATCCGGCAGTCGCCCCATGGAAGTAAAGCTTTGGAGCTGAGAAGCCTCAATCGGTGATAACGTTTGTGCTTTCATGGCTATAATCACATTTCCTACGTTTTGACCAACTTTGGCTGCACTTTACTCCTCTTAAACTATTTCTAAACATTTCCTGATTCTAATTAACGGCGTTTTCCATTGGTAAATCTTGACCGTGGTCTGAAATTTTATCTTTATTGTTACCGATGGAACACGATTTCAGATTGATTTTTTTTTCTGAGGTTGTATTGTTGTAATTCTATGTCTGTGGAGTTAGTGTCGGTGTAACTGACAAGTTTCCAGTAACACAGTTTGTTTTTTTTTTGATTTAATTTATATTTTACATCGTACTGCTATAGTTTTAATGGTTAAAAACAGTTTTTCACAACCGAAGTGATCGTATAAGTTTTAGTCCATGGAGGGGTAAATCTGCCGAAAAATCCAGATCTGCAAAATTGAGCTGAGATAAAAAAAATCATTTTTTTTGCCCATGAAACACAACAACTGTCAAAATAGGAAAACGCCATAAGGCATTTGTGATTTGTGTTTGTAAAAGCTGAAGTCGAATCTGGTACTTTACGAAACATTAACATCGCATTGCTTCAGAAATACGAACACAATACTATATGAAAGCGATGATTTGAATGATGGACGACAACATTTTAAAATCGTTGAAAGGAATTATTCAATAAAAAGATTAACAACTGCAAGAAAAAGCGGTCGCTTTGTCCTTGAATTGAAAATCTCCCACAGACGAAATCAGTTGATTTGAAATCTGTGAAACATTTTCTCATTCGTTCTCACTTCATATCGAAGAATTTCGAAATTTGTCACCCTTGAATACATTTTATTCCAAAACAGGATAACAGATTAATCCCTTCAACAAATAACAAGGAACCTGGTGCCCCTATTGTGAGCATCGGTCGACAAACGATTCGATATTATTTGTCGAACGTGTCTAACACATTCCGCATTTGATTTCTGTGGAAGGAAATGATTTTTATGAATACAACGGGCTTTGACAGCTGCAGTTGACACATTTTATTCATTTGCTTGCATTGGTTACGAGGTCGTAGTTTCCAATTTTTAAATCAATTAAACAAAGTTAACAAATAATATGAGCTCCACCCGGTTGTGGTCTGTCGAATGCAATGATGGGAACTAATGACACGAAATATGATTCTACTAAGAGTTGTTTGCCAGTAGAATGACATCTGTTCTAAATAACATGCAGCGTTGAGATTCTTTAACCATGTGAGTGTAAGCTTGGAGTGCAGAATTTGAATCTACTGCTTTATAAGTAGGTTCGTGGAATTCAATTATTCACAGAGAATTATTGGATTTTTTTTATAATTCAACTACCTATGGCGTTTTCGATTGGAAAAATATGATGCATCCAGGAAAGAGAGAACTCTTTTGAAAATTTAAAACTGCCAATAACCCTTTTGAAAAATTTTGAAGCAGATATTTGCTTCTGGATTTTATTTCAGAATCCAGTCAAGGGGCACTTTTGACTTTATAAAAAAAAATAGCCACAGTGTGGATATCATATCGTGTATATCGTGTTCGTGTATTACCTCACAGTCATTTGTCAGTTCACCAAACATTTGAGAAGCGATTTCACTTTTTCATTGGTAGGCTAGTAGTATGGATTCATGATTATAAACAATAAAAACGCTTTTTGGGATAGAAAAACTTCCCTTAATGGCTAGTTATGTCCCTATGAGATGACCTGTCAAGAGTTCATCAGGTCTAACCTTACCTTCATAAGACGGAACGTATATTATTTTACGTTTTAAGTTTTAGCAAGAAGTCTCTCATAGAGATCAACAACACGGATCAACATTCCCATATCGTCGCTTGAAAAATAAAACTGACATATGTCAAAATTTGGCAATTTTGAGTTCAATATACAGACCAATTGGCAAAAAAAATCATAAGAGAAGGCTACAATCCGCTGTGCGGATCGTTTAATACCCTATCCCATCCCATCCTTAAAGCAAATATCCCCAAAACGTCGGCTTAATGGCGATGAAATACAGAAAATGTGATTGTCAGAACATATTATTCAGGCAGTTTATCAAAGTCTTTTGTGGTTCAACAAAAAACAACGATTTTCGCCTATGCTATGAGGTTGTGTATACAAATGGTTTTTGTGTGAAAACGCCTCAAAAAGTGGGCTTATGTAAAAATTGTATATACACGAAATGTTGATATTATCGTAACCAATTATTTTGCATCAAAAGTTTTTTTTCGAATATTTTAAAATTTTAATGAAAAATGTTTTTTTTTTTTACTGAAACGCCTTCAAAAAAATGTGTATTGACAAAATATGGGTATTAGGATTGCCTAGATATGTTGTTCAAACACTTTTTCAAAATCTTTGACCTTTAACTAGTTTTTTTTTTAAAGGAGGCGTGGCAGTGGGTTGATTTCAAAATTTTTTACACTTGTTCTGCTGGGAGCAACAAGTCAATGGGTACCAAATTTCAAGTTTCAACACGTGTACCATATTTCATCATTCTAAATTTAAGGCCCAAAATCGATGACTCACGGACGGACGGTCTGTTTGACATTATGATAGTTTGGTTTTCAAACGAAGAAATGTCAAAATCATCCGAAAATACAAAAAAACAGAATTGAATTCGGTCACGATATTATTTTATTGAAAGTACTAGAGCGTCTCAATTTATACAGACAGATAGATTTTATGGCAGATAAAAACAAAAGACTACACTATAGGAAGTTTGCATTAAAATCTATTTGAAATCGAATTCTTGGCACGGTACATTTTATTCTGACAGAAATCACTTTCGACATTTGCCTTCAATGAGTGAAAATACATTCTATGTATCAAAGGCGACAGAAATATGATGGGACTGACTTAGATTTCAGCGAGTTTTCTCTGTTAAAACGTTTTTTTATGCCTATGGCGTTCTTTTAAAGGTGGCCACGTCAGTCATGTGAATGAAAGTCATTAGAATGAACGTTTATTTAGGTACCGAAGCACTAGTGGTAGCTTTCATTGGAAGCATTATTTTAGTGCAATGGAACTGATATTTTATTTCACAAGTTAGCTATTGCAATAAATATTAAAATAAATATAAAGAAGCCGTTCGAAAGCATACTGGAGATTGAATGTCAAATTTTTTGCATAATATGACAACTAAAGTTTGGTATTAATATGAATTTTAATATCAATGTCTCTCTCTGTAAAAGTACTAAAATTTGTACATTCTTCTCGATGCGAGTTTCCCTTTAACTTGCGTTTTCTATAGTTATGAGCATACTTACAAGTCCATATAAGGCGACTTTTTCCATTATTTAGTAATTTTCTACCAAATATTGATTTGATCCTGAATTCCTGTTCCTGAATTCCGTCAAATAATGTTATATTCTTGTAGTTCTTTATGAGCTTTGAAAAAATTCAAGTTTCTATACTACATAAATTAAAAACTTGACACGAAGCTAACTCTTAATGATTACACAAATGCTCGTACATAAGTACAATTACGTTACATGTAAAAGAAATAACGCGTGTCGAAATCGTAAATATATCATCTGTCCTCTGAGTTTTCAGTTATCGTTTTTGCCTTATTAGTCTCGTAGTTTTAAGCGATTAAAAACTGACGATATTTTGTCACATAATTAAGTTCTGAATTTTTAACGTTTTCATGTCAAAACCACCTTTATACCTGCATACCCTTTAGATTGGTATGCTGTCTCTAAACCGAAATTCGCTTCCAACATCGGTCGACAAGTCAATAAGTGTACCGTAAGTGTCTTCACATTTAATGTTGTTAATTGTCGCGTAAAGGTAAAAATGAAGATCTCCTCTCGAGTGTTTATTTATTTATCAATTCCCTACATTTTGCATCCACTTGCACTGTCACACAAAATTTTAAGTTTGATCTTGCATTCCAATTTGTATGTTGACGTCATTGGAGATCACCGGTGTCATCAAATAAAAGGCTTCCCTAGTAGTCTTTTATTTTATGACACCGTAAAAAAAACATCGATGGCTCGATGCATCGATGTTTCGAAAAAAAAATAACAACGATCTTGAAAACATCGATTTATCGATACATCGATATTTTTTTTAGGCCCAAAATTTATGTCTGAATTATAATAGAAGATGATTGCGGACGACCACTTCCGTAACTGTGCGAACACATGAAATTTGTAATGTATGACCATAATAGCTTTTCGCTTCGATTCGTTCATTCGTTCACTTGTGCTCACATGCGAAAAAGCGAATTCATTCGCTCTTTCTCTTTCTTTTGTTCTTTCATACAAAATTTGACATTTCACTTCAACAGCTGTGTACATTAAAATTTGTAAGTTCATAAGCAACGGCGTTTTTTTTTTTGGCAAATCGAATTTCACTCTGACAATCGTTTTCATTCACAAAAGTCTTTTATGGGCAACTTGAGTAATTGACAGTACTGAAGAAAACGTAGAATTTTGACATTATAATCCGATTGCTTCCGAATATTATAGTTCAGCCTTGAGAGTCAACAAAAAAAAATTACAACATGCATCGATGCTATTGTACGACGTGCACGTCGATATATATAAAAGTAATTTTAGGTTATCGGTGAACCTCACAGAGGACATCTAGTGGTGGTTTTTGAATTCAGAGCATTAATTTTCCTCAAGCCGATAAATAAAAAAGGAAAAACGTTTCTTTTTACACGATATACAAGGTGGGCGATATTGGAAGATGCTCTTGTGGCCGCCAATGTCAAATCTGTTTTGAAATTCGTGGACTAGACAGATGTAGAATACAAGTGAATAACCCATGGAGCGATACACTCCCCAAGACCGCGGAATAATCGTGTCTATTTTTTTGCGTAACAATTCGTCTGTATTGTTGGCTGTCACCCGGCTGTCCAACACCGACTGTGCAAATACTGCGCCGTTTGGCCATCAATCTTGAAGAGTATGGGACCACACGAGACGTTGCCAAGGGCGCCCGTTGTGCCGAGAATATCGCCGCTGTTGCCGAAGATGTCGAGCAGTCGCCGGCAAAATCGACGAGACCCGTGCCTCGCAATTAGCCATCAGCCGGTTGTCCCTAAGGCGAATTCGGTCAAAGACTTGCGCATGTTCCCTTAAAAAGTCTAGTCCGTGCATCAGCTGGAGCCTGTCGACCTCCAACGCGTGTAACCTACGCCCAAGCCATCCTCAATCTCGAGGACGAAGTCGACGATTTTTCGACCAAAATCATAATGAGCGATGAGTCTCATTTCCACAATAGCGGGTACGTGAACAAGCAAAACTATCGCTTCTGGGGCACCGAAAATCCACGGCTAATGCACGAGAAGCCATTACACCCGCTCAAAGTTACAGCATGGTGCGCTGTTTACGCTGGAGGAGTCATCGGATCATTATTGTTCGAGAATGCCGCTGGTCAAACGACAACAGTGGACGGTGCGCGCTGTAGGGCCATGTTAACTGAGTTTTTTCTGCGCAATTGAAGGACATGTGGTTCCAACACGACGCAGCAAAGGCATACACTGCGTAGACACAGCCGATATTCTGAATAGCCATACAACATGGGATGACTTCTTTTGGCCCACCTTGTACATGCCAATACTATATAAATTCGGGTTAAATTCCCATTTGACAAAAAAAAACTCTGCTTAGAAAAAAAAATTAACCAAAACAATCATAAAAAAAAACAAATTTATGTGAAATTCTACACCAACTAAACAAAAACATTCCACAACTTAACAACCCCTGAATGTGTAATATAACGCTTCAAAGGTCGACGCTTCCCTAGTGTAAAGTTTTTTTTTTCTATCCTCAAATTGATATCGTAAATTCCAAACAACGGTTAAAAGTCATTACTCATACTTATAACCTGTGTAATCCCATGCATAAATAATAGTTAGGCACCATAGACAAAAGAAAACTGTTGGTGCATTAAAAAAAAAAAAAAACAAATCATCTCAGTGCACCCTGTAAACGCATATACATTTTCCTAACAGCAGCAGCTCCATAAAAAAACATTAAATTCTCATAAACCGAAGACATTAACGACCAGACAGAAAAAAACATTTATAGCTCTGGCAGTACATTAATTAATATTAGACATGCGTCTTTCGACCACCTAAATAATTTATTTGTACATCAACGCAGATGAATGATGTCTTACGGTGGTAAACTTGCCAATAACTACTACGACTACCTAGTCATGCATAAGTGCTATTACACGCACTATCTGTCAAAGCATGAGTTACTCAAAGCACCTGGCGATATAAAAATCGTTTTCTCAATACGTCTCATTGCATATGTTCAAAAATTCAGTCATGTTGGTTGTTTTTTTTAAATTTTAGAATTCCATAAAAAAAACCAACGTTTTTTGGCCATAAACAAACAAAGAAAATATCGAACGCCACCTATCATCACCAGCACTCACGTAGCCTAAAATTTTAATTTTTTTTTAACAAAAATCGATAGTGGTTATCATTGGAAGTGCAATCATATCCAACGGTATTCCCAAAACCCGAAAATTTTCCAAACAAAACCCGGCTACGCAACGTCAGAAACAATAGCCGTTCAAAGTTATCGCATGTTCAACGGTGGGAAATAACCCAAAAATTCTTGTAATTGACGTGGAAAATGGTGAAAATAGTGAAATACCTAATACTTGGGCATATTTGCGAAATGGCAAACGAAATTATTCGAGTTTCACAATATAATTGGCAGTTTTATTGCTACCCCTACCGTAGGGTGGTATTTTGAAATTCATTCGGTTTTATGTTTTATTCTATTAATATTTTCATCTGTGTGTGTGAGTGGTTGCCGGTTGACGGTTTTCCAAATTGTGCAAGGGAAACAAGCGGGGGAAATATTTTAAGAATTAAATGTCATTTTTAGCAAAGCACGAACGATGTGGTAATATTTAATTTTGTTTATATATTATTTGTTGGTGCTTAATATTGGGTGAAATATAAATAAGCAAAACGTAAGTAGGCAAGTCTATTGCATAACACTATGCAAATGAAAAAAATCGGTAAAATTAAGTAAAAATAAACTAAAACTCAATCTAAATGTTTAAAAACTGAGCCTTAAAGTTGTGTTCGTTTGTCGCCGATTCACGCCTTAACGCGTTTTCCGATGTTTACAAACTTTTTTAAAGTTTGGTTGAAATCGGAAAACGTACACATGTGTGTGTTGTGCGTGAAAAAAACGCATAAATTTTGTGTGTTTACATTCCTTCGTTTTTCTTTTTTCATTTTTCAGAAAAATAATGAGAAGGACATGGACCTTATTTTTTGAAAATTCGTTCACTGCCATGACCACTTTTCAGAAACCCGTTGCTTATTTACTTAATTGGCGCTACATTCCGAAATGAACCCGGGCCTCAACAAATATGCCTCTCCAATTAGCCCGGTCCTTAGCTAACTGCCTCCAGTTGCACACTCCAAGTTGGTTGAGGTCGGTTTCTACTTGTGCGTGGGGTTCCTCTACTGCGTCCAACGTCTGGCTGGGAATCGATGACTCTGCGTGCCGGAGTATTGGTGTCCATTCGTTCTACATGTCCTTATCTAAACGTCCAATGCAGATTTTTTTTTACCAGGGACATGTCGCGGTACAGCTCGTATTGTTCTTGGTTTAATCTTCGTCTCCATAGCCTGTCAACGCAAATGGGAACGAAGATTTGTCGAAGAATTTTCCTGTCAAATCAACCAAGGATTTCTTCATCCGCTTTTGAGACGGTCCATGCTTCAGCGCCGTAGAGCAGGACTGTGATGATCAGAGTCACCATTTTGACGTTCTGCCCTCATTTTCTGCTAAACCCATTTTTGCCGCTTCCGGTGATGTCGTTTCCGACGCTGATGTAGAAGTGAGAGTTCTCAATCGTCATCCTACACGAACGGACGACTTTGGGCGGTATACCAAAACTATACATGCCTCTGTATAGTTCGTCTCTGTAAATGCTGTTGAATGCGGCTTTGAAATCGATGAATAGGTGGTGGGTATAGATTTGGACTTCTTGGGTTTTTTCTAGGATCTGCCGAAGTAAAAAATTGAGCGGTTGTGGACTTTCCTGGCCTAAAACCATTCTGATGAGGGGCGATCAGGTTGTTGGTAAACGGTTTTAGGCGTGCACATATTACGGCAGATATGATCTTGTAGGCGATGTTGAGCAGACTTATGCTTCTGTATTTGACGCAGTTAAGAGGGTCTCCTTTTTTTGTGGGACGAACAAACGATGCATACTTTCAGGCATACTTTCTTCCGACCAGATTTGGCTTATGAGTTGGTAATAATGATTATTTTGGTACAAAATTTGGTCGTCATAGTGATTTAAACGCATCAACTGTGAAGGGAATAATTGAAAAATTCAGCGAGACTGAATAAATAGTACACTGCGATACTCTGGGTGTTCTGTCACAAGTCGTTCATTAGAAAACTTCGAGGCATTTCGCGAGAGTATTGCTGACATTCCAGGAACATCAATTAGGCATCGTTCTCAAAAATTGGATATTTGAAGAAGCTTTCTACATGGGATTCTCAAGAAAGACTTGAAACTTCATACTTACAAAGCTCGATGGACTCAAGAACTGAAGCCTACTGACCGTCCATGCAGTGCGAAGAGAGCTCATTGAATGCATCCTAGAACAGCAACAAGTGAATGCTGATGTTTCAAACAAAATCATCTTCAAGGATGAAGCTCATTTTTATCTTGATGGCTTCCTTACTCGTCAAAACTGTCTCATTTGAGGTTTAGAAAACCCACAAGTAATTGTTGAGAACCAAATGCATTCACAATGCGTGACTGTTTGGTGCTTATTTTGGGCTGGAGGCATTATCGGACCATTCTTCTTCGAAAATAAGGCTGGTCAGGTAGAAAATCTTAATGATGTTCGTTGTCGTGACATGATAACAACATTTTTAGTGCTTAAATTAAAAGATTTGAGTGTGACCAACATGTGTTTTCAACAAGACGGTTCCTCATGCCATACAGCCAGAGAAACGATTTAATTATTGCATGATTAATTTTCTAATCGTGTGATCGGGTTTTTCGCGAGCAGAATTCGGCATTCAGATAATGCGATTAACGCCATTGGACTTTTGTCTTTTTTTTTAAGTCGAAGCCTTGAACGAGGAAATGAAGTTCAGCCACATTTATTCCAAAAAAATGCCAGCAAAGCCGTGGCCATTTATCCTATGTGCTATCCCATACCAAAGAGTGTAGGACTAAATAGATTGCGAATCTCATACAACGAAAATTTTCTATATGGGTTGCTGATATTAATACCCCAGTGTTCACATCGCTAACCCAGCATTAAACAACAGCATAGCAGACATATACTATTTACCTTATTAAGTGGCGCTTCAGATCGGAATGAACCTGGGCTTGAACAAACCTGCCTCTCCAATTAGCCCGGGCCTTAGCTAACTGCCTCCAGTTGCACACTCCAAGTTGGTTGAGGCTGGTTTCTACTTGTGCCCATCACTTAAGGCGAGGCCTCTACTGCGTCCGATGTCTGGCTGGAAATTAAAGACTCTGCGAGCCGGAGTATTGGTGGCCATTAGTTCAACATGTCCTAGCCATATTAAACGTCCAAAGCGGAGTTTTATTTACCAGGGGCATGTCGCTGTACAGCTCGTATCGTTCTTCGTCTCCATAGCCTGCAATGCATCGCCTTGCCTAAATCCTATTTTGGTATCGTATGTGTCGTTTCCGACCCTGATGGAGCAGTGAGAATCCGTCTTCATCCCACACGAACGGACGAGTTTGGGCAGTATACCAAAACTAGACATGGTACTGTATAGTTCGTCTCTATAAATGCTGTCGTATGCGGCTTTAAAATCAATGAACAGGTGGTTGGTATCGATTTGGATTTCTTGAGTTTTTTCCAGGATCTGCCGAAGTGTGAAGATTTGATCAGTTGTGGAATTTCCTGGCCTTAAACTACACTGATAAATGTGTTCACATATTAAGGCAGTAAGGATCTTGTAGGGATGTTAAGGAATGTTATGCCTCTGGAGTTGGCGCAGCTCAGCGGACCCCCTATTTGGTGGATCGGGCAAACGGTGCTGAGGTTCCATTCGTCAGTCATACTCTCATCCGAACAAATTTCCCAACTGAGTTGATGTATGCTGCTTACAAAATCATCCAACCTGTCTTTTAAACCTCGGCAGGCCGTTTTTTCCGAAACACTTGTGTAGTTTGTTAAGTTCAATATTGGTATCCTCGCTTCACTTAGGGCGTGTGGATGGTATTTTTCCCTGTCCTCGCCAATATTGAATCTGCCTGACAGCGGAAGATTGTTAGTCATCACTGTTTACCAGTCTGCAGATGGAGTTCTTCCATATTCTCAACATTGGCTGTATCTCAACATCGGCTGTATCTCAAAGACGTTATTTCCTTGCTTATGTTGACAGGACTCTGTTCGCGCCTCACAGCCCTGGCCTTGACAGTTTACACTTTTGTAAAACCTGCGAACATCTTTCTTGGAGTGACACCTCTATGGCTTTAATCGCACGCCTTTCTTAATTTCTCGTGTTTTTTGTTTCTTTCAGAAGAATTAGCTTTCCCTCACAGGCCTCGTTTTTTTTACTGCGTCATTAGGGTTAGCCAAGAGAAATACCATCAGATATTCCTAAGAGTCTTGATTTCAATACTGGCAAAGTTTCAATCGCGAACTTAATTCAAAAACAAATCTCTGGTGTAGTTCTCGCTAAAATAGCGTCCCTCAGCCAACAAATTAAGGGCATGTTCTACATAAATTGCCTTAATACAACACATATGTACAATATTTAGTGCCTCTAAACGAACATGTATACATGTTGGCAGACCAAGGTTTTTTCCATAAAGTTCTGTCAATGACGTGTCATTAAATAAACACGTCTTTAATGTTAAAAAAAAATTAAGGGCATTTGGGAGTTTGAATCTAATAGCACAAATTAGGCCATGTGGCAAACACAGGTATTTTTAATTCCCCAACAAAAAAAACACATCAAGTCTAAGATTGGATTATAAATGCCCCCCAAAAAAGAGATACAAAAAAACAAAATAATAAAAAAAAATCTAAGCAAATGTTTGTATGCCTATAAATATCTAGACAAACGCATTTAAGAGGGAATTTTTTCATTAGAAAAAAAAAATTAAAATTTCCACAGGCACAAACACACCAACACACACCAGTTCATAATTATCAGCCTCAGCACCAGTCGCAGACAAAATTATTACCCGACAATCATATTGGCAAACATTGACGATAACAGTGGAAGTATTGATGGGATCGTGCATGTTTTCCAATTTTGTTGTTTTGTAGAAATACACGCGCGCGTATATTTTTAAATTTCTTGACGGTGTTATCTCAATAAATAAAAATCAGCAAAACTTTGTAGGCTTTGTAGTAGGAGGCCATCATCAACCCAAAGCCCACCCGTATGTAAACGTAATTTACTCGTACTTTGGATGACCTTGTCGTACAATTGTCAGCCAATGACATAAAACCAAATCAAATATTTAATTCATGAAAAAAATGTATCTATACCCTACCGTCTGTGTTGTAACTATGTACTGTATCTACGTTTAATTTTATTTTCTCCACCGTGATTATACTAGTTGACAATTGCAAAAAGCAAAAAAAAAAAAAACCCGCAGTATAAGTGAGAGAAGGCCGGCTTAAGTCGATTAATTTGACTGTCACATGATTTTGTGTTTTTTATTTTTATTTTGACATTTACGTGTTAATGGTTTTAGACCATTTTTACGTTGGTTGGTCAGAGTGGTGGGTATTGTTTTTGACGTTTTCGTGTTTGTGCCTATATGAAGAATTTTTCTTGCAGATGACGAAAGAAATTTGGTAGCTATTTTGCATTTTTCTGATTTAATTTGGAATATTTAACAACATTTTAAGTGTTGTTTGGAGTATGTTTTTAAACAACGTTTATATCTGAGGTGGCATTTTTTGCCAAACGTCAAAACGAACTAAACATCTGTATGTTTTTTTTTATAATTAACACCCGCTCAAAGTGATATGAATAGCTATTTTTTTTTTAATTTGAAGGATGTTGACACAGCGCGGGTATTGCAAATAAGAAGAGAAAATAAAAAGATGGAAAGATATTCGGTATAGTGAAGGCTTACGTCGTTGGTCCTAACTTATTAACGTCGCTGTTTTTCTTGTGTTCGTTAAATTCGCAGGGTCTTGAAATTATGTCGGTTTTACTTATAGGCGAGTACCCACTGAAAGTTCCGTCACACCGATTTAAGTTCAATTTTTTTTTGTTTTACATATGATTTCATACAACTTTGCTTGGGTAAAACGCACAACCTTTCACTCAATAGGCAGACAAAGAATCACTTTACCACGGCAATCCTATGAACTTAACCTGCAACTTTTTCATTACCCGTTTTATCCGTAGTAGTTAAAATCCTGCATCAAAAATTTACCGCGGCAACCCCCATGGAATTAACGTGCAACTTCTTCATTATTCATCCGTAGACGTTAACATTCCGCTCATCTTAGTTAAACGTGAGGTCTATTTGCGCACTAAAATTGTTAAAATAAATACAAATACAAATTTTGGCGCAAAAGGCTCGCACGGCCGAGCTTTCTCACAACCATTCATGTGCGCGTGTATACTTCTTGCATGATGGCACTACAACATAGTTATGTAAAATAATTAATTTCGTTCATTCTTCTTCTGAATTTCAGCTGATGAAAAAATTATAATAATGACGGCAGAGAAGTTTGACAGGAGCCAACAATTTGTTTCTGTGCCTTAGTCGCCATACATGCGAACAAATTGTGGTGGCTTTTAAATCAAATCTAGGCTAAAGTGCCATCAAAATCAGACTGAATGTGTTCCTAGGAAAAATTTCATCATATTTCTGACGAAACATTTCATCAGATTTACATCAGAAAATCAACGATTAATTCTGAATAAGAAAATCAGAATTCTAATGAAACGAAATTCAGATCTTGTGAGATTCGTTCATACGAACAGGTTCGTAGTAATATAAACAAATAATGCCCGGTAATCTTAACAGCCATTACTGTCATAATTTTTCGGTGGGCCTACTCAAAATACCACCAGAGTCTTAACACCCCTGTGCAGTGATACACTACCCCGGTGCAAATACTGATCAGGGAAATGCGTGATCACCATACTTAGTGAGGATCAAGGTTCTTCTAACACCTTTTGTACTCCAAAGTCTATCACACCTTAGGCATTGAAAGTACCATACGTTCGCATAATTTTGGGTAACAACAAGCACCTTTATACTGTCACTGAAGGGCTTCCAAACAGTCTTAGCCACGAAGTCCGCAGACCAGTCGTCTCATAGGAACTCCTGTCTCCGATGGTACTAGAATATATCCTTTGGCCATGCTTAACCAAGATCTTACAGTTGGGCTCCTTTTAACCGGAGGTTTAGCACGTCTATATTCCTCAGAACAACCACCAAGCAAGATTAGCAATCTGTGGCCTGATATGGGTAACTAAGAAAAAAATATTACAAATTTTTGGCTCAACAGGCTCGTTAGTACCCAGGGCCGAGCTTTCTCACAACCATTCATGTGTTCTTCTATGACGATGGTGGGACCTCCTGTTTTATTCAGACTCTGATCGGCGAATTTGACAACTAATAATGCTCGGATGATTTGTCAGATCATTACGAGAGGAGAGCCAGTGAAAACTCGTTTAGCTGTTGCTACTGCTTGGAATCGAACCCAGACCTTCTACGCGGCAGTTCACCGCACTAACCATCACGCCACTGAGCCCGTAACTACGTTCAAACAAACATCGCCCATCATAACCTGAGAAAATTTAGGCGGTGGTAGCCTTAATCTCACAATTCGTCTTGCCTGCAAATATGCATCTTCCCTCGGACTTTCCAATCGTTCAGTGAGGCGAGGCGAATCATTCACTATGACCTTCATAACCATCTGTACAAGTTGGCGTTTATGCATGAAACATGTGAGGAGGTTCTCGAAAACGTCCGAAAGGCTGCAATTGTGTTATTCAGTGATGAAGCTTACTTGCACTACTGGGCTAGTGCCGATCCCCAAGAATCGCATCAACCCTTTGCTGGTCTATGGATTTAAAAGAAAATGGAACAACACTATGTGTACATGCAGGCGGGAGTTTTTTTTTCTAAATTTGGTGAATTGGTCTTTTGGGGATGTGGGGATATGGAACAGGACCGATCAACGCAGTCGACATCTGCTTCGAGGAAACATTTACCGTCTAGCCCAGGGGATCTTTTGCTTCTTAGAATTTCCACTGCTAAACCCAATTATACTTCAATGAAGGGTTAAATTTCCTATTGTGTGACATGTTGGGAATATCGTAAACACCATTCACTGGGCATCATTGGCGATCAGAGCTTCCGTATTACAATCCTGTAGCCTAGTCCCTGTGGTCCCTTTTGTTAATGTTTCAGAAAACATCCTCTCGATTCTGTTTTTGGCTCGAATTAATGGCCTTCATGTGCTTGAATCTTTTGGTTCTGAACTACTCTAAGGATTTCTTGGTTCTGAACTTCACTAGGAATCTGTTGGTATGTCTTCTCCACTTGTGAAGGACCTTAATGGTTTGAAGTTTTTGCGAAAACGTCACACGTTCGTTGAAAACCGAAAAATGTTGGAAACGTTTTACACCAACATTTTTATAGTTTTTATGTCATCGATCCACATGCCACATCAAAAATTGTAGTATGGTAGTCAAAAAAAGTATCTTTTGGTTCTGAACTGCACTAGAGATCTTTTGGTATGTCTTCTCCACTTCTAAAAGTGTTTGCGAAAACGTCACACGTTCGTTGAAATCCGAAGAAAATATTGGAAACGTATTACACCAACATTTTTATTATTATTTTTGTGTCATCGATCAACTCGCCACATCAAAAATTGTAGTATGGTAGTAAATAAAATGATCCAGTCGGTACATATCATGCAAATGTTATCTTAAAATTAAAACTCTTGCCATAAACTTTTAAAGACCCTCATCTGTATACACGTCAAAACAAAATCAACCAGTCCTAACGTTGCATGTAATCGTGGTCTTAAAATTCTCACTTTTGTCTGGAACTTCATACTTACGGGGAAAAGTGCTGCCTACCTTCATTCGAAAACCCATAGTTAGAATGAAAAATTCCACCAGACTGTTGCTAAGTGTCATACAATACCTACAAATGTCACATTTTGCTTAAGAAATGTCAAATTTTAGAACTAAAACTGCTTCGCAATTAGTCCAACTCTCAGCCTTTTGTTTTACCTCATTGTGGAAATACCTTAATTAACAACAGGAAACATTTTAAAACCCTACTGATGCTAGGAATACACTCATTAAAAAGAATAACCATACGCCGAGTGTTATTATTATTGGATAGACTCACACATATAAAATGTCAAACTCGCGCAAGAATGTGGAGGTAAAACAAAACATGGAATAGGTTGGTAAACAACATCTCGGTGGTTAGTACGTAGTTTTAAAAAAAGAAAAGATAACGAGTTTTTTTTTCTAAAGAACTATCAAGACGGCAAAGTAAAAGCTTCATAAAAGATGGAGACGTATAATCGTCTACCCATACACGTGTATGTCTTCATATGTCGTGGTTTAAAAATAAACTTGAATTCAGAGAAAGAAAAAAGAATGAAAACTAAAATTGTTTGCCTGGCCATTATGCTCATGAACATGAATGTTTTCTTCTTTTTTTTTCGACGAACATACTTTGTTCAGACGAAGAAATTTCATTTCAACATGCGAAGACGTAAACTTACCATGCTTATCTACGTGCGGTTTTCGTGATTGTTTTCGCCATCTTGTTCGTCTCTGTTTTTGGCTTTTTGAGTTTGAAATTTAAAACTCGTCGAAAAGAGAGGAAATTGTTTTTTGTTGTTGGTTCTTGGTTGTATTGTTTGCTAAGTATAAATATAAAAATATTGCAAGACAATGCCCATATCAATTAAGGCAACGGACCTCGAGCACAAGCATATTTACACTGACTCTGGACTTGTGTTATCAGCAAAATGACTGAGTGGATCCCCGAGAAGCACTTATAAAACTAAACTCATGTAACCCAATAATAAGGACAACGTAAGTACGTTGTGAATTAAGCAAGCAGACACCATTACGTTTTATCGCAGGCAGACAACTGGACTGTCATTGTATCTATATCAGGCGTTGAGCGAGTGACCTGAGGGTACTGTGTGAATGCGGTTTTTTGTTGAAATGCATTTAAATTCTAATCAACCCAGGATTGTATTAAGTTAAGAGATTCGTTTGATGTGGGCTGAACTCTTAACTCAAACCAAAATGACTAACGCAGCCCTTAGCTAACTACCTTCACTTGTGTTCGTGAAGTTCCTTCTGGTAAGCACCACTTAATATAGGTCGTCCTATATTTGGGTATGTATCAAAAAATTTTGTAGCTTTAGGATTGGCGTCCTTCGTGTCTACAGCCATCATTATCATTCAAGGAGGCTTGTTTTTGCTCAGGTAGAGGGTCTTTCATTAAGCACTTCCCACCTTTAAGTTTAAATAAAACAAAGTGTGTGTGAGATATCATCGAAATGTTTTATTCGCCTGAAAGACCTATCGATGCCATTATGTATGGAATGTAATAACGCGGTGGCTCGCATCCTAAATGTCCAATTTTTCATGATTCTGGCGCATGTTGGCCTTGAGGGCCGCTGTTTTTTTTTTGTTTTTGTTGGCTTATTCGCATAGACCTGCCACTTTAGAAAATTCTAAAAGAAAAAGTCTAACGAGGTCATATTGCGCAATTTCGATGGCTAGTTAACATCACCTCCACGTGATATGACTATGCTTGAATCGCTCGTGCCTAATTTCCCATTTTTTCGTAAGCTATGTGGCACGTAGCGCCTTCCTGTTGAAACCGCATGTCGTTGGTGTGCATGTCATCCAATTCAGATCAAAAGCGGTTGGTAATCATCGACCTATAGCGATCCCCCGCCCTGGCTATCGTCGTTCTCAAAGAAATAACGTCGGCAGCCCAAAATCCATATCAAGGTAACTTTTCCGAGATGCATTGGAGGCTCTTGGATCTCAATTGAATTTGGACGATACCCAAATTCGACAATTTTGTATGATGACGTAGTCGTTGATCCACAAAAGGTTCTTATCGCTAAAGATGAGTGCCATTCAGCGAAAACACGTCGTTGTCTATTGTCGTTTACCTTTAGCTCCTTGGTCAGTTGATCTCGTAATGGTCTAGACTCAAGTCACGACGCGAAATTTGCCAAGTTGTGTCTTAGTTCTTGTAAGCGAAATCGACTGCCTTTGAATGTTCTACATACTCTCACGGACAGCAGCGATTTTTTCCGCAGATCTTTCGTTTTTTCTACGCGACTGAATCAGTGAACTCAAATTCATCACCACACTGAGAATAGTCTTCTCGGTAGGAGGTTTATAGCAACCGCAAAATAGGCGAAGGCTTTAACGCTGTTGGCCGAACAGGACCATTTTGATAAAACAGTTTTATCATTAGCTTTATACAGACATCACCCTTTTCAAAAAGAACTCTGCATTGGGCGTTTAAGATGGCTAGGTCATGTAGAACAAATGGACACTAATACTCCAGCTCGCATAGTCTTCGATTCCCAGCCAGACGTCGCAATAGAGGAAGAGCTCGCCTTAAGTGGCGCAACTGGTGGTAGTTAGCTTGGGACCGGTCTAATTGGAGTGGCATGTTGATTAAGGAGCAGGTTCATTCCGGACTGTAGCGCCACTTAAGTAAGTGATGGTTGACGCCCAGGTTCATTCCGGACTGTAGCGCGACTTAAACAGTTTCATAATTTGCACGTGTTGCTTAACGCTACTTCTATCTATGGTGATTTGGCAAAAACATACTTAAAAAATGACAGCCAATTTGACATATGTAGTTTCAACAATATGGGCGCTGTCACTGGTCAAAATTCTGAAGTTATTGTTCGAAGACCTTTTATATGTGGCTGTAAAGCTTAGAAAGTCTAAGCTCGTTGAATATGCGCCTTTGTAACGACAATTTTTTAACTTGGGGAATTCTTCATCTGCATTTGACACGGCACATGCTTCTGCGACGTTAAATAAAATTGGGAAGATCAAGCTTGTATTATATTCTTTGTAGTTTAAGTAAGTGTGGAACAGTGACGTTGCACTACCTTGCAAAAGTTTTGACAAACATCAAAATGTATACAACTGTCATGGCAAGATTCCCAAGTATGTCTCATTGTTTGTGGGAAAAATTATAACTTAGCAAACATAAATTAATGGGAAAGTTCGATTTCAGAACCTGTAACGGCTGTTAATAATCCAGAGATACATAATGTTACATGGAATAACTAAGATCTTGTGCAGATCTAAGTTCAAATCACATAAGAAGGAATGGTCTAATTTTCGACCAAATTTTGTTTTTTCGATATTCCGTCTTTTTGAGTTTTTCGTTGGCTCTAAGCTCATTTAACATCGATTACATGTTGTTATATAATGGGTGATCCATTTCGAGGTTCCCTACTTTAAAAAAAAAAACACAGAAAATTCAAATTTAATGAAGAATGTTTATTATCATTTGAAAGAACATTCTTTGGCATTTATTTTTTGAAGATTATGTCTATCAAATGTTGGCCGTTGCTACGTCGCAGATGGCCCATCCGTTGAGTCCAATTTTCGATCACTCGTTCGAGCATTTCGACTGGTAACTGGCGAATGCCACGCGAGATGTTTTCCTCCAAGGCCTGAATCGAAGCGGGTTTGTCGGCATAAGCTTTTGACTTTACATATCCCCACAGGAAAAAGTCTAACGGTGTGATATCACACGATCTTGGTGGCCAATCGACCGGCCCAAAACGTGAAATTATGTGCTCACCGAAATGTTCTCTCAATAAGTCCATTGATTGATGCGATGTGTGGGAAGTGGCGCCGTCTTGCTGAAACCAAATGTCGCCGAGATGACGAGCTTCAATTTTAGGCATCAAATAGTCGGTTATCATGGCACGATAACGGTCGCCATTGACGGTTACGTTCGCACCGGCATAATTTTTAAAGAAATATGGACCGATGAAGCCACCGACCCACAAACCACACCAAACCGTCGTTTTTTTATGGATGAATTTTGTTTGTTTACATACCCATTGAGGCAGAAATGGGCCTCATCGCTAAATAAAATTTGCCTCGAAAACGTCGGATCTTCTTGGAACTTTTCAAGAGCCCATAGAGCGAAGCGATGTCGCTTGGGAAGGTCGAGCGGCTTCAGTTGTTGCACAAGCTGTATTTTGTACGCTTTCAATTTAAGATCTTAACGTAAAATGCGCCAAGTCGTTCCATACGTCAGTCTGAGTTGCTGCGAACGGCGCCGAATCGACTCTCTACGGTCTTCGTGTACACTCTCAGCTACGGCCGCTATATTTCTTCACAGCGTGCTGGACGTGGTCTATTCGGTCGAATATTATCCAATAATGAATGCTGGGTCTCAAAATGGGTGATGGTGTTGCGAATAGAACGCTCAGTAGGCCGATTATGTTGACCATAAGTTGAGCGAAGTGCACGAATTTTCATAATAAAGTTGAACAATTTGTAAACGTTGTTCACGCGTAAGTCTTTCCATTATGAAATGCCAAACAATACAAAACAAAAATAACATGACAGCATGACACGACTCACACGTGATCTGTCAAAAAAGGCTTTTAAAAAAAGTATCTCTACTTGGATCACCCGTTACAAATGAATTGACGGTCGAGCAAGACGTTCAACTGCCTTAATTTACTAGTTCTTACGATTGGATCTTCATTTCCCATTTTGGCCGTTTTGCATTTTATATTAATTCTTAGATAGTAAAAAATCTCGGATCTGTTGTTATATACATTTAGCTTGACCTGTAAAAGAAAACTGTGAAGCCTTCTACAAGTATGGCGTCAAACTTACTGACCCTATGCATTCAATAACACGCTCAATAAATGTCGACTCCATTAGGTCAATTATTTGTCCCACTGACTGTCAGTGTTGCCGTCCTCTTGAAACTAAAATTATAATATTCATCCACTTGTACAATAATATAATGACATCCACACAAATTGACTGTCACACCCAATCCACATATTTGGCTTATTGACAGTCACATCAACAAATGGGCTTTATCCTCGAAATTATTTGTTGGAAAAAACTTTGGATTGACTTGAGCCGTTTCCAGAAATCAATTTTGAAAAGCTTGGTTAAATGGCTTTTGGTTTTATGTCAAAAAAAATACGTCGGGTATTTTAAATTTGAAAGTTATCATTAATTTTGCTGCAAAAATCTCAATTCCGAAACGCCTCTGTATAAAAACCCAAAAAATACATTTATGCCACACAATACAAAAATGTGAACATTTCTATGATTAGCTTCTGAATACAAAAATTAAATTAAAAACCCGAATTTTGAATTAAGATGATTTATATCTGCATATATATTTGATGTGTTCTTGAAAATTTATCATTTGACAGTTTCTTTGTTTTCCTTTTTTTATTTGTGATATTCATTTTGGAATTTATTCTCAAATAATCATGAAACTATCAACGAAACATAATAAATATTAAGCTGTCATAAAAATCGTATTTTCATCTTTACAATACAATTTTCAAACTGACGTAAGAAAGCTGTCAATTGTATTTTTGTAAATTTTCAACAATAAATGTCAATAATTGTATGTTAAACGTTTTCTGAGTTCTTCGTCAAGATATTTTCTTGACATAAAACTGATCAGGCCGTATGCCAATTGAGTTTAAATGGGGGCTAAATCTTATCCACTGGCTAATTTTTGACATTTCTGAAGGCGAGTTTGCTTTTTGCTGTGTCAATTGGATTAAATGGAATATTCTTTTAAATACTATTTTCAATAATTTCCCAAAAGAATTGGAACAAAATTCCTTTCTTTGTAATTTCTTGCAATAAAATAATACGGAATAGATTTTAGAACGATCATCGAAAAATCCTTAATTACTAATTATTGTCAGTCAATGAATTATTCTTGTACAATTTGTGCTTATGATTAAATATATTCTCCCTACTTTGTTCATGTTAAACACATTTTACATATAGCGAAACAAATGTAATCATAACATTCTTGAAACCACATTTTTTCTTAAATCCAATTTTAGTTTAGTTTACAGCTTTCATTACATTTTCTGATATAAAATACATAATCTTTGATTTTTATTTAATAATCCGAATGATATACTATTTTCCCACCACATGTGAGCACTGGTAACAAGGAATAGTCCATGAGCGTGCTTTCCATCTCTGTAACTTCTCAGTAGGTTTTTAGCGAACTGTCGAGCAGGTTAACATTTTAAAATCCCTATTTACCATACTACTGTCAAAAATTATCCACTGGCTAAAATTTTAACATAATTGACATACGGCCTAGAGCGCGAAAGACAATTCGGAATAAGTAAAATCAATTGCAAATGAAATATCCCTTAGGTGATTAAAACTTTTTTAGGTATTTAAAATTATTTAGCAACAACATAAAAAAACGAAAAGTTCACTCATAGGGCCTTCGAGTATGCTTCAACCGGTTGAACCCCATGTTTGATAGTTTGACTGGTGAGGAGAGAGCACAGTTTGAGAATCACTAGAGAGAAATGTTTCATCCAAAATCAAGTGGCTGAAGAGGTGTAATCTACCAACACATGCATGAGCTTCTGTCAGTTGGGTTTATTAAAAAAAAAAGACGGTGGCTAATTCTATGTCAATCGAGTTAAACAAACGACAATTTCAACAAACAAAAATTTTATATGTATAGGTACGCAAAATAAATCGTTCCCACTCAGTTTCAATTGTTTGTGTTGTATATTATCGCGGAAACCATAAAAAAAACTGAAAACTGAAAACAAACCTGGACAGTACACAAACATATAAAATTTGTTATATTAGGGGTCGGAAAGTCGTCATAAACGTTGTAAACGTGATAAAATTAAGACGTGATAAATGAACTGTCAAAATTTGTATGCGAAATTATTTCTAACAATATGGTAATTTTCTCACACGAATTGGGTGCGTTAACTGAGATGGTAAACGTTGTAAACCTTTAAAGTGATTTTTTGACATTTAATCAGTCACTTTGACACATCAAACGCATTCGCTTAATTGAAAAAGAAATATGTAGAACGGAAAGAGGACAATTGGGATGGTACTCGATCAATAGATAAATTACTATATTGATATTCAGACGGGCTCAGTGGCGCGATGGTTAGTGCGTTGAACTGTCGCGCAGAAGGTCTGGGTTCGAATCCCAGCCGTAGCAACACTCCTCTCGTCATGATCTGACAATTCATCCGAGTAGTATCAATTGTCATGAATAGCTTATCTCAACTTAGCCGTTCGGATTCGGCATAAAACAGGCGGTCCCGCCATCGTGCAAAAAAGTACACACGCACACATGAATGGTTGTGAGAAAAAAGCTAGGCCCTTGGTATTAACGAGCTTGTTGCGCCATAAATTACTTTTTTTTATATTGATATTCAATTCAGTGGGTTACCGCATTAGTTGTCGTCGTCTTCGTAAAATTAAAATCTTTCGCATGTTGTAAAATTACGACGTTGCATGAATAGCCTTATTATACAATATTCAACCGGTTGAACATAGTCCCGTGTGTTTTTGAAAACAACCATAATGACTACGGTTGAAGCATACCCCTGTGCACAGGCCCATATACCACAATGAAAACAAGCTTACATTTCACAGTGCTTCCCAATTTCGGTTTGCACTGAACTGCCAAAAATGGGTGAGTTCAGTAAATTTTAATAAAATTAAATGCGTTTTGTTAAAATTATGGTAGCAAAATATTGCGATATTTGGTTAGTTTTCTAATCATATTTTTATAATTGTCTTATATATAGCTAAGGGCAAATCAAATTGCATCGAATTTCATAAAAAAAAGTATCAGTGATCTGTACATTGTATCGAAATTGAAGAGTGAAACTAACATATTTTTGTAAACAAAAAAAAGTTAAAAGGGGTTTATACTATACCCACATCCAGTTACATAATCACAAAATTTGTGTTATGAAATTGAAAAGATAGATAAGTGCTTTTGCTTGATGAAGGATTATGTCGATTTGAAGTTATTTGACATATAATCGGTGTGCCAATTACCACAGGGGTTCAAGCGACTACAAATAATTCTGATTTGAACAAAAGTCCACTAAATATTAAAACACTTCTAGCTAAACAATTTCTTATGAGTCAGTTTTCAAGTATCTATTTACGTATCCACATTAAAATATTAATCAATTCAATGATACTAAAAACTATTATTTCAACTATTGAAAAAAGTTTTTTCTGATTACTGTTAGTAACTTTTCTTTGTCAACGTTTTTTTTTTTTTGTAAATTGCTTTTAAGTCTTACATATTTGACTAAACCGAAATGACTTCATTTTCTATAGTTTTCTAATTCAATTTTCTAAATTTATCCAAACGTTTGACAGAATGCGGTAATCAATCATGATGACTAGACAAAAATTAATTAATTTAAAAAAATAGACTTGGTTCTCGAACCGTGTTGCGCTTAGAAAGAAAAGTATATATATACACTAGTGCATAATATTACTCAATTAAACCCAGAGAACAGTTTCCTAGTATGATTATAAGCTGCTGTCAATGAAAGGCACTTATCAAAAAAAACTGCCATTGACCTCATCAACATATACTTGACATGGAGAAATGATGAATGACCATCGGTTAGATGTAAGTGCTAATGATGCTGAGATGTTGTAGTATTTTGCAAGTGTTTGTTGACAGTGTGATATCAGTCAAAAGCAGTGTTTGACATTGTAAGTGATTGCTAAAATGAACTTTTTAGGTGCACAAAGTACCGGAAACAAAATGTCTATGGTTGTCGAAGTAACACTTGTGAGGCATATATTTTACAAATTCAGTTTTCTTCACAAAGTAATCGAACGCATAGTAAACGAACACATAGACTTATGTAATAATTCACTTCGTAAAAATTGAATAAAATAACCCAAAGCGGTATCATTTTCAAAATATGATGGGAAAAAACTTTAATATCCAAATGAATTTGTAAAAATTCCCTCGATCGAGTATCCATTTGGAAGAAAATTGTCCCCGATTTGTTCTGAATCGGGGAACTTTTACCGAGGTATCCGTTCCGACGTTCCGAATAGCATTTCGAACAGATCTTCTGACGAAATGAAACGTACCGAAGATACCTCGATAGGGGTGATTGTTTCTTATTCTACGAAAAGAGGAAATAAAAGGCTATACATGTGGATTTTCCGGTCCCCTTCTCATTTAACTAGGGCTTACAAAGAGAGATTTCAACGCAAAGGTAGGAAGAGAAGACATCTCTACCAGTATTGTGGGAAAACATAGCCTACACGACAACACGTCTGGTAACGGACTTAGGCTAATTGACGAAATGCCACTATAGCCAGCACAAGGTTTCCTCACCACGATATCCATAAGGGGACATGGCGGTCTCCAGATCAACGAACGGTCAATCAAATTGATCACAAAGCGATAGACAATGGGCACGCATCCAGTATTTTGGATGTCCGAACATTCCGAGGAGCTAACATCTACTCGGACCACTACCTTGTTGCAGCCAAGGTTAGAATGCCACAACTATCCAGAAATACTGTAAAAAAATTAATGTCGAAAGACTGCAATCGCAAGAGACCGCCAAGACCTTCGCGCAAGGCGTATCGCTTAACCTCTCGATTAAAACCATACCACCAGCATCATATGTCGAAGAACAATGGCAACGATGCCAACAAGCCATTAGATCAAACGCAATTGAGATGCTAGGTTTCTCGTGCCCATCAGCAAGAAACCCCTACAAGGTTAAGCTGCAGGTGAAGATGAGAGCTGCCGTTGAGCTCGAAGGGCAGAGAAGAAGGGAAGAACACCGGCTTTTCAGAAAGAAGAAAAAATAGCAAGAAAAGCGCTCGATCGAGGATATAGAGAGGTGCCACTGCAGGAACGATGTATGCAAGCCTTACCAAAGCGTAAAACGTCAAAGCCAAGGATATAAGGCTCGAACAGAATCGTGTCGATATGAACAAGGAAATATCGTAGTTGAGACATAGTCGATGCTGAGGATATGGGAAAACCACTTCTGCAGACTGTTAAACGGCGATGATGAACAACATTCCGCTGTCAGGCAGCACGAACCATTCAATATTGGCAACGACTGTGAAAACTGACAACCACCCGACCTAAGTGAGGATATCAATATCTAAACTTAATCTTAGTAAGCCTGTCGGCAATGATAGCCTTCCCGCCGAGCTTTATGATACCGGCGGAGATGACTTGGTAAGAAACATCCGCCAACTCATAAGCCAAATCTGGTCGGAAGAAAGTATGCCTGAATAATGGAACCTCAGCATCGTTTGCCTGATCCACAAAATAGGAGACCCTCCAAACTTCGCCAACTACAGAGGCCTAAGTCTCCTCAACATCGATTACAAAATCCTTTCTGCCGTAATATGTGAACGCCTGAAACCGTTTACCAACAAGCTGATCGGCCCTTATCAGTGTGGTTTTAGGCCAGGAAAGTCCACAACCGATCAAATCTTCACACTTCGGCAGATCCTGGAAAAAACCCAAGAAGTCCAAATCGATACCTACCACCTATTCATCGATTTCAAAGCCGCATACGACAGCATTTATAGAGACGAACTATACAGAGCCATGTCTTGTTTTGGTATGCCACCCAAACTCGTCAGTTTGTGTAGGATGACGATGGAGAATTCTCGCTGCTCCATCAGGGTCGGAAACGACCTCACTGACACATTCGATACCAAAAAAGGATGTAGGCAAGGCGATGCGCTGTCATGTGACTTCTTCAATCTGATTCTTGAGAGGATTGTGCAAAACTCACGAGCCAACACCAGAGGCACAATTTACCAAAAATCTGTACAACTACTAGCATACGCCGACGATATTGACATCATTGGTCGGACCCAACGTGATGTCATAGCCACGTTTGCTAGCATAGAGAAGGAAGGTTCAAAAATGGGTTTAGCAGTAAATGAGGGCTAGACAAAGTATATGCTGTCAACACGAAAGCACAAACAACATCGACGAATTGGACAGAACGTCACCATTGACATATATAACTTTGAGGTAGTACGGGACTTTATCTATCTCGGCTCCGCTATTAACTCGATCTACTAATATTTTACCCCCTAGTCTATAGCTTAGATACAACCCCATGGGACTTATTTCCCAAATATTAGGAAATAGAATAGAAATGTTCTTCAAATATTGCC
Organism: Rhingia rostrata; assembly: GCA_949824845.1. NCBI lineage: Eukaryota > Metazoa > Arthropoda > Insecta > Diptera > Syrphidae > Rhingia > Rhingia rostrata. The sequence goes on from OX463757.1 coordinate 21,887,410, forward strand.
CACGACTAACTCTTAAGTGGTCCATGCCGTGTTTCCGATTTTCGATAAATCTTTCAAACATATCGTCCGGTATTCCATGAATAACTCAAGTTATATAGGCTCAATTGTTTCATTCAACATATCCCCACAGAAAGTAATCCAATCATAAGATCTTGGTGGCCAATTGACAGGAGCATTTCTTGAGATGATGTTTTCCTCGAACGTTTCCCTCAATAAAACGATGGATTCGTTAGCGTGCAGCGCCATACAGCTGAAACCAAAGTCAGCTACACCAAAACATTGAATTCTCATCGCTCCGCAGCGATCTCCATTGACAGTAACACGTGCTTTTTCCGCATTTTTAAAGAAATATGGTCCGATGATGCCGCCTGCTCATAAACCATTTTTATGGGCATTTTTGTGGTTGAATTGGTAACTGTTGGATTGCAACTGGCTGTTTATCGAGCCAAATATTACAATTTTTTATTTCCTCAGCCATTTTATCAATTTGCCTCAAGACCTACAAACTGAAATTAAAACGTAAACCAAACTCAATCGGCTTCAACTCCGCTGTATCATGGTCTCATCAATCCTGGAAGATCAATTTGGCCTCGTAGTCAAGAATTGAGCATTTCAATAAGCTCTCTACAGCGTATTCTCACGAAAGACTTGAAACTTCATGCTTACAAAGTTCAATTGACTCAATAACTGAAGACACTGACCATGCAGTGCGAAAAGAATTCGTTGAATGGATTTTTGGAACAACAAGTTGATGCTTATTTTTCGAAAAAAGCTTCCATAATCGTCAAAATTGTCGCATTTGGGTATTAGAAAACCCACGAGTAAAATTTGAGAAACAAATTCATTCACAACGCGTGACTGTTTGGTTCGGATTTTTTGCTGGAGGCACTATCGGACCATTCTTCCTCGAATTACAAAGCAGCTGCTACATTGGGGATTACGATTTCGTCAAGTGTTCACCAACGAAATATCGATACATTTTTGTATATATAGATGTTTTGCTAATCCAATTAAGAATTCGTTGCCAAGAGAAGACAAAATTTGCCGGGACAGCTAGTTAAACAAAAAAGCAGCCCACATTTTTAATGGAAGTCTGACCTCATCGATTTTTAAAATTTTCTGGGAATCCGGTCGTTGATTGTTAAGAGTCCTGAAGGTAATAGTGGTATTTCTTTCCAAATGAATTTCTTAAGACTATCTGTAGTAAGAGGATTCAGTAATCACGATATATAACTGCTATAGGTATGGGTTTGTGCATGTTAAGTTTTGCAATTAGCGTCGATGACGTAGGAAATGCGATGATATGTTGAGATATGGCTTTGTGCATGTAGAGTTTTCGCCATGAGCATCGATGACGTAGGAAATGCGATGATATGTTCATGACACAACTACTACACATATGGCTTTGCGCATGTGCTATGATCATTGATGTAGTAGATGCACAGAACTAGAAAACATTAAAAAGGCGAAGATATCGTTTCTGTTTAGTATCATGGTATCTCCTCATTCAGCTCGACCGACACAATTCAGATGATCGCGTAAGTTTTGCAGTTCCTCTCTCATAATCGTAAGACGTGAGGGTAGTGGTTGTAATCGAAATCCAAAACTGTGGAAGTATCAATATTGGCGGATCTTCTATGCAAACAGTTGAGAATCAAAATGGGCTTTTTGTGCAATGTCTCCACCAAAAGGATTGATCCCGTCATCTGCAATAACCTGCATCTGCAATAACGTCAAGTGGTGTTAGTAAAATAAAACTTCTTAAAGTAAAAAAATAAAATAAAATAAATAATGACCTGCGGTACTCTGAATTTTATTTAATTTTTGAACTAATTACCCGACAGAGTTCCTTCTAAATGCTATCTAAATAAATCTTCAAAAAATAAATTTAAACAAATAAACAAATTTTAAGTTTCTAAATCACTTAAATTCTAAAAAAAAACCCGATTCCCGTATTAAAAAAAAAAAAAAAACAATCGAATGTGTATATCTGAATACAGAAAACATTCCATTGGGACAATTTCCACTCAAAAGTATTAAAATTGTTTTTAACGTTTAAAACATTATTCCCAAACAAAAATAACGTATTTTTCCAAATGAACTCTTGCCAACTTTGTGCGCGGGTTTTATTAAAAAAAAAAAAAACAAAAACAAAAAGTCACATCAGGAAATAACATTTCTTTTTGCGAGAAAATTAATTAAAAACATTTTCTATAAATATTATGACGACGAACGACGACAACGACAACGAAGACTCCGGGTACCACACCAGCGATATCGGCCTATTCTTTGTGCGTTCAGGTGAACTTTTGAAAATGCTTTATGGATGCTAGAGCTCGCAGTGTAACTACGTCAACGCGCGTTCCATTTGACGTCCATAATTCACGTAGATTTTGAAATAAAAACGATGCCGTGGGAGTTGAGATGGGTTGCATGCCACCAAAGACAACAGGACGACTCTTGCAGGTTTCACCCACCCATGCAAACCGTCATTTTGCGTCAGAGACGAAGCAATCTAAATGCAATGCAACTAGGTGTAGGCACTCTACTCAGTGTTGCAGAATCGTATGTGAGAGAGCACCCACCGCCTCAAGTTTATACAGACGGACTCTGCACCAGCAGATCACAACTTGGCGGTGGCGGTGGCGGAGGCGGCGTCTGGTGGTGTGGATTTTTCTTGTTTGCATTCTCGAGTAGGATTGTCATGTGGTAATGGTGATGTTGTATGGTTTTCTTTTAATGAGCTAGCCACCTCTAGCCAAGGTTTGCTCATGCACATATTTGGCAATCTGGTGGATTTTTATTTTCGGTTGAAGCTATTTAAAGATATGGATATTCTTTCACAATTTCGTCTCATTGTGCTTTCAGCTGGCGCTTTTTTTTTTTTTAGATCGTCGATGAGACAGCCAGCAAAACACTTGGGAATTTCCCATGTGAGATTGAGAAATGCCTTCTTGATAAAGACATCAGCCATTCGAGTTATCAACCGTCTTGGGCTTTTTTTTTTTTACTCATAAGATACATCTGTGCGATGAAATGATGGATTTCTCTTGGTGCCCTCCCTTTTGACTTGTTGCACTCGTGTGTGCAAATTTTTTAAAAAGTCACTCATCAACATTAAAATATGCATAACATTGGAATTTTAAGTGCGGTCGTCCTTCGGCGATTTTTTAGTTGTACATGTATTTGAGTATCTAGAACAGCTCAGAAAAAAAAAAACTCGTTTAAAACTGAAATAAATCACGACTGAAATTAACAAAACAACAAATGCAATCCGTTTAAATATTGACAGCATCACATGATGTTTTCAGCGGTAATGTTTTTTTTTTTTTTTTTTTTTAAACATTTAGCGGTCGGCCTAAGTGAAATCTAGTTTTGGCGTTTATACATGCGTTGAGATTTTATGAGAACTTATTGTTTGCTTTTAATTTATTTTTGTTGTCCGATATGTCGTTGAAAGATTCAATATGGTTGCGGTAATTAGCGTTAATAAAGGCGTCATTCGGCCCGGTCGTGGACGCTGTCAACTATAGAGGAATGTCGGTTGTTGTTCCCATTAGATACTTTACACGAGGTGATAATTTGTGTATATTCCAGTTTTGTTTCAAAATTCAATCAGATAAAAGAACAAAAAATGTTTACTTCCTGTTTTAACTATACCGAGAAATATTTGTTAGACCCTTTGCTGTGGTGATTCGTCTGGAGAACAATGTGAACCTGTCAAGGGCATCGGTTCATGACCAAATGATAACTGTCGTTGTCAGTTTGCGTATTCAAACACGTGGCGGTATCTTTTGTTAGTTTGTATTTATTCGATAGTGCTTTGTTGTCTTTAGACTTTGATAAGGCCTTGCTGACTTTGTAGTTGGTGTTCGTGTTTATGTTGTTTATATGTTCGAGGGCGCTGTACACTATCTCTGATTAAATTGGATTTGAAAATAAAGTAACCTCGTATCAAACGGTTAAAAGCTTTGCAAATCAGCGAGGGGTGTTCACTACAATTTATGAACGTGTACGAGAGACTTACTGTGGAAAACCTGAACAGTTCCAATAAAACATTGTTTACTTAACGGTCTTCTGACCCAATTACAATTTTTTCTAAAACAAGTCAGATTTCCTAAGAACAAGAAATGTTTTAATTTATAATATAACCAGCTTGTTCCATTCATGCGTGTTCCCTTGTCGCACAAAAGGTGCGTCCTACAATTTTATATCCGAATCCAAAAGGCTGACTTGAGGTAAGCTTTCACGACAATTAATAGGTAGATAACTGCTCCTAAATTTATTTGTCAGTTCCTTTATGAAAATCAGTACAAAATTGAAATTTTCACAAAATGGCTGCTTGCTGCGTTTGCGAAAGGTATGCGACGAGATGTTTCATACGACAAACCAAGCTGTTGAGAACGCCGCGGTTTATTTTTCAGATCCCTTATGAAAACTGGTACAAAACTGAAACTAGTACAAAATGGCTGGTTTGCGTGAAATATGACAAGATGCTGTATACGACAAGCTGTTGAGAACGGCGCTTGCGCGGATTCATCATAGCCGCGTATTGAAAAGCGGGCCACAAGTTCTTCATTTGGATAGCAAATAGTGCGTAAGGTAGGCCGATTCGGACTATATGTTGCTCTAAGGCCAAGCTAAATCATTTGGAGTGGGTGTGCCAGGTTCAAGTCATGTAAATGTTGCAAATGTTTGCGTCCTTGAAGTCAATTATGAAGTCAAAACCAGTCACAAGGATTGCATGTTATGTCAAATCGGGAACTACCCATTTATGGTCGCATAGAGTGCCTAAAAAGTATTCGGCACTATGGTCGTTTAGAGGGTCTTTTTTTGGATCGAGCAAACGATGCTGAGATTTAATTCTTGAGGCATCTTTCATCCGACAAAGTTTTGTGTATATAGCGAAACAAATCATCCCCGTCGGCTTTATAAAGCCAAGATGACGCATTGAGAACAAAAAACAGAAACTTTTGCTCACCAGCTTCAAGGTACGGGCGGGCGGTGTTCAGATGCACACATGAGAAACGAGATCCAAATATAGGTGGGCTGTGCCAGTACGACCCGCCATAAACCAATTTTTCTTGCATGCAGTGCGTCGTCATTGGTTCGTGCTACCTGACAGCATGTGATTATTCGCCATAGCCGTTTTACAGTCTGCAGATGTGTTTTTTTCCATATCCGCAGCATCAACTGTGTTACAACTACGATATTTCCTTGTTCATCTCGACAGGCTTCTATACGCGTGTTGTATCCCTGGCTACCCTGTAGTGGCAAATTAGGCTTATGTTGTTATAAAGCATTCGCCAATGTCTTGAAAGCATAATGCTTCTTGCCTAAGTCTGGTACTTCAGTTTCTGCTCACTATAACACGATCCATAGTAGTTTTTTATTCTCTTTTTGCCCGGCCTATCCCATTGTTATTCCTGGATGGCAGTTATGTTCGCTTTATAGCATCTTAAGGCCTCCGCTAGTTGTTCGCGATCACCTATGTTGTCTAATGTTCTCACATTCGAGGTGCAGATGCAAACGTCATTGTCATTTTTTTTTGTTTATTATGGTCGTCAACAACAAAATCAGTCCTTTCCGAAGCGCTTGGGTGCGTCGCAACAATTTTTTTTTGTGCATGGGTGAGGAGTTAAGGATAAAACCGCAACCAGGGCCAGTTCTAAATTATTATATTCCCCTTTAGAACACGGAACATCAGTATCCACTAAGCGCTGCCTTTGGCTTTTCGACTCACCCGCAACCATTTCTGTTCAAACGGCCTGACTTACCCTTGAGATTCCTAAATGACCTGTTTTCCGAATATGGCGAAGCAGTTCATTTAAGCTAATTCACTTCAATCCACCGTAACTGGGACTTCAGATGCCACCGTTGACACCATCTTTGGAGTTATCCCGCTGCCGCCTGAAAATGGAATATTTGCACTGGATTACACGTCTTCCCCCAGCTTTCATCGGCTGCTACCAAGACTTTACACATCGATTGAGACCCTATCTACGGTCAAAGTACAATGTACTCAGCGGTCGCCGCGTGAAGAGTGAGAGTCGGAGTTGGAAGGCATCAGCTAGGTGAAAACTCAAAGTTTCAGGTAATCACATTCTCTACCATTTGACCATCCCCAGATGAAGCTTCCTTTTCTTCTGAGATAGCTGGACAAGAGCATAGAAGATGAGTAATAAATACAACTTTCCCCCTCTCCCTCGTCTAAGCTGCTTCTACAGAATTCATTGCTGAAAAGGCCTAGTCTTTTTGCGTGTAGGCCTATAGGACAGTGAACTGTAATGGTGGTGTTAGATCTGTTCAGCATTGTTAGGCAGATTGAGCGCTTCTGGTTAAAGTTAGACCAGAGTTGCTTGTACATTTGACATGCTGTGCCGTTTATCCATCGCCGGTTTGCTTTTTTGATCGCATCCTGTTGGATCTGTAATTAACATGAAGCCAGTGTTATACCTTACATATGCACTGGCGGTAGAAATTCAAGGGTAGTGCCCTGTCTGGCAAGCTCATCTGCCTTACAATACCCTGGCATGTCTCTGTGGCCAGGCACCCAAAAGAGGTGATTGGTAAAATGCTCCACCATCTCGGTTAGAGACAGTCGGCAATCATTGGCTGATTTCGAATTGAACGAGATGGCTTCCAGGAATTTGATTGCTGCTTGGCTGGATATAACATTTCTTTTCAGCCGAGACAAGGCTTCTTTGATTGCGATGATTTCCGCCTGGAGAACGCTTCAATGATCGGGAAGGCGAAAGGATATGCTTAGTTTAAGCATCTTGAAGCATCTCCAGATTTTGTTTTAGACCTGTCCGTGTAAATTCTTTGAATTATTTTGTCAGCTCTTCGAATGTCAAGCATGTAGTCGAATTGGTCGGCCAAAATTACGACAAACTGTGTCAAGCATGTAATAGAATTGGTCGGCCTAAATTACGATCCACTACTGGTGCTTCCTCACACAATTAAACGAGCAGCCATGATGCCCAAAAGCCACTGAGAAGGCGTTGTTTTTTTAATTTTGATTTGTCCTATCGTTTAATTCGTCGAAATCTAGCTACAAGCTGCCCACAAACAACATTTAGCTCCAATGTGGCTTTGTTTTTGTGACACCAGAGCCGCCATGGGCTCAGTGGATCAATGGTTAGTGCGATGAACTGCCGTGCAGAAAATCTGGGTTCGATTTCCAGACGTAGCGATGATTAATGATTTTTCAATGGCTCACCCCTCGTGATAATCTGACAAATCATCCGAATATTATCAATTGTCTAGAAAAGCTTATCTCAAACTCGACATTCGGGGTCTTCATAAAACATGAGGTCCCGCCATCGTGCAAGAAGTACACACGCACACATGAATGATTGTGAGAAAGCTCTGCCCTGGACACTAACGAGCCTCTTGTACCAAAAATTTGTATTTTTATTTAGAGCCGAATATATAGGGTGCGCCATATTTTTATTTCGGTATGTGATATCAAAAAAAAAAATTAAAAAAAAAAAACGAGTGGTGGGTGGACGACTGGGTCGTACCAAAATGTAAAGAGAGTACGCATCACAGCTAAAAATTTTGTAGCCGTTTCAGACGCTTTTACACGCGGGCAGTAAGTGCGAAGGGGAAATTTCGTAGATCGTATGCGTCAGCAAGGCTGTTGTTTGATGCTAGGGTAGCAATGTATCAATATCAGTACCCCACATAGAAAATATTCGTTGTATGAGATGCGCACTCTATGTAGTTCTATAGTCTTTGGTCGTGCGCAACGAACCGACGAACCGACGGATGGAGTTCCACTTTTTTGGGTTCAGCTATCATCGTAATGTTAGAATCAATCAAAATCTCGAGGTCGAAAATAGGATATCGAAAAATATAAAAAAAACGAGTGGTGGATGCACGACTGGGTCGTACGCAACGAACCGATGGACGGAATTCCAAAAAAACAGTTTTTTAGGTTCCGTAATCATCGTTATGTTAGAATCAATCAAAATCTCGAGGTCGGAAATTTTTACGAAAACAATATCACCCTCTGTAAGAGAAAGTTATAAATAATTTTTAAATATGTGTGAAGGTATTTCAATTTAATTTGGTCCTTTACAATATATTTGGACTAGTTGTTGATTGCAACATCAATTAAGTATCCGCCTCACTTGACAAAAGCAAATTACTGCGTATGCCATCACCATTTTGAAAATTCCCGGCGGTATAGCAATTTCAATTTCAACAGGAATGTTTGCCTTGAGCTCTTCAAAGGCTTACTGCTTATCCATGTATACTTTGCTTTTCAAATAACCGCACAAAAAGAAGTCCGTTGGGATCAAATTCGGTGATCTGGGTGACAGGTCAATGTCGCTATTTTTTTGACGGAACACGTTCAGCGAATTTTCATTGCAGCAACTGCATTCTTGGATTTGCGGGGTGGCATGGAGCATCGTCTTGTTGAAAGAAGTTACCGTCCAGACTTTTTTAACACATTTGTGGGCAGACCTAATGAGTCGACAACAACTCTGAAAAAAATCCAATTCAACCCAATGATGGTTCTGGTGCAAACGATGGCCCAAAACAGTCACTTTTTTGTCATGCTATGCTGCCTCATTGATCTCGTGCATAATAGATCCCCAAATGTGGCAATTTAGCTTGTTGTCGGTGCCAGAGAGTATGAAATGGGCCTCGTCGGCCATCGAAATATGCTTCCATATCAGGTTCAATGTCCACCATTCGAGCGGCTGTTTGGTCATATTCTTCGACTCAACTGCACTTTATACAGAAAAAAATATAAATGATCCTTCGAAATGCGACATCAACACAAAAATCAATCCCAATCTGACAAAAAAAATAATCCACTGATGGTTTTGATGCAAACGACGGCCCAAAACAGTCACTTTTTTGTCATGCTATGCTGCCTCATTGATCTCGTGCATAATAGATCCCCAAATGTGGCAATTTAGCTTGTTGTCGGTGCCAGAGAGTGTGAAATGGGCCTCGTCGGCCATCGAAATATGCTTCCATATCAGGTTCAATGTCCACCATTCGAGCGGCTGTTTGGTCATATTCTTCGACTCAATTGATTTTTATACGGAACAAAATTCAAATCATCCTTCGAAATGCGCCTCAAGGTGGTTCCACTGACACCAAAATGCTGAACTCTTCAACGATACGCCACATGTAGATTCTCAGCAACACTCTCTTGTTCCGCTTCGATTAGTTCATTGGTACGTCTTGGGCGTAGATGAATGGCATGTCGATGATCTTAGACTATCCCGCGCTCGAGAAAATTCGACTCCAAATGACGAATAGTGTTGTCAGCTTGTTGGCGACGATATTTTCGATAATATACGCGTTGAATTAACATGATTCCCAATGTACCGTGTCACCATTTCGACGAGTTCTTTCAGTGGTTTAAAATTGTACTGAATTGACGTTTCAAAAACGTCTCTATTCAAGACAAAAGTTGTTCAATGTTTACATGCCAAAATAATAATATGGCGCAGTCTGTAGATGCTACAATTTACAAGTCGTGTTCTACGGAATTCAGTCTTTACATGATAAAACATCAAACAATTGTTTACCTGCTCGTTAGTTTTTTAAATAAACCACTCATTGTAGGTGAAAAAATAGTTTTGTTACATGAAAACATATCTTCGTTAAATAAAATCCTAAAATCTTCAAAATATATCTGCCAATATGAGAAAAAAATATTTACTACCCCATAGCAACATTGTGTGGATCCCTCTCAGCACTTGTTTGCGTACAAATCCCAAACACTCTGTTATGTCATCTTGAAAGGCTACTCACGCGAATAAAATTAACTTTGACAAGTAGTTCGATCTCTGGTGACACCTAACTACGTTTCTGTTTTATCTCCAACAACTTCTGTCCACTGAGCCGCCAGAAACACACGCTGAATCTATCTCAAAAGGTCTAAATGAAATGCGCACAATATATATCTTTCAGTTAAAAGTCCAATAGCTACAGTATCTAGATCACACATGGCCAGCAATAAATTGGACATTAATTTATTGCCATCCTTCTTCCAATTACAACGCGACCGCTTTTTAATCCACTTTAGCACAGCGTTGCACAGTCACCAAAGTAATAAATTTTGCTCTGTACACTACAACATACGTTGCCAGCACGCGTATAAGGTAAAACATCATCCCAAAGCGATCTCCTACACCTCCTTCTCCGGTGTATTGTATCTGGATGACCCTTAGTGTAATGCATTTTGTTGTTCTCTCTCCTCGACCGAGTTGCAAGTACAAAAATTACACTCAAGCACGCGATTTTATCCCGGGTCAAGGGATACCGTCATTGCATGCAACTTGCATTTGGTTTTAGCTAAAAGAAAAGCAATTTCCTGTTAGAGGAAGAAAACTCTCCAGCCGTCCTCCAATCTCTTTGAAAGCGCAGAAAGAAATCCACCGTCCAAGATCGAGTGATCGTGGCAAACCTTTAAAACCGCATCTCAAAGCAAACGTAGCAGATTGCTGCAGAATGCATTTCTGCGGTTGTCATCGATACAATTTATCCACATGCATGGTCAACTTGTGGAAAATCGAGGTGAGCCGTTTTTTTTTGTTCGCAAAAAAATCCACCAAATGAATTCAAAACCCGAAATTCGAAATTACAAAATCTTCATACAAAAACTCGTACTCAAAGTTGAAGTTGTACGTGTTCGATGGTACTTGTCATGCATCCGAATTTCATTAAAAAAAATTTTAAATACAAATAAACAGAGAGGGGAATGATGACGATGGCATGGCAACGGACAACGACGACTCCTCGTTAGGTGAGGAGTTTGCCAAGAGTCGGCCTCTCAGCCATGAAAATGCTTTCAAACTAGGTCCCTTTCAAAGATACACTTTTTCTGCCTTTCAGTTTGTGTGTGCTACTGCACATCAAAAGATCACCGCTTCTCTGTATTGAGTTTTCTGTTTGAGTTTTTGGTTCGTGTTGCATGTTCCTCCGTCCTACTTTGCAGCCCTTCGTTCATTTATTGGTTTTTATTTTTAATTTTCTCCAAAAAATTCGTGTTTGCTGCTGTGTGAGTTAATTACAGTGTGAAAGTCTCGGTTGAAAAAAATCCTTAATTCATTTACAAATAATACAAAAGGCAGGGAATTCTTTTTTGGCTTGCCAGAATCTGCAGATGCTTCTTTTGGGACTCCGGGGCTATAGTTGTGAGAAAAGAGAAATAAATTGAATTACACGAATTTCGAAATTCGAGATACACTGACGGCAAAATGATAATTTACGAGGGAAATAAGGAAGTATCTGCGGCTTTCTAGTTTGATGATTGTATTAGCTTTATGTAGTCTCTAATGCGCCTTGGCGATTGTGTTTGCTGGGGGTGTGACATTGCTTATATAGAACGAACAAAATAAATCACAGTTACGTGCTTAATTATGAGGTCTACGTAAATACTTTGAATTAGCTCTTGAATGTGATTGTGCACCGTTTTTGTGTGTTTCGGGACAGGCAATTTATAAGGAATTATCAGTGTTGTCACCTATTTTTAGGTTCCATAAATAATCGATTCGTTTTGTCACAAAAATCCGAACTATGATAGAGTGGGGCTAGAAGGAAAACGATCTTCCTTAATTGAAATAAAGCTGCGGGCTTAAAAGTAGTAAGTCAACATTTTACAATTCAATGTAGGAAGGCAGGGTGAATTTTTGAATACGCCTCATGGACCACATAACTTGAACGCGTCCAAAAAATCCAAGGTTTTGAAATTCCGAAAAGTTGAATATTTGTATGCATTTCCTTGACTTTTGACTACGAAGCTGTGCCTCTTAATTCTGCTCCAGTGAATGAGTTAGCATGCTTATACAGGGTATACATCTTTTAAATAGCATTTGCTTCGATTAACTTTTTTTTAAAAAGGGTGGTTAAATTTTAAGGGCCGATGTTGATTTTGAATAAAACACAAATTATTTAAGAAATTATTGTCATTTATTTTTATTATGATAATATTGGTAATGGTTCAATTCTGTATGGGACAAAATATTGGTCAAATGGCAGCCGCGACCTCGGCGGCACACCTCCATCCGATGGTCCAAATTTTCGATGACGCTAAGGCGTAATTGAGGTTCTATGCTGTTAATGTGTCGAATTATCTCATCCTTTAGCTCTTGAATTGTTCCTGGCCTATCGACGTACACCTTTTCTTTCAAATAACCCCAAAGAAAGAAGTCCAACGGTTTCAAATCACAAAATCTTGGCGGCCAATTGTCATCGCCACCACGTGAGTCATTGAAATTGTCGCTCAAAAGAGCCATTGTTTCGTTAGCTGTGTGGCAAGTGGCACCGTCCTGTTGAAACCACATATCGTCCACATCAATATCTTCCAATTCGGGCCATAAAAAGTTCGTTATCATCTCACGATAGCGAACACCATTCACAGTAACTGCCTTAATGGCCTCATTTTGGAAAAAATACGGCCCGATGATGCCCCCAGCCCATAAACCGGACCAAACAGTCATTCTTTGTGGGTGTATTGGTTTTTCGACAATCACTCTTGGATTATCATTCGTTCAAATGCGGCAATTCTGCTTATTGACGAATCCACTGAGGTGAAAATGTGCCACTGATCATCCACTGTTGCCATTTCTTGCCACCATTCTGACCATTGACGACGCTTGAAATGGTCAAGAGGCTTTAGTTCTTGTGTCAATTGCACCTTGTAAGCGTGTAAATCCAAGTCTTTATGCAAAATGTTCATCAACGACGAGCGTTAGAGGTGCAATTGTTGGGCACGACGACGAGTTGAGGTGGACGGCTCTTCAGCTACACTATCGCGAACAGCAGCAATATTTTCTGCAGTACGAGCTGTACGAGCATGACTGGTGTTTTCACATCTCCTACAGACCCGGTTTGCTCAAATTTTTGCACGATTTTTCCGATTGTACGCACATTTGGACGAATATTGACTTAAAAAGTCACGAAGTGCACGGTATGCATTTTGATTTGAACGCCCATTTTCATAATAAGCCTGAATAACTTTAACGCGTTGCTCGATTATGTATCTTTCCATATTGAATTAGTCTGAAACTGAGAAATGTCAAATGAAATGTAAAAAAAAACTTGACGTTTAGGTGTGTGTGGCTTACATTCAACATCGGCCCTTCAAATTTATTTTATGAAATCAGACAATCGTCAACCATTTTGCTAGATACAAACATTTCTGGTTGAAGCGCGTTTTTATTTTGTCTCGAATAATCTGCCTTAGCTGTCAATAGTTACTGGTCTTGTACTATTTTAACGGGCCAAATACAAGTTCCTTTGAAAAAAGAAATAAAATAAAAAAAAATTGGATTTTTTTTCATGTTTTCTGGTCTTATTAAAAAAAAATCAAATATTCCCATTAATTATGGATCACAACGTCGTTCAAGTGGCCGCCTCGGTTGCCTTTGCCGCAGCGCATTCAGCTATTTCAATTTTCCAAGACCTTGTTGATGGTTTCGGCTTGTAGCTCACGGATTGCTTGGATGTTATTGGCCTTAAGTGCTTGAAACACATCCGGATTGTTGGCATAACTTCGGTCCTACGCCTTCCCCAGGAAAAAAAAAATTAAAAGGAGTCAAATCGCAGCTCCGAGGCGGCTAATTGACATCGCCAAGACGGCTGATAACACGATTCAGGAATTTGGTGAGCAAAAGATCGATTGTGAAATGGGCTGTGTGGCATGGCGCACCATCCTGCAAGAACCAGAGGTCGTCTAAATTCATGCCTTCAATACCGGTAAAATAAAACGGCTGACATGCCTTGCAACGCCATCTTCAATGAAAAATTGTCCAATCATGTCACCACTCCACAATCCGTACAAAACTATCACTCTCTGTGGATGCATCGGCCTCTCGACAATAACGTGCGGGTTTTCCGATATTCAGCAATTTTGTTTCTTAATGTAGAAACTGAGATAAAAGTACGCCTCGTCAGAAAAGATGATTTTTCGCCCAAAATTCAAGCTGCTTGCTCTAAGGCCCAAACTGCGAAGCGAAAATGAAGCGTATGGGCATTCACCTTCCATTTGCTGATTCAGTTGGACCTTGTAAGCGACAAATCCGAATTCTTTGTGCCAAATTCTTCTCATTCTAGTGCGTGGAATGTCGAATTGATGTTCGTGAATTGTTTGCACAAAATTGCAAAAAAAAACAGGCGCGGTGGAGGCTTCATTTAGGCCAAAACTTATTTTCAAATAACACACTGCTTAAGCTAAAGAGCACCCACAACTAAATGAGTGGCTTACCGCTTGAAAAACGTTGGGAGATATTGAACCCTTATTTCTCAACATTTTTCAGCGTTAAACCACTCATTTAGTTCCGCGGATGTATTATACTGACTTTCGGTCGAGATTTCGAGCGGGAAACAGCTGTCCGTGTCAAAATCACCTATGATTTAAAAAGTATCGATGACCCACCCTGTACCTTGTCTGTTAAAAAGTCGGACGCACTTAAATCTAGGCAAGGGAAATTTTGAGTTCCTGCTTTTCCGCAATTTATAGCGCGGTTTGTTATTATCGGGCCAAATCTAAGGGCAAACAATGGAAATCTGATTTTTTGTAAAGAACATTTTTTCCACAAATTTCAGGCACTGGGTCCATTTTTCGACTTTTTTTTGGAACCACAAATGAGTTCAAACTAGGATGCTGCTGCGCCATTGCCATTAAGAAGTCATCGATAATTGTTGCAAGAAGCCTCGGAACTCGATGCTGGTGTTTTATCCTCATTAACCAATGAATATGGACCGATAAATTTTTAAATACAACACCGCACCAAACAGTGCATCTTAACCCTTTGACGACCCTTGATACATTCCCTGTGAATTTTCTCGTAGAGGGAGTAACAATTTTTATATTTTGCCAATACTTTAACCATGAACTGTTATGTTTTTGAGTAAGAATCCGCAATAATTTTTTTTTTAATTTCCAGAGGAAAATCCCTTGTCGTCAAAAGCTCTTGGAGCCCCACAAACTACAGTTTTTTTAATTACTTTCTTGCTTGCGCCAACTGCTCCCAGCTGCGCACTTCAAGTTGGTTAAGGTCGGTTTCTAATTGTGCGCTCCACTTAAAGCGCGGGGTTTCTCTACTGCGTCCCAACGGGAATCGAAGACTTTGCGAGCCAGAGTATTGTGCCCCTGACGTTGGTTCGGGAGTTTTGCGCAATTTTATCAAGAAATATGTTAAAGAAGTCACGTGACGGTGCAGTAAAATACCCCCCCCCCCCCCATTTCGAAATAAGCCCTGACACGAAAAAGCATTAACCCCCACTGGTGTTATTCCTGAATTTGGAATTCTATTCAAGTTTGGTGTATGCAAAGTTTGAATGTGCAACCCCTTACTTTTGGATTCGGGATGTGTGCGAGTTTGGATTGATGAAAAGTAAATATACCACTCAAGCAAAAGGTATTAACAGCTGCGGGACTTATTTCCATTTCCGAAATGAAATAAGTCCCATGGGGGCTATTTCCTTTTTGTTAGGAACAAATCCCAATGGGGCTTATTTCCTCGAGGGCTATTTCACTGCACCCAGATGACAGTGCACAACATTCCCTAAATCCATTCTGTGGTCATTTCCGACCCCGATTGAGCACCGGAAATTCTCCATCGTCATCCTGCGCAGACGGACAAGTATGGGCGGTAAACCAAAACTAGACATGACTCGATAAATGCAGTCGTAGAAGAAGCTTAGAAATCTATGAATATTTGGTGGGCATCGATTTGGACTTATAGTTTTTGTTTTTCCAGGATCTGCCGAGGTGTGAAGAGTTTTCCTTAAACCACACTGATAAAGTCCGATCGCGTTGTTGGTTTTAAATGTTCATATATCACGGCAGACTTTGTAGATGATGTTGTGGAGACTCATGCCTCTTTAGTTGGTCTACTTTTTTGTGGATCATTCTTCAGGAGATTCTTCAGCCTTACTCTCACCCGAGCAAATTTTCCAACTGAGGGTAAAAAATTATCTCCACAAACTTAATAAACCTCGGTAGGGTGTTATTTCCGACACACTTGTTTAGTTTGCTAGGTTCAATGTTCACTACACTTGGGTCGGTTGATTGGTAGTTTCCCTGTCATCGCCAATATTGAATTATACGTTCCGCCTGACAGCGGAAGATTGTTCTTCATCGCTGTTTAACTGTCTTCAGAAGAGGGTTCTTCCATATTTTCAGAATCGTGTGTGTCTCAAATACTTTTTTTTCTTTTTCATCTAAGTATTCTGTTCGCGACTTCTATCCCTGGCTTTGACGATTTACACGTTGGTAGAACTCATGAGCATAATTTCTGGAAAGGACCCTCTATGTCGTCGATAGCCTGCTTTTCAAACTTCTTTCTGAAAATCTACTGTTCCTCCCTCCTTCTCTATTTATTAAGCTCAAAGGCGGCTCTCTTCTTTACTTGCAGCTTGGCCTTTTGGGGTTCATTTTTGACTGCGAGAATTTGTCGGCATTCATCGTCAAACAACGGGTTTCTTGTTGTTAGGTCGGAGAATCACTACTTTATTGCAAGGAGAACATGTAATCGTGGAGTGATCTTGGATTCTTCACAAAAGAAGACGAGATTGTCAGGAAACTCTTTTATACAAAAAAAAGGAAATGGACACGTTGCGTGATGTCACATCTACTAGAAGCACGCAATAAAAAAAATGCCCTTATGTCAACGTCCAACATTGCAAGCCAATTCCAAGACCCTATCAAATTCCCCATTAAGCAAGTCTGTGTCTTGTTAAGCATTTACATCGCACACATGTACACTATGTCCTTGTAGTAATCCTCACAGTGAAACGTTTATTTTGATGTTCAAAAGCATCTGCCAGCGACACGAAAAATACACCGACAAATTGGTTAAAGCAGAACGCCACACCTCACCGACTACGACGACGGCTATGCACTTCCTCTTCAGTCGGCCTTTCATAGTCAAAAAGATAAACAACAACCACTTGACATACTTTCGTATGCGTTTTGAGTAGTAGTTTCATCCATTTTTTTTTATTTTTGGCGTGACTAGCGCTACTGGCAGAGGTATCATAAAGCGGCTTCAAAACCTGATTTAGGTATGTTTACTCGCGGCTTCACAATAACACCCGAATAAGCCAAAAAGAAGAGTGACTACTCTTGGTCGACCCAAAAAAGAGTTATAACACGCGCAACATAAAACTACACAATTGCAATCCAAGCGAGAGAGGTATCCTTGAGTTTAAAAAAAGTATCTCCAAGTTTTAGTTAGTAGTCGTCGGTGGAATCTTGTTTTTATTTTTTGACATGAGAAAGCCTGAATGCATAATGACTCACATACGGAATGGGACACCAAGAGAGAAAAATGAAACCTCAATTTTTTAGGTAACTGAAGGTGGTTGGTGGTTATTGTGGGAATTGTCGGTGTCTTGTCAGCTTGTTGATCTCTTCTTGAAGTTAAGTCATCAGTCATACAGTGCTTAAGGTGTGGAACGCTGTCATACAACTTGTAAACAAATAAAAGAAAATTTAAACGCGATAGACAATAAATAATTAAAAAAAAAAATTGCTGTTCAGATAAGATATGCCACCACCAAACGCGTGTGCGGGTGTGGGTGGCAGTGCGTATCTCCAAATGAGCTATGGCTTTCCATTCAATTCAAAACAATTATAAACGAATAGAAATACAATTGGCAATACGACCTAGATATGCCCTTGATTTCAACTGTTTATTGCCCTCTGTGTTGAGTAAGCACCTCAAAGCACAGCCAACGTCGAGCTAACGTAAGTTGTACGAATGACGGTTCAGTTTAAAAAGAAGGGGGTAAAGCAGGGTACAGCATTTTGACCGCCTCTGTTTTTATTGTTCTACACGTTTGGCTGGCTATGGGAATACGTATTTGGTTTTCCATGAGGTAACCTCTTATTTCATAATCGTAATTGTTTTGCTGAACCTAATTCTCGTAGTCGTCGGTCGTATCTAGATGTATGTGAGTGTTGTATCTATACCATCAATTTGGTATTCTGTTGATATTTTGTCTGCTCACATGGTTCTAGTTATTTTAACCCAGAGAAGTAATTGAGGTAATAGCAATTTTTGTTTGCTACATGTTTGTTTATCCTCTGCCAGGAATATTCTGATGGTACTAAATTGTTGCCGTTAAATTAATTTCCTTTTTCTCTTCAAAGAAACAAAAACAAATTATGACTAATCATAGGGGGGTGGGAGACGACATCATTGTAATCCTAGAAGCCACTATTGCTATTGCGAGGCCATTTTGTGATGATATGTTATGACATATCCAATGATATTGTCGCCATGAATAAAGGGGATGACTAACATGAAATCCCCGGGTAAAACCGAAGCTTACCTTGGTCGAAAAGGACAAAGCAAAAGCAGAACCAAACCCCCCGACAAGGACATGAGGAGGTAGACGGATGTTTATATTCACAAACGATTTTATCTGCTGACCTTTATGGGATTTATACTTTGTATAACCTTGGTAACAATTAGAATGGGAATTTGAAACATTTCACTTATTTGGGATTACCTAGAATTTTTTTTTTCTAGGCCAATTTTTTTGGTAGCCAGATATAATTGGAAAGAGAAACAGTTATTTTGTCTGGATTTATTCCTTTTGAATGAGATTGATACATGTGTACCCTTTTTTTAATATCGAAAGTCAAACTTCAAAACAATGTGTAGGCACTTCGGTAACGAGGCTTCTTGTGTGTACGGTCTTAAGAGTGAAATTCGGTTTTTCTTTGAAATATTGATGAGGGATTATGAATCAATTAGTCTGAAGTGATGAGTATTTATTATCAATTAAGTACGCATTTGAAAGGGGGTTACTTTTTAAATTAGATAGCAGCAAGCACGTTTGAGGTTTCAGGGTATTAAAGATCAAATCTTTAGAATTTAAAATAGAATGGAAGACATTCTAGAGAAATTATACCTAGCTTTGGGATAGAAAACAACCGTATATTCCCGAATTATTTTTTATTTTATTTTATTCTTAACCAACATTTGGAAGTTTGTTTAACAATTTTTTCTTGTTTCTTTCCAGGTAAGCAAAAAACATTTTATAACCAAAAAAAATCATGGTTTGACATAAAATGGTAAGGGCCTTTGTTTTAAAATGTCCCAACGAAAATAACGGTAGGAAATTATACTACAGGGTGTCCGCCGGGAAGGTATACCCCTTTGTTTGCTTATAATTTTTGATTTAATGAATGAGAATGGATGAGAATGGAGAAATATCGGCAATTATGTATGGAATACAATATCAGGTAAATGTCCGCTTCTGTTTGTCCCACAAATGCGAGCCCTTTTGAGCACATTTTTCATTACATTCTCAGTTTCTTAGTTTCATCAAGAATATTCTGTTTGAGTTACTCAAGCGTTTCTGGTTTTTTTTCATTAACCTTGATTTTCAGATATCCCCACAAGAAGAAGTTCGGAGCAGTGAAATCAGGCGACCGTGGAGGCCAATCAACAACACCATTTCTTGAAATAACCTGTTGTGGAAAGAGGTCTCGGAGTAATTCCATTGTAATCCTGGCTGTATGCGATGTGCCACTGTCTTGTTCATACCACATGTTAATCAAGCCCAAAGCATGCAGTTGTGGCGTTAACAAGTTTTTAATCATATCACGATATCGCTCCCCATTCACAGTTACCGTTACGCCGTTTTCATTTTCAAAGATGTAAGGTCCAATGATTCCTCCTGACCAAATTGCACATCAGACTGTAATTTTTAATGGATGCAAAGGTGACTGATGAATAATTTGAGGATTTTCCTTTGCCCAGAACCGACTATTCTGTTTATTCACATATCCATTCAAATATCGTCACTCATTATGATTTTGTTCATGAAAATCAGGTTGTCTTGGGCTAGCTGTAACATCCCATTGTCATATGTAAGACAGCGTAGATGGTCTTGTGGAAGAAGCTCTTGTGTCAACTTAATCTTAAATGGAAACAAATGCAGAACCTTGTGCGAAATTGTGGCCAAAGCTGTTCTTTGAAGACCAAGCTACTGAGCACGGCGTCGAATTGAGGTTGATGAATTGTTTTGAACACTTCCATGAGCAGCAGTAATGTTTTCAGCTAATCTCGCAGTACATTGTGGTCCATGCTTGGATTTATCACCTACAGACACTCTTTCTTCGAAATCATTCACTACACGATAAATAGTGCGTTTTGTTGGCACGTTGTTTCTCCCAAAAATTTCACGTAACTTTCTCATCGTCACAGTAATCGATGATTGATTTTTATAAAATGTTTTAACGATTAAAACACGTTGGCTTATCGACTGTTTTTGTGAATGTTTACCAAAATGGCTGCAAAACAAAGTAGTATACCTTCCCGGTGACCCTGTATATTTCATTCAGTTAAAATCAAAATCAAGAGTCTTTTAAACGGTTAAACCAATTTTTTTTATAAATCTGGAGTCCTTCCTTGAATCAAGCAGTATTATCTCCTCTCTGATCATCGCTTCTTCCAGTACTTGTACCTTTTTTTTTAAAATTCTTTTTTATTATAAATTTAACAACATCCACTGAGAACTACACAAAAATGTTTAATTATAACTTACCTTTAGCAGTTTTTCTTTATCTGTCTTATTGGCCCTTTGTGGGCACTCTAACCTTATCTCTAACTTTATGTTCTTTGCTTTGCGGCATCATAGAACTAAGGAGGAGACTATCAGCCCTATCGTGGGATTCGTTCAAAGAATTTCCGAAACGAAAGTCAGTTCCGATCGGAACTCAATTTACCATCGAAATATCCGTTGTGGAATAAAATAATTGAAGCATACATTCGCGTAGGTATATGCGTTTGACAATCTGTCTGCTGTGTAGTTTTATAAATGAAAGTGAGTGAAAAAAAATATTCAAACAAATATTTCTTGTTGCGCTCTTGTCATTATTTTCTAGAACACGATTTTGTAGGAATGGACCAAATAATTTTATTTATTATTTTACTCACAATTTCGGGGTGGTTTCCAATATCGTAAGAATTCCGCAACAATTTTTCATCGGAGAACTTCCGAAGAAGTTCAACGCATAGCTGTCCAAAATTGTCAACTTAACGCATTAAGCCGTGTCGTGCGATCATGTGCGAGTCATTTTGTCGGAAGATCTTCTTGAAATGCAAATCCGAACCGATATCTCTGTTCAAAATTCTCCGATATCGAACAAATCGGAGAAAATTTTGTTCCGAACGGATACCTCGATAGGGGTGTATAACTCCGCAAGAACCTTTGAAGGAGCTAAATTACTTACACAAGTGGCGATACAGTCCGGAATGAACATGGACCTCAACCAACATGCTTCTCCAATTAGCACGGTCCCTAGCTAACTGCATCCAGTTGCGCACTCCAAGTTGGTTGAGGTCGGTTACTACTTGTCTTCCTCTACTGCGTCCGACATCTGGCTGGGAATCTAAGACTCTGCGAGCCGAAGTATTGGTGTCCATTCGTTCTACATGTCCTAGCCATCTTAAACGCCCAATGCGGAGTTTTTTGATGAGGCGCATGTCGCTGTATAGCTCGTATAGTTCTTGGTTGAATTTTCGTCTCCATAGCCTGTCAACGCAAACAGGAGCGAAGATTTTTCGAAGAATTTACCTCTCAAATCCCACAACGATTACCTCATCTGCTTTTGAGACTGTCCAGCCTTCAGCGCCGTAGAGCAGGACTGAGATGATCAGGGTCTTAAATAGGATCTCCTTAGTAGTTCGAGTGAAGGCTTTACTACTGAATTGCATTCTTAGCCGGAAGAAACAGCGGTTGGCAAGAGTAATTTTTCGTTTAATTTCTGACGAGATGTTGTTGTCAGAGTTAATAGCGGAGCCGAGATAGATAAAGTCCCGTACTACCTCAAAGTTATATCTGTCAATGGTGACGTTATGTCGATGTTTGTTTGTCCTTTGGGTTGAGAACATATACTTGGCCTTACCGGCATTCACTGATAAATCCATTTTCGCCGCTTCCTTCTCTATAATAGCGAAAATGGCTATGACATCACGTTGGGTCCTACCAATGATGTCAATATCGTCGGTATATGCTAGTAGTTGCACCGATTTTTGGAAAAATTGTGCTTCTGATGTTGGCTCGTGAGTTTTGCACAATCTTTTTAAGAATCAAATTGAAAAAGTCACATGACAGCGCATCGCCTTACCTAAATCCTTTTTTGGTATAAAATGTGTCAGTGAGGTCGTTTTCGACCCTGATGGAGCGGGGAGAATTCTTCATCGTCATCCTACACAAACGGACAAGTTTGGGCGGTATACCAAAACTAGACATGGCTTTATATAGTTCGTCCCTATAAATGTTGTCGTATGTGGCTTTGAAATAGATGAATAGGTGATGGGTATTGATTTGGACTTTTTGAGTTTTTTCCAGGATCTGTTGAAGTGTGAACATTTGATCGATCGTGGACTTTCCTGGCCGAAAACCACACTGATAAGGGCCGATCAGGTTGTTGGTAAATGGTTTCTGGAGCTCGCATATTACGGCAGATAGGTTCTTGTAGGCGATATTGAGAAGACTTATGCCTCAGTAGTTGGCGCAGTTAAGAGGGTCTCAATTTTTTTCCACGTTGTAAACAAAGCAATTATGTTTCAGTCATTACCCCACCCAACTGTCACTTTCGTCGATATACGTTTATTGTTGGGCGTGTTCGTTGAGTAACGACTATTTCAGCCATCGGTATGGTAGCATTGTGAGTTTAAAGTCTCGGAAGTAAGGTAATTACATACCAAATTCAACAGAATGGAACTCTGTACCTCATTGCGAATAGGAAAAACTATCAAAAATTAACTTCTCATACATTTTTTGTTTCAAATCAATTTACAAAAAAAGGGCTTCCTGCAAAAGTACCATTGAATCCCAAAATCGTAATTACTTCGCAACATACTTTGATTTATAGATCCGCTAAGCGCCAGGTCATCCGGTCCGATATGTATTTATCAACAAAAAGTGACAGATTTTTGCGAATGCTAATAAATGTTGGTTTACTTATTTTTTTTTTCGATATTTCTGCAAAAATTTTATATGCATCCAACAGCAAAACAACATTTTTTGAATCTTTCTTTCTGCTTATTCAATTGAAATATTGTTTCCAGCGCTGCAGCGTACACCATACCCTCGGCCAGCCAGTTGTTGCAATAAAGCAAAACCAGAGGCCGAAGCTGACGCCAAAAGCTGAAGCCACAACAGTAGTGCAAACCTAGTGTTCGTTGTATCATGAAGGAGAATGAGGAATGAGAGAATGCTCTCAAAAAAAAAAAAAAAAAATCAGACTAATAAATTTCAATGAAACCTGTTGGATCGATTCCAATGACCGACCATCAAAGTCACTGAACGTGTGTACCTACACATTGTGGTTGTGAGTTTGATTATTCCTATAGTAGTCCGTATATATGACAACACCGGCGATGTTGATGTATTTTCTCCCATCCGTTGTTTGCCCCCTGCATTCGCTTCTTCGATCATCGCCATTAGACTGAGGTAAATTTGAATATTGTATTACGATGGCCGACGGAATAGAGTTTATTATAAAATTATGACCAGAAACAAAGGCTAATTTAGTATGCGCAATTTTTTTTTTTGCTGGCAACATCCGGCAACGTTTTTTTTTCCGCTCCTGTGAACTTAGCCGTAAACGGCGCAGCAATACGTATCTCGTATCGGGGGTATCTATCTCGCCGTGGTTTATGGTTTGCCTTTGACAAATGAAATTTCCATACAAACAAATGCGAATCCGTTTAATCCAAGTCAAAAGGCCTTTCGATGTCGTTCTTCAGCGTCATCGCAGCAGCGTGAAACATACCTTGCTGACACACACACGGGTTCGGTTCATAATTTAATAGACTTGAGTACGTTATGCCTATTTCACCTCCACCATACCATAGTTGGATGCGTCTGGCGCGTCTACCACGCCTGACTGATGGTGGGATAATTTCATTGCACAGTCAGACAATAAATTCGTCTCCACCTAGTTGTGCACCTACTATGCACCTTTCTTTCAGCGAAATGTTGTTGGCGGAGAGAAAATGTTTCTGGATTTTAGTTACCGGTATCTGGGTGCAGATGATGAGTCAGGATTCAAATGCGTTGTTGTGTATCTACACAATCTACTCGGTAAGATAGTTCTTTTGACGACGACAACGATGATGATGGGTATATTAGTGCTCACCAACAACAGCCTAATCTGGAGCACCAACACCATACCTAACTATAGTTATGCGCACACACAGCACAGCACAGTGCCAGTGTGGATGTGCTTGCATGTGACCTCCTTTCGGAACATTCTGCTTTAAAACAAAAAAACTAGGTTGTTCGAGGGGTTATAAGTCGGGTTATTCCAGTGCAATGACACCATGAAGGACGATGTGTGGTGATTTCTCTTTTTCCTTTTTTTTTGTTTGTTTGTATATATTCCTGTGAACGTTGGTGTTTGTTCTGTCGTGTGAATTTAATTAATTTATTCTTCCGAATGTGGTTTGGCTAAAAGATCAAAAAGTTGAAAGCTTTACTCGCTAACGAAATGTCGTTTGTTTTTTTCAATTTATATCCAAGTCCATATCAACAGTGCCCATGACCACACATAGGCTTGTTGAAGTACGAAGTCTAACTACATGTTGTGAAAAGTGATATCAATAAGTCTAAGCTGTACCTACTTTGACCATAATAATTGGTTGGCGAAATTCGTAAATAGAAAAAAATATTATTTTAGGTTATGAGCTCCTAAACGGAGATTTTACTAGGTCTTCCTCTGCTGCTTCCGACGATTGCTGGGAATCGAAATCTGCGATTCAGAGTGTTGGTGTCAATTCGCTATGCCTGTCCAATGCAAAGTTCCTTGACTAGATCTATGTCGTCATACAACCCGTAAAGCACTTTGTCTCCATAGCACATCAACACAAACGGGACCGAAGAATTTTCTCCTCAAATCGACTTAATTCGCTTGGATACGGTACATGCTTTGGCGCCGTAAAGCAGCACTGTAATGATCAGAGTCTTATATAGGATCCCAATAGCTAACAAGGTTGGGATTTATTACTAAATTGCCGCTTAAGCCCCAAGGAAAAACGGCTGGCAAGAGTAATTCTTCGTTTGATTATTGACGAAATGTCGTTGGCGATGTAGGCAACGTCCATTAATGCCTCAGTGATATCTGCCAATCATGACGCACAAAAGTGTGTCCTTTTGTGTTGAAAGCATACACATACATCGTCTTGGCATCATTAATTGATAAACCCTTCGTTGGAAAGGAAATCATATTTCAAAAGCCACAAACTAACCAGCATTTCCACGACCTTGGAAAAAGGACGTATATACAACTATGTTGAGCAAGCTTAACTTGAACACCTTCCCACATTATCAGAGTCATAGAACAAAATTCGCCAATACCAGAGCATAAGGACAGACTTCTCATGTGCAATCAGTGATCTTGATTGATCACCAACCTTGTAAACTTAAACACCTACCCACATTCAGAGTCATAGAATAACATTCGCAAATACCGTAAGGATAGACTTCTCTAGTACAATCAGTGATCTTGATAAGGCATGATCACCTAAATTGCTTAGAACCGAAGTGTTAGAAATACCTCTTGAACCTACTCTAAGGTCTCTAGTACAACCATTGAACATGGTTTGGTCCATGTCATATTAGCCCAGACCTTCGATGGAACCAGCAAATTAAAGATGCTGCTAAAGGTGGTGCTAAATGCGTAGGATTTTTCAAACGATGCCAACGGTTTTTCACTCCATCAGATTTAGCTAATATCTATAAAGCTTACATTCGTCCAAGACTTGAATATAACTCGCACATCTGGGCGGGTGCCCCTACAACATGCTTGAGCCTACTTGACAGAGTCCAGCGTCATGCTATCAAACTTATTGACAACCAATCAGTTTGTAGCGAAATTCATTCTCTCGAACACCGGCGGAATGTTGGATGCCTTGCGCTTCTTTACCGCTACTTTCACCATAAATGTTCCGACGAAATATATAGTTGTATTCCGCCTGTCCGTCGTTCGACTTCTTTGGCACGCCCATATTGCATAGAGCCTGTTTTCGGGCGCACAGTAAAATTTAGAAGATCATTTCTTAACCACACTTCACGATTATGGAATAGCTTGCCTTCTTCAATATTTCCAGATGACTACAACCTGCAAAGATTCAAAATTAACGCGCATCGTCACCTCACTCTTTTCCCATCTACTCCCAATCTCTAACTATCCTACAAACCTTTTTCCTTCTTTCCATCACTGGGTTTTATAACCTTCAGGGACTGAGTCCTAAGTGTTGAAAAATATTTAAAAAAAAAGTCTGTACTCTGAGATCTATCACTCCATACATTACCATATTATCCCGAGATTTTCGGATACCACACGTCTTTTTCTCATTTACAGCGGATAACAATTACATGAATTCTCTATTCATTGCACTACCGTGGCTACATTAATCTACCCTTCGATAGGGAACACAAACCGCAGAAGGACACTCGTAACAGACCTCTGTCTGTTACGAGTGTAAAAAATTAACCGCCAAAATTCATGATTACCATAATGGCGACCAAAAAAAATAGTAAACCTCGTAATGAAATTAAACTGACAGGCTCAATGAGGCGATGGTTAGTGCGATGTACTGCCACACGGAAGATCTGAGTCCGATTGCCAGGCGTAGAAAGACAAAAATAATTTTCAATAGCCCTTCCCTCTGAATGGTCTGACAAATCATTTAAGTGGTATCAATTGTCAAGAAAAGCTTAACTCATTCGTTCGGATTCTGCATAAAACAGAAGGTCCCGCCATCGTACAAGATTTCCAGACGCCATATGAAAAAGCGAGGCCCAGTGTACTAACAAGCCTGTTGCTGGAAAAATTGGATTTAAAAAAGAATACCTTACTACCGCTTTTATGACGTTTTTCTGCACTCGTGAAGTTAGTTTCCACTTCATAATGTTGCTACAGTCCTGACAAAAATTTGTTTTTTGTTGCAATAAACGCACTGAAATTTAAATCTAAAGAGCCGCTCAGAATGCGTATCTGTAGCTGGTATCTGGTATCGCTGTCAAAAGATAGAAACATTTTTTGCATGAAGTTGCCTTTCATCTTTGCTTTCATTCACCTTCAAGCTACAGATTCAAGAAGAGACACATTGTGTTAGCGCTTAACTTTCTTGCTTTTAACTTTCTGATTCAGATTCAAACACCAGCTAAAGATATGCGTTCTGAACGACCCTTCAATCAAAGTACAGTAGAATTCGGTTATAACGACCACTCATGGGAGATCAATTTTCCGTCGTTATAAACGGGTGTCGGTATATCCGAAAGCAATTTTTTTTTAATATCTTTGTTAAGTCATATCTACAGTCAAAATTGCTTACAACGCCATCTGATGGTGATACATTGAACCACACGGGACAAATTGTTTCGGTTTTTTTGAGGATCAATTCCCAATGATCGCAGTATCCCTTAATGTGATCGAAGTTACGTTGTAAAAGTGTTTTGATGACCTCGATTTTCGGACCTAATGTGTACGCCACTAGATCATCTGCATATGCTATAGCGTGTCTGAGAGAACCTACAAGATCACTTGTATTAATGTTAAACAATATCGGGGAGTTCATCGCCCCCTGTTGTAAACCGTTTTTAATTTCAAAGGCTTTACTCAAAGTTACGTTGCCACATTTGACAACGAACTTCTTTCCCATAAGCATTTCGTAAATTATATATAGCATGGGTTTACGCATGTCCAGTCTGGTCAGCTGGTAGCTCTAACCGTACGGTGTCGAAGGCTTTCTCAAAGTCAAGCAGACAGGCCCCTGTGCACTGTTTTTTTGGACTTATTCCGGAATAATCTTGTTTTCCTCGACCCACTTAAACAGAGCTCTATTGACTATCTTTTCGAAAACCTTGCTTACATTCGGCAGAAGGCTTATTGACCGAAGATTAGCTGGGTTTGTTTTGTCCTTGTCCTTTTTAGAGATAGGATGTACCACCGCCGTTTTCCAGTGCACCGGATAATGTGGATTATTCAGTGCATTGTCAAACAGGGTGGTGAAAATATAAGTAAAGGGTGATCCATTTCGAGGTTCCCTACTTTTTTAAAGAAAAAAACACAGGAAATTCAAATTTAATGGAGAATGTTTATTATCATTTGAAAGAACATTCTTTGGCATTTATTTTTTGAACATTATGTCTATCAAATGTTGGCCGTTGCTACGTCACAGATGGTCCATCCGTTGAGTCCAATTTTCGATCACTCGATCGAGCGTTTCGACTGGTAACTGGCGAATGACACGCGTGATGTTTTCCTCCAAGGCCTAAATCGAAGCGGGTTTGTCGGCATACGCTTTTGACTTTACATATCCCCACAGGAAAAAGTCTAACGGTGTGATATCACACGATCTTGGTGGCCAATCGACCGAAATGTTCTCTCAATAAGTCCATTGATTGATGCGATTGGGAAGTGGCGCCGTCTTGCTGAAACCAAATGTCGCCGAGATCACGAGCTTCAATTTCAGGCATCAAATAGTTGGTTATCATGGCACGATAACGGTCGCCATGTACGGTTACGTTCGCACCGGCATATTTTTTAAAGAAATATGGACCGATGATTCCACCGGCCCACAAACCACACCGAACCGTTGTTTTTCTGGATGAAGTGGCAGTTCTTCAATCTCTTCAGGTTGCTCTTCTTCCCAAATGCGGCAATTTTGTTTGTTTACATACCCATTGAGCCAGAAATGGGCCTCATCGCTAAACAAAATTTGCCTCGAAAACGTCGGATCTTCTTGGAACTTTTCAAGAGCCCATAGAGCGAAGCGATGTCGCTTGGGAAGGTCTCTACGGTCTTCGTGTACACTCTCAGCTACGGCTGCTATATTTTCTTCACAGCGTGCTCGACGTGGTCTATTCGGTCGAATATTATCCAATAATAAATGCTGGGTCTCAAAATGGGTGATGGTGTTGCGAATAGTACGCTCAGTAGGCCGATTATGTTGACCATAAGTTGAGCGAAGTGCACGAAACACATTCCTCACAGAACGTGAATTTTCATAATAAAGTTGAACAATTTGTAAAAGTTGTTCACCACGCGTAGATCTTTCCATTATGAAATGCCAAACAATACTAAACAAAAATAACATGACAGCATGACACGACTCACACGTGATCTGTCAAAAAAGGCTATTGAAAAAAGTATCTCTACTTGGATCACCCGGTAGAAGCAGTCGCTACTCAATACGACGTTTGGGACACCGTCCTCTCCCGCCTACTTTTTATTTTTCAGTGATACAAAGATGTCCAGGAGTTTTGCAAGAACAGCATCAGGCTATGCTGTATGGCCCCCACATGACATTTTTCTACACATTTGACGTTTGTGTCCACTTCCAATCTGTGTACAGTCTAGGCCAAAAATTATTTTTTTTTTCACTGAAATGAAATTTATAATGAAATGAATTAAGCACTCAGCGGCAGTCAAGTTACCGTTAAGGATTACCATAATTCTGCTGCTCTTATCGAAATTAGGTTAATATATTTATTTCCCCGCATTTTATATCGACATGTCGATGTTTTTCGCTGTCCCTTGGATGTATACACATTTTCGAAATAAAATTAAAATCACGAAATATGTGAAATGACCCCGCAAATGAAATTAAATCAGGAGAATGCCATATTCTTTGTTGCAACCTCATAAGTGTTGTCTTTGCGTTTATTCATACACAAAGCTATTGGCTGTCATAAATGCATTTAGTGCATGACATAAAGTGCATTTCGTGGTTGGTCATAAAGTGCATTTTGATTACGTCTGTTGTAATGAATTTATGCCAACAAAATGTCAATTTCCACTTTTCAATTTTCGATCAACCAGCTAGCTTTGACAACATTCTTGTTCTACTCAAATATTATGACACTGACAACCAAGCATTTGCAAACATTCACACAAAAACTAAGAAAACATATAAACAACCCAAAATGACAGCTGCACGTAGTTTTGGAAAGAAAGATCATCTACGACACCACTAGCCTCCGCCGAATCGTGTAGACAATTTATCGCAATAAAGCGTTGATATTCCAACTTTTGTTGCATGTTGGCGGTAAAATTTTCTCAGCCATCGATGTGTCGTTGCCTTTGTCAACGAACTAAGACGATGACACTCGGTTGATATTATTTCTTAATACAGTGGCACCTCTCTAAAGTCGCATTTTAAAAGCTCATTAATAATTCAAATAACTTTGTGTGTACATTCTTTCATTATGGATTTTCTTTTTTGTTTGTTTGGCTTGGTCTATTCCAATTTGTATTCAATAAAAAAAAGCAAACGAACATACATGTGAAAAGGCAGAGGGAGAGAGATTGTTTTCTTTAATTTACTGGCAAAGTGAAGCCAAATTCGCACGCCAGCTAGCAGCAACAAATGGCGGCGCATTGCGTATTATATCCACAAGTCGATAGCCATGAGCGAAAAAAAAACGAAATAATTGTATTTACAGTAACATTTTTGAAATTTTCTCTTGGTCTTCTTCATGTAAATATAACGTCGTAGCTGTATGAACTTAAGGCACAATAGGCATTGTTAATCTCTGTTCGGTTAATATATTATTTTTACGGGCTTTCGAATCATTTTTACGAAAAATGCATTGTTCGCGAAAAGAGCGCTCATTTTGGTGAGGCTTCAAATTTTTATTTGTCCTTTGGCCGGCTGGATTTTTTTTTTGTTTTTTCCAAATTTACATACATTTCCCATGCAAAGTTGCCCCCAGATGGCGTAAGTGTAAAAAAATAGCCGAAAATTTATTCGCGCGGGCAACTTGCGTATTCAATTGATTGCTTTGCATATGAAACAAATTCTTTTTTTTTTTAGTTAAAATTCGAGCAAATGTAGCCAGTCCTTTGTCAATAGTTCAAATGTAGATCAAAAGTGGACTTTCTATACGTCTTTTGTCCGGAAGCGAAATAAATGTTTTAAAATGTTTTTGACTGCCAAATGAGGAAATTTAAAAGTTTAATGATGTTTGGAGGCAGTAAAACTAAATATTTAAAAAATAAGTATACATATATCGAAAGCTCACAAAGGTGGTTTGTATATTCAAATGCGCTGTGACCTTGTTGGGTAATAAGTTGATGCGTCTTGGAAAGTATACTGATTTGGTTCACCAAGGAGGCAGAGGTTTTTTTCTTATGGAAGTTTAAAGTGTTTTCTAAAAGGTCATTCAATAGGATGGATTTATGTTGACGCAGGTCTCCTTGTTTGTATATGAATGATAACCCCTGCTGAAATAGGGATAAAATATACGAGATGTCATTTCTGGACGGAGAGCTTTCTTCACCAAAGCCTATTGAATTGAACATGAAAATGAAATAACTAGCATTGGTCGCCCATACAGAACCTTTAACCTACTTTTAGGTTTTGTTTCGGTCTTATTTATACACTGTTTTACTTTGGTACAGCGAAATAACCAACGCGGAAATAACCCCCATGGGGTTTAATTCCCAATAAAAAGGAAATAGTCCCTGAGAGGCTTATTTTTGTTGGAATGGAAATAAGTCCCACCGCTGTTAATTTCTTTTGCTAGTGTGGTTTACTTCTTTTGCATGCATCCAAATTCGCAGACCTCCCAAATGCAACAGTTAGCCTAAGCAAGAAGATTGCAGCTGGCAGCATGCCTCCACTCACATTTTAACTTTGCATACACCAAAATGAAATAGAATTCCTATTTCAAATGGCAATAACACCTGTGGGGGTTAATACTTTTTCGTGGCGTTGCCTTATTATGTGGGGTTATTTCACTGAACCGTTTGCTTTACAGTTTAGATCCATCCAGATTCTTTTTAAACTCAATTAGCCATCGTTTGCGTTAACACAAATCGACAAGCAATTCTTGGTTATGCCTTCAAGTCTTATAAATTTTTCGTTCCGGGGCTTATTTCACTGCCCCGTTTGCTTTACCATTTATATCCATCCCGATCCTTTTAAATCCAATTGGGTATCGTTTGCGATAACACAAATCGACAAGCAATTCATTCACCAGACTTGAAGGCATAATCAAGAGTCATAAGGCATAATCAATGCCTTCTACGCTGGTCGTCGGAAAAAATATTTGATCCTTCAAATATGTTACTGACCGCCAATCTCGAGACCAGTGTTTCTTTTTTTCATTTTCTTTTCTTTTTTTCATTTTTTCGAATTCGTAGAGGTTTTTGCAAAGGTATCCGTTTCTGTTATGATTTCGAGATCTTGCGAAGAAACGAACTTGATCGTGCATAGACGATATGCGTCAAGTCGACATTTTTGACAGCTATGTGTTGAATTTCTTCCCTTTTCCGACAAAGAATTTCTGCGGAATCTAACGAACGCGTCCGTATCCTTTTTTAATTGCTCTGCAACGAATACATGGAAAGCAAATTGAGTTCCGATTGGAACTGGCTTTCGTTTTTTGTATTTATTCCAAAAGGATACCTCGATTGGGTAAATATGTCATTGAAAAATTTGATTCCTCTGATTTCGTGCGAAAAGTCAATATTATACACGTCCGGTTGACAGATGATATTGCAGGAACCATCGGCTTGGAAATGTTTATGACTCCACCTAATGAACATTTAAGTGGAATATGGATGCAGTTAGTTGAACTCCTAATGAAGTGTTTGAGATAAGATGTGTAGACGATTTTTTATATAAAAATTATGAACTTGATTGAGTAGATTATAGGCGTAGTCGAGCTTTTTGTTTAGGAAATTGTTCCTTAACCTATAACCTTTAAAGACCATTCTTTTGTATGAGGTTCATGTACAGCGGTTGTGTACCTTATTATTATCTGGATCACGATCCTGATCGAAAATGTGTTGGATTATCGCTCAACTGTATTGGTCGTGAAATTAATAAAAAAAAAACGCCTAATTGCGATAAAATTTAGACCTGTCGTATTTCGCTAACGTTATCGAAGCTATTTCAAAACTTGTCTTTTTTTTTTTTAAAAACACAGCGTTGTGCTTATTTTTATCATACAGGGTCACCAGATAAGAACGATACTAAGCAAATTAAATTAAACAACAATAGTGAAAGACATAAAGTAGGTTGAGGTTTTATTTGTAAATGTGTCTGAAATAGCTCACCATTGAAATGGCCGCCTCTGCTTCGCTGGTAGTGCTTTAATTTTCCAACACTCGTTCTAATATGTACGGCGTTATATCGGCAATAGAGTTACCAATGTTACCTCGAGTCCGTCCTAAGGGATTGGCTTGTTATCATCGACTAAGGACTTGATGTAGCCAGAGAGATTAGAAGTGTTTTCAAGTCCATGATCGCGGAGGCCACATATCTGCTTCACAACTATGAGCGTTGTGTTGCTTGTATGGCATGTATCGCCATCTTGATTAAATCATAAATCCGATGTATCGATGCTCTCGGACTCTCGGATTTCTCACGGATTTCTTTTTTTGTTTGTCAGTTAGATACTCATCCCTAGTTCAATCTAGTATATTGAGACTCAACATCTTAGCCCCAATCTTGGAAAAAAATCTAACAGGATGTCTTGTGTCCACCGACTTATTTTTGATGGAATTTTGTCATGCTATGCAAGTTCCACAGGACGAAAGCTAAATTTTATTGCTTTAGAGTGCTCATTCATGTTTGACACCATTGGTCTGTCATCTAAATGGTAAGGTAAACAAAACGCACACGTCTACAGTTTTCCAGTTTTCTATCAATGGTGATGTTCAGTCCAATTCATCAATCTTGGGATGTCACATTACCTTTTAATAAAAGATTGTGTGCAAAGACCTAGATATCCTTGACATTTTTTTTTTAAATGTTAAAGAGATCACAACTGTGATATTTTTGAAAAGCCTTAATCATTACGACTATGAGAAGTACAAGGTGGGCCAAAAGAAGTCATCCGACGTTGTTTGGCTAATTAGAATATCGCACAGTGCTTGCCGTTGCTCCGTCCTGTTGGGACCACATGTCCTCCAGTCCTAATTCGTGCAATTGTGGCAGAAAAAACTCGGTTAACATGGCCCTATAGCGCGAACCGTCCACTGTTGTCATTTGGATTTTCGGTGCCACAGAAGCAATAGTTTTGGTTGTTCACGTACCCGCTGAGGTGGAAATGAACATCATCGCTCAATATGATTTTGGTCGAAAAATCGTCCTCGAGATTGAGGATGGTTTGGGCGTAGATTACACGCGTTTGGCATTCGACAGGCAGCAGCTGATGCACGTACTGGACTTTGTACGGTAAAATTCGCCTTACGGATGACCGGCTGATGGCTAATTGCGAGGAACGGCGTCTGGTCGATGTTTCCGACGATAACTCGACATCCTCGGCAACAGCGGCGATATTCTCGGCACAACGGGAGCTCCAGAGCCGACGACGTTTCGTTTGGGTCCCATACTCTTCATGATTGGTGGCCAAACGGTGCAGTATTGCGCAGTCGGTGTCGGACGCCGGGAAATTGGCGACGGAATTTTCGCTGCGCCAACACTACAGACTAATTGTTACGCAAAAAAGTAGACCCGATTATTCCGCATTTTTGGGGAGTGTATCGTTCCATGGCTTGCTTACTTGTATTCTACATCGGTCTAGTCCACAAATGTCAAAGCAGATTTGACATTGGCGGCCATTTGCAAAAATAAGAGCATCTTTCAATAGGGTGATCTCTTTTGGCCCACCTTGTACTTAGTTGGTTTTATTGAATTATTCGCAATGTTATAATAATAAAACGCTCTTAAAAGTGGTCTTAAACGCATATGGGAAATTTGTCAAATTAATCCAGGCCTTCTCTTAGAATAATTTATAAACTTCAAACTCTGTCACGATGTCTATCCTATTCGCAAAGATTTTAAGCAATAATTGGCAATCTCATTGAACCTGTATTGAGATACAGGTTCAATAAATTTTTTTTATAACTAAGAGACTCAATATTAATTTATTTTGCCGTCAATTATAAGGACTATTCTGCCGTGGCCGATAGAATCCCACAGATAGTCGTTTAGTAACGCAAAGACGTTCTTTTACCCTAGCTTTAGTATTTGTTTGCATTTTTCCCTTTCTACATGAGTAGTCCCCAAACAATGGAGAAATGTATTTATAAGCAAATGTTTGAAAAAGGGAGAAGAAATTAATATCAGTCCAAATACATGTGCAAACCAATTTAAAAACATTTCTGGATTCCAAATCTGTTCCGACATATTATATTTAAAAAAAAAAATGTTCTTCCTATGTCGTAACATCATCTGTGAAGAGCGCATTGGCTTAAAAAAAAGTCGATCAACTATCACAATTCTTTTAACTTTTATTCGTCATTGTTTTAACACTTTATAAAATGAAGTTGACTGTAATACACTGACTCCTCGAAAGTCTTTAACCAGTAATCACATCACATTATCATTTTTAAACTAAAGGCATATTGGTGCCTTCAAAAATTGATTATGTATTTGGATTTGATTATACCATTACTTGAGAATCAGACAAAATTAAAGTGCTCGTATCCTAAGCCTATTATTGCTCAATATGGTGAACCACAAGAGAGTCATTAAGGACCCCTTATATTTATACTTGCGAGTAACGACGTAAAAGCTTGTAGTCGAGCTAGTAAAATATTGATGTAAGGTGAAATAAAAATTCACAAATGTTTTTGAGGTCTAAACGCTTTTAAATAAAAATCGACTATTTAGTCTTAAAATCGCTTTAATCTGAACCCTGTAAAACGCCAGCATTTTCAGGAAAATCCTCTTAATTTAACTATGCATACTCTATACCTATACAGACATACTCTCTGTCACATCGACTGTTTTAAAATTTGCGGTGTATATTTTGATCCTAAAATTGAGTTTAGTAAATATATTAACGGCATTGTCAATAAGTACAATTCTATGCTACGATTTAACTCAAAAGCTCAAGAGCTCAAAAACTTTTCATGACTTTATCGCCACTCTTTCGCTATATAATTGTCTTGTTCGCTCTTTTTTAGAGTATGCATAACAAGTTTGGACACCCTTCTGTGTAGTTCATTCATTAAATCAAAAGCTGTCTAACGTACAGTCATTCGATTCACCTTAAAACAAATTCCTTCGGGTGATCTTCACAATCTGCCTCCGTAAAGGTGTCGATTTAACCTGTTTTGTCCAACGGCAGCCTTAATATATTCTTACACCAACTGTCATTAGGACAATTTGACTATTTCCTAATGGTTTTAACACCAGAATTGATTCCTATAACCTTAATAGATTCAATATTAGTTGCGAGCTGAATCGCTACGACAAAAACTGATGTTGTAATAAAAAAACCACCTAACCCAAAATACTAGAAAGATACAACAAATTGACTGAATCCGAATTTATTTTTTCCTACATTTCTGCCTTTTTATACCGAGTTATCCCAACTTTCCTCAACCAATAATCCTCACCATCTAGTTCGATCTGTAGCTGGCTGCCTCCATGTGAAAACTTTGGGTTGACTGCGTTCACGTAACTCTGGTCACTTTTGTAGGTGCGGTCTTCTTTCAAATTTTCAATTTTTAAGATTGAAATAAAATACTCTTCAGGTTAGTCCTTCGGTGGTAATCATACAAACTCTCATTTTTTCAAGTCCATCGCAGACTTCACATCGTGTTAATTGAAAAAAGCTCAAGGGAAAAAGGCAACTCAATAAATCGTAGCACCACCTACAACAAAAGACACAAGAGAATCCACCATAAACAAAACTCGTTTCACTTATTTATTATAATACGAAACATATAAATATCATTCATATTTACATAATAAATATATACAAGTGTCTTTTAAAGTTATAGCCAATGTCACGACAAATGTAAACTTCACCGTCTAACAGACTATGGTAATCTTTAAGCGCCTACATCGTCTATAATTAGGTAACGACTTTATGCTTGTTACCTAAGTATTTTTTTAATGGAAATAAATATAAATCTCAAAACAAAATTAAAAAGCAGAAAACATTATAAACATCCGCTTATTTGGGGATACAAAAAATAACTCGCATCTATAGAGTAATTAGCAGGCACATAACTGTCTTCATAAATAAAACAAGTAAACAGCAAAAGAGGAATCAACCACAAGAAGCAAAATGAGCAAAACTCGTAAGGCCACACAGCTTGTGAATATTGCAGAAGGAGGTCATATAGACAGCATTTATGTGCACTGTTAAACAAGAGATCAAAAAAGAACCTCTGTGCAATCTTCGAACCTACAAACGTTCATCAAGAACGTAGGAACGATGCATAAAAACAAACGGTAGATCATACAAAAACTTTAATTAGCTATGCTGTCATCGAAAAAGTGACAGCGGAAGGTCAATTAATGCAGCAATGATTCTTGGAATACCTGCTATTCGAGTAATGGAAGTCATCGATTAATACAGCAAATACAGTTAAAGTGATAAATAATCTAAAAACAAAAGGTTTTACAAAGTGCTGAATGTAATTCACGTGGTCCGGAAATTAGTTTTAAAGTTGTACAACTAGTTGGGGTATTGAAATAAATTAAGTCTTGAAAAAAAAAACCGTCACGAGTTACCTAAACAAAACAGCGATCAAAATTTATTCGATTT
This sequence comes from Rhingia rostrata, assembly GCA_949824845.1. NCBI lineage: Eukaryota > Metazoa > Arthropoda > Insecta > Diptera > Syrphidae > Rhingia > Rhingia rostrata. Next base: position 21,924,940 of record OX463757.1, read on the forward strand.
TATGAATTTTTACTGAACGCGCTCATCTATGACAGTTTGATGCGACACGAAATTGGGAAGCACTGTGAAATGTCAGATTGTAGTCAATGTAATATGAATTGCTCTTGTTTATTTACGTTCCTTGCTAAATGTATATAAATCAACTGTTATCGCGTCAACATTATTAGTAACAAAAGACTGAAAAACCACCAACAAAATGTGTGTAAAAACACGAAAATTACTAATTGTCAACCTGTCAGTTTTTTCCACGCCCATTTTTGGGGCCTTTTTCAGTAAAAAACCTTTTTCGGTAAAATTTTAAACATTTGATGCAAACTCATTGGTTATGTTAATATAAACATTTCTTCTTGTAATGGTATAGAGCTTTTTTGAAAATTTAATGGATTTTTACATTTTCGGATGTATAATGGTAAAGAATTCCATAATTTAACAGAGTGGAAGAAAAACTACCTCTCGCTTTCTAAATAGTTAAAACTTGGAAGAATTATATTATTTGTTCTGCTAGATGTAGCAAAATTTATCTTATCGAAAAGATATGCCGGCTCTTATTTCCTTATCATATCGAATAGCAAAATACAGCTTCTGCTATTTAAAAATTCTTTAAGAGATAGTCCTGTTATTTGTTTACTATATAAAGGTACGTGATCAAAACGGCGTAACCCGAATATATATATCGTACTATTGTTTTGTAGGCGACTTGAATTTCTTCATTGAAATTGAATCAAGACAAGTGTAAACTGCAGCAATATAATTTATTATCGGGATAAGTAAACATTTAGTCAGTCTCATTCGAGTGGATTTGGGTGTTAATTTCTGGAGAAATTAAGTTGCCTTACCCCAGTATATATTGATCTTACAATAAGCATATTTAGGTAAAGGGTGATACAAGTAGAGATACTTTTTTCAATAGCCTTTTTTGACAGATCACGTGTGAGTCGTGTCATGCTGTCATGTTATTTTTCTTAAGTATTGTTTGGCATTTCATAATGGAAAGACTTACGCGTGAACAACGTTTACAAATTGTTCAACTTTATTATGAAAATTCACGTTCTGTGAGGAATGTGTTTCCTGCACTCCGCTCAACCTATGGTCAACATAATCGGCCTACTGAGCGTACTATTCGCAACACCATCACCGGCCGGTCGATTGGCCACCAAGATCGTGCGATATCACACCGTTAGACTTTTTCCTGTGGGGATATTTAAAGTCAAAAGCTTATGCCGACAAACCCGCTTGGATTCAGGCCTTGGAGGAAAACATCACGCGTGTCATTCTCCAGTTACCAGTCGAAATGCTCGAACGAGTGATCGAAAATTGGACTCAACGGATGGACCATCTGCGACGTAGCAACGGCCAACAGTTGATAGACATAATATTCAAAAAATAAATGCCAAAGAATGTTCTTTCAAATGATAATAAACATTCTCCATTAAATTTGAAATTTCTGTGTTTTTTTCTTTAAAAAAGTAGGGAACCTCGAAATGGATCACCCTTTATATCCCAAGAATCTTCACTGTACCTGAAAATGTTATTATTTTAGAAGAAAACTCAATTTGGGGTAGATACGAAATATCAATGCCTATGTACGCAAGTACCAATTTTTAAAATATTGAAAACCCACCTGATGAGGATCGTTTTTGATTTCGTTTTTGAAAGCTTTTCTTTGAAATTTATTAGTGCAAAACAAAAAAAAGTAGCAATTCACTTATAAACGTTAAAATTTGTCAAAATCTGAGTTTTATATTCTTCAGCCAAATTTTCGGCATCTCTTAGAAAAGTGAAGTACATGCTTTCGTTATGGAAAAGCTGCCATCCTATCCTAGTTTTAGTTTCTTATCAAATCCGAATGAATTTTTGATTTAAATAGTTTTCCTTCAACATTCGTTCTATGAAGCCAATAGTGGTACAAGTAACCAGTAGATAACTCAAATATCCTGGCATTTTCTTTTGAATTTAGGAAAGCTAATCAAGATAAGGTAAATAAAAGCTATCGTGCAAGTGGCAATTACTTTTCTATAGCAATAGTTCGCAAATATCAGGAAACTCTCAGACTAGCAGATTAATTTTTTATATTAAAAAAAAATGAAATACCATGCGGTTAAAATGTATTTTGAAGCGCAGCTATTTTTGTGTACATTATTTTAGTTTTAATTATCATTTATACAACACAGAAAAATAAATAAATTTATGTACCAAACCAAATGTGGCAAATGTGGCATGTGGCAACTCTTAAAGTATATTTGCATCGCATTCAACCTTTCTTCGTGTACAAAATTATTTCTATCAAATTTTATTATTTAGTAAAAAATTCACGTAAACTGAAACTGTTAGTGTTTTATTTATTCTAAATAGAACAGGTCTTACGCTCCGAATAAAAAGGAATCAACTCAAACGATTCGACCAAAACTTGGCCCTTCCTGAGTTTGATTCGAGTTTTAAGTTTATTTTTGTTTCTTCGACCATGTTTTGACCTTTTTACCTAGATCTTAACCAGTTTCTCGAATAAATTTTCCCGGAAATTTCCCCCCTTATCAGCAATGTAAATTAGATTGCTGAATGGAAACAGCTTCCCGGGAAAATTTATTCGCGATAGACCCTTTAAAGTACCAAATTATTAAAAAAAAAACGCAGTATTCATTATAAAACTTAGACACTTGTAAATGCAGGTGAAATACATGACGCTGAATACTTACTTACTTGGCGCTACAGTCCGGAATGAACATGGGCCTCAACCAACATGCCTCTTTTATTAGCCCGGTCCTTAGCTAACTGCCTCCAGTTACGCACTCCAAGTTGGTTGAGGTCGGTTTCTACTTGTGCGCGCCAATTAAGGCGAGGTCTTGCATTACTGCGTCCGACCGACGTCTGGCTGGGAATCGAAGACTCTGCGAGCCGGAGTATTGGTGTCCATTCGTTCTACATGTCCAACCATCTTAAACGTCCAACGCGGAGTTTTTTGACCAGGGGTATGTCGCTGTATAGCTCGTATAGTTATTGGTTGAATCTTATAGCCCGTCAACGCAAACGTGACCGAATATTTTTTCAAAGAATTTTCCTCTCAAAGCGACCAAGGATTTCTTCATCCGCTTTTGAGACGGTCCTTGCTTCAGCGCTGTATAGCATGACTGGAATTATCAGGGTCATATATAGGATCTCCTTAGTAGTTCGAGTGAGTACTTTACTACTAAATTGCCTTCTTAGCCCGAAGAAACAGCGGTTGGCAAGAGTAATTCTTCGTTTCTGACGAGATGTTGTTGTCAGAGCTAATAGCGGAGCCGAGATAGACAACGTCCCTTACTACCTCAACGTTATTTCTGTCAATGGTGACGTTCTGTCCAATTCGTCGATGTTGTGTGTCCTTTGGTGTTGACAGCATATACTTCGTCTTGCCCTCATTTACTGCTAAGCCCATTTATGCCGCTTCCTTCTCTATACTAGCAAACGTGGCTATGACATCACGTTGGGTCCGACCTATGATGTCAATATCGTCGGCGTATGCTAGTAGTTGTACCGATTTTTGGAAAATCGTGGCTCTGGTGTTGGGTAGTGGGTTTTGCACAATCCTCTCAAGAACCAGATTGAAGAAGTCACATGATAGCGCATCGCCTTGCCTAAATCCTTTTTTGGTATTGAATGTGTCGGCGAGGTCGTTTACGACCCTGATGGAGTAGAGAGAATTCTCCATCGTCTTCCTACACAAACGGACGAGTTTTGGCGGTATACCAAAACTAGACATGGCTCTGTTTAGTTCGTCTCTATAAATGCTGTCGTATGCGGCTTTGAAATCGATGAATAGGTGGTTGGTATCGATTTGGACTTCTTGGGTTTTTTCCAGGATCTGCCGAAGTGTGAAGATTTCATCGGTTTTGGACTTTCCTGGCCTAAAACCACACTGATAAGAGCCGATCAGGTTGTTTCAGGTGTTCACATATTACGGCAGATAGGATTTTGTATGCGATTTGAGGAGACTTATGCCTATATAGTTGGCGCAGTTTAGAGGGTCTCCTTTTTTGTGGAGCAGGCAAACGATGCTGAGGTTCCAGTCTTCAGGCATACTTTCTTCCGACCAGATTTGGCTTATGAGTTGGTGGATGTTTCTTACCAAGTCATCTCCGCCGGTATCATAAAGCTCGGCGGGATGGCTATCATTGCCGACAGCCTTATTAAGATTAACTTTAGATATTGCTATCCTCACTCAGGTCGGGTGGTTGACAGTTTTCACAGTCGTTGCCAATATTGAATGGTTCGTTCTGCCTGACAGGTTTTTCGTCATCGCCATTTAACAGTCTGCAGAAGTGGTTCTTCCATATCCTCAGCATCGACTGTGTCTCAACTGCGATATTTCCTTGTTCATCTAGACAGGAGTCTTTTCGAGCCTTGTATCCTTGACTTTGGCATTTTACACTTTGCTAAAACTTGCGAACATCGTTCCTGGAGTCGCACCTCTCTCTATCCTCGATCGCGCGCTTTTCTTGCTCTTTTTTCTGCTTTCTGAAAAGCCGGTGTTCTTCCCTTATTCTCAGCCTATAGAGCTCAACGGCAGCTCTAGTCTTCACCTGCAGCTTAGCTCTTTTTTCTGCTTTCTGAAAAGCCGGTGTTCTTCCCATATTCTCAGCCTATAGAGCTCAACGGCAGCTCTAGTCTTCACCTGTCGGCATTCATGATGCTGAATAGCTGAATTTAAATAAATGTTATCTTAACTAAAATCGAATCACCAGATCCTTTGAAAATAACCGTATCCCCATTGTTGGAAATGTGCTGACTCCAGACTAACAATTGCATTCATTTGGCGGGCGATCGTAATCATGACATACCGATCGCGCCCGCTATATGATTTCCATTGTTAGTCTGGTGTCAGCACATTTCTATCAAGTGTCAGCACATTTCTAACAAGTGTCAGCACATTTATAATCCGCTTAGTAACTATAGTCAAAGCCTTAAAATAATTTATTACTCAACCAATTGCATCTAAATGCACTTGAAATGTATTACGCTGAATAGCTGAATATGAGTAAATCCTATCAAAACTTAATTCGAATGCGTCAGGTACATTTAAGTACATTAAACTCACATATTAAAATGTGCTTACAACTTTGTGTCACAAAATATTCACCAACCGCTGAAAAACCAATGCTCAATCAGCAACAATTTTGTCAACTTGATTTCATTTTTATCGAAAACCAAATTATGATTCATCTCCATTCCAACACATTGCCAGAGAAGAAAGTTCACCGAAATGTAATGCAAATTTATATCGATTTAGGACTGTTCCGAAAAAAAACAAGACTATAAATTCCCGTTCCGAAATTGTCTATTTTTTAATGAATCGTTAATTACTAAATTAATTGTTGCCTCGTGATATGTGAGGTTTATTTTTATACCGAAAAGGAGAAACACAAAATAAACATTCAAATCAGACTTGGAAATGTTCTAGACGATAGTAGATAGATTGGTGTGAATGCAGGGCTTGCATACGTAAGTTAATCACCTGAACTGTCTCAGAGATGTTTTCCATTCACATGATTACATGTGAGAACTGTGGCAATTAATATAATTGCACATGAACTTTTAATTGTACTGCAACTGGGATGGGAGCAGATAGATTAAATATTTTAGTCCAGCCTTGCTGGTGATAATTTAGAACAAACACAAGGCAACCAAATGTAAGTAAGTTACCTATTCAGGGGCAGGGTACTGTATATTCTAAGCACGCAAAGGGATACCTGCTTTTTTTAAATTTCGAAATAGGTACATGATAACGAGGGGTGGGTTCTGTTATTAAAGCTTTTGAGTTTTAACAAGGTGACCGTTTTCGTTTACCATATTACATCCTAAAAAGTGTCACACGCACTTTTTTTGGTGCTTGAACAAGTGAAAATCTTTTATGTTAGCTCGTGCTTAGAGTGTGAGATTTTTGCTCACAAATAGGTGTCAAGTTACGATTATTGATTTATCTTGTAGATAGATTGTTGCTATCACACATAGTCCTAGGGATATATATATTATGCCGGTCTTTTGACTGTTTCGTGTGATGTAAATAGTGTGTAATTTGTCTGCGAAAATGAGAATTCTAAATAGTTACTGATTTTCTTGAGGAATCAGCTTCAGAGGCATCTTTTCAAATTAAGTGCAAAACCATGTAAACCGTCGTTTTAATGGCGTGTTGCCCTTTGACTGTTTTATTGAGTCGCCATAATAGTAAGATGTTTTTCCAATAGATCGGTTAAGTTTCGGGTCCTGGATATTGGTTGAACTAGAAATAAAACTTCAAACCAATTGAAAATGTAGTTTTAAGTAACGTTTTTTTTTTCTTTTACATGAGCTTAATATTTCCTGAGTGTGACGTCTATCAATTCATTAAACAAAACTACTGATACCTAAAACCTATTCGGATTAGCAAAATATTATTGCTTATCAAATGCAATAAACGTTTCTATTAATATAAACCAATTTAAATTTAAATTTTTTTTCTTACAGGTATGTTGTCATGACGGTGAATGAACAGATCCAATTCTTACTCATAGGTATGTTTATAATTTTAAGTATGTTATTGGTCTCCACAGAAGACGATTTAACATGTTAAGTCACATCGATATTCGCTGACGAGCGGTCCGTTGGGGTCATAACATTGTGAAGCTGGATCTCTTAAAAACTGTTTTGGGTATCGTCCTCTGACCAATGACGTAAGATTTTTGAAGGTCGGAACTTGACATTGCCCAAACCGATAAAAGGCTTCTAATAATCGATATTCGGACATTCCCAATTAAACACCATATAATGGATTGGTATACTGGGATCTACTTCCAAGGCCCTAGGTTTCTCTTTTTTTTTTAATAATTTTAGCGCAATCAAGGAGTTTTTATATTTTTGCACAATCTAGTCTTTAAAAAATGGTTAACTAGAGAAAGAAGTAACCGATGCACATTTTTGTTTTTTATGTCTGTAAACTACATATAAAGGAACGTAAAAACAAAGTTTGATAGACCATTCTACATTCGCCCGTAATTATAAAGAGTACCATGAATGCGCTACATAAATTTTGCTCTAATGAAAAACCCCCCCAAACTAAAAACACAAAAAAATGCTCCAGTTTTGGGCCTGGATCATCATGGTTATCAATTTTTGAAAAACACTGAGCGACCAAGGAGACATTACTGCTATTTTCGATCGAAACAAATAAATTCGCAATGTTTATGCTAGCATTTTGTTTTCGAAGTATTGAATTTCACTCCTTCGAATCAACCCCATTTGATAATGCTGTTAAGGTAGGAACTCAATGAGCTTAACATATTTTTTTGGGTGAGTACATCCCGAAAGATGACGGACATGAACCTGAAAACAACTATGCAAGGCTGAAAGTACTATCATCGGTGAAGAAATAAATTTGAGAAGTTGAAGAATAAAGAAATTCTATAATGATGGGAAAGAGAATGGGAGACAAAACAGTGCCTTGTGGAACACCAGTATGTGAAGGCTTATAACTATCCAAATTTACTTGAAATTAACATTTCGAGATATAATTTCTAATCCATAGAAGAAGTTTTTTTTTTTGTCGATTCCAAATAAACGTTTTTTTGAAACACAAAACGGGGTGGAGTAACATAGGAATAAATTTTTGTTTTTTTTTAAAAAATGAAGTATACTAGTTCTGATATATAGTTAGTAACATGGAGAAATAATATAAATAGATAGATTAAGCCATTACTGTCTGTCGTTCTGTAGAACTGAACGTCACTGACTTTTAGGCTAGGTAATGTTGAGCTAGGTTAATGAAATTTGGTGGCCCACTTTTTAGAAAAACTATGATTTTTGTTCAATGCGATTCCCTATATTTCAGCCATAAAAGTTTTTAGTCATTCCCATTTTTTTAGATGACATGTGATAGGGTATTTAGCGTTTCGCACAGCAGATTGAAGGCTTGTCGTACATTTCTCTGTTTAGACGCTCTATATAGGACCAATTTTCAACCACAATCGGAATACCTGAAGGTACCCATCTTTCCATTTCGTATAAATGCAACTTATCAACAAAAATTTACCAATAGTGAGCTTATCCCATGCTTTAGAACGTCAGTACAATGTTCTGTTTAGACGCTCTATATCGGACCAACTTTAAGCTTCATCCGGAAAGGTATCCATATTGGACCTTCAATCATTGTTTTGTCTACCGATGATCTAGAATGTATCATCGAAAACTCTTATGTATCTGAGTATGCTGATGACATGCAAATCTTTAGTCACATTTCCTCCTCTGCTGACTCTTACTCACTTCAATCTGAATTGAACAACTGAATTGAATATCTGAATTGCTGCCATCAAATGCCAGGTCTTGAAATACTCCGGTAAGCGTCTTCCACCAGTAGTTAAAAATGTAGTGAGCCCGTACCGTTTCCTTGCATGACTTGGATGTTATCTATGACAGATAACTAAATTTTCGCGGTTCTATCGCTAACCTCATCAGCAAAGCCCACTTCGCAATTAGGTTTGTAAGACTTTGCACTAAGGAATCCCTCAACCCTTTTGTCATAAAATTTCTATTTTTTATAGATTGTTAGACCTATTCTTGCATATGTCAGCCAAGTATGGTATCACGATACTCATTCCCTCCGAATTTAATTTGTCCGACGCATATTCATCTCTTTTTGCTCTACGCAGTCTTCTCTGGGTAAACCGTTTTGATTTTCCCCTTGTGAGTATCGGTTGAAACTACTAACAAATATTCAATCACATCAAAAACGACGTGTGGTAGCCGACATCCTATTTTCTCATCAGTTACTTGCAGGAAATTTCGATTGCCCCACGATTTATATCCCTCAACGCCAACTCTAGAAATCTGAGATTTATTCTCCTTTTCCGAATTAACTTGATCCCACCGAACCAACTACGGCCATAACAAGACAATGACTAGAATAATACGCATGGCTAATGGACATAACTCTTGATTTTTGCAGCAAACTTTACCTCATACACCACTCCTCCTTAACCCTTTTCTTTTCTTTAGTTAGCAGTCGAAAGAAGACAGGAAAATGTCATAAAAATAAATATATTGTTAGGTTATGTACATTTTTCTCTAAAGTCTAGCTTGTACTAAGCTTTCAAAACAGAAAAACGATTTGGCAGCACTTTTAGATTTAAAAAAGCATAAGAAGTCTGCCCTTACGTGGGTTGTGTGGTAACGGGTGATTTTTTAATAGGTGAGTTATTCAGATTGGCAGCACTGGTTAGTAATGGCGTCCAAACGTCATCTGTCATTTAATATTGAAAAGACTTACAAACGAGCAACAATTGCAAATTATTGCAATTTATTTTCAAAATTCGTTCTCTGTGAAAAATGTCGTCATAATCGACCTGGTCAATCAACAATTCGTGTTGTTATCACCAAATTTAGTTTGTTGGACATTAAAACATCGACTCGCATGCGTACAGGGCGTACCAAAGAGAATATTGCAGTCGCAGCGTCCAATGTTAATGAAGATCGTGCAATATCAATTCGTCGCCGTTCTCAACAATTGGGCATATGTTACTCAACCACATGGAAAATTTTACGTGTCGATTTATGTTTGAAAGCTTGGTGTGGTTTATGGGCTGGTGGCATCATCGGTCTATTTTTTTTCATAGACGACCGTGGTAGAAACGTTAACGTCAACGGAAAACGATATCGAGCCATGATACGGGTTTTTTTTTTGCCCCAGTTGGCTGAGTTGAACTTGGTTGACATGTGGTTTCATCAAGACGGTTAAAGATGAATTCGGTGAGCAGCTTATCCCTCGAAATGGACCTGTGAGTTGGCCGCCAAGATCATGCGGTTTGACGTCTCTTGATTATTTCTTGTGGGTTTATGTAAAATCGTTAGTCTATGTGGACGATTGAAGCCTTACAGGATAACATGAAGCTGGCAGTTATAACTGTCCGGTTTGCCTGTTGAACGTGTGTATGATAAAGTTGTCATTTTTTTTTGGCATAAGCAGGCGATCGGAGAAAAATCGAAATTTCAATCGTTTTGCCTGTTCATTCCGCCTGTTATTAGAAAAACCGGAGCGTGTGTAGCATCTGGCATTCGGGCCGTCAGTTTAAAGTGAAGTTTACATGTTCGGAGACGTTAGATGCCGTGTTTATCGAACGACAAAAACACACAAACTGATTGGCCTCACATATTAACCGGAGCGTGTGAATGCGCTATGGTGGTCCGGCAAAACTGAACAGGCAAACCGGAAAGTTAAAACTACGTGTGCGTAGCTGGCTTTACACACGTAATTCGTGGAATGCAGGCCGAAATGCTTGAAAAAGTTACGCAAAATTTTACCTTCCGAATGCACCATTTAAAACGGAGCCGCGGACAACATTTATATGAAGTTGTTGGCAAAGGCCTATTTATCGATTACAATAAAAAAAATTAAATATTGGATGCAAATTTGATTGTTTTATTCGATTTAAAAAAAAAAATAAAACTACGCTAAAAAAATCACCCGCTATAATAATGTAGCACAATGTTTTTTTCCTTCAATTTGTTGAATTAAATATTAAGCTGAATTTTCGTGAACACATCCCTGATTAAATGTGTCAAATATTGTGTATTTTTGACTAACCCAATGTTTATAAATAAGCATTCCAATTTACAGTTTTCAAAACTCCTTAAATTGTCGTTTGCGTGTCTGTCGTTTGCTCACCATCTGTCAAATTATAAATGTACACCTAAATGGCGGTTTCTGTACAGTACAAACAGAAATTCAATAGTTCTGTTCTGTTGAATTTTTTGATTAGTTATAAATAGTTATAATCAATTGTTTTAAAATAAAATAAGTTCATTTAGATTATCAGTGATTTTGTTTGTCAGAAACCGTTTAAACATTTTCAAAGCTTAATTGTGTTTTCCTAATAAAACCCATTTCCTCGTGATAGTTTTATGCATAACCAAGTCGCGTGGATAACGTTGTACTGTTCGATTGAAAAATTTTATTCAATTTTTAATTAGTTCTGTTCAGTGATTAATTCGATTACGTTTCTACATCAATTGTTACGAGTTATTTGTTTATAAACGCGGTTTTTTCTAGCTAAATAATGCCAAAGCTTATTATGTCTAGCGTTGTGTCATTGCCTTTGGGTATAAAGCTACCAAAGAAATACCATAATGACTACTATGACTAATGTGACTTTTTTATGTTTCCGAAGAAAAGTCTGCAGATAACTAATTTCAATGTAAACTTTTGTGATTTATATTAGTAAAAGGAAACGTACGTAACGAGACATGTTTTTATATATTTTTGTCGTAAACTTGTTGAATGAAGACGAAGCCATGGAAACAAGGCCAAGGTTTTAACAGAAAAGAAAAACTCTTTATCTTCAATGCCACTGTCAAGATTTTGTTGAAAGTTTGTCCTAAAGTGAAGTTATAAAGATGAGTTTCCATCGGGATGGGTGGAAAATAGATTTGGATGCTGTTGTGCCTTTCATTGTTAAGACATTTGTTGATGGTTTATCGCTTTGAGGACAGATTTTCGTAAGACAACTACACGAGTTTCGAAAAGTTCCCTTTTTTCCCAGTGAGTTGGTTTACTAAAAAAGTTTGATTTTATTTTGTTATTGACATTGTTGAAACCACAGACTCGGAAAGAAATGAAAGTTAGATATAATGACGTTTGCGATAGTTCGGAGGTGGTTTATGCTTCACTAGGAATAATGTAAATGGTACTTTGAGTCTTATTTAGTAAAAAAAAAGTATGATTCTAGTTAAAAGTGAATGGTTTTCGATGTTTATAAACAGAAAATAAAAACATTCAGTGCCACGATGAAGCTGGACAAAGTTAAGGTTTTGACCTTTTCGAAAACGTATACTGAACCACTTAATTTAGCGTGGTTGTACCTTCCTTTATCAAATTAGTACAGGGATAAACAAATTTCATTAAATCTGTAAAGGGTGATATTTTTTTTAGAAAATCGAAATGTACTACATTTGATCACTATTACAAATGTATCCCGTTGCGTTTCCAATAATCTCTACTTTTCAAGACAATTGCATAGATCACATGCTGTTCGCAAATAAGGATAACAACTTCACGGCATTAGCATATCGCAAATAAATTTTAAAAGTCATCTGCCAAACATTATGTACCTAAAAGTCAAAGTCCTTTGCTCCGGAATATTTTTTTCACAGAAAAACAATTTAAAAATGGCGTTTTAATCGTATTATAATTTTACTGTTAAAAGAGCCTAACCGTGGCCTAAACGAAACTGCCTTCTTCATTTAATCATTTCTTGTTATAGCGACAAGAGAGCGAATTTCCTCGTCACGCTAGAACATTATATGAAAGTCTACCGTCTGACTTTCATATAATGTTCGAGCGTGACAATGGAATTCGCTAAACTTGAGTCTCCTTTCAGTTTTGTCGGATTCTTGTGTGTTATACCCAGTAGAATGGTATTTTTGATATTTTTTGTGCACCTGACTAGATGAAGGAGTGCGACTTAAATTTAATGCATATTTACGCTTTATATTCTGACAATAGATCAGAAGGCCTGAACTAGTCAATGTATCGAAAAAAGAATAATTGGTCGTTCGAATTCGAGTTGTTACGAACACACATTTGTAGTGTTCAAGAGAGATAATAAAGTTCGCTACACTTGAATCTCCTATAATTCTTTTGTATTCTCTGCCTAGGGACCCAGATGATGGAGTTGAACTCAAATTTTGAACGCTTATATACGTACGGTATATATACGAAGGCGGCGCAAAAGATGTCGCCCGATATTCCTTACATTATGGAAAACTTTCGTTGTGCTTTTGAATTCTGTTTATAGAATTTCTTAAACTTTTTCCATACAGCCGACAAAATGATATCGGCTAAGACCGCCGCAAGAATTGATGACCATTGGGGCCCGATTTATTGAATTTTCTATCATACTTGCCAGAAAATTCGGCGATAGGTACTCGTATTCTTGACATATATTCCTTTTAGGGTTTGAAGAGTCTTAAACTTATAGACACATACTTGTAACTTCGAAGAATTTTCGAATGGTTAAATCAGGCGGTCGTAAAATTGTCAAATCAGGAGGTTCGTCGACGCTGAAGTGCAGCCCTTAGAATTTCGATTATGCCTCATACAGTATGCGCCGTTGGTACATCCTGCTGGATCAAATGTACTCCATTGACATCACAGTATTTCGCACATGAATGCAACGAACTACAGACACATAATAGGACTGGCGACTGTCCAATCTCCAGTCCAAATTTATCCAAATGAAGAAGAAGAAAATTGTTCAGCATGGCTCTGTAGCACTCGTCGTCCACAGTAGTCGTTTTCGAAAACATAAGACCCGATGACGACTGCAGTAACTTTGAGCGGGTGTAATGCCCCTGAAGCTTATTCACATGTCCACAAATATGGAAATCAGCCTCTTTGGTCATGATAATTTCGAATCAAAAGTTGTAGTCTTCTCTCCTCAGTGTCAAGATTCAAGACGGCATTACCGAGGTTACACGTACTTGTGTGCACTTTGAAAGGGTCGATCTTCAAGTCTTTAACGAAAATTCTCTGTAAAGATCGCCAATTGTCCATTTGCGTGGCATGTCCGTCATCTGGTCGAAACTTCGGAATCATCTGCGACATCTTCAACTGCCATATGCTCAGAAGAACAGTTGCACTGGTGTTATCTCATAATCTTCAAGGCGAGCAGCTAAACGTCGTAAGTGTTTGCCTAGTTGGTAGCTGTTGACCGGAAATGTACTCCGAAATTAACGCTGCGCCAACACGATCGACGAATTACTCCTAATCGAAACAATTGTTCCTGGTATTCTATTAGTGGGCAACCAGATTTGAGCGGTGACAGTTGGAATGTCAAATGAAGCATTGGAATGGATGAGGAGGTCCAATTCAAATAAGTTGATAAATATTTGAGTTAATATAGAATTTGGCGATTTCGGCAATACCAATCGATTGCTTTGCCAATTTGTCGGGCTCAGTGGCGCGATGGTAAGTGCAATGGTAAGTGCGATGAACTGCCGCGCAGAAGGTCTGGATTCGATTCCCAGGCGTTGCAACACCCGAATGATTTTTCACCTCTGACAAATCATTCGAGTAGTATCAATTGTCAAGAAAAGCTTATCTCAAATTCGCCGTTCGGAGTCGGAATAAAACAGGAGGTCCCACCATCGTGCAAGAAGTACACACGCACACATGAATGGTTGTGAGGAAGCTCGGTCCTGGGTACTACCGAGCCTATTGCGCCAAAAATTGGTATTTGTATTTGCCAATTTGTCTACAAATGTAGTTCATTACAAAACAACCTTTTCCTCGATAAAACCAAAAACTAATTAAAAAAAAAAACAATATGGTTACTAACCCCATACAATGGGGCACCCCAAAGAAATGTACAACCGTCTTCTTTATTTCATCGTGTATCTTCAATATTTGAATTCCAATCGCATTTTGGTATCTGTCAATCCCATTATAAGTCCTAGTGCCCCGCACCTTTCACTGACATCCTTCATTTCAACAGCCCTCACTAGTAATTCCCTTTCACTAATGGGATCAACAACTTTTTTTTTTACAACGTAATTATTTCTATTAATCCTTCCTTCATTATACCAGCCTCCCATGGCAACCACAATCAGGACACCTATTTACCTCCGGTTCTTGATAACAGGTATTCCGTTGCAAGTATTCCATTGGCCTTTCTAAACCGATTCACTTCATTAGTTTGTCATTTACTCTGGGAAAAAGTTTGCATAGTCATCGAACTGCAGGCAGAACCCCATTTTAAATTGTATGACGGCCTCGGTACAAAAAAAAAAAAACTAAATGACTTGTCAGGATATGAACTTTTTAGCTACACCCCTTTAACTGGGAATCGGTTGGAACAAAGGGGTATTGATTCGTGTCGATAGCATCTAGAATCGATTAAGCGAAGGGGTAAAGAAGGCATCGACGTTAATAGGATACTTCATTTCATAATTATACACCCCTATCTCCTTCTCTTCCCCTGTCTGTCATGTAAGGCATCACTAATCAGACTGAATAATATTTTAAGTCTCCACTTTTCCACTTTTTTCATCCCCTTTATATGGCATAGATGGGGTCAATGATTTAACAAAACTGTAGCATGTTTGCATTTGGAAGAACGAGTCAGTGGGTTGCACTAAAATGGCACACAGGTAACCTCCCATACCCAAAACGAAGGTGTGCAAGAGCAATTAAAAACTTGCCATGTTGTCATCATGGGGTGATTAAACTGTTATCAAATTGTGATTATGCAAGTTTTTAATAGCTGGATAGCTGGAGTTAGCAGATCTTTTGGCTGTGAGAGTATGGAAATATTGACATCAAAATTGTTGAAAATTATGTTAATTTTGAATTCATTTCTTAAAAAAAAAACCTATACTAACATTTGTGAACAGAAATATATGACTCATGTACAAAGAAGAAGAGATATATGGACGCAAATTTATTCACTGACTAACATTAGCCTCACCTTAACCATTCTCCATCCTCTTTTCAAGAAAGGAAACGAATTTGAATATAGAATCCGTCAATCCATCAATCCGTCTACATTGGTTGCTTAAAAACTAACGCAGACGTCCGAAAACTGAAGCTCGACGGTAAATTGTGTCTTCCTGTATACAGCCTGGTGCCCCAATTTATTTATTGTTCAAATAAGAGCTCAAGAGTCTTGGGGTTCAGGAAAGTTTTAAGCTTTGTTGGGTACTTTGACATAGCTGCATACATGGTAATGAAAATCCTGACAATTTGGCATAAAGGGTTTCTCCCCAACTAGCACTAAACAGATAGTCTATCAGAAAATACTGAAGGTATCCAAAGATTGAGGAAAGACCCTCCTAAACAGCTAATGAGCTGGCAAAGAAAGGTTCTGCCACCAGTATTGAACTGAAAGTTTGTCAAACCTACGTTTTAATATTTGCCTTTAACGGCTCATATAGGGCCTCAAACCTAGCTTCTCCATTTACTAGTGTAGATATGCTATTAACTCTGACAAAAACTTCTCGTCAGAAATAAAACGAAAAATTACTCTTGACAACCGCTGTTTCGTAGTGCTGTTAGTAAGAAAGCCCGCATTCAAACTACTATGCAAGACCCTGATCATCCCCTCTATGGCGCTGAAGCATGGACTGTATCAAAAGCGGATAAAGAAATGCTTGTATGTTTTGAGACAAAATTCTTCGAAAGGGGTTTTGCGTTGACCGAAAATGGAGACGAAGATTCAAACATGAACTATACAAGCTGTACAGCGACAGATCCTTATTAAAAAAAATTACGCTTTGGGCGTTTAAGACGGCTATGGAATCCCAGCCAAACGTCGGACGCAGTAAAGGAAGACCTCGCCTTAAGTGGTGCGCAAAAGTAGAAACCGACCTCAACCAACTTGAAGTGTGCAACTGGAAGCAGTTCGCAAATTGGAGAGCCATGTTGATTGAGGCCCAGGTGCATTCGAGATTGTAGATGCAAACAAAAAAACAGTTATATACCTTAAGAACTTTTGTCAGACTTTCGCCAGAGGGGAGGCAGTATAAACAGCTTAGGTGCCTGTTCGTGATTTTAACCAGGGACGTCGCGCTTTGTAGCCAACGCCCTTCTCATAATATTATTGCTCCGATACCTTCTGCTTCTAAGTCACGTATAAAATTCCAATAAAAATCTAAGAAGATATGTGACAGAACTATTCTTGAGGAAAAAGTATATCAGTTTGAACAGTGCCTCTGGTGGCAATACTTCCTAGACACCAACATACTATGGATCATATGCAGAATTATATGATGACACCCTAGACTTTCTCCGCCACTGCTCTCAAGCAACCTTAAGCAACTGCGAACATTAATTTCGAGAAAATACTTTTCAAGTCCATGTTGGTCTTTCCGAAATTCCCCTATCATGTCTTTGTTAGTTTGCAATACCTTCCCGATAGTTGAAAAAAAGGATTTGGCATTAGCAGCCCATACAGGGCCCAAACCTAGCATCTCCCTTCATTTGTGTATGCGAAGTTCTACTTTTTGCCACAAAGAAAAGGACCTCCTGTTTAAAGCCGAATCCGAACTGCAAATTTGAGAAGGAAGCTTCTCATGACGGTCTTACTCTTGGATATTTTCCAAACTTTCGCAAGAGATGCAGCATTGAAGAAAAGGGTTGTTATCACTTTCCAATGCACTAACCACTAGGCAACAGTATTTACAAAGGGACGCGTCTGTAATCTTGAGATGTTTGTGCAAATCCCTTGGGAAAACACCAAGCTCATTAGGACCCAGGGTCTACTGTTTATATGCTTCTATTTCCAAAAGCAACTCTTATTGGTTGCTTCTCAATGTTTTCCGTCTGAAGCTGCATTAGGTTCTTGGCCCTTTCGTCGTGGCAATAATAACACTATAAAAGGTTTATGAGCGGGTATGAGTCTCTCTAGTCCGGTATTTTTTAATCCCTTTTACGGTTCATATACCAGTCGTAAGTTTACAATTGTTTCAAATACATTCCGGAATTTGCAGTAGGTTTTGATAAGACCCAAAAAACCTTTCACTACCTGAGCTCAAACCTAAGTTATGAGCAGCAACAAGAGATGAGTTAACATAGATTTTATGTCATTGATGGCGAGGCACATATAACATCTCAAAATTCAAAAGGCCATGATGCAACAACCTTATAAGCTTTGTTATAAGTTTGTGGCTCACCATCACTAGGTTAATAATCCTAGGAATTTCCAAAAATTGAATTAGGAATTTCTAATCAATCAAACTATTTAAAGAAATACAAATGAAAAATCCCATAAAGCATAGACATCAACCCGTGATCACTTTGCTTCAGAAAACGCTGTAGTTGATTAGCACATGTCAACACCACTTTATTTAAATTGTTAGAGAAGATTGTTTCCTAAGAAGAGATTTCTTGTACATTTAATGACAGAAGTTTTATCAAAAACCGCGCGGTCCTTTAGCGTCACTTATAAACATATTAAACTTTTATTTGAACGAAACCATTTGACACTTTAAGCTCTCAACTGATCGAAATACCATCTCCAATCGATGAACTAGCTGATGATTTTTTTAGCTCCATACCCCATTAAAATATGTATTGCTCCATACGTTTTTCATGGCGTAATGGTCCTCTCAACTCGTTACTGTAATCCAAAATTTCACTCTAACCTAAATTACATTTTTTTTCGTAAAAAAAAATCTAAAGCCTTTGCTTCCTTCTTTTCGCTGCCACTCAATTTAATGTCGATTTACGCCAAATCAATTAAACTTTCTCTCTATCCAGACTTATACATAAATGCCCTCACCCACATTGTAGCGTCTTTTTATTTTTATTTCCAACCATCAGAACTCTGATCCGTATCTCGTAAAAGTTTGCATTCTCAACAAATATGTCTATCTACAGCCCTGTGTATGCCAAACACAAGGGATCAGCTCACTCCAGATTGGAAAAAAAGTAATCCCCGACAAAAAAAAAAAAAGATAAAGGGAGAGAGCGCTTCAGCTCGAGAGAGAAAGATGGAGAAATGCATGTACTCCAACTAGCCGCATATCCCCAATTTCTTGAGATACCCGAGGCACAATGTGTGCTCCCATTCACGGATGCATCGTTCGCGTCGATGCGATACCCGTCACACAACATTCGAATTATTATATGGACCCCACAAACCATCGAATTATAACCAACCCACCATACTCAAGTGGAGCAGCCAAGCAAGCTTCCACTACGTGTGGATACTACTTGTATCTATTCATGTAAAAAAAAAACGAAGAATCGTATAAAGTGGCCCAGTATATTTATGTATGGATCTCCACACCAAACATGTATCTTTCTCTTTATTTTCTTCTCCTTTTGGTATATTTTTGCTGTTGTTTGGCTCGTTTTTGCTGGTAGTTGTTCGAGTATCGTGTGGAGTTTTTTTTTTTTTTTTACTCGAGTCGGCCTTAATACTGTGAAATACTATCTCTCTACACATGGTGCGGTGGTAACGATGTACTGCACTCATATCAGACGTTCAGGCTAAGAGCAAAAAAATACACACACATAATATATAATTCATAACGGATTCTCACACCACATGTGGGAGCATTTATAATTATTATCACACATGCGAGTATGTACGCATTACTAGTTGGCACTGTCTACTCCATCATTATCTATCTCTTCATGGAGTATCCATCAAAAAACTAAGTATCTCAACCAATATAGCAAATAATAAGAAAAAAAAAAACGTGTAATAAAGAAATAGTTTATAAGGATAGATAACGGTATTGACGCGCATTGCGATCACCTTCACATTTCTCGCCACATTCTTATATTGTCACGCGGCAGACATTCTATATTACTCGCCTTGTACTAAACAAATGAAGATGTAGCTAGAGATGTTCACTTAGAACTTATTAGTGTGTAGACGAAGTGAGGTACGACTTTGTGACACACTTAAAAAGGCAGCGGGCTTAATTGACGTCCCACGAAATGACACGTTAAGGATCGGAATTCCGAAAATAGTAATCGTTTGTTAAGCTCCTTAACTGATCCTTAGTTGCGACTAAATCAACTTCCCTGGAAGACTGTTTGGACTTCAAAAAACACCAGGAAGCCGTCCATTGGTTTAATAGCCTATCCCATAGGCCTATATTGTTTTAGTTCATAGTTTGTAATATTGAGAAAATATTTAGATGGGCATTTCGTTTGGTATGCAGTTCTGATTCGATCTAAGCATATCCCGTGTGATCATCTGAACGGGCCTTATTTTGACTCGGGATGATAAAATTGGTCATATGCACTCTATTTTCAACGAAGTTCTTAGAAGTTCTTTTGTCAAAATGTAAAGAAATTTCAAAAAAATACCTAAAAACATTGACATTGAAATCACAGTACTTCGCACATGATTGCAACGAACTACAGACACGTAACAGGACTGGCGCTGGTGCCATCGGCTGGGACAGATCAAGACATTAATACAACAGAAAGAGACAGATAGACATATAGTCACATAGAAGGAAAGGCATATAACATAAACCTATGTGGCACAGAGGAGGAGACATAGATTTATGTAGCCTCATATTATCTCACAGGTGGCTGCAGATAAGTTGGCAATTTTCGTAGAAAACAAAATGCGCCGAAGCTGGGGCTTGAACCCGCAGCGTTTTGCTTAGCAGTCAACTACGCATTCCTCTGAGCCATGCACTCTATCTTCAACAAAGGATTAGAAGTTCTTTGGTCAAAAAGTATGGAAATTTAAAAAAAATAATTAAAAATAATATTTAGGCGACAGAGATTTTCCTCCTCTGCCCCGACTGTTTTATTTTGTTTAAGTCAAACAACAATTGCCTGACTTCCCAGTAGATACGTGTCCTAGCCATCTTAAACGTCAGATGCGGAGTTTTTTTTGACCAGGGACATGTCGCTGTACAGCTCGTATAGTTATTGGTTGAATCTTCGTCTCCATAGCCCGTCAACGCAAACGGGACCGAAGATTTTTCGAATAATTTTCCTCTTGAATCGACTAAGGGTTTCTTCATCCGCTTTTGAGAAGTTCCATGCTTCAGCGCCCCAGAGGTAATCGGGGTCTTATATAGGATCTCCTTAGTAGTTCGCGTCAGGGCTTTACTACTGAATTGGCTTCTTAGCCCGAAGAAACAGCGGCTGGCAAGAGTATTTCTGTGTTTAATTTCTGACGAGATGTTGTTATCAGAGTTAGTAGAAGAGCCGAGATAGACGAAGTCCTGTACTACCTCAAAGGTATATCTGTCAATGGTGACGTTCTGTCCAATTCGTCGATGTTGTGTGTCCTTTCATGTTGACAGCATATACTTTGTCTTGCCCTCACTTACTGCTAAACCCATTTTTGACACTTTCTTCTCAATACTAGCAAACGTGGATATGACATCACGTTGGGCCCAACCAATGATGTCAATATGGTCGGTGTATGCTAGTAGTTGCATCGGTTTTTGGAAAATTGTGCCTCTGGCGTTGGGTTAGGAGTTTTGCACAATCCCCTCAAGAATTAAATCGAACAATTCACATGACAGCGCATCGCCTTGCCTAAATCCTTTTTTGGTATCAAATGAGTCGGTGAGGTCGTTTCCGACCCTAGTGGATCAGCGAGAATTCTCCATCGTCATCCTACACAAACGGGCGAGTTTTGGCGGTGTACCAAAACTAGACATGCCTCTGTATAGTTCGTCTCTATAAATGCTGACGTCTGCGGCTTTGAAATCGATGAATAGGTGGTGGGTATCGACTTAAACTTCTTGTGTTTTTTCAAGGATCTGCCGAAGTGTGAAAATTTGATCAGTTGCGGACTTTCCTGACCCAAAACCACACTGATAAGGCCCGATCAGGTTGTTGGTAAAAGGTTTCAGGCGTTCAGATAGGATCTTGTAGGAGATGTTGAGGAGGCTTATGCCTCTCTTATGCGCATTTCATTTCAATATTGAATCGTTCGTTCTGCCTGACAGCAGAATGTCATCACCGTTTAACAGTCTGCAGAAGTGGTTCTTCCATAACCCCAGCATCGACTGTGTCTCAACTACGATATTTCCTTGTTCATCTAGACAGGATTCTGTTCGAGTCTTGTATCCCCGGCTTTGACGTTTTACACTTTGGTAAAACTTGCGAACATCGTTCCTGGAGTTGCACCTACCTATATCCTCGATCGCGCGCTTTTCTTGCTCTTTTTTCTTCTTTCTGAAAAGCTGGAGTTGTTTCCTTCTTCTCTGCCTATAGAGCTCAACGGCAGCTCTCGTCTTCACATCTTCATCAACCGCAAGCTGTACAACAGTCATCAGCTATAAGATATATTTTCCATTTACGAATTTTTAGTAAGTTGTCTCCAAAGGAGTTTTTGCCTCCTGGCTGTGGCATACTCTCGCCACATCTTCTGCGATGTCGATGTCCCACAATTGGGGATGGAATTTCACCTATCATTGGTGATATTTAGTATTTCTATTTGACCCGTGATTTAAGGTCTAAAATTGTCAGTTTGAAGGACTAATGTCTGTAAGATGCTGATGCTCTTCTTTACGGATCACCAGCAACTTCATTACTTTGTCTGTGTCCGTTGACATAGCAGAGCTTATCATTATTTTAAGGGCCAAGAACCGACAGCGTTTAATCAGAATGAAATTTGACATTAAGAGCCATACACCGCCTCAAAACTACAGTTTCTCCCCTCATTTATGTGTGCTGAGTTTTTTTTTTTCCTAAAAAGGAAGAGGATCCCCTGTAACCCGGTCCAACTGCTCCCTCATGACAATGTTAACTTGGATGTCTTTCTGACCTTCGTTTTTACTTTCGGAATTTGAATAAGGAACCCCGCGCTTAGTAGTACAACACATTTACCACTAGGATACCCACAAGCGGTTGCATAGCTGCCCCTGCTGCTATCAATATCTTTCCATGGAATTCGATGGCACTAACTTTGTTAAACATTGGTTTTCGGAGAACACTCCACTCCAACTCCTACCATCCGTGAAGGTCGATATGGAATTCGGTAACAAAATCATTCCTCTTCTCCTGCATGGAAAGACACAAGATAATGGTTTTTGAAAGTCAGGGAAGGGCAGCATTACATCTGTGCCAAATATCCCTTTAGAATACCAGAATGTCCTCTTATATCCGTTTTTCATCAGTTAAGCTGACTAATTCGCAGAGCGCTTTTACCTGCATATTCTTGTATGTCTAAGGGTTACATGGTCAAAATGGTTTCCAGCACCGCTCTTGGTGTGGGGCTCGTTGCACTAGTCGTGCCCTCACATGTTATGCTTAGTGCGACTTTCTTAAAGTTATCTGCAAATAGCTTTGAATGAGTTTCTGGGTCTGAATGTTTATGAGAGTGTATATTACAACCTCGCAAATGGGTTTTCAAAAGATGAGTCAGCGATTTATAGGACAGGCTGTGGCGAATATCCGTTGTGGAGCTTCAGTTAACATTGGCTCAGCCAGTTCTTTCGTGAAATATGTCTAAGCCAGATTTATTTCAGAAAAGAGTTCACAACTCGCCTTGCTTTAAAAAAATCCCAACTGATATGTTTAAACTAAACTACAGGCGTATGGAAATGTCGTAAGGTAAGGCAATTTGTCTGTAACCTTAAAAATCAAAGGTCTCTTTCACTGCATTATAGTTTGTCCTATTTTACAAAAGTCTCGTAGACTATATGTCAGCCAAAGTTTCTTGAAAAAATAAACTTACTAAAAATATTATAAACAGCTCTGTCAATATCAATTGTATGCTTAGTCCTTTTAGTTCATTTCGACGCGACGCTTGACAGTCACATTCACAAGTCATTCCCTTTGATAGATTTAATAAAGCATAAGTACGTGCATTTAAAAATTACCATTCCCTGAAATTATCTTTATAAAACATCCGATTATTTATTCTTTTCAAATCCTCCCACCATCACTTGTATTTCTATCTTTGTCGCCGAAACTAAAACAACCAAGTGAACTGAAAACAAATCCCCTTACAGAAATATTGATCTGAAGCGCATTGATGTCAAGAACATGGTAAGCTTTCAAAGGTTCACATTCTCAACTCGAATTGATAGCACAAACCAAATACGAAAATTACACACTTGTCGCCCCCAATGACTATGCAATTGAACCCTTCATACGATGTAATAACGATTTTCTACCCGAGCTCTATAAAAAATAATTATTTCCTAGTGCCAGTTCACCCTAATGCCCCAATACAATTCGTAGGTAATTCCATAGATACTTTCCATATAACAACCGAATACATGATATTCGTAGATACGGACCTTTTCTCCCATACTTATCATGTTTTAAAATTGCTTCACAGAATTTAATTTATAAGTGAACATCGAATGAGGGTTGGAGCAGTTAATATACCAATTGAGGGTTATAACTCGATTGTATAACTTGCCTTCCAACATAGAAACCAAACCAGACCCACATGGGTCGACATATTTTTCTTTGTTTCGCATCTGCTACCATCTGCCTTTATGCGGTTCGTCGGAAGTTAAATTCCATCTTTTAACTTTGTATAACTATCCTTTGAAATGAAGGTAGACGATACGGGAAGAGAGTCCTCTATTTGTAAGGGGAAATTGCATTATTTCTCTGATGTAGCTAAATTCCATTCTCGCATAGGAATGTATGTGGTAGTGTGGCAAGCACTTGTATTTGCTGTCGTATTCATCTTCTTCTTCAAAAGAACTAAATGAATGGAAATACAATTCCAAAGTTGTCTCTTTGATAGGATTGCTGTTTTTTTGAAAACAATCTTACACGTCTTTACTGTGTGTAAGCCCACTTATGGATATTAGTCAGTCAATAAGGAGAAAATAAAAGCAATCGCCTTGAACCGCATTTTTTTTTCAAATGGCGCAGCTGACATAACAGTCTCCCCTAATTTTTTGTTCGTAGGTTGTTACATTTGTTGACAAGGGTACTCACGATAGCGATAAGATTACTCTGACGCTGAGAATATGTTTTTTTTTAAATGTTAGCGCCCACTGAATTCATTAATGAGTTAAGCAAATGACAAGTGGAAAAGAACTCCAAAACATGTCTAGCTGTCACAAAAATGTATTTCAATATAATTTGAGAAAATGCCATTCAATCATTGAACATTTTAATTAAATGCGTTCTTTAGGTTGTCATGCTTATGTAGGCGTATGTTATGTAGATTTTTAGGAACGCGTCTATGTATATTTTGTTGTGTCCAATCAATTTTAGAGACTAAATTTTTGAATTTTGTACGTCACAACCAGTAAAAAATATGTCAGTCTTCAAATGATTAGTAGGTTTGGCAAACATTGAGAATTCCTCAACTTGGATCGCGTAATTTGAAAAACGATAATCGTCGAAACGATTGAACAAAACAGGGTCGGTGATAGGTTGACTTACTGATCTACTACAGTATTCAGTGAATATTTACGTCGTAACGTCTAGAAAGTTGGGAATTATTGAAAGTACTCAGTACAGTAATGCCCGATTATTTGTTGAAAGAAACAAATTCACAATGCTTGACGCAATTAAGCAGGGAAACCATTCATAGAACTCACGCTGTATTGTATCAATAAATCAGTTAAGATTTTTTTAATTTATTTAAAACATTTTCATAAAACACAAAATCACATATGGCACTACTTCTTGTATTTTGTTTTTCTTAAAAAAGTGCTACCAAATCTATATATTGTGTTGACAAAATAGTTTTTTTTTTCTTAGGCCGTGTGTCAATTGCGGTAAAATCTTAGCCAGTGGATAATTTTTGGCATTAGTATGGTGAAAAGAGACTTCAAAATTTTAACCTGCCCAACAGCTCGCTAAAATTTATACAGGGCAAATTTTTGACATTTGGTATAATTACTGACGAGTGAGAGAGCTGTAAGGTACACTCGTGGAATAATCGTTGTTATCAGTGCTCACATGTGTCGGGCAAATATCACATCATACAGATTATAAAAAAACGCAAAGAACAACAAAATTTAATTACGTTTTGAAATAAACGTTAAAATTTTTAAGAACGGATGGTTAAAAAAAAGTTATGATTTCATTCGTTTGGCTATGGATATGACGAATCAAGACCACTTATCATAAAAATTATTTTTAAAACAAGAAAATATTAAGAAAGGAATTTTGTTTTAATTCTTTTGGGAAATTATTGAAAATAGTATTAAAATAAAATCCCATTTAATCCAATTGACACAGCAAAAAGACAATTTCTTTTTACCCCTGCAGAAATGTCAAATATCATCCAGTGGATAAAATTTAACCCGCATTTTAACGCAATTGACCCACAGCCTTAATTGAACGGGTGATTTTTTAAAAGTTAAGTTTTTCAGATTGACAGCACTGGTCAGTAATGGCGTCCAAACGTCATCTGTCAAAGTGAAAAGTTTTCTGTCTACTCTGCCATTTAATTGTGGAAAGACTTACAAAAGACCAACGATTGCAAATTATTGAAATTTGTTATCAAAATTTGTGTTCTGTGAAAAATGTGGCACCGTTTGTTACGACCATATTATGGTCGTCATAATCGATCTGGTGAATCAACAATTCGTGCTGTTATCACCAAATTTACTTTGTGGGACATTAAAACACTGACTCGCATGCGTACAGTGCGTACCGAAGAGAATATCGCAATCGTAGCGTTCAAAGTTAATGAAGATCGTGAAATGTCGATTCGTCGCCGTTCTCAGCAATTGGGCATGTGTTACTCAACCAGATGGAAAATTTTACGTGTCGATTTTGGTTTGAAAGCCTATAAAATTTAACTTGTGCAAGAATTATAGCGGAAAGACATACCACAACGTCTAATTTTTGATGAATGGGCCTTAGAACAGCTCCATGAAAATCCGCTGTTTTATTGAAAAATTGTGTTCAGCGATGATTCTCATTTTTGTCACAACGGATACGTAAATCAGCAAAACTGTAGCATCTGGAGTGATGAACAGCCACATGCCATAAAAGAATTACCAACCGACAATTTCGTGTGGCACAATCGGCTCTTCAAAGACGATCGTGGAAAAATCGTTACCGTCAACGGCGGACGATGTCGAGCCATGATAAGCGAATTTTTTTTTGCCTCAGTTGGCTGAGTTGAACTGGGTTGACATGTGGTTTCATCAAGACTGAGCCACATGCCACACAGCAGCTCGTGAAACAATGGCAATGTTGAAGGTTGAATTTGGTGAGCAGTTTATCTCTCGAAATGCGATTTAACGCTTCTTGATTATTTCTTGTGGGGTAATGTCAAGTCGTTAGTCTATGTGAACAAGCCGAACACGATTGAAGACTTACAAGATAACATAACACGCGTAATTCGTCGAATACAAGACGAAATGCTTGAAAAGCTGACGCAATATTGGACCTTCCGAATGGACCATTTGAAATTGAGCCTCGGACAACATTTACATGAAGTTGTCTTTAAAACTTAAATGGCAAAGGCCTATTTATCGATTACAATAAAATTTTTGAATATTTGATGCAAATTCGAGTGTTTTATTCGATTTAAAAAAAAAACACTCCTAAAAAATCACCCGTTATAAATTTATTTAGTTATAGTTTCCCTATTCTTCGTCTGCTCTTTGTTTCATTTCTACCGGATTCACTTCTACCGCATGTGAACTCACACTCAACAGTCGTCCATCTATAAGTTTTATTAACATGAGTCCCCATGTAAAGTTTCCAACTTCGCCAGTGACAGCTGTCACGTATCACCACCTGCAATTAATGAAAGGGACACATTTTTCCATATTTATTATAAGGCAAATAAATTCCCCTTCGCTTCCGCACACGTGCGCCCAACTCTCCCTAACAAAATTGGCACAATATTGACTTAAAAAAAAAACAATCGCAGATGAAAACAAAAAATCCCAGCTTTCTCCCACACCCAGCTCAGTACACAAATTTGGCAAACCCCTCTCCGTGTTAATGGAGAAATATTTTACCTACGCGTCAGGAATCACTGTGCGCCGCGAAAACCCCCTTAAATTGCTTTTCAGTGTTATTAGTCCTCAACAAAATGTTAATAGTCCGCCATTTGCATGTTTTTTTCCGCCAAACTGATGGCGGTTGCAACATTTTTGGAATTTTCGTAAGGAAATGTGAATGAGTTACATATTATTTGCGTTCATACATATGGCGCTCGTTGACGCCATTTTTCCCAACGAATGCACCCGCCTGGTGCCCCGGGAACAGTCTTCTTTGTTGGCGGTTTTGATGTAACGTCACATTTTTCAATTCGAATAAAATTTTCCATTTTCGAGGGAATTTTTTTTTTGTATTGCTATGCCTCAGAGAAGAGTGTCTTTGTTGGAGAAAGGGGCCAATCACCCATATAGCGCCATGGCGCGCAAAACAATATCATTAACTGGAATTAGTTACTACACGCTTAGGCGCTCAGCTGTTGCGACATGTGTAGCTAAACAACAAAACATTTCACGGTATAATAAATTGGAAGAAACGAAAAAAAAAAAAATCACAAGAGAAACAATAATCGTTAAATTTAATAACCACCAGTGATAGATACACATTACATAGACGACATGGAAATACACTATACCAGGCGCGGGAGAACAGATATAAACATCATAGATACATAGTCGTAGATACGCAGCAACAGTGGTGGTGCAGGCATAATGTTTTATCGCCAACTCTATAAATTGAATGGAAATTGCAAATTTTCACTTTACGTCGAGAGAGGCAAACGATACGTTAACGTTGTGTTTGGCGGCGAAAGAGCGGAACCGCGAGGAAAATGCTAAAGCGACAGACCCGGGACGGCTACTACTCCGATGATGATGTACTACATTTTGTTCGTGGCGGGCGTGTGCAGGCAACACCAAATGATGTTAATGTCCTATTATCAGTTGTTGGACACTATTAGATACACCATAAGCTTGTATGTGTGTTTTGTATCTATGGGCAGATGGGCAGAATGATGGGGTTTCTTTGTATAGCCTATTGCATTGGAGAAATGGATTGAATTACGTAGGCGCAACAAAAAACAAAACTAAAATAGGGGGGGAACGTTATAATGACAAGGGAGTAGCTGTTTGTACGGTACTAGGGGATTACCGATAAAAAGTCTATTAAGATAGCGGAGATAATGTATGTGTGTACACCTATAAAGATTAAACTGTAAAACGATACACCTGGTGGTCGATTAGAGGCATTTTTTCCCCTTTTTTTTTTGCAACCACGCATATTGTAGCGCTAATTGAAGTTTGAAGAGGTATTCGATTCTATCTAATGCGCCTTTCATCCATCAATTTGTCGGTCAATTAACTGATTTTGTCGAGCTTTAAAAATTCGATTAGATCGGAGACACGCATAGGTTTGACTTATTGCAAGCGCAAAAAGATTTCTTAAGGGAAATTGGTCTGGGCAAATGTGACACCAAAAACCGAAGGCGACAAATGAGCTATTGGGCATAGTTCATTGAACTTGGAATATATGGGGTGGCGTAGGAAGATTCAGGTTAGCTCACCCTCGGTTAGTTGAATTAATATTGCAATCATGCTAGAATACTTACTAACACAAGGCAGCCCTTCGTCCTCTTCGATTCTCGGCACGTTCCTCAGTCCAAGCGCTCTGGCATCCGCGATCGCTTAAACTAGAGGATCGCTCTTCCTTGTTGACTCGAATCGAAGAGTATAGAAAATAATGGGTGATTTTTTGAGTGTTAAGTTTTTCAGGTTGACAGCACTATGTGGGGTAGTGATATTGACACCCCAGCGCTCACATTGTTACCCCAGCATCAAACAACAACATAGCCGATGCATACGATCGACGAAATTTCCCCTTCGCACCTACCGCCTGCGTCTGAAACGGTTGCAAAATGTTTAGCTGTGATGCGTCTCGTAGTTCTATACTCGTTGCTCGAACTTAAAGGTTGGAATTAGAAGATTATTTTGGCTGTAGCCATCCACTACTACATCCACATCTTGCTGCAGCTTGGCTCCGCTTTTCTGCTTATTGTCAGCCTCCGACGCCGTAAAGTCTGACTGGCAGGATAAGGGTATGGTAGAGCAGACATTTGTACTTTCGGGTTAAATGATTCCATTTTCCTTGCTTAACCAAAATAGCTTCAGTTTCCTAGAGATAGTCTTCGTCGCATCTTTAGTCATGTGTCATTCGTGGTGTTGATGTTATCCATCGTAATTGGGACCATTGACTCTATCTTGGGAATTCTTCCGCTGCCGCCTGGAATGGAATATGTGAGAGTACACGTTTTCCTCCCGATGTCATCTGCTGCCGCCAAGATTTAACTGGGGTGGAAAGGGAAGACCTATCTACGGTCAAGTTACTAGGTCACTACTTGAATACTGAGATTTGGAGTTGGTAGGCATCAGCTAAGTGAAAACTCGTAGTTCTATACTCGTTGCTCGAACTTAAAGGTTGGAATTAGAAGATTATTTTGGCTGTAGCCATCCACTACTACATCCACATCTTGCTGCAGCTTGGCTCCGCTTTTCTGCTTATTGTCAGCCTCCGACGCCGTAAAGTCTGACTGGCAGGATAAGGGTATGGTAGAGCAGACATTTGTACTTTCGGGTTAAATGATTCCATTTTCCTTGCTTAACCAAAATAGCTTCAGTTTCCTAGAGATAGTCTTCGTCGCATCTTTAGTCATGTGTCATTCGTGGTGTTGATGTTATCCATCGTAATTGGGACCATTGACTCTATCTTGGGAATTCTTCCGCTGCCGCCTGGAATGGAATATGTGCGAGTACACGTTTTCCTCCCGATGTCATCTGCTGCCGCCAAGATTTAACTGGGGTGGAAAGGGAGGACCTATCTACGGTCAAGTTACTAGGAACTATGCGGTCACTACTTGAATACTGAGATTTGGAGTTGGTAGGCATCAGCTAAGTGAAAACTCATTGCTTGCCATTTGACTTTCGATGCTTGAATTACCATTTTTTCTTTACTTTTACTTTAGGACCGCTTACTGAGACGAGGAAGTTTGCCATTCTATTTCATTCTCCCACGTTGCTTCCAGTCATACAAATCAGCACCCTGGTATAAATGATCGCTTGGTATTTAAACTGGAGGATTGGTCTTCCTTGTGATCTCGAACCTAAAGGCTGATCTTCAATGATCCTCTTGGCTGCCCAATGCGAACCAACCTATGTAGTCGACGTGTTTTTTTCTTTGTACTACATCCTCATCTTGGTACTTTAAAAAATTTCGATTGCCTCGTATAAAGCAAATATCCGACGATGATTTTTTTCCAAATTACTTAACATTTTCTTCAATTTTCAGTTTTTATTCCAGCACTCGGCACCGTAAAGTATCAGAAAGATCAAGCAATCTTCTAGGATTCGACTTAGGCGTTTTGAAGCCATTTGTTGTCCCAAATCTAAATCGGTTTTCAGGTCAATTTTGGTAAAATCTCCACATTTATATGGTTGATGCTCGCTCCGAACTATGTTGCACGGACTATGTCTTCCGGCAGGTGATTAAAATCAAAATTGCAGGTGGCCATGGCTCAGAGAAATGCGTAGTTGACTGCTAAGCCAAACGCTGCGGATTCAAGCCCCAGCTTCGGCAGCATTATTTTTCTACAAAAATACAGAAAGGCATCAGACCCAAACCGTTGGATAGTTTCTTTTAGGCAACGGTTCAGGTAAAAATTTAAAAAAAATTAAATTTATGGCGCAACAGGCTCGTTAGTACCCAGGGCCTAGCTTTTTTCTCACAACCATTCATGTGTGCGTGTGTACTTCTTTGCACGATGGCGGGACTTCCTGTTTTATGCCGAATCCGAACGGCTAAGTTGAGATAAGCTATTCATGACAATTGATACTACTCGGATGATTTGTCAGATCATCATTAGAGGAGGGCCAGTGAATAATCATTTAGGTGTTGGTACGGCTGGGAATCGAACCCAGACCTTCTGCGCGGCAGTTTAATGCACTAACCATCGCGCCCGTCCTCGGTTCAGGTAGGATTATGAAAATGTAAATATCTTTTAAATACTTAAATCTCTTCCATTTATGTTCATTAAAAACTTCATAAAAACCTGCGTGAAAAAATGTTTCCAGGCAAGTCTTCAGATGTAATGTCGACTTCGCGACCTTTTGTTATCGCAATCAACAACTAAACTAACCAACCTCAATAGCTTACATTCATTTATTTATAACACAAGGTTGCCATGCTGACCTGGTTGTATATTTTTAGCACGCAATCATTAGACTCGTAAGCGTCATCATTTAGAAATAGTGTACACGTAACTTTTCTAGTCAGAGTTCCGCACCCATTGCAATGCTTAATGTTTTTCGAAAAGTTTTTTGCCGTGATGATTTCGATTGATAAATGAATAGGGGGTGCTATCATAAAAAAAATCCCAAAGACCTAAACCAAACCAATTTTTAAAAAAACAGACCTTGAGTTGTTTCGCAACGTGGCTGAGTGAAATCTTATTACAGACAAGTTTAGAGCATTGATCAGGACTTCCTTAAATGGTGTTTACAGGTGCGTTGTCGTGTTAAAATACCATAAAGGTAGTCAACAGAAGTCGTGGATTTTTGCAAACGTTTTCCAGCGATTCCTGTCACTTTGAAGCCTTAGCCGAAATTATTTTTGGGGAACTTTTGCTGGAATTGAAAGCACAACCTTCTACTCAACATGCGAACATGGTACCACTCCACAGTAAGAAAATAAGCGCGATAAAATTAAATAAGACAGTGATTGTGCAATATTGCGAATTCTTCCTCATCGATCTACAGCAGAAGCCGACGAGCTGTTTTATGGGGACCAGCGGGTCTGTCTAGTAGTTTCCTTTCGAAGTATTTTCCCTTCAGCAATAATATTGTATTCACACATTGACTACTCCTTCTATGCAAAGTAATTTCGTATTCAGAAAGGCTTACAGAAGGTACATAACAAGCTAATTAGGATTCTATTACTTTGTAAGAAAAGGGCTTGCAAATTATGTGAACGTTTTTTAAACTCCTTGGCGCAGAAGGTCTGGGTTCGATTCCCAGCCAAAGCAACACCTTAAATGAATTTTTACTCGCTCTCATCTCGTGATGAGGTACCAACTGTCAAGAATACCTTTTCTCAACTTCGCCATTTGGAGTCGGCATAAAAAAGGAGGTCCTGCCATCGTGCAAGAAGTATACACACATACATGAATGGTTGTGAGAAAGCTCGGCCCTTGGTACTAACGAATCAGTTGCGGGAAAAAGTTGTATTTATGTTTTTGCAATTTTTACCGAAATTATATTTATTGATCGATTTTAGCATCTGCCTTCTTCTTAGAAGCTCTATTGAAGCTATTCTTGCACAAGTTTTCGTAAATATGTGTTTTGATGTCACACATATTTACGAAAACTTTACTGAAACTTTACAAAAGTTATACCTGTGCAACTTGTGAATTAACCAGCAAA
Organism: Rhingia rostrata; assembly: GCA_949824845.1. Classification (NCBI taxonomy): domain Eukaryota; kingdom Metazoa; phylum Arthropoda; class Insecta; order Diptera; family Syrphidae; genus Rhingia; species Rhingia rostrata. Next base: position 21,957,778 of record OX463757.1, read on the forward strand.
ATGTCTTAAACTATAAATTTCAAAAAAATGCTCAACTTCCGCACAGAAGTACTAAAAAAGCTCTATAGAAGTATTTGGTTCAATATTCGAACCTAATCAAAGCAATATTGTTTGTTTAGATGGCTTGTTCTACTTTTGGAACGGACACTAGCGTATATTCATTGTTGTTAACTTATATATACATTATAAGAGCTGTCCGGCTGTATCTACTGTTTTATACATTTGACACACTGGTGGTACAAATATCATAGTATACCATAAGGTGGTGACACACGGTTCACGTAGTATGAGTTGACAACCTGCAATTGAAAATGATAGTTCCTAAACTTGCCACTAGATGTAGGATAATATTTATGGCTACGGAATAGGTGTGTCTGAGACCTCTGAAGACATATGTTCAAGCTGATTTTTAATCTTTCCACAGTAGATTGCGCTCGGAGGCTGTTTATAGAGTCCCCAGACTACCAAACCATGCAAATATATGGGTCTCATGATTGACACGTAAAGCCAATGAGTGATATGTGGTTGTTAACCCCATTTTCTTCCGACTGCATTTTCATATTTTTATAAGGCTACGGTGGCTTTCCTTACTCATTCTTGGATATTGGATTTGCAGTTCAGTTTCTGTTCCAAGGCCAGACCTAGGTACTTGGAAGATTCTGTGAACTTGAGACTAACGCCATTAAGTTTTGACAGGTCAATGTGAGGACTTTGCTGAAAAGGACCAATTCGATTTTTTGGGGCTTCGCTAGTAGTCCACATCTGGCGGCCCATTTGAAGAGTACAGAGTGAACATTTTGTAATAGATCTTTAAGGGTATAATGTTCTTCCCCGATACGGCTATTACCACGTCAATTGCTTAGGAAATCACCTTGCATCCTTTTCATTCTTGGTTAACACTTAGTTTATTGATCAACCGATTCCAGGGAAGAGGTGACAGGACGCCCCCTTGTAAGGTGCTCTTAGTGAGTTTCCGATGATGCGTACGAGTGAGGTAAGCGCTGTCTAAACCGACTTCCCCATGGAGTATACATGCTTAGAATTGTGGAATGAAGATGGTTAAATATTAGTACGGAAGTGAAGAGCAATTAATCATTCCAAAGGATTTAAAAGAAAAGAGGACTGACTGATCGGACGGAGATTCTTCAGATTTGTGTGTGAGGTTTTTCTTGCTTTCCAAAGAATAAAACTTCTATTTCCGTCCATGCCTTTGGGGGATGTACACTAACCGCAGATAACTGCTCATGATGGTTAGTAGCCATGGTAGCAGATATCAAGATTGTATTGAAGCTCCGCAGGTGTGTCATATCTGTCGCCAAAATTATTTGTTAGCACATTTCTGTGCCAATTCGCAATTCAATTTATCCACCATTATATATCGTGTGCGCCATTTGTTTAGTTACTTATTTTTCCACTTAATATTTTCTGTTTTATTTTATTTTTGTTTGCTTCCTTTTTTGTTAAATATTTTATCATTCTTTTTGATTTGAGTTTATCTTTCCATTGCGCGCTGGCTGATTTAATTTTAAATTGTGCCCTCATTTGTCTCTTCCTCGATTTGCACAGACACACAGATACACTGTGTAGATACATTCTGACATTTCAATGGGGAACCTTCTTGCTTGGCCGTACTCTGTAGTCGTCGTCGTATGTACCATTCCACTGATTCGAAAACGTGTTTCCCTGTACATGTTGCATTATTTGTTGTGGCGTGTTCGTTGTTTTTATACTCTCGGTGTTTATTCCATTCCAATTTATATTGACAACAGAAAAGAAACACAACAAAAGGAAGCAAAATAAAAACGCAATTCATAATAAAAATGCTTTTTCGTGGAGAAGGCTATCATGACCTTTATATACGCGGTTGCCTTTCAAAACAGATAGCTGTCGATTAATTTTTGTTATTTTTTTTCCAAATTGCTTGCTTTTTGTTTTGACATTTGGCGGCCACTAGGTTATTTCTTATTTTATTGTTATAATTGATGTTGCGATGCCACCACGTTTCTGACACCAATGTCTATTTAATTAAGTAAAAGTTTGTTCTAAAGGAGGAGACTTAATATGTGTGGATTTGTGATAATTTTTAAGACTTATTAAGATTTTAAAATTTCCTTCTACGCAGCAAAAATTCGTCTCAAAGTCGTCGTGGAAAACTTTCAGTTTTTTGTTTGCGTAATACCAAATCCCATCTCATACAATCCATTGAGATATTTCAAAGAAAATACCACCGAAAGGTGCTCTCAAAAAAAAAAAAGACAATATGGCAACCCTAACAAAAAATATCCAGCAATTATACAGTTTTAATAGTTAAACATAAAAATGTAAATGTTGGCCTTTTTTCTTCTTTCAAGTGATGGTGCTGGGTCATATTCTTGATTTATTATTCTGCACTCCTTCCTTCCGTATAAAATTTTGTTCGAATAATTAAATCTTCTCGCGTACTTAAAACAAATTGCATTTGTAATTCGCCTTTGGAAATCAGCAGATGTAACTGCCAGCCCGTCCCACTTCGCATTATTTCGGTCTACTGAAAATCTTTACCAAAACGGATTTTATCACTTTAACTGTAAGTACACGCGAATATTGGGAGAGAGTGTGCACGACTACATTGTTGGTATGTCGAGACTCTGGACTCAAGAGTTGATGGGAAACATAGTTTGCCTTGCCCAAAAATTTACTTTGCCCAAGGAATAAATCAGAAATATCCACTAAAACCGTGTATAGGTAAATTTGGAGAAATGAAAATTGCCTAGTCGTGCACCTAGTGGGTGCACGACTACGTTGCACATACTTGCTCTTTTGCCAACCGATTTTATATTCAGCCTTAGCGAGGTATCCCTCGGAGCGGAAAATTCTCCGATTTGGTACGATTCGGAGGATTTTTGCTTCAAGGTATTCTTTCGAAAAGCTTTTCTGAATATTTCTCCCACATTTTGTAACGAATCTTGGCGAATTGCGTTGAAGTGCTTTCAGGTGCCTTTTTCGTGCAATTTTTGACAGCTAGGTGCAATTCTTCTTCCGTTTTCCTCCTTTGAGGAAAATTGTCCGCTCCGACGAATATTTCGCTAGGGCAGATTATCTTGGTAAAAAAAAATCGACATTGCGGTCTTTTCATATAATATGGGAAGTATACTGGTTATATTGCCGATATATGTAGTTAAAAATGCACTTAGTTTGTGCAATTAAGATTGTATGAACCCATTATAATCAGAATTGAGATTTTATGAAAATCATTAAAGAAAATCATGTGGCAGAAAATAGTAATTTTCCGATTTTGTCCAAAATATAATTTTTTTTTAGAAATATTGGCGCAAATTAATAGTCTCTTAAAGTAGACTTTAAATTTATTTTATCACGTACTAACACGTTTTGATAATTTGAGTCGTCAAAAAGTGTACTTTATCGTTATCACTCTGAATTAAAGTTAAAGCAACCGAAACCTCAATTTAAATGTTTAATGCAGAGTTAGCGTAATGTCATCTGTCAATTTCAAATCGGGCAACGGGCAAAGGCACAAACAGCTGAAATATATTTTTCACAGTCACTTTTAGGTGTGTTTGTGAGTGTTCACTGAAATTGGGTTTGTTTGATTGTCAGAACTGTCACTTTTTAGGTGAGTTTGACTTAGAGTTCTTAGAGTACGTTCGTTAGTATACACTAATTAGCGCCACGCTAAAAAGTGTCTATTGATGAAAATAAGTGTCTACTGATGAAAATAAGTTAAAGCTAACTTTTAATTTAAAGAAGTTGTTAACTAGTGTGGAGTTAAACCCTTAAACATCAGAAATTGTTGCGACCGTCTATATTTCTTCAAATGTCAATTCAATCAACATAGATAATGTATTTAGCGAGATATTGCTCAATTTCGATCCTCAAATCACATTTACATAACAGCAATCTATAAACTACTAAATGCGGTCTAAAGAATGCAAGACCACTAATGATTTCGGACTCAAGGGTCAGGTTAATTCTTTAAGACTTTAGTAGCATGGAGACAACTAGATTACTGAAGTATAAGGGCACGGTTTTTCAGTGCTGGGTTAACTCTGAGTTAACCCAGAGTCAACTAACACCGGAATAAATTTAATCCAGAGTTAACTCATGAAGAAACTTTTCAGTTTTTTTTTTCATTCTTGCGAAGGCATATGTAAGAGGAAGGGAGCCCAGAGGGAGTAGCAGAGATCATTCTTTTGGGGTATGGAAATATTTGTCCCTGGTTCTATAAAAAAAAATTATCCAAAAAACCATTTTCTAATAAGTAATGCGAGCAAGTAATAGAAGCAAAAATTAAAGCTATCTGAACGCTTTAATTTTTGCTTCTATTACTTGCTCGCATTACTTATCGCTTTAGATTTAGTAAGACATCTTAGATGATGCCCTGTTTTCATTTGTCAATCGACCATTTAAAACAAAGATTTATCTAATATATCTTAATAAATTTGAAATTTGAAAAACACAAACCCAACTGAAAAAAATAGTTTCCAACGGCCTGCGAAACTTTGCCAATCAAAAAATAGAAGACACAAATAAATCTTACAACAAATGACTAACAAACAAACTTCAGGTTAGACATGCCTGAAGTTTTTTTGTTAGTCATTTCTTCATTAGTCATCTTTTTCGAAAAAAAAAAAAAACAGTTTAGTTACGAGTGTTATGTATAAATCAGAGGATCATGGATATTTCGTTCAATGACATAGGTGGTTAGTAATAGTTTTAGTCACTCTTTACTCCTTTCCTGAATCAGAACTGATGGATCGCTTTTATTAGAATGGTTTCGCAAAATTTAACATTAAATTAGGAACAAGCGGTGCCACCGACTTTAAATGATGATTGAGCTAAAATGTCTACCTCGAAAAAAAAAGACGCATCCTACAAAATGTGGACTATAGGAACCCACTAAACCTGACGAAATTCCACCCAATGCACATTAAAACATATTACAAGGCTAGAATCAACCCTATTAATGCCCCATCCCATCATTAAAATTAATATCACCAAAATGTGGGATTTATGGCAATACCTAAGTAGCCGCGGTGTAGTGGTAATGTGTTCTCCTGTTCAATGGAAGGTTGCGCGTTCCAACCCAGCCAAAATCCATGTAACTTTTATTCAAAAGAAATAATAAAAAGGTGGGTTGTTACACCTAAAAGTATGCACCATCTTGAAATTTCTTCGATTTTAACAAACACAAGAAATAGTGACTCCTCGAAGTTAGTTCGGACACCACCCATGGAGAAAGTCTCCACTACATCCAACATCTTTCCTATCGCTCTCTTTCTTCCCCTCTTCTAACACTCGCACTCTGGTAAAACTTTTAAGGGTATATATTCATAACCCCTTGAGTGTTTGAAAATTATATAAAAAAAATTAAATATTGAAAACAATGTTGTCATAACAGTTTTTAAAAATCTTTTATGGCCCCACAAAAAACAACATTTTTCTCCTGCATAAGGTTTGGGGTAGGGTATACAAATGGTTTTTGTATGAAAACGCCTCCTAAAAGTGGGCGCAGGTTAAAATACTATATACACGAAGAGATTTTTTTCGAATATTTTAAAATTATTCCAAAAAAAAAAGATTTTTTTCACAAAATACTTTTATGGACGAAGTATAGAGATGTTGTTCAGACACTCTTTCAAAGTAACTAAAGCTTTGGCCAAAAACTACGTATTTTGTTCAAAAAGAGTGCGTGACAGTGGGCGGATCTCAAAAATGTGTACACTTGTTCTTCTGGGAGCAACAACAAGCACGTGTACCAAATTTCATTATTCTAGCTCAAAATTTAAGGCCCAATAACGGACGGACAGGCAGACATGGCTAAATCGGCTGAGTTATCGATTCTTAGTTGAACCATATATTTTAAGGTGTATCTAGCTAAATTATTTCTCTATTTTACAAACTATGTATCAAAATGAATGTACCCCTATAGGGTATAAAAATGCGCTTCCGAACTTGCAGCCGTCCATTGCAGATTATTTGATTTGTTGTATGATCAAGACATTTTTCCCGATTTCTGGATAGTTGCTTGAATCCAACTCATTCCCAGAAAAGCTACAGATCCTATCCATACTTTCAAAGGTTATGGAAAAAAACAGTGAACACCGGGATTACCTAGAAAGGAATGGATGAATAAGTGATAGGCAATTTGAGATCCGAAAGAAACGCTTAACTGGAGAATCGAGTACCCAGAAGCTTTTGATCGGGTTGAGCTGCGGGATGGAAAAAGTTCTTAAAGAAAGATCTTTACACACATAACCGCTGGAGAGCCTCAGGGATCAATTCTTTCACTTACTCTATTTCTGTTGCAAATTACTGCTCTTTACTGATAGCACTCTAATAGCGTCTAACAGAAATGAGACGAGCCTATTAGCACTTTTTTTGACACTAGCAGATATGCAAATAAATCAGCTTTCCAAACAAAGACCCAAAACATCCAAAAATTAGTTCAATTTAACTTAAAGACGAAATCCACAGTTACACAAACCGAAATGGTGAATCCGTTCGTGTATACGTGTTTGCGATACGTCAAGAAAAATGGAGGAGCATATATTTTTCTTTTCCAAGGCTTTTTCAATTTCATTTGTTATTCTATCAACCCGGTCAATGCTTTTTTCTAAAGAATTTTTGTTCTATCAGCGGCTGTAAGCGCTTCAAAACGTTTTTATTTAAAAAACAAACCTTCGCACCTTCAAAAAGGTTATATAGGTCCTCCGATTTTTTATCGTTTGTAGGTTTCCGCGGCTTTGGAACCATAAAGACTTGTTGGGACTTTCTGCTGGTGTGGTACAAACAACCGCCTTACCGAACCATTTATAAGGTGGAGTAACTTAATTAAGCCTTTCCTTTGTCGTTCTTTAGTTACATCCTCGGTAGTTAAATAATTTGAATGAGCCTTATATTTTTGAAGATGTTAATAACCTGGGAAAGTTCAGTTAACAAAACCCTATTTATTCGGATATTCTTCGGACTTGTACGTGATCCACCATGTTAATCTCATAAAACGTTGTCATCTAAGCGGTGAAACTTTTTTTCGACAAACTCTGCGAATAGTTCTACATGCTGCGAACAGTTCTACATGCTCTGCGAATAGTTTCTTCTCAAAATACTTTTTTAGTCTGGAGAACGCCACATCCCCTTATATCCAGGTGAGCAAACCCTGTACTGGCTATAATTGGATTTCGTACCACAACAAATTCAATTATTCTAAGTCCGTTGCCAGATGTGTTGTCGTAAAGGGTGTGTTTTCCAACAATACTGCCGAAAGTGTCTTCTCTTGATAACTTTGTGTTATAACTCTTCTTATAACTCTTTAACATCGCACTTAGGTAGTCGCTCATAAGTTTTGTCAAGGAGCTCGTAGAAGCAATCTTTCGCTATATCATGTTTTTTCTCCGTCGGTCGTATCCAATGCGTTCGCTAATGTCTTAATGAGACTTCTTGTCTAAGTCTGGCAGTGGTATAACAAATACCGATCCAATAGTCGCTGTTTCTTCTCACTACAACAAGGTCCGTAGTAGACGTCACAGTTCTTCATGCTCTTTTTGACCTGCCCATCGCATAGTATTTCCTGGATAGCAGTAATGTATGCTTTGTAGCAGCTTAGGGCCTCCGCTGGTTGTTCGTCTGCCCCTCTCCATGTTAATGGTTTCAAATTCCGGGTGTAGATACGAACGTTGTTGTCATTTTTTAAAAACCAGTCCTTTCTGAGGCTATTGCTTCGTATAAGATTTTTTTTTCTCGTGAGTGGATAGTTAGTTCAACGCATAACCCCCAACCTATAGGGCCAGCTCCAATTTAAAAGATATCTACAACTAGGACACGAGGCCATCAGTATCCACTACGAGGTTGAATGCTGCCACCATCTCTGTTCAAGGGACCTGACTAATCCGTGAGATTTCTTGATAACCTGGTGTCCGAATATGTCGACGCAGCTCATATCTACATCCTAACTGGGATTGTTGACTCCATCTTGGGCGTTCTTTCGCTGCCGCCAACGCCAACCACATTTTTCAGTTAACGAATAAAAAAAATCCATTTATCGAAATCTTAAAGCTGGTTATTCTTAGGAATTCTTTTTTCATATCAAGCAATCACTTACAGACAAGCATTACCGTCGAGTAATCTGATAAGAGGTCAAAACTTTCCTCGATTTTTACAAAGTTTTTATCGCCCCCTTTTGCTATGAAAAACCCAGTAGGATGTCATTTTTTCTGTATCCGTAGGCCAGTATTTCGGCTTACGCGTCGAGAAAAAGTCGACATCAGATTCCAAACCGGCTTCGTCGAGTACTTTTGCTTTTGGTAGAAAAAATGCTTGAGCCCCAAAAGGTTTTGTCCTTGCAGCCTCACCAAAAAAAAAAAAAAAACGCCGACAGAATCGTCAGACCCACTTTTTCAGACTCTTCCATCATCGTTATGGTTATGTTGGGTTTGATTGAAATCTTGAGTTTAAAATTTTACATGAAACCAATACTTGACCTGTTATGGAGTTAAGATTCAACTAACGTTCGCATTATTTTAGGCTGCTATTCCGAAGTAAACGAAGGCAACACTTTGACTCCACTTGGTGTTGTTAGTTGAATTTCTGTGTTGCAACAACCACAACTCGCTAGTATATCTGCTAGTCCATCGGCACGGTTGTAATGGAAGCACCCAGCTGGCCCCCCATCCCCATCATCATGAACGACTAACACTGTTTGTTGCCGGTTTCGGCGGCATGACTCATTTGGAAAATCTGTCCAAATCGATAAATCCAACTTGGGCGCACCACTATGACTCGTCGTCGTCGTCGTTGGTTGCTGTTGGCTTTGGAAATGAAACGGTGGGGGGGTTCCTGTTGGTAGTTGGGTACTTATCTGCACACAAAACAATGCATACTACCTATATACCTCTGTACAGTGTGGATGGTAATGTGGTTGCAGCACCAATGCGGGTCGCAAAAGGATGGTTAACGAAACAAACAATAAGAACGACAACGACGACGAAGACTTTGAATCCTCCTAAAGTTAACCATCGCTTCGTCAACCATTCCCTGTGTGCTCTGGATGCGGGCGTTTAAATTGCTAGTTAGGTTAAATGCTGCGGAGGCATTAAGTGAGTCCTACTCCCGGTTCATATTTGGCGTTCTATGTGTAGGTGCACCCACTGCTTTATTTATGTAGAGCCCACTGTAAGCGTGCCCAAGAAGCCAAGTCACCAAGTCGCCGTACCGAAAGAAAGTATGAATGCCTATCCGTAGATTTCGAAATTTCACCGTTTCTCGTTCGATTATCGATTTTTTTTCCTTCATTTTCTCTCGCTCTGTTGGATTTTCTTGTTTCTTGAGTATGCCGAGGAATAAGCAACAGTTGGAGGAGAAATTTTCCATTTAATTATTGACTCGAGTTTCACGCGCGTATTACCCGGTGTATACCACCACTAAGCATGTGGCACATTCCCAGAAATTGTTGTTCGAGCGTCACCATGATGTCATCCTTCGCCGGAAAGTGTATGCGTAGAGAGCACATGGTAACGTGGCAACTCCATGTGACTCCATGCCTTTATGTTACGTCCAGGCTGAGTGAAGTCCCCTTCTCTCGATATGGGGGTGGATATAACGTTTCTGTCACACATTACCTCTAAATTGACGTACTTGTTGCGAGAGAGTGGCTTCGTTGCGAGCAGCCATCTTAAATCATATGTGGGTCGTATCTCTGTTGTTTGTGGGGGTGTAAGGACAGACTGTCGTCCTCCGTCATGTGCGCCTAACACGTGTGTCCTTTCAAAGGCTCACGCTGAGTGTGTGCGCCTCGCATTTCGTTGCGTGCGTAATGTATCTTTAAATTTTTAAGGTTTCCATGTGACTTTCAATTATATTCATGTTCCGTTTTCTCTCTTCTCCTTTCAGGTAATGACAGGCAACAATTAATCTGAATGACGTTCGTTTTCCATTTGATTCGGTTGGGTAAGAATCGATTTTTTTTTGTTTTATATGACAGAAGAGGAGATGCCTGTTTATTTGTGTTACGTTGGTTTCATTTCGATGAACCATAAAATATTGTAGAGGATATCCGGAAGGGGTGACACCACCACACCACGCCTAGTCTAGATAAGGAGAAATTGTGGAAAGTTATTACATTTCAGCTGACGGAAACAATTAATATAAATTGCACACAAACATCTTATTAATGATTTTATTGGAAATGGTGATGGCTAACAACATGCCCCCGAATGGAATGTATTTTTAGATACAGATATGAAGTTGGTTACAAACAGCTTATAGGATGGCTGTTTTAGGCGCCTTAACAGAATGTAAACATCATTAGGTGACGCCTACAGGCTCTCTACAGGGTTTCTATTATGTTGATGGAGTTTTAAATTTGATTTCCTGGCTTGATTTGCGGATCTGTTAATGGGTTCTACTTCTGTGAAGGAGTAGTTTGGTTTTTGTGGTAGACGTTGTGGTTGCTTTGTTGTATGTCTAAGTAGATTCATCTTTGAAGACCATATACAGTCGCCTCCGTCTTAGTTGTCACGGGATTCAAAATTAGTTCCAGTTTGAGGTAAAAATTTGAGTTAGAAGTATTAACAGTTTAAGGTACTTTTTGCTTAAAAAAAAATCCGGTATTTCAATCTTAATTTTTTCGGCTCCGTTTTCTTCTTCTTCGCCTACACTATTATCACCGCCGAAACGAAATTCTGAATAAGCCACTGAAATGCTAGTACCCTGCGGATGATTCTATTGTGAATGGTTAAGATGAGCCATACACTGTAGTCTGTGTGAGATCTTGTCGTGGTAAAACAAAGGGTGTCCCATAATTAATGCAAAATTTTAATTTTGCGCACTTTGATAGTACTGTGTTGCCAGCGGAAAAAATGTGAAAAATGTGACAGCTGACAGTTCGGGGTTAATAAAAATAAGGCGGTATATGGAAGAACAACGTATTTCCTTGTTGAGCAATATTTGAAAAATAATGAAGGTTTGTCAGCCACAGTCCGCAATTTTGGTACAAAATATGGCCGTCATAGTGATTTAAAACCATCAACTTTGAAGAAAATAGTTGACAAATTCAGTAAGACTGGATGAATCTTTTACACTCTAAGTGTCCTGTCGCAAATCATGCAACGGAAAACATCGAAGCAGTTCGAGAGAGTATAACTGGCAGTCCAGGAACATCAATTCGACCCCGTGGTCAAGAATTGGACATTTCGAAAAGCTCTGTACAGCAGATTCTCACGAAAGACTTGAAACTTCATGCTTACATAGTTCAATTGACTCAAGAACTGAAGACTACTGTCCATGCAGCACGAAGAAAGTTCATTAAATGGATTTTGGAATAACAACAAGTGGATGCTGACTTTCACAACAAAATCATCTTCAGCTCATCAAAATGATCTCGTTAGTCTTCAAAATTGTAACATTTGGGGTTCAAAAAAAAAAAAACCCAAAAGTAATTGTTGAGATAAAAATGCATCCACAACGCGTGAATGTTTTGTGCTGATTATGGGCTTAGAGGCATTATCGGAGCATTCTTCTTTGAAAATGCGGCTGTTCAGGCAGTAAGAATTAGTGGTGTTCGTGATCGTGGCATGGTCACCCAGTTTTCAGTAACTAAATTACAAGATCTTGATGTGACCAACATGTGGTTTCAACAAGATGGTGCCACATCTCATACAGCCAGCAAAACAATTCAATTACTGCATAAGACATTTCCTAATCGTGCAATCGATCGTCTGCGATCAGAATTGGCCATCCAGATCCTGCGATTTATCGCCATTTGAATTTTTACTTTTTTTTTGAGTCGAAGGTATATGCAAACTAGCCCAAGACCACCGACGCATTGAAAGATGAAATTGAAGGTCTTTTAATGAAATTCAGCCAAAATTATACGAAACGATCATAGAAAATTTCAGAAAAGAGTGCCTACTTGCCAGCAAAGTTGTGGAGCACATTTATCCGATGTGCTATTCCATACATAAACTAAATCTGCATATTCTATGAATCAAACAGGCAGTTTAGGCTTTCGTATTAAAAATCCGTATTTTCCATCAAAATTACATTTTGCGTGAATGATAAAACACCCTAAAGAATTGACCGGTTTGATAAGATCGACTTAGATGTAGCCTTTGCAACCGACCAACTCATTGTCGCACCCTGAACTGAACATCAACGAGCCGGCAATTCTCAAAAATTACCTTCCCGTCGACGTCAAGCATGTGGAGAAATCGGACCACGAAACCCCCTTTTGACGGCTCAGAGAAAAGAGGAATTTTGCGCGCTCTTTGTTTTTTTTTAAGGTGTTAGATATCTCACCAAGAGATGTTCGTCTTCAGGATGCTGTTTCAGTCGTCAACACGGACTTACCCTTTGTCACAACAATTCGGCTAGTGACAGGAAATTACGCTCTAAAGCCTGCGGATAGGTTTTGTCAGGCTCTCTTGTCGATTTATCTTCTTAATTTTTTAAGAGAATCTGACAAAAAGTGTAGGTAACTCTAGTTTTGTATTTCGACTTCAGAACTGTTGTAGTGGCACAAGATACCGAAATCTGCTTGGCTTGCATCTTTTCCCCCTTCTTAACATGCGGGCTAGGATGCATTAGGCTGACCTGATTGTATGCTTGGATTTAGTAGGTTTTATTGTTCTGGTAGTGGTCTTCTTGCTATTAGCAGAGATACCAGGCCTGCATCTCGCTTATATGACATTGAAGAACAGACAGTAATGGCATCTAACTTCATAAGGCCGAGTAGATGCTTCTCCGATTTCAGAACGGAATCAATAGCACTGATGTCACTGTAAGAGTCAGCTGTTTTGTTTTTTTTAAGGTCCTCCTTCAAGTTTTGTTTTGGTTTAGTTTTGTTGTAAGGTATTCTGAACCCACGTGTAGCTAAGCCGCCCAGAGTCCTGCAGTAAAATTAAAAAAAGGGAAAAGAAAAAACGTTTGGCTCACTATTCAGAACATACAAACTTCATGGCTATTCTAGACCCCTTTTTAACTCTTGGTGGCAGCAGATGAGAGCGGCGGTAATGGTTTCTTTCTTTTCCCAGACGGCAGAGAGAATTCTGAAGGAGGATTTACGCTGGCGTCTACAGACCATGTTATAGACAAAATGGACAGAATTAATTGCTCCGATATATTCGAACAAGAGGTCATCTACATGGTGGGCCAAAAGAAGTCATTCGATGTTGTTTGGCCTTCAGAATATCGGTTGTGGCTTGAGCGGTGTTGCTCCGCTCCGTCCTGTTTGAACTACATCTCCTCCAGTCCTAATTCGTCCACTGTAGTCGTTTGACCGGGGCGTTCTCGAAAAAAAGGTGTAATTGCTCCTCGTGCATTACTCGTGGATTTTCGGTGCCCCAGAAGCGATAATTTTGCTTGTACCCGAACAATCGTCCACTTCGATTATTGCGCGTTCTTGGGGAGTGTATCGCTCCATGGCTTGTTCACTTGTATTCTACATCTGTCTAGTCCACAAATGTCAAAACAGATTTGACATTGGTGGCTATTTGAAAAAATTTCTTTTGGCCCACCTTGTAGAAATTTCATGACTAAGGCAGGCCTCTTGTCCAGATGGTCCAACCACCATCCAAATTGACTAAGTAATCATGGATGCGAGGCAGGAATCATTCATCTTACATGCATACACATGTGCAAACGCCAAATTCAGAGCTCGACTGTCCAACTAGAAGAAAACCCGAATAGTACAGAAAAAGAGGCTTTCCCTTGGTCGCCTTGGTCTATCTAGGTTTCTTGTCTACAGAGAACTACTGAGTGGGAGACATCTGACTGTGACCCCACCATCCACCAATACCATTCCTTAAGATGTTTCGGTAGAACTTCGCAAAAAGTTATTCCGAAGCAATGCATGAATAGAGTTAAGGGTTAAAAGATCGGTAAAATGGTGAAAAGATCGGGCAAAAGTGAAAAGATCGGGGCAAAGGTGAAAAGATGGGGAGCCTACCGGAAAAAAGTCAACAAGATTCAAGTACTTCGTTGTACTGACTGTACTTGCATGTTCCAGAGTACAGCCTAGTGGATAGCATGTAAGAATGCCGTCCAAGAGAACGCGAGATCGAGTTCCAGTAAGATAAACGTTCAAAAATTATAAAATATTTTCGGAAAGACTCTTTGCGAACCCTGTAATTTGCTTTTGTAAAGTCTTTAACAGCAAACAACGTTTTTTTTATAAGGGTTTTTAGAAGTATTTAAAGAAGTCTTATAGAAGTAAATAGCTTCCTAAAAGTGAGCAAAATGTTTTTCCATAGGAATTCTTACAGGTAATCTTGCTGGGAGGGAAATAGCTTCAATAGTGCTTTATCGAAGCGAAATTGTTAGTTTATGAGATAGTTAGTCCTAAATCAACAAAGTGCAGCGATTTGGTCAATTGATTGTTGTTACCTAAGAAACGCTGTAGTAAATATCGATATATAGAAGATTGAAATCTAGGTATTTTCGGGGATGTACCTGTAGTGCCGGCGTGACGCGATACATTGATTGCACAAGCATTACATCCACTCGCTTTAATTGGTACGTCTGGTCTTCGTCGGTTTCTAGAGATGCGTTTAGTCATAGGGTCTATGTTTTGACGAGATATCAACACCAATCCGATTAAACACTCGAATATCATTAAATCTTTAGTCGCTGTATCATTGCTATTGCATTTAAAACTGTATTTCAAAAGCGTTCCTCTTAAGATAACTTTATACACCGCTATAGATATTCAGTCATAGCATTTGCAACTTTCAAGTGCCTTCTCGATAGATTAAAATGCAGACTTTCCATGTTGAACTTAAACCTGACAAAAAAAAAATTAAAAAAAAAACCAGACCAACCGACCAACACTTATCCTGGGTTCAATTAATTCTCCATAAAATCATCCCATTGCGTATGGAATTTCAAATAAATTGAAGCGAAATTCCCGAAATTTTTGTATTATTTTAAAGTGATTTTGGGTTGATTGCTTTACGAATAATTTCGCCTTAACCGAGATCCAAGTCGATATTTACTTATTGATTTTCGTGTCAAAAGAACGAATCGGAAAAACGCACGTTAAATCCGCCATCCTGTCAAAAGTTTTAACGCCCTTTGTTAATGTCATTACCAATTATCGTAATTGACAAATTGGCCAACAAAAATTTGTTGTAAAAGAATTTCCAATGGCAAAGAACAGACCCACTGTATACACCAAATTGCCACAATCAGGGTGTGGCAGGGACATTGGCATTCCACAAGCATTTTCACGCGATGGACAAATAAGGATATTTGCAAAATATTTCGCCAAAAATAGCAAAACAGATATAAATCACTTTTATCAACTTGTGTCTGAATATTTGCTTATTTTCTTAAGAATTTTTCAGAAAGATAAATCATTTCTGTTCAGTTCAGTGTTCATATAATGACTACTGAAGTGAGATTTCGCTGGCATGCATCTGCAGATACGTTTACGTATTTTTTTGATAATCTTGTGCTAAATTTGTAAACGGTTGAACGACACATTGTTTTTGTATTTGTGGATTCGTTCATTGACCATGTAAAGATTTAACAACGAAATGCGCACTTTTCATGCCATGTTTGCTAAATTTTATTCGGTTCAGGTTGAACGTTTGATGGGCTGTCTTGCGGGGATTTTTTTTGAGAATACTAAGATATATTCCATGAATAGACTTGAACATTGCTGGGGGTAAAATTTTATCGGATATTTAATGATCTTTGCGGTTATCCTCTTCTTTTTAACTTTGAGTCTGATAGCACCGTCGCTTCCTGAAGTTTTGACTTTTGTTTAAATAGTTTTAGAGGGCACACATTTTTGTAGTTTTACATATCAGTAATGCGTAATGTATCTTGAATAGAAATGGGATTAACCAACTCGTGATCGAAGGAAAGACCACCTGATCATATTTTTCAGACAACTGTCTGCAACTGAAGATTTTTTATGCAAGGTGGGCCAATAGAAGTCATCTGATGTTGTTTGGCCTTCAGAATATCTGTTGTGGCTCGCGATATGCGCTTTGCTCCATCCTGTTTGAACCACATGTCCTCCAGTCCCAATTCGTCCAATTGCCGCAAAAAAAAACTCGTTTAATATGGCCCTATAGCGCGCACCGTCCACTGTTGTCGTTTGACCAGCGGCGTTCTCGAAAAAAAAAAATGGCCCGATGACTCCTCCAGCGTGAACAACGCAACATGTAGTAACTTAGAGCGGATGTAATGGCTCCTCGTGCATTACTCGTGGATTTTCAGTGCCCTAGAAGCGATAGTTTTGCTTTTCCACGTACCCGCCGAGATGGAAATGAGCCTCATCGCTCCTTATGATTTTGGTCGAAAAATCGTCCACTTCGATTATTCCGCGTTCTTGGGGAATGTATCGCCCCGGCTTGTTCACTTGTATTCTGCATCTGTCTAGTCCAAATATGTCAAAGCAGATTTGACATTGGCGGCCATTTGCAAAAATAAGAGCATCTTCCAATAGGGTGATCTCTTTTCGCCCACCATTTTTGCCGCTTCCTTCTCTATACTAGCAAACGTGGCTATGACATCACGTTGAGTCCTACCAATGATGTCAATATCCTCGGCGTATGCAAGTAGTTGCACCGATTTTTAAAATACTGTGCCTCTGGTGTTGGCTCGGGAGTTTTGCACAATCCTCTCAAGAATAAATTTGAAAAAGTCACATGGCAGCACATCGCCTTGCCTAAATCCTGTCCCGACCCTGATGTAGCAGCGAGAATTCTCCATCGTCATCCTACACAAACGGATAAGTTTGGGCAATATACCAAATCTAGACATGGCTCTGTATAGTTCGTCTCTATAAATGCTGTCGTATGCGGGTTTGAAATCGATGAATAGGTGGTTGGTATAGATTTGGACTTCGTGGTTTTTTTTTCAGGAGCTGCCGAAGTGTGAAAATTCGATCGGTTGTGGACTTTCCTGGCCTAAAACCACACTGATAAGGGCCGATAACGTTCACATATTATGGCAGATATGATCTTGTAGGCGATGTTGAGGAGACTTATGCCTCTGTAGTTGGCGCAGTTTAGAGGGTCTCCTTTTTGTGGATCGAGCAAACGATGCTGAGGTTCTTCAGGCATACTTTTTTCCGACAAGATTTGGCTTATGTGTTGGTGGATGTTACTTATCAAGTCATCTCCGCCGGCTTTTTAAAGCTCAGCGGGAAGGCAGTCATTTCCGCCAGCCTTATTGAGCTTGAGTTTAGATATTGCTATCCTCACTTCACTCAGGTCGAGTGGTTGGCAATTTTCGCTGTCGTTGCCAATATATTAATCTTACTCAACTATGATACCACTGTCAGATCGATAGACAACTAGGACTAAAATTTATCGGTGAAGATACGGCACATGCGAGTTTTCGACAATACTCTCTCTTACCGAATCAACCAGTACATTGATACGCCTGGGCATTGATAAGCGGCATGTCGACGATCTCGATCTGGACACGATATTTTCGACGAAATGCACGTTTATTAGTTTATTACCCTGCGTTAAGATTGATAGTCGATTTAACGAAGGATTAAACGAAGGATAATTTGTATATTTTGATTTGTGCTTTACCAGAAAACACTAAACTAGACGCCCTTTGAGGTTCACCAATTTTTTCTACTATTTTACATTATGAACGAATTTCTTATTGGGATCAAAACTAACGAAGATAAGCCTTTTCTTCGCTTGTAAAGTTTGCTAAGGTTGAGGATTTCATGCTTTTAATACTCTCCATGGGGACGTGATTGATCGGTAGGCCTCTTAGTTGAGTGCATGTTAACCTTATTCGGATAATGATCAAATAATTGGCTGGCAATCACACTTCTTCAAACGGTTTCTTCCTACTGACTAATCATCACTATATATCCATACCCACAAATGGTTCCTCATCATTCAGTCAAGCACTAATCATGCCGACTACGCAGTTAATGTTCATTGCATCCTCAATCATCAAAACACACATTTTGATTCGATTCGAAACGCCCAACTAATGGAAACTTTCCCATAACGTCAGTTACAACATTTTTTTATGCTTAACATGATTAAAGTGAAAAAAAAAAAATATATATGACCGGAAATAGTGTGCAATAAAAATCAGAAAGGCATCATTTTTTTCGATTGTTTTCCCCCTTTCAAAAAAAATTTTTTTTTTCATAACCTCAGAGGTCATCTTGTAGCATTAATTTTGACCTCCACGTTGTCCTGCTCTCTTGCACAACGATAATGCGAGATGCGATGTGATCGGATCTCTGAAACGTCACCCCATCGCCCGCTGGTTATTTTGCGACTCAGACTCAGATTTATGCGGTTTGTTGGTACTTATGGCGCGCTTAATTTTGTATCTGTATCTACATGCACTTGCGATGTGAAATATCGCAAAATCAACACGGCAAATAAAGTGACACAATTTATTGCGTGTATTTCGATGGTAAATTGTTTGTAAATACGCATCAATGTAGCAACCGAAGTGCGCAGAGATTGTGACGCTGCGCAAACAGTGCTGAATGAATCTTGCGCTGTGCATGAGTGACTTTTATTTTTTGTAATTCAATTAATTTGCAATCTGGGACCTGATTGTTGTCTAGTTATGTGACAAATGTTTCTAATTATAACAAAAAAAAAAACATGTCGTAATAAAGTCGTGCAACATTGTAGAAGTTCTGCTTTGTGATTTTATGGACTTTTTTACACATAACTAGTACTTCCATCTTCCGGAAAAAAATGTTTGATGCAATTTTGTTAGCACATTTTTTGTTTAATACTCTTACCAGGTACTTAAAGAGTCTTATAAGTTTATAGGATGTCGCTTAAAAAGGCTTGTCAGACATCTCTTTCAAATTGATTTAAAAATAGACACACAAATGTTTATTTTTTATGAAACATAATTACATCAGTCGATAAGGTAGTTTTCACAATAATATCATTCAATTTTGTGTATTCAATCTTTACCTCACATCCGACTTGATCTATATTTAGATGTAAGCAAGGGTATCCCAAGGATATCGTCCTAGTGACATAAGAACGTAACTACTTTTTTTTTTACGATTTTGTGTTGGGTATGCCACTACTCTTAAAATATAGAATTTATATATTGTGACAAAAAATTGTACCTCTAAGTGAAGTAGATTCGATGTTAGCACATTACAAAAGTATTCATGAAACTCAAAAAATTAAAAATTTAAAGAAAAATCACAGGACATCGAAAGTTATTATATATTGACAAACGTTCAAAGGTTCAAATTTGCAATTTTAAGAAGCAATTACTTCTATTGGGCTTTTTTTAAGTACTTGTGCCTGTTATATCGGGTTTTTTAAGAGGGACGCTACAATAGTTGAGCGACAGGGACAGCAAACGACGCCATATTTCTTGCCGCTCTTTTGACATATCTCTTCAGTAGAATTTGCCATTTCATGATGGAAAGATATACGATCCAACAACGAGTCGAAATTATTAAAATTTACAACCGAAATTCGAAGTCAGTCGCCTCAACGTTAAGAGCGCTACGTCCAATTTATGGTCGTCATAATCGTCCTAGCAGATCAACAATTGAGCGTCTAGTGGAAAAATTTGAATCCACAGGCACAGTACAAAATGTTCCCGTACCAGTGAGACAATGAAGTGCCCGTAGTGCCGAGAATGTTACTGCCGCTGAAGCTTCTGTTGAAGAAAGCCCAAATGTGTCTTTCGCACGTCGTTCTCAAGCGTTGCCCGAATTTTGCGAAAAGATCTTGGCCTTCCTCCTCACAAGATTAAATTGACGCAAGAACTGAAGCCGCTTGACCACCAGAAGCGTCGTATGTTCGTTAATTTGACTGAGCAACAACTTGAAAATGATTCGGATTTTCATCGAAAAATCATCTTCAGCGATGAGGCTCATTTCTGGCTTAATGGCTTCGTCAATAAACATAATATGCGGTGTTGGTCAGGCAACAATCCACACGTACTCCATGAGCGATCATTGCATCCCAAAAAATTACGGTTTGGTGTGGTTTATGTGCCGGCGGCGTCATTGGGCCGTACTTCTTCCGTAATGATCAAGACCGGCACGTTACTGTGAATGGAAATCGCTACCGTTCAATGATAGCCGAATATTTTTGGCCCAATTGGATGATATGGACTTGGAGGACATGTGGTTCCAACAGGACGGACAATCAATTTATTGGAAACCAAGTTTGGAGAACGTGTTATCTCATGAAATGGTCCAGTCGCTTGGCCGCCTCGTTCGTGCGATTTGACGCCGTTAGACTATTTCCTGTGGGGCTACTTCAAGTCTATGGTGTATGCCAACAAGCCAGCGACGTTTGATGAACTTCCTACGAATATCGAACGTGAAATTGCAGCAGTATCGGCCGATTTATGCTTGAAAACCGTCGAAAATTGGGTTCAGCGTCTGCAAGCGTGTCCGTGGTGGCCATACAAAAGAAATCGAGTTTCATACATAATGGCAACAAACGTTCTTTTACAAGAATAAAAAATTTCATTGATTTTTTTTTGTTTTATTCAAAAAAAAACTTTTGTAGCGATCTTATTGAAAAACCCTTTGTAACTTTTGTAGGTAAATCTACTGCGATTTATAGAAGTTGTGTTGAAGTTAACAGGGATGTGTGTACATGTGAAATTTGTATCGAAGTTTTCTTGGAGCTTCCGCCGATATAATATAACTAGAAGCATGATGTGTTTAGAGCTTCAGACGAAAAGCTTAGAGCAGTTGTGACTTCGTAATTTTTTTATGCGATAAACAACCACCAAGAAGGTCAGGATTCGATTCGCAGTCATGATTTTGTTTATATTTTTTCCATGCAAAAACATTCAATCATCCATTCCATATAACTGCATCGCATTCATTATACAAGTGACACATTTCAAATTTCTCGTGAATATTTTACTGATTGCAATAATAACGCCTACACGATTTATAACTATAAAAAATGAGTGTGTGGTGTGCAAATTATAGAATCAGAAAGCACGTTTCTTAGGCTATCAACTCATATTTTTGCAGAACAAGTTGCAAGTGCTTTTTTATTGCTACCTCTGTTTCATATTACGGAGAACAGCCTAGTGGATGGCATGATAGAATGACGTGCAAGATACCCGAGTTAGGATCGTAGTAAGAATCCAATAACCAACCATAAATAACAATTTTTCACAGTAAAGTTGTTGTAAGCAATTATTTAATTTTGGTGGGGCAAAATGTCCCATTTATTTGGCTTAATACAAGCTAGAAAAAAAAATACAATACAATACTTACAATACTAGAACTAAAAACTAAGACTTATAACTAGGAGTAAACGCTAGGGTTTATGTAGAAGGAGGCTAAGTTTAATGGAGGATGAGCTACGGTTGAAATCAAAAATGGAAATGTTTGAGTTTACTTTCCGTAGCATACGGGAAATTGGTTCGTTGGAGCCGTAGGACGTGTGCGGTGGGTTGGCAGATAGAAGAGACGGGGGTGTCTTAAATTACGAGGGTTAGTATTAAAGAAGATGGAGCTGTAAAGAGACGGGCAATCGATAGAGCCTGAGAGGAGGCGATGAATGAAGAGAATGTCTGCAGCATCTCTCCGGTCCTCAAGGCTATTCAGGTTAATGAGTTTGAGGCGATCATGATAGGGAGGCAGCAATTGATATAAAATATTAAATAAATAAAATATGGATAGTTGAATGAAGTACAGATTTTTTTTTATTATCTTTATATTTTAGTTTCGGTAAGGCTTCGGTAAAGAAGTCGTATAGAAGTCAGGTAGAATGTGTCAAATGTTTTTTTATAAGGCTTCATACAGTTAATATATCTGCAAAGGTTATAGTTTCGATAGTGCTTTACCAAACCGAAATTGTTAGTTAGATAACCTTTGTCTCTAACAGCCGTATTTATTAGATCTCTTTAGGCGGTGTCTCAGAGGTTGCCTAGTTAGGCATGCCTAAATATTTATGTTGCTTCTAGGCAACGTTGCATAAATTTCTTAACTATAATCAATTTATCGCCTAACTAGTTGAAGGTAATCTCAACAAAAGTAGCAGAATTTACAAACGGAAATTCTTGTAAATACTTTCTGTCGTTTTTTCGTCGTGTTGTTGCGTTTCTGTTTTTTTATTTCATTTGTTATTATTATGTAGGAACAAAAAATAAAAAAATGATCTATAATACATTTTTAGTTTAGCACATCTAAATGAATACTCTGCGGGATAAATTTAACAATTTAATTGCAGTATTTTGCAATTGGTTTGACGATTCAACATAGTAAAAATAATGTTGGAGCAACATAACCCTCATCCCCGAGCAAACGCCGGCTGGACCTCCTTCTTTTGGGATTATGACATGCGCGCAGTCTATTTTAAAAACATCCTACATACATCCTACATCCTACATCCAACATATTTGCTCAGACGTTTTTGTTAGCATGCATGAATTGTGGCTTCTTCAAGTCGAATGCCTTTGCAACTCTCTGATAAATAACAGACAGCCTAAAGCCATGAATGTCAGCTCCATCGTCTTGCTTCTAAAAGAGTTTATTGTCATTTAAACAAATATGTATACTGTTATATTATGGTAATTTAATTTACCCCGTTTCGCTCCCAATTTCTTATAGCAGCCATTACTTGAATATCAGCTGAAATGTGACCACCTCTGTTTGATCCTTCAAGATCGGATCTCACAAGATTGATTAACTTAACCATATTGGATTTAGAAAACCCATACTTCAGCACCCATACTTCAGCACAAAATATTTTTCTTCAAGTTCCATTAGACTAAATCTTGTTTTGCAAATTTTTGGTCTCTTCTACTTGTTGGCATGTATGGATTTATATAAAATGTAGCTTGAGTCCATTTTTATTAAATAAGTTTAACTTGAAAATCACCACAAAAAATCTCAAAATAAATCTCCAAATTGAAATTCTCATATACGTCAAAATGAAAATAAAATAAAATTTCGTTAGGCGGACTCTAGGCCTAAAGTTAGGCAACCTTTAAAATGCTTTTGTAGATACGGCTGTTAGTCACTGCTCGCAGTTTGCCGGTTCTTCACAAAGATGCTTTCTTTTGCATACGGATACAACCTCACCAATTGCTTGGATTTAAACTTTTTATAAACGTAAAACGAGCCCATTTCGATAGGCTTGAATTTTAGCACCAATGCCATTTTTGGTGATCATAAACTTTACTTACGTAGCACGGAAGTACACGAATACCATTGGCAGTGTATCTTACCTCAAACGCAGACAATGTCAAATTATCTGCGCTCAAAGAGATGCGGATCATAGAGTGGAGCTGTGCATAATTGCTTAATGGCTTAACTTTGTGTCGGAAAGTAGAACTGGGATGACCAGGGTCTGTCTCCACGGTATATTGTGCCGGGGCATTATTTCGAAATTGTCTTCAAAGTCCATGGATAGAGTTCAAAGGAGAGACCTTCGAAACAAGTTTTTTTTTGCAGATTTTATAACATCATGAAAGCAAACAATTTTTTCTGACATTGCAGCCCATACGCTCACCTTAGGCGAGTGATTGTGAAGCTTGCGTTTCGGATTTATTGCATTCCAGTAGCAAAAGTTCTGCTTATAATTATTCATTAAGATGAAAATATGCGAAGCTAATTTAAGATGAAAATAAATAAGTGAAGCCTTTTTTAAGCTGAAAATAATTTTATTTTTATTTTAAGCTGCAAATAAGCTTCATCGGAAAATAAGTTATGGGTAAACGATATTTTTAAGAGACGAACTATAAATAAAATCTAGTTTTGGTTTACCACACAAACACGTCGTCTGTGCAGAATGACGATTGAGTATCCTCGATACTGCCTCTGGGTAATCGACGACTTCATTAAAACATTCGATACCAACAACGGATTTTAGCAAAATTATGCACTATCATGTGACAACATTTAGCCGAGGTAACAAAAAGTTTCAAAACTCCAGGTGGCAATTCAGTTGCACTGGAAAATCCACTGGCTCTCCAGATACTGGGGAGAGTCAATTATTGCAATTATGTAACTTTTCTCAAAAAGTCCAAGGGTAACGAGATCACCTACGTCTGTAACTCAAGAAAATATATCTATGAGTCTCCGGGAGCTCGACAACCCCAGAAGCTTCGGCTCAAGAAAAACGAGACTCAGTGAAAAAGAAAAGTCTTAAGGACGAGAACAACATTCTTATAACCAGACTTGATAATGTCAAACTGCTCTGCGAAGAGCTTCGTATAAAAATTTACGACGTCAACCCTCTGACAGACCAGCCTGTTGCTAAAATTCTTGTACCAATTGAATTTTATCGAGCTGTAGCTTTGCCCAAAGTACATAACACCGCTGACCTATGCACATTTGAAGCGCTTGTGCGCTTACGAATGAAGGTTTAGATTGTCAGAAACAGATTGATTAACAATCTCCACGTTTTTTACCGTTCGTAATGAACTTGGCGGCTAGATTTTGGTTTTTTTTTTATATAGTTTTTTTGGGTCTTCTTAAACTTTTAAACCTTTTTTTTGAATGAGGGGTATGCGCTTCACTTAAGTGGCAAAAACTTCGATTATTGCTGAACCTTCTACATCTTACATGAATGAGAGGTACGCGTTTCACTTAAGTGGCATAAATTTTGATTACTGCTGAACCTTCTACGCGTTACAGTCGTTAAATCACCGTTTTTTTTTTCTTCAATTTTTGCATGAATAACACACTGTCCGCTCTCTAGAAACCCTTCATTTCCTAGACAGAATTTCCTAGAACTACGCATCTTATTAGCATGTTCCGCGCTTCTAGGTTTCATTGCGAAACAAATATGAAAATTCTTTCGAGAAACCTTGTATATGGGCACTATAACTCCTAGCATGTGCTACAGAGCATTGACAAAAGATATCACCTTTACAGGCATACATTCGAACTATCATATTCAGGAGTACACCGCTTTTATTATTGTTTTGTTTCTTTGAGTTTGATTTGTTGGTTAAGATTAAGCGTGGAACCTTCCAGTCAACAGCTGAAGACATTTTTATCTCTCCCCAATCAAAGGCTCTGAAACATACACACAATGATGATCTCCACAGACTTTCTACGAAAGCAAATCTGCTATTTTCTGATGGACAAGATTTTTACTAAGAAACAATCCAAAAGCAAACAAACGGAACTAAATGGACAAAAACCAAATCCATCAGGAATTTATCTGCCAGTACGTACTAATAACGCCTCTTACAAGTAACCTTGAAAAAGACCAACTTCTTCAGCTTTCACCATCGATTTCTAATCAAATATGAGACGAATATTGCCTGGGTAAAGGGAAATTTTAATTGAATTCTCCTGAATTTTTTGTAACGTATTCGGCACTGTGTCCCAAATCAATTATTTGCTTTCCATCACTTCCAAAACAATTTAGTTCACTTCGGAGTCACAAAAAGCCAACAAACATCCATGGAGCTTCACAAACGAAAATATGAAACCAATCGTTAAAACTGTTAACTTTAGGTTTTCTTACCCCCCAGAGAAGCCAAATCTTCCGTGAGTCACGTGAAAACTTTCCCCCATGCCACACTTCAGGGTAACAAATTCCAATTTGTTTATAGCAAGACTGCCGGTGAATTGTGCACCCGCAACACGACTTAAATCCATAAATAAGTCATAACTAAATTTTGGCAGCATATTCCTGCCCACTTTCTCGGAATTTCCGTCGAGCTAGAAAAACCCCATCGAGAACCCTGACATCACTGCAAATGAGTTCAGCTACACCGAATACTTACGCCCCGGCAATTCCAAACAACAATTACACAATCTGAAAAGGGTTTACTGCCGTCCTGCCTCTCAGGTTCTTTACATTTTTTTTTATAGGAAATTCTCTGCTGCAGTTGTAATTAAGGGCAAAACCCTTAGCTACACGGAAATGCACAATCTCTGTACCATACAGAGCAGAGGACAGAGCCGAGGAACGATGAAGACGGAAAAGCGCAAAAAAAGGGTCACACAAATTACTCTGCCAAAGAGAATAGGAAGTAGCTGCACTGTTTCATGGCTTACATCAGTATGGAGGGCATTTTTGCCCGGCATATTGTTTTCGTCCCCCACACGGAACTGGATTAGAAAGCTTGAGGAACGAGGTGAGGTATTCAAGTGGAAGCAAGAACTTTGTCGACGATGACAACGACCGCACATTAGAATATATCATCTGAGTCTCCCCTCTCTCTCTCTCTGTGTGTCTTCGTATCCGATGTAGATTAATAAACAACAGATCCATTTGATGTGCAACCATTATCCGTATCTGTATCTATAGAATTGCAAACAAATTGTGTATACAGATACACCCATCGTGTGTATTCCAAAATGTGATTTTGTGTTTGCCATCTAAATGGATTGATAAATATTTTGTCGTTTTTGGTGGCGGTGAATTCTCTCACAAGTTGACAGAGGATTTTTGTCGTCGTTGCTGTCAGAAGTTATCAACGACATTTTCTTTTTGATATTCGGTTTCTATGTCAATCAACGCAAACTACGCCGGCGAATTTAATTCGTCAACAAAAATGCGAAAAAAAAAATAATCGAGTAAAACGAGTGCAAGGGGAACACGATTTTTCAGTTACTAAGCTAACCCGTGATACGTGTTGGGCTTGTTAATTCTCGACTCTTATCGGGCTTTAATTGCATTCATGGAACACATTCCATATATGTAGTCGAATGGCGCGCGTTAGATAGGCAGACACAGATACGGCAGCTGTAGTCGTATGCATAAATAAAATTAAATAATTGAATTGCTAACTTGTTTTGAGCTTGAAGCTCTCTGGTTTTAGGGGAGACCCTGATGAGGTTACGTTTTGTTTTCGAAATGTACGAACGCGCTCGCGCTCGCTGAAATTCTAGACACGAAGAGCCAACGCTGGTCAATGTTGTTTGACAAAAGCTTAGTTGACACTTGTTAATCGCTTGAGGGGGTTTAATTGAATTTTCATAAAAAAACTCAAGTGGGGAGATACTCAGAGTCGGACTCATCTATCATTTTGGGAGTTTCGGCAAAAATATTTACATTTTGATGGCTCAGGGTCACCCTATCTATAGGTGCTATAACTTTTGCAATTGATGGCAATTGCCAGTTTTTATGTTTGTGAGATAAACAGATACAGAATAAACGTCGAAAAGCCATGGAACGCTATGATTCTCAAGATCGCGAAGTAAAAATTATATACAAAGCAAAAACGGCCTAGGTTTTAAATATGTTTTGAGTTTTGCCCAGAAAAACTCAAGCAAACAATTGAACGAATTTCCAGAAGACTTGTTTCCACAAAACGCAATCTACAACAATTCAAGGGCAGAGTCGAATAAACATCTGCAAGCATCCTCTCAGGGCACTTCTGAAGCGTTATAAGTTCTCCTCACAAGAGAAAGGCATATAGAAAAAGGGAAAAAACATATGAGAGGGCTACAGTTCGATGTGATGATCCCTTAAAGGAATGTCCACAAAGATAAGGGCAACTTAAAACCGAATGGGAATGAAATAAAGAAAATTACCTTGTCAACACATCTTGTTCCGATGGAATATAAATCTTTTTTGGTTCGACAAAAAACGACGTTTTTCTATGGCATAAGCTATGGGGTAGGTTGTCCAAATTTGTTTTTGTAAGAAAATGGCTTAAAAAGTGGGCGTGAGTAAAATAATCTAAAGACGAAATGTTTATTATGAAGGTATTAACAGCGAAATTTTTTTCGAAATTCTTTAAAATTTTCCCGAAAAATTTTTTTTTTGGATAAAAAAAATTAACGTTCCAAAAAGTGGACGGTGGGGGAAAAGTTTGTATAAACGAAATATAGATATTTAGATAGTCTAAATATATTGTTAAGACAATTTTTCAAAATCCCCTAACGTTTGGCCAAAAACAACGTTTTTCTAAAAAGTGGGCGTGGTAGTGGGCGGATTTTTAAATTTGTTTATACTTATTCTGAAGGCACGGCAAAGGATGCTATGTCCCGAATTTCAATATCCAAGGTCAAAATTTAACGCCCAAAAATCGCTGACGAACAGACAGAAGGACGGAAAACGGTGGAATGGACAGACATGGCTAAATCGACTCAGCTAGCTATTCTTAGTCGATCCATATACCATGAGGTATATCTAGCTCAATTATTTCTCTATGTTACAAACTGTGTACCAAAACTGTTATACACCTATGGGACAGGGTACAAAAAAAAACTTGTAAGAAGGCTGTAATTCGTTGTGCGAGTCCACAAAAACTTTGTATGGATGAAGTATAGAAAAGTACAACTGTTTTTACTTAAAACGCCCCCAAAAAGTAGGTGTGACTAAAAGCTTTATATAACTGATTCATATTGAAAGTGACAAGATATTAAAAAAAAATTACCCACAGGTCGTTTGAATGGTTTGAATAAATTTTTCTGAAAAATGGACATAGGAGTGGGCGGATTTTGAAAATTGTTACTCTGCTGGTAGCAATAAGGTGTTTATTAACCAAAAAATTTCATTCTAGCCCTACATTTAAGACCCAAAAACGTTTGACGTACAGACGTTGCTAACTCGACTCAACTAGCGTTTCCAAGCCGATCCATATACCTTACGATAAATCTATCGAAATTATATCTCTATGTTACAAGCTATTTATCCAAACTAATATACCCCTATCGGATAAGGTATAAAAATGCATGTAGTGCCTTACACCTAGGTTCTCTTTTCATTTGTACGTGTAAAGGTAACATTGTTGCAAAAAGAATGAGACCTACACCTAAACGCCAGTTTAAAACGTTAATTCGGAGAAGCTTCTCATTGCAATTGCACAATCTTGGATGCTTGTCAGACTTTCGCAAAAGGGGAGACAGTGTTAGTAGCTGTCACTTTTAAGTCTTAAACCATAGTCGTGTTTATTTTCGGGTGTTCACGTTTAGCAGTCCAACGCACTTACCACTAGGCCATTGCCCAAAAATCGAGGTATAGTCGCGTTCATTTTCGTATGGAATATTTCGTAAGTGAATTTGGCTCAACATGTAATTCCAGCGTGAATGCATTTATCATCCATGATGATGCCCTAAAATAGGATCCACTCAAAGCCACGTCAGCTATCCACAGTATTAAGGGCCGATCAGGTTGTTGGGAAATGGTTTTAAGAGTTCAAATTTTACGTTAGAGTTCATATAATGCGACAACTACGGAGGCGTCTCCTCAACATCGTATACAATATCCTAAGACGATGTTGGGGAGACTTATGCCTCTGTAGTTGGCTCTCCTCAACATCGTCTATAATATCCTAAGACGATGTTGGGGGAGACTTATGCCTCTGTAGTTGGCTCTCCTCAACATCATCTACAATATCCTAAGACTATATGCCTTATGCCTCTGTATTTGGCGCAGTCCAGGGGATCACTTTTTTTGTGGATTATAATGCTCGGTTGGAAGGCCATAATTTCCGGCAGCCAAATTTAGATATTGCTAACCTCACTTATTTTAGTTCGGTGTTATAGTTCTAGTTTTGCTGTTCTCTCCAATATTGAATGGTTCGTTCTGACTGATAGCAGGAGATTGTTCGTCATCGCCGTTTCATAGTCTGCGGAAGTGGTTCTTCCATAACCTCAGCTTCGACTGGGTCTCACCTACGATTTTCGTTATTCATCATGACTGTATTCTGCTCGCGCCTTTTATCCCTGGCCTTGACGTTTGACATTTTGGAAAAACTAGTGAACATCATTCCTAGAGTGCTACCTCTTTAAACTTCGGCCGCGTACTTTTTTGCATGCTCTGCTCTCCTTCTTTGCCAGTAGAACTCAATGGCAGCTCTCGTCTTCACCTGCATCTAAGACTTGTAGGCCTTGTTCTTGACTGCGAGCAACTGCCTTCATTCTTCATCAAACCAAAGATTTCTTGCTGGTTGGCGCAAAGACTTAGCGCTTCAATTGCGGTTTGATGTCATCGTTGCCATTGTTCTTAGGCATTCGATGCTGGTGGTATGATGTTAATCGGGTAGATGTTTGCCCCTCGAAAGGTTCGGACATTCCAAATATGTCTGTCGGAATGTGTTCAGTTTGTAGACCGGCATGTCCGCTTATAAATATCGATGTGAGGAAACCATGTGCTGGCTATAGTTGCATTTCGTTCCACATCGAAGTCAATAAGCTTAAGTCCGTTGTCAGACGTGTTGTCGTATATGCTGCGTTTTCCGACTTTACTGCTAAACATGTTTTCCCTTCCGACCTTTGAGTTAAAATCTCCCTGCACGATTTTAACATCGTAATTCATAAGTCGCTTATAGTTTTTTTCAACGAGCTCATAGAAACAGTCTTTTGCTGTACGATCTCCTTTAGAAGAGCGCTTCTTATTTTGTATCCTTCGATTTAATATAACACGTCGAACAGTGCGCACCGGCTGCAGAGCAAAGTGTTGAAGAGGACCCACCGTGCACAGGAATTAGAGCCTTGTCCATCAAGTTTTTGAAAGATTTTGCGTAAAGATCTTGGCTTACGACCTTACAAGATGCAGCTTGTGCAAGAATTAAAGCCGCGAGACCATGCAATGCGACATGATTTTGGTGTGTGGACCGAAAGTGAGATTGATCTCGATGCTGAACTTTGTTCAGTGATGAGGCACATTTTTGGTTGAATAGCGATATCAACAAGCAAAATTTCCGCATTTGGAGTGAAGAGAATCCACATGAGACCCTTGAGACGCCATTACATCCACAAAGACAGTCTGTTTGGTGTGCTCTATCGGCTGGTGGAGTTATTGGGCCATACTTCTTCCGAAATGATGCTGGAGAGTCATTTACCGTTAATAGAGACCGGTATAGACCCATGATAACCGACTATTTTGTTCCCGAATTGGAGGGCATGAATGTGGATGAGATGTGGTTCCAACAAGACGGCGCTAGATGCCACACAGCGCACGTCACAATCGATTTATTGAATGAAAGATTCAATGAGCGCATAATTTCGCGGAATGGACCTGTCAATTGGCCACCAACATGGTGTGATATGATACCATTGGACTATTTTCTTTGGGAAAATGTGAAGTCGCTCTTCTACGCCAACAACCCAGAAACGTTAGGGGACTTGGAAGCCAACATTCGTGGCGTTATTGCCGACATACCGCCCCAAATGCTCTAAAAGGTGGTTGAAAATTGAACCTTTAGGCTTTATTCAAACCAGCCGCGATGGCCGCATAACGAAATCATATTTGAACATAATGGCATAAAATTATCCTTCCAATAAAGCCTAATCGATGGACATTAAATCGATTTCCTTGTGTGTTTTACTTCAAGTCGAAGTTCTAGACCTCTAAAAAAAAAACACCCTTTATAAAGGTTTGCGAGAATTAAAGTTACCAAGCAACTACAAAACGAAAGGTTCAAATCATGGGGTTAGCTTTTTTTATTGCAACCATTAGTGTACATGTCCATTCTTATTCTGTTGTATGATGTCATAACATAAAATTGTCTGGCTAAACTTTTCATATGAATATCTTTAGTAAAACAATTTTTTTTCACATTGTATCCTAATTTTGCTCATTTTTGTCACGAATAAAAACGAGTAAAAACGAAGATATCTTACAGTGGTATTAATTTGAAAAGACAAAATGTTAACCCTTACCCATACAAAGCATGATTTAACGGTGTAGCGTACCAAAGCTAAGTAAGTTACACACCCAAACAAATGGATGTGTAGATTTTTATCACAGATTTTGTGCTCACAGAAAATAATGGCATCCAGCGTTAGGCCAATTAGTGGTCACGAACTAAATCTCATATGCGGCTAAAGGGTCATTTGTTTGCCTTAACTAAGTAAAATTAATGTTTGTCGGTTGACTAAATTGAATTTTGTTAGGGCTATATGTGTCTACACGATAAGTTTGAACATTACTAAACGAGCGTTTTAGGTGTGGAACGTAACTTAGGGTTAACAAACCTTTTTCCATCACATGGAAAGTTTAAAGGAAAAAGAATGCATCAATTTTAGTTTTAAAATAATAAGAAGGAAACGCCCCACGAACATCACTGTTTTACTGAGTTTCGATAGCCAATTAAGCAGATATGAGTTTCTTGTTAATCATAACCTAAAAATAAAACTGCTTATCCGTTATAATATTTGGGTTACGTATTTTGTAATGATTAACGTCCTTAAAAAGAATAACTGGGATGTTTTTTTTTTAAGTTTTAAGAATAACCCTTCCTGATGACTGAACATAAGTTGCTGTTATTATTGTGGTGAAAGATTATGATATCTCTGTTGTTCTCATTTTTAAAAATTTATTTTATTTTTTAATTACATCTCTTATTAAATTTATTTTTATGCACTATATAAGCTTTTGAAGATACATTCTAAATATATGTTTTTTTTTGTTCTTTCAGGTAAATACCGACAAACATTATAAACGGTTGTTATTGGATTACAAATATAGGTAATTCAAAAATTATATAAAAAACATATGAGAAGGCTATAAGGCTGTTTTATACCCTATTCCATCCCATCCTTTAAATTCATATCCCTAAAATGTGGGTTTTATGGCAAAGAAATATTAAAATTGAAATTTTCGGCAACATATACTTCAAACAGTTTATCTAAAACTTGTATGGTTCGACCAAAAACCACGCTCTTCTCCTGCATATTATATGGCGTAGGGTATACAAATGGTTTTTGAATGAAAACGCCTCCAAAAAGTAGGCGTGGGTAAAAATGATATATGGAAGAAAGTTTACATTACCAAAACAATTTATTTTGCATCAAATTTTTTTTTCAAAATTTTTAAAATTTTACCGAAAAAGGTTTTTTTTTACTAAAAACGCCCCCAAAATGTGGGCGTGGCAAAGAAGTTTGTACAGAAAATATATAGACATAAGGATTATCTAGATATCTTGTTCAGACACTTTTTCAACATTTTAAACTGTTTGGCTGTTTATTAGGCTGTTAATTAGGTTTAATTTAAAAGAGGGCGTGGCAGTGGGCGGATTTCAAAAAGTTTTACACTTGTTCGAACAGCACGTACAAGGATCACATGCACAAAATTTCATTATCTTAACTCAAAATTTAAGGCCCAAAAACCGGTTACCTACAGACGGACGGACGGACCTACAGACAGCCAGACATGGCTTAATCGACTCTGAGCGATTCTGAGTCGATCCATATACTTTGAGGTATACCTAGCTAAATTATTTCACTATGTTACAAACTATGTATCAAACCTAATATACCTCTATGGGATAGGGTATAATCATCATGAAGAAACGGCACACTACATTCCCCTTGTATGAATCGTAGATTATCTTACCTTATCTTATTTTTTATAAGACAATATTCAGTACTGTTTTTTGAAGTGAAAATTCTTTGGGCTCGTCGGGGTACATCCCAACCAAAAAGAATAGAACTACATAGAGTACGCATCACAGCTAAAAATCTAGTAGCCGTTTCAGACGCGTTCGGTAAGCGCGAAGGGGAAATTCAGTCAATCGTATGCGTCGGCTATACTATTGTTTGATGCTGGGGTAGCAATGTGAACACTAAGGTATCAATATCAGTACCCCACATACAAACATTTTCATTGTAGGGGATGTTCACTCTATTTAGTTCTGTACTCTTTGATCCCAATTAACTTTAAATGCAATTTCAACACGAAAAGTCATGGGTAGGGAAAAGCTAGCGTGCTGGGCTGGGACAACGGCGTACAAACAACCACAACAAGCAAAAATTTGTTTCAGCAAAAGAAAGTCAGAGCATAAGAACGAGTAAGCATAGAAAATTTAAAGGGTAGATCTAGAAGGGCAATCGCTGACAGAACAAATGTGCGACGAACAACAACTTGTGAAAATTTGTTGCAGAAAAGCGTAAGCATGAGAGGGTTCTCTGTAGTGAATGTAAGGATTTTGCGGTCAAAGTATGATGGTGTACGATAAGGCCTTCTCTTATCGAAGAAACGTCGATGCAGAAAGTTTCACTTTAACCTCGTAGTAATTTAAGCTTTTTGGAATAACGTTTAAAACAATTGCTCATGGCTTAAATATTTTTTTCCTCGAATGTCATCATATTCATTCGAAATCAAGGTCTTCTTTTAAGTAAACCAATCTTTCGAATTATTGGGTGTTTATTGTACGTTTTTGTCGACCAATATGATGTTTTTCTAAAATAACGACGACGTTGGGCGAATTCAGCAAAACAAATTCACCACGCTTGGCTCAAAAAATAGTTTTTATATAAAAAAAATTACCATCCTAGTTCAAAAGCTAAGTTCAATTTTTCGAAAGTTTTGGGGTCAGCTGCTTTGATATATTATATTAACCTGTAATTAGCCCTTATGTATCTTTGACTAGGGGTGCAATGATTCTTCAATATTTGGCAAATATAACCATCCTTAGCTTTTAGCTAATAGTTAGTAAGTTAAGTGGCGCTACAGTCCGGAATGAACCTGGGCCTCAACCATTATGCGTCTCCAATTAGCCCGGTCCTTAGCTAACTGCCTCCGGTTGCGCACTCCATGTTGGTTGAGGTCGGTTCCTACTTGTGCGCTGTGCGCGCCACTTAAGGCGAGGTCTTCCTATACTGCGTCCGACGTCTGGCTGGGAATCGAAGACTCTGCGAGCCGGAGTATTGGTGTCCATTCGTTCTACATGTCCTAGCCATGTCGAACGTCCAATGCGGAGTTTCTTGACCAGAAGCATGTCGCTGTACACCTCGTATAGTTCTTGGTTGAATCTTCTCCATCTTCTCCATAGCCCGTCAACGCAAACGGGACCGAAGATTTTTCGATGAATTTTCCTCTCAAATCGACCAAGGATTTCTTCATCCGCTTTTGAGACGGTCCATGATTCAGTGCCGTAGAGCAGGACTGGGATGATCAGGGTCTTATATAGGATCTCCTTAGTAGTTCGAGTGAGGGCTTTACTACCGAATTGCCTTCTTAGCCCGAAGAAACAGCGGTTGGCAAGAGTAATTCTTTAATTTCTAACGAGATGTTGTTGTCAGAGTTAAAAGCGGACCCGAGATAGACAAAGTCCCGTACTACCTCAAAATTATATCAGTCAATGGTAACGTTCTGTAAAATTCATCGATGCTATGTTGCCTTTCATGTTAAACCCATTTTTGCCGCTTCCTTCTCTTAACTAGCAAACGTGGCTATGACATCACGTTGAGTCCTACCAATGATGTCAATATCGTTGGCGTATGCTAGTAGTTTCACCGATTTTCGGAAAATTGTGCCTCTGGTGTTGACTCGGGAGTTTTGCGCAATCCTCTCAAGAACCAAATTGAAGAAATCACATGACAGCGCATCTCCTTGCCTAAATCCATTTTTGGTATCGAATGTGTCGGTGAGGTTGTTTCCGACCCTGATGGAGCAGCGAGAATTCTCCATCGTCATCCTACACAAACAGACGAGTTTGGTCGGTATACCGAAACTTGACATGGCTCTGTATAGTTCGTCTCTATAAATGCTGTCGTATGCGGCTTTGAAATCAATGAATAGGTGGTTGGTATCGTTTTGGATATCTTGGTTTTTTTTTTCTAGGATCTGCCGAAGTGTGAAAATTTAATCGGTTGTGGACTTTCCCGGCCTAAGCCAAACTGATGTTGGTAAATGCTTTCAGGGTTTCATGTCTTACGATGGATAATAAACAATGAGGCATTTGCTCCTGTAATTTGCGTATTTCTGAGGGTCAAAGGTTTTGTGGTTCATTCAATCCAGAGCTATTCCAAAAAAAATGGTTGATTCAACTTAGATTTTAGAATAAAAACCTTAAGTTCAAATCTTTCACCAGACCCTATCCTCCAAAATGTACCATTTTCTATACGCTTACATTATCTACTGTTATCTGTCATTTCTCATTTTTATTGTCATGTCACATACATTTCACCCGGCTTTCAAGATCATCCTTCAAATAAAGCACACAACCGCTCCCTTTTTCTCTTCACATACCTCTACACGATTATCAAAACGGCCAAGCTCTATTAAATACAAAAACAAAACCAAAGACCGTCGGTCGTCAATACCCAAGTATCAGAGTCAGTCCAATGGCTTTTAGAGCCGACACTATAAATCATTTATTTTGCATGTTACACGAATGACGCACAGCAGGGCTAATTTAAAATATGCAAATAAAGCTGCCACCTAGGTTATGGCATCAACAATGTCTCGTCGTGAATATGTAAATGGTTTTAGATACATTTTTAGATTTATCTTTTTTTCGCGCTGTTCGTTGTTATTGTTAGTTTGTTTTGCTGTGTTTTTCTATTGATTACAGTAATAATGTAACTTTACAAAGAATGTACACACTAAATAGATACAACTTTCTATAAAATTGTATACTTTGTTGTAATTACATGTAAAACTGGTAATTCCAAGACACACACCAACACCCACCCACCTGTGAAATAAAAATGCGAATAAAATTAGAAATACTTGTGTGTGCATAAACAACCCTTGTAGATAGACTTTAATCAGTATTAAGCTCGGTAAAGAAAAAAAAAAATACCGCCCCTGCTGTTCGATGAGGAAAATACGTAAATAAAATTTCACTAATTAAACACAAACACAAAATCCATGTTTACGACAATACTTGCTAGCAAAAGATACAACAGCGGCGCCCAGCTGCGGTGAGTTTCGATTCAAATGTGTATAATCAACTTGATTACTTCTTCTTCTTCTTCTCTTTCAGATTAATCAACTTAAAGCGTATGTTTTATGGGGGATAGTGCTTTTTTCCTTTAAAAAAAAAACGAACTTTTGTTAGGCCAAGTCTGTGCCAATTAACTCGTCGTACACACATGTATCAATTCAATCGAAAGTATCTATAAATCGTGTCTCGCTGATATACCGAGATACATGTATATAGTATGGCTTTGCTAAATGCGCAAAATACACATTTGTATCTGCCAACCTATCTGCTACTAGATACTCGCTAGTTTTTTTATTACAACACTTTGGATTTATGTTGATTTATGACAGCAGATGGTAACAATTTCACTGCAAATATTGTAAACCCTTTTCGGCGAATTTCGGGGCCAAATTGTTTTTTTTTTGTTTTTGGGGAATACTTACGCACTGCTGGTACTCGTACTACGCATATGGAAACTATCTCACGACTTTACTCGTTATTGCGGCTAGAGATCAATTAAAAAACTATTCGGCGGTTGATGGCGGTGGCGGCTGAGTTAGTCAACCAATAATGTAATCCAGCGGGGGCTGGAGAAAGAAAGACAGACTCTCTCTCACTGGTTGATGTGTAACTTAATTCGCTTTCGGTGTAGTTTCACAAGAAAACCTTGGCGTGCTACAACTATTTTTAAAACTCGTGATATTTGTTTTTCTCATTTCAAGTGTTTGTTAGTAAACGACAAGTGTGTGCTAGTAGCGTATTATGAAAAACAACATCATAAGAACAGATTATAGTTACTAGGTGCGTAGTTGGAGTGACTAATCAAGTTGTTTGTGATGATTTATACCATATTAAGGGTGTTTTCCATCAGATGCGTCGAGGTTTATTGCTTGGGATTTTAGCTTCCTGAAATTGGTTCGTATCGTTACTGATTGGGGGCATTACCGCATGTAGTTAGAATGTAATTTTCGGAAAATATAGAGGGAAAGCCTTATGTCTAAATATACAGTAAGCTGTTCATAGACAAAAATCCTTAAATACGAAGTAAACAGCTTGTAAGGAGCGATGTAACAGCGTATGTAACGAAGTTGTAACATTTTCAGTGATATGAGTTCGTATCGTTACTGATTAGGGGCATTACCGTATGTAATTAGAATGTTACTTTTGGAAAAAAACAAGGAGAAAGCCTTATGTTTAAATATACAATTTGCTGTTCATAGACAAAATCCTAGAATCCGTAGAAAACAGCTTGTAAAGAGCGATATAACAGCGTATGTAACGAAGTTGTAACATTTTCAGTGAAATGAGTTCGTATCACAACTGATTAGGGGCATTACGGTATGTAATTAGAATGTAACTTTTGGGAAAAAAGGGAAAGCCTTATGTTTGAATATACAGTTTGCTGTTCATAGGCAAAACCCGTAAATCCGAAGAAAACAGCTTGTAAGGAACGATGTAACAGCATATGTAACGAAGTTGTAACATTTTCAGTGAGATATGCTTTATATGGTTCTTTATCTGAAGGAATCAGCTATCAAAAGTACTGTGAAGATCAGCAAACATACTGCTGGATCTCTGTTATCTCTTGAAATGTGCAGATCCAAGGAAAGTACATAGGAAACAGCAGAAATTCCGATGAAATTTTTTAAAAGCCTAAATTTAAGGTTTGCTGTTCTAAGAATACATCCTTAAATTCCGTGAAAATTGTTTGTAACGAAAGATGTAACAGCGCATGTAACGAATTGTTACATTACATTCATATGTAGGTCAAACTATTACAACGGCTAGTTATAAGGTGATATAAACCCGCTTATTCTGGAGCATTACACGTATAAATCAGCTGCTGAAAGTACGTTAACTGCAATTGCATATCTTTTTACTGCGGATATTTTCTGAGAGTAACTAGTAATTCCTTATCACATCGTTCTATTCCAGGATGGGGTGCTGACAATCGCAGGAGCTGTCTGTCTTATTTGTTTATTGAATTTGCTTAGGTAAGGCAAACATATACCGCAGTAGAACGCTTTGAAATGATGCGTACTGGTGTTTTTTTAATTCTGCCCTTAAATTTTTTAACTTTAAATATGGTGGCAATAAATCTTCTGAAAGTTCGTTCCATTGTTTGCTTGGCTTTGTTACAGAACAAGGCCAATTTTCGGACAGCTTACAAGATAGATAGTGTTCCTGCGAGCTGAAACTGCGAGTCTTGTCGAATTGTCTAAGCTCCTTGGAATATCTGCCGGTTATAATTTTTGCAATAAAGAGACAATTTTCCTACGAGTTTTCACTGTGCCAAAGATTGCAGCTTTAATGATTTGAAGTAAGGAAAGAGTCGTCTATAATTGCACGTCTTTGGATAGAGTTACTACTCTATCCAAAGAGGTTCAATTATATTATATATGGGACAGTGTATGCTTCAGGAATAAACTCCCAACATCAGAACAGTATTTAAGAGCTGGACCTACTTGGGCTTTATACAGATGAAAAGCTGGGCTTTTATGAAAAATCTCTTTGCTCTGATAAAGCAACTTAGTTTAGACGTTGCAGAAGTTACATCTTGTTGCCATGATTGGCTCAGATCAATTGTGATCTCTTATAGGTGCATGGATTTTTCTGATTTGAGGACTTTATACTCAATTACCTTTCAAATTATAGATAGTAAAGCAATAGGTCGTAGTTTTCAGGCATGCATTTCTTCCTTGTTTTAGGTTGTTGATCATGGGACGTAGAAACACAATCTGTCTGGACAGTGTCAATACCATATTTACACCCAAGCTGTTGAAAAGAGCTTGAAGATCTTAATTAACATCGTGGTCTCAACATATGCCAAGTTTGTGGTTACAGTTGTGTAGCTAAAATAGCTAACTTACTGCCATGAAATGGATATTCAAGAGATCCAAACTATGCCCCTCAAAATCCTTGAGAAAATGCAACCTTCCATGCTCTTTGGTCATAGGCACGCTAATTCCAGGCATTTACTCCAAACGCGTCCGTGATCACTTGAGTCTCGTTAGAGGTTCGATTATCCTTGTCATCTCGAATGTGAATGCTGTGATTCGACATTTTTCATCGATCGCTTTGCAGACTAGTAGTGTAGAGTATCCAATGAAAGCCAATATAGGTATCCAAATGAAAGCCAATATAAGTGCAAACCACTTATCACCTATGGAATATCGGGATCTTTCGCCATTATATGACAGGAACTGAACCAAAATGTTTCTAGAGTATAAATGATCATTACTGTCTGAGTAAGTAGGGGAACATTCAGGGAACACAGCCTCCTATCAAACAGCACATTCAAGCCTAATCTCAAGGGTAATGACATCTTTAGAGGTGAACAAGATTCACATGAGGACACATTTCACGTTCTCTGTCACTGTCCTCTCAACTATTTTAGGATCAGAATACTTGAAACAGAATATCGTCGTTACACCGTCTCGGAACCACATGTCATCGGTTTCCATTTTATCAATAACGGGGCACAGAAACTTTACCATCGATTTGTAGAGCACGTCCTTGATCTTTTGTCACAAATAATTTTCGTTGAATAGTATGGACGGATGATCTCGCCAGACTACAATGCACAAAACAAGGACTTTCTCCGGATTAATAGTAAAATTGTCCAAAAACCAATAATTTTGGCCTTTCATCCATCCATTCATCAAAAAATTATTATTATCGTTTCACTAATGTTGAAAAATTTTAATCATTACGATTGTTCGTTGTTCAATGCAATTACTTGCAATTATCGATTGCCGGTAGATTTTAGTCATCGGCAAAACTAAAAGTGACCTTGTTTGTTGATAAGATATACTTGTCCAGTCTTTATTAAATGTAAATCCGACGTGTTTTGTCTGTTCGTCAGTTTGGTTAACCGTCTCTACGATGACACTCTGGAAACGGCCATTTCTGTCGGACGAGTACACCAGCAAATGAAAAGATTTGTTGAAATTTATTAAAAACGCATAGTTGTGAATCTCAGTTCCATAATCTGGTAAATATTTAGATATATTGGAAAGAGGAGCTTTGTCTGTCATCCAGTCTAAGGGCCCAGTTATAGCTATCATTGATCACCCTCTTTGGAAATTTTCTTTTAATTCATGCGGTGTTTTTATAAGTTCAATCATTGGCGAGTTGGTGTCAAAACAAAGCTTTTGAATTTTAGAACATGATTATCCAAAAATATTTAAATATTTAATCATAGTTTTCAGAGAAAATCACTTTTTATTTTTCACTGATCAAAACTTGTTTTTATGAAGTAACGATTGCCATTCCACCAAACTGAAGAGGAATTTACCAATAATTCCTATAAAAAGCTATGGGGGTGACATTTCAATTCCATCATGTGTTCTGTTCCAAAAAAAGTTGTTTAATGATAGCTATAACTGGGCTAAAGCTGAAATGATTTTGCTGAGATCCCGACGCTAATAAAAAAAAATATTCTAAAACTCCGGCTTGAAGGACCAATTTAGTAAGCGAATTTGTGCTTGCGAAGTTATATTTTTGCCACAAATAATTGGATTTTTTGTTTAACGTCGATTTTGTACTTTAAATTTGAGAAGAATTATCACAACTTTCGTATACAGGGTGTGCCATCTTTTATGTCTGCATGGAAACATTGAATAACTTTGGAAATTATCAACCCATAGACTTGAGTAGACAAGTATATAAACGTCAAATTAGTACAATTTTTACAATTAATCGATGGAGGCCGAAAGAAATTGAATGTGGATTACAAATAGTCGTTGGGTTGTGTTAACGCAACGTTCATTTAATAGATTCCAACAAACACCGTCTGACAAGACTCTTAGTCGTTTGGCCTCGAATTTTGTTGAGCACGGAACAGTGCTGTTGCCGTTCATCAACTCCCAAGGCGTTCCAATGAATTATTTGAACATAAAGTGCAATTGACTTCAAGAATATGGCCGACGGCCAAACAATCGCTCGAACTGTGGACACTAAACCTGATTTTTGAAAGCAACAATTTGATGACCGACCAGTCTTATATCACACTCTCAAACGCCGTTAGAAAACAAAACTACCACATTTGGGGAACTGAATCACCATCGCATGACCAAAAAGTGGCAAAGTGGACGTCATATGCGTCAAAACCACCATTTTTCTTCAGAGAAGGCGAAACACTCGAAGAAGGTCTTGACGGTTGTTGCTTTCATTGGGACGTTGCGAAATGGCACACTGTAAATCGAACTATGCAGTTTCTGCAACGAAAATTCTCTGAACCTGTGCTGACAAAAACGGTGAAACTGACTGCTCACCGAGATCTCCAGATTCGAGTCCTACGGAATTCTTTTTGTGGGGTTATTTCCAAAGCAAAATATAAGCCAGTAAGCCTTAGATCGTATCATCGATCAAAAAAATAACTTTTTTGACTTTTCAAGGAGCTGAAATCTACTCAAACGTTTTTTTGATAAGCGACATTCATATACGACATAGTCACTCGGTGTAAGGTGATTTTGACATTTTTGGAAATTTTTCTTATAACAGCTATTAGGTTGTTAAAAAAAACTGTAAATCAACTTATCAAAACTTTCACTTATCACAAATCACATAAGTCGATTACACTACATGATTTGTTTTAGTTTGATAGTTAAGTTGGTTTTTTTGAAACCGTGGGGGTACGTGTTGATAAGTGTGTTACAGAAAGGCTTTAGATGTTCACTGATTTTGACCGTCACTTATAACTTACGTCGATTCCACCCGATGATTTACCTTGGTGTGCTGTTACCTGTCGAAAATTGTGTTTTAGAAGGGCTTCGCCGATATCGGTTGTTAGTTATCATGTATCTACCTCTGGATGTGGTTTAGTTTGAAAATTTGGCCAGTGTACTGCCATCCGGTATGTGTCGAAAGTACTCACTGATTTTGACAGTCACTTATCACTTACGTCGATTCCACCCGATGATTTACCTTGGTGTGCTGTTACCTGTCGAAAATTGTGTTTCAGAAGGGCTTCGCCGAGCCGATTCTACCTCTGGATGTGGTTTAGTTTGAAAATTTGGCCAGTGTACTGCCATCCGGTATGTGTCGAAAGTACTCACTGCTTTTGACAGTCACTTTTCACAAATTATCAATTCCACCCCGGTTTTGCCTTCCTGTAATCATTTGATCTATAATCTGGAAGCCACGTAGGTACGTGTGGAAGGGTCTGTTGCAGAAAGGTTATGGACGTTTACAAAGTTCGCTGGATTGGATTTTACATATTTCTTAAAAAATCCAGAAATAATTAATTTCGGATGGTGTATACATAAATGTCATATAAACGTTTTGACAAAAATTCAAGATAACTCACGATTTTGAATGGAAAAAGATCCAATTGACTCAATTTCCTGTTAAACTTTGTGACGAGAAAGAGATTTTAAACCAGCCCTTTGTTTTCAAAAGAATGTAATTGATATAATTATCGTTAATGACCCTTAATTCACATTTCAAAAAGTCTTTGAAAAAAAAAAAAATCAATACCATAAATATTGTTCTCCTCATATCACTCCGTAACTTTGTAAAAGCCTTCCTTCCATCAACCAATCATCTTCCTCGCTGAACAATCAACCGTACTAATTGGGTTCTCCCCATGTATGTCTAAAAATATCCTCTTCCATTAAAAGTTGTAAATATTTGTTTCTGTCAGCAGAGCTCGTCCTCTGAAGGTGTTTCTAGTCTCTGTCACTCTCGCGCATTTCCTAAATGAAAATGTAATTATGTGTATTTGCTTTCAGCCTCCTCCCCCTCCCATCCCTCTTTAGTAATTTTTAATATAAAAATAGTTTTTTTTGGGGACTTGCAACACCTTCAACATCCCGTTACCATGCCACTAAGTCACAAAAGAATGTTTCTATACACGAGCCTTTGAATGAGTGTGTTCGCGACATCTATGATTGAAGTCTACATCGCGAACATACCTTCTGGCGTTCGCTATCAATATATTAACGATTCAGTTGTGTAAACGACACCGACAACATATCGTGGTATTAGTGTAATATTCCTTATTACAAAAAAAAAAGAAGATTAAAGCAAACCCCATTAAGTTATGCAACCTTACACATCGTGTGTTGTATGCTCTGCTAGTGGTTTTTAATTTTTTTTTTCAGTTTTCAAATGCAGAGGGGGACACTGCACTCGCACGCGTTCTTCGTTCTTCATTCTAAAGCGGCGGCTGTTGTTCTTTGACTGTGGCAAAACGGCGTGTTTCTAAACCAACAACAAAGGCGCGATTATAATGAAAAGAGAACTAGAAAACTGGGGGAAAGTCGGGAAGGCTATACATGAAGGGCTGGCTTCGTCGGGCAAAGGCCTATCGCCCATCGTGCGGCAATGGAACATAATAATATTCTCGTTGACTTGTTGGGTTTTCCTTATTTTTTTTTTATTTATTTATTTATATGCATATAACATTCTTCTCCTTCTTCTTGGGTCTTCGTTCTTTTTTTTTTG
This sequence comes from Rhingia rostrata, assembly GCA_949824845.1. Lineage (NCBI taxonomy): Eukaryota > Metazoa > Arthropoda > Insecta > Diptera > Syrphidae > Rhingia > Rhingia rostrata. The sequence continues at coordinate 22,001,746 of OX463757.1, forward strand.
TTTTTTTTTTTTCTTCATTATTGTTAGTTCATAAACGTACACGGTATGCGTTCATTGACATTTTGCCGTGAGCTAAAGCGCGAGCAGAGAAAAAAAAAAATCCGACAACCAAAGCAATGTGGCATACGTACTTGTGTACCCCTTTGACGTCCTAAAAAAATAAGAAACCCCCTCTGACCAACTAGCTACCAACCTGTGAACAGGTATTTGCGCAATTGCTTGGAAAGCATCTAGCACGTTGTGAAGAGATGCGGTTAAGTGAACATTTGTTAGCCAATAGCTGCAAGCTGCAATCGAGCGTTTGATAAATTGAGATCAGACGAAAATTATTTTTTCGAAAAGGCTCGATGACAGGTTGGCTTTGGTTTTGGCGTTTTCGGCCGACAGGCGACAGTGTTTGACGATGTTCCACCAACACGAACTACTCAGAGGATTTGGTAAGAGCGGTAGTTGTGGGTTTTTTTTGTGGTTAAATATACACACCGAGCGGCGATATGTTGCCGTGCCAATGATACGCAAGAGATGGTATACTCGTATAAAATTTGTATCAGCCTCCCAGGGGCAGATATCAAATTACCATCAAATTAAAAGTGGCGACCCTAACGCGGAACCAGATTTTTTGATTTTTTTTTTAAACCCGTCATGGTAGAGGCTATGTTTGGTTGGAATCTTTACAGTTCCTTGTGTGGACGAAACTAGTTTAAAAAAAGCCGAATGTGATTTGTTAAGAAGTGCCCTAAGGGTAGGAATGGCGAAGGTTTTTTCTGTCGTAAATAGCTCAAGGCAGTTTTGTTTAAAATTCGATGAGACAAAAAAAAATGTTAACATGGATGTAATGGTAGTATGCAGTTTTGTCCCGGGCTTAATGCACTATCATGGTGGTCTTATCCTTAAAAAAAAATTCGTTTGAAAATATCTGCAATCATCTCGGCTATAGGTTCGAAATACCTGAGGGAAGTACTCGGGACTTAGTTCCCCCTAAAGGTAAAACTGGTTTTTAGGATTATTGGCAGTTGGGAGTTGGATAGAAAGGAGAGAAGTTATGGTGCGTGTTTATTTAAGATCTCTGTGCATTTAAGTCGTAGGGAGTGGTTTAAAACAGTCTTGGGCGAAAAGTTCCAAAACAGGATTTAACCGATGTCGGGTTGATATAAAAATCTGCACGTGTATTTCGACTGGTACAACATATCTTTTTTTTTTTAAACGCTATTAAAGCCACTTTCAATCAGATTTTTTTTAATTGAAGCTACATATCGAAAGTCCTAACTTGCTACAAAATATTCGAGTTCGAGATTTTATTCAAACCTCACATAAAGAAAATGAAAAGTCCGAAAAAGTGGTCCTTCGAACCACATAAATGGATATAAAACGGCCTTTCATTGCCGACTTGACTACTTCAAACTTTAAGTGTTAGGGGTGCCTTAAACTGATTACCGAACTGTCAATGTCAAAATATTCAGTAATATCAATATTTTTATCTTGACGAAGTACATTAAGGCTTAAGGGGCTCAGTGGAGCGATGATTAGTGCGATGAACTTCCGCGCAGAAGGATAGAATGATTTTTTATTGGCCCTCCTCTCGGATGATACAAATCATCCGAGTAGTATCAATTGTCAAGAAAAGCTTATCTCAAATTCGCCCTTCCGAGTCGGCATAAAACAGGAAGTCCCGTTATCGTGCAAGAAGTACACACGCACACATGAATGGTTGTGAAAAAGCTCGGCCCTGGGTACTAATGTTTGGCGAAACATTTTTTTTTATTGATCCAACTTTTACAAATAATTTGAATTCACTACCGAAATTTCGAGTCGGTGGTCTCAACTTTAAGAACGTTAACGCCAATTTTCGGCCCTAATTCTCGTCCCAGTAGTCAATCAATGTGTCTACTGAAAAAATGGAGAATATTCGTTGTTTGATGTTGGCGTGCCAGTGAAACTACGTTTCGCCCGAAGTGTGGAGAATATTATGTCGTAGAGGCTTCCGTCCCGAACGAGCCAAATCGTTCAATCTTAGGACGTTCTCAAGAAATGGGGCTTTTCCCAGACCATATTATGAGGAATTTGCGTAAGGATTCAGCTTGGCATATACACGTACAAAATCAAGCTGACTAATGAACTAAAGCCACTTGATCATATGATGCGATGTACGTTCTTGAATTGAACTCTGGACATGAGTTCAAAGAAAAGAAAATGAAAAATTTTAACGCAAAATCACCTTCAGCGATGAACGGCAGTTTTGGTAAAAAGACAGGACAAGTTATAACTTTCAGGTGCTCCATGAAACAGCACTTCATCTGCAAAAAGTCACTGTTTAGTGCGCTTTTCATGCCGGCGGTGGCGTCATTGGGCGGTTTTTTTTTTTTTTTTCATCGATAAAAATGACCGTCACGTTGAGGTAAATGGTATTCACTACATAGATATTTTGGAACGTTTTATCTTTGAGCTATTTCATGAATTGGACATCACTGAAATGTGGTTCCAATAGGGCACCGTCTTACACACAACGGGTGCAAATTTTAGGATTCTTGGTCCTAAAAATTCCCAAAACCTCCCAATTACGGATGTGAAATATCCCCAAGGGAACACATATTTACTCAAACCATCATATTTTATGGCTAGACGTCAAAGATTTTCTCACGCTTTCTTACAAATGTGTGATCAAATTCTAAATGCAATTTCCGGATACCTGAAATATAAGCAAGATGGCTTGTGTAGCCCAACTAACAGTTTCGCTTTGATTAAGCACTTTCGAAGCTATTTTCCTCCCACCAATATAACCTGAAAGAAGTCTTATGGAGAACATTTGGCGCACTTTAAGGAACCTATTTACTTCTATGAGACTTCTTTAAGTACATCGAAAAAGCCTTACAGAAAAAACTTTGTTTGCTGTAAAAGACTTTATGGAAGCAAATCAAAGGCTTCCAAAATCTTTCCGAAAATATTTTATTGCTTCATTTTTGTTTTTACATGTTTTCCTAAATAATAACATAAACCAAATTCGTTACTATGACAGTATAAAATTTAATGCAATTAATGTTATAAAAAATTAATCGCGCGGTAGTCCAACACGCTATCCACTAGGCTGTACTCTGAAAGATGAAAGTTCAGTCAGTAAAACGAAGTACTTGAATCATGTTGACTCATATTCCGGTAGGCTTCCGATCTTTTCACTTTTTTCCCGATCTTTTCACCTTTTCCCGATCTTTTCACCCTTCTTCCGATCTTTTAACCCTTTTCCGATCGTTTCACTTTTTTCCCGATCTTTTTTCCCCTTTCCCAATCTTTAAACCTTAGTTTTTTTTAAGACTTCATTCGTCAGCTCTATACATGCTTTGCTTCGGAAAAACTTCTCGCGAAGTTCTACCGAAACGTCGTAACGTATGTTACATGAACATACATCTCCGGAAGCTTAAAAACAACCTTACAGAGGTAATTTCATCATAGCTTCGATTATGCTTGTGAATTTTCTTGAATAATGTCTTAAACAGGCATTCTACCCAAGCAATCGACTGCAAGAATGCTCAACCTCAGCGCAGAAGTACTTTGTAAGATCTACAGAAATAATAGCTTGTGGAAATTAAATTTTATTGCTTTATAGAGGAATTATTGTAAGTTGGGAGATTGGCCTGTGGTGTTTCTTAGGTACCTTGACATTGTGCAAAGTCACGTTATGCCAATTTTTATATTTGGCATAATGACGCTTTTGAAAGTGACACTAGGCTGAATACTAGCATTTGGCATAGTGTCGCCTATGTAAAGTGTAATAAGGCCAAACTAGTTTGTGACATAAGGCCAAATACACTAAGAATAGTGATCGAGACTGTAAAGGTAAACTCTACACTTTTCCGTCAAATCCGTTTTTTTTAATCATTTATTATACAGCCCCGCGGTTTTGTTTCTTCGAAATCGAAATAAGCTCTGCGGTTGTAGGTGCTTTCTAGATTGTGGGGCTTGTTTCCTTTGCATACATCCAACCACGCACGCAACCCAAATCCAAGAGTGAGCCCAAACTGAAATAGGCTTGAGCATATAATTTTTCTTCGAACGCTTTCTAGATTACGTCAGTGATTCTGTGCACCTTGGCAATAATCTGGCAGACCACCGGAATGGGGTCAACCGGTAATTTGTTTGTTGTAAGCTACAAAGGGTGATGCTGTAGAAAACACAATTTCAGATCTACCGGGTAGCATACAGTTGATAGGGGGCGTATACGTACCATTTTGGACATTCACTATGAACCTTACTTACCCCAGACTTTTTTCAGTATTACCTTGAGCCAATGATTATTTGAACTTTATTCCAATGTAATTAATTTTGACCGTGCCATGATCGAGTCATCGAGATGCATTCACTTGGATTCATTTACTGCTGGGGAGCTATAGTCGCAACATAGCCGTTTAACAGTCGAGGCTTCTTTAATCAGAGACTTTGCCGTTTAAAACTTTGGTGAAATCTTTGAACTTCATTCCTGGATTGGCACCACTCTAAATTTTGGATCGTGTGATTTTCTTGGTTTTTATCTTTTATTCTGAGAATCCTCTGTCCCTCCCTTATGTTTTACTAACGTTCAGTGCCAGGATTTTCAGCAGTTTTTATCTTCGCCAGCGAAGTTGCCTTGTAGGTAAAACCTTGGTAAAACGTTTGAACTTCATTCCCGGATTGGCATACCACACTAAATTCTTGATGGTGCGCTTTTCTTGGTTTTTCCCTATTTTGCCTGAAAATCCTGTGCCCCTCCCTTATGATTTGCTAACGTTCAGTGCCAGGATTTTCAGCAGTTTGTATCTTCGCCAGCGGAGTTGTCTTGTAGGATTACTGTTTGGTTAAGAACGTCCGTCAGCGTTCTTCGTTGAAGCAGAGGATATAGACGGAAGGAACCCAGTACATCAGTTGCGGGCAATCTTATGACATGTCCGTCGCTATTAGTTTTCGAATTTAGATGCTGGCGGTATAGTAAAAACGAAAATTAAAGGACAAACGTTCCACAATATTTTGGTTAGTCTCCTGCGATTGCAGGCTTTCGACATTTAAGTGTGATAGACATTCTCATTTTTAAAATGGCCGCCAGAAGAACATTGTTTCAATCGATATTTGCTGCTGGTAATGGTCAGACTTACGAAATAATGGATGCATACCTCTTGTTTACTGCAATGTTTTTCATTTTATAGGATGTTTTTTGGTCTGATAATCGAAGATGTCAAAAACCAGCTTCCTATTGTCAGTTTTGCACTCAAGTATAGAAAAAATGTTAATAGTTGACGGAACAAAATTTTGGTAATTTTCAAAATCTTAGTAACTAAATAAATTTTCAGACACTGCCTATTTATAGAGGCTTACAATGACAACAATGTGTATTTGAGAGATTAAGTCCATGGCGAAGGTCTTACTTCATTGATACTCACATTTTTGTTGAAGATCAATTAAGATCCACTCCAGTGATCGTAAACATTTTTAAAAATCCATTTTCAGTTAACCAGCGTCCAATTTAATTTGATCTCGTTTAAAACTCATAAAAGCATGACCATTTCTGATCACCACTACAAAGTAGAGCGCCTTCGTCATTATATTTCAATTTAATTGAGCGTTTTTTTTTTGTTGCACTCAGATTCTCATTAAACTGAAAAGACTCATGCTAACAATGTATAAAAACAAATCATCTATGGGGTACGCGATTCAGCCATCATGTATCTAGATCTTAGAGAATACATTTCCATAATTAATTGTCCGTGACAAAGTTCACTAATAGGGATCCCTTTGGGGGAAAAAAAATGGAGACATTTTATTCGGTAAATATTTATGAAATTTACCCGCGCGATAGTTATTCTTCTTCGTGTCGTTAATCACTGTCAGATGCATATTCAGTAAAAGCTTAGTCGGCGGATAGTCCTCATCGGTATGACAAATCCAAGTGACTTTTAACAGTTTATTATGGCTTTTACATTTGTTATCCTTGAAGTGGACTGTTGTACATGGCTTAACTGGAAAATTACTCTTCCACTATTGATGATGTCGAAAGAGAAAGGTCGTCAAAATTCATCCGCAACTATGAATGTCCTACAATTTAAATTCCCACCTCTACCCCGTGCCTATAGAAGGATCGAAACAAAATAAAATGCAAATGAAAATCTTTTATTCTATTGTCACACTTGAAACCTAGTTACATGCAATATGCCTAAGCTTATGAAAACGACATCATCACAACAAGACATCTCCATATAAAAATGTATCTATTACTCTGTACTCCCGATTACACTGTTGTTACTCTTCATCAAACTAAAAACGAAAAACCAAATAGAATCAATTAATTACAAAGCAAACCAAGTTTATTGCCTTCAAGATACGAAAGCGCGACGCGACGATAAAATTGTAAAAGGCAAACATTTTCTATCTATAGTCATAGAAAAGTACTTCCAACAGTATAGTCGCCGCCGAGTGTAGTATCTGCGACTGAACGAGAGTGTATTCTATGGAATTATCGCGGTCGTTGTGTGTGCCCAAAGCGTATAAGAGCCACATATAGAGAAGCGCGATGTGCATATACCATTAAGTAGACAAATCCACAATGTAATGCACATTTCAATTTGATGTAATTGAATGCCAACAATGGCAACGAACTGCATTTCGGTGACGAGGGGGTCCCGTACACAGCAACACAAAGTTCGAGAGTGGGAAAATCACTACAATTTTTTGTTCCACTTTGAATATTTTTTTTTATTTCACTGGATTGTTTATTATTTTATTTTGCGCGGGAAAAACTTCAGATGGTTTGTATTATTTTTTTGGGCTGGCAACTTTGTGGCAAACCATTACCATATGGAGGAATCTATTTCAGTTTTGTAACAAAGAAACATAGTCACCAATGGATGCAATAAATCGATGGAATACGGGTAGTTAGAGGGCGTTTCTAGAATCCATATTTATTTATTCTGTTGGTCGAATATCGATTTGAACTCCGTCATGGAATGGTGCCGATGGATTGAAAACTTCTAAACACGAATAGTGTTGTTGTCAATTTTTAATTATAAATTACTTGATATTATTTTGCAAATGATATTGTTAGTTAATTTCTATCAATACGTTGTTACTTTTCACTCACCAACACTAAACTTTGACAGCGTACAGCTGCCATATTTATAGATATTCGACTGTCATTCATCTGTCATTGTTTTTGGTCATTGTCACCAATGACCAATCAAAAACGTATAGAAATCGTTTGTTTTCTTGTCATGAGAATTCGATTTCTGTTCGCTGAACGTTGCGTGCATTACGTACGTCATGAATGTCCTCCTGAGGTCGCTATTCGTTCCATTACATCAAGGAAAGTCGTTGCACAATATTTATAAGAACCAAAAAGTCTAGGTTTCTCGGAGTTCTTAGGAGCATTCCCTGTTGTAAATTTGAGGAGTTTTGCCAAACAGAAATGGATATGAAATTTTTCTATATAAAGCGGTTTCCAATAGGAAATAGTCAATCTGTGGCGGCCATATTGTTTTTGTGACGATTGTTAATTCTGTTGTATATTTTTCAGTCACTGACCCTAAATCACGATTGAGCAGTACGTCCAAACGATGGAATTTTACTGTCAAAATGAGCCTTCGTTAGTGCAAACGTTGGGAGCGATAATGGACCTACAAAGCCGACTTTCTAACGATTGGTGCGCAAATTCGAAATAACTGATTCGGTAAACAATCAGCCAGCACTCTTACGTCAGAAAAAAAAAAACGTTTTATAGGTCGAAAACATTGCCGCTTTTTGTGATAGTGTGGCAGTCGGTTCCTCGACTCACGCAAGAACTTGGCCTTAAGTAGACCTCAACTTCTCAAAATTTGGGTCAGGAACTTTGCCTTGTACCCATGAAAGATCTAACTGACGCAGAAGTTCAAAGTTATTAACCAAATGCAACACCGTTTGTTCTCTGATTGATCTTCGGAGCGTTCGGAAGGGGATGAAACATCCCCTTTAGTGACGAGGCTCATTCTTTGATGGATGTATTTGTTAACAAAAAAAATTCCTTACATGGGATAAAGGCAACGTACACGAGTATCACCAGTTGGCAATGCATCCACAAACATTCTGAAACGGCTGGCGGCGTCATTGGTGCGTACTTCTTTGAAAACGACGTTGATTAGGGCACAGTTAAAGGCGAGCTACTTACTAAGTGGCGCCACAGTTCAGAATGAATCAGACCTCAACCAACATGCCTCTCCAATTAGCTCGGTCCTTAGCTAACTGCCTCCAGTTGCTCACTCCAAGTTGGTTTAGGTCGGTTTCTTCTTGTGCGCGCCACTTAAGGCAAGGTCTTCCTCTTCTGCGTCCGACGGCTGGCTGGGGATCGAATACTCTGCGAGCCGTAGTATTGGTGTGCATTCGTTCTACATGTCCAAGTCATCTTAAACGTCCAATGCGGAGTTTTTTGACCAGGCGGCTGCCGCTTTGCAGCTCGTATAGTTATTGGTAGAATATTCGTTTCCATAGCCCGTCAACGCAAACGGTACCGAAGATTTTTCTAAGAATTTTCCTCTCAAATCGACCAAGGATTTCTTCATCCGCTTTTGAGGCGGTCCATGCTACAGTGCCGTAGAGCAGGACTGGGATGATCAGGGTCTTATATTGGATCTGCCTAGTAGTTCGAGTGGGGGCTTAACTTCTGAATTACCTTCTTAGCCCGCAGAAAAAGCGGTTGGCAAGAGTAATTCTTCGTTTAATTTCTGATGAGATGTTGTTGTCAGAGTTAATAGGGAGCCGAGATAGATAAAGTCTCGTACTACCTCAAAGTTATATCTGTCAATGGTGACGTTCGGTCCAATTCGTCGATCTTGTATGTCCTTTCGTGTTGACAGCATATACTTCGTCCTGCCCTCATTTACTTCTGCACCCATTTTTGCCGCTTCCTTCTCTATACTAGCAAACGTGGCTATGACATCACGTTGGGTCCTACCAATGATGTCAATATCGTCGGCATATGCTAGTAGTTGTACAGACTTTTGGAAAATTGTGCCTCTGGTGTTGGCTCGTGAGTTTGCACAATCCTCTGAAGAATCAAATTGATGCAGTCACATGATAGAGCATCGCCCTGCCTAAATACATTTTTGATATCGAATATGTCGTCCTTTCCGACCCTGAAAGAGCAGCTTAAATTCTCCATCGTCGGTTGGGCGGTATGCCAAAACTAGACATGGCTCTGTATAGTTCGTTTTGATAAATGATGTCGTATGCGGCTTTGAAATCGATGAATAGATGGTGGGTATCGATTTGGACTTCATGGGTTTTTTCCAGGATCTGCCGAAGTGTGAAGATTTGATCGGTTGTGGACTTTCCTGGCCTAAAACCACACTGATAAGGGCCGATCATGTTGTTGGTAGACGGTTTCAGGCGTTCACATATTACGGTAGATAAAATCTTGAAGGCGATGTTGATGAGACTTACGGTCTCCTTTTTTGTGGATCGGGTAGTCGATGCTGAGGTTCAATTCTTCAGGCATACTTTCTTCCGACCAGATTTGGCTTATGAGTTGGTGGATGATATTTACCAAGTCATCTCCGCCGGCTTTATAAAGCTCAGCGGGAAGGCTGTCATTTCCGGCAGCCGTATTAAGATTGAGTTGAGGTATTGCTATTCTCACTTCACTCAGGTCGGGTGGTTGGCAGTTGTCGTCGTCGTTGCCGATATTAAATGGTTTGTTCTGCCTGACAGCGGAATGTTGGTCGTCATCGCCGTTCAACAGTCTGCATAAGTAATTCTTCCATATTCTCAGCATCGACTGTGTCTCAACTACGATATTTCCTTGTTTATCACGACAGGATTCTGTTCGAGCCTTGTATCCTTGACTTTGACGTTTTACTCATAGTCGCTCATAGGTTTTGTCAATTAGCTTTTAGAAGTAATCCTTAGCTATATCATCTGTTTCCTTCGATAGGGCGTGAGCGCATATAAGTCTTATGTTGGCGAACTAGGCCTTGATGCGGATTGCTACAATGCGTTCGCTAAAGTCTTGGAAAAATGAGACTTCTTGCCTAAGTCTGGCACTTTTATCAAATCCGTATCCGAATAGTGGGTGTTTCTCCTCACTGTAACACGGTTCGTAGTCAAAGTCAAAGTTTTTCATCCTCATATTGCCCGATCCATCCCATCCTATTTCCTGGATGGCAGTATTGTCTGCTTTGTAGCAGTTTAGGGCTTCTGCTAGTTGTTCGCTTGCACCTCTCCTGTTTAATGTTCTTACGTTACAGGTGCAGATACGAACGTCCTTTCCGAGGCTATTAATTGCTTCGTAACAAAATATTTTTTGCATTGTTGGGTAGATAACCAAAAAGTACAGCCCCGCAACCTGAAGGGCCAGTTCCAATTTATTAGATACCCCTAGGACACGGGTTTATCAGTACTTATCCACTACTGTAGAGCTCCCACATATGATAGACCTATTGAAAAGAAAAACAATATTGCAATGGTGCCTGCGTGTTATCCAACTTGTACAGTTATAACTTTTAATTTAATCTTTAATCTTGTACCCTTTTAAAAAAAATTGGCACTGACAATAGTCAAAATATTCATTGGTACCATCAAGCAGAGTATGAAGTCGGTGTTACGTCACAAATGACGTTTCAAATAAAATCTCGCATTTCACGCGAAATACTACTAATCCCACTCCAAGACCACCCACGACGTGTTGTCAAATTAAAATTGAAAGGAAAGATTATTAGTCTCCATTATTTGGCGTCATTTCAAAGGGTGAACCAATCAATTTTTGGAAAGTAAAAGTCTGGCAATAAACCCCCTCCCCCCAAACATAATGTAATATGCGTGTACCACTCATAAAAGAAACCTTTCCCTTCTTAATAGTTCCATTAACAACCACATAGACCCCGTCAATTGCTTTTATCATGCCATATCAACGTCTCGAACACACTTGATTTTTGTGAAATTGAACCTGCCATAACATAGATACACACACACACACACGCACGCAATTATTTGCTCCACACGAACGATAATCATCGCATTTAACACAATTTATATTTTAATGAGAAAATACGGGCGATTATCCGCATCTGTTCCTCCTTCTTGTGCACACAATTCGACATATGATCATCATCTTGAAAAGCCGCCATCTGAAGACTATGCGTCCATTCTGGAAATAATCAATCAGCGCGCATACACAATTGGGGCGAGAATAACACTTCGCCAGTGTCTTCTCGATGTGGTTACTGCCGCACGATAGTTAATACCAGGAAACAGTTGATGATGATTGCAATAACCATGTGCTGGTGCATGTCTCTTCCATACCGGTCAAGCAAAGCAAATACAAACAGTCATTGACAGCTAGAAAATCCAATGGAAATCCAGGTTTTATTTTTCTCTATCGCGGAAATTGTCTGCATGACTTTCCTTAATTTCTACCCAAAGCCGCAGATACTCTATACGATAGCCGCTACCCTCATTGTAGTAAATGTCACACTCAGTCGTAGGTTTAAGTAGCTCTAAACGTAATAGTGTGCCAAGTTGTGATGGTTTTTATAGGTTTATTGATTTGCGGTAAAAAGTAGCGAGTTATTTGTGTTCTCTGTAGATACAACTTAATTTGCTTCAGATACTCTTGCAGTGTACCTTGGTTGAGTAAATTCCAAGCAATCTGGCGCTTCACCTGAAGTACATTAAACATATCCTCTGTGGTTGAAAGAATGTGAAAACGTTCATATCTTGCAATGAGGAAAAGATTCCATCAACCAGAGAGAGGACGCTAGATGTGACACACGAAAAATTCTATTTTAGCGCACCTCTACGGGGAAACTGTCGTTGCTGTCCGGTAGATCAGTTTTTTGCTAGGAATTTCGCCTAAAAGACGAAAATAATTCGTGTACACTTACGGATTCATGTGAAATATTAAAATTACACGGATAATTTGGATACTTTGGTGACGCGAACGCACATCGAAGAATTCCTCTGCGGACGAGTTGGATTTTATTTTTGACAAGCAGAATGGAATTTCGTGTGTGATTTCATAAGGAGCCGCCATCGAGATTTATGTTACATTTTGGTGTCTGGGGTTTTGTCCTAAATATACTGTGTGTTGGGAGAAATTAAAGGAATCCGGGGAATGTGCACAATGTTATGGACTATTACTCTTTGAGACTTTCGAACTCAGCTGCGCATTCTATTTAGCTTCTATTTTGAAAAGGGGATTATAAGTCGGCTCGAAATCAGCTTATCGTGCCATATCTAGGGCCACCTCCAGCCCGATCAATGTCGTATATACAATATATCGTTCATTTTAGTCCGGCAATGATGTACCAGGCACAATCAGCAAAATTGGGTTCATTTAAAAAAAAAAATTTCATGCCTTTTACTGATCGATGATGACATCCCAAATGCATCTGGATCCACAGATCATTGCCATAAAAATCAAAGAAATCTTTGTTGATCACAGTCCAGCCACAATCTCTTAAAACTATCAGCCCCATGGTGATCTTTTAAAAAAAGAAGCGGTCCAATGAGTATAAGTAGAGGATAATTTTTTGCAGGTGAAGGGGGTTTATATTCCTATTTATCCTCAAAAATCCATCCATGTTCATATAACATAAAGGAGTTATGTTGCAGCTCTTACAGGTTCTGTGTAAAACGTAAATACTTAGACGATACCCTGATACTGGTCGTACCAAGGTTTCCAACTGTATCCTAAGGTTTCCACCTGTATCCTTAGTGAAGTACTGTCAACTCTAAATAAGTGGACAATCAATATGGGCTAAGTACGAACCTCGAAGAGGTGGAAGTGATTGTAGTTATTTGCAAGCAAAATAATAATATCGGGTTTTTCAACAAGGACGCTACAAAAGTTAAGCGACAGGTACAGCAAACGATGCCATATTTCTTGCCGCTCTTTTGACATTTTTCGATCCAACAACGAGTCGAGTGTCGTAGTGTCGAGAATATTGCTGCCGCTGAGGCTTCAGTTGAAGAAAGCCCAAATGTGTCTCTCACACGTCGTTCTCAAGCGTTGGGCATCTGTGTGACGTCGTTGTGGCGAATTTTGCGAAAAGATCTTGGCCTAGATCCTTACAAGATTAAATTGACGCAAGAACGGCACGTTACTGTGAATGGGAATCGCTACCGTTCAATGATAACCGAATATTTTTGGCCCCAATTGGATGATATGGACTTAAAGGACATGTGGTTCCAACGTGACGGCGCCACAAGCCACACAGCGAATGCCACAATCAATTTATTGGAATCCAAGTTTGGAGAACGTGTTATCTCACGAAATGGTCCAGTCGCTTGGCCGCCTCGTTCGTGCGATTTGACGCCGTTAGACTAATTCCTGTGGTTCTACGTCAAGTCTATGGTCTATGCCAGCAAGCCAGCGACGGTTGATGAACTTCGTACGAATATCGAACGTGCAATTGCAGCAGTATCGGCCGATTTATGCTTGAAAACTGTCGAAAATTGGGTTCAGCGTCTGGACTTCTGCAAGCGTGCCCGTGGTGGCCATGCAAACGAAATCGAGTCCCATACATAATGGCATCGAACGTTCTATCACAGGAATAAAGAATTTCATTGATATCCAAAACTCCGTCTCGCAGAGTCTACCATCTGGATGGGAATCAAAGATTCTGTGGCCCATAGTATTGGTATCTAGCTGTACATGTTCAATCTCAAAATTTTATTCATATTTTGTTGAAGATGTCTATTTTGCTGTTGGGGGCTTAGTTATTATGTTTATATTTTGATGAACAGCTGCGAAGAAGATCTGTGAGCTCGCGAGGAAAAATTAAGCCCTAGGAACTATCAAACCTGTTCTCAACGTGAGACCGATGATATTTATAGAACCCATCCTTGATTTGAAGGAACAAATGAAACCGAAACTATTCACTTAAATTGTACACAAACGTTTTGAGTTACCCGACCTTAGAACTACCAGTCCAACTTTAGAGCGCTGAGGAAACCAGTGGAAAAAATTAACTATCTGGCATTACCGGCCTATTCAGAGCCTCAAACCTTTTTCCCCCTTTTTGTGTACGAAGTTCTTATTTTTGCTTCAAAGGATCTCTTGTACTGTTTAACGCCGCATCCGAATGGTAAATTTAAGAAGGAGGATAGTGTTACGCTTGGATGTTTGTCGGACTTTCAAAGAGGTGGTGAACAAAACTTAGGTGTTGTTGCCTAAGGGATTTCAATCAAGTACCCCGCACTTAGTAGTCCAGGAAAGCAGGGAGCAGAATATATGTAAAGCATTTTCGAAGTAAGAATTCATCGTCGAACGTGGCGAAGAGAAAATGGAAAAAACTTGAAGACCTGTAAAAAGACGTTCATATAGTCCAAACGTAGGCAGGAGTATCTTGGAATTCAGAAGCTTTAATAGTTCGTCGAGATTGCCTTGGGTTAGCAAAATGATACTGTAAAATGCTAACAAAAACCGTCAACATAATCATTTCCTTACATTAACTACAGAGAGCATTGTTGTTTAACTGCAAATGAAGAAAATGTCGCAAACAATTAAAAGTAAAACCCGGGATACGGAAAACAACTGACAGGTTCTTCCGCGATTACTTTGTGCAAATCATTCGTGATTAGCGTTAGCGGAAGTATTGACTGGCTGTTTACAGATTGTAAACCACCAGTGACGGCGCGTTTCTTTCAATTTATCGTATTTATTCGCTAAACAAAAAATAGTCAACATAAATTAAGATCTATTGCAAAAAAAAACATTTTGGCCTAGATTTGTTTTTTGTTGGCTCGATTCTGCTGTCTATGTATCTTTTTTTTTTTGTAATACAAGTGCGTATCTGCTACTCTGTCAGTCATTGCACAAGCCTAAAGAGAAAGTTGAAAGCTCCTCAAGCTGCCGCGGTGTTGCATGTGCCTCTATTTAAGCACCCATATTGCCTATACCGTCACAATATTTACTAATTTTATTCTCTCTGGCGACGGGCCTAAAAACCGCTCAAATAAAAAAAAAATTCACTCCCTATATGGTTAAATGCGTGTCTATTTAAAAAAAAATCCGTAGCACAATTAGTAATGCCTAGTAAAACTAGTTTCGCCTCTTTATAGAAAGTTGAAGGCCAGTTTGATGACAGATTCTTGTTTACGATGAGACTACACACATGACAGCAAAAGTCGCGATATAAACATAAGCATGTAATTAAAGTAATCTCTACACAAATTGCCATAAGATATACATACGTATATACACGTCAAAATTGACGTTAATTTTTATTTGACACTTTGTTTTTTTGTTTACCATTAAATGTCATTCTCCAGTTAACGTATTCAATTTCAATGTGCAATTTCATTTGATTCATTTGAGTGCGTTCTTGTTTTTGAAACCTTTTGCTTAAAATGTATTTTGTTTGAGTATTGTTTTCTATTTCTTGTCTTTTTCCTGGTTCCAGGAATTTGTATTTCAAACGAAACGTTTCTATGTTATAATTTAGGGTACAGAAATTTGATTGGAAGGAACATTTCTGTTGAAAAAAATTTAAATAATGTGTTTGGGAAAAATCTATCAACAAACCAACAAAATCATTTATTAAGTAAAATGTCAGTTATGTAACGAAGCATAAGGGGTGTCAAAACGTAACTGGATACACTGGAGTTTAATCGATATGCATTGGCAACACACCCTACTTGACTTGATTTGTCCAGATTGTACCGTCAGAAATGGCAGCACATAAACTAAAAAACGACGTTTCAAATAATACTTTATAGTTGAGCTGTTCTTTAATTCTAAAAAGTCGTAAAAAAGATAAGCAACGAGAGGTGAAATCCCTCCATTATGAGAGTTACAAATTTTCGCATAAAAAATATCATTGGGCAACGCCGTTACTTAAGTGACACTACACTCCGGAATGAACCTGGGCCTCAACCAACATGTCTCTCCAATTATCCCGGTCCATAGCAAACTGTATCCAGTTGCGCACTTTAAGTATTGGTTGAGGCCGGCGCACCGTTTAAGGCGAGGTCTTCGTCCACTGCGTCCGACGTCTGTCAATCGAATCGAAGTCTTTGCGAGACGGCGCGAGACGAAGTGTTAGTCCCCATTCGATCTACAAATCATATCCGTCTTAAACGTACAACGTGAATTTTTTTTTCGGATCAGGGCTTACAGATTGTGGAGTTTTTGGTTACCAGGATATTTTTCGAAGAATTTTCTAATCCGCTTTTGATACGGTTCATGTCTGGGCGCTGGCGCTTTTGAACTGGCCTGCGATGATAAGGCCAGATCTGTTGTTGCGGTAAATTGTTGGGCACTTAATGGTTGAAAAAATGGTTTTACTTTAGCAATAAAGGTAGTACAAGGTTTTTTGATCTGCAGGTCTTGATCTTCACTTGGCAAAAAAAAAAAAATGCACAATTGCCCAAATCGATGGAATAGTACTGGCAACATCAAATCACCTCTTACTAAAAGGAAGAGGTCTGGTTGTGTTCCATCAAAACAGTCACCGATTCCTCTAAGTGTGAGCAATTGCTCCGTACTCCGTTTAATGTTGAATTCAATTCCATTGTGACCGAATTTAAAAAAATAGTAGAAAAAAAAACACAGAAACATCCAGGACCAAAATTGGAAACAAAGCAGAGATAGGCTCTATCGCTGAAAAAATGCGTCCTCGGGAACGATTTCTAGAAGCGTCGCGTTCGGAGAATTCCTCTACTATCGTTCCAGAAAACTCTTATCAATTGTACGGATGGTAAGGTTCTTGAAAAAAATCCAGAAGTGGGCAGGCACAATGGCGGCATAATTTGTAGTCCAACGCACTAACTATTATGTCACGGTACGGACAGGGAGCGGTAAAGGTACACCTACTCTGAGAAAAAGCCTTTAAAAAAAATAGCTTAGGTTATGTTAGCTTTTATGGGTAGTTTTCGCTCGGATGATGCGTCAACTTTGCACAAGCCTACGGAAGACCTTAACAATACACGTTCCTGGAAAGAATAATTACTTAGTAAGGGGTACAATAGTACTTAAATAAAGTATTCGTGAGGATAGTAAAAAAAAAACCATTCTTAAAAAAATGTATGGCGCAACAGGCTCATTAGTACCCAGGGCCGTTAGTACCAACTTGAAAATCATTTAGATTTTTTTTTTTTTTTATAATTTGCGCGCACTCAAGGGGTTATGAATACCCTTTATATGTTTTAGCACAGTGCGGGCGTTAAGGAAATTAGGGATAAGAAGAAAGGAGATACCGATGCACATTGGTTTTAAATGTCTGTAAGTTATAATGGAGAGGAAAAACAGAGTTTGGTAGAGCATTCCACATTCGTGTTGTTCGGTTTATGTATGAATCTCTATATTTCAGCGTACGTCCGAAGATAGGCTTGAGGGTAAACTGATTTGCATTCATTGCATAACGAGTATTGCGGCTGAATTGTTGAATGGGAGGAATGCAGCTGGCTATTTCATTTGAACATTGGTTGTTAAAATAGCGATAAAACAAGGTAAGGCAGGAGATGTTTCGACGGTGTTCAAGCGAAACTAAGGAGTTCGCTATTCTTATGTCTCCTATAAGTTTTTTCGCACGTGTTTGAATCCTATCTAGTAGGTGCAATGTTGATTTTGGTGCACCTGACCAGACATGGGCGTTGAATTCAAGTTTTGGGCGTATAAACGCTTTATATATTGTGGCCAGATCAGAGGGGGTGAAATATTTCTTACATCGATTTAGGAAACCTAGACATTTCGCTGCGTTTTTAGCGACTTCGAATATGTGATCGTTCCAACGTAAGTCGTTACTAACACACATACCTAGCATGGAAAGCTTTTCGGTTTCTTCGACGTAAGTGCCATTCATGGATAATGGCTCTAGATTTTGGTTACGCTTAATGACAGAAGACAGCATTGTGTTTTGGAAGCATTGAATTCCACTCTATTAGATTTACCCCATTTGATAATGCTGTCAAGGTCGGAATTCAATGAGCTTAACATATTTTGGCGTTTAAAGTCCACGTTCGAAGGTGAGGGACGAGGACCTGTAAACGAATATGAGAAGCTGAGGGTACTGTCATCAGCGAAGGAATGAATTGGATTAGAAGTTGCAGACAGGAGATCATTTATAAAAATGAGAAAGAGAGTCGGAGACAAAACTGAGCCTTGAGGGACACCAGCATTTATTTGGTGAGTTACAGACTTGAAACCATCCAAAACAACTTGAATTGAACGTTTCGAAAGATAATGTCTAATCCATAGAAGAAGTTTTTCGTCGATTCCAAATGCACGCATTTTCGACAAAAGGGCTTGATGCCAAACCCTGTCAAATGCCTTTGAAATATCAAGCGCAACAATCTTGCTTTCGCCACCATGGTGAATTGATTGGTTCCACTTTTCGGTGAGATATGTCATCAAATCACCAGTAGACCTGTTGCTGCGAAAACCATACTGCCGGTCATTGAGAAGTTTTCGTGTTTCGAGATATTTCATAAGCTGACGATTTATCAGCGTTTCCATGACCTTGGAAAGAAGGGACGTAAGTGCAATTGGACGGTAGTTGGAGAGAGAAGAAGATTCGCCTTTTTTTGGTACAGGCTGGACAAATGCTGTTTTCCATCTACTCGGAAAGAGTCCTGATGAGTAGGATAGATAGAAGAGCTTACGCAGTGGCTTTGCTAGCGTAGAAGAACACCTCTTCAGAATGATGGGGGATATACCATCTGGACCAGCGGATTTATGTATGTCAAGATCAGATAAAACTCTTGCAACTGTACGAGTACGAAAGTGAATTTGTCCCATAGAATGATCTACGTTCTCAAGTACAGGAGGAGACTGAACACAATCTGGCAATGTAGAATTGGCTGCGAAATGCGCAGCAAGCAGATTGGCTTTGTCTAAAGAGCTGACAGCTGGAATGTCATTGTGAATGAGCGTAGGAATTGATGTTGATGCCGAATTTTTTATGTTTTTAACAAATGACCAAAAGTTTTTACTACCTCTGGGACATTGTAGAATTTTTTGCCTCAACGTTCGGTCATAGAGGAATTTGACACGCTTTAAATGGGCATTACAGTCATTTCTGGCTTGATATTTCTAGGGCTGATAATCGAAGCCAGACCTTCCGAGCGGCAGCTCATCGCACTAACCATAGCTTCACTGATTCTGTTACCACTCTTAACGCTGATGAATTGGAGCCCTATTTAAGCCTACAACTTGTAAAGGGTGATCCATTTCGAGGTTCCCTACTTTTTTAAAGAAAAAAACACAGAAAATTCAAATTTAATGGAGAACGTTTATTATCATTTGAAAGAACATTCTTTGGCATTTATTCTTTGAAGATTATGTTTATCAAATGTTGGCCGTTGCTAAGTCGCAGATGGTCCATCCGTTGAGTCCAATTTTCGATCACTCGTTCGAGCATTTCGACTGGTAACTGGCGAATGACACGCGTGATGCTTTCCTCCAAGGCCTGAATCGAAGCTGGTTTGTCGGCATAAGCTTTTGACTTTACATATCCCCACAGGAAAAAGTCTAACGGTGTGATATCACACGGTCTTGGTGGCCAATCGACCGGCCCAAAAGAGCCCATAGAGCGAAGCGATGTCGCTTGGGAAGGTCGAGCGGCTTCAGTTGTTGCACAAGCTGTATTTTGTACGCTTTCAATTTAAGATCTTGACGTAAAATGCGCCAAGTCGTTCCAAACGTCAGTCCGAGTTGCTGCGAACGGCGCCGAATCGACTCTCTACGGTCTTCGTGTACACTCTCAGCTACGGCCGCTATATTTTCTTCACAGCGTGCTGGACGTGGTCTATTCGGTCGAATATTATCCAATAATGAATGCTGGGTCTCAAAATGGGTGATGGTGTTGCGAATAGTACGCTCAGTAGGCCGATTATGTTGACCATAAGTTGAGCGAAGTGCACGAAACACATTCACTCACAGAACGTGAATTTTCATAATAAAGTTGAACAATTTGTAGACGTTGTTCACGCGTAAGTCTTTCCATTATGAAATGCCAAACAATACTAAACAAAAATAACATGACAGCATGACACGACTCACACGTGATCTGTCAAAAAAGGCTATTGAAAAAAGTATCTCTACTTGGATCACCCGTTATTATCTGCTGCCTTATCCATGGATAGGTTCCAGAAATTGCCACCATATCAGATAACTCGAGTTTAATCGTGAAACTAGGGTGAGCTCGCACTGAAAAACCGGGCCTTACATTTGCTTTTTATGTGTGACGGGTGTTTTTTTTTTTTTTTTAGAGGTGTAGAACTGTAAGGCCTGATTTTCCAGTGCGAGATCCCTTGTTTCAGGACTAAAGAAGCTTTTCAGTCAATTTAAATCCAGAGTTAACTTCGAGTTAACCCAGCAAGTTTAGTTAGTTAACTCTGGGATGATAAAATTACTTGTATGGACATTTGATTCCATTTGTGTGGACATTTTATCATTTTTTTTAGAAACAAAATACATACCAGCGGCTCGAAATTGTTTTAAATATTGACTTTGACTGTTTAAAAAAAAGACTTGTTAGATCGCGAAAAAAGCATTTTGATTTGTTTTGGGAAAAATAAACCAAACAGCTGATAGCTGAGCTGTTGCAGATTCTATACATTTCAATAACTTTTTGACAGAAAAATCGACTAATCATTATTGCTGCTAAATCAAATCATCAAACTCGGAATCAAATATAATCCCGGACTGAAAAACTGCTTCATGAGTTAACTCTGGATTAAATTTATTCCAGGGTTAGTTAACTTTGGGTTAATTTAGAGTTTACTCAGCACTGAAAAACTGGGCATAAGTTTTCAACAATATTTTATCTGGCATATTGTCAGCTATCAACATGAATAGACTGACGTCTGAACAACAACTCCAATTTGTGCAAATTTATTTTGAAAACCATGGTTCTGTTCGAAATACGTACCGCGCACTACGTTTATTTTACGGTCAACATAATCGTTCATCAGAGCAATCATTTCGATTATGTCTGGAACGTTTTCGCACCACGTTTACTCCAAATGAGAATACGCATCCACAGAGACGTCATACAGTGCATTCAGAAGAAGTTATTACTGCTGTAGAGCGTAGCGTAGAGGAAGACCCGACAGTATATCCGACATCATGCACAGGAATTGGATATGTCCAACCACTTTATGGAAGATTTTGCGGAAAGGTCTTGGTTTGCGTGCTTACGAAATCCAATTCGTGCAAGAATTGAAGCCACAGGATAACCTAGCAAGGCGTAGATCCCAATTATCATTAGCGAATTTTGTTAAGCGATGAAGCTTTTTTTTGGTTGAATGCCATATTTGGATTTGGAATAATTGGTGGAATAATTGGTCCTTACTTCTTTAAAAACGATGCTGGATAGAACTTCACAGTCAATGATGACCGCTATAGAGGCATTTTTACTGACTTTTTTTTTCATCACTTGAACAACCATGATCTACAGGAGCTGTTGTTTCAACAAGACGGCGCAACATGTCACATAAATTATGCGCATGATTTCACGTTTTGGTCATGTGACTTGGCCTCCAAGATCGTGCGATTTAACGCTACTTGACTATCTTCTGTGGGGATATGTGAAGTCGGTAGTCCACGTCGAAACGATTGACCACTTGGAGGCCAATGTTCGCCGTGTTATTGCCGATATACGGCGACAACCAGCCGTGGCGATCATATGGCAGAAATCAAATCAAAGCGAAGCGTGTCTTCTGTGTTTTTGGTCCACATCATGTTCTGGCGTTCAGATTGTTTGAACCTTAATTTGATTGCATAGGCTCTTTAGTTCGGCGCACCAGAGTCATACAAATTGATTTTTAAATAAATTTGATGCCAGAAGTTGTTCGGCCGCTAGATTTTCTTCGAAGATGGGTATATGGTTGAAATATACTGCACTAGTATTCTAGTATTAAGGATATGGAACTTCATAAGTTTGGACGGAGAAATTCCGGAATCAATTAAGAGGTGTTTTAAGCAATAGTTCCGGTTTTTTTTTTTTTTGATTTCAAACCCAGTCCACATGATGTTTTGACTGGAATTAATTGAATGTCAGCTTAATGAATACTGTCTTAACGTTCTTTGAAGGAATTGCTTGTATGGACGAGACTAGATACAACTTTTGAGCCAATCGGTGTTTGGTGATTCCGGTTTTCTGGGAGGATGGCCATTTAAAATGAACGTGTGTATGATAAAGAAAAAGGTGGGTGTCATACAGACCTCAATGGTATCTTCTCCCCTCAATTGTGGGTGGAAGTTATTATTTGTGCTAGAAGAGGACCTGTTACTTAACGCCGCATTCCAACGGCAAATTTTAGAAGCTTCTTGTTACAGTGTTACTTTTGTCCAACTTTCGCAAGAGGTAATGCAGCAAAAAACAGGCTGCAATCCGCTGTGTGAATCGTTGAATACCCTTTCCACTTCCATCCTTAAAATGAAGATGCCCAAAAAGTGGGCGTGTCTAAAGACTTTTGTAGAAAATGACATGATTACAATCTTATTCAGACCGGTTATCAAAACCTTCAACGGTTCGCCAAGTTTTTCTACTGCAAATGCCTTGAGGTAGGGTAAACAGATGATTTTTTTTGTAGGAATACGCCCCCAAAAAGTGGGTGTCGGTCAACATGAGCTATGGTAGAAATGTTTAAATTAACTTTTTTAATATCATTGCATCGACGGGCTCAGTGGCTCGATGGTTGGTGCGACGAACTGCCGCGCAGAAGGTCTGGGTTCGATTCCCAGCCGTAGGAACACCTAAATGATTTTTCACTGGCCCTCCTCTCGTGATGATCTGACAAATCATCCGAGTAGTATCAATTGTCAAGAAAAGCTTGTCTCAAATTTGCCGTTCGAAGTCGGCATAAAACAGGAGGTTCCCACCATCGTGCAGGAAGTACACACGCACACATGAATGGTTGTAAGAAAACTCGGAGCTGGGTACTAACGAGCGTGTTGCGCCAAAAATTTGTATTTTTATTTGTAATATTATTGCATCAAACATTTTGGAAGTTTTCTTAAATATTTCCGGAAAACGCGCCCAAATAGTGGGCGTGCCACAAAATAAAACTTTGTATGGACGAAATATAAATATTGGGATTATCTAGCCTTTTTTTCAAAATTTCCTAACGTTTGGCCAAAAGCAGTGTGGCTGTGGGCGGATTTTAAAAATGTTTGCACTTGTAACGCTTCGTCGGACAGAGAGTCTATATACCAAATTTCAACATTCTAGCTCAAAATTGAAAGCCTAAGACTCAGTGACACATAAACAGGCGGAAGGACAGACATACATGACTAAATTGACTAAGCTAGCGATTCTGAGTCGATCCACATACATTGAGGTATATCTACCAAAACTAATATATCCTTATGGAATAGGGTATAACAAATTATGTGTGGTGACTTTCGGGATTTAACCAGAGACGCACTTACCACTATGCCACTGCAAGTATGATACTTAATCGGTAAATAGCTCATTTCGTATATTGACGTTGGAGCTGCCCCAGATTGTGTAAATTCGCCTCTCTCTGTCTACGACCGAGGTTTTTCTTAGGTCGTCATGGAGAATATACACCCAGAACTTGTAGATATTTTAGTTATATTGCGACTATATCCCCTCTTATCACTCTAGTTAGAGAGCGAAATGAAAAACATGTACCTTCGTGGCTTGATCTATTCCTCTCAAAACACTGATCCTACGTGCATTTTACTTCACAAACTAATTCAATACCTTGTTCCATGCGTCTTTTAGCAGACTTCTTTTTGGAAGTCAGCGACATTTGTTCCTTTCCTAGTTAAGGAAGGAATGCCGCTGACTTCCAAAATTAAGTATACGTCACTTCCATCTGAAGTTGTCCTTTTAAATAAATTTAATGTTGTTCCCTATTAGAAATGCACTTCCCTTCGAACGAAACACCTTTGCACACTCTGTAACCTTGGCCGCCTCCTCGCAAAGCATAGGTTACCTTGCAATCACTTAATGAACACATGTGGATACACCTTCGCAGTTTCCATCTTCCCTCCATTGTACTATTCCAGCACCGCTGGGCGCTGTCACTCAGTCAAAGCTCTTAGACGTTCTCCACATACGAATTCCAAAAAGAAGCTAATAAATCACTCGCTTTTGTCTCGAGTTAATGTCGCTGCACACCTTGCCATTGAAATGTCGCACAACGGAGCACCGACACATTTTCTGGGTTGTAGGGGGCGGTGGCACTTAGTCGTTTCAGGGAATTGTTAATTTTCTCGAGGTATCTCTCTACACTAAAGGGCGTGTCCCCTTTAAAAGGGTAAAAACCAAACTCCTCTCACTATTGATTGTTTGATTGAAATGTTAATGGATGCTCCGCAATGGTACACATAAGCCCACAGCAGGAGCTCGCAGTAATAATTCATATTTTAATTGACCAACATTGAAATTTCATCTAATATAACGGCAATTACCGCTTAATGACGTCCATCGCACTCCTACATTGTTTTGCAGATAATTAGATCAGCAACGCATTAATCATAAAGTGATTAAGCAGATCCGATTCGATGTATCCAAAGAGTATCTCCTCGTTCGATGTAACAGACATTAAATATGTGCCGCCCTCTATCATGATTGGGGGTTGCACAGTGGGATTATCCTTCAAACAGCTAACAGCAGACACATGCACAATGCATGTGACTAACTTATTACCTATATCCACGTAATGAGTTTACCTATGTGCGGTGTTTATTCCCTCGCTGCTTGGTGTTGTCCCTGCAATCGATTTAAGCTCCTTTTTGCCCTCGTAATTAAGGATGACAATATTAATTAGATATTCACTCTCTCTCTCTCTATTTTTTCTTTGCAGACTGTGATTGTGGTTGTGTTGACTCCTCGTCTGGCGTTGGTGTAATCAGCACGACGGCACCCTCAACGGCAAACACGACCAACACCAGCAACAGCTCCAAGACGGCGCATACGAAAGTTGCGACCTCTGGGGGGCATGCTAATACGCAGCCCCCCAGTAAAAGGTCGAGTAGTGGCGCTGATGGCGACTATCAATTGGTACAACATGAGGTTTTATATTCCCTCTCAGCGGAATATGAGGTAAGGTTATCGAATGTCATGTTATCGATCGCTTGAGTGATGAGTTCCTTTGTTGGTGCTTTTAGGTTTTGGAATTTTTGGGACGTGGCACTTTTGGACAAGTGGTGAAATGTTGGAAGCGTGGTACTTCAGAGATTGTCGCCATAAAGATTCTCAAGAATCATCCGTCATATGCGCGTCAGGGTCAAATCGAGGTGTCGATTTTGTCGCGGCTCAGTCAGGAGAACGCAGACGAATTCAATTTTGTTCGAGCGTTCGAATGCTTCCAGCACAAGAATCACACATGTTTGGTGTTCGAAATGCTCGAGCAGAATCTTTATGATTTCCTTAAACAGAACAAGTTCTCACCGTTACCGTTAAAGTATATTCGGCCGATTTTGGAGCAGGTAACGTAGCCCCACATCTATTTTGAATCCTTTTGGTTGTATAACGTTGGTGAATCTTTTAAGGTCTTGACGGCGTTGTTGAAACTGAAACAACTCGGATTAATTCACGCTGACTTGAAGCCAGAGAACATTATGTTGGTCGACCCAGTCAGGCAACCATACAGGTAAGCTGAATTGGCTTTTTGAGGCGTCATAGTACTTAACATCATCTCTTCCTATTCCCAGAGTTAAAGTGATTGATTTTGGAAGTGCATCGCATGTGAGCAAGACCGTTTGTAACACTTATTTACAATCGCGCTACTATCGTGCACCTGAGATTATATTGGGTCTGCCATTTTGCGAAGCGATCGACATGTGGTCGCTGGGCTGTGTGGTTGCTGAGCTGTTCTTGGGCTGGCCCTTGTATCCGGGATCATCTGAATTTGATCAAATAAGGTAAGTTTGTGGCGAAAAGGTGTTTATAGTCGTCTTATAATCTTTGTTTCTGTAGGTACATATCACAGACACAAGGTCTGCCCACCGAGCATATGCTTAACAGCGCATCAAAGACCTCGAAATTTTTCTATCGCGACGTCGACTCGACCTACCCATTCTGGAGACTGAAAACCACTGAAGAACACGAGGCTGAAACGAATACAAAGAGCAAAGAGGCTCGCAAATATATTTTCAATTGTTTGGACGACATCGGCCAGGTGAATGTGCCCACCGATTTGGAGGGTGGGCAGTTGCTTGCCGAAAAGACCGATCGTCGTGAATTTATCGATTTGTTGAAGCGAATGCTGACGATTGATCAGGAGCGGCGATTAACGCCAGCCGAGGCGTTAAATCACTCCTTTGTGCGGCTAACACATTTGGTCGACTATGTATACTGCAATAATGTTAAGGCCTCTGTCCAAATGATGGAGGTTTGTCGACGTGGAGATTTCCACACGTAAGTTTGTTAAAATCATTTCGCACCAGGCAAATGTTTATCTTGTCTTCTTTATTTCTAGGGTCCAACCAACGTCGACATTGGTCACGAACTTTGTGCCCAACGCTACCGAGAACATGACGTTCACGATAAACAACCAGCTGACGAGTCAAGTGCAGCGTTTGGTACGAGATCGACCCATCACCTATGAGGGTCTCTATCAGATCTATGGTGGGCGAAATGTTGGCCGTCAATACGCTCAAGGGCGAACAGACACCTTCCAACATCAATTGGTTTCGAATATTTTGTGCCCGCCCTCGTACCAAGCGATGCCAAGTCCCACCAAGCATGTTGTTGTCGGCAGTGCAGCAATGCAGCCTCCTTTACAAGTAAGTTATTTCCTAATCCAATTTGGTCTCTCCTGACAAATGTTTATGTCTAGGTTCCTCCGCAGCAGTACGTGAATGTGCCTGTACCGGTGTCAATGGTTGAGCCAACATCGGGACAGAGAATGCTTCTCACCAATCGGGTGCAAGCCAGTGGCGTGGCATGGCCGAATACCGGGCGACAAATGGCGCTGGTGCCATCATGGCCACAACAGGCGCCAGCCCACTCGTTGATCGTAGATTCGGCGCCATTCCTTAACGTCGAGGAGATATACCCGAAGCACCATCTTAACATACCGCGCAACGAACTCAAAAAAGAGTCTCCGGTGCACCATTTAGTGTAAGTCTAGTTATATCTTGTTCAGTTTCACATTTCCGTAGCTAGTTGCCCATGTGGTCCTCAGAGTCAGGCAGTAATTCGTATTCCAATCTTTTACGCATCCTTTCTAAAGTAAAGGAAATTCTTACAGAGTTCCGCGGCACGAGAAGAAGGAAGCCAACCAGCTGTCGCCGGTTAAGAAGCGCGTCAAGGAGAGCTCGCCGCCTCATCAGCAGCGTTACAATCGTGCACACGTTTCGCCACAGTATCACAATCACGGTTCGCAGAACTGCAACTACTATAGTGGCAGTGGTGCAGCAATCGTCCCCGGGTCATCATCAAACAGTGAGTTTAGAGTCATTCATCATTTTTGCTTGAGGTGCTTAGTTGTCCCCAATCTCCATCTCTTTTCAGATGTCATCAGCGGACATCAGCACCACAGCAGTAGCAACAACGGTGGCAATGTTCAGCTCATAGCTGGCGGTGGTCATGCGTCGGCTTCGTCATACGGACAGGCAAATGCCAATCATCATGTGGTTTCATGCGGCAATGGTGGCAGCAACCCAATGGGTCACAGTGCGATAGTGAAGCAACAGACGATCACCATCCACGATACACCGTCACCGACGGCCGTAATCACAATCTCTGACAGCGAAGACGAATCGCCCGATGTTCCAGCAACGACGCACGGTGGCGGCCATCACAAGTCGACCACCCAGCGTGCACATGCGCAATCGCAGACAACGTCGTCTATGCTACAGACTTCGGCTTCGTCATCATCACTGTCGTGTCGCAACAACAATGGTGCTGCTGGTGGTATGGCAACAAACAATCAGCCCGCCCATCAGGGCTCCTCGTCTGCATCGAACATTGTTCAGCACCACACACAGCATCAGCAGATACACCAGCACCAACAACAACAGCAGCAGCAGCAGCACCATCAACAACAACAGCACCATCAGCAGCAGCACCAACAACATCAACAGCAAGTTCAACAACAACAGCACCACCAACAGCAACAACAACAGTCCCACCACCAGCAGCAGCAGCAGCAACAACAACAACAACAACAGCAGCAGCAGCAGCACCATGCACCAAGTAGCAATAGTTACCACAACGGTAATAATCAAAATTTAAATCACGTATCTCATGTAGCAAGTTCCCAACAACAGCAACAGCAACAAATGTTACAACAACAGCAACATAGTTCTGGCAATAACAGTAGTAGTAATAGTTTAAGTAGTCATTGCTCCTCATCTGGAGGCGTTGGCATCGCGCATCACGCGTCGCATGCTACGAATCCAGGTGCTAGTAATATCCCACATCACAATTCCTCATCTTCATCATCATCCTCTTCAGCTCAAACAAGTAAACATCGCAAAAATGTTATATCATGCGTAACCGTAGGTGACAGCGACAACGAGGATCATAGACGTGGCACCGGCACTAGCCCCAAATACCAGCACGCCAACATCAAATATGAGCCGGGTCAGTCGCAGAAGAAACGCATTCTCGCCATGGCCCAAAACGAGTGTTTCCTGTCAGCGGCAGCAAGCAACAATACAGCAGCCGCAGCCGTGGCTCCATCATCATCATCGACCTCCGCTGCAGCATCAGGAAGTAGCACTTCCAACAACCAACAACAACATCAGCAGCAACAGCAAATGCAACAGCCCATCCAGCAACAGCAACAGCTTCACATACCGAAGCAGGAACCAGTCGAATTCTACGAATATCCACAACAGGTAGACAAGCGCTCCTCGTGGGCCCCGCCAGCCCATCACAACACACATCATAAGCGTGAGACCTCCTCATCGTATATGGTGGCACAGCAGGCAGCACCACCACCAATGGCGCACTCGAAAAATTCAGCAGCCACAGTGGTGACAGCAGCAAACACAGCTAATGCTGGTGCTGCTGCACAGCCGCAATCATGGGCACCCATATATCGACAACAGCATCAGTCGAATACGCCAATTGGTGGGTCGCCAGCGGCCATTCTACAGCAGGAGATCTACGCCCAAGGAGAGATGTATCGTCGACCGACAGTTTTCGTGTCTCAGGCTCCGTACCAGAACTACAATCGGGTGGTCCCGCCACCAGCACATAATGGATCCAATCGACAGGTGAGAATTTCCGAATTAGTTCTTAGTTCTAAGAGTGCATTGGATGGTGCACATCCTTTTGAAGTGAATCAAAGTTTTCTGCATTCTATCCATCACGTGTAAGAATTCCTCATAGGATACCAATCTAACCACAGTTGGGATTCTTGTTCGCTGAACTTGTGCTCGAGCGAGGTTTTCTGCGAAAGGCACGCGCAGGAACACTGGGTGCACTGGAATTTTAGAAATTCCTTTGAGCGTTACTCCTTAACAAGGAGGAACATAGTTTTTCGGATTATATAGATGCATTGGGGTAGTTAGTATCATGTGCTTACCAACGTTCGACTTGAATGGATCCTGTGGGTTTGATTAGAATTTCCGATGTTCAGCACATATATTGTGTCTTTTTTGGGAGTGATATGATACCCATTCGAGTTCGATACATCCATCGACGTACAATTCGTTGTAGGAACGAGTAACCCTCCATGGCAGTCTGTTGTGCTATTGACTTTGTCACTGGACTGTAATAAGAGGCAAATTATTAAAGGCGCTTCCTCGGTCTTGACCGGCTTTTATTGAATCTCTTCAAGGATTCCTGAAGTGCATCTAACTATTGAAATTGCTCCCCTCATATACACACATATTTCGTGTTGACAGCATATAACAAACGAGTCATCCTATGTTGTTTGGCCTTCAGAATATCGATTGTGGCTCGCGCAGTGTACCGTTGTTCCGTCCTGTTTAAACCACATGTCCTCTAGTTCTAATTTTTCCAAACTCGGTTAACATGGCCATATAGCGCGCACCGTCCAATGTTGTCGTTTGACCAGCGGCGTTCTCGAAAAAAAAAAATGGCCCGATGACTCCTCCAGCGCGAACAACGCAACATGCAGTAACTTTGAGCGGATGTAATGGCTCCTCGTGCATTACTCGTGGATTTTCGGTGCCGCAGAAGCGATAGTTTTGCTTTTCCACGTACCCGCCGAGGTGGAAATGAGCCTCATCGCTCCTCATGATTTTGGTCGAAAAATCGTCCACTTCGATTATTCCGCGTTCTTGGGGAATGTATCGCCCCCGGCTTGTTCACTTGTATTCTACATCTGTCTAGTCCAAATATGTCAAAACAGATTTGACATTGGCGGCCATTTGCAAAAATAAGAGCATCTTCCAATAGGGTGATCTCTTTTCGCCCACCTTGTACCTTGGCCCTCATTTACTGCTAAACTCATTTTTGACGCTTCCTTCTCTATACTAGCGAACGTGGCTATGACATCACGTTGAGTCCAACCAATGATGTTAATATCGTCGGCTTATGCTAGTAGTTGCACCGCTTTTTTTTTTTGGAAAATTGTGCCTCTGGTGTTGGCTCGGAAGTTTTTCACAATCCTCTCATGAATCAAATTGAAGACTTTGAAATCGATGAATAGAGCTTCGATTTGGACTTCTTGGGTTTTTTCCAGGATCTGCCGAAATGTGAAAATTTGTTTTTGGTTGTGGACTTTCCTGGCCGATCAGGTTGTTGGTAAACGGTTTCAGGCGTTCACATATTACGGCAGATAGGATCTTGTAGTCGACGTTGAGGAGACTTATGCCTCTGTACTTGGCGCAGTTCAGACGGTCTGCTTTTTGGTGGATCGGGCAAACGGTGCTGAGCTTCCATTCTTCAGGCATACTTTCTTCCGACCAGATTTGGCTAATGAATTGGTGGATGTTTCTTACCCAGTCATCTCCGCCGGTTTAATAAATCTCGGCGGGAAGGCAGTCATTTCCGGCAGCCGTATTAAGCTTGAGTTTAGATATTTTAATCCTCACTACACTCAGCTCGGGTGGTTGGCAGTTTTCGTTGTCGTTTCCAATATTGAATGGTTCGTTCTGCTGCTGTGTCTCAACTACGATATTTCCTTGTTCTGTTCGAGCCTGTATCCTTGGCTTTGACGTTTTACACTTTGGTAAAACTTCCGAATGGCACCTCTCTAAATATTCGATCGCGCGCGTTTCTTGCTCTTTGTTCTTCTTTCGAAAAAGCCGGTGTTCTTCCCTTCTTCTCTGCCTTTGGAGCTCAACGGCAGCTCTCATCTTCACCTGCAGCTTAACCTTGTAGGTTTCGTTCTTGGCTGCGAGCATCTTTTGGCATTCCCCTTCAAACCAGGGGTTTCTTGCTTATGGGACACGAGAAACCTAGTATCTCAGTTGCGGGTGATCTAATGGCTTGTTGGCACTGTTGCCGTTGTTCTTTGACATTCGATGCTGGTGGTATGGTGTTAATCGAGAGGTTAAGGGATACGCGTTGCGCGAATGTCGCGAAGGTATTGGTGGTCTCTTGCGATTGCAGTCTTTCGCCAATAAAGTTTTTCACAGTACTTCTGGAAAATAGTGGTGGATGCATGCCTCTTGTCTATAGCAATGCGATCACTTTGGTTGAATGTTCGTTGATCTGGAGACCACCATGTCCCCTTATAGATATCGAGGAGAGGAAATCGGGTATCGAAGACAATTAGCCTAAGTTTACAAGAATTATTGTCTTTTAGGGTATGTTTTCCGACAATACTGCTTAAGATGTCTTCACTTCCTACCATTGCGTTAAAATCTCCCCAACATCGTACTTCGGTAGTCGCTCATAGGTTTTTGAGAAGGAGCTCGTAGAAACAAACCTTAGCTATATCATCTTTTTAATCCGTTTAAGAGTGAGCGCATATAAGGCTAATTTGGCCTTGATGCAGACTGTTACATTGCGTTCGGAACAAAAGACTTCTTACCTATGTCTGGCACTTATAACAAATCCGCATCCGAATGGTCGCTGTTTCTGCTCACTTTAACACGGAACTAAGTAGATGTCAGAGTTTTTCATCCTCTTTTTACCCAGCCCATCCCATCGTATTTCCTGGATGGCAGTAATGTCTGCCTTGTAGCAGTTTAGGGCTTCCGCTAGTTATTCGCTTGCACCTCTCCTGTTTAATGTTCTCACATTCCAGGGGCAGACACGAACGACGTTGTCCTTTTTTCGTTAAGCAGGGTCGTCATCAACAACAATAAAATTCGTCGTTTCCGAGTCTATTGGTTGCTTCGTAACAATGGTTTTTTAAATGGGTGTATAGTCAACCCAAAGCACAACCACCAGCCAGGAGGTCCACTCCAAATTTATTAGACACCCCTAGGACACGGGGCCATCAGTATCTGCTACCGAATTGAGTGCTGCCGTTGGCCTTTCGGTTCATCCGCCACCATCTTTATTCAAGGGGCCTGACCAACTCTTGAAATTCCTAGACAACCTGTCGTCCGAATATGTCGAAGCAGCTTGTCTAGGTTCGCCTGAGACAGCATGCCGGGAATTCATTCCGTGTCATTCTGACCTGGCTGTTTATAGTGTCGCTGTATTTCGTCGTGTTGTCAACTCTCGCGCTTATCGTTTAGCATATTAAATCCGTTTGTATGAAACCAACCAAAAATAAGCAATTGATGTGTAGTTACAACCACTAGTCACTGCCAAGATAAAGCCAATCAGAGTCTACCCTCGTTCCACAACACCCAACCATTGATACTTTGCCGCCGTAAAAAAATGTTAGTCTTAGGTTATTTCTATCCACTGACCCTGTAATAACCTTATCATCTTATGTAAATATCGGCCAATATCGTCGTTTTTTAAGGACCTTTTTGTCGGTGGATTTATTTCGCTCAAATATACCTACTTCTCTCCTTACAACTTTGGCGGGTCCAGCGCACTAACTTCTAGCCCACTGCATCCAGTTCGATTAAACTGATAGGTGAAGCAACCCCAGCGAATTAAATAGTTTCGATCGAACATTCCTTCTTGCTAACACTTTGCAACAAGATATGATGATGTGAACGAAATAGCCAATCGCATTCTACTCCCGGAGCCATGAATTCTTTTTGATTTATCAATAAGCCTTTCTTTGAAAGTATTATGAAACAAAGGGATTTTTCCAGAACAACACGAATGAAGAATTCTTTAGAAAACTCAGTTTTTCATCTCGGAGGCTGGCTCTTTATTTTCTTGAAACCTGAATTGTCCTTCAAGACTATAAGGGAACTCATAACCCCTATAGCGCGTGCCAATTACCAACCAAAAAATCTCCTAATCGCCAATGTTTTTCCCTTTGAATGTAGAATGCATTAGAAAGCTCAGTTTTTGATCTCTGAGGCTGACCCTTAATTTTCCTAACACCTGAACTGTCCTTCAGGTATAAGGGAACTTATAACCCCTATAGCGCGTGCCAATTACCAACCAAAAAAAAACTCCTAATCGCCTTTGTTTTTCCCTTAGAATTGCTTGAAAAATGTTGCCATTTATATATCAAAATGATATTTGATTGTACATTTGCAGGTACTCCCAGCGCATCCCCTACCGGCCCACATTCAATTCCCAACTCAATACAGTCAATTTGGCCCATTAAGTCCTGCTCAGGTAGCCAGCAAGCATGGTCATTATGCCCCCGCGAACATATGGTATGGAGAATAAATTGACACACAATCGAGTGAGTTTAAAAAACAAAACAAAAATCGAATTCAACTTCAACCCATCCAAACCCCCCACCAAAACCAAACAAACTTACATTTCTGTCCACCAATCATGCACTCCGAAAGTATCTGACTAAACCGTGCGTCTTGTTTTGTTCTATTTAAGATCGTTCCCGAATGGTTCAGAGGTTTTTGGTGAATTTCTTCGAAACCATCACAATCGTCAACAACAACAACAACAAGGACACCACCATCATCCGCATCATACCAATTTGCAGATAACCCAATGGTGGTTCACGCTGCTCCAGCAAACGATCAATTTCAAGAGTCAACGACAAACCGCAGACGATCCCACCACAGCGCGAAGGAAAAGAATGAAATCTACCGAAACCAACAGATAAATAAAGTGACACAGACAGGATAATGCGATTAAGGCAAAGGATTTATATATTTTTTTAAAGAAAAAGGCTTAACGCCGAAGTAATCAATTTTTTTTTACATATTTTCTACGTGTGTTTGTTGTGTAGAGCATACATACACATGCTTTATGTTTTTTTATAGAATGCAAAAGTATCTTTTAAGGTTTTTGTTTCATTTTTGGAGGCAAAAATACATTTTGCATACATATATATATTATTCATGAATATATTCTATAGTGGTATCATAATTTTTTTTTAAATTTGAAAATTACATATATTAACAAACACATAAATAGCGAGTAGGGAAGATGCGCAGTAGTGAGTTTTGTCTTTCACTGTTTCAATCTTTTAATTGTAAAAAAATCCTTTTTTTTATTAACTCTTATCTCTATTGATAAGTTTAAAAATTGTATAAACATTTATAAAACAAAATCACTACTGAGCCGATCACGTCTCACACGAACACGACGTTTATTTGTTTAAAATTTTTCCTTTTTATTAAAAAAAAATCTTTGTAATAAATTACGATACATATTTCGTAGAGCACAATGGGTTAATGGGCTATATATGTTTTTATTTTTTAAATAGAGTTATATGTTACAAATATAACAGAGTATAGCTATATGTATGGTAATAGATAATCTTTGTGAATTAAAAATAAACCAACAAATTGAACAACTGCGCAAAAGTGCGTGCGAATTTGTCTGCGAAACCGGTGTTAGTTAAGCGAAAGGACATGAAAGTTCCGTCTGGATAAGAGTTTTTTTTTTTTAATTTTTGAATACATATATATATAGGACTAGTTAGCTTTTTATTACTATCATGTGGTACATATTGTGTATATGAATTATCCAATTTTTATTGTGGAGTGAAATAATTATTGCTTTGAACTATTTTTTTTTTAAATTAAAAACCAACAAATAACCAACTAGCGCATAGATTATTGTTTTAATTTGTATTTTTTATTTGATTTAGAAATATCTTTATGGCATTGTATTTGTCTTGAACAAATTAGAATTTTATTGTAAAAAAAAAAACCAACCGCGTAGGCAAAAATACAAAACAACTCTATTATGCAAAGAAAGAAAAAATAATAAATAAAAATATATATATATATATATTATATAAAAAAAAAGAATTAAAAATATAACTATTATGGAAATATATTAATGTGATGTAGTTTTATAATGATCGTCTAAAATAATACTTATTATACAAACAAAAATACAAAATATATTTAACACTAGACTGTAGGGAAAAAAAGTAAAACAAAAGAAAATTAAGGAAAAGGAAATCCGCGTATTGATAAAAAATTAAAAAAAAAAAAACAACAAATACAAGACATTAAATAATTATTAACGAAAACAATTTATATATTAAACTTAATCTATTTAGTAGAAAACAAAAGGAAATGAATATAACAAGAAATTTATTATTAATTTGTAAAACAACGTAAATATATTTTATTCAATTTTTTTTTTTAATTTTTGGTAGATGAAGGAATATTTAAGAAAAGTTAAACTAATGGAATATTTTGTGTGCGAAAAGTGGGAAACTAATATTAAGTTATTTAGAAACGAAATGCGAGGTGCGTTAAGGGGTGGTTGGTTGTTTTAATGTCTTTTAAAATAATTCATATGTTTTACATTTTTAGAGTTTTTACATTTTCAAAGTGAGGTGGCAACCTAAACTCAATTTTTTTTTTACAAAATTTGAGCAATATAAATTACTTTTTGAAAGAGATTCTATGTAGGTAATTTAAAAAAAAAAAAAAAAAAACGTAATAATCAACTGTTCGATAACTAAAGCGTTTTATGACTTATTTGTGACATTTTTTTTATTATCATTTGAGGGGAATTTACAAACATGTCATTTTTTACATTTTCTAAATAGTTTGGTAATCTTGAACTATCATGGTTTTAAATTCTAGGGTTGGGAATCCCGATTATAATTCAAATAACTTGTAATATATTTCAATATTTTTTTTCAAATATTTTTTCAATTGTTTACAAATATTTTTCAAGTATTTTTCAATATTTCTCATGTATTTTTCACATTTATTGAAGAAAGTAAACCTTTCGATTAATTTTGGAATTTTATTTCATTTGAGAAACCTCGGCAGTTAGTCAGCATGTAAAAATTCATTCATCGTACCTTTTTTCACGAATGGATTGAATTATATTTTTCTAAAGCGCATGAGTAATTTTATCATTTTTCGCAGAGCTACAAAAAAAAATATATGGACTGACACGCCTTGAACAATCTTCCACAGTTACTTAGAACAGTTTTGTGTTTGATGATAAGGCAAGGAAACACATTTTTTTATATATAAAGACATTTTTTTTTAATATATGGTGGCAATGTAAAATCATCTCAGATTTTTAATTTTTTTATTTTAGGGTCGAGAATCCCAAACCAGTTAAAAGACATTTGTTTAAATATTTTAAGAGATTGTATGCAATTTAAAATATGTAGGTACATACAACACTTTGTAATCATTTGTTTAATATTTTTAATTCAATCGTTTCCTGGATTGATTTTTTTTAAAGAACAATCGCTTCTTTATTTTATTTTTTTTTGTGAAAATATGGTGTCAATCTAAAATTATCTGTCTTTCTATTTTTATTTAAAAACAAATACCGAACAGAAAAAAACATTTTAAGAAATAGATTTTATACAGGTAATTTTTAAACATAAAACCCTTATAATCAATTGTTTGATAATAACCGTGTTTCATGACTTATTTGTGACATTTATTTACAAATTTAATTATTTGTTACATTTTCTAAATATGGTGGTTATTCAGTTCTAAATTCAAGGGAGCTGGGAATCTAAAATAGAATTCAAATAATTTTTTTTAAATATTTTGTAAGGGATTGTACATAATTTTAAAATCATAAAAAACTTTCAATTGTTTGATATTTAAAGTTCCACCGTGTCCTGTCTTCAATTTTTTAAATAGTGTTTTTATGAAATAAGGTGGCAACTAAAAATTATTATGGTTTCTTAAATGTAAGGGCTGAGAATCCCGAATATTTTAGCAACAGATTTTACATAATTTGATGCACAAAACCTTTTGTAATCAATTGTTCGAAAACTTCAACTGTTTCCTGATTTATTTTTTTTTATTTAAAGAACACTTGTGTTTAATATTTGAGGGGAATTAACAAATATTTTTGTTACATATTTCTATATAAGATGGCGATTTATTACCTATCATCTGTGTTTGTAGAGTTAAAAATCCACAACCAAATGATTGTTTAAATATTATAACAAAGGGCTGTTTATCTTCTTTTTTTTAAACATATAACACTTTTTCATCACAGTCGCAAGTATTTTTGTTTTCATTTTATCCAACATACCTACATTTGTTTTTAATATTTCAGGGAAGCCTTTGTGTGGTTTTCTATTTTTTTAATACTTTTTCTATGTAGGGTGATAATTTCTCTCTTCTTTCTTTCTCTCTTTTTCTTAATTTTAAGGGTTGAGAACCCCGAAAAAAAAATTAATTATTTAAGCAAAATATTGTATATAGCTAATTTTAAACGCACAAAATCAATAAATTGTTTGATATATAAATTCAACCGTTTCTTGTTTTGAATTTTTTTAAAACAACGTCTGTGTTTAATATTTGTAGAAAGTTCCTACAAACTAAGCTATTTTTTGTTACAATTTTGAAATAAGGGGTCAATTAATGCAATCAGGAAAAAGCATTTGCATAAAAAATTGTTTTGTTCTTTGTGAGCACTGAAAATAAATATTTAAACATAATATTGCTCTGAAAATATATAATATGTATAGTAAATTAAAAAAAAATTAAACCATTCATGAAAAATTTGCAGTTTAATTCATTTTAACTCATTATTAGGTAAAAAATAAAAATATTAATTTGTTCCCGTCCGAAAAGTGTTCAATGATCCATTATTCCATTTCCCAGTTAATTTACATTAAATACGCGTTCCAATCTCAAGTTTCCCATTTTTCTAATACGTTTTTCTGATTGCTCCGACTGCCCTCTTAGGAGGAAATTTTGGATTTCCTGTTTCCCTGTTTCTGAAATAATAAGGTTGAGAATCTGTGACAAAACAAATTATTGTATACAAATATTTTATTAAGAGATTTCATATCACACTTGATCACTCTCACAACCATTTTCTGTTGTGATTTTTTATATTTAAATATAGCCGTTGTAAGTTATAATATTTGTTGTAAATTTTTTTAAATAAAGCGGTTATCTTAGATTATATTTGCTCTTAAAATCATGGAGTTGAAAATGCCGAACCGAATTAAAATCATTTCTTTGAATATTTTAGCAAGAGATTGTATATAATTTTTAAATATAAAACACTTTATTTTTTTCCCAATAGTTTCTGATGTTTCATCAGCCTTATTGCTGTGAACCAATTACAATTTTAGAACAACGTGTATGTCCCTATTCGATGTAAGCTGCCACTTAACCAACAGAATTACATTTCCGAGATAGAGAATAGCTCTGTTCCTGTACAATAATATTTTTAATAATAATTTTCTCAAAATTTCTCGTAAATTTACAAAATACAGAGCTTATACTAAAAATAATACCCACCCCTACATAAAAATCCGTAAAACTATTGACTGCAGAAATTTATTTTAGTAAAAATCAGTAAAATGTCAGTAATACCCACCCCTACATAAAAATCCGTAAAACTATTGACTGCAGAAATTTTATTAGTAAAAATCAGTAAAATATCAGTTGGTATCTAAGAGTGACAAATTGATTGTTTTGACAGGTGTTCTATGACATTTGTTGATTAAAAGTGAAAAGAAAGCGAGTAATTTCATTAAAACGCCTTTCCGTAGTTTTAAAACTTCAGAAACGCGTTTTAATACAATTATTCTTCAATTTTCGATCTCACCTTAATATCTACCCTTTCATTTCTCTTTTAATTCCTCATATTGGGACAGGCCTATCAATTAAATAATTTCCCTCCAAATGAAAATTTTGTTGAGTTTAGTCATTTTTAATCAAAAAGTACGAGGACAGAACTGATTTTTGAGAAATTAAATTGAAGGCAATTCATATAATTGATATACGAAATAAAATTCTATTGAAATTACAAATTTTGCTAAAAATTATTATTTAGCTGAACTAAAAATATTTCCGAAATCAATTACATAATTAATTTTACTTACACAAATATTCGTTTCCTAAACGTGGGTCATCTGTTTTTTTTTTTTTTACAAAATATAAAAAAATCAATACATTTCCAATATTTTTCTATATTTTTCAAATAATTTAATAATTTTTGAAGTCTTTTTTATTATTTTTCACATTTTTTGAAGAAAGTAAACTTTCCGATTAAATTTGGAATATTATTTCATTAAAGAAACCCTTCTCGACTAACAAGGCAAAAAGCCATCATAAAAAATAATTTGTAGACCCTTTTTTACAAAAACATTTATCAATATTTTTCTTACCTGCCTGAGTAATTGATAAATTTTCTCAAAAAATCAACCATTAATGAAACGCTACAAAAAAATATAGGTAGGGTCTGACACGGCTCGAACAATTTAGAAGCGTTTTGTGTTTTATGATAAGGCAAACCAGTACATTTTCTCAAAATATTCAAGTGGTTGAAACTCAGTAGTTTTCTTAAATAACACCTGTTTTCGATAATAATAATTTTTTTTTTAAATCTCACATATGGAGATCAAAACACACAATACACCAAAAATCTAATCAGTCCGTAAGCGTACTCATCTGCAAGAGTACAATTAAATAATTTTTGATGCGAATCTCAAAAAAACCCTTAATGTACTGAGAAAATTGTAAGAAGATAAACGATGAAACAACTTTGATTCAATTTTTTTTTCTTAATTTTCTTCATGCCGAACTTTAGTGGTGAGAAAATGAAAACTGCCAAAGGATGACATTCGTGAAGTTTCTTGTTCTATTCCAAATGTACGCGGAAATGTGCAATTTTTTATTGTACCTGAAACTGTAAAATTTTTAATTTTTCCTTGCAAAAACGTACTCGTACTTTAAGTCAAAATGAGTGCAGTCTTTCTCGATATATCTGAAAGTCTAAAGTTTTCTTCTCCTAAAAGTACTCGTCATTCTGTACTCTTGTAGTTAAAAATATACAATCATTAATTTTTGAAGATTAGGAAACATTGAAAAAATCGTTATTCGTATTTTTTTTAAGAAATCTGAAACGGAGCTATTTCTGTCTTGGCCACACTTAGAAAAACACTAAATTTCATCAAAGTTCTGTGTTCCATTTTCGAAAAATAAACAATTTAAAGAGTTGCCCGGATAAACATCTTTAAAAAAAGAGCTCAGTAAGCAGTGTTATTACAAACATTTTATTTTAAAATCGTTAAATCCGCTTTTGAGAAATATATATCTAAACTCAATTATTACCAATTTCCGTTTTTGAGATAATAGCTTTTTAAAAATTCCATTATATGGGAGCTAGCTTTCATTTTGTCGCCCTAGTGATACAAGAACTTAAGGGCCCAGTTACAGCTATTATTGGAACATAACATATGATGGAATTGAAATTTCACCCCCATAGGAATTATTGGACAATTCCGTTTCAGTTCTATAATAAATCTTGATCAGTGAAAAATAAGAACTGTGAAAAAAAGTGAAAAATAAGAACAGCCTTTCCGCGAATACTCAATTTGAATATTTTTGGATAACTATGTTCTAAAATTCATAAGCTTTGTTTTGACAACAACTCGCCAGTGATTGAATTTATAAAAGAGCCACACGAAGTAAAAGAAAATTTTTAATGAGGGTTTTCAATGATAGCTATATCTGGGGCATAAATTCAGTTTTTTTACGATTTTGGGCTGGGTATGCCAACGCAACTTAAGCGTTTTTAAATATAGAATTTGTATATTGTGACAACAAATTGTACCTCTAAGTGAAGTAGAATAGAAGTTAGCACTTTACAAAAGTATTCCTGAAACTCAGAAAAATTTAAAAAAGTGGTAAAATAATCACAAAAAACCTATAATTATCAAATATTGACATACGTTTTTGTGTCAGTAAGGCGACTTTTGATTTTTGAACCCCAAAAACTTTTTTGTGGGATCAACAAAAACACATATACAGAAATATCAGTCAAATCGACATTTGAAATCAACTTTTTTGTGATCGGAGTAACTTAAAATTAATAACCACCTTAGGATGCTACTTAAGCGTTTTAAATTCGCCTCACTTGAGAAAATAGTCTATGAACTCCAAATGCAGGTAAAACAGGGCTATCACAGTGAAAATGTGCTTCGTGGTGATTTTTCTCAAACTTTGACAGAAGTAGGTGCAGAGAAGGTGAATATTCCCACGCAGACTTATGACACAGAAAAACACTTTCATAGGTCATATTTTCCCTTGAAACACAAAAAGCTGTTTTTTGTTCCTTCTGTATAGTTCCGTCTCAATAAACAAAGCTATTGTTCACCGATGAAAACACGACGATTTCTTGTTTAGTTCTCCATTTTTACTAGCCCTAAGCTGCCAATTGGAAAATTTAATTTTTTTTGTTGCCAAAACTTAAGATCCAAATGGTCGGAAAATTCAAGTCTTGCATGCATTTTACCATTAACCAATACCCTGCTCCAATTAGATTGGTTTCCCTGGTAGCTGCTTTTAGTTGCGACCTTGGTTGATGTTGGTTTCTACTTGTGCGTGACGGTTAAGACAAGGTGCGCCTAACATCTGGTTGCACATTCGCATGCTGATATAATATCAGCTATGTGATAGCAATTTTTGGTGTTCATCAAAAAGGGAGTTTTCTTCTTTTATGTCACCATACCATACATCTACATGGATTTCTTAAGAATTCAGTCTTTCAGTTTCATATTTATTTTGCATTGAATGGGTTTTTTTTTCGCCACAGCTGATATTTGTTTAAATCTCAAGAACAATTGTAATTTGAAACCGCTTCTAGGAAGTCCAAAAGGCACCCAATTATTCTGCATGCCACCTCGTTAATTTTTTTTATAAAAATTTAGTAGATAATAGAAAACTGAAGTGTTTTTTTCGAAATCAAAATACGAGAAACATAGTAATCGTTATAATAGCTAAAAGAAAAACTTTATTTAGTCAACTTGCATCTCAAAAAAACATACCACCCCCAACGCTATCTCGCGCAAGCAAAAAAAAAATAAAATATTAAAATTAAACTAAAATACGAAAACAAATTGTGTATCTTTAAATCGGAACATTAGAGGGTTTCATGGACCACATATTAAAAATATATTAATAAATATACCATTACTATAAGGGTTGATTAATTATTTTTTTCTCAATTAAAAGTATTTTTCATATTTTAGAAAAAAAAAATCATAAACAAAAATGCAAAAGAAATATTTACATAGATATACAAATACATAAAAGGACTTAAAAATAAATATTCGTAGTTTTAGTTTAACAAGAAATTAATTACAAATATTCTATTTAATTTTGTGAGTTTGTTTGTTTTTTTTGTAAATCAAAAACTCGACTAACTTTCGTATTTTTGTTCAACTTTTTGCAGTAATTCTATATTTGTTTAATTTATGTTGCAAAAAACTGTCAAATAATCTTCTATAGTAGCCTCTTAAAAAATATATATACACACTTATTGTTATTATTCACAATTAAACTTTGTTTTGTTTCCTGCTATACAATGGATTAATGCTTAAAAAAAAAAATATATGAATAATAAATTTACAAAACAAAAAAAAATACTTTATCATACAAAACAGCAAATATATGCTTAAAATATACATTTATGAACACCGAGAATTATTATTTTAAACCCATATAACTAAAGAATAAAAAAACTATTTGTTTCTTATTATTTAGTAAACATATTATATAAACAAAAACCAAAAAAAAAAATTAGAAAAAAAAACAACTATTTTGTGACTTTTCATAGGCTTTAGTAGTAGAGGATAAACAAGAACTAAAAATTAAATAACACACATATATACAGACACTGATTTTTTTTTATCTAATTTTAAAATCTTTAGTTATATCGTTTTTTGATTACAAATTTATGATATATGTATACCGGATTAAATTACTTTATTAATGCTAACTACTTATTATACGTCATTATTGTGTTAAAATATGATTTAGATAAATAAACTATCAAAGGGATTTGTATACTGTTCTATTATTATTAATACCGTAAAGAAACTAAAATTACAAATATATTATTATACTATACCTTAATTATTTTGCATGTACTGAACAAAAAAAAACAACAAAATATAACATTTATAAGAATTTAAACAAATTAACTAATAAACAAAAAAAAAACATATGAAAATAGTTTTTACGCATACAAATATTATTACAATTTAAAAAAATAAATACTTTTTATCTTAAAAATATTCTATTAAATATAATTATGTATACTATTATTTTCATATATACTTTTTTCTGATTAGTTTTGCTTACGCTAAATATAAAATTATAAATATTACACATAAATATAAACAAATTATTGTATTTTATCATTTTTTTTTCTCTTATTATTTTTTGTTCTTTGGATATTACGGATTATTGTCTAAACAAAAAAAAAATAACTAAAAAAGAAAACAACAAAAAAACACGATTAATAAAATAGTAAGCATGATCATTGAAAAAATTACATTTCCGTTGTTTTTTATTTTTTGTTCTCTCATTTTTCTTGTTGTGTTGTTGATTTTATTTTTTTATTTTGTTTTTCAGTTTTTAGTTTACATTTTGGTTTGAGTTTGATCTGGCAACAAAGCGACAAGCGTTAATCAGAATTGAAAATTTTAAATATTTTCCAATATCTAGATTGTCTTGACTTGTGCTGAAGTATTGATGGCTATTATTGAATAAATAGAGTTCCAGCATCTAGGTCGATTTGTGAAAAATAAAATAAGAACGATAGACCGATAAGGTTGTGCAATATTGCCTTAAATGTTGAGCTAGAGTGTTGAAATTTGGTGTACAGACTCTCTGTCCGACGAAGCAGAAAAAAAATAAGTTTTTAGCTAAACGGTATCGAATTAAAAAAAAATAGTCTGAATATCATATTTAGCCATTCTTGTATATCTTCTCCACATAAATATTTTTTTGCAACGCCCGTTATCAGTAAAAGCGTTGTTTTCAGCTAAACGGTAAAGAATTTAAAAGAAAGTCTGAATATGATATTAAGTCATTCCTTCTATCTGTATTTCCTCCTTCTAAATCTTGTTGTAGCGCCCACTTTTGGCGTTTTCCTACAAAAAAAAAATGTCTGTACAATTTTATGAGAACTCTATATTTCGTTCATATAAAGTTTTTTGCAACTCCCACTTTTTGGAGGCTTTTTTTAGAAAAACATTTTTCGGTACAATTTTAGGAAAAATTTGAAAAAAACTTTCGATGAAACTATTTCGAGAATAATACTATGAACATTGCGTATTCAACCCACGCCTAATTTTTTGGATGGTTATTTTAAAAAAATTGTAAAGCCTATCCCATAGCATATCCATAAGAAAACATCAATTTTTGTTGAACCAGAAGAGGTTTAGATAAACTATCAGCGGATTGTAGCCTTCTCATCTGTGTTTTGTGAGGAAGGATACCCGTTACCAGTTACATTTTTCAGAACACGCTGATCACTATTTTCATCGTATTTTCGGTATCAATTTCCGGCATATAAAAAGTATGCTTTGCATCGTCTTTTGATAGTCACCAAACCTGAAACTAAGGTTTTTGTTTTGGTTATATAGTTGAAATTCAATGCCTGGTAAAAATCCAGGCCACTTCTCTTTTTGCACTGCAATGTACATTTCGATTTCCACACTGCTTTACATTTTTTTGTGGATTGATAAATTGGGTCACAAATACAACTGGTGAATCGGAGGCTGTCCGGTATGTTCCAGAGAATATAAATAATATCGGTTCCAGAGATGTGGGCGCGCGACCAACTAGCGCGCTAAAAA
This sequence comes from Rhingia rostrata, assembly GCA_949824845.1. Lineage (NCBI taxonomy): Eukaryota > Metazoa > Arthropoda > Insecta > Diptera > Syrphidae > Rhingia > Rhingia rostrata. The sequence continues at coordinate 22,046,686 of OX463757.1, forward strand.
GCGGACATTTTCCTGTTCCACGAGGCTTTTTTCAGGATCTGACCGTCAACCAATCTGTAGGATATAAAAGAAATATTCAGGCCTGAGTTATCCGTTCATTCCTAGCAGCATAGCTTTTGACAGCTACGGCGCTTAATTTCTTCCAAGTTGTCCGAAACCTATGTTTTGGTGGAACCTATTAAACGCGATTGTGAGGCTTCATTTATTTTGTCCCGAAACGGTTGCCTCCAAAGCAAACTGAGTTCCGATAGGAACTGACTTTCGTTTTCAAATTTTCTCCGAAGGGATAACTTTATAGGGCAAATTAAAATTTAAAGCTTCTAAATAGAACCATGTGGGATTAACTCTATCGCAACATTTTCTAAAAATAAAAATCACGTGTGGTGAAAAAAAAAGTCTCGTAGTGTTGCATCAGTTGGTCGTGTCTACATGCCCCTTCGAAACAGGCACCCGACATTCAATGGAATATATCAATATATATTTTTAGAGGGCTTTTGGCGCCCTGTAGTTAGAGGGGCTTTTCTACTAGCTAACCAGAACGGGTAAACGCAAACACATGTTATTTCTGGGATGCTGAAGGAAGAAATTTCGTCGTCTAACTTGGTAATATTTCGAGTAAAGCCACATTGAAATAAAAAATGGTTTACAAAAGAGAGCGGACAATTCCCCGAGTTGGTTTATCATCTTTACAAGTCATTTTGTAGGTTCCCTCAGGCACCCTATAGGATACACAGGTTGCACAACAATCAAAAACCATATTTTATAAAACGACTGTCGTTAAAATCACTTCGTTCTCGTTGAAATACGATTACATAATTACATTACGAATATAGTTCTAGGTTTTACGATACTCCTTGTTTCTTGGACTGACATTTTGGCAGTCGCATAACTTTCGTTTTCGTTAAGCTGTCATTACTTTACACAATCTCACTTTATCGTGACTATCGTTTACTTCCGTATCGTTTACTTGCCGCTCGTTTTGTTTTATCTAATAGAGCCCCAGTTCCGACAATCCTGATCATCATTATACAATTTAACCTTCCATAAATCAGTTCAGAGCCCCATTGCTTAGGGCTTCGTAAATTACTAATAACATAAAGATCGCTCTACAGATTCAACATAAAATTTTCCCATTGAAAAACGTCTTCGTTTTTTCGGCGCTGCCGCATATATTGTGTTCAAATTCCGACTGTCTTTCAACGAAATGGCGGAGCGTTTTACTATTCGCCTCTTTTGGGTGCCGGGCCACAGAGACATACCAGGGAATTGTAAGGCAGATGAGCTTGCCAGATGGGGAACGACCCTTGACATTCTACCGCTAGTAGATATGTTAGGTATGCCCCTCGTTACATGTAAATCACAGATCAAACTGGATGCCACCAAGAAAGCAAACCGCAGATGGATAAACGGCACAACCTGCCAAATATCCAGGCAACTCAGGCCAAACTTTAACCAGAAGCGCTCAATCTGCTTGAAATGTTTAACAGTTCAAACTTTAGCACCGTAATCAGTGTCATTACAGGTCACTGTTCTATAGGCCTAAACGCAAGAAGACTAAGCCTTTTCAGCAATGACTTGTATATAGAAGCTGCTTAGACGGGAAAAGGATGAAAGTATTACTCACCTTCCAGCTCTTTCAGAAAAAAGGAAGCTTTATCTGGGAGAATACTTCTTCGATTTTCTTGGTGAGTTGGCTAGTATAAATGTCAGAAACCTCCTTCGCTACATAGTAAGCTCTGAATGGTTCATTTAGGCGAACGAATATAGGGAAGTAGACGGATCCACGTGGTACCACAACGGACCTTTACGGTATAAGTGTGCACGTGCATGTCACTACACTGCAACCTAACCGAACCTACCTTTGTCCTGTTTGATGTAAGGATATTATATGATATTTTGGTCATCCAAAAAAAATTATTTAGGAAATTATTGTCATTTCTTTTTATAATGATAATATTGGTATGGTTCAATAGTGTATGGAACAAAATATTGGCAAATGGCCGCAGTGAGCTCAGCGGTACACCTCCATCCGATGGTCCAAATTTTCGATGACGCTGAGGCATAATTGAGGTTCTATGCCGTTAATGTGCCGAATTATCTTATCCTTTAGCTCTTGAATTGGAAAGGTGTACCTCGATAAGCCGACGAACACCTTTTCTTTAAAATAACCACAAAGAAAGAAGTCCAACGGTGTCAAATCACGTGATCTTGGCGGTTAATCGACATCGCCAACACGTGAGATTACACGGCCATTGAATTTGTGGCGCAAAAGAGCCATTGTTTCGTTAGCTGTGTGGCAATTGGCACCGTCCTGTTGAAACCACATATCTTCCACAACCATATCTTCCAATTCGGGTAGTTCGTTATATTTTCACTATAGCGAACACCATTCATTCAAAAAATACGGCCCGATGATGCCACCAGCTCATAAACCGCACCTAACAGTTACTCTTTGTGAGTGCATTGGTTTTTCGACAATCACTCTTGGATTATCGTTCGCCCAAATGCGGCAATTCTGCTTATTGACGAATCCACTGAGGTGAAAATGTACCTCATCACTGAAGATGATTTTCTTCGAAAATTGATTATCCATTGTTGCCATTTCTTGCCACCATTCTGACCATTGACGACGCTTGAAATGGCCAAGAGGCCTTAGTTTTTGAGTCAATTGCACCTTGTAAGGGTGTAAATGCAAGTCTCTATGCTTAATGTTCATCAACGACGAGCGTGGGGGAGCAATTGTTGGGCACGACGACGAGCTGAGGTGGACGGCTCTTCAGCCACACTATCGCGAACAGCAGCAATATTTTCTACAGTACGAGCTGTACGAGCATGCACTGGTGTTTTCACATCTCCTACTGACCCGGTTTGCTCAGATTTTTGCACCATTTTTCCGATTGTACGCACATTTGGACGATTAAATTGACCGAAAAAATCATGAAGTGCACGATATGCATTTTGATTTGAACGCACTTTTTCATAATAAGCCTGAACAACTATAACGCGTTGCTCGATTGTGTATCTTTTCACGGTTCAAATTGAGTTAGATTGAAATTGAGATATGTCATATGAAATGCAGAAAAAAAAATTTAAATTTAGCCACCATTAAACAATAAAATTGTAGAAGTACGATGTGAAATACAAATTAAATCAAAAACAAACAACCTGTGTTGCCACAAGTTTCCAGTAACTTTACAGACACGAAATTAATCAATACTACCACAGGAAAAAATTTATCTGAAATCGCGTTCTATTGGTAACCAAAAAGATCAAATTTCAGATCAAAACCCAGATTTACCAATGGATAACCCCATTAGATTTCTCAAATTATAATTTAACGAAGCAATTCAGAGCTGTCAAAACGTAAATTTCGATTCTTGATTTCAGTTCATCGGAGAAAAATGCTTCCGATAACATATTTTCGAACTAATAGAAAAAGTGGTTGATGTTTCTTCGACTACACTGACCATAATGTTGTGATTTTTAAATTGAAACACATCCGCAAAACTATCAGATGAAAAAAACTTCGGAAAACGTTGGTTGGAACCTATTTCATAGCGATTGTTTACTGTATGTTGTACTGAAAGTTGTTTTTGACATTTTCGATAACATTTGCCATAAATTGATTTGGTAGCAGTACGTTCCAATCAAACAAAGTTTAGTTAGCAGTTAGCTCATTTCGATTTTTATTTACTATTTCCAGATTCATTTCTGTTTCTTGACATTGTTGTCAGTCTGCGATGCTTACATATCAAACGACTTTTGTTTTTCTGCATAAATGTTCACTAACATATATAAAACTCATATTTTCATTAAATTTCCGATTGGGATTATCAGATAAATATATTTGGAAAATGCGATCCATTTCCGCTATTTTTTTTTGACGTTTGTGATATTTTATTACTTTAATGTGAAAATTATTATAAAGCAAGGAAAACAAATCTTAAATCTAAGATCAAAATCTGAGAACCTTAATCGGAAAGACTGTTTTCTAATTCTGTACTCGACTTCACTTTGTACAGGCTTGTAACAATGACACAATTGACTTTTGAAAATACATCGATTTGATCTAAATCCAGTCAGAATAGCAATACCCAACCATAAAATAGAAACATTTTTCGGTGCCCCTACTTTTGTGTTGATCTATCTATCTGTTGTGTCTGGAATCTGAGCCTTAAAGATTCAATTTATTATTTTTGCCATAATTTATTTAATAATTCCAAAGCTTAATGTTGGGTTTCTATAAACGAAGTGTCAAAATAGAAAAACACGTGGTTGATTTGTTTTAAAAAGTAAAAAAAATCGGTCAAGCCGTTTAGACAATAGAGATTATTAAGGACAGACGAACTGACGTACCGACGAACGACGCAAGGGCGGAATCAATAAAAATCACTGGATCGAAAATGTTCACGAAAACAAAATTTCTCTTGTAAAAGAAACTTAAAAAAAAGTGACAGTTCCCAATTTTTTAAATCAATTTTCTTTTAATTTCAAAAGTAAGTATTTTTTTTCATTAATTGTATTTCTAATATTTTCATATTAAACATTTAATTTAATATTTTTATTTGCGTAAAAACAATATTTAAAAAATATACATATACATACAATAAATGCTCTGAAATATTTCAAATCAATTTAACTGCAATTCATAAGTCTCGCAGTGTTCATATGAATTTTGAGAACCAAACATTTAAAATATGTAAAAAATAAATGTTAAATTTGTTTAACTTCACAAAACTACTTCTTTACATATCTCTGAAAAAAACAAAGAAAACTTTTACATTTAAACGAATCATATAACAAAACACCAACATCATACTCCAATAATCAAATCAAAGTATAAAGTTTATTACTATTCTTAATGTTTTTATTTTTTATTATCCTTATTTATTTGAGTCAAATTAATAATTGGTGTACCCCAATTATTATACGTGTATATTATATTTAAACACAACAAAGATGCATAAAATGATAACGAGTTAAATGTAGAAATGTGTTATTTCAATTAAAATAGAAATAATAGATTTACAAATGCCTTAACCATTATAAAACAAAATTTAATACAAAAAAAAATAAGAAGAAGCAAAAACAAGTTCAAATAATTTATTACCTAACTACGAATAATTGCATAAATTAAAATAATATTAAATAAATATTAGCATTAGAAAGTTCCAACTTCATGTGGTTCGTTTTAAAAAAAAAATATATGTGATTTTTAAATATAAAGTATAACCTTAAAAATAAAACTTTACAACAAAATACAAAGTAGATGTAATTCCGAACACAAATAGTTGTAAAAAATAAAACATTTACAAAATAAAATTTAAAAAAAATATTTATTACGTACTTTTATCAGTATACATTATATATGCATAACAAAATATTGATGTTCAAACCAAACAATAAATGTTAAATGCGCAGTTAGTTTTGTATCGCAACTCAGTTTTTTTTTGTTATGAAACTTTTTTCCACGAAACAAATAAGTACTTAAATTTGAAATATATTAAGTGGTTAATTGTTCCTCTCTCTCTAGTTTGTCCACGTATTTAAATTAAAAAAAAAGGAATTCTCATGTTTGATGATGTAGACGACAAGATATATTCAAATTAGAAGTTCATGAGGTTCCAAGACTCATTCATTCTGTAGATTTAAGCAGAGTTGCTATAACGACCTGCACCAAATAGAATTTAAAAGAAACTTTTAAAATTAACGTTTTTTTTAACTAAAATTGTTTTTGTTTTGTTCTAGTGAAGTGTAAATAGTTTAAACAATATTGGTCAAGGTTTTGTATTGAGGCGTAATTTTTTCTGAAAGTCTGCAAAGGCTGTTATTGAGCTAAGTCTTATGAAATGGTTTTGTAAAAAAAAAAATACTTATACAATGATACGTCTGGATAACACATCACTAATAAAATGATGCGCAAAATCCGCTTAACTTTTTACATAAACATACATAATAAATGTTTTGGGTTACTAACTAATTTTTTTTAAGTCACTTTTTGATAACTCAACGAAAGTGATCAAATGACTTCTAGTTGACAAAAAAATATTAAAACAATTCAACTAAAAACAATCAATATTTCCTTTACAATAAAAAAGAACTTTGTAACATCTCTAATTAAACAAATCAAAATAAAAAATAAAAACAAAATGAAATCCGACAAAAAAAGAACAACCAATTTAGTAATTAATTTTTGCACGAATTTAAAAATCAAAACTGATTCAGAATATTTTTTATTAATTATAATGGTAATACAAAAAAGTTATACAATTCAATATAAGATAACAAAATTCGCTTTAATGATCAACATATTCACAAGAAATGGACAAACATTTTATCTAGGTAGTACATGCAGTAGAATTGTCTAAAACAAACAAAATATTAATATACATTATATATATATATACTTGTATACATTATGTATTAATTAATAAATACACTGGTTATCATTGCTTCAGGATGTCCAAGCATTAGGTTATATATTATATATATATATATACAGTCATTTGTAGGCACGTTATATAGAATTTCGTATATCAATTTCCATAAATAATGTACCTTACTATAGTTAATATGTGAATCAGTATAAACAAATAGTGTAGTTCTTAAATAATTTGAAAAAAAAAACAAAATAAAATATTTTCCCACCTAAGAGTAACATTAAAGATTTAGATTATAAAAGCGATTTTTTGGAAATGTTTAATTCCACACACATACTTAAATACTTAAACTTAACAAAACGTAGATTCTGTATAACAAAGAAAAAGGACGATTGTAATAGGTAGGTAATCACGTTAGGTTTTCACAGTGACTTTTAGAAAAAAACGCTTTTCTTTTTAAGAACTGTTTTAAACTGAGTGGCATTTTCTATATAATGCTTTTTAAGAAAATTAAGCGCATTTAAATAAATTTAATTTTTAATAATTTTTTATATGGAATATTTTTTTGAGTGCATAATAATAAAACACACGAGAAAACTAAAAGTATCACCTGTTGCTTGTTAAGAGTAGACATTGCAAAACGTACTAAATAAGATGAGAACTGAATTCCAAAAAAAGGTTGTATTTCAAAACTTTTAAAAACGAAATGTGGACAATATTTTGAATTCCAATAAAACTTCCGAAAATGGATTTTTATTACCTATACTATAGGGAAATATTAGATTTGAAACATAGTTTGTAACAAAGTGAAATAATTTAGCTAGGTATACCTCAAAATATATGGATCGACTCAGAATCGCTAGCTGAGTCGATTAAGCCATGTCTGTCTGTCCGTCCGTAGGTATACGGTTTTTGGGCCTACAATTTTGAGCTAGGATTATGAAATTTGGTCCATGTGATCCTTGTACGAGCTGTTCGAAGAAGTTTAAACATTTTTGAAATCCGCCCACTGTCACGCCCCTTTTTAGAAAAACCTATTTTTAGACCAAACCAAACAGTAAAAAACGTTTTTCGGTAAAATTTTAAAAATTTCGAAAAATAAATTCAATGCAAAATAATTGGATTTGGTAATGTTAACATTTGTTCAATATATTATTTTTACCCACGCCTACATTTTTATAACCTACGCCATGCTGGAGAAAAACGTTGTTTTTGGTCGAACCATGCAAGATTTTGATAATCTGTCTGAACAATTTGTTGCGATAATGTCAATTTTAATATTTCTTTGCCATAAAACCCATATTTAAGGGATGTCCATTCAAAGGAAGTGATAGGGTATAAAACGATCCACACAGTGGATTGTAGTCTTCTCATATGTTTTTATGAAAGAATTGGGTTTGTTTGATTGTCAGAACTGTCACTTTTTAGGTGAGTTTGGCTTAGAGTTCTTAGAGGTACGTTCGTTGGTATACACTAATTAGCGCCACGTTAAAAAGTGTCTATTGATGTTGATATAAGTTAAAGCTAGCTTTTAATTTAAAGAAGATGTTAACTAAACATCGATTGACTATAAATTTAACTCTACATTTATACGGAGGGAAATTGTGTAGATCATCCCATGGTAGTCCTCTCAAAGCAAATCTTATGGATTTACGTTGGACTGCTTCAATTCTATTTGAATGAACTACATAGAATGGCGTCCAAACTTGTGAGGCATACTCCAAGTGGGAGCAAACTAAACAATTTCACAGGGAGAAAGTGAATTAAGGATCATTACACTCTTTTGATCTTTTTATAGATCCTAACATAGAGTTGGATTATTGGCGATCTTATTGTGTTTATTAAACTCCATTTAAGAATCAAAAATTAACATCTCGATCTTTAAAACTGTTTACATGACAGAGGGTGTGTCGGGACTAACTAACTTACTTAAGTGGCGCTACAATCCGGAATGAACCTGGGCCTCAACCAACATGGTTCTCCAATTATCCCGGTCCTTAGCTAACTGCCTAAAGTTGAGCATTCCAAGTTGGTTGAAGTCGGTTTCTACTTGTGCGCGCTACTTAACCAACGACAACCGGACCGAAGATTTTTCGAAGAATTTTCCTCTCAAATCGACCAAGGATTTCTTCATCCGCTTTTGAGACGGTCCATGCTTCAGCGCCGTAGAGCAGGACTGGGATGATCAGGGTCTTATAAAGGATCTGCCTAGTAGTTCCAGTGAGGGCTTTACTTCTGTTGGCAACAGTAATTCTTCGGTATCCTCCAGGGTAAGGCGAAACAGCGGTATAAATTATTATAAAACTAGAATTCTGTCAAAGCTCTATAGAGACCTTAAGGTCGAAAAAAAGGTTGCAGTAAGGATGCTCATTCAGTACGTTGCGACGTTCTACAAAATATGCCTCGGTAGTTGGAGCATCTTGTAGATGGAACATATGGAGCTGTCCATTTATCGAGTATGCCTTCATTCATCCAGGCTTGAGATGCGTGCACACATCCAACTTCGTATTTAAATACTCTTGCCGTTAATTTATCTGCTCATGTTCCAGATTTCCACCAGCCCACGGAAAAAAAAGTTCCTCCCTTGCGGGTTCTATTTTGGCGTCATATTTTTCTTGACTTGAGGTGGGTGGGTTTCTTTCCCTATCATTTTTTCCACCTTCCCGATCCTGAAAAGGGTGCCCGTTCAGTACCATGTTGAGATGACGAATTCGTAGAAACTTCGTTCCAACTCTTAAGACCCGTGGCTGTTATCAAGAGCATCTAGACTACAGTAGATTATCAAGTTCCCAATTATCTACAGTCATTTCACCGACACATGATTATTGACAAATGCCTTACATCACCTTAACTTTGTCTTTCCGACTCTGCAGAAATAATTTCTCTGATTCCAGGAATACTCAACAGAATAAATAAATTCAGTCTTCCAACCTTGATAAACGCGGCTTTGAGTTATTTCAATATTTTGAATTAAGACAAATGATTGAGAAAGTTCTTAAGCAGCTTGGCTCTCAATCCAGATATATTAACTTACTCCGCACAATTGATACAAAAAATGGTCACTCGGACAGGAAGAGGATCACCAAATATTCCAGGCTTTTGGGTTCATTTAAATTGCTCCTAAAAATATCAACTGAATACTACACGAAAATAAATCCCTAAATCGAACTTACCATTAACACGTTTTTTAAGGCTGTGTGTCATTTGCGTTAAAATGAGGGTTAAATTTTATCCACTGGCTAATTTTTGACATTTCTGCTGTGGCAAAAAAAAGTTGGCTTTTGCTGTGTCAATTGGGATATATGGGATATCGTTTCAATACTATTTTCAATAATTTCCCAAAAGAATTGGAACAAAATTCCTTTCTGAATAATTTCTTGTAAAAAAAAACAACGAATATATTTCAGAAAGATTAACATAAATCTTTTAATTATAAACTATTGTCAGAAAAAAATCATATTTTTGTACAATTTGTGCTTATAGGTAATAAAAAATATCCGCCCTACTTTGTTCATGTTGAACAATTTTCACATATAGCCAAACAAATGCAATCATAACATTTTTGAAACAATCTTTTTCAAAAATCCAATTTTAGTTTATTTTACAACTTTCATTACATTTTCTGATCTTTTTGATTTTTATTTAATATTCTGAATGATACATTATTTTCGTGCCACATGTGAACATTTGTAACGAAGAATATTCCATTAGCGTGCTTTTCATCTCTTTCACTATTCAGTAGGTATACCAAATGTCAAAAATTAGCCACTGGATATGTTTTAGCGAGCTGTTGAGCATGTTAAAATATTGAAGTCTCTACTTACAAAAATAAGTACAAAAATTATCCACTAGATACAATTTTAACGCAATTGACACATGACCTAAGTTCTAACAGATGCTCTAAGCTTATTTCTCACATTTTGTTTCGACCCTAAATCAAATAGAATTCAACCTCCGATCAAAAGGGGGTATATACAAGATAGTCCGTTCTTAGAGGTGTAGGCTTTGATTGCGAAAATCTTTTAGACCTTTTTCGTTATATTGCGGCAGCTTCTCAAAGAACCATTCGATTACCAGCAGGCTGAATGGGCGACAATTTCGCAGCACAATTTGAACTCCTGGACATTCCTTAGTTTAAAAAACCATCACTAGGCTTTATCCGGCAAAAGGGACAGAGACGTTATCCACATAGCCTTGAGCATTTAGCAGAGAACCTATTGAAGTTCACGACAGTATAAGGGAGATCTTGTGGCAGCATTTTGAAATCCAATAATAAAGAAATGACTACTATCCGCTCCGATTAGTAAGATTCTGATATCCAGCATTGCTTTAATGCAGATAATTAGAGGTTTTGAATGATGAATAGACAAATCCAACTCGATGTTGATGAATGGTGAGTGTTTGAAGAGTAATAATGGGTTACTCAATGGAACCAATCGCTTTTCAATACCACAAAACGTTGTCAAACACATTCTTGTGGGATTTTCCATCTTGATAGGCTTAAGGAAATAAGCATGTTGAAGGAAATAAGCATGAAAATTCAGCTGTCTTTTTCGTCAGTCAGGTCATTTAAAGATATTCTGCACTTCTCTGCCATAGTACAGAATAGACATCTGCACTCTTAAAAACCTGCATTAGCCGTAATTGAGAAGATCACTGGTGGGTTTTCGTCTACTACCGAATGCACGAGATTGATTTTTTGTTATTAAATTGTAAATTGGGTTGCATCAAGTCTGACAATCATCGATGAGCAAAAGTCTCTCATGAGAAGCTTCTCAAGGTGTTTTCGAATTGGTGCAGAAATTGACAAATTAATAAAAAGTGAGTAAACAAAAATTAATTGTCAAACTGAATTGAATTTTCTGGTATAGTAAACGGTTGTAGTAAAACACCAATAAGAAACAAATGCTCCCAAAAAATATAAGAGAAGGTAAAAAGTCACTGTGAAGAATATTAAGGAATTTTAATAATAACAACATAAAAAATCAGCCCAGATAAAGCAGAAAAGTTAGCAAACCTCAGCATATAAGAATAAATCATTATCGCACTCTCCCTTTACCTCTTAACTCCCTATTTATAACTAAAAATCACTGTTCCATGTTTCACAGCAGTTAAATGCCCTTTTTCAAATTTCAGCTTAAAATGCATTATATGCCAAGCTAAATAAAAAAACGATTGTTCTATAAAATCAAAAAAAAAAAACAAAGCCATCGAAGAATAAATTTAGAAAACCAAAATCTACAAGACCAATAATGCAATTAAGAGCTTCAAATATATTTACTGCAAGTTTTTCTACTTCTATACGATATTTTGCAAACAAACAAATAAACAAAATAAATATTTTTTTGTTTCTATTTATTTTTTTAATCCTAAAATACCAACACTTAAAAAGAAAATAATACAAGCAACAAAATAAAAAAAAAATTTAAATATCTAAAGCAACATAAACAAGATTGAAAAACCCGTCCACTATGTACTAGAAGTTATGAAAGGAAAAAAATATGAAATATGCATTAAACGTAAGATTAAAACAAAAAAAAGTCCAAACTCTAAATCACAGAAAATAGTTGTTCGCATTTTTTTCTGAATAGAATTACACCACTTTAGAAATAGTATAACGCAAAAATAGGCTGAACCAACAAACAAAAAATAAATATATAGCTCTTAACAATTTTAATTAAATTTAAAACTAATGGGTACATCACAATGTTTATTACCAATAAAAATAGAACAAAAAAACTTATTCAAAGAAATAACTCCACCAAAAACGTAAAGTGTTGAATATCTCTCTAAACTTTTTATAGTGTAAATAAGCGTAATCTCCTTTTTGAAGAAAAAAAAAAATAGCGTGTTTTTTTGGACAAAAAAGGAAGAAGAAAAAGTGTACAATTAATGTTAAAACTTAAAATAGAGAAAAACAAACAATAATCTTAAAATTAACTAATATTTAACAAAAATTATAAATGTACTGAAATTTTATATATGCAAACTTTCCCCTTCCCTTAAAAATATAATGACAAACAATATCAATGTGTTAAATTTTTAATCTTGCATTGAAACCAAAACATAAACTTATTGTAGTGCAAAATAAAAAAAAATTATAAAAATCTATCTGTATATATATAAATTGAAACTTATAGCTTTTGTTTGTAAATGTGAAAGTAAACAGAAAAATAAAAATAACAATAAATATTTTTTATGTAGTGAATTAAGAATAAAAATAAAATTGTAAATTGATAAATATTTTTATATTGCAAATACTATACAAGTTAATAATATTTAGTATATATATATTACACACATAACATACCAACAAAATATTTCATTAAACTTAAAAAAAAACACATTAGAATTGTTAAAACAAATTATTTGGTACCTACATGCATTATACAAAAAAAAATTTTAATAAATAAATTTAAACATTTAACATGCATATTTAATTAAAACTAACAAACAATCTATCATCTATATGTACGGGTGAAATATTCAATTTTATTTCATTAATTTTTCTTTTCACGTCAAATGATTAATTAAATTATAGAAAATTAAATGTCTTTTCAAAATACAAAACAAATTGGTAAAAATTTAACAAAACAAACATGTTACTTACAAACATAACAAAACTATGTGTTTCTAAATTTCAAGGAATTTCTCTTCGTGTATTTAATGGAAAATCAAAACCAAGTTACTTACTACTTATGCATAACTATGTACTAATTGTGTTTTTTAAATGAAAATATTATACATTGTCTACATGTGTCTAAATATTTGCGCTATATTCATCAATTGTTAAACTTAAAAAAAATCAACAAAAAAGTTGTATTAATCAAAGCAAAAGTACATTTTAAATTTTTATATCACATAGATTCTTAGATAATAAAAAAACAGATTTAGCTCTGGATTTCAAATTTGTTTTCCTTCAAAGCAGTACTCAAATTTTTTTTAAATATTTCACAATGTAGATGAAATAGAATTATTTAAAATTTCAGTTTATCAAACATTTCAAAAACAAAACAAATACTAAAAACAAACAAAAAATCACCAACAAAACAAATATTTCCGTACCTTTTAATGTAATGTGTGTTTTTAGAATTTAATAATACTAAATAAAACAAAAATATAACATTAAAAAAAAGAGATATTTAACTTATGGCTGTTTAAACAATTTTAGTGTATTACAATAAACAAAAAAAAAATCAAAGTGACATTAATGGAAACAAATTCTGTAATCTGTAAAAAAAAAACAAATGCAAGTAAATAACATTTTGTTTATAAATAATGAATAAAACTGTAGAAACATTTAACGCAAAAAAAGAAAATATGGGAAAAAATCAATGGAACATCACATTTGTAATAGATTATGCAACACAAAGCTAATGTTGTATCAACCGTACTCTAAATCGAAAAAAAAGAAAAAAAAATAATTTGATGCTGTGTCCAATAAATAAACAAAATATTATAGATGAATGAAACGTGTGTTTTATTGAAAACCGTATTGTAGTAGATTTTAATTTTGATGCTAATTACGCTGTTTTTAGAATTAGCACTAATTTTTCAGTGAGGAATCATGCTAGTCTCGTTTTTAAACTTGAGTCAACACGAGAAACATCTTTTTTTATTCCGCTAACTTTTCAAAATAATTTTAAGTTTTTCAGTGACACATAATCCGGTGCGCCATATTTTATATCGGTATGTAAATATTGAATATCTATGTCACATATTGTGTAGACTTGAGTTAAAATGTTTTTGAAACAGCACTTCAGTACGATTTCAACTATGAAACAACATGGAAATAGTGATGCAGTATATTGAAAACGTTGAACATTGTTGACATTGTGCATATCGTCGAAAATATCATGGCCAAGACGGGCTCTGTGGCGCGATGGTTAGTGCGTTGAACTGCCGCGCGGAAAGTTTGGGTTCTATTCCCAGCCGTATCAACACATATGTGAGATTTCTCACTGGTCCTCCTCACGTGATGATCTGACAAATCATCCGATTAGTATTAATTGCTATGAAAAGATTATCTCAACTAAGCCGTTCGGATTCGGCATACAACAGGAGGTCCCGCCATCGTGCAAAGAAGTACACACGCACACATGAATGGTTGTGAGAAAAAAGCTAGTCCCTGGGTACAAACGGCTTGTTGCGGCATAAATTTAGTTTTTTTAGAAAGAAAGTCTGATAGCTCTATTCGTCGTTCGGTTTTGAATATTGTTGAGCATGGGACAGTGGGAGATTGCCGACATGCCGTTCATCAACGTTCCAATAAAAATGTTTAATCGTAAGAGAGAGTCTTGTCAAGAACCCACATGCATCCTCGCTCTCTGCATTTCAGGTTCAGAGGAACCACCTTGCGGTGGATTTTGCAAGATGATTTGCATTTCAATTAATATTTCTAACAAACCGTCGACGACACTGTAAATACTGCTAAACAGTCACTAGAATGTTTGACACTGAACCATTTGAAGCAAATTTTGATAACCAACGAGTCTCATATCACACTTCCTGGTACCGTTAACAAGCAACATGGTCGCATTTAGGGAGCGGAGAATCTACACGAAATTCCCGAAAGACTATTGCATGACCAAAAAGTTACTGTTTGGGCCAAAACCATCATTGGGCTATTTCTGTCAAGAGAAAGAAAAGGTGAGAAAGAAGATGAGAATCGATATCAATGAATGTTGTCTCTGCCCACAAATGGTTTAAAAACCTCTTTGGTAGCGGTCTTCAACAAGACGGTGCACTATGCCGCATACTGCAAATCAAAAAATGCAATTTCTGCAAAGAGAACTTCGTGGACGTGTGATGTCCAAAAATGTTTACATAGACTACCCAACCAGTTATTCAGATTTGACCCCTCCGGATTGAGTACTAACGAGCCAGTTTCGCCAAGAATTTGAATTTGTTTTTGTGTTTTTTTTTGATTAGCAAAGTGTACGACATCAAAATCTGAGGTCTTTGACGAGCTAAACCATCGCAGATAATTGTTATCCTTATATGAAAACGTAAACGTTTTTCACCAAGTTCCGACTCTCCACGAACGATGAACAAACTGCCGACGAGACTGCAGCACTCAATCCCGAACTGGATACGGATGACCCCGTGACCTAATGATCAATCATAAATGCTAACTGGGTTTCTAAGTCGGAGATTATGTTTTGGGATAACTACTCAATCACGGAAATATCCTATTGATAAATTGGAAATGATTCTGGAATGATTGGAAACTACATTAAACATACAAAATGGTGACGAACAACTGACGGAAGCAGGAGGTCCCGCCATCGGCCTGGGAACTAACGAGCCTGTTAGCCAAAAGATTTGTATTTCTATTTTTGCTTCTATGAGCTTCTTGATAAAACTTACGAGTGACTAACGAGGCACAATGTTAAAATCATGCTTCCATTCAGGAAATACGATGAAAAAATTTGACATCAACCACCATCCGAGCTATGGTGATGAGAAATGCCGCCTATTCGGATGTGGAATTGTTATAGGTGTCAGACTTAGGCAAGAGGTCTTAATCTTCGAAAACATTAGCAAATGCATTGTGACAATCCGCATTAATGCCGAATAATCCTTATATGAGCACACGTTCCGACGGATGGAAACGATGATATTACGAATGACTGCTTCAACGAGCTCCTACTCTTGTGAATATCTGACAAATGATCCTAGTAGTATCCATTGAAAAGAAAACCTTATCTCAAATTCGCCGTTCGGAGTCAAGAAAAACCTGAGTTCCCGCCATCGTGCACACATGAATGGTTGTGAGAAAGCTCGGCCCTGGATACTAACGAGCCGCATAAATACTGAAAATAAATTTAATGTCGAAAGAAATCGCATGACAGCACCGAGTCCTTCGCAGAATACGTATCACTCAACCTTTCGATTAACACCATACCACCAGCACCGAATGTCGCAGAACAATGGCGATTATGTCAGCAAGCCATCTCAACTGTTACAGGTTTCAGCGCCGTAGAGCAGGACTCGGATGTTCACGGTCTTATATAGGATCTCCTTAGTAGATTCTTCGTTTAATTTCTGACGAAATGTTGTTGTCAAAGCTAACAGCGGAGCCGAGATAGACAAAGTCCCGTACTACCTCAAAGTTATATCTGTCAATGGTGACGTTCTCTCCAATTTGTCGATGTTGTGAGTCCTTTCGTGTTGACAGCATATAGATACTTCGTCTTGCACTCATTAATTGCCATTTTTGCCGCTTCCTTCTCTATACTAGCAAGCGCGGCTATGAAATCAAGTTGGGTCCTACCAATTATGTCAATATCGTCGGCGTATGCTAGTAGTTGTACCGATTTTTGGAAAATTGTGGCTCTGGTGTTGGCTCGTGAGTTTTGCACAATCCTCTCAAGAATCAGATTGAAGGAGTGACATGACAGCGCATCGCCTTACCTAAATCCTTTTTGGTATCGAATGTGTCGGTGAGGTCATTTCCGACCCTGACAGAGCAGCGAGAATTCTCCATCGTTATCCTACACAAACGGACGAGTTTGGGCGGTATACCAAAACTGGACATGGCTCTGTATAGTTTGTCTCTATAAATGCTGTCGTATGCGGCTTTGAAATCGATAAATAGGTGGTGGGTATCGATTTGGACTTCTTGGGATTTTTCCAGGATCTGCCGAAGTGTGAAAATTTGATCGGTTGTGGACATTCCTGGCCTAAGCCCACACTGATAAGGGCCGATCAGGTTGTTGGTAAACGGTTTCAAGTGTTCACATATTATTACGGCGGATAGGATCTAGTAGGCGATGTCTCCTTAGGTGAGGAAACCGTGTGCTGGCGATAGTGGCATTTCGTTTCGTCCGTTACCAGACGTGTGTCGTGTTGGCTACGTTTTCCGACAATACGGCTTAAGATGTCTTCTCTTCCTACCATTGCGTCAAGATCTCCCAGCACGATTTTAACATCGTACTTCGGTAGTCGCTCATTAGCTTTGTCAAGGAGCTCATAGAAGCAGTCCTTAGCTATATCATCTTTTCCTCCGTTGGGGCGTGAGCGCATATAAGGCTAATGTTGGCGAATTTCGCCTTGATGCGGATCGTTACAAAGCGTTCGCTAATGTCTCGAAAACATAAGACTTCTTGCCTAAGTCTGGCACTTATAACGAATTCACATCCGAATAGTCGCTGTTTCTGCTCACTATAAGACGGTCCGTAGTAGATGTCACAGTTTTGCATCCTCTTTTTGGCCATCTCATCGTATTTCCTTATTGCAGTAATGTCTGCTTTGTAGCAGCTTAGGGCTTCCAGTAGTTGTTCGCTTGCAACTATTTTGTTTAATATTCTCACATTCCAGTTGCAGATACGAACGTCGTTGCCCGTTTTTCGTTTAGCAGGGTCGATAACAATATTGGTTGCTATTAGTTGGCTTTTGGTTGCTTCGTAACATTAAGTTTTTTCCATGGTAGGGTAGTTAACCCAAAGCAAAACCCCCAACCTGGAGGGTCAGTTCCAATTTATTAGATATCCCGAGGACACGGGGTATCACGTATCCATTACGGGATTGAGCGCTTCCGTTCGTTGCCCTTTCGGTTTATCGCCTGACTAACTTTCGGTTCATCCGCCTGTTGTCCGAATATGTCGAAGCAGCTTGTCTAGGTTCGCCTGAGACAGCAGGCCGGGTATTAAATTCGTGCGATTCTGACCTGTCTGTTAATAGTGTTGCTGGTATTCGTCGTGTTGTCATCGCTCGCGCTTATCGTTTAGCAAGTCGAATCAGTTGGATGAGACCCGATGGTTATCCCTTGGAGGTTAAAAATAAGCACTTGAAGTGTAGTCAGAGTTACAACCACTTGGCATTGCCATGTTAAAGCCAATTAGATTATACCCTGGTTCTACAAAACCCAACCATCGCAAACGATGGGTTCATTTTAAGAAGAAACCCAGCTTTTTTTCTTTACTTTGCCATCCTCACTGAAACTGTAGACCGCAACACTGTCTCCATCTTAGGGATTCCTCCGCTGCCGTGATGGTAGGCGTTTTAGTTAGATACCTCACCCCTGGCTAGTTTTGGTCTAGCCAGGGATAAGGTTTCCCTACGTGCCACCCGAGCATGAGTCAAATGGTAGACTAGCCCCACTTGTTCTGGTCAAATTTTTTTTTTGAATTTTGTTCCCCTAATAGTTACGTAAACAAATGTGAAATTTGTTTGCCAATAATCTAAAGATGTTCCGCAAGTTATATTCTTTTGATTTTTACCGACTGTCAATTCAACAATAAATTCAGAACCGACACGGACTTACGGAATCCTACCGTCTAACTAATAAGCACCACACGGATCAACTGCAGAAAATTAGGTCAAGCATTTGAAATCATTTGGCAACCCTGATCCTCAAAATCCAAGTTAAAGTCCGTAGTTCATTGTCCTCTGTTCATTTACTTAGATGGCAGACATTATGGAAAGAAGAAGAATTACAATATCCAAGGCATTGGAATACAACTCCCAAAAGAAACCTCCATAGTTAAGTTTATGGACCCAATAAAGTGTTGCCATTGTCGCTTTTCGAATTTAAAAGTCGAGTTTTTATTTTTTATAATTTTTTTCATTTTATTTGTACAATTACATCGACTTACATACAATGTTTATATTTCTATGGCAGTAAAATTCTACGCGTATGGCATCAGAAACAAAAAAAATTAAATAGACTACGTAATATAAAATTTAAATAAAACGAAACTATTCGAGTGCAATATTTGCTTATGACAGTTGGGTGACATTTAAAAAGAAAAAAAAATTAGATTAGTTAATTTGTAGCAAAAGAGAACGGATTAGCTTAACCTATTACTGGTACAAAAATAAGAATTCGACACTTTTAACATTTGCCATTCGCCGGCGCTTTCGGTCTGCAGATTTTGCTTCGTCCATTTGCTCCGTAGACAATATTGCAGGAGAAGGTAAAGTATCCGCATGTGGAGGACTTCGTGTAGTATGTCGACTGGAAGTTCTTGTTTTCCACTGGTGGATTCTTGCTGTTGTCCATGCTGCCGGTGATTGATTTCGTAACCGTCACATAGCTATCTGGACCGGGAAGCTTATTTTTTGGTTTCTCCTCATCGTCGTCTTCGTCGTCGGTGGGCTTGCCCTTGGATGGTAGTGATTTGGTGTGGAATTTCTTTTCAACATTAACCGTGCCACGGAAACCGTTTGGAATGGATTCTACGGATGGTTTGGACGAGTGTGTGGAAGTTCGTCCATTTTGCTTCTGCACCAGGTGGAACTTGTCCTTGGGATCGGCTACTGCAGCCTTTTGACTTTGTGTGGGTGAATTTTGAGAGAAGGTCTTGGGAAGAGAACCTGGCTTGGGGGTTGTGGTTATTGTTGTGTGCGATTTGCTAGACTTTTGTTCCATTTTGATGGGATTTTCGTTGTAATACTCATCTTCGTCTTCGTATTCATATTCGTCCTCCTCTTCTTCTACTGCGTCATCTGTATTCTTGCTTGTCGTTTCACTTGGGAGGGGTTTCTCTGTAAATTTGAATAAGCGGTATAGCAATCTGAATGTTATGGTGGATTTGTTGGGGGATTACCTTCGTTGCTTTTTGAAGATCGAAGCTGTAATTCGTTGGTTGGAATGATTTCTGAAGGACCATACGCGCTATCTACTTTGTCGGTAATACTGTGAAGAAGAAGAAACATTGGCATTGGTTGTCTTAGTGAATAGGATTTCGGTAGACAGACCCGTCGGTGTTTCCAAAGTTGCTTATGGTCTGGAATAGTTGTCGATTTTGCTCTCTATAAGTAGCTACTTGTTCCTTTGTTCCCGACGCAGATTGTGCAGCTCCATGGTATGAAATTCCGTATCTAAAAGATAACGATTTAGAAAGAATTCAACAATTAACCCTTAATGAAATGGTACCTAGATTTTCCTTGAATTTGTGACTGAGATTGTCCGGAGAAACTTGAAGATTGAGCCGAAGCTTGCCCGCCACCAGCAGATGGTGTGTTATCCTCGTTATCCTGTTTTGGCCTGAAGCCAATTTGAGCTTGAGAAGATGTTTGGCCAGGACCACTAGATTGGGCATCAGCTAATCCGCCCTTGTCGTTGGCTTGTACCTTGAAAAGTCAACCCTATATTATAGCAGGTGTGTTTTATATTTTATCTGAACGTACCTCGCTCTGACTTTGTTGAACAAATCCACCGCTCTGAGATGAGGCTTTTGTTCCGCCAGTCTTGGAATTGACTTGAACCTGTGACTGTGATTGTGCAACTCCGCCTTGACCTTGTGATTGAGTTAGAGTACCCTCGTTGCTACCACTGACTTGCGCATTTGCTGAGCGATCTGCATCCGATGTCATAGCACTAGCGCTGAATGTTCCTGTTGAGGTGTAAGTTCCAGAGACTTGAGTCTTTGCTGTGCCACCGTTCTTCTTTCCCATAGCACTAGCGGCAGCTTGACCATCCTTGACAGTTGATTCAGCTTGTGAAAAGGCGTCATCTACACCAGTTCCACCACCAGATACACCTCCTCCTAAACCTCCAACGCCACCAACTCCACCAATACCGCCAATACTGCCAATATCACCAGCACCTCCAGGGGCAGTTGTTAGACCAGCAGGACCTTGAAGAATATTTAATATAAGTCTGTCTGATAAAGTTAGTAACCCATGTTTACCTGCTCCAGCTGGGCCATATAATCCACCAGCTCCGGGTAATTGTCCTGATCCTCGGCCAACGCCAGGACCATATAAATCTCCAGCTCCACTGCCTGGTCTTGCACCTCCAGCTCCAGTACCTGGACCGTACTGGCCTCCGTCACCTGTTCCAACTCCTCCAGCACCAGGACCATATCCACCCCTGTCTCCAGCACCTGCTCCAGGTCCATACAATCCATCACCTGATCCAACTCCACCAGCACCTGGACCGTACAAGCCTCCATCGCCAACGCCACCACCAGGACCATATTGTCCACCGGTACCAGCACCTGTTCCAGCCCCACCAGTACCTGGTCTATACTGACCACCTGCATCAGGGCCGTAGCCAGTTCCCGGTCCAACGCCACCAACGCCAGTACCCGGTCTTCCTCCAATTCCACCAACACCACTATCTGTTCCTGATCCTGGACCGTATAAACCACCAGCACCAGCTTCTGGACCATACAAGCCACCAGTACCTGCTCCTGGTCCGGTACCAGCTCCGCCAACACCACCAACTCCAGCTCCTGGGCCATACAAGCCACCAGTACTGCCATCAGCTCCAGTTCCACCTCCACTAATGCCTGTTCCTGGGCCATACAAACCACCGGCACCAGTGCCTGGTCTAGTTTCGAATCCACTACCACCAGCTGTTGGGCCATATATTCCACCGTCACCTGGTCTGCCTCCAATTCCTCCATCTGTTCCTGAACCGTACAAGCCACCAGCACCAGCTCCTGGGCCATGAAGTCCTCCTGCTCCTGGTCTTCCTCCACCGATTCCAACCCCTGGCCGTCCACCAACACCGCCATCTGCACCATATTCAGCACCTGGACGACCTCCAGTACTTATAATACTACCATCAGGGCCATATACCACCCCTGTGCCGCCGATTCCAGAGCCAGGTGCGTATCCAGCGCCACCGTCAGGACCATATCCTGTACCGCTGATTCCACCACCAACTCCTGTTCCTGGACCGTATTGACCACCTTCTCCTGGTCTTCCTCCACTGATTCCAACACCTGGTCTTCCACCAAGTCCGGCATCTGGACCATACCCAGCACCTGGACGACCACCAGTACTTATGATACTACCATCAGGACCATATTCTACTCCAGTGCCTTGACCGGTTCCCATACCACCAGCTCCTGGTCCGTAACCCGATCCACTTATTCCTGAACCAGGTCTGCTGCCATCCCCTCCAACTCCTGATCCGATACCTACGCCTCCAGGTCCATAGCCAGCGCCTGCACCTGGTCGGTATCCTGCACCTCCGATTCCAGATCCCGGTTTAATTCCAGTAACATCAACTCCACCGCCATGTCCATATTCGTCACCTGCACCACCTACACCGGGACCATATCCTGATCCTGTATCGCCGGTACCAGCACCAGGTCCATAACCTGTACCAGTTCCTGCACCTGGACGATATCTATCACCACCAGCTCCTGGGCCGTATCCATCGGTGCCAATACCTCCAGTTCCAGGTCTTAATACTGCTCCACCAGATCCATCACCAGGTCCGTACGTACCTCCCCCGCCACCAATTGGGCGACCGCCAATCAGACTTCCACTTCCGGGACGACCACCAGTTGTACCATCAGTATAGCCAGCACCACCTACATATGAAAGAAAATAACGAATTATTAGTGCGGTTACTACTACCGGCTAGAAGTACACTGCCAGATGATCGGCAGTGTACTTCTAGGCTTAGATGAGCCTATAAATCTCTCTTTATAAATATTGCAACGACGCATTCAGGCCTATCGCGAATAAATTTACCCGGGAATTTTTCCTTTGTCAGCAATGTAAATCAGATTGCTCAATGGGAACAATTTCTCCGGATTTTTTTTCCCATTGGCCTGATTGAGAGAGAATCAACATACGCTTAGAAAAAAAGAGTCTCAAAGCTTATTCTCACAGGTAAGGTAGGTACATTTGTTTAGCTTCCATTAATAACTTTTTGTCTTCGACTTGTCTCAATAAATCGTATACCTTACTTGAAATAAGGTCCCACATATTCTCTATAACAGGCGTGTTTTCGAAAATTATGCAAAGCAAAGTAAACAATTCTCAACAAAACGAAAATTGGAAATTTGTTCGCTTACTCGCAGTCAGCTGACGTTAGTTGTCAAAATACACAGTGGGCTCGTTTCCAATTATGGTTGCAAAAAATATAATTTTTGAGCGAGTTTAGATTTTTTGATATATAACGGGTGTTTTTTTAAAGGTTGGTTTTTCGAAAAAAGATAAAACTGACATTTTGTGATCAAATCGGGCAACTCTTATGTCATTTATGTTCACTTTGGTTTGCCATTTCATCACGAACAGGTTGACAAATGAACAACGCTTGAAAATCGTGCAAATTTAATTCGAAACTAATGGTTTAGTTCGCGAAGTTTACCGCAAGCTCCGTCCGTTTTATGGTCGATGTAATCGTCCATCAGAGCAATTAATTCGGTTAACCATGGATCGTTTCCGCACTACGTTTACTCTAAAAAAAAAACGCATCCGCAGAGACGTCGAAGAGTGCGCACCGAAGAAACAATTACCGCTGTAGAGCAAAGTGTTGTCGAATGTTGTCAAAAATGTCGAATGAATCGATTCGCCACCGTGCACAGCAATTGGCGCTTTGTCTATCAACTTTATGAAAGATTTTGCGCAAAGATCTTGGCTTACGACCTTAGAAGATCCAGCTTGCGCAAGAATTAAAGCCGCGAGTCCATGCAATGCGTCGTGATTTTGGTATATGGGCCGAATATGAGATTGATTTCGATGCTGATTTTCATCGCAAAATTTTGTTCAGTGGTGAGGTTCATTCTTGGTTGAATGGCTACCACAACACGTAAAAATGCCGCATTTAGAGTGACGAGAATCCATATGAGACCCTTGAGACGCTATTACGCTAATCCACAAAAAATGACTGTTTGGTGTGCTCTATGGGCTGGTGGAGTCATTGGGCCATACTTCTTCTGAAATGATGCTGGAGAGTCAGTTACAGTTAATGGATACCGGTATAGAGCCATGATAACCGACTATTTTGTTCCCCTAATTGGATGGCATGAATGTGGATGAGATGTGGTTCCAACAAGACGGCGCTAGATGCCACACAGCGCACGTTACAATCGATTTATTGAAGGAAACATTCGATAAGCACCTAATTTCTCGGAAATTTCGCCACCAAGATCATGTGATTTGACAGCATTGGATTATTTTCTATGGGGGATATGTAAAGTCGCTCGTCTACGCCAACAAACCAGAAACGTTATGGGACTTCTTAGCCAACATTCGTGGTGTTATTGCCGACATACGGCCCCAATTGCTCGAAAAATTGGTTGAAAATTGGACCTCTACACTTGGCTCTGCATGAACCAGTCGCGGCGGCCACATGCCCGATGTCATATTTAAAGATTAATAGCATAGCAAATGTTTCAGAAATAGTGTAATACATACAAGATGGTGAATGTAATCATTTATAGGATCATGAATATACTGTACCTGGCCGGGTTCCGTCAGTTACACCTCCAGCACCAGGGTGTCTATATTGCTCGTATTGATCAATTCCAGGACGACCAGTTCCAAGTCTTCCTCCATCAGTGCCTCCTGTTCCAGGGCCATACTGTGAAGTATCTGTACCCACGCCACCAGGACCATATCCTGCTGCCCCGATTCCGCCAGCTCCAGGTCTAGACACTCCAGTACCACCAGGACCATATCCACCTGCACCTGGTCTGCCTGTTCCATCGCCTCCGGGACCATATCCACCACCTCCTGGCCTGCTTGTATCAGTACTTACGGGACCATAACCACCTGGTCCAGCACCACCTGCACCTGGTCTGCCTGCATCAGCACCTGCGGGACCATAACCACCTGTGCCAGGTCGTCCTTCACCAGTTCCTAGTCTTCCTCCATCACCAGTTCCGGGACCATAACCACCGGCTCCAGCACCACCTGCTCCTGGTGTACCCACATGAGCACCACCAGGTCCATAACCACTTGTACCAGGTCGTCCTTCACCAGCTCCTCCGGGACCAAAACCTCCCGTACCAACACCTCCAACACCACTGTGACCATATCCGTCAGTCGAAACTCCTCCAGCACCAGGTCTACCTACACCAGCACCTCCAGGACCATAACCGCCAGCACCAGGTCTACTCGAGTCAATACCTCCGGGTCCATAACCACCTGTACCAACACCACCTGCGCCTGGTCTGCCTTCACCTGTAGCTCCAGGACCAAACCTTCCTGCCCCTATACCTCCAGGACCAACTCCACCTGAATCAACACTTCCGGGGCCATAACTGCCTGTTCCTGGGCGTCCTGCAGCTCCAGGGCCATAACCGCCAGCGCCAACACCTCCGGGGCCAACTCCACCAGCTCCTGGTCTTCCTATAATAGCACCTCCTGGACCATAACCGCCTGTACCAACACCTCCTGGACCAACACCTCCGGGACCGACGCCTGCACCTGGTCGTCCTACAAGAGCACCTCCTGGACCATAACCGCCTGTACCAACACCTTCTGCGCCAGGTCTGCCTTCTCCTGTAGCTCCAGGAACATAACCTCCTGCACCAACACCTCCGGGACCCACGCCTACACCTGGTCGTCCTATAAGAGCACCTCCTGGACCATAACCGCCTGTACCAACACCTTCTGCACCTGGTCTACCCTCTCCTGTAGCTCCAGGACCATAACCTCCAGCACCAACACCTCCGGGACCAACTCCACCTGCTACAGCACCTCCGGGGCCATACCCGCTTGATCCTGGCCGTCCTACGTGAGCACCTCCAGGTCCATAAGCACCTGTACCAGGCCTGCCTCCGCCAGCAGCTCCTGGGCCATAACCACCAACACCTCCGGAACCAACACCAGCACCTGGTCGGCCTACAAGGGCACCTCCTGGACCGTAACCGCCTGTTCCAACACCTCCTGGACCAACACCTCCGGGACCAACACCTCCGGGACCAACACCTCCAGGACCAACTCCTCCAGTACCAGGTCGTCCTATTAGATCACCTCCTGGACCATAACTGCCAGTACCAACACCTCCTGGACCAACACCTCCGGTACCAACTCCGCCAGTACCAGGTCGTCCTGTTAGAGCACCTCCTGGACCATAACCGCCTGTACCAACACCTCCTGGAGCAAGACCTCCGGTACCAACTCCGCCAGTACCAGGTCGTCCTGTTAGAGCACCTCCTGGACCATAACCGCCTGTACCAACACCTCCTGGAGCAAGACCTCCTGTGCCAACACCAGCTGCACCAGGTCGTCCTAAATGTGATCCTCCTGGACCATAACCACCTGCGCCAGGTCTGCCTTCACCTGCAGATCCGGGACCATAAACTCCTGTACCAATTCCCCCAGGTCCAGCACCACCTGGACGAACTCCATCCGGACCAACACCACCTGAACCAGCTCCACCTGGACCAACACCACCGGGACCGTAACCACCTGGTGCAATGCTTCCTGTACCAGGTCTGCCAGAACCTGCACCTCCGGGACCATATCCACTTGTACCAACACCTCCGGGGCCAGCTCCACCTGGACGAACTCCACCTGGACCCACACCGCCTGCTCCAACTCCATCTGGCCCAACACCACCGGCACCAGGTCTACCAATGCCACCGGGACCAAAACCACCTGGACGGCCAACACCGCTACCGCCAACACCACCGGGACCGATACCTCCTGCACCAACACCACCTGGTCCTGTACTGCCTGGTCGAACACTACCCGTTCCCATACCTCCAGCACCTGTTGTACCTGGCCGTCCAACTCCTGGACGTGCTCCATCTAGACCACTGGGGCCGACTCCGCCAGCACCTGGTCGAAATGCACCACCGGGACCACCACCAATACCACCAACACCACCAACACCTCCAACAGTACTTCCAGCACCTGCTCCACCTGGTCGCCCATCGACATAAGCACCTCCACCGGGTCTTACCAGCTTTCCGATTCCATCACCAGGAACTCTGTACGGATCTGGAGAGTACTCTGCGAAATAATAGAATTTACAGACAATCACAGCTAAGTATTTTAAGCCCTAATTACCATAGGTTCCTGAAGAAGGAGTGCAATCACCACAGTCTCCAAATGAAAATTGACTTTGAGCCTGTCCCATACCATGTGAGCCCGCTAAAAACAAGTGTAAGGGTGTTAATGATCTGCTATCATGCAACATTGGCATGTTCTTACCCACTACCGATCTAGATCCAGTCTCTGAAGCTTCAGCTTCAGCCTTGCCATCCTGTTCCGGTTTCCCAAAATTAAGGTATTGCGATTGGGTTTGTCCTCGAGCACTACAATTTTAAAACAGGGTTCAACTTTGTACCTTTAATTTAAACAGCCTTGTACTCACTAGCCCCTGCTTCTCTTGGAACGTATGTGAAGTTTGTTCACTGCATCAACATATTCGACACTTCCGACTACAGCGTTTGCATCAACAAAATCCTGATCCTGGAATGAAATCGAGCAGATATAAGAACAAAAAACAGTTATTAAAGGATTTTATTATGGTTTGGGTTGAGGGGAAATGTGTACCAAGGGTTTGAACTTTTTAAGATAATTTAACAGCCGATCACAGCGCTTAATGCTTGTCAGAATTATAAATTCCGATCAAGTTATTTTGCATTATGAATTTAAGACAAATAAATCGTTTATGCAAGTAACCTCAAAAGGAAGCGTCAATAGAGCGAAATAGTTTCACTGACAGGAAAAAAATCGTACAATTCTCGTTTATTCCTTATGACAAATTTTCTTCTGGGATTTATTTCAGAATCCACTCAGGAAACAATAACGCAAAAACGCATCTTAGATTGTGCAAATCACAGTGTTGACACTGCACCTCAAACTTCTTTGACAGTTCACCAAACACCTTTAGAAGAGTTCAGAAGCAATTTTGTTTGTTCATTGGCAAACAGAAAACGTTGGATCCTTGAGTATTAACATTCGAAACGCCATTAGAAGTTGTGAATTTACTTCTGGAATTCATTTCAGAATCCACTCAAGAAGCTCAAATCTATGTAATTGCTTGACAGTTCGTGTAAACGAGTTGGTGAGTTCTGTGAGGGGTAGTAATCTAGTTTTGCTTATGAATACTTAAAAGATGAAGCTTATCTGCCTCAGTTAAGAAAACAAATTTCCTTTTCTATTGTGCAAAACAAGTGTTCTGTTTTCCGTTTTGACATTAATTCAAGACATCGGAATGTTCCAACACCAATTTCTTAAAAAAAAAATGGTAAAATTTGCCGAATCGTGCGTTCCAAAAGTTCGCATAACTACACATTCGTTAAAACTTGGCAGAGATGCCTACCAAGTCCGACTCTCATCCTCCACGTGGAACGCAGAGTACCTAGTACCTTGACAGTAAAGATGTTCTCAAACCTCTGCAAAGTCTTGGCAGCTGCAGTTGAGGGCTGGCAGAAGACGTGTACTCACGCTAATGCTCATATTCCATTATAGAATTTCCAGCGATAGAAATAATAAGATGGAGCCTACGGCGGCGTACACAGTGCCAGTTATGATGAACAAAGTGAATAACCTAAATAAGCTAGTGTGACATATTCGGACAACTACAGGTCATTTAGGAATCTCAAGTGTTAGTCAAGCCCATTGAACAGAGATGTCGGCGGATGAGCCGAAAAGCCAAAGGCAGCGCTTAATTCCGTAGTGGATACTGACAGCCCCGTTTCATAGGGAAGATCCTTGAAA
Source organism: Rhingia rostrata (assembly GCA_949824845.1). Lineage (NCBI taxonomy): Eukaryota > Metazoa > Arthropoda > Insecta > Diptera > Syrphidae > Rhingia > Rhingia rostrata. The sequence goes on from OX463757.1 coordinate 22,075,440, forward strand.
AGGACTGATTTTATTGTTATTGCGACCATGCTGAACGGAAAAAGGAAATTCGATGGGATGGACCGGGCAAAAAAAGAATGAAAAACTGTGACATCTACTACGGAGCGTGTTTTATTGAGCAGAAACAACGACTATTCACATGTGGATTTGTTATGAGTGCCAGAATTACGGTTTCAAGGCATAAGCGAACTCTTAATTGGCTCCCACGCAAGAAACCCCTGGTTTGATGAGGAATGTCGACAGATGCTCGCAGCCAAAAACAAGGCTACAAGGCTAAGCAGGTGAAAACGAAAGCTCTATAGGCAGAGAAGAGGGGAAGAACAACGGATTTTCAGATAGAGGAAAAGCGCGCGATCGAGAATATAGGCAGGTGCCACTCCAGGAACGATGTTCGTAAGTATTACCAAAGAGTAAAACGTCAAAGCCAAGGATACAAGGCTTGAACAGAATCCTATCAAGATGAATAAGGAAATATCGTAGTTGAGACACAGTCGGTGCTGAGGATATGTAAGAACCACTTCTGCAGACTGCTAAACGACAATGACGAACTACATTCCGCTGTCGGGCTAAACGAACTTCAATATTGGCAACAACAACGAAAACTGCCAACCAAGTAAGGATAGCAATTTCTAAACTCAAGCTTAATAAGGCTGCCGAAAATAACGGCCTTCCCCCCGAGCTTTATAAAGCCGGTGGAGATGACTTTGTAAGTAACATCCAGCAACTCATAAGCCAAAACTGGGCGGAAGAAAGTATGCCTGAAGAAGAACCTCAGCATCGTTTGCCCGAGCCACAAAAAGGAGACTCTCTAAACTGCGCCAACTACAGAGGCATAAGTCACCTCAACATCGCCTACAAGATACTATCTATGCGAACGACTGAAACCGTTTACCAACAACCTGATCGGCCCTTGTCAGTGTGGTTTAAGGCCATAAAAGTCCACAACCGATCAAATATTCAGACTTCGGCAGATTCTGGAAAAAACACAAGAAGTCCAAATCGATACCCACCATCTATTCATCGATTTCAAAGCCGCATAAGAGGACATTTGTAGAGACGAACTATACAGAGCCATGTCTTGTTTTGATATACCGCCCAAACTCGTCCGTTTGTGCACGATGAATATGGAGAAATCTCGCTGTTCCATCACGATCGGAAACAACTTCACCGACACATTCGATACAAAAAAAAATGATTTAGGCAAGTCTATGCACTGTTATGTGTCTAATTTCATTTTTTTCTTGAGAGGATTGTGCCAAACTCCCGCGCCAAAACATCACAGGAACTATCTTCCATAAAATTGTGCCACTGCTAGCATACGAAAACGATATTGAAGTCATTGGTCGGACTCAACGTGATGTTATAACCACGTGTATTAATCTGCTTTACCGAAATATCGGTTCGCATACTTCGCCGGAAATTCAAATTCCATTCAAGGTATGTGTCATCCGAAAAAATTCACTTCACTAAAATTCGTAAATAACTTCCGCGAAGAATTTGTGTCGGAGGAAATCGGATAAACAATTGCACTTAGCTGTCAAAAATTGCACAAAACAATGCATCTATACCCCGCAATTCGCCGGGGTGCGTTACAAAATGTCGGAGAAATATTCCGAACAGATTTTCGGAACAACACCTCGAAGCAAAAATTCTCCGAATCGTACAAAATTTGAGTATATTCCGCTACCACGGATACCTTGCTTGGGCTGAATATAGAGAAGAGAAGTGGCAATTGGTTAAGCAGTGAATGAGGTTAAGACCAAATGTATGATGCCAACATGACAGGGCACGCAAGATTGAATTCACCATTGACAGATATAACGACGAGGTATTTATAAAGGTACTTTGTCTTCATCGGCTCCGCTATTAACTCTGACAGAAACATCTCGTCAGAAATTAATTGAAAAACCACGGATTTTTCGAGCTTAGAGGGCAAGGGTAGTAAAGCCCTCACTCGAACTATTAAGGAGATCCTAAAAAAGACCCTGATCATCCCAGTCCTGCATCTCAAACGTAGATGAAGAAATCTGATTCGAGAGAAAAATTGTAAAAAAAAATGTAAAGCGGCCCCTAGTAAAAGATGGGCTTCAATACTTTTTTTATTCGCCTACCAGCCGAACGTCAGACACAGTATAGGAAGACTTCGCCTTAAGTCGAGCGCACCATTAGAAATCAACCTCCACCAACTTGGTGTGCGCAACTGGAGGCAGTTAGCTAAAGACCGGGTGTATTGGAGAGTCGTGTTGGTTGAGGCTCAGGTTCATTACAGACTGTAGTTAGTAAGTAAGAAAGTATGTAAGTAAGAGAGAAGTAAATAAGAAAGTATTGGCAGAGATATCGTCAACAATTTTTCCGATTCAAGGTATCCTATATGAATAAGCTAAAAACTGAAAATATATGGCCTCAGTGGCACGATGGTTAGTGCAATGAAATGAACTGCCGCTCATTTCGGAGTCTGCATAAAACAGGAGGTCCTGCCATCGTACACACATGAATGGTTTTGAGAAAGCACGACCCTGTGCGTACAAACAAGCCTGTTGCGCCAAAAATTTGTATTTTGTATGATTTCTGTCCAAATGTTTGTCATGAGGTCGTTAGTGGCCTGAAAAAATGCCATTAACGTTAAATTAAAATCGTTAAATCAAATGCATTTACATTCACCACACGCTTAACATATCAAGTTTCAATTACAACCGGCCGGTATAATCAATAAAACAACATATATGCTCGCAGTATTTAAAAAACTATGTAGAAATTAATATTTTTTACTTCTTTTCATATAATATCCCAGGTCAGGCATGAGCAATAGTTTTGACACATAACATGATAACCCGCTCGTCACATGTAGTCTGAACATAAATTTTATTCCTGTTATCAGCGTTTTAAATTTTAATACAAACAGTTCACAACTATTTTCTGACATCAAGTCTAGGTATAAATAGAAAATTATGTCATCAATATGAAATGTTTATTGAAGCAAGCTTATGGCTGTCAAATTATTAAGTCTTTACTGTCAATATCTCAAAGTCTCTATCATTTGAGTGAAATAAAAATAAAAACCATGTCACAATGACAAGGTTAACATAACTCACCGGAAATGAAAAATCAGTACACGCATTCACAACAAATATATGGAATACTATCGGGAGCTATATTTGAAAAAAAAAAAAAAAACTTAAACAATTATGACAGCATAAGATGAATCTGAAGAGTCAGTTTATTTTGCGATTTATTGATAAAGCTGACTTTAGATCTGAACTCTGTTCCAATTTTAATTTATGACATGAAACCAACTAATCGGGTTATTCGTCATTAGCAAGACACAATCGGGTAATGATAGTTTTCATCCTTGATCTGAATAAAAATGTAGATACTAACAACGAAATTGTATGAAAAGTTCATTCATATCAATTTTATTTAAATTAGATTGACAGGCATTTTACATTGTAGAACTTATGTGTAAGTAGGCTTGTGCAATGAGATCACAAGGAAAACTGCAATATTAGCAAACAACGTCTTATGAAGTCATCGTGATTTATCAAGTGTTAACCAAAAAAAAAATAGTCGAACTTCAATAACTCGAACCAACATTAGTCACAAACAAATTCTAGTTATGAAGACTTCGAGTTATTAAGTTAATTATAAAATTCATATAAAAACATATATAACACACAGATCGTACATGACGGTAATTTTTATTTAAAATAGTCTGTTATACATGACTGCCCAACTGACAATTTCTCTTCGATAAATCACTATTGACGGGCTCAGTGGCGCGATGGTTAGTGCGTTGAACTGCCGCGCAGAAGGTCTGGGTTCGATTCCCAGCAGTAGCAACACCTAAATGATTTTTCACTGGCACTCCTCTCGTGATGATCTGACAAATCATCCGAGTTGTATCAATTGTCATGAAAAGCTTATCTCAACTTAGCCGTTCGGATTCGGCATAAAACAAGAAGTCCCGCCATCGTGCAAAGAAGTACACACGCACACATGAATGGTTGTGAGAAAAAATGCTAGGCCCTGGGTACTAACGAGCCTGTCGCGCCATACTTTTTTTTTTTTTAAGCACTATCGAAGCCATTTCCCTGCCGGCAATATTACCTATATGAAGTCATATGGAAAAGCATTTGGCGTACTTTTAGGAAGCTTTTTTCTTCTAGACTTCTTTAAAAATTTTTAAAAAGCCTTAAAGAAAAAACTTTGTTTGCTGTTAAAGGCTTTATAGAAGCACATAACATACTTTTTTATTATTTTCTTTTTGTTTTTACATTTTACTATTTTATTTACTTTTATTACTTTCAATCCTTTATATGAAAGTATGAAATGCAATGCAATTAATTATATAGAAACTCTTATCTTACTGGGATTCGAACTTGTGTTCTCTCGTGCGTTAGCCCATAACGCTAACTACTAAGATGGACTCTGGAACATGAAAAAATAGTAAGTTCAACTAGGTAGTTGAATCGCGTTGACTCATTTTCGGGTAAATTCCCGATCTTTCCACCTTTTTCCAGATTTTTTTATCTTTTCACCTTTTTCCCGATCTTTTCATCTTTTCCTGAACTTTTAACCTTAGATTTCATAAGCCTTCATTCGTAAGCTCTATACATGCTTTGCTACCGATTTACTATTTCCGAAGTTCTACCAAAACATCTGAATGTATGTTACATGTACATACATCTCCTGAAGATTAAAAGCAACCTTACAGAGGTTATAGCATAACTTCGGTTATGCCTCTGAATTTCCCTGGATAATGTCTTAAACAGGCTTCTACCCAAACAATCGTCTGCAAAAATGCTCAACCACCGCGCACAAGTACTATGTAAGGCCTACAGAAATACTTGCTTGTAGAAATTACATTTTATTGCCTTATAGAGGAATAATTATTTGTTGGGTGAGGAGTGGATTTTCAATTTTTATATGCATCTCTACTCTGTGCATTATTTTGTCTCCCGCATTGTGTTTTTTTGAGCGTCTACCTTTTTTTCAAAAATAATACCAACTTATCCACAAATAACAAAATCATAATATTCTGCACATATATGTATATCCATCCAGAATTCGACTTATGGAAGGTGATGCCAAATAATGTCTTCGAGTTATCAAAACATTCGAGTAATAATAGTAATAACTCGTACATCAAATGAAAATTAAATGTAAATTTCAGTCTGGGCGATACTTCCAACCAATTTAATTCGAGTTATTAAATATTTGAGTTATCGACTGTAAATAGGAGATTTTGGTTAGAATTCTCTGACTAAGGCGCACTGAAAATAAACATGAGGTATGACCATCATCTCAAAAACATGAAACCAAATTGAATACGAGACTTGTCTTGTCTTGTCCACTTGTCAGTGGAGGGACCCCGCAAGTTAGAGTCCTTTCACCGCTGCTTTTGAACCGTAGTAAACGAGCTAGTACTCATCCTGGAAGCAGAGGGATGCCACGTGATTTTTTACGTGGATTACGTTGCTATCGCAGTTTCAGAAAAGCACCTGAACTTACTAAAGGAACTTATCCAAAACGCACTACATAAGCTTCCCAAATCAGTCAGTAGTGGTATGGGTGTCAACATTCACAAGACTGAACTGGTCCTGTTCACTATCTATAAAATGTAGGTACAAAATTACTCACATAGACCTCCCGTCACTAAACGGAATCGAAGAAGCCTTCTCAGAGAAAGCAAAATACCCGGGGCTGGGATTTTTTTTTAGGGAGTTTAACTGGAAGCTAAACATAACAAAAAGAGAAAATAAAGAGACGGTCGCACTTTATTCCTGTAAGAAAGCCTAGGCATGAAGGCATGGCTCTACATCTCGGTTATAAGACCGATACTTCCTTATGAAGTAGTAGTAGTTAGCCATAAACAGCAAACAACTAGCCAAGGTGCAGAGAACTGCGTATCTGCATATCGTTGATCCACTCCGTATGACACGGACTAGGCATTCTTTTCCACCTTCTACCCCTAGATATTTTCGGCAAGCAAGTGGCAGCTAGCTCACCTAGCTCAGGCGACTCAGAATTCCAAACAAACTTACAAATTTTCCTGAAAATACCGATTACACCCTTACCCGGTTAAACTTTTGTTAAAGTTTCCAGGTCACATTCCCAGACAGATCGTCATGGGAGAGTTACGAACCTGTGCAAAATGACTCAATCCATTATTATACCGATGGCTACAAATCAAATGACGGTGTGGGTGCTGGTATCTTCTCCGACAGGCTTAATCACAGCCGTCTTCCTGATCATTGCACGCAGAACTCCAAGGAAGTCTTTTCCTGGCTGAAAGAGAATGTAATATCTGCAAAGGATATAAGCATTTTCTTGGACAGCCAGCAGTCATCAAATCCTAGAATCAATCTCAACAGTTTCAAAGACAACCCCAGATTGCCGCTCATCACTGCCAGATATGTCAAAGCCACCTATGCTGTTTGCCTGGGCATAGTGAATTTCAAGGAATTGTAAGGCTGGTGAATTCGCCAGACGTGGGACTAAATTACCAGTTGTACCCGATATGGGTGCTTAGGTATTCCTATCACTACATGCAAAAGCTTACTAGCTCAGCATGCCAACAGCAAATGAAATTAAAAATGAATTCTTGGTCAAATAAACAAACAAATTTGGCAAAATCTGGATTTGAGATGATCCAAACTGATTTCTCTCGATAGATCATGAACTAGCGCCACCAAAGGTGTTATCACTGGACACTGTTTAATAAGCAGGCACGCAGAAAGGCTAGGCCTCCACTCAAACGACTTGTATAGGAGCTGCATGGATGCAGAGGAAAAAGAAACCACACTTCATCTCCTTTGTAACTACCAGGCAGTATCAAACAAAAGGAAGCCCTATCTTGAAGCTTTAAATAATATCAACGATTTGACAAAAATGGTAGCGAGAAGTCTGCCCTTTTTCATTAAAAACTGAAAATGGTTTTCTCACAGATAACAAGGAGAAAGGATACCACGTGGTATCACAATGGACCAAAAAATGGTCTAAGGGTGTCGGTGAACTCGCTGGAAGCCACTCTAACTTACCTAAGCCAAAAATTTGGTGAAAGAGAAAATAAAACGTCTTATTCACAATCTCGTTATAAGGAGTGTATAAAGTTATGGCTCTAAGCGTTATTTATAAAGCTTATACAACGTTCGATAGACGCTACCTAATCGCATCTGAAGTATGATTAGTGCTTGTATAAGGAGGTTTAATCACCCTGATTTCATAGCCACGTATGCTAGAATTGAGAAGTAGGTGGCAAAAAGGGTTTAGCAGTAAATGAGGGTAAGACTAAGTATATGCTGTCAATACGAAAGGACACACAACATCGGCGAGAGAACGTCACCATTGACAGATATAACTTTGAGGTAGTACGATATTTTTTCTACCTCGGCTCCGCTATTAATACTCTTGCCAAACGCTGTTTCTTCAGGCTCAGAAGGCAATTTAGTAGTAAAGCCCTGACTCGAACTACTAACGAGATCCTATATAAGAGCCTAATCATTCCAGTCCTGCTCTACGGCGCTACAGCAAGATGAAGAGCGGATGAAGATAGATTCAACCAACAACTATACGAGCTGTATAGCGACATGCCCTTGGTCAAAAAACTTCGCATTGGACGTTTACGATGGCTAGGACATGTAGAACAAATGGACATCAATACTCCGGCTGGCAGGGTCTTCGGTTCCCAGCCACACGTTGGACGCAGTAGAGAAAGACTACGTCTTAAGTAGCGCGCACAAGTAGAAACCGACCTCAATCAACTTGGAGTGCGCAACTGGAGTCAGTTAGCTAAGGACCGGCCTAATTGGAGAGTCACGTTGGTTAAGGTCCAGGTTCATTCTAGACTTAAGTAAGTAAGTATAACGGATGAGCTTCGGGGTCACCGATAGGCTTGTTTTCGTGAGATTTCCATACCAACTGAAGTAAGATTTCACATGAAGTACAAATACATCAAATCACTGGGAATATCTTTATCTTTTTATGCTTTACCTATGCTGAGCAATGAAAACAGTTTTATGAATTCCTGAGCTTGGTACTCCTACCATTGATTGATATTTCTTGTATTTCATTGAAAGGAAATCGACTTCCATAGTGGGTCAATTTTCGAAAATTCGATGCGAAAATAATATTTCGCATGTGCTTAATATCCAAAACTTATTTATTTACTGGATTAGAAATATTGGAAGCTTCAAAAGCCGAAAGACATTTTAAAATCGTTCGAAAGATTTTTTGAGACAATCAAAAGGACCACTTATATTTCAGTTGTGATCCTTTTTTAATAATACAAAATTTTAAAATTTTTGGTAAGCTGTGTTTGACTCCACTTTTTGACCTTGAGTTGAGTTATAAAAACATTTAAGAGTCTTGAGTCTAAAATCAACCGGAATTAATTTAAACTTTGACTATTTCTGAAACATTTACTAAGAAAACCAGTAAATTTTGAGGATGAGGGAAGAGGAAATGAGAATGATGAGCCGGAACACATAAAGCGGAAAATGCCAAGATAGCGACCATCAAGCGAAATGATGGTCAAGGTAGGGTGGATAGAGGCACCTTCTTGCAAGCGCCCACTGAATGTCTGGCATGCATTATATTTGTTTGTAGGCGTGTTAGGGGGACAAGATCCTGCGCCCTCCGGCGAGCAAACAAGACAGGTACCAGCACACCAACACAGGTCCCCTAAGCGACACGTAACATATTTTTTGCCGATTTGCGTTTTAGAAAGATTTTATGGAATACAGCCAATAGAACGATACTCTCCAGAAATTGATTTTTTTCATACAATGTTCTTGCAGTTTTTTGTAAAGTTTTGTATATTTTGGTGGTTTACTTTTTTTCACACAAAATCAATTGATAAAAAAGACGGCAGGTGGCCATGGCTCAGAGAAATGCGTAGTTGACTGCTAAGCCAAATGCTGCGGGTTCAAACCCCAGCTTCGGCAGCATTTGTTTTCTACGAAAATTGCCAGCTTATCTGAGGCCACCTGTGCGATAGTATGAGGCAATATAAATCAGTGCCTCCTCCTCTGTGCCACGTAGGTGTATGTTATATGTCTTTCCTTCTATGTATCTATCTGTCTCTCTCTGTTGTATTAATGTCTTGATCTGTCCCAGCCGATGGCCTCAGTCGCCAGTGCTGTTACGTGTCTGTAGTTCGTTGCATTCATGTGCGAAGTACTGCGATGTCCAATGTCCAAAAAAGACGTATTTTAACTACATAATTCTGGAACACAATATAACAATTTTTTTAAACTCACGAAAACATGTCTCGATAATATTAATCAAAACATCTTAAGTCGTTCACAATTTTGCACCCAAAAATAGAAACGGTACCACTGTGTATTTTGACAACTAACGTCATCTGACTGCGGGTAGGCGAACCAGTCTTCAAATATTTAATAGCAGATTGAATTTGGATCGTCTCGTTGAAGAACTTTTACTTTGCTTGGGGAAATTCTCACGAAAAAATGCCTAATGACGCAATTTTAACATGTCCAGAGGTAAAAGAAGGTCTCTTTTTGTATTTAAGATGTTGTGTTTCACGGTTTTACAATGTGGATAGTTGCCGAAAATATATCCTTGATTGAATCGATGCACGAATTTTATATCACCGTTGAAACCTAGCTCTTCGGTTGATGATGTCATAAATTACTTGGTATCAATTAATCTCTCTCCCATCAGTAATCCTGGTAGCTTCGTTTTTGTTTTTGCTTGTCATTTAAAATACATTTTCCTGCTCGTCTCTTTAAAATGGTATATCTACGACAGTTACTCATGACCATCTTATACAATCAATTAGTTTAGGGGTAAAGTGAACTTAAACGAAAACAGTCCTATACTTCAAAATAAACCACATAGACTGTCCCTCTACTACTAAAATGAAAGAAGGCTCCACACAATAACAAAACAAAATTTTCTTAAATTCCAAGCACTTTCTCATGACATAGTTTCTTAACTGAATGGCTGAACGGGGCGTGGTATACTTCGGCAAAAAAAAAAAAATTCGCGCAAAATTTAAAGGCATGTAATTGAATGAAGCGAAAAAAAATGTAAAAGAATTGAATGCCAAATAAAAAAAATCTTTACAATGAATTTCCAAAGCTGTGATAGGGAATGGTCAAACGATCAAAACAACAAAAAAATCGAAACATCCTATCAGTGTAATAATAAAACGGCGTAGCGCTGTTTTGCGAAATAACTAAACGGCAATAAATTATTTAAAAAAAAACACTTCGATAAATTTCAAACAATTCAACAAAAATTCAAAACAAAAAATTGCACAACGAATTTTGCGAAATGATTGAAAAACCTATAGCTATATCTATAAATTCATTGTACATATAAAATAAAGTCCCAAACGTGTATGAATGCGCTAATCTCAAGAAATACTGAACTGATTTCGATGTTGTTTTCACTGTTACGTTATTATTTTCCTGGGAATTCTATAGTGTTCTCAAAATTGCTCTATCAATTGCAGGAACTGGGCATTCAAGGAACATTCGAGGTCTAAGAGTCAGACATCAATTTTTTCGTCCTTAAAATTTTACCCGGGTGAAGTCGGTCCGGGTTGCCAGGATTGAATAAATCACAAAACGTAAGTTGCCAATTAAGAATTGGAAAAGCAAATATATACCGACTGAGGCGCAACAAATAAATGGCGATAGAATTTTGCCAAATAATGGTGATCCGGCTTAACGCCAGTTTAATACACTCGGAATCGTTTATTCACCAGGTTTTCGTATATAGGAGTAACAGCCATAAAAATGCGACTTAAAAGTGCTTAGTGGAAGTGTTCTTATAGCAGTCCGCAGACATCTTACCTCTGAGAAAATCTAACTCGCATTCCGTCTTTGCATTGGAATAATCTGAGTTAATATAACTCTTGGAAAAAATGTCTTTATGTTGCAAACGCGTACATATAATGAAATATTCGGTTATATTATTAAAAAAAAAACATCGGAGGCATGCTTACAAGAAAATTACACTTTTCTACATCTTGGAGAACGGTTTTTACGATCCAGCACAATTCCTAGACTAGTCATCCTTGAAGGCAACAAAGAAGGTACGCAGCCAGACGGACGGTATGAAATAAGCGAAGAGACAGGCTACAGACGATAACCCGAGCAGTCAAGTCAAAAGACTTTAACCAACGTACATACAGGGTGGCGCACGAATCGTGCTACAAAAATAAAACGTAATAACTTTTTTTCTGTGTGAGTAATCGGCTTATTTTTTTTTATTTTGTAGGTTACTATTTAGATTTATAAAAATGGATGCTTGGGATATGGAGAAAAGAATTTGGATAGTGCAACGGTACCATGCTTTGCAGTCCGTCATTTCCGTCCAAAGGGAATTTAGGCGGGAGTTTGGCGGTAATCCCCCCAGTAGATGGACCATTATGAGGTAATCGCAGCAGTAGCATCTGCAATACAGGCCAATCCGAGCGTTTCGACCCGAAACATATCGGGGCAAATTGGAGTTAGTAGACGGTCATTACAACGGATACTTCATGACGATTTCAACTTGTTTCCGTACAAAGTCCAAATTACTAGCAAGTTAAACCCTCAGGATTTGCCTGTTCGCCTGGAATTTTGCCAAAAAATGATATCAATGTCCGAAGAAGACAAGACATTGATCAATTGTTTGTTCATGTCTGATGAGGCCCATTTTGATCTTAACGGCAATGTAAACAAGCAAAATTGCCGTATATGGAAAGAGTCTAATCCAGAAATGCTCCATGAGACGGAACTGCACCCAGAACGAGTCACTGTGTGGTGCGCAGTTTCATCAAGGTGTATTGTGGGGCCGTACTTCTTTGAAGAAAACGGTGTAACCGTTACTGTCAATGGGGACCGTTATTTAAAGATGTTGAAGGAGTTTTTTTTACCCAGAACTGCGCCGAAGACGTATACCATTCAACAGCGTTTGGTTTCAGCAAGATGGAGCAACTGCACATGTAGCCAGACCAGTTATGGCGGAGCTAAACAAAAAATTCGCAAACAAATTAATATCTAGGAACTCCACTCTTCGCTGGCCCCCAAGGTCACCTGACCTGACTGCACCAGACTTCTTTTTATGGGGTTATGTCAAGTAAGAGGTGTATAAAACGAAGCCCAGGAATTTAACTGAATTAAAGCAGTCCATAACGACAATAATTGAGGCGATCCCAACTTCAACTCTTCAGGCCGCAATGAATAATTTTTTGATCAGGTGCCGCATATGCGTGGGAGAGCGTGGAGGTCATTTGCGATCTATAATCTTTAAAAACAACTAACTATTTAAAATAAAATTTAATTTTCTAACCAATAAAAAAAAAAATTAAATACATCGATTAAAAAAAAAGTTATTTGAATTTCTTATTGTAGCACAATTGGTGCGCCACCCTGTAGTACGATGACGAACATATGCGCAAAAGACCACCTACGACGCTTCGATTTAAATGGCACACAAAATATAAAATTGCTTGCCGCAAAATGCTCGTTAGTACCCAGAGCCGACCTTTCTTACAACCATTCATGTGTGCGTGTGTATTTTTTTAACGATGGCGGGACCTCCTATTTTATGCCGACTCTGAACGGCGAATTGTTAAATTGTCAGATCATCACGATGGAAGGGGCAAGTAAAAAATCATTTATATGTTGCTCCGGCTGGGAATCGATCCTAGACCATCGTGCCACTGAGCACGTCTAAGCCGCGCACACAAAAGAGAAAAAGCCAGAATAACTCCAACGATATTGAAGAAGTCTATGGCCAACGGCCCACCCTAAAGAATTATGTAAAGAAAAAAGAAATATGGCACATTATAAAAATTCCCCAACCCCTAAATCTGCACAAACGAATCTGCACCATACGTTGGTATGTATGAAACATATTCGCGATGCAATTAATATCTCTTCCTTCCTGGTATAAGCTTCGCTTTCTACCCACAATGGGCACTCTGGCGGTGATTGCCATTGGTTTAAATCCTAAACAAAACCACGCCAACTACAGAGGCATACGTCTCCTCACCATCGCCTACAAGATCCTATCTGCAGAAATATGTGAACACCTGAAAACGTTTACCAAAAACCTAATCGGCTCTTATCAGTGTGGTTTTAGGTCCATAACCGATCAAATTTTCACACTTCTGCAGATCCTGATGGAAAAAACCCAAGAAGTCCAAATTGATACCCACCACCTATTCATCGATATCAAAGCCGCAGCATTAAAAGAGGCGAACTAAACAGAGCCATGTCTTGTTTTGGTATGACGATGGAGAAATCTCGCTGCTCCATCAGGGTCGGTAGGGCTATGCGCTGTCATGTGCCTTCTTCAATTTGATTCTTGAGAGGATTGTGCAAAACTCCCGAGCCAAAAATAGGGGCACAATTTCCCGAAAATCGGTACAACTACCAGCATACGCCGACGATGTTGACCTCATTGTTAGGACCCAACGTGATGTCATAGCCACGTTTGCTAGTATAGAGTAGGAAGGGGCAAAAATGGGCTTAGAAGTAAATGAGGGCAAGACAAAGTATATGCTGTCAAAATGAAAGGACACACAACGTTGACGAATTGGACAGAACGTCACCATTGACAGATATAACTTTGATGTAGTGAGGGACTTTGTCTATCTCGGCTCCACTATTAACTTTGACAACAGCATCTCGTCAGATATCAAACGAAGAATTACTCCTTCCAATTGCTGTTTCTTACGGGCTAAGAAGGCAATTCAGTAGTAAGGCCCTCACTCGAACTACTAAGGAGATCCTATGCAAAAGCCTGATTATCCCAGTCCTGCTCTACGGCGCTGAAGCATGGACCGTCTCAAAGGCGGATAAAGAAATCCTTGGTCGATTTGAGAGGAAAATTCTTCGAAACATCTTCGGTCCCGTTTGCGTTGACGGGCTATGGAGACAAAGATTCAACCAATAACTATACGAGCTGTACAGCGGCAGCCGCCTGGTCAAAAAACTCCGCATTGGACATGCCCCTGGTAAAAAAAAAACTCCGTATTGGACGTTTAAGATGGCTAGGATATGCAGAACGAATGGACACCAATACTTCGGCTCGCAGAGTCTTTGGTTCCCAGCCAGACTTCGGCCGCAGTTGAGGAAGAACTCGCCTTAAGTGGCGCGCACAAGTAGACACCGACCTCAACCAACTTGGAGTGCGCAACTGGAGGCAGTTAGCTCAGGACCGGGCTAGTTGGAGACGCATGTTAGTTGAGGCCCAGGTTCATTTCGGACTGTAGCGCCACTAAAGTAAGTTAGTAAATGCCGCGAAACAGATCATTGATCGAATTTTAGTCGTTTGACATTGTGTCTGCTTTCTCGTTAATTCAGTCGGATTTTTTGGCCGACTACAAACAACAATCTAAATGCTCAAAATGATGTGTTCATATTTATAAAAAAAAATTTATTTGAAATTTGCTTCTGCCTTGAACAAAATGTAAACTAAGGGTAATGGCCCTTTTACACTAGGTTTTAAGTGAATGTACATATATCACAATTAGCTTTATTTCAAATGTTCTTCCAGTCAAGATCCAAATATAAATACATGCTTATTTTAAAATTTACATAAAGCTTTTATAGACTGGCATCCATTTTAAAAAAATTAAATTGTCAAACATTTTTGCCGTTTTTGTAGTCAAATAATCTCTTTATGTTTACTCCTCGAAAAAAACCTGTACCCACATTAATTTGTTCACTTTAAACGTCCTCAAAAAAACAAAAACTGTTTACATAACTAGTGTAACTGTATATCCCTTTTTTGCTGAAAATTGCAATAGGAATTTGCAAACTAAATACCAACAACATCCACGACTAAGCACATCCAATTCACTTCAATCATCCATTCCCCAACTTGTTACAATATCCCCCTTGTCCAAAACCGGATGTTGATGAAATACTCCCATACTAATTATCTTCATGTCCTTTTTGTAGAATTAAGAAATAAACACAATTTTTGTTTACCGGAATTTTAGCTCCATTGACTGCAGCAACAGCCAACACAATTCCCAGGAATGCCGCCCAACGAAAGGGCAACATCGTTGTCTCTTATCACAGCACCGATCGAAATTCAAAAGAAGACCTCCGCCGATGACGAAATTCACTAAAAAACTAAATCTTTTCGTACAAAAATCCGTTAGCGAGTTATTCTGAATCTATTTCTTTATAAGATTACAATACAGAACGAGAAAAAAAAAGATCGTCCGTTCATTTGTCGTTATCGCGCACCAATTTCAAAATTTCTTGTTGAACTTTATCACTTGCTCACTGTTTCGTTTCGGGTTGCGTGTTTCACTTGCGCATCAATTTTTTTTTTTACTTTTCTCTCAAAATTATCACTTTCTCATCATTATAAGCGTTTCACAGCACATTCCAACAATATTAACCACACACATCGGCTAGTGAAATGAAATGTCGTTGTCTCCTTGCGAAGACGATAACTAGATTCGAATAGATTCGATAGACTCCGAATGTTTTTTTTTTTTTTTTGAGCCAAAGAGGGAACTGAGCGAGCGTTCCTGCTTCCGATCGCGACAACTGCTAGCTTGTGAATAATCCGTTTATAGATAGGCACAGAGTGAGACTCGGAAGAGCTAACCGGACCGTTGTCCGCGTAAGAATGACAAGAAACTGAGACCCTCTTATTTATAAAACGAAGCAGAAGACTTTTGACCCATTTTGAAGAAATGTTGGGGCCACAGCTCCAACAGACCGTACAGAGCACACATTGATAAAAATCGCATACGGCCCCTATAGGCCTTTAAGCTGTATACGCTTACGCAGTCACTTAATAGGGATGTGTACACAAAGTATAGACAGCCGATCGTACGTTACAATGACTTCAATTTTGATCTAGAGCCGCGTATACGCATACGCACTGTGTAGTATGGCTTTGCCCGCTTGGGTATACTTTAACTTGCGGATGTATTGGAAAGAGCAACTACATCTCGGTATATATGTGGTGTATCATCCTCGACTAGGGTGGTATGGAGTGTAATTATCATATCCACCCTTTCGGACTTGCCATGGGAATTATACAATTTGATCGCACTTCGCGGGCACTATTGCGGTTTGTTGGTGTTTTTTGCTCGATTTTTTTGTTGTGTTCGAAACGGATCGTGCATTGTTTTCGGAAGTCACTCTGCTGTTTGATGTCATATGCAGGGACAGGGTTACCATTGATCGTCTTATGATGATTTTCATTTGTTAAGCGAATTTTTCGAGATGCAAATGCAATGCAATGCAAATTCTTTTGCATTTTTTTTTTCTGAGAACATCGGTATTATTTGAAAACTGTCAAAAATGTTTATTCTTACAATTTTTAAAAGAAAATTTTATTTCAAGATTTCTTTCCAAAACTAGCAAAATGGTGCGAAAATGATATTTTTTTACGTTGGTACCTTGCGTGGCGCTTCAGTCCGTAATGAACATGGGTCTCAGCCAACAGGCTTCCAGTTGCACACTTCAAGTTCGTTGAGCTCGGTTACTACTTATGCGTGCCACTAAGGCGAGGTATTCTTTTAATGCGTCCCTCCAGTTGTACACTTCAAGTTCGTTGAGCTCGGTTACTACTTATGCGTGCCACTAGGACGAGGTCTTCTTTTACTGCGTCCGATATCTGGCTGGAAATATAAGACTCTGTCCTTCGGAATTTCTTTCCGAAACAAGCAAAATGGTGCGGAAACATTTTTTTACGATGTTTCCATGAATAAACCTTCATTCCGGAATGAACCTGGGTCTCAACCAAGATGCTTCTCCAATTAGCCGGTCCTTAGCTAACTGCCTCCAGTTTTGCACGTTGAGGTCGGTTACTGCTTGTGCTTGTCACTTAAGGCGACGCCTTCTTTTACGGCATCCTACGTCTGGCTAAGAATCGAAGACTCTGCGAGAAGAAATTTCCTCTTAAATTGACCAAGGATTCCTTCACCCAAATAAATACTGTCCATGCTTCACTGCCGTAGAACAGGATTTGGATGATGAGGGTCTTCTATAAAATCTCCATTGAGTTCGTGTGAGGGCTTTACTACTAAATTGCCTTCTCACCCCAAAAAATAACGTTCGGTAAATGTAATTCTTCGTTTAATTTCGAAGATGTTGTTGTCATAGTTAAAAGCGGACCGAGGTCCCGTATTACCTCAAAGTTATGTCTGGCAATGGTAATGTTCTGTCCAAATCGTTTTTGTTGTGTGACCTCTCGTGATGACAGCATACACTTAGTTTTACCCTCAATTACAAGGAAGTCTATGCCTTCTCTATGCTAGCAAGCGTAGATATGCAATCACGTTGAGTCCGACTAATGTGATGTCAATATCATCTGCGTATACAAGTAGTTCCACCGATTTATGGAAGATTGTCATTCTTCACAGACGGACGAGTTTGGGCGGTATACCAAAACTAGACACGGCTCTGTGTAGCTCACCTCTTTAAATGCTGTAGTATGCGGCTTTGAAAACAATGCATAGGTGGTGATTGTTGATTTGCACTTCTTGGGCTTTTTCAAGGATCTGCAGAAGTGTGAAGATTTCATCAGTTACGGACTATCCTGGCCTACTAACCAGACTGATAAGGCCCGAACAGGTTGTCGGTAAACGATTTCAGGCGTTTACATATTGCAGCAGATAGGATACTGTAAGCGATGTTGAGGAGACTTATGCCTCTGTCGTTGGCGAAGGTCCTTTCTTGTGGATCGGGTAAACGCTGCTGAGGGTCTATTTTTGCAGACATACGTTCATTCCACCAAATTTTTGTGGATGTGATGTAGGCGGTCTCTAGATCCAGCCTGTGAGGTTTAGAAAGCGGATAAGGTCTTAAATCCTATTACCCGAGATGTCGCCAAGGTTGTCAAAAAATGGTTGGTCCAACGCACGAAACCTGGCTCTTGATAGTGCCGGACATTTTCAGATTAAATGGGAAAGGGGTCTCTCTCTCATTTGTGTTTCCGCAGCTTCGGCATTGAGGGTTATATGGGATCCCTAGTTTGGCCGCATGGTTTCCAATTGCCCAGTTCCCCCATGACTATCGCCGTAATTCTTGCGACATCAGGACGAGTTCTATTTAGTAGATCGTTTGTTCTCTTTTTGTCGTAGGAGGGCCATATCGTCCTCGATATGACTCAATTTTTTAACCTTCGCCATTTGGAGTCGGCCTTTTTCAGGAAGTATGAGTGTATTTGTCCCTAAACCGCACCTAGCGGGATACGGACCCTTGCCGCGAGTGAGCCGTGAATAGCTTAGCCTTAACTTAACGCAGCTAAGCTTAGCTTAGCCTTAGCTCATATGCACACTCGTTTCCATCAATGTCATTGTGCCCTGGAACCCAGAGAAGTGTGAACCTGAAGCGTTAGCCAAGGTGGGCAAGTTTGTTCCCGCATTCCTGTACCAATTTGGAGGATATGGTAGCAGAGTTGATGGCCTTTATGGCCGCTTGGCTATCTATGAGAATAGAAATATTGACATTGACATCACAGTACTTCGCACATGAATGCAACGAACTACAGACACATAACAGCACTGGCGACTGAGGCCATCGGCTGGGACAGATCAATACATCTATACAACAGAGAGAGACGGATAGACACATAGAGGAAAGACATATAACATAAACCTACGTGGCACAGAGGAGGAGACATAGATTTATATTGTCTCATATTATCGCACAGGTGGCCTCAGATAAGCTGGCAATTTTTGTAGAAAACAAATGCTGCCGAAGATGGGGCTTGAACCCGCAGGGCTGGCTTAGCAGTCAACTACGCATTCCTCTGAGCCATGGCCACCTGCAGAATAGAAATATTTTGCTTTTCCGTAGCATTACGAACCAGTATGTACAAGCCTCTCGGATAGTCCGTAGTTCCGCCTGGAGTACGCTCGCAAAATCCAGTAGGCGATATTAAACTGATATTTTCGGTGATTCCGAGTAGACTCCGGACCCCACACCATAGTTCATCGTAGATCCGTCGGTGTAGACGACCGACTCCTACAACTTACGACTTGTACTACTTCGTTTCTCTTCCACTAAGCTCTAGTAGGAAATACTACGTGGAAGCCTTTGTTGAGGCTTAGTTTAGCACGAATAGATGTTATGTAGTCTGTTGGAAACGTGATCACGCCGTTTGGTAACGAGTCCAGGATATTACTGTGGCCATAATGCCTTGCATTCTAGCGTCCTGCCTCCTTGAGTCTTAGAGAGCTGCACAAAGCGGTATCTTTAATGTGTTGGTCGAGAGGCAAGAGATGTAATAGTACAGCTAGAGCATCTGTTGGCGGCGACCTCAGCGCGCCCGTGGTTCGGGTACCTATACTAGCAGTTTTGTGAGGTTGTAGCCTTTACTCAATGCGGACCACCATACAAGTGAGTCGTATGTGAGAAATGGACGTACCACTGCTATGTACATTCACAAGGTCATCTTTGGTTGAAGTCCCCACTTCCTTCCATAGATTTTACTACAAGCATAGAAGGCAACACACGCCTTCCTTATTCTATATTCGATGTTGGGTTTCCAGTTAAGTTTTGGGACACTTACACTTTACTTAACAACTGCAGTAGTTTAATTCGACACCTATACGGAGGCAAGGATTTCCTTGTTCATATCGACAGGATTCTGTTCAAGCTTTGTCTCCCTGGCCATTACACTTTGGTAAAACTTGCATACATCATTCCTGGAGTGGTAGATTTATACTTTCTTAAGGCACTTCTAGGTTGAATGTGTAAAACCAGAAATTCTTTTTTTGCTCCAATCAGTTAGTCCTATTGTCCTATAAGCCTCTGCGAATCCCATATGATTCGCCGTTTCACCATCACTGATCGGATGCATTGGGTTAACTTGAATATTGAAGATTTGAAGTTTATATTTGTTGCCTGAAAACCTTGCACAAAATAAAAATCAAAGTTCTAAAAAAGCGGAACTTTCGAAATTGTTGACAAACTTTTCGAAACGGTAACCCTGCGCAGTGAGCCCAAGTGTTGTGGCTAATTGCTGTGTGAGACAACAAGGCGGTTCTTATACTTTTACCCACTTTCGTTTTCTTAATTTTTTTTCTTTTTAATTTGAACGCAAAATGCAGGTCATCAATTAAATTGATTGGTTTGCATCGTGCAGTATTGGATATAAATTCTGTTGATGTCGATGCAGTTGTTTGGATGATGGATTATATTGTGGTGGTTAAATGTGGTCAGCAGACGAAAGATCTCTATGTCTGGCCGACTAATCGGAAGTGTACTCCTTTAATATATGAGTTCTTTGAATTGCAACATGCTGTCAACAAGACGCATTCAGTGAACTACTTTAAATGCAGACATATATCTTAGGGCAAAGGTTGTAATTATTATTGTTGCAAGTATTTATCTTTATTTATCAAAGTAATAATAAACAATGTTTAGCTATCCGTCAACTAACTTTGGATATTTTTAATTATATACTTCGTAAAAATACAAGAGTCTATAATTTAATCCCGTAGTAGATAATGCAAGCGCAACGTCCTATGGGTATCAAATATTTTGGAACTGATCCTAAAAGTTGGGTTAGACGCTAGTTAATAGAGAGAAAACACCGTCGGATAATATATCAACCAAAATACCAACCAGAAGCGAAACCACACATGGTGAGTAACCGGTGCAGTGCAATAACCCCAGCGGATCTAGGCCCCATAGAGCTTAGTTTCCAAAAAAAAAGCCCCGCGGGGTTACTGCAATAGAGTATGCACATGGAAGGTATATATGCTGTACATCCCAGTTGCTACTCAAGAGCTTGAATCACGCCGTATAGTGCAGACATTACTGCGATTCGGGAAATACGATGGACACAGGCATTTTTGCAAAAAAAAGAGTTGATTACCATGCTGCGATCCGGTTAATGAAATTGATCACATTGCGAAAGACATGAGGCATGCATCCAGTATTTTAGATGTCCGAACATAGCGAGGGACTTTCATCGACTTTGACCACTTCCTTGTTGCAGACAAAGTAAGAATGCGGATATCCACCACGCCACAACAAACCAGAAATACTGTGAAAAAAATAAGTGTCGAAAGACTGTAATCGCAATAGACCGCCAAGGACTTCGCAAATCGCATATGTCTTAACCTCTCAATTAACACCACAGCATCTTGTATCGAAGAACGATGGCAATGACGCCAACAAGGCTTTAGATTAGCCGCAACTGATGTGCTAGGTTTCTCGCGACCACCCATGAGTAACCCTCGATTTGATGAGGTATGCCGACATATGCTCGCAGCCAAGAACGAGGTCTGCCATTGTGCTGTAAGTGAAGTCGAGAGCTGCCATTGATCTCTATAGGGCAAAGGTGGATGAAATCATACCGGCTTTTAAGAAAGAGCGTGTAAGCGGGCAATCGACGACATAAATAGGTGCCACTACAGGAAAAATGGTCGCAAATTTAAGAAAAAGGTAAAAATTCAAAGCTAAGGAGACAAGGTTCGAAGAGAATCCTGTCAAGATGAACAAGGAAAGATCGTAGTTGGGACATGCACATGGTGGATGCTGAGGATGATGATGACAAACAATATTCCGCTGTCAGGCAGAACGACCCATTAAATATTGGCGACGACATCGAATACTACTAACCAGCTGACCTAAATTGAGTCAGCATTATCTAAGCTCATCCTTAACAAGGCTGCTAAAAATGAAAGCCTAAAGCCAACAGAGATGACTTGGTAAGTAACATTCACCAACTCAGAAGCTAAATTTGCCAGAGACATCTGAACTGCGCCAACAACAAAGGCATAAGTCTCCCCAACATCGCCTACAAGATCACATCTGCCATAGTATATCAACGCCTGAAAAAGTTTACCAAAAAACTGATCGGCCCTTAGCTGTGTGGTTTAGGACAGGAAAGTCCTCAACTGGTCAAATCATTATACTTCGGCAGATCCTGCAAAGAAAACCCCAAGAAGACCGCCACTAAAGTGTGCGTGTGTACTTCTTTGAACGATGGCGGAACCTCCTGTTTTATGCCGAAACCAAACAGAATTTGGGCAAGGTAGCGCGCGCACTGTCACGTGACTCCTTTATAGCTTCGTCTGTTTCTACAGAGAAGACCAAATATGTGCTGCCATATCGAAAGACATACAACATCTTTGAGATAATACGGGACTTTGTCTACTTTCCCTCTGCTATTAACTCTGACAACAACATCACGTCAGAGATTTACGAAGAATTAATCTTGCCAACCGCCTTTTCTTTGCGCTAAAATTTTTTTTCAGTGATAAAGGTCTTCACTCAAACTTCCGAGGAGATCCTATATAAGACCCTGATCATATTAGTCCTGCTCTACGGCGCTGTAGCAATGACGTATCAAAAGTGGATGAAGAAATTCTTGGTCAATTTGAAAAAAAAATGTCTTTGAAAAATCTTCGGTCCGTTTGCGATGACGGGCTATGGAGAGGAAGATTTTTCTAAGAACTATAGGATTTAGCATTGGACCTTTTAGATGACTAGGACATGTTCTGAGAATGGACACCCATACTTCGGCTCGCAGAGTTTCCAATTACGTGACAGATATCGGTTGGATGCAATAGAGGAAAACCTCGCCCTAAGCAAAATTAGAAAACTACCTCAACCAACTTTAACTGGAAACAGTTAGCTAAGGACAGCGCTAACTGGAAGCTAGGACATGTATGTCGCATTTACACCCATTCTCTGGCTCGCAGAGTCACCGATTCCGAGACAGATATTGGTCGGATGCAATAGAGGAAAACCTCGCCCTTAGTGGCACGCAAAATTAGAAAACTACCTCAACCAACCTTAAACTGGAAACATTTAGCTAAGGACAGGGCTAATTGGAGTGGCATATTGGTTGAGACAAAGGTTTATTCCGCACTGCAGCACCACATAAGTAATGGAAGACTCTGCTCTAACTTTCGCAACAAAGAAGAAACAGCATAAGCATCCCGCTTCAAAATCATCAAAATCATTAAAAATTGATTACAAAATCCGTTAAGTGGATTTCAAGTGAATTGAAATCCACTGCTCAATTCAAAACCCTAAAAAATACAGAAATTCTCAGAGTAGCTTTCCATTTCCCTTCATCGTCATTTCAAATATAGAAACATCTACAATTTCGAGGACAACTTCAAAGGCACACATTCTCACTGCGACAGATCATTGCAATTGAAGTGGTTCCATTCATAGTGGTATCTGTGTTGACAACCAAATCATACATTGCCCAAGCATATTGCCACAATATATACTCACATTGCACTTCAAATAGCATCTTGGTACGCCATTCTAATTCATCGCCTATTAACACTCCTCGCATATCATTTGTAGAGATCTATAATTGGATAGCTCATCACATCTACAGACCGAGGCAACTTTTACGGTCATCAACTCATTTCTCTAATGGAATCAATTTCTTTAAAAAAAAAAATGATCATCCTCGTCAGCACTGACCGCCAGAGGCGCATATTAATTATCGATTTCTATCTAAGTAGGTTCTCATCTAATTGCTCTTGCAGACAATCTCATTCCCTATCGTATTTGCAATTACACAATTTATATTACAAAAAAAAAATATTCCTCTCCCGAAACTTAAAAAAAAATTAAAGAGCACCACTTCCCCTAAATCCCCCATATCTCTGACAAGGGTCAAATGATTAAGATTATCATTATGCTTCCCATGGATGTGCGGCTACAGTTTCAAACACTTGTTTCTTCATTCCAACATGGACTCGAGAATTTTTGTTGTAACAACGATTCAATTAGAAAAAAAAAATATTTTGCACGATTTTTTAAAATTTAATCAGTTTATATATTTTAATGGCACCATCAATACGTTACCCATTCATAGAACTTTTTTTTTTAATATTTCTTTCTTATCTCTCATGACACAAGTATCTAAAAATAAAAATGTTTTAAATTTAAGAACAAAATTAAATGAAACCACAAAGTTAGTTCTTTATCACTATTTCTAATCTTTGGTTTATTTAGCTGTATACTTATATAAAAAAAACGAAGCAAATATACAAAAATGCTGTGATTCTTACAAAAAAAAAAGTTTTACAAAAATAAAAGCCTTACACACGAAAAAATATTTTTTTTTTTACAAAATAATCCATACATACACTTACAAAATAAAAGAAAATTAATTTTTATACAATACAAACTAAAAACTAAAAAATGATTTAAAATAAAAATTATTGCACCAAATTCGGCCGTGTTTTATTGATATTTTTTCAAAAAAATTCCCCCAGATGTTTAATTGTTTCGCTAATACATGTACAATTTGTTCGCAATAAACAGAGAATAAAAATTATCTCATTTCTGGTTAGATTTAGAATTTTTCATTCCAAAATTTTTTTAAAAAAAAAACATATAATTATGGAGAAGGAGTAATAATTTTAAAGACTAGACAATCTCGTCCATTGTTATTTGAGGAGAATCCTTTTTACTGAATTGTCTCCCCTTTACAAATGTATTTTAAATAAATTTTTTATTTAAATTTGTTTAAATTTATTTCTTTTTAAAACTAATTGTAGCTATTAATAATAATGAAAAGATTATCTATAAAGTAAATAACAGTTTTTATACAATACTGAATGGATTTTTTTTTGTTTAGAAAAAAAAGTCTCTTACTAAATATTTTATTTATGAATGTTTGTTTTATGTATAATTTGGTTTGTTTTTTGCTTATAATAAAAATCCTACTATCTAAGCAGTGCATTTTGTGTTGTTCTTATTAGAAACTAATAACTAATATTATTTATATCACAATAACTTTTTTTTAAATTTTATTTACTTTATATCTTGTAACTTGTAATGTTTTTTCTTTAAGTTTTTTTTGTTAAATCATGTATTTGCGATTTAGTTTTATATTTAATTTTTTTTTATTAAAAGTTTAAGATCTTTTGTAAGGCATTTTAATGAATTAAGGAATTGACAACTTTAATTCGTGCAATCAATAGGCAAAGCAGATATTTTCTTCAATGTTCTGAGACTAACATTTTTTTAGATTGGTCTTCTAATACATGCAAACACATCATGCAACAAAATCACCATTATTATAAGCTGCGAAGTTTATTCAAATTTACTACTGCACAAGAGTGCCTGAACGAACCTATAGTGACATCCTACCAGAGTATTTTAAGAGTCTTTTAGACTTTTTTTAAGATCCTGAGGGGTGATAGAGATGGAAAGCACGCTCATGAATTTTTCCTCGTTATCAGTGTTCACATGTGTCGGGAAAATAGTACAATATTCACATTATTAAATAAGAAGTAAAGAACATATTGCAATCAGAAAATGTAATGCAAATTGTAAAATAAACTAAAATTGAATTTTTAAAGGTTTAAAAAATGTTATGATTACATTTGTTTCGGTTTATGTGAAATATGATTAACATGAACAAAGTAGGCCGGATATCTTTAATCATGAGCACAAATTGTAGATACAACAACATTTCTATTATTGACAATAATTAATAATGAAGGGATTTTTGATGATCTTTCTGGAAATCTATTCGGTATTTTGTTATTACAAGAAATTATAAAGAAAGGAATTTCGTTCTAATTTTTGGGGGAAATTAATGAAAATAGTATTAAAATATCCCATTTAATCCAATTGGCAGAGCAAAAAGGTAACTTTGCTTACCCTGTAGGAATGTCAAAAATTAGCCCGTGGATAGAGTTGAACCCACATTTTAACGCAATTGACCTACGGCATAAGAACAATCGAATGCCGTGTACCAACTGCATAAACATCTTAACCACTCAATCAATTTTGACATTAGTGTGGTAAAAATAGACATCAAATTTTTCCAGTTGCAATATTTTAACGCTTGGTATACCTTTTATGGATATTTTGGCAGTTTTTGCAAACACATGGAAGGACTTGGTTTGTTTGTGTTGATTATTTTTCACAACATTGATTTACATGTGGCATTGGAAAACAAAATTTGCAAAATAAACTAAAATTTAGTTTTTGAAAACAATTAGTTGCTGGAAATATGGCTGTTGTATAATTTTCGTTATATTATGTTGTAACAATCAAAAGCTTTTTCGATCGGCTTGAAGAGATGAAAGATTCTGAATGTCAACAATTATAATTGTTGAACTTTCACATTGAATGTCAAAATTATAGATACGTGTCAGTTGCCATTTGTAGTCATTAGCAAATTTTCCGATCTTACTTTTCTGACTCGGA
This sequence comes from Rhingia rostrata, assembly GCA_949824845.1. Classification (NCBI taxonomy): domain Eukaryota; kingdom Metazoa; phylum Arthropoda; class Insecta; order Diptera; family Syrphidae; genus Rhingia; species Rhingia rostrata. Next base: position 22,101,584 of record OX463757.1, read on the forward strand.
TGTGACATTGACATTGACGTTTACAGTACTTCGCACGTAAATGCAACGAACTACGGACAAAATAACAACACTGGCGACTGAGGCCATCGGCTGGGACAAAGCAAGACATGAATACAACAGAGAGAGACAGATAGACACAAAGAAGGAAAGCCATATAACATAAACCTACGTGGCACACAGGCGGAGACATTGATTTACATTGCTTCATATTATCGCACAGGTGGCCTCACATAAGCTGGCGATTTTTGGCGAAAAAGAATTCTGCCGATGCTGGGGCTTGAACCCGTAGCGTTTGACTTAGCAGTCAACTACGCATTCCTCTGAGCCATGGCCATGGGATGTGAAAGATCGTTCTTTTGCGGCCAAATTGAGAAGCTAACCATTTGTTTACTTTTGGTGGGTGACCAAGTGTTAAATTTTAAATTTAAGAGAACTTAGTGAACAGAAAAAATAGGGATTCAATGTTTACCTTGGAGCGTAAATTCAGAATTCTTTTTAAAAAGGCAAAATATGTTGGTATTTGACAGTTAGTTTTGTGAGTGGTTAATTTGAAAGATTATTTCTAAAAAGGTACAGACAAACGTTTTTAACCGTCTTCCGTCAGTAACTTTGTTTGCATCGTCTGATTACCAAAAGTGAGTCTGCGTAGGTTCGTGTATTTCGATGGTCATTTATTCAGTGTAGGTTTTACAAATGGCTTATTGAGAAGTGTGTCCTTTAGATAATAGTGGATGTTGCAAGATGTTTCTTTTTGTAGTATTGACAGACATTTTGTAGTATCGAAGACCGTATCTAAATAAATGTATTTTTTGCCTCTTTGCAAAACTCTGTTTGTTAATCAGGGAATGGCTAATCTTATATTGAATGGCTATATAGGCTTTCGAAATGTATTCACCTAGATAACAACTCTACGCCCCAAATTGAAACTCATTGACTTTGGCAACATCTTGAGTTGGTTAGAAAAATTGATAAACATGTTTGTTCGATACATTTCCAAGAACCTTATATCATATCCAACGCCTTATATCATATCCAACGCTAGCGAGATATCCGTCAGGAGGGACAATTTTCCGTAACGCATACTTCGTTGGAGAAATTCTATTATATTCTAGGTATGTGTCATAGGAAAAAATCACAAAAATTCCTAAATAAATTCCGCGAAGAATTTGTGTCGGAGGAAATCGGAAAAAGAATTGCTATAAGCTGTCAAAAATTGCACGAAAAATGCACCTGAACGCACTTCAACGCTATTCGCCGAGATGCCTTACAAAATATCGGAGAAATATTCCTAACAGTTTTTCGGCAGAATACCTCGAAGCTAAAATCCATCGAATCGTACTAAATCGGAGAATTTTCCGCTGTCATAAATACCTCTCGTTAGGGTTGAATATGTTGCACCGGACTGATAATCCTATATGCGCGAATTGCGATGAATGAAAGGATCTTATTGGTGACTTATGATCCATTGATATTTCAAGTGGCACTAGTGATGGTAACAAAAAGAAAAAAGTACCTACCAACGATAGAAAAAGTCCCTACTTCGTCTAGCTACACTTTCGTAAAATTTCATTACTGAAAAACAATTTTTTTTTAGTTATTCAACATGTTCTTCCGTCTTATACTGGTCACAACATTTTAATGATGCTGGTACAATTTTTCCTTCCCATCTTTGAAACTGTTCAATTTTTGAATCTGGGACTATGTCCTTGAGATGCGGAAGTAAGTGTTTCACAGTTTGAAGAGCGACATAGTGCTCTGCGAAAAACATAATCAATTTCACTTCGAAATTATTTACTTCACGGTCAATATTCTACTGTAGTTAGAAAAATGTACTGATGGGCTTTGAATTTTTGATGAAGGAAACATTTTTTCAGTGCAACTTTGTTTCAGATTTTATGCAATTCAGAATTTCGTCACAAGTTAAGCACAAATCCATCCTTTGAAACAATCTGCTTCCAACCAATCGTCGTTGAATTTTGATTTGCGATACTTTATCTTAGGATATACATCTGCCATACATTCGGAAGAACTTGACCCTGTCGAGGAGCTCATTTCGGATCTGAAAAGCTATGTCAGTTAAATTAAAACTAATATTTTGTAATGTCTCACTTTAAAAAAGTCGAACTCAAGAGAATATTAACTACAATTACTGTTTTAAAAACAAATAAAATCGAACCACTTGAAAGAAAATTAAATTTGATTCGAATAGACTATTCGATTACCTACTTGGTTTTAGTAAGCAAATCATCAAATCATCCTACTTTCGGGATTAAACTCGATTTAACTCGAGTAAGTAGTTTTACAATCAATTTAAATCCAAATTCAACTTCGAGTTAACCCAGCAAGTTTGGTGAGTTAACCCTGGGACTAAATTATCAGATCTTTCTGACAGATGATAAAATACCAAACTCACAAGTATTTTCAATTCCATTTGTGTGGACATTTTATCATTTTTTTAGGAGCTAAATACGGGTACGATATATTTAAATATATGAGTTTGACTGTTTTAAGAAGAAAAAGACTTGTAAGATCGCGACAAAAGCATTTTCATTTGTTTGGGGAAAAATAAGCCAAACAGTTGATAACTGAGCTTTTGCAGATTCTATACATTTCGATAACTTTTTGACAGCAAAATCGGTAAATCATGAGTGCTACCAAATCCAATCACCCCACTCGGAATCAAATGTAATCCCTTACTAAACGACTGGTTCCTGAGTTTTCTTTGGACTAAATTTATTCCAGTGTTAGTTAACTCTGCAAAACTGTAAAACCGGGCCTAAGAAGGAAATACAATGAGATAAGGGTAAACTGATATTAAGGCACTCTTTGAATTGATATGAAGTAAAGCTATGAAATTCATAAATTTTTTAATATTTTTTATCTATATAACCATAAAAGTACCTACTTTTACGACAATTTCAAAAATCTGTCCTTTTTCCACTACGCAATCAGTTTTGGGTTGAAAATACCTACATGTATGGATTTTCCCTTGCAGTAACTATGACTTGTGGCAGTAGTTTCGAAAGGTGTCGAATAAAAACAAAATGTGTCTACATTTTGCTGGCTAAAAGATTATACAGGCCTTTAGTTATTTTTATTTTAAATAAAGTTTTGCCATATAACTCAAGGCATGCTTCAAGGCATATAATATTAACACCAGACATTTTTTCGCGTGAAGGTGGAAAACAAAAATATTTTTCTATGAAAATTAACCAAAAATTAGGCGAAGCTCAATCTTCTTTATTTAGTGGTAAATTTAGATAGCAATTTTTTGCAAGTTTTGAGTGCGAGTTAACCCTCAAACCTTATAGTTTTTCAGAAAAACAATAAGATGATCAAAAACTATCTGTGTAAAATGAATATTTTTAATTATGACATGGTATAATGATGATTGTACAGACTAAATTTTTAATCGTACCAAGGAATCCACTGTCTTCTTCTGCACTTAAAACTAAAAGTGGAGTACAAATTTACCGGCAAAATGAACGATTAGATGAAATTAGTGAATTATATTCAGAAAATACACTGGAAAATAGAATATTTGATAGAGCGAATATAATGGTCTAAAATCAAATGACAAGAATTGATAATAAATTATTTTTAAATTAACGCTAATGAAATTGATGAATAAATGGATGAAAATAATGAATAAATGGATGAAATTAATAAACAGCGAGAAAAAATGATTAAATCAAGTGAAGCAGAAAACGATCACTTCATTTGTTATTACTAAAACAATCGTATGAAAGAAAATTATGAAAGTGAAATAATCTGATGGAATAAATAGTTCATGAATGATTTAAAATAATGAATTAAAAAAGTGAGCAATTAAAAACAGAACATGCGTAAATATGTATTGATATTAAATTAAATTGATGAACGAATTATTGTCAAGAAGAATAAGTAAGTGGTTGTGTTCTGTTTGTTCATTATAATTCAAATGATCTCTTCTAAAAGTTGATTTCATTTACTTCTGACTATCTGTTGAATAAGCCTACAAAATGTTCAGGTTATTTATCGTGAATGTTGTAAACGTGATCCATTTTTGACGTGGATGAATTGATTAAATTTATATGGGAAGTCTTTCACAACGAATCGGTCATGCATTAGTTAAGGGCATCGTTTTTCGCATTTTTTCAAAATATTACACTTTTATACATAGCTTCAGAGGCAGATGGCGAAACCTCCTGTTTTACGACAACTCCAAACTGCAAATTTGAGAAAAGATTTTGTTGACAATTCTTGACTACTGTGATGATTGGTCAGATCATCACGAGAGGGTGGCCATTGATACTACTCGGATGATTTGTCAGATCATCACGAGAGAAGGGCCGGTGAAGTGTGGCTTTTGCTAGAAATCGAACCCATACCGTCTAGCACACAATTCATTGCATTAATCATCACTCAACTAAACCCGTCATTAATGAACATTGAAACAAATTATTTTAATAAAAAAAGAAAAGAAAAGGATGACTGCTTATGTAATGTTTTTAACTTAATTGAGTTAAAAAACAAATTTCGACATTTCATTATCAATGAGGCTAAATTATGAATAAGAGGGATCAAAGCTATTCAACTTTGATGCTATTTTACTTTTCACATTTGTGATTGCATAAAAGTCAGCGCAACAAAACGCGATTACTTTGTATATACATATATGGGCACTTCAGGTATTTGATTGAACCTATTGAGGTTTTTCATACTTGTATCTTCACTTGTGAAACTATCTAATATAATTTATCCCGTCATAAAAAAATAATCAAAAAAGACTCAACATGCAACACAAATGAAGAGGTGGTAATGATAAAAAAGTCTATGGAATTAATAAAATAATTCACGAAATTGATGAACGAATGTATGAAATTAATGAAAGAATATATGAAATTAATGAATACATAAAAATAGTAAATATCTAACATTAACTAATAAAAAAAAATATTTTGATGAAGATGAAAATAATTAGCGGAAAAGTTAATGAACGTAAAGACGAGATGATTGAACGTTAAAAATGAAATGAATGATTCTATCTACATGATAACATTAATGAATATTATAAAAAGATTTAAGAATAAAATGAATGACGTATGAGATAACGTGCAGATATCGAGCAAGTTATTTAATAATTTTCACACATTATTTTTATGACATGATAAGGTAGTGTGGATATTCCACAATAACATATAACATGACACATTATTAATGAATATAATGATAATGAAAACTGTCAATTCTTGTAAGCCTCTAGTCTATTGCAAATTGCAAAGTTGTCAAGCCTTGTATTCAATCCTAACTTCGTAGTAACAACATAAAAAAATCATTTAAAGAAGAAAAAATAAAATCCTGATCAAATTCATTATTCAATGCTTATGCAACAATCGCATAATTTCCTGTCAACTCAAAAGGACTTGTCTTGGATGAATGTGTGAAATTGTTTTTTGGCGAAAAATCCACCGGTGTCTCTTGGTAAAAGTTCATTTGCATTGAAGGTGGAGTTGCAACATCAAAATTGGCATTTGTGGGAGGTGGGCGTATGACACTGATCCGCTTGAAACGATCATAGTCCTCCTGTGTCATGGAATTGGTTAAAGTCGTGTAGGATTTCTCTGACTTTTCTTCCATCGATAGCTCTACCGAGGAGATACAATTAGCTGCTGCTGCTTCTTTTTGGAGAATTTTTGACGCTAGTGTCGATTTGGTGGAATCAAATTTTAAAGATTTGCTCAACCTTTCCTTTTCAGGCTTTTGATGGTGATTCTTCATGCAAGATGATTCCTCGTGCTTGTAGAGGTATGACTTAAGGGCGAAGGATTTGCCGCATCGGGCGCAAGAATGTGGTTTGGTATTTGAATGAGTTTGGATGTGAGCGCGTAGATTGGACTTGTCCGCAAAGGCCTTAGTGCAGACGGTACATTTGAAGGGTTTTTCTCCTAAAAAAAAATAGTGGGAAGTTCCAATTAGCCCTTGTTGGAAGTGCCTTTGATTGCATGTATTTTACCTGTATGTGTTCTGATGTGACCCTGCAGCAACCATGGCCTGGAGAAGCACTTGCCACAATACTGACACTCACAACCCTGATTGTGGGTACGCACATGCATTGAGAACGCTGGCATTGATACATAGACCTTTTCACAGTGTGGACATCGACGGGCTTTTTTATCCAAAATTGACCTTAAAATGGAATACATGAGATCAGCTTAATTTGAAATGGAAAACATATATATAAAAACTCACCTATGCGTCTGACGATGTCGAGCCAAGTTCGACGATGTCGAATACTTTTTACCGCACTCCGGACAGACATGATCATCATCGCCGCTCATCGAATTCTCGGAAACCTTACTGGAATGTCCCAATCCGGAATAGTGTTCATCTCCACTGCTGGGTAGACTACTGCATGACAATTCATCGAAGCGGGACTGTTCAGATATCGTCGATCGTCGCGATTTCTTCCGATCAAAAATCTTGTGGCTGTAATAGTTCGAGTCATCATCCGATGAGGAAAAAAAGTTGCTGTTCTGTTGGTTGGATGAAGATCGCGGTTTGTGCATTTCTTGAAATGTATCTGTCACATCGTCTACAAAACCGATATCGTCTTTATGACGTCCCTTGTTTATGTAATTGGTTATCTCGTTGATGTTGGTTGTACTTAACCGCCCAGCGGCCAATGTCACTTCGGCCAATTGTGTCAGGTTGTATAACTCCTCGGGTATAGTACCCGAGGGCGTTGTTGTTTGTTCCTTAGTCATTTCGACTTGATCTCAATCTGAAAAAAAAAATCAAAATGTAACGCATTGATTAATTTCATTTGGAAATGGTTCGATTGAAGATGACCCCGCAACAAGTGGACAGGGACGAGTTGCAATTAAGCGGGTAATTGTGTAGTCTAATTAAAAGCAAGTCCAACAGGGTTCATTGTGGTATTTATATTCATATCGGAACTAATTAAACGAATTCGACTTTGGCTTTTTTCTAAAGTTTAATTTTTTGTTGATATGTTAAACATAATATATGTAAACAAAATAAACCTTGCCGGGAAGGTATTTTTTTTAAATCGATTTATTTTCATTTCAGGAAGATAGACACACATGGGAAGTGTTCCAATTGCAAAATTAAAAATGTAAATTAAATTCTAGTTGGCGGTCTATTTTTAATGTTTTTTTTTCAGTTTCAGTTTCACAGAGTTGAAAACACTATTCATTGGAATAGTGCGTTGTATTCTGACGGAATGACAGGGAATAGCAATTAAAAAATATAAATAAATACTTTTCGTGTACACAGGGGCACATATAGTAAGTGTAAGGTAAACATCGGCATAAGGTGGTATTTATGTATATATTTCTTACGGGAAATGTGTTTTGAACATATTCTATCTAGCACACTAATGAGGAATGGAATTACGTAAAGCATTTTTCTTAGAAATTGTACGCAATGACAGAGAAAAGTTCTTTGGCTCATGGCAACATTGACAGATTGAGTTGAGAATTATAATTGACAGTTTCACTTTCTGAAGTGTCATTTGATGCTGTATGTGCGTGGAATCATAGTTCATATTTCTGTTACGCACAAAAAGGGTAATACTCAGAAAGGAAAGTATTTGACGCTTGAATGAATGAACATCTAGGCAAATGACAACCATGTCAACTAGATTTCATGAAAAAAATTGTATGCAACGCAAATGTCTATCTTATTAAGAAAAAAAAACACCATAATCCTCAATTGTTTTGACATTATCAAAAAAAGCAATAGTACCTCATACAACAAAACAAAAAAAAAATCAGTATGATCTGCCTGAAACACATTTTCTGCAACACATTGAACACAGCTACATAAAAAAAACGTCAAAGTTAAAAATTGTTCCAAAAATGCAGTGAATGTCGACATTTGCAATGTGATTTAGCATACAGAATGTACCGCTTATAGCGATTGTACCTTATGTCAATGTGCTTTTAATGACTGAAACACAATCACGGTTTGTAACGTTACGTTGGACAATATGAAATCAATGTAACCTATCACCAAAAGGAAAACTGCCTGGCATTGTGTTTCAACCTTAAAGTAAAACATATGAGAAGGCTACAGTCCACTGTGTGGATCGTTTTGTACCCTATCCCATCCCATCCCTAAGAAAAATATCCCCAAAATGTCAGATTTTGGGCGATGAAATAAATAAAATGTCATTGTCAGAACATATTGTTCAGACTGTTTATCAAAGTCATTTATGGTTCGACAAAAAACACCGTTTTTCGAAGGGTTATGCCATGATTTAGTGTATAGAAATGGTTTTTGTATGAAAACGCCTCCGAAAAGTGGGCGTGGCTTTAAGTGATATATGGAAGAAATCTTTATATTAACAAAACCAATGATTTTGCATCGCAATTTTTTTCTAAAATTACTAAAAAAGTCCCCAAAAAGTGGGCGTGGCAAAAAACTTTGTATATACAAAATATAGACATTATGATTGCCTAGATATATTGTTCAGGCACTTTTTCAGTGTCTCTAACGGTTTGGCCTAAAACAATGTTTTTTTTTGAAAAAGGGGCATGGCAGTTGGCTGCTGGGAGCAGCAACAAGCACGTGTACCAAATTTCATCATTCTAGCTCAAAATTTAAGGCCCAAAAAACTGGTGACGTACGGACGGACGGACAGACACTGCTAAATCTATAGCTATCGATTCTGAGTCGATCCATATATACCTATGTATCAAAACTAATATACCCCTATGGGATAGGGTATAAAAAAGTAAAATCTTTACGTCACGTTGTTTTTAAGCGCCGCGCCGTGGATGTAAATGGTCAAAATATTGAATTCTATGTTTTTTGCTGAGAGTTGTGACTTACGATATTTTTAGCAAATATGTACATATGTAACGTTGGCAAAGCGAATCTCCAAAATATGATTTTGTCTAAGCCCTAAGGACTGTAATAACAAATTCCATTACAATTTGCGTCCATAGCGGCGTTTTTGTTGACTCGTTGCTCGAAACACTACCACGTCTGATGCAATCGTTTCTTCCGTTACGTTTGAATGCCTTGTTTTTGATATTAAAAACGTCTTTACAATCTAGCTCAAAAGCACACCATCGGTAAGTTTTGTGTGGTGTTTAATTAAATATACCATTTCAGTTAATTTTATAAGAAAGGACGTCAAAAAGAAGGGCATTCACGTAAAAAGTCCTTTACGTCAAAGAAAAAGTAAATATCTTCACAACCCGTAGACTGCGCGTACAGAAGTGCGTTTGATGTTCGCATGTACTGTCATGCACTCGCACAGATTGTAGCGATTTTTTATGCGACAAATGCGAGCTTCTCGCAAACCTCTCACATGCTTCTCGCACACAAACTCTTCTGACCACTGTTTCAAGCAACTTGTGCGAGAAATGTTTGTTTTGACGTTTAGATAAACAAAATCAAACAGTTAATTTCAGTGCTTGTGTTGGGCGGTGTAATTTTTAAATAATTTTGTTGCATCTAATTATCGCATCTCGAATCGCTTCTCATATCCCATGGCTTTCACACACTACTGTACCCGCAACTTTACAGGGTGTCCGCCGGCAAGGTATACTACTTTGTTTGTTTATAATTTTTGATGAAATGAAAGAGAATGTATCTTATATTGATCAATGTTTTAATTAATGTCGGCAATTATGTATGAAATACAATATCAGTTATATGTCCGCCTCTGTTAATCTCACAAATGCGAGCCCTTTTGAGCACATTTTTCATTGCATTCTCAAACATTTCACGTGATTTCATCACGAATATTTTGTTTGAGTTGCTCAAGCGTTTCTGGTTTGTTTGCATAAACCTTGCTTTTCAGATATCCCCACAAAAAGAAGTCCGGAACAGTCAAATCAGGCGACGTGGATGCCAATCAACATCACCATTTCTGAAATAACTTGTTGTGGAAAGAGGTCTCGCAGTAATTCCATTGTTGTTGATACCACATGTTAATAAAGCCCAAAGCATGCACGATATCGCTCCCCATTCACAGCTACCGTTACGCCGTTTTCATTTTCAAAGAAGTAAGGTCCAATGATTCCTCCTGACCAAATTGCACACCAGACTGTAACTTTTAATGGATGCAAAGGTGACTGATGAATAATTTCAGGGCTTTCCATTGGCCAGAACCGAATATTCTGTTCAATCACATATCCATTCAAATGAAAATGTGCCTCGTCACTTATTATGATTTTTTCATGAAAATCGGCGTTGTCATGGGGTAGCTGTAACATCCTATTGGCATATGTACGGCGGTGTAAATGGTCTTGTGGAAGAAGCTCTTGTGTCAACTGAATTTCAAATGGAAACAAATGCAAATCCTTGTGCAAAATTTTGGCCAAAGTTTCAATAAAGCTGAATTGGCCTTTTGACGCTTCATCAAAGTGTTATAATTTATTATAATCAATTTGTACAGGTCTCTGTGGATATCAATGAAAGGAGCGAAGCCATAAGAGATTACCCTAGTTGTGCTGAACTATATGAGACTCCACTTTGTCGACCCGGAATTTTAACCAATTATCCTTGGACAGTGGATATAAATTTGTATGGTATGGTTAAACTTATTATTTCCTTAAATTGTTGATAACTCATCACTATTAGAAGGAATCTGATGAGGACATTTGGTTATGTCCGCAATAGTTATAATTCTAGCCAAATAATGTTGTTTGTACACAAGTTGTTGTTATAATTTCGACCATTCAATTGATAAACTGCAAAAATTTACCAACAGAAATTGCCAGGGTATGTCCCTCACTCACCCACTACCATACGATAATAATTGTACTGCTTTGCACGGAAACTTTGTTCCAACAATATACTCTCTTCAATATGAAAAATCTGGGGAATAAAATCCCAGCATACTTTAGACAGAGAAAAATTAGGAACAAATGTCAGAAAAAAACAACAACAAAATGTGCATATAAACACCAAAAATGCTAGTTTTCAGCCTTTCAGTTCATTTAATTGAGCATATTGACTCTTCTCAAACCAAGACCTCAGTGGCGCAAGTGTAAGGCACTTGGGTCACTAGACACGGGATTACAAGTTCAATACGCGGTTAGGGAATACCAATTGTTTCAATAACCATAGTGAGAACTGAGCGTTCAATTAGCGTCACCATTAGAAAAAAATCGGATGATGTCCGAAATAGCTGTAATTCCTACCAAATAGTGTTGTTTGTGTAATACAAGTAGTTGTTGTAATTTTGGTCATTCAAATATTTTTTTATGTCTTATGTTTCAACTTCCAATTTCTTTTATGATTGCGAAACAATAAATATTTCAACATTCCACAAATCTACGAATATTCCCACCACAACCTCTTTCCAAAAACCCAACACAAAAACTTCCATTTAAACAAAAAATCTGTTAAAAACTTAATTGCCAATAACATGGTGTAAAAAAAGTGAAATTCCTAAGATTATATTCATCGAAAAAAGAAAAAACCCAAATCATTTCGAGCGAAAACATGTGATTCAAATATTTCAGCGAAATTCGCTTCGCCATTTTTTGTTTTTCCCCATTTTTCGGCGCACAAAATCAGACAAGGTGGTTTACTTTCAATAAAAATTTCCGATACCGGAACTCTTTCGAAAAACCACCTTTTCTCCACACTTGAAAGGAACATCTATAATTAATGTGTATTTGGAAAAGAGATTGCCCAATGGCGTGCCTACTTCTGCCAAACGGAAGCGTGCCATCTTGATGATATTTTCCATTTCATTTTCGAATGACTAATCCAGAGATACATGCAAACAGAGTATAATTCATTTTTGAGAAAATGCAGAGGCACAGCATACAGAGACACTCTTGTCAAAGTGAATATCCCTCGAAGAATATATCTTTCAAAACGAAAGAGAAAGTGTTTATGCTACTAGGCCCCGGGCCGTGGATATAAAGTCTTAAGGCGCGTTTATATTTACCGGATCGTACAAACAAACCGATCGGATGTATTGAAAACATCAATCGTTTTCACGATCGCTGCTTGCCGATTTGTTTACATGAGTTTTCCAACAAAAATAGTTTTTTTGTCCGGCTCGTAGAAGTGTGAGCAACAGGCGTTTGTGTTCTATTCGACACAAAAGGAAAAATATATACGCGATTGCAGGATACTTTTAATTATCCTTTATCTCAAGGGGGAATTGGATTGCTCGTGTAAATATTTACACTATCACGATCGTTTTTCCGCATAAAATATTATATACAGAGATAAGATTTTTTTTTGTTTTTGAGAATTTATCTCAATGTCTGTCAGAGGGGAGATTGTTTTGAAAACAATAACTCGTTTAACAGTTGGTTTGGAGTGAAATGTTTTTGCCTCTTTAACATTTCAAACAAGAAATTGCGTTTGTCAAGTGCGTTATTTATGATAAAATTTGATCCTCTGAGAATTTTTTGACTTTTGTGTAAGGTTAAACCAAACATTGCCTGATTGCTATGTCAATTTAATTTTATAATTAAAATGTCCCCCTGGAATTGGAAAAAAATCTTTTTCTATTGTTTGATCTATTATTGATTGTCAAGTGCATATGTGCGATTGATACTATTGGGCACATCGGCTGTCACATTTATTTTCAATAGAGTAGGTACTTGGCGATAAAGGCAATCTGACAGCCATATCTTTTTCGGGCATTTCGGCCTGTATTCCACGAATTACGCGTGTTATGTTATCCTGTAAGGCTTCAATCGTGTTCGGCTTGTCCACATAGACTAACAACTTTACATAACTCCACAAGAAATAATCAAGAGGCGTTAAATCGCATGACCTTGGCGGCTAACTCACAGGGCCATTTCGAGAGATAAGCTGCTCACCAAATTCGTCCTTCAATATATTCATTGTTTCACGAGCTGTGTGGCATGTGACATGAAAACACATGTCAACCAAGTTCAACTCAGCCAACTGGAGCAAAAAAAAATTGCTGATTCACCAGGCCGATTATGACGATCATAATATAGTCGTAACAAACGGTTCACATTTTTCACAGAGCACGATAACAAATTTCAATAATTTGCTATCATTGCTCGTTTGTAAGTTTTTCCACGATTGAATGGCAGAGTATAATTAAAACTTTTCACTTTGACAGATGACGTCTGGACGCCATTACTAACCAGTGCTGCCAACCTGAAAAACTTAACTCTTAAAAAATCACCCGTTTAAAGGACAGCTAATTGGGCTAATACACGACATCCGGATTTCATAAAATGTGCTGTGAATGAAGCGATAAAAACATTATTACCATGCCTTATTCCAGGACGCAGGCATCACCAATTTTTAAAAGTGTTAGTGACACTTTTTACACTGATCGAAGTTTTATTTCCTACGGTTGGGGTTCGTTTTAGAAAAATCTCAACATTTTCGGATGTGATGAGAAATTGCCATATCCAATATATTGACCAAATCCTCAACGGCCCTGGTAATTCATCAGCACATTCCCCGACAGAAGCATTGCATCCATCATTTACTCCTGCATAGTAATCATGCACAGTGTCAATCAATCGAAGACAGATAAGTGACCTACATGTGTCCCCTTCGTTGATCGGATGGGTCCGATAACTGCGAGACAAATGCCCCAGTCAAACCATTAGGAAATAGTCTTTGTAGGTACATCTACCAATTATATCCGAATTGGTTTATGTTAGCCCTTGCAAAACTGTTTCACATTACCTTTCAAATGCGAACAGTCAGTAACGAGAAGAACGAACGTTTGTGGTGCAGTTTCTCGCATTTCGATATTCAATTTGACTGCGGCATTCTTTGGCTGAATCGATTGCTGACAATTATATCCAACCGCGGATAAATATTGGCTAATTGAGTCTCTTCTACGATATTTTTTTATTTTTTAAGCCCAAGTATTTGTTGTACCTTGGTTGCGCATCGAACTTGCGAAACGTGTAAATGCCGTCCATATCGTCCTGGAAATGGTACCTTCATACTTTTTCAAATGAACTTCCACTTCATTGAAAGCTTTCTCATGGGGAATTATTTGCAAGCGTTTGGCGATGCCCTTCCAAAAAAAAAATTGATCCTGACAAAATAAGCTTTACTTTGCGACTTGTCGGGTTGGATGTTACGAAAGTTGAGTTTATTTAATGACATAAAATGTGTAAATATACAAAAGTTGACATTTGACAATTTGATTGTTTACATTTTGGTTTGAGTGGTTTTTGTAGCAGACATTTGTTAACATGTAACATTGAGTTATTTTTTAAACATTTTAAATTAATATTTTTGATTGAATTCTGAACATATAAAAGCTTCGCAATTTCTTCCAATAAGAATTAAGGGTCTATCAGTATAGAGATCTCCAATACTAAGAAATAAATGAAACAAAAACGGCAAATATCTTAAAAATTCCACATAATTTTTAAGATTTAACATATTTCAATGCAGAAATGCTCTGTTCTCAACAAAGTTTATTGAAGTCATTTACTAAATCTAAATAAGTTTCGCGTCATCACCATAAGCTGTCACTACAATCGCCTCTGGTGGTCGCGGACTAAAATCTGTAAATTGTCACGTGTAATCAAATTGAAATTCCCCGTGTTAAATAATAATTTGCCGGACTTTTTTACGACCCATAAAGCAACGATCGAAATAAACAAGGCCCACATTGTATAAAAGGTTTTGTAAAACAATACCTTGACGGGATATTTATATTGTGATAATTTGGCAGCACTTTTATTTTAATAATTTGTTATTGTTTATTTATTCATTATTTGTTTAAAGAAGCAGAACTTTATGCCCGAAACACATGTACAGTGTATCTCGTTGTAGTAAAGTAAGCCAAGCCAAACGAGCAGAAATTTCGTTTCACATCCATGCAGTGCAGTGGCTCCTGTCATAACATTCAGCCTACTGTGATGTTGTTTGGTGATGTTTATTTGAACATTTAATACAAACAATTTCTATCGTTGGATATTTCCCTACTTTTCAATTTTAAATGTTAACGTCTTGTGGTTCATAATAATAATTTTGTTAGAATAAGTCTCTCTTCATTCTTGATACTCTTGCTTTGTTTTTGAGTTCTTTGTTTTGTTTTTTGTTTTGTTTTTTCTTATGCGAAATAAACGTCAAATTCAATGATGCCAAATAATCTTAAAATTAAGTTTTATTTTCTTTTGAGTTGTGCGGGCCTGATGGGCTCAGTGGAGCGATCTGGTGCGGTCTCGGTTCGATTCCCTGCCGTAACAACACCTAAATGATTTTTCACTGGCCCTCCTCTCGTGATGATCTGACAAATCATCCGAGTAATATCAATTGTCATGAAAAGCTTATCTCAAATTCGCCGTTCGGAGTCTGCATAAAGCAGGAGATCCCACCATCGTGCAAGAAGTACACTCAGAAAGAAAGCCCGGCACTGGGTACTTTTTTTTTTTTTGCTGTACGGGTCTTAACTTTTGGCCTTAACTTTTGCAACCAACTTAGAAATAAAGACAACCTGCAGAACTTCAACGATCGCGGAGTTTACATGAGCTCACTCCCATTGAAAACTGTGTTTTAACTTTTTCGCAAGCAGGATTTCTTCACGTGTGCTTCAGGGTTTACGTGGTTTCTTGATGTTTAAAGAAAAAAAAAACGCCTTGCCATGTTAATTGCGTCGAATATTGTACATTTTTTGTGTTTAGTATTTCTCCTGATTTTAGTTTTTGCACTAACAGATCTTGTTTAGCTAATTTTTGAACCAAATGCCCTGGCAGTAGCCCAGATATGTTGAATTGGTGATAATCGTAGAACCACGTGTTTTGCACTGTGGCATATGTCCTCAATCTTATGCTTTGGCTGTTGTATACCTTGATGCTGCGTTAAAAGTTCATAAAGTTTAAGTTGGGGAATTTGCGAACTACGTGGTGCATATATTATTGTCGGTAAGCTATTGTAGCATCACAGGTCTTCGGTCAGAAGAAATGATTTGTGGATCTTCAATTTGATATGATATCATGCGATGCGTTGTACATTACAATTAAAAAAGGCTTCTCAAGGTTTCAAAAGTCATATCATCATAATAGTCTCTCGATTTTATTCCAGATATTTAAAAAAAATGATTGTGAGCTAACACGCGGTAAAAGTGAAACTGTGTATCATAGCACAAGGAGGTGACAAACTAAATAGAGAAACACGTTTTATCTAATTCTATCAAATGCTTAAACTCTATTTATACATTTATACCCAGTCGGCTTTTTATCGTTGCACTATTTCGTTTCATAAAATCAAATGCACACCGTTACAAAAGAAGTTTCACTTCTTTCATTTAGGAATTGGCGCCTTCTCAATGTATGCTGCTACCCATCAGTCATGTCCTTCTTCTTGTGCGTTAACTGAAAAAAATACGTTCTGCCCATATATAACGAGGTCATAACCTTTTGATTTGTACTCTGGAATTTTAGTTTGATATTATACTCTCAAAGGGAATCTATTTCACAAAGAATTCTACGGTCATTCAGCGGTTTTTTTGTACCAAATTCCATTTTTCAGGCTGTTGAGGGATATAGTTCTCAAATTGAGTTCCAAATCTTTCTGGACTTGTTCTCTCAACATTCCTAAAATCATTATAAAGTTCTGATGTTTTTCTGTTTTCGGTAATCCTCTCAATCACAACGGAATTGACACATGGACAAGTGTTTTGGTCGAGCTATAATGAAGATCATTGGAATCAAATAATTCCATTTGGCTTCAACATGGAAGTGTGTCATGTAGACGTTTTATTTCCCAACAATAAAATCTCTTCATTTAGAAGGCTTAAACAGAAAATACAAAAATCCCCTCACTTTTTTTTAAATCCATCGTAGATTTTAAATGACATAAAGTACACACATGGTAAAATTCGCCACTCAATATTCACCCCTCTAATTTCAAAAATGATCCATTGGCTAAAAATTGCGCACACTTTAAACGCAATTGACACACGTGCTAAGTATTAGCAACTAAATCCCATCAAACCTAATTGCGATTGCGTAAAACCAAAACATGATTTATTCAAACATTACGAACCTGTGCGCTCAATAAATTTCATAATCAATCGGCACAAAGATGCACGACTGTATATATTCTCGGATAAAAGTGCAAATCAAAATAATTGGATCTTTGAATTCGATGTTGAGGCATGTGGCATTGAGATATGCGGCATTCGGCATAAGGCCGGCCACCCATAAGAATTATTGCAAATAAGTTTCCTGTCATTTGTTTGGCAAATTAATGCCCCACAACCAATCAAGCGCATGTCTTACGTTGTATGTAGAATAAACGGCTTTATCCGTCGGATATTTTTGTGTGTAATCCCGCTTACGAACACAACAAGTCTAAATTTATATTTGAAATACATTTCACATGGCTAGATCTGTTTCGTTTGTTCGATGATAATCGATTGGCCCCAATTCAAGAATCGAAATAAGTAATGACGCACCCATTTGCTGCATGTAGAGCAGGTTGTTTCTCATGTTCTTTGTACAATCGAGTAATTAGCAAATAAAAGAAAGAAAAAAACTAATTAAAGTACCAACACGTAGATATGGCTAACTCTGTATCTAAATGAAAAATCATTTTGTTTCTAGCGGTGGTCAAGAAAACACACGAAATGTTTATGTTAAAGCCGGGGGTGGGAGGGGGCGTTAGCAGCCGCTTCTAACAACAAGTGGGTGGACTTTCCTCTAGTTTTTCTCAGTTGTATTTATTTTCTCTAATTAGCCAACACATGCTACAGCTTTTGAAATAAATTATAAATCGGCGAGCAAAAATATTTCACTAATGATTTCACCACTCAAATGTTTGCCGGCAGACACTTGCTTGGCGTCCATTTAAAAATACGCCATATAAATAGTATTAGTCGTAGCTATATGGTACGCAACGAGAAATTTTATTTTCTACTCAACATTTTATTAAAGACAACGAAAAATAAAACACGTCTTGTTCAGACGGGGCAGTCAATTTAACTTGATTTTATGCATTTAGGTTATGACATAGTTTTTCGTTGAGTTTTAATCTTGTAAATTATGGGTGCTGTAAAGATATCTAATGACAGATTGATAGACTGATGAGTAGGGTGCTTTATCGTTTAGAAAAAATTGCAACTTTCAAATGCACCAGTGCATTAATAATCACTGGTCCTTAATGAGCTTATATGCGAACGTATCAAAAAAGTATTATCATTAAGTGTTTGGGTTATCAAAAGGCTCAATTTCAGAATGTCCACAGGTGACGATTTGATTTTATGGAAATCAAAAAAAAAGTTAAATAACCGTTGACATTTACGCAGAAAAGGTTCAAGCACAATAAATCTAAGGTTCTTTCGTGTTTCAGCATATTTTTTAACTTAGACAGCATTGACTTATTATATAGATATTATGGACTGCCAGTCCATATGCTTCTGCGAGAAAATATGTTCAAAAACAGCACAGGCGCCGTTGTTTCACTGCGGATTAGCAAAGAAACTCATGCCGACGTCAAGCTTAAATTTTCATCATATTTCATTACAAAAGAGCGACATCTTCTGCGATGAGATTCATTTCCACAGCGACATGTAGCGTCGTCTATTCAAAAGATGGAAGACTACAAAGAAAGATTTAAAAAAAAAAAATTCCAAAAACAATGATTTTCTTTACTTATTGACCCATAAACTGAACAAGTTTTGTAAATTTCTTGCTTACTCATATCTTATGATCATCTAACTAACTTTTTTGCTTACTTAATTTTCCGTAGTGAAACAGTGGTATGTATGCAGTTTTGAAGTTGGCTACTAGCAGTCCTTATAAAATAAGTGAACGTTACCATTATACTTTTTGACATAAGCGTGCTGACTATAGACATTTTTTAACCTACTCGGGTGGTCGCTAAAATTTATCCAGCGGCTTATTTTTGAAATTTCGTATACTTGTTTACACCGTGGACTATATAAAGGGTGAAACAAAATATTTCAGTCTTAGACATTTCTTTTCATTTCGCGAAGGACTAAATGCAGAATAAACAACATCTATACTCCATTACCGATTCGGTTCGTAGAAGTACAAGGTGGACCAAAAGAGATCACCCTATCGGAAATGCTCTTATTTTTGCAAATGCCCGGCAATGTCAAATCTGTTTTGACATTTGTGGACTAGACAGATGTAGAATACCAGTGAACAAGCCATGGAGCGATACACTCCCCAAGAACGCGGAATTATCGTGTTTTTTGCGTAACAATTCGTCTGTAAAATTGGGGCAGCGCGAATTCCGTCCCCGATTCCCCGGCCGTCGGACACCGACTGCACAAACACTGCGCCGTTTGACCACCAACCTTGAAGAGTATGTGACCACACGAGACGTTGCCCCGGAACGCCCGTTGTACCGAGAATATCTCCGCTGTTGCAGAGGATGTCGAGCTGTCGCCCGAAACATCTACCAGATGCCATGCCTCACAATTAGCCATCAGCCGGTCGTCCCTAAGGCGAATTTTGGTCAAAAACTTGCGCATGTTCCCACACAAAGTCCAGTCCATGCGTCAGCTGCTGCCTGTCGACCGCCAAACGCGTGCAACCTACGCCCAAGCCATCCTCAATCTCGAGGACGAAGTGGACGATTTTTCGATCAAAATCATAACGAGCGATGAGGCTCATTTCCACCTCAGCGGGTAAGTGAACAATCTACGAGTAATGCCCGAGGAGCCATTACACCCGCTCAAATTTACTGCATTGTGCGCTTTTCACGCTGGAGAAGTCGAGAACGCTGCTGGTGAAACGACAACAGTGGAAGGTGCGCACTATAGGGCCATGTTAACCGAGTTTTTTCTGCCGCAATGGGACGAATTGGGACTAGAGGACATGTGGTTCCAACAGGACGGAGCAACGGCACACACTGCGCTAGCCATAATCGATAAAAGTGACAGCCAAACAACATCGGATGACTTCTTTTGGCTCATCTGGTATGAGGAAGACTTGTTTCAAGTATTTCAACCCTTGTTGCACATTAATGTGTGTCAGTGTGTAAGTTACGTCTTACGATCTTTCTGATGAGCGCAGTTTATGTCAGTTAAAATATTATATCTGACATTAGAGGGCAGTTTTATCAGCAAACTTAAACTTTTTTTATTTGTAACTTGATCCTCCTCTAGACAATTGTCTTGAAAAGCGTAATTGAAGAACATAGCACAGTTGTTTCATAAGTGAATGCAGACATAATATATATCTACGATCGTTGCTATTGACAAAAAGTTCAAATATTTCATTTTAATTTTAAATTATTATAGTCAACTTTACGTGTCTCATCCACAAAAAAAGAAGACCGTCTAAACTGCGGCAACTACATAGGCTTAAGTCTCCTCAACATCGCGTACAAGATTCTATTTGCCATAATATGTGAAAGCCTGAAACCGTTTACCAACAACCTGATCGGCTTTTATCAATGTGGTTTTAGTCCAGGAATGTCCACAACCGATCAAATTTTCACACTTCGACGGATCCTGAAAAAAAAACCCAAGATGTCCAAATCGATACCCACCACCTTTTCATCGATTTCAAAGCCGCATACGACAGTATTTATAGAGACGAACTAAACAGAGCCATGTCTAGTTTTGGTATACCGCCCAAAATTGTCCGTTTGTGTAGAATGACGATGGAGAATTCTCGCTGCTCCATCAGGGTCGGAAACGACCTCACCGACACCTTCGGTACCAAAAAAGGATTTAGGCCTTTTTGATTTTTCAATTTGTTTCTTGAGGGGATTGTGCAAAACTCACAAGCCAACAACAGAGGTACAATTTTATAAAAAAAAAACCGGTACAACTACTAGCATACGCCAACGATATTGACATCATTGGTCGGACCCAACGTGATATCATAGCCACGTTTGCTAGTATAGAGAAGGAAGCGTTAAAAATGGATTTAGCAGTAAATGAAGGCAAGATGAAGTTTATGCTGTCAACATGAAAGGACACACAACATCGACGAATTGGACAGAACGTCACCATTGACAGATTTAACTTTGAGGTAGTACGGGACTTTGTCTATCTCGGCTCCGCTATTATTTCTGACAACAACATCTCGTCAGAAATCCCAGCTTTATCTAGAAGCTTAATCTGCTTAATATTGCTGAACAGATCAAGCATAAGCACCATAATCGGTGTTCTTACAGGACACTGTCCTATAGGCTTACACCAAAGATTATAAAGCCATAAAGATGACGCTCTGTATACAAGAAAAATTGTTCTATGGCGGGTAGTACTGGCTTAGCTAGCCATATATTTGGATCTCGTTTCTCATGTGTGTGCGTGCATACCGCCCACCCGTACCTAGAAGCAGAAGCCAACCGCTGTTTCTTTGGGTTAAGAAGGCCATTTAGTAGTAAAGCCCTCACTCGAACGACTAAGGAGATCCTATATAAGATCCTGATCATCCCACTCCTGCTCCACGGCGGTGAAGCACTGACCGTTCTGTCCAATTCGTCGATGTTGTGTGTCCTTTCATGTTGACAGCATATACTTCATCTTGCCTTCATTTACTGCTAAATCCATTTTTACCGCTTCCTTCTCTGAGATATCCTTAGTCGATTTGAGACGAAAATTCTTCGCAAAATCTTCGGTCCCGTTTGCGTTGACGGGCTATGGAAACGAAGATTCAAGATTCAAGAACTATACGAGCTGTACAGCGACATGCCCCTGGTCAAAAAACTCTGCATTGGACGTTTAAGATGGCTAGGACCAATACTCCGGCTCGCAGAGTCTTCGATTCATAGCCAGATGTCTGTCGCATTAGTGGAAGACCTCACCTTAAGTGGCGCGCACAAGTAGAAACCGACCTCAACCAACTTGGGAGTGCGCAACTGTATGCAGTTAGCTAAGGACCAGGCTAATTGGAGAGGAATGTTGGTTAAGGCCCAGATTCATTGCGGACTGTAACGCCACTTAAGTAAGTAAGTTACGTGTCTCATCGTTCTTTAAAAAGAATATAAAATATAGAAAACAAATGAGAAGGCTACAGTCCGCTGTGCGGGCCGTTCCCACCCCATCCCATCCTTAAAATGAATATCTCCAAAATGTGGGCTTAATGGCGATGAAATATAGAAAATAAAATTTTGTCACAACATTTTGTTCAGAGAGTTTATCAAAATCTTGTACGGTTCGACAAAAAACCATGTATGGCGTAGGGTGTACAAATGGTTTTTTTATGAAAACGCCTACAAAATGTGGGCTTGGATTAAAACTATATATGAACGAAATTGTATGTCATAGGCAATGGTTTTACATCAAGAGTTATATTCGCATATTTTAAAATTTGACCGAAACATATTTCTTACTGAAAATGCCCCCCAAAAGTAGGCGTGGCAAAAAACGGTGTATAGACGAAATGTAGATATTAGGATTGTCTAAGTCCTTACCATTTTCTGTGGCAGTGGGTGGATTTTAAAAATTTTTATACTTGTTCAGCTTCGTCGGATAGAGAGTATATATTCCAAATTTCAAAACTCAAACTCAAAATTAAAGGCCCGAATTCTGTGACACAGAGACGGGTGGACGGACAGACAAACATGGCTTGATCGATTCTGAGTCGATCCATATACTTTAAGGTATTTCTACCAAATTTATTTTTCTGTGTTACAAACTTAATGTCAAAACTAATATATCCCTATGGGATAGGTAATAAAAAGCTGACAGGGCGTATAAAAATCACATCGATAAAACAAAAAGTAAAAAAATTTAAAAAAACTTAAAAACATTAAATGCGCCATTTATTATTTTAAAAAAAATTGATATTGAGTTTCTAAGTAAATTGTTGTACTCATTCCTCGAAATAGTGGCTAAGAATCAGTAATATAAAAAAAAATTCCACAACTGTATTTTTGTTTAAGAATATTGCTGCACATTCATCGTAAACTCATTGTAGGTCACGAAAGCTAATGTTATCTTAAATAATTCGCCATTGTGAATTTGCCAAATTTTACCATTTCACGAAAAATAAATATAAAAATTCGAGCTTAGCTCTAAGAATGGAGGTTTATCAGGAATTATTTTTCCCAAGGATTTTTTTCCATTCAGTAATGTAAAATGATTGCCGAATGGGAAAAAATTCTTGTAAAACATAATTCACGATAACAATAATTATGTTTCCTAATATATATATATAGAATCTGGAAAAGGATTAGCAAATAATAGATAAACAGAGTCAGCGATTCTTTTTTATTATCTTCCTCTCTTAAAAAATCTCAATATATTCGAATTTTAGCATCAACATTTAATTTTTAAAATAAATAAATAAAACTAAATCAAAATTATCAAGAAGTTAAAATGAACGTTAAAAACATTCACAATAAACATCTAATTTAAATACGCCAATCACAATGACTAAAGTCAACTAAATCTGCACCAAGCCGTCAAAAGTTCTCAAAAAATAAAAAAAACTTTCAGTGACAACTTGTAAATTAACGATCAACATGCTGGCCTCTTGGCTTCTTTTGACAGCTAAAATCGATCGTGAACATTTGGCCGCACTCAACTGACAGCTCCTTTCTCATTTCAACAATTCACATAAGTATCGCGCAGAATAGTGGTTCCAATAAATATGTGCGATTAATTTTCAAAAAAAAATCAACTCACCGATATTAAGTCCAATATTAATAGCCCGCTGATTCAATAATCGTTCTAAATTTTTCACTGTTAGCACATTATTTACTCGATTTTTTCATTGAATTGCTCTATTATTGTTTCATGCTGTTTTTCTTATTTTGGGTATCCTTTGGTATTTTGCTGGTTTTTCTGTTTTTTTTTTCCTCTTAGTCACTTGTTTCACTTTTTCAAATTATTATCAAAAAAAAAATTCTCTATTCAAAACCGCACATCATATGATTCAATAATCGTTGTTCGTTTTTGTATGAAGGAAGAACTATGCGTACGCGTTTTAACACTTGAAGATCTCGTAAAGGACTGATCCGAATTTTGAAAATCAGATTCACATTTTAATGTGCAGAGCGCTCGAATATCCCACCGCGCAAGTGTACTTAAAAATAAGTCACTACCACCTCAGAGAAAAATATTTCGAAAAAAAAAAATTTAGTACTCCTGCTCAGCATTGGCAGTACCCGATACCAAAGAATTGTTATTCCCTCACACAGAGCAACACACAGTAAAACAAAAGAAGACCCATGCCGATCATCACTTTGGTTTTTGAAAACACACCAGCCACGACGCATCCCTTTTAGATGGAGAAGAGGCACAGCTCGGTTTCTCTAAATTTAAAACACGTTGGTCGTGCGCAAGATTGCTCTCCGCGCTCCTGTCGACAACGCGAGTCATAAGCCACAATTCTGAGATTCTAATACACACACACACATACACAACAAGCGCTATTAATAGAATCCTGAAACAACAAAAACATGAGTGCATCAGGGAGAACGCGCGGTGGCTTCGTCTTCGTCATCGTCTAACTGCCAAAGTCTTATGCACAACAAGTGAGTGCGCAAAAGTCCTTGTCGCTCGGCTAGAGACAGAAATGAGTGGTGGCAAATCAGAGAGCAATAGTCGGAGGGCCATTGATCTATTTTCGTCCTTATTAAACGATCACGTTAATTGATGGATTTTGACGCACACATTTGTCAAATGCAAAGGGAAAACTTTAGGCCAGTGCATAGACTGCACAGCTTTGACATTTCGAAAAAGCGTAGCATTTCAAAATATCATTCTAAAACTGTCCCCCGGAAACAAGATTGATGGGGTGGTGTTTTGTTTTTGTTTTCCAAACGCATGGTGGCAAAACAGTTGGCCGGCCAATGAACTCGCTTGAGTTTTCAACAAATTTTACTGCACTACAGGTGGATGGAAAAGTGTTTGAAATACGGAAATTAAATTTTTTAAATCACGTTTAATGGTTTTCCTCTCATATTTTTTTTTGTGGAGGGGAGAACTTTATTTTCGAAATTTATGGAAATTTTTGAAAAGAAATACAAAATTGAAGCATTTGTATGAGTGGCCAATGAACTCAAAACCACTTTTAGGAATCTTCTAGCACACAGGTGCTACTTTATGTGGAGGGAAGTTATTTCTGACATGTTTTTTTTCAAAAAGCTTTCGGATTGGGATTGAGAGTAGTGAGCATATACGAAAAGAAAACGTGAAATAGCGGGTGACTGTGCTCACACTGACTCAGATAAATATTGTCTGAATGGGTTCTGAGAATTTTTTTGTTATGTTTTCTAAGTAAAGAGATTTGTTTTTGTTTTTGAGGAATTCTTTACAACAATACGGATATTTTGCAATGTCACTCTTGGATATTATGATGAGTGGCCAAGTTTTTTGGGGAAGTTTTTTTTTATTTAGGTTGATGAAACATAGTAAGTAGCCTTGGGTGATCTATGCGAAATGTCAGGCACTTTTAATAAAGGAAAACGACCTCGATTTATTCTCAGGCTCGATTTATTCTCAGCTACGACCAAACTTTTGCCACGAGATTTTTCGTTGATGAGGATGTACACGAAGTACGGTGGGTCTTTTTTTTTAAGTCCGTAGCAAAAATCATATTTCGCGTGTGCTTAAAATCCAAAACTAATTTACTTACTGAATTAGGAAATATTGGAAAATTTAAAAGCCGGACGAAATTTTAAAGTCGGCTGATACAGGTAGTCAAAGTTTCCTTAAATTGTTTTTTTTTAAAGAAATATTTTAGAATTTCGACGCAAAAACCTAAAAAAAAAAACAAATTTTTGGCGCAACAAGCTGGTAAGTACCCAGGGCCGAGCGAGGGACCTTCTGTTTTATGCCGACTCCGACCGGAGAATTTGAGATAAGCCTCTGTGTACAATTGATACTACTCGGATGATTTGTCAGATCATCAGTGAAAAACCATTTATAACCTTTTCTACGGCAGCTAAAAACCTACCTGTAAATTTTTTATTTTTTTTTTGAGCTTGTGAAAAGGACCACTTGTAGTACAATTATGATGGAATGGGCCGGGCTAAAAGGGGATAACAAAAAAACTGTGGCATTTACGGACATTGTTACAGTGAACAGAAACAACGACTTCTTGGAAGCAGTTTTGTTATAAGTGCCACACTTAGGAAAAAAGTTTTATGTTTCCAAGACATCAGCAAACGCCTTGTGATAAATTCGTGAAGATAAGTTCTATATGCGATATACATAGCCAAAGATTTTTCCTACGGGCTCCTTGACAAAACTTATGAAAGAAAGAAAGGCTAATGGCTACTTATTTCGCTTCGGAACGAAATGCCACTATAGCCAGCTTACGGTTTTTTCACCTCGATATAAATACATAAGGGTGGTCTACAGATCAACGAACGGTCAACCAAATTGATCGCATTGGGATAGACAAGAGGTACGCATCCAGTATTTTGGATGTCCGAACATTTCGAGGGGCTAACTTCGACTCGGGACAATACCTTGTTGCAGCCAAGATAAGAATGCGAAAATCCAACACTCCACAATAAATCAGAAATACTGTTATGTCGAAAGACTACAATCGCAAGAACCTCTCGATTCACATCATACCACCGGCATCAAACGTCGAAGAACAATAGCAACGATGCCATCCAACCATTAGATCAGCTGCAACTTATGTGCTTGGTTTCTCGCGCCCACCAGCCAGAAACCCACGGTTTGATGTTAGATGACGAAAAATTTTCGCAGTCAAGAACGAAGTCTTTAAGGCAGGTGAAGACGAGAGCTGCCATTGAGGTCTATAGCAATAAAGAAAGGAAGAACATCGGTTTTTCAGAAAGAAGAAAAAGAAGAAGAATACACGGGATCGAGAATATAGAGAGGTGCCACGCCAGGAACGATGTTCGCAAGATTTACCAAAGTGTAAAAGAACAGAATTCGGTCGAGATTTACAAGGAAATATCGCAGTTGAGACACCCGACCTAAATGAAGTGAGGATATCAATATCTAAGCTCAAGCTTAATAAAGCAGCCGGAAATCACGGGCCTTCTTCGCCGAGCTTTATAAAGCCAGCGTAGATGACTTGGTGAGTAACACCCACCAACTCATAAGCCAAATTTAATCGGATGAAAGTATGAAACCCCAACAGACTTGTTAGTACCCAGGGCCTATCTCTTTTTTCTCACAACCATTCGTCTGTGCGTGTGTACTTCTTAGCACGGTGGCGGGACCTCCTCTTTTACGCCGAATACGAACCACCCATAGGCGCATCCGGCAGCATTTATAGAGACGAACTATACAGGGTCATGCCAAGTTTTCGTATACAGCCCAAACTCGTCCGTCTGTGCAGTATGACGTTGGAGAAATCTCGCTGCACCATCAGGGTGAGCAACTGGAGGCAGTTAGCTAAGGACCAGTCTAATTGGAGGCATGAGCAGGGATTTTGTCGCTGTCGCGAGCTGGTGATTTTGTTTGCATTGATCGAAAAATAAAGAAACGTCATTGTTCTTTGTACCGTTAGGAGTAGAAATGGTCGAAAAATATTAAACCAGTTGGGCAACTTCAGGCAATTGTTGTAATAAATTTGTTATGAGACCACTAGATGAAGGATTTTCAAAAGCGCACAAACAGAAAATTTAAAACCTCAATGTATAGGTATGTCTCTACTGATATAGGATGTGGTGATGAGGTAGACTTTACTGATGGGTTGGTGCATGCACACTTCTATACCAACGGCTATCCATCAAAACCAGCTGCCTTGGTGTTATTCATTTGTTTTCAGCTGCTCTAACTTCTTTAACTGGGAGAGACTGTTACCTCTCCGTAGACTGAAGGTGAGTTGATTTCTTGACCTATCCCTCTCTCGACTTATCCCCATTAATCAGCTGCTGAAAATATTGCCTGAATACATCTACAATTACCTGTACCTCAGCGACTAGATTGTCATTTTATTTCGTAGAGCCTGTGTTTCTACTTTTAAGCCAGCTGGCAGTTGTTAAGGTTTCTTGTAGAATTGACGGATGTCGCGAAACTCTTCGATTTCCTTGAGCTGGGAGTTTGCATGTTCTCTTATTTTCCTACACAAATTTTTCTTCTCTTTTCCTGGTACGATAAACGATACTCTTCCGTGCGGAGTATGATGATAGAATAGGGACTTGATTTGTGCCTCTTCTATCATTTCTTTTTGGTACTTGCACCATCACACGCCTGTGGCAGCTTTTGTTGGTCTCGGTTGCTTCTCTGATGATATTGCCATAATGTATCGACAGGGTATTGACATCGGTGGATGATAAAGATACACAGCGGGGAATCTTTCACTCAGTTTTTGTTCGTAGACTATAACATGCGCCGGATCACTAAGGCGTCCTACGTGAAGTCTCTTTTTTATGCATGCATCCAGGATTTTGGATGTGTGCCACGCACATGGTCGATTTGGTTGGCGGTTCAAACATCTGGAGATCGCAAAGATGCTTAGTCGAGGAAACCTAGTGCTACTGATCACAGTATCATATGCAGCTGCAAGTTTATATAGTCGAGCGAGAGTTATATAGTCGGTTAGGCATTGCTTTCCAAGTTATTCGCGTTTTGCATTTCTGATCCTGTCCATCTTATTGCCTTAATCGGTGTTATGTCCACCCCGTACCACATGAAGACAGATACAAGTTTTTGAGTAGAGTGTAGCGTGCGTACGTAAATCGTTTTGACTGGTCGTTCCGGTCTGGTTGGAAATTAAAGTTGATCCGTTAACGAAGGCTGTTGTTAGGATGTTACCATGGCGGCACAACCTCGCATAGCCTTCTATTGGCGCACAAGGTAATGTTTCAAATTAAAAAGAAGTTTGGAGGATTTTAAAACAAAAATTATCACTTGAGCGTTTGAGTTTAGAGAGTAAAACGCGAATTCAATATCAATTCTCTGTTTACTTAATCGCACGCTTGTTTGCCTTTTGTTCCTACTTCTGAAAAACTGAAATATTTACCTTCTCTTTAATTCGTCCTGGGATCACTTCTCCAGATTCTAGCAATCTATTACTACAACAACGCAATAAGTTGCCTTTCCTCCTATGAAGGCATCCTCATACCTCAGTTGATGCCATTGGAGCATAAGACCTCTAGCTTATCTAGCTTTGTTTATCGCTCATGACCAATCTTGCAGTTGCTCTTAATGTTCGCTGTGTAACGGACCATAGTCATTATTACATAGTTTTGCATAAGCTTAGGTCCTTTTGGCTCTTGTAAGTCAACATTTCGACAATTATATCTTGCTATCGGAGGGTCTTTGCTTTTCGCCTATAATCTAAGAAAATCCCTTTCATCAAGTACTTTGGTCTAACTTCAATCGGGAGCACAAAAGATAGTGTGATCTACTCTCCTGCTATCCGACTAATCGGGTGAACATATCCTTCAAGATAAAGTTAGTTGGTTCGACCAATAAACATTTAGAAGGTTTTCCTTCCTACAAAAAATTTCCTTTATAACTCAACCTTCCAGACATTTCCTGGTGTGTTTCAGGCAGAGTGGTAAGATTAGTGTAAGAAATGCCTTCGAGCACGTTCTTAAATATCATTTTATCAGACGCATATAAATACAAAAGTTCACATCCTTCACATGCTATATATTCCATTACATTCTAAAAGCATACTTGTTGCGATAGGCGCCCAACGTGAGGTCGATTTCATGGGGTATTTTAGGAATAGCAAACTCTGCTAAATAATGGCTTCCCAACCAAGTCATTAATTCTTGTAGATCCTAGCGCATATGTGCATTGCAATTAATTTCCATAGATTTGAAATGTTAGTCTCATTTAAAGCACCCCACTCCTTTGTCTAACTCTACAGCCTCATGAAGGTTCATTTCTAAATATACGCGGAGATGTAAATAAAAAGCGAAAAATCATCCCATATCCCAATGTCAGTCCAACCACCACCGGGAGCGTGCACGGTTGCACTTGCAACCACCAGCACAGCTCGAGCGAACAAGTCGTCTGCAGGAGGGAGACCCGGCACCGACCGTCACCATAATCATCATCTTGAGATATCCAAGCGTTTTGCCGCACTCTACGTAGGCATTTCTCGAATCTCTATAGTACGTCGGTCCGTCGTGAAGGAATGCACGTCAGTCGTCGTCAGCGATGAACCGGAGCCAAAAATAATTTTTCCGTTGCTCTTTTTCTTCTTGTTGTTGGGCTTGCACCAGTTGAGATACGCACTTCTTTTTGTGTGTCTGCGTCTTTGCTAGCAGAATACCATAGATTCTATCTTTTTATAGACTTTACATCTCTGTGAGTTCATTACCTCCAGGAGATGATGCGACTGCTTGTGCCGCACAGAGTTCGACGTATGATGTCCTCTTGCCGCGATTTATTTTTTTTAGATTTACTGAGTTGGATGGCTTTTCCTATTTGGCGACCATATCGTTGTCGTGTGATAGATTTATCGCTCCAAGTGCAATTTGCGAATTTGCGATTTGGGATTGAGAATCTGGATTGAGATTTCATTTCGGGAAAAATCACTGTCACTATGTGCATGCAGAGAGGAGAACAATGGCGAATGGAATGTGCACTTCGATTAAAATAGACATTTGCTGTTGGAAATGGAGTAGGTCTTTTGAAGTCCTATATATTTCTTGGACATTCCGTAAAGGTTTCACATTTTTGATTGTGTCCTTTTCTTAAATAGGTTGAAGAAAATAAAGAGGTAGAGATTTTTTTTTTGATTTATTTTAAAATGGCAGACTAAAATTAAACGGTTTATATCATCGACACCAATGTATCGGATTCTCTATTGCAGTGCTACAACAGGGTGACTGATTACTTTTGTTAGAAAAATAAACTCAAATAATTTATATTAGTGTACGAACAAAAATTATACCAAACATCCATTTTTATTAAATGTAAATAACGATCTGCAAATTAAATTTAAATTGAGCTGATTAACTAAAAAAAAAGCTCAGCTTAACCACGGTTTATTAGTCACCCTGTAGAATGTGGGGCAGAAATAATGCCAATTTTTGCTGGCAATATTATTATTTTATTAAACTTGAAAATATCAACTGGCGTTAAGGCTTCCAGCTCGCACCGCGTTGCAGCCTCACCTCTACTGAAAATGATTCATCCATTTTTCCGACCCACACCCTGTTCCAGCATATTGGTATTTTCTCTTGGCAGTTAAGATTGTGGGGAAAACTGGTCCAAAAGTAGTAGTCATTCAATCCATAACCAAGAGATGAAAGGGTTACACCCCATCCTTAATCATTGAGTTCGCACCAGATGGTCACCTCATGTAATAACAAACAATCCGTCTTCTAGCTCGAAGCAGGTCCACCCTGCTAAAACCGCCTACATGGATAAACGCGCAAAAAGCCCGTAACCACCTATCCCGACCACAGATCGGACTGTTAGACAAATCTCGTCTGTCAGCTGGGACAAGGAAAAGCTTCAGTGGTTTGCCAGCTCATCCGAGGACAACGCGTCCAAACGGAAACTTCGGTGGAAGACATTACGAGAAGCGCCAAAAAAAAACTTTTCAGAACCCCTGATAGAACATTTAGTCAGATATTGAAAGAAAATCTGAAATTCGCGACAATTGACCACAGTGACCCGAATGGAAGCATAATACTGGAAAAATGGAGGAAGCAAGAAGAAGAAGAATCTTGCCTTCAGCTTCCTCCAAATCTTTCGCGGTCAACTAGGATATAAAAAAAGGATAAAGGGGTCAAAAGATCTTTACAAGAAAGCAGTGTTCAGGACAGAGGAAGTTTGGCCAGGAGAACAACTGGAGGTAGTGGAAATCGAATAGATTCCTAGCCGCCCTCGTAGTGGTAAGAGAATCCCGCTCGAACCATCCTGGACATTATCAGGTTCACTAATCCACTTCTTCCAACCCATAACTCATAACTGGCGAATTGTCAAGCTTGAAGAGGCTAAGGGAGATTCCAGAAACGTTTGCATTATTGTAAACGAGAAATCCCTCGCTCCTTTAGCTGAGTTATAATCTATAAG
The DNA here is from genome assembly GCA_949824845.1 of Rhingia rostrata. NCBI lineage: Eukaryota > Metazoa > Arthropoda > Insecta > Diptera > Syrphidae > Rhingia > Rhingia rostrata. The sequence continues at coordinate 22,133,427 of OX463757.1, forward strand.
TTCAGCACTATTCTGCTGAATATATTTTGATGCGACAATCGCATCCTCAGCCCCACGTTAGCACCGCAAAACCTCAACCGGATCACGGTGACAAGCTGTCGAACATTGAAATAGAACGTCCCCCTTCCCACACAACACAGTTATTCATCATCTCTATTGAGGGTTACTCTTAGCCGAGGTGATGGCTGAAAATCCATCAAACAAATCTCTAACGCTACCTTATTTTGTTTCGGTGAGGTCGTTTCCGACCCTGACGGAACAACGAGAATTTTCCATCGTCATCCGGCACAGACAGACAAATTGGTCGTTATACGAGAACTAGACATGGCTCAGTACAGTTCGTCTCTATTATTGGTGTCGTATGCGGTTTTAAAATCGATGGGTGGGTATCGATTTTAGCTTCTTGGGTTTTTTCCACGGTCTTTCAAATCGTGAAGATTTTATCAGTTGTGAACTTTCCTAGCCTAAAAACTCCTGATAAACTTGTTGGTAAATGGTTTCAGGCGTTGACATATTACGGCAGATATGATCTTGTAGGCGATATTGAGGAGACTTATGCTGATGTAGTTGGCACAGTTAAGAGTGACTCCTTTTCAGGCTTACTTTCATCCGACCAATTGTTACTCACCAACTAATCTCCACCGGCTTTATAGAGAACGTCGTTTCCGGCAGCCTTGTGAACCTTATATTCAGATATTGCAATCCATACTTCACAAAGATAGGGTGGTTGGCAGTTTACGCAGTCGTCGACAATATTCGCTCTGCCTGACAGCGGAAGGTTGTTCGTCACCGCCTTTTAACAGTCTGCAGATGTGGTTCTTCAATATCCTCAGCATCGAGTGTATCTCAAATACGATATTTTCTTCTTCGTCTCGACAGGATTCTGTTCGGCCCTTTATCTCTGGATATTCATCTTTCCTTTAGTGACACCTCCTCATTTCTTCGTTCGCGAACTTTTATTGCTCCTTTTTCCCTCTTTCTGAAGAGTGTGGAGATATCCGATATCTCCTATTGGCTGCAACAAGTCTGCGTCAATGTTAGCCCTTAGGAAGGTTCGAATATCAAAAATACTAGATATGTGTCTCTTTTCTATTCCAATGTGATCAATTTAACTAACGTTCAGAACGATTTAATATCGTAATACGGTATGCTCTTAAGCTTTCCTCCGTCGGAGCATAAGCGGATATAAAGCCTTCGAAGATATTTATAACACTTCTTGCCTTAGTATGTCGCTTATAACAAATTCACATCCGATTTGCCACTTTCTCTGCTCATAGTATTGGATGTCACAGCTATTCATCACATCGTATTCCCTTAATGGCAGTAATGTCCGCTTGTGATGCTGGTATCCGGCTTGTTATCAACACTCGCACTTATAAAGTTCAGCATGTCAAATCCGGTTAGATGTATCCGATGGTTACCACTGGGAGAGAAAATAAGCACAATTGATGTGTGGTCAATGGTATCATAGTGTTACCATAGACTTTGCATTGTGCATTTAACGCCGTTCATCATTTGCCCTTGTTCTACAACATCCAACCATCAATCTTTTATTTAAGAACATTTTGTTTCCTTATAGTTATTTTGAATAGATAAAAGTTTCTAAAGCCACATAACTATAGGCAAATGAAATTGGCACTGCTTGACATTTACCAAGCTATTAATGCAAGACCGTGTTCAAAATCACCTTGCGTTACTCGGTATCAAATGTAATTAATTTTTCGGAAAGTGGCCAATCTAGACGGGAACCATGATACAACCACTACTACTGATATGTCTTTGGGCATGTTGTTTTTTTTTCCACATCAGCGTCGATAACGTAGGAGCGCAGAACTTGACAGAAAATAAAAACGCGACGCCGACTAGTAATTAGGGAAACCACCCCCCTCACAAATTTGCTATCTCTTTCTTTCGATATGTGGGATGAGATTTTTTTTTTATGGCGAGCGATGGCGGGAGTAGGGGAGGCACGTAAACAGTGAGAAATTTTAAATTTTAAAATTTAAACTTTAAATTAGTGTTACTTAAAAAGTATTTAAAATATTTAGAAATGCTAACATGTATCCATTTATGCCTTGTTTCGCCTTTATTTTTGCATGTCAAATTTGTTACTGGCATAGAATTGGTGGTACAAAAAGTCAGCAGAACTCGTTGGTCTCACTGACAGCTGATACCCTACAGTGAGACATGTGACTTTAATTTTATAAAAATAAATACATATTTAGCATAACTTAAAGTTTGTTTATTAAGTTTTTTTTTATGTAAAAAAAAATTAACATGCTTCTGGAGGTCTCAATGACAGATTGGGGATATTGTTGACAAAAATAATCAAACCAAAACTTCGTCCCAATTTTTTTTGTCTTTTTTTTATTGTTTGTTACTACCTCGTCATATGCTACTTTCGAAATTCTTATAACGGCAACCCGTAAAAACTACATTTTCACTCATATAAAAAAACAGTCAATTCACCTACATAGCCACTGTCTAACTGTTTGTCGATCTCAACTGTCTCACTGTTAGCGATTCCTTCAACAATTAAAAAAAAAGCAAACACAATAAAAGCTAAACTTTGAAGCATCTTAACTGCCCTGTTATTTTTTTATAATTTACACGTACTCAAGGGGTTAAGAATACCCTTTATATGTTACCATAGTACGAGCGTTATAGAAGGGGAAGAAAGAGAGGATAGGAAAGATTTTGGATGTAGTGGAGACTTAAACTCCATGGGTGGTGTCCGAACTAGCTTCGTGTTGTGTTTATTAAATTTGAAGAAATTCAAGATGGTGTGCATACTTTTTAGGTATTACACCGACCTTTTAATTTCTTTTTTAATAAAAGTGAAATGGATTTTGGCTGGGATTGAACGCGCAACCTTCCACTCAACAGACGAACACATTACCACTACACCGCGGCCACCACTGCCCTGTTAACATTTACTACACACACCAAACTATATCATACAAAACATCTTGATGGGACTCACCCAGAAATACATCGGTTTGGCCTTTTACCGAAAATTGAAAAGAAAAAAATTTCATGTGTTTTGTGAGCTTAAATCTCACAGCCGGTCTACACTACTCGCTAACTTGATGAGAAGTGGGCCAAATGATAACATACAGTCACACCTCTTGTACATGCAGAGGGCAGCGTGTTTGAACGAGTCATTTCGAAGTTGTATTGAGTGTCTCACTGTAGGAGTTTTCTAACTAATGGTGTGCCTCCGCTACTGATTTTTGGTATTTGCTTTTTTACAAATGTCAGTTTATAATGGGTGGTTAAATTTAAGGGGCCGATGTTGAATGTAAACCACACCTAAACGTCAAGTTTTTCTCTTCATTTAATTTTCCGTTTCATAATTCCAGACAAACTCTTAATTTTCTTAATTCCAGACTAACACAATCGAGCAACTTGTTAAAGTTATTCAGGCTTATTATGAAAATTGGCGTTCAAATCAAAATGCATCTTCCAAATGTGCATACGTTCGGAAAAATCGTGCAAAACTTTCAGCAAACCGGGTCTGCAGGAGATGTGAAAACACCAGTGCATGCTCGTACAGGTCGTACAGGTTGCTGCTGTTCGCGATAGTGTGGCTGAAGAGCCGTCCACCTCAACTCGCCGTCGTGCTCAACAATTGCACCTCTCACGCACGTCGTTGATGAACATCAAGCATAGAGACTTGCATTTACACCCTTACAAGGTGCAATTGACTCAAGAACTAAAGTCTCTTAACTATTTCAAGCGTCGTCAATGGTCAGAATGGAGGCAAGAAATGGCAACAGTGGATGATCAATTTTCGAAGAAAATCATCTTCAGTGATGAGGCACATTTTCACCTCAGCGGATTCGTCAATAAGGAGAATTGCCGCATTTGGGCGAATGATTATCCAAGAGTGATTGTCGAAAAAGCAATGCACCCACAAAGAGTGACCATTTGGTTCGGTTTATGGGCTGGCGGCATCATCGGGCCGTATTTTTTTTTCCAAAATAAGGCCGGTCAGGCAGTTATTGTGAATGGTGTTTGCTATCGTGGGATGATAACGAATTTTTTATGTCCCGAATTGGAAGATATGGATGTGGACGATGTGTGGTTTCATTAGGACGGTGCCACTTACCATGCCGATGGTTTTTTCCATATATAATTGAACCATACCAATATTTGCATAATATAAAGAAACGACAGTCATTTCCTAAAGAATTTGTGTTTTATTCAAAATCAACATCGGCCCTTAAAATTTAACCACCCTTTATATGCAGAGGGCAACGTGTTTGAACAACTCATTTCGGAGTTATATTGAGTTTCTCACTGTGGGAGTTGTTTCTCCATTGGTTTGCCTCCCCTACTGATTTCCGGTATTTGCTTCTTTACAAATGTCAGTTTATATTTGACGCTAACTTGTTCCCGAAGTATTCTATCTGTTTAGTTGTGTCAGCGATGTGTTGTTCTGTAGAAGGTAGCAACCAATGCGACCAAATCAGCGAATGACCTTATTTGGTTCCTATTTAGAATGAGGTGTTTTACCAATGAAGAAATTTAAATAGGGCAGTATATTTAATTTATTAAGATATCCTTTTAATACCTGTCAGACCGTTTCTTTTAATTCTCAGAATAACGACAAAGAGCTATCAACCGACGCCGCATGGTTTTGTTGTTCATCTTAATTATTTCCAGAATCCAAATATTTCTATCTTTGACATTCCATTTTTCAACAAAAAATCTGAAAAATTATTAACCAAAACAAAAAACCCCCTCTTATATAAACACTTGTTTGCGATCAGCATGCCCGTGAGCAGGTGAATATAAAATTAATTAACACAAAACAGCGTTGAAGATAATTTAATGCTCAATTTCATATATTATTTGACAGAACAACACCAAAAACAAAAACCTAATGATGACAGCCGACATAAAAAGAGCAAACATCTCATGCATTCTGCCAAAACGTTCACACCACAATCGAAAACGAACATTCATTATGACAACGAAAAAACGCAGATGGCAAGGGTCGTCAAGTTCCTGCCTGCTAGAAGAGCCAGTGGTTCACAAGTGGAATTAAGTTTATTCGCCTTAACCTTGAGCTACAATGGATATTGGGAGTGTGACTAAATTGTTTTGTCATGACTTTTCATTTTGCCCGAAGATTCTTTGTGTGATTCAGGATTTTATTTTTAAACAAAGCACCGCTACTCACAATGGTGTCTATTCTCTGTCAAAAAGAGTTGCTCTATAAATAGCAACATTGTCATAACAATTGTGAATGCATGGAGTTTACAAAGTAAGTGTTAGAAAAACTAGCGTTCCCTATACTCATGAACATGAACGTCAGTATTTTTCAATATGGCAGATGAAATTATTGAAACGTTGTCAACGTAAAATTAGCACATGGTGCAGGTGATGACTATTTCGGTCGCTGTAGGTAAACATCCTGTTTGCAATATTGCACTTGCAGAGCATATGAATACGATTGCAATCAGTTTTTGATTTAACTGATCTTTAATTATAAAAGAGAATTTGTAGGCGTTCAAAAGTCCGCGGCAAAGTGAAATAATATTTTTGCATTTTTGAAAATTATATGTAGATGCGCGAACTAAACTTTTGACATTTTTCAAAGTTCTAATTTGTTTTTCCGTTTAAGTCGGCGTCTTGATGATCGGCAAAAATACGGGAATTCGGTAAAATGTTAGAAAAGAGTAAAGTACAACAGATGTTCATAAGACTTGACGGAATGTGCAGAACCACAGAAGTTTAGAAATGCGAAAAATGATTGTAATAAACTGTTTGTCAGTATTACACTTTCATTTTTTTTTTGATATAAATACATTAACTTTGTAAGTTCACTTTGGTAAAAAAAAAACTGTTGGGTCGTCATATTGTAATGCGCTTTCGATTATTATGCGATTATATGAAACCTTGAGTTTCCGCCTAACAGATGCTACAAACTCCGACTCTCAGCCTCCTCGTGGCGACCGCAAATTGCCTAGTAAATGGGGTTTCAGTAAGTTGGGTTTCAGTCCCTGTGTAGTGTCTTGGTGGTAGCAGATAAGAGTGTGGGAAAGATGTGTCCTCACACTAAGACACATAATCATTTTTCCAAAACGGCAGCAGAAGAATTCCCAAAATGGAAACAATGGTAGCGTATACAGTCCCTTTTAGGATGTGAACAACAGATTATTTAGGAATCTCAAGGGCTATTCAGGCCCCTTGAACAGAGATTGTGGTGGAAGAGCCAAAGTTTAACGGCTGTGCTTTGGATTGACTACCCAATCACGAAAACAATATTGTAACGAAGCAATGAAGAGCCTTGGAAAGAATAGGTAAGATAAATGAAGTTCGGATCTGCGCCCGTAATGTGAGCACATTAAAGTGTACAAGGGCAGCTGAATAACTAGTGGATTCCCTAAGCCGCGGCAAAGCAGATATTACTGCCATCCAGGAAATATTATGGGATAAGGTGGGCAAAAAGTGGATGAAACTCTGACATATACTATGGTCTGCGTAATATTGAGCAGAAAGAGCTATTACTCGGGTGCGGATTTGTTATAACTGCCTGACTTAGGCAAATATTTGTATGGACTAGTAATAACTGCCAAACTTAGGCAAATATTCGTATGCTTCAAGGACATTGGCAGTACAACAATCCTCATCAAGGAAAAAGTCGCCAACAAAAGCCCTATATGCACTCACGTTCCAACGGAGGAAAATATGATATTTCGAGGCTGGGAGATTTAAAAGCAATGGTAGGAAGGGAAGACATCTTTAGCAGCATTCTAAGAAAATATAGCCACACGACAAAAAATACAAATTTTTGGCGCAACAGGCTCGTAAGTACCCAGGGTCGAGCTTTCTAACAACCATTCATATGTGCGTGTATGCTTCTTGCACGATAGTGGGACCTCCTGTTTTATGCCCACTCCAAACGGCGAATTTGAAATAAGCTTTTCTTGACAACTGATACTACTCGGATGATTTGTCAGATCATCATGAGATGAGGGCCAAGTGAAAATCATTTAGGTGTTGCTACAGCTGGGAATCGAGCCCAGACCTTCTGCGCGGCAGTTTAACGCACAAACCAATGCGCCAGTGAGCCCATCCACACAAGATGTCTAATAACGGACTTAGGCTAATTTACTTTGGTGCGGACCGAAATGCCAATATAGCCGCAAAACGGTTTCCCAACATAGGTATCCATAAGGGGACATGGCAGTTTCCAGATCAACGAACTATCAAATCAAATTGATAACATTCCGATAAACAAGTGACATGCATCCAGTAGTTTGTATCCCGAAAAAAAAAAATAATTGTCTACAGACGTCCTTTGCAGGAAATGTACCTCATAACCTACCGACTAACGCCACACCACCAGCCGAAGAAAAATAGCGACGATGTCAACAAGGCATTAGAACAGCCGGAACTGATGTGCTAGGATTATTGCGCCCATTAGCAATAAATCCCTGGTTTGATGAGGAATCCCGACAGATGCTTGCATTGATCAAAAACACCACCAGCATCTTTTGTCCGACTCAGCATCAAATGATAACCTCTGAACTGCGCCAACTATAGAGGCATAAGTCTCCTCAAGATCATATCTACCGTAATATGTTAACGCCACCGTTAATCAATAACTTGATCGGTCCTTATAAGTGTGGTTTTAGGTCTGTAAAGTCCACAACTGATCAAATCTTTACAATTTGGCAGATCCTGAAAAAAAAAAAACCAAGAAGACGTTCAAATCGATGACCGATGAGGCTTTGAAATCCTTGGTTATTCAAGGATTTCAAAGCCGTAAGCGACAGCATTTAAAGAGACGCTATAGCTTTCGATACCAAATGATAGGATTTGGCGAAACTATTGAATCAACCCCAGAAGCACAATCTTCCATAAATCTGAAGATTCTTATATCTGAGAAAATAAGAACTACTCATCTGATCCTATACAAGACCCTTTTTATTCTAGTCCTGCTCTTTGACGCTGAAGAATGAAATATGACAAGTATGGATAAAACAATATTTGGTCGTTTTGAGCCAAATTTTTTTCGCAAAATCTTCTGTCTGTTTATGTTGGCAGGCTTTGGGGACGAAGATACTACCATGAACTTTTTGAGCTGTGCAGCGACATGGCCCTGTTCAAAAAAAAACTCCACGTTTCAGATAAATAGGACTTGTATAGCGAATGGAAAATAATACTCCACGGCTCGCAGAGACGATTCCCAGCCAGACCTAGCTTTAAGTGGCGTGCACAAGAATTTAGAGACCGCCTGAAGCACGTTATTGGATGCAGTTAGCTTAGCACCACCCGATTCGGGAAGACATGTTGGTTGAGGCTCAGGATCATTCCTCACTGTTGCATAACTTAAGTTAGACACAAGTCGTCGGGTTAAACCAGAATTAAAATGACTAGAAGACATGTTTCTTGAGTTAGCCTGAGGTTCATCAGGAAACTAGGATAATCTCGCACTGAAAAACGGGCCCTTAGACAGGCGGAAATAGCTATAGTCTACAAAGATCAACTAGGTAAGAGACTCTCCGCTGTGTTATAATCACCCTCCCAGCGCCAACATGCATGTAGTGCAGTATCCCAACATTATTAAAAATATATTTCTCCAAAAAGATGTCATAGTATCCACGGACGTTTTGTTTAGCGACATCTTCCGACGCTTGCAATTCTGATCCACAATGCTGTCATTGTTAATAACAATAAACTAAGAAAGGAGTTAATCGACCTTGGGATCCGACTATGATTGATACTTGGAATTGGTGTTGCAAATTCGGCCGAAACGTCTTACTAGGAAATTCAAGAACGGACCTTTTTATCGAACCTCTCATTTGTAAATGCCAGATCACTGAATACACTGAATGCACTGAATACCTGAACGAAAGAATACCCAGGATTGAAGATGGTGGAAGGTATATTATACCGGTACCCTAAACCTTCCGTTCTTGTCGAACCTAACTGCTATTTTAGAATCATGTGTTAAATTGGAAGATATTTTATGATGGATGACAGCCTTGATTCTTGCTGTGACCCTTAACGGGGGGAACCAGTTAAGTAATAAAAATGTTTGTCTGCTGTCAAATACGACTACGTGATGTATATATTATGGGAGTAAATTGTAGCAAGAAGGACATTTTGACGAGCATCCAAAATTGTACCTTAGGACATAAGCGTTTCTTAAAAGTCGTCAAATCAAAGTGGACACACACATTAACCCACCCCAACGTCATGGATCTTACGAGAAACAGAAACATCAAACCATCAGAAAACCCGGGCACATGTTGAACACACCCAAACTACAAACAGCGAAAATTTCCACGAAACGTTTTTTTTTTCTCAGTTTTACACCATTCTGAAGGCATAAATAGAACACGTTTAATGTGATTCAGCTTCCTTCGTTTAATTGCTGCTACAGCTGCCGTTATCTCTTCCCTTTGTAAGGTGGGTGGTGCTGGTGCATCAAGGAGCTGCGGATGCACCAACAGCAGGAATGCATCTTGAGGTACCTACTCTTTATGTCGAACATTAATTTTCGAAAATGCTTGCTTTTCAAGTTTCGCTGTATACGATGTATGAGGAATCATTTTGTTTTTTCTTGATTTGCTTTTGTAATCCAACATGGGGCAGAGATCACCCCAAATGCGTTCTTTTGTATTAAAGTTGATATTGAATACTTAATTGCTGACAGGAAGGAAGGAAACCATGTAGAGCACGTGCCACTTGTAGCTACGCACCCTAATTGAAGAATTTTCAACTTCAGATGAAGGCGAACTCATATGGTGAACATATGGTTTCAGTGGTGACAAGGCAACAAGTATGCTTGGTTTTTGAATTTGCTTCAGAAGCACTTTAAAAGTTTATTTTCGTATGAGTAGATAATAATTGGAAATTGATATATTATGGGGATTTTAAGAATCTGGGGAAATCGTCGATTAACTGGCAGCTAGAGGGATGATTTGTTTTCATACCAAAAAGCTATTGTAACAAGGCCAATGTACGCGTAACTTAAAATAAAAAAAACTATTCATTGCCAATAAAGACGCTTAGTAAGTAATCAACTGTCATTTTTGGCCGTTTTCATTATTAAACAAAAATTTTGATGTATTACATTGGATTGGAAACGTGGTAGACTTACGACCAAGGTAGTAAATCAAATTTGAATTGGAAACGGAAATCGAATATAAGAACTGAATTCGTACACCAAGATGGCTATCTTCTTCAACTTTTGAAACGGAATCCTGAAGTTTAGTGCGTCAAATCAAGGAACCCTATTGCCTGGCTTCACAGTAGGAGCCTAAGCGACAGATTATACAGGGTGTCCGCCGGGAAGGTATACTTCTTTATTTTTCCGCCATTTTTGTAAGCATTAGTCTTGACAGTTCATATATAGCAGTCGTAAAGTAGACACGTGGCAAATTTATTATGGAAAATTATTCGATAAACCAACGTGTTTTAATCGTTAAGACATTTTATCAAAATCAATCATCGATTACTGTGACGATGAGAAAGTTACGTGGAATTTTTGGGAGAAACAAAGTGCCAACAAAACGCTCTATTTATCGTATAGTGAATGATTTCGAAGAAAGAGGGTCTGTAGGTGATAAGCCCAAGCATGGACCACAACGTACTGCAAGATCGGCTGAAAACATTACTGCTGCTCAAGGAAGTGTTCAAAACAATCCATCAACCTCAATTCGACGCCTTGCTCAGGAGCTTGATCTTCAAAGAACAACACAATTTTGCACAAGGATTTGCATATGTTTCCATTTAAGATTCAGTTGGCACAAGAGCTTCTTCCACAAGACGATTTACGCCGCCGTACATATGCCAATAGGATGTTACAACTAGCCCATTACAACCCCGACCCGATATTCATGAAAAAATCATAATGAGTGACGAGGCACATTTTCATTTGAATGGATATGTGAATAAACAGAACAGTCTGGTCTGGGCAATGGAAAACCCTCAATCTATTCATCAGTCACCTTGGCATCCATTAAAAGTTACTGTCTGGTGTGCAATTTGGTCAAGAGGAATCATTGGACCTTACTTCTTTGAAAATGAAAACGGCGTAACGGTAACTGTGAATGGGGAGCGATATCGTGATATGATTGAAAACTTTTTAACGCTACAACTGCATGCTTGGGCTTGATAAACATGTCGTATCAACAAGACGCTGCCACATTGCATACAGCATACAGCGCTACACTCCGGAATGAACCTGGGCCTCAACCAACATCCCTCTCCAATTAGACTGGTCCTTAGCTAACTGCCTCCAGTTGCGCACTCCAAGTTGGTTGAGGTCGGTTTCTACTTGTGCGCGCTACTTATGGCGAGGTCTTCCTCTACTGCGTCCGACAACGGGACCGAAGATTGTTCGATGAATTTTCCTCTCAAAACGACCAAGGATTTCTTCATCCGCTTTTGAGACGGTCCATGCTTCAGCGCCGTAGAGCAGGACTGGGATGATCAGGGTCTTATATAGGATCTCCTTAGTAGTTCGAGTGAGGACTTTACTACTAAATTGCCTTCTTAGCCCGAAGAGACAGTGGTTGGCAAGAGTAATTCTTCGTTTAATTTCTGACGAGATGTTGTTGTCAGAGTTTATAGCGGAGCCGGAATAGACAAAGTCCCTTACTACCTCAAAGTTATATCTGTCAATGGTGACGTTCTGTCCAAATCTTCGGAATTTTGTGTTCTTTCGTGTTGACATCATATACTTCCTCTTGCCCTCATTTACTGCTAAATCCATTTTTGCCGCTTCCTTCTCTATACTAGCAAACGTGGCTATGACATCACGTTGGGTCCTACCAATGATGTCAATATCGTCGGCGTATGCTAATAGTTGTACCGATTTTTGGAAAATTGTGCCTCTGGTGTTGGCTCGTGACTTTTGTACAATCCTCTCAAGAATCAAATTAAAAAAGTCACATGATGTTTCGAATGTGTCGGTGAAGTCGTTTCCGACCCTGATGGAGCAGCGAGAATTCTCCATCGTCATCCTTCACAAACGGTCGAGTTTCGGCGGCATACTAAAACTAGTAATGGCTCTGTATAGTTCGTCTCTATAAATGCTGTCGTATGCGGCTTTGATATTGATGAATAGGTGGTGGGTATCGATTTGGACATCTTGGGTTCTTTTTCCACGATCTGCCGAAGTGTGAAAATTTGATCGGTTGTGGACATTCCTGCCCTAAAACCACACTGATAAGGGCCGATCAGGTTGTTGTGTAAACAGCTTCAGGTGTTCACATATTACGGCAGATAGGATCTTCTAGGCGATGTTGAGGAGACTTTTCGAGAAGGTTTCGCAGTAACCTACTAGTTTTTGAAAACTGCAAATGTATGGGAAAACTCGGGTTTTCGATGAAGGTTTCAGGTATGTGAAAGCACTATAAGACATAATATATAACTTCCTTTAGTGTTTTTGGGTGATGGGCTCAATGGTGCGATGGCTAGTGCGATGAACTGCCGAAAGTCTGGGTTCGATTCCCAGGCGTAGCAAACCTAAATGAATTCTCACTTGTCCTCCTCTCGTGATGATCTGACAAATTTTCCGTGTAGTATCAATTGTCAAGAAAAGCTTATCTCGAATTCGCCGTTTGTAGTCGGCCTAAAACAGGAGGTCCCGCCATCGTGCGAGAAGTACACACGCACACATGAATGGTTTTGAGAAAGCCCTGGGTACTAACGAGACTGTTGCGCCAAAAATTTGTATTTTTTAGTATAGCATTCTTGGTGGAGTATACAGAGATGGCAAGCCATATAAGATACAACATACAAGTATAAGCAAAGTGTAGTGAACATCCTGCAAGTATGCCAGCTCACATTTACGACAAAACGACACTTTGTAGCGAGACGGCTACAGTAAAAGATTTATTTAATATCTCTTCTCATTCATTCCATACTCAAAATCCAGAAATGCTCTTCCCGATGATACATTTCAACACCTCTTTTCGAATAGACGGGCCACACATATAGAATAAAAATCAACACTCGGTATACCCCTTAAATAGATCTGAACGCAGCGCAACTGACAGATCTGCCAACAGATCGAGATCTCTCGGTTTGTGAATTGTGATCTAATATGGAATCGCTAATATTTGCCTGTGGTAAAACATGAAAAATAAAAAAGATCACTTCTAAATCAAACCTTTTCACTAATTAACGCCATAAGGCCTAGTTTTTCTGTGTCTTTTATCTGCCCCAATGAAGTCCCTGCCGTGATTCGCCTACCCTAACACGAATTCCAAGACTCTTTTCATCAGAATCATCACCGCCTGCTGAACTTCATTTGCTTGTGATGTTTTTCCATTGCCCTCGATTTAGTGTACGTTGCAGACAAAAAGCAATTTAGACAGCAAAATGATGTCTACACGACCGAACAGGCGACAGATGGTTTCACGCTTGACTTCGCAAAAGCAAAAGTTCACGAAAATACATTTAACGCGTGCCATTCTGTTGATCCATTTGAAAACAAATAAAAAAAAAACTGAACAGCATCCTCTCGATCGTTGTCACTGGTTTTTCCGGGCACTGGTGGTGATTTCTTATTTTTCATTCTGAATAAGCAATCCATGGTCGTTTTTTTGCCACTTAAATATCCGCCTACATGATGACCGACATCAAGCAGTCATATACCGACCTCTGGTAAGCGGTTTTCTTTGTTGGAATTGACATAAATTTGTGCTGAGTAAAGACTTGTAATCGTGTTTCCTACATTCCAAAAGGTGGTTGAAAAAATTGTCTTAGTTCTCTTTTTGACATTTCCGGGTAACAACTATGCTATGGCGACAGATATTTTCGTGCCACGTCACATCGGACTTTTTTTTGTATTCCTGCGCGAACTGTCTCTGATCGCCCCCACATACACCCCGCGCTCATACAAGTGGCTGCGACAAGTGGTGCACGTTTATATTTAGATCAATGTTTGGGGGAAATGACGACATTTTTATGAGTTTGGCAAAATAATAACGGAATCCGACATGAAATGCCGACAAGTGATGATCACCTGTTGTTCGCCTCGAGATCATATACGCAAAATAGTCGACCGCCTCGGTACGGTGGTGATCTTTTGTGTTTTGCAAATGGGTTGAGAAGGAAGTCGCTTGGTAAATGTGCGCCAATCATTATGCTGAATGCAAGCAACCTTGTTGTGCCAGATCAAGGGGATTTTATAATAATAAAAGGTCAGGTGGTAGTTTAATTAATTATTGAATGGGATACGGACAGGAAAGATATATTGTACAGATATAGATCTATAAATCTAGGAATAGTCAGGTTGGCGTTTGTATTTATTTCATTTTTTTTTTTTCAACTTGGCAAATGATTTTTAAAGCAATATCGATCTAACCAGTTTTAAACCACGGCTACTTTTAAAAATTAAAATAAGGAAATTTGATTATATTTATAGGGCTCAATTCCCATCCAGACGTCGAAAGCACTAGAGGAAGGCCTCGCCTTAAGTGGCACACACAAGTAGAAACCGACCTCAAACAACTTAAAGTGCGCAACTTGAGGCAGTTAGCTAAGGACCGGGCTAATTGTAGAGCCTTGTTGGTTAAGGTCCAGCTTCATTTTTGGCTGTAGCGTCACATAAGTAAGTAAGTAAGTATATTTAGACAAGGTAAGCCTTTTATACATTTCGAGACAGCGTAAGGCTAATGACACAATCAGTATGGTTCGGATCCCAAATTCTATCGTTTCCCTGGCCTAAAAGTATATTCGCCGAATCTCAAAATTCTTGCTGGGAAGGCAGCATATGTTACTACCATTTTTTGTGGCTACTTTTCCCGCCCTTGTTATGCGCTGCAAATGATCAGCTTCGTACTACGCACATATTATCTTTGAGGGACTATCGCTACAGTTGCCACTGTGTGTTAAATTTGCTGAAAAGTAACTGAACACCGAATAATCGTTCAATCAGTTTTCATCTAACTATTCGTTCTGTAAGGTCGAACGCAACCAATTAGGGTAACTCAAGGCGGAAGGGCAAAAACCGATAAAGTAAAACAGGTTATGACCTGATTAGTGAAGAGCTCCTGACTCCGAAGTAAGCGTCTTCTTCTCCGCGTTACAAATGTCGAAATTAGATAACACCCATTTTTTTTGACAAGCTTAAAAACAAAAAAACTTAACTGAAGGGTGAAGGTTTGCTTTAAGGCTTAAAAGGCTATAATCATCGCGAACGGCTACCAGGATTGGTTCAGTGTAGCACGGAAGTCTCTATGATGCCAAAATTCCTTACTTACCGACTCAAAGTTATATCTGTCACTGGTGATGTTCTGTCCATTCTTCGGTTTTTTGTTTATTTTCGTGTTAACAGCATTTAAATATAACTGTTGTTATATTATATGTACTGTTGAACCCATTTTTGCAGCTTCCTTCTAGCAAACGTGACCAATGATGTCAATATTGCCGGCGTATGCTAATAGTTGCACTGATTTATGGAAGATTGTGCCTCTGGTGTTGGCTAGAAAGTATAACACAGTCCTCTCAAGAATGAGATTAACAAAGTAGCACGACAGTGCATCGCATTGCCTGAATCCTTTTTGGTGTCTAATATTTTAGTTAAGTCGTTTTCGACCTTGGTAGAGAGCAGCGATAATTCTCTATTGTCATCCTGAACAGACGAGTTTGGGTGGTAAACTTAAACTAGACATGGCTCTATATATTTCGGCTTTACAAATGCTTTTTTTTTATAATAAGCACGCCCTTATAGTGTTTGGACACAGCGCGGACATTAAGGAAATTGAGGAGAAGAAAAGAGGAGATACCGATATGCTTTGGTTTTAAATTTGTGTAAATTGTAATGGGGAGGGAAGACTGAGTTTGGTAAAGCATTCCACATGCGTGTTGTTCGGTTTAGGAATGAATCTCTATATTTCATAGTACGTCCTAAGGTAGGCTTGAGGGTGAATTGATTAGCATTCATGGCATGGGGAGTATCACGGTTGAATGTTTGAAGGAGCGGAATACAGCTGGCGTTTTTGTTAAAATGGCGGTAAAAAAGTGTTAGGCAGGAGATAATCGTACGATGTTCAAGCGGGACTATAGAGTTCGCTACGGTTGGATCTCCTATCAGTCTTATCTTATGCTTTTCAATCCTATCCAGTAGGTGCAGATGCAGCAATCTGATGCTGATGTGGGTGTTGAACTCAAGTCTTGGGCGTATATATATATATACTGAGGCCGGATCAGAAGGGGTGAAATATTTGTGGCGACCCCACAATAAATCTCTCCACTTAAGGAACCAGGCCTTGTGAACACAGCCCAGTTTCAATTAAACCTCCTACTGCGAACCTGACGACTGCTGAAACGATGGCTACCCCACTGCGAGCATGGCTTCGAACTGACACCTGGCCGTGGGTCTTTCTCTTTCGATACCGGGCGGTGACGGCGACTAGATGTTAAGCTTAAAAATAAGATAATTAATAAAGTAATTTATAAGATCCAGAGTCTTGCGTTGTTCACTCTTTACATATTTTTTACATCAATTTAGGAAACCTAGACATTTCGCTGCGTTTTTAGCGATTTCGAATACGTAGTCGTTCCAACGAAGGTCGTTACTAACACACATACCAAGGATTGAAAGTTTTTCGGTTTCGTCGATGCAAGTCCCATTCATGGATAATGGCTGTAAATTTTGGTTTCTCTTAGATGACAGAAGACAGCATTGTGTTTTGGAAGCATTAAATTCCACTCTATTGGATTTACTCCATTAATTATGCTGTCATGATCGGAATTTAATGAGCTTAACATATTTTGCCGTTTGTGTTCCACGTCCGAAGATGAGGGCGTGGATTAGAGAATGAATATGAAAAGCTTAGAGTGCTGTCATCAGCAAATGAATGGATTGGATTAGAAGTTGCAGACAAGTGGTCATCAATAAAAATGAGAAAGAGTGTCGGAGACAGAACAGAGCCCTGGGGAACACCAGCATTTATTTCGTGAGAAGCAGACTTGAAGCCTTCCAAAACAACTTGAATTGAACGTTTCGAGAGAAAGTTTCTAATCCATAGAAGAAAAGTTTCATCGATTCCAAGAGCACGCATTTTAGACAAAAGGCTTGATGCCAAACCCTGTCAAATGCCTTTGAAATATTAAGTGCAACGATATTGTTTTCGCCACCGAGGTGAATAGATTGGTTCCACTTTTCGGTGAGATATGTCATCAAATCACCAGTGGACCTGTTAGAACGAAAACAGTATTGTCGGTCATTTAGGAGTTTTCGTGATTCAAGATATTTCATAAGCTGACGGTTTATCAGCGTTTCCATGACCTTAGAAAGAAGGGACGTAAGTGCAATTGTTTTCCATCTACTCGGGAAGAGTCCTGATGAATAGGACAGATAGAAAAGCTTACGCAGTGGTTTTACCAGCGTGGAAGAACACCTCTTCAGAATTATGGGGGAGATACCATCTGGACCAGACGATCTAATAATACTCTTCTTATGAAGCGTTTATATCGATAAATAACTGGCTGGTATCGATTTGGACTTTTTTTTCCTGGATCTTCCGAGTGTGAAGATCTGATCAATTATGAACCAACCAGTGTAAAATATGTGGAACTACTTAAATACAAGCGTTTTCATTAAAAATTGTTTTTCAATAAATTAAAAACAAAATTAATAACAATTTCCGATGCAAAATCATCGGTTATGATCATATAAACATTTCATCGATATATCATTTCAAACCACGCCCACTTTTTGGAGGCGTTTTCCTACAAAAACCATTTGCATGCTCTATTTTTGTTTTTTGTCGACAATGTCATTTTCAATTTTCGTTGCCACAAAGACCACATATTGCGTATATTATTTTAAGGATGGGATGGGATAGGGTATTAAACGTTTTTGACAGCAAGCTATTTGTGAACATCCATAGAAAAGAACATGGAGCTCTCTAAGAAAAGATTTCAGAAAATTGTGATTCTGCGGATAAGGTAATAATAAAAAATGTCTTTGAAAAACTGTATGAACAACATAGGGGTTGATTTTTATTTGTAGATACTTCGTCTCATTTTATAGAAGAAAAATTAAAATAATTGAAGCTTAAATATATAGTTTCACTTCATTCATAGCACAAAAATCAAAATAATTTCCCAGATGGAAATTCTCGTATATTCGAATTCGTGTTCTCTCGCACGGTAGTCAAACACGCTATCCATAGGCCGTACTCTGGAACATGACAAACCAGTAAGTATAAAGAAGTACTTGAATCGTGTTGACTTATTCTCCGCAGGTTCCCGATCTTTTCACCTTTTCCCTATTTTTTAACCTAACCTTTTTTAAGCCATCATTTCTTAGCTCTATACATGATAAACCACGTGCAAAGTTCTATCGAAACATCTTAACGCATGGTACATGTACACACATCCCCGGAAGCTTAAAGACAACCTTAAATATGTTATACCATTATAAAATCGGATATGCTCAGTTATGCTTGTGAATTTTCCTGCATAATATCTTAAACAGGCTTCTACCCAAACAATTGACTGCAAAAAATGCTCAATCTCCGCTCACTAGTACTTGTGGAAATTAAATTGTATTGCCTTATAAAGGAACAATTGTTAGTAAGGTACGTAAGTCTGGTGAAAAATGTGTGTTTGTTTAGTATTCAACCTTTTTCTATCGCATAAAATAGGTTGAAGACTTTCGACTATTGCTTACCCCAAACCTTAGTTCCCAAGCCTACAAAGTTTCACTTGGAAAAGACGATCGTACAAATATTGCAATTATTCTGTTCTGCAAGAACTCCAGTGTAAGGATATTCTCTTTTCACTGTGAGCACCCCTCAAAATTCAACTAAAACTAACGCTCCAACTTACTTAAAGACTCGCAAATATCGATTAAACCAAAGTTAAGCATTCAGAAAGCATTCTTCGCCGTTATACAACAGAATACCTACATCATCAAATCTGAACACGTCATCCTACCCGAATCAGACCAGATAGAAATTTTCATCTTTAACTTGCAGCCTCCTTCTTCCAATCTGCCCTTTTCAAAGAATCGCAATTTGTATTGACACCCACAAACGTAAGAGGCATTCCCGATATCTAGCATCTCATTTTAAAAATGTCGTCATATGAAAAACACTCGGCAAAGGCAACGCTCCAAAACATCTTCAATATGACATATCTACATATCGAGAACTCAATCAAACCTACCTATTTGGATTCAAGCTTCAATTACAGACTCCAGACGTTTGCCCCCACCAATGTTATTTCACCAACCAATGTACGTGTTGCCTGAGTTACAAGTCCATCCGTTTAATCTAACAGCCACAACACAGCCGTCCGAAAATGAGTTGCACTTCAAACAAACAAAATAAACCAACAACACGCGATCACCGAAATCAAGCAGCGTCGTGATGTTTTTTAGTTTCATAAAACTAAACACCCTGCCAAAAGAAGCGCCACTTCAAAAAACATTGTAAAACATTCATGCAACGTCGTAATACTACGTGCGAATGATTGTAATTTTACGACGACGCACAGTGGCGAATCGATGGCCAAAACCCGTTAGAAAAATATTGTCCAAACGGAGTTTTTTTTGTTTGTGGGTAGTTAATACAATGCTAGGTAATCATATACGCCTATGTTTTAGTTCTAAACAACTAATTGGCGCAACGACATCAGTCCAAAGTTTGACCACTCATCGAAAAAAAATTATTTCTTGCCTAGTCGGTGAAGATAATTCTAATTGCAAGGTAAAAGTGTGTTGCGATTTGGGACTCAATATATTTAATGTATACATAAAGTCGAACCTAGATGTTAACAGTTATTTGTTTTCATGCTAAATTAAATTTCACCGTTATTTTTGTACAGTTGCAAAAGGTTTGCGAAAAATATGTTTCGTTTGCACTAAGTGTTAATTTCAATAAGTGCAAAAGTATCAAATCCATCGGAATACAGCCTGAATATTGACTTATTTGAAAACATTATTTTCTGTTCTGTTTTTTTCTAAAGATTTCAGCTGCTAATATGTGCTAATTTCTAACATTTTCATTCAAAAAGAAACTATAGGTAATAAATTAATAAAAATAAAAATAATAATAATTTAAATAATGATTTAGGTTAGAACATGGAACACATAAATTTATCTCGGGAATCCTTACTCAACTATTATAGAGAGTGTTCATCTCAAAATGCAACGGAAAAATTCATCTTTTTAGTGAACAAGGTCCAAAATGTTGTCTTAAATCAAGACGGTTTATTACCTACTTCAAAGCAGTTATTATCTAAATTTATCAGTCAATACAAACAAAAAATGGAACAAAGTTAAACGAAACGACTCGTTTTTTAAGAAAAAAGAAAAGAATTGGTTAGAAAATAGTATTGCTTTTCCTATTAATATTCAAGCAAGTAGTGGCGGTAGACCAACAGTTCCATTTTCAAAATGTAGCAATCGGTCGAAGCGAAGAAAAACCGAACATTTGCGATCAAAATTCGAAGCTGAGGAACTAGTGTATGCTGCTCAAATGAAACTTAGGGCAGAGGGCAAGACATCTGCCGCAAATGAGATTACACAATCCTTTATTTCATATACGCCTGATGAAGCCTTAGCACTTGTTGTAGGAGCAAAGCTTACCAAATTTCAATATAATTTCATGAGGCAGTCAGCAAGTGAACACAACTGCAATATGTATCCTTGCTATGAAGCAGTCACAGAATCTAGGAAGAAATGCTACCCCGAAAATTTAATTGTAACGGAATCCTCAGCTTGGATTCCTCTTCAAAATTTACTAGATCATACTGCTCAAAGATTATTGAAGGCTCATGGTGATGCATTCACGTCTTTGTCAGAAAACGAGAGGACAAATATGTGTATGATAACCAAATGGGGCTGTGATGGTACTTCCGGCCAAGCAGAATACATGCAAATATTTGAGGATGAAACCATTTCAGATGCTAGTATTTATTTAATTTCGATTGTGCCTATACAACTTGAATGTGAAAATGTAGATGATGAAAATAAGCAAGTTTTATGGAAAAACTTAACAGCATCTTCACCAAAATATTGCAGACCCCTAAAAATATTTTTCGCAAAAGAGACAATCGAATTAATAAAAAAAGAAACCAATTACGTAATTGCTCAAACGGAAAATCTAAGATTTACAGAGTTAGAATATGAGAACAAGAACTTTTTAATTAAACATAGACTGATTTTTAGTATGATTGATGGTAAAACCGCACATGCTGTAACGAATACACCATCTTATCAAAGGTGCTATATTTGTAACTTAACTTCTAAGGACTTTAATAAAATTTCAGTATGTTTAAATCAAGAAATAAGCCAGGAGCAATACCTTGACTTAGGAACATCAACGCTACATGCGTGGATACGGTTTTTTGAATGTATACTTCATATTTCTTATAAGCTACCAATATGCAGATGGGATGCTCGAAAACGAGAAGAGAAAGTGAAAACCAATAACAAGAAAAAGGAGGTTCAACAAAATTTTCGAAGAAGACTTGGTTTAATAGTAGATAAGCCAAAACCCGGGTATGGCACCTCCAACACTGGGAATACAGCACGGACTTTTTTCCGAAACTTTGAGATATCTGCTGAAGTCACTGGAGTACACAAAAATTTAATATATCGTTGTTATATAATACTCCGTGCTCTCTCCAGCACTACTGCAACAATAGATACCAAAAAGTTCAAGTTATATTGTCTAAAGACTTCAGAAATCTTCGTTAAAAATTACCCTTGGTATAGAACACGCAATAGTGCCCATTGGTTTGTTATCAGAGGAAGCGCAGGAATCCCGAAACAAGGATATTAAAAATTATAGAGAGAGGTTTTCCAGAAAAATGTCACGTACAAAAACAATGGAAGATGTTGTCCACAATCTTCTTATATCTTCAGACCCCTACATTACAAGTCTACTCAATAAAAACCAAAAAAAAAACAAGTCTCATGTCGACTATCCCGAAGAATTGAAGAAGTTATTTTTAGTTGTCTAATGATTTATAGTTTGTTTTTTAATTTTCTCCATTTTATAAATAATCAAACATATTAAAACTTATTTGAAAAGGTTAATTAATTGTTTTTAATGACTTTACAATGATAAAACAGTTGTTACAAACTTATTTTTGGTTTTGGCCAACTTTTGTTCGCAGCCCCGCCACTGTGGACGTTTCATGAAGGACCCTAAAACTGTACCAATAAATAAAGCGGTATCCCACTGAATTGAATCTCAATTTAGTAATTTAAAAATTTATTGATAGAATTTTGTTCCTATTATTATCTCTCCGTTCTACATAATTTTCTTCTGTTTAGCGGATACGTAAATGTGTGAAAGTGACTGATTAAATGTCAAAATAGCATTTCAACAGTTTGCAACGTTTATCATGTCATTAAAACACCCAAGCCCTATGATAAAATTAAAATATTGATGGAAAATGTTTCCAATAATATTTTTAGCCGTTCATTAATTACGGCATATATTTATTACGTCGTAATTTGATCAAGTTTACAACATTTACGACGACTTTCCGACGTTGCATGAATAGCCCTTGCATACATACACTATGGTTGAACTGCAATACCGACACTTCGTTGGATTCACTTTCTGAACATCTCCCTTCACCAAATAAACTCGGCTGTCAATGTACTGTCACGTTGAATCGATGCCGCCGTGAGTGAAACTGCGATGCAGTCAAGTAAATTTTCAATTTCAAAATAAATTGCAATCCGCGTTTTAAAAAAAATGCAAAACAATTGAAAACTTCCGCGAAAGATTTACTCTCCAAGGGTTGAATAATTTTGAAAAGTGAAAAATCCAAAAAATATCCGTCAGACACGTAACAGACTGAAAACTAGCGCAAGATGGCCCCACAGCCATTGGATGGCATGCAAGGCCCAATGTCGGGTTTCCTACCGCCTAATCCAGAAGGGGGTGCCTGCAGATCGACAATTTCCCTAGCCGTTCTCATAGAATTCATCATTCAGAGGACATATCATGATCTCACAGTGTTGGCTGAGTTGTATGTTGTTTTGGTAGAACTTACGGGGATGCCTACTGACGAGGTGGTTTTTTTCTCTTTGTAGGCTTCCACGCAAAACAGACATGGAAAGGAAGATTGAGATTTACAATTTCTCCGCAAGGACTAGGCAGCTTTTCATTCGACTCATTGCGTTGGTTAAGTGGGCTAATTCTGTGTCCAAAGTGGATAAGTCTGCCGTGAGTAGTGTTCAAAGGATACTTATTGAATGCAAAATAGTTGTAATTTGGGGTGTTCTTTCAGCACATAATGAGTATTTTGGACAAGCAAAACATGCTGTTTGTAGAGACGGCCGATATGTTGGCACGCATGTCTCGGGAGACACTAATCAGGGCAAGGTTGCCCAACTTTCATATTCCAGCAGCTGTTGAGATTTTGACAACGGGGACTTATAATCGTCTTCCTGCATGCATTCGAGAAAGAATTGTTCCACCAGATCCGATTACTCCGAGTGAGAAGAAACAAACATTGCTGCGCCTGAATCAGGTCATCCAGCACCGGTTGGTTACTGGAAAGCTGCTGCCACAGATGAGGGATTTTAAGGTATACATAGGAGTTGTCTGAGGAATGATGGAAGGTATTGATATCCTTCTTTGGCTCTTGCAGATACGACATGGACGTGTGACTTTTGAGGTGAAGCATGAGTTTAATGTCTCGCTCACTGTAATGGGTGACGGACCGACTGTTCCTTGGCGTCTGCTTGACATAGATGTACTTGTTGAAGACAAGGAAACGGGAGGTAAGTCTTCCGATCGCTAAGGCTTAGAGAAAACTGAATTGTCTCTGTTTAGATGGTAAATCGCTTGTCCACTCGCTCCAAGTGAACTACATTCACCAGTTGATCCAAGCTCGCCTTGTCGAGAACCCAAATGCACTGAGTGAGGTCTACAACTGCCTCCACTATTTCTGTCAATCGCTACAATTGGAGGTGCTCTACACTCAGACGCTTCGGTTGAGCTACGAACGCCTAGACGACAACATTTGCGTGGAAGAATACGTACCCGGAGTGAAAGTCACCGTCTCCTACTGGCGGGAGTTGACGCGAATGGACCCCAAATCTGAGCTTGGATACCGCCTCACTGTACAGAGTGACCCCAATGAAATAGGGCGCCCTCTGGCAGTTGTACATGTCCCTTCATTGGGCGCCAAAGAATCGACTGAAGTTGCTGATCGCGCTGTGCGCACAGATCACCTCTCAATGGAGCGTCTGATTGTGCATACGGTTTACATACGTTCTGTTTCACGACTGGGTGATCTTAAACTGGAATTCCAATCTTTCCTAAAGGACGTGGATTGTAAGTGGATACACAATTAACCTTCAAGGAGTTTTCTAAATATTATGCCATCCTCTCTAGTTAATCTGCAAGGAACTCCAGCAATTCTGACCGTTCCTGTTCTTAATCCATGCCTTCGGGCTGAGCAGGTCCACATTACGATTGACACCCACACCGGTATGTTGAAGTGTCATGTGCCTAAGCACTTAGATTGTCCGATCATGAATGAGCTGCAAGTCACGCTGAATGGCGACCGCAGTAAGATGCAACAGTTGATCTCGGAACTAAGGTGAGTTTGATGATATGCCCGTCAATGTTTAAACACAACCGTCTGCAGGTTCTGGATCACCCATCGTCGCTGCGAGAAAACCTTGCAACATCTACCAGCCACAGCTACGGAGACTCTTCCCTTCCTAACAATCCCCGACAACCCGCTTCTGCTCAACGGTCGTCACAAGATCTTTGTCAAGCTAAACCGACATCCCAACGTGATACTCGTGAGTAGCCTTTATACAAGTTCGGCACAAGGAGCACCCTAATCCATTTGAATTTTAGGTCGTTCAATTAAAAGAAAAACCCTCCGCCCCTAGTGAAATGGAATACACCTTCCACTTGGGCTTTGTCAGTCATCTGGCGACGGAGAACGAAAATCCCGAAGAACAACCGCCACCGGATGTACCAAAAATGTACACAAAGCTACTGCGTCTAATTGAGTTCGATACGTTTGTGGCCACGCATGGCCCCGGAACGCATGTAGACGGTAAGGAGCAAGTGTTAACCACCTCAGTCAGATGTCATCCCCTATCTCCTTCCATATGCAAGCAAACCAAACATTGCAGACCACACGAACGAATACTAACTTCGCGTTTTTTTGCAGATATGCCTCCACACAAACGCAAATCCTCCTCGGAAACGGGTGGCACACAGTCCAAACAACAGAAGACCATATTCCCGGCATACTTCATTCCCGAACTGGCTCATGTCGTGGCAATGTGCGATGAGAAGATACCATTCCTCAATCTAGCACAGGAGTTTGCAAAGCACAACATACCACACAGCGGATTGCAAGTGGAGTCTAATGCAACCTCGTTAGTGCTCAAGTTGTTGACTCTTCCTATGCCAACCGTTGCTGTTGATCCAAATCAAAAGGTAACAATGCGTTCCTTGATTTGACTTCATTCACTTACGTTATGTTCTCTTCTAGTCGACGACAGCGTTGCCAACTATCGAAAAACACGTTTGGAATGATCTACTCAAGCGACTTCTTTCGGTTTCGATTCGATCGCAGATGAACAAGAACAACCAGAGTCGAGCGTGGGTAGTGGAGTTCGTCTTCTATAGCACACCATTGCAGAGCACCCATCAGAAGGAGCAGGGCAATCGACGGACGGTATACTTGACGTACGAACAGTCATACAATGACTTTGGACAGACTGTCGATGAACTGCTGAAGGACTGGTCGAAGATTGTTTACCTCTACACGTTGGTTTACAACTTCTCCGAGCATGTCAAGTCGGGTAAGCGATTTCTGAAGACGTCCCGTACGTGATCTAATCAAGCCATTTGCAGAGAAATACAATCTCCACACCATGGTGAGCGTAAAGTCGTACAGCTATGTGAATTTGCTCCTTGGCTATGGTCCAAATAAAGAGGTCACATGCAACGTGTATTGGTCAGCGAAGCTGAAAGGCTTCCGTATGGTCTTCGTCGGCGGTTTGTCCGCTATCAATGCACACTCAATGATGCGCGAACAGCTGCAATCACATCTCAATCGACATCAGGACCTGACGCACATCGTGCACATACTCCATGAGACCTATCAGCCGTTGAGTTCGGTGTCAAAGTTGCCAATCATCCCACAGCTGGGAATTCCTGTAAGTGGTTGTATTTGCAAGTGGTAACATTGGGGTTAGCAATTATTTTTATTTTAGCGCCCCCAAGTACCGGTGTTGTCCTTCTGCATTCTGCCGCAATCGCCGACGCTGCTGCGCTTGGCCTATCAAGCCATGTACTGCTTAGAGATTCGATTCCGCGCGGGAGGCTTAGTGTCCATCAGAGATGGAGCGTATAGCCGATTTGATCGCAACCACGTCATCGATGAGTTCACCCCAACACAGGGTCTTAAGGTACAGTAAATCCAGCAACTCAATCGACTTGTATCGAACCATTTTTGTCATCTCTTTAGGGATTTTTGTCCAAATATGTCGACGAAAACGCAGTTTATCGTCGCCGATCACAAAGCGAGGACGACAACCCACCGTCGCCTATTGCAATGGAGGATTCACACGGACCAGGTGCTGGTGGATCATCGCCGTTCCTAACCACTGGAATGCGTGGTCCCCAGAGTCCACGCGATGGTGGTCTACGTTTCGCACCGCCCATCACACCACCGACGAGCTCCAATCCCCACACACCGGCGAGTCCACATCCAATCGGTGGCCAGAACCACCCCAACTTCAGTATGACATCTCCCCCGGCACCACATATGCCGCATCCATCACCAAGTGGCCTGATGCCTTCGTCGCCTTTAAATCCACAACCATCCCCGATGGCCCATTCGCCTGGGCCCAGTATGTACATGCAGAATCACACCGATGGCAGTCCATTCACCGCCATGTCACCCGCCACTTCAAACTGGCCGGGATCTCCCAGCATGCCTCGACCATCGCCCAGGCCAGGCCAGAGCCCAGAACACAAATCGCAATCTACGGTGTCAAGCACACACCTCTCGAGGGTGCTGCCGAATAGATCATGGGCGGGAGCAGTTCCCACTCTTCTCACCCATGAAGCACTCGAAACACTATGTCGACCATGTCCACATCCAAACAAGGACATCGGAGGGCCAGATGTCTGTCCATTAGAGCGATTTTTGGGCTGTGTCTACATGCGAAGGCAGCTGCAACGCAACATCCAGCAAGAGGAATCGCTGACACCCATTCCTTCCAACGAACCCGGAGTGGTCATCTTCAAAGTGGAGGGTCTGCAGTGTCAAGTGGTGTTGAATCAAATCCACATGCAGTCGTTGCACTGCAAAGTCTCACAAGTGCCCGTTCCACCGTCGCCGGATGGTAAACCAACGTTCCAATGGAGCCAGGATGATCTGCAAGTAGTCGAGCAGTTCTTTGAAACCCGTATTGCGATTGCGCCATACCGCCCAAATGCCCTGCAAGGCTTCTGTCGGGCGCTGAACTGTCCCATTCAAGTGCTGAAGGATTTCATTCAAATCATGCGACTGGAAATGATGCCCGAACTGGCGCAAGGCGCCTTCAAATGGACCGTTCAATTGTGTTCCCGCGTGCCGCCGTCAGCTCCACCAATAGTACCCATCGGCAGTCCCGGCATTCTCATTTGTCGACTGAAGATATTATTCTTCGTAAGTTAAAGCTTCATGCCCTAGCCACGCTCCTTTCAACATTTCTCCCATTACAGCTCCAAATAACTCGCATCTCCTATCCGGGAATGGATCGCAACAACAGCCCATCGCTGGTGCTGCCCATGATCTATGACCAGAATTCAAATATCACACAGCTAGCAGAGCGACGAGAGCAAGGTGCAAATACCTCAACCAACACAGCGGGCTCCCTACTACGACGCTTTGCTGAGTATGCCCAACCCGGCGAGTGTTCACTCTTCCCCGCGGTAAGAGATTTGCTGACCAATTTAACTCTACCAAGCGATGTGCCACCACCAGGCGCTCAAACGATAGTCCCCTCACCGGTGCAGGTTGGCTCGAGTCCAGGTCCGATGATGCACTCCCCCATGCAGATGGTACAGGTGGGTCCACCACCTCAGGGCTATCCTATGGGACCTAATCAAGGCCCCAACTGATAATTATTGTAATTTCGATAACCAAAAGGCTGGTCAAGTGGTTTCTCTATACAAAATGAGCTATCGATGCAAGCTTCTAAAGTTGCTTCGTTTTTGTTTTGTTTTTTTCGGTCTTAGATGTAAATGATGTATTTTAACGATGTATGTGTAACTATTCATGTTGTATTAAATTTTTGAGTTTATTTAAACAAATTATTTACCGCTCGATATGTTTTTAACTATCAACCCTGACACATTGGGGAAGGGACCATGGAGCAGTAGGAAGTGCGCCCTGGCAAGGGCTTTAAACGATTCCCCGATTACAAAATTTGGTCGACTGTAAACCAGAACAGCTCCTAGCGTTTGTGCTTTAATTACAAAAACTCATGGGCAATTGCTGTCTTTGGGCTTGGTGTCTATCTTTCTATTATTCTCCAGAAAAAAAATCAAAATCAAAGGGACATCAAGGCAGTTTTCTTCCGCTGATCACATCATGACTAAGAGTAAGAGTAGTCTAATAGCGTCAAGATATAACGAAACAGCGGTGTCCCAATAGGTGTTATGCCCAATGTCCCTCGACCTTAACAAGGTCTTTCTAGAGAACGTTTTTTTTTTGTTATAATCAAGGAGTCATACAAGAGCAAGGTGTTTCGTTTTGCAGAGCCACCAACTTTTCGATGCCCATGACGAAGACTGAGATATGACTGTCATGGTTTATACCAACTAGGCACATGGTATCCAAAAAAAAATCCGCTGATACCTGTTTACTAACAAACATCTCTGGTGACCTAACCAAACGTGTAAATCGCCTCAACAGAATGCGGATAGTTGGGCTAAGGATTACCGATCTAACAGAAGCCTCGAGAAGGACTGATTTTATTGTTGACGAACATAAATCAAAAATAAACATTTTTCGTTGGTACACAGGACCAAGCTTTCTCACAAACATTGATGTGTGAGCGTGTACTTCTTGCACTATGGCGGGACCTCCTGTTTTATGCCGACTCCGAACGTTGAATTTGAGTTAAGCTTTTCTTGACAATTGATGTTATTCAGATCTTCACGATAGGAGGGCCAGTGAAAAGTCATTTAGGTGTTGCTATGAATGCGAAAAGCTCTTGAGTGCGAGAAAACTGTTCGCATGTATTCTTATGCACGCTCGCACAGTGTAGCGATTTTTTATGCGACAAATGCGAGCTTCTCGCAAACCTCTCGCATGCTTCTCGGCCTCGCACACAAACTCTTCCGACCACTTTTTCAAGCGATTTGTGCTAGAAGTGTTTGTTTTGACGTTTTAAGAAATAAAATCAAACAGATAATTTCAGTGCTTGCGTTGTGTGGTGCAATTTTTAAATAACTTTTCGCATCTCGAATCGCTTGTCGCATCGCTTCTCTTATCGCATCGCTTTCTCACACTACTGTACACGCACCCGCAGGTGAAGACGTGAGCTGCGATTGAACTCTATAGGCAAAGAAGAAGGTAAGAACACCGGCTTTTCAACAAAGAAGAAAAATGAGAAAGATTATGCTACGACCGAAGATATGGAGAGGTGCCACTCCAGGAATGATGTTCGTAAGTTTAACCAAAGTGTAAAACGTCAAGGCCAAAGATACAAAACTCGAACGGCGTGGAGCAATAACCGCTGCGGAATTAATCCCTTGGGGCTAAACTCCCAAAAAAAGAAGATATAGCCGCAGTTTGGTTTTTTTCCTTTTCGAAATGAAAATAAGCCCCGCCACCAAAAAGCATTAACACCGTGGCTGGTTTTGCCATTTGAAATTGGCATTCTGTTGAAGTTTTTATGTATGCAATGATTGAATGTGAGTGGTGGCATGCTGCCCCCCTGCAACCATCCTGCTTGGGCTCACTGTTGGATTTGGGTTGCGTGCGAGTTTGGATACGTGCAAAGGAAATACGCCCCAATAGCAAAAGGCATTAACAGCTGAGGGACTTTTTTTTATTTCGAGAAAACTACTAAGCCCCACTGGAGCTATTTCCTTTTATTTTGGGGAATTTAGCCCAATGGTGCCTAATTCCGTGGGGGTTAGTGCGGGTTAGTTGACTCTGTCGATGCTGAGGAACCACATCTGCAGACTGTTAAACGGCGATAACGAACAACATTCCACTGTTGGGCAAAACGAGCCCTTCAATATTAGCAACGACAGCGAAAACTACCTACCGCCCGACCTGAGTAAAGTGACGATAGCAAAATCTTAAGGGCCGCCCTGAAGGCGTATCTGTAGCTGGTATCTTGTTATCGCTTTTAAAAGAGAGATACATTTCTTGTTCGAAGTTGCCCTCAAAAAAAAAGGGAAGAAGAAAGTTACTCTATGCTGACCACGGATGATCTTTAAGGACTCTGAAATGAAAAGGAAAGATTCTAGAAAAAGCTGAAAAGAAATTAACAAAACCTATACTACTGAAAAACAATTAGAAAAACTTGTTTTCGATGTCCATCAGCGGTTCAGATGCGCCTTGATCCCAAAACATGGCGGTTGGTTTTGGCGAAGGCTGGCCTTCCCACCACTCAAGTCCCGAGAGACTTCCTATGGCTATCCCTCTGGCCACTTCTATGAAAGATATCCCCTCGCAGCCACAAAGTCCTGGAAATAAGAAAAAGTAAGTCAATATTAAGTCCTGTCGTCGTTAGTGATTTGTCATCGTCAATTCAGCAATGGACGGCCCGAATAACCGACCACCGAAAGTATGCCTTAAGAACGAAACTAGCAGTAAAAAAGAAGACTCTGAACCTTGTCCTCAACAGTGACTACAAGATCCTATCTGCCGTTTGGCCCTTATCAGTGTGGTTTTAGGCCAGTAACGTACACAACTGATCAATTCTTCACTTTTCGGCAGATCATGGATAAAATCCAAGTCCAAATCGATACCCACTACTTTTGGTGTACCGCCCAAAATCGTCCGCCTGTGCAGGATGACAATGGAGGGTCAGTCTATCCGTGTCGGAAACGATCTCACCGAAACATTCGATACCAAAAAAAAGAAAGAAAAGAAATTAGGCAAGGCGATGAGCTGTCAAGTAGTATCTTCAATTGGATTTTGAGAGGATTGTGCAAAACTCCCCAGCCAAGACCAGAGGCACAATCTTCCAAAAATCGGTTTAACTACTAGGTAGTATGAGACTTTGTCTACCTCGGCTCCGCTATTAGCTCTGACAACAACATCTCTTCAGAAATTAAACGAAGAATTACTCTTGCCAACCGCTGTTTCTTTGGGCTAAGAGGGCAATTCTGAAGTAAGGCATTCACTCGAACTACTAAGGAGATCCTATATAAGACCCTGATTATCCCAGTTCTACTCTACGGCGCTGAAGCATGGACCGTATCAAAAACGGATGAAGAAATCCTTGGTCGAATCGAGAGGAAAATTGTAGAATGAATGGACTCCAGTACTTCGGCTCGCAGAGTCCACGATTCGCAGCCAGACGTCGGACGCAGTTGAGGAAGACCTCGCCTTAAGTGGCGCGCTGAAAAAGAAAACGACCGCAAACAACTGGTAGTGCGCAACTGGAGGCAGTATGCTGAGGATCGGGCTAATTGTAGAGGCATGTTGGTCGAGGCATATTGGTCGAGTCTCAGATTCATTCCGGACTGTAGCGCCACTTAAGTAAAAAGACACAAAAATGTAACTTCCCTCAGGAAGGGCTGAAGATTTATCAGCTTAAGATTCCTCAAAGTTATATAATGGGCTAGGAATACAATATTATGTGACATACTGAATAAATGAGTTGCTCAGCTCTAAAATGTAGAAAACAAGACCACTATATAATATAAAGGGTGTAAAGTTGTCCTTGTCTCATTACAAAGTCCATGTTTTTAAAATAAGAAATTTCTATTTATTTATATAGGAAAATATAATATTTCTCCGTTGCAATACTAAAGCTATAAAACTGTTTTTTTAAATCATTATAAAAAAATATTTAAAATTTAAATTTTTAATTTAGACACAGCATTCTGTAGTACTTGGAACTCTGAGCTAATTATACTCATCAGATTCTGAACTTGTGGCCTGGAATCCAAAACCTCAACACTCTGAGTGTATGGATTGTACCGTACACCGAATGGGCGGGGAATAGAATTGGCAAATTTACTGCAAATAAACACGAAGTTAAAATTAAAATTAAATATTAAAAATTAATAAAAAGTTTTTCCTTACATCGTCTTCTCCTTGGCATTCTCAAAGCTGTCGGCAACATAATACAGCCCTTGGAATTTAGTGATTGGATATTTTGTCACGCCAGTAACTGCCGGATCAAAGTCCTTAATCTGTGGTTCATCAGTTAAACAATATTGCAATTCTGCATACGATGACAGGAGTCCAGCACCATAGGCCTTGATTTCATTTTCTTGCCTGCATAGGCCAAATTCGACGGTGAACCAGAAGATCTATATCAAATGTTCAGTTACAACTTGAAAGGTCAGCAATCAGTTTACTTCCTTACCGTTGCTAATTTTTCAACGTAGTCATCGGGAGCACCCAATGACGCTAAACCAATCTCCTGACTGAACTGAGCAAATGCTGGATCTGCAAAGAGTGGTGCATGTCCTAGAAGTTCATGGCAAACATCTGGTTCTGGGGTGAACATTGGTAAACTTGGATGACGAATATATTGAGTTGAGTGGAACACGCGGAATGCTAATCCGGCAAGGAAGTCTCGTGATGACAATAGACCAGCCACTGGTCGCAAAGTAAAACCGGTACAATCTGTAAAACAAAAACTGTAAATAGTGCTATCATAGAGGGAGCTTCTAAGGGCTCATCTTACCTCTTAAAAAGTTCGACACATCCTCCAGTTGAGGGATGTTATCATCCCTATAAGCACAGTTGTCTACAAGCAATGGAAACACATGGTTGTACTCTCTGCAAGCATGGGTTTTGTACAGCTTGGTAAGGTTCCTAAATATTACACCCCAAGTGCCAATTTCTTCCTTGGTATAGTCGACATGTGGCAAAGGCTCTCCATGTTTATAATTGAAGGCAATATCGGCAAAGTACTTCCTAAAAAAATTGAGTCCTTGTGTAATGATTGTTATTTTATGTAAGTGACGACTCGAACCAACCTCCTCTGTCTATAGACAGGATCTTTGAATCCAGGATGGTCAGCATCCAATTCCGATCCATATGACAAGATTTGATTGGCAAAACGATCTAAATCACGAATTCTTCTTGGGAACCATGGCACAGCTGAAGTGTTGTCCTTGTAATCTCTTGAGATGATATTGAAGTAGCTGCATGTGTCACGCAAGTCTTCAATAGCTTTTCCGAGGGCTCCCGTTGATCCATCGCACTCGACAAAGAATTCATAGCCGGGTACACGGGTTGATGACCTCGATTCAATGTGCACCAAATTTACGTTGTGCCTCTTGAAGATCTTCAAGATCTGTGCCAATGCACCACTGGCTTCGGTTTTAGGAGAGAAAAGCAGGCATGTATTACGAGCTTCTTGACCATCGATACCTTCAGCGATGTATGAGGAGCCTTCCACTCGAGTGGGCTATAAGCGAAAATAAGAAAATTACTTTAGTTAGAAAATTGCTTTTAAGTACTTTAAGTAGGTGCTTGTAGTTGTAAGAGTAGACCTGTCTTATCACGGAATGATTGTGAGTAAGGGCTATTTAGGTTGATTTTGTTTTAAGAACTTTCGAGTTTGAGAAGACCAATCCAATCACCTTATATGAATAAAAAAAATAATCCTCATCGTTTTTAATCTGGATTTCAGTTCCATCGTCTCATTTACAGTATTTTCCACTTATAACTCAAGTAAGTTAGTAAGAAATTTAAGAAATCAAGGAGCAAACCTTTCAGACGTCATTTTTAAATTTCCTTTGTTAAATAAAACAGTCGAATGCGCAACAATTTAAATAAAACAAAATGTTTTGATCGGAACATTTTTAAAGGGAATAAATGGACCAGTCAGTGCTAATGTAATCTAACCACGATTGACTTTTTTCTCTAGGGGTAATATGTCAAAACATTGGTCTATGGTAAAAAGCCTTAAGTCTTAAGTCTACAAGACAAGCTCCGTGTTGATTGGAGTTAATTTAGTCAATTGGAAAAATGCTTCACCGTATTTTTGGTCCTGTTTGCGAAGAAAGCGAATTGAAGAAAGATAAAAGTCCAGTCAATAGATTCTCCAAATACCAGGCATTACGTTATGAGAAGGAACTCCGGGCATGCGGCTTAAGGTCAGATAACTTAAGCTGATCGAAGCAAAGCACAAGCAACGGATCAAAGAGGATAAAGGCCTTTCATCTAACAAAAACCCCTTAACTGGTAGAAAGCCGGGTTAAACAGATCAAAGAGGATGGAGGCCTTTCAACTAACAAAAACTCTAAACTGGTAGAAAGCCGGGTTAAACAAAAAAGTAAATAAAAACATTTTTTTAAGTTTCAAATATAGTGTGATGACAAGGCCAATTTGGATTCTCTTCCGGGAATAAAAGGAAATTTCTGTGACGTTTTGTCTTACAAAAATGTAAAACGTCAAATGTTGAGCAAAGTAATCCATTTACTAATTTCATGTCATTTGTTTATTAATACTTTTCACACCAAATTGAAAACTGTATTTTACTTAAATACCCCAAACATTCCATATTTTGAATGTAGATTACGAAAAAACCGCTTTCCAAACTACATTTTGTTGCATTTTATATGCGCGAAAATACAATTTGATAAATTTGCAAGTCCGATATATTAATTTCAGTTGTTTCAGAATCATTCGAAAACGTCCGGAATTGAGAGAACATTTCGTAAATCTTTTCACTGGTAGGAATCCTTTTCATAATCTACACCAGAAGTACTAACACAAACAAACTTCCTATACTGTGTATAGCAGATTGATCCGATGTTTGACAGTTCATCAATACACTTTCAAAAAAGTTCAGAAGTAATTTTACACTTCCAACTCCTAGCTATTAAGTATACCAAATTAATGTTAAAAAATAGAATCATCTACAAAACTGTCAAAACCGGCATTTGTTTATCCATAAGAACATAATAGTTCCAGTTTTTTTTTCATATTTGCGACCATTGTTTTTAATTATCTTGTTGATTTTAACAAGATAAATCGGCAGAGTGCTCGTAATTTTTAAGGGTAGGTTAGCCTGCACAAACAGTGTTCATGAGGTTCCAGCTTTATCTATCATTCGAAAGCCTTATAGGACTTTTTTTTTAACTTTTAACAATTTTTTTAACAAATCCAAAAATAATTTTATTTGTAATCAAAGTTTTTTTTTTAGAATGATAACGATTTTTCTGCAGGGATGTTTGTGATTCCACCCAAATGAAAAAGATTTTTCCCAAGTAAAATTGCAATTCCATCATGTTTTGTGTTCAGTAATAGCTATAGCTAGACCCTAGCTATTATTTTTTAAAACGTGGAAAGCGTCCGTTTTGAAAGTGTGTCAAGTAGTTTTCAAAAAAAACTTTATCTCGAAAACTCAGTTTTTGGATTGGTGGCGCTTAGGTGGCGCTACAGTCCGGAATAAGACTGGGCCTCAACCAACATGGCTCTCCAATTAGCCCGGTCCTTAGCTAACTGCTTCCAGTTGCGCACTCCAAGTTGGTTGAGGTCGGTTTCTACTTGTGCGCGCCACTTAAGGCGAGGACTTCCTCTACTGCGTCCGACGTCTGGCTGGGAATCGAAGACTCTGCGAGCCGGAGTATTGGTGTCCATTCGTTCTACATGTCCTAGCCATCTTAAGCGTCCAATCCGGAGTTTTTTGACCAGGGGCATGTCGCTGTACAGCTCGTATAGGTCTTGGTTGAATCTTCGTCTCCATAGCCCGTCAACGCAAACGGGACCGAAGATTTTTCGAAGAATTTTCCTCTCAAATCGACCAAGGATATCTTCATCCGCTTTTGAGACGGTCCATGCTTCAGCGCCGTAGAGCAGGACTGGGATCATCAGGGTCTCATATAAGATATCCTTAGTAGTTCGATTGAGGGCTTTACTACTGAATTGCCTTCTTAGACCGAAGAAACTGCGGTTGGCAAGAGTAATTCTTCGTTTAATTTCTGACGGGATGATGTTGTCAGAGTTAATAGCAGAACCGAGATAGATAAAGTCCCGTACTACCTCAAAGTTATATCTGCCAATGGTGACGTTCTGTCCAATTCGTCGATGTTGTGTGTCCTTTCGTGTTGACCGCATATACTTCGTCTTGCCCTCATTTACTGCTAAGCCCATTTTTGCCGCTTCCTTCTCTATACTAGCAAACACGGCTAGGACATCACGTTGGGTCCTACCAATGATGTCAATATCGTCGGCGTATGCTAGTAGTTGTACAGATTTTTGGAAAATTGTGCCTCTGGTGTTGGCTCGTGAGTTTTGCACAATCCTCTCAAGAATCAGAAATCCTTTTTTGGTATCGAATGTGTCCATCGTCATCCTACACAAACGGACGAGTTTGGGCGGTATACCAAAACTAGACATGGCTCTGTATAGGTCGTCTCTATAAATCTTTGAAATCGATGAATAGGTGGTGGGTATCGATTTCGCTGTAGTTGCCAATATTGAATAGTTCGTTCTGCCTGACAGCGGAATCGTCATCGCCGTTTAACAGTCTGCAGAAGTGGTTCTTCCATATCCTCAGCATAGACTGTGTCTCAACTACGATATTTCCTTGTTCATCTCGACAGGATTCTGTTCGAGCCTTGTATCATTGGCTTTGACGTTTCACACTTTGGTAAAACTTGCGAACATCTTTCCTGGATTGGCACCTCTCTATATCCTCGATCGCGCGCTTTTCTTCCTCTTTTTTCTTCTTTCTAAAAAGCTGGTGTTCTTCCCTTCTTCTCTGCCTATAGAGCTCAACGGAAGCTCTCGTCATCGATATTGTTACACTTATTTAAACATTTTAAGCTAAGTCAGAGGAGTAAAATATTTGAGGGATTTTGAGTTGTACAGGGTGTCCGCCGGGAAGGTATACTACTTTGTTTGTTTATAATTTTTGATTAAATGAAAGAGAATGAATCTTATATTCATATATGTTTAATTTAATGTTGGCAATAATGTACGGAATACAATATCAAGAAAATGTCCGCCTCTGTTAGTCTTAAAAATGCGAGCCATTTTAAGCACATTTTTCAATACATTGTCACACATTTCACGCGGTATTTCATTAATTTCATCACAAAAATTTTGTTTGAGTTGGTCAAGCGTTTCTGGTTTGTTTGCATAAACCTTGCTTTTCAGATATTACCACAAAAAGAAGTCCGGAGTCTGGAGAAGTCCGTGGAGGCCAAACAACATCACCATTTCACCATTTCATTGTCATCCTAGCTGTATGCGATGTGGCACCGTCTCTTTGATACCACATGTTAATCAAGCCCAAGTCATGCAGTTGTGGCGTTAAGAAGTTTTCAATCATATCACGATATCGCTCCCATTCACAGTTACCGTTACGCCGTTTTCATTTTTAAAGAAGTAAGGTCCAATGATTCCTCCTGACCAAATTGTACAGCAGACTGTAACTTTTAATGGATGCAAAGGTGACT
Organism: Rhingia rostrata; assembly: GCA_949824845.1. NCBI lineage: Eukaryota > Metazoa > Arthropoda > Insecta > Diptera > Syrphidae > Rhingia > Rhingia rostrata. Next base: position 22,171,022 of record OX463757.1, read on the forward strand.
TATGAAAAGTTTGAGTCTTTTCGATTGCCCAGAACCGACTATTCTGTTTATTCACATATCCATTCAAATGAAAAAATCGGGGTGTCATGGGCTAGCTGTAACATCCTTTTGGCATATGTACGGCGGCGTAAATCGTCTTGTGGAAGAAGCTCTTGTGTCAACTGAATCTTAAATGGAAACAAATGCAAATCCTTGTGCAAAATTGTGGCCTAAGCTGTTCTTTGAAGACCAAGATCCTGAGCACGGCGTCGAATTGAGGTTGACGGATTGTTTTGAACACTTCTTTGAGCAGCAGTAATATTTTCAGCCGATCTTGCAGTACGTTGTGGGCCATGCTTCATTCACTACACGACAAATAGTGAGTTTTGTTGGCACGTTTTTTCTCCGAAAAATTTCACGTAACTTTCTCATCGTAACAGTAATCGATGATTGATTTGATAAAATGTTTTAACAATTAAAACACGTTGGTTTATCGAATATTTTTCCATAATAAATTTGCCACGTGTCTACTACACGACTGCCAAATATGAACTGTCAAAACTAATGTTTACCAAAATGGCGGCAAAACAAAGTAGTATACCTTCCCGGCGGACACCCTGTATTTTAAGAGTAAAAATACACCCAAGATTCTTGGTTTAAGGTTTAAGGTTAACAAAAATTGGTTCGATATCTCAAAAAGTTGGTTTCATATTTAAAAAAGTGTGTGTAACAGGTTATCCATTTGGGACTAGAAAACGTGTTATAAATATGCTAGCATCTAGAAAACCTAACTAACATTCTAAACAAATTATTCAGTAGGTTAACTATCAAAATATAAGGCAAGGTGATCCTTGTGGCTTTCCAGGGTTCTTGAAGAAGATTTATGCTGACACTCCATCAACCACTACTTTAAGTTTTCTGTATGGCAGTCAATGTAAAGAAAGGTTGCGTAATGCCTTTTTTTATCTCTATATCTCTATTAAATACATTGTGCTGCATAACCCAACAACAATTTCATTTTCATATATGCAAATTTTCAACTTGCTTTTTGAAAGTTTATACAAACTACCATTGGCGCCATACTAAGTATAACGAAAACGACTAACGGTAATTATTGTTTAAATATTCGCCTTTAGATATCAAATAACAAAATTATTGCCTTCAATTGTATATTTAAAAATAAAAATTTTCATTTTGAATTTTTATCATAAATTTTAAATATAAAAAAATTCGAACGAAATATTTTAACCAAACATGGCATTATGATGATGGAGATGCTGCAAAATTGGGTTCGGAAATTGTGTTGGTCTGTAATCGCAGTTCCAGGATAAACTTCTGGGCTTCGGAACGGCTGATTTTATTGTTGACGACCCTGCTTAACGATAAAACGGAAAACAAAGTTCGTATCTGCAGCTGGAATGTGAGAATATTAAATAGGAGAGGTGCAGCCAAACAACTAGCGAAAGCCTTAATCTGATCCTAAGTAGAAATTACTGCCATTCGTGAAATACGATGGGATGGACAGGCAAAAAGATGATGACAAACGGACATCTACAACAGACCGTGTTATAATTAACTTTTCTGATGTGAATTTGTTAGGGGGCTCAGTGGCACGATGGTTAGTGCGTTGAACTACCGCGCAGAAGGTCTGGGTTCGATTCCCATAGCAACACCTAAAATGATTTTTCACTGGCCCTCCTCTCGTGATGATCTGACATGTCAGCAACACCTAAAATGATTTTTCACTGGCCCTCCTCTCGTGATGATCTGACATGTCATCCTAGTAGTATCAATTGCCAAGAAAAGCTTACCTTTAATTCGCCGTTCGGAGTCAGCGTAAAACAAAAGGTCCCGCCATCGTGCAAGAAGTACACACGCACACATGAATGGTTGTAAGAAAGCTCGGCCTTGGGTACTAACGAGCCTGTGCGCCAAAAATTTGTATTTTTTTTGTGGATTTGTTAAAGGTGGCAGACTTAGGCATGACTTATATCTGGACACACTCCAACGGAGGAAAAAGATGATATAGTGAAAGAATGCTTATATGAAGTCCTTGACAATAGTAATGAGCAACAACCGAAGTAACTACAATGATAACATCCTGCTGAGAGATCTTTATCCAAAGATAGGAAAAGAAGACATGGGCTAATGCTAATTGGCTTTGCTGCGGAGCGAAATGCCACTATAGCCAGAACACGGTTTTCTCACCTCGATATCCATAAGGGGACATCGCGGTCTCCAGATCAACGAACGGTCAACCAAATTGATCACATTGAGGAGTGGCAAGCACCCAGTATTTAGTATGTCGGAAAATTCCGAGGAACTTGAACCACTACCTTGTTGCAGCCGACATAAGAATGTGGATATACACAACATCGCAACAAATCGGAAATACTGTGCAAAAATAAAATGTCGGAAGTCTGCAATCAAAAGAGACGCCAAGACCTTCGCAGAATGCGTTTTCGTTAATCACAACATTAACAGCATCGCTGTAAAAAAGGAGACATTTTAAGCCCTCTCCTCAAAATCGCCTTCAAGATCCTATCTGCCGTAGTATGTGAACACAATAAACCTTTTACCAACAACCTGTTTGGTCCTTATCAGTGTGGTTTTAGGCCTGGAAAGTCCAAAACGTTCCTAATTTTCACATTTTGGCAGATCCTGGAAGAAGTCCAAGATGTTCAAATCGATACCCACCACGTATTCATCGATTTCAAAGCCATATTAGACAGCCTTTATAGAGACTAACTTTCAGAGCTATGTCTACTTTTGGTACACCGCCCAAACTCGTCAATTTGTGCAGGTGGATGATAGAGGGTCCATCAGGATCGAAAACGATCTCACTGAAACATTCCAAAATACAAAAAGGATATAGGCAGGGAAACGCACTGTCATGGGACTTCTTTGATCTAATTCTTGAAAGGATTGTGCAAGACTCCCGAGACAACACCAGAAGCTGAATCTTCCATAAATCGGTGCGACAACTACAATTCGTCGTCAACATTTGACATACATGTTCTGACTCAACGCGATGTCATAGCCACGTTTGCTGGTATAGGAAAAGAAGCGGCAAAGATGGCTTTAGCAGTTAAAAAGTCTAAGAACTCGTATGTGAACTCGAAGTGACACACAACATTGATGAATTGGATAGAACGTCACCATTGACAGATTTAATGTTGAGGTAGTATAGGCCTTTGTCTATCTCGGCTCCGCTATTGACTCTGACAACAATATCTCGTCAGAAATTAAACGAAGAATTACTCTTGCCAATGCAATTCAGTAGTAAAACCCTTACTCGAACTACTAAGGAGATCATACGGCGAGCGCTAAAGCATGGACCGTCTCAATAGCGGATGAAGAAATCTTTGGTCGATTCAAGAGGAAAATTCTTCGAAAAATCTTCGGTCCCCTTTGCGTTGACTGGCTATGGAGACGAAGATTTAACCAAAACAATACGAACTGTACAGTGACATGCTCTTGGTTAAAAACCTCCGCCATGGACGTTTAAGATGTAGAACGAATGGACAGCAATAACCCGGCTCGCAGAGTCTTCGATTCTCAGCCAGACGTCGGACGCAGTAGAGGAAGACCTCGCCATAAGTGGCGCGCACAAGTAGAAACCGACCTCAACCAACTTGGAGTGCGCAACTGGAGGCATTTAGATAAGGACCGGGCTAATTGTAGAGGCATGTTGGTTGAGTCCCAGGTTCATTCCGGACTGTAGCGCCACTTAAGTAAACAAATAACTGGTGTTTCTTCGGTCTAAGAAGGCAATTTAGTAGTTAAGCACTAGCTTGAACTACTATAGAGATCCTATACAAGCCCCGATTGTAACAGTCATGCTGTATGGCGCGGATGGAGAAATCCTTCGCCGTTTTGAAAGAAACATTCTTCCAAAAATCGTCGGTCCCGTTTGCGTTGACAGATTTTTGAAAATGAAGATTCAAACACGATCCATACGAGCTGTACCGTGACATACCGAAAGTCAAAAAAAAATCAGCATTGGACGTTTAAGTTGGCGATTGAACGCTAACACTCCGATTTCCATCCAGACGTCGGAAGCAGTAATGGAAGTGCGCAACTATAGGCTGTTAGCTAAGAACCGGGGTTGTTGGAGCGCCATGTTCGTTAAGGACCAGTTTCATTCATTCCTTCATTCATAGCACCACTTAAATAATATGTAGGCACGTACCTAAGCGTTCTGTCTGATTCTGATTCGCCATAGGTAAATCAAATTTGGAAGACAAAACGTTAGGAACTTTGTATGAAAAAAAAAGAATTTAAAAATTTTGAGTGGACAGGTTGGTAGCAGGCAAAGAGGCAACAGGAAAAATGAATTCCCAGTGGAAAAAATTAAATTTGTTAAATTTTGCAGTATAAGTTTCTGGTTGTTTTTGGTTGGATAAAAAGGAATATCCCGCAAAAAAATGGCGAATTCCAAAAATTAAATTTCAAAAATGTGCGGCTAAAGTGATGAATAAATTAAAAGATATAAATGAATTATATTACGTCTCCATCGTGTCGAATTGCGTCATTTCAGCGAAATTCGTGATTTTAGCCGAAATGCTATACATCCGCCTTACAACTTCACATTCCGGAAAGCTGAAAGTATTTCTCTAGGTTACTAGGTTACAATATCTAGTCAAAACCAAAAACAGAAAAATCTAAAAAGTACAATAAAATGTTGTTTTAACAAAAATGTTATTATATCGCTCATTCTGGCCTAAAAATACATTTTAATCCATTTCTTCACCACTAAGAACAATGACTGATCATATTTCATTAATTGTACGAAGGTTATCGGATTGAACTTGGTCGTGAAAACCCCGAAATTTAAGTCGCAAAAAACTTAAGAGATTAAAAGCACTTGGCATTTTTTTGATAGAAAAGTAAAAATTATAATCTTTCTATCTATCTTGATGCGAATGAGTTCTGGCGAAAAAAGGATTCCATAACTTTTGAAGACAACTAAACCTTTACTTCAATACTAAATTACGCACTCTTTGTCGATTAATTGTACTTTAAGTTTTCACAAGATCTTTGAATATATAAACAGCAGAATCACAATCACAATTATTCGAAAAGGATATTATCCTAGAAAACATCCTTTTCTTCAAAAAGAACACAAACACCACTAACCTTCTCAAACGATGCTTGCCTCTCGTACATCATCTTAGTTGAAGATTCTGTCTATTTCTCTTAAGATATACAAATTCGAAAACACTTTTAAAACAGAACACAAACTATTTCGAACAAAACAACAAGCGTTATTCTTACTGATCGCGCACAAGCCTTAACCACGCTCTTAACACTAGACCATAAATCAAAGACTAAAAGAATCAAACGAGACCACTGGTACTTAAATAGATTCTCCCAAAACTGAAATCGAAACTCGGGCTCTGACAATCGGTACCCTAAGGTTATCGGGGTAAGTTATCGCCAATCTTGTCCAACGGACAAGTGAGTGTTGGTGACTAACTACAACACGAGCAGCAACATCATTTCAACAATTTCCAGTTCTGAGGTAATAATATTCAAGCCGTCTCTATTTTGTTAAACGGCTTCCACTACATGTCAAGATGCAATCAAAACAACAAGACGTACAGAGAGACTGCGTTGTGTTTTTTTTTTTTTTTTTTTTGCATTGCCGGTCCTGATTATGCCTTTGTATTGTTGCTGATTATTTACACAGAACTTAATTGTAAATATTAAGCGAACTCAAGCCCTCTCAGCCTCACGTGATCCAGATTGAACTTTATTCTTTTTTAATCGGGGTGAAGTAGGTAATTTGATTTATAGCGTTGCAATCGCAATTGCAATTACAACAGCCTCTCAAGCCACAGTTAAGTAGTCATTCGAAGCCATTGATTTAGTACAAGTTGATAACAGGAACACTTTTATTGGCTGACTTTTAGAACGGGTTTAACGACTTGATGGTGTTGCTGATTTTTTCAGAGCTTCAAGCTGTGCAGAACAACAATCGACGAAAGGTATTAAGTTGGTTGTTTATTCGTGTTTATCAGGTGTTATGACACACAAAATGGCAATGTTTGCCAAATATGCTAAATTCGCAATTATAACTACTTTGATGGGCTATTCTGTTTATCCACTTTGTTTACACATTAAGTTGATGAAAACCTGAAATCAGCTTAATAATAGCTTGGGTACTTGTGTTAGATGAGAGTATTTGAAAACTTTTTTGAGTTGGGACAAAAGATATCAAATATATAAGGAAATAATGGTTTTTTTTTGGCAGTGGGCTATTTTTAGAGATCCTGTTGACGATATGATGACTTGCAATATTATAAAACGTCTTATCAAATAGAATGATGAAATAAAGATATAAAATTGAAACTCAGCTGCCACTCTTCTGAAATATTTATCTAAGCGTTAAATTTTGTAAAAAACAAAATGAAAATCGTATGAACCCATTTTTAATTATTAACGACGCCATGAATTGGGTGTGGTTTAGAATTAGAACACAGGATTGTCTGAATACTTCGTGCATTCATGCTTATGGAATATTCTTGAAGCTGTAAAGATATAGATTTTGATTAGATTTTCAGATTTTATTACTCAAATTTATTGTCATTGTTTATAACAGTTGAAAATATAACACATTTTATTTATTTCATTTATTTTTTCGATATTTTAAATAATTTTATTAATAGTCTATTAAATCATAGCTTGATACCTTTTGAGATAAAATGGAATAGAACACTTCGTGGCAAGAGTGAAGTGAGAAAAGAAAAAATAAATCTTTGATGGTGCGACGTTTTTCTATGGATATGCTATGGGATAGGCCCTAAAAATTGTTTTTTTTTTTTTTAAACACCCCAAAAGGAGAATTCCATTCGATAGCTCTGATTAACAAAATGACGCTTATATCTGATTGTAGGTAGTTTTGTTGTAAAAATGAATTTTTTACCTTAGCTAGACCTATTCAGCTTTATTAAAAGTGGTCGACCACCAAAATCGGTCGAAGCATTAGCTGGGAATTTGATTCGCAGGTCAAGATAGACGTCCGAAAAAATTAAAAAAAAAATTATAAAATTTAACCCGAAAAATATTTGTTTAAGAAACACTTTTATCAACATAGTTATGGATGTAGTTTTATTTTTTGTAAAATCGATATATATATATAAAAATTTAGCTCTAAAGCTGTAAACCCGTTTTGGTCACTTTTATGGAACAAATACGAAAGATTTATGATTTTGATGATTTGAGGTAGCACTGATTAACAGAATGACGCTTATTTCTCATTGTAGGTAGTTTTGTTGTAAAAATGTATTTTTTACGTTAACTAGACCTCTTCAGCTTTATAATAAGTGGTCGACCATCAAAATCGTCCCAAGCATCATCTTGGAATTCGATTCGCAAGTCAAGGTTGCGTGGGTCATAATGATCTAAGACGAAATGTTCACAGTATTACTTCCGAAATATTTTCATCAACATTTTTTCAAGTTTTCTGAATATTGTTCTGAAAATTTGTTTTTTTTAAAGAAAACGACGCATAAAACTTGGCGTGGCAAAAATTTCTAACTATGCTAGTCAGACCGTGCCAACCGCTTGGCCAAAAACAAAGTTTTACTACAAAGGCAGCGTGACAGTGGGCAGATTTTTAAAACTTTTTTTTACACTTATTCTGCCTCGTCCTATACAGAGTCTATATACCAAACTTCATCATTCAAGCTCAACATTTAATGTCCAAAAATTGGTGACATACAGATGGACGGGTTGACAGACAGAAATAGCTAGATCGACTCAACTTGCGATTCTGAATCGTTCCATATACTTTGAGGCCTATCTATCAAAACTATTTCTTTATGTTACAAACTATGGGATATAAATTGAGGTTCCTGTTATTACTTGCTTTATGAACCTTATATCAGATGTAAGGAGTATTTAAAAAAAGAGGCGCTGCAGCGCGTAATGATCCTGGACCACAACCAACATGCATCTCCAATTACCCCGGTCTTTAGCTGTCAGTTGCACACTGCTAATAGTTTCTTCTTATGCTCTTCGTTTAAATGTGACCATCCTCTATTGCGTCCGAAGTCTGCCTGGGAGTAGAAGACTCTGCAAGACAGAGTATTGGTGTCCATTCGCTCTATATGTCCTAGCCATCTGAACACTATATTCGATTTCAACCGTTCTTAATGATCTTGGTAACCAGGATCTTGGTTTTTGCATTGTAATACCGGTTTCTTTAAATTTGTTTCTCCGAGTGAGAGGTATGATTGGAGCATCACATTTGACCACGTATACTGGGAAATCTTCTACGCGCTGCAGTGGAAAATCATCGTTTTTCTAAAACACTTTGTGTGGTGACTGAATTCCCTATTGAAATAATTTCTGTTTCCCTTGAGACCCCTTGTATAAAGATAGCTTCAGAAAGCACGTTAGGTAGTTTAACAAAAAGATTTAATTTCAAAGTCCAGGATGCTAGAGGCGAGAGGAATACCATCGAATTCAGCGAGGAAAAATGTAAGTTGTGTCACAGTCGATGGTTCAAATCCCGAAAGTTACAGCACCTAATTTATTTACCACTGCCTCAGCTCTTGCGAAAGTCTGACAAACATCAAAGGGTATAAAACTGTAACGAGAAGCTTCCTAAATTTTCCGTTCAGAGTCGGCTTTAAGCAACAGGTCCAATTCGTTGTGAAAAAGAACTTCGCGGAGAGGGAGAAGCTAGGCAAGCTAGAAGAAAATTGTTACTCGAGCTACAAATAAAAAAATTGTTGGTCTTTGAATAAGAAGATCTTCACTGCCTACAGGTTGGGAATTTTAGCGTGTATTACGAATCGATATAAAAGGCTTGTCTACAAAAGTGGACATATTTGTTCACTTGCCTCAGGACGCGGTCACGCCCTTGGCCACACTAATAAAACGCCTGTTGATTAGAAGGTTGTGTGTTCAATCAGACAAAAAATCTATAAAACCATAAATCCATTGATAGTTCGATGGATACTTGATTATAATTTAAAAAAACAAACATTTGAAAAAAATACTGTGGTTTGGCAAATACAAGGAAATAAGTGACTTCCCGAAAAATTTGGTCAGAGGCCATCTGTGGAGTATAATGTGCTTAAACCCAAGGTATATAATCACCATTCATGACGTTTGCGAAGAGTTTTTAGCGCAATTCAAGATTTATCGCCCTCAGACCTTCTTTGATTGAGTAGAATTCTATCATCGACATCATATTTGCCAGCAACTCCATCTTGAGAACCATACAGTGGACGATTAGTGAGGATGTTCAGTGTTTTACCAGATCATAATAATGGAAATCAAAGGCAAGAGACCAGCTCAGCTCTCAAAACGTACGGATCCCAAATGTAATGACAAATCCATCGATAAGAACACATTCGAAGAGATGTTGAATGGAATTCTTAATCTTAGAGGAACAACTGAGACTCTCACACACCGTCTTATAGGCACCATTTCCACGGCCTGTAATGCATCGATGTCTAGAAGAACAAACAGCTGGAAAAGATTACAAAGTTATTCGTTGAACGAAGGAATAGAATTGAAAGAATATTGACAAGCTCGGCATATAGTTTAGCGTTGAAGAAGGAGTGAAAAATTCCAACAGCAGAGAAGTGAAGTCATAAAGGAGAGCGGCGCCACGTTGTTCAAACGTCTCTGTCAAGAAGCCGACATTAACCCATGCGGCTCGGCATACAGAATGGTGATGATGAAATTTAACGGATGTAACATGCCCATAAATACGAAATTCATAGTAGACCATCTTTCCCCTCCAAAGACCAGCTACAATGTAAGACATCATAAGAGTTGTTAATCCATGAGATATTCCACGTATTATTATGGAGGAGCTGCTAATAGCATGTAATTAGATACAAGACGACAAGGCACCAGCACCCGACGGCATACCGAATAACTGTGTAAAGGCGGCTGTAAAACAGATATCAGAACTTTTCAAAAACAATGCAGAAGTATTTCTTCTAGACCCCTTTGGAAAGATACTCGAGAAAATTATCTTATCAGAAGGGAATGGTGCACTCTCAGACAACCAATTTGGCTTCAGAAAATCGCGATCTGCAGTTGATGCCATAAGAGCTTCGGTACCTGGAACCATTAAAGGAGATAAATGGATACACTGCACAAAGGAGTACTGTGTGTCAACGCTGGACGTTAAAAACGCCTTACTCGTGGCTTAGGTATTATACCGATATTGTCCCACAGGGATCATTCCTATCACCACTATAGTGAAACATAATATAAGACGGAGTTCTATGAATAACCTTACCAAGGAGAGTACCGATAATTTGATTCGGCGATGATATTGCCGCCACGAACGTACCCAACCAGATTGCTACAGTAGAATAATCTGCAAGCGAAGTAATTTCCCGGATTAAAGATTGGCTAGTATAGGCAGAACTAGAACTTACTGACTATAAAACAGAAGCTGTCCTTATAATCAGTATGATAAAAGTTGAATTCACCATTTTCGGGGTTGGCAACCAAATCATAATTTCAAAAAATCGATGTATACCTTGGAGTAATGCTGGACAACAAACTGCAGTTCAAAACGCATGCAGATTAGTTATCCCAAAAAGCATCAAGAATTCAGGGAGCTCTCGTGCGCAGCATTTTGCCTAATATCGGTAGACATGGATGCGCCTGAAAAATTTGACTTTTCTGACTCATCATTTTTATATGCCGCCCCAAACTAGGCGCATGATAATCAGCTACCTTCGAACCATCTCCGACGAGGTCACCTTCGTAATAGCAGGCATTGTCCTAACGAAACCCTACCATACGAGATGTGCAAAATACGAAATTCTGAACCAAAACGATGCAATGACATCAAGCAAATCAGCGTCAGCAGCTACGTAGCACAAACTGACACCAATAATCCAAGACTGGATTAGTCAAGAGTATGGAGACTGCAACTAGCATATCACACATTTCCTGTCTGGTCACAACGTAACTCGCAAGAACCTTCACCGATTTGGACACAATACTTCACTATTCTGTACAAAGTGTCCAAACGATGTCGAGGCACATGACTCGAAGCATGGAGAAATACTCGCCCAAACCGTCGCTACTTCTCGACTATTTGCTACGTTCGGAGAAGGACTGAATGTCATTCATGCAACTGCGAAAAATAAAAAAGCTAAAAGGAGCAGCAAATTCAGGTGACAAAACGCGAAGTAATACCGAACGGACAATCCTGCTGGTGAAATGAGTGCGGGAGTGAGGTTTGGTACTCGGTGGACGCTTCTACGTCGGGACCAGGTATCTGAATCGTGCATGTCAATATCACTTGATACCGCCATCTAAGGAAGATTTTGCCTCTCTTAAGATCGTTAGGTCACATTTACGACCAAAGCGCAGTGATGCAGTTTTGGGTCATGAGCCGCTTATCTTCGCTTTTCAACAACAACAATCAGACCAATCTTGGCTCCGCCAAATGGAGAAGGTGTTATTCATCATCGAAATAACTACCGCAATCCGTCACATTAATATCGAAGACAATCAGGGCTGTTGTCGCGAATCGATGCCATCGTTGCGTCTATAGATTTCTAATTGAGCCCTTGGTAAATTGCAGGAAAAAAACCTACTGAGCTGATGAAATCATCCAAAAATTGTCCTTATCAGCATAATTAATGTGATTTTTGGCATATTGACGAACCGATGAGACATGGTAATAATGTCTCGTTTAACCCAGCGTTACATAGGACCTTTGAAACAATTTGGCGAACTCGGTTGTAAAATCGAAACATTGCGCATTCGTTAAATCGAACGACAGCCACAGTACAAGGTGGGCCAAAAGAAGTCATCCGATGTTGTTTGGCCTTCAGAATATCGGTTGTGGCTCGCGCGGTGTGTGTCCTGTTGGAATCACATGTCCCCCAGTCCTAACTCATCCAATTGCGGCAAAAAACACGGCTAATATGGCCCTATAGCGCGCACCTTTTACTGTTGTCGTTTGACAAGCGGCGTACTCGAAAACAAAAATGACCCGATTACTCCTCCAGCGTGAACGATAATGGCGGCAAAACGAAGTAAGTAAAGAGTGGCAAGTGAAAGGGATTACTTAGGCGAGTATAGTAACCATGGTAAGAAGGGTTATGAGAAAATGTCTCGCGTTCGTCATACCAACTAGACGACAAGACTGGCATGATTTTTTTGTTGTGCTAGACCAAGGGTCAAGTCCCACACCCACCGACGAGCTAAGAGGGAATAAGGATGCTAGCACCGACCCAACAGGTACAGAAGGTCTACACAACAAAATGGCGCACAATGCAGTAACTTTGGGCGGGTGTAATAGCTCCTCGTGCATTATTCGTGGATTTTCGGTGCCCCAGAAGCGATAGTTTTGCTTGTTCACACACCCGTTGAGGTGGCAATGAGCCTCATCGCTCATTATGATTTTGGTAGAAAAATCGTCCACTTCCACTATTTCGCGTACTTGATGAGTGTATAGCTCCATGGCTTATTCACTTGTATTCTACATCTGTCAAGTCCACAAATGTCAAAACAGATTTGACATTGGCGGCCATTTGCAAAAATAAGAGCATCTTTCAATAGGGTGATCTCTCTTGGCCCACCTTGTATAATTCTTTAAAGTCTTAGCGCGTTCGTAAGAGTTATGTTTTTCAAACACTACGTATCTGTAGATTTAAAAAACTTTGGTCACCGAATGACTTCTTAAGGGTTGGTCGCTTTTGTTTGTTATTAATATAAGATATCGATCGACAGTTTTGATTAGGTTTAGGTTCAGGTTTTTGTGATGCTAGCAGCAAATTCAATGCGCATCAGCAATACAAATTTATTGCATGTGTCGCTAAACTATTACAATTGCCATCGGGGACATATCTAATACGTCGTGTAGTTTTTTTTTCCTAAAATCATATACTTCTGATACAAATTTATAATTTGTGTCATTAATGATAATGATTATGAGCTTTGAATAATATTGCTATGAATACGTCATTTTATAAAAATAAACAAACACACAATGTTGTTGTCAATAAGTTGTTTTAGTAGAGATTAGACGGACTGACGTTGGTCGATAGGGATCGAAATTGGATTCATAGTACAATGTACGCACCACAGAATTTTATTATTATTGGAGGAATTTCAGTAAAAAGTTGAGAATAGGTGCATTTCCTGGTAAACTGGGTTAAAATTAAGCGTAAAAGTTCTGTTTTAAGTTTCACGGTTGATCGCATTGATATTTTGCTGAGGCTTTTTAAAATGCGTGTACTAAAATAGTAAATGTTTTTTCATTAACATTTGGCTTTTAAACTTGCAACACTGTTTCTATAGATTGTCAATTCGACAGTAGAAATTTGATTTTTGATTCGACAGTCTTGACATTTTACGATGAACTGTTTAGCGGCAGAAAAACGCGGAACACTTTTCAGGTGAAAATAGCTCTCTTACCCAATTGATCAAGGCGATCTGTCGGTTTTTCATTAATTTGTTTGGGAATAACAGAATTAGGGCCGTAAATTCCAGCGATGTGAGTATTTTTGCACCAATTTATAAGATTTTTAGGACGAAAAGTTATAACGAGTACTAAGCTCCAATGAAACACTGACAATTCAAACATACTTTTGACATCGATCCGGGAGAAAGTAAAGGATGTGGGGGTCTTTCAGGAAGTGTATAAGGTGAATGATAGCAAAAGCCCGAACAGCGTCATGTAAAACAATGTCCTGCTCTACCACTCTTATCTCTACCACTATAGAGACCGGTGTCCTTTCGGGCACCCGTTTCTTAGTATGATCGCATTAAATTCGCATAACAAATCAAATATTTCCCATTTCCAGTGTACATTTTACTGATTGCTATAACTGATGCCTATGATTTGCAGCTATAAAAATGAGTGTTGGTGTTGCAACAACTGGGAATCGAACCATTGCATTTTGCGTGGTATTAATGTAAGCAATAGTAAACAAAAATAAAAAGTCACATCTGTTATAAGCCTTAAGCCAAAAGCTCTATACAGATTATGTTTCTATATTACTTCGGTGGAAGCTTAAAAAAAAAAACTTTTCAACTGTTACATGTACAAAAGTCCCCCAAAAAACTTGTTAGAAGCCTTACATACAGAGGCATAAGTCTCTTCATCATCGCCTACAAGATCCCATCTGCCGTTATATGTGAAACGCCTGAAACCGTTTACCAACAACCTGATCGGCCCCTATCAGTGTGGTTTCAGGCCAGCAAAGTCCACAACCGATCAAATTTTCACACTTCGGAAGATCCTGAAAAAAAAACCAAGAAGTCCAAATCGATACCCACCACCTATTTATTGATTTCAAGGCCGCATACTACAGCATTTATAGAGACGAACCATACAGAGCCATGTCAAGTTTTTGTATACCGCCCAAACTCGTCTGTTTGTGTAGGATTACGATGGAGAATTCTCGTCATACCAAAAAAAGGATTTAGGCAAGGCGATGCGCAGTGATTGTGCAAAACTCCCGAGCCAAAACGAGTGCAACTTCTAGCATACGCTGACGATATTGACATCATTTGCAGGGCTCAACGTGATGTCATAGGCACGCTTGCTATTATAGGAAGGAAGAGAAGAAAATGGGTTTCGCATTAAAAAGGGCAAGACTAAGTATATATAAAAAGCCCTCACTCGAACTACTAAGGAGATCCTACGGCGCTGAAGCATGGACCGTCTCAACAGCGGACGAAGAAATACCAGGCCGATTCGAGAGGAAAATTCTTCCAAAAATCTTCAGTCCCGTTTGCGTTGAAGGGCTATTGAGACGAAGATTCAACCAAGAACTTACGAGCTGTACAGCGACATGCCCCTGGTCAAAAAACTTCGCATTGGACGTTTAAGATGGCTAGGACATGTAGAACGAATGGTTATCAACACTTCTGCTCGCAGAGTCTTCGTTTTCCAGCCAGGTGTCGGACGCAGTAGAGGGATACCTAGCCTTAAGTTGCGCGCACAAGTAGAAACCGGCGGAGAACTTAGATATTCTTCGAGAAGCACACTATGAAAAACCCTGCTCTGGTGGATAAAATGCATCCCCAAATACGACAAATTATGCGAACAAAATTAGTTATTGCCGACATTGGGAATAGCATATCAGATAAATGGCCGTCACGGTTTTGCTGGCAAGTACGTCCTCTTAGTATTTTATTGAAATTTTTTACGACTGTTTCGTATAAATGTGGCTGAATTTCAAAACCGCTAAATTTCGTATTTAAGGGTGTTGGTTGTAGTGAGATTGTTTGCGTAGACCTTTGACTTCAAAAAATCCCAAAGAAAAAAGTCAAATGGCGTTAAATCGCAAGATCTGGATGGTCAATTCTGCCGGCTCTGGCTATATGGCATGTGGCATCGTCTGTTAAATCACATACACATCATGTAATAAAAACACTAAAAATTGGTATATCATGTCCCGATAACGAACACGATTTATCGCTACTACCTGACAAGCCATATTTTCGAAGAAGAATGGCCCGATAGTGCCTCCTGTCTAAAATCAACACTAAAAAATCACGCGTTACTCGAGGGTTTTCGGAATCCCAAATGCGACAATTTTACTATTAACGAAGCTATCAAGATGAAAATGAGCCTTACCACTAAAGATGATTTTGTTCAACATCTACTTGTTGTTATTCTAAAATCTATTCAACGAAATCTCTTCGCACTACATGGTCAGTACCAATAGTCTTCAGTTCATGAGTCAATTGAAGCATGAAGTTTCAAGTCTTTCGTGAGAATTTGCTGTAGAGAGCTTCTCGAATTGCCCAATTCTTGACTACGGTGTCGAATTAATGTTCCTAGACTATCTATCATTAATACTCTCGTGAATTTCTTCGATGTTTTCTGTTGAACGACTAGTGACAGGACACCTGGAGTGTCGAAGATCATTGATACCGTCACAGGTGATGGTTTTAAGTCCCTATAATGGCGATATTTTGTGCAAAAAGTGGGGATTGTAGCTGACAAACATTCATTACTTTTAAAATATTGCTCAGCAATGAAAATTCGTCGTTCTTTCATATCGCGCTAAAGTTATACCTACCGCGAACTGTCAGCTGTTCCATTGTTATCTCTTATTCCGTTTGCAATACAGTACTATTAAATGGCGCAAAGTTAAAATTTTGCGTGAGTAATGAGACACCCTTTGACCCTTTATATGTCTAAATTTGATTGCTATATCGCAACGCTGTTGTTGTCACCATTGCGGACAAGTGGTACCACTCTATTTGCCACTGGTGTTGATGCTGCATTTGGATTTGTTGGTTTGCAGCAGATCCATAAGTCTTTCGTACTCGCTTGTTTTTTTTGCGTACGGCTGCCCACTGCATCGATGATGGACATTAGATCTTCATAATCTGCCCTAGCGAGGAATCCGTCGGAGCAGACAATTTTCCGCAACGCATTCTTTGTCGGAGGTTCAAATTCCGTTTGAGGTATGTGTCATCGGAGAAAAATTTACTTCACTACAATTCGTTAATAAATTCCGCAAAGAATTTGTGTCGTAGGAAATCGGAAAAATAATTATACTTAGCTGTCAAATATTGCAAGAAAAAGCACCTGAATGCACTTCAACGCAATTCGCCGGGATGTGTTATCTAATGTCAGAGAAATATTCCGAACAGCTTTTCGTAAGAGTACCTCAAAGTAAAATCCTCCGAAGCGTACAAAAAAAGGGGAGTTTTCCGATCCGACGGATACCTTTCTAGGGCTGAATGTGTGTGGTTCATCAGAGGGCCGAAGCGTATCCAGATTCCACCCGGGACTAAAATTTTGAAAATAGTTTCTGTGAATTCTATAATATTGTTTGCGAAGTCTATGAAGAAAGATGTTGGCTACACAATCATATGAGTTCGGTATGCCAAACACCTGCAAAAATTAAGTAAAAGTCATCAAAATCTCGCCTTGTGGTGGAAATTTCAACGGACAAACATCTGCAAATTTAATTGGTGGTCCGACTTTCGCAAGCTATTCACATACCTGCTGATGAACCCACTAATAAAATGCAAATTGATTTTCGATTGACATTGGTTCGGTACAAAATCGAAAGCAATCAACATGAAGTAGGAAAATGCATTGTGATCGCAGTAGTATCCCCGGCCATGAAGTAGTAGAATGCATTGCCCTCGCAGTTGTATATCCCCGGTCAGGCCAGCTCTAGGTACCAAGGTCTTCACTTCATTTCGATCCATCTTTTCCGGATCAAATGTAATTGCCTTCGGAGCTTCAATCGGGGGTGAATTGCTTCAATGTAGACTGAACGATATTGATATCTTGGTGGCGGATTTTGAGTGCATGGCCATCCTCTTGGTGGACTTCTGTTGTTGATGAGACTAGCAAAAGAGTTTTTCAACTTCGTTCGCGCAGAATTTGAAGTTTGACCTTGTAGTTTTCGTCGATACAAAAGCGCACCACACCGCACTGATGTGATTGCGATACTTGGACAGCATCACTTTGGGGCGATCACTCAGACTGTTGAGATAGTCAGTCACAGCGAGGTATCCGTCGGAGCGGAAAATTCTGCGATTTTTACGATTCGGAGGATTTTAGCTTCGAGGTATTCTTTCGAAAAGATGCTCGGAATATTTCGCCGACATTTTGTAAAGCATTGCGTTCAAATGCATTTTTTATGCAATTTTTGACAGCTAAGTGCAATTCTTTTTGCGATAACCTGCGACACAAATTCATCGCGGAATTTATTTACGAATTATAGTGAAGAGATTTTCTCTCCGATAAAACATATGTACCTCGACTGGAATATGAATCTCCGACGAAGTACCTATGCGTTGCGGAAAATTGTCCGCTCCAACGGATACCTCGCTAGGGCAGAGTATTTGGTTTTGCTAACACGAATAAGATCTGTAGCATTTTAAATTTGCGATTATGTTGAAGAAATGTCGTTCCTTCTCATCATCTTCCAGTTGCGGCGTTGGGCTGCATATCGGTGGTCGGTCGCTCATTCTAGTTCTTGTAAATAGGTCAAGCATTGGCCTTACAGACTGAATATTGATACTTTTAGGTGTTTTAATTATTTGAATTTGCTCAATACTTAGCATTTATAACAAAAGTCAGGAAAACATCCCATTCCAACTGACGCAAACATAGAAATAAAATGGAGTAATGCCCATCAACTTTGTGAACGATTTTACGGAAGATCTTGTCTTAAAAACCTCTTAGATCAGCCTCTTAGATCTCAGCTTGTGCAAGAGTTCAAACCGCGTGACCATTATACGTGTCTTATGTTCAGTAAATGGGCCGAAAACATGATTCAAGTTGATCCTTGATCAGAACCATTTTTGGATAAATGGATGCGCAAACAACAAGCAAAACTGCCGAATGTGGAGTGGAGAAAACCCAGAAGCCTTTGTCGAGACGCCTTTAAAATGCCGGGCAAAAAGTTAGCGTCAATAGAGTGCGCTATACAAACAAGATTTCTGACTTCCTCGTTCCTCAATTGAATTGAATTGACTTTTGTTTTAACAAGATGGCGCAACATTTGCGGGAAACATTTGCTGATAGCGTAATGGGCCTTTGAACATTTTGTTTAGTTCGTCTTCGTTGTATAGTAGCAACCGACTTCGAAAGTAAGACTGCGACGAGATTGATGAAATCAAACGATGGTGCATCTTCTTGTCGGAATCTGGTGCATTCTTGAAAAGTTATGATGAGCTTGCTGAACATTGCATCTCGTGTCCCCTGGTGTTTAACGACAGAGGTGTATTCGTTTTGATGGAATCCTGATTCCCGTCATAAATAAATAGAGCTTTATACGCGCGCTGCCCGGCCGCCTTAAGGTCCATGAATGAGAAGGTAATGACCTGCAATTCGTTGGTTATTTTAAGGATTTGCGATAAGTGTGTTGACGTTCACATAGAACTTTGGATAGGTATTGTATCGGACATTTCGCGGTAATATACATCGATAGTTAGAGCAAGACATAAGGATGCCTTTCATCGGACAAGCTTTCGTTAGTCCAGACTTGGTTGATGGTAGTTTTTAAGATTGGCAATCCATCCAAACCAGTTGCTTCGATGTTCTTAAGCTTTTTTCATTGTAGCCCACCTCCACGATCCAGTGACCTCACAAATTTGGATAACTTTCTTTAGGGATATGTGAAGTCGTATTGCTGATAATACCCAGTTGCTCGACAAAGTTGTTGAAAATTGAACTTTATATGTGAATCACATGCAAACAAACATGTAAACTTGTTAAGAAACGGATAGTGATTTTTTTTTATTAATATGGTGGTAATGAAGTAAAATTATCATAGAGATGAGCATTAGATTCAAGTGTTTTATTTCATATTAAATTAGTATACCCATATGAAAATCAGAACGGCAACCCTCGGAGAAAGGCAAACCTTGCTTTCATGTTTTTCTATCACCAATGGATTTTAATTATTTAATAATATGTAAGACAATGTATTTGCGCTCAACTTATTTGCATGCTACCGTTGCATACCTAACCATGTTGGAATATTAAAACAATGCGCCCAACCACAAACTAATTTCTCAACATATTTTTCCTCTGACCTCACTCAACATTACAAGACGGAAATGCCCCACTTATGAAATGTATTCATGTGACTTATTGTCAAAACAATTTAATTACGAAAAGATTAGTAAAACTGAAATACTTTTACATCATTCAATTGAATTTTTCCATCAAAGATACTTGAAATTCAGTTTAATTTGTAGTTCCCAAGCCATAGCTACCTACTTTGTGCATTTCCAACAAATTGTGAAACTTGTAAATCCAGTTCAATTTGATTCATTACTGCTCATGCATATAGGTGTAGATAGGTAGGGACAGCTATCGATCTACCCATTTTCATTATACCAACCTACGATGAGCATTCGATTTGTATCATATCTGGGATGGTGTATCAATAACTAAACGGATGGAAATCCAAAAGTGGGTAAAATATCATCAATAATGTTAATATAAAAAACGAGTACGAACATTTTTATGAAAACAATTGCTTTGTCTCTGTAAGAGAATATTTGAAAAAATGTACTAGATCAATATATTTTTTTAGTCGCCATTCTTCTGTTATTATCCACGCCATACAAGAGTTCGACGAGTGGAAAAGTTTTAATGTGCTGCCTGGATGCAATCTTTAAACTGAGCCAATCAAAAAAACATCTGCCAAATACACAGTTGTTTTGCTTTTTTAAACAGAATTATGAGATTCCATACCAAGGTAAACATTGTGATCTTACATATGTTTTGTCCATTTAATTCTCTTAAATTTAGAGCACAACATTTTGGTAACTGATGTAATCATACACAGCATTTTCAGCAGCTGCTTAATGGGCAGAATGTCGAGAGATAGAGTAGGGCTTGATATTTCAAGGGCATTTGACAGGGTTTGTCATCGAGCCCTTTTGTCGAAAATGCATGCATTTGGAATGGATGAAAAACTTCTTCTATGGATTAGAAATTATCATTCGAAATGTTCAATTCAAGTTGTTTTGGACGGATTCAAGCCTGCGACTCACCAAATAAATGCTGGTGTCCCTCAAGGCTCAGTTTTGTCTCCGACTCTCTTTCTCATTTTCATCAATGATCTCCTGTCTGCAACTTCTAATCCAATTCATTGCTTCGCTGATGACAGTACTCTCAACTTCTCACATTCGTTTTCAGGTCGACGTCCCTCATCTTCGAACGTCGAATGTAAACGTCAACATATGTAAAGATTATTGAATTCCGAACTTGACAGCATCATCAAATGGGGTAAATCTAACAGAGTAGAATTCAATGCTTCCAAAGCACAATGCTGTCTTCTGTCGTTATAGCGAAAACAAAATCTAGAGCCATTATCCATGAATGGCTTTTAAGCCGAAGAAACCGAAAAAAACTTTCCATGCTAGGTATGTGTGTTAGTAACGACTTACGTTGGAACGACTACATATTCCAAGTCGCTAAAAACGTACCGAAATGTCCAGGTTTCCTTAATCGATGTAAAAAAATATTTCATCCCTTCTGATCTGGCAACAATATATAAAGCGTTTATACGCCCTAAACTTGAGTTCAAGGCCTACATCTGGTCGGGTGCACCAAAAACAACATTGCACCTCCTAGATATGATTCAAACGCGTGCGGAAAAACTTATAGGAGACATAAGAATAACGAACTCTTTAGTTTCGCTTTAACATCGTCGAAATATCTCCTGCCTTAGATTCTTTAACAGCTATTTGAACAACCAATGCTCAAATGAAATAGCCAACTGTATTTCCCGTATTCAACAATTCAGCCGCAATACTCGTTATGCTATGAATACAAATCAGTTTACCCTCAAGCCTATCTTCGGACGAATGCTGAAATATAGAGATTCGTGGAATGCTCTACCAAACTTCTGTTTTTCCATTCCATTATAGCTCACAGGCATTTAAAATTTTCTTTAACGCTCGCACTGTGCTAAAACATATAAGGGGTATTCGATTATTCATAGACCCTTAAGTGCGCGCAAATTATAAAAAAATGGAACCAGCCCACCTCCAGTCAGCAAGGAGGAAAACGTACCCTCCTGGTATTTTGCAGCCATACAAAAACTACAAAAATTAAAGTACAACAAGGCAGCCGGTTCTGATGAATTGCCAGCAGAACTCAAATACGGTGGTGTTGGTTTCGAAATATAAACCAAACAACGTATTGTGTACGTCTTAGCCTCAACCACTGTGGCTTCCGGCCCGACAAATCGACGAAAGGCCCTAAGGCAAATCCTGGAAAACACTAACTAATTTCAAGTCAAAATAATACTTACATACTTAAGTGGCGCTACAGTTCGGAATGAACCTGGGCCTTATCAAACTTCCTCCAGTTGCGCACTACAAGTTGATTGAAATCGGTTGCTACTTGTGCGCGCCATTTAGGTAAGGTTAGGTTAGTGGTTTGATGAGGAAGCCGGTGTGCGTTTTCCTTATCACACTCAGGTCAATATAGACCCAATATAGACGTGTGCGGCTGGTTCCTTCATTATCCCATTACTGTCCATTGTTGTTAGTCCCTTTCAAGGCATCCAGATGTTGTTGCAAAGATAAGAGAGAGCGATTTCGGATAGATTCGTGAGGTCATGGCAAAGGTATTTCACTTTCTTCTAATTTTTAATTGGCTGAGGCTTGGTATCTTGGTATCCTCGTGTGTTTCTTCATCACCGAAGCCTTTCAGAGGTCATCATCTATAAAATGGATTTTCAGTTTTTGGCTTTTTAGTAAGTTGTGTTCAGTTAGAATCCCTAGAATCAGTTAGAATCCCTAGAATCAGTTAGAATCCCTCGAGACAGATTTCCGGTTTCTTCGAAGTAGCTTATGGGTTCTGGCTTTGTCATACTCAGGCCACATATTTTCGAAATTTTCATAGGTGGGGAGGGACTACTACCTGTTTTTGGCAACATTCAGTGTTTTCTGTCCCACCCGAGATTTGAGATCACATAGTGGTGGTTTGACAGACTGGTCTGCCTGGTCAATGCAAGAAGCAGATCCTTTTGCTGGCTTGCCGGCTTTTGGGATAAGGACTACCTTTACTTCCCACCAGCACCTAGAAATGTAATACCATTGACCCCTGTGGACCATATAGGGAGAGAAGGATTCAATTGCCCAATTGATTCCTTCTACACTAACCATATTCTCTATTGTTGCTGACATGGGGTTGCCAATATTGTCGGTTATGTCTGGAGTACTACCGTTGTATAAATCACATCATGGGAAGTGGGCTTACAGAAGATGTGTTAAAGATTCATGAGTAGATTTTGTCCAGTACCCATGAGGGAGCTTGAGAAAACCTGGCACAGTCGGTTTTTTAGCGATTACTCTTCTGAGTCTGGTTGATTCAGTAGTGATTTTTACACTGCAACAGGAGTTAAGCTAGGAGGTGCGTTCAGCACTGTTGACTGCACTTTTGAATTTTCGCTGGTCATTCTTATAAAGACCCCAATCGGTTTCCGAATTCGAGCTTCTTGCTGCGTTGTAGAGTTTCCTGGTTTACCTTCTAATGCTTTGGAGCTCTTTCGTCCACCATGTCGGTGATCTTTGTGGTCTTATAGTCTTTAGGGGACATACTCCTTCATAGGTTTTGACTAAAGTACCGCCTATTAGTTCCGCTGCATCATCGATTTCAGACGTAGCATCAGATGTGGTAGAAGAGCTTACCCCAGTTGGTTTTCTTGGGGTTTCGATGTTGAAGGGTGAGTTTAGTATCGTCCTCTATTACAAATTCTATTATTATGTGGTCAGAACATGATGTTTCTGATGAAACTTTCCAGTGAGTTAGCCACTTACAAATTACTGTCTATAATCTATTGAAACAAAGACTCTGTGTCTGAACTGCCTTATTGTTTGCGCCACTTAAGACGAGGTCTTCCTCTACTGCGTCCTTCGTCTGGCTGGGTATCGAAGAGCCGCGGAATTGGTGTCCGTTCGTTCTATATGTTGCCATATTAAACGCCCAATGCGGAGTTATTTTTTCTGACTAAAGGTATGTCGCTGTAAAGCTCGTATAGCACGTGGTTAATCTTAGTCCCTTCAACGCAAACGGGACCGATGATTTTTCGAAGAATTTTGGTCTCGAATCGACCAAGGATTTCTGCATCCGCTTTTGAGATGGTCCATGCTTCAGCGCCGTAGAGCACGACTGGGATGATCATTGTCTTATAAAGAATCTCCTAAGTAGTTCGAGTGAGGGCTGTAATACTAAAGTGCCTTCTTAGCCCGAAGAAACAGCAGTTGACAAGAATATCGCGCGGTTTTCTTACTCTTATTTCTTCTTTCTGAAAAGCCGGTGTTATTCCCTTTTCTATCGCTTATAGAGATCAATAGCAGCTCTCGTCTTCACCTGCAGCTTATTGTAGGACTCGTTCTTGGCCTCGAGCATCTGTCGGCATTCCTCATCCTCAACCAGGCATTTCTTGATGGTGGGCGCGAAAAAACCTAGCACTTTAGATTCCGCTAATCTAATGGCTTGTTGTAATCGTCCCCATTGTTCTTCGACATTCGATGCTGGTGGTATGATGGTAATCGAGAGGTCAAGGGATAAGCGTTGCGCGAAAGACTTGGCGGTCTCTTGATATTGCAGTCTTTCGACAGTAAAATAAAGTATTTCTGGATTGTTATGGCGTGGTGGATATCCGAATTCTGACCTTGGCTGCAACAAGGTAGTAGTCCGAGTTGATGTTACCTCGGAATGTTCGGACATCCAAAATACTGATTGCGCACCTCTTGTCGCAATGTGATTTGTGGTTTATGTGGTTACCGTTCGTTTATCTGGAAACTGCCAAGCCAAATCAAGTCAATATACACCATCTTATTATCGATTTCAAGGCCTCGTGTGATAGCATACATCCCCGACAGTAATGTATCACCATCGCTGAAGATGATTTTTTGTTGAAAATTAGGGTCAGTTTCCAACTAATCCAGAGGCCATTCAGTAAACACAAGTCCTTGTCTATGGTCGATTACTTTTAGCTCCTGTGTCAATTGAATTTGGTACGAGTGCAGGCCAAAGTCACGACACCAGCAATGTTTTTGGCAGATATTACATTTCATCGAAGTACATACGGGTGTTGGTTTATCGTTTATCGAACCAGTAGTGGACTCAAATCTATCCACCAGACTGCGAAAACTACTTTCGGTCGGGCGATTACGGCGACATTAAATGGGTGAAGCGCGCGGAACGTTGTGCGAAAAGAACACCCTTTTAGGGCCCAGTTGAACAACTTCATTGGAACACAACACATGATGGAATTGAAATTTCACCCCCATTGCTTTTGATAGGAATTATCGGATAATTCCGTTACATTTCGGTGGAATGGCAATCATTACCTCACCAAAATAAATAAAATAAAATAAATCGTGATCAGTTAAAATAGAAGGTGATTTTCTGCGAAAACTACAATTAAAAATTTATATATTTTTAGATAATTATGTTCTAAAATTCATAAGTTTTGTGTTGGCACCAACTCGCCAATGACTGAATTTATAAAAAAGCCGCAAGAAGCAAAAGAAAATTTTCAATGAAAGTTTTCAATGATACCTATAACTGGGCCCTCTAGATAAAAATATTTTTCGTATTGTTGAACACAATGTCCGTTGGTGGTGATTAAGCAAACTGACTGCCAATTTGACAGATACAGCTTCAACAATATGGCCGTTATAAACTGCCAAAGTTCGGAAATTCTAAGTTTATTGGAGACCCATTAACATCCGATCCTTCATTGAAACCCTACCACCCAACCATCATAAATAAAACACACAATTGTAAAAATATTTTCTTTTTTTATAAAATATTATCAACAATGTATGTCGACACTGTTTACAGTATTAAATTAATTTCTTTGTTACTATACATTAGCAAAACAAACAAACAAATTAAAAATGATACATTTTTTCGTTTCACATACAGTTAACATCAAAATAACACTAAATTCATAATAAGTGTTATAATAGCTCTATTAAGTTTTTTTTTTTAAATATTTATTTATTTACTTTACAAAAGTTTACTTTAATGAAATGAAAATGATATTATACAAAATCAATGCATTTGAAAAATGATTTTTTTAAAAACTCCTAAATGGCGTCCATCTGTGGGTGCTAACTAATCTCCTTCGTAGGTATTGCCGCATTGGATTCACGCGAACATTTTTAATGACACAGCCTGATGGGAGATTTATCTGTAAACAAAAACAAATTATTTTATTATTCAAATACATATTTGTGTAAAGTATAACTTGCTTGCAACAACAATATGCTAATTATTTGCATAATATTAGAGTTCGATTAGTCCATATGTGTTGTATTCCATACCAATGGAACACAACACAGATAAAAGTAAATGAATTCCATTTGGGTAGATTAGTGAAAGGTTAGCAAATGAAATATTATTTGAAAAACGTGCTGACACACCCTCTTACGATGATTTTTCCATTCATAAAAAACATATTTATTTTGTTTTGTTTTTGTCCGGTTATATGGTTAAACCATTTTGTTTTTAATTTTATCAGCTGCCGAATAAAAATATTTTTTTGAGTTGAAATTCAGTGATAAGACTTGGGTAAGTTACATTCAGATTGGTTAATGAGTTTCACTGCATTTCCGGTTGACATCTAGTACAATTTAAGAAATGCTGATTTTTGTTATTCATTTAGGTGAGGTATATTTGAATAACCTGCAATTGACGGATGTAAATGACATTTGATGGAAGGGTTTCGGTGCGCCAGCACCCAGTAGTTGATTGCACATTTCGTCGGTGAAACCAGAAAAGTGTGAACACCAATTTAATCGAAAATTACATTTTGATGCCATCTGTTACTTCAAAACGATATCTATAGCCTTGTTAAAGAAAATCTTTTACATCCAATTCGAAAATAGTGTGACTCCATTACCCGAAAATTTAAGAAGAAAACTGTGTATCTCTCTCCTTTTAAAAGGAAAAAATGTGTCAATTAGCAAGTGTTCCCAAACTGTCGCATTTTTTTGTTCTTACGACGCACGCTCAACCGTATAATTCGCAAAAATGGCTACACCGCAAACTGTCATGTTTATGACAATACGGTTGTCACTTTTTTCCCAAGGGCGCGTGCCAACTTCGTTAAAATCTTATCCAGTGAACAATTTTTGACGTTAGCGTGGTGAATGTAGACTTCAATTTTTTAAGCAGGTTAGGAGCTCACTACAATTAGTAAGTGGCTAATTTTTGACATTTGGTAAGCCTACACTGGTGGATTATTCCTCATTAGTCATTACCAGAGTTCACATTTGGCGGTAAAACAGTAAATCGTTAAGATCATTAAACCAAGAAACATTTATTTTATTTCAAAAAATATATGGAAAGTTGTAAAATAAACTAAAATTGGGTTTTTGTAAAAAGAAGGGCTACGAAAATGTTTCGTCATATTTAGTTTGCGAATGCTGTTTAGCTTTAAGAAAATATGATGAATATCTTCAATCATGAACGCATATAGGCAATATAATCTCTCTGACGATATTTTTTTAAATTACAAGACAATATAAAATATAAATAGAAGCCTTGTGTTGCAATTCTGTTGGGAAATTATTGAAAACAATGCTAAAACCATGTGAGAAGGCTAAAATCCACTGTGTGGATCGTTTTATACCAACAAAGCAATGAAATATTGACATTGTCACAACATATTGTTCAAATTATTTAATGGTTCGACAAAAAAAAAACTTTATCCTGTGGCATACGGTATGGCGTAGGGTATCAAAATGGTTTTTGTAGGAAAACGCCTACAAAAAGTGAGCGTGGGCTTAAATGATGTATGAGCGAAATATTTTTTTTATAAAACCAAATATTTTGCATCAAAAGTTTTTTTTTCGAATATTTGAATATAATATTTTAAAACTTTGTATAGACGAAATACAGATTTTGAAATTAACATTATATGTTGTTCATACCTTTTTTTCAAAATTCTCTACCGTTTGGTTAAAAATAAAGTTTTTGAAAAAAGTAGGCGTGGCAGTGGGCGAATTTAAAAAAAAAAATTACACTTGATAGAACAGCATATACAAGGTGGCGCAAAAGTAATCCTCCTATCAGAAAATGCTATAAATTTTGCGATTGGCCCCTAATGTCAGTTCTGTTTTGAAATTTGTGTAGTAAACACATGCGAAATACACGTTAATAAACACTGTTACGCTACACTGCTCCAGAACGCGGAATATTGGTTACTATTTATTTGAGCAATAATTGGTCGTCGGTGACTTTGGCACAACGTGAATTTCGTCGCAGATTTTCTAGCCGTCTAACGCCTACTGGTGAAACACTGCGACGTTTAGCCGCTCGCCTCGAAGAGACTGGCACAACACGAGATGCTTCCAGGCGTGGCAGACCCCGGAGTAGCCGTTCTGCAGAGAATATTGCTGCTGTAGCCGAAGATGTCATGGAAGCGCCGTCGACATCGACCAGATGACGTGCCACGCAAATGGGCATCAGTCGACGGTCTTTACAGCGAATTTTGGTACAAGATTTGAAGATGTATCCGTACAAAGTGCAGACGGTGCATCAGCTGTTAGCTGCTGACCACCGCGTCTAACATACGCTCAAGCCATCCTTAATCACCACCAAGAGGAAGATGATTTTTCATTAAAAATAATCATGAGTGATGACGACCATTTCCATCTTAGCGGGTACGTAAATAAGCAAAACTTACGCTTCTGGGGCACTGAAAATCCGCGTGTAACCCACGAAGAGTATGTATGGTGTGCTGTTTTCGCTGGAGGAGTCATCGGACCTTTTTTCTTCGAAGACGTCGCGGTCCAAACGGTTACTGTGAATGGTGAGCGCTACAGAGCAATGATCAACGAGTTCTTTCTGCCGCAACTTGATGAATTGGGATTGGAAAACATGTGGTTCCAACAGGACGGTGCAACGGCACACACTGCACGTGCCATTACCGATATGCTGAAGGATGCGTTTCCCGCGCGCTTAATCTCCCGTTTTGGCGATTTGCACTGGCCAGCAAGATCTCCTGATTTGACCGCTCCAGACTTCTTTTTGTGGGGCTTTTTGAAGTCGCGGGTTTATGTCAACAAGCCTCAGACTCTTGCAGCTCTTAAGGACAATATCCGTCAATGTGAGGACCTATCGCCGGAAGTTTTGGCCAAAGTGATGGAAAATGCCATAAAAAGGGCTCAAAAAGGGCTGAATCAAAGTTTTTCTTTATTTTTTAAATTACAGCCAAAAAACATCGGAAGGTTATTTTTGCGCCACCTTGGTATGTTGTTCATACCTTTTTTCAAAATTCTCTACCGTTTGGCCAAAAAAAGGTTTTTTGAAAAAAGTAGGCGGGGCAGTGGGCGAATTTGAAAAAAAAAGTTTTACTTGATAGAACAGCATGTACAAGGACCATATGTACCAAATTTCGATATCCTATCTCAAAATTTAAGGCCTAAAACCCGGTGACCTACATAGGGACGGACAAACTAGCTAGCAATTCTGATTCGATCCATATACTTTGAGGTATACCTAGCTAAATTATTTCTCTATGGGATAGGGTATAAAAATATCCAATGAACCCTGAAAGAATAATCGCATTTTCCAATACACTAAATGTAATCATGTGTCAAATTGGATGATAAACGTTTAACTGCTTTTAAAATTGAACTAGTGGTGGGTGCACGACTGGGTCGCACGCAACTCTCTCTTTTACAGCGAGTTAATTTGACGTTTTTAACAATTTGGCCCAAATACACAAAAAAATTTATTTCGATTAATGATGCTAGAATGGTATAAATTTATTCCGTAATTGAAAGTAATCGGTGTTCATTGGAATAATAATGACTTTCCTTTATTGGCCAAAACTGAAATTTGCATTTTAGGCCAAAACCAATTATGTGGAACTTATGAAAACAGTAATTGTAGCATATAAAGGAAATTTTTAATTTCTCGCAAACCACTTTGCCAAATTGAATGAAATTTAGTTTGTATGCTACAATTACTGTTTTCATAAGTTCCACAAAGTTCCACATAAGTTCTTAAAGCAAAAATCCGTTAGATGTATTTTCTCGAAAAAACTGAGTATGCCGTTTTGTTGAAACTAATATGCTTATAGCATGTAAGAAGATTAATCAAATTCGTTAAAGCTTGTATGATTTTTATATGGCAGGTACCAGTAATAACATCGCAAAAACCAAACAAAAAAAATTGCCTAGAATTATGACCAAAAAAACGCTGGATACGAAGTTTGAAGAAAATCGGTCAAGTCGTTAAGGCTGGAGAGACTTGTATGGGCAGACGGACCGACGAGCCGATGAACCGACGGACGGAATTCCAAAAACCACTTTTTTGAGTCGTAATGTTAGAATCAATCAAAATCTCGAGGTCGAAAATTTTCACGAAAACAATATGTTTCTCTTAATAAAAGAAAGTTAAAAAGGTAAATATTTGGAGCTATATTAACTTGGTTACGGGTGATTATTTAAGAGTTAAGTTTTTTAGGTTGGCAGCTCTGGTTAGTAATGGCGTCCAAAAGCCAAAGTCAAAAGTGAAATTATTGAAATTTATTACCAAAATTCGTGCTCTGTGAAAAATGTGCACCGTTCGTTACGACTATATTATGGTCGTCATAAACGAGCTGTTGAATTACAATTATTGCTGTTAATACCAAATTTCGCACCAAATTTACTTTGTTGGACATTAAACCATCGACTCGCATGCGTACAATGCGTACCGTAGAGAATATTGTAGTCGTAGTGTCCAATATTAATGAAGGTCGTGAAATGTCAATTTGTCGCCGTTCTCAGCTATTGGGCATGTGGAACATGGAAAATTTTACGTCTCGATTTGGGTTTGAAAGCCTATAGAATTCAACTTGTGCAAGAATTGACGACGAATGAACTATCACAACGTTTATTTTTTGGTGAATGGGCCTTAAAACAGCTCTGCTGTTCTAACGAAAAATTGTGTTCAGCGATGAGGCTCATTTCTGGCTCAACGGATACGTAAATAAGCAAAACTGTCACATCTGGAGTGCTAAACAGCCACATCCCATACAAGAATTACAAATGCATCCCGAAACAATAACAGTTTGGTGTGGTTTATGGGCTAGTGGCATCATCGGTCAATTTTTCCTCAAAGACAACCGTGAAAGAAACGTAACCGTCAACGGCGAACGATATCAAGCCATGATACGCGACTTTTTTTTTGCCCAAGTTGGCTGAGTTGAACTTGGTTGACATGTGGTCCTATCAAGACGGTGCCACATGCCACAGAGCTCGTGAAACAATGGAAAGGTTGAGCAGCTGATCTCTCGAAATGTCCTTGTGAGTTGGCCGCCAAGATCATCCAATTTAACGCCTCTTGATTATTTCTTGTAGGGTTATGTAAAGTTGTTAGTCTATGTGGACAAGCCGAACACGATTGAAGTCTTACAGGATAACATAACCACGTAATTCCTGGAATACAGGCCGAAATGCTCGAAAAATTGACGCAAAATTGTACCTTCACACAACATTTACATGAAGTTGTCTTTAAAACGTAAGTGGCAAAGGCCTATTTATCGATTAAAATACAAATTTTGAATATTTGATGCAAATTTTGAGTGTTTTATTCGATTTAAAAAAAACGCCTTAAAAATCACCCTTACATCCCAAAAGGGCAGTGTTCTCTAAGTCCAAGTAGCTGCTCATCTATTGTAAATTATTACCCGGTTTGTATAGTTATTTATGCATTAAGGTCGTGTGTCAATTGCGTTAAAATGGGGATTAAACTTTATCCACTAATAATTTTTGATAGTTCTACGGTTGTTTTCCATCTCTGTCACCCCTCAGTATGTATATCAAATGTCAAAAATTAACCACTTGATACATTTTAGCGAGCTGTTGAGCAGGTTAAAATCTTGAAGTCTCTAGTCACCATACTAATGTCAAAATTTATCCACTGGCTAAAATTTTAACGCAATTGACACACGGCCTAAAGAATAAATTTAAGCACAATCATGCGTATATTTGACTGACAGGAGGGTTATAACTCAAAATGGGTGATACCTTCCTCAAAAAAAAACTTCCACTCACCGAACGCGCAATGCATTGTTTGGAATATTTGATTTTTTTATTTTGTGTTTTCGGATAAGTCAATTTGACGACGATTATCTTTGCAGGGTTATATCCAATTAAAACAACGAAATCTGTGCAAAAATTAACCAGTGGATGCAATTTTACTTCCATAATACAATTGGCACATGACATAAAGCTATTGTTAGGCCCCATTTGTAGCTATCATTGAAACCCTCATTGGAAATTTTCTTTTACTTTTTGTGACTTTTTTTTTATAAATTCCATCTTTGGCAAGCTGGTGTCAAAACAAAGCTTATGAATTCTAAAACAAGATTGTTCAAAAGCATTTCAGTTTTTAATTAAAGTTTTCTTAAAAAAATCACTTTTTGGTTTTCAATGATCAAGTTTTATTTTTGTAAAGTAATTCTAATTGTCATTCTTGTAGGAATTATTGGAAAATTCCATGGAATCGCCATCATTACTTCACTAAAATAAATCTTGATCAGTGAAAAATAAAAAGTGATTTTCTGCGAAAATTTTTATAAAGAGTTGTAAATTTTTTGTTGATTCATTTTAAAATGCATTAGCTTTGTTTTAACGTAAACTCGTCTACAATTAAATTTTTAGAAATGTCACAAAAAGCTAAATTAGATGTCGACAGAACATTTTCAATGATTGCTTTAATTGGACCCTTAGGTTAAATTGCATGAATGCTTTATTTCCAAAGTATTTCATTTCCACAAAACCATTTTATTCTCAATTTGATATTTAGGTCAATCAATTACTCATGTTCAAGCATAAATTTGAATAATTCGAATGGATTTGAAAATGAACTAAACCGTTCGCGTACTTAAAATTGGTAAAACAAAGCTTAAATGTTTCGACAAGGGGAAAAAAATACCCAAGTGGAGTGAGTGATAATTTAATTTGTCGTCTTATTCACAAAGGCCACCTTTCGGAGTTCAGATATAGACCATTTTAGTCACTTGACATTTAAGGGAAATGCTTGAGGAAGTATGATACCCATTTTCGCCTGAGTACTCATGAGGCAGAAAAGTGTTGGGTTAGGTTTAATAAAAATATTTTTCCTTTTTACTTTTCGGACGTAGAATAGTTACTCTGAATAGATAACATTTACTAAAAAAACATTTTAAATGTGCTAAAATTAAATTGCAAAATACGAGTGGACATAGTTTTACGTTTATCTGACTGTTAATTTAATATTTTGGATTCTAAATCATTTAATCGTAGTGAGATAACACTACTCCGATGTCTTGGAACATGGCCAAAACTTTGACGTTTTTAATTTCTTTTCACAAAGGTGCATTATGGTAGTGCGCTAGACTATTAAGCGCAGGGTCCCTGCTTCAAACAGTCACATCACCTAATTTTGTTTTTCAATTCCCAAACCACATTTAAAAGTCTGACAATCATCTATGCTATATAAATGTCATATTAGCTTCTCAAATTTGCCGTTTGAAGTTGTCGTCAAACAGAAAGTTCATAGATAATGAAGGTTTATGTAGATCTACTGTATTACACAATCAAATTTTTTAGTCTTTTTAAAGTTTCTTCTAAATATCGAAAATATAATAGTGTCCCTATGATCTGAAATTTTATATCGGAAAATTATGAAGCAAATTCATTGGACATCATGATTTACACTCACTTTTAAGTGTCTGATAATGTAATGTGTCTCTGATAATAACTACTACCAAAGATTATAAAGCCATACAGATGACGCATTGAGAACAAACAACAGAAACTTTTGTTCACCAGCTTCATTGTACGGGCGGGCGGTGTGCACGTTCACACATGAGAAACGAGATCCAAATATCGGGGTTTTCAACAGGGACGCTACAAAAGTTGAGCGACAGGGACAGCAAACGACGCCATATTTCTTGTCGCTCTTTTACCATTTCTCTTCAGGAAGGTTTGCCATTTTATGATAGAAAGATATACGATCCAACAACGAGTCGAAGTTATTAAAATTTACAAGCGAAATTCGGAGCCAGTGGCCTCAACGTTAAGAGCGCTACGTCCAATTTATGGTCGTCATAATCGCCCTAGCAGATCAACAATTGAGCGTTTAGTGGAAAAAGTTGAATCCACAGGCATAGTACAAAATGTTTCCGTGCCAGAGAGACAAAGAAGTGCCAGTAATGTCAGAATATTGCTGCCGCTGAGGCTTCAGTTGAAGAAAGCCCAAATGTGTCTCTCACATGTCGTTCTCAAGCGATGGGCATCTCTGTGACGTCGTTGTGGCGAATTTTGCGAAAAGATCTTGGCCTACATCCTTAAAAGATTAAATTGACGCAAGAACTGAAGCCGCTTGACCACCAGAAGCGTCGTATGTTCGTGAATTGGGCTGAGCAACAACTTGAAAATGATTCGGATTTTCATCGAAAAATCATCTTCAGCGATGAGGCTCATTTCTGACTAAATGTCTTCGTCAGTAAACAAAATATGCGGTATTGGTCAGGCAGCAATCCACACGTACTCCATGAGTCATCATTGCATCCCGAAAAAAATACGGTTTGGTGCGGTTTATGGGCCGGCGGCGTCATTGGGCCGTACTTCTTCCGTGATGATCAATACCGGCACGTTACTGTGAATGGGAATCGCTACCGTTCAATGATAACCGAATACTTTTGGCCCCAATTGGATGATATGGACTTGGAAGACATGCGGTTCCAACAGGACGGCGCCATAAGCCACACAGCGAATGCCACAATCAATTTATTGCAAACCAAGTTTGGAGAACGTGTTATCTCACGAAATGGTCCACTCGCTTGGCCTCCTCGGTCGTGCGATTTGACGCCGTTAGACTATTTCCTGTGGGGCTACGTCAAGTTTATGGTCTATGCCAACAAGCAAGCGACGATTGATGAACTTCGTACTAATATCGAACGTGAAATTGCAGCAGTATTGGCCGATTTATGCTTCAAAACCGTCGAAAATTTGGTTCAGCGTCTAGACTTCTGCAAACGTGCCCGTGGTGGCCATGCAAAAGAAATCGAGTTCCATACATAATGGCATCAAACCGTTTTTGTTTTATTTAAAAAAAACTTTTGTAGCGCTCTTATTGAAAAACCCGTTATATGGCGGGCTGTGCCAGTACAACCCGCCAAAGAACTATTTTTCTTGTATGCAGTGCGTCATCTGTATGACTTTATAATCTTTGCTTCTTTTCAAGTTTTATTCAACCTGATATGTGAAAGAAACTAAAATGTTGAGTTATGTTGTTTGAACCGCAGAAGGCACAAGGACCTGGTTGAATCTTCCTTGCACAACTTCAAAGGGCTTTCCACTCTTTGTATTTGTATTTCCAGAAACTGTCTAGCTCTCTGACGAACAGTTGGGTTTGACCCAAGAATTATGCACTGGATTTAAAAAGAGGTTGTCTGACCGATACTTACCAATAGCATAGCTCTACAGTAGCTTTACTATAAATATAAAGCAGAACTTATATTATAATATTATGTCTTGCTCACGGTATGGTTTTATAGAAGGTATTCAGGCTCAAACAAGCCTTCACATACTCAACATAAAGGCGTTAGATCCATCGGTCTATTACTTTATCTACCTTCGCATTTGGCTTAAAAGAGGAAACATTTCTCGCAAGGGATTACTAATTTTATAAGCCTTACTACTGGAGCATCTTTAAACCGAAGTTGTCGCTAATTATCACGCCGCGTCTTAGTTACACAATTTTCCTATGGAATGTGCAGATCAAGCTGAGGTGAGATTAGATCCTTGGCATAAAATACCCTTAATCTAGTATAGCGAAAGACTGCCAAATATGTAACTTCTACATACATCTTGAAGGGATTTGGCAGATGCACGACATGTTATATTTCGAAACACTCGAACATTTCAGAAAAAGTGCAACTTAGCTGCCAAGACAAGGCTCTTAAAACATAGAATCGCAGCAACTTTGACTTCCTCAATGTGCGTATGTCTTTTCCTAAGCCGTTTAAATGATATAGACAGGTGTCGAAAACAAACAACAGGTGGTCACTCCTTTACTACCGCCCTTAGAATTTGCTTTTCCTGTTGAGGTTTCTGCAGAAGGTGTGGGTACGAGAAAAACCATGCATTCCAAGGTCTATTTATGGCACCTTTGGTGACTACTTCTACAGCGATTCAAACTATGTTAACATTATTAGTATAGACGACCTAATTATGTTTTGTTATAAAATCAAATTGAGCTTACATGTAGCAAGGGGATTTATTGAAGACCTCTGCCAAAAAATAAATTATGATCGTTGGATTTGTGTTTAGTCTTGCTGGCCCAATTGAAGCGACCCTTATCTGCTCTTTCAGTATTTCAATGTAGGAGTGATCTTACACTCCACTAACACTAAAGTTATCCAGAACCTCATATTAGGGGACCTATAAAATTTTTTTCGGCGGATTAAACTCGGTAAGGTTTAAGGTCTAGCTTTTCTTACAACCGAACGAATGCTTTAAAAAAGTCTTTCTAAATATGTAATACAACTCTGAAAACTTGTCATATATGTAATTTATGAAAAACATTTTGATATACCTATGGCGTGAACTTTTGCATGGCACCATCCTTCGAGACACTGAGTATATCATACAGAGACCGGATATTGATAGCGAACATTCATCAAACATTCATAATATATCCATTGGAAAATAGAATTCAAAAGCGAACTCAACGACCTGTATATTTTGGCTTGTATATGTAAGCTGGCGGCCTTGGTGATGAGACCAAAGACCCAGGATTCATTTTACGAACTTATGAACGGAGTTTGTTCGAAATACGATGTGAAAATTGAAAATATCTTCCATGGGTTATTTGGAAAAGAAGGCCTCCAGGAAACGACAATTTCAATCAGTCGTTTTCAAAGCCAAACCGACTCACTGGAGTCAGATGATTTAGGCGCCAACCAAACCGACCCAGTGTTAAAAGAGTGGAGGTACTCATCTAAGACAGAGTATGTACAATGTACATTGTACATCCATCAACAACGTCGACTCCGGCCAGTTTCTGGTTGTAGCCAAATCAGAGCTCGGCCTTCCAACAAAAGAAGCATGCTAAAGGAACAGAAAAAGAGACGTTACGTTGGTTGCCTTAGAGAACCGGAGATAACTAGAGTATTCAAAGAACAAATAGGCTAGAGCCGCCCCACTATTCCTTTATCCTGTGCCGATATCAAACCCCAAAGATGCGCGTGGTATATCATGTTTAAAAATACCAAAAATAAGTGACAGAAGAGGCATATATGAAGGTGCAACAACTCAAGATCTCAAGACCCAGGGTGTTGATTAAAAACGCAGAACAAAATATAACAAGCTGCCACCAGCTTACCAGCTATGGAATCCGACATAGCAATTAGGAAAACACATCAGGAAAATGGCGAAGATGACATTGAAAAACAGGTGGAGCTTAAGATTTACCCAAAAACTTTACGAGCTGTAAAACAACATATAACGATCAAAAACTCCATATTGGACGTGTAATATGGTTAGAACATGTAGCATGAACACCAATATCCTGGCTCACAGAGTCTTCAATTATCAGCCAGATCCAGACAAAAAAAAGAAGCAATAAGTCAAAATCGATATCCACCACCTATTCATTGATTTCAAAGCCCCACACGATAGCATTTAGAGAGGCGAACTATACAGAGCCATGTATAGTTTTGGTATACCGCCTTATCTTGTCCGTCTGTACAGGATGATGATGGGGAATTTTCGCAGCTTTATTAGTTTCGGAAACGAGCTCATCGACAAATTCGATACCAAGAAAGGATTCAGGAAAGGTGATGCACTGTCATGTGACTTCTTTAATCTGATTCTTGAGAGGATGAAGAATAATGGATAAAGAAATTCATAGACGATTTGGTCGAAAAATTCTTCGAAAACTTCGGTCCCGTTTGTTTTGATGGGCTATGAATACAAAGAATAAACCAAGAACCATACGAGCTGTGCAGCGGCATACCCCTAGTCAAAAAAACTCCGCATTGGACGTTGGGCGCTTAAAAATGCTAGGACATCTAGAATGAATGGCCACAAATACTTCAAATCAGAGAGTCTTTGTTTCCCAGTCAGACGTCGGACGCAATCGAGGAAGTCCTCGCGTTATGTGGCGAGCACAAGTAGAAACCGACCTCAACCAACTTGATGTGCACAATTGGAGGCAGTTAGCTGGGCACCTGGGTAATTGGAGAGGCATGTTAGTTGAGACCCAGGTTTATCACAGTGCTGTTATAGAAGCATTTATGGCGATCGATGGACGACCGAATTATGTTGGTTTTGTAGCTAACGAGTACAAGACAAAATATATGCTACCAATTAACTAAATATTCGCGACCCATGACCCTGGTCATAACCTCACTGTTAATAGCAACAACTCTGGGGTAGTCCACCAACCCCGCGAATACTACGACATAAGTTTGACTTTCGAAAACCGAAGATACTTCGGTAAGAAAATGGAATTAAGACTCTTCACTCGAAAATTGTTGACCGGACATCAATCACACCAGATCGTCTTTACTGCGCCGAACGATGAACAATTACAGGTTCGAGATGCCAAGGAAGACCGATCTTCTGGTACAATATCAAGCGCTAAAGAATTCCAGGGCTCTTTGCTGAACGACTGAAAGCATGTGTCCTTGATCCAAGAGAATGGAACACTGTCTTGTATCAGGTAAAGATCCAAAGGTCGAAGGTCTGTTAAATAAGAAAGTATTTGATCTCCAGCAAAACGGCCTGACGTCTCATATGGACGTCAAGTACACATCAAGCCTAACCTAGTCATTGCTTAAACATATGAAACAAATATGTGATCGACGAGTGGGTCATAAATCGTTAAATTCAGACTTTTTGGAACGCAGAAATGCCTCGTAAGAACCTCTGTTCAAGTTTTGGCTATGAAATAATTTAATTTTAAAAGGCTTTACACGATTACAGTGTAAAAGGCTTTGCCAAATAACGAATGTGGATTAAGTTCTTATACCTGTCTTTAGCAGGTTCCGAAAGATTGAATTCAGATATTTGTTAGTAGTGATTCAAGTGCTAAAGTTAAAATAAAAAAAAACATGAATTCTACTTACCCTGCATGGTTATAAAAGTTTAATACTAAATTATGACAAAAATGCTAAGCATGATACAACTAAACAGGTATCGCCGTCGTGTTTTCTACGTCATCGACGGTCATTGCAAAAATCCAACATGCGCAACCATACCTGTAGTAGTTATATCACGACGAATAAGCAACATAAAAACAACACAAAACACACACAATACCAGGAACTTTATTAATCAAAATATTTTACTTAAAATAAGGACACAACATGACAACACATTAAGCCCGTTTGTTATAGGCAAACACTCTTAGCCACAGCCAATATGGAATACTTACAGTTGGAGTGCCATAAATCTTAACTGGAGCTTGTCCATTGCAAATGATGTAAGAATCATGATGTGCCAAAAGTTTGGCACTTCTTTCCTCAGACGGGGCATAGTTGTTGAAAGTCGTGTAGGGCAGTGATTGAACTGATATTGGACCTGCAAAATAAAAGTTGCTCAGTACAAAGTTACATAAAAAAACTTTTTTAGAACGACCCTAGAAGTTCGTTTATTTTCATCGTAAATTGACTTACCCTTGACGACAATATTGAATTCGCATCTAGCTGTCAGACCATCAACATCGGTGGCTTCGTACGAAATGCGGTGCACCCCTTCGCCAAACAATTGTCCAGGGATCTAGAAACAAATGCAATCTGAACACATCCGTTCACCTTCAAATACCCCCTCCAACTTACATTTGACTTGTGAATATTCTTTATCTGACTGTCACTCTGGAACTGTGGCTCCTTCCATGTAATCGAACGCCTCTCCTGATTTGTGGCCAAGCTAACCTCAAACGATGACGGACAGAAGCCTACCTTTGGTGGCATTGAACTCTTCACTGTAATAACCGTGCGGCAGGTAGCACCACGTCGTAAGTTCGGATCTCTTCCTCGGAATGTGATGACATGTACTCCGGCACCAAGGTGAGCCTGCAAATTCCTCGACCATGCTGGGAAGGATTCCACATATCGGAAGTCCAAGTTGGTCTTGGGTTTTTGTAGGATAATGTTCGCGGTTGTGTGTCCCGATGGTAGAAAGACTGTGGTATTGCGTGGACACTTGATATACGGTCGGTTACCTGACAGGTGGGTGCGACCACGATGGGGTATGGAATCCAAGGGACGGCTGTTCAAAATCGGTGTGCCAAATGGAATGCAATCGAATGTAGAATTGTAGGACCATGTTTGGTCGGCGTTACATACGGCAACTTTTTTGCCAACTGGCATATAGCCAGGATTACAATGTAGGAGGCATCGTTCACCTACGTAGGTCTTGCCAAGCAAGCAGTTGGCTGGTAGGATGGTGCCATGCTCGGCGCGTGGTAAGGCGGGGCACAGTTGAGCTGTAAAAAGGCGAGAGTAAGGCTACATATTCTTGTTTACAGCCAATTATACTTACGAACGCAACGATTTTCAAAGTTATCCCATTGTCCAGCTGGGTTGCAGTGTCTTACTGAGGGTCCTTCGAGCTTGTATCCAGCTACACACCACACCGAGCATTTGGTCTTGTAGTACAGCTGGGTCTTATGGCGAGAGGTGGTGCAGTGAATTTCACCATACTTCGGTTGACGGAAGGGTTGACATTTGTTGCGAACCTCATTGCAAGTCCTGCGATCATTGCCGAGTCGCTGTCCACGTGGACACTTGCATTCAAATGTTCCGGGAAGATTATCACACATACCAGAGCAGCCACCATTTTGATACAAGCACTCGTTGATGTCCTCGCACTGGCCGAGTGCGTTCTTTGTATATCCTGGCATGCAGGAGCACTCATAAGACCCGGGAGTATTTACACAACTCTGCTGAGGGCAAACATCACCCATCAAACACTCGTCAATATCAGAGCAACTAGAATTGTTAGTAGGGCTTAAGGTAAAACCTGGTCGGCAAGCACACTTTACACCGGAACCTGCAGCGACGCAGAGTTGCTCACAACCTCCATTGTTGCGACGACATGGATCGCTCTCGGCGCAACCAAAGCCGTCATCTTGCAGAGCAAAGCCCTCACTGCACTCACAGTAGTGGCCACCCTTGGAATTGATGCAGTAATGGGCGCAACCACCGTTCTCCACATCGCACTCGTTTATATCCTGACACGTCTTACCGTCATCGGCGAGCTTGGCGCTTGCCGGACATAGGCAACTATATGAACCATCAGTGTTGGTGCAGGTGTGCGAGCATCCGCCATTGTTGATCACACACTCGTTGACATCGACACAGGTAAGCGAATCACTGCTTAGTGTCAATCCGGCTGGGCATCCGCACTGGAACCCTTCATCGACATTTTCACAGAAATGCGAGCATTCTGGCTGTAGCCGTTTGCAGAAATCTCCATCGACACAGGTCTTCCTATCTCCATCAAGAACCATTCCAGTCGGACACTCACACTCAAACGATCCCAATGTATTCCGACAAATGTGACTGCAGGTTGAGTAACCGGCACATTCGTCTATGTCACTGCATGTCAACTTGTTGGCGCCCAACACAAAACCAGCGGGACACGAGCATTCATACCCGCCCACAATATTCGTGCAGTAATGCGAGCAGTCATGCAGCGACTGTTCGCACTCGTCCACATCGGTGCAAGTGCGCAGATCTTCCATCAACTCAAAGTGTGCCTCGCAGGCGCACGAGAACGAACCTAAAAGATTTATACAGATATTTGAACAGTTGCCATTGTTGTCGACACACTCGTCCATGTCGAAGCAGTCGCGTCCATTCTCCGCAAGCGCGTAGCCCTCGGGACAAGCACATGAAAAGCTGCCCACATTGTTGACACATAAATGCGAGCATTTCGTTATACCCATTCTACACTCATCCACGTCGACACAGGTCTTTGCATCGGCCCCCAAAGCATAACCAAACGGACAAGCACACGTTGTAAGCGGTTTGGCAAAGATACATGTATGCGAGCAGCCACCATTGTCCAACAGGCATCCGTCCACATAGTCGCAGGTCTTCTCATCATCTGTCAAAACCTGTCCAGCTGGACAGGAACACTGAAAGCTACCAGGTAAGTTTATGCAAATGCCCGAGCAATTACCGTTATTTACCGCGCACTCATCCAAGTCAACGCAGTCGGTAGATGAAACCCCAGCAAAAGCAAAGCCCCGAGGACACTGACAAGCGTATGAACCATTGAGATTATCACAGTTTAAGCCTGAGCCACAGTTATGCGTATCTAAAGCACACTCGTCGATGTCAAAGCAGAGGCCATCGACGAGCACATAGCCCTTTTTGCATACACAATCATACCCACCAGGCTTGTTGACGCAAATATGCTCACAACCGCCATTATTGTCGATGCATTCATCGTAGTCAAGGCAAGTTTTGCCATCCTCTTGGAGTTCATAGCCCGGCCTACAGGAGCATGAACCTTCAAGCTCTCCATTGCAAATCTGCGAGCAACCGTTATTGTTGTTGCTGCATGGCGATTGGTAGATGCAAGTGTAACCATCATCAGCTAACGCCATACCGGATGGACATTGACACTGAACACGTCCTTCAGATGAATAGCACCCATGAGTACATCCTCCATTGTTGGCCGAACACGGATCAGCATTCACGCATTCTCCAGTTTCATCTGGCTCACTGCCGTTTGCACAGACACAGCTGTATCCGCCGTTTGTGTTCGTACATACCTTGTCACCGCAG
Organism: Rhingia rostrata; assembly: GCA_949824845.1. Taxonomy (NCBI): domain Eukaryota; kingdom Metazoa; phylum Arthropoda; class Insecta; order Diptera; family Syrphidae; genus Rhingia; species Rhingia rostrata. The sequence goes on from OX463757.1 coordinate 22,213,255, forward strand.
ATACCAGGCCTTTCAACACACTCGTCAATATCCTCACAGTTGCTGGTGTCACCGTTTACCTCCCGGAAGCCAAGCGGACAAGAGCAGCTGAATGTGCCATCCATGTTAAAGCAAGTATGCGAGCAATTGTGAGTTCCTTCCACACACTCATCGATATCCTTACAGAAGTAGACTTCATCTTTGTACCCAGCCGGGCAGCTGCACTTGTAGCTTCCATCCTCAGAATTTATGCAACCTCCTGGGAAACAACGATCGTTTCCACCCATTTGACACGCATCACTTGCACTCTGCACACAGTTGTACTTATCCTCGGACAGTGTGTATTGATCAGGGCAGGTGCAAATTGGGCCGTTAGCACTGTCTTCGCAATTGTAGGAGCAGCGAGTCTTTTTCAGTTCGGGATTATTGCGATCTTGGCAAGAGTCCTGAATACAGGTTCGACCATCCACATCGACATGCAAGTTCTCAGGACACCTGCAGACAAATGACCCAACAGTGTTTTCACACTCGTGCGAGCATAGCCTATATGGAGTTTGAGATTCTCCGTCTTCTTCTTGATTGGAGTAGGCTTCGCATTCGTTGACGTCAACACAGTTTATTTCATCTTCGGACATTTCATAGCCAGCTGGGCAAGTGCAGTCATAACTGCCGTGGGTGTTTTGGCAGTTTTCGCAACGAGCAATGCCTTCGGCACATTCATCGATGTCGGCACAATTGCCATCCGAAGTTAAACGGAATCCCTCTTCACATTCGAGAGTATGTTGGACGGGTTGATCACGTTTGGGTTCAACTTCCGGTTCGACTTCGTTGCTTTGCTGTGTTTGTTCCGTGGTTTGTGGCTGGTGACAGATATAGGAACCGGGAGTGTTCTCACAGCCGGCAGGACAGCGCTCTGCCATTTCGGGGGATTCGCACTCGTTGATATCTGCATGGGGAAAAGAAAAGAAGATGCGATTAATCGTTGGATGTTGTAAAGGATTCCCAGAAGCCTTAATGGCAGCCCAGAATGTATCTTGTAGCGCTGTCAAAAGAGAGATACATTTCTTGCATGAAGTTGCCCTCTATTCAACTTCAAGCTACATATTCACGAAGCTACTCATTGTGTAAGTGCTTACGGGTTGCCTTGTTTCTAACTTCTTATTCAGATTCAAGGATCAGCTACAGATACGCATTCTGGGCGGCCCTTAAGGCTTGTCAAGGAACTGCTGTTTTTCGAGATGAGGAGGGTTAATCTTAAGAAATTCGACACAGCAACTTGGATCTAGTTACATGGCCGCAAAGGGGCTCATTCTTATGTCTTAGAAAATCAGAACATGAGAATCTGAATCTCAGACGACGAGACGGCTTAGGGCTGTTGGTTAGAGGACTGCAACAGTAACTTTACTGAGCAGGTAAAACAAGAATGGAATACTTAATGAAGGGTATATGGTCCTATAAATTAGTTACAAAACAGAAACATGGATAAAAAAAAGCCATATACAGGGACATACGCATGCCGTAAAGTCTACCAGCAAATCAAAAACTTGAATCTGTCGCCAACGGGTACAGGGAAAAGGTTTCACATGTTAGAATGCGTATTAGTTGACTCAAATCAACAACCTATGCGGTAGATGAAGAAAGCGACGCTAAGCACGAGGAGAAAAGTCTTTGCAGGAAAAATAAAGAATGCATGCAGCATCCTAGAATAGGGAAGTCGAAGTGTTTTGCTACTAGATAAGATCCAGATATTCTACAAAAAAGCCAAGTAACTACAAGCTGGCTTCATGTAAGCTCAGCAACTAATCAAAAATGAGGAAAACGAAAACATCTGTATGGGGAGAGAAGAGCACCGCTCTATATCGGAAATAGCGAGTTTTAAGGAAGAAGGAGATGTTAAGGTGATAAAACAAATAAGTTGGTGGTTGTCGCAGATTTTAGGGTATGGGAGTTGCCTTTCAGGTTTCATCCTTTAAAATAATGTTAAGCGGAGGCTCGAGGCTTTTATTATTGGTGCCTCCGTATTTGGGACACTTGGCATGCGTTGTTGTTCCATTCGACTGCTGTTGGCCGGTTTGAAAGCTGTATTCGGTAACTTTTACAGTTATTTTTGAACAGCTTGATAGTCACTGTAACCAGTCGCAATTGTCTCAGGGAAACATCTTGTGTCTTCGAAATTAGAGACATCCTCTGGAGATATCCCTTGTATTTGATGTACGTATTTGTATTGTGGCAGTCATCCGCCAAAACACTTCGGTTGCTCCAGCTTTTTCTTCATTTGGGGGATAGAGACTGTCTTCCCTTGGCGATCAAACATAACTTTTAACCTGCGGCATTTTTAGAGGGGTGTCCCTTTGGTCATCATCCCCATCCCTCTGCTGCACTTCTAAAACTTTCTCGTTGGGTAAAAAAAGAGAACGTCTAATCTCTGCCATCGATCTTTTTTTAACAAAAAGTGTTTTGATTTTTTGTTGTTCGTGCCGTTGTTAATTGGACTGTTAAGCTGGAATTGTGTATCTTCTAGGTCGTTTGCATAAAGGCAGTCTATGGATCATGTCGCTAAGCTAAAAGTCTGATGTTATGATAAAATTCGTTGGGTTTTACAGTATATTACGGAAAGTATATGCCACATTTAGCAGGATTATGCCTGGAAAGTGGGCCCAATAGCCTAGTGGTTAGTGCGTTGAAATGATAAGCGTGGGGTCTTTTATTCAAATCGTGAAAGTGGCAACACCTTCATTTGTTGACTGCTCCACCTCTTGCGAAAGTCTAACAAAAATTCAAGAGCAACACTGTAATGTGATGCTTCTCAAATTTGCCGTTCGGATTCATCATTCAAAAAGAGGACCCCCACATAAATGAAGGGAGAAGCTAGGCTCCATATGGGTCTATTTCAGTTGGAGACAAGAAATCTGATCGCCTTTCTTGCCGATAGGACATTTGGAATCATCGGACATGCTTCCAGACTTTGTTAATGGTTTGGTGCATGCACACTGCACAGTTATGAAATATCACCTGTCTATTTAAACTTATTTTGTTTCTAAGTTTTTTTTGGTAGCGCCATTCTATTCTTCTATACTGGGAGGGAAGCTTATTTTATCCTTGACTGACGTGAGTTTCTTGGAGGGCGCATAATTGTTAGGACAGTAAGTATTTACTTTGTGGGGTTCTCCAAATGGTATATGTTCGGTTCACATTTACAAATGATAGAAAGACAAAAGACTGCCTCATGCCAAGGTGAGAATGAGAAAATCCACCACGCCACAACAATAAAGAAATACTGTGAAAAAAAATTTAATGTTAAAAGACTGCAATCGCAAGAGACCTCGAAGATCTTCGAGCAACGCGCATCCCTTAACCTCTCGATTAACACCATACCACCAGAATCAAACGCGGGCTCAATGGGGCGATGGTTAGTGCAATTTACTGCCACGCAGAAGGTCTGGGTACGATTCCCAGACGTAGCAACAACTAAATGATTTTACACTGGCCCTCCTCTCGTGATGATCTGACAAATCATCGGAGTAGTATCAATAGTCAAGAAAAGCTTATCCTCGCCGTTCGAAGTCGGCATAAAACAGGAGGTCCCGTCATTGTGCAAGAAGTACACACGCACACATGATGGTTGTGCGATAGCTTGGCCCAGCGTAGTAACTAGCCTGTTGCGCAAACAAACAAAAAAGCATTCATGTCGCAGAACAATGGCAACAATGTCAACAAGCCATTAGATCAGCCGCAACTGATGTGCTAGGTTTCAGCGCCCACTAACAAGAAACCCCTGGCTTGATGAGTAATCCCGACACATGCTCGCAGTTAAGAACGAGGCCTATAAGGCTTAGCTGCAGGTGAAGACGAGAGTTGCCATTGAGCTCTATAGGCAAAGAAGAAGGGAAGAACACCGGCTTTTCAGGAAGAGAAAAAAAGAGCAAGGAGAAGCGCGCGATCGAGGATATAGAGAGGTGCCACTCCAGGAACAATGTTCGAAATTTTTACCAAAGTGTAAAACGGATACAGGGATACAATGTATACAAGGATACAAGGCTCGAAGAGAATCCTGTAGAGGTGAACAACTAAATACCGCAGTTGAGACACAGTCAATGCTGAGGATATGGAAGAACCACTTCTGCAGACTAACAACATTCCGCTGCCAGTCAGAACGAACGATTCAATATTAGCAACGACAGCGAAAACTGCCAACCACCCGACCTGACTGAAATATCTGAACTCAAGCTTAATGCCGGAAATGACGACCTTTCCGCTGAGCTTTATGAAGCCGCCTGAGATGACTTTGTAAATAACAGCCACCGACTAATTAGCCAAATCTAGTCGGAAGTCGATGCACAAAATAGGAAACCCTTTAAGCTGCGCCAACTACAGAGGCATAAGTCTCCTTAACATCGTATACATGATTCTATCTGCCGTAATATCTGAACGCCTTAAACCGGTTACCAACAACCTGATCGGGCCCTATCAGTGTGGTTTCAAGCGAAGAAAGTCCACCACAGATAAAATTTTCACACTTCGGCAGATCCTGGAAAAAAAACCCTGCATAGGACGTTTAAGATGGGTCGGACATGTTAAACGAATGGACACGAATTCTCCGGCTAGCAGAGTCTTCGATTCGCAGCCGGACGTCGGACGTAGTAGAGGAAGATCTCAACCAACTTGGAGTGTGCAACTGGAGGCAGTTAGCTAAGGACCGGGCTAATTGGAGAGGCATGTTGGTTGAGGCCCAGGTTCATTCCGGACTGTAGCGCTACTTAAGTAAGTAAGTAGGCTAGGTATGATTTCGTCCATTCGCTTTCTTTGACACGATATTCTTCCCTGACGGGTTTTCATTACAATGCCTTCATATGGTCCTCAGATAGAACCTCTGCGGTGGATTTTCACTTTTCAGCATAAGCTGTGGTACTGCATCCAATGCGTGTTGAAATTTGTATGCGGAAAATCAACAGCAGGGAGTCTTTCACTGATTTGTTCTTTGTAGACTTCGGACATTTTTGGTTTTGTAAGGAAACCTACGTGAAGTGCGTCTTCTTTTCTATAATGTTCGTAACTCCTTCTCATTGTTTAGTCGAGCTATAAAAATGGTCAAAGCCAAAATTTGTCCCTCTCTATTTTTGAATTGTAAACATTTAGCATGCTAGATATATGCCTCTTATTTCTGTTCACATGGAAATGGTTGCCGGTATCACAATCTGCAGATTCCCTCTTCTAAAAAGTATCCTGGCGATTTCAATAAATGTTTGAACTGCCAACTGAACCGTCGCATGACAAGCAGCTGGAAAAATATTTAGACGCGATTTAGGTGTCATTTTATATGATTTCTTGAGGGCTTGAGAGGCTTACCCACCGAAAAGTTTCCCAATTTTATGATATTATTCCGTACAAACTCCATCGGCTCGCCTAGCTTAAATAAAAATTTCTTTTAAAGAGTTTTAAAGCCGATGGTTGGAATGTGATGATAATATTATGAGTCGAATAGTGTAAGACGTTGCTATGTTGCAGATCACAGACAGTCGATCACTAACTGTGTTAACCCGAGTCGGATCATCATTATACATCCACAGACTTCCACGTGAAGTCTTCTATTGCAGCTCTAGTTCTTTTCCATTTTTGTATTACTGATCCTATCCATCGTAGCGCGGAGGTGTTTATAGTGTACCGCGCGAGCGCAGTTTCCAGCTATTAACAAGCTGCTAAGGTCTACACTCCAGTTGCATCTTCGTTAATCGTTGTGGCCTCTACAAAAAAGGGAACTTTAGCAAAATGTGTAGCCTAAGGTGTTTTCCATAGCAATAAACCCATCTATGTGGTATGATTTCAAAACCATTCCATAGACCATATCTAGCCTAAAGCTGTCTGAAGTTTACAAAACCCTCACACAATTAAAACCAACCAGCCCACGTGTCATTCCCAACTAATCACTGAAACTGTAAATGTAGTAGTAGTTGATAAATTACAAACCTTGACAGTTCTTCCAATCTTTCGAGAGAACAAAACCTCTCGGGCACAAGCAAAAGACTCGTCCCAGTGTTGCTAAGCAAATGTGCGAGCATCCACCGTTATTTATTGCACATTCGCCATCGTCCTCACATGTGATTTTATCTGCAATTAATCTAGTTCCAGGTAGACCATCACAGGAGCAAGTATAGCTGCCCCAGGTATTATGGCAAGTGTCCTGGCATGGACCGTGCCCGTTTCGCAATAAACATTCGTTTACATCTATACGTGTTGGGTTGATGCGTGCAATTGGAAAATAAATCTTAATAGATTTATGTTGTTTTTGCAAGATGAAAAGAAAACAAAAAAACCCACAAGGACTACCAACACCACAAGGACATGCATGAGAGAAGTGACAGGGAAAACTTTATACAACTGGTTGGAGGAAGAATTGTTTTTTTTTTTCTCTACAATAGTTCAGATAATTAGTCTTGAGAACCCGTCTCTAAAAGATACTACCACCATGGATTATAACCGTTTGAAGACCAATTAATTTAAACTGCAAACTTACCAACGCAGGTAGTTCCTGTGACGGTGTCAATTTGTAAGCCCGCCTGGCATGCACAACTGTGTGATCCTGGTGCGTTGTTACAGATTTGCTCGCAACCGCCATTGTTGATGTCACATTCATCGATATCTGTGTCGGAATATCTCATCAGATGAGGAAATACCTTAAAGGACTCAAATTACTCACCATGACACCTTCGATAGTCATAAGGATCCAATGAGAAGCCAGAGTAACAAGAACACACAATTCGGGGTTCATTTTCACCAGGATACAGTACCATCTCACAATTATGGTCACATCCACCCTTATCCGGACCACAGCTCTGGTTCAATACCCTCGGCGAGTACGGATCAGGAGTTGGCTCAACGACAATATTGATATCCGTGGCGGATTCCGCTGTTGGACTAACCTCTTCAGGCGCTTCCCCACTCACAGCCACATTCACTGCTTGCTCAACTTTTATGGGTGTTTCGGGGTTCGATGGTGGTGGCACTTGCACGACAGATGGTCTCTCCTCCTCCTCCCCCTCGTCACCTTCCTCACCACCGGTATAGTCCTCGTCGTAATCTATTTGCACAAAGTTCAGTTCAGCCACAAAGTGGACGACGAAAATAAAAATTTATTTCAATTTGCATACCTTCTTCTTCGTAGTCACTCAAGGCAATGCATTTTGGCAGCTGGCCAATCCATTTCTTTTTACTACAATATACGGCATTACTCTCGGAATCCTCCAGCTCAAAGTTATCATTACAGGAGTAGAATGCTGCAATGAAAATGTGTTCGCCGCGGCGCCTCCTAAAGACCGAGGGGGAATAAAAGTTGAAAGTTTAGTTTATCTCATCAGAGTTGAAAACTGGGGGTTAGAGGTGAAGCCTTACCTATCGTATTTTAGCACGAAGCCATTGGTGATTTCAGGAGCCTTTACTCTGGCACTGACGCAAGTCATATCCAAATTTTCAGCATACTCGGCGGTAACAAATGGATCCTCTGGTATGTTGGCTTTCTTCTTCGTCTGCTGATTGGAATCATCGACGTCATTCTCGTCTTCGTTGTCATCACCATCGTCTGTGGTTTGAACTAAGGGTATGAGATAAGCAAATGAGTTAAGTTTTAATGGGAGGATTCTTAAAACGGCAGGTCTGGAAGAAATTTGAAGACATTTGAACATTTGAAGCTCTCACAAAATTGGTCGGTATATTTTCAGCGACAGCAGAATCCTTGTTTCGCTATTTTCAGTTGACGCGGTGGAATAGCGAAGGCGATTAATGACAGTCCTACCTATAGTCCAAAACTCTAGCGATATATACAATCTCGCATGCAGCGTAATTCTTGTTGGTCTGTTGAGAAGGCGATTGTGCTTTGGAGTGAATACGCGATCTACGCGTCCCTTCCTTAAGGCACTTCCTAATTGTGTTTTCTATTGGCAGCTAATGATTTGCCAATCTAGTGCCAATTTATGGCGCTTGCAGTCCTTCATAATAATGATGGCGAAGGTATCGGCCCGCTTTGAACGGGCCTCTAGGATTAGGCTTGAGTAGATATGGTGGTTAATGCGGCTAAATTTCCAATGCCACCCCTTCTCATATTGGATACAGATGCGTAATAGCCGTTCCCAATTTTCAGGGCCCGCTTAGATAAGTCAACCCCTTTGAATATAGATAATGGATACAGGCGTTAAACGGCCGCCCATATGCTTCATCGAGTTACCTTTTCATAGCTAGGCAGGACCCATAAACAGAGATGATGATGGACGAGCCCAAAAGATCAAAGCCGGTGCTTCCTTTGGGTGAATACTGCCGGCGATACAGCCATTGAATCGAGCTGATGGTGGATAACCATTTAAGACTAAAGGCAGCGTAAAATATATTTTTGTTCTAATGTTGGGGCTGTGACGCCCGTGTAGATTCATAACAAGATTCAGGGTTTCGATTTTTTCTCATAAATTTGTAAGTCTGCGTGTGTACTTCCAGCATGATGGCTAGACGTAGAGTTTTATGCCGAATCCAAACGGCTGAAATGAGACAAGTTTTGCAAGACCAAAAATTTCAGAACATCACGAGAAAAGGTCCAGTGGAAAATATTTTGGGAGAATCGAAGACTGCACCCGGATTATTGGTGCCCATTAAAACGTCCAATACGGAGTTTCTTGACCAAGTCTATGTCGCTGTAGTGCTCGTGTAGTTCTTTCTTGAATCTTTTGCTTAGATGTAAAAACTGAGATACCTAGGCAATTGGACGGGCATATTGGCTGAGTCTCTGGTTAATTCCGGACTGTTGTAACTTAACACTACGAAGCCCTCTTCCTTTCACGTTAAAATACCCACTCTAGGGATTGACAGGTAGTGACTCGTATTAGAGTCAAATTTTGCTTCAGGACCTTACAAGCGATGAGACTTATGGTGTTATCAAGTTGGGATTTTATGACCTCCGAATGGATGGAAGCTACAGAATCTGTCCGGTCTACCAAGATGGAAAATTCAGTCACAACAAAACGAAAAAAACAATTCCGACTAGGAGACGTTGCAACATAAGCAGAACTAGGTTTCATTGACTTCGTGTACACAAAGCAACCTTTCAGCTACCCCCAGGTGGTGAAAATGACAACCAATATATAGAGCACCTCAGAACTCAACAACCTCCCCAACGAATATTCGGGAATAGAGGAAGGCCATATATAGAACCTCAAAGAAGAACCCGAATTCACCTACTCCACCGGTCACCTCCGAAAATGGACATCGGTAGGACTAAGAGTGCAGGTGCGTAAAGAAAAGAACAGCAACAACGCGACGCTACAACACAAAACGGGGATAATGTGATGAAGTCGTGCTGTTTTGCGTGCCAAATAGGTGTTATGATTCCTTTAGAATAATTCATTGGTCCGCAAGAGCTTACCTTCTTAGATCTGTAACGAGCCAGAAAAAGGGACCAAACGAAAATCCTGCGCAGGAAAAGAAATAGAGCCAGGAGCTTACCAGTAAATACAATTTTTTGAAATCTACATAAAACCAAGCACCTAACCCTATAACTAATTTGCACAAATCCATAAATAGAGAGGGATAGAGGCTCCACAACAAGAGTGTTCATTAAAGCTATCAACAAGCTGATGGTTTCCTGCTTTCCGACCGATGGATACATCTCCGTTGAGCTTTTTAATGCGATGGCCAAGTGCAGAATAGTTGATCCAGCGTTATGCATCTCAACTGAATATTTCCAAACATGAGCCTGTTTTTGGCAGAGAAATGGGCTAACATATGATTTTATCAATCTTGTGAAAGAAAATATAGAGCATTGGACAGATTTCAGCCCGGGTTTGTTGAAGATAACGTCATCGACAAATCCGTCCACCTACCGGCAAACGTAGATGACTTAAATTAATGCCTAGCTGATGCTGAACGACGCGACGAACGTTTAGAGTAACTGATGATCAGGCGGGCTGTATTGGGTACCGTTTAGTTCGGGTGACAACCTCTACCTCTACGAATGATACCGATATGAGATCATTGTAGTTCCATGGATATTTCCGAGCTTTTGAAACGGGCCAAGTGTGGCGCATGGTATCAAAAAACGTCACTGGGTCTTGTAGAATCAACAAATTACCTGAGGATGGTCTTGGGCAAGAAACTGAACAATTTTCTGCAAGAGCCGAAATAACCCTTAATTCATATAAAAAGGCAATCGAGGAGAAATAGGATATGCAAGCACACCACTTACCAATTCAGTTTCGAGTGTAACATCCAGATATAGCCGAATAGATGGGAATGGGATGCAGGTGGAAACTAATGGGTGATCCAAGTAGAGATACTTTTTTCAATAGCCTTTTTTGACAGATCACGTGTGAGTCGTGTCATGCTGTCATGTTATTTTTGTTTAGTATTGTTTGGCATTTCATAATGGAAAGACTTACGCGTGAACAACGTTTACAAATTGTTCAACTTTATTATGAAAATTCACGTTCTGTGAGGAATGTGTTTCGTGCACTTCGCTCAACTTATGGTCAACATAATCGGCCTACTGAGCGTACTATTCGCAACACCATCACCCATTTTGAGACCCAGCATTCATTATTGGATAATATTCGACCGAATAGACCACGTCCAGCACGCTGTGAAGAAAATATAGCGGCCGTAGCTGAGAGTGTACTAGAAGACCGTAGAGAGTCGATTCGGCGCCGTTCGCAGCAACTCGGACTGACGTATGGAACGACTTGGCACATTTCACGTCAAGATCTTAAATTGAAAGCGTACAAAATACAGCTTGTGCAACAACTGAAGCCGCTCGACCTTCCCAACCGACATCGCTTCGCTCTATGGGCTCTTGAAAAGTTCCAAGAAGATCCGACGATTTCAAGGCAAATTTTGTTTAGCGATGAGGCCCATTTCTGGCTCAATGGGTATGTAAACAAACAAAATTGCCGCATTTGGGACGAAGAGCAACCTGAAGAGATTGAAGAACTGCCACTTCATCCAGAAAAAACAACGGTTTGGTGTGGTTTGTGGGCCGGTGGAATCATCGGTCCATATTTCTTTAAAAATTATGCCGGTGCGAACGTAACCGTCAATGGCGACCGTTATCGTGCCTTGATAACCGACTATTTGATGCCTGAAATTGAAGCTCGTGATCTCGGTGACATTTGGTTTCAGCAATACGGCGCCACTTTCCACACATCGCATCAATCAATGGACTTATTGAGAGAACATTTCGGTGAGCACATAGTTTCACGTTTTGGGCCTGTCGATTGGCCACCAAGATCGTGTGATATCACACCGTTAGACTTTTTCCTGTGGGGATATGTAAAGTCAAAAGCTTATAAAGAATGTTCTTTCAAATGATAATAAACATTCTCCATTAAATTTGAATCTTCTGTGTTTTTTTCTTTAAAAAAGTAGGAAACCTCGAAATGGATCACCCTTTACTTATCGACTAACTTAAACTACTTAAAACTAATCAAAACTACCTAAAAATAACTTTAAATATAGAACACCCACACCAAGGGTTTTTTTTTGTGCCACCATGACTGCTTTACACCTAAACTTAAGACAAAAATTATGTAAATCGGCCATAAAATAACAAATTTAAGTCAACTATCTTTAACACTCATTCAACCACTACAACAGGTTCTCCTGTTGTGACCTGCTCGGACGGTCCGAATCGGACACACTCCTGCTGAATCGCAGACGCTCTCCTCCGCCCTTAACGACGACGTCTCGGTCGTTTAGGAGCCGCCTATCCACAGTTCGTCGGAAGACGTGGTAGATTAGCGGAACCGCCGATCTATCCTGTATCAGCCCTCGACTATCCAAATATATATAGGAAAGCTTTGGGTGGAATAAAGCCGCTTAACGCGCACTTTCAAAATATTCATCATTGGGGTAGAAGGCCCCAAAGATGAGATTATTGTTCGAAGCCATCGCTCTTGCAGCGTGAAACCGAATGAGTTCCACCAGAAAATTTTCTATTCTGTTTATGTTGGCCCCGTTTTATAAGACCTGGTTGGAATAGTGTTTTGTGTAGTCAGATACTGGTGTTCTGTGAAGTCCAAGGCAGCTGCTCAGACACTGCCTCTCAAACACCCGTATCTTTTCCATTTGAGATGGGGCAACGTTGAACCACACCGGGCACCCATAGGCAATCATCGGCCTTATGAGGGCCATGTAGCAAATCACCTTCACCCTGCTGTCAAGACGACTGCTATAAAACAATCGTCTTGTCAGGGCAAATGCTCCCCTAGCTCTCGAAAGAGCAGCATCTACATGTCTTCCGAAATATAGATACTGATCTAACCAGATGCCAAGGTACTTTACTACACTTTTACTCGCCAGTGGCTGTCCGTTTGGTCCAACGATCACCAGCTTTCGCCAGTTCTTTCTCGTATCCCTAGAAGCCCTAGACAACGGTGTCCTCAACAGGATAATTTCTGATTTCTGAAAGTTGATTTTCAACTTCCAGTCATCACAATATCTCTGGATCTTGTCGAAGTCCCGCTGCAAAAGAGTTCGAAAGACTTCGACAGTAGGGGCTGTTCTGTATGCGATAAGATCGTCCGCATACGCAATTGCCTGAGTGAGACATACCTATCATATCACTGGTGTAAATGCTGAAGGGAATCGGCGAGTTTACCGCTCCCTGTTGCAGACCATTCTTAATGAAAAATTCTGTGGTAGAAGTTACATTGCCACTTCTACCAGTCAGCATGTCATCAAGCATTTATAGCAGTGGTTTACTTATGCCAAGTCTGGTCAGCTTTAGATAGAGGCCCTCTAACCATACGGTGTCAAAAGCCTTCTCTAAATCAACCAGACATGCAGCCGTGCACTGTTTTTTTGGCTATGTTCCAGAATACAGTCATGTCCAGCCTTGAAACCAAACTGGTTCTATGGTATAATATTATTATCCTCAGACCACTTGAACAGTGCGCGATTGAGAATATTGTCGAAAACCTTGCTGATACTCAGAAGGAGACTTATCGACCGGAAATTCGCCGGATTGGAGTTGTCCTTTCCCTTTTTCGGGAGAGGATGAACCACCGCCGTCTTCCAACGCACTGGATAAAATGCATTATTCAGCGCATTGTTGAACAGCGTGGCGTAAATGTCCACAGCTTCAGGGGGTAAGTATCGCAGTACAATGTTGGATATACCATCGACTCCCGCTGACTTCTTTTTTTTTTATGGAATCGAAGATGATCTGGAGTTCCACCTTCGAGATTAACAGGGGACTAGACCCACTTCGCTCGGCGACTATGGCGTTTGCCAAGTTTTCGTCATCAAACCAGGTAAAACCACGGTTCACAGATCGCCATTGCGTTATGTCGTTTCGGAGATAGAAATGATGGAGCAGGGCATTGTTTTCCAGGACGCGGTTCGGGCGAATGCTATCATTCACCTTATACACTTCTTGAAAGACAGCCCCCACTGCCTCCACTTTCTCTTGAGGATCTTCAATAACATAGAAATCGTCGTCGAAGACGGCTTCCCCCGGATCAATTCCTGCTGTCAAAAGTATGTTTGTATTCGTCGGAGCTTAATACACGGAAGGTCGTTATGACCTTTCCTCTTAAAGATCTTTCTAATTTTGTGGAAACATACTCGGGTCGCTGGAATTAACGGCCCGAATTCTGTTATTCCAAAACAAATTAATGGACAACCGATAGTTCTCCTTGATGAATTGGTTGATGGCTTTGATCGACGCCTTCAGTGTACTAATCTCCGGGGCGCGTGGGTTTGTCAGTCGTCTGTACAAGAGTTTAAGTCTTGTCAGAAGTCCGCTTTTTTGTCTGTGTAGTGCGTCAATGGTCGCGTTTCTGTACGTAGACGTTATGTTATGTTCTTTGTATTTCGGTATCGTCCTGTTCATTGTTCGTCGAATATATTCGTCCATTTGTTGTAAGTATTCGTCGATTTCGTTGTTTGTTAGGTTTCTCGAACGTAATTGTCTTGATAAGGCGTTGGTGAGGCGAGGCCAGCGCATCTTACCGTAATTGTAAGAATGCACAGGCACATACTCCTCCAACGCCACAAGCTCGTTCGGAAGCTGTATTACGGTGGCGAGTCCGCAGTGATCACTGTCGTACTAAATCGTCCGTAAACAGTTTCGCGGGTGTAGACCTACTCTGTTAGTAACTGTCAGTCTAGTGTCTCGCAGTAAGAGATCCAGGAAAGCACCACTTCTCGGAAACGATGGCCTATCTGTGAGGCGAGAATGTCGATCCTATATTCAACATTGTAGTGGACCATCCAAATGTAAAGTAGGTTACCCCGAGGATTTTGTAATTGATTTCCCCAATCTTCGTGTTTGGCATTTAAATCTCCGGCCAAAAGATAAATGTTCTCCACTGAGTTCAGTCTTAGAGACTCGAAAAGTTTTCCGAGCTCTGTTGTAAAAAGTGTAGGCTGAGGTGCTTCCGTTGCGTAGGCCGCTATCACATACAGTCGCTCCCTTTGTTGGAGAGGAATGCATATGACGCAGGCTTCCAGCAGCCGGAATCAGCTCACTTCACCACTATATATGACCTTATAACTAATTCCTTTTCGTATAAAGATAGTGACCCCGCCTCCTTGAGTGGAGTTGGGTCGGTCCTTCTTACGATATTGTAATTACTATCAGTCAACTTATGCTTCCGGTTTAGCTTAATTTCGCTAGCCATAAGCAAATCGGGACTTTGGTCTGTAAGCAACTGGAAAAGATTAGCTCTACGTTCGATCCTAATCAGTGAATTTACATTCACAGCCAGGATCTTTAAGGGTCTCTCTGGCAGCGGGCCCATTACGATCTGAGTTGCGTTAAGCTCGGCAACAAGGAGTAGATATAGTCTAACCTTGACGCCTGCTCCCGTAGCTGGTTTTGAAGACCCGTTAGCTGACCTTGAATGGCCCGCAACGCAGTCAACAAATCCGCATCCACTGCTGGAGCCTGAGGCACGGGGGCCTGTCTGGCTTCCTTAGGTGGATGCTGCACCGTTTTTCCCTTTCCTGACGCCATTTGGGCGTAGGAAATTTGGGGATTGACGGACATCGAGGGAGGGCGAACGGCTGGCTGACTTGCCACTACCGTATGCTTCGCTTTTTTATTTTTTTTTATCTGCTGAAACTCTGCTTCATCCTTGGTCTCTGCGGTCGTGTATGGTTGTGTCAGGAGAGTTTTGTGAAGTTGAGTGGAGTACTACTGTAATCCGCGCGACGACTGATGTAAGTATTTTTGACAAACTGTTTTTTTTTTTTTTTTTTTCATAATATCGAGTTATTACATAATGTGAATGTAAATATGGTTTTTTAGGAATATCATGGACCAAATACGGGATGATCAGATCCGTGCTTGGCTCAGCGAAGGCAATGTAAATAGACGAAATTTTGACAACGATTCAACCTCGAATGCTGAAGAAGATGTTCTTAAGGAACTTAGCCATGAAATTGAATCTTAGCAGGAGGATGAAATGACAAACGAGGAAATTACCGACGACGACGTCGGTGCTATGAATGCGGAAGAGCACGCAATAAACCGCATGTCAAAAATTCGTTTGTCCTGACCATTCCAAGTACACATGTTCATCATGCTTGGAAACAAGTAATTAGTTAATCGATTTTTCTCAGCAATAAGATCCGTGGTTATAATCATAGTATTTGTAACCACTGTCTGAACAACGGCTATTTTCCCTCAACTTGGAAGAAAGGAAAAATACTTTCAATAGCTAAATCAAAGAGGGCCATAGACGTAAGAGACTTTCGTCCGATATCCATGCTTTCCAATATAGAAAAGCTATTTGAGCGGCACATAGCAGAAAAGTTAAATAACTTTTGCGAGGAGGCTAACATTATTCCAAATAACCAGTTCGGCTTTAAAAAGGGGTCATTCTACAGAACATGCGTCATTGGTATTGCACAACAAAATTGTTCAAAACCTAAGAAACAGGAAATGTACCGTAGGTTTTGATATAGACCTGGAAAAAGCCTTTGACTCAGTCTGGCACAAGGGTTTGCTCTATAAGCTAATTAGGCTTAATACCCCAAGGTTCTTAATATTCATAATTTTTAGCTTTCTAGAGATAGAGTGAGCTCTGTCATCATAGGCTCTGAGTACTCTAACTGTTTCCCAATTCTGGCACGTGTGGCCCAAAGATCAATTCTAGGACCTCTCCTGTTTAGTATCTATATTCACGATTTTCCTTTCCAAAACACAATGCGAAATGATCCGAGTGCTATCCTTTACGCAGATTACTCTATGATATTAGCAAGTGACACAAGACCACAGGTTGCACTAAATAAGGTTAGAGAGAACCTACCAACTCTTTCAAACTATTTTAAAACGTGGAAATTAAAAATAAACATCGATAAATGCGGCCTAACATGTTTCAGAAACGCAAGCGGGATAGGTCATTATCTTGCAGTCCGGGAAAGTAAGTCTCTGAAACTTCAAATAAATGGAAGTGATATTCCCCTTCGAGATGATGTCAAACATCTCGGTATAACCTTCCATAAAAGACTTTGCTTCAATAAACATGCCCGAGAAATGTTGAAAAAAGCAAAAATGGTTACAGCAATGCTTAACCCAATGCTTAATTCCACACAAATGTCGCCAAACACTAAGATTTTAATGTATAAGACTTTGGTGAGACCTATATTAACTTATGGACTTTGCACCTGGTTCACAATCTCACCCACTGTAGCCGAAGAGCTTCAAATTTTTGAAAGGAAAGATTCTGTTGTGGGAAATTTAGGAGACCCGATAAAAAATGGTTTTCCAATAAACCACTGTATGAAGAAAACAAAATCAAACCTTTATTGATATACCAAACCGAACTTCTTTTGAAAAAACTCGAGCGTGTACGTGAACATCCTAATCCACTTGTTAGATATTTAAAGGACTCAAATATCAACGACAGTGCAGAGGAACATTATTACCTTTCACCATTTAACCTTTTAAATCCGAGATCTTTACCCATGCTTAGACCAAACGAAAATGGGAACCTTTCCGTCCTCTTTTACGAAAAAGCATCCCCGACCAACTTGCGGCGATAACTTCTTCGTTTTCCTATAGCTTTTAGATTTTTTTTCTAACCACTACAGCTTTTACTCTGCTTTTGTCCATAAAGCTAAAGTGAATTAATATATGTATTTACACATGAAATTGTTAACAATTTCTATACTATATAAGGAAATATTGAATTTTTTGTCTTAAATAGACTTAAAAAGTATCTAGTCATATTTTAGTTTTAAGTGCTCTTTGAAGCAACGCTGAAGTTACGCCGGGCCCTCATAAGGCCGATCATCGCTTACGGTTGTCCCGTGTGGTTCAATGTATCACCAGCCTACATGGAAAGGATACGGCTGTTTGAGAGGCGTTGTCTCCGATCCTGCTTAGGATTGTACCGAACGCCGGACTCCGAGTACATAAAATACTATCGCAACGAGGTTCTATACAATCGGGCTCAGTTGAATAGAATTGACAATTTCTTAATTAAGGTGATTTGAAGGCACGCTTCAAGGGCGATGAGTAGCGACAACAGCCTGATATTCGGGGCTTATTACCCCAATGAAATGTACATGGAGAGTGCGCTCATGTCCGGCTTTATTCCACCAGAGGCATTCATTTATATCGATTCGTTAGGGTTAATACAAGACAGGAACGGTATCCCGGTTTTATACCATCGCTACCGTGACGCGCGGGACAAGCGGCTAATCCGCGACGGGTACGTCGACAATGCTCCGGAGCTCCTCCGCTTTAGCACGGCGGTATCGGATCGCGATAGGACCGACGCTGAAAAGCAGCGCACCGAGTTTTGGTGGCTAAACGAGGAAAGTATTTCTGCAGTTCCTCAGGTCTTTGCGAACTTTAAGTCCACTCCTTAGTACTAAAGTAAATTAAATTTAGGTACAAGGTCTGGGGCTGGGCTTATGCACCATATTTTATTTAATATGGTTGCATAAATGCTTGCTGGACCCAATGACGCAATCGGGATGGCAAACCCTCGGGGCATATGCAACGAGTGCTTGCCACCCCGATTATAATTAAGTTAGGTTTAAGTAGTTAAGTAGTCTTAAGTAGTGTTAGTTAGGTTTAACTAGTCTTACCCCCAAGGCAATCTCGACGCAACGGACGGTATCGACGCAGACGGTTTCGCGTTGAAATGTCAAAAACTCATTGAGCTTATGGGAACATGTATAAGTGGGCAATCTGAACGCCGACGCGACGCAATGGACGTTAGCTACACAGAAAAGTTGATTCAACTTCAACTTTCTTGCGCATCGACGCATTGGAATGTCAGTTTGAAAGCTGTCAGATGGTATGTTTGTGAGAATCTTGAGATTACTTTCATAGGTTATAAATAAACAAAATAAATTAAAAGTACTGAATTAATAATTGTGTTGTGTGATGAATTTCGAAGAAAAACTTATTGAGTTGGTTAAGCAGAAAATTAAATTTTCTTCTGTGAGAATTGAAAAACAAACAAAATCTTCGACGGCTAATGGTGAACTGTCAATCAAGTGACATCGCATCACGTCGCGTCGTGAGCGTCGAGATTGCCACCACCACTCAAATCCTCACCATTTTTGACACTTCAATGCGAAACCGTCTGCGTCGCGTTCGTTGCGTGCGTCGAGATTGCCACAACCATTAAGTAGTTTAAGTTAGTTTTAGTCTAGATTAAGTTTTTATATAAAACAAAAGAAAATGTTAACTGTTTAAAGTCTTAATTTTTTCTTTGAGAAATCAATTAAATGTCTTAATATTAATAATAAAAAACAAATGACAAATTTAAGCTGAAAAGCAAAAGAAAAATGTTAGTTATAAGCTTACAGCGCCCGCTATGGGCCGATAAGTTAGATTAAGTAGATATGTTATTGATAAGTTAGATTTAAGCATTTTTGTCTAATATTAAGTTAATATTTTAAATAAATAAAAAATGAATTAAAAGTGAAGTTACGCCGGAAGCAAGCGTACGTAGAAAATTATTTACTTATTTATAATATTTTAAAACCGTTTAAATTGTCAAAAAATTCAATTTTTATATTCCTTTACCCAGACATTATCTTAGTCATAGCTACCAGAAAAATTATGATTTACACAAAAATGTATTGATTTAAGAAATAAGCCTCAATAAATAAATTGTAAAATTGAAAAAAATTGTAAATTGTTAATCGATTTTTACTTTATTTAAGAACAGACCTGCATTTGAAACTAGAGTTCCTTGTTTTCTACAAGAAATCCGAAATTTTTATTTTTTTATATAATGAAGTAATCATTTATGTTTTTTATCTTTAAGTAATGTGTAATTGCATTTTGCAGCAAAATAAAATTGAAAACATTAAAACATACGGGTTTTACTTTAATTTTAAAATGGATTACATATGTAATCCGCACGACGACTGGTGTGACTTTTTGGTACGCGACGACTGCAGGGTTAAGTCACAAAGCTAACCTAGCACCAACAAATTTTGCTTACAAAGTTCAATACATAAAAATTAGGATCACCTACTCTTAACACACTTTGGTGGATCATCGTTCCATTCATCTGTGTCCAAATCACATACGATTTCCGTTTCACCCTCCAGCTCATAGCCACTGTTGCACGCATAAATCGCTCTCACACTATCATCCTCATCCTCAATGCGGACAGTTGCGAAATTCACAGTGGGTGGCTTTTCGCAATCCTCATACCGAGCCAAAGTTCCTGAAAAAAAAAAAACAACATAAAAACATGATTAATTCGATTGTCATTTATTAATAACACATAAAAGAAAAGCAATAAATAATCTGACAGATTAATTACATTTTTCCGTCGCATGAAAATAGCGCACAAAATGTATACCATGCCCCCCCCCCCAAGAGGTATTGGATCCTAAATGAACTAAAAAACAAATCAAATATAAATCTAATTTGACACATCAATCCCCCGCATTGTGACATTCAAATACGATTACAAAACGCAAAACCTTTCCCCTATCTATAAAAAGTTCCCTCCCACACAAATGCAAACAAAAATTTCCCAGACCTTAAGATAAACGGCCCGAGAGTCAACTTTGAGCAAACATCAAACCAAAGTGCAGGCCGTCATCGCACTCCAACATAAACACTTGTGCCGACATACCCTACAGAAGTAATCTATCTTGAGATGCGCGTTTTACCACATGTTAGGCTAGATAAATGGAATCATTGTTTTTCAGATTCATCAAGAGTCAAGACTCATCCTCCGCCTTCCTCCTACGTGTTGATATCATTTTCCCGTGTGTCATTTCACCATCTGTATGGTGACTTAGTTTGTCATTTGACAACCGAGTGTGAGAGAAAGCTGGGAAAACGCTTGACCTTAAGAACTTTTCACATCAAACAGGAAATGAAAAAAAAAGATGAAAGCAGTTCGAGACGAAGAATAATGGTTGCCTTTTTATGAAACGGATATTAGGTTGGAAGATACTTTGGATTTTCGTTTGTTAATGTGTTTTAGTTTAACGCTTTCATTAGAACAGGTGACGGTTATGTGAAGCTTTTTACGATGGTCCTTAGATCTTTATTAAGTGACTTGAAAAGTGAAAATGTGTTTTTTTTTTATAGCTGCGGATGGCTATATAGAGTTGTTAAATAGATTTTTACTGCTTTCGGGTATTATTGTTATGGAAGTCATAATATTTCGAAATTAGCTTTTTATTCTTAGCATATCAGTATTAAAAGCGGGAAACATTTATGAGGGTGTTAATCAGTTGACATCTGAAACCCATTAAACAGATTCTTAAGGCGGCGACAGTTGTTCGCTTTTCGATTCTAGGAGTACGTTAATCAATATCAGCCATGTCTAAAAAAGGATTTTAGAGGTTGCCTATCTTAAGAACACCTCTAAGTGTAACTTAAGTGCAAAATCCGTATCTATAATCGATTTTTTCATTAAGCCAACGTTTGCTTAATGATCGCCTCACTAAAAAAAAGGACGAACCCTGCTTAGAGGTTTGCCAAGAGCCATTTTAAGATTCATATTAACAAATGTGGTTGCATGGAGCCATTTTAAGATTCATTTTACCAAATATCGGACTTAACATCTGGTTATGCTTGAAAATTTATTTCGAGTTTTTGTGCTGAAACAGCAAACCAAAGCGAAACTAAATCAATAAAAATAGACTCAAGTTATATTTTATTTGTTTATGCTTTGAGTACTGTGAATGTTATAATTTCATACATGCCAATAAGTAGGCGATTAAAATGTACAAACCAAGAACTTGAAGATAAATGATTCAGACAAAGTTTTAAAGATTTTGCCTAGTATCGGGTTTTTCAACAGGGACACTACAAAAGTTGAGCGACAGGGACAGCAAACGACGTCATATTTCTTGCCGCTCTTTTGACATTTCTCTTCAGTATGGTTTGCCATTTCATGATGGTAAGATATACGATCCAACAACGAGTCGAAATTATTAAAATTTACAACCGAAATTCGGAGTCAGTGGCCTCAACGTTAAGAGCGCTACGTCCAATTTATGGTCGTCATAATCGTCCTAGCAGATCAACAATTGAGCGTCTAGTATAAAATTTGAATCCACAGGCACAGGCACTGCTGCCACTGAGGCTTCAGTTGAAGAAAGCCCAAATGTGTCTCTCACACGTCGTTCTCAAGCGTTGGGCATCTCTGTGACGTCGTTGTGGCGAATTTTGAGAAAAGATCTTGGCCTAGATCCTTACAAGATTAAATTGACGCAAGAATTGAAACCGCTTGACCACCAGAAGCGTCGTATGTGAATTGGGCTGAGCTACAACCTGAAAATGATTCGGATTTTCATCGAAAAATCATCTTCAGCGATGAGGCTCATTTCTGGCTGAATGGCTTCGTCAATAAACAAAATATGCGGTATTAGTCAGGCAGCAAATCCACACGTACTCCATGAGTCATCATTGCATCCCGAAAAAATTACGGTTTGGGTCGGTTTATGGACCGGCCGGCGGCGTCATTGGGCCGTACTTCTTCCGTGATGATCAATACCGGCACGTTACAGTGAATGGGAATCGCTACCGTTCAATGATAACCGAATATTTTTGGCCCCAAATGGATGATATGGACTTGGATATGGACATGTGGTTCCAACAGGACGGCGCCACAAGCCACACAGCGAATGCCACAATCGATTTATTGGAAACCAAGTTTGGAGAACGTGTTATTTCACGAAATGGTCCAGTCGCTTGGCCGCCTCGGTCGTGCGATTTGACGCCGTTTGACTATTTCCTGTGGGGCTACATCAAGTCTATGGTCTATGCTAACAAGCTAACGACGATTGATGAACTTCGTACGAATATCGAACGTGAAATTGCAGCAATATCGGCCGATTTATGCTTGAAACACGTCGAAAATTGGGTTTAGCGTCTGGACTTCTGCAAGCGTGCCCGAGTTCCATACATAATGGCATCGAACGTACTTTCACAGAAATAAAGAATTTCATTGATATCCAAAACCGTTTTTGTTTTATTCAAAAAAACTTTTGTAGCGCTCTTATTGAAAAATCCTTTATATTGTAAAGCCACTCAATCTTGTGCGATCCGCTTTGTGTTTTTTGCACCAAAGATGACTTATTTCGTAAAACTTCCACCAACAATATCTGGCCATGTAAAAATAACTCCTCTTCATGGGTTCTGACAAGTTCCAGGCAAAATCCATGGCAATCAAACAAGCTTTGTCCTGACTGAAATGGGGTGGAATGTAATATCCACGATGCTTATTAACATCTTCAGTGACAGCCAAGCGGCAACAAAATCCCTGGAAGCAATCTCGTGCAATTTGAAATCAGCCCACGTATGCCGACTGTCACTTAACGAGATCGTGGATTCACCTCTTTTTGGTGCCGCGCCACAGAGACATACCAGAGAATTGCAAGGCAGATGAGCTTGCCAGACAGGGCACAACCCTCGATATTCTAAAGCCAGTTTACTTGATAGGTATACCCATCGCTACATGTGATTTACAGATCAAACTGGGTGCAATGAAAAAGGTAAACCGCAGATGGATAAACGGCACAACGTGTCAAATATCCAGGCCACTTTGGCCTAACTTTAACCAGAAGCGCTCCATCTGCTTGACAATGCTGAACAGATAAAACATCAGCTGCTTTATCGGTGTCGTTACAGGACACTGGCCGATAGATCTACATGCAATAAGACTAGGCCTCTTCAGCAATGACTTCTGCAAAAGCTGCTTACACGAAGAAGACGAGGAAAGTATTACTCACCACTAACCTTTTTTGCTCTTGTTATTCTCTCTCATTAAAAAGGAAACTTCCTCTGGGAGAGCACTCCTTCGATAATCTAGGTGAGCTGGCTAACATCAAAATGTCAGAAACCTCCTTCCCTACATATTTAGCTCTGTTCGATTAAGTTCAATTAGGCGAACGAATATAAGACGTAGACAGATCCACGTGGTATCACAACGGACCTTTATGGGAAAAGTGTGCACTCGCATTGCGAGCAGCCGATACAACCTAACCTAACCTAAGGTCCAGCCTGCAGGCTCGGCGGTAATTCACTGAAAAGTGACAGATATACGATAATAACCGAATGCACTAGTGTAGAAGTGAAAACATCCCCAAAATTATATTAACTTTCATAGCAGTTGCAGTTGTAAAAATCTACGCGCTCCTTGACAAGACTTATAAGCGACTGCCGAAATACGATGATTAAATTGTGCTGAGAAATTTAAACGTAAATTTAGGAAGCCAACACGGCAACAAGTCTGCAACCGACTTAAGCTAATTGTCTCCGCCACCGAACGAAATGCCAATAAAGCCAGTACACGGTTTCCTCCCTTCGATGTATGGTCTCAAGATCAACGAAGGTGACATTCAACAACTCGTAAGCCAAAATTGGTCGGATGAAAGTACGCCTGAAAAGTAGAACCTCAGCATCGTTTGCCCAACCAAAAAACGTAAAACGTCCGAACTGAGAAAACTACGTAAGCATAAGTCTCCTTAACCGCACTTATAAGATCCTATCTGCCGTAATACGTGAAATCTGACAACAACACCTAAAACTGTTTACCAACTACCTGATCGGGCTCATGGTGCGATGGTTTGTCTGGAAGGTCTGCGTTCGATTTCCAACCGTAGCAACAAATAAATGATTTTTCCCTGGCCCTCTTCTCGTGATGATCTGATATATCATCCGAGTAGTATCAATTGTCAAGAAAAGCTTATCCCAAAGCTCAGGTCCAGCCATCGTGATAGAAGTACTCACGCACACATGAATGTTTGTGAGAAAGCTCGGCCCTGGGTACTAAGGAACCGGTTGCGCCAAAAATTTGTATTCGCAACTACCTGATCGGCAATTTTCAGTATGGTTTTATGCTAGGAAAGTCCACAACTGATAAAATCTTCAGATGTTGGTAGAGAAAAAAAAAACAAGAAGTCCAAATCGATACCCACCGATTTCAAAGCCGCATACGAAAGCATTTATAGAGACGAATTGTAGAGAGCCATGTCTAGTTTTTGTATACCGCCCAAACTCGTCCGTTTGTGTAGGATGACGATGGAGAATTCTCGCTGCTCCATCAGGGTCTGTAACGACCTTTGCGAAACATTCGATACCAAAAAGGGATTTAGGCAATGTGATGCACTGCCCTGTGCATTCTTTCATATTATTCTTGAGAGGACTGTGTAAGACTCCCGAATCGACACCAAAGGCACAACCTTGCATAAATCGGCGCAACTACTTACATACACCGACGATATTGACATTATTTGTCGGACTTATTGTGATCTCATAGCCACGTTTGCTGATATAGAGAGAAGATCGGAAAAATTAAGTTTAACTGTAAATAAGGTAAGACCAAGTATAAGCTGTCAGCACGCAAAAGGACACTCAACATCAACGAATTGAGCAAAACGTCACCATTGACAGATAAAACTTTGAGGTAGTACGGGAATTTGTCTATCTCGGCTCCGCTATTAACTCTGACAACAACATCTAGTGTGAAAGTATACGAAGGATTTATATTGGCAATGGCAACCGCTGCTTCTTCGGGGCAAAAGGGCAATTTAGTAGTAGAGCCCTTATCCCAATTAATATAAAGATCCTAAGCAAGACCCTGTCCTGCTCTACGGCGCTGAAGCATGCCATGGACCGTGTCAAAAGCGGATGAAGAAATCCTTGGTCGATTTGAGAGGAAAATTCTTCGGTCCCGTTTGCGTTGACGGGCTATGGAGACGAACATTCAACCAAGTACTATACGAGCTTTACATCGACATGCCCCTGGTCAAAAACTCCGCATTGGACGTTTAAGATGGCTAGGACATGTAGAACAAAAGGACACCAATACTCCGGCTCGCGTAGTCTTCGACTGCCAGCCAGACACCGGCCGGACGCAGTAGCGGAAGACTTTGTCTAAAGTGCGGGGAACAAGTAGAATCCGACCTCAATCAACTTGAAGTGCGCAACTGGATGCAGTTAGCTAAGGAAGGATAATTGGAGAGGCATGTTGGTGGCGGACCAGGTTCATTTCGGACTGTAGCGGTACTTAAGTTTTAAGAGAAAGGACCTCATGACTGCTCAAATTACATCTTGTGAGATTTTCGTTTTGATAACATTGGGTTATTTAATTGTGACCTTAATACCAACGGATACTGCTCAGATCTAACTTACAAACTGCCAAAAACACATCGACTTCTATCATCCTGGTTTCAGACCAGCAAATTAAGGTTCAACAACCCCCCACTTGTATACCCTTAAACAGAAATCATTTCTGAAATATTTGTGCACACATGAAACCATTTTCTAGAAATCATATTTCAAAGCGAATTATGGACTTAAATCATCGTAAATATCTTGTCCTCCTTTTCTATTTCAGAAAAATTGTCCTTTCTCATTATCACTAATTATTCCACAAACGATACACCCACAACTTTTTGTTGTTTTGTCTATCTTTACAAAAAAAAAAACTTCAACCGCATCTCAAAAATCTCTTTCCATGTGTCCAAAACCACACAATTTATTTGTTTCATATGACAAAGAATTCAGTTCCCGGAATATCTATCTTTCCCGCGGTGAGAATGTGAATTCAAAATATGAATGGCCACAGCCACTTAATTCGAAACAGCGATTTTAAAACTTTTTATATTATTTTTGTTGTGCTCGTTATATTTTGAGAATTAATCTACAAAAACAAAAACTAATATTCTCTGGGGAATGGGAAATACAAATTAAAACAGTTGACGTTTTAATTATCTCTGTGATGATGCTAGCAAAGGTATCTATTATTCTCGTCTATTTTAGATGTGGCAAGCGATTGTTTTAAAAAGATATGATTGCTGATGGCTTGTTGGGAGAAACACGTAGCATTTCCTAGACTGGATTAATATTTTATCCCAAGGGTTAGAAGGGTGTAATCAAGAAATTTATATTTTTGTTTCTGGATGAATGCGTGCATGTGAATGACATTTAATTTTATTAGCAAACATTTAGGTCAACATTTTATATTTTAGGAACATTTTTGAATGTCATATTTTGATAATTGACTTTTCGTAGCTAAGGGAGCTAGACGGAATCATATAAGTGTCGAAGGTAGTACTGAATTAACATCAGACCATACCCCAGTTATCTTTGTCACCACGGGAAATGGAAGTCGAGAAAAAAGTAATCCATAGCTTGTGACCAATAATCCAAAGCTTTTGACAAACTTCAAAGATTTATTAACACAAGATCTCCATTGGTAACAAATGGGCAAATAGAACATGAAGTGGAACAATTCATTGAAGATATTCAACAGGCGGCAGAGGAAAGCACGATAATTAGTTCGAATAGAAGAAATCCAAAAATAAAATAAAGGGTGATCCATTTCGAGGTTCCCTACTTTTTTAAAGAAAAAAACACAGAAAATTCAAATTTAATGGAGAATGTTTATTATCATTTGAAAGAACATTCTTTGGCATTTATTTTTTGAAGATTATGTCTATCAAATGTTGGCCGTTGCAACGTCGCAGATGGTCCATCCGTTGAGTCCAATTTTCGATCACTCGTTCGAGCATTTCGACTGGTAACTGGCGAATGACATGCGTGATGTTTTCCTCGAAGGCCTAAATCGAAGCGGCTTTGTCGGCATAAGCTTTTGACTTTACATATCCCCACAGGAAAAAGTCTAACGGTGTGATATCACACGATCTTGGTGGCCAATCGACAGGCCCAAAACGTGAAACTATGTGCTCACCGAAATGTTCTCTCAATAAGTCCATTGGTTGATGCGATGTGTGGAAAGTGGCGCCGTATTGCTGAAACCAAATGTCACCGAGATCACGAGCTTCAATTTCAGGCATCAAATAGTCGGTTATCAAGGCACGATAACGGTCGCCATTGACGGTTACGTTCGCACCGGCATAATTTTTAAAGAAATATGGACCGATGATTCCACCGGCCCACAAACCACACCAAACCGTTGTTTTTTCTGGATGAAGTGGCAGTTCTTCAATCTCTTCAGGTTGCTCTTCGTCCCAAATGCGGCAATTTTGTTTGTTTACATACCCATTGAGCCAGAAATGGGCCTCATCGCTAAACAAAATTTGCCTTGAAATCGTCGGATCTTCTTGGAACTTTTCAAGAGCCCATAGAGCGAAGCGATGTCGGTTGGGAAGGTCGAGCGGCTTCAGTTGTTGCACAAGCTGTATTTTGTACGCTTTCAATTTAAGATCTTGACGTGAAATGTGCCAAGTCGTTCCATACGTCAGTCCGAGTTGCTGCGAACGGCGCCGAATCGACTCTCTACGGTCTTCTAGTACACTCTCAGCTACGGCCGCTATATTTTCTTCACAGCGTGCTGGACGTGGTCTATTCGGTCGAATATTATCCAATAATGAATGCTGGGTCTCAAAATGGGTGATGGTGTTGCGAATAGTACGCTCAGTAGGCCGATTATGTTGACCATAAGTTGAGCGAAGTGCACGAAACACATTAATCACAAAACGTGAATTTTCATAATAAAGTTGAACAATTTGTAAACGTTGTTCACGTGTAAGTCTTTCCATTATGAAATGCCAAACAATACTAAACAAAAATAACATGACACGACTCACACGTGATCTGTCAAAAAAGGATATTGAAAAAAGTATCTCTACTTGGATCACCCGTTACCCTGTTGAAATAATGGAATTGATAACAGCAAAAAGAAAATCTTCAAGAAAATGGCAAACTATGAGGTTCCCTGACGATAAGACAGTTATTAAGCGTCTTGACAATGACCTTAAAAAACGAATTAGTGAATTCAAAAGTTAATCACTTAGCGACTTCCTCCAGAATTTAATGACGTATGCGTCTACTGAATTCGCCGTATGGAAAGTATCTAAATAACTGAAAAGACAGTAGTAACAGAACGCACTGTTAAAAGCACAAGTCGGAAAATGGATCGGAAGCCCAAAACGAAGGGTTGATCTCTTCCCAGAACACCTTTCGACAGTTGATAAGCCGTTCTCATCAAGTGTAGCTATAGATGATATTCAATAAATTGAAAGAAACGACGATAGTAACGCTTGATTTTTTAAGCTTTTTTTCAAAAATCGAAAAGAAAACTAAAATTTGCATCAAATATTCAAAAATTTTATTGTAATCGATAAATAGGCCTTTGCCATTTACATTTTAAGGACAACTTCATGTAAATGTTGTCCGCGGCTCCGTTTCAGGTGGTATATTCTGAAGGTAGAATTTTGCGTCACTTGGCCTGTATTCCACGAATTACGCGTGTTAAGTTAACGTTTTAAGCTCCAATAGTGTTGGATTTGTCCACATAGACTAACGACTTCACATAACCCTACAAGAAATAATCAAGTGTCGTTAAATCGCATGATGTTGGCGGCCAACTTACAGGGCCATTTCGAGAGATCAGCTGCTCACCAAATTCATCCTTCAATATTTCCATTGTTTCACGAGCTGTTTGGAATGTGGCACCGTCTGGATGAAACCGCATGTCAACCAAGTTCAACTCAGCCAACTGGGGCAAAAACAAGTCGCGTATCATGGGGCTCGATATCGTTTGCGGTTGACGGTAACGTTTCTTCCACGGTCGTCTTTGAAGAAAAATAGACCGTTGATGCCACCAGCCCATAAACCACACCAAACTGTTTTTTTTTCGGGATGCATCGGTAATTCTTGTGTGGCATATGGCTGTTCATCACTTCAGATGCGACAGTATTGAGTGAACACAATCTTCCGATAAAACAGCGGATTTTCATGGAGCTGTTCTAAAGCCTTTTCACCAAAGTTAGACGTTGTGGTAGGTCATTCGGTTTCAATTCTTGCAGAAGTTGAATTTTATAGACTTTGAAACCCGAATCGACACGTAAAATTTTCCATGTGGTTGAGTAACACATGCCCAAATGCGACGAATTGACACATCTACGAATTAATATTTCACGATCTTCATTAACATTGGACGCTACGACTGCAATATTCTCTTCGGTACGCAATGTACGCATGCGAGTCGATGGTTTAATGTCCAACAAAGTAAATTTGGTGCGAAATTTGGTAATAACAGCACGAATTGTTGATTCACCAGGTCGGTTATGACGACCATAATATGGTCGTAACAAATGGTGCACAATTTTCACAGAGTACGAATTTCGATAATAAATTTCAATAATTTGCAATCGTTGTTCGTTTGTAAGGCATTCCATGAATGTTTGAGTATAGTGAAATCTTTTCACTGCTGCCAACCTGAAAAAAAAATGAACTCTTTCGGAATTCCTTACCGTTTGGCTAAAGACTATGCTTTTCTAAAAAAAATAGGCGGATAGTAGGCGGATTTAAAAAATGTTTGCACTTGTTCTACTGGAAACAATAAAAAGCATGTTTACCAAATTTCATCATTCTATCTCGATATGTAAGACCCAAAAACTGGTGACGTATGTATGCACCGAAACATGGCTAAATCGACTCAGTCAGCGATTCTGAGTCGATCCATATACTTTAAATCCATATAGCTAAATTATTTCTATGTTACAAGTTATGTATCAAAACTAATATACTCTTATGGGATTGGGTATAAAAAGCACCAGGGTACGATTTAATAACTGCTCAGGTTTTGAAAGAATTGCCATCAATAGCTTTTCGAAAAATTTCAATTTATTTTAAATGCAATATGTGCCGCATCACTGGAAAATTTCTGAAATCATTGCAAAAATCTAAGGCGAAACTTCTGTTTAAGGTTTTGCTATTTTACAAAACCTCAAACAGAAGTTTCGCCTTAGAGACCAATATCGATTATAACAATTCTGGCAAAAGTTTTCGAAAATAAAGACTAAGCAAAATTTTAGATGAAAGATGGCCAATTTTGAATCACAATTTTGGATTCAGGAATAAACATTCCACGATTGAGTGTATCGCATTACCGATGTTGTTAGGAAAGGCACTGCCGGAAAAACATGCCTGTCCGGCTCTTTTTTAAGATGTTGCTCAAGCCTTTGACATGAGCTCGGGCATGATTGACTTGAGTACACATCGCATAGGCATTTACCTAGACAGTATTAAGAAATGCTAAAGTTGTATATTTCAGACCGACTCTTTAGGGTTAGATACGAAAAAGAATATTCAGAACTTAAAAAAAGTCAAAGCAGGTGTTTCGCAGGGAAGTGTCCTAGGACCAACCCTGTATCTGTTATATTCCGGTAGATAACAATGCTTTCATTGATCCCTTTGCAGATGATACAGCAATACTCGTGCCTGAAAATAACTTTCTGAAAGCAACAAAAAACTGTAGTCAATCAAGTTCAAGATTCGACGGAACAACGGCGTATCAAACTCAAGGAGACAAAATCCACTCATATAAACGTCACTAATAAGAAGTTAAAATGGAAAGAGCGCATCAAAAACAAAAGAGAAGAACTAGACCCAAAATATAAAAAAAAACTAGCTGATCCGGCAAACGTTATTTTGCGATATAAATTTTAGTATTTCTAGTGAATATTTTGTTTGCATGGTAAAAAAAAATTTAGAAGGCTACAAATCCGCTGTACGAATCGTTGAATGCTCTATTCCATTCCATCCTTAAATTAAACATACCAACATCTTTTCGAAGATGAACTTTAGAAAATGTCATGTTCACAATATATTGCTCAGACAGTTTAAGGTTTTTGGAAAGAAAACGCACCCAAAAAGTAGTTGACGAAAGTCGTTTTTTTAATAAAAACGCCATGGGCAAAAAATTTTTTAGAAACAATATATTCACACACTTGTTAGAAATTCGTAAACGTTTGTCCAAAATCAACGTTTTTGTGAAAAGTTAGATTTTAAAAATTGTAACTCTTGTTCTGCTGGGAGTAGCGAAAAGTATGTGTACCGAAGTTCAAAACCAATTTCAAACTTTTTTCTTTTTTTTTTATATAGATCTGTGGGAAAACCCAAAATGTACTGAAATTCATTTTATTTTTCATACGACATAAGTTTTCCAATTTCGACCAAATCCTTCAAAAACCATATATAGACCAATACCAAAGATGTGTGAAAGTTTGGTACAAATAGGCAAATGCATTAAAATGTGAATCCGCCACAAACAAACATAAAAACATATGAGAAAGGTACAATCCACTGTGCGGATCTTTAAATACCCTATCCCATCCCATCCCTAACATCAAAATCCTCAAAATATGGGCTTTTTAGCAACGAAATAATGAAAGCGACATTGTTACAACATATTGTTAGGAGAGTTTATCAAAATATTTTATGGTACGACGAAAAAAACAACGCTTTTCGCCTTGTTATTCTATGGGGTAGGGTCTGCAGATGGTTTTTGTATGAAAATAATATTTAGGGATAAAATCATATCATAAATAATAGTTTTGCATCAAAACTTCGACATTAGTATTGATATGTTGTTCAGACACTTTTTAAAAAAAATTCTAACGGTTTGTCCAAAAACTACTTTTTTCTACAAAAAAGCGTCGTAGCAGTGGGCGGATTTCAAAATTGTTTACACTTATTCCGCTGGGAGCAACAACAAGCACGTGTACCAAATTTAATCATTCTAGCTCATAATTTAAGGCCCAAAACTGGTGACATACGGACGGACGGACATGGCTAAACCGACTCAGCTATCGATTCTGAGTCGATCCATATACTTTATGGTATATCTAGCTAAATTATTTCTCTACGTAACAAACTATGTATCAAAACGTATATACCCCTTTGGGATAGGGTACTAAAATAATAAGGCTCAATTTTTATACCCTCTCCCATAGGGGTATATTCGTTTTGAAATTAAGTTTGTAGGATAGAAAAATAATAACCATAGATATACCTAAAAGTATATGGATCACTCAGAATCGCCAGCTGAGTTGATCTAGTCATATCTGTCTTTCCATCTACACAGATGGGTTTTAAACTTAATCTGAAGTGGATGGATGTGTTTTCTCCGAGACGCTTTATCTAAACATATCCTTTCTCCTTCCCGTTCATTATAGCGTTTTCCACGCTGAAAACGTGAAAATTAAACAAGCCTTGTCTTGAAAAAAAAATTTGTATCGCGCAACAGGCTCGTTATTACCTAGGGCCTAGCTTTTTTTCTCACAACATTCATGTGTGCGTGTGTACTTCTTAGCACGATGGCGGGACCTCATGTTTTATGCCGAATCCAAACGGCTAAGATGAGATAAGCTTTTCATGACAATTGATACTACTCGGATGATTTGTCAGATCATCACGAGAGGAGGGAGAGTGAAAAAACATTTTGGTGTTGCTACGGCTGGGAATCGAACCCAGACCTTCTGCACGGCAGCTCATCGCACAAACCATCGCGCCACTGAGCCCGTCAGCCTTGTCTTGGCTGAGGTGTAATGTTTTGTCCAAGAAGAATCTTCGCATCTCATGTCTAGTGAGATGGCAGAGCACTTTACCAGTCACCTTTTCTGGATACTGGGCCAGGGAACCAGAAAACTGTAAGACGTTCAAGCTCATGATGTTCTTTCGCCAGAACAGGTATGCCCCTCGCTACATGTAAATAATTTATCAAACTGGAAGCAATCAAGAATACAATCTACGGATTGATAAAGGGCACAACGTTTCTTATATCCAGGCAAGTCTGGCCAAACTATAACATTCTTGAAATTTCTTTGAAGTTAACGAACACATGACAGAGTGACTCCCCGAAGCTAGCTTGGACACCACCCATAGATGTCTCTACTTCAACCAAAATATTTCCGATTTCTCTTTTCCTTCCCCTTCACTAACGCTCGTATTATCGTTAAACATCTAAAGGATTCTTAACCCCTTGACTGCGTGCAAATTAAAAAAAAAAACGTTAGCTCGGAGTGGTTCACTTTGGCAAACGAATATTAGGAAAAGTCGACAGATCCTCGTGGATTCACAATGGACGTTATCTGGTTTAGTAAATTTTTTCTACTAATTTCTAAAAAAATCAAGATGGCTGCAAATGATGGATCTAATAATTGTAAAAATAAATATTTCTACTGGATTTCAGACGGCTATCATTGGTTAAGTTAGGTTTGAGACGATACTGCTGCTCAGATCTCGCTTATATGTGCTCATCGAACAAGTAGATGCTCAATCTTTGAGCACCTACTCACTATTTTATTCATACCAAATGGATCACCTGCCCCGAATAGTTGAGTTCTGAGCAGGTGCTCCGTTTTCTTGAAACCACCCATTGTTTATCTTCTCAGCAGCCGAAAATCTGTGTGAAGAAAAAAGAACGAAACTAATCTTCTTCTCTTCGTTAAATTATTGAAGACTTTCTAAGTACGCGACCGCCTTTGTAGAGTGTCACGTCTAATATTATTTTATTTAAGGCTCTCACATGCGAACATGAATCCATCTTATTGGTTTTTTGATTTAAATTCCTCAATTCGCATAGTTGGCAAAGAAAACTTACAAAACCTTTATTCTGTTAAAGTTTGGACTTTATATGGCTTCCTTAAGGTCGGCGGAATCTTTTGTATCTGAGTCTATGCCGATATTTATTAGATTATCTCACTGTCATTAAGGCCGATGATATTCTGGTATACCTAACTTCATTTCTAAAATTCAGCAGTCTATATGTCTGCACGGGTAGTGGTACCATACCATAGTAATTAAACAAAATGTTGTATTTACGTGTCATTGAACCATGAGTTGAATACCCCCAGCTTCTACCCACTGAAGCGTTTTTTTTTTAATTAATTTCATTTAAATTAAAAAAAAAAAAAATTAACAAAGGCATTCATTGCTCTGGTGCGAAATGCTCAATTACGAGCTAAAGAATATAAACAAATGATATTGATGGCTGCCACACATTTTCTCTGCGTAGATACGTATTTCAATGAAAATAGGTCTAAAATATTTTGTATCTAGAAATCTATTAATCGTTACTCTATCATGGATGCCTTGGAATATTTTTTTTGTAAATGGTTTTTATTGGACTGATTTCAAATACGTAAACGTATGCCCCGAGTTGTGGCATTGTGGGATAGCCAAAATGAACACACCTGCCGGCCGACAAGATTGAAAACACAAATAAAATGAAGTGCACGACTGGGTCTTACGAAACATTTTAGTTCACTGAATAGGAGGTACCCACCACCTATTCATCGATTTCAAAGCCACGTATGACAGCATTTATAGAGACCAACTATACAGAGCCATGTCTAGTTTTGGTATACCGCCCAAAGTCGTCCTTTTGTATCGGATGACGATAAGGGATTTCTCGCTGCTACAACAGGGTCGGAAACGACCTCACCGACACATTCGATACCAAACAAGGATTTAGGCAAGGCGATGCGCTGTCCTGTGACTTCTTCAATTTGATTCTTGAGAGGAATGTGCAAAACTCACGAGCCAACAACAGAGGAAAATTTTCCCAAAAATCGGTGGAACTACTAGCATACGCCGACGATATTGACATCATTGGTAGGACTCAACGTGATGTCTTAGCCACGTTTGCTAGTATAGAGAAGGAAGCGGCAAAAATGGGTTTAGCAGTAAATGAGGACAAGACTAAGTATATAAGTATATAATAATATATATAACAACTCAACATCGACGAATTGGACTGATCACCATTGTCATATATAACTTTGAAGTAGCACGGTACTTTGTCTATCTCGGCTCCGCTAGTAACTCTGGCAACAACATCTCGTCAGAAATTAAACGAAGAATTACTCTTGCCAACCGCTGTTTCTTCGGGCTAAGAAGGCAATTCAGTAGTAAAGCCTTCACACGAGATTCTATATAAGACCCTGACCATCCTGTTCTGCACTACGGCGTTAAGGCATGGACCGTCTCAAAAGCGGATGAGGAAATCCTTGGTCGATTCGAGAGGAAATTTCTTTGAAAAATCTTCGGTCCCGTTTGCGTTGAAGGGCTATGGAGACGAAGATGCAACCAGGAACTATACGAGCTGTACAGCGACATGCCCCTGGTCAAAAAACTCCACATTGGACGTTTAAGATTGCTAGGACATGTAGAACGAATGGACATCAATACTCCGGCTCGCAGAGTCTTCCATTTTCAGCCAAACGTCGGACGCAGTGGAGGACGACCACGCCTTAAGTGGCACGCAAAAGTAGAAACCGACATCAACCAACTTGGAGTGCGCAACTGGAGGCAGTTAGCTAAGGACCGGGCCAATTGGAGAGCCATGTTGATTGAGGCCTAGGTAAGTAGGTCATAGAAGGTGGGCGAAATGTTCTTACAGCCCTGTTCATAAATGAAGATTAGGGGGTCCAAAGACGATGCCAAGGCAAAGACGATGCCAAGGCAATATGATCATCGACCGGTTTTATGAAATAGAAAGCATCTCGGTCAGACATTCTAGGGCTGTTCATTATTTTAGGTTTAGAAATTAAAAAATGGCTTGGAGCTGAAATGAAAATAAGAACATTCTCTGCTAAACAGCATTGCCAATCTCACTGAAAGGCTACTACACACAGGGTTGGCCATATATGATGAAAATTTTAATCATAAACGGAACATAATAGGTGTGTTTGCCCAGGGGCCAAATTCCGCAAGCGTTAGTTTTCTGCGTGTGTAATTAGGTTGACGGTTGTGTTAAGTAAAATAAAAATTATTAACTCAAGTTTTTAAAACCATACCTTGGTATTAATCTAAGAATCTATTATATATGATTACAAATGCTTCTGTTCAGCCATTTACCTTTCGGTTGCGTGGACGGACCATCAAACCGACCGATGGACCGACAAATCCTAAGTTCACTGTGTGGATCCTTTTAAAATGAATAGTAAATTAATAACCCTAAAATGTTAGGCTTTATGGCAAAGAAATATTAAAATTGACATTTGTCACAACATATTGTTCAAAATCTCTTACGCTTCGACAAAAAACAACGGCGTAGGCCCGTAGGGTATATAAATGTTTTTTTTTGTAGTAAAACACGCATCCATAAAGTGCGCGTGGTATTAAATGATGTATGGACGAAATATATTTTTTATCAAAAGTTTTTTCGGTAATATTAAAATTTTACAGAAACATTTTTTTTTTACTTAAAACACCCTCAAGAAGTGGCGAAAAACCTTATATGGACAAAATATAGATATAAGGATTGACTATACATATGTTGTTCAGTAATTTTTTCAAAATTCCATACCGTTTGGCTAAAAACAACGTTTTTCTAAAAAGTGGGCGTGGCGGTGGGCGGATTTTAAGAGTCTTACACTTGTTCGAACAGCACGTACAAGGATCATATGTACCAAATTTCATTATCGTAGCTCAAAATTTAAGGCCCTAAAAACTGGTGACCTACAGATGTATGGGCGGACGGTTGGACCGACAGACAGACATGGCTTAATCGACTCAGCTAGCGTTTCTGAGTCGATCCGTATACTTTGAGGTACATCTAGCTAAATTATTTCTCTATGTTACAAACTATGCATCAACATTAATAATACCCCCATGGGATAGGGTATAAAAAGCTTGTATTCTGAAAAGTTAGATTAGCGGGATAAACGGAATTTAAAAGCGGGGTTAAAATCTGTTCAAATATATGTTCGGTACGAAAATATAGAAATTCAACAAAGTTTTGCTGGTGCAATTTTAAAACATTCGATCCACTTTAAATGAAGCGTTTGATCGATCCTCAATGTTGGTTTACTATATTGAAAGATAGGAAAAAAGTCAGCCACCAATATTTTAAGTGTTAGATGACGCAACTACAAATGATTTTTTTATTAATACAGTAGCTGAGGTCCAAGTCTGACACCAATCCGTTTCTTTTTTTTAGATCCAAGGGTTATTTTTTGAACGACTATTCATCTATTCAATGACGAATTGTCTCTTTTTGACCATGTAGCTCCCAAAGAAATCATTTACATGAAGCGCAAGTCTTCTTATTTGCATGTCTATTTGACCCTTTAATGGCGCTAATATGCATGTCCATAAAGTATCTTATAAGGATTTTTCAAATCAAACTTTAGCCAATTTTCTTTGGTGGTGTCGCTGATGCATCCGAGGTTCATTTGATTTGGTAAAAGCATGCTGCCGGCTGCGTTAGAATAATTTAATACCAAGTGGATGTGGTTGATAATATTGTTCTATGTCTGCCAGATGGGAAGTTATAAAAATCGTTTTAATGTCCATCAATTTGGCTTTATTGGAAGGATAATTTTATTCCATTGATGTTTAAATATGATTTTGGACATGTGGCCATTGCGGCTGGTACGAATAAAGCCAAGTCTAGAGGTCCAATTTTCAACCACTTTTTCGAGCACTTGGGGCCGTATGTCGGCAATAACGCCACGAATGTTGGCTTCCAAGCCCCTAACGTTTCTGGTTTGTTGGCGTAGACCAGCGACTTCACATATCCCCAAAGAAAATAATGCAATGGTGTCAAATCACACAATCTTGGTGGCCAATTGACTGGTCCATTCCGCGAAATTATGCGCTCATCGAATGTTTCCTTCAATAAATCGATTGTGACGTGCGCTGTGTGGCATGTAGCGCCGTCTTGTTGGAACCACATTTCATGAACATTCATGAAATCTAATTCGGGAACAAAATAGTTGGTTATCATGGCTCTGCACTGGTCTCCATTAACGGTAACAGACTCTCCAGCGTCATTTCGGAAGAAGTATGGCCCAGTGACTCCACCAGCCCATAGAGCACAACAAACAGTCAGTTTTTGTGGATGTAATGGCGTCTCAAGCTTCTCATGTGGATTCTCATCACTCCGAATGAGGCAATTTTGCTTGTTAACGTAGCCATTCAACCAAAAATGAGTCTCACCAGTGAGCAAAATTTTGCGATGAAAATCGATATCAATCTTATTTTCGGTCCATAAACCAAAATCACGACGCATTGCATGGTCTAGCGGCTCTCTTGCACAAGCTGGATCTTGTAGGGTTCTAAGTCAAGATCTTTGCGCAAAATCTTTCATAAAGTTGATGGAAAAAGCTCCAATTGCCGGTCTTGTAGGGTTCTAAGTCAAGATCTTTGCTCAAAATCTTTCATAAAGTTGATGGAAAAAGCTCCAATTGCCGGTCTCAAGCTTTAATTCTTGCACAAGCTGGATCTTGTAAGGTCGTAAGCCAAGATCTTTGCGCAAAATCTTCCATAAAGTTGAAGGAAAAGGCTCCAATTGCTGTGCACGGTGTTGAATCCATTCATTCGGGTCCTCTTCAACACTTTTCTCTACACCTGCAATTGTTTTTTTGGTGCGCACTGTTCGACATCTCTGCGGATGCGTATTATCACATTGTGCGAATATGGTCCATGGTTAACCGAAATAATTATTCTGATGGACGATTATATCGACCATAAAATGGACGGAGCTTGCGGTAAACTTCGCGAACTGAACCATTATTTTCGAAATAAATTTGCACGATTTGCAAGCGTTGTTCATTTGTCAACCTATTTGCGATGAAATGGCAAACCAAACTGAACCCAAATGACATTACAATTTCCCGATTTGACTACAAAATGTCAGTTTTATCCCTATTCGAAAAACCTCAAAAAAAAAACACCCGTTACATCTAACAGCGTTCATCAAAAAAAATTCTTGATTCCAATCAGACTGATATTAGGCCAGGAATTTAGACTATCGATTGTTCTTGAGCTTCTTAAATTTTGTTGGTTGATTTCTGAACGTATAAATAGAACTCCAGCGTTAAACCGTATGAGCGAAGTGGCCAATCGAGCGGACCATTCCACTTTATTAGGCGATTACTGATCTTTTCTTTTGGTAGATCAATTGCTATTCGAGCAGGAGTATGCCTTGTAGGAATCATATTACAGAGATTTCAAGTTTGGCCAAAAATGGTCTTGCGCAATGTCGCAACATTTCAATAATTTTCATTGGCCAACAAAAAAGTACCTTTTTTATGGTAAAAGTTATTCTGGTACTTATGGTGTTAGCTTTTTTCTGAATAGTTTATGAATTCTATCTGAAGATAAAAATGGATAAATGGATAAATTGGGATGAAGAAACCAGCACTTGAGTTGTGCGCCACCATGGAATCCCTAATTTTTGTCAAAATAGAATGTCGGCGCACGTTCGATGGACCATAACGAGATTGGTAAACTTTTTTTCCTAACATTTAAAATCGGCCTTATTATCGAAATCCTTCAGTTCGGACAAAGGAAACTATTAATGCTGTAGCTGCTGCCACACAGGATACTCCCAGCGGCTTTACAAGAAATTGTTCTGCTCAAAGGGTATCAGCAGGCAGACATTGCATAAAATAATTCATAAAGATTTAAATTGTTTCCCCTAAATTACTAGCAAATTCAATAACGCAAACCTACCGATCCACTTGGAATTTCGCTAGAAGCTTCTTCAAATGGTACACGATGACGAAACCACGGTGATCTGTAGATATTTTTTTGTCGTATGAATCCGACTTCGACTTGGATGACATGGTTAACAAGCAAACCTTGTCGAATTGGAGAGGTCGAACCCACAAATTCTTCATGAGACTAAACTTCATCCAGTTCGAGTCACAGTGTGGTATGCAGTGTGCAGCTGCTTTGTCGGGCCATACGTTTTTGAAGATAATGGACGCACTGCAATGGTCACTGGTGACCATTATTTGAAAATGTTGATGGATTTTTATTTTGGAAAAATTCCTTTTCCTGATTTCAAGATGACGTAAGTTTTTACGACTGTTATAGCAGAAGGTTAGGTTAGGTTAGAGTGACAGCCAGCGAGTTCGCCAGCTTCAACCCTTTACATTTTTGTTGGTCCATTGTGGTACCATGTGGATCCTGTCGATTCTCCTTGTTTTCTGTAAGAAAACCATTCTGAGCTTGAAACGGAGAGGCTTTTCACTTCCGTTTTTGTCAAATCACTGAGATTTTGAAAATAGTAAGCTCCAAGATAGAGTTTCCTTTTGTTTTGAAAGGCCGGGCAGTTACAAAGAAGATGAAATGTTGTTTCTTCTTCCTGTTCGCCCATGGAGCTCTTACAGAAGTCGTTTGAGTAGAGGGCTAGCCTTTCTGCGTGTCCGCCTTTTCAAACAGTGTCTAGTGATGAAACCTATGGTGGTACTAATACACGATCTATCGAGCGAAATAAGTCCGTTTGCTTTTCTTAATCCTAGCTTTGGCCAAATTTGTTTGGTTATTCGACAGGTCGTGATAAGACTCCCTATGAGGTTTGATTTGCTGTTAGCATGTTGTGCTAGTAAGATTTTGCATCTAGCGATAGGAATGCGTAGTGCACCAGTGCCGGGAACAACTGGTATTTATTACCATGACCGGCGAGTTAATCAGCCTTACAGTTCCCTGGAATGTCACTATGCCCAAACACCCAGCATAGGTGAATGTTAAAAGGCATTCATATCTCCTGCAGAGATGATGAGATGATAAGTATGTCTAAGTAGTCCCAACTAAAATTTCGAAATAAAATCATTTCCAAAAACTCTTGCCCCCCCAATGACAACTAATTTGAATATAAAGTTTGAAGCAATCCATTCAGAAAATCGCAGTTCGCAGGTCTACTTTTCAGTCAGTGATGAGCAACTTTTCGATAAAATGCCGCACCTGCGTCAATGATCCCCGAGGTCATTTCAAATCCTTTATTTTTAAGAACAACAAAAAACTAAATAAAATTGAATTATCTATTGATCTGCATTAAGAAAAAAATGTTTATGTACCTCAAATAAAAATATTTAAATTTTGTGTATAGGACTATTCATCAACCACTCGTTATATAAAGATTCTAAGTTTGCCTAAAACCCTGTTAAAAATGTTCGACCTGACGCATTATTTGGATAACACAACTATCGACAGCATAAATAAAATTAAACTCAAAGTTTTCTTTAAGCTAAATAAGTTAGTTGAGTGAACCAAACATATATTTAAAAAAAAATCTGATTTTGCATATATAAATTCAGTAAAAATCGCACAAATCTTAATAAGGTTTGGCAATTTTATAGAGAACATAAAATTCGAAAACTTACCGCATAGCAACGATAGTGCAATAATCCAAAATATTCGATGTGTCATTGTGTATCCTTTTAAATTATATTTTTTCAGAAAATCAAAAGATGAAAAATATTTAGTAATAAATTTAATAAAATTTAAACTTTAATCACAAACAAAACTAAAAACATTTTTTATTTTGTTCAAAAGAAACTGCAAACAAATTTCGGCCACACTAATAAAAATCCCGAATTTATGACACTCGTAGGAATATTTTATGTTTTTTTTTGTTGTTTGTCAAAATTTGCTAACTATCTAAATTATTAATAGCACAACACACTTTGTTTGTTTCAATCTAAAACTTCATCACAACGATTGTGTCACAGATTATTCACTTTATTATTCTTAAACAAAAAAAAAAATATTAAAAAAAAATCATAAAATTAATTTAGCGCTTAATAAATCTTTAAAATCTTAGCCAACCGCGTCAACAAGGAAACAAAAAAAATCAAATATTCGCTTTATAGTTTTGAAAAATTAGGAAAGCTACCTGGACTTATCCATTCAACGGACTGTTAACGACTAGATAGCTTTTCATTTGAAAATCTTCAAGGAAATTGTCTCCAAAATAAATATCTGAGATGTGGGGAAAAAAATACTAAGAAATAGAAAACTAGACCGATAGATACATCTGAGCGGAGAGATAAGGAGCATAGCGGCGGCGACATCGTCATAAAAGATACAAGACAGATACACATAGGTATACAAGACAGCGGCGAAAGATAGATCCCAAGTTATGTGTACTCTGTGACAGAAGTTCACACAGAGCTACCGTACCGATCTGTGTTCCTGTAAAGTTGAGATATGCTGGCGATCAGCATATCATGATCATCATGGTGTTGGATGTGGATGATATAAAAGAATTGTTTCATTATGTTCGGATTGTATGGCGTTGTTGTTCTTATTTAATATCTGCCAACACCACCTCCACCTCTAGGATGGGATGTATCTTTTGTGAGAACCAAGAGAGGGAAATTAAAAAAAAAATATTAAAACGAATGTAAATATAGATTGAAAGAGTTTTCCATCCACATTTTCCCTCGTTCATCTTGTTGTTGTTGGGTTTTCCACGTTTATAGATTATGAGTGTGTTACACTTGGACCCGGAGTATAAGGGATTCTTTATCGTGATGATTCATATCATCGTAAAGTGTTTTTATCGCCTCGGTGTGTCACCCTGATGTTGGATTTAACGTGTAGTTGGTGGTAGCCTTTTCGAAAAAAAAAAATCATTGGCACACGTATGAGATATATTAACGTGACGGTTTGAAGTAACTCTCCGATATGTCGGCGCCAAATTATGACGGGATATATCAAAACTGGCAGAATTTAGTTGGGAGCAAATCGGCCAACTCTTATCACTGGAACAAATAAATTTCCAGCACAAATACATTTAGGTATGGAATACTATGGCAAATCAGAAAGCGGGACGAATGGAAGGGTACAGAACACAAATTTGATTGCTTTGGCCGTGAGGTAAGATATTATAAAAAAAAATTTGTATTAGCTCGAAGGAAAATATTAAATAAATAACACAAAAAAATGTAAAGTTTCACCTTAATGTTTGATATTGTCACTGTGGGAAGAATGTGACTTTTACGTGATTTATGATAAAATCTATGATTACTATGTCTTTGTGCAATAGGTACCTTGGTTATTTTTGCGATTTCATAAATTTAACTTTAATGTCAAGTGTGTTGTAATACATTGTTTCTCAATTTGAATAGAAATACAGTCCACCACTGATATAAGAAGCACTCATAACGGGTGATTTTTTTTAGAGGTTGGTTTTTCAAATAAAGATAAAACTGACATTTTTTGGTCAAATCGGGCAACTCTAATTTATGTTCAATTTGGTTTGCCATTTTATCATGAACAGGTTGACATATGAACAACGCTTTCAAATCGTGCAAATTTATTTCGAAAATCATGGCTCAGTTCACGAAGCTTACCGCAAGCTCCGTTCATTTTATGGTCGACATAATCATCTACCAGAGCAATTAATTCGGTTAACATTGGATCGTTTTCGCACTACGCTTACTTTATGTGATAATACGGATCCGCAGATATGTCGAACAGTGCGCAACGAAGAAACAATTGCCCCTGTAGAGCGAAGTGTTGAAGAGGACCCGAATAAATCGATTCGCCACCGTGCACAGCAATTGGAGCTTTTTCCATCAACTTTATGGAAGATTTTGCGCAAATTTCTTGTCTTACGACCTTACAAGATCCAGCTTGTGCAAGAATGAAAGCTTGAGACCGGCAATTGGAGCTTTGTCCATCAACTTTATGGAAGATTTTGCGCAAAGATCTTGGCTTACGACCTTACAAGATGAATGAAAGCTTGAGACCGGCAACTGGAGCTTTGTCCATCAACTTTATGGAAGATTTTGCGCAAAGATTTTGACTTACAACCTTACAAGATCCAGCTTGTGCAAGAGAGCCGCTAGACCATGCAATGCGTCGTGATTTTGGTTTATGGGCCAAAAGTGAGATTGATCTCGATGCTGATTTTCATCGCAAAATTTTGTTCAGTGATGAGACTCATTTTTGGTTGAACCAACAAGCAAAATTGCGTCATTTGAAGTGAAGATAATCCACATGAGACGCTTGAGACGCCATTACATCCACAAAAACTGACTGTTTGTTGTTCTCTATGGGCTGGTGGAGTCATTGGGCCATACTTCTTCCGAAATGACGTTGGAGAGTCAGTTACCGTTAATGGAGACAGGTGCAGAGCCATGATAACCGACTATTTTGTTCCCGAATTGGATGGCATGAATGTTCATGAAATGTGGTTCCCACAAGACGGCGCTACATGCCACACAGTGCATGTCACAATCGATTTATTGAAGGAAACATTCGATGAGCGTATAATTTCGCGAAATGGACCAGTCAATTGGCCACCAAGATCGTGTGATTTGACACCATTGGATTATTTTCTTTGGGGATATGTGAAGTCGCTCGTCAACGCCAACAAACCAGAAATGTTAGGGGACTTGGAAGCCAACATTCGTGGCGTTATTGCCAACATACGGACCCAAAAGCTCGAAAAAGTGGTT
This sequence comes from Rhingia rostrata, assembly GCA_949824845.1. Classification (NCBI taxonomy): domain Eukaryota; kingdom Metazoa; phylum Arthropoda; class Insecta; order Diptera; family Syrphidae; genus Rhingia; species Rhingia rostrata. The sequence goes on from OX463757.1 coordinate 22,257,664, forward strand.
GAAAATTGTCTTTTACCTATATGTTCATATAAAATTATATATATAAGAAACATACTTTTTTTTTTTTTTTAAGTTTTATAGCAAACTAGCGCACCCAAAGAAATTCGTTTCACCAAAGTTTAGCGCCTTCAGATAAACTTATATTTCAAATTTCAATGTGATTTATTCGAATGGAATCGAAATCAGTACAGAGCGATATAATAATCAATGTTTTTCGATTGTTTTTCTGGAGCAAAAACAAACAAATAAGACGGTTTGCAAGTGATTGTCATCGCAAAAGGCAATCGAACGAAGAACTGAACCCGCTTGATTTGTAATTGAAGATCAGTTGGAGTAATCACCACTCTGTGATAAAGACTTCCTCTCCTTTGACTTCGGCCTCGATGATCGTCGCTTGAATCACATTGTTCATCAGTTTATTGACGGACAGTCGCGTACCATTGCACAAGTTGAATGATTCAGATTGCGCAACATGATTATGATCAGCTGTAAACTATTCTGCGGAGTTCCTGGCACATCAAGCGAATTCAAAAATTCCGTCGCATAGTTGGTCGCTTCATCCTTGTCCGTCACGCTGTCAACGGATTTGTACGAATGTAGTTCTCTAGCGATTTGACTTTGAATATTGAAATTCAATCGAGATGCTTATAATTTTGTGCTGGAGAACACTTTGGTGATAGTTCCTCGTTTGAAGATGTCAACTCAAAAACATTTGCCGGGATCGATATCAATCCAGTCGAAACATCAACATGAATTTGGCCATTGCCAAGCGCCAGTAGTTGTCCGAAGAATACAGCAGCCGATTGGTTGTTCTGCAACGCCGTAAGCGCAACATAAGTAGGGGGTTTCCAAATGAAACTGCAATGCATTGCAATGCTGACATACGAAAGATAATGAACCGATATCAACAGAGAATAAATTTGTAGCCAATTGCAGAATCGTATACGAAAGCAGAGTGATTCAAGACCACACCTTTTTCCCACAGTTTTCCTCTAGGATTTTTCTATTCGTAAACACATTCTGAATCAATTGCACACAAAATTCCATACAAACAATTCATTTTCGATTTTTGCAATTTCCGAACTTTTCCGGATGGTTTTCTTAAAATTCGTTTGCGTTAAAACCTTCTCCTGGCAACTACGAATAACTGACTAAAAAATTGAGCCAAATCGGCCGAGCGTTATATATTTGTCACACATTTTCAAATATAAATAGAAAATTCAGATATTCCACGAACTACGCGTGTTATGTTATCCTGTAAGGCTTCAATCATGTTCGGCTTGTCCACATAGACTAACATCTTTACATAACCCCAAAAGAAATAATCAGGAGGCGTTATATCGCATGATCTTGGCGGCCAACTCACAGGGCCATTTCGAGACATAAGCTGCTCACCAAGTTCATCCTTCAACATTTCAATTATTTCACGTTTTGATGAAACCACATGTCAACCAAGTTCAACTCAGCCAACTGGGGCAAAAAAAAAGTCGCGTATCATGGCTCGATATCGTTCGCCGCTGATGGTAACGTTTCTTGCACATTCGTCTTTGAAGAAAAATAGACCGATGATGCCAACAGCCCATAAACCACACCAAACTGTCGTTTTTTCGGGATGCATCGGTATTTCTTGATGGCATGTGGCTGTTCATCACTCCAGATGCGACAGTTTTGCTTTTTTAACGTATCCGTTGAGCCAGAAATGCGGCTTATCGATGAACAAAATTTTTCGATAAAACAGCGGATTTTCATGGATCTGTTCTAGGGCCAATTCACCAAAAATTAAACGTTGGTATGTCATTCGCCTTCAATTCTTGCACAAGTTAAATTTTATAGGGATTCCGAAACCAAATCGACACGTAAAATTTTCCATGTGGTTGAGTAACACATGCCCAATTGCTGAGAATGGCAACCAATTGACATTTCACGATCTTCATTAATTTTGTACGCTAAGACTGCAATATTCTCTTCGGTACGCATTGTACGCATGCGAGCCGATGGTTTAATGTCCGAAAAAGTAAATTTGGTGATAAATTTGGTGATAACAGCATGAATCGTTGATGGCAGGTCGGCTATGACGACCATAATATGGCCGTAACAAGTGGTGCACATTTTTCACTGAGCATGAATTTTGATAAGAAATTTCAATAATTTGCAATCGTTGTTCGTTTGTAAGTGTTTCCATGATTAAATGGCAGAGTATACTGAAATCTTTTCATTTTGACAGGTGACGTTGGGATACCATTTCTAACCAGTGCTGCCAACTTAAAAACTTAACTCTTAGTTAGTTAGTTCTTAGCTAGTTCTTCTTAGCTCTTCTCTATAAAGCTACAGGTAGGGGCTTTGAAATCGATTTGAATATGTGTTAGTATTGATTTGGTCTACTACTTCGGTTTGTCACATAAAAATGCTCACACCAATTTTCAAAAATAAAAATGTCGTCCAAAAAATTGTTTTTTTTTAAGACGTTTAGCATGTCGAAAGCTTTTGGAAGCAGAATGATCGTTCTAATTCACAATGACATTACAGATCTTAGCTCCTTATAAAACTCCAATCTGCTTGATGAGCATTTCGCAACCAGTCCCATATTGCCAGATTGCGAACAGTCTCCTCTTGTACTTGTGGACGTATATCATTTAATGGGATTTATCCACTTCCGAGTAGATAGAATAAACTGTATTCCTGATCCAAAAAAAGCCGAATCAATGCTTGCTCCAATTACCGATCAATTGCAAATACGTTCCTTCTTTAAAAGATCGTGGACACGTCGACAAATCGCCAGATTGTGAAATATCTCGAAACACGAAAGCTTCTCAATAATCGGCGGTGATATGATGATTTGATGACATGTCTCACTGAGAAGTGGAACCAATCCATCCACCGTGGTAGAGAAAGCAAAATTGTGGAACTTGATATTTTAATGACATTTTACAGCCCTTTTATCGAAAATGCGTGCATTTGGAATCGATGAAAAACCTCTTCATTGGTTAGGAGTTGCCCATCAAAACGCTCAATTAAAATTGTTTAGGACAGTATGCAACTCGGCACATAAATGCTGTTGTTCTCCAAGGCACAAAAAAGGAGACCCTCTAAGCTGCGCCAACTACATAGGCAAAAGTCTCATCAACATCGCCTACAAGATCCTATCTGCCGTAATATGTGAATGCCTGAAACCATTTACCAACAACCTGATCGGCCCTTATCAGTGTGGTTTTAGGCCAGGAAAGTCCACAACCGACCAATTTTTCATAATTCGGCAAATTCTGGAAAAAACCCATGAAGTCCAAATCGATACCCATCACTTATTCATCGATTTCAAAGCCGCATACGACAGCATTTATAGAGCCAAACTATACAGAGCCATGTATGGTTTTGGTATACCGCCCAAACTCGTCCGTTTGTTTATGATGACGATGGAGAATTATCGCTGCTCCATCAGGGTCGGGAACGACCTCACCGACACATTCGATATCAAAAAAAGGATTAAGGCAAGGCGATGCGCTGGCATGTGAATTCTTCAACACCAGAAGCACAATTCTACCAAAATCGGTACAACTACTAGCATAGGCCGACGAAATTGACATCATTGGTAGGATCCAAAGTGATGTCATAGCCACGTTTGCTAGTATAGAGAAGGAAGCGGCAAAAATGGGTTTAGCAGTAAATGAGGGCAAGACGAAGTATATGCTGTCAACACGAAAAGACACACAACATCGACGAATTAGACAGTACGACACCATTGACAGATATAACTTTGAGGTAGTACGGGAATTTATCTATCTTGGCTCCGGTATTAACTCTGATATCAACATCTCGTCAGAAATTCAGCAAAGAATTACTCTTGCCAACCGCTGTTTCTTCGGGCAATTCAGTAGTAAAGCCCCCACTCGAACTACTAAGGAGATCCTATACAAGGCCCTGATCATCCCAGTCCTGCTCTACGGCGCTGAAGCATGGACCTTCTCAGAAGCGGATGAAGAAATCCTTGGCCGATTTGAGAGGAAAATTCTTCGAAAAATCTTCTTTCCCGTTTGCCTTGACGGGCTATGGACACGAAGATTCAACGAAGAACTATACGAGCTGTATAGCGACATGTCCCTTGTCAAAAAACTCCGCATTGGACGTTTAAGATGGCTAGGAAATGAAGAACAAATGGACACCAATAGTCCGGCTCGCAGAGTCTTCGATTCCCAGCCAAAAGTCTGACGCAGTAGAGAAGGACCTCGCCTTAAGTGGCACGCACAAGTTGAAACCGACCTCAACCAACATGGAGTGCGCAACTGGAGGCAGTTAGCTAAGGATCGGGCTAATTGAAGAGGCATGTTGGTTGAGGACCAGGTTCATTCCGGACTGTAGCACCACTGAAGTAAGTTCTCCAAGTCTCTGACTCTGTTTCTCATTTTTTTATGAATGATCTTCAACTTCTACTCCAATTCACTCCTTGGCTGATAGCAAAGATGATAAAGCTATACAGATGACGCACTGCATGCAGGAAAAATGGTTATATGGCAGGTCGTACTGGCACAGCCCGCCATATATTCTTATCTCGATTCTCATCTGTGAACGTGCATACCGTCCGCCCGTACCATGAAGCTGTTGAGCAAAAGTTTTTAAAGTTTTTTTATTCTCAATGCGTCACCAGTGTGGCTTTATAATCTTTGCTGATAGCCAGTATTCTCAGCTTCTCGTATTAGTTTTCCGGTCGTCGTTACTAATCTGAAGGCTAAATCCAACAGAGTGGAACTCAATGCTTCCATAACATAATGTCTTATCCCTTATGACAGAAAGCAAAATATTGTCGAATTTATAGGTTTTTCCAAATGACAACTGGCCTATGTACTAGAAATCGTGGTTGGAACTCAATACCTAATGGCGAGTACGTAGTAGTGCTTGAAGGGAACCTGTGTAATAACATCAACAACTCAGCAAAGTAGTTAAGAATCTACACAATGGACATCAGTAAACAGTAAACAAGCAGAGAGAAAAAAGTCCGAGTCGAAATTATCAGCTCGAAACGTTGCAGGGACATATGCAGTTTGCGTCTGTAATTTCATTATGGCCTGCTCCAGGACTAGCAATGATTAAAAAAATATTTTATAAACTTTCAAATTGTTAATTTATTGAATCGAAATATGAAACGTTTTTAAAGTGAAAAATATTTATTATTTTATTAAAAACTCGACTGATTCTCAATTAGTCAAAGTGCTTTCCATTCCCCGTCCATTAAGTTTTACATAACTTGAAAAACATTTGCCATGCTAAATGAATTTAATAACATCTAACAAAAAAAATGTAATCTTTAAGAGTCATAAAACTTAATTTTATCTCAAACAAAAATCTAAAAGTTTATTTATTTTTTGTTTTGTTAAAATAATGGCGCCATTAATATAAAGAGATGGCGGTAAAAAATGGCTTTCCGGTGCGATAACTCGAAGTGAATCTCAAGCATTTTGGCATCGGCAGGTATTTCTATTTAAAATTATCATAAATATAGTTTTCGTTTTCCAAATGAAGAGATAAATTAAGTGGCATATTAAAAATAGTCACAGAAACACATTTGTGTATTAAATTAAAACTGATATCGAAAAAAAAAAATATTTAAAAATAAATGTACCTAATACTATGTTAAGTTTATTGGTGAGTTAGCTAGTTGGGTCCACCAAGTTTCGGTGGTAGAGTATTATTTGCATATAAACTTATTTAAGTATCTCAATTCAATTCTCTGGGGGATGATATTTAAACGAATGGTGGGTGCACTTCAAATTCGTGTGTAGATTGCTCATTCACTGCAAGGTATGGGTAAATTCAAGTATCAAATATGCATGACTTTAACAATTTGCGTAATTTTTCAAAAATATTTTAAGAAACTGTAATTTCATGAACTCATGCGGCATAAAACAATGATTTTCCGTAATTGGCCAAAATTAAAAAAATCCGTTAAGAATTTAAAAAAATAAAATAAAAATAAATAAATTTATGGCGCAACAGGTTCGTTAGTACCCAGGGCCTAGTTTTTTTCTCACAACCATTCATGTGTGCGTGTGTACTTCTTAGCACGCTGGCGGGACCTCCTAAGTTGAGATAAGCTTTTCATGACAATTGATACTACTCGGATGAATTGTCAGATCATCACGAGAGGAGGGCCAGTGAAAAATCATTAAGGTGTTGCTACGGCTGGGAATCGAACCCAGACCTACTGCCCGGCAGTTCATCGCACTAACCATCGCGCCACTGAGACCGTTAAAGAATTTACCAACAAAAATGTCGCTTCGATAAATCGAAACTATTTTCCCTCTAGTAATACTAACTGTACGAAGTCTTGTGGAAATACATTTGGCGCACTGTACGCTACTATCGGATTTTTCAACAGGGACTTTACAAAAGTTGACTGACAGGGACAGCAAACGACGCCATATTTCTTGCCGCTCTTTTGACATTTCTCTTCAGTAAGGTTTGCCATTTCATGATGGAAAGATATACGATCCAACAACGGTCGAAATTATTAAAATTTACAACCGAAATTCGGAGTCAGTGGCCTCAACGTTAAGAGCGCTACGTGCAATTTATGGTCGTCATAATCTTCCTAGCAGATCAACAATTGAGCGTCTAGTGGAAAAACTTGAATCCACAGACACAGTACAAAGTGTTTCCGTGCCAGTGAGACAAAGAAGTGCCCGTAGTGTAGATAACATTGCTGCCGCTGAGGCTTCAGTTGAAGAAAGCCCAAATATGTCTCTCACACGTCGTTCTCAAGCGTTGGGTATTTCTGTGACGTCGTTGTGGCCAATTTTGCGAAAAGATCTTGGCCTACATCCTTACAAGATTAAATTGACGCAAGAACTGAAGCCGCTTGACCACCAGAAGCGTCGTATGTTCGTGAATTGGGCTGAGCGACGACTTGAAAATGATTCGGATTTTCATCGAAATATCATCTTCAGCGATGAGGCTCATTTCTGGCTGAATAGCTTCGTCAGTAAACAAAATATGCGGTATTGGTCAGGCAGCAATCCACACGTACTCCATGAGTCATCATTGCATCCCGAAAAAATTACGGTTTGGTGTGGTTTATGGATTGGCGGCGTCATTGGGCCGTACTTCTTCCGTTTTGATCAAGACTGGCACTTTACTGTGAATGGAAATCGCTACCGTTCAATGATAACCGAATATTTTTGGCCCCAATTGGATGATATGGACTTGGAGGACATGTGGTTCCAACAGGACGGCGCCACAAGCCACACAGCGAATGCCACAATCAATTTATTGGAAACCAAGTTTGTAGAACGTGTTATCTCACGAAATGGTCCAGTCGCTTGGCCGCCTCGGTCGTGCGTATTTCCTGTGGGGCTACGTCAAGTCTATGATCTATGCCAACAAGCCAGCGACGATTGATGAACTTCGTACGAATATCGAACGTGAAATTGCAGCAGTATCGGCCGATTTATGCTTGAAAACCGTCGAAAATTGAGTTCAGCGTCTGGACTTTTGCAAGCGTGCCCGTGGTGGCCATGCAAAAGAAATCAAGTTCCATACATAATGGCATCGAACGTACTTTCACAAGAACAAAAAAATTCATTGATATCCAAAACCGTTGTTGCTTTATTAAAAAAAATTTTTGTAGCGCTCTTATTGAAAAACCCTTTATATAATGTTTGTTTATCGAAGCCGTATCGAAACTCACAAATTACGAAAATAAAAAAATAAATTCAATTGTTGTAATTAGTTTAAATATTTCTGAACCCATCACTTTAGTGTATTTAGTTATTTGTGTTAATGATTATATAAAACAATGTTATTGTGAACAGTGTTTCTTATGATATACCTACTTACTTAAATGGCGCAACAGTCCAGAATGAACCTGGGCCCCGACCAACATGCCTCTCCGATTCGCCCGATCCTTAGCTAACTAGCCAAAAGAAGACATCCGATGTTGTTTGGCTCTCATATTTATCGGCTGTGGCTCGTGCAGTGTGATGACTCCTCCAGCTTGAACAGCGCACCATGCAGGAACTTAGAGCGGGTATAATGGCTCCTCGTGCATTACTCGTGGATTTTTAGTGCCACAGAAGCGATAGTTTTGCTTGTTCACGTATCCGCTGAGGTGGAAATGAGCCTCATCGCTCATTATGATTTTGGTCGAAAAATCGTCCACTTCGTCCTCGAGAGTGGCTTGGGTGTAGGATACACGCGTTTGGTGGTCGACAAGCAGCAGCTGATGTACGGACTGGACTTTCTACGGGAACGTGCGTAAGTCTTTGAGCAAAATTCGCCTTAGGGACGACCGGCTGGGTAATTGCGAGGCACGGCATGTGGTCGATGTTTCCGGCGACAGCTCGACATCCTTGGCAACAGCGGCGATATTCTCAACACTAAAGCGCTCCCGCCCCGGCAACGTCTCGTGTGATCCAATACTCTTCAAGATTGGTGGTCAAACGGCACAGTGTTTGCGAAGTCGGTGTCGGCCGGCCAGGGTATCGGCGACGGAATTCGCGCTGCGCCAACACTCCAGACGAATTGCTACCCAAAAAAATAGACACGATTATTCCACGTTCCTGGGGAGTGTATCGCTCCATGCCTTGTTCACTTGTTTTCTTACAACTGTCAAGTCTACTAGGCGGCCATTTGCAAAAATAATAGCATCCTCCAATAGGGTGATCTCTTTTGACCCACGTTGTACCTCCAGTTGCGCACTCCAAGAGGTCTTCCTCTACTGCATCCGAAGTCTGGCTGGGAATCGAAGACTCTGCGAGCCGGAGTATTGGTGTCCATTCGTTCTACATGCCCTAGTCATCTTAAACGTCCATTGCGGAGTTTTGCGATCATGTCGCTGTACAGCTCGTATAGTTCTTGGTTGAATCTTCGTCTTAGTAGTTCGAGAGAGGGCTTTACTACTAAATTGCTTTCTTAGCCCGAAGAAACAGCAGTTGGCAAGAGTATTTCCTCATTTAATTTCCGATGAAATGTTGTTGTCAGAGTTAATTGCGCATCCGAGGTAGACAAAGTCCCGTATTACTCAAAGTTATATCTGTCAATGGTGACGTTCTGTCCAATTCGTCGATTTTATGTGTCCATTTTTCCCGCTTCCTTCTCTATACTAGCAAACGTGGCTATGACATCATGTTGAGTCCTACCAATGATGTCAACATCGTCGGCGTATGGTAGTAGTTGTACCGATTTTTGGCAAATTGTGTCTCTGGTGTTGGCTCGGGAGTTTTGCACAATCCTCTCAAGAATCTGATTGAAGAAGTCGCATGACAACGCATCGCCTTGCCTAAAATTTTTTTTTACTATCGAACCTGATGGAGCAGCGAGAATTCTCCATTGTCAAAAACGGACGAGATTGGGCGGCATACAAAAACCAGACATGGCTCTTTGCCTTTGAAATCGATGAATAGGTTGAGGGTTGGACTTGTTGGGTTTTTTCCAGGATCTGCCGAAGTGTCAAAATTTGATCGGTTGTGGACTTTCCTGGCCTAAAAGCACACTTATAAGGGCCGATCATGTTGTTGGTAAACGGTTTCAGGCGTTCACATATTACGGCAGATAGGATGTTGTAGGCGATGTTAAGCAAATTGATGCCTGTGTAGTTGGCGCAGCATAGGGGTTCTCTTCTTCAGGCATACTTTCATCCGACCAGATTTGGCTTGTGAATTTCTGGATGTTACTTATGTCATCTCCGCCGGTTTTAAAAAAGCTCAGCGGGAAGGCCATCATTTCCGGCAGCTTTATTCAGCTTGAGTTAGATATTGCTATCCTCACTTCATTCAGGTCGGACGGTTGGAAATTCTCGCTGTTGTTGCAAATATTAAAAGGTTCGATATGCCTGAAAGCGGAATGTTACTCGTCATCGCCATTTAACAGTCTGCAGAAGTGGTTCTTCCATATCCTCAGCATCCACTGTGTCTCAACTATTATACTTCCTTATTCATCTCGACAGGATTCTGTTTGATCCTTGTTGCCTTCGCTTCGACGTTTTACACTTTGGTAAAACTTGCGAACATCATTTCTGGAGTGACAACTCCCTATTCCCTTGCTCTCTTTTCTAATTTGTTAAAAACACATATATATCCGCTACCACTGCGAATAGTCCTCTCGGTAGGACAATTAATGCGACGGAACGTTACCAAAACAGAACCACCGTTTTGATTAAAAAAAAATTTATAATTTTGACGTGTTGTTAAAGGCCATGTTTGTCCATTCCATAGTGATTTGCCAAAACAGACTGAATAAATGACAGCCAATTTGACAGATGTAGCTTCAACAATATGGCCGCTATCAACTGTCGAAATTAGATAGTAACAAACCGCGCTATAAATTGTGGAAAAATCAGGAACTCTCAAAGGAACCTTTCCTGCCAAACATTCATTACTCGTGATAAAAAAAATCGCTAGATAAGTCGCTTACTTAGTTACAATACAAATACATAAAGGGTGGTGATTTAGTGGGTTTTAAGTCTCACACTACTTTGGGCACGTGCTCCTCGTGTCTATTGATATTTCCACCAGCCCATGGGGCAAAAAATCGAAAGTCCCTATTGGAAGACCCTTTATTATCGCGTACCATAAGAATGTCGACTTCCGCTTAGGATTTGTAACCTAGGTAAGGCAAGCCGAGTCAAAATGGGAGTCACTTCATTAAGTCTACATCGGCGCGTCTGCTGATGTCAAACAGTCCTTTCAAAAGCCCCTTCACCGCAACAAGACCAATTCCATAAAAAAAAATACTCTTCCCAAATGTTCAAAATCCACATGAGTCTACAAGGTTCAGCGGTCATCGGCAGTTCGACATGACTCCGTCCACAAGTTGGTAAATCTCTTTGTCTATGAATATTTTTAGTTAAGCAAGTCTCCACCGTCTTGAGCAATTTCCAATCAAAACAATGCAACGCACGAGTATCTCGCAACTTTTTTTATTCAAAACAAAACTAGCAAATTGACATTGACATTGAATTGAAGTTGAATTGCAGCGTGTGTTTATAAAATTTTGTATCTCTCCCACAACACATGCGAACACCTTATACGACAACAAGAACGTTTCAAGCAAAAGCCCCTCCGTTTCGTTAAATCTATAAAACGCACGAGTCGATACTCGTTGTTCCACACCAAAGGCAAACCATGCCACGTGGGTGGGGTTACGGAGTCACTGTGCGCCCCCATTTTAGGAAGAAGAATGTTCGTTCCGAATGAACATTTATGGTTGAGTGACGGATTAATTGCGAAGTTCTCAATTCGATTATTCGCATGACATCGATATGGTATATACGGCGCGGTGGCACAGACGCTTCAAGATACCCCACCGGGGAATGTGAACTCCCAGCTGTTGCACTAGCTCTATGCAAATAGCGCAATATAGCTCATAGATACGTAGATACTTTACAAATTGCTCGTTATTGTTGCGTCAATTGACTAACTAACTTTGCGCATAAATTAAACAAATTGGACAGCTCTGCGTTGACATTTAATTTAAAGGCCTACACTCCCAAATTTGTTGGCCTTTCTAAAGGGTCCATCCCACTCGCACTCGCATTTTGTAACCAACTACGTGTCGATTTCTCTAAGTAGATTAATTAGAATACCTGGGCCGCTGCGTACGTTATAATTTTCCCATGAAATAATGTATCTGGAATGCTCCCAATTGATTTCTTTTTTTTTCGAAAATAGTTTCTGTTTTCGAATACAAGTATGAGCTTGAAAACTGCATTGTGTCATGTGTTGCGTGGCGGCGGCGGCATGGCATTCGGGAGGTACACAGTGTGAGTTTATGTTTGTATCCGTAGAATGTTCTTAAATTAAATAAATGATTTAAATGAATGGAAATAGAAATGACAAAAAAATTGCCTACTTTTGTGTTATTTTGAGCGTTTAATTGGTGGGCAAATGGCGCAACTTAGGGGTTTCTTGTCCTTTAGTGTTTTGAATCGAATGTGCCTTTGGAGATGGTGCCATGCAAGTTGATTTATGTCAGCAAATTGTCATCAAATGGTTTTAAAGGCGAAAAAGATAGATTTGTGTTTTGTTTTATGAACTTTTTGATATATCGAGGGTCATGGGTGGAGGATTAGAATCGAGATTTGGGAAATGAATGGTTTTAATTAATGACAGTTTGATTTGTTCTTAGGATTGGGAATGTTGTCAAATGAGCAGCCATGGGTATAAACACTTTTATAAGAGCATGGATTAGGAACAATTTTTCAAACTGTATCTATGGAATGGAGAAATGGCATTTCCAATTTTTTTTAAAGGCATTTAACATTTCAATAATCGCTTCTACATAATTTAAAAAAAAAACGTAAAATGATTTGTATAACGTTCTACATTATTGGTTTTAATGTTAAAATTAATGAATGATTGGTAGACAAATTCTTTACATTTAAAGCGTTCTTTGCGCATTCAATCAATCTTCCTTTGCCCGTCAATTGATTCTTACATCTGACTGCAATTCCTAACGCAATTTATTGGATTTTCGCTACATAGGGTGGTACATGAGTGAGATTGGTGACTTGCCCCCATCGAAAGCAGGAAAGGAAGATTTGCATTGATATCTGGTGGCTGGCTTTTCGTTCAGGGGTCCATAGCTCGTCACCGCAAACGGGACCGAAGATTTATTGAAGAATTTTCCTATCGAAGAATTTCTTGGTCCGCTTTTGATACGATCCATGCATTAGCACCATTGAGCAGGACTGGGATTATCAGGGTCTTATGTAGGATCTCCTTAGTACTAAATTGCTTTATTATCCCGAAGAAACAGTGGTTGGCAAGAGCAATTCTTAGTTTAATTTATGACAAGATGTTGTTATCAGAGTTATTAGCAGAGGGAGACAAAGTCCGTACTACCTCAATGTTATATCTGTCAATGGTGACGTTCTGTCCAATTCGTCGATATTGTGTGTCCTTTCGTGTTGACAGCATAAACTTCGTCTTGCCCTCATTTACTGCTAAACCCATTTTTGCCGATTCCTTCTCTATACTAGCAAACTCTATACTACAACACGTGGAGTCCTGCCAATTATGTCATTATCGTCGGTCGGCGTATGCTAGTAGTTGCACCAATTTTTGGGAAATTTCGCCTCTGGTGTTGGCTCGTGAGTTTTGCACAATCCTCTCAAGAATCAGATTGAAGAAGTCACATGACAGCGCATCGCCTTGCCTAAATTCTTTTTTGATGTCGAATGTGTCGGTGAGGTCGTTTCAGGCGCTGTTGGAGCAGCGAGAATTCTCCATCGTTATCCTATCCATGCAGACGTTTTTGGGCGGTATGCCAAAACTAGACTTGGCTCTGTACAGTTCGTCTTTATAAATGCTGTCGTATACGGCTTGAAATCGATGAATAGGTGGTGGGTATCGATTTGGACTTATTGGGTTTTTTTCCAGGATCTGACGAAGCATGAAAATTTGATCGGTTGTGGACTTTCCTGGCCTAAAACCACACTGATAAGGGCCGATCAGGTTGTTGGTAAACGGTTTCAGGCGTTCACATATTACGGCAGATAGGATCTTGTAAGCTATGTTGACGATACGCCTTCGTAGTTGGCGCAGTTCAGACGGTCTCCTCTTTTTTTTGTCGATCGGGCAAACGATGCTGAGGTTCCATTCTTCAGGCATACTTTCATCGTTGAATAGATGGTGGGTATCGATATGGACTTCTTGGGTTTTTTCCAGGATCTGTAAAAGTATGAACATTTGATCGGTTGTGGACTTTCCTGGCCTTAATCCACACTGATAAGGGCCGAAAAGGTTGTTGGTAAACGGTTTCAGGCGTCCACAGCTTACGGCAGATAGGATCTTCTAGGAGATGTTGAGGATACTTATGCCTCTGTAGTTGGCGCAGTTCAGACGTTCTCCTTTTTTTATGGATCGGGCAAACGATGCTGAGGTTCAATTTTTCAGGCATACTTTCATCCGACCAGATTTGACTTGAGTTCGTGGATGTTGCTTACTAAGTCATCTCCGGCTTTATAAAGCTCAGCGGGAAGGCCGTCATTTCTCGCAGCCTTGATAAGCTTGAGTTCAGATATTGCTATCCTCACCTCACTCAGGTGGTTGGCAGGTGGTTGGCAGTTTTCGCTGTCGTTGCCATTATTGAATTGTTCGTTCTGCCTGACAGCGGAATGTCGTCGTTTAATAGTCCGCAGAAGTGGTTATACCATATCATCAGCATCGATTGTGTCTCAACTCAGATATTTGCTTATTCATCTCGACAGGATTCTGTTCGAGCCTTGTATCCTTGGCTTTGACGTTTTCCACTTTGGTAAAACTTGCGAATATCGTTCCTGGAGTGGCACCTCTCTATATCCTCAATCACACGCTTTTCTTGCTCTTTTTTTTCTTTCCGAAAAGCCGGTGATCTTCCCTTCTTCTTTACCTATAGAGGCCAATGGAAGCTCTCGTCTTCACCCTTGTAGGCTTAGCTGCAGATGATATCAGCAGCGGCTGGTATCGACGTCTTATTCTAAAATCTTGGCGGCAGATTAAATGGCTTTTCACGTCTAATCTGTGGCAATAACGGTTCCATATAAACCATTATGCTGCATACAAAGCAGGAACTCAGACTAGGCGTTAGTGCCTCGTTATCTCTTCGGTGTCAGAAACATAGACAGAAAGAGCATTTTATTGCTTGCAAATTTAACATCTACGGTTGCAGTAACCTAAGGACGTATGGGTGTTGTGGTTTATAGATTACTGATCCAATATTCACACTGCGATTAGTCTTCTCGGTAGAACGATGCTTATCCTTGTGGATTTCACCGCTGCAGCGCTTCCAGTAAATGGAATCGCACAGACACCGCCTTATTTCCAAATTCTGGGAAAATCTGGAAGGGCTGTTTCCCCAAAGTGCAGCAGTTAAGTTGCTAAAGTAACATTATGCAACCATGACTTGGTTGGCATCTTGCCGACTTGTACACACTTGTCCAGATTAGAAAACGGCATTATGGAATAGCGCGTAACAGGGATGATAACAATTAGGGTCTCCACTAGTGACAAAGCATCATTTATTCCATAAAGCTTAAATCGTGGGTGAACGAAATTCCGCAACAGCTTTGTCTCAAAGGTGTAGGCAAACAAATCCTTGTCAGAGGAAGCTGTAAGGCCTGGTAAGACTAAAGACAGTTCTGTTTTTGCAAATGGGGCTAGAAATATTGGCACCTAAGTTTTCGTAGCCTTTGTTATCAATCAGAACAAATCAATCATGTCGGACGGCCGGGGAATCGTCGGCGGAATTCGCGCTGCGCCAACACTACAGACGAATTGTTACGCAAAAAAACAGACACGATTATTCCGCGTTCTTGGGGAGTGTATCGCGCCGTGGCTTGTTCACTTGTATTCTACATCTGTCTAGCCCACAAATGTTGAAACAGATTCGACATTGGCGTCCATTTGCAAAAATAAGAGCATCTTCCAATAGGGTTATCTCTTTCGGCCCACCTGTTATATATGGTAAAACCTCGTTTGGTTACGAAACTCAACAAGGGAGTCTTGATGGTTATACAAACTAGGATGATCTCATAGAGTGGGGGAAAAAATGTTACAATCTTGTCTGGACCTAACGAAAAAAATCCCGTTTTCAGATATTTAGATAGCCGACATTTGAGCTCGATTAACCGACATTCACCCGCGCCACTCGTCGCTCAAAGTTTGAAAAAAAAAAAAACGGACATATGGAGTCAAAACCTTAAGAAAAACACGCTGTATATTTTAAAAGAAAGCTAACGTTGTTCTTCAAAATTTATATTCTGTATATAATTGTTGTTTTTTTAAGTCAAACCGAGTTACAACAGCCTTTAGCTCCAAAAACGTGACCTGGTACCACTAGGAGCATACTTCGTATATTTTGTTATCGAGTGATAAATGTTGCTTATTTTTATTTGTACAAGTTTAAACATTTTTAAAATAAGTCCTTCTCCAAGCCAACAATCAGAAAATGGAGAATAAGAATCTTAAAAATGAGTACCTGATACTGCCATTGTCTGAATTTCATCCATATAGCCTCGTCGCTTAAGATGAGATTTTCGGTTGATATTCGGATCTAATTTTCTATTTTTGGTACGCCAAATTGAAATCACAGAAATAGCAAGTTTTTGTGAACGACGATAATTAAACTGCCTAAGATTTGCCCACATACTCTCACCCACCGCAGCAATGTTTGGAACAACTTTTGCGATTCGATGACGTACAGAAGATGCTTTGGTTGATTATTTATCGAACTGGCTTACTCGGATTGGGCTAATTGTGTACTTCCTGCACAATGGTGACCCCTTCTGTTCTATGATGATTCCAAACGGCTAAGTTGAGACAAGATTTTTTTAGGTGTTGCTACGGCTGGCAATCGAACCCAGACCTTCTGCGCGGTAGTTCATCGCAATAAACATCACGCCACTGAACCCGAAATTAAATTCACCCGGAAAATTCCACCCTTCCTCAATGGATAAATCTATGCAAGAAGAAAAAAAACAGAAGGATTGAGAAATCCCTTACTCATTGGGGTTGAGGGATTTCTCTGAAGAAGCGAACTTGTAACGCTGAAAGAGTGCTTAACGATGATGTCTTAAGATTTTAATTATTATTGCAAGACTCAACACATTGTCATTAGCAGATGTCTTGGTGATAAATATAAGTGTCCTACACGGCAATATATCATCAGTCAACATGTCAACTGCTTGTTTAATCCAGATGACAACTCGACATTGATGTCATTCATCACAGAACTCAATACAATCAGATCAACGCCACTAGGTACCAAATGTCTTCCAAACATAAAAAAATGCTCTCGTTTCACAATTCGTCGTCAAAATCAAACATCTTCCGAAAAATGCTGAATCGTAAACCGTCATAATTAAATTTTCAAATTCGATACGAAATTAGCTAATTAAATTTACCCCAGAACAAGCAATTTTGTATGGTTAGATACTCATCTCAG
Organism: Rhingia rostrata; assembly: GCA_949824845.1. Taxonomy (NCBI): domain Eukaryota; kingdom Metazoa; phylum Arthropoda; class Insecta; order Diptera; family Syrphidae; genus Rhingia; species Rhingia rostrata. Next base: position 22,274,572 of record OX463757.1, read on the forward strand.
ATACAGTGGCGAACAGTGAATGGGAAAAAAAGGCAAAGCCGCAAGTTTGTTTGTCAACAACACCACCAATATGGACTCACTCTGGGGGACTCGTTCAATTTATTCATGAACTCATCAAATGGCGTTTCAAACAACAGAACACTCGCCTGTGTATAGGTGTCATGTCGGTTGTATAATGTCGTCATAACTTCCGTAGGCGGGTCAATTCCGTTCGCCACTTTTATGCAAACGATTTGCAACTTTGTTTTGCATTTTCAATCTCAAATGGACTCTGCCGACAAGGTCTATGCTGGGCACGCAATCAGCCCAAAGCATAAACACACCTCGAGAGGAAATCCTCTTTCAGCCATTGTTTGTCGAGTATGTGTGTTAGAGTCAAATCAGTCAGCGCTATCTATCACACACACGTCCAACGAAGCGTACGTAATTTGCGCGGTACACATCCATGACATCCATGGCTTCGATAGTAGGTTTAAGTGCGCGCTATAAAAGCATGTGGCAACGGCAACCTTTCTGTAGTTTATTTCGTGCTCTGAACGTTCTAACGCGCGACGTGTGCAAGTCTCGTGTAAATTACTCGTTAACCGCTACTAAGATGGCCGTTGTACCAGCCTACAATACTGACTACGATTTGTGGGATTATCGACGACGCAATTTGTACAGAGATTGGGATCTAATCGATTGGGATATGCCTTCCTGGTCACGCATATCTAGGATGCGATCGATGCCGGATTTAAGTCGTGTCACCGTCGGCAAGGATGGTTTCGAGGCCAATGTGGATGTGCATCAGTTTAAGCCATACGAAGTGACTGTTAAGACAGTCGGCGATACTGTGGTAGTCGAGGCGAAACATGAGAAACGAAGGGATGGTGATAATTTTATCGGTCGTCATTTAGTTAAAAGGTTCGTCCTGCCAAGGGGTTTCTATCCCAATGATGTATCCTCGTCACTATCATCCGATGGAATTTTAACGATTAAAGCACCACCACCAGCGGCCCATGAAAGGATTGTTTATGTCCGGCAGACTGGTCCATCGTACTTGAGTATAAAAAATTGACATTGGATGGTGATACTTTTATGGATTTATGAGGAGCAGAAACACGTTTTAAGGACTAATATCACATTGATAGGGTTGTTGCAACAAGTTTCGTTAAAGCAAGAATGTATAATATTTGTTGTTGTTGTTCGTTTTAATAATTTAATTTAATGTTTAACACTGTTTTTTAGAAGTTGTAAAATAATTTTAATAAATTTTAATTAAAAAGTGAGACATGGTTGTGTTTTAAAAAAAAAAGTGATTGGGCCAAGTAAAATGGGGTGTTCAAACTTCCGACTGGAAAGAGAAGCATTTTCACATTTGTGTAGCCCAATTAGATATATCCAACGCCTTTTAAGGCCCCTCGTACATTGAAACCAAAATGCCGACTCAATTCGTTACGCTGGCTTGAGATTTCCTTAAAAGGCAATCTACTGAAAAACAATAGCGAAGACAATATTTAAAACCATCCCCCGCAACATGAAAACATTCACGTGTCAGATTAACAACCAGTTCTGAGAACATTTTGTATAAGGTAGCGAGTAATTTTTTTTAAATTCTGTTTGATCTGGATCATGCAATATTTATAGCACTTGGAATATGTGGGCTTTGACATATGGGTTGTGTAATTATTTTGTTTTTAATTTTTTATTTATCATCATTTGCCCAATTGGGGTAGTTGGTGATTATTGACAAATAAGTGTGTAAAAGTTAAAGTCTGTATTTGTATTTAAAATCATGCCTGCCCTGAGGTTAAGTCTTATGGGCATAAAATTTCGGCGCACCGAAATGATGTAACAACATATCCTCAGTGGAACGGTGATACCGATGAAAGGTATTATGGTGACATTAGATGTGCCCTAGTGCCTGAAAGAAATGCAAAAATTTTTTTTTTTTTTTGAAGAAGTGGACGATCTGAACTCTAGTGATGTTAGCCATTTGTTGATTTCCGAAGATTTTCTTTTTTTCCTTCTGCGCATGTACGTCACTCGATGACAAAATAAATTACTTACGTGATATCGGGTTACATTTGATGGGAAATATTTATAAAATTCTGCTCATCTACTCAGCTAACCTTGACCAAAGCCAACCTGTCTCTCCAATTTTCTGGTCCCTGCCTCCAGCTGAGTTGAGGTAGGTCAATGGCATGTGCGCGCAATTTAAGACGATGTCATCCTATACTGTATCTGACATTTGCCTAGGAATTGAAGTATTGGTGTCCATTCGCTCTACAGTTCTTAGCCATCTTAACCTTACAATTCTGATTTTTGTATACCGAGCCTATGTCGCTGTGCAGCTAAGTTTGTTGGTGAATCTCCTTTATACTCTATGATACCCAGCGTGATTTTTACATCTTATCATCATCTTATGCCAAATAAGTCACATGGCAGTGCATCGACTAGCCAAATTCCTTTTTTGGTATTGAATGTGTCGGTAAGATCGTTTCCGATCTTGGTGGATCAGCGAGAATTCCCAACGTCTCCTGCACTAGGCTTGGCTTTGTATAGTTCATCTCTATAGATGCTGTCGTATGCGGCTTTGAAATCGATGAATAGGTAGTGCGTATCGATTTGGAGCTCTTGATTTTATTCCAGGATCTGCCGAAGTGCAAATATTTGATCAGTTGTGGATTTTCCTGCTAAGAAAAGACACTGATACGAGCCGATGAGGTTATATGATGAGCAGATTTATGCCTGTGTAGTTGGAGCACTTCTCGTCAGAAATTAAATGAAATGCCAATTACTGTAACTTCGGGCTAAGAAGGCAATTCCGTAATAAAGCCCTTACTCGAACTCCTAAGGAGATACTATAGAAGACCCTGATCATCGCAGTCCTGCTCTACGGCGCTGAAGCATGGACCATATCATAAGGGAATGAAGAAATTCTTGGCCGATTTCAGAAGAAAATTCTTCGAAAAATCTTTGATCCCGTTTTCATTAACTGGCTATAGAGACGAAGATTCAAGCAAGAACTATACGAGCTGTACAGCGACATGCCTCTGGTCAAAAAACTCCACATTGGACGTTTAAGATGTCTAGGACATGTAGAACGACTGGGCACCACTAATAGGAATAGAGGAAGACCTCGCCTTAAGTAGAAACCGACCTCAACTGCCTCCAGTTGCGCACTCCAAGTTATTTGAGGTCGGTTGCTACTTGTGCGCGCCGGTTCCTTTTTTGTGGATCGGGCAAACGATGCTGAGGTTCCATTCTTCAGGCATACTTTCTTCCGACCAGATTCGGCTTATGAGTTGGTGGATGTTATTTACTAAGTCATCTACGCAGGCATTATAAAGCTCGGCGGGAAGGCCGCCATTTCCTTGAGTTTAGATATTGCTATCCTCACTTCACTCTGGTCGGGTGGTTGGCAGCTTTCGCTGTAGTTGCCAATATTGAATTATTCGTTCTGCGTGACAGTCTGCAGAAGTGGTTCTTCCATATCCTCAGCATCGAATGTGTTTCAACTACGATATTTCCTTAATTTATAATCTCGACAGGATTCTTTTCGAGCCTTGTATCCTTGGCTGTGACGTTTTACCCTTTGGTAAAACTTGCGAACATCTTTCCTGGAGTGGCACCTCTCTATATCCTAAATCGCGCGCAGCTTAGCCCTGTAGACCTCGTTCTTGGCTGCGAGCATCTGTCGGCATTCCCCATCAAACCAGGGGCACGAGAAACCTAGCACATCAGTTGCGGCTGATCTAATGGCTTGTTTGCATAGTTGCCATAGTTCTTCGACATTCGATGCTGATGGTATGGTGTTAATCGAGAGGTTTAGGGACACGCGTTGCGCGAAGGTCTTGGCGGTCTCTTGCGATTGCAGTCTTTCGACATTAAATTCTTTTAGAGTATTTCTGGATTGTTGTGGCGAGGTGGATATCCGCATTTTAACCTTGGCTGCAACAAAGTAGTGGTCCGAGTTGGTGTTAGCTCCTCGGTATGTTCGGATATCCTAAATACTGGATGCGTGCCAGCTGCCTATCGCAATATGATCAATTTGGTTGACCGTTCGTTGATCTGGTGACCATGTCCCCTTATGGATATCGAGGTGAGGTGTCTATATTGGCATTTTCCGACGATACTGCTAGAAATGTCTTCTCTTCCTACCTTTGCGTTAAAATCTCCCAGCACGATTTTGACATCGTACTTCGGTAGTCGCTCATAGGTTTTGTCAAGGAGCTCATAGAAGCAGTCCTTAGCTATATCATCTCTTTCCTCCGTTGGGGCGTGAGCGCATATAAGATCGGGCATCGTTACAATGCGTTCGCTAATGTCTTGGAAACATAAGACTTCATGCCTAAGTCTGGCACTTATAACAAATCCGTTATCCCTTTTTGTACGGCCAATCGTTAATGAGTTATTTTGCTTCGTAATAATGTTTTTAATTATGTAAGTGGGTAGTTAACCCAAATTCTGTCCGATTCGGCGATGTTGTATGTCCTTTCGTGTTGACAGCATAAACATAGTCTTGCCCTCATTCGCCTGAGGAAAGCAGGCCGGTTATTCCGTGCCATTCATTTTGACCAGGTTGCTTATAGTGTCTTTTGAATCTTGTTATCAATACCCTGACTTATAAGTTTCCGGCTGCATTAGACCAGTATCCGATAGTCAACACTTGGAGGTAAGATAAGCGCAATTGAGGTGTAGTCAAAGTTGCAACGACAGTGCATTGTCAAGTTAACACCTATCGCACACTAACATCCAACCATGTAATAAAAGGAAATCAATTCATATTATGATTATGAAAGCTAAAAATATTTTTTTTATAACATTCAGATATGAAACCACACCCTTTCTCTATTCGATTGTCTTATAATTTATCGATTAATCATATATAAAAAATGTTTCGTTTATTTGAACACATTGCCCACAAATGTTTGAAACCCTGCTTACCATCCTTTTTAAGCCAACAAAACAAAAAAATACCAACATTTAAAGTCACATTAAAGCTCAAAAGAAAAAACTCCAACACCCCCAGCCTTAAAGCTTAACCCTCTAGTTGGTTAATCTTAATGCAATAAACACGATCACATTTATATCCTTCCCCAATAAAAGAACAAAAATCCTTCGACAAAAACAAAACACCATTCAAGCCAATAAACCCCTCGACGAACAAACAAAAGCCATGGTCCTTGTGCCCATAAAAATGTACAACCGCACATAACATTAGTCCTTATTGTCGCTGAGCCATTTTATTGAAACATAGTAGGTATGTGGTAGATACAGTAGGCGAACGCGATACAGTAAAGTAATCTCCTTTTCAAATAAAACCATCACACTGACGTTTATGTATTTAATGCAAAAGAACATTTTTATTGAATTCATTTTCACTTTTGTTCACATAGTATAGTTTTTTTTTTTTATTTCATTTATTTGTATACAAACAACAATCAAAAATTCATCTACTTCATCGTGTATAATATCCTTGCCCCCATTCTGCAATGCAGACGCGATTATGTTTATTCAATTTCGTTGTATCTTCGTATTGTTCTCGTCCTCGCCTTCAACCCAAACCCATCATCGTGCAACAAATTTTCATACACACATACATCCGTGGAAAATGTATATCGCCTATGCACGTATACATTGTGTCCATTGTTGTCCTGAATTTTAAGCGCACACCGCACACAATCTCAGCGCGAATGAGAACGTCGTTCTTTTTTTTCGAATATTTTTTTTTGTGTCCCATGTCGTCCTGTTCGTATATCTATTAAAAATGTACAAATCCTTGAGGAGTTTCCTCCGTAATTTTTGATGGTGTATCCCTATCGCAATTATAATTTCTCCTCTACATATATTGGTAGGTGTGTGTTTGTATTTATGTTCTCTATGAAAGCATAGCAGCAGCAATAGCGCAACAGCAACACTCACATTGTTTTTAGGATTTTTAGTGCGAAAAATACTATAAGTAGTTGTTGTTGTTTTTGTGCAGTTTTTTTTTTTTTTTGAGGTTAGAATTCGGTGCAAGGACATTTGGGGGCGAGAGTAATTTTTTTTTGTAAATATACACAAAAGATTGTTAAATAGTACGAGTATAATGTTTAGTCATGAGTTAATTTTAACAATTATCGGGGGAGGGGATGGGATCAAATTGGGGGATTGAAGGTGGCTTAAGCCACCCTCCATACAAATAGAACAAGGTTGCATGCAACCTTACAAGGAGCGTCGTTATCGGAGCACTGGAAAATCCCTATGACTTTTTATGGTTCGAGCTACACTTTGGCGTTTTGTTCTTCTTCACTGGAAAACACGTCAAGAACTCTATCGATGCGAGGGACGACAGTGTCGATGTCTTCTGAAGACTCTCATCTGATGACGATGATGGACACGGTGAGGACTTGTTGGTTTTGGTTTTGCTGCTGCTACTGGTGGTGCTTCTGCTGCTGCCTGTCGACGTGGTGGCCCCGTGATTGTATTTGCGGCATTTCTTCGACAAGTTGTACATGTGCACCGTGTTATCGATGTTATCCTGCTCCCTGGAATTAATTGCGGGTTGGTTTGATGTGTGGGTGCTACTTGTACCCATGCCGCCACTATTATCCTCGTCATTGTTGCCCTCGTCATCGCAATTATTCTGGGATTCGTCGACAAATTTATGACTGCGACAGCGTTGCTTCTCCTCGATCCAATCGGTACTGGCCGGGAGGGAAAGCTGAATCGAAGGATTCGGATTGCGATAATAGTGACGATGCGGATGGAAACCCAACCCAAAGTCATCCATGTAGGTTTGCGAGTTCAAGTTATCCAGCTCATCGGCCACGCTCAGTAGAAACGGTAGAGTGGACATTTTTATTTTACTTCCAAAAATTTCAAGTCCTTTTATATAGAAACTATTTCATCAGAACTCGGAAGGATATACCGGGTCGAGACCATCCACTGGCACTAGCACACGCGAGAGAAAATGCAACTTAACAGTTTGAACGACTACGAATGACTGAAAATGTGGAAAAACTCCGTAATGCTGTATAGTTTTCCATTGACGACGACGAGGAGGAGAAAGCTTTCTCATTTCCAGTGCACCCAACTTAAACTCCTTGCACATGGTGTTGGTGCGGATATAGGGAGAGACGTTGCAATTTGCACAAAACTTCAAGCCACCCACTTGGGGGTGCAGAGATCCCTCACCGAACAGCATGTATAGGTATACCGCTTTGCATATCAATTTTAGGGGCCTGGCAGGTCGACTAGTTGGGAATACCATTAGAGAGTGTATGGTATACACTTTCGCACAGAGATACTGAGAGTGTGTGTCGCTTTTGTGCGCTCGCTGGTGACACAGAACTTTTCCCACAAAGTATTAAAGGATATACGAGTGTATTGTGAGGGTGGGTGCGGCAAGGGGGGCGTAGATTGCGTGTTTGGGTGATGCAGAATACCGAGACTCAACTTTATTACACTATAAGAAAATATTGATGGTATTTTATGGAATGCCGACGTATCTATGGCAGTGCCGTTAGTTTGACAAATGGTGGTAGGTACTGGAATTTGCAGAATTTGGGTTTCGGAATTCATGATTTTTTAATTTTTACAAAACCGTCAATTCTGAATCTAATGAAAATTGGTGAATGAGCTTCTATAGACCGAAAATCGTGCAGCTCGCTAACGAAGCCATATATGTTGTTACCACAGGGACATCTGTATAAGAGTATTCATGCCGAACTTATGTATCAAATCAGGATGCAACGATAGGATATAGGTAACTGACTTTTGTTAAGTATGCAGAAATGGACCGGACTAAGTAATACTTCTATTTTTGAGGAGTCTTCGAAATTGACTCCGTTTGCTATTACATATATCTCCACCTGAAAGACACTGCAATAGTGAGGAACACTGAAATGCTTATGTCGGTATAAAATAAATCACAGTCGATTTTAAAAGCCAAAAAAATGTTTACTTACCTACTTACGTGGCGCTACAGTCCGGAATGAAGCAGGGTATCAACCAAAATGCCTCTCCAATTAGCCTGGTCCTTAGCCAACTGCCTCCATTTGCACACTCCAAGTTGATGCGCCACTTAAGGCAAGGTCTTCCTCTGCGTCCGACGTCTGGCTGGGAAACGAAAACTATGCGAGCCGGAGTATTGGTGTCCATACGTTCTACATGTCGTAGCCATCTTCAACGCATGCGGAGTTTTTTTGACCAGGGGCATGTCGCTGTACAACTCGTACAGCTCTTGGTTGAATCTTCGACTCCATAGCCCGTCAAAGCAAACGGAACCGAAGATTTTTCGAAGAATTTTCCTCTCGAATCGACCAAGGATTTTCTCATCAGCTTTTAAGACGGTCCATGCTTCAGCGCCGTATAGCATGACTGGGATGATCAGGTCTTATATAGGATCTCATTAGTAGTTCGAGTGAGGGCTTTACTGTTGAATTGCCTTCTTAGCCAGAAGAAACAGCAGTTGGTAAGAGTAATTCTTCCTTTAATTTCTGACAAGATGTTGTTGTCAGAGTTAATAGCGGAGCCGAGATAGACAAAGTCCCACACTACCTCAAATTTGTATCTGTCAATGGTGAAGTTCTGTCCAATTCGTCGATGTTGTGTGGCCATATACTTCGTCTTTCCGCATTTACTGCGAAACCCATTTTTGCCGCTTCCTTCTCTAGCAAACGTGACTATGACATCACGTTGAGTCCGACCAATGATGTCAATATCGTCGGCGTATGCTAGTACGCATGGTCGTCTCTATAAATGCTGGTGTATGTAGCTTTGAAATCGATTAATAGGTGGTGATGGGTATCGATTTGGACTCCTTGGGTTTTTTTCCAGGATCTGCCGAAGTGTGAAAATTTGATCTCTTGTGGATTTTCCTGGTCTAAAACCACACTGATAAGGACCAATCAGGATATTGGTAAACGGTTTCAGACGTTCACATATTACGGCTGATAGGATCTTATAGGCGATGTTGAGGAGACCTATGCCTCTGTAGTTGGCGCAGTTTAGAAGGTCTCCTTTTATGTGGATCGAGCAAGCGATGCTGAGGTTTCATTCTTCAAGCACACTTTTTCCGATTTGGCTTATGAGTTGGTGGATGTTACTTACTAAGTCATCTCCGCCAGTTTTATAAACCTCAGCGGGAAGGCCGTCATTTCCGAAAGCCTCATTAAGCTTGAGTTTAGATATTGCTTTCCTCCCTTCGCTCAGGTTGGGTAGTTTTCGCTGTCGTCAGCAATATTGAATGGTTCGTTCTGCCTGACAGCGGAATGTTGCTAGCCATCGCCGTTTTACAGTCTTCCTGGAGTGCAACTTAACTATATCCTCGGAAGATTTTCTAGCTCTTCTTTCTTCTTTCTGAAAAGCTAGTTTTCTTCTCTTCTTCTTTGCCTATAGAGCTCAATGCCAGAAATCGTCTTCACCTGCCTTTTTTCCCTCTTTCTTGGCTGCATGCATCTGTTGGCATTTGTTATCAAACCTGGGGTTTCTTGCTGGTCTTGTACATCAGTTGCGGGTGATCTGATCTAATGGCTTGTTGGCATCACTGCCATTGTTCTTGGACATTCGATGCTGGTGGTATGGTGTTAATCGAGAGGTTAAGGGACACGCGTTGCGCGAAGGTCTTGCCGGTCTATTGCGATTGCATTTTTTTTTTACATTAAATGTTTTCACAGTATCTCTGGATTGTTGTGGCCTGGTGGATTTCCGCATTCTTACCTTGGCTGCAATAAGGTAGTAGTCCAAGTCGATGTTAAGTCCTCGGAATATTCGGACATCCAAAAAACCGGATGCGTGCCTCTTGTCTGACTGTTCGTTGATCTGGAGACTACCAGAAGAGCAAAAAGCAAAAATTCCCCATCGTCATCCTGTACAAACATGGCCTGGTATAGTCGCCTCTCTAAATGCTATCGTATGTGGCTTTGAAATCGATGAATTGAATGGTGGGTATCGATTTGGACTTCCTGTTGTCAGGATCTGCCGAAGTGGGTATATTTCAGTTGTTTACTTTCCTGGTCTTAAACAACACTGCCTTACATCGGGAGATTGTTCGACATTCGGTAATGCATGTATTCACGGGCACGGGTGCATTGGTGGTGGATTACAACCAAAACAACTAACTCTTGAAGAAACTCAGCGTGAGAGAGCTAGATGTTTCATACCTATTTTCTTACTTACAAACAACTTTTTTTTTGGCTCGTTAGTACCCAGGGCCGAGCTTTCTCATAACCATTCATGGGTGCCTGTGTACTTCTTGCACAATTCTTGCTTCTTGAGGGACCTCCTGTTTTATGCCGACTCCGAACTGCCAATTTCAGATAAGCTTTTCTTGACAATTGATACTACTCGGATGATTTGTCAAATCATCACGAAAGGAGGCCCTGTGAAAAATCATTTGGTTGTTGCTACGGCGGGAATCGAACCCAGACCTTCTACGCAGCAATTCATCGCACACACCATCGAGCCACTGATCCCTTCCTACTTATTTATTCTCTGGATTAAACACAGCGTAGGTTAAACTCCTTGACTTCAAGTACATCAAATTTTAAACTGGAGGGCCAAGATATCCGGAGTTATAACGACCGACATCGGATTGTTTTTTTTTTTTTGGAGTCCACAGCCCTCCTGGTCCTGGCTTTAACTACTTTTTAGATAAAGCTTAACCTCCTGCAGTATCTAGTGCTCGAATGAGTACTAAAATTATGCAATGTATACAAATCAGAAAATATATCAAACGCCTTGATATATACTTATAAAACCAGGCACCAAAAACTATGCAACCATTGATATGTTAGCTTTTAATTGGAGCTATACTTCTTGGTTGCACTTTATATTGAATGTTTTTTTAAACATTTCTCGTATTTTAACCGAAATATAAACAAAAAAGGAATTGGACAAGAGGGAGGCAGTCTTTCAAGTTCCATTTAGCTTTTAGATGTCACATATTAGTTATCTTATCGCATCTTGAGTATTATCAAGGAGAGGGTGCGCATCTCAGACAACGAATATTTTCTATGTGGGGTACTGAAATTAATACCCCAGTGTTCACATTGCTACCCCAGCCTCAAAAAGTAGCCTTGACGACGCATACGATCTACGAAGATCAACGATCTTCGCACTTACCGCCCGCGTCTGAAACGGCAACAAAATTTTTAGCAGTGATGCGTACTCTATGTAGTTTTATACCCTTTGGTATTTGGTTATTCTTCAAACAGCCTGGTGAAAAGTTTCGACTTTGGCTTGGAACCGCTGTATGGTTAATTGATGGAACGGTTGATTTTAAGTTAGCTGGAGACACCCACCCTCGTTTATTTCTTGATACGTCTGTGAAGATGGATTGATTTTCCGGACTTCTATCAGTTTCATGTCACTTCTCTCTGGAATGTAAAATCTGTATTCCAGGTTGAAGCCCGCTTCGATATCGGATTTAATTGGTAAACCTTGCGGTGCGAGAATTTTAACATGTTCCACATTACTCTCTTCACCTTGGAGAGTATCCTTTCGGCTTAAGTCAAAGTTGGTCGTTATTTCTCTAACATAGATGTCACTCGTTAGCATGCGTAGGCTATGGGGACGCAAAACCTGCAAGGCGTTTAATATTTTCGAGCACCTAAATTCTGTTGCTCTTCCGTATAGCTGAAAGCCAACTTAAAATAAATGGTTACCGTTATCAAAAAAGCACGGAATATTCGATTCATCTCACCTTTTTTACGGTGTACCTTAATGGTATTAAACAGATACGACTAATTCATAAAAGAGCGAGAGCAAAACATCAACCCCAACCATATTGAATGCTGATACCTTGCATTAGATATGAACATGCACGTACACATGCTTTCGGGCAATATAACAGAGAGACACAACGACGATGAAACATACAGGACACGAGTCCTTATTCGGGTTCATAAAGTCAAACTTATAAAATCTGCTTCAAGGATTCGAATAAAGGAGGCCGGGTCCGGATGATTATGCAGTCATGAGTGTCCATCAAACTTCCTCCTTTAAAGCGGGCGAAAGGGGGGTTGTATGTTGGAAATTAATCGGACCGGCCTCGTTTTCCTTCAAACGCAAAGGCAGAAAAAGAATACAAGAAAATTGGAAAACCCAAAGTACATTGGCTTGACACATTTTCATGCCATTCATTGCCTTCAATTTTGTTTGTATCTCTAAGTGGTTTGCACATACACTCACAGGATCTACGACTAGCTTTCGTTTCCTTGTTAAATTATTGTGAGTGACGGATGAGGATTTTCCCTTGCTATACACTAGTCAACTTGTGGTTAGTCATAGTAGATGAGGAGAATGCTGAAGAAATCTAAATGAGTCCAAGTACCCTTGAGGATAAAATCTCAATTGGACGTGTCAAAAGTGGATGCGATTCAAATGTTTACATTTCGTTAGTGTGACATAAGAATAGACTTGTTCTTGGTTTAAATATTTTTTGTCAAACTGGATTCATATTTCATACGGACAATTAATGTCAAGGTTCCTGGCGCTGCTGGCAGTATATCTCCAGTCTAGTGTCAGTGCAAGCGTTGAGCGAGTGAGAGAGCTACTGAAGCAATTAGGGGAATTGCCTTACTGCGACACATGGAAGAGTATTGTAGTCCTGCTGGTGTTTTTAGTGGTGGTGCAAAGGCAAAAGGATCTATATGATGCTGGAAGGTACTGTGAACCTTGAGTGAGAGAATTCTTTCTATGGCACGTAGTAAGCTAATTTTCTCTTATTGCCAATTTTGCGACAGCCCTGGGTAATTTAAAATGCTTGCAATTTAGTGCAGCATGTCACATTTAGGATATGTTGCTGTTGGCAATCTTTTGACTAAAAGGTACCAACACAGGAGCACATGTACAGTTAGAAGAGCTGATTGCTGTAGGCATTTGATGTGATATTTGAATTGTTGGACACGTAAGAAACATCAGATGATTTATTCATAGGGGTGTTGTTATGAGATGGGGGCTTGTGTTTGACTTTTATGAAGTTTTGGGCTTGCAAGAGAATATTTTGGGAATTCAACTCGGTGCAAATATTTTATAAGGTTAGACCTTTTAAAGCATGGTACTTAGCTTTATTTAATTCCAATTACTATGTTCATTTTGAAATGTCTTGTCTAAATATTGCTTAAGGTTAGATTAAGTTAAGATTTTAAGATATTTTTGTAGGCCAGTCAGTTATCAACAAACTAACAAGCATAGATCGTAGTTGAGCCTATGGAAGAATAACTTCTGCAGAAGGTTTAATGGTATTCATGGACAATCTTCCGCTGTCAGACAGACATAACCGACATAGCGACAGCAAAAGACTACCAACCAACCGACCTTAGTAAAGTGAGGATAGCATAGCAATATATATACAGATGTTTGGCAAGGCCTTCCTGCCGAGCTTTATAAAGCCGCTGGAGATGATTTGGTAAATAACCATAAGTATGACTAAGGGCTGGAACCACAAAAAGGCGCCCCTCTGAACAGCGCCAACTAAAAAGGCATACGTCTCCTCAACATCGCCTACAAGATTCTATCTGCGATATATGTAAACGCAACATTTACCAACAACCTGATCATCCCTTATCAGTGTGTCCTTAGGTTAGGATAATCCACAACTGATCAAATCATCACACTTCAGCAGATACTGAAAAAATAACCCAAGAAGTCTAAATCGACATCAACCAACTACTCATCGAATTGAAAGCCGCATACGATAGAATTTCTAGAGACGAACTATACAGAGACATGACTAGATTTAGTATACCGCCAAATTCATACGTCTGTGCAGGATGACGATGGAGAGTACTTGCTGCTCATTCAAAGCGTGTCCCGTATAAAATCCGATAGAGAATTCCTTGATCGTTTTGAGTAAAAATTTCCTTGAAAAATCTTTGGTCCCGGTGAACGAACACTGAAAACCAAATGTGTTTATGTTTTCTACTTACTTAAGTGGCGCTACAGTCCGGAATGAATTTGACCTCAACCAACATGCCGTCATTTGCGCACTTGTCCACGCTGGGAATCGCAGACTTTGCGAGTCGAAGTATTGGTGTCCATTCGTTCTATATGTCGCAGCCATCTTAAACTTCAAATTTCTTGTTTAATCCTGCACTCAAAAAAAAATCCACTTCCGAATTGACGCTGTTTCTGCTCATTATAGCACGGTCCGTAGTAGATGTCGCAGTTTTTTATCCTCATTTTTTCCGGCCAATCCCTCGTATTTCCTGGGTGGTAGTAATGTCGGCTTTGCAGTAGCTTAAAGCTTCTTTTAGTTGTTTGGCTAAACCACTCCTGCTTAATGTTCTTAAATTCAAGATGCAGATACGAACGACGTTATTTTTTTCGTTTACCATGGTCTATAACAATCAATCCATTTCGATGAACTTGGTTGCTTCGAAACACAAGTTTTTCCCGTGGGTAGGTAGTTAACCCAAAGCACAACACCTTACCTGGAGGGCCAGTTTCAATTGATTTGATTACCCTTAAACACGGAGCCATCAGTATGCATAACGGTATTAATCGCTGCCGTTGGCCTATCGGATCATTCGCAACCATATCTGTTCAAGGAGCCTGCCTTCCTTTAAGATTACTAGAGACCTGTTTTCCGAACAGTTCGAAGCCGCTCATTAAGGTTGCTCACTTTGGCTATAGCCTAACTACGAAAAATGAGGACATAATTCTTTAACAGGGGTGTTATGGAAACTCTACTGTAAGGTTATTCTTTACTTAAAGAAACAGAAATGATTACATAGTTTCAGAGCTCATCACACTTCCTTTAGGGCAAACAAACAAAACAATGCATACTCCTAAGTTTTATTATGTGAAGCTTATCCTCAAACCTCGACGATTGTTCATCGAATGACTTCAAGATCCTTCCTTATCTACCTAACCTACATGACGCAAACACCGTCAACAGAGAACTCTCCGAAAAGGAAGGACAAATAGAATTAAAACACTACAGTTAAAATGCACATATATGAAAATCCACTAGCAAATTGGCAGTTTTGAGGAGTCTGGAAGTCCCCGACATCCATTAAGGAAAAACACACTGATTTTCAAGAGATGGAGGCAGCTCTTTAATTGACAGAAAAAAAACGGCAGCGGGCGACCAATATATCAATTCCTGTTTGAACGGTGCTAGAGAGACTATCTTCTCGCAAGTCAGTACCAGTTCGACAATAGGCTCCGAGATGGATGACAAACTTTTGGAGGACACATTGGTTCCTAGTAAAAGAACAAGAATCTCATAGAAAAATGGAAAACTTCGACTAAATTCTCTGGCAAAGCGGTGGTGAGAAGCACGCCAAGAAGGTCAAACAATAACAGCCTCTGTGGAAACATGACCTTTGCATAGAAAGGACGCAAGGTTTCGTCTGAGTTTTGAATCAACGTTAGGACCCAATAATTTATTATTATTTGATAATGTAGTATCTTGCAGTAAGGACTGCTAAAGGGCCTCAAACAAGGAAACCATTGACCTACTTCTGGACACCCACTTTCCTGGTAGCTCCTCTAACCCTGTGGATATCGAACCAGAGTTGTTCGGTAAATCCATTCCACACACCAACAAAATCATCACCAAAGAAAATCTGTTATCAAAAACCAACTGGTATCATACCTGCGGAACTCCAATAAAACCTTGAGATCCTGCTACCTTGGCGACTAACCATCATGACCAGCTGTCTACGGTCAGTACATATCCCCAAGACATGGACGGAAACAGATGTTGTATTCCTCCCCAAAGCAGGAAAGAGATCTCACATAAATCCGAAGGATCTACGTTCGATCAGACTATTTTCTTTTCTGCTTAAAACCTTGCCCTCACTCGAACTACTAAGGAGATCCTATATAAGGCTCTGTTCATCCCAGTCCTGCTCTACGGCGCTGAAACATGGACCGTCTTAAAAGCGGATGCAGAAATCCTTGATCGATTTGAGAGGAACATTCTTCTTTGCGTTGACGGGATATGGAGAGGAAGATTAAACCAAGAACTTTACGAGCTGTATAGCGAAATGGCCCTGATCAAAAAAACTCCGCATTGGACGTTTAAGATGGCTAAGACATGTAGAACGAATGGACACCAGTACTCCGGTTCGCAGAGTCTTCGATTCCCAGCCAGACTTCGTAGAGGAAGACCTCGCTTTAAGTGGCGCGAACAAGTAGAAACTGACCTCAACCAACTTGGAGTGCGCAACTGGAGGCAGTTATCTAAGGACCGGGCTAATTGGAGAGGCATGTTGGTTCAGGCCCAGGTTCATCCCGGACTGTAGCGCCACTTAAGTAAGTAAGTAAGATTCCTTGGGATTGCTTATAAATCAGCTACTCATAGACAGAAGTGTTAACACTAATCTTGGTATCTCATCCGCAAGCAGATCTGTTAGCTGTGGCACCCCACAAAGGGGTGTCCTGCCTCATCTTCTCTAAAACCTTGTGGCCAACGAGCTACTAGTTAATCTAGATAGATAAAGAAGCAAATTGATTGCCTACGCGAATGACGTGGCAATAGCTGTATCAGGGAAATACCTTAATATTTTAGAGATCTATTACAAAATGGCCTCTCTATACTCTCTAATTGGGCCGCCAAATGTGGACTCGGGGGAACCCTCAAAAAAAAAGAGTTGGTCCTTCTCAGTAGGAAATATTAAGTCCCGCACATTGAGCCCCCCAAACTTTATGGCGTCAGTCTCAGTCTATCCAAGAACGCGTTAAGAAAGCCACCGTAGCGTTATTCTCTTGTAAAAAGACAATCGGAAAGAAATGGGTTATGAAACCACATATCTATTTCTAGCTTTACGTGCACATCATCAGACCCATACTCCTGTATGTTGTCTCATTCTGGTGGACGGCTTTAGAAACAGCCTCCAACCGCAAACTACTGGGTGAAGTTCAAAGATCAGCTTGCATATGCATTAGTGAAGCTCTTATAACAACCCCCTCCGCAGCCCTAGATTCAATCCTACATCTAGTGCCCCTTCGGCATACAGACCGCAGATAGTGCAGCTGTGAGACTGAAAGCCTCGTCACAATGGACACCTAATCAGAGTGAACACACAAAGATTCTGAGTCACCTTAAAATAACAAAAAACACCGGCCACACCACTACCCAACTCAGTTTTGATCATAACTTCAGGACAACCATTCCCAGAATGGGAGCCTTAAATGGTAGTCGGATTCGATCAAAACAAATAACTCAATTCACATCTACACGGCTGGGTCTAAAACAGAATCTGAAGTGGGTGGAGGTGTTTCCTCCGAGATGCTTAACCTAAGCATATCGTTTTGCCTTCCAGATCATTGAAGCGTTTTCCAGACGGAAATCATGGCAATCAAAGAAGCCTTGTCCTGGCTGAAATGGAATGTAATATCCGCGATGCATATTAGCATCTTCAGTGACAACTAATCGGCAGTAAAATCCCTGGAAGCAATCTCGTTCGATTCGAAATCAGCCCACGAATGCCGAGTGTTTCTTAACGAGATGGCGGATCATTTTAACATTCACCACTTTTGAGTGCCGGTCCACAGGGACATACCAGGGAATTACAAGGCAGAGGAGCTTGCCAAACAGGGCCAATAATCTACCGCCAGTAGCCATGATAGGTATGCACATCGCTACATGTATTTAACAGATCAAACTAGATGCGATCAAGGAGGCAAACCGCAGATGGATAAACGGCAAAACGTGTCAAATATCAAGGCAACTCTGGCCTTACTTTAAGCAGAAGCAGTGTCCGATAGGCCTACACGCAAGAAGACTAGGACTCTTCAGCAATGACTTCCGCAAAAGCGAGTTAGACGAATAAGAGGAGGAAAGTATTACTATCCTTCTATGCTCTTGTCCTGCTCTCTCAGTAGAAAGGAAACTTCATCTGGCTAACATCAATGTCAGAAACCTCCTTCGCTACATAGTTAGCTCTGAATGGTTCAGTTAGGCGCACGAATATAGGAAAGTCGATAGATCCACGTGCTACCACAATGGACCTTAATGGTCTAAGTGTGCACGCTCATGGCGTGCAGCCACTACAACCTAACCCAACCTAAAGGCCTTAAACATTTTATATTTTTGATAAGGATCTCCTGCTTAACGCAGATTCAAAATTTGGATACTTCTCATGACAGTTTTATACTTTTGGATTATTGTCAGATTTTTGCAAGAGGGTGGGCAGCGCAAACTTAGGTGTTGTTACCTCGTCCACTAACCTCTAAGGCACTCACAAGTATCCAGAATTATTTCAGTGACCTCGCTTAGGAGTCCTCCATACATTTTCCATTATTTTTTAAGAAATTATGCATTAAGGCTGACAATGATGACCTGAACCGCTTCAAAACCGCAGGTAATCGGTCCACAGATTACGAACCAACGGCTACCATCGCAGGGTTCGAAATATTAACAATTTCAAGTTCGAAGAAAAACACAAAAACTAATGGTGTCTGCCATTGGCAGTATTAAAAGAAATTGCTAAAAAAAATAAAAAAAAAAGTCCCACAGTTTCATTGTTCTGTCATAATAGAGGCAAATTCAACAGATGGCTAAAAGATAGCAGGATAGCACCAATATTTGTTTGTAGCAGACGATACCTATCACAGCTTTTGCGATGCTATTTCTTTTTTTCTCCTTAGTATGTGTGTACCACCGGATAATGGCCGCTCGGTACAGCACTCAATTTCAGTGATTGCATGCCAACAAATGGGGAAATAGAGCAAAAAACAAAAAATAAATAAATTTCAATCCAGAGTTCACCTTCGGGGTCATAATATGACTGCAAAAATAAACCCATTTGCATGACGAATATTTATGAGGACTTTGAGGTTGTTTGCCTTAACTTGAAGCGACATTTGTTCACATAGGAAGCTATACTTTCCACTCCGATAGGTACAGTTGGGTATTTTAAACTGATTTTGATTATGTGAAATTGGCAGGGGAGATAACTTCTTGATTTTACTGTGACTAATTAGGGAAAATTGGTTTGGAATGCGGATGAACTCTTGATACGTCGATAACGAAGTGCTCTGGTGAAATTAGAATCAAGGGAAATTTTGCGTAACAAGACTCACTCTCATTTAACCATTAATCAAGTCGTTATCTCTTTTCTTTGTGGTCACAAACCCGGAACTTGGATTAAGTGATTGACACCATAATTCCATCAGCCACTGGAATGCAACCGAAAGGAGGGTAATCGTGTCGTGCTGCCCCGGAAGGGTATGGACACTCACTATGGGACGACATAACGTGTGACAGGTGGTCTACCATATTACACCATCGCTGAAGACCACGGGAGGGAGATTTGCGAAGATCAGCTTCAGGGAGGACGTTCTGAATGGTTCGATGGGTGAGGGAGGACGATCCTTGACGGTTGGGGGATAACGATCCCTGGAACCAACACAACAACGACACCATTGCACCGTCGTATTAAGGGCGGAAACGCAAAAGGTTCGATCACATGCAGCAGACGTTCTCCTTTTTCACCCCACGATGGAGCACCGGAAGAGCAGCAGAAGCGTAGTTCGCTCACAAAAAATGTTCGTAGCAGTTTTACTTAAAACTTTTGAGATTTTTTTTAGCTATAATCGAAAAACCTTTTTTTTAACGCCCTCATAAATAAGGCGTGACCTTAAACTTTATGTGGATGAAATATATTAGATAACGCCATTGCCTAAGGATCTTGAAAAAAAAACCTTTTAAGTGAGTTCGTCAGTACTATGTCGCTATACAGCTTGAAAATTAATTGCTTGAATCGCTGGATCTAGGGACAATCAAAATATAGGTCACACGAGTCGTGGTAACAACTACCTATCTGCCATCAACACTTTAAATAGATGAGGCACTCCAGGAAGTATTCCCATAGAATGGCATTCAATGGCCTTAAGGTGGGAGTTTTTGCTACGTGCTGTTGGGGGTAAATGTCCCTTGAAATGAAATCACTGTTCGTGTGGCCTTCTCAGCCGAGCAAATTGCACACCACACTGCTCCGAAATTTTAGTCACGATCGGCAATGCTCCACATATTAGGTTGCGAATTCATTGTGGGGAGCCGACTTAGGTCAAGAGCTATCGAATTTCAGTCGGATAGTGATTAGAGCAACGTTCTGCAACATAAGTCTTACCCATACGTCCACACGCTACTACGGATGAAACTGGAGACCACTTCAAAGATAAATTTTAAGACTACCGTCCCGATTTAAAAACCTCCTTCAGGACTTCAATGCGAAAATCAGTAAAGCAAACATCACAAAGGAATTTTTTTTAGGAAAACGCAATTCCCATGGAACGACAGGGAATAATCGCTTCAAACTAGCAGACTTCGTAGTAGCAAGCTATTGTGAAACGTTTTACTTGATATCTCAAAAGGTGTTTGATAGGGTTGGGCATCAAGCCCTTTTGTCGAAGATGCGTGCTTTTGGAACCGATAAACGTCTTCTTCTATGGATTAGAAACTACATCTCGGAACGTTTAATTCAAGTTGTTTTGAAAGTTTTCAAGTCCATATAAAGACCATATAAATGCTGGTGTTCCCCAGGGCTCCGTTCTTTCTCCGACACTCTTTCTCAATTTTATTAATGACCTCTTGTCTGCAACTTCTTATCCAATCCATTTCTTTGCTGATGACAATAGCCTCAGTTTTTCAGTGAAGGTCGTGGCTTCGAGAACGAATATTTCTCGAAGCCACGACCTTCACCTTCGGATGTGGATGAAAAATGGGGTAGATCTTATAGAGTGGAATTTAATGTGTCAGTAACAGACATTAAAAACCAACGCACAACGGTTTCTTCTGCTCAATTTCCTTAATGCCACTGCTGTGCTCAAACACCATAAGGGTATTCATAAACCCTTTAGCTCGTGGTAATTATAAAAACAAAAACACTTCCAATCCATCCACTTCACTTCAAATCTATATGCTCATAGATCCTAGGCACGCATTCAACTTCTGGATGTACATACGTCGAATTTGACCATTTTCTTGAACCAACCAAATTCAGAGATCGATTGTCTAAAAGTGAAGAAGCAACAAAAGGGGGACTTCACGTTGTTGTTTGATGATCGTCTTTTCGCACTCTACAAGGACGAACTGAGAGAGGTACTACAGTTGTTTGCACTGTCATACTCGTGGTTTGACCTACGTACGGATTAATTTCCGGTCCGGATGAGCACTGTGTTGATATAACGGAAGATCTTTTTAAAAAGTAGCGCTCCAGGACATTTTTTTTTGTATCATTTGTATACCCTATCCCATAGGGACATATTAGTTTTTATACATAGTTTGTAACATAGAAAAATAATTGAGCTAGGTATACCTCAAAGTATATTGATCGACTTAGAATCGATAGCTGAGTCGATTTTGCCATGTCTGTTTGTCCATCCGTACGTTACCAGTTTTTGAATCTTAAATTTTGAGCTAGGATGATGAAATTCGGTACGCGTGTTTGTTGTTGCTCCCAGCAGAACAACTGTAAACATTTTCGAAATCCGCCTACTTCTACGCCCCTTTTTTAAAAAAACATAGTCTTAGGCCAAACTGTTAGAAATTTTTAAAAAGTGTCTGCACAACATATCTAGACAATCTTAATATCTATATATCGTCTGTACAAAGTTTTTTGAAACGCCCACTTTTTACGGGCGTTTTCCGTACAAAAAAACTTCTTCTTGCTAAAATTTTAAACATTTCGAATAAAAAAAAATTGATGCAAAATAATTGGTTTTGGTAATATAAACATTTCTTTAATATATCATTTTTACCCACGCCCACTTTTTGGAGGCGTTTTCATACCAAAACCATTTGTATACCCCACGCCATACCATACGTCATACCAAACGTTGTTTTCGTTCGAACCATACAAATTTTTGATAAACTGTCTGAAGAATATGTTACGGAAATTTCAATTTTAATATTTCTTTGCCATAAAACCCACATTTGAGGGATATTAATTTAAAGGATGGGATGGGATAGGGTATAAAACGATCCACACAGTGGATCGTAGCCTTCTTATCTGTTTTTTACATTACCAGACCTCCAGAATAAAATAACGGTTTACTGAAAGGGCTATTTTCTGAGAAGTTGTGATACATCGAAAAAGCGAATAGCTTTCTCAGCTTTATTCAAAGCTCAAAATAGCTTCAATGAACATGAATCCTCAGCCTCGATATCTAAGCTGTATCCTGTCTATAATGGCCCGAATTCTGGTTGAATTTTCTTCTTAAGTGGAGATAAAGTTTGAAGGGAGACTGTGCCTCATTCAAAATGCCTCTTAAATAGTTTGATCTCTAGCTTACAGTCTATTGCTGCGCTTTTGAACTTAGTTGAGGTCGGTTTCTACTTATCCGCACTATCAAGCTGGGAATTAAAGATTCTTAGGCCTGGCGCATTGCGATGATTGTTTCCTCTACATGTCTACCTTAAACGTTCAATGTAGAGATTTTTGACCAGGTCTATGTCGCTGAACAGCAAATAAAATTCAGGGTTGGATTTTGTTCTCATAGTCCATCGACGCGAAACGACAAATTATTGGTTCATCCGCTTTTGATATGGATGATGCTTTAGCGCCATAAAGTGGAAATGAGTTGATCAGGTTCTTAAATAGTGACTCCTTGGTAGTTCGAATTAGAGGCTGACAGCTACAGTTACCTAAAATCCTGGCAATATATTCTGATAGCTACGATAATCTAAGCCTCAAGACCTGTGTTCACTCATATGCTTCATCGTATATCAGTCTCAATTACATGATATTTCAAAAACAGGATTTCTATCGATACCTTTTAATGCCGTATCCACGAACTTGACATATAGGTCACTAAAGGATCAGTAAAATACAAGAGATAAGACTTTATGATCCCTCTCATCAAAATGATTCGAAGAAAAAAGTCGAGCTGCAATTTCACATTCTATTTGCATACGACTACTTGCCAATTGCAATTCTATCTCATCATTCAGATTCATATAGTTATCTAGATAAAAACTAACAAAATTTTATTGATTTCCATAAAACTAATCACTCAATGCTGATGTTAGTCAACGTTGAGCATTAAGTTAAATAAATCATAGTACAAGCTAATAGATATTCCATAAGTATCTATAACGTAATGGTCATATCTACAATGAATGCATATCGACAGTACAGCTAATAATTGCTCATAAATACTCAATGAGATACTTAACACTCCTAACGGTTTTGTATATGGGTATTCAGTTAACGTTCTACAACATAATAGAGCTGCTTTCTGGTAGTGAACAAGTTGGAAATGAATGACTTTTGATCGTAAAATTCGCACTAGACCACGTAAGGCTATGGGTGAACAAATAATAGATACTTGAGATGTTCAATATATTTTTGAATAGGTCAGGCCAAAAACTGCTATTCAAAATTTCCTAACAATATTCGATTGAATAATTCAATATTTTAGCAAATATGGTGCCTATTTGCAAAAGCATTTATGACTAAGATGAGGATTTTAAGACAATATCGGTAGCTTGCACCAAACTCTATGTAGGCGTACGTCTTGTGGTTATTTTAGGTATTTCGATGATATGAAAGCAAAGGAAAAATAAAATATCTAACTCTTCAGAAATAGTTTCATCGTAGTTATTGCTAACAGCAGAATACAGGCGTTAACACTTTTAATTGCATTTTAAGGATTATGAAAAACTAAAGCTTACTGCAATTTCACAAAACTTTACCAATCTTTGTCTAAATAGCTTCAAAATAGGTGCTGGCTAAAAGTGTGTAGACTATTAATATAAAAATGAATTCGGCGAAACCCAAATTGGGACCGATAGAAATGTATCGACGTCTTGACGAAGAAAACGAAACAAACTGTTGCTAATAAATTGTCAACCTTATGTGAGGTTTCTGAAGTAGGTGGCAAAAAACTGACGAGCGGGACAACTTATCCTGTATATCAAACTAACAGGTGGCGCGAAAGTAATCCTCCTATCAGAAAATGCTATAAATTTTGCGATTGGCCCCAAATGTCAGTTCTGTTTTGACATTTGTATAGTAAACACGTGCGAAATACACGTTAATAAACGATGTTACGCTACACTGCTCCAGAACGCGGAATATTGGTTACTATTTATTTGAGCAATAATCGGTCGGTGACGTGACGTGACGTGAATTTCGTCGCAGATTTCTTAGCCGTCCAACGCCTACTGGTGAAACACTGCGACGTTTAGCCGCTCACCTAGAAGAGACTGGCACAACACGAGATGCTGCCAGGCGTGGCAGACCCCGGAGTAGCCGTTCTGCAGAGAACATTGCTGCTGTAGCCGAAGATGTCATGGAAGCGCCGTCGACATCGATCAGACGACGTGCCACGCAAATGGGCATCAGTCGACGGTCTTTACAGCGAACTTTGGTACACGGTTTGAAGATGTTTCAGTACAAAGTCCAGACGGTGCATCAGCTGTTAGCTGCTGACCGCCAATCGCGTCTAACATACGCTCAAGCCATCCTTAATCACCACCGAGAGGAAAATGATTTTTCATCAAAAATAATCATGAGTGATGAGGCCCATTTCCATCTTAGCGGGTACGTAAATAAGCAAAATTTACGCTTCTGGGGCACTGAAAATCCGCGTGTAACCCACGAAGAGCCATTACACCCGCTCAAAGCCACTGTATGGTGTCCTGTTTTCGCTGGAGGAGTCATCGGACCTTTTTTCTTCGAAGACGCCGCGAGCCAAACGGTTACTGTGAATGGTGAGCGCTACAGAGTAATGATCAACGAGTTCTTTTTGCCGCAACTTGATGAATTGCGATTGGAAAACATGTGGTTCCAACAGGACGGTGCAACGGCACACACTGCACGTGCAACAACCGATATGCTGAAGGATGCATTTCCCGGGCGCCTAATCTCCCGTTTTGGCGATTTGCACTGGCCAGCAAGATCGCCTAATTTGACCGCTCCAGACTTCTTGTTGTGGGGCTTTTTGAAGTCGCGGGTTTATGTCAACAAGCCTCAGACTCTTGCAGCGCTCTTAAAGACAATATCCGTCAAGAATGTGAGGACCTATCGCCGGAAGTTTTGGCCAAAGTGATGGAAAATGCCATAAAAGGGCTCAAATGACAATCAACTGTGGCGGCGGCCATTTACATGACATCACATTCTCGACTTGATGCAAAAAAAATTAAAAGACCAAATAAAAATAATCCACAAGAAGAATCAAAGTTTTTCTTTTTTTTTAACTACAGCCAAAAAACATCGGAATGTTATTTTTGCGCCACCTTATATATAAATCAATTACAGGGATAAATCAATTACAGGATGAAGGACATCTTTTGGAGTCTAAGAATACCAGCTAGACTCAGTAGAGCAAGACCACGACGAGAAGAACCTGATCTCAACAGACTTAAAGCGCGCAACTGGATGAAGTTAGCTCTTGACTGGGCTAATTTAAGACGCCAGTTATGGCACAGATTCACCCGAACTGTAGCGCCTCTATTTCGTAGTTAGTTTCATAATACCAGCACAGCGATGTTCATTGATTAGGCATTGAAGCATCCTCAAGCAGATAAAAAATACCGGCCTATCTGGACACTATTTTTTATTTTATTTTGACTAGTTTAACGGTTTTTACTTTTTGATATATCTAAACCAGTCCCAGAATCATGCCTGTCCGTTGTTGTGTGCATCACCTTATAATATTACGATGAAGTTTTTGTAGGTACAAGTTTATGGAGACTTTACTAAAAAAAATCTATTAAAACTTTTAGAAAGTCAATAAAATGTATGTAAAATATATTTAGGGAAGGTATTGCCTTACAATTAGCGGGAGACTTAAGTTACTACAAAGCAGACATTACCACGACTTAGGCACGAAGTCTTTTGCTTTCCAGACATAAGTGAACGCATTTTAACAATCCACTTCAAGGCCAAAATTGCCAACTTTTATAAGAGCTTGTGGACAAAACCTATGAGCGACTACAGAAAACACAGCCAGACAAGAGGCACGCATCCAGTACTTTGGATATCCAAATATTCCAAGGAGCTACCATCCACCCGGGACCATTACCTTGTCGCAGCCAAGAAGTTAAGAATGCGAATATCCACCACGCCACAACAAATCAGAAATATTGTGCAAAATATTAATTTCGACTGCAATCGCCAGAGACCACCAAGTGCTTCGCAGAACTCGTAACCCTTAACACCATACATGTCGGTAATGTCGAAGAACAATGACAACGATGCCAACCATCCATTAGATCAGCCAAAACCGATGTGTTAGGTTTTTCCGCGCCCACCAGCAAGAAACACCTAGTTTGATGAAGAATGCCGAAAGATGATCGGTGCCAAAAATGAGGCCTACAATGCTAAGCTGTAGATAAAGGCAAGAGCTGCCATATAGCAAGAAGAATGGAATAACACCGACTTTTCAGAAAGCTGAAAAAATAAATAAAAAACAGCGCGCTATCGATGATAAAGAGAGATGCTACTCCAGAAAAAATGTTCGCAAGTTTTAACAAAACTAAAAAAGTCAAGGCCAGAGATATAAAACGCGAATGGATCATTGTCGGTATGAACAAGGAAAATTCGTAATTTAGACACAGTCGGGGTTGAGAACACTTCTGCAGACTATTAAGGGGTGATGATGCACCATTCGATATTGGCGACGACTGCGAAAATTCCCAACCACCCGACCTAAGTGAAGTTAAGATTGTAACATCCAAACTTCAGCTCAAAAAGGCTGCCGCAAATGACGGCCTTCCCGCCGAGGCATAAAGCCGACATTGTCGACGACTGCGAAAACTATCAACCACCCGACCTAAGTGATGTTAAGATTGCAACATCCAAACTTCAGCTTAACAAGGCTGCCGGAAATGACGGCCTTCCCGCCGAGCCTTATAAAGTCGGTGGAAATGGTTTTGAAGTAACATTCACCAAGTAATAAGCAAAATTTGGTAGGACAAGAGTATAGCTGGAGAATGGAACCTCAGCATCGTTTGCTAGGTTCACAAAACTAAGAGACCCTCTGAACTGCGCTAACTACAGAGGCATAATCTCCATAAGTCTTCTCAACACCGCCTACCACGATCATTTCTGCCGTGATATGTGAACGCTGAAACCGTTTACCAACAACCTGATCTACGCTTATCAGTGTGGTTTCAGGCCAGGAAATTCCATAACTGATGAAATCTTCACATTTCGGTAGATCTTGGAAAAACCTAAGAAGTACACCTATACATCGACTTCAAAACCGGATACTATAACATTTATAGAGACGAACTATACAGAGTCTAGTTTTGTATAGTTTTGGTATACCGACCAAACTCGTCCGTCGGTGCACGATGGCGGTGGAGAATTCTCGCACTCCATTAGGGTGGGAAACGACCTCAACATTTGGTAACAAAAAGGATTAAGGGAAGGCGACGCACAGTCATGTAACTGCAGAGTCTTCGATTCCCAGCCAGACGTCGGACACATAAGTAGAAACTGACCTCAACCAACTTAAGGGCGTGTTGGTTGAGGCTCAGGTTCATTGCGGTCTGTAGCGCCACTCAAGTAAATGACTAAGTAGGCGAGTAAGTAAAAGTATGATGATTGGGGTTGGCCAGTGGCCTAGACGTTATTGCGATGGACTACTAATCGGGGTTCACTGGCCCTCCTGTGAGATGATCTTGTCAAGAAAACCTTATCTCAAATTTGCCGCTCGGAGTCGGCATTAAACAGGAGGTCCTGCCATCGTGCAAGAAGTACACACGCACACATGAATGGTTGTGAGAAAGCTCGGCCCTGGGTACTAACGAGCCTGTTGCGAGTAACACTGTCATAATAAGCTTCTCAAACTTGCCATTCGGAGTCGGCATTGAATAGGCGGTCCTTCTTTTGTGACAAAAAAAAATAACTTCACGCACACATTAAAAGGCCAGATTTGATGCCTTGTATTAGCTCTTAATGTCAGATAAATTTTTTTTTTTATAAAACTTTCATGCGAAGGTTCACAAACTTGCGTTCGGAAGCGGCATTAAACTGGAAGTCACAATCTTTGTGCCAAAAGAGCTTGATTCAGGTTCATTATTTCATGAGGAGTACAGTTTTTGTTTCCGTTGAAATTCCCTGAAACTGGACATGGATTTTAATTTGAACACGCAACCTTACTCAAGACTATTACCACTACATCACGTGATTCAATTTTAACGCAATGACTAAGATTCATAAAACCTCTTCAAAAGACCCCAAAAAATAATTAATTCTTAGCCTCCCTCCTTGCAAAGTCACTAAAACCATAAAAAAAATCGCCTCAAACAATAAAACATTCCATCATACCACCTTAGCAGTCAATGACCGCACCCTTGTGTAACAAATTGTATGTCAAGGTACAAGTTGACATTTTCGTCGAGAACTTTCGTCAGACTTCTTTTTGTGAATGGTCTCTTACCCTTGTGTATAAATCGAAAAAAAAAATCAATAGATTTCACAACCCATCCCGCCCATCGAATTGCAGATTAAAACGTGACACCCATCGCAACATATTTACCAGCGAGTAATACTTCGTGAACTCATGAGTAGTCCACGCGCTATTTATAGTCGACAATTAAGCACTTTGACACTAAAAGTACTCGAACATCAAATGCTAAATGGGAACAATATGCGCACGACCAAAAGCAGAGACCCAAAACTGTATACACCCTACCACAATCGGAATTCTGAGACTGTCAAAGACTTGGCTGGCTCTGTTTGTATCTCCTAAAAGCTTTCAATCCCATGCTGCAAGGGGCAAGTGTAAGCCCAACAGATCATCATTTGTGTCGATCAAAAACGAACAACAAACCTACGTAAGTACGTACTCTCTAGTTGGGTGAACTTTGGCAACGGATTATACGGCTGTCGGCCACTGGGGCATTACTAGTGTCGAATCTATAGTCACACAGTGAGGTGCAAAAGTCGTCGTAATCGTTGCCGCAGTCAATTTCAAATCGCTGCTAGCGGACGAGTGTATCTCTTAAAGCGGATCGCAACCGCATCGCTTTGACTTAATTAACCCACGCGAACTTGTCGGTTGTTTTTTGTTTTTTGTTCTTCGATGCAATTAGACTGCTCACGGTATGTCATCTGAGCTTTGACATGCAATCAGTTCTCCCCTAGTGTTCTAGTCTCACCTCGCGTAATGTCATGTAAATTACTCTAGATCCGTGCAGATAGCATTTTGACAAACGTTTCGTGACGAATCGACGGGACATCGGATACGGATATTTAATTGTTATGTTACCGGAAATTTAATTGCCTGACTGATGGATATGGATAGTGCAGTCAAAGTGGCATGAGCTCAATCGTAATCAATTTCTGTTGGGATGAGATTGGTCTTCCAGTTCGGAGAGTCATCGCAGTCGTTCGGTGTAACAGTGTTCGTGTTGTATTGGGTGATTTCGGAGCTCTATTGTTAGCCAGACACTTTCACTTTGTGTAAGCCAGTCAATCGGAAACTGGTTTTTGTTGTTTTTTTATCTCACTTACTCCCGAAAATTTCCAAAAAATTAAAAAAAAAAAAAAACCGCGAAAGATTTTGTATCTTTTTGTTGTTGTTGTCATATGTTAACCTCACATTTTGCAACAGTTTCGTGTAAAAATTGTTTTGTGATATTCGCATACGGTGTGAAATAGTGTCAGCGGGTTACTTAACGGTGTAAATTCGTGGCCAGCAAAAAAAAAATTCGAAAATCGAATTGTCAACATAGTTCTAGGTGTATTGTGTAAGTTCGTGCAAAATGGTTCATTGGACGATAATCATGGGTACTATTGGCATGGTAGTGGCAATTGGCGGTGCTATACTCGGATGGTATCTCTTCCCAGCAGTGATCCACAACAAAGTAGAAGAGGTGAGTCTTAAGTGTGTACCAAGCAATCTGTCACCGAGTTTAATTTGTTTGCACAGAATTCCAAGTGGTTTTGATATTCCCGGAGAAGTGTTTGTCTTCGGATTGTTTGGCGTCAATGTTGGGAGTCGAATAAATCTATTATGGATAATTGGCAGCGGGTATAGATACTAGGCAAATAATGAGTGAGGGACATTTCATTGGATGAGATGAGTGCCAAAATTAGTTGTTGACAGGGAAGTCTTGGAGTACCTGGGATCGTAAACATTTGGAAAGGATTAACAGGGGCATGGGTGATGTAATTCGTATAAATCTCTGAATGAGTCAAATAATCTGATGTGGAATTAGATAGGAAGGTAAATTTGGATATTTCTGTAAGGAAGAGAGTCAAGGAATCATGGTACAAAAAAAAATATTGGTCGGAGTATGCCAATATACATCAAAATAAACGCTAAGCTAGAAGCAAGGTAATCGCAAAAGTGACAACAAGGATCGGTTTTCTCACCACCATGGGTTTTTTTTTTAAATATTTTTCAGCACTTTGAACTTAATCTCTTAAGGCTTTAAAACCCAAAGATGGATGGAATAAAAAAAAATTGTAGTGAGGTGAGGGTGTACGTTTATGATGAATCTCTGTAAATAGATTGTAATCACGCAGAAATATTAATAAAGCCAAGTCATCAAATATTCGTTTAGCGTTGTCACTTAATTACTCACTTAAGTAGCGCTACAGTCCAGAATGAACCTGAGCTTCAACCAACGTGGCTCTCCAACTAGCCCGTTCCTTAGCTGACTACCTCCAGCGCAGTTCAAGGTCGGATTGTAGTTGTGCGCGTAACTTAAGGCGATGCCAAGCTCTTCTGCGTCCGACTTCTGGCAGGGAATCATAGACTCTGCTGGATAGAATCTTTTCTGACAAGGGGTATGTTACTGTTCAGCTCCTAAAGTTCTTCGCTTAACCTTTTTTTCCATAGCTAGTCAATGCAAACGGGACCATTGAAGTTTTTTTGTCTCTCAAAACGACCAAGGATTTCTTCGTCGTCGATGTTGTGTGTTCTTTCGCGTTGACCATGTATACTTGCTACCCTCATTTTCTGTCAAACCTTATTTCGCCGCTTCCTTCTATATACCATCACACGTGGCTAATTTTTGAGTCCTACCAATGGATGGTTGGGTATTGTAGAACGAGGGTAGACCCTGATTAGCTTTAACTTGACACTGCCCAGTGGTTGTAACACTGACTACACATCAAGTGCTTATTTTTAACATCCAAGTGGTAACCATCGGGTACTGGTCTCATCCAACCGAATTTGACTTGCTAAACGACAAGCCTGAATGTTGATAACACGACGAATAACATCAACACTATAAACAGCCAAGTTTGAATGGCAAGGAATGAATACCCGGCCTGCTTTCCCAGTCGAACCTAGACAAGCTGCTTCAACATATTTGGAAAACGGGTTGTCTAGGAATTTCAAGAGTTAGTCGGGCCGCTTAAACAGAGATGGTGGCGGATGAACCGAAAGGCCAACGGCAGCGCTCAATCCCGTAGTGGATACTGATGGCCCGTGTCCTAGGGGTATCTAATAAATTGGAACTGAAACTCCAGGTAGGGGTTTGTGCTCTGTGTTAACTACCCAACCATGGCAAAAACTAGCGGTTACGAAGCAACCAATAGCCTCGGAAAGGAATGATTTTATTGTTGACGACCCGGCTAAAAGAAAAAAGGACAACGACGTTCGTATCTGCACCTGGAATGTGAGAACATAAAACAGGAAAGATGCAAGCGAACAACTAGCGGAAACTGCTAAAGAAGACTGCCTTCCAGGATATACGATGGGATGGGCTGGGCAAAAAGAGGATGAAAAACTGTGACATCTACTACGGACCGTGTTATAGTGAGCAGAAACAGCGACTATTCGGATGCGGATTTGTTATAAGTGCCAGACTTAGACAAGAAGTCTTACGTTTCCAAGACATTAGCGAACGCATTGTAACAATCCGCATCAATGCCAAATTCACAAACGTAAGCCTTATATGCGCTCACGCCCCAACGGAGGGCGATGGCGAATTCTCGCTGCTCCATCAGGGTTGAAAACGACCTCACCGACACATTCGGTACCAAAAAAGGATTTAGGCAAGGCGATGCGCTATCATGTGAATTCTTCAATCTGATGCTTGAGAGCCAACTCACGAGCTAACACCAGAGGCACAATTTTCCAAAAATCGGTACAACTACTAGGATAGCGCGGACGATATTGACATCATTGGTAGTACCCAACGTGATGTAATAGCCACGTTTGCTAGTATGGAAAAGGAAGCGGGAAAAATGGGTTTAGCAAAAAATGAGACACATAACAACGACGAATTGGACACAGCGTCACCATTGACAGATTTAACTTGAGGTAGTTCGGGACTTTGTCTATCTCGGCTCCGCTATTAACTCTGACAACAACATCTCGTCAGAAAACAAACGAAGAATTACCCTTGTCAGCCGCTGTTTCTTCGGGCTAAGAAGGCAATTTAGTAGTAAAGACTTCACTCGAACTACTAAGCAGATCCAATATCATCGCAGTCCTGCTCTCCGGAGCTGCTCTCCGGACCGTCTCAAAAGCGGATGAAGAAATCCTTGGTCGATTTGAGAGGAAAATTCTTCGAAAAATCTTCGGTCCCCGTTTGCGTTGACGGGCTATAGAGACGAAGTTTCAACTTAGAACTATACGAGCTGTACAGCGACGTGCCCCTGCTCAAAAAACTCCGCATTGGCCGTTTAAGATGGCTAGGACATGTAGAACGAATGGACGCCAATACTTCGGCTCGCAGAGTCTCCGATTCCCAGCCAGACTTCGTAGAGAAAGACCTCGCCTTAAGTGGCGCGCACAAGTGGAAACCGACCTCAACCAACTTAGAGTGCGCAACTGGAGGCAGTTAGCTAAGGACCCGGCTAATTGGAGAGGCATGTTGGTTGAGGCCCAGGTTCATTCCGGACTGTAGCGCCACTTAAGTAAGAAAGTAAGGGTCCTACCAATGATGTCAATGTTGTCGGAGTATGCTAGAAGTTACACCGATCTGGGGAAGATTGCGCCTCTGGTGTTGGCTCGGGAGAAAAATCTTCTCATGAATGATGTAAAAGAAGTCACGTGACGTTACCTAAATCCTTTTATGGTATCGAATGTTGCGGAAACGTCGTTCCAGACCCTGATGGAGCAGCGGCAATACTCTGGCATGGCTCTACATAGTTCGTCTTTAGAAATGCTCTCGTATGCAGCTTTGAAATCGTTAAGTAAGTGGTGGATATCGATTTGAACTTCTTTTTTTCAGGATCTCCTGAAGTGTGAAGATTTGATCAGTTGAGGACTTTCCGTGCTTAAAACCAGACTGATAAGGATCCATCAGGCTGTTGGTAAGCGGTTTCAGGATTTCACATATTACCACAGATCGGATCTTGTAGGTGATGTTGGGGAGACTTATGCCGCTCTCAGAAGATTTCCGTTTTTTCTGGATCAAGTTTAGGTATTGCTATCCTCATATCATTTAGGTCGGATAATTGCAAGTTTGCGCTATCGTCATCAATATTGAAAGGTTCTTTCTGGCTGACAGTCGATAATTATTCGTCATCGACGTATAACAGTCTGAAGAGGTGGTTCTTCCATGTCCGTAGTATCGACTGTGTCCCAACTACGCTATTTCCTTCTTTGTCTCAACAAGGAAGTCAGTTCGCGCTTTGAATCTTGCAGTGGCACTTCTCTATATTCTCGATAGCGCGCCTTTCTAGCTCTCTTTTCATCTTTCTGAAAAGCCCCTCATTCTTTACATATAGAGTTCAATGGCTGCTCTCGTCTGTACCTGCACTTAGCCTTGTAGGAATCGTTCTTGGTTGTGAGAGCATCTGTCATTCATTAAGCCAAGGGTTTCTTGCTGGTGGACGTGAGAAACCTTGCATAGCAGTTCTGGCTGATCTAATGGTTTGTTGCCATTGTTCTACGATTTAAGATGCTCGTGGTATAGAGTTATTCGATAGGTTTTGGGATATTTGCTATGCCAAGGCCTTGATGGTCTGTTGCGATTGCAGTCTTTCGACATTTTATTATCTCACAATTTGTCTTTGCTTGTGTCGTGGTGGATATTCGCATTCTAACCAAGTCTGCAACAAGATCCGAGCCGGTGTTATTCCTTCGAAATGTTCGGACATCCAAAAGAATGGATGTGTGTCTCTTGTCTATCGCATTGTGATCAATTTGATTAAGCGTTCGTTGATCTGGGGACCGCCAGTGCCGTTATCAATAACAAGGTGATGAAAGTTTGAGTAATTCCATTGCCAGACGTTTTGTCGTGTTGGCTGTGTTTTTCGACAATACATACCTATCCTTCCTACCTTTATGTTAAAATCTCCCAGTACGATTGTAACATCGTACTTTGGTAGTCGGTCATAAGTTTTGTTAAGGAGTTCGTAGAATCTTTTTTTTCGATCGGAGCGTGATTGCATATAAAGCTTATATTATCGAACTTGGCCTTGGTGCGGATTGTTGAAATGCGTTTCCTTGAAGACATAAGACTTCTTTCAGGCAGTTCAAACAAATTTACATCCGAATGGTCTCTGTTTCTGCTCACTATAACAGGGACCGTAGTAGATATCATAGTTTTGCCATCATATTTCCTGGAGGCAGTAGTGTCAAATGCTTTCACTACTTGTTCAGCTGCACCTTTTCTATTTTGTGTTCGCACAATTCAGTTACAAACACGAACATCGCGTCGTTAACTGTTTCTGTTTATCATGATCGTCAGTAATAAAAACAGTACTTTCCGAGGTTCTAAGTAAAACGGATGTTTTTTTTTTAGAGGAGTTAGTTAACCCAAAGAACATTCCCAAACCAAGAGGGCTTGGCCCAAGTGTTCACCTGAGGACAAATATTTTTGGGGCAACAGGCTCGTTAGTAACCAGTGCCCACTCACAGCCATTTATGTGTGCGGGTGTACTTCTTGCACGATGGCTGGACCTCCTGTTTTATGCCGACTTCGAACGGCGAATTTGAGACAAGCTTTTTTTAACAATGATTTGTCAGAAGGCGAGAGCGGGGGCATTGAAAATCATTTAGGTGTTGCTATACGGCTGGGAATCGAACCCAGACCTTCTGCGCGGCAGTTCATCGCTCTAACCATTGCGCCACTGAGCTCGTCAACTGAAGATCTCAAGCCGGCCATTAAACCATGCATAACATCGATGCGTCCATACTTATGCGGATGAGTTTGGATACTTCAAAGCTTTTGTATACGTAAAAATATTTACCTTAGTCATCACCATTCTATATATCCCCAAAACACAAATCTTTATTCATATACTCGAACTTAGTCATTTCCATACTGAAAATGCAAACGCAGATCTATCATCTCAACACTGGAGTCTAATCCGCTGCAATGGTCGATGTCATTAGCGCTATTACGCAAACCTATCGGCTCAGTCGCTGTTTGAGGGTGACTCAGTCATCGATGGCCATTGAGTGTATTTTATTTTACATCCGACAGATGCCGGTGTCGGTTTTAATTTATTACCTAATTAATCACAATATGTCGGATAAACTAATAGGGAAGAATCTATAAGTTGCAGAAAGCTTATAATATGTTTATTGCTGGATTATAATTTGTTTTTGTTTTGTTTTTGTTTTTAAACACACCTAGACGTCATGACTTTGACCCATGATTCAATAGGCTATTACAGCACTCTTAGAACGTTTATTTTCAGCTGTTGTTTGGGAATTTGAAAATACCTCGACCTGGACCAATATAAAAAACTCAAAAAGGGTGAAATAAGCTAAAATTAATTCAGAGAACCGTTATTTTCTATTATTTTTTTCAACTAACTAGCAAAATTAAACCTAGATCCCAGAGGCACAATCCAAAGGCCTTTCATTGATACACAGAACAATAGACAGTGAACTATATCAAGAAATGTTCGGTCGATAAATATGCTACTCTGTCTCAATCCCA
This sequence comes from Rhingia rostrata, assembly GCA_949824845.1. Classification (NCBI taxonomy): domain Eukaryota; kingdom Metazoa; phylum Arthropoda; class Insecta; order Diptera; family Syrphidae; genus Rhingia; species Rhingia rostrata. Next base: position 22,310,309 of record OX463757.1, read on the forward strand.
TCCAATTTTTCGAAAAATAAAATCAAATAAAACACCGGATCTAAGAAACTATGTTTGCAGGCTTAAGACACACCTATAACGCGGGTAATTTTTTGATATTTAAGTTTTTCAGGATGGCAGCACTGGTTAGTAATGGGGTCCAAAGGTCATCCGTCAAAATGAAAAGTTTTCATTATAATCTGCCATTTATCATGGAAAGGCTTAAAAACGAGCAACGATTGTAAATAATTTGCAATTTATTATCGAGTTCGTGCTCTGTAAAAAATGTGCACCGTTTGTTACGAACATATTATGGTCGTCATAATCGACCTAGTGAATCAACAATTCGTACTGTTATCACCAAACATACTTTGTTGGGCATAAAACCATCGATTCGCATGTGTACAGTGCGTACCGAAGAGAATATTGCAGTCGTAGGGTCCATTGCTCATGAAGGTCTTGAAATGTAAATCCTTCGCCTTTCTCAGCAACTGGGCATTTGTTCTCAACCACGTGGAAAATTTTACGTGTCGCTTTGGGTTTGAAAGCCTGTATAATTCAACTTGTGCAAGAATAAAAGCCGAATGAAATACCACAACGTCAAATTTTTGATGAATGGGCCTTAGAACAGCTCCATGAAAATCCGCTGTTTATCGAAAAATTGTGTTCAGCGATGAGCCTCCTTTCTGGACCACTTACTTATTTACTTAAGTGGCGCTACAGTTCGGAATGAAATTGGGCCACAACCAACATGCCTCTCCAATTAGCCCGGTCCTTAGCTAACTGCCTCCAGTTGCGCACTCCAAGTTGGTCGAGGTCTTCCTCTACGAAGTCCGACGTCTGGCTGGGTATCGAAGACTCTGCGCGCCGGAGTATTTGTGTCCATTCGTTCTGTTTACATGTCCTAGCCATCTTAAACGTCCAATGCGGAGTTTTTTAACCAGGGGCATGTCGCTATACAGCTTGTATAGTTCTTGGTAGAATCTTCGTCTCCATAGCACATCAACGCAAACGGGACCGAAGAAGATTTTTCCTCTCAAATCGACCAAGGATTTCTTCATCCGATTTTGAGACGGTCCATGCTTCAGCGCCGTAGAGCAGGACTGGGATGATCAGGGTCTTATATACGATCTGCTTAGTAGTTCGAGTGAGGGCTTTACTACTAAATTGGCTTTTTAGCCCGAAGAAACAGCGGTTGGCAAGAGTAATTCTTCGTTTAATTTCTGACGAGATGTTGTTGTCAGAGTTATAAGCGGAGCCGAGATAGACAAAGTCCCGTACTACCTCAAAGTTATATCTGTCAATGGTGACATTCTGTCCAATTCGTAGGTATATCGTGTGTCCTTTCATGTTGTCAGCATATACATCGTCTTGCACTAATTTACTGCTAAACCCATTTTTTCCGCTTCCTTCTCTATACTAGCAAACATGGCTTTGACATCACGTTGAGTCCTACCAGTGATGTCAACATCGTCGGCGTATGCTAGTAGTTGTACCGATTTTTGGAAAATTGTGGGTCTGGTGTTGGCTCGGGAGTTTTGCACAATCCTCTCAAGAATCAAATTGAAAGAGTCACATGACAGCGCATCGCCTTGCCAAAATCCTTTTTTGGTATCGAATGTGTCAGTGAGGTCGTTTCCGAGCCAGATGTAGCAGCGATAATCCTCCATCGGTCATCCTACACAAACGGATGAGTTTGGGCGGTACACCAAAACTAGACATGGCTCTGTTTAGTGTGTCTCTATAAATGCTGTCGTATGCGGCTTTGAAATCAACGAATAGGTGGTGGGTATCGATTTTGACATCTTGGCTTTTTTCTAGCATCTGCGGAAGTGTGAACATTTGATCGATTGTGGACTTTCCTGGCCTAATACTAAAATCACTCTGATAAGGGATGATCAGGTTGTTTGTAAACGGTTTCAGGCGTTCACATATTACGGCAGATAGCATCTTGTAGGCGAAGTTTAAAAGACTTATTCCTCAACTTTTTTTGTGAATCGGGCAAACGATGCTGAGGTTCCATTCTTCAGGCATACTTTCTTCCGACCAGAATTGGCTTATAAGTTGGTGGATGTTTCTTCCCTAGTCATCTCCGCGGCTTTTAAAGAGCAGCGGAAGGCCGTCATTTCCGGCAGCCTTATTAAGCTTGAGTTCAGATATTGCTATCCTCACTTCGCTCAGGTCGGTTAGTTGGCAGTTTTCGCTGTCGTTCCCAATATTGAATTATTCGTTCTGCCTGACAGCGGAATGCTGTTCGCCATCGTCGTTTAATAGTCTGCAGAAGTGGTTCTTCCATATCCTCAGCATCGACTGTGTCTCAACTACGAAATTTCCTTGTTCATCTCGACAGGATTGTGTTCGAGCCTTGTGTCCTTGGCTTTGACGTTTTACATTTTGGTAAAACTTAAGAACATCGTTCATGGAGTGGCATCACTCCACATCCTCGATAGCGGGCTTTTATTGCTCCTTTTTCTTTTTCTGAAAAGGCCGTGTTCCTCCCTTCTTCTCAACGGCAGCTAGTTTTATTACTAATTGTTCCATAAGAATCTTAGTGGTTTATCTATGTTACAAAACCACTAACTAATTAAAAGCACCCTATATGAACGGCCGGCGTTATTCTGCTTGTTCAGACTATAAATAATTTAACCCCTCCTCCGTCACGCGTTTCGAAATCTGATTCATTGAATATTCACATCTGTAGGCCATGTATCCAATTAAAAATCGAGTACAATGCACTGCAAGTTATAAACTCTATTACATAATTTCACATCCATAAGAGGATATCAAAGCAATAGCAAAAGTACATGTCATAAGTGTTTTTATAGGTATCATTTAATGCAAACAGTATCTGCAACAAGTCAGAACCAACTATATATATTGACAGGTCTTATTCTAAACAGCCTAAGCGTAATATACGGAGTGCACAGAATTATGCACTTCATAAAATTTTAATTTTAATAAATGACAGAGAATAACTCGTCGTTTTGTATCTCTTATCACTTCAACTCAATTAAGACCCCCCAACCATTTGTAAAAGCTTGTCATATAAATTTGTATAAAAGCTTTATAATGTAAATCCAAATCATTTCAATATCTAAATATTTTTTTTTTCAATACGCAAATTAGAATAAAAAATATATAACTGTCAATCTTGATTGTTCATTGATGGAAAACATTTAATAAATCGATAAAATATTGGATTGCATCCAAGACCTTACTGCTCCGCCCACGAAGCACGCATGACCTTGGCCAATGGAAAAAAACACATTTAGATGCGAGTCTTTTATAAAAATTCCAGAATAGAAAACAACAAATTCAATCAGAATATTAAATATCAATTGAACTCATCGAAGCCATTACAACGTCGTCAGCCACGCTAACAAGGTTAGAGCGTACAAAAAAAAACTTAAAAAACTTTTGCACGCAATGACACTGGCCGACATTTGTTGCGGTCTTATAAACGAACCGACTTCAACTGTATTATTGCGAAAGATACAAATATTTTTGTCTGATTGGGGCTTCTTTAGTTTCGGTTGTTGTTGTTGTTAGGCGTTTAATCGACGTGACCAAAATGACTTACACCAGGTCTAGGTGATTAGATTTTTATTAAATACGCACCAGCTTTATGGGAGAACTCAAGTCACCATGCTACTTGCGGCTTAACGCACTTAATCATCCGGCTTCTTTGAGGGGAATTTCAGTGTGCAATTTTTTTTTTGTTAGTTAACATTTGTATCTCTTTTAAAATTCATTGAGGTATTTATTGCACAATAATTATTAATATTGTGGCTCAGCTATACAATGGTTAGATGGCTTTGAAACTCAAGTTCATGCCATGAAATTATTGTCATTCGATGGCATGGTGTTTTGAATGAGTCGCCGGGCCTATTGCAGAAGTAACCGGCATCGCTGAACGTAAATCATAATTTTCAATGACAGAGGAAACGTGCTGACGAATACTCAGAGTACGGTATAACAAGTGGTGGTAGATGGCTTAAGATACACACCTAACCTAACTGTGTGAAATAAACATTGACGGTTACCACTTACACTCTCTCTCTCTATCTCTCTCTATCTCATATTTTCCATTTGGTATTTTTGCAGAAAGCTTTTTTTGATCATTTTTTGTTGTTGTAGAAAAAAATACAAAAAAAAAACCGTCATCGTTGGTCTTATAGCCCCACCTTAGCACTGAAGCTGGAAGGGCAATAAATGCTAAAACAGATCTCATATTATCAAGATAATACAACGAAATGGAGAGGCAATTGGTTTGGGAGAGTGTTGAAATGCGTCTTGGTACACGGTTGAAGAAACACACAGGTCGATCATATGATTGTAGGTCACCTGCGTAAGCGTGTCTGCAGATTTTGTGATTGTTATTCGTTTCAGTTTTATTTGGGAAATTGGTTAATTGCTGTCAGCAGGGACTAAGGATATATGTATCTGCTTGTCTAATCATCGAAAGACATTGCAGAAGTAAGTGCAAACGACCTTCTGAAAAAGTGAGGGGTTTTAAGTCGATAAAATAAAAACATATGAGAGGACTATAATGAACTGTGAAATTCGGTAAATACCCTATTCCATTTCATATTCGAAATAAAAATGAAACATTTGGCATTAACGGGCCGTACAGAGTCTCAAACCTAGCTTCTCCCTTCATTTGTGTGTGTGAAGGTTATTATTTTTGGCACAAGGCAGATAACTTCCTTTCTAAAGCAGAATCTGAATAGCAAAATTGAGCAGCTTGTCATGATAGTCTTACTCAGACTTTCGCAAGAGGGGGTTAGTGAAAATGAAATGTCTGAAACGACTCGGGAAAACTTCCCCAGGAATCTCGAAGTTTTGTGTTTGATATGGAGTTTGAACCAATCTGCTTCCGCCAAAATACCTATCTACGGTTCTAATATTTTTTTTGTAATTTTAAGTGAAAAATTTGATGTGTTACTTTAAAAACGCTTCGACATTTAAGTTGTTCTGATAAGAAATTTTATTTTTTCATCTAGTATATAACAATGGGCATCTGCCATTCCATAGCGGCACCTTCTACGAACGGATCTACCTGAGTAGACTTATTAATTTTATTCAAATTTAAATATGAAAATTAATTAATATGATTTAAGGAGTTTTCGAAAAACTAAAGTCTTGACAAAATCATGAAAAAAAAAGCGTTATTTCAGTTTATAAATGCAATTTATAGCGCGGTTTGTTATTATCGGGCCAAATCTAAGGGCTTAGTTCTTCGAAGACGCTGCAATAAAAATTTTTCGTCATGAATTTGAAGGACCTTTGAGTTAACGTGCACCAATAAACGTTTTTGTTATGTTTGTGTGCAAACTTTTTCTTTTCATCTTTAACCACGGGAATACCCAGATCTCTTCGTAGATCTTTATCCTTATGAACCACGACGCATTGATGAATGATCTTAACATTTTGTTTTCAAAAGTTTGTAGAATGTGTTAAGATACGTTTCACTGGTACAACCCCATAGTTGTATACCATATGTCCAGACCGGCTTCAGCACTTGCTTGTATCATAGCAGCGTGTTATCAAGGTAAAGCTTCGAATATTTTCCGAGTAACCAGTACAGTTCTCTGCATTTATATTGTTCTTCGCATTTCTTTTTTACATGCGACTTCCATTTTAATTTTGCACCGAGTTTCATTCCGGGATATTTCGCTTCATTTGCAAAAGGGACTCGAACCGTATTGAGAAATACACGCAAATTGTTTGTCTGATTATACGAAAAATCTACATGAATAGAGTTGCTCTCGTTAAGTGCAATCCGCCAGGATTTCGTCCATTCATTAACCTCGTTGATAACACGACGAAAAACAGCAACACTATAAACAGCCAGGTCAGAATGGCACGGAATGAACACCCGGCCTGCTGTCCCAGGCGAACCTAGACAAGCTGCTTCGACATATTCGGACAAAAGGTTGTCTAGAAATTTCAAGGATTAGTCAGGCCCCTTGAACAGAGATGGTGGCGGATGAGCCGAAAGGCCAACGGCAGCGCTCAATCCCGTAGTGGATACTGATGGCCCCGTGTCCTAGGGGTATCTAATAAATTGGAACTGGCCCTCCAGGTTGGGGCTGTGCTTTGGTTAACTACCCAACCATGGAAAAACTTAATTTTCCGAAGCAACCAATAGCCTCCAGAAGGACTGATTTAATTTTTGACGACTCTGCTAAATGAAAAAAGGACAACGACGTTCGTTCTGAACATGGAATGTGATAACATTCAACACGAGAGGTGCAAGCGAACAACTATCGGGAGATCTAACTTGCTACAAAGCAGACCTTACTGCCATCCAGGAAATGGAATGGGATGAGCCGCCAAAAAGAGGATGAAACACTGTGACATCTACTACAGACCATGTTATAGTGAGAAGAAACAGCGACTATTCGGATGCGAACTTTAAGTGCCAGACTTAGGCAAGAAGTTTTATGTTTCCAAGACATTAGCGAACGCACTATAACAATCCGCATCAAGGCCAAATTCGCCAACATAAGCCTTATATGCGCTGACGCCCCAACGGAGGAAAAAGATGATAGAGCAAAGGATTGCTTATATGAGCTCCTTGACAAAACTTATGAGCAACTACCGAAGTACGATGTTAAAATCGTGCTGGGAGAATTTAACGCAAAGTTAGCAAGAGAAGACATCTTTAGCAGTACTGTTCGAAAACATTGTCCTACACGACAACACGTCTGGAAACGTATTTAGGATATTTGACTACGCTACGAAACGAAATGCCACTATAACCCGCACACGATTTCCTCACCTCGATATTTATAAGAGGACATGGCGGTCTCCACATCAACGAACGGTCAATCAAATTGATCACATAGCGATAGACAAGAGGCACACATCCAGTATTTTGGATGTCCGAACATTCCGAGGAGCTAACATCGACTCGGACCACTATCTTGTTGCAGCCAAGGTTAGAATGCGGATATCCACCTCGCCACAACAATCCAGAAGTACTGTAAATGTCGAAAGACTTTAATCGCAAGAGACACCCAAGACCTTCGCGCAACGCGTATCGCTTAACCTCTCGATTAACACCATACCACCAGCATTGAATGTCGAAGAACAATGGCAACGTCGCCAACATGCCATTAGATCAGCCGCAACTGATGTGCTACCAGCAAGAAACTTCTGGTTTAATATGAAATCTAGACAGATGCTCGCAGCCACGAACGAGGTCTACAAGGCTAACCTGCAGGTTAAGACGAGAGCTGCCGAAGGGAAGAATGCCGGCTTTTCAGAAAGAAGAAAATAGACCAAGAAAAGCGCGAGATTTAGAATATAGAGAAGTGCCACTCCAAGAACGATGTTCGCAAATTTTACCAAAGTGGAAAACGTCAAAGCCAAGGATACAAGGCTCGAACAGAATCCTGTCGAGGTGAACAAAGCAATATCGTAGTTGAGACACAATCGATGCTGATGATATGGAAGAACAACTCCTGCAGACTGTTAAACGGAGATGGCGAACAACATTCCGCTGTCAGGCAGAACGAACCATTCAATGTTGGGAACGACAGCGAAAACTGCCAACCAACCGAGCTGAGTAAAGTGAGGACAGCAATATCTAAACTCAAGCTTAATAAGGCTGCCGGAAATGACGGCCTTCCGCTGCGCTTTAAAAGCCGACGGAGATGACTTGGAAAGAAATATCCACCAACTCATAAGCCAAATCTGGTCGGAAAAAAGTATGCCTGAAGAATGGTACCTCAGCATTGTTTGCCCGATCCACAAAAAAAAGTTGAGGAACAAGTTTCCTATACTACGCCTACAAGATCCTATCTGCCGTTATATGTGAACTCCTGAAACCGTTTACAAACAACCTGATCATCCCTTATCAGTGTGATTTTAGTTTTAGGCCAGGAAAGTCCACAATCGATCAAATTTTCACACTTCCGCAGATGCTAGAAAAAAGCCAAGATGTCAAAATCGATACCCACCACCTATTCATTGATTTCAAAGCCGCATACGACAGCATTTATAGAGACGCACTAAACAGAGCCATGTCTAGTTTTGGTGTACCGCCCAAACTCGTCCGTTTGTGCAGGATGACCGATGGAGGATTATCGCTGCTCCATCTGGCTCGGAAACGACCTCACTGACACATTCGATACCAAAAAAGGATTTGGGCAAGGCGATGCGCTGTCATGTGACTCCATCAATTTGATTCTTGAGAGGATTGTGCAAAACTCACGAGCCAACACCAGAGACACAACTTTCCAAAAATCGGTACAACTACTAGCATACGCCGACGATGTTGACATCATTGGTAGGACTCAACGTAATGTCAAAGCCATGTTTGCTAGTATAGAGAAGGAAGCGGAAAAAATGGGTTAAGCAGTAAATGAGTGCAAGACGAAGTATATGCTGACAACATGAAAGGACACACGACATATCTACAAATTGGACAGAATGTCAACATTGACAGATATAACATTGATGTAGTACGGGACTTTGTATATCTCGGCTCCGCTATTAACTCTGACAACAACATCTCGTCAGAAATTAAACAAAGAAACAGCGATTAGCATCGCTAAGAAGGAAATTTGGTAGTAAAGCCTTCACTCGAACTACTAAGGAGATCGTATATAAGACCCTGATCATCCCAGCCCTGCTCTACGGCACTGAAGCATGGAACGTCTCAAAAGCAGATGAAGAAATCCTAGGTCGATTTGAGAGGAAAATTCTTCGAAAATTCTTCGGTCCCGTTTGCGTTGACTGGCTATGGAGACGAAGATTCTACCAAGAACTATACGAGCTGTACAGCGACATGCCCCTGGTCAAAAAACTCCGCATTGGCCGTTTAAAATGGCTAGGGCATGTAGAACGAATGGGTACCTCCGGCTCGCAGAGTCTTCGATTCCCAGCCAGACGTCGGACGCAGTAGAGGAAGACCTCGCCTTAAGTGGCGCGCACAAGTGGAAACCGACCTCAACCAACTTGGAGTGCGCAACTGGAGGCAGTTAGCTAAGGGCCTGGCTAATTGAAGAGGCATGTTGGTTGAGGCCCAGGTTCATTCCGGACTGTAGCGCCACTTAAGTAAGTGAGTTAGTATTAACCTCGTTAAGAGCGTTTTGCAATTTCATATTTGTTCCCTCTATTGTTGCGCCAACTGCTAGTATTGCTGTATCGTCAGCAAACGTGGCAACTATTGTATCGTTTGTTTGTGGGATAGGAGGTACAAGAGTGATCCAAGTGCGCTTCCTTGGGGTACTCTTGCCAATATTTGTTTGAACTCCAAATATTCGTTTCCAAATTTCACACGGAAGAGTCTATGCTCAAGATATATTAGTGTTGTTGTTAGCGTTGTCCTAGTTAATATTAGTGTTGTTGTTAGCGTTGTCCTAGTTAATAAAATCAGATAGGTCCAATTAATTAAAAATTGGTTATAAATTTCTGTTTAATATTCTAAAAATAACCGCTATACTACTTTTTAGGGAATAACTGAATATGCAGCATTCTATAATACACTTTTACACCATCTATGCCGCAAAATTTAATCAAAATCGTTACAGCCGTTTTCAACAAAATCAATATTTAAGGACATTTGCATCAGAATGTACTATTAAGTACCTGGTTTTGATAAATCTGAGTATTCAGTTATGTTCAGAATATCCATATTAAGACACAAACGAAATTTCATTTATATCAACGATATCGTTCTTGAGGAATCAGTCTTTTTTTTTAAAGCAAGGGTCAATCGAATTTTTGGCAAAAAACTGTCACCATATTCTATATACTTCTAGAATCTTAGTAAATCATTTTTATCAACATCGTTAAGACCGTAATCTAGATGATGGTGTTTACAGAAAACCAAGGTATTGTTTATTTTTTAGCTAGAACTCCAATTCCAAAAACACCTCTCTAGGACCACCAGCAACACCTATAACCGGGATTTAAGTCTAATCGGTCGAATAGTTTTATTTCCATGGAGTCTGCAGTGTTAATAAAAAACTCCAGTCTCCTGTTTCCAGTCGGCAGACATACATTTTGTAAAAACAACGTTTTGGACTCGGGGTACCTCAAAATATAAGAATTTGTAAAAATTTCTCGAATTACTACGTACCCTACGTCCCTAGATGTAGGGCCTATGTACTAACTCTTTAAAAACGGAATGCAAATACGTGATCTAGACTAGAGGGGACATTTCAATGGTGTTCGAGTGAGACTATGAAGTTCGCTACTATTAAGTCTTTTATCAGTTTTATCGCACGTTTCGTTTCCTATCTATGCTCATTCCAGGCAATAATTGTAGCCTTACAGTTCCCGGTAGGTCGTGACAGTGTATACGTACTGGTACTACGGCTGGTACTACGAAATTCTGGTTTTATCTTCATTTCATAGTTAGAACAGATTTCCAGTTCTGAGTATGCATGCTATTGTTTTCCATGCAATCCACGAAGGATTAGGTTGGGAAAAGCCACTTTGAAATGAAATATAATCTGTTGATCCACTGTATTGGAACTACTTACTCCAAAGCCACAGTTACTAATTTTTACCCATCCAAATCAGACGCTTCAATTTTTGAGTGTCTATTGTTCAGCTTGACTTTAATGAAGAAACTTACCTCCAGATTGGTAAAGATTCAATGAAGATTGACGCTGCATTGCGATGCTTTTTTGGTTTAACAAAATTGTGTGTACTTAAAATTCCGAATGTATGCTTTTTTGGGATCCGTTCCTGCGAGTTCAACTTCAGTGCTTCTTGCCCAGTAGGAGAAGCAGTGCAGATACTGGTCTGATATGACATTAAAATGAGGAGAAGAGACGACTATATGAATAAAACCTTTGTTCATGGTTCCCTTCTCCTCCTTTTGATATAGTTGTAGTAGTTGTATTAAAAAAAAAATTAACGATATTCCTGCAACCAATGTCAAATAGAGAAGACAACGGAGACCAAAGTGCACAGGATCGAAGAGATTGGATGCCTGCCATGTTTCGCGTACTGATCTTAAGCTAGTCTCTAACTTCTTAAGTAAGGAATTACAATCTAAAAAAAACACAATTTTAACACACGAACTTACGGATGTAGTTCTCAGGAAATATCTACGCGACATACCTATCTGTGCGAAACTTGGAAATACAACTAAAAAATTTTGGCGCAAAACTACCGAGCCAGTTCTCAGATCCCGACTTTCTCAAAAGGCTCGGTAGTTCTCAGATCCTTGCATTCTCAGACAGCCATTCTTGCACGATGGCGGGGCCTCCTGTTTTATGCCAACTAAGAATCTTTTCTTAGCAATGGATGTAACTCGGATGATTTGCCAGATCACCAGCAAGACGTCCGACGTCTGGCTGGGAAACGAAAACTCTGCGAGCCGGAGTATTGGTGTCCATTCGTTCTACATGTCCTAGCCATCTTAAACGTCCAACAGTTCTTGGTTGAATCTTCGTCTCCATAGCCTGTCAACGCAAACGGGACCGAAGATTTTTCGAAGAATTTTCCTCTCAAAAGCGGATGAAGAAATCATTGGTGGATTTGGCCATGCTTCAGCGCCGTAGAGCAGGACTGGGATGATCAGGGTCTTATATAAGATTTCCCGGGTAGTTCGATTGAGGGCTTTACTACTAAATTCCCTTCTTAGCCCGAAGAAACAGCGGTTGGCAAGAGTAATTCTTCGTTAAATATCTGACGAGATGTCGGTGTCAGAGTTAATAGCAGAGCCGAGATAGAAAAAGTCCCGTACTACCTCAAAGTTAAATCTGTCAATGGTGTCGTACTGTCTAATTCGTCGATGTTGTGTGTCCTTTCGTGTTGACAGCATATACTTCGTCTTGCCCTCATTTACTGCTAAACCCATTTTTGCCGCTTCCTTCTCTATACTAGCAAACGTGGCTATGACATCACGTTGGGTCCTACCAATGATTTTTGGAAAATTGTGCCTCTGGTGTTGGCTTGTGCTTTTTTGGTATCGAATGTGTCGGTGTGGTCGTTTTCGACCCTGATGGAGCAGCGAGAATTCTCCAACGTCATCCTACACAAACGGACAAGTTTGGGCGGTATACCAAAACTAGACATGGCTCTGTATAGTTCGTCTCTATAAATACAGGTTATTGGTAAACGGTTTCAGACGTTCACATATTACGGCAGATAGAATCATATAGGCGATGTCTCCTTTTATGTGGATCGGGCAAACTATGCTGAGGTTCCAATCTTCAGGCACACTTTCTTCCGATTTGGCTTATGAGTTGGTGGATGTTACTTACTAAGTCATCTCCGCCAGTTTTATAAAGCTCAGCGGGAAGGCCGTCATTTCCGGCAGCCTTATTAAGCTGCAGTTTAGATATTGCTATCCTCACTTCATTCAGGTCGGACGGTTGGAAATTCTCGATGTTGTTGCAAATATTAAAAGGTTCGATATGCCTGACAGCGGAATGTTACTCGTCATCGCCATTTAACAGTCTGCAGAAGTGGTTCTTCCATATCCTCAGCATCCACTGTGTCTCAACTACGATATTTCCTTGTTCATCTCGACAGGATTCTGTTCGAGCCTTGTATCCTTGGCTTTGACTTTTTACACTCTAATAAAACTTGCGAACATCTTTCCTGGAGTTGCACCTCTCTATATCCTCGATCACGCGCTTTTCTTGCTCTTTTTCTTCTTTCTTCTCTGCCTATAGAGCTCCACGGCAGCTCTCGTCTTTACCTGCAGCTTAGCCTTGTAGGCCTCGTTCTTGGCTGCGAGCATCTGTCGGCGTTCCTCATCAAACCAGGGGTTTCTTGCTGGAGGGCGCGAGAAACCTAGCACATCAGTTGCGGCTGATCTAATGGCATGTTGGCATCGTTGCCATAGTTCTTCGACATTCGATGCTGGTGGTATGGTGTTAATCGAGAGGTTAATCTTGCGATTGCAGTCTTTCGACATTAAATTTTTTTTGCAGTATTTCTGGATTGTTGTGGCGTGGTGGATATCCGCATTCTAACCTTGGCTGCAACAGTCGATGTTAGCCCCTCGGAATGTTCGGACATCCAAAATACTGGATGCGTGCCTCTTGTCTATCGCTATGTGATCAATTTGGTTGACCGTTCTTTGACCTGGAGACCATGTCCCCTTATGGATATCGAGGTAAGGAAACCGTGTGCTGGCTATAGTGGCATTTCGTTTCGAAGCGAAGTCAATTATCCTAAGTCCGTTACCAGACGTGTTGCCGTGTAGGCTATGTTTTCCGACAATACTGCTAAATATGTCTACCCTTCCTACCTTTGCGTTAAAATCTCCCAGCACGGTTTTAAAATCGTACTTCGGTAGTTGCTCATAGGTTTTATCAAGGGGATTCTATGAGCTCCTTAGCTTCATCATCATTTTCCTCCGTTAGGGCGTCAGCGCAGATACGAACGTCGTTGTCCTTATTTCGTTTAGCCGTGTCGTCAACAATAAAATCAGTCCTTTCCGAGGCTATTGGTTGCTTCGTAACCGTTAGATTTTTCCATGGTTGGGTAGTTAACCCAAAACATAACCCCCAACCTGGAGGGCCAGCTCCAATTTATTAGATACCCCTTGGACACGGGGCCATCAGTATTCACAACGGGATTGAGCGCTGTCGTTGGCCTTTCGGTTCATCCGCCACCAGCTCTGTTCAAAGGGCCTGACTAACCCTTGAAATTCCATGACGACCTATTGTCCGAATATGTCGAAGCAGCTTGTCTAGGATCGCCTGGGACAGCAGGCCGGGTATTCATTCCGTGCCATTCTGACCTGGCTGTTTATAGTGTTGCTGTTTTTCATCGTGTTAACAACACTCGCGCTTATCGTTTAGCAAGTCAAATCCGGTTGGATGAGACCAGTACCCGATGGTTACCAGTTGGAGGTAAAAAATAAGCACTTGATGTGTAGTCAGAGTTACAACACTAGGCAGTGCCAAGTTAAAGCCAATCAAGTCTTCCCTCGTTCTACAATACCCAACCATCTTATTAAACTTACCCAAATTTCACCTATTGAACTTACCAAAACATCTCCTCCTTCCTTTTATAGTTCGGTGAGTAATCCGTGCTCAATTAGTGCGTGTTCACATATAACGCATATGTCGTCAAATTTTGCCTTGATGTAAGTTTTTGTCATGCGATCGTTTATGTCATTAAGCCTTTTTGCCTAAGCCTGTTGTCTTTGACAGATCCTCATCATCGTCATTGCTGATTCTGCTCAATATATTACGGGGGGTAGTAAACGCCAAAGTTTTTGAATGTCCTTTTCCCCTGTCAGGCTGATTTTATTTCCTAGATGACAGTAAGAGCTTAGTGCTTCCAGCACTTGTTTTGTTCTTCACATTTTTGTTGACGGTTCTAGAAAGCATTCCAAGTGCAGATTGTCCTGATATTTTTTTCTTCTGATTTCAAAATCATTTAGTATAAAAGTCAAACACATCAAACGATCATTGACTTTGATGGGACATAAAATTTACGTTTAATTAAGTTCACACCCTAAGACACTTCAAATCCAAATAATAGCCAATAAAATTATTATTTTATGGCATATCTGTTGGTTGCGCCTCTGTGTTTGAGAGACTGGTTTGTTAATAAATTTACTCGTTAGATAAATAAATGTTAATCATGTTAAGTAACGAGCATTTTACTGAAAATGTTAAAAATTGAAAATTATTTGCGTAGTAATACGTACTTAGGAGACGTCAAATGAGTTCAGAAACACCTGATTTATTGTTTTACATTCATTGATCTCAGTAACAAATATCACAATTTATTCAATTTTGGATTACAAATAACAAGTTTGTGCCAAATAAATTGCAGAGCAGATTAACTGTAGTTATGACGTAAAAATTCGTTTCTATTGTCAAATATAAAACGACTAAGAATCGCTCAAACTTTACATGCAAAATATGTACATTTTCAAAAAATTTCAATTAAAAAAATTTCGCATTGGTTATTCAAGATCAGAAGATGTAAAGCAAGTAAACGGACCCCTGTACTCTGGTTACAGATCCAAGGCAACGTGTTGATTTAGTGAACATTTGTAGACTCTATATGTCCGGCTCACATGAAAGTCTATATGGCAATGCCCGAATTCAGATCCCAACAAAAATAATAAAACCGTATCGCTGTATCCGTTCCCTATTCGGATTTACACGAGAGACTATTTCAAGGTTAATAACATCCGCGAGAAATGAATGAATAGAAATCACTGCTCAGGCTCATAAGCACAAACCGCACGTTTGTGCCTAAATTCTGCAACATTCGAGTCATGGGATATACCGAAGTCAAAATTCACTATGTACACCCACATCCCCAAAGAGAAATAGAAACACAAAAACATTCAACTACGGATTAAACATATCTTCACTGTCCTGACCACAAACTGCATGATATTTCGTCGTTATGCAAGCTTTAACCTAGCATCGCAGAGAGGATTCGATATATTTCTTAGGTATACTTGTCTTTCAGAGAATTTCAAAAGTAACCTACTACATTATGCCCTCCCCAAGGCATCAACCTGTGAACCTGTTTCAACATTTAGTCTGTTTGACAGCATAAGAATTTATCATCCAAAGTTAAGATCCTTGGTGATTACAAACGTCTTCATTGAATACAGTACTTGAACCCAAATGTTAGAAGTTGGATTCAACCAGTAGACGTGCAATTTTTGCCATGACCGCCTTATTTACCGGACTTCAAAAGAATCAAAAATAGACTTCGACATGGTTTGAAGGCAAGGACACATTAATTCATTTTTTCCCTTCTGTCGATGATTTTGCATGTGGCCGCATCCTAGTGGCGCATCGTTTTTTCCGATTTTCAAGTATAGTCGACTCCGCTTAACTGAAACACCAATTTGCCACAATTATTTTTTCACTTAAGCGGTATTTTCTCTTAAGCGAACTTCGGATAACTGAAAAACTTTTCATATAACCGGAGTTCGGATAAGTGAAAAAGAATTCACTTATCCCGCCTGAAAATCAGAAAAATGTAAACAGTATCATTTTTAATATTTCAATATTTTATTAAAAAAAAAACTCGAAACAAAACGAAACTTCGATAACGTGTAAATAAAGAAAAAAAAAAGGAAAAATAAATATTTTTATGATAATTCAGGTCACTTTCAATATATGTATATTGTATATACATACATAAAATAAATAAATAAAATTATAGAATCATATGCTTAGTTAAATGACTTATAGAAATCTTCGATCTTTGTTTGTCTCCGATTATTCATATTTTAAATAGATATTTTGTCTTGCAGATCATCGATAGTATCACCCACTTCACTGTTTCCCCGAAAAAAATCCTTTAATGATGTAAGTGCTTTAAAAGCCTCATTCAGTGTGGGTTTTTGTGCAGTTGCACATTCGACCAATTCTTCGCTATCAGAGTCCACTTCTTCTGAATTATTTTTTAATGCCAGTGTTACTTCCTTTAGGGTGGCCGCGGTGTAGTGGTAATGTCTTCGTCTGTTGAGTGGAAGGTTGTCCGTTCAATCCCAGCCAAAATCCATTTCACTTTTATTTAAAAGAAATAAAAAGGTCGGTGTAATACATAAAAGTATGCATACCATCTTGAATTTCTTCAAATTTAACGAACACAAGAAAAAGTGACTCCCCGAAGCTAGTTCGGACACCACCCATGGAGTTAAGTCTCCACTACATCCAAAATCTTTCCTATCACTCTCTTTCTTCTCCTTCTCAAACGCTCGTACTGTGGTAACATATAAAGGGTATTCATAACCCCTTGAGTACGTGTAAATTATAAAAAAAAAAATGTCCGCATCTGTCATGTCTCCAAAGCATGGTAAATCGAAAAATTAGAACCGTCGACACTGGCTTCAGAAGTATTTTCTTCAGCAATAGTTGTAGAAAAACCTGACTTTCGAAAACAATTCCTAATTGTCTCTGGGCTCACCATCCACCAGGCTCTATTAACCATTTTTAATGCTGCAAGTAAATCCACTTTTTTCGAAAATTCTTTTAAAGATTCTCCATTATCTAGATGGAGAATTTGTCTTCTCACTATGCACGTTCGGTAGTGAGATTTAAAATAACGAATAATCCCCTGATCTAAGGGTTGTGGCATGCTGCATTGTCAACCAAAAGTAATATTTTCTTTCCGTTCGCTCTAAATTTTGCATTAAGTTCCTTCATAATGTTACTCCAGATTGATCCAGTCATCCAAGCGTTTGTGTTTAAAAAATATATAGAATTTCGAAAGCACCTAGGGTTCCGGGATTTTCCTATGCAAAAAATAATTTTGTCGCTACCGGTTGAATTAACTACAAAAAGAATCGTAATTCTATCTTCGTTGCATTTTCCTCCTGAAGGTTTCTCAGATCTATTTGCCAACTTGCCGGTGGGTAAAGCTTTAAACATTAATGCGGACTCATCTGCATTATAAATGCCATCCGCACAATACACTTTGAGATGTTTTGGTAAAATGTTAGCCAAATATTCGTTAGCACCTTGCGCATCGCCATTTTTTTCTCCGTGAACTTTTTTTAAAATGAATATTTTCCCTACTTTTCCATCGTTCTAACCAGCCATTAGTGGGTTCAAAGTCAACATTTAATAGAATGGTAAATTTCTTTGCTTTTTCCATAAATAGTGGCCCGGTAATTGTTGCATTTCTCGTTCGCATGTCTTTGAACCAAATCAATAAGGCTTTTTCAACTTCTTTAAAAGCACCAGTTCTTCTCCGTTTTTTTGATAAATTCTGAGGAACATTTTTACTTTAGCTTCCAATAACTTTTTTCACTTTTTTTTTGTTCCACTCACTAAATTAAGCTTAAAATTTAGCAATTTAGCTCTCAATTAGTTAAAAAGTTATTAAACAATGAAATTTCCAAAATTTCCTATAGAAATCAACCAACTTTTGACAGTTCACACATAGCTGAGTGATAAATATGAAGAAAAACATTCCAATGGAGCATTGCAAGATAGACAAAAAAAAATATTACATATTTCCCAAAATGTAAAGAAATGTAAAAAATGTAAAAAATTGTAAAAAAATTATTAACAATGATTAATTAATAATAAAAAATGACTAAACAAAATATCTTAAGAAAATGCCGTAACGAAAATTTAGACCCCCTCGAAGAATTTTTTAAATGTGCCGACAAACTATACAACGGGCAAGAAGCAATTCCAGAACCATGTTCTAATGATTCTGACGATTCATCATAAATTAGTATAATATAATAAATAAATTAAATCCTAAGTCAACAGTTTTTCTGTTAACCGGTACTCTGCCCGGCCCGCTTCGCGGGAACAAAGGATTTCAACTCTCTTTCTGTGGACAGTCCACGTTCACTCAACTTCGTTGCTCCGCTCAGGGTATTTAAAGTCGTCAGGCAGGCGCCTAAGTCAACAGTTTTTCTATTAAGCGGTACTCTGCGTGGCCCGCTTCGCGGGAACAAAGGATTTCAACTCTCTTTCTGTGGACAGTCCACGCTCACGCAACTTCGTTGCTCCGCTCAGGGTATTTAAAGTCGTCAGGCAGGCGCCTTAGTCAACATTTCTTTTTGTTAAAATATTTTTTAATTTGGTATGTTTTTTTCAACATGGCAATGCTGCGTACACCGCAGCAGAAAAAAAAATAAATGAAGTGTCAAACTACAAACAATTTGTATGGGATTATAGCCCAAAAAGTGCAATTTTATTTTATTAATAACTTTTAAACTAAATGTGAGCGACAATTTTTAAAAGCATATAAATGATCAGTGCGCAGAGACGAATCGATTAATAAAGTGAAAGGCAGCTAAAGTATATTTATGCCAATTCTGATTTTGTGCTGCCGCATTTAGAATAGATTCCTTATTATGAACAATCCTTGTCAAAGTTGCTGCACTGCAATCGAATTCTGCACAAATGGTTTTTCTTCTTTCTCCTGCATCAATCCTCTTCAGAACTTCTATTTTAGTTTTAAGCGATAATCCAGTGCACTTCTTCCCAGATCCCTGAAATGTTACTTACACTTGGAAAACAAAATTCTTTTCTTTTTTTCATTACGCTTTTTACCTTTTGCACCGACATTTTCCTTATTTGTTTCACCAAAGCTGAATACGAAGTGATATTGCGGTGTCAAAAATGAAGGATAAGGTTGGTTGTCAGGGAAAAAAAGTGAAGTGTCATTTATTGGACGTGTTCCGTTAAAAAAGGAAAAAAACAGATGATTTTAAGGGATGGGTGCATACAGTTTCATTTGATTTCAGTTATGCGGAGTGGTTTGAGTATAAATTAATTATTTTTGTTTGACAATTTTTTTCAGTTAAGCAGGTTTTTCAGTTAAGCGGATTTCAGTTAAGCGGAGTAATTTGTATGAAGATTGTGAAAAAATGCTCAGTAAAAAATTTTGTGTTTCAGTTAACCGATTTTTTCAGTAAAACCGTGGTTCAGACAAGTGGAGTTTGTAGTTCGTTGTTTGATTTTGGGTAATTCCAGTGGTAGTTTCTTATTTACCTGAACTTTAAGGAAAATATGTGCATGATCACAGCACAAAATTTCCAACAGATATAAATAGTGAAAATCGATTGCGAAACGTATGTCCTCATCCTAGTAGGCGAATAACTAACAAAATTTTGTTTTTATTTTTTGAATAATAGTTTCATGGGTTTTTGGCTCGATTTGAATGAGCAACTTTCGCACTCAAAAGACGAACACATTACCACTACAACGCAGACACCCACTTTTTTTGCAGGTCGATGAATATTTTTAAAATAACTTTTGAATGAAATACAATTTTCTTAATTGAAATTTGATTGATCTTTAACATTACCTATGTATGGAATATGATGGCCCTAGTAGCGCTGCACACTGGTCCATTACGTGGTCGCTAGCTGGCATTGAATTGTAAATGAAAGTTTTTCAATTCTTTTAATATAATATTTATTTAATTAGGATTCTAATATCATATCTGCTGATTCAGGTAGCAATGTTTTACGGTTTTTTTTTTGGAAGATGCCTTACATTACTTATATTAGGATCGAAAGAAAATAACAAATTATGATGTACATCCTCGTTGGTAGAGATTCTCGACAAATTTCTTGAAAAGTTTTCCCTGTAACCTTGTAATCTTTTTGGCTGGCCTCCAAAACGTCCTCCGACAATAGGCCAATAGTTATCGCGAAGTTTTCGATTAAGTCAATACCATGCAAAATGATTTTGTGGACGCTTACGTACATTTGATACAAAATGTATTTGGCGTATTAACAACAACAGGAACAGCGGCAGCTGCAGCAGCAGCCACAGCCGCCTCAAAATAAAAAAAAGAAAAAGTGCCACCAATAAATACCTACAAAATGGACCTCAAGGAGACTATTGAAATATGTAAGTCGGCCATAGGCTCCAATTTTACAATTAAACGATTGAGTCAAGATAGGCATGCTATCCACTGCCTAACAGTGGAGCAGTATAAAATAGTTAAGCAATTGCTTGCAGACACCACAACGGAGTTCTTCACATTTACTCCGAAAGTAGAAAAGTGCCAGACGGTTGTCTTAAAGGGCCTAGATTCCTCAACGGATCCGCAGGCGCTCTTAAGTGAGCTCCGCCAAGTAGCGACGGACGAGCTCGAAGTCGTAGGTGTAAAGCCATTCACCACAGTGAAGGCCAGACGGGAGAATCGGAAACTACCGATCTAGTACCGATAGTACAGCTATCGCCCCAAAGCAAAATGGAAAAGTTGAAGAGTATCTCAGTCCTCAACTTTCAGGTTGTACGATGGGAAAAATTAAAAAGAGGTGACAGCATGCTTCAATGCATGCGTTGCCAAAGGTTCGGCCACGCCTCAGCCAACTGCGAAATGCGGTCACGCTGTGTTAAGTGTGGAGAGAACCACAACATAGGAGAGTGTAGTTTAGGAAAGGAGCGGGTCGATGACATGACCCTACTTAAATGTGCACTATGCGGTGGCGGCGGGCACCCCGCAAACTATCGGGGCTGTCCAAAGTTTCAGCAAATTAAAATAATTAAAAAAACGAAGCAAACGGCTGTGTCGAATCAACCAGCCGTTCGCACTCCCTGAATGTCCTTCAATCCCCAAATTTCCTACGCCCAAATGGCGTCAGGAAAGGGAAAAACGGTACAGCATCCACCTAAGGAAGCCAGACAGACCCCCGTGCCTCAGGCTCCAGCAGTGGATGCGGATTTGTTGACTGCGTTGCGGGCCATTCAAGGTCAGCTAACCGGTCTTCAAAACCAGTTACGGGAGCAGGCGTCAAGAGTAGACTATATCTACTCCTTGTTGCCGAGCTTGACGCAAATTAGATCGTAATGGGCGCGCTGTCAGAGAGACCCTTAAAGATCCTGGCTGTGAATGTAAATTCACTGATTAGGATCGAACGTAGAGCTAATCTATTCCAGTTGCTTACAGACCAAAGTCCCGATGTAATTATGGCTAGCGAAACTAAGCTAAACCAGAAGCATAAATTGACTAACAGTAATTACAATATCGTAAGAAGGGACCGACCCAACTCCACTCAAGGAGGCGGGGTCGCTATCTTCATACGAAAAGGCATTAGTTATAAGGTCATATACAGTGGTGAAGTGCGCCGATTCCGGCTGCTGGAAGCCTGCGTCATATGCATTCCTCTCCAACAAGGGAAGCGACTGTATGTGATAACGGCCTACGCACCGGAAGCACCTCAGCCTACACTTTTTACAACAGAGCTCGGAAAACTTTTCGAATCTCTAAGACTGAACTCAGTGGAGAACTTTTATCTTGTGGCCGGAGATTTAAATGCCAAACACGAAGATTGGGGAAATCAATTACAAAATCCTCGGGGTAACCATCTTTACAATTGGATGGTCCACTACAATGTTGAATATAGGATCGACATTCTCGCCACAGATATGCCATCGTTTCCGAGAAGCGGTGCTTTCCTGGATCTTTTACTGCGAGACACAAGACTGACAGTAATTAACAGCGTAGGTCAATACCCGCGAAACTGTTTACGGACGATTGAGTACGACAGTGATCACTGCGGACTCGCCGCCGTAATACAGCTTCCGAACGAGCTTGTGGCGCTGGAGGAGTATGTGCCTGTGCATTCTTACAACTACGGTAAGATGCGCTGGCCTCGCTTCACCAACGCCTTATCAAGAGAACTACGTTCGAGGGCCATTTCACCACCAAACAACAGAAACCTAACAAACAACGAAATCGACGAATACTTACAACAAATGGACGAAGCGATTTAACTAACAATGAACAGGACGATACCGAAATACAAAGAACATGACATAACATCTACGTACAGAAACGCGACCATTGACGCACTACACAGACAAAAAAAAGGAGTTCTGACAAGACTTAAACTCTTGTACAGACGACTGACAAATCCACGCGACCCGTAGATTAGTACACTGAAGGCGTCGATTAAAAACGTCAACCAATTGATCAAGGAGAACTATCGGTTGTCCATTAATTTGTTTTGGAATAACAGAATTCGGGCCGTTAATTCCAGCGACCCGAGTTTGTTTCCACAAATTAATAAGATCTTTAAGAGGAAAGGTCATAACGACCTTCCGTGTATTAAGCTCCGACGAATACAAACATACTTTTGACAGCAGGAGTTGATCCGGGGGAAGCCGTCTTCGGCGACGATTTCTATGTTATTGAAGATCCTCAGGAGAAAGTGAAGGCAGTGAGGGCTGTCTTTCAGGAAGTGTATAAGGTGAATGATAGCATTCGCCCCAACCGCGTCCTGGAAAACAATGCCCTGCTCCATCATTTCTATCTCCGAAACGACATAACGCAATGGCGATCTGAGAACCGTGGTTTCACCCGGTTTGATGACGAAAACTTGGCAAACGCCATAGTCGCCGAGCGAAGTGGGTCTAGTCCCCTGTTAATCTCGAAGGTGGGACTCCAGATCATCTTCGATTCCATAAAGAAAAAAAAGTCAGTGGGAGACGATGGTATATCCAACATTGTACTGCGACACTTACCCCCTGAAGCTGTGGACATTTACGCCACGCTGTTCAACAACGCGCTGAATAATGCATATTATCCAGTGCGTTGGAAGACGGCTGCTTTTGACACCGTATGGTTAGAGGGCCTCCATATAAAGCTGACCAGACTTGGCATAAGTAAACCACTGCTATAAATGCTTGATGACATGCTGACTGGTAGAACGTTTGTTGTCAAAAGTGGCAATGTAACTTCTACCACAGAATTTTTCATTAAGAATGGTCTGCAACAGGGAGCGGTAAACTCGCCGATTCCCTTCAGCATATGCGGACGATCTTATCGCATACAGAACAGCCCCTACTGTCGAAGTCTTTCGAACTCTTTTGCAGCGGGACTTCGACAAGATCCAGAGATATTGTGATGACTGGAAGTTGAAAATCAACTTTCAGAAATCAGAAACTATCCTGTTTAGGACACTGTTGTCTAGGGCCTCTAGGAATACGAGAAGGAACTGGCGAAAGCTGGTGATCGTTGGACCAAACGGACAGCCACTGGCGAGTAAAAGTGTAGTAAAGTACCTTGGCATCTGGTTAGATCAGTATCTATATTTCGGAAGACATGTAGATGCTGCTCTGGCTAGAGCTAGGGGAGCATTTGTCCTGACAAGACGATTGTTTTATAGCAGTCGTCTTGACAGCAGGGTGAAGGTGATTTGCTACATGGCTCTCATTAGGCCAATGATTGCCTATGGGTGCCCGGTGTGGTTCAACGTTGCCCCATCTCAAATGGAAAAGATACGGGTGTTTGAGAGGCAGTGTCTGAGGAGCTGCCTTGGACTTCACAGAACACCAGTATCTGACTACACAAAATACTATTCCAACCAGGTCCTATACAACGGGGCCAACATAAACCGAATAGACAATTTTCTGGTGAAACTCATTCGGTTTCACGCTGCAAGAGCGATGGCTTCGAACAATAGTCTCATATTTGGGGCCTTCTATCCCAATGATGAATATTTTGAGAGTGCGCGTTTAAGCGGCTTTATTCCACCCGAAGCTTTCCTATATTTGGATAGTCGAGGGCTGATACAGGATAGATCAGCGGTTCCGCTAATCTACCACGTCTTCCGACGAACTGTGGATAGGCGGCTCCTATACGACCGAAACGTCGTCGCTCAGGGCGGAGGAGAGCGCCTGCGGTTCAGCAGGAGTGTGTCCGATTGGGACCGTCGGAGTAGGTCACAACAGGAGAACCTGTTGTGGTGGTTAAATTAGGTAAGGATAGTTGACTTAAAATTTTAATTTTATGGCCGACTTAGATAGTTTTTAGTCTTAAGGTCTAGGTGTATAACAGTCACGGTGGCACAAAAAAAATATATATATATATAAATACACAAAAAAAAAAACGCTTGCTGTGGCTGTTCTAGTTTTTAAGTTATTTTTAGGTAGTTTTAATTATTTTTAAGTAGTTTAAGCTAGTCGATAAGTAGTTTTAATAAGCATGTAAGTTTAAATAAAATAAAATAAAAAAAAAAGACAAGAAACCAAGTTTTTCAAAGTTTTCTTGGTAAAAAAATTGTTGTTACTTTTATATTTATATATTAGATAATAGGCCGAAAAGCATTAGAATTAAGTTATCGAGTAATTTAGGGCGCCCGCATAGAGCAAGTAAGTTAGTTAAGTAGTTGATAAGTAGGCTAGTTTTTTTCATGAATTTTTGTCTAGCACTTAAGTTAGTTTTAAGAAAAATAAAATAAAAATGAATTTAAAAAAAAAAAAAAAATTGCCGTATCTAAGCAAAACTTTTGAAATTTGGTTGTGTTAACTTTAAATTTTTTATACTATGGCAAAACGCTGTACAAGTTGAGGCTCTATACCTATTATGCCTGCGGCTTTTGACGGGTCCTTTAAAAATGTATTACCCCCTCCTTGTTTTGGAAAGTCAACTAATATTCCCAACTCGTTTCTGGGCTGGTCTTGTAGATGGACTTTTCTATTTTGAACCCGTTTTTTTTGGCGTCCTCGTCTTTTGTCGGCCAACATTTTTCACTAAGTTTGTAAGATATATGCAGCAACGACTCCGTGAATAGGATTTGTGTGTGAAGGGTTTGTAAGCTATGAGCAAATGCATTAGTATCGCAGGGTTTATCTAAATGCTTTTCTATGTCATTCATATCCTTTGAAGAAGCTTTGCATATGTAGCAAACTGCGCTAGCTTTATTTTTCATAATCGCATTGCATTGTCTTCCACAGCACATGAAATACGTTTATGATTTTTTGATAATTAAAAGTGGGTTGTAAAATATTTATTTCAGATTCCATCCGATTGAACTCTGCTGCCATTATTTTTTAAGCTTTCTTTTGCGAATTCAAACCGCACAGGTCTGTAGTATCTGGGCGATAAAGTTCTTGAATTAATCCATATTTTCGTAGTGTCAAATTTCTTCTTGATTTCTAGATGCACAATGCAAGTCAACAGGATGTCACAATCACTTGCAGCACGATTCACTAAAAAGTTTTGCTTATAGCGAGGGTGTCTCCTACTACCTTCACAACCCTACCTCCAATAACATTCTAAAATAACACAATTTTCGCATCAACTAATTCACTCAGTACCTCAGAAATTCGGTGTACAGTAAAGGCTAGTAAATGCTGTAGCTTGATTTCGGATAGAGATTGTGTAACAGTTATTGGGGTACTAGAAGGATAACACTTTTTGTTTCTAGAATAACGTCTTAACTTGGGTATATATTCACATATTTAGCTTTTGCACTTGTTTCGAGATAAATTTTATTCATATTTCGGTAATTTCAGTTCAGTTCAGTTCTGGTGTATACGCGGTAGCTTACTTCGATGTCCTAAGTATCGAGTTTTTCAACAGGGACGCTACAAAAGTTGAGCAACAGGCACAGCAAACGACGCCGTATTTCTTGCCGCTCTTTTGACATTTCTCTTCAGTAAGGTTTGCCATTTCGTGATGAAAAGATATACGATCCAACAACGAGTCAAAATTATTAAAATTTACAACCGAAACACGGAGTCAGTGGCCTCAACGTTAAGAGCGCTACGTCCAATTTATGGTCGTCATAATCGTCCTAGCAGATCAACAATTGAGCGTCTAGTGGAAAAATTTGAATCCAGGGGCACAGTACCAAATTTTCCCGTGTCCGTGAGACAAAGAAGTGCCCGTAGTGTCGAGAATATTGCTGCCGCTGAGGCTTCAGTTGAAGAAAACCCAAATATGTCTCTCACACGTCGTTCTCAAGCGTTGGGCATCTCTGTGACGTCGTTGTGGCGAATTTTGCGAAAAGATCTTGGCCTACATCCTTACAAAATCAAATTGCCGCAAGAACTGAAGCCGCTTGACCACCAGAAGCGTCGTATGTTCGTGAATTGGGCTGAGCAACAACTTGAAAATGATTCGAATTTTCATCGAAAAATCATCTTCAGCGATGAGGCTCATTTCTGGCTGAATGGCTTCGTCAATAAACAAAATATGCGGTATTGGTCAGGCGGCAATCCACACGTACTCCATGAGTCATCATTGCATCCCGAAAAAATTACGGTTTGGTGTGGTTTATGGGCCGGCGGCGTCATTGGGCCGTACTTCTTCCGTGATGATCAAGACCACTGTGAATGGGAATCGCTACCGTTTAATGATAACCGAATGTTTTTGGCCCCAATTGGATGATATGGACTTGGAGGACATGTGGATCCAACAGGACGCTTGTGGCGCGCAACCCCGCGAATGCTACAATAAATTTATTGGAAACCAAGTTTGGAGAACGTGTTATCTCAGGAAATGGTCCAGTCGCTTGGCCGCCTCGGTCGTGCGTATTTCCTGTGGGGCTACGTCAAGTCTATGGCTTATGCCAACAAGCCAGCGACGATTGATGATCTTCGTACGAATATCGAACGTGAAAGTAGCGGCCGATTTATGCTTGAAAACCGTCGAAAATTGGGTTCAGCGTCTGGACTTCTGCAAGCGTACCCGTGGTGGTCATGCAAAAGAAATCGAGTTCCATACACAATGGCATCGAACGTACTTTCACAGGAAAAAAGAATTTCATTGATATTCAGAATCGTTTTTGTTTTATTTAAAAAAAAACTTTTGGAGCGCTCTTATTGAAAAACCCTTTATTTTCAATTGTTTTCAAAGATGTAAGGGCCAATGATTCCTCCTGACCAAATTGCACACCAGACTGTAACTTTTAATGGATACAAAGGTGACTGATGAATAATTTGTGGACAGAACCGACTATTCTGTTCATTCACATATCCATTCAAATGAAAATGTGCCTCGTCCCTCGTTATGATTTTTTCATGAAAATCGGGGTTATCATGGGCTAGATGTAACATCCTATTGGCATATGTACGGCGGCTTAAATGGTCTTGTGGAAGAAGTTCTTGTGTTAACTGAATCTTAAATGGAAAAAAATGCAAATCCTTGTGCAAAATTGTGGTCATAGTTGTTCTTTGAAGACCAAGCTCCTGAGCACGGCGTCGAATTGAGGTTGATGGACTGGTTTGAACACGTTGTGGTCCATGCGTAGGCCTATCACCTACAGACCCTCTTTCTTCGAAATCATTCACTAAACGATAAATAGTGCGTTTTGTTGGCACGTTGTTTCTCCCAAAAAATTCACCTAACTTTCTCATCGTCACAGTAATCGATGATTGATTTTGATAAAATGTTTCAACGATTAAAACACGTTGGTTTATCGAACATTTTTCCATAATATATATGGCACGTGTCTTCTTCACGACTGCCAAATATGAACTCTCAAGACTAATGTTTACCAAAATAGCGGCAAAACAAATTAGTATACTTTCCCGGCGGCCACCCTGTACTAAATCGACCAGTGTGCGGCGCAAAGGCGATTTTCGAAGCAAGTTTTGCATAATTTCACTCATTTCTGACGTTATATCAGAAGTTTCGTCAGCAATGTTGTCTTTAAGCATCGGGTTTATTATTGGTTTGATGATGACACCTTTTTCTTCTAGTACCTCTACTAGAAGAATTGGGGAAGCGTCAAACAAGTGGATCACGATTTAACATACTGATATAACCAATTTTCGACGTTCTTCGGCCGAGAAAACATTTTCGTATGGATTCACATCGCAGCACGAGCTGTGTGTGATGTGGTACCCTATTTTTGGAACCGTATGTTCTATAGGCCTAATGGATGCAATTCGGATTTCGGGTAAAAGAATTTTTTTCCAACGTCTCCCGATAGCGTTCATCAGTAATTGTAACAGCATTGCCTATATGATCCTAAAAAAATAAAAAGACATAAGGATGCAGCGCCGGTCGGTTCAAATGGCGCAGCATAAGTTACCCTTCGGGGGTGTAGTGGTCTTTGGTGAATTAGTCATGGTATTATCTAAACCAGCAAAGTCAAAATGTACTTCATCGTTATATTCACTGAGTATTTCAATTTTTTTTTGGCGCAACAGGCTCGTTAGTATCCCGGGCCGAGCCTACTCACAACCATTCATGTGTGCTTGAGTAATTCTTGCACGATGGCGGGATCCCTGTTTTATGCAGACTCCGAACGGCGAATTTGATATAAGCTTTTCCTGACAATTGATACTACTTGGATGATTTGTCATATCATCACGAGAGCAGGGCAGGTGAAAAATCATTTAAGTGTTGCTACGGCTGGGTATCGAACCCAGACCTTCTGCGTGGCAGCTCATCGCACTAACCATCGCGCCACTGAGCCCGTTCGTATTTTTTTCACAACTAAACAATTAATAAAATAAAATATTTTAATAATTTGAGCACGTTGTTGCTGCGTTAGATGCTCCATAATAAATTGTTACGGCCAACTGACAACTGTTTTTTTTTTTTAATTCATTTTTATTTTATTTTTCTTAAAACTGACTTACATGCTAGACAAAAATTCGTGAAAAAACTTGCTTACTTATCAACTACTTAACTAACTTACTTAACTACTTACTATGCGGGCGCCCTAAATTATACGATAACTTAATTCTAATGCCTTTCGGCCTATAACTAATATATAAATATAAAAGTAACACAATTTTTACCAAGAAAACTTTGAAAAACTTGGTTCCTCGTCTTTTTTTTATTTAAACTTACATACTAATTAAAACTACTTATCGACTAACTTAAACTAATTAAAATTAATTAAAACTACCTAAAAAAAAAAACTAGAACAGTCACAGCAAGCTTTTTTTTTTTTTTTTTTGTGCCACCGTTACTGCTTTGCACCTTAACCTAAGACTAAAACTATATAAGTCGGCCATAAAATAACAATTTAAGTCAACTATCCTTAACACTCATTCAACCACCACAACAGGTTCTCCTGTTGTGACCTACTCCTAGGGTCCCAATCGGATACACTCCTGCTGAACCGCAGGCGCTCTCCTCCGCCCTGAGCGACGACGTCTCGGTCGTATAGAAGCCGCCTATCCACAGTTCGTCGGAAGACGTGGTAGATTAGCGGAACCGCCGATCTATCCTGTATCAGCCCTCGACTATCCAAATATAGGAATGTTTCGGGCGGAATAAAGCCGCTTAAACGCGCACTTTCAAAATATTCATCATTGGGGTAGGAGGCCCCAAAGATGAGATTATTGTTCGAAGCCATCGCTCTTGCAGCGTGAAACCGAATGAGTTCCACCAGAAAATTTTCTATTCTGTTTATGTTGGCCCCGTTTTATAAGACCTGGTTGGAATAGTGTTTTGTGTAGTCAGGCACTGGTGTTCTGTGAAGTCCAAGGCAGCTCCTCAGACACTGTCTCTCAAACACCCGTATCTTTTCCATTTGAGATTGGGCAACGTTGAACCACACCGTGCACCCATAGGCAATCATCGGCCTATTGATTGCCATGTAGCAAATCACCTTCACCCTGCTGTCAAGACGACTGCTGTAAAACAATCGTCTTGGCAGGGCAAATGCTCCCCTAGCTCTAGCCAGAGCAGCATCTACATGTCTTCCGAAATATAGATACTAATCTAACCAGATACCAAGGTACTTTACTACACTTTTACTCGCCGGTGGCTGTCCGTTTGGTCCAACGATCACCAGCTTTCGCCAGTTCTTTCTCGTATCTCCAGAGGCCCTAGGCAACTGCCTCTCATACCAAAATGGCAACGAAATTAAATCGACCTGGAACATAAAACACCAAACTCAATGAGATAACACTGCAGGAAATGTTTGTTTCGGTCTTTATTTAAAGAATATTCGATTCCGAAATAACCTTGAAATTTTATAGAAACAGCATTTTATTGATCTATCATCTAATTAAACCTTGCTGTCGATAATGCTTTGGCCAATTGTGCTCTTTAATTACCCCTTATGCCTAATTTGATTAGAATAAATAACTACATCAATCAGAATTGTGTAGGCATGCCTAGAACACCTGCAAGTATCTCAAATTGATTAATCAAATATCCAACAAGCTCATTGATCAATTGTTAACCACGGCGGAAGACACACGTATAATTCCTATTCCATGTCGACAGATTATGACGAGTTAATTTATAATTATGTATGAAGCTGATAATTGAGAGTTAATTATGGTTATTGTTAGCAGGGCACGATTTTGTTTGGTTTGCTGTAGTATTTCAATAGATAAACGCAAATATAGTTAGTTGCAATGTAAATAAAAATATCGTTGTATGAGCTTTGAAAGATAAAACACTTTTCTGTTTAATATGAAATATTTAGTTATTTGTAAACGCTCCTATTTTTTTGTATTTATCAAATATTTATAAAATTATTTATGTTTAACAATTCAATGGCTTTTATTTAAAGTGAAATACCGACGTTTTTATTTGCTGAATACCAATATAAAATATCACTTCGAAAATTAAATCAGTGTTGGCCGTTATTAACTTTTTTCGTAATTAGATTAAAAATTATAATTACATTCAATCAGATTAAAGTAGCCAGGATTACTTTTGATCAACATTTCACATGTAACCTTTATTTTTGATTACAGAACGGAACAGCCAAGGCTGCGTTTAATTCGATATAATTTATTTATTTATTCATACATTCATTATAACTATTAATATATCACTTGTAAAAAAAATCCATTTGGGCTACAATTTTGGTGGTATGCAACACGAGCTGGGCGTTTTGACATGCGAAATAGACATCCTGTGCT
Source organism: Rhingia rostrata (assembly GCA_949824845.1). Lineage (NCBI taxonomy): Eukaryota > Metazoa > Arthropoda > Insecta > Diptera > Syrphidae > Rhingia > Rhingia rostrata. The sequence continues at coordinate 22,341,304 of OX463757.1, forward strand.
CAAAATTGTTTATAGGCAATATGATACGGCTTGCTTACTTACCAAAGTGGCGCTACAGTCCGGAATGAAACTGTGCCTCAACCAACATGCCTTAACAAACATGCCTCAACCAACATGCCTTAACAAACATGCCTCCCCAATTAGCGCGGGCGTTAGCTAACTGCCTCCAGTTACGCACTCCAAGTTGGTTTAGGTCGGTTTCTGGCTGGGAATCGAAGACTCTGCGAGCCGGAGTATTACATGTCGTTCTATATGTCCTAGCCATCATAAACGTTCAAAGCGGAGTTTTTTGACCAGGGGCATGTCGCTGTACGGCTCGTCTAGGTCTTGGTTGAATCTTCGTCTACATAGCCCGTCAACGCAAACGGGACCGAAGAATTTTCCTCTCAAATCGACCAAGGATTTCTTCATCTGCTTTTGAGACGTTCCATGCTTCAGTGCCGTAGAGCAGGACTGGGATGATCAGGGTCTTATATACGATCTCCTTAGTAGTTCGAGTGAAGGCTTTACTACCAAATTTCCTTCTTAGCGATTTGCCAATCGCTGTTTCTTTGTTTAATTTCTGACGAGATGTTGTTGTCAGAGTTAATAGCGGAGCCGAGATATACAAAGTCCCGTACTACCTCAAAGTTATATCTGTCAATGGTGACATTCTGTCCAATTTGTAGATATGTCGAGTGTCCTTTCGTGTTGTCAGCATATACTTCTTCTTGCACTCATTTACTTCTAAACCCATTTTTTCCGCTTCCTTCTCTATACTAGCAAACGTGGTTATGACATCACGTTGAGTCGTACCAATGGTGTCAACATCGTCGGCGTATGCTAGTAGTTGTACCGACTTTTGGAAAATTGTGTCTCTGGTGTTGGCTCGGGAGTTTTGCACAATCCTCTCAAGAATCAGATTGAAGAAGTCAAATGACAGCGCATAGCCTTGCCAAAATCCTTTTTTGGTATCGAATGTGTCAGTGAGGTCGTTTCCGAGCCAGATGGAGCAGCGATAATCCTCCATTGGTCATCCTACACAAACGGACGAGTTTGGGCGGTACACCAAAACTAGACATGGCTCTGTTTAGTTCGTCTCTATAAATGCTGTTGTATTTTGATTTTGACATCTTGGCTTTTTTCTAGCATCTGCGGAAGTGTGAAAATTTGATCGACTGTGGACTTTCCTGGCCTAAAACTAAAATCACACTGATAAGGGCCGATCAGGTTGTTTGTAAACGGTTTCAGGCGTTCACATATTACGGCAGATAGGATCTTGTAGGCGAAGTTTAGAAGACTTATTCCTCAACCTTTTTTGTGGATCGGATAAACAATGCTGAGGTTCCATTCTTCAGGCATACTTTCTTCCGACCAGATTTGGCTTATAAGTTGGTGGATGTTTCTTCCCTAGTCATCTCCGCCGGCTTTTAAAGCGCAGCGGAAGGCCGTCATTTACTGCAGCCTTTAGATTTAGATATTGCTGTCCTCATTTTAATCAGGTCGGTTGGTTGGCATCTTTCGCTGTCGTTCCCAATATTGAATTATTCGCTCTGCCTGACAGCGGAATCTTGTTCGCCGTTAAACAGTCTGCGGGAGTGGTTCTTCCATATTATCAGCATCGACTGTCTCAAATACGATATTTCCTTGTTCACCTCGACAGTATTCTATTCGAGCCTTGTATCCTTGGCTTTGACGTTTTCCACTTTGGTAAAATTTGCGAACATCGTTCTTGGAGTGGCACTTCTCTATATTCTTAGTTTCGCACTTTTCTTGGTCTATTTTCTTCTTTCTGAAAAGCCGGTGTTCTTTCCTTCTTCTCTGCCTATAGAGCTCAACGGCAGCTCTCGTCTTAACTTGCAGGTTAGCCTTGTAGACCTCGTTCGTGACTGCGAGCATCTGTCTAGATTCCATATTAAACCAGAAGTTTCTTGCTGGTGGGCCCGAGAAACCTATCACATCAGTTGCGGCTGATCTAATGGCATGTTGACATCATTGCCATTGTTCTTCGACATTCGATGCTGGTGGTATGATGTTAATCGAGAGGTTAAGGGATACGCGTTGAACGAAGGTCTTGGCGGTCTCTTGCGATTGCAGTCTTTCGACATTAAATTCTTTTACAGTATTTCTGGATTGTTGCGGCGAGGTGGATATCCGTATTCTAACCTTGCAACAAGGTAGTAGTCCGAGTCGATGTTAGTCCCTCGGAATGTTTGGACATCCAAAATACTGGATATGTGCCTCTTGTCTATCGCTATGTGATCAATTTGATTGACCGTTCGTTGATCTGGAGACCGCCATGTCCCCTTATAGACATCGAGGTGAGGAAACCGTGTGCTTGCTATAGTGGCATTTCGTTCCGTAGCGAAGTCAATTAGCCTAAGTCCGTTACCAGACGTGTTGTCGCGTATTCTATGTTTTCCGACAATACTGCTAAAGATGTCTTCTCTTCCTAACTTTGCGTTAAATTCTCCCAGCACGATTTTAACATCATACTTCGGTAGTTGCTCATAGGTTTTGTCAAGGAGCTCATAGAATCAATCCTTAGCTTTATCATCATTTTCCTCCGTTAGGGCGTCAGCGCATATAAGGCTTATGTTGGCAAATTTGGCCTTGATGCGGATTGTTATAGTGCGTTCGCTAATGTCTTGGAAACATAAAACTTCTTGCCTAAGTCTGGCTCTTATAACAAATCCGCATCCGAATAGTGTTTCTGCTCACTATAACATGGTCTGTCATGGTCTGCTTTGTAGCAAGTTAGATCTTCCGATAGTTGTTCGCTTGCATCTCTCCTGTTTAATGTTCTCACATTCCTTGTGCAGGAACGAACGTCGTTGTCCTTTTTTCGTTTAGCAGGGTCGTCAACAATAAAATCTGTCCTTCTGGAGGCAATTGGTTGCTTCGTAACATTAAGTTTTTTCCATGGTTGGGTAGTTAACCAAAGCACAACCCCCAACCTAGAGGCCAGTTCAAATTTATTAGATACCCCTAGGACACGGGGCCATCAGTATCCACTACGGGATTGAGCGCTGTCGTTGGCCTTTCGGTTCTTCCGCCACCAGGCCTGTTCAAGGGGCCTGACTTACCCTTCAAATTCCAAGACAACCTGTTGTCTGAATATTTCGAAGCAGCTGTTCTAGGTTCGCCTGGGACAGCAGGCCGGGTATTCATTCCGTGCCATTCTGACATGGCTGTTTATAGTGTCGCTGTTTTTCGTCGTGTTATTAATACTAGCACTTTTCGTTTAGCAAGTGTTGGCTTTCAGTACCACTGTTATTTATGGGTTATTAGCATAGCCTGCGACTTTAGAAAACCCTGCAATAAAAAGTATAGCGGGATAAAATTTTGAGATGACCATGCCCTCGAATCACTCGTTCAGAAAATCCAATGTGGCGTGAGCTGTGTGGCACGTAGCGCCGTACTGTTGAAACCAAATGTCGTTGGTATCCATATCATCCAACAATGGTAATCATTGACCTAATGTTGAAATAGCACTCATCATTGCCGATGGTGGCCTATCCAACGGTCCATATTTATGACCGATGACGCCTCAAGCCCAAAATCCACACAGAGAAGTGACTTTTTCGGGATGTATTGGACGCTCATGGATCTCATGTGGACTAGTATCATCCAAAACTATTTTTTTGTTGTTGACTCAACAATTCATCCAGAAATTGGTCTCATTGCCAAAGATGATTTTGCGATGAAAATTATATTTAGTTTCCAACTCCTCCAGAGCCCATTCAGCTAACAAATGTCCTTTTGTTTGCTCATTTACCTTCAGCTAATAGGTCGTTTGAATTTCGTACGGATACAGGTTCAAGTCAAAACACGAAATTCGCTAAGTTGTGGTCTTCGAAAGGCCAAGCTCTTTGAGCGACGCAAAATTTACTGCCTCGGATTCTCCTGCACACTCTGAGGAACAGCGGCGATGTTTACAAAAAGGTTTTGCGTTTCGTCGATTAAGGGTATTGGATTACTAACTTACTTAATTATTGGGCTCCCGACCCGTGAAGAGTCTCTGCCATCCGAGATGGATGAAACGGAGGTTCGGTTTTATTGCCTTCTCGAACCAGGGGGCTGGGGTTCGAAGATCCTCTTAGCTGGAGCATTATTGTTCGTTCGATGTGGCCATTTGGCCAACCCAAAGTAGTCGACATGTTTTAGCTTTTTGGACAACATCCACATCTTGGTACAGCTCATAGAGTTCGCGGTTGTATCTTCTCCTCCATTCGCCATTCGAAGTATTTTTTTTCTCAAAGGAGCCCCTTCTATAAAACAGAAATGGCAGGGTTAGGGTTTTGTAGATCGTACATTTCGTCCTTCGAGTTAGTAGTTTTGAACCCAGTTGATTCGCCAAACCGAAGTAGGAACGGTTTCCTAGGGCAATTCTTCGCCGATTGTCCACTAGGGTGTCCCTAGCTACCTCGAAATTTCTGCTATCAATAATAACGTTTGTCTTGCTTGAAATCCGCAGAAAGGTTTTAGACGTTCACACAGCACATTGGATAGGATCTTGTATGCGACATTTAGCAGGGATATGCCTCGTTCTTACAAGGCAATGGATTTCCTTTTTTGTAGATGGGGCAAATGGAGCTGATAGCATTGGTATTGGTTTATCGCTTACTAAGCCAGTGGAGTCAAATTTCTACCACATACTGCGAATAGTCCTCTCATTAGGACGATAATGGCGACCGTAAATAGGCGTAGTGTGCGGACCGTAGACCGAACAGAACCACCATTTTGATGAAACAATTTTATCATTTGCACGTGTTGTTGAACGGCATGTCTCTTCATAGTGAGTTGGCGGAAATATCGTTCTGCATCTGCACGCATGACTTGGCGGCCAGTAACAAAGTTCACTAGGGATCTTTATAAAATATTTTACGGCTGAGTTCACACTGCAATTACCTCGTATTACAACAACAACAACAATTATCACAAAAAAATACATCTCGGTAAATTCTCATAATTTTCCATCTTCATTTCAGGGAATCGTAATAACAGACGGCACGGAACAGTACGAACGGTTTGTAAAAATCCCCCAGCCGATAACCTTCAAGGTGTACATCTTCAACGTCACCAACGTCAATAGGATCCAACAAGGAGCCATTCCAATTGTCGAAGAAGTCGGTCCTTACATATACAAGTATGCACTTCTCTTGTAAATAATTCAACAAATTTCTTATCTTCACATAACCATCACCACAGACAATACCGAAGTAAAAGAGTGAAGCACTTCTCCCGGGATGGATCAAAGGTAACCTATCTGCAGGACTATCGATTCGTATTCGATGAAGAAGCATCAGCACCGCTCTCCCAAGCGGACACAGTTGTTGCATTAAACATGCACATGAATGTAAGTAATCTCACATGATTCCCCGTCCAAAAAGGAAAATAAGTCTCCACCATCTTGATGCTTCTACAAAAACTGTGATTTCAGGCATTTTTGCAAGTTTTCGAAAGGGAAATAACCGATATCCTGCAAAGTGTTGCAAACCGATTCAATCGAACACTCAATCGAACCCCAGGTGTTCGATTGCTCAAACGACTGATGGAGCGAATCCGAGGGAAACGTAAAGTAATTTTATCATATGCGATATTTTAAGAATGCTGGTGTGACTAAACTTCTCATTTTCCTTGGCCATAAATCAAAGAAAATAAAAAAAAATCCAAAACAAGTTCCACTCTAGAGCTGGAATCGATTGGCTTTGCATGATTTAACACTTTGGGGTACGCTTTTCAATTTGTTAATCGTAACTTAACTCGATTGAATTAATGGCGACGATGTTTGAGAACATTTTTAGCTTCTGTTTGCGAACGCTTTAATTGGTCTTGAGTTTAAGAGCTTTGCATGGGGGATTATGTTAAATTTGCTAAGCTTATTGGAATAGTGTGGCATGAATTAGGGATCCGACGGAAATTTGTTGCAATATTTCATTTTTATTTGTTTGGAATTTTCAGTTTGCATGATATTGTTGGTTGATGAATTATTAATTTTGGTTTTTGTTTGTAAAAATATTCAGAAATTTTGTTATTAACTAGGAATGTGTGGTAAAACCGCTTACATAATACCTTCCTACGAAACGTTTAATTAGAATTTGGTTTGAGTATGTTGTTGTACATTCGATTATGAGTAGCAAACGATTTCAAAGAATTTCCGGGTAGGAATTGTTTTTGATTAATCTGCCAGAAACCAGTCCGGCTGAACATTTTTATCCAATTATAGTAAATTTATATGATCTGGAGAATTTTATATACATATTCAATGAAAGTTACTAAAAATCTAAATATAGGACTATAGGACTTCTTATCTCATTTTATGTAAGTGACACCAAATAACTTAGCTTCGATGACATAGGTGCGCAGAATTTTTTTGGGGAAGAATTGATCAGTTGTGCGAGCTTTTCTGACTTAAAACCACACGGTAGTTGGCGCAGTTCAGATAATTTACTTTTTTGTGGATCGATGCTTAGGCTTATTTCTTTAGGCATACTTTCATTCGACCTGATTTGGCTTATGAGTTGGTGGATGTTACTTACCTAGTCATCTCCGATAGCTTTGTAAGGCTCGGCGGGAAGGCCGTCATTTCTGGCAGCCTTTTTAAACTTGAGTTCAGATAGTGCTATCTTCACTTCACTTAGGTCGGATGGTTGGCAGTTTTCACTGCTGTTGCCAATATTGAGTGGTTCGTTCTGCCTGGCAGCGGAATGTTTTTTGTCATCTTCGTTTAACTGTCTGCAGAAGTGATTCTTGCATATCCTCAGCATCGACTGTGTCTCAACTACGATATTTCGTTGTTCGTCTCGACAGGATTCTGTTCAAACCTTGAATCCTTGACTTTGATGTTTTACACTTTGGTAAAACTTGCGAACATCGTTCCTGGAGTGCCACCTCTCCATGTCCCCAATCGCGAGCTATTTTTTTTTCTTCTTTCTGAAATGCTGGTGTTCTTCCCTTCTTCTTTGCCTATAGAGCTCTATAGCAGCTCTCGTCTAAACCATCGACTTAGCCTTGTAGGCATCGTTCTTGGCTGCGAGCATCTGTCGGCATTCCTTATCAAACAGGAATATTGCTGTTTTAATGGCTTGTTTGCATCGTTGCCATTGTTCTTCGACATTCGATGCTGGTTGTATGTTGTTAATCGAGAGGTTCAGGGATACGCGTTGCTAGAAGGCCTTGGCGATCTCTTGCGATTGCAGACTTTCGACATTAAATTTGTTCACAGCATTTCTGGATTGTTGTGGCTAGCTGGATATCCGCATTCTAACCTTGGCTGCAGCAAGGTAGTATTCCGAGTCGATGTTAGCCCCTCGGAATGTTCGGACGTCCAAAATACTGGATGTGAGCATCCTTTCTATCGCAATGTGATCAATTTGTTGAACCGTTCGTTGATCTGAGGAAACCGTGTGCTGGTTATAGTGGCATTCCGTTCCGAAGCGAAGTCAATTAGCCTAAGTCCGTTACCAGACGTGTTGTCGTGTAGGATATGTTTCGCGACAATACTGCTAAAGATGTCTTCTCTTCCTACCTTTGTGTTAAAATCTCATAGTCGCTCATAGGCTCTGTCAATGAGCTCGTAGAAGCAATCTTCAGCTATTCATCTTTTTCTTCCGTCGGGGCGTTAGTGCATATAAGGCTCATGTTGGCGAATTTGGCCGTGATGCGAATCGTTACAATACGTTCGATAATATCTTGGAAACATAAGTCTTCTTGCCAAAGTCTGGCAATTATAACAAAACCGCATCGCCGAATACCGCTGCTTCTGTTCACTATAACACGGTCCGTAGTAGATGTCACATCCCATCGTAATTCCTTAATGGCAGTAAAGTCTGTTATGTAGCAGCTTAAGGCTTCCGCAAGTTGTTCGGCTGGACCTCTCCTCTTAATGCTCTCACATTCTGGGTTCAGATATGAACGTCGTTGCCCTTTTTTCGTTTAGCAGGGTCGTCAAAAATAAAAGCAGTCCTCTTCGAGGCTGTAGGTTGTTTTGTCACCCAGGACACAACCTCCGACTTAGACGGCCAGTTCCAATTTATTAGATACCCCTACGTCAGGGGGCCATCAGTATCTACTATGGAATTGAGCGCTGCCGTTGGCCTTTCCCATCATCCGGCAACATCTCCGTTTAAGAGGCCTGACTTATCCTTGAGATTCCTGGATGACCTGTTGTCAGAATATGTTAAAGCAACTCATTTAGGTTATTCGGTGCCGAAAAAAAACGCCGAATTCCGGAATTCGGTTTGAATATGTATAAAACCCACCTGCTTTGGCTCACTGTTGACCTCGCATGCAACCCAAATCCAAAAGCGAACCCTAGCAGGGTGGTTGCAGGGGGTCACCATGCCCCCACACGTATTCGAAGTATGAACCATAAGGCATTAAGGAAATTACCATTCGTGTTTTTAGGTTTAGGAATGAATCTCTATATTTGCCAGTATGTCCAAAGACTAGCATTCCGGCCTCAATGAGTATTAGGGTTGAATTGTTAAAGGGGAGGAATATGACTGGTAAAAGAGTACTCGATTGGATTCCAAGTTCCAGATAAGAGGTGAATAATTAAAATTAGAAAGAGTGTCGGAGACAAAACGGAGTTTGGTTGCACCAGGCTTAAGTTTGAAACTGTCCGAAATAACTTGAAGTGAACGTTTTGAGAGGGAATTTTTAATCCATAGAAGAAGACTTTCACCGATTTCGAAGCACACTAATTGAAGAAAACAGATTTATACCAACCCTATCAATCCATCTACTAAGAGTTCAGAAGAAAAGGACAGATGGAAAATCCTGGACAATAGTTACGGCAGCGTAGATGAACACCTTTTTAGACGATTGGTGTATGTCAAGATCAAATTATACTTTTAAGACTAAAGGAGTACGAAAGTGAATACACTCGCAAGTACAGAAGGAGATTGAGGACAATCTGCCAATGTGAAACTGGCTGCAAAATGATCAGAAAACAGATTGACTTTGTCTAGTGAGATCACAGCTGGAATGTCATCTCTTGCAGAATACCGATAGGGTCATGAGCTGTGTGTCATGCGGTTAGAAACACACGACGTAGCTCCGTTTCGGCGCTTATTATCGATCTGCAACGCTTGCCATAAAGGGCTATGTCAGCTTCGAAGTAGAACATGCCAGAACATGCCAGAAAAATAGGACCTCCTGTTTAACGCAAACTACAAATTTTTGGGGTAAAAGGCTCGTTAGTACCCAGGGCCGAGCTTTCTGACAACCATTCATGTGTGCGTGTGTAATTCTGTCGGCATAAGACAGGAGGTCCTGCCTTACCTCCTGTTTTATGCCGACTCCGAAGGTCGAATTAGAGATAAGCTTTTCTTGGTATAATTGATATTACTCGGATACTTAGGTCCAGTGAAAAACCAATTAGGTGTTGCTACGGCTGGGGATCGAACTCAGACCTTGTGCGCGGCAGTTCATCGCACCAACCATTGCCTCTAAGGAAAGAGGCTGATGACAACTTTATGCTCTTGGATTTTTGTTAATCATAGGTAATCATAGATCTACATCTCAAACATAAATGTTTGAGTATTCTAACTACACTCACACACTACGATTTTATGTATTTTCTTTGTTTTGACATAAAAAAATTAAAAATCAGTTTTAAATAATTTACATACATACATAGGGGTACTCATGCAATGTCGGAAAATCGTAATAAACGTTGTAAACGTGACAAAATTACGACGTTATAAATGAGCTGTCAAAATTTGTATGGGAAATCTTTTTTTTACAATATTGGAATTTTCTCACAGGAATAGGTGGCGTATACTGAGATGGTAAAAGTCTTAAACTTTTAGAATTCTATTTTGATATTTAATCAGTCACTTTCACACATTTAAAATAATCGCTTAACTGAACAAAAAAAATATGTAGAACGGAAAGAAATTCAAAATTCAAGAAATAAATTACGAAAGTTAAATTCAATTCACTGGGTTACCGCATTATTATAAGTGGTAAAGCATTAGGTTCGTTCATGAAACGTCGTCGTAAAATTAAAATCTTTCGCAAGTAGTAAAATTACGACGTTGCATGAATACCCTTATTATTTGTTTTATTGTAATGAATATTTGACAAATTTTAAAAGTGCGCAAATGGATCTTATTGAATTCAGAAAATATCATTCGGACGTCTAATTACTCATCTGTCAACAATAAAAATCATCAAGTCTTCAGTTAGCATTCAATAGACAACCCCTAATACAAAGAAAAAAACGCGTATCTTTGTCTAAACCCGTTATGTGTTAAATACATTTGTTTTTGCAAAATTTAATCAATTTTATTATTGTCAACCTATTTTTGTATTCGAGGTGTCATTGTTGTTTTTGTTGTGACACAACGCCTCTTTAGGTATTTTTTTTTTTAATTTTTATTTAAATGTTTAATTAAAAAATGTTACCAAATATTGTTCGTTTATTTCATTATCAACATTCAAACGAAGTTTAAATTCTTTATCGTTAAGATTATCGCGGAAAATTAGACATATCTGGATGGAGTCATAATTTTTATTTGAGTAAGCAGTAGCAACCCCTTAATGATTTTCCACTGGCCTTCCTCTTGCGGTGATCATACAAATCAGACGAGTAGTATCAATTTTCATGAAAAGCTTATCTCAACTCAGGTGTTTGGATCCGGTATAAATCAGGAGTTACCGGCATCGTGCAAGAGGCAAACCCGTATACTTGAATGGTTGTGAGAAAAAGCTAGATCCTGAGTAACAAATAGCATGTTCGACAATAACTGTTCGATGTAACCGAGATGAAGTGTGCAACACAAAATAAAAAATTATCGACGGCCAAAGTGCTGAAACAATGAAAAATTATTATCTGGGATGAATGCACTATGGCACACAAACATTCTCTTGAGTTGTTGAATGATATAAAAAAATCAGAGATAAACTATTATTCGGCACTCTGCTAATCCTTTCAGGTGATTTCCGTCATTCCACGTTCAACGATGTTCAAAATAGTCCATCTAAAAACAAACATTCTGGAAGTAATTGTAATCGGCGATAGAAAATTGCTGTCCATGAAAATACTGGCTGCGTAGTTGTTAATACGCAAAATACTCTCATTGATAGCATATTCCCCAGAAAAAGCCATTTTGGCCCCAAAAAGATGAAAAATTTACTCTGCCCCAGCGAGGTATCCGTCGGAGCGGACAATTTTCCGCAACGCATACTTCGTTGGAGGCTTAAATTCCATTCGAGGTATGTGTTATCGGAGAAAAATCACTTCACGACAATTCGTAAATAAATTTCGCGAAGATTTTGCATCGAATGAAATCGGAAAAAGAATTGCACTTAGCTGTCTAAAATTGCACCTGAACGCACTTCAACGCAATTCGACGGGGTGCGTTACACAATGTCGGAGAAATATTCCGAAGAGCTTTTCGGAAGAATACCTCCAAGCTAAAATCCTCCGAATCGTACAAAATCGGATAATTTTCCGCTCCGATGGGCCGATTATTATATTGACGAGGAAAAACGATGTCCGTTTGCGTCTTAAATTTGGACATAGAAACTTTACATCTCTGTTAAGGGATGTCAGTTACATCAATGAAATTCAGTTACTGAGAAAATGAATGGTTGGGGTGTGTTTTTTATTTCATGGGTGGACCGTGTCTACAGCGCGCAATAACTGTCATAGATCCAATCGAAACATACCCGTTTGATCTTTATTAAGAATTTACCGCCATCATACTTGGGCTTGGGAAGACCATTTTTTCCACAGCGGAACCACAAAAACGGTCAATGTTCACGTATATGCATGATAACCACGTGAAATCAAATCTCAACTGGTAATGAGTTGTGTCGTCGTACATGAGGTAACCGCACGTCGCAAGTTTTTGAGCCTTAAATTTTGAGATAAAAAGTTGAAATTTGGTGAACATATTCTTCTTTGCTCCAGCAGAACAACTGTACATATTTTTGAAATCTGCCCATTGACATGCCCAATTTTCAAAAAAACGTTGTTTTTTGCCTAACGGTTAAGAATTTTGAAAAAGTGTTTGAATGGCATATTTCGTTTGCAAAAAGCTTGTCTGTTGTGTTGGCGCAGCGTGAATTCCGTCTCCGATTCACCGGCCGTCCGACACCGACTGCGCAAACACTGCACCGTTTGGCCACCAACCTTGAAAAGTATGGGAGCATACGAGACGTTGTCAAGAGTGGCCGACACCGGAGCGCCCGTTGTGCCGAGAATATCGGCGCTGTTGCCGAGGATGTCGAGCTGTCACCGGAAACATCGGCCAGACACCATGCCTTGCCAGTAGCCATCAGCTACCCACCACAGGGGGTACGTGAAGAATTAAAACGATCGCTTCTGGGGCACCCAAAACCCACGAGTAATGCACGAGGAGCCATTACACCCGCTCAAAGTTACTGCATGGTGCGCTGTTCACACTGGAGGAGTTATCAGGCAATTTTTCTTTTTTTTCGAGAACGCCGCAGTTCAAACGACAACAGTGGATGGTGCGCGCTTTAAGGCCATGCTAACAGAGTTTTTTCTGCCGCAATTGGACGAATTAGGACTGAAGGACATGTGGTTTCAACAGGACGCAGCAGCGGCATACACTAAGTAAGCCACAACCGATAAAAATGAGAGCCAAACAACATCGGATGATTTCTTTTGGCCCACCTTGTATATGCATTTCATCTAGAGATCATTTTAACCGACGCACGCCCACTTTTGGGGTGCGTGTTTTTATAAAAGCTATTTGTATAACCCACCCCATAGCATATGCAATAGAAAAATGTTCAGCACTATCGAGGTATCCATTAAAAGAATTTCCGATATGAAAGTCAGTTCCGATCGGAATTCAGTTTACCATCGAAGTATCCGGTGCGGAACAAAATAAATGAAGCCTACCTTCGCGTACGTTTGACAATCTGTCAGCTGTGTAATTTTATAAATGTGAAAAGTGAGAGGCATGTTGGTTGAGGTCAAGGTTCATTCTGGACTGTAGCGCCACTTTAGTAAGTAAATAAGAAAATTGAGTGAACAAAATGTTTAAACAAATATTTCTTGTTGCGCTCTTGTGTTTTTTTTTTGAGCTCGATATTGTAGTAAGTAATACACAAAATAATTTTATTTATAATATAACCCACAATTTTGTTTGTTTTCCATTTTCGTAAGAATTCCGCAACAATTTTTCATCGGAGAACTTCCCAAGAAATTCAAGGGTAGCTGCCAAAAATTGTTGAACGAACGCATTAAGCCGTCGTGCGATCATGTGCGTTGCATTTCTTCGGAAGATCTGTCCGAAATGCAAATCCGAACGGATACCTCGGAACAAAATACTCCGATATCGAAAAAATCGGAGGAAATTTTGTTCCGAATGGATACCATCGATAGGGATGGTTGTTTTTTTGTCTTACTATAAAAAGATTTTGATAAACACTCTGAGCAATATCTGAGCCCACTCTTTGGTTATGTTTAATTCGAGGAAGGAATGGGAAGGGATAGGGTAGTCGACGATTTCTTTCTTTAGCAACCAAAATGTTCACTAAAAATAATTTATATGGCAAAACAACGTTTGCCGAGTCAGATAGTTAAGGTGCGAACTCATTTTTATTTGTAAAACTTTTGAAATAAGTTGATATGGGCCTGAACGCATATCCCTTAGCATCATTGGGTGTCGGAACAATATTGGCCGTTTTCCAATGATCTGGGCATTCCCCAGTATTTAAAATTGAGTTGAAAATATATGTTATGTGTGGAAAAACTTTTTTTCAAGAAATGCGGATTAGTTCCACCCTGTCCCACAGCTGATGACTAAATTGAAAGCAAGCTTTCGACCTCTGCACGGTCAACATTTCAAGCCCTAAGACAAGAGGCTGATGTTAAACAAGACAAAATTCGACCGATAGATGTGCTGGAATTAATTAGATTATGTGTCTATCGATGTGTTTATGTTCCTACCAACTTCCTATTAAGGTCATTCCAATCGATATTCTCAAACCGATTGCGATTGGACTTCCCTAGGCCTATACTGCGGAGGTTATAACACAACCGCTTAGTGATGGGTCTAGACGAATATAATGGACTTGAGATTTGGCTTTACGAATTTCCACAGTAACCTTACTCCGAATGGAACAATAAATTCTACGCAGCTCGTTAAGACGAAAACGCTTCCAATAGTTGTTGCTTGATCACGCTTCGGATCTGTGAAGTACGTCATTGCTGATTTTGATGGCGAATAATTCTAGTTTTCAGTGGTAGGTACTACTTGACTTCATCTAATGCCAAACTTGATTTTTGTAAACGTTGTGAACGATCATGTAGGTAAACCTTTTTCCAGGTAGTAACGGGCGATTTTTTAAGCTCAGTTTTTTTTTTAAATCGAATAAAAGACTCAAATTTGCATCAAATATTTAAAATTTTTATTGTAATCGATAAATAGGCCTTTGCCATTTATGTTTTTAAGACAGCTTCATGCAAATGTTGTCCGCTGCTCCGTTTCAAATGGTCCATTCGGAAGGTCCAATTTTGCGTCACTTTTTCGAGCATTACGGCCTCTATTCCACGAATAACGCGTGTTAAGTATTCGGATTGTCGACACACACTAACGACTTTATATAACCCTACAAGAAATAATCAAGAGGCGTTAAATCGCATGATCTTATCGGTCAACTCACAGGGCCGTTTCGAGAGATAAGCTGCTCACCAAATTCATCCTTCAACATTTCCATTGTTCCACGAGCTGTGTGGCATGTGGCACCGCCATGATGAAACCACATGTCAACCAAGTTCAATTCAGCTAACTGGGGCAACAAAAAAGTCGCGTATCATGGCTCGATATCGTTCGCCATTGACGGTAACGTTTCTTCCTAGGTCGTCTTTGATGAAATATGAACCGATGATGCCACCAGCCCATAAACCACACCAAACAGTCTTTTTTTCGGGATGCATCGGTAATTCTTGTATGGCGTGTGGCTGTTCATCACTCCAGATGCGCAAGTTTTGCTTATTTACGTATCCGTTGAGCCAGAAATGAGCCTCATCACTGGCCGCCATAATATGGTCGGAACAAACCGCGCACATTTTTCGCAGAGCACGAATTTTGAACAAAATTTCAATAATTTGCAATCGTTGCTTGTTGCTTGTACTGAAAACTTTTCACTTTGACAAATGACGTTTCGACGTCATTACTAATCAGTGCTGCCAACCTGAAAAACTTAACTCATAGAAAAATCACCCGTTATTTCATGCGTGTTCTTCCAGTGAAGAGAATTTTATATTTTTAAAATCTCGATAATTTTCACTGTCCTCTTTATCTACAAGACCAACTCCTTTCGCCTATTTATTGACACCGCGATGGAAGCGACCAATGGCTCTAGCTGAAGAGGAGTTTCGCATGACAGATTATTTATTCTTGACTATCCCATGAGGTGGTGCAGTAAAATACGATTTGTTCGTGTTTTGTTTTTTATCGTACGGGATTTTAAATAAGGACCCACACTTAAAAGCCAATCGCACCAGGCACTTAGTCACAGCACCCACTTTATACAATTTTTTTCCTTTTAAATATTTTAATTTCATTTTAATTACAAAAGCAACTAAAAATATAATAACGGACATATTGCAAGATGTCTATCTGCTTATCTCTGCTTTATTGCTGTGTAGGCTCGCATCTATTATGCATTTCATTAATTTTGGTAGCCTCACGTGTCGGTCATTATTTGCAGAGTACTCAGACTAATTGTACGCTGCAAGCGTTTGTGGGTAATTACTAAGTATATGCGCATGTAATAAGCGGTTTTGGTTGTTATGCTTGCTTTTCGCTCTTACATCAAATTTACTAATTTCGTAAGCATTTTCACTGGATCTATCTAACATATTTTCCATTAAATTAGTCTCTTCTCCAGATAGCTGAAAATGATCCCGGTCTATCGTTGCTGCTGATGCACTTGAATGCAAATCTGCGGGGAGTCTTCAACGATCCCAGGTCTATGTTTGTGACCACCACTGTACGGCAGTATCTCTTCGATGGAGTTAGATTTTGTATAAACCCATCAGGATTAGCACGGGCAATATGTAAACAAATCAAAGAGCAGGGTTCAAAGACCATACGCACCCTTAACGATGGAAGTTTGGCATTTTCATTTTTTTATCATGTACGTTGTTTGTTAGTATACTCACAAACAAACACGCATTTGTACTACGTATAGTTGAATCTATCTTTTGTTTTTTTTTTTTTTTTGTAGAAAAATCGAACTGGCGAAGAGGTGTACGAGGTTCACACAGGTCGAGGCAATGCAATGAAATTGATGGAAATACAAAAGCTAGACGAGGCCAGTACACTGCAAGTCTGGCTTAATAGCAGTGACAGTGAGACGTCAATTTGCAATTTAATTAATGGCACCGATGCGTCCGCATACCCACCGTTCAGGAAACGTGGCGATTCCATGTTTATTTTCAGTTCGGATATTTGTCGTTCAGTGGAGTTGTTCTATCAGGCCGATGTACAGTACAAGGGTATTCCAGGATTTCGATATTCTACTGGGGATAACTTTTTGAACGACATTGGACCGGAGTTTTCCAATGAGTGTTTCTGTGTTGACAAGCTGACGAACGTGATAAAGCGAAAGAATGGATGTTTGCATTCGGGAGCTATGGATTTGACTACTTGTTTGGGTGAGTTATTTAAGTTTGTTAATTTAAAAATCTGAATCTGTTAGAGCATAAAGCTACGTACACACAATTAAATAATTTCAGAAAAAAATTGCAACAAGTTTTGGATGGTTGATTGTACTCTTAGCCAAAATTGCATGCAACAAGTTTGCAGACATTTATTTTGCAGGACCATACAACTTGTATGCACTTGGATCAAAGTGTTCAAGAGTAATTGATACCACCTAACGCATGGTTATTATATAAAAAAATATTACATTTGTCAATAATTTGTTTGGAAATGTGTAACTAAAATTGATAAAAACAAAATAATGTCTTAGCTAAAACCTAAAATAGCAGCAGCTATGGTGCTAATTATTTCATTCAAACGTGAAATAGAAACTTACGCGAAAAAAGCATACGGAAAAAGAAATTTTGGGTGTAGAACAGTCTACGACTGCTATAAGAAACCTCTCAAATCAAAAAAAAAGTTGTATCCGAGTTGTTCTTATCTGCAAACACTTATACACGAAACAAAGTTTCTTATATGAAAACTTCTGTCACCTGAATGCAATAAGTGGGTAACTTTACTTACCACAATTTTGAGAAGTCGGTAAAAGAAGTTTTGCTTCTTTTTCAAACGACTTCTTCAAAATCCATTTCCGACATAGCTATCTACAAGACATTTTTTTACTGCGACACTGATTTAAGTTAGAAGAATAAAAATGCGACAAATACTTATAAGAATATTTGAAGAAAACATTAAAATTTGAAAAAGGGCAGTTATCCATTTTTTTTTTACTAACTCTTTCTAATAACTCTTTCAATGAGTGGCATCAGATCAGCCAAATAAATTAGTTGGTTATTGCACTACATTTTTGAAAAATTAAAAAAATCGAGTTATTTACTTCTTGCATTCAGGTGATGATATGACAAGAACAAATATAAGAAATATGTATGAACCGACGCACGTCGGTTGACGCAACAGGCTTGTTAGTACCCTGGGCCAAGCTTTCTTTAAAAAAAAAACGATCCATTATTTTTAAAACATTGCCCAACAATTAAAATGCTCTCAATTTTTACTAACTCCGAACTGTCATCTGTCACATTGTCATCTATTTTTCCGTTTGGCAACACAGTACTATTAAATAGCTTAAAACTCAAATTGTGCGTGAAGTATGGAACACACTTTACTTGTTTAACTTTTGAATACACCATAAATCGAGAGTCAGAAGTCGCATCCCCAGAAGAACCTGAACTTTAGTCAAACTATATCAGAAGATTCAATATCTACTAACCGCTGAATTTTATACAGAAAGCAACAACTACAAATTTGATTTATTTACCTTATTTCCTACGAAAATTAAAAAGATCGTTAGGAAATTAGAAAAGTCATGCCTAAATTTGCATATCCGAAGTGTAGTTTTGGTTCAATCTAAATTTGAAAACAACAGCCATAATTTATTTTTTCATTAGCAGCTGTTCTTAGAATTCAACTTAAAACTTATTAAAACCCTTTTACGAGACCGCAGCGCTAATGGAAACGGCCTAAGTAATGTCTTTGAAGTTACCAAAAAATTCCCCAAAACCAATAAACAACCATACATTTATGTATGTTTTTATCTTTGAAAGTATTTGTGATCAATCATCACAATATGTAATTAATTTAATGTTAATCATCTTCTACTATAAAAGCCTTTGGCAAAAATAAATTTGAAATCCATGACTCAAGCGATGTTCACATTAGACAGATGGTTTGGACTCTGTCCAAAAATCCTAAGTTTACATACACATAATATCGGGTTTTTCAACAGTGACTGAGGGACGCAACAAAAGTTGACTGACAGGGACAACAAACGACGCCATATTTGTTGCCGCTCTTTTGACATTTCTCTTCAGTAAGGTTTGCCATTTCATGATGGAAAGATATACGATCCAACAACGGTCGAAATTATTAAAATTTACAACCGAAATTCGGAGGCAGTAGCCTCAACGTTAAGAGCGCTACGTCCAATTTATGGTCGTCATAATCGTCCTAGCAGATCAACAATTGAGCGTCTAGTGGAAAAATTTGAATCCACAGGCACAGTAAAAAATGTTCCCGTGCCAGTGAGACAAAGAAGTGCCCGTAGTGTCGAGAATATTGCTGCCGCTGAGGCTTCAGTTGAAGAAAGCGCAAATGTGTCTCTCACATATCGTTCTCAAGCGTTGGGCACTTCTGTGACGTCGTTGTGGCGAATTTTGCGAAAAGAGCTTGGCCCACATCCTTACAAGATTAAGTTGGCGCATGAACTGAAGCCGCTTGACCACCAGAAGCGTCTTATGTTCGTGAATTGGGCTGAGCAACGACTTGAAAATGATTCGGATTTTCATCGAAAAATCTTCTTCAGCGATGAGGCTCATTTCTGGCTGAATGGCTTCGTCAATAAACAAAATATGTGGCATTGGTCAGGCAGCAATCCACACGTTCTCCATTTTTCATTTCGGGATGAAAAAATTATGGTTTGGTGCCGGTCTTGGTTTCCGTTTTGATCACGACCGGCACGTTACTGTGAATGGGAATCGCCACCGTTCAATGATAACCGAATATTGTTGGCCTCAATTGGATGATATGGACTTGGAGGACATGTGGTTCCAACAGGATGGCGCCACAAGCCACACAGCGAATGCCACAATCAATTTATTGGAAACCAAGTTTGGAGAACGTGTTATCTCACGAAATGGTCCAGTCGCTTGGCCGTCTCGGTCGTGCGATTTGACGCCGTTAGAATATTTCCTGTGGGGCTACGTCAAGTCTATGGTCTATGCCAACAAGCCAGCGACGATTGATGAACTTCGTACTAATATCGAACGTGAAATTGTAGCAGTATCGGCCGATTTATGCTTGAAAACCGTCGAAAATTGGGTTCGACTTCTTGGACTTCTGCAAGCGTGCCCGTGGTGGCCATGCAAAAGAAATCGAATTCCATACATAATGGCATCGAACGTACTTTCACAGAATTAAAGAATTTCATTGATATCCAAAACCATTTTTGTTTTATTAAAAAATAAAATGTTTGTAGCGCTCTTATTGAAAAACCCTTTATTTATATATTATGAATCAACGCTGATCGTGACTATTTTGGAATTTGAAAAAAAAAAACGAAACATTCCTGGTTTTCTTCAAGCACAAGCTCAAGTACAAGTTGACGCAAAATAATAATTCATAATTTTTAAAGATGGCGGCAAATGTCAATTATAATCTGACAGTATTTTGTGAAATAAACAATAAAAATATACGTCAACAAGATTTGAATCTCTATACTACTACGGAACGCGGAACAATTATTTGGACTTTCTTGCGAAATAATTCTTGCTATTGCAGCGTGAGTAATATGCGCAGAACGGTTGGGTTCGATTGCCAGCCGTGACACACCTAAACGTTTTTCACTGGGCCCCCTCTAGCGATGATCTAAGAAATTATCCGATTTTATCAACAAAAGCTTATCTCATCTGAGCCATTCGAATTCGGTCAAAAACGGTTGGTGCAAGAAGTATAAGCGCATACATGAAAGCTAGACTTTGTGTACTAACGTGCCTATTGCGCCAATAATTTGTATTTCCAAGCACTGTGGTGCGCTCGTAAAAAAGATTATGTGACGAGCCCGAGATTTTACTGGCCGCGGAGCAGCCGTTCAAAGGCACCCATGTGCGACGCAGCCGGGCATCAATCGGCGGTCTTCGCTGATAACATTGGTGAAAGACTGACAGCCATTGTAAGGAATGGCTGAATCTGCATCAGCTGTTAGTTTTGACCGCCAAGCGAGTTTAAACTACGCCCAAGCTATTTTGAATCTCAATCACGAGGAAAATACTTTTTCATCAAAAATCATCATCAACGACGAGGCATATCTCCCTCTGGGATACCGAAAATCCATGTGTAACCTATGAAGAGCCATTTCACCAGCTCAAAGTTAGAGTGTGCTGTTGAATTCGGAGGAGTGAGCCATCAGGCTCCGCCAACCAACTGCAGTGGTAGGCGGGAGCTACAGAGACCTGCTCAACGACCTTCCTTGAATGGATGAATTTGGGGTTGGTTTCAATAGAACTAAGCAACTACGCATACTGAACGAGCCACAACCGAAATTCTGAGGGCTGTTTTTTTCGGTTCGCACAATCTCTCGTTTTGACGACTGGCAATGACCAAGAATATCGCTGGTTTCAACCATTCCAGACTTCTTTTTCAGTTTATACCCTATCCCATAGGGGCATATTATTTTTGATACATAGTTTGTAAAATAGTGAAATAATTTAGCTAGGTATACCTCAAAGTATATGGATCGACTCAGAATCGATAATTGAGTCGATTAAGTCATGTCTATCCGTCCGTACGTCACCAGTTTTTGAGCCTTAAATTTTGAGCTAAAATTATGAAATTTGGTGCAAGTGTTTATCGTTGCTCACAGTAAAACAAGTGTAATTTTTTTTTAAATCCGTCCACTGCCACGCCCCCTTTTCGGAAAAAGGTAGTTTAATGCCAAACCATTAGAGATACTGAAAAAGTGTCTGAACAACATATCTAGACAATCATAATTTCTATATTTTGGTCATACAAAATTTTTTGCCACGCCTAATTTTTTCCCTTTTTTCAATAAAATTTTAAACATTTCGAAAAAAATGTTGATGCTGAATCATTGGTTCTCTTAATATAAATATTTCTTCCACATATAATTTTAACCTACGCCCACTTTTTGGAGGCTTTCTCATACAAAAACCATTTCTATACTACCTCATAGCATAACCATGCGAAAAACGATGTTTTTTGTCAAACCATAAATGATTTTCATAAACTGTCTGAACAATTTGTTCTAACAATGACATTTTCTATATTTGTTCGCCCAAAAGCCGACATTTTGACGATATTTTATGGGATGGGATAAGGTATAAAACGATCCACACAATGGATTGTCGTCTTCTCATATGTTTTCTTTTTAAAGACATGTCAATGTCAAAAAGCATCTTGGAGCCATCAAAGAAAATATTCGTCAAGAATGCGGGCTCCTATCAAAGGATGTTCTGACAGGAGTAATGGAAATTTCCATATATCAGGCCTAATGGGCATCCATAGCCGATACTGTTTTCTCGTCCTAATTTAAAAAAAAGTTAAGACACCCAATACATATAATTCAAAAGCACAACCAAATTTTTCTTTAACAAATTACAGCCAAAGAACATCGAGTGACAGCTTTTGCGCCACCTTGTACATACCACCCGATCGTTTATCAACCACGTTATCAAAATAAATTTATCAAAAGTTGTCAATGCTTGCCATAATTGTGTCAAGAACTTCCGATCTAGTAGTAAATGATTTCACACATAAATTTTGACAATTCAAACCAAAGTTTCTCATTCATAAAAAAATAAAGCCAAGGAATTACGGGTGGCAACTTTTGCACCAACTTGTAAAGCTGTCAAAGCTTACCATTTCGATGTATGCAAACAAAATCTTCAAAATAGTCGGATCTTTTAATATGATTTTAATGTACAAATTTTGACAGCTCAAATTTTTCATTCATAAACAAATTACAGCCAAAGAACTACGAGTGACAGCTTCTTCTCCACCTTGTGCGTACCACCCGGTCGTTCATTCACCACATCCACATTTACCAAAAGTTGTCAATGGTTACCATTACGATTTATGCAAACAAAATTGTGTCAAAAACTTCCGATCTTGTAGTAAGATTTTAACAAATTTTGACAGCTCAAAATAAAGTTTTTCATTCATACAAAAATTACAGCTAAGGAACTTCGGGTGACAGCTTCTACCCCACCTTGCGCGTACCACCGGTCGTTCATTTCACCACGATCATTTGTATTCACCAAAAGTTTTCAATGCTTACCATTTCGATTTATGCAAACGAATGTGTGTCAAAAAAGTTGGATCTTGTAGTAAGGCTTTCACATAAAAATGTTGACAGTTCAAACCTAAGTTTTTCATTCATACACAAATTACAGATAAAGAACTTCGGGTGACAACTTCTTCTCCACCTTGCTCGTACCACCTGGTCGTGCATTCATCACGAACATATTTACCAAAATTTATCAATGCTTACAATTTCGAATTATGCAAAAAAAAAAAAAAAGTGTCAAAAACTTCCGAACTTGTAGTAAAAGATTTCACATATAAACGTTTTTGCAATTCATTTGTCATATCGTAATCTTTCCATGACATAATGTCCTTAATTTCTTATTAAATAACACCGCAAACATTGCAAACTTCAAAATGTTAAGTCAGCCATTTGCATTTTCCATTGAATGCTTTTCTCGTCTAGAACATCATGACAGACGTCTATTATTAACTCTGTTTTATGTTTTTATTTCCATTTAAATGCACGTCACGAGAAACATGATTTTACCATTCACAAGCTAATCAGCATTCATAGAGAATCTATAAAATTTGTATCATCCTAAAAAAAGACGAATTTGCATTTTTCACCGCTTAGCTAGGCATATAATTTGAATTGACCCACCGCGACTGCTGTCCATTCAGCTGGACCACATCATGCTCTCGACTGTTAAGCGGAAATCAAAAACGTTTTTTCTGACGTTTCCAAACATGATTCTCACGCACGCAAATTTATTTAGTAGATCAAATGGGAACAAGAGTCTATTTCAAATGACGTTTATGAATACTAATCGAGTATTAAGAGTAGGACTCTCCGATGAGCACACTTTTACTTTTATCCTACAACAAGTTTAAATGGTTTTTATGTCGACATAACATTTGATTTTATTGTGACACACATTATGCTTGGGTCCATTGTTTGTCAAATTTAAATATCTGGTAAAATTTATGCGTGGGGTTTTTTTTTTATTCGGAAATGAAATACTAATAGGTTGCGGTTTCGTATGATAACTACTGAATTCTGAATCTTTGAAATTCTAAGTAAATACGTAAATGAGGCATGTTGGTGATAATTAAAATAGTAAACGGGAAAGAACTATGAAGAATCAGAAGCTGCTGGAATTCGTAGTAGGTACTTGACAGAAACGTCACACGAGGCAATCGTTGCGGCAACATGTTGACGCAACCGTTGCTCCGATTGTTTGACGTTTGACGTTTGAGAAAGATGTGCTGGCAACCATGTCACATAAATGCATGTGGGTACTTCACAAGCAATTAACTCTGCCACTTTGAACCTGTCAATGTTGCATAGATTATTGAGATTTCTTAATGGACTTAGCTAAAATGAAACTTCTTGATACTCTTAACTGGTAATAGTTTAATTCTTGAGTTCTGGCTGAATGCGATGCAGTCCTTACAGATGTAAAATTTCGGCATCTTAAGCAATAGAGTTTCAAAAATGAATGAAGTGTGCATCAGTATTAATGAAGTCACAACGAAATAGTCATCTCATCATGTCATTTTCAAATCGAATTTGACTAAAATGCAATAAAGTAAATCGGGACAAGGCTTAAGTGATTAATCAATCATGACCCGCCTTCATATCAGATAAACGATCTTTTTAGAGGCGAACGACTTACCCCTGTCCAATCAACTCTATCAACATCAAAGTCAACCCAGGGTTTGGGTAATTTATTAGACCGATTTTATTTAGATCGATTTTTTTATTTGATTATCATTATCAGATGATGTGATCCAATAACTCTCAGACGTTGCTGTTAAACTGTTTGATGTTAAACATGGTCGAACAAATAAAACGATTTACATATCTATATATCAATGGTTATCATTTTTTTATGTTATAAGTTCATTTTATGGAAATTAATTCTGAAATATGACATCAGATAAATGTTTACCATTTTGCAAGATTACACTACGTAATGTTTCTGGTTGCAGGATCCGTATTATGACTCGAGTATTCAGCTTACTAATAGTCTCTTAACATTCACTTCGTCTTTTAAATATCCCTCAAAAAAAAACAATTCGG
Source organism: Rhingia rostrata (assembly GCA_949824845.1). Classification (NCBI taxonomy): domain Eukaryota; kingdom Metazoa; phylum Arthropoda; class Insecta; order Diptera; family Syrphidae; genus Rhingia; species Rhingia rostrata. The sequence goes on from OX463757.1 coordinate 22,365,844, forward strand.
GCGTTGTTAAATCTGGTCCATGAGGTGGATTTTTTTCAAAATTTTTTTGAAATCAAATGTTCGCCATATAAAAGGTGGTTAAATTTTAAGGGCCGATGTTGATTTTGAATAAAATACAAACTATTTACGAAATTACTGTCATTTCTTTTCATTATGATAATATTGGTATGGTTCAATTATATATGGAACAAAATTTTGGCCAAATGGCAGTCGCGACGTCGGCGGCACATCTCCAACCGATATGGTCCAAATTTTCGTTGACGCTGAGGCATAATTGAGGTTCTATGCCGTTAATGTGCCGAATTATCTCATCCTTTAGCGCTCGAATTGTTGCTGGCTTATCGGCGTACACATTTTCTTTCAAATAACCTCAAAGAAAAAAGTCCAACGGTATCAAATCACATGATCTTGGCGGCCAATTGACATCGCCACCACGTGAGATAACACGGCCATTGAATTTGTCGCGCAAAAGAGCCATTTTTTCGTTAGCTGTGTGCAAGTGGCACCATCCTGTTGAAACCACATATCGTCCACATCCATATCTTCCAATTCGGGCCATAAAAAGTTCGTTATCATCTCACGATAGCGAACACCATTCAACCTGCACCACCAATATTCAACATAACTGCCTTTGGAAAAAAAAATACGGCCCGCTGATGCCGCCAGCCCATAAATCGCACCAAACCTACACTCTTTGTGGGTGCATTGGTTTTTCGACAATCACTCTTGGATTATCTTCGCAGAAATGCGTCAATTCTGCTTATTGAAGAATTCACTGAGGTGAAAATGTGCCTCATCACTGAAGATGATTGATTTTCTTCGAAAAGGGATCATCCATTGTTGCCATTTCTTGCCACCATTCTGACCATTGACGAAGCTTGAAATGGTCAAGAGGCTTTAGTTCTTTAGTTCTTGGGTCGTAAAAAGTTATCTAACATTGTTCTGTAATCGGGCCCCGAAATCGTTTCTGGCGTTTGATCTTCATTCATATGGGCGCCGATAACTTTTTCGTACGCAACATCACACTTGTGCATCCCAATGGGTGTAACTAATGCTGTCCTTGGGTTTTCGGAACCACATAATCTATAGTTTTTATTAATGACATAACCATTGCCATTATGTGAGTAGGACACGGAGGCATGTGTGATGCTGCAGAGAAGTTCACGGCACGCTTGCGATTGCTCGGATCGGTAGTTCATGCCTTCTCACCAAACATCCAAACTCAACAAAAAAAAGAAATTGCGCTTCATCCAACCTCAAGACCTCATTTAAAAAATTAATTTGTATGTCTAACCTAAGTGGTGCTGCTGTCAGGAACGAAACTCGGCCTCAACCAGCATGCCTCTCCGATTAGCCCCGTTCTAATCTAACTGCCTACATTTGCGAACTTCGGTCTCTACTTGTAAACGCCACTTAAAGCGATGTCTTCCCCCACTGAGTCTGACTTCTTGCGACTCTGTGAGCCGAAGTATTGGTGTACCTTCGCCCTACATGTTTAAGCCATCTAAAACACGTCTAATGCAGAGCTGTTGAGATGAAACTTCCTTGGGCTCATCGGGGTAGATCCAAACTCACATGAACCAAAATTTTAACACCAAAAGTCAAGGTTTCGGGAAGGCTGAGTTTGGATAAAGCGTGGTGGGACAACGACGGGCAGACATCAAGCTAAAAGTTGTTTTAACAAAAGAGAGCGAAAGCGTAACCCTGAGAGAGCACTCTGCAATGAATTCAAAGCATGAACATCAGAAAACTGAAAGGGATGAGGGCAAGCGCGGACAAAACAAATGTGTGACGAATCAATAATTCGACGAACAGCAACATGCGAAAACTTGTTTCAGAAAAACGAGCTAGAGCGTAAACATGAGAGAGCTCTCTGTAGTGAATGTACGGATGTTATGGTCAAAGCATGTTGCTGGAGCTGGTGTGTTTATTGTGCTCTCTGTCTTTGTCTATCTCTCTCTCTCTGTTATTCTCTCTGTTATTCTCTCAGTTTGCTTGATATGATGGGCATGGCTCGTTATACACTTACACATACACATAAGCTTCAGTTATCTGATCATAAGAAATTCTTATTAAGAAAGCTTTGCATGTATACTTTATTTTTTCTGGGAGGCTTCATAGGACTTCTTCCACTTAAGTGGTATATCTACCACTTTTTACAATTTTGGCATTGGAAAGAATACCAAACTTAACTCTAAATCTACCACATTTTGCCAATCGCTTATAATGCTGCGACGTCTACTTTCTTTTCTTGAATTGGTTGTGCGTCGTTTCATTCATGAACATTCAATTGAAGTTGGACGCACCATATCGGAAAATATTGAAAACTTATGAAAATTAAGCGAAAAAGTCAACAGTTTTTTTGATGAGGAAGGACTTCTGTTCTTTGAGGAACGTCAATGTACGAAGTTTCACTTCAACCTCATAGGACTCTACGGTCTTTTTTTCTACTAGGGCTATGTTGCTGTACAACTCGTTTACTTCAAATCCAAAGCACGTCAACGCAAACGGTACCGAAGATTTTTCGAAGAATTTTTCTCTGAAATCGACCAATGCTTCAGCGCCATAGAGCAGAACTGGGGACAATCAGGGTCTGTTAAAGGATCTACTTAGTAGTTTGTGTTAGGGCTTTACTTATAAATTTTCTTCTTAGGCGGAAGAAACAGCGGTTGGGAAGAGTAATTCTTCGTTTAATAGCGGAGCCAAGGTAGACAATGCCCCGTACTATCTCAAAGTTATGTCTGTCAATGGTGATGTTCTGTCCAATTAGTTGATGTTGTGTGTCCTTTCGTGCTGAAAGCATATACTTAGTCTTACCCCCATTTACTGCTTAACCCATTTTTGCCACTTCTTTCTTTATACAATGTGGGCCAAAAGAGATCACCCTATTGGAAGATGCTCTTATTTTTGCAAAAGGCTGCCAATGTCAAATCTGTTTTGACATTTGTGCACTAGACAGATGTAGAATACAACTGAACAAGCCATGAAGCGATACACTCCTCAAGAACGCGGAATAATCGAAGTGGACGAATTTTCGACCAAAATCACAATGAGCGATGAGGATCATTTCCACCTCAGCGGGTACGTGAACAAGCAAAACTATCGCTACTGGGGCACCGAAAATCGACGATTATTGAACGGCCACTACACCCGCTCAAAGTTACTGCATGGTGCGCTGTTCACGCTGGAGGAGTCATCGGGCAATTTTTTTTTCGAGAATGCCGCTGGTCAAACGACAACAGTGGACGGTGCGCGCTGTAGGGCCATGTTAACCGAGTTTTTGGCCGCAATTGGACGAATTGGGACTGAAGGACATGTAGTTCCAACAGGAATATATCGTCGGCGTATGCAAGCAGTTGCACCGATTTGTGGAAGATTGCGCCTCTGGTATTTCCTGGCGGGTCTTGCAAAATCCTTTCAAGAATAATTTTAAGAAGTCTGATGACAGTACAGTGCATCGCCGTGTCAAAATATGCTAAAAAGTTGGTGAATGTTTTTATCAAATTATCTCCGCCGGGGCTTTATAAAGATCGCCAGAAAGGCAGTACTTTACGGCAGTCTTGTTAAGCTTAGATTTATATATTGTCAACTGCACTTTACGTTGGTTAAAAGCTTTCGCTGCCGTCGCCAATATTGAATGGTTCGTTCGGCCAGACAGCGGAATACTGATCGTTATCGTCGTTTAACAGTCTGCAGAAGGGGTTATTCGATATTTTCAGCATCGACTGTGTCTAAACTACGACTTTCTTTGTTTATCACCAGAGGATTCTGTTTTCTGCTTGTAGATATCCCTGGCTCTGAAGTCTTACTTTTTAGTAAAACTTGCTAACATATTTGATGGGGTGGCACCTCTCTGTCCATCCTCGATAGCGCTCTTGCCCTTTTTTTCTGAAAAATCAGTGTTCTCCCTTCTTCTTTTCCTTAAGAGCTCAATGGCAGCTCTCGTCTTCACCTGCAATTTTGCCTTATATGTCTCGTTTTTGGCTGCAAGCATCGACATTCTACGTCAAACCAGGTGTTTCTTGCTAATGGGAGTGAGAAACCTGGAACGAGTTCTAATAGGGATTTGAAGCTCTCTGGCGATTGCATTTACATTTTTTTACAGTTGTTCTAATTCTCTGTAGCATTGAGGATATTCACATTCTTACCGAGTCCGAGTCGATATTAGCCTCTTGGAATGTTCGGACATTTAAAATATTCTTGGATAGACCTATCTATCGCAATTTGATCAATTTGTTGTGGATATCAAGGTGAGGAAACCGTAAGCTGACTATAATGATATTTTTACCAACAGCGAATTCAATTAGCAAAAGTTCATTGCCAAACGTGGCGTCGTGTATTGGTTGCTTTTTCGACAATACTGCTAACAAGGGTCTGTCTTCCCACCTCTTTTTTTTTTCACTTTTAAGTTCATTTTTTATTTACTTAAAATATCAATTTACTACTAACCTAATCTTACTTATCAATAACTGGTTTACTTAATCTAACTTGTCGGCCCTTAGTGGGCGCTGTAAGCTTATATTTAGCTGTTTTATTTTGCCTTTTGGCTTAAATTTATCGGGTTTTTTTATATTTAATTTTAATTAACAAAGAAAAAATAAAAAAACTTTGTATAGTGACTTTTTTTTAAATAAATAAGCTTTTTCTAGATTATAACTAACTTAAGACTACTTAACTACTTAAACCTAACTTAAGACTACTTAACAACCAAAACCTAACTTAATTATATTCGGGGTGGAGAGCCCTCGTTGCATATGCTCCGAGGGGTCGCCATCCTGATTGCGTCTTTCGGTCCCACGGCAGCATGCGTTCAACCATAGTGTATGCCAATATGGTGCACAAGCCCCGCCCCAGACCTTGTTCCTAATTTTAAAATCTTAACTATGGAGTTGGACTAAAAGTCCGCAAAGTCCTGAGGAAGTGCAGAATCACCTTCCTCATATAGCCACCAGAATTCAGTGCGCTGTTTTGCAGCATCGATCCTATCGCGATCCGATACCGCCGTGCTAAAGCGGAGGAGCTCCGGAGCATTGTCGACGTACCCGTCGCGGATTAGCCGTTTGTCCCGCGCGTCACGATAGCGGTGGTATAAAACCGGAATACCGTTCCTTTGTTGTACTAACCCGAACGAATCGATGGTAATGAATGCCTCTGGTGGTATAAAGCCCGATATGAGCGTGCTCTCCATGTATAAAGCATTGGGGTAACAAGCCCCAAAGATCAGGCTGTTGTCGGTAGCCATCGCCCTTGCAGCGTGCCTTCGCGTCACTTTTTTTTTTTTTTATAATTTACACGTACTCAAGGGGCTATGAATACCCTTTTATATGTTACCATAGTGCGAGCGTAAGAGAAGGGGAAGAAATATCCTCTCTTTCTTCTTTTGGATGTAGTGGAGACTTAAACTCCATGGGTGGTATCCGAACTAGCTTCGGGGAGTCACTTGTTCTTGTGTTCGTTAAATTTGAAGAAATTCAAGATGGTGTGCATACTTTTAGGTATTACACCGACCTTTTATTTCTTTTAAATAAAAGTGAAAATGGATTTTGGTTGGGATTGAACGCGCAACCTTCCACTCAACAGACGAACACATTACCACTACACCGCGGCCACCCACCCTTAATCAGGAAATTGTCAATTCTATTCAACTGAGCCCCATTGTATAGAACCTCGTTGCGATAATATTTTATGTACTCGGAGTCCGGCGTTCGGTACAATCCTAAGCAGGATCGGAGACACCGCCTCTCAAACAGCCGTATCTTTTCCATTTAGGCTGGTGCCACATTGAACCACACGGGACAACCGTAAGCGATGATCGGTCTTCCCACCTCTGCTTTAACAAAGCCGCACCCGAATATTCAGTATTTCTTCTGTCGCAGTTTTCCATCCTTCTTTTGTGCGAAACATTCTATTTAATTTTTTGGATGGCAGTAACGTCTGCTTTGTAGCAGCCTGGTTCTTTCTCTAGTTTTTCGGCTGCACTTTTTCTGTTAAGCGTTCCGACATTTCAGGTTCATATGCAACCAGCGTTTTAATTGCTTTCCGATGCAATTGGATTCTCTGTATGAGTGGGAAGGTAACCCAAACCCAAACCACAGACCGGATATTCCACATAGTTTTTTGAAATTCTATACGCGAATATACCAATATTTAGGAAAGAAGTAAAACAAATTAAATTAGTTTTAATCATTAATTTTTGCATTTAATGTGAAACAAATCAACTTTTAAACTTAATGGTTCACCTATAAAACATTTAAGAATCGGAATTACTTTCTAGTCACCTTAACACCAATCTTTACTGAGTTGATGTGAAGATAAGAAAATTTTAGTCTACCCAATAAAATCCTTGTCATGGACATTGTTTTAATATTCCGAAAGCTCACTTCATACCAATTAATCAGAAAACCAATAAAAATACGTTTTCAAAAAATAAAACACTTTTCGAATGTTTAAGTAACCAACTGTTTAGCATACCTATCTACTAATTGACATTGTTGGCTAATCAGACCACAAATTTGACGTAGGTAGTCGCTTTTATGTCTCCAAATTTATAAAAAAAAAAAAAAAAAAAACTGTTCGATTTAATTTACTTAAGCTTAATCGCACTGCATTTCAATATATTTCCATTAATTATCGCCAATCTATGTCAACGGAAACGATCAAAACTCTTAATTATCGTTGATTTGCAAATGCGTGCATTTACGGTACGTGATTCCAGTGTGATGGCATACATCTTCATGGTCTTGAATATTTTATCGTTGCAACTAGGAAATAGACTTAATCGTTATAAATCCGTACAACAGATTTTCGTACTTTGAAACCTGGCTAAGTAGGAATTCCATCCTCCCACAATTAGCGAGTATTTTTTGTATTCTCCATACGAAATATGAATATGAATTATGAATATTTCCCTAGATACATCTATCTAAGTGATATTACGCACACCATGCATCAAGTATCATCGACTGGGTAAAGGCCATCGAAGATTGTTTACCTTTTTGCGAGGCTTGCTTTGTGTAGTGCTTTATTCGATACGGACGTTTACTTGGCTTTTCAGAGACTTTGACGAACTGAGTCTTGTTTTTCTTGTGTGTTTTCTTATTTCACGTTGATATGCTCGTGTGTTTTCTTATTTGACGTCAAGTGTACCGGAAACAAAATCTTCGTAACAACATAACATAACAACATTACCCTTCAAAAAATTGTTCGGATCGCTTGGTACAATTATGTATCTGATAGTTCATCGAACAGAACTTTCCCAGACTTTTAGAAGAGTAGAGCTACGAGCACACGATGTCTTGCATTACTGTGAAGACGGTTAGGAATTTGTTCCATTTCCACTATGTACCTCAAGTTTGTCTTCTGGCCGAAATTTCACTTCCCTGATATCTTATACAGATCATTGCAGCACTGTTGGTCTGATCAAACAGTCCTCTTGATATGTCTCGGATCGTGATATGTCCCTGGTAAGTGGGCGCCGATTTCGGATGGTTGCGAATGATTTGGAGGAAGCTGTCTTCCACCGACCTGAAGCTATTTCTTCGCCCAGCTCAGAGACGAGCTATGCCTTAAGTCCGATCTGCGGATGGGATATGTAGGGTACGGGCAATCATTTTGGCGAGTTCCCGTTAATCTTTGTAGGCAACTTTGATAGGATTAAACTGCTTAGAGCTGGAGGACGGTTGGTTTATTGAAAACTCGGCAGGGAGGGCTGAGACTATCTGTTGTGTGCTCTAAGGTAAAGAGTAAGGAAGGGGATGTACCCCTCGAAGATCTATAAATTTATTTTCCGATGGTTTGGAGGTATGACCTATATTGGCACACCCATCCACTACGTTTGGGCGAGGTTTTAGAATCGTTAGCGAGCGGCGGTGATTCTACCAAGAGAGGATACGAACAGTTGTAGGTGGTTGTGAGAGAGTCCCCTTGGCACACTCGTCCAGGATTTTTTTTAGAACCATTATCTTTCCCCTTCCCTTGGAACAGATGCGCACTCACTGACCTTCCTATCTATACACAGTGGCTTACTTGGCTTAAACCTGGTTTTCTCGAAGTAATTTTTCGCTGAGGTGCTAGAAAAGGTTTTTTTAGGACCTCGTTTTTTCTATTTTGTACTTTTTGTTAGGGATTCTCGTTTTTGTATGACAAATCATCCGAGTAGTATCAATTGTCAACAAAAGCTTATCTCAAATTCGCCGTTTGGAGTCGGCATAAAACAGGAGGTCCCGATATCGTGCTAGAAGTAGACACGCACTGATAGTGGAGAATATCGGTACACCTGCACAGATATCCGTTTTATATCGGCAACACAGGGTAATCCGTAGGCTGCCTGGTATCCGGATACTAGGTTAGCTAATGAGCCCTCAGCATGGTCGATTATCGGCACAGGTCGTTTAACCCCTTAATTCAGAATTTGAGTTATTTTTGGTCCGCGGGATAAAAGAACAAGCACGTCAATGTCACCAATTTTTGACAGCACATGGCCAGGAAATGTTCTTAAAATTTCATTGTTTGATTTGCAGTAAAGCAATGTGTACCGTCTTGTCATGGGTGGTGTCCGAACTAACTTCGTGGAGTCACCGTTTTTCGTGTTCGTAAAATTCGCAGAACTTTCAAGACGGTTTATACTCTAAGGATTACCGATAATTTTTTTTTTTTGAAGATCTGTCGGCAACAAATTGAAATGATCTTTCGCGCAAGGTGGTTCCTAAAAGCGCTACTTGGACGTTGATGAGCGGCACAACGACGATCTTTCACTGTCCCATGCTCAACAATATGATATTTTTGACGATTTGCACGTGCAGTTAACACAACTGAACGATAACATACAGCGTAACTATTTTAGCGTGTTGTTTCGGTATGAAGTTAAAAATTACCGAATTGAAAACATGTCTACTGAATTTCAAAAAAACATGTCTACTCAAGTCAATCGGCTCATAAATGTCAGTGATATTAAATTTTTAGATACCGACATAAAATATGGCACACCCTGTATACCTGAAAAATGGAACCTCAGTTTCCCTGAACCATTGAGAAAGGAGATCATCTTAGTCTTCCAAACATCACTTATTGAATCCTATCTGCCGTAATGAATCGACGTCTAGCTTTCTTCAATAAATTAGCAAATGTGGCTACAACATCACGTTGAGTCTGACCAATGAGGTCCATATCGTCGGCGTATGCTAGTAGTTGTACTGATTCATGAATTATACCTCTGAGGTTGTCTCAAAAGTTATGCACAACTCTCTCCATATTTATGTTTAAGAAGTCTCACAACAAAGCTTCACTTTGCGTAAATTATTTCCTGCGGTCGAATGTTTTGATGACATCGTGGCCAACCAGCAGCGATAATTCTTTATCTTAATTTTTCACACACGGATGTGGCTGTGAAATGGATGAAAGGTAATGGGTATCAATTTAGTTTTTTCCAGATTCTGTCGAAGTGTTAACATTTGATCAGTTGGTGCAATTCTCCTTTTTGGTGGAGCGGGCATACGATGCCATGTTTCTGGCATACATTCATCCAACCTAATTTTGCTTATAAGTTACTTACCAAATCATCCCACCGGCTTTATAAAATTCGGCAGAAATGCCATCGTTTCCGGCAGCCTTATGAGTTTAGATTTTGCCATTTTCACTTTACTAAGAAGGTCGGATGATTGGTAGTTTTCACTGTCGTCGCCCATATTAAATGGTTCGTTCTGCCTGGCAACGGCATATTTTCAATTCCTCAATACTAATTAAAATAAAACAAAAGAAAGGATAAAAAGGAAGGATAATTTTATGCCATTAATGTTTAAATATAAAGCCAAGTCTAGATCAAGTCAGGTTCAATTTTCAACCACTTTTTCGAGCATTTGGGGCCGTATATCGGCAACAACGCCACGAATGTTGGCTTCCAGGTCCCCTAACGTTTCTGGTTTGTTGGCGTAGACTAGCGACTCCACATATCCCCAAAGAAAATAATCCAATGGTGTCACGATCTTGGTAGCCAATTGAAAGGTTCCGCAAAATTATGCGCTCATCGAATGTTTCCTTCAATCAGTCGATTGTGACGTGCGCTGTCATGTAGTGCCGTCTTGTTGGAACCACATCTCAACCACATTCATGCCATCCAATTTGGGAACAAAATAGTCGGTTATCATGGCTCCATACCGGTCTCAATTAACGGTAACTAACTCTCCAGCATCATTTCAGAAGAAGTATGGCCCAATGACTCCACCAGCCCATAGAGCACACCAAACTGTCAGTTTTTGTGAAAGAAATGGCGTCTCAAAGGCCACATGTAGATTCTCTTCACTCTTTATGTGGCAATTTTGCTTTTTGACGTAGCCATTCAACCAAAAATGAGCCTCATCACTGAACAAAATTTTTACGATGAAAATCAGCATCAAGATCAATCTGATTTTCGGCCCATACACCAAAATTAAGACGCATTGCATGGTTGACCGAATTAATCACTCTGATGGACGATTATGTCGACCATAAAATGGACGGAGCTTTCGGAAAACTTCTCGAATTGAACCATTATTTTCGAAATGAATTTGCACGATTTGCAAGCGTTGTTCATTTGCCAATCTGTTCATTATGAAATTGCAAACCAAACTGAGCATAAATAACATTAGAGTTGCCCGATTTGATCACAAAATGTCAGTTAAATCAGTATTCGAAAAACCAACCTCTAAAAAAACACCCGTTACCTTGCCCTGTTCATCTCGACAGGATTCTGTTCGAGCCTTGGCCTTGAGGTTTTACACTTTAGTTAAAATTGCAAATACTATTCCTGGAGTGGCACCTCTGTATATCATTGATCGCTCTCTTTTCTTTTTCTTTTTTCTTCTCTCTGAAAAGACGTTGTTCTTAACTCCTTCTTTGCCTATAGAGGTCAATAATAGTAGCTCTCGTCTTCACCTGGCCTCGTTATTGCCTGCGAGGATCCATCGGCATTATTCATAAAAAATCCACTACGAGATTGAGTGCAGTCGTCTCCGTTGAAGGGACTTAACTAACCCTTAAGATTTCTAAATGACCTGTTGTCGGAATATATCAGAGAAGCTCAAAAAGGTTGTTTACTTTGACCATCCTTACTATGGAAAGTAGAAGCCACCTTTGACTCCGTCATGTAGGTATATTCTTCCGCTGTCGTCTTTGGTGTTTTTTTGATGGGGGCCTCAACTATAGCTATTCTTGTTTCACGAGGGCCATTTTATTTTTCACCTACCCCGCATATATGCAAAGGGTTTCTCTACCCGCTACCCGGAGACGCGTCCAGTGGCAAACTAGCAAGTCCACACCGTTTTAAAATTGTCAATGTGTCGCTAGGCTATGGACATTTTGTCGGAATGATTAGTATGTTTGATGTTTCGACCGTCCCTTGTTGAGAATAGGTTCGATTAGGAAGCGATTCTTACAACTTTCCAATATAATCTATGGGAATGGCTGACTCTTACTACTTTCCAATATAATCTATGGGAATGGCTGACCAAGTGCCCTTGATGCCTTCAATTAGTTCCGCTTTGTTGGAATATTATTTCCCAGACTCGTAAACTCTACAATCCAGCCATCCCCCTACGTTTTCTATTATATTAATGTCGGGTGAGTAAGGTAGGCACTGCAATAAACTGACGTTTTGGTCCGCAATCCATGAATTAACCGCTCGGGCAGTATGGATCGGAGCATTGTCGTGTTAAAAATGCCATGGCAAATCGCCAAACAAATGTTTAAAACGGGGAAAAGTAGTTTCAAGTATGTTTTTGTAAGTGTTTGCATTCAAATTTACTGTCAAAAGCTGTAACTCGAACATGCCATAGTAATAGATGGCTACCCACACTATCATGATCATGAAAGTAGAAATTATATCCGTCTGGAACTTCCAATTTAAATTTATTTTCATCCGAAAAAACAACGTAGAGCCAATCACAATTCCATGTCATGTGTGCTCGGGCAAAATTCTAACGCATTTCTTTACGATCCACGTTAAGTGGTGGCTTTTTCTTTAATTTTAGCCTTTTTAGGTGTGGCGTTTTCCTTTTCACTCTTTGAACGGTGGATAAGCTTGCTTTAACGTCAACATTTGCCCTGATCTTTGTGGCCGAGTCATGAGAGTTCGATGCTTCTCCTAAAATAGCTCTCTTATCAGCATTGGAAATCACTTTATTTATTACCACTTTTATTATTTTTACCATATCCCGACTTATTGCACAGGAATGCGTACACAACTTTACGACTTCTTCCGATTTTTCTCGATATTTCACTTATTGACAGCCCTAACTCCTTGTAAGCTTTAAATTTTTTAATTTTTCCTCTACAGATAGCGATTTTCCTTATCCATATTAAAATTAATAAACTACTCGAGCAGAACAAAAAAATTGGTTGTAATACGCGTTCAACTGTTGAATATACACAGAAACGAATTTGCATGTGCTATTCCTGATGAAGCAAAAATAAAGCACACTTTCCATCGAAAGTAAAAAAAAATTGCAAAAACCATATATCTGGATCTTTTCGTCGGATGATCTTTTTTCCAGCCAGAGAGTATACTAAGATGAGAAAAATATAATATAAAAAAGTATCTGCATTTCAACAACAAAAACTACAAGAAAAATTATATTATGCTTATGGGAGTGTAATAACATGATGACGCGCAGAAGAATTTTCTTGATTTTTCCAACCCAACTTTTCTTTTTCTATTCGACAAACAAATAGTTCTCATCAAGCTCAAATTCAATTACTATTTAACAATCTCTTAACAATTTCTATTAAATATTTAAATTTACATATTTGCACTTTACATAAATACCAAATTTACGATCCCGACTAATTTTGCTTTTAATTTGTTAACCACGAAACGTTAACCGCGACCTTCTTCAACTGTATACCTGTCTTGAATTATAATTATAAGTTGTCCCTGACTTACGTTCAAATTTGTTCAGTGCATTTGCTTTTATGGTCAAGTAAGACAAACGTGTACTGAATATTTTGGAGCATAAACGACATTTGACCATACAGACTAACTAGTCGATCTATTCAATAAGTTTGAAGTTTGCCAACAAATTCTGAACTCATGGTCGTGATATCATCCATATACCAACCGAACCTAAGCCTATTCAGCAATTAATTTTGGCTTGAATTTATGAGCGCTAATCGAGTGTGCCACAATTATTTTAATAGGCAGTTTAAAAAAAAAATCCGAAAACAACTTTTTCATATTTTTTTCACAAGAATTGTGATGATGAGAAAATAACATTTTGTGAATGATGACATTTTGTTTAGGGAAGTAAAAATGGGCCTATTTGGAATTCGTTAGTTATTCTGTTTTTTAATTTAAATAATTATGCGAATTGGTTTGGAATACACTCATAGCTCGGTTAACGGCCTGGGTACGTTCCACAAAATAAGGCCGTAAAGCGAAATGCGGTTAAATGAGTCATAGGTACGTTAACAGCTCTTGAAATCGGGATCGATTTATTTCAAAATTTCCCATTCCTTTTTCTAAATGATGAAGTGTTTCACACAAATTTCTTGGTGCCAATTGGCTACTCGTAGAAGGATCCGGCTATTCAACTGACTCTTGATCTGATACCAACTTCATCAACTCTTCATTTGACAGAGGAGCTCCGTCAGTGATAAGATAACTGGTGACATCATGCTCCTCTTAATTCTCAAACCCGATTTTCATTGCCAGATTTTTTTTTTTTTTTTATAATTTACACGTACTCAAGGGGTTATGAGTACCCTTTATATGTTCATAGTACGAGCGTTTGAGAAGGGGAAGAAAGAGAGGAAAGGAAAGATTTTGGATGTAGTGGAGACTTTAACTCCATGGGTGGTGTCCGAACTAGCTTCGGGGAGTCACTTTTTCTTGTGTTCGTTAAATTTGAAGAAATTCAAGATGGTGTGCATACTTTTAGGTATTACACCAACCTTTTTATTTCTTTTAAATAAAAGTGAATTGGATTTTGGTTGGGATTGAACGCGCAACCTTCCACTCAACAGACGAACACATTACCACTACACCGCGGCCAATTTCAGCGATAAGAGGATCAGCATTAGATTGGTAACCATGATTCATCGTTGTTGATTTTAATTTATTCCAAGACTCACTTATGTTGTAAACGGAACGTTTGATGTTGTAGTTTTTCGCAAAATTGTTCAATACATGGAGAATCATCCAACCGTTTCATTGCCAAGCTTTTGAAAAAAAATTTGCGCAAAAAAAACGCCTTAAAAGTGGCAATTGCAACATGATCCATGGGCTGAATAAGGGCAGTTGGGTTTTTGGGGAAGATAATCAACTCTTATATTTTCAGACAGCTGAGCTAAATTATCCCGGGGGCAATGGAGTATTGTCAAAAATAAGCAAGACTTGATTGCTTGAATTCTTCCATCCCTGGTAGGTTTTGACTTCAGGGCAGAAGTCATTTTGAAACCACTCTTTAAAAAGAGATTTTGTCATTCAAGCCTCTTTATTGGATTTCAAAGTGACTAACAATTTAATTTTGTTAAATCAATAAATTGCCAATCACTTGGATTTTTTTTAATCTTATAAAAGCTTTTGTGCTTTCTGACAGGTACAGTAGCGGATACGATTGAAATTAGCTCTAAGAAGAATGGTTAAGCGTTGTTCTTGCATTTCATATTCTGATGCAGATTTTTCGTCATTTGAAAAAAAGGTGTGGTCTGGGGTCTGGCATTCGCTTCCAATGAAGACCTGTCTCGTCCGCATGAAAACATATTCTGGAAGATTAACCCCTTCTACAACGATTTTTTTTCTAAAATGGTAGGATATTCGGTAGCTGCAAATGGATCAGCAATTGCGGCTTCGCCTTTCAACTCGATGTTATGCAACCTATGTAGATTTTTAAATGTTTCTCCTTTTTTTTTTTTTAGTTAATTTTGGACAAATGTTGAAAGATGCAACAGATTGTACATGGGTGTTGATTGGGTCTTTATTATCTCGCATTGTTTGAACATTATGTTTTACAAGGACTAAGCTGAACAAATTTGGGAAATCTTCTCACCTGCATGTATACGACGTTAAACTTCTAGTATAGAGGTGTACATTAGGAATATCTTTGTTTGAGGTGTTAGTTCGGCTCATGCCAGTTAATGTAAAAAGATAATTTCCTTCAAATGTTGCCCACAACTCTTAAATGGCCACTCATTGACTCATACCAGCCTTTATTCAATGAAGAACTGGAGTTATGTTGGCTTCCAAAGCTTTAATCGTTTCGATTTATCGACGTAAACAAGAGATTTCGCAAGTACCCATATAAAGTAATCTAATGGTGACAAATCACAAGACCATGGAGGCCAGTTGACAGGGCCATTTCTTGAGTTGATGATCATCGAACGTTTCCTCAATAAAGCGATTGATTCGTTAGCTGTATGGCATTTAGCGCCATCCTATTGAAACCGCAAGTCAGTTACTTGAGCTTATTTCTCTGTAGCTCCTTCCTGTTTTTTAAAAGAAATAAGATGCCGCCTGTCTTACCAAAAAAAATTGTGGTCGCATAGCTGTTGGATTGCCTCTGGCTGTTTATCGGCCCAGATACCGTTTTAACAGTTTAGCCAAAAAATGAGCTTCTTTGCTAAAAAAAAATGCTTTGATAAGAAATGAATCAATTCGAAACTCTTGCAAGGCCCGCAAACCGAAATCAAAACTTAAACCAACGTCAGTCGGCTTCAATTCTTGAACGAGCTGTATTTTGTACGCTTTTAAACCAAGAACACGCTTCAACGTTCCAAAGCAGATGCCCAACTTTGATAACGGCAACGAATTGATTGTTCACGGTCTACATGGTTACTCTCTGCAACTGAAGCGACTTGAGGGTTCTACACACTCAAGTTGTTGGATGGTTCGGACTTTGGTAATGGTTTGATGACGGTGCAGTTGGATGATTAGGATTACCAAAATGTGTTCGAAAAACTCAATAAGAATTTTTAACAGAGCACTTATTTTCTGAGCAGGACAGGATTAACTCAAAAAAACTGGGTATATATTGCTGTACTGTTATTAAAGTTCATTTTAAATTTTCGAGGAAATTGTTAATAAAAACATATGAGAAGGCTACAATCCGCTGTGCGGATCGTTTAATACCTTATCCCATCCCATTCTTAATACAAGTATCCCCGAAATGTCGGCTCTGTGGCGATGAAATATAGAAAATGTCTTGTCAGAACATATTATTCAGACAGTTTATCAAAATCATTTATGGTTCGACAAAAAACAAAGTTTTTCACCTGGTTATGCTATGAGGTGTGTATACAAATATTTTTTGTATGAAAACGCCTCCAAAAAGTGGGTGTGGGTTAAAATGCTGTATGGTAGAAATATTTATACAACCATAACCAATGATTTTGCATCACAAATGTTTGTCTAAAGACTTTGTATAGAAGAAATACATACATACATACAGAATTGTGTTGATATGTTGTTCAGACACTTTTTCAAAATCTCTAACGGTTTGGTATAAAACTAGGTTTTTCTAAAAAGAGAGCGTGGCAGTAGGCGGATTTCAAAAAAATTGTACACTTCTTCTGCTGCGAGCAACAACAAACAAGTGTACTAAATTTCATCATTCTAGCTCAAAATTTAAGGCCATCAACCCTGTGACGTATGGACGGACGGATAGGCAGTCATGGTTAAATCGACTCAGCTATCGATTCTGAGTCGATTTATATACTTAATTCTTGTATCAAAACTAATATACCCCTATGGGATAGGGTATAACGATATAGAGTTTAAAAAACAGTCTAGAATCGTGACCACATAAAGTGCGTATACGAAGTTTGAAAAAAATCTATCATGCCGTTTAGACTGGTGAGACCATTATAGATAGATGGACCGACGCACAATGGGGTTTTGGACTATGAATCATGTCATAATCGTATTTTGTGTTGGTTATCAAAAAATAATAATAAACACCTCAACAGAAATACCTCAGATTTAAGAAAAACATAACATCATGCGAATTAGCCAAACCAATTGGCAACAGAGACATTGCAAAGTTGAGCGTTGTTGCAAGTACACATTTGCGATGTTAAAATTCCGCAGTGGCGTTTTAATTTCTTGAGTTTATTCAATAGTTTTTGAAATGGAAACAGTGGCTGAAGCTTTGTGCAATACAGATGTTTATTATTGAATGTTTCATAATGTCTTAGATTGTCTTTTGGTGACCTTATGTGAAGACACCTCTTCGGTAGTAGTTTTTCTCTTCAACCACAAAATGTAGTGGACGATTTGTTAATGTTCCCAAGCAGTCCCAGATCAGATTTTTTTTTCGGTGTGATGGCTCGGTCTATGTATTATTTTAAGATTTTAAAATAAATGGCGGAAATGTGCGATTTTCAGTTGTTTAACATTTTTTTAAGTCCTTGTTATTATTGCTATTTTCCATTTTTAGCTTTCTCTTATAAAGAGAAAAATATTGTTTTCGTGAAAATGTTTGACCTCGAGATTTTGATTGATTCTAACATTACGATGATAGCGGAACTCAAAAAGTGTTTTTAGGAATTCTGTCTGTCGGTTTGTCAGTCCGTCTGTCCGTACAAGCCTCTCCAGCCTAAACGACTTGACCGATTTTCTTCAAACTTCGTATCCAGCGTTTGTTTGGTCGTTATTCTAGGCCATTTTTTTTTTTTTTTGCTTTTAGTTATGTTATTATTGGTACGTGCCATATAAAATTCATACATATCCTCAATTTTCTCGATTAAACTTCATATATTTTCATTTTGGAATTGTGTTCAAGCTACGTGATCAGTCGTCAGAAAAATAAATAAAAAAAAATTAGGGTGACCACTTTTTCCAAAGCCAATTTCGGTACACAAAAATATCATTTTTAAAAGTTACTTTTAAAGTTGCTATGCTCAATCGGATTTTATCAGTGGTCCATATTTCACTTATTAAAGAGAACACTCTCTCAACGGTGCCTGAAGTACCTGGTAAACAAAGATTGTATGCAACGACCTCAAGTTTATAATTGTAAGAAATGTTTCTTTTTTCAAAATGTTGAAAACATTCCACCCATCGTTTGTCAGTTGCAACACTGTTTTTTTTCCATATTTGAATCTTTTCAACGGTTACATATTTGTTTAAAAATGAACCGTAAAATGGTCGAGCTATTAAGCTTAATTGTTCTTTCTTTACGTTGTCATCATCAATTGCAGCTTTTTCAAAAGCCTTTTGCATAGCTTTGGACAAAAAATCATTTTTCAATGAGATATTTTGCAGGAGATATTTCGACGGTGTTCAAGCGAAACTAAAGAGTTCGATATTCTAATGTCTCCTATAAGTTTTTTCGCACGCGTTTGAGTCCTGTTTAAGAGGTGCATTGTTGTGTTTGGTGCACCCGACCAGTTGTGGGCGTTAAACTCAAGTTTAGGGCATACAAACGCTTTCTATATTATGGCCAGATCAGAAGGGGTGAAATATTTTTTACACCGATTAAGGAAACCTGGACATTTGGCTACGTTTTAGCGACTTGGAATATGTGGCCGTTCCAACGTAAGTCGTTACTAACACACATACCTAGCATGGAAAGTTTTTCGGTTTCTTCGACGTAAGTGCCATTCATCGACAATGGCTCTAGATTTTGGTTTAGCTTAACGACAGAAGACAGCATTGTGGTTTGGAAGCATTGAATTCTACTCTGTTAGATTTTCCCCATTTGATGATGCTGTCAAGGTCGGAATTTAATGAGCTTAACATATGTTGTCGTTTAGATTCCACTTTCGAAGATGAGGGACATGGACCTGAAAACGAATATGAGAAGATTAGAATACTCTCATCAGCGAAGGAATCAGTTGGATTAGAAGTTGCAGACAGGAGATCATTGATGAAAATGAGAAAGCGAGTCGGAGACAAAATTGAGCCTTGAGTAACACCAGCATTTATTTGGTGAGCTGCAGACTTGAAACCGTCCAAAAAAACTTGAATTTAACGTTTCGGAAGATAATTTCTAATCCATAGAAGTAGTTTTTCATCAATTCCAAATGCACACATTTTCGACAAAAGGGCTTGATGCAAAACCCTGTCAAATGCCTTTGAAATATGAAGTGAAACCATTTTACTTTCTCCACCATGTTGGATGTCATCAAATCACCAGTAACTTTTGCGGCGAAAACCATACAGCCGGTCATTAAGAAGTCTTCGTGTTTCGTGATATTTCATAAGCTGACAATTTATCAGCGTTTCCATGACCTTAGAAAGAAGGGACGTAATTGCAATTGGAGAGAGAAGAAGATTCGCCTTCTTTGGTACAGGCTGAACATATGCAGTTTTCCATCTACTCGGAAAGAGACCGGATAAGTAGGATAGATAGAAAAGCTTACGCAGTGGTTTTGCTAGCGTAGAAGAACACATGCCTAGATAAACATGGTTCTGCTAATTCGAGAAGCTTCTCTTGACAGTTTTATGTTCATGATTGTTTGTCAGACTTTTGCGACATTTTTAATTCGATTTACTTAAATATACATGTTTGTGAAACTTCAATTCGGTACAATTTTAACCTAGAATAGCTCCGTAGGGGAATAACATGCCAAAATAGTTAAGACTGAACTATAATAGCAGGAACCATTCGGAAACTAATATCAAAATTATACGATCAATGTTCTTCGGTTCTGTCAATTACTCAAGTTTCCCATAATAGACTTTTTTGACTTCAGAGTGGAAGTCGTTTTGCAACAAAAATTTCGTTGCTTATGAACTTTCAAATTATGTACACAACTGTTGAAGTGAAATGTCAAATTTTTGTATGAAAGAACAAAAGAAAGATAAAGAGAACAACCGAATGCTCTTTCTTGCTTGCTTTTTCGCAAGTGAGCAAAAGTGAGCGAATCGAAGCGGGAAGCTAATATGGTCGTACAATACAAATTGCATGTATTCGAACAGTTACGGAAGTGGTCGTCCGCAACCATTTTGTAATATTGTGTGGCGTTTACTCTGTACATTGAAAAAAGGTCGTTTAGTTGTGTTAACTCAACGTGCATACCGTCCAAAACATACTGGCTAACAAGAATCGTCGACAAACTCTATTTTTTTTAATTTTGAATTTTGTTGAGCAGAGGCAAGTGTGAGATCGTCGACATTCCGATCATCAACGCCCAAACATTCCAATGACTTGGTTAAAGCGGTAAAAGAGCATGTTGCCAAGAACCGTACTCGTTATTTTGACGTCAGCGTTTCCGTATTAAGTGCAATTTACTCAAAGAAGCATCATACTATTAACACAAATATTTTAAAGGCAATCTTACCCAAAAGTATAGTCAAATTCACAGTTAAACATCTGAATACATCATAAAACATGGCTACGTGATCCCATCCGAAACAATCAGACCACACAATAAATTTTATCTTATCTTAATCTTGCAGCCTCTCATGAATCTGTCATTTTCAAAGTATCCTTATTTGCATACATAAACACAAACGTCAAAGGCGTTTCCGATAGCATTGTTTTAAAAATGCCGTCATATGTTAAACACCGTCATTCCTGAAGGCAGCACTTCAAGTCCAAAAAAACATCTTCATTATCACTAACCACGAACAGATCGAAGACTTAACAAATTTACCTGTTTGTATTCAAGCTTCAATTGCAGACACACCTTTTAAAAACCACCCACGCCAAAAAAAATTATGACATACCAAAGGAAAGCTAGTACAATCGATTTGCTGTCATTTTAACATTCAAAGGAAAACAACCATTTTAGTCATTTTACCCTCAAACCTCCTTCAGAACAGAATTTTTCAGGACATATTATCAAATGTCGCACCCATATATCTAGCAAATTATGTTTGATTTCTTACAAACAAGAATTTTGCATTCCTTATGACGAGTTTTTATATTAATTTAGCTGTAAATTTAGGGTGACGTCTCTTAAAAGAGTGAGAATCATCTAAAAGAAACTTTTTTACTCCATTCTGAATGATTTGAAAAGATGTAAATTAGTACTAAAAAGTACTAAACTGGTGAATTAAAGAACGAACGAATTGTGATTTGGGACTTAGGGTTTTTGAAAAAAATCCATTCCCGATTCTGACATTCTTAATTATGTTCCGTTTCCAATGATTACTTCAAAAAGCCGATGTGGTAGTACAAAACTCACTGGGTGGCTTATGGATAGGACTTTGTTTTTGTAACCAGAGGAAACCTGCAGCGACACTGGTTAAACTTCCGTCTGCCATTGTATTAACAATTATATTTCGAAACCAATCCAGTATGATATAAACCCCGTCCATTCCGAACTAACAAAGAACCATTTTCGCAGAATCGATAAGGCTCTCATAAAATCCCAGCTCTATTGAGCTTGTAACCTTGCAACAAAGTTTTGTTTATTTTTCACGCCATTACAATCAACGTAAACGTCAAAAAAAGCCAAGGCATGACCGACGCAGCGCGACGTCTACGGAAATCGTCGTAAAAATAACAGTGGGACACACTTAACGGTCTCCATTCAATTAACAGTACCTATTCTCTTAGTACTCGCCCCAACAGCGTTGATGTCATTTGTAAAATAATATTGACACAAGCGATTCTGCCGTTCACTGAACGTCAAAACGTGTTTAAAATCGTTTCCCCTGCACACAGTGAAACCTCCAATGAAGTCGGATTGGCAATCACCTCTTGCACGTTTAAACCTAGTAATCTCATGCATCTCTACAAATCGATGCAACAACAACAATATTGGCAAGTGATTTATCTCATTTGAATTTGACACCAGGTGAGGTCTTCTTTTTCGATGCGATTAAGCAACGCGAATGAAAAAAATGCCAAGTATCTCAATAATGTCTGTGGTCACTGGTCACTCGGAGATGCACGTTTAGTTTATTACTTGGTTGTCAAAGATTGAGAACCTGCTTGATGATCATCCATCTGGTTTGAGGGTAACATTAGAGAGAAGATCCACCTCGGAGCAGTATCAATGAATCTCAGTTAGTATTTAATCGTGAACGCGAACGCAAGTCGGGGAAAAAATCGCTCCTAACCGAGTATCTCACCGATTCGGTTATATATTTAAATTTTTTTTTTGTTTGAATAGTTTATAATTTTTTTTATTAACGGTCGACTATTTGTAAATTGTTTGTATGTAAGCGTCGCGTAGTACGGCACTTATTATGAACCGGGCTAGCAGGTATCAACCGAACGTCACGTTCATGATGTTTTTTCGTGTTTTGATTGTCGCGTTTGGCATTTGTCTGTGCCACCGTGCCACACCGATTGAGGGTAAAATTTTCGAGCGCTGCGAATTGGCAGAACTGTTGAGGTATGGTCATGGTCTGGACTTGGACGATATCGCTAATTGGGTGTGCATTGCGCAGCACACAAGTTCGTTGAACACGTCGGCGTTTGGCGGCCATCCACGGAGCGGCAGTTCACATGGTCTCTTTCAGATCAGCGATCAATATTGGTGTTCGCCGCCGGGTAAAGGGTTAGCCTGTGGGGTGACGTGTGATAGACTTCGTGACGATGATATTAGCGACGATTTGGATTGTGTTCAGATGATATATGAGGAGCATCAGAGATTGTCGGGGAATGGGTATAATGCGTGGATTGCATATCAGCAGTATTGTCAGGAGAATCCGTACGATTATGTCGAGGATTGCTTCGGGAAGGAGGATCAGGAGTATTTGCATTCTATGTCGGTAACCGCGAACTCTGTGCAGAATTATGAAGATGACGAGGATGACAATGAGAATTCGAAGAAGCGTGGAAAGGTCTACAAGAGGTGTGAGCTGGCCAAAGAGTTGTTTTTGAGGCACAAGTTTCCGATGGAGGAGATACCAACATGGGTGTGCATAGCCCAGCATGAGTCAAATTACAATACTGCAGCTGTGGGCAGGTTAAATGCCGATGGAAGTGCCGATCATGGACTTTTCCAGATCAGTGATCTGTACTGGTGTTCGTTAAAGGGGGGTCGACGAAAGGCATGTGCAATTCCCTGCAGTAGATTGGAGGATTCCGATATCGCTGATGACGTGAAGTGCTTGAGACAGATCTATGACGAGCATACAAGAATTGCTGGAAATGGTTTTACCGCATGGACTGTTTACGATGCTTATTGCAGTGGTTCAACTGAGAATTATGTTCGCGGCTGTTTTGATGGCATTGATGTTGTTGCCGAGTCCAAGACATACGAAGAACAACAGAATCCGCCAGTGCTTCGCCAGGAAATACCTCATGGAAAAGTATATGAACCTTGCGAGCTAGCCAATGAGCTCCGAACTAAACACCACCTGCCCGAGGATCAAATTGCCACTTGGGTGTGTATAGCAAAGCACGAGTCAAACTATAATACCTCTGCGATTGGATATGGTGACCACGGACTGTTCCAGATTAGTGACATTTATTGGTGCTCCCCACCTGGTAAGGGTTTCGCATGTGAAATATCTTGCTCAGATCTCGAGGATAGCGATATTAGCGATGATGTCGAGTGCATTCGAAAGATTTTTGATGAGCACACGCGTCTCTCCGGCGATGGGTTCAAGGCATGGACAGTGTATCCGCTTTACTGTAGTGATGGAAGGGCGGAGAAATATATTTCGCACTGTCCGAATGTAAACAGGAGACCAGCCATTACCTCACCACCCCATACACACTCCATACCTAGTTCAATTGAAGAATCCAAACCACAGGAGCAGGGGAAAATCTACGGACGATGTGAGTTGGCGATGGAACTTCTTACTGAACACAATATGCCAATGGAAGAGATCCCAACCTGGGTCTGCATTGCACATCATGAATCGGGCTACGATACATCCGCTGTTGGGCGTCGTAATACCGACGGCAGTGCCGATCATGGTATATTCCAAATCAGTGACATATACTGGTGTTCGCATAAAGATGAACACCGAAAGGCATGTGGAATACCTTGCAGCAAACTTTTGGACAACGACATCACTGATGACGTCAAGTGCGTTCAAAAGATTTACGATGAACACACGAGAATTTCAGGCAATGGTTTCACTGCATGGACAGTCTACAACGCCTATTGCAATGAAAGGACGGAACAATACGTTCGAGGATGCTTCGACGGCACAGCATCAGATGCAGATTTCAGACCACCACAGAGAACGACTGACATCGGATTTGTTGCAAAGAACAAACCAAAGGGTAAGATCTACGAAGAGTGCGAGCTTGCCACGGAATTGCGTGACAAGCACAATGTCCCCGCTGATCTAATTTCGACATGGGTGTGCATTGCCAAGTACCAATCCGGGCTTAATACTTCATCTGCGTTTGGTAATGTTCACGGTCTCTTCCACATTAGCGACGAATTCTGGTGCTCACCACCGGGTCAGGGAGAAGCATGTGGAATGCATTGCTCTGATTTGGAGGACAGTGATATTAGTGACGATCTGGAGTGCGTTAACAAGATCTATGAGGAGCATGAACGTTTATCTGGAGATGGATTCAACGCATGGGTAGTTTATCAACAGTTTTGCAGTGATGGTAAAGCCGACGAATATGTCAATCACTGCCCTGGATTCAAAACAACGTCATCCAAGAAAATTCATCTTGGAACTAAAAAGACCCATTTGACAGCGGTTGGCTCTGCATTTATTCCAAAGAACAAACCGAAAGGTAAGATCTATAAAGATTGTGAACTCGCAATAGAGATGCGAGACAAACACCACGTTCCACTGGATCAGATTTCTACATGGGTGTGCATTGCCAAGTACCAATCCGGGCTAAACACGTCCTCAGCGTTCAGTAACGTCCACGGGATTTTCCACATTAGCGACGAGTACTGGTGCTCACCACCAGGAAAGGGTGAAGCATGTGGATTGCATTGCTCGGACTTGGAAGACAGCGATATCAGTGATGATCTGGAATGTGTTGAAAGGATCTACGAAGAGCATCAACGACTTTCTGGGGATGGATTCAATGCATGGAGAGTATATCACCAACAATGCAGCGATGGAAGAGCGGACGAAGACCTCAGTCATTGTGCTAATTTCAAAACAGCACACAAAATCCATCATGGAGTTCACAAGGGTATAACCAAAGCGCATCCATCAACCTCAAGATTCATTCCAAAGAATAAACCAAAAGGTAAGATCTATGAAGACTGTGAGCTCGCTAAAGAGATGCGAGACAAGCACCACGTTCCTCTGGATCAGATCTCTACATGGGTGTGTATTGCAAAGTACCAATCCGGGCTCAACACTTCATCGGCATTCAGCAACGTTCATGGGATATTCCACATAAGTGACGAATACTGGTGCTCACCGCCAGGCAAGGGTGTAGCATGTGGATTGCATTGCTCGGACTTGGAAGACAGCGATATCAGTGACGATCTGGAGTGCGTTGAAAAGATCTACGAAGAGCACCAACGGCTGTCTGGGGATGGATTCAATGCGTGGAGAGTATATCACCAACAATGCAGCGATGGAAGAGCGGACGAAGACCTCAGTCATTGTGGTAATTTCAAAACAGCACACAAAATCCATCATGGAGTTCACAAGGGTATAACCAAAGCGCATCCATCAACCTCAAGATTCATTCCAAAGAATAAACCAAAAGGTAAGATCTATGAAGATTGTGAGCTCGCTAAAGAGATGCGAGACAAGCACAACGTTCCCCTGGATCAGATCTCTACATGGGTGTGCATTGCAAAGTACCAATCCGGGCTGAACACGTCCTCAGCGTTCAGTAACGTCCACGGGATTTTCCACATTAGCGACGAGTTCTGGTGCTCACCACCAGGAAAGGGTGAAGCATGTGGATTGCATTGCTCGGACTTGGAAGACAGCGATATCAGTGACGATCTGGAGTGCGTTGCAAAGATCTACGAAGAGCACCAACGGCTGTCTGGGGATGGATTCAATGCATGGGCAGTTTATCACCAACAATGCAGCGATGGAAGAGCGGACGAAGACCTCAGTCATTGTGCTAATTTCAAAACAGCACACAAAATCCATCATGGAGCTCACAAGGGTATAACCAAAGCGCATCCATCAGCCTCAAGATTCATTCCAAAGGATAAACCAAAAGGTAAGATCTATGAAGACTGTGAGCTCGCTAAAGAGATGCGAGACAAGCACCACGTTCCGCTGGATCAGATCTCTACATGGGTGTGTATTGCAAAGTACCAATCCGGGCTCAACACTTCATCGGCATTCAGCAACGTTCATGGGATATTCCACATCAGTGACGAATACTGGTGCTCACCACCAGGAAAGGGTGAAGCATGTGGATTGCATTGCTCGGACTTGGAAGACAGCGATATCAGTGACGATCTGGAGTGCGTTGCAAAGATCTACGAAGAGCACCAACGGCTGTCTGGGGATGGATTCAATGCATGGGCAGTTTATCACCAACAATGCAGCGATGGAAGAGCGGACGAAGACCTCAGTCAATGTGCTTATTTCAAAACAGCACACAAAATCCATCATGGAGCTCATAAGGGTATAACCAAAGCGCATCCATCAGCCTCAAGATTCATTCCAAAGAATAATCCAAAAGGTAAGATCTATGAAGACTGTGAGCTCGCTAAAGAGATGCGAGACAAGCACAACGTTCCCCTGGATCAGATCTCTACATGGGTGTGCATTGCAAAGTACCAATCCGGGCTCAATACTTCATCGGCATTCGGTAACGTTCATGGGATATTCCACATCAGTGACGAATACTGGTGCTCACCGCCAGGCAAGGGTGAAGCATGTGGATTGCCATGCTCGGACTTAGAAGACAGCGATATCAGTGACGATCTGGAGTGCGTTGAAAAAATCTACGAAGAGCACCAACGGCTGTCTGGGGATGGATTCAATGCATGGAAAGTTTATCACCAACAATGTAGCGATGGAAGAGCGGACGAAGACCTCAGTCATTGTGCTAATTTCAAAACAGCACACAAAGTCCAACATGGAGCTCACAAGGGCATAAACAAAGCGCGTCCATCAGCCTCAAGATTCATTCCAAAGAATAAACCAAAAGGTAAGATCTATGACGACTGTGAGCTCGCTAAAGAGATGCGGGACAAGCACCATGTTCCTCTAGATCAGATCTCTGCATGGGTGTGCATTGCAAAGTACCAATCCGGGCTCAACACTTCATCGGCATTCAATAACGTTCATGGGATATTCCACATCAGTGACGAATACTGGTGCTCACCGCCAGGCAATGGCGAAGCATGTGGATTGCATTGCTCAGACTTGGAAGACAGCGATATCAGTGACGATCTGGAGTGCGTTGATAAGATCTACGAAGAGCATCAACGGCTGTATGGAGATGGATTCAATGCATGGGCAGTTTATAGCCAGTACTGTAGCGGTGGTAGAGCAGATGAAGATATTGGGCACTGCCCAGGTTTCAAAACAACGACTAGAGGGGATGTAATTAAGGTGCATCCGAAATTAGGTGGAGGAATTGTAGAAATCGGCAACAACGCGTTCAATAGAAACCCCTTCTTGAAGCACATTGAAATGGTAAAGGCTAATGTTGCATCCAGCAGGATTATGAGCGAGGAAGTCGATGAAATTTCTATGAATATTATCCCTACAACAGCACCAATCATCTTGGACCTGCCTATCGCGCCAACACCAACGACTTACAGCCAGAAACATCAAGAAACCTATCATCCGGAAAGTGAAGAGAAGTCAAAGAATGCTTTCTTCAAATCATCCATGGGAATATCTCGGCCATCGATAACCAAGACACCTCGTATCGATCGTCTACAAACCTACCATCTGAATACATTCGTTACATTTGCCACGCCTTTATTGGAGTCGACAACTCAACCACCGACTACAAATCGCTTACAGCCCTATCAGCTTAATACATCAGTAAGGCAGAATAAAACGCCTACAACTCATCGTCCACATGTCCAGCCGACAGTGCCGATACCGGAGCTTAAAACCACAACAGAGCCAACAACAACCACTACCATCACAAGGCCTGGTCAGTACAATCCCGAAAAGTATAACGCAGGAGCCTACGATTCCGGACGGTATGATGCAGGACGATACCATCACCAAAATAGTCAGTCATCAGTCATCAGTATCGTAAATGCTAATTTGGAAAAATTGCAGTTCAAGGAGGCGACCAGCACCAGACTCATACCGGTAAAGGAACAGCAACAACCACCATCGAGTTCATTAAATGTGGGACGACATGAATTCAAGCCTTTTGCCACACCAACGCTTACACCAAAACCAAGTTCTGCTCCATCAGTTATTACTGCTACAAGGTTTGATCCTTTCAAGCCTTTTTCAACAATAAAACCAATTACAGTAAATACCGGCTCACAATTCAGAATATCGCCTTCTATAACGTCGCCTACAACAAACAGAAACTTGGGACGATACGAGCCGTTTAAACCACTAGCCACCTTGAAATCCACACCTTCACATGGGGCGGTAAAATATGACCCCTTCAAGCCCTATTTTACTACAAAGCCGTCAACAACTTCAACGATATCTTCGATTGCCACTCAAACACAAAAATATGATCCCTTTAAAGCATTTACCATAATACGCCCAACAAATTCACAGGTATCGACGACTTTGAAAAATCTCGGAAAGTATGATCCCTATAAACCATTTTCAACGACAAAGCCTACAACGTTAGGTACTGTAAGAATAACTCCGACATTAAGTTCAGCGATATCATCGACTGCGAAAAACTATGGAAAGTATGATCCCTTTAAACCCTTTTCGACCATTAAACCACTAACATCAAATAATACTCCGAAATTGATAATATCGCCTTCATCAAGTGCAGTGACATCGTCGACTTCAAAGAATATAGGAAACTATGATCCCTTCAAACCATTTTCGACCATCAAACCGTTAACAGGAAGTACTGGCACAAAATTAGGAATATCACACTCACCAAGTTCGGTGATATCGTCGACTCCGAAGAACGTGGGAAAGTATGATCCTTTCAAAGCATTTTCGACGACAAAGCCAATAACATCAGTTTTAGACACCAAATTGGAATTATCGCCATCCTCTAGTTCAGAAATATCATCGACTCCAAAGAACATAGGAAAGTATGATCCGTTCAAAGCATTTTCGAAGACAAACCCAATAATTACAAGTCCTGAAACGCAATTCGGAATATCGCCGTCATCAAGTTCAGTGATATCGTCGACTGCGAAGAATATCGGGAAGTATAATCCGTTCAAAGCATTTTCGACTACAAGGCCAACAATATCAAGTTCTGAAGCAAAATTCGGAGTATCACCCTCTTCAAATTTAGTGATATCGTCGACTACAAAGTATATCGGAAAGTATGATCCGTTTAAATCATTTTCGACTAGAAAGCCAATAATATCAAGTACTACTACAAAAATTGGAATTACTCCTACGCCGACGTCTAGATACACTGCCAAGTTCGATCCCTTTAAACCGTTTTCCACCGTAAAGCCATTGACAAAACCGTCGCCATCAACAACTTCTACAACCAGTGTAAGGTATGATCCTTTTAAACAGTTTTCTACAGTAAAACCGTTAACAGTGAGTACCACAACCAAAAAATCATCTGTTGATGATGGTCGATATATCCAACCGTCAAAAACCAGGGACTCTGGAAGATATACTCCATATCAACAACATTTTGCAGCTCCAGTAGTAGCACAAAGTTTGAGCAGCGAAATTTTTCCGATCCAAACATATGAGTCAATTCAGCCATTAGTAACAGAAGTGTATGATCCATTCCAGCCATTATACATAGTCAGTGAAACGGTACCTAATGAATTGGAGCTGGCGACAGGATTCTTCACCAAAAGGGAAACATCTAAGCGCGAGACAAATAATCCTGCCAAAATCACATCAACACGATCAGTAACTAGCTCAATTAAAGCTAAGCCTGCTGTATCGACAGCACCAGCAACAAAACATATATCAAAACCACAAGTCCTTGCAACTCCAACGATCGGATCGACAGTGAAATCAAAGCCGCAAATAACAACAAGATCCACATTGAAAGTGACATCTCCTGTCCCAACATCAACATCACCTACATCTGTCATGTCCAGAAAAACAAGATCACTAATCACATCCCCGTCGGCTGGAAATACAATCAAGGCGATCTCATCGAAACCCGTACGCCCCACTAGACTAGACAGCCAAAAGTCATCGACCCCACCACTGATCCTCAAGACTCCAACAAGCTCACCATCAAGGCCAACAGCTACAACAAGCTCAAAGCCCAGTCGAACCCAAATCAGACCAACAAAATCTCTTCACCCTTCCGATGTGCTGTTTAGCACAAAACTTTTTGATCTCTACCACAAATTATATGGCGCCCATCTTTATCCGACAGCTGAAACCAGCTATAGCGTTCAAAAAGCAACCAAAACTACCAAAACAAATGTCACTACTTCGTCATAGCTAAAAGCAGACGCAAACATTCAGAGAGCGGTTCTAAGTCGTAAAACTTTTATTTTATAAAACAATAATGAAACAGGTCAAGTTCTATGATTAAGTAAACACTATTTAAAAAAAAGGCGGATTTTCGCTATGGTCAGACAATTTTTATTTGTTTTCGTTAATTTATGTATATTTATTCTATTTTTACTTAACGAAACATGTCTGCCCAGCTGTCACATTCAAATGCCATAATTACTTTAGCTAAGCTAAATCATTTTTTGTTTGTTCACCTCAAGTGCCAGTTTATTGTTAATTAAATGTTAAACTATAATTAGTGATTAAGTAATTGGTATTTTATAACATTCCTGTTGATTTTACTGAATCAAGTTTGCTTGTGAATGAATATGTGTTCAAGGATATCAATAAAAATTAAACGAAAATGAGAGTTGCGTGTGTTTTTGTTAAACGCACGAATAATTTATGGAAATTTTCCAATTGGAGTAATTTTGACTTTGATTTGGGCGACCTTCCCAATTTTATATCGGGATAAACTGACTGTTCAAAACAAGTAATAAATGGAAAGGCGGAACTTGTTCGATATTGTTTTGGTATTCAATTGGTAAATTATTCAAATGGTTGTTAAACATAAATTTGTTATCATGTAGAGCTGTTTTCAGATGATTTCAAATTCGATTAACCATTTTATTACTACGTTTAGCGTTTATTATGATAATGCAGTGCAGAAACGGGGTGTGAATATTTTTCTTGGCAGATATATGAACAAAGAGATGCAGGGTAAACTTAACATTTAAATCGGCTATTTTTAATTCAGCGCCATTTCGTACAATGCTGTTAATTGGCAGCTGACATTAAGGATCATTAAGGTTGGCAATGCATTTTTTTGAAAGTGGATATAGCTGAATTGACAATCAAAACGTATCATCTTCTGATAATACAAATGTATTACTTACTTACTTAAAAGGCGCTACAGCATGGAATGATCATGGGCCTCAACCAACATTGCTCTCCGATTAGCCTGATCCTTAACCAACTGACTCCAGCTTATACACTCTAAGATGGGCAATGTCAGTTTCAGTTTCTATTTAAGGCGAGGTCTTCCTCTACTGCACCCGACGACGTCTGGCTGGGAACCGAAGACCCTGCGAGCCAGAGTATTGGTTTCCATTCGTTCTACAATCCCTAACCATCTTAAACGTTCAATGCGTAGTTTTCTAACTAGGGCCCTGTCGCTGTATAGTTGCTGGTTGAATCTAAGTCTCTATAGCCCATCAACGCAACGGGACGGAAGATTTTTCGAAGAATGTTTCTCTCGAATCGACCATGGATTTTTGCATCCACTTTTGACGCGTTCCATGCTTCAGCGCCGTTGAGCTGGACTGGGAATATCAGAGTCTTATACAGGACATCCTATGAAGTTCGAGAGAGGGCTTTACTACTAAATTAGCTTCTTAGCACAAATAAACGCAGCTTAGCAAGAGTAATTCTTTAATAGCGGAGCCGAGAAAGGCAAAGACCCGTACAACCTCAAAGTTATATCCGTCCATTTCGTCGATCTTGTGTGTCACATGACAGCGCATCGCCTCGCATAAATCCTTTTTTGGTATCGAATGTGTCGGTGAAGTCGTTTCCGACCCTGATGAAGCAGTGAGAATTGTCCATCGTCATCCTACACAAACGGACGAGTTTGGGCGGTATACGAAAACTAGACATGGCTCTGTAGAGTTCGTCTGTATCCGACGAAATTTGGCTTATGAATTGGTGATGCACTAACCACCTTGTTACACTTGAGTTTATATATTGCTATCCTCGTTTATTTCCCAAATAAAAGGAAATAGCCCCCACGGAGCTTATTTCCTTTTGGAAAGGGAAACAAGCCACGCCACGAAAAAGCATTAACCTCTGCAGGTGTTATTGCCATTTGAAGTTTGAATTCTATTTAAGTTTAGTGCAAAGTTTGAATGTATGCATGAGCTAACTGTTGGATTTGAGATGTTTGCGAGTTTGGATGCATGAAAAGGAAATAAACCCCACAAGCAGAAGGCATTAACAGCTGTGGGACTTATTTCCGTTTCCAAAAAGAAATAAGCTCCTCGGAGGCAATTTCCTTTTTGTTGGGAACTAAGCCCCATGGGGCTTAATTCCTACTGCACTTAATTTCACTGCACCGCTATCTTCACTTCACTTCGGGTGGATCGGTGGGGTCGGGTCGAGTTGGGTGGATTTCGCATTGAATAGTTCGTTCTTTTAGATTCTGCAGAAGTGATTCTTTCATATCACCAGTATTGACTGTGTTTCAACTACGATATTTTCTTATTCATCTCGACATGATTCTTTTCGAGTCTTGTATCCTTGGCTTTTATGTTTTACACTTTGGTTAAACTTGCGAACATCATTCCTGGGATGACACCTGTCTATATGTTCGATCGCGTGTTTTTCTTGCTTTTTGTTTTCTTCTTTCAATCGGGTGCTGTATTGCCAAAGGTAACTTTGCCAATAGGGCCAAACTTTGCCAATACTGCCCAACGGCAGCACGCCTCTTCAACTTGGCCTTGTAGGCCTCGTTCCTTACAACGAGCTGTGTCGACATTTCTCATCAAACCAAGTGCTTCTCGCAGATGGGCGCTAGAAACCCATTAATTTCGACATTAAAGTTTTTCACAGTATTTCAACAAGGTAGTGGCCCGTTTCGATTTTAGCCCATCAAAATATTTGGACATCCAAAATACTGGATGAATGCCACTTGTCTATCGCAATGTAATCAATTTGATTGGACGTTCGTTGATCTAGAGACCGTCATGTGTCATTATGGATATCGAGGTGAGGAAACCGTATGGGACTACGTTTAATAAGCAAATAAGTATATTCGGCGGGACCTCATGTTTTATGCCGACTCCGGCAAATTTGAAATAAGCTTTTCTTCATAATTGATACCACTCGGACGATTTGTCAGATCATTATGAGAGGAGGGCAAGTGAATAACCATTTAGGTGTTGCTATGGCTGGCAATCGAATCCAGACTTTCTGCGCTTCAGTTCATCGCACTAACCATCGCGCCACTGAGCTCTAAAATGCTACACCAAAGTAAAAATTTGATTCCATCATGTTTTGCCTTTTGTGTTCCACTGATGTCGTTCAAGGATGGCAATAACTGGACCCTAACTCATCGCTTGTCAACAATCATTTTCTTGTCATTGTATCTCACAAACTCACAATAAAATCGCAACCAATGTTGTTTTTTACAGGTAAAAAGTCCCGTTAGGCAACAAATACATATGAAAAACTAAATTATTTTTTGAGATTCCTTTTTTTCAAACTGTGATGACTTCATAAAACACATCATATGGACCACACAACAACACAAAATTATTACAACTTATTGGACTGACTTTATATCATTTGACGGGTTTGCGATAAATAGCAATGTCACACGACGATAAATCATAAAACTAGTTTGCGATGCATGAGTGTTGAATGTATTTGGTGTGTCATAGATAAAACATAAACTACCTGATCCTTGGTCAACATATTATTGGGTATTCAAATAACCGGGTTTTATGTATAATCTATTCGAATGTTATTGATTGTTAAATAAGCCTACCAACATCACTAAATGAAAGTAGATGATGAGACATCAAAGGTAAATTTTTGGAAATCCTTAAACGAGTTATGTGGTCAGTTCATATATTTAAGTAAAGAGGAATAATTTATATGGTTTTAACTGTAAACAGGGTTTTGACCGTCCGTTTTAAACTTGTAAATGAAAAAAAAATAAGCTCTTCAAAATCAAACGATGAAATTGTTATGACATCCAATTTCGGCTTTCGATTCATAAACGTCATTCTAACAGAGAACTGCATTACCGGCGTTTATTAATGCATGTTCACTAAGTTCACTAGTAAACTAAGCTCACGTGTTACAGATCCACTAACACATATAAATACCATGAAAGTTAAATTTATTACTTGCCCTAAGCCCTGGGTCATCTGCAGTACCATCTGTTCATATTTATCCGTATAACATAGGCGTTGGACAGAGTCCGCAGCTTTATAATTTTGCAAAGCAAGTGCGATTCGACAAAAAATTGATGTTTGAAAGTAAAGTATTTTAGTGTAGTAGTTTAGAATTTCAAATTATAAAGAAAAACCCATACATTCATTTTGGTATTTTGATGATGGAAATTTTGATTTTCATCCAAAATTAAGTGGTTGAAGAGGTGTAATCTACCAACACATGAATGTGTTTCTGACAGTTGTGATATTTAAAAATATATATGAGAAGGCTACAATCCGTTTTATACCCTATCCCATCCCATCCCATCCCATCCCTAATATCCCTTAAATGGTGGCTTTAAAGAAATATTAAAATTGGCATTGTCGCAACATATTGTTCAGACAGTTTATCAAAATCTTGTACCTATTTTTCGACAAAAAAAAGTTTTTCTCCTGCATATGGTATGGCGTAGGGTATATAAATGGTTTTTGTAGGAAAACGCCACCAAAAAGTAGGCGTGGGTTTGAATGATGTTTGGACGAAATATTTGTTTTAGCAAACCCAATGATTTTGCATCAAAACTTTTTTCCAATATTTTTAAATTTTACCAAAAAACTTTTTTTTACTGAAAACGTCCTCAAAAAGTGGGCTTGGCAAAAAAATTTAAGGCCAAAACCCAATAACGGACGGACAGACAGACGTGGCTTATTCGACTCAGCTAATGATTTCTCTTCCTTCCGTTGCGTTAAAATCTCCACGCACGGTTTTAACATCGTACTTCTTTAGTATCTCATAGTCAAGGAGCTCTTAGAAGCAGTCCTTAGCAAAATCATCTTTTTCCTCCGTTGGGGCGTGAGCGCATATAAGGCTTATGTTGGCGAATTTGGCTTGATGCGGATTGTTACAATGCGTAAGCTAATGTCTTGGAAACATAAGACTTCTTGCCTAAGTCTGGCACTTATAACAAACCCGCATCCGAATAGTCGATGTTTCTGCTCATTATCCTCTTTTTGCCCGGCCCTTCCCATCGTATTTCCTAGATGGCAGTAATGTCTGCTTTGTAGCAGTTTAGGGCTTCCGCTAGTGGTTCGCTTGCACCTCTCCTGTTTAATGTTAATTGAGTATTACACGATTAGGAAATGACTCTCTGGAAGTATGGCATGTGGCACCATCTTGTTGAAACCAGATGTTGGGCACATCCATATCTTGTAATTTAGGCACTGAAACTGGGTTATCATGTCACGATAACTAACACAATGAATTGGTACTGCCTTTTAAGGATAATGGTCTGATATTGCCTCCAGCCCAATATTCACAAGTGGAATATGTCAGCGTTGTGGATGCATTTGTTTGTTAACAATTAATAATGTGTTTTCTGAACCCTAAATGCGACAATTTTGAAGATTAATTAAGCCATCAAGATGAAAATGAGCTCCATCACTGCAAATGAATTTTTCGAAAAATTGGCATCCACGTGTTGTTCCAAAATCCATTAAACGCGCTGTATGGTCAGTACTCTTCAGTTCTGGAGTCAATTGAACTTTCTAAGCATGAAGTTTCAAGTCTTTCGTAAGAATTCGCTATACAGAGCTACACGACATGCCCAAATCTTAACTACGGTGCGGAATTATGCAAAATCTCGCAAACTGCTTCGATGTTTTCTGTTGAACGAATTGTGACTTATCCAGTGTGACACCCAGAGTGTGCGACTTTAAGACTGGATCAATAAGTGATCCTAGACTTTTTGATCCAGTCTCCCTGACTTTTTCAATTATTCTTTGCACAGTCGATGGCTATAATCACTATGACGGCCATATTGTGTACGAAAATTGCAGATTGTAGCTGGTAAATATTCACACTCAATGGGTTATGAATGCCCTTTATATGTTTTAGCACAGTGTGGGCGTTAAGGAAACTCGGGATAAGAAGAAAGGAGATACCAATGCACATTGGTTTTAAATTCCTGTAATTTATAATGGAGTGGAAAACAGAGTTTTGTAGAGCATTCCACATTCGTGTTGTTCGGTGAATGTACGAATCTCTATATTTCAGCGTTCGTCCGAAGATAGGCTTGAGGGTAAACTGATTTGCATTCATAGCGTAACGAGTATTGCGGCTGAATTGTTGAATGGGAAGAATGCAGCTGGCTATTTCGTTTGAGAATTGGTTGTTAAAATATCGATAAAACAATGTAACGCAGGAGACATTTCGACGGTGTTTAAGCGAAACTAAAGAGTTCGATATTCTAATGTCTCCTATTGGTTTTTCGCACGCGTTTGAACCCTATATAGGAGGTGCAATGTTGTTTTTGGTGCACCCGACCAGATGTTGGGCGTTAAACTCAATTTTAAGGCGTAAAAACGCTTTGTATATTTAGGCCAGATCAGAAGGGGTGAAATATTTTTTACATAGATTAAGGAAACCTAGACATTTCGCTGCATTTTTAGCGACTTGGAATATGTGGTCGTTCGAACGTAAGTCTTTACTAACACACATACCTGGCTTGGAAAGTTTTTCGGTTTCTTCGACGTAAGTGCCATTCATCGATAATGGCTCTAGATTTTGGTTTCGCTTAACTACAGAAGACAGCATTGTGTTTTGAAAGCATTGAATTCTACTCTGTTAGATTTACCCCATTTGATGCTGCTGTCAAGGTCGGAATTCAATGAGCTTAACATACGTTGTCGTTCAGATTCCACGTTCGAAGATGATGACCTGAAAACGAACATGAGAAACTGAGAGTACTGTCATCAGCGAAGGAATGAATTGAATTAGGATTTGCAGACAGGAGATCATTGATGAAAATGACAAAGAGAGTCGGAGTTGGAGAGTCCAAATGCACACATTTTCGACAAAAGGGCTTGATGCAAAACCATGTCAAATGCCCATAAAATATCAAGTGCAATAATCTTAGATACTTTCTCCAGCGAGGTGGATTGATTGGTTCCACTTTTCGGTGAGATATATCATCAAATCACCAGTGGACCTGTTGCTGCGAAAACCATACGGCCGGTCATTATGAAGTTTTCGTGTTTCGAGATATTTCATAAGATGAGGATTTATCAGCATTTTCATCACCTTGGAAAGAAGGGACGTAAGTGCAATTGGTCGGTAGTTCGAGAGAGAGAAAAAGATTCGCCTTTCTTTGGTATACGCTGGACAAATGCAGTTTTCCATCTACTCGGAAAGAGACCTGATGAGTAGGATAGATAGAAAAGCTTACGCAGTGGTTTTGCTAGTGTAGAAGAACACCTCTCCAGTATATTGGGGGAAATACCATCTGGACCAGCGGACTTGTGAATGTCAAAATCAAATAAAACTCTTGCAACTGTACGAGTACGAAGGTGTACTTATCCAATAGAATGATTTAGGTTCTCAAGTACAGGAGGAGACTGAATGAAAGATCGCATACCAAGGAGAATGATGTTTGATATCATATCAGCAGCATCCACTTCACTATCGAGGAAACATAGTGACCAGTAAAAATTCCAAAAAAAAAAACTGAAACTGACGTATTGCTCAACAATGGTTTGGCTTTGGTTTTTCCTAGAGCACTCCATTTTTACAAGCCCCGAAGTACCAGTTCTCACATTGTTATCTTTTTTTCGGTTCGCAACAGAGAACTATTAGGTATTACAGGAATTATGGAACACCCAGTACTACATGCCAACTTGAAATTTTCTTAATATGCTAGTAAGCAAATAATATCGATAGACATGTGTGTAAGAGTGGTAGAAAATTGGGATGACGTGAAATAAGGCCAAACGAAATAAGATCAAATTAAAAATTTGGCTTAATTTCGGTTTTCAAAACAAAATAAAACCAATTTGGCTTTATTGCGCTATGCAAACCGTAATATTATCAAAAAATATTGCAAATAATGCCAAAAAAATTGTAAGGTTGTCATTGATTAGTGCAGTCGATAAATAACCTCTGAGAGGCTGTTAAAGCTTTTTGCTTGTAGTGTAAATTTAACCTTGCACGCAACCCAAATCCAACAGTGAGCCCAAGAAGGGGGGTTATCTTAACAACTTATATGAATGAATACTAATAGCATGTTGGAATTTATAATAAGGAAGCACGACCCAAAAATAAAATAATTTTACATTATGTGATCAAAAAAAACCCCATTGTCGTACGACATGCTGACCCTCAGTTCGATTCAACAATAGATGAAAAGAAAATCAAATATTCTAAAAATCCCAAACTCATTCTTCAAGGCCATAACAACTAGCTTAACTCGTTAAAAGCCATCAACATGCCTGCAAAGTTCCTCTCGCCTAATCAAATAGATTTACGAGCCATCCAATTAATAAATCTAAAGTAATCACCAAGACTCGAATAAACATATAATATTCCCAATATAAAGCAGAGATTACACGATAAGCCGGAACCGCCCACGCGCCATAGATCTTTGCTTTTGTTTTGAATATTCTGATTCGTCTTCGTTTAAATTTGCATGAAACTTCGATAAGCATCTCGAGACTGATCGGCAAAATTTATCAAACAAATGAGGTTCTGATACTGAAACAAAGCCCATTAACGGTCTATTAAGAGTAAGACTGATCGCAACTTGAACAACATTGACATAAGCTAAATGTAATACGGGACTTAACATTCTAAGCCGATCAATCAAAATAAATTGATCGATGCGAGACGTTGAAAGGAATTTGAATTCATTGTACATATTTACCGTTTGATTTGGGTACTTAGTGACTTCCTCAGTTGTTAGGAACTGGGAAACATTGAAAACTGGTTGTAGATAGATTTACATATTATGGAGTTGTATTTAAAAGCGGAAAAGGTAAGCGGTTTTAATAGGGTAAAGGTTGTGGCTAGCTACACAGGTAGGTAAGTAGATTGAAGGCAATTGTTAGCGATAGTTTTTTTTTTGTAAAACGATACTATAATGACCTTGATGGCATTTCGGAGAAGATGCCAGAATGTTGCTAATGAAAATACAACTTTTTGGCAACACATTAAATAAAGTTGGTACAGGGTGGGCCAAATAAGACTTACGAATGTTTAACCGGTATAACTCTTGTAAAACTCATTTGTTTTAATATTTTTTATATTTCTATATATGAAATACAATTAATGGAAATTAAGTATAAAGCATATGGGAAGACTAAAATACGCTGTGCGGATTTAATGACCTTTTACATCCCATTCTCAAAATAAGTACATATCCCCAAAATGTGGGCTTTATTGGGATAAAATAGAGATAATGAGACTGTCGGAATATATTGCTCGGATAATAGTCCGACCGTAGACAATATAGTATTGCATATGCTATAGGATAGGGTATGCAAACCGTTTTTATAGAAAAATGCCCCAATGTTCATATTAATATTAAAAAATAAAAAAATTTGGCGCAACAGGCTCGTTAGTGCCCAGGGCCAACTTTTCTCACAACCATTTATGTGTTGATGGCGGGACCTCTTGTTTTATGCCGACTCCGAAAGGCGAACTTGAGATAAGCTTTTCTTTTACAATTGCTGCCATTGCGCTCTATAGGCAGAGAAGAAGGAAGAACACCGGCTTTTCAGAAAGAAGAAAGAAGAGAAAGAAAAGCGCGCGATCTGGGATATAGAGAGGTGCCACTTAAGCAAATATGTTCGCAAGTTTTACCAAAGTGTAAAACCTCAAAGCCAAGGATACAAGACTCGAACAGAATCCTTGCGAGATGAACAAGGAAATATCGTAGTTGAGAGACAGTCGATGCTAAGCATATGGAAGAACCACTTCTGCAGACGTTTAAACGGCGATGACAAACAACATTCCGCTGTCAGGCAGAACGAACCATTCAATATCGGTAACGACAGCGAAAACTGTCAACCACCAGACCTGAGTAAAGTTAGGATAGCAATTTTTAAACTCAATCTTAATAAGGCTATCGGATATGACGGCCATCCCGCTGAGCTTTATAAAGCCGGCGGAGATGACTTGGTAAAAAACATCCACCAACTCATAAGCC
Source organism: Rhingia rostrata (assembly GCA_949824845.1). Taxonomy (NCBI): domain Eukaryota; kingdom Metazoa; phylum Arthropoda; class Insecta; order Diptera; family Syrphidae; genus Rhingia; species Rhingia rostrata. Next base: position 22,406,139 of record OX463757.1, read on the forward strand.
AAATCTGGACGGAAGAAAGTATGACTGAAGAACGGAACCTCAGCATACTTTTCCCGATCCACAAAAAAGGAGACCATCTAAACTGCGCCAACTACAAAATCCTATCTGCCGTTATATGTGAACGCCTGAAACCGTTTATCAACAACCTGATCGGCCCTATCAGTGTGGTTTTAGTCCAGGAAAGTCCAAAACCGATCAAATGTTCATACCTCGGCAGATCCTGGGAAAAAAACAAAAGTCCAAGTCCAAATCGATACCCATCACCTATTCATCGATTTCAATGCCGCATACGACAGCATTTATAGAGACGAACTATACAGAGCCATGTCTAGATTTGGTATACAACCCAAACTCGTTCGTTTGTGTAGGATGACGATGGAAAATGTTCGCTGCTCCATCTGGCTCGGAAACGACCTCACTGACACATTCGATACCAAAAAAGGATTTTGGCAAGGCTATGCGCTGTCATGTGACTTCTTCAATCTGATTCTTGAGAGGATTGTGCAAAACTCCCGAGCCAACACCAGAGACACAATTTTCCAAAAGTCGGTACAACTACTAGCATACGCCGACGATGTTGACACCATTGGTAGGACTCAACGTGATGTCATAACCATGTTTGCTAGTATAAAGAAGGAAGCGGCAAAAATGGGTTTAGCAGTAAATGGGGGCAAGACGAAGTTTATGCTGTCAACACGAAAGGACACCCAACATCATCGACTAATTGGACCATTTGACAGATGTAACTTTGAGATAGAACGGGTTTTGTCTATCTCGGCTCCGCTATTACGACATCTCGTCAGAAATTTAACGAAGAATTACTCTTTCCCACCGCTGTTTCTTCGGGCTAAGAAGGCAATTTAGTAGTTAAGACCTCACTCGAACTACTCAGGAGATCCTTTATAAGAACCTGATCATCCCAGTATTGCTCTACGGCGCTGAAGCATGGACCATTCTCAAAAGCGGATGAAGAAATCCTTAGTCGATTTGAGAGGAAAATTCTTCTAAATATCTTCGGTCCTGTTTGCGTTGACGGGCTATGGAGACGAAGATTCAACCAAGAACTATACGAGCTGTAAAGCGACATGCCCCTGGTCAAAAAACTCCGCGTTGGAAGTTTAAGATGGCTTGGACATGTAGAGCGAATGGAGACCAATACTATGGCTCGCAGAGTCTTCCTAGCCAGACGTTGGACGCAATAGAGGAAGACCTCGCTTTAAGTGGCGCGCACAAGTAGGAACCGACCTCAACCAACTTGGAGTGCGCAACTGGAAGCAGTTAGCTAAGAACTGGGCTAACTGGAGAGGCATGTTGGTTGAGGCCCAGGTTCATTCCAGACTGTAGCACCACTTAACTTAACAACTTAAGCTTAACTATATTTTCTTGACTTACTGATCACGAGAGGAGGGCCAGTGAAAAATCATTAAGGTGTTGGTACGGCTGGGAATCGAACCCAAACCTTCTAAGCTGCAGTTCTCACTAACCATCGCGCCACTGAACCCGTCATATTAATATTACTAACGTTTTTTCGAATTTATATCAACATTGTTACCAAAGCCGTTTTTTTTTTAATGAAAACGCCCCTTAAAAACTTTATTACGGCGAAATAGGTACATATTAAGATTGCCTAAATATTCTGCTAAGACACTTTTTTAAATTCCTTACCGTTAAATCGAAGCCTAGCTTTTTTTTTAAAGTAGGCGTGGCAGTGTGTAGATTTTGACAAATTTTACACTTTCGGTGCTAGGAACAACAAATGGTACGTGTATCATTCTAGCTCAAAATTTAAGGCCCAAAAACTGGTGACATACGGACGGAGGGACAAAACTAATATACCCCTATGGGATAGGATATACAACTTTATGAACTTTATGAACGGTTCATACAACTTAATGAAGGGAGTACATTAGGTTTCTTAAAAACTTGGCAAAACCAGGTCAATGTTTTGTGTGAATGCGTCGAGTAGTTTTCGAAAACTTTTTGTTAGAAAGTCAGTTTTCGGTTCAGTGTGTCTAGCATGAAAAATCTGATAAAAAGCTATTTTTTGCAAACGGATTTTGTCTGTCAATACTATGTTTGCATTTATGTAATTTTTCAAAGCCTTTTCAAAATTTCAATTTTTGTTTTGTTAATTGCAGATGCCCCAGTTATACTTACTCTGCCACACATGTTGGGAGCATCAAATGAGTACACCAAAATGATCCGAGGCTTAAAACCTGACGTCAGAAAGCATCAAATGTTCGTTGATGTTCAACATGTAGGTTGAAATTTTATAATTTAATATCACAACGACTTATTTCCTTTTTCCAAATAGTTGACAGGTACACCTCTACAAGGCGGCAAACGTGTCCAGTTTAACATGTTCTTGAAAAGCATTAACAGAATAACGTTAACAGAAAACCTAACGACGGTTCTAATGCCGGCAATTTGGGTCGATGAGGTAATATAATGCAAATTTCCATTATAAGATTCTTAAACACTCCGATCCACTCATTTCAGGGTATTCAACTCAACGCCGAATCAGTTGAACTTTTCAAGTCGACACTTCTTAACTCACTAGAAAAACTTGACATCATACATTGGTCAGTGTTAAGTGCAGGTATTGCCGTCACCATTGTCTCAATAATTTTCTACTTTGCTCTGCGAGAAAAGCCAGAAGATAAAGATAAAGTACTTAAATGAGAAGAAAATAAGTTTTAAATAGAGACCTAACCCCTAACCTTAATGAAGCTCCAAATGAAACTGTGTAGACATATAAATTTAATTTAACTAATTTTAAATATTAATATTAAGACCAGCATTATACATTTTACTTATTTCATTCGTTGTACAGAATTGTGATGAAAATAATACATGTGATTTTTTTTTTATTGTTTTAAGGAAAAACTTTGTTGTAAAATAAAATGAATATTGAATGTTTTTGTTCGCATTTTATATATCCATTGAACTAAATTTAACATCGCGCTTGTTGTAATTTAAATACAGAATCCTTTCGAGTACCTTTGTGTGAAGAAAAATTAAAACTTTCAAATCTATGTTACCGAGAGAGCATTCTCTTATTTCAACGAAAAGAAAATTTAAAAAAAAATTAGACGAGCCCTCCAATTAAGTGTTTTGCAGTTGAAACCTTTTTAGAATATATTTACGAAATCCAATATTAAAAGAAATCTGAAATCAATCATGTACTTTTCCGCGCATATTGTGAATGGAAAAAAGATTAATTTAGCCGATTCCTGTCAAACTTCGGGCTAACATTTTTTTTTATTTTCTGAATCGCCGAAAGTCTTTGTGAAAAAATAGCGAGAAATATAAGAGGGCTACATTTTTTGTTTAGAACTTTCTGAGTATCCAAATGCTTTTGCGAATATTCACAACGAAGTTTACTAAAAATTAAGTACAACTACATTCTCACAGGGTGGTACTTTGTCAGTCAAAAAAATATGTTTCTTAATTCACACCATTGAGTTTTTTGTAACACGAATGTCGAAAATAACTATTTGTGTTCTATAATTAGAAAAGATAAGGAGATGAATATAATTAGAATTTAGTCTCAGCAAATTGAAAAAATCTCAGAACCCTCAGGTGAGGAATCATGTTAGGGATTTTTTGAAGATCTCAAAGGAATGTGTAAATGGAACACACCTAATGGTTTGGTGATCAGAAGGTCTTCTGTATGTATTTGATTTTGTTTACAAAATACCAAATTTAGTACCCAGGCACTATCTTCGTCTTACAACCAATCATGTGTGAGTGTGTACGTCTTTCACGGTGGCAGGACCTCCTGTTTGATACCAAATCCGAATGTGACCTTGATTTATCAATTTTTCAGATTCTACGGTGTGATGTATTAATAAGAAAATCCTGCTGCAAGGATTATCTGCGGACTAACTAATTTAGGGATAAGGAGCTTAAGAGAATAATAAATGTTTCACATAAGTATGCAGCAGACTAGTAGCATAACTTGGATGACATTCCGGGGCGGACGGAAAATACGGTAAAGGATTTAATTCTAACTTAGTGAGCTTTCCAACTGCCCTCATCCATTTTATGGTTTTACTTGGTAATCGAACATCAGCAATCCGTACAAATCTATCTGTACCTCGATATAATTTGGTGATGCAACCTAGGCTGAATTCCTAAATGCAAAAAATGCACATTGTGAATGCGCATTGTATCTGTTTTGAAATTATACGATGCTTTCTCACTTTGTTGTGTATGTAGTTGCTTTCTGTCTGCTGACATTTTGGATCGGCGTGTGATAAATAATATGATCAGCTGTGTGTTTTGTCATCATTTGGAAAGTGTTGTTAAGAAAATTAGTTTCAACTCTTGTAATAAAATATTTTAAGCAATTATTGCCAAAATAATAGCAGAACATCTACAAAATATGTAACACAATTGAAACAAAAACAATTAAAACGTACATTTTTGGCTCTATCCTCAATTATTGCCTATGTAAGGAATGTAATGTACCCTAACGATGTAAATTCCGTGTCCACTTTCTTAATGTCGACATAAACATTTCTCCAAATCGTCTTTTTTTAGCGCGCAATATTCTGATTCAAACTTTATCATTGTGTTGTCAGCAACTTTGTTTGGTTATTACACCACTTTTATCAGAAGAATTACAAAAATAAGAACATTGCAATGAATATTTAACAAAATACTTAGGTCGTCGGGGAATCACTCATCTTTTGAACACACGAAAACGACATCAAACAAAATTTAAATTTGAAAATGTCATTTGCATCGTGCTAATTCACGATGCCCTGTTTGCATTTGCTTGTGCAACAAAATCTGTTCACAAGCAAATGCTTGTGCTGTTCAAAGTGTTTGCATTAAGGAATGTTTGCTGATGCACAATGAAGTCAGCACTGCATTAAGGAGCTCAGCCCTAGTTTCCAAGCTCAGCGTAGTTTCTGACATATACTCCGCATACCACAGAACCGGCTCGTAAATCGCAACACCAATTGTTGCGGAAGTCGACTGTAATTTGCAAAAGATTTGTTGATCTGAGGAAGTAAAGCCCATTATTATAAAAACAAATATTCAAGCTAAGATCTTTCAGCAAATTGATTTGGACCGCTTGAAATGAAAGGCACGTAAAATTCATGACGTACTTTATTACGGTCCCCCTTCCAAACTTTAAAACCATAGGGTCAAAGCAAAATCCACACAATCGTGGGCAGACGGTCTATCGCTGAATGCTAGTAGGCAGAATGGTTTGGCATTCATTCTCTTACACATATTGTGACTTGATTCTTTCTGCAGCTCTTAGAATACCTACAATCTAGGCCCGTTATTAATGTAAGAGGTGGTTAGAGCTGGTGCGACATGGAAATTTCGTTGGTTGTGCTGAATTAAAACGTGGACTAAGACTTGGTTTTTTATTTAATTCTTCAAAACGACAGAGCTTACTGCCTCGCACACTCGTGAGCGGGGTTCCTTATTCCTGGCTCTCTTCCTAGCTATTATGCTCAATCCGATCTCCCAGATGTGGTTCGCTATTCATCAACTGGTCTTAGAAGAAAGTTTGGCTCTTAAAACATCGCACCTCCTGACTACCGATTTGTCATTATATTAATGTTAAAATATTTTTCCCACATTACATATATATAAAATGGAATAACCTGGCGCCTTAAGTCGTCACTATCATATATTGTTGCTTTTATTTTAATGTTTATTCGAAGATATAGAACTTCGTTTTTTTTTTAATTTCTGTGTGGAAACATTCATCACAATACCAATTAATTTGTGGTGTCAGTTAGTAGCGAAGTAACGTTTTCTTGGTACATTTAGCTACTTCCACTTGTCACTAAAATATTTTCAATAATTGACAATAGCTGTCAATTTATTTTACGCTATTTTCACTTATTTACTTTTGTTAGATTTACTGCACATTTAAACTACACTTACCCCAGGTTGGGTTAGTCCCCTGTGATTTTTTATAGGAATTTTGCTTTGCTATTAATAAATCAGCTATCGTTTTAATTTCTAAGAATATATATTTTTGCCTTCCGCCAAACGCATCCAAATTCAATTTGGAAGCCTCCTGTTTATTGATATCACGGTAAAAATAAAAAAAAATTGTGTTCTTATAATAATCCTTATTTAGTATGACCAAAACTAAAGCCAAACTTTCCCATTATGGGCCACAATTATATAAATAAGAAAATATTTCAGTAGGTTCCTAACAAATAATTTTTGAAATGCTTGATATCACTCAATGAAAACGCATTATAAACTGATTCGTCATTGTATTACCACCCAAACCACGGGGAATACAATTAACCAACAAACACACCCGCACAGCGCCATCTGTCCTGGTATAGCTACAACTGTTAAATGACACTCACTTTTGATTTGATGGCAGCCTACTACAGCGCACCACATTATCGACATTTTAGTTTGTGTGATTGCAATGCAAAGTGCGGGTCCCTGCTTGTAATTAGTAAACAAGTTTTTCACCGATTTTAACGTAAATTTCTAATTAAAATTAGACAAATCACGCATAAAAATGCATGCGAATGTGTCCCCTATCAATTGTCGATAAAATTCCGTGCGCAAATCACCATTTGAGTGTGCAATTGCAATTGCTAAATACCGAAAGTGTTTTTTCTATGCTCGATTCTCATTTTTGCAAAATTCTCAAGTGTCAAAGGAAGAAGTGAAATTCGGTCGGAAAACCATAATACAAGTGATTTAAAGTGCATTGCAACGAAGCTACAATTTAATTTGTATCGCATTGAATAGAGTTTTGTTAATAAAATCGCGTTTGTGGGTAGATTTTCTCATTTTACAGTAAAATCAATTCGGTGCGATGTATGTAACGCGGTAATCGTCGTCTGCCATAATGCCATCAAAGAGAGTTTTCACCAATTCGAAGGTAGAGGTCGCTTCATAATGCTGAGAGATTTTTCGTCATTTTTTTTTTGTCGTGTTCGTCGTGCGCGGATGTGTGAATGTTTGTACCCCACCAAGGTACTGATGTACTAGAAGACCGGGAAAAATTGTTTCAGATTTTTTTGTTATTTTTGGATACATTTGGTGTTGGATTGTCATTGTTGAAAGAAATTATGTGAGGAGGCAGTTTGGATGTTGGTAGAAATATTGTTTTCTTTTGTTTTTTTTTTTGTAATCGAAAGGGGAATGCATGTTCATTGCTATCAAATTCACTTGGTTTGGGCACTTGACGTTTTGTGGGCGTCTAGTACTATCGTCATGGAGATTTCAAGAAGAATTGCCAGGATGGCGAAAAGTTATTGAAATTCCCCGATTTTTCGGTTGAATGAACTCGCTGAAGTTGCAATTTTTTTTTTTAATTTTCGTTTATAAAACGATGTCGTGTCAGTTTTCTTTTATGGTCATTCAATTATTAAAGAAACGTACGAACAAGTGAATCGATTTTAGAATTCTACAATGAAGTAGCGAACTTCCAAACATATGTCAGATGAAAAATAACAACACATGCATATTTTTGCGGTGGTTCTTCTTGTTGTTTTGATATAAATTTGAAATTAAATTCATCTTCTTGAATGTGTCATAGTTAGTCTTCTTAAATGTGGCATAGTTATGGAAATTGACAATTTTAGATGTTTTCTTTCAGTTTTTTCAAGATATAAAAGCATATTTTTTCCCAAAATCTTACGTCTTATGTCCGATTAGTATGCACGTCTTATGTCCGATCAGTATGCACATATTCCACACGAAAGGAAAAAAAACATATGATATAATATAATACAGTTATTTTTTAAATACCTCAGAATCTTATTCAATAAAAAAATATGACGCGATTATAGTTTTTTCTCGCTCTGAATGTCTTAGTTTCTGAAGCTGTAAAAGGTCTGTCAACTCAATGACCTTAGTATTTGCAGTCCTTTATCGCAAATCTACTTTGCAAAAGTCACTGCTTCTGACAGCTGACAACTATAAAACTTTTTTTGTTCGGCCCATTCAATCGTATTGCCAAAATGAGAATTATGTAAGCTATGTTGCTCGAGAGCTAAAAAAAACCAAAACCGTACGCCTATACATTCTATGAAATTGCTTACTTCATTGGCGCTACAGTCAGGAATGAACCCGGCCTTTACCAACATGCCGCTCCAATCAGCCCGATCTTAAGTACATATAGAAACAGGCTTACTTAATGCGAGGTTTAACTCTACTACGTCTGAATTGGTGGCATTCACTGTATCTATATGTGAGGTATCTGTCACTATATACCTCGAATTAATTTTAATGGAATCATCGTTTTCATATCGCATCAACGCAAACGGGACCGAAGAACGAAGAAATAACCGCTCAAAATGGCCAAGGATTTCTTTCTGCTTCAGCGCCTTAGAGCAGCAATGTAATGACTAGGTCTTTTATAGGGTCTCCTTAGTAGTTCGAGTGAGGGCTTAACTGATTGCCTTCTAATCCCGATAAATCAGCGGTAGGCAAAATTAATTCTTTGTTTTATTTCCGATGAGGCGTCAGAGGCTATAGCGGAGCCGAGGTAGAAGAAGTCCCGTACTACCTGAAAGTTATTGTTAATGGTAACGTTCTGTTCAAATCAACAATGTTGTGTGCCATTTCGTGTTCACATTATACTTCGTCTTACCTCGTTTACTGCTAAACCCATTTTTGTCCGTTTTATCTCTATACAAGCTAGAAAAGATTTATGGAAGATTGGTATTGGATCGGGAGTTTTGCACAATCCTCTCAAGAATTATGCTGCTTTTTTGGTGAGGTTATTGCTGATTTTGATCACAGCAGCACAAGTTTGGGCAGTATATACGATCTCGACATCCCTCCGTATAGATCGTCTCTATAAATGCTTCCGTATGCAAGTTTGAAATCGATAAATCTGCCGAAGATTTCATCCGTTGTGTAATTTAATTTCCTTATTGGGCGGCCGATCAGGTTGTTGAACGGTTTCAAGCCTTCACATATTACGACAGATAATTTTTTAGGCGATATTCGCGCCTGGCTTTGAACTCGTACACTTTGTTAAGCCCTACGAACATTATTCCTGCACTTGTTCCAGTGGTCTGCTCTCTTTCTTTGACTATTAAGCTCAATGGCGGCTCTCGTCTTTACCTGTAGCTTTGCCTTGTGTGTCTAATTTTTATCTGCTAGCATCTGACAGCATTCGTCAAACTAGGGGTTTCTTTCTTTGTCTGTGAAAAACCTATAATACAAAAATAAAGTTTCTAAAAATAGTTAGTTTTCTCAAATCTCCATTAATGATGTAATTTCCTAATAAGAAAATTCCTAACAGCACAGAATAACCTTTTATCGCAGTAAAAATTTACAATTTACAAAAACCGACAATTCCGTCTTCTAAAAAATTCTAAAAAAATGTACACATCTGGCAACATCCCATTAAACACCCGCCACACTCAGTTCATTCCCTCATTCATTTGCCAGCGAAACTATTTTTTTTTCTTTCTTTCCTTATCCCATTCTCGTCCACTGACGTTTTGTCTCGGGAATCTAGTACAATCGCGGTGTGTGTTCACGTACCCCACCATCGTTTTGTGTTGAAGTAAAAGCAAAATGGCGTCTCCTACTGCCAATTTTCTGATAGATCAGAATCAAAATAAAGCGATTTCTAATGGCGGGGAAAATTTTCGTGAATCTCTCAGCAATTGTGCGAATTCCTTAACGAAAAACGATACAAATGAATATGTTAATAATTGCAGAAACGCCCTCGAAGCAGCTACACAGGGTCAACAATCTTCTGTTGGCATTGAACAAGTTACAACCGTCAGCGACCCAATAACTTCGTCGTTGTCGAGCTCTCCGTCGTCAACATTAACCATCGGCAGTGACCTCAAAAAAAGTGTTTTACAATCGGGCCGTGAGCTAAATAATAACCTTAACTTTGACGATTTAAGGAATAAAACGACAAATTACATTAGTGCCAGTGGTGGTGGTGGATTTGTGCACTTTCAACAGGTAGAGCAACAGCAGGACCTGCATCAGTCCCACCACAACCAGACTACTGGGCATATACTATCCGGAGATATAATAACAAGTCAGAGGAATATGCCAAAGAGCAATGAACCGATTAAGATAGCTTTTTCAGCATCACATCAACAACAGCAATCACAACAACCACAGCAGCAGCAGCAGCAGACGCAGCAACAACACCTTCAACAACAACAACAACAACATCATATTCATCTTCAACAACAACAACAACAGCAGCAGCAACAACACACCACCACTCAATATCAACTTTCAAACAATAGTTTCATTAGAACACAAACTTTGGGCGGCGTTACAACCACCACCAAGATACCGACTACGATGAACTCTAGCAATCAGGCGACTGGCGGTAATCGTATAACGTTCACCAGTCAGTCGCTACCCAATGGCACAATAAATATCGCTTCCCCAAATCAGCAGAGTATCCTCCAGACTGTGTCCACTGCCCAGCTGCCAAACACGACCACAATCAAAACAATAACATCAGCTGCCGGACTGCCGCAACATCACCAGCAGCAGCAACATCAGCAGAATGCCCAAACAGTAGGTGCTACCACTCAAACTTTGGTAATTAAAAATCACGCAGTCTCCCTGCCGGCGGGCTTAGTCTCTAGTGCACCAGGAATCGTAACTATGACCAAAACTATCAATCAGGTATTCCATCACATGCTAGATGCAACAAAACCAAAAGAAAAAAAAAACAAAACAAAAATCCTTTGACATGAAAATGTCCTATTAAGCGATGAGAATATTTCAGTAGGACACAACTGTAGTGGTGTCATCTGCTCGTACACCTCCTTCTCGCTATTTGTAGTTTGTTGCTCGTACTTATGGAATACGTTAAATTTTTTTTTATATAAATAATTTGTTGCTAATGTTATTTTTCTTAAAAACAAAAACAAACAAACTCGCTTGGTAAGAGGTTGTCTATAATTTCGTTTTTTAAGTTATGAATTCTCATGTCGTCGTTTCTCTGGTGCCTGTCCCAGGTGCGGCGACCACAGGTCAGAGCGTGTAAAATTGTCAAAATTATTCTTGCAACCAGTTGGTGTGTGTTCCAGACTTTGGCTAAATCCAATTTTACACGCGCACTGCGATTCTTAATTTTTCCCGTTCTCCCTGCTTGCATTAGCCTTTGAAAATTTTGTTTTTCTTTGCTTTAACGCTTTTTGCTTTATTCATTCATTTAGTTTTATTCTAGTTAGTCTGCTTGTTGGAATTGCTTTTTAGTTCAAAACACACATAAACACTTTTGTTTTATATAGACCCGGTATTAGTGAAGCCCCCGGTGGAATCAATATGGAACAAACCTTTTGCGGGGGGTCTTTGAAATTTAGTTATACTTGAAAATCTAAGCTTTTTTCGTTTGTTTAAGAAGTTGGTATACAAGACTCAGTCAGCTACGACATATAGAAAGGTCGTACACTTTTGGTTTGGTCTTCTGATAATTGCTTCGACCTATTGTATCTTTTGCTTCGTATGTGCATCTTACTTAAACGTCGGAATGAGTTATGTCTGTCAATTAGCCCGGTTCAATGCAAACTGCCTTCAGCAGTAAACTTTATGAAGCGTATCTTTCCAATTAGCTAAAAATATAACATAGTTAGTCAGGGGTGAACCTTAACCAATACGTATCTTCAGTTTGCACGGTTCTTAACTTAGGGCCTCCAATTGAGAACTCCGTTGTCTCTAAGGGTTTCATAACTTTTAATTTATTACAGGTCTGATCTTATGAGCGTCTTTGTTAGAAATTAATATTCTCTTCTATATTGAGCACACTAAATGTAAGCAGTGTCCTTAAAATGGAAGACGATCCTAATTTTGTAGTAAGGCATTCTTGATCGCTACATCCTTGAACAACAGGTTTCATCTTGAATATGGATGTTTGTCCTTTAGGATCCTTTTGTCGAGGACAGTGCACCCTTCTATCCTCTTTAATTGTTGGTTGTTTCACGATTACCAAATCCATATATCGGTTATACCTTAATTTTCGTCTTAAACCGGTGATTTAGATGTTGGTCTTCAATGTTGGCCACGCTGCTTCTAGTCATTAAAGCCAAGCGCTTTGAAATTCACGATTGCTTAATAGTTATACAGGACGTTTCTTACTTTTCGTCTCAAACTTTAATCATGGGCTTCGAAGGTTCTCTTGACTTAGCTTATGTACCCTCCTCCCCTTTTCGATTTGGGCAAGCTGCATTTACCATGCGATCTGGCATTTGTTATCGCTTCATCCTTAGACTGGAGGTTCGTTAACTTTCTTCTCGATTCTGGATGATGGGATTCAAAGGTCACTGTCTGAGACAATGAATTCTGATATCTTCTTTAATTTTATGCACGTTGGCTCCAGTAGTTAATGTTGTACCAAGCGATCTTGCATTCACGATCGCTTGATATATATACACGTGAGGTAACGTTTCATCTCAAAGCTGAATAGTGAAATTAAAAGGTTCTCTTGCCTAGGAAAATGCCCTATCTTCATTGATTTTGTGCACGAGATCAGTCGATCAAAAAACCAGTGGTTCCTTCCTTTTTTTTCTCGAGCTTGGATGTTGGGATTCAATGATTTTCTTAGCTATGACAACATTCCATTCTATCCTCTTCGATTCATAAGCTACTTTTTTTTAAGGAGTATTAAGATGATGTATTTCTTCTACACAACTCCCTACTCGATGCGTATTTGGCTCCTTGTAAATGATTTCAAAAATTTGTGCAGACTTTAAAAGGTTCTGCAGTGATTAGATGATCAAGTCTTCGTTGCTATTTGTTCCGATATGCTTCGAGGCGTGCGCCTCGATACCTTGATACTTTAAATTGGTATCATCTAAGCAATGACATCTTGTAAATTTAGTTTTTGAAAATTTTTACGGTATATTTTCATTTTTGATCCAAATCTGTAAGCACTTTAAGGAAGAAGAACATTTGATTCTGTAGTCCTCTGTTTGTCTTAAGTAATTTTCCTGGCTTAAATAATGGTCAAGCATAGTCTCCTCTTAAAATTCATATTCCACTTTTCATGTAACGGGTGATTTTTAAGCGTAGTTTTTTTTTAATCGAATAAAACACTCAAATTTGCATCAAATATTCAAAATTTGTATTGTTATCGAAAAATAGGCTTTTGCCATTTACGTTTTAAAAACAACTTCATGTAAATGTTGTCCGCGGTTCCGTTTCAAATGGTCCATTTGGAAGGTCCAATTTTGCGTCATTTTTTCAAGCATTTTTGCCTGTATTCCACGAATTACGCGTTCCACATAGAGGCGTTAAATCGCTTGAACTTGGCGGCCAACTCACAGCGCCATTTCGAGAGATAAGCTGCTCAGCAAATGCATCCTTTAACATTTCTGTTTCACGAGCTGTGTGACATGTGGCACCTTCTTGATGAAACCACATGTCAACCAACTGGGGCAACAAAAAGTAGCGTATCATGGCCACAGTCGTCTTTGAAGAAAAATGGACCGATGACGCCACCATCCCATAAACCACACCAAACTGTGGTTTTTTTCGGGATGCATCGGTAATTCTTGTATTAGGCTGTTTATCACTCCACAAGCGACAGTTTTGCTTATTTACGTATCCGTTGAGCCAAAAATGAGCCTCATCGCTGAACACAATTTTTCGATTAAACAGCAGATTTTCATGGACATGACAGATGACGTTTGGACGCCATTACTAACCAGTGCTGCCAACCTGGAAAACTGAACTCCTACCCTGATCTGCTAAGGGTCCGTTGAACCAACCACCGTGAGCCTTGGTTTCTTTGCTAAACAAAACTAATGGCTCACTCCCGTGAGTCGAAAACTGCTGGTTCCACGATCGTTCAACGTTCATGAACCACTTACTTTTTGTTGCGTTTGTTATAACAGTACTCCATTCTATTCTTGCTGATCACTCCATATGTTGGTAGAATAAACAGCTGACCTCTAATCCCCGTATTTATAAACGCTAACTAGCTTATCAATGACTAACATGACAGTGTTTCCCATAAGAAATACCCGCGCAAATGTAAAAATTTAGTCACAGATTTGTTAATCTGCATTTATTAATACGGCGATAAATCTTTGAACTGGTCTGCTCTACGCAAAGTAATATTTAAACCTTAAACTTTTCACGCCCTCCTCGATGGGTGATTACTTAAATCAGGCACTATTTGGCATATTCAGATTCTTGGTATATAACTGCCATGAAGAACTTGTTAGAAGTCGTCTAAAACGGATTCCTTACTTTCCTACGTAAGCCTTGCCGAAAGTCCATTTAGTTCAAACTTAATTGTCACTTACGTGGCGCTACAGTTCGGGGTAAAATTGGCCTTGACATGTTGCCTTTCAAGTTAGATCGGTCATTTAGGCCAGTCAGTTGCCTCCAATTGCACCCTCAAACTTGGCTACTTTAACAGGATCTCCATTAAGCTCCGGCCACGCAATGAGCGACGAATCTGAGCGATGGGTGGCCATTTACGGAACGACGTCGCTGAGCGATTAGTTGAGAAAATGCAATCGTCAAATGCGGTTCGTCGCAGCTTATTAGTTGAAATTCGCGTTCATACTTATAGATCGAGAGATCGAGAATACGCAGATTTGGTGTACACCCGGAGCCTTACGTAAATGCGTTACAAACACATCGGTGACTGATAAACAGCGATATATAGCTTTGATCTCATAAATCACCCCATTAGTATCAACTCTCTGAAAATTATCTCAAGTCAGCTGTCCCGATTTGGCATGAAACTGGACGTCCCGTCATCGTGAAAGAAGTTAACATGCACGTATATGATTGGTTAGGGAGAAAAATCTAAGTCGTGTGTCCTACAAGCCTGTTGCGCCAAAATATATATTTTTTTGGTGTTGGTGTAAGATTAAAGTGGCGCCGTAGAATAGTCGATCGTGTTTTTTATGAACTTTTTCCAGTTCAGAGTTATAGGCTCGCTCAAAGAGCACCCTGATATGCTTACAGATGTTTATTGGCTCTGCTCTTGAATTGTTCTCAATTGTATAATTCCGGTAAGATCTCATTGACCTGTGGCAATGTTGTCTATATCGTCGGCACACGCTTGTAGTCGCACAGATTTATGGAAGTATCTAGCATTACCGTCCCATTTAGGGTCTATCAAACCTGGTTTGTTGTGCGAAGTGATTGTTTTTTGCCGCAAAAAGAGGACCTCCTTTTTAACACCGATTGTGAACTGCAATTTTGCATGGCAGTTTCACTTTGATGCTTGTCTGACTTTCGGAAGAAGTCAAGCGTTGTTGTTATCACTTTCGGGATTCGAAAAAGTGCTTGAGAAGGACTCATACTCACTAGGCCACTGTGTTGACTAAATTTGTGAGCTTTCGAAAGGTTTACTACTTCGACAAAAACTGCTGTAAAAGCATCCTTTTTGAAATTCATAATATGTACCTTGTATTCTAGTCCAACGGACTTCCTGAAAGAGATCTGCCCATGCTTCAGTAGTGCTTGTAATTTTTTTTTAGCTCCCGCCAATATCATGCTTAAGCGACCGGTGCCTTTCTGCATCTGCCATTTTTCGCTGCAAGTCTTTATTATTTGCAATTCATTTATCCTTTAAGGCTTGTATCTAAGATGATCCCTAGTTGCTGCTAAGTATCTGGAAATACCAAAATTCTAGGAAATTTACTTGTAAATCTCAACTACGTGCTAGTTTACCATACAGATTTGGCCAAACTGAAAAATGAATGGATCTTGATTGACCGACTTGTCGTAAGCACCAGAATACCTTATCATCGCGGCACACTGTCTACTAGTCAAGCATGTAGAATAGAATGACCTTCATGAACATGACTTCTCTGCACTGGCTGTACCAGCACGACCCGCCATAGAACAATTTTTCTTCTATGAAGTGCGTCATCTGTATGACTTTATAATCTTTGCTTCTGTAGAGGTTGTATGAATGAAGAGGAGGCAAACACAATTCTTTATTTTCTCCATACCTCTCCTACCCGCCTTTTAAAAAAATCTGTGATTTGCTAAACATGAAAACGGATGTCAGCGAAATCCATAACATCTACGTGGTAATTCTATAACAGAAGACCAAATCTTGTCTACAATGTCCAATCTCTGATCTCCAAAGCTAATTGCATCAATTTTTGCTCTTCTAGATAGTTAGGGCCCATGGTATAAATAATAATATTCTGCCCGAGCGAGGTATCCGTCGGATCGGACAATTTTCCGCCACGCATACTGCGTCGGAGGTTAAAATTCCATTCGAGGTATGTGTCATCGGAACAAAAATCAGCAAAGAATTTGTGACGGAGGAAATCGGAAGAAGATTTGCGCACTCAGCTGCGAAAAATTGCACGAAAAATGCACCTGAACGTGACTTGCCGGTATGCGTTACAAAATGTCGGAGAAATATTCCGAAAAGCTTTTCGAAGGAATACCTCGAAGCTAAAATCCTCCAAATCGTACAAAATCGGAGTATTTTCCATCCCGACTTATACCTCGATAGGGCGTTTCTATATAGTTTTGTCTCATCTTGCGAATCCTACGTCACCGTAGACCATCACCCTATCGCGGGTACCCGTTGGTATTAAAATTTTTCCGAAATCGGAGAATTTCCTACCGAGATATTCCTTTCGGTTAGCATTTCCAACAGATCTTCCGACGAAATGTAACGCATATGATCGCGCATAGAAAATATGCGTCAACAATTTTTAACAGCTATTCGTTGAATTTCCTGAACTAGGTATAATAGTCGAAAGAAATAGGAAGCTATTGACAAAACTCAACATTAAGTTTTCCTCAGTACTTTCAATTACTCAAGTTGGCTATAATAGACTTTTGTAAATGGAAGCAATTGTCAGAGTGGAAGTAGTTTTGCAAAAAAAATTTCGTTGTTTATATGCCTGTTTAGACAAGAGTTAAATCACCGATTTTCATCGATTAGTGATGTTGCGCAGGGAAATATGTGTAAGAGAAGAGGATTGAAAAAACACTCCACAATTTAGATTTATTCGGTGAGTAATTTTGACGTTCTCTTTTGTGGTCCTATTCCATCATTTCGGATAAGTCAAATTTATTCCATTACTGCTTGGTTACACGAGCGCAAAAAAGAACTACTTTTGTGGATACACATAGAAAAGAAATTAAGTGGGCATGCATGAAAATTTGACAGTAGAGGAACGGTCGGAAATTAAAGTTCTAGAAACTTCATTGGAGCCCAACTAGTCATTGTATAAAATAACGGTTTACAGAACTCAAAACAAAAACATTATTTTTCGCCAACAAAAAGAAATGAAAATTTCTGTCAAAAGGAGAACGTTTTAAGAAAGAAACATGATTTTTAACGCAAAACTCATTATCTGAAGATGAGGAAAATGACGAAACTTGGCATTTTTTCTTCCATCCCTTTCCTTCTTTCTAAAAATTATCCGTTCTCTTTCTCGAATTAATTTATTTTTTGCGCTCGTGTAACCAACCACTTAAGGATAGAAAGGCAACACTACATTACAAGCTTCCATCTGCACGAGAAAATTTACCGCCATGATCGAAATCCCAGTTCCCCACGTTCCTCTTAGTCGTAGATACTCGATATCGTGCGATAATTGAGTTTTCTCCATTTTTAAATAAGGGAAGAGCAGAGAGGAATGAAAATACACAGAGAAATGTTCATTACGTGTGAACACCCAATGTTCCTCTTGTGTGATCTGCGGTTGTTTTTTTTTATCCCGCAACAGAGCGGAACGGAACGGAAATTGAGTTCCGATTGGATTTGGAATTGACTCTCGTTTCGGAAATTGTTTCGAACGTATAGTGAATAGTGATGCATATCTGTAGCTAGTACAGTACAGTTGACGACTTGGAGAGTTGTTATACCCTTCCATGAGGTAATAATGAACAACACACAAAGTCTAACATATTCTAACTTAGAAGTATGAAATTCCGTTCCAAGTAATAATTGTGATGTGACTTATTTTCTGTGCACTAAATTCTTTAAAATTTGGAATTCAATATTTGGCCATCTATGAAAACTGCATACCCGATCGTTTTAGTCGTCAATATGGCGGAAAGTCCTGATAAATGTCTCTTACAGGCAAATGTTTTCCTTAGCAAGATTGTTTACTAAAAAACTCTTAACGAACTCACTTTCCGCAAATCGAAATCTCACAATAAACCTAACAAATTTTGTTTTGGCGGACAAACCAACCAGCACTCTCATAAAAAAATTTCGTTATGCTCATTTCGTTTAGATTTTATCTCTGTCTTTAATTATTTTTACAGAAGGGAAGGTCTTCAAATCACAACTTTGAAATGCAGTCGAACCTTGGACTAGTTTCTCATTTCGACATTTTGACAAAATGACTTATTTGTGCTATATATCCCCTACTGTACCTGCAACTCGGTACCTTGACTTAGTAAATACCCAAGCACCACATCATCAGTTTGTGTCCCGTTTTTCCTCTTTAGATATTTCTGTCGCCTTAGTCCTCTTTGTACACAATTCCTTATTTATTGGTTCGACACTTGCCACACCTTAAAAAAAAACACGGTTAGGCTATAAAAAAAGTGTTCGAAAGTAGATAACCTGGGTTTTCTGTTTCTGCCTTCTAATACTTCAAGCTGTTGGCTTTTCGCGTTATATTTATCAAATAAAGACGCAAGTAGGTCTATGATAGATGGACTACTGCCGGTTACTTTGATTGAATTCAGTAAACGTTTCTGGTATAAAAACAAGTATTAGCACCTTTGTTTGGTGTTCTCGAATCCACTCCAGCTCGAGTTCTTCTCAAATCCGAAATGTTCCAATATCTGAAATTTTTCGGCAAATCTTCCGCTCAATTACGGCTTACAAAGGATATATTGTACAACCAGTATGATGGAAACTTCGCTTTACAAAAAAAATGAGTAGTTAAGCCCCCATGCAGAGCCTCAGAAATAGCATCTTCATTTATTTGTATGTACAAACTTATGTGTTTGCGAAAGAGAACCGCAAAATTGATTGATTGTCTTAATTTCACAAGAGGCGGTTTTTTTTTCTGGATTTGGACCAGAGAACCCTCGTTTAGTAGTCCTTGTCACTAGGCCATTGTTCTCACCATGTAAGAAAGCTTGGTCAAAGTAACACTTAAGTCTATGAGCTGTTTTCCCACCACTTGTGATGAGGAATAATACACGAATGTGCTTTCTATCTCTTTCAATCTTCACTAGGTATACAAAATGTCTAAAATTATCCACTGGTTAACATTTTAAAGCAATTGACGCACGACTTTAGAACTATTCGCTAGCAGAGAATGTGATTTTTTTCAAGTGCAGTGTGATAACACCCGCAGAAATTAGACCCATGGTGCTTAGTTCCAAAAATAAAGAAAATAGCCCCTACAGGGCTTAGAAATAAGCCGCGTGTGATTGTCATTTGAAATTGGAATTCTATTCAAGTTTGGTGTATGCAAAGTTTGAATGAGAGTGTGGGGGGCATGATGCCCCCATGCAACCCGCCTGTTTGGGTTCGCTGTTGGATTTGGAATGTGTGCGAGTTTGGATGAATGCAAAAAGAAATAATCTCCACAAG
This sequence comes from Rhingia rostrata, assembly GCA_949824845.1. NCBI lineage: Eukaryota > Metazoa > Arthropoda > Insecta > Diptera > Syrphidae > Rhingia > Rhingia rostrata. Next base: position 22,425,640 of record OX463757.1, read on the forward strand.
TAAAAGGCATTAACAGCCTAGGGACTTATTTCCATATCCAAAAAAAAGTTGTGGGCCAGGCCCAGGGCCCTATTTCCAAAAAATAAATAAATAAATATTTTTGGCGCAACAGGGTCGTTAGTACCCAGGGCCGAGCTTTCTCACAACCATTCATGTGTGCGTGTGTACTTCTTGCACGATGGTGGACCTCCTGTTTTATGCCGACTCCGAACGGCGAATTTGAGATTAGCTTTTCTTGACAATTGATATTTCTCCGATGATTTGTCAGATTATTACGAGAAGAGGCCAGTGAAAAATCATTCAGGTGTTGCTACGGCTGGGTATCGAACCAACTGGGTATCATCGCACTAACCATCGCGCCACTGAGGCCCTATTTCCGCAGGGGTTATTACACTGCACCGCCATGATTACTATTTCATTGCCTTATGCTTTATTCTTCTCGAATGGTCCTGAATCTTGCAACATTACGATGGATTTCTTTACCTACAATAGTCACCTTTTGGGACAGGTTGGTCAATTTATGACCATTGGATCCTCCCTAGGTTGCTCATGATTGGTTTAAATAATTCGATAGAACTGCCATTTCTAACATTTGTCTGTACAATTCCATCTTCAGTCGATACAATATAGCCAATGCTCCTCGCTCGGAACTAGCATGGCTTTCATGCTGATTCCGAACAGATTTAGTTTAATTCCAGAAATGGGTTTCGATGATTTTTTTTCCTAGTGTTTTAAAAGGGAATCATTAGTTTTAATAAGCTAACTCTGTCTGCTAGGTTATTTTTTAGTCGATGTCCTCGTCAGCCTCATAATTCCTCCATTCCATTTTTTCAATTTCATCCTTCCAAAGTGCTCCTGCTTTCACTTTCAATTATATTGGTTATCCCAGCTTCATTGATTGCTTTAAAATTGCATTTGTTAAAGGTCATCGTAGACCCTGTTATCGGCTATATACTTGCCGATTATAGCCTGGCTAGATACCCCGCTTTTTGTTTCCCTATATATCCTGGTACCGAAGTGACTAAGACCATGTTTTGTTGACATAGCCTCTTCAACTTTAACTTCCGGATTCCCTCAATACGAGAATTTTAGACGCAAGGGCCTCTATGGGCGGAGACGGATATATCCTCATGTAAACAGTAGCCCTGTGTGCTAACTATTATATGCGCGGTGGATCGCTTTGAAAGCGATACCTCAATATCGACCGTCATCATTTGTTTGTTATCCAAAGCGAAAATGATATTTCCAGTGCTTCTCACTTTTTTCCATTCTGACTTTCAATCTTTCAATTATTTTTCCGAAAAAATTATGTCTGCTCTTTGGAAATTTTGTTTATTAATATTTGGCGTAATGTATCCTATCGCTTTGAGGAATATAAAAATACAAATGCACATCAAAAGAGATTCACCGCGTTTTTGAGCAAAAGCCCCCCAGTCTGGGTTCCAATCCCAGTAGAAGCACTAAGATGTTTTCACTCATATCGCGATGATATCGCGATGATTGTAAAAATTCAGTTGTTCGGATTCCACATAGAACTGATGTTCCGAAAAGGAACCCGGCACCCCTACACTCCATATTTAAACTTTGCAAACATCAAATTTCGCACCCATCCCAAATCAAACATTTGTCCCAAGCAGGGGGGTTTGGGTTTGCACTTACTTCATACGTGTTTCCGAGTGCAAGTTTGGGTGTGTGCTATATTTGAAGATGAGTGGGACATGCTGTCCCCCATGCGACCCCCCTCTTGGGCTAACTGTTGGATTTGGGTTGCGTTCTGGATTGGATGCATGCAAAGGAAATAAGCCCCACAAAAAAAGGGCATTAACAGCTGCGGTATATTTCCTTTTTTTGGAATTTAGCCCCGCTGGGTTTAATTCCGCAGGGGTTATTGCACTGCACTGTAAGTCCTATCGTTTAAAACAGATCCTGTTTGCTTTTGAGGTATTCGTTGTCGGAAAACTTTGAAAGAAATTCAACGCGAAGCCGTCAACATTTATTGACTTAACGCATTATGACGCTGCGTAGGCGTCGACAAATGGTTTGTTTGACCTTAACGCACGCTCCTGCTTGAAAACTTGAAATTAACAACACCGAAGATCAGGTGCACATATGCGATTTTCGGTCGCAGCGATAGAAAAATCATGGTCGCAAGATAATATGACAATGCAAACACTTGTGGTTTTTTGTGGCACGACAATTCAACCGCAACAAAATAGAAAACACATATACTACCGAAGGGCTTTTGTCCATTTCTAAAAGAAAATAACCCCCACGGGGCTGTAAAACCGACCTTATGACACTTTATTTATCTAAGCAACATTATTCCAAATGCTAATATTCGGCATAGTGTCACTTTCAAAACTGTCATTATGTCAAATATAAAAATTTGGCATAATGACGCTTGGCATAACGACAATTGGCACAATGTCACGGCAACGCTAAAATTCATGCAAATCCATATTTCCTATTTTAATTTGCGGCAAAAAAAAAAGCTTGCTGCGTCTTCTTAATCGCTGTGATTATGAAGTTGCATATGGGTGGGTTCATGTATAGAACAGTGGGTCTCATTTTTTGTGACTGGATTATGCTGCTATGAAAACCGCAAGTGAATGCATGCCCACATCTTATTGTGGCAATGATCGCAGCGATTTAAATCGCAAGAGTTGTGCTGCTATTGTCTGCACGTATTCATTTGAGCTAGCGACAATCGCGTCGTCGACGCAAATTGCAGACTTTTAAACGTTGCGGGCGGTAGGTATCATCTTCGATCGTTCACTTTGAAAGTAATTCGGTTTACTTTTTGCGGCTGAATAGTCTTGCGTCTGAACACGATAGTACGCGCCAAGCCATATGAGTTCTGCTTCTTACAACTGAATAGTCGTGCGACTGCCTCTTGCAAAAATCTGATATCAAATTAAAGTTTTTCAAGCTTCAAACTCGGGGTTAAACCCAGTTGTGCGACTAAAAACAGTGATTTGTTTCTTGCAAAAGTCTGATAACAAACCGAAGTTTTTCAAGATTCAAAGTCGGAGTTAAGCCGATTCCTTGTCTCAGACCACTCAGAACTCTCACAAATGATTCTCCAAATTCTTCAGGTTTTGGATCTAATTATCTGTTGTCCCTCAAGGTTATAAAACCGTTTGATAAAGGAAAGAAACCAGGTTTTAGGTATGTTAAGAGATGTTAAGCAGGTAGGAAGTCAGCTGACAGTGTGACGTTTTTTACTCACAAGAAGTATTAAAGGAGAGCCAACAGATTGTACAGTGTATGTAAATAAAGAGCGGAAACCTTTCCGATTTCGAACAAATCTAAGGAAATTTTCTTCAGAACGTATACCTCGATATGCCTCAGTATTTCGTCTTAAACGTGCTAAGCGAGTTGTATATGCACAGTCCAAATAAGTTGAATATGTTAATCTTTTACTCTTTAAAAGCTTGAAGACTTTATATCGGTTTGGTATTTTGATTCAGTAGTTTATATCAAAGTTAAGGTGGGGAGTGGAAATATCGTCGGTAAGAAATTGATTTTTGTGGTAGGCCAGCGTTTGCCAAAAGATATTGAAACGGATCTAATAAAACTCGTATTGATATCGGTTGCTTTTGAAAAAAAGGCAACTTTATATCCGGCATCTTTTACGCCTGCCTTGGACTTTTCATACTTAAAACGCCAAACCAAGCAACCTTCTGTTTAGTCTCTTTGCCGCCGTTTTCTTAGTCTTAGTAGGGAAATTAACCTTCATACATAAACATACAGAAGAACCAAAAAAAAAAAAAAACCCAACACTTATCGGGCCAATCAGTTTACACTAGACAATACCAATTTTCTGTAAAAGCAACCCCTTCCCTATATAACTTTTACAACCAACACATTTACACAAAATTTTTGTTTTCTTTTTCTAGAGAAACTTCTATTTTTAAAAATACTTAGGTGTGCACTTTTGACTCTTACGCTGTAGAGGTTACAGACTGCATGTAAACTTTTAAAATTATTTTGGCCTAGCGTCTATGTGATTGTCAATAGCGAGTATATATATATCTACCCCCGCCATCCGAGTTCTGTTGTAACCATTGTACTAATGTAAATTTTTTGAATCTTCCACCAAACAGGGTAATCAACAGAATATTTTAGGAACATCAATGATTCCAGCAAATGTTGTTGTAGGGATGCGTCCACCGGGTCAAAACCAACACAAGAACGTTGGCACTGGAACACTGGGTCGAATGGTTATTGGCGGGCAACATATGGTGGGGACAAGACCATCAAGTCCGGCGGTAAGTATCATCCCAAACAAACAAAAATATTATATTGATGGTTTTCTTTTTTTCCAGATAACATTAAGCACCCTAACACCAGGCCAATCAGGACCAGCCTTAATATTAAAAACCGAAAATGGATTTCAATTGTTGCGCGTCGGTACAGCGTCATCGAATCCAGTCAACCAACAAATGGGAACAAACTCATCAAATCCCACAATTCGCTTGCAAACAGTTCCAGCTGCTGTAAGTAGATTTACAGGGCCACCTTTAGCACTACGTAAAACGATTGTAAGGTCCTCAGCACAACATCAGAAACAGAAACAAAATGTAATTCGATAAATCAAGCATTCCATTTTTTTCCTTAATCTTCTTCTACTTGAATTGAATTTTTTTTCGTATTATTATTCTTCGTCTCGGTTTGTTTGGTTATAATTTTTTATTTTAAATTAAATTTTAGTTTAATTAGATTTTTTATAGTCTCTCTCTCTGTACCTCCTCTACTTCTGTTTGGTCTCTCTTTGGAGATCGAAAAAAAAATGCAACCAATTTGAAATAGTTATGTGTGTGTATTTTTGTTTCAAAAACGCTTTTTTTTTAAAGCAATCCACATTTTTAGGGAGAGCTTTTAAAATCTAAATTGGGCGCAAGTGTGAATGGAGTAGTTTTTATTTAACTGCGCTTTATTTTGTTTGAATTTGGGTGTCTTCACACGCCTCTTAGAAATTTTCTTAATTTTAGCTTCAATGTAATTTCTCGTTGTTTATGATTTTCTTACAAAAAAAAAAAAAACTGAAATTGTATGCATGCCGAATATCAGTTATTTTGTATATAATCGATATTGGACCGTAGATTTGACAAACTTGTATTTCGTTTGAAAACCAGAGAATATTTGATATCATTTCAGCATTTCAGTTACATTTTGATTTACTGTTTCTTATTATGCCTTAATGTAGGTTGTCTTAATTTAAATTAAAATTTCATTTGATATTTAGTTTTATCAAGATTTTGTTTTTGGCGTATTTTGTGTGTTAAACAAGTTTTTTGAATCATATTGGAGTATTGGTGGCCCTTCGTTCTACATGTCCTAGCCATCTTAAACGCTTAATGCGGAGTTTTATTATTTGACATGTCGTTGTACAGCTCATATAATTCCTGGGGTTGAATCTCCATCCCGCAAACGGGACCGACGTTTATTCGAACAATTTTCCTCTCGAATCGAGCAAGGATTTATTCATACACTTTTGATACGGTCCATGCTTGAGCGACGTAAAGCAATACTTTGATGATCAGGATATAGGATCTGCTTAGTAGTTCGAGTGAGGGCTTTAGTAATAAATTGCCTTCTTAACCCGAAGAAACGGAGTTCGGTATCTATTTGGACTTCTTGAGTTTTTTTTTGCAGAGTCTGCGGGAGTTTAAAGATTGCATCAGTTGTGGACTTTCCAGGCTTAAAACCACACTGATAAGGGCCAATCAGGTTGTTGGTGGTAAACGGCTCCAACCGTTCACATATTACAGCAGATATGGTCTTGCTGTTTACGAGACTTATACCTCTGTAGTTGGCGCATTTCACAGGTTCCCCATTTTGTGAATCTTTCAAACGATTATTCAGTCATACTTTCATCAGACCATATTTAGATTATGAGTTGGTGGAGGCTTTTTAAGCTCAGGGGGAAGGACGTCATTTGCGGCAGCTTTAGATGTTGCTATCCTCCCTTCACTTTTCTGACGTTTCCCTTTTCGCTGTCGTCGCTAAAATTGAAAAATTGAATAGAATCGACAGGATTATGTTCTAGCCTTGTGTCCCCTTGGCTTTGACGTTTAATAGTTTGGTAAAATTTGCGAATATCCTTCCTGGAGTAGCACCTGTCCATATCATTCAATTTTGTTTCCTCTTTTAGCTTCTTCCTGAAGAGCAGGTGTTCTTCTCCCTTCTTTGCCTATGGAGCTCAATGGCAGCTACCGTCTTCACCTTCAGCTTAGCCTTGCAGGCCTCGTTCTTGGTTGCGAGTATCTGTCGCCTTTCCCCATCAAACCATGAGTATCTTGCTGGTCTGCGCAAGAAACTGCTGGTCTGCGCAAGAAACTGCTGGTCTGCGCAAGAAAATCTAATGGCTTTTTGAACGTCGATGAACAATGGCAACGGTCATTGTTCTTCGACTTTCGATGCTGGTGGTATTGGGTTAATCGCGCGCTGCGCAAATGCCTTGGCGCTCTGTCGACATTAAATTGTCTGGTTTGTTGTGGCGTTGTCTGAGTCGATGTTAGCCGCGCCGAGGGTTCGGACATCCTAAATACTGGATGCGTGGCTCTTATATATCGCAATGTGATCAATTTGGTTGGCCGGTCGTTGTCCTCGAGACCGCCATGTAGCGTCGGTTTCATTGGGCTTCTTCGTCGTATCTCCACTGAGATGTCATTCGTAATGTTAATGTTGACTCCTAGGCAGGTGGATTGTGTGTCGACATACTTTTTTTAATAGCATACAAAGGGTCTTTCATTAGCGACATGAGCACTTCAAACGTTTAGTGTGAACGCACCCTTAAATCGATTACAAAGCTGTTGATGTCACAATTTTTAGTAAAACCAACATTTTCGTCATAGTGAATTACACGAAGGAACAATGCTTACAAATAATTTAAATTTCCCACCGAAATTCCGAGTCGGTGGTCGCAACTTTAACAGCCATAACGCCAATTCTCTTATCCAAGTAGACAAGCAATTCATTCATAGTCTAGTGAAAAAAAATTGAGGCAGAATATTCGCAGCTTGTTGTTGCCGTGCCAGTGGGACTACGTTTTACCCGAAGTGTGAAGAATATTGTTGCGGTAGAGGCGTCCGTCGCAAAAAAAAAAAGCCAAATCAGTCAACTTAACGATGTTCTCAAGAATTTGGCCTCTCCCAGAACACATTATGACGAATTTTGCGTAACGATCTTGGCCTATACCCTTACAAGATCACGCTGCCTCATGAACTAAAGCCACTTGATCATATGAAGCGACGTACATTCTCCAGCGGGCTCTAGACATGGTGGAAGGAAATGATGTATTTGATCGCAAAATCATCTTCAGCGATGAAGGGCATTTTTATTTAAACGGCTTCCCACACAAGCAGAATATGCTTTACTGGACATGTGAGAACCCTCATGAAACAGCACTTCATCTGCAAAAAGTCACTGTTTGGTGCGTTTTTCATGCCGTCGATTAAAAGGACAGTCACGTTACGGTAAATTGTATTCGCTAAAGAGACATATCGGAACGTGACTACCTTGAGCAATTGCATTAATTGGATATCAGTGATATGTGTTTCCAACAAGACAGTGCCATAAGCCACACAGCGGGTGCAACAATAGATTTATTGAAGTTTCAGTTCAGTGGACGTGTTGTCTTGAGAAACGGACACGTCGATTGGCCATCGAGATCGTGTGATTTAACGCGTCTATATTTTTTATGGGGCTACATTAAATCATTGGTCTATGCCAACAAGTCGACTAAGTTAGAGAAGCTTAGAGCCAATATTCAACAAGAAATGGCGGCTGTATTGCGTTCAACGTATCTATCTCTGCATACGTTCCCGTGGTGCTCCATGCTTCAGCGACGTAGAGCAGGACAGGGACGATCAGGTTCTTGTGTAGGATCTTCTTAGTAGCTCGACTGAGGGCTTTACTTCTAAATTGCCTTCTTAGCCTAAAGAAACAGCGGTTGGCAATAGTTATTCTCCGTTTTTCTGACGAGATGTCGTTGTCAGAGTGAATAGCAAAGCCGAAGTAGACAAGTATTTCTAATTTGTTGTGGTGTGGTAGATATCAGTATTTACCTTTACCTTACCTTAACCGTAACAAGATAGTGGTTTGGGTCTATTTTAGCCCTTCGGAATGTTCGTACATCAAAAATACTGGATGAGTGTCTCTTGTCTCTTGTTGATGGAGACCGCCATCTCCCCTCATGAATATCGTTGTGAGGCAACGGTGTGCTGGCTATAGTTTCATTTCTTCCGCAGAGAAGTCAATTAGCTTAAATACGTTGCCTGACGTGTTATCGTGAAGGCTGTACTGCTAAAGATTTCTTCTTTACCTACCTTTGCGTTAAAATCTCTCAGCACGATTTTAACATCGTACTTTGGTTGTCCAGCAGATCGTAGAAACAGTCATTCGCAGTATCATCTTTTTCCTGCGTCGGAGCGTGAGGCATATATTTTGGGAATACTTCCGCTGCTGTATTGCAAAAGGACTATATGTGCCAAGACTTTACACAGATAGTGCCTCCATATCTACGGTCAAGGTACTAGGCACTCGTCGGCCGCCACAAGAAGGTTGAGAGTCTGAGCTTTCACCTAGGCATCAGCTAACAGTAAGAACAACGACCCAAATGTATTCTGTGTACCAACAACGGTCGCAGGACGAGGGTATTATCTGGACGATAACAAATCAAGTATTAAAGTTGTCACGAGCCATATTCTCTGATTATCAGTGACTATGCCAACAGTAGCACCTCCTGCCCAACATACAACTGAAGGCATCGCCTATGATTCGCTGCTTACGAAACCCTAAGCCCATATATAAATATTTAAATCAATTCCTTCAATCAAATGCTAGTTTGCCGGATATTTTCCCTTCGAAGTCTATCAACTAAGTAAAAACCGCTCAATAAATTCCTCTCTATTCTGTTTGCCTATTGAATGCAAACTTATGCTGTTTGGTCCAAAAATCAAACTATATACCCACCCCGCTGGTTATCGTCACACTAACAGTAGGCAATGCCAGAGTTGGCTCTTGATTAAATCAAACTTGACAAGCACACAAAGTAAGCGCAAATTATTTATTCATTTTGCTTATTATTTAGCAAATTTAATTTTGTGAACACCCCTCCAACGAGGTGGTAATAGTTTGTCTAGTTGCATTCGCAATCGTATCGCACACTTGAGATAATCAATTTTTTATTTTAAATAATTTTCTTGTGCAACTTTAGTCCATGGCGGCGACATCGTCCAACAATATTATTGTTAATTCAGTGTCAGGCTCAAATGCTGGTCAGGGTTTCAACAGCCAAGCGAATATCTCATTGCAACAACACCAAACATCAAGTGCATCTGTAGCTCCAATAACTGCCATTCAACACCACCAAATCCAACAGCAGCAACAACAGCAACAAACAACCCAACAACAGATAACGCAAATTGTTCAGCAACAGCAACAACAACAACAACAGCAGCAACAACAACAACAACACCAGCAACAGCAACAACAGCAATCTACAATAATCAACAGTGGGTCGAATAATCACGTCACCAATGCGACGCAGAATACCGTTGCTCAGGTAAGCTACGCTGTTCTTACATGTGAGCTTCATGTCATATTATGTGTCCTGTCCTTTCAGGGAAATACCAAAGAGAAATGTCGAAAGTTTTTAGCAAATTTAATAGAATTATCAACGCGAGAACCCAAACCGGTGGAGAAGAACGTGCGAACTCTGATACAGGAACTGGTCGATGCCAATGTTGAGCCGGAGGAGTTTTGTGATAGGCTAGAGCGTTTACTGAACGCTAGTCCTCAACCGTGTCTAATAGGATTTCTTAAGGTACGACACGCACATTTGTTTCCAAAATCTATTGTCCACCATTTCTATGTTTACTTTAGAAAAGTCTTCCGCTTCTGCGGCAATCGCTATTCACGAAAGAACTCGTCATCGAAGGGATCAAACCACCACCGCAAAATGTCGTTGGATTGATTGGATCAACCACGCTAACACAACAATTACCCGTAAGAAGAATCCACATTGCCTTACCATTGTTCTTCTCTCACATTTGTGTTCTTTAGAAAATCCAAGCGCAGATCCGTCCAATAAGCCAACAAACCACAACCATAGGACAAACTCAGGTTAGGATGATATCACCGGCTGCCACGAGACCCGTCGGCCATACGACGATAACAAAACAGCAGACCAGCGGAATTCGAATCCAAGGCCCGATACAAACCAGCGGTCCGCGATTAGTTAACACACAAATACGTACCACAACGCCCATGCAAACGAATCAACCTCAAATGCAGCCCATCTCACAGCAGGTAAGTCTTTTTGTAGATCCGAGAACCCAAAAGCAAATTTTATTCCTTAAAAGAATATCTTTCAGATTCGAACGCCGGCGGCGCATGTTAATCGTTCGCCGGCCACCGTTCAAATCCGTACATCGGCGCCGGTATCAAAAACGAAAAACGCCGGCGGCGTAACGCACGTCAAAGTGGGCCAGACGCAGATAAAAGCAATTGGTACGCCGCAAACGCTGCAACAGCAACAGGTCGTGCCGAACCTTGTATCAACAACAAGTATCAGTACCACACCAATGTCCCATACCAATAGTTTAACACCATCGTCTGTGACGAGCGGCGGTGGTAGTTCAACCACTGCCGTATCCCTGTTAACTTCAACGAATTCCCATATATCAGCAGCGTCCATCTCAGCCCCCGCCGTTGCCGTCGCCACCAACATCGCCAATACAACTGTTGTCGCTTCTTCGAATAGCAGTTCGTCGATTGGCAGCTATGTTACCACGGTCAGTACCACAAACAGTGGTGGTAGTCTACCCCCTCCGACGGTAAACTCAACAGCATCCGGCACAATCGTAGCGAACGCGACAACAAACAAAGTCGTCACCGTTAAGGCACAAGTCTCTCAATCCACCAGCAAAGCGTCGAGTAAAAAGAAGCAACAACAAGAAGAGAAGGCAGCCACAACGGCGTCGTCGTTTTTTCAACAGCCCTCCATATCAATGTCATCGTCCATGTATGGAGATGATGATATCAATGATGTCGCTGCGATGGGTGGTGTTAACTTGGCCGAGGAGTCACAGCGTATTTTGGGTTCAACGGAAAACATTGGCACACAGATTCGTTCGTGCAAGGATGAGGTATTTCTGCATTTGCCTGCGCTACAGAATCGAATTCGTGCTATAGTCGCGGAGCGAGGTCTCGAAGAACCCAATCAAGACGTGGCCGTTTTGATTTCACATGCATGTCAAGAAAGGCTGAAAAACATCGTCGAAAAGTTGGCTGTGATAGCGGAGCACAGAATTGATATTATCAAAGTGAGTTCAAGCTTAAGCTAACCCATACAGGGGTTTTGTATAATTTTTTGTGTTTTTGTCCTTCTCATTCTATAGCTGGATCCAAGGTATGAAGTAACTAAAGATGTACGTGGTCAAATCAAATTTCTTGAGGAACTGGATAAGGCTGAACAGAAACGACACGAAGAACAAGAACGAGAAATGCTGTTGAGAGCGGCAAAGTCTCGATCGAAAATTGAGGATCCTGAACAGGCGAAGCTTAAAGCCAAGGTGAGTTTATTTTGTTTGGTATTGTTTTTACCGCTTTTATAAAATTTGATCAATAAAATAAAAAAAGAGGAGTTGAGTGCCAATGTGCCATGTAAAAGTATTGGAGCACAAGGAAGATACCAGTAGCTTCTTTCTTTTCAACTGCGTCTTCTGATGATTTCGCTTTGCTAATTTTTTTAGGTGCGCGCATATGTAGAACATGCTAAATATTCAGAAGAGTTGTCTATGCCAAAGCCGTTGAGGTAACTCTTATAAAAGCTAGGGCCCTGAAAAACTTCGTAAGGCGGTACTTTACTTCCCCGAGCTTTCATAACGCACGGTTCTATCTATCCCATATAACTTTCAGTGAATTCATAAGCAGCTTTGGAAAGGAACCATGCTAGTATAGCGATGGAACGTTAGGGTGAGGCAAGGCAGTTTTTGGAATCAAAAAAAATGTCTTCGATGGTCGAAAAACTGCAATCGCAAGAAACTGTTAAGTCATTTGCAGTACGATGTCAAGCCATAAGATCAGCCTCAACTTATCTACAAGGTTTCTCGCGCCCACCCGCAAGAAACTCTTCGTAGCCTATAAGGTCTACAAGCCAAAGCTTCAGGTAAAGACTAGCGCCGCCATTGAGCTCAATAAGCAAAGCAGAAGGAAAAAACATCACCGTTTCAGATTAAAGAAAAGCGCACAATAGTACATATAAAGAGGTATTACTCCAGGCCAGAAATTATGTTCGTAAGGCTTACCAAAGTGTAAACCATGTAAAGACGCGAACAGAATTCTGTTGAAACAATGAAGAATGTAGGTGAGACACAGTCGATGCCGAGGATATGGTACAACCACTTCTGCAGACTGTTTAACGCTGATGACGAGAAATCTTCCGATGTAAATCAGCAAAGAGCTTTATACAGCCGATGTTCATCTGTGCAGGATGATTCGATTCCAAAAAAGGATTTAAGCAAGGCGACTTGTGTAACTTATCATCGTTCTCGAGAACTGTATGCAAAACTCCCAAACCAACGCAGGAGGCACTCACACCTATCGTGGTATCCGTTCTGAACAGTATGTGAAACGAAAGTCAGTTCCAATCGGAACTTAATTTGAATTCGAGGTATTCGTTGCGGAACAAAATAAAAAAAATAAACACACGATCGCGTTCGCCTTATGCGTTAATTTCGTCAGACGATCTGTTCAAAATTGTAGACGCAACGGATAGCTTATAACCTCAATAGGGTTGACAATCTTTCATAAATCAGTGCAACTACTAGCATACGCCGCCGATATAGATATCATTGATGGCATCAACGTGATGTACAGCCACGTTCGCATAGAGAAGAAAGCGGAAAATGGTTTGAAACAATAAAGGGAAAGACAAAGTACATGCTGTCAACAAGAAAGGGCAGGAAAGACCATCACCATTGATAGCTGCAACTTTGATGTAGTCAACTGCTGTTTCTTCGGGCTGTTTTTGATCTGACTCTTGACTCAAAATGTTAAAGAGATCTGACATGAAATGTTGACCTTCCCAGTCCTGGTTTAAGGCACCGAAGCATGGACCGAGCCAACAGTTCAATGTTAAATCTCTGTCCCGTTTATGTTGGTGAGCTATGCCGACAAAGATTTAACAAACTTTAAGAACAGTACAGCGAAGTAGGCCTGCTCAATAAACTTCCAATTCGCCTATATTGTCGCAGTTTTTATTCCGAGCCGGACGTCGGATGCAAAAGAGCAAGTGGCGCGCTCATGTATGAACCGACATCAACCAACTTGAAGTATGCAACTGGAGACGGATAGCTAGGAACGGGGCTAATTGGAGAGACATGTTTATTCATTTCGAGCTATAACGCCACTTAGATAAGTAAGGAGTTTTCCTCAAATTAAAACTGGATTCAGAGCCCGTAAAGCCGGCTACACACACGCAGTTTTAACTGTCCGGTTTGCCTGTTCAGGCCACCTGTTCAGATTTACCGGACCGCCATAGCGCATTTACACGCTCAGGTAATTATGTGAGGCCAATCAGTTTGTGTGTTTTTTTTCATTCGATAAACACGGCATCTACCGTCTGCGCACATGTAAATTTCACTTTAAACCGACGGCCTGATGCTAAACACGCTCCGGTTTTTTTCTAATAACAGGCGGACTGAACAGGGAAAACGATTGAATTTTCGATTTCTCTCCGAATGCCTGCTCAGGCCGAAAAAAACTGACAACTTTATCATACACACGTTCAGTTATAACTGCGCAGGCAAACCGGACAGTTCAAATTGCGTGTGTGTAGCCGGCTTAATGGTGCTCCTAAAATAATCGTAAGATGATTTTGTGATGAAATTCTTCATTTTCTTCCATCATGTCCAGAGGCCAATTCGAGAATGTACATCGCTTCATTCCATCAAGTGCCTTAGGTCATGAAACCGCTTGATCTTGTAAGAGTGTAGGCCAAGATCCTTACGCACACTTCGCCATAATGTGGTCTGCGAGAGGCCAAATTCTTGAGAACGCCGTAAAGTTAACTGATTTGGTTTTTTTGCGACGGACGCCTCTACGGCAGCAATATTCTAGACACTTCGGACAAGTCTCACTGTCACGGCGACATCAAGCAGCGAATATTCTAACTCAATTTTTTCGCCAGTATACAAGCAATTCATAGGCTAGAATTGCTATTCACTGGGACGAAAATTACCGCCGAAGATTGGCGTTAACGCTCTTAAAGTTACGGAATTTCGGAAAATGTTGGTTTTGCAGAATATTTTTACATTGACAGTTCGGTAATCAGTTTAATTGTGCGTTCACGCTGAAAGCTTGAAATTATCAGGTCGCTAATCAAAGGCTGACAACCATACCCCAATTATGCAACAATAGGATTAAGAGAATCATCACAGTGCAACCATCCTACAGTGAGAACACAAAGACTACCATTCCTAATTCCAATGGAAACCGGACACTGTTGAAAATAACAAATCTGTTCAAATCTAGACGGATGGGTACAAAACTTTGGTGTGGCGGGATGAGTAAATTTGTCTTCCTAATCAATTAAAGAAGCCTTGTCCAAGCTGAATTGTAAAGTCATATCAACGAATAAAATCTGTTTCGTCAGCAACAACTAATCGCAAACTACCCTCTGCTATCTATTTCCTTAGAGAGATATCCCAGGGAACTACATGGCTAATTGGCTTGCCAGAACGGGCACCACTATATAAATGTATGCTTCTCGCTACTTGTAAACAAGTACTTAAACTAGATCCCTGGCAATTATGCAGACAACGCTGGCCAACTTCTAACCAGAATAGCGCTCTAGTTTGATTAAGCTGAAAAGACCTCATAGGTCTACAAGCTCGTGAGGGGGTCTCGTCACCAACGACTACAATATAAGCTGTCTGAATGAGGAGGAGATCCTCACCCACTTCCTTTGTTCATGTGTGGCGCTCAGAAGACCTCACCTCGGTAACTTCTTCCTTGACAACCTTGTGAATATAAATTCAAACTCTTTCTCCACCTAAGTAAATAAATTCTATTCTTGCAAACATAAAAGTCTGTTGATAATTGTTTGACAAAATACATTTGTTAAAACAGTAAATTTTGTTAACACAAGCAGAGCTTTTAGCGATAAAGTTGTTTAAACACTTTGCGGGATATATTTGGCTCTAAAGTAAACTGTTAACATGCTCGTTTTAGAAAATTGGTTCAGACAAATATGAGTACTGTTTGTAGACTCGATATAAGACGTGTCAACATCAAATTTTTTGACGTGGAAATTTGCTTAACTGTTTTTTAAAAGCAGTATTGCCACTAGGGATCATATGAATCAAATGGGACTCATTTTTTTCAGGTTGACTGAAAAACTCATATTGCTAACACAAGAAGGCTGAATATTCCCAATGGTTTTCTAGTATTGAAATTTTGCTTTTCAAATAGTTTAAACTTTAAGCCTTTAGACTAAATATTTATTGAAGTCACGTCTAAATAATCTTTTATATGAGTTAACAAAATGCTCACATAAAAGATTTATTCTTAGTACTAAAGGGTCTTCCAATAGGACCTCCAAACTTTTATAATTGATAGCGGCCGTATTGTTATAGCTACATCTGTCAGATCGGCTGCAAGTTAGTCAGTTCATGGAATTCAATAACACCTGCAAATGATAAAAGTGTTTTATCAAAATGGGTGTTCTGCTTCGGTAACATTCCACGCGCTTTTCCCATTTACAGTCACCATAATCATCCTGGGTTAACTGCCCACCCATGGAAAAAATCCACTAGTTACGATGCAACCAATAGCCTCGGAAGGGAGTGATTTTATTGTTGGCGGTCCTGTTAAAAGAAGAAGAAAAAACAACGACGTTCGTATCTGCATTTGGAATGTGAGAACATTAAACAGGAGAGGTTCAAGCAAACAACTAGCCGACACCCTAAGCTGCTACAAAGCAGACATTACTGCCATCTAAGAAACACGATGGGATGGGCCGGGCAAAAAGATGTTGAAAAACTGTGACATCTACTACGGTCCGTCTTATAGTGAGCAGAAACAGCGACTATTCGGATGCGGATTTTTTATAATTGCCAGACTTAGGCAAGAAGTCTTATGTTTTCAAGACATTAGCGAATGCATTGTAAAAATCCGCATAAAGGCCAAATTCGCCAACATAAGCCTTATATGCACTCACGCCCCCAAGGGAGTGGGGATTGCTTCTACGAACTGCTTGACAAAACATATGAGCGAATACCGAAGTACGATGTTAATATCGTGCAGGGAGATCTTAACTCAAAGGTAGGAAGAGAAGACATCTTTAGGAGTATTGTCGGAAAACAAAGCCCACACGACAACACGTCTGGTAACGGACTTAGACTAATTGACTTCGCTACGGAACGAAATGACACTATAGCCAGCACACGGTTTCCTCACCTCGGTATCCATAAGGGGACATGGCGGTCTCCAGATCTACGAACGGTCAACCAAATTGATCAAATTGCGATAGGCAAGAGTCACGCATCCAGTATTTTTGATTTCCGAACATCCCGAGTAGTTAACATCGACTCGGACCACTACCTTGTTGCAGCCAACGCGTATCCCTTAACCTCTTCAATAACAGCACCAGCATCGAATGTCGAAGAACAATGGCAACGATGCCAACAAGCCATTAGATCAGCCGCAACTGATGTGCTAGGTTTCTCGCGGCCAGCAGAAAAAAAAACCCCTTGTTTGATGAGGAATACCGACAGACCCTCGCAGCCAGGAACGAAGCCTAAAATGCTAAGCAGGACGATGGAGAATTCTCGCTCTCCATCAGGGTCGGTAACGACCTCACCGACACATTCGATACCAAAAAAAGATTTAGGCAAGGCGGTGCGCTGTCATGTGACTTCTTCTTCCGCAAACTTCCGAGCCAACAACAGAGGTAAAATTTTCCAAAAATTGGTGCAACTACTTTCATACGCCGACGATATTGATATCTATGGTGGGACTCAACGTGATGTCTAAGACACGTTTGCTAGTATAGAGAAAAAAGCGTCAAAAACGGGTTTGGCAGTAAATGAGGGCAAGACTAAGTATATGCTGTCAACACAAAAGGACACACAACATCAACGAATCGGACAGAACGTCACCATTGACAGATATAACTTTGAGTAAGTACGGGACTTTGTCTATGTCGGCCCCCCTATTAATTCTGACAACAAAATCTGGTCAGAAATTAAACGAAGAATTACTCTTGCCAACCGCTGTTTCTTCGGGCTAAGAAGGCAATTCGGTAGTAAAGCCCTCACTCGAACTACTAAGGAGAGCCTATATAAGACCCTGATCATTCCAGTCCTGCTCTACGGCGCTTAAACATGGACCGTCTCAAAAGCGGATAGGGAAATCATTGATCGATTCGAAAGGAAAATTCTTCGAAAAGTCTTCGATCCCGTTTGCGTTGACGGGCTATGGAGAAGAAGATTCAACCAAGAACTACGTAAGCTGTACAGCGACATGCCCTGGTCCAAAAACTTCGCATTGGACGTTTAAGATGGCAAGGAAATGTAGAAAGTTTGAAAATCATGAGTAAGGCACAAACTTCATCCTTGATAAGAACCGATGTTAATGTAACACCTTTTATATTCCAAAGACTATCACATCATAGACCTCAGCATAACATACGTTCCCGCGAAGTCGGGTTAACACAACCACCCCTATACTCCCAAAAAGGGCCAACCTCTTAATCAGGCTAAGCCATGCAGTCCGAGGACTACATGAAGCTGGTTTTGGTTAGTTCACAATGGGCCTTCAAAGATCACCTGCTATAACCCATTTCACCACATAGCGCTCTGATACCGAATGAAAGTATCTATCCACCGAACAACCCTCGCTGGGAATGAGTACAACAAAAAGATTAAAATACGCTAGGTGGCAATGATTTTCTTTGGAATATCCACCATCTTTGTAGGCCGGCTGTACGGAATCTGGGTAGATCTAATTATTGCAATTGTGTAACCCTTTCGGGTAAAGACATACCGGACAGCTAAAACTTTTTACATGGTACGTGTGCAAATAAATCATACTGAAGGTACCCAGAAAGGCTCCTTCACGTCAACGATTATCATTTTGAAAGTTACGGAATGAGTACACTAAGTTTTTTCTCAGCAGTTCATCACACTAACCACTGCACCACTTAACAGCGCCTGCGTTTTGACAGGGTGAATAAGCAGGGGAGAGAGATATTGAGGAAAGATGGTGGGTGTAACGAAGACTTCTTTCTTGGGTAGTCTTCGAACTTAAAGCTAGGGAACTCGATGTTTTATGACCGATTTGATTCAAAGAATGTAGTGGTAATGTGTTCGTCTGTTGAGAAGGTTGCGCGTTCAATCCCAACCAAAATCCATTTCACTTTTATTTAAAATAAATAAAAGGTCGGTGTAATACCTAAAAGTATGCACACCATCTTGAATTTCTTCAAATTTAACGAACACAAGAAAAAGTGACTCCCCGAAGCTAGTTCGGACACCACCCATGGAGTTTAAGTCTCCTCTACATCCAAAATCTTTCCTAACCTCTCTTTCTTCCCCTTCTCTAACGCTCGTACTATGGTAACATATAAAAGGGTATTCATAACCCCTTGAGTACGTGTACATTATAAAAAAAAAAAAAAGAAACTATCGAGCATAAGGTTGGTATGGCTCACTGTTCAAATCCGCAAATGCACTGCACGGTTTATCGATACCGTTCAAAAAGCGGCATGGAATAATACTCCTAAACAACGCAAAAAAATAAATACACATGGGAAATAAAAGATTTGGTTACCCCAAAAAAGCTCGAGAAAGATGGCACCAAACTCGTGCCCCGCAAGATAAAACATCTCAATCGGTTGAGTAACTTGCTATCAAATTCGATTAAAAACTTTAAAAACCATGCAGCAGAGACTTATCTGCAAAGCCTAACCGCTAGAAAAGAATCGAATTATTCACTTTGGAAAGCAATAAAAGTCCTAAAACGGCCAAAAAACGGTATGCCACCAATTAGAGTAACTCAAGATGTTTGGACCAAAAGCGATAAGGAAAAATCAGACGATTTCGTCGCACATCTTGAGGAAACATTTAAACCATTTGATGGTCCAGAAAACATTAATTTTTTTCGAGACTACAACCGATAATAATTTAGAAAGATATGCAAGTATTGCCGAGCTTAAACGGGAAATGGAGAAACTAAAGCCTAAAAAAGCTGCGGGTTATGACCTGAGTACAGGAGAATTTCTAAAAATGTTACCTCGAAAAGCATTAACTAAACTCCTCTACATTGTAAATAAAGCAACTAGATTAGAATACATACCAAGACAGTGGAAAGTCGCGGAAGTGATTATGGTTCCAGAAATCCAGGAAAATGACCGAATGAAATAAAATCTTACAGACCTATTTCACTTCTACCAGTAATTTCAAAAGTTTTTGAAAAAATATTACTCGGTTGCTTACACCCCATTATTGATCCGAAACGCCTCTTACCTGGCCAACAATTTGGGTTGAGAAGTAAACTTTCGAATGTGGACCATCGAATTACTGGCGTAATTGAAAAAGCTTTCGAAGAACAAAAAAATTGATCACAAGCTTTTGACAATGTTTGGCATAGAGACCTTCAACAGAAACTAAGACAAATTCTGCCTGAAAAATTGTATAGGGTCCTCGTGTCGTGTCTTGAGCATAGACTCTTCCGTGTGAAACTTGGAATCAAATATTTGGAGTTCAAAGAAATATTGGCAGGAATATCCCAAGGAAGCGTCCTTGGACCACTCTTGTACCTCCTATTCACCCTGATTATCCCACAAACAAACGATGCAATAGTTGTCACGTTTGCTGACGATACTGCTATACTAGCAGTTGGCACAAAAATAGAGGAAACAAATATAAAATTATAAAACGCTCTTAAAATGGTTAATGAATGGACAAAATCCTGCCGCATTGCACTTACAGTGAGCAAATCGATTCATGTAGATTTTTCGTATAAACGGACACACTAAACCTGTATATACGTTACGAGTTCCTTTTGCAAATCAAGCGAAATATCTTTGAATGACTTACTTAGGGCGTGGTTTTCCTCTACTGCGTCCGACGTCTGGCTGGGAATCGAAGACTGCGAGCCGGAGTATTGGTGTCCATTCGTTCTATATGTCTTAGCAATCTTAAACGTGAAATGCGGAGTTTTTTGACCAGGGGCATGGCGCTGTACAGCTAGTATAGTTCTGGGTTGAATCTTCGTCTCCATAGCCCGTCAACGCAAACGTGACCGATGATTTTTCAAAAATTTTTCTTCTCAAATCGACCAAGGATTTCTTCATCCGCCTTTGAGACGGTTGGCAAGATTCTTCGTTCAGTTTCTGACGAGATGTTGTTGTCTGAGTTAATACGGGAGCCGAGATAGACAAAGTCCAGTACTACCTCAAAGTTATCTCTGTCTGTGGTGACGTTCTGTCCAATTCGTCGATTTTGTGTCTCCTTTCTTGTGGACAGCATATACGTCATCTTCCCGTCAAACTTTACTGCTAAACCCATATTTACCGCTTCCTTCTCTATACTAACAAACGTGGCTACGACATCACGTTGATTCCTACCAATGATGTCAATATCGTCGGCGAATGCTAGTAGTTGCACCGATTTTTGAAAAATTTATTAAGCTGATTTTATAAATTGCTATCCTCATTTCACTCAGGTCGCGTGGTTGGCAGCTTTCGCTGTCGTTGGCAATATTGAATGGTTCATTAAGCCTGACAGCGGAATGTTCATATCTTCTGCCATATCCTCAGCACTGTGTCTCAACTACGATATTTCCCCGTTCATCTCGAAAGGATTCTGTTCGAGCCTTGTATCCTTGGCTTCGACGTTTTACACTTTGGTAAAATGACACTCGATGCAAAATATAATGGAAGTCGCATATAAAAAAGAAATGCGAAGAACTTAAAAATAAATACAGAGAACTGTACTGGTTACTCGGAAAATATTCGAAGCTTAACGTTGATAACAAGCTGATTTTATACAAGCAAGTGCTAAAGCCGGTCTTGACATATGGTATACAACTATGGGGTTGTATAAGTGAAACGAATCTAAATATTTTTCAAACTGAACCCAAAATGTTAAGATTATTCGTCAACGCGCCGTGGTATATAAGGAACGAAGATCTACGCAGAGATCTGGGTATTCCCGCGGTTGAAGATGAAACGAAAAATTTTGCACGAAAACATAAAAAACGTTTATAAGGACACGTTAACACAGCAGTCCTCCAAATTATTGAATCAAAATTTATTTAGGCGTCTTCAAAGAACTAAACCCCTGGATTTAGGCCGACAATCATAAACCGCGCTATAAATTGCGGATAAAGCAGGAAAGTTACCTGCGCAAAACATTTATATACACTCGTGATAAAAAAAAATTGCTAGATAAGTCGTATACTTTGTTGCAATAAAAATAGAAAATGGGTGGTGGTTTTAGTGGCTAAAAAGCTCACACTACATTGGGCATGTGCTCATCGCTTCTATGAAGATTTCCACCAGCCCCCGGAAAAAAAAATGCACGATTCAAAAATTAAACTCACTCGAGCAAGTTGACATCTCATCGACCAAAACCAATCAATGTTTCTTCCCTTCCGGGAAGGTATACTACTTCGTTTGTTTATGATTTTTGATTAAATGAAATAAATGTTTTATTTAATTTCGGCAATTATGTATGGAATACAATATCAGGTAAATGTCCACCTCTGTTAGTCTCACAAATGGTAGCCCTTTTGAGCACATTTTTCATTACATTCTCACACATTTCACCCGATATTTCATTAATTTCATCACGAATATTTTGTTTGAGTTGCTCAAGCATTTCTGGTTTGTTTGTATAAACCTTGCTTTTCAGATATCCCCACAAAAAGAAGTCCGGAGCAGTCAAATCAGGCGACCGTGGGGGGCAATCAACATCACCATTCCTTAAAATAACTTCTTGTGCAAAGAGGTCTTGCAGTAATTCCATTGTAATCCTTGCTGCATGCGATGTGGCACCGTCTTGTTGATACCAAACGTTATTATTCAAGCCCAAAGCATGCAGTTGTGCCGTTAAAAAGTTTTTAAAAATATCGCGATATCGCTCCCCATTCACAGTTACCGTTACGCCGTTTTCATTTTCAAAGAAGTAAGGTCCAATGATTTCTCATGACCAAATTGCACACCAGACTGTAACTTTTAATGGATGCAAAGGTGACTGATGAATAATTTTAGGGTTTTCCATTGCCCAGAACCGACTATTCTGTTCATTCACATATCCATTCAAATGAAAATGTGCCTCGTCACTCATTATAATTTTTTTCATGAAAATCGGGGTTGTCATGGGCTAGCTGTAACATCCTATTGGCATATGTACGACGGCGTAAATGGTCTTGTAGAAGAAGCTCTTTTGTCAACTCAATCTTAAATGGAAACAAATGCAAATCCTTGTGCAAAATCGTGGCCAAAGTTGTTCTTTGAAGACCAAGCTCCTGAGCACGGCGTCGAAGTGCGTTTTGTGCACGTTGTTTCTCCCAAAAATTTTACATAAATTTCTCAACGTCACAGTAATCGATGATTGATTTTGATAAAATCTTTTAACGATTAAAAGATGTTGGTTTATCGAATATTTTGCCACGTGTCTACTCCACGACCGCCAAATATGAACAGTCAAGACTAATGTTTACCAAAATGACAGCAAAACAAAGTAGTTTACCTTCGCGGCGGACACCCTGTATTTAATTGAAAAATCAGTTTCACGTCTGCTCAACCTTCTTCGTCTATAATTTCTGGTCTCTGATTAGCCTCTCAGTCTTATCTGTTGTTAGCCAATTATTTCGATTTGACTTAGACTAATATTCTCCAAAATCATGTAATTTATAACTTTTTCGCTTTTCATAAATGATTCGTTTTTTACAGGCTAAAGAAATGCAACGAGCAGAAATGGAGGAACTTCGACAACGAGACGCAAATATGACGGCGTTGCAAGCAATCGGGCCAAGAAAAAAACTCAAACTAGACGGCGATGTAACTACAGTGGGGGCAGTAAGTATTTACTCTTACCACCTGATCAGCACAATCTATTATTGGTTTTTCTTTTAGCAATCGGGAAATTCAGGTATCGGTACAACTGGGGCATCACCGGCACCGTTGCGACCGCGAATCAAACGTGTTAACCTAAGAGATATGCTTTTCTTCATGGAACAAGAACGTGAAACGTGTAGAAGTCAAACGCTATACAAAGCGTATCTTAAGTGATCTATAGTTTTCTTGTTAACATCATTTCCAAACAACAACCATTTAGGGACCTTAGTTGTTCGCAGGCAATATTCTTTTTTAATGATTTTATTTGTTTCTTTTTTTTTACATTTAATTGCAAACACTGATACGAAAAATTCTCCAGTGGATGGTCCACTCGAACTCATTGTTTTTTTTTTTTTTTTGAAAAGGTACCACTTTATGTAAGAGAAGCTACTAGTTCACGAAGGGATTGTTCATTGTCTGTTTTGTTCCTTCTACCAATTTTAATATCCCTCGAGATTTGTGTAAAAGGCGAGAACATGTAAAAAAATAACAAAGTCAAAACACGCGAAAACCCTCCGCTAGTGTTTTTTTTTAAAGAGCAAAAAAATTGAAGAGAAAAGCAATCCAGCACCACGCTATCGCCACAGGATGGCATTCTGTGAATACTGTCAATTTAGTTGTGTGTGTGAGTGTATTCTTTTTTTTTTAGTTTTCCTAGCTTATAAGGCTCATGGGGAAGTCGCGCATAAATTTGTTAAGTTACACATTAAACAAAAAGAAGAAAAAAAAAACAAAAAACAAATCAATTTCTATAATTTTCGTCGTAATCTCTTTGTGTGCACATTTGGGTTCCCTACCCGCAACCACCACCACGATGACATTACTCCGACATGTGTGATTGCGAATTTCTTTTTTCTTTTTATTATTTTTTTTTTTAAATTAATATAATAGTAATGTATGGCCTTATAACAAAGTATTTAAATTAATTCTTATTTAATAAATAAAAAAAAAACAACAAAGAACGAAAATTATTATATCTAATAAGAGAGGAGAGAAGATATAAACCAATTAAATTTAAAAATTTAATTTTTCTTTGCGGAGATTCTGTTTGAAAAAATTAAGGTTTTTTTTAAATATTTTCTTTGTTTTTTTTTATATTAATTTCATATCGATACCGTGTATAGACATATATTACTTTAAAGTGTTTCAATGGTTTTAAACCACAAACAAAACAGAAAACTCTTTATACATAAATATTAATATTAAATTAAATATATTAAAGCAAATGTTATGTTCTAATTTCATTAAAAATTATATATTATTATTATTATTATCAATTGACAAAAAAAAACAACAAGAAATCAAAGAAAATAATGAATGGTAACCGCCGATAAAGCGTTAATGAAAAAAAAGTTAACCCAGACAAAAACAAAAAAAAAACACACACTCTAGTTTGTAAATTATTTAAGATACCCATAATGGTTAGTTTAACAAAAAAATATTATAAATATGAAATAAAATTATAATAAAAGAAAATAATTTGTTGGAAATATGTTTTTGAAAATTATAAAACTAATTAAATCAAAACAATCCAACACCGAAGGACGGATATACATATAATTAAAATAACAGCATACAACATATAAGCAAACTCTATGAAATTACAATATTTAATAATAACTAAGTTTTGTAATTAATCGCGAGAAAACAATTTTTATTAAGTTAAATTAAAACAAAACAAAAAATAGAAAAAATGCAGTAAACATTAAATAACGGTTAAGTAAATGAAGTAACAAAAAAAAATAATAATAAAAATATATATACATATATATATATATATATACAACAATTCTGAAACGAATGGGGTTTGCATAAGTTTTAATTATAAGTTATGTACAATTGTATTTCAAAAATATTAGGTAAAAATTAAAGAAAACAAAGAAGAAATCAAAAACTAAATTTCGTTTTTAGTGTGTTGGTGTTCTATTGTTGTTTTTATGGATATTCAGCGCTATCGAGGTATCCGTTGAAACGAATTTCAGTTCCGATCGGAACTCATGACGTTTTCCATTGGTAAATCTGGATTTTGACCTTTTTTCCGTGGGCTGGTGGAAATCTCATAAGACATGATGAGCACGTGCCCAAAGTAGTGTGGGACTTTAACCCACTAAAACCACCACCCTTTTTGTATTTGTATTGCAACTAAGTATGCGACTTATCTAGCAATTTTTTATCACGAGTAATGAATGTTTGGCAGTTAACTTTCTGTAAGAGTTCCTGTTTTTTCCGCAATTTATAGCGCGGTTTGTTATTATCGGGCCAAATCTAAGAGCTTGGTTCTTTGCAGACGGCGCAATAAATTTGTTTCGTCAAGAATTTGGAGAACCGTTGTGTCAACATGTCCCAATAAACGTCTTTTTATGTTTGCATGCAAAATTTTTCGTTTCACCTTTAACCGCGCGAATACCCAGATCCCTGCGTGAAGATCCTTATATCGAATGATCTTAACATTTTGTTTTCAAAATTTTGTAAAATATTTAGAATCGGGCCACGTCCATTTTTTAGTTCTTCGCATTTATTTTTTACATGCAACTTCTATTTTAATTTTGCATCGAGTGTCATTCCGAGATACGTCGCTTCATTTGGAAAAGGGACACGAACGAAATACAAAAAAAAATCTACATAAATCGATTTGCTCTCGTTAAGTGCAATCCGCCACTTAACTCTTCTTCTGTAGATTAGAAACTATCTTTCGAAACTTTCAATTCAAGTTGTTTTGGACTGTTTCAAGCCTGCTTCTCATGAAACAAATGCTGGTGTTCCCCAGGGCTCCGTTCTGTCTCCGACAGTCTTTCTCAATTTAATTAATGACCTCTTGTCTGCATCTCTAATTCAATCAATTCCTTTGCTGATGACAGCACTCTCAGCTTTTCATATTCATTCTCTAATCCACGGCCTTCATCCTCAGACGTGGAACAGAAATGGCAAACTATGTTAAGCTCATTCAATTCCGATCTTGACAGCATAATTAAATGGGGTAAATCCAATAGAGTGGAATTTAATGCTTCCAAAACAAAATACTGTCTTCTGTCATCTAAGCGAAACCAAAATTTCGTGCGATGCATTTCGTTGGAAGATCTGCTCGAAATGCAAATCCGAATGGAAACCTCGGTACAAAATTTTCCGATATCGAACAAATCAATGAAAATGTTGTTCCGAACGAATACCTAGATAGGGGTGATTATGTTTTGTCTCAAAAGTGCAATCGTTTCGATTCTATAAGTATAAAGGTGAATATTTTTTTCTCGCAAAAAAATTGGATAAAATTAGGTTGAATTGTAAAACGCAGTACTTCAGCATTACTGCTTTTATAAAACGCATTTTGAACGCATCAACTTCGCAAACAGAGAATCGTGAATGATTATGATGCAAATGACATTTAAAATTTTGGTGTGAACCGAAATAATCTGCCCTAGCGAGGTAACCGTCGGAGTGTATACTTCGTCGGAGGTTAAAATTCCAGTTTTTTCACTGGCCCTCGTCTCGTGATGACCTGACAAATCATCCGAGTAGTATCAATTGTCATGAATAGCTTATCTCAACTTAGCCGTTCGGATTCGGCATAAAACAGGAGGTCCCGCCATCGTGCAAAGAAGTACACACACACACATGAATGGTTGTGAGAAAAAAGCTAGGCCCTGTGTACTAACAAGCCTGTTGCGCCATAAATTTAATTTAATTTAATTTAACGGAAAGAGTTAGAAGTCTAAATTTTTTTCTATAATAAAAAAATGGATTCTTAATTTTAAAAAAAAACATATTGCTGTCCATGCATTTTACTCTTTTATTGGAATACCTTTGAGCAAAGCTATAAGAATCGAAAGAAACAGAACAGCCATGTCGGCATTCTGAAACAAAAAAAAGTAACTAAAAGAGAGCGCTATACATTACAGCCTTACATTTGAAGACTTGAAGTTTATGTTCACAATATATCCTATTCACTCTATTTGGGGCTTAGATTTGTAAGTATTAAATTTAACTATCATTGTATTTTTATGTGTTAGTGTATCTGTACACTAGAGCAGGCCAGCAGAGTAGAGCTCACGTGTTACAAATACACCTAATGGCTGCCAAGAAAGCTTATTTGTAACTCACACTGTCTTGTAGCTGAGTCAAAAGTTAAAAACAAGGCAACATTAAACACTTACACAATGTGATCTGTGGATTGAAATTTAATGGAGGACAACTTTAACAAATATTAATACCATGCAAGTTGAATTTAATTCTTGGAAATCTAAACCAGGGGTTAAGAATCTTAACTCTGAATCTGTTTATTTAGTGAATTGCATCTGCTAGCAAGCTGTCACCTATCCACTTATCACTTTAAAAAAAAGAGCAAATTGCTTTTAGGAATATAAAAATGCAAATTGAGATCAAAAGCGATTCGCCACGCTTTTGAAAATTAGCCACCAGGTTAAAAAGTAGACTCGAATAGATTTTTTTTAAATTTTCTGGGAAAATTCAATTCGCAGATATTTTGGCAGACGCTTTAAGTCAAGGAAATCCCTTGAATGTCGTTTTTCAAAATTTCACTTCAATAAATAACACAAAAAATTCAATTCATCAAAAGAAAAATACTTACTATATTAGAATACACCAATTTGTTTGCTTCATTTCATTCTCAAAGACGATGAAATTACTTATCACTAGCTACACAATAAATTTGTTGATTAAAATTGCGTAGTTTTGACTGCAGTACGATTTATTTAAATTAACTCTGCAACTAAAACTCAGTGACAGTATGAAAATTCGCGATCGATCCATTTCACAACTCTCCAATTGTTGTCTCCAAAATCCAAACTAAAAGAAAAGAGAGAGATATATAAGTAGGTACATACAATATACATATCATACGACGGGGAATAACACTTATACAAAGTAGATAATGTTCTTATACCCCCACACCCCACCAACTCAACAGATCACATCGACTTTTTTTTTTGTAAGTGACATTGGGACATAATAAAACAGAACAAGAAAAGAAGGATAGCAAGAGAAACGTGACGTTAATATGCAGTTAACAAGGCATCAACATTGTGCTAGCAGTAGCAAAAACCGAAGCAGACGGATGTAGTTACTTTGTAAGAAAACAAGTGGTAGGTGCACGACTGGGCCGTACGCAACTTTCTCCTTCACAGCGAGATAATTGGCCAGAATATACAATAATAGTTATTTTGATTAATGATGCTTAAAATGATACAAATTATGTCGAAATGTGACAATACGAACGTTTATTCCGAAATTGAAAGGAATCGGTGTCCATGTGAATCATAATGATTTTCCGTTATTGGCCAAAACAGAAAATTCCGTTTGGGTATAATTGGGCCAAAACCATTTATGTGGAATTCATGAAAACAGTAGTAGTAGTTTATAAATAAAAATTCATTCAATTTGGGCAAATAATTTGCGAGAAATTGACAATTTTCATTAGATGGCCTATATGCAAAAAATCCATTTTATTGATTCTCTGGAAAAAAATCTGGGCATGCAGTTTTGTTGGAATAGAGTGCTTATAGTATATATGAAGTTTAATCAAAATCGTTGGAGCCGTTTTCGAGAAAATTTATGTTTTGTATAGTATTTATATGGCAGGTACCGGTAATAACATGGCTAAAAGCAAAACAAAAAATTAACAAAATAAAAACGAAGTTTGAAGAAAATCGGTCAAGTTGTTTAGGCTGGAGAGGCTTGTACGGACCGACTTACCGACGGACCGACTTACCGACGAACCGACGCACCGACCGTCGGTACGGTCATGCAAAACCACTTTATTAGGTTCCGCTATCATCGTAATGTTAGAATCAATCAAAATTTTGAAGTCGAAATTTTTCACGAAAACAATATCTTTCCTTTGTAAGAGAAAGTTAAAAATAAATCAAAATTCATAGAGTTTTTATTTTGAAATGTTTCACATAGATATGTGATATCTTGAACTCAGGAAGAGTAGATTTTTGTAAAGATTTTCATATGGGATTGGGAATGAGTTAGTGTGCGTTACATTTTACGATACGATTTCGGAATTCGGAACCTTATTTGAATGCTGAGTTGGTGTATACAGATTACAGACCGATTCTTTGATAACCTGCCCTAGCAGACAATTTTCCGCAACGCATACTTCGTCGCAGGTTCAAATTCCATTCGAGGTATGTGTCATCGAAGAAAAAATCACTTCACTACAATTCGTAAACAAATTCAACGAAGAATTTGTTCCAAAGGAAATCGGAAAAAGAATTGCACTAAGCTGTCAAAAATTGGACGACAAATGCACCTGAATGCACTTCAACGCAATTCGCCAGAATGCGTTACAGATTGTAGGAGGAATATTCCGAACAGCTTTTTTCGGAAGAATAGCACGAAGCTAAAATCCTCCAAATCGTACAATATATGATAATATTCCGCTCCGACAGATACCTCGCTAGGGCTGAATTCGTTTTTTTGTTTTTTTGAAGTGAAACTTCTTTTAGACGGTGTGGACTGGATTTTATGAAACGTAAAATGTCACGATAAAGACATAAAAAAAACATGGAGCCGTCGTGGGACGTTGTGGCCCGTATCACGTGGCGGCCTATTTCCAATTCATTTTAACTTTCCATAGTTCACTGCCATGACGGCAATTACACGGCGCATGTGTAGAGACATTCAAATGAGTGCAAAAGAGGGAAGACACTTACATTTATTTTTGATGTTGATGTTAAAATTCTATCAATAATGTGGAAATGATATTACTCCGGAATTTGAAGGATCAGTGGCCATGTGTATTCATTTCGGTGGAATATGTTGATCAGTGAATGCGCGCATTATGAAATGGCCAAGACATGCTAATGGACTGATTAGTTAACGGTACGGTGACGGTCACGATTTCACTTCCCATCTTTTGCATAAGTCTTATACATGACGCACCGATCGTCCGTAAAAAAAAAAGCCACTTCTTTCGGCCGTCCCACGACGGCTTAATTTTTTTTCTTAGCTTTGTGCAGCAGTTTAAAGTCAGCATAGAATGTTTCCTGCTGATACTAAACTCACTTAATTTTCCAAGGACCATAAGAGGCACATCAGTTCCGCCAGTATTACAGCTTTATGTAACGCTGAGTCATCTAACCGGTGGAGGTTAATGTTGGCACCTACCTACTAATGTATTGTTGAGTATAACACAGACAACAGTTTCAAAGTTCTTCTGGCGCATCTTGAGACTTCTAGAAAACGTATTTAGTTCTACATGGATAAAATTCGGTCCCTCCAAATTTCAAGAAAGCAAGGAATATTATTATATTGACATTGACATTATAGTACTTCGCACATGAATGCAACGAGCTACAGACACTGACGACTGAGGTCATCGGCTGGGACAGAGCAAGCCATTAATACAACAGATAAACACAGATAGACACATAGAAGGAAAGCCATATAAGATAAGCCTACGGGTCAAAGAGGAGGAGACATAGATTTGTATTGTCTCACATTATCGCGCACAGGTGGCCTCAGATAAGCTGGTGATTTTTGAAGAAAAAGAATGCTGCCGAAGCTGGGGCTTGAACCCGCAGCGTTTGGTTTAGCAGTCAACCTGCATGTTATTATATTTTTTTTAATGGACACATTTTGCTTATCTAGGTTCCATTTTGTTCGAATAAAATTCCTGCAGCGAGAATTATTTTCGATCGAGTGATTTTTTTTGTTTCAAACGTCATTTTCAACATTGTGTGCTACCAAATCTGACGGTACAATGGAGGATAGTTGATTGAATCAAAATACATGCTGCCAACCGTCGAACACTGTGGTATCAATACCAGTCTAATAGCATGCGTTATACATGCATGCATGCGCAATATAGTGATGCAAACTGAGAGTGTATGCTATTGACTGCACGATTGTAACTACATGCGGCATGACTCCATGAGTGATTTCATGCATGCATGTGTGGTGTATTGACGCTAAAACATACATAGAACATTTTTGTTGCATGAGCTGCACACTTTATACTACGTCTACCATCTTCCTGGTTCTCCATCCAACATGCCAAAACGACATTGAAATTGTCAACGCGACGAAACTACAACTCACGCTTAGGCTAAATGAAATACTAAATGCGCACTTAATGGCCACATGGAAAATTGTTTTTAATTTATAAATAAAGTGAAATTCAAAAATTGCAGAGAATGCAAGTTGTCTTGCAATTATTTCGCAGTGTTTTTAAGATAAGAATTTATATGGAATTTAAAGATAGGGAAAAGAGACTCGTTGAAGAGGTTTCTATCCGCGGTTTCTAGGTTCTAACCAACCCAATTTGCATCAGCTGGAGCATCAGATAAAATTAAAAAAAAAAAACTCAATTCTTCGCAACCGTAGAGTAGGACTGAAATGATCTGGATCCTATCTCCTTCGTAGTTCGAGTCAGAGATAAGGGAAGTAAAGAGATACCAATCTTCGCGGTTTGCCTACAAGCTAAATTCACCCATAATTACGTATCTTACACGTCTATCACATTTTTAAACAAGTATGCGTGAGATAAGTTATCCCCCACATTTTTGCTCAAAATTTTTCGATTTTCCCCCGCTACCTCGCCGACCTCACCCTCAACCATCACAGAAAGAGGTGAAAATTTACATCGGAGTTACAACAGCTGTAGCATTGCCACCACCAATGACCACATCCAAGAAAAATTTAATAAATAAGCATCGCGTTCAGTTTTGAGTAATCAATTTAATCAAATCTTGAAAATATATTTATTTATTTTTTATTTTATGGTTGAAAAAATATTAGTACAAAAAAAAAACCTACTGAGAACAATAAAATAGAATTATAATTTTTCGTGTGCGTTGAATTCATTAATACTTCCATTAATTTTGTATTTGTGTTGTTACTGCATATGTAACTAAGTCCACATGTTTGCGATAAATCGTGCCAATTGTCCTATTTATCTGTCTAACTCACTCTGTGATATTTTGATATATTAACTTTGAAAAAACGGATAAGGGTTTTATTACATTTACCTACATGCAATTAACACAATGTGTGGAAAAAGGATATAAGTTTTATTACGTATATCCGGCTGTAGCAGACCTTCATAAAAACGCAAGATTCCATATTCCGTTGTTGTTTATGTTATTTTAATTCTATATGTGCAATATAGTTTGCAATCTCATGTGCAGAAGAAGTCACAATTCAATTCACCTACTTCGGTATTTTAGTTTATTTTATGGTTAACAACGTAAATAAACTGATATTTGTTCTATTTTAACCTGCTCAACAGCTCGCTAAAATTTATCCAGTGGCTAATTGGATATTTAAAAAAAAATGGGTTGAAATATGTTATGATTACATTTGCTTCTGTTGAAAATAAGATCAAAATGCTACTTATATTGAAAAGTAGCATATCGCTGTTTTGTATGGCATGTACGGTTACCAATTGAAATAAATTGTTCTTTGTTTTGTACCTACCAACCAGAAAACACGTGTTTTAATTATTTAAGGTTTTCAATATTGCGTTTAAACTTTGAATAATATCAGTTTCGATGTATGTTGAATATGTTTAACATGAACAAAGTAGGGCGGACATCTTTATTCCGTGTGTCAATTGCGTTAAATTTTAACCAGTGAATAATTTTTGACATTAGTATGGTGCAGAAAAGTCAAAAATTTAACAAAAAAAGAAGATAAAATGTAACCCTCTTTTTAACGCAATTGACATATGGCCTTAGAAGTTTTCTCGATAAATCCATTTATTAAAGATAATTCACATTTAATTTGCTTTAATTAATACGGCTGTTAGTAAGTGGAATAATAATTTTTTGCAAAGAATTAAAGTTATCAGCAAAAAAAAACAGTTCATCAAAAATATGAAATGGCCGAATTCGTTACCATTAAATATGAAACTCAACTTTTTCTGATCAACAGAGACATAATAAAAGTCGGTATTTAAAATTCTTCGAGAAATCGTCGGTCCCGTTACGAGCTTCGAACTATGTGAGCTGTTGGACGTTTAATATGGCTAGGACATGTAGAACGAATGGACACCAATACCCCGGCTCACAGAGTCTTCGATTTCCAGCCATACGTCGGACGCAGTAGAGGAAGACCTCGCCTTAAGTGGCGCGCACAAGTAGAAACCAACCTCAACCAACTTGAAGTGCGTAACTGGAGGCAGTTTGTTAAGAACCAGGCTAATTGAAGAGGCTTGTTGAGGCCCAGGTTCATTCCGGACTGTTTTGCAACTAAAGTAAGTAAGTAACGTTGACGTTGAGGTTGACGTTGACGTTAATGTTGCTGTTCATTTTGTGGTGTCGATGTGTTTTAGGTCAGGGATGAAACTGCAATCCAGTAAGTCAGACCCCTCGGGAACTTCATTCACTTG
The DNA here is from genome assembly GCA_949824845.1 of Rhingia rostrata. Taxonomy (NCBI): domain Eukaryota; kingdom Metazoa; phylum Arthropoda; class Insecta; order Diptera; family Syrphidae; genus Rhingia; species Rhingia rostrata. Next base: position 22,459,125 of record OX463757.1, read on the forward strand.
CACACAGCTAGTTGTTTAAGGTCGGCCTCTGATGGAAGGCAGTTTAAGGTAAGGTCTTCCTCTACTATTTCTACCATCTTTTGATTGGAACCAAAGAACCTGCTGTCCACTTTGGCTGCAAAAGGAACAGTAAAAGTCAAATTTAGCTGGTTAGAATGTGGTCCCCTTATGGATATTGATGTTAACAAACCGTGCAAAGGGTGTATATAGTGGCATTTCATTCTTCAGCGTTCAGTCTTGCTTGGTGTGCTTTTACACGACTTTTTCGAAGTTCTCTTTGTTAATTTTCTTTCGTGAGTCTCGCGCTTTAAGTCTGCTTTTACACTATAACTCTTGAGTCACGTCTTCTTGAAGTTCTCTTTGTTAATTTTCTTCCGTGAGTCTCGCACTTTTACGCTGCGACATTTTGTCTTGACTCAAATTTGGAGTTCCTCTTTTATTCTGCTTGACATACTGCGACTTTTTCACAAGAGCCTACGTGCAAAAGCAGACTTAGCGAAACCGACTCACCAAGCAACGAAGTTATATGAAGCAACATGAATCTTGCGTTAATCAAAGCAATTGACATACTTCGCTGGTCTTACAATCCAACATTAAAGAAGACATCAGTAATTTGGAGCAAGAAGTTTGTCGACCAACAGTTCAAAATTCCGTAAAACAAGCACAATATACATCATCTCAGGAACTGGGCATTTGACCGATATCAGTTTAGCAAGTTTATCGTAATTCGTAGATGCACATTAAAAAAGACTTTCGTGAAAACAGAGACCAATTATGTATTTCTAACGAAATGCCAGCCAATTCACATTACGGCATGACATAACATTTGCCCCACCTTGTATTAACTTATGTTTTGCGAATTAGGTAAACCTTGATGCGGATTATCATAACATATTTGCCGGTGCTTTGCCATAGGACTTTTTGCCTAAATCCTTCACAAATCCACATCCAAACAGTCGCTGATCCTGATCAAATGCAGGCATTTGGTAATGTCGCAGTTTTTCATTATCAATTTGATTGACCGATCACGCCATATATACTCGATGGCAGTAATGTCTGATTTTTAGCAGCTTGAGGTCTCAGCTTGTTTATCGGCTGCATTTTCTAGTTAAGGGTTCTACTATTTCATGTACGAACATAGTGGTCTTGCTTTCATATCATCAAGTATGACTAAAGTTAATTCCCTTTAGTGCTTGAGTAGGCTTCCTTATTGTCGAGAAATTTAAAAATATTTTTCTTTAGTGCTAACGAAATAATATAAGGCGAACACCCGTTGTTTAATCGTGCTTTGCCACTTTTTTTGTGAAAATAATAACTTCGCAAACAACACTTAATGCAAAATCGAGGCTTGATGTCCTAATAATGCGTGAATTTGTAAACGTCATACTAAGAAAAAAATGCCTGCGTTCATAACTGCAAATTTTAAATCGAACTAACTTAGCCAAAATTTAGTAACTTCTGTTCATAAATATCAGAACAACGTAGGCGTCGGGAATTGTTCTAAATATTTTTTTTTTATTTAAAAGACGAATGACTCAAAAAAATGGTCCACTCACTTCATTCCTTAGTTTGCCTGCACAATTTCTGCGTAAAACTTTCGTTCATTTCATTAAATTAATTAAAAAACCTTTTTAAATTCGTTCTAATTTAATCTTGAAAATTGTTTTATTTTTTTAACAAATTTATCATTATGATAATGTGTATACTAATAAATATTGATAACAAAGTTTTCTTTTAACAAAGAAAGGCAAACAATAAATAAAAAAAAAATAAAAAACAAAAAAGTTAAGAATAAATATATTTACTCTTATAATTGTCATTTTTTTTTTGGTTTTGAATAATTCATTAAATTAACATTATTTCCTTGTGATTTGCACTTAAAAATCTATTAATCTACAAGATTAACTTTAATTCATTTTCTATTTTTTATTACAAAACAGAATGTGTAACATTTTTCTTTGTGTTTCTATTCTAATCGCTGCTTTATTCGATTTTTATAATTTTTATAATTTTATTTAATTATTTTTTTTTATTATTATTGATCCAAGTAGTCGGTAAGGTTAAGTCACCGACTTATGATGCGTTTGGGGTTTCCACTTCTTCGTTTTTTTTTGCAATGCTAAAGTAAGGCGCTGCGTTGTAATTGAAAACTTCAAAATCGTATCTATAAAGTAAATAATTTTGAATTTTAATTTTTCAAATATTTTGAAAAAAAATGTTTAAAACTTACTTATAGTATTCATATAAGCCGTCTAATTGCTTGCGTGTTAATTGTGAATAAAATGTTTGCAGGAGATCAAGTGTGTTTTTTCCTTTGCCAGAGTTTCGCCATTCGGGTGCAATAATACGTTCCAGTCCAGCCTTGTCGATTAGGTACACCTGATCATGATCGAGTGTTTCGAATTTGATAACAATATCGAAGTTGATAAGACATGGTGTACAAAATTTCGATGCAGGCACTAAATGCATATCAATGAAATTATTACGATGAATCTCGTCTAATAACCATGAAACGAATTCGGAAAATGTCGGATATCTTGGGGTGTGACGGTCTACCTTCTGAAAATAGAAATTGGCAAATAAATTAGATTATCCAAAGAAAAACTTGGTGAATGGGGATTATTAGTATGAAGCATTTTTCCGCAGACACTTCCTTAACAAAATGCGTAAAATATAAAAAAATCCGAGGATAAAACTAAATAGCTGTTAGATGAATTCCCACTTCTTGATGCCCTATCGATGGAATGAACTTATTTCCCCTGTACAATTCCGTTTGAAAGACTACTTCGATGGAAGCCCATTTGCCCGATCTACAAAAACCGGGATCTCTGAACTGCACCAACTAAAGAGACATTAGTGTTCTTAACATCGCGAACGTCAAAAATTCACCAAAAACCTGGTGATCCTTTGTGTGCTTTTAGGCTATGAAAGTGCACAACGAATAAAATCATCACACTTCGGTAGATCCTGGAAAAAAAACTAAGAAGTCCAAGTGGATACACATCACCTATTTATAAATTTTAACGACGCGTTTTAGGACAGCATTTATAGACTGTAAAATGCCATATTTGAGTGTACCGTCCTAACGAAATCGTCTGTTCGGGAATACGACTAAGATTTCTCGCAGGTCCATTATTATCAGAAACGATCTCACCGAAAGTAAAAACTAGTTAAGTCAATCTAATCCATTGTCATGTGATTTCTCAAACATCATTCTTGAGATGATTGTGCAAAATTTCAGAGCCATCATCATGGACGTAGTCGTTCATAAACTTCTGCAACTACAAGCACACGCCTACGACGTTGATAACATCGGTCGGACCAATAGAGATGCCACCACCGCTATTGGGAATAAAAATAAGGAGGCGGGTAAGAGGAAAGAATACAAGACTCAGTGTATCCTCTCACAAAATAAGGACACACAACATAGAACGATCGGAACGCAGGTCTCAATCACAAAACTTTTAAGTAGAAAGGGACTTTGCCCCTTTGATAGAAATCAAACGAGGCATAACGGTCTTTCTTAGGATCCTAGGAGATTTTAATAAAACCCTTATAATCGATGTTTTGTTCTACGTCTCCGAGGCGTTTACTATATGTATCAAAAGTGGATGAGCAAATCCTTGATAGTTTTTGATGTATTGGACAGTCCATTGCTTTCTATGGATAGTATGCTATGGGCTGTGGTTTCTGTTTGAAATTGGAAGATTGTTTGAGATACAAAGCAATGGAAATGCCCACACTACATTTCATAGCATTCTATCATTTCTTTCTATGAACAGTGACAGATTGTAAGCTATCAAATATTGCTCTTGGAGACGCGGTGTTAATAATGACGATGTGTGTCAACTAGAGGTAACACGAATGATTACTGCGCAGTTGCATGATTAGTGTGTGGAGGAAGCGGGATCCTAATATGCAAGCAGTCGAGGAGGACTAATCGTCCATCAGAGCAATTATTTCGGTTAACCATGGATCGTTTTCGTACTACGTTTAGTCAACGTGATAATACGCATCCGCAGAGACGTCCAACAGTGCGCACCGAAGAAAAAATTGCCGCTTTAGAGCAAAGTGTTGAAGAGGACCCGAAGTAATCGATTCGCCACCGTGCGCAGCAATTGGAGCTTTGTCCATCAACTTTATGGAAGATTTTGCTCAAAGATCTTGGCATACGACCTTACAAGATCCAGCTTGTGCAATATTTAAAGCCGCGAGATTATGCAATGCGTCGTGACTTTGGTGTATGGGCCGAAAATGAGATTGATCTCGATGCTGATTTTCATCGCAAAATTTTGTTCTGTGATGAGGCTCATTTTTGATTGGGTAGCTACGTCAACAAGCAAAATTGCGCATTTGGAGTGAAGAGAATCCACATGAGACGCTATTACATCCACAAAACCTGACTGTTTGCTGTGCTCTATGGCCTGGTGGAGTCATTGGGCCATACTTCTTCCAAAATGATGCTGGAGAGTCAGTTACCGTTAATTGAGACCGGTATGGAGCCATGATAACCTTTTATTTTGTTCCCAAATTGGACGGCATGAATGTGGATGAGATGTGGTTCCAACAAGTCGGCGCTACATGCCACACAGCGCACGTACAATCGATTTATTGAATGAAACATTCGATGAGCGCATAATTTCGCAGAACTGACCTGTCAATCGGCCACCAATATCGTGTGATTTGACACCATTGGATTATTTTCGTTGGGAATATGTGAAGTCGATCATTTACGCCAATAAACCAGAAACGTTAGGGGACTTGGAAGCCAACATTCGTGGCGTTCGGCCCCAAATGCTCGAAAAAGTGGTTGAAAATTGGACCTCTAGACTTGGCTTTACTGGAACCAGCTGCGGCGGCCACGTGCCCGAAAACATATTTAAACATTAATGGCATAAAATTATCATTCCAAGCAAGCCAAATTGATCGGTTTTGGTTGGGGTTTAAGGTAATCTTTAAGTCAAAGACACCTAGGCGGTAAGTTTAACAGTCCGGTATGCCGGTTCGATTTCCAGCCGTAGCAACATCTAATATGATTCTTCACTGGCCCTCCTCTAGTGATGATCTGACAAATCAACCGAGTAGTATCAATTGTGAAAAATAGCTTATCTCAACTTTGCCGTTCGTTGTCGGCATAAAACAGGAGATCCCGGCATCGTGCAAGAAGTACATACGCACACATGAATGGTTGTGAGAAAGCTAGACCCTGGGTACTAACGAGCCTGTTGCTCCAAAAATTAGTATTTTCGTAGAAGTGTCCGGAAGACATCATTTGAAAAATGGGGAGAGTGGCATTTGAAAAGCTCATTCGATGTGAACTTGATGAGAATTGTATCATTTAAACAGAAAATAACCGTATGTGCAGTACGTGTGTATGATAAAGTTGTCAGTTATTTTGGTCCGAGCAGGCGATTGAAGAAAAATCGAAAATTCTCCTTTTTAGGTAAACCGTCAGTTCATACTTCAACTTCATAGTGAAATTTACATACCTATTCCGCATGTGTTTTCGTTTACCGACGTTTACCGAAAACACTAAAACGAATGTGCCTCACATGTTTACCTGAGCATATGAATTCGCTATGACAGTTTGGTATATCTGCACAGGTGGGCTGAACAGGCTTACCTGACAGTTAAACCTGCGTGTGTGTAGCCGCCTTAATAAAAATATAGATCTTGAATGCATATCTTAAAAAAACATGTTTTCTTAACGCACCCGTTTTTGTTAAAATTTAAAAATGATCTAGTAGATTATTTCTTAATGGATAAATCATATTTATTAAATAAACTAATTGAATATGCACCAAAAGGCCTTTATAAAAGCTGAAAAGATTCGTTTACCATTTCCATTTAAATCTCAACCTTTACTTACATTCTTCTTCCTGTACGTTCGTACGATTTTGCTGCCCAACTTATCGTGAAACGAATGTGGTACAGCGTACATAAATTTGTCTCTGTAAGCACTCAACAGCCTTTCAAAGGGATGCCTCGCTATTATGAACGTAACTGAATCATTTTGCGCTTCTTGCAACTGAAAAACGGAGAAAATAATTAATTTACAATTTGCACTCCTGGTATGGTAACACCAAACCAACAAATCACAAAGTGTATAAAAACGTGACTTACAAAAAAAAAACAACAACAAATAAATAAATTCTAAGACATGGACCACCTACCTCCTCCAGAGATACCCTGGGGTATCGTTTCCTTGCCAAAACCAATGGCACTTCATTTGTTTTCCTTAGAAACTCTGGTGTGTATCCAGCTAAGATGTTGAAATTATACATCCATGACGATGAAGCCGCCTTGAAAACATTACACCTGTTAAAGATTTTTACATTTCAAATGTGTGCACAAAAAAATAAAATAAAAAAAGGGACGACAGCAGGATGCTGGTATTAGAAAGTTTGGTTTACACATACCAAATAATATGATGTTTACGATTGACTAAGAACTCCCATGGATTTGGTTTGTGCCAGGAGTCGTTACCTACAGATCGGAGAGGAGGTTTTGGGGGTGAAACAATGTCTTCACTTTTTAAGGACTTTTTTGTGTGATTCCTTACCCACCGAATCTAGCCCATGTTCGGAACATTTCTCAGCCAAGTGTTTTCGCCTCTTGTCCATACGCTGTTCCACCATAAGCATGTCGCTTTGTGATAATGTTTGTATGGAATCATCGGGAATAATTGGAATTTTTGTGTCATTGACAAACTGTGAAAGTAAACGAAAAAAAAAAGTTTAAAAGTAATTTTGAGTTTTTTTTTTGGATTACTTAATGTGCGTAGAGTTGGCAAAAGAAAAAGATAAAAGGTTGATTCGAGAAAATATGTGGTATTGGTGTTTGTTTCTATGTGGAAGTTCTTTCGCATGTGGGTACTAGTTGTATAAGCATTAAAAAAAATCGTTAAAGATAAGTAGGAACTGTATTTGATGGTGGCAAAAATAGGTTTGTGTTTTAAAAAGTGAAAAATGTTGACCTTAATGTCGATTTAAATAAAGTCTTAGAAGTGAATTGCCATTTTGATGGTTAATTGTAATCCAATTTGGTGATTTATCTCCTATCACCCAGTTATTAAGAATTCGAATCCGCCGGCCGTTTTCATATATACCCCCCAAATAACAATTTCGCTTCGATAAAACACTATCGAAGCTATTTTCCTCCCAGCAATATTGCCTATAAGAAGTCTTATGGAAAAATAGTTGGTGCACTTTTAGTTAGCTATTTACTTCTGTAAGACTTATTTAAATACTTCTTAAAAGCCTTACCGAAAAAACTTTGTTTGCTGTAAAAGGCTTTATAGAAGCAAATTACAGATTTCACAAAAAGTCTTTCCGAAAATAGTTTATTATTTTCTTTTTGTTTTTACATGTTATTATACAAGGTGGGCTAAAAGAGATCACCCTCTTATAAGATGCTCTTATTTTTGCAAATGGCCGACAATGCCAAATCTCTTTTGACATTTGTGGACTAGACAGATGTAGAATACAAGTGATCAAGCCATGGAGCGATACACTCCCCAAGAACGCGGAATAATCGTGTCTATTTTTTGCGTAACAATTCGTCTGCAGTATTGGCGCAGCGCGAATTCCGTCGCCGATTCCCTGGCCGACCGACACCGACTGAGCAAACACTGCGCCATTTGGCAACCAACTTTGAAGAGTATTGGACAACACGAGACGTTGCCAAGAGTGTCCGGCTCCGGAGCGCCCTTTGTGCTGATGTCGAGCTGTCGTCGGAAACATCGACCAGACGTCGTGCCTCGCAATTAGCCATCAGCCGGTCGTCCATAAGGCGAATTTTGGTCAAGGACTTGCGCATGTTCCCGTACAAAGTCCAGTCCGTGCATCAGTTGCTGCCTGTCGACCGCCAAACGCGTGTAACCTACGCCCAAGCCATCCTCAATCTCGAGGACGGAGTGGACGATTTTTCGACCAAAATCATAATGAGCGATGAGGCTCATTTTCATCGCAGCGGGTACGTGAACAAGCAAAACTGTCGCTTCTGGGGCACCGAAAATCGGCGGGTAATGCACGAGGAGCCATTACACCCGCTAAAAGTTACTACATGGTCGCTTTTCATGCTAGTCATCGGGCCATTTTTTTCGAGAACTTCGCAGGACAAACGACAACAGTAGACGGTGCACGCTATAGGGCCATGTTACCCGAGTTTTTTGTATTATTTACTTATATTAATTTCAATCCTTCATAATTATTCAAACCCAATTCGTTATTATGAAAGTATGAAATTCGTTCTTGCGTTCTCTCGGTAGTCCAATACGCTATCCACTAGGATAAGGAAAAGGCGATCTTTTCATCCTTTTCCCGATCTTTTAACCTAAGCCTTTTCAAGCCTTCATTCGTATGCTCTATACATGCTTTTCTTCGGAACAACTTCTGGCGAACTTCTACCGAAACATCTTAATGTATGTTACATGTACACACATCTTTGGAAGCTTAAAAGCATCCTTACAGAAGTTATGCGATCAGAACTTCGATTATGCTTGTTAATTTTCCTGCATAATGTCTTAAAGCGGTTTTTACCCAAAGAAACGACTGCAAAAATGTTCAACCTCCGCGCACAAGTACTATATAAGGCCTACAGAAATAATTGCTTCTGGAAATGAAATTGTTTTGCCTTACAGATGAATAATTGTTAGTTGGGCCTATCGGCGGACTTATGATTTGTAACGGGTGGTTAAATTTTAAGGGCCGATGTTGAATGTAAACCACACCTTAACGTCAAGTTTATTTTCTGCATTTCATTTGACATTTCTCAATTTACTAGTTTGACTAACCCAATTTGAACCAATGCGAGCAAAGCGTTAAAGTTATTCAGGCTTATTATAAAAATGTATATCGTGCACTTCGTGATTTTGTCGGTCATTTTAATCGTCCAAATGTGCGTAGAATCGGAAAAATCGTGCAAAAATTTGAGCAAATCGGGTCTGTAGGAGATTTGAAAACACCAGAGCATGATCGTTCAGTTCGTACTGCAGAAAATATTGCTTCTGTTCGCGATAGCGTGGCTGAAGGGCCGTCCACCTCAACTCGTCGTCGTGCCCAACAATTGCACCTCTCACGCTCGTCGTTGATGAAGATTATGCATAAAGACTTACACTTACACGCTAACAAGGTGTTATTGACTCAAGAACTGAAGCCTCTTTACCATTTCAAGCGTCGTCAATTGTCAGAACGGTGGCAAGAAAATTTTTTCAAAATGAGGCCGGTCAAGCAGTTACTCTGAATGGTGTTCGCTATCGTGGGATGATTATGAACTTTTTATGGCCCGAATTGAAAGATATGGATGTGGACGATATGTGGTTTCAACAGAATGATGCCACTTGCCACACAGCTAACGAAATAATGGCCGTGTTATCTCACGTGGTGGCGATGTCAATTGGACGCCAAGATCATCTGAATTGACACCGTTTGAATTTCTTCTTTGGGATTATTTGAAAGAAAAGGTGAACGTCGATAAGCCCGCAGCAAATTAAGAGCTAAAGGATGAGATAATTCGTCACATTAACGGCATAGAACCTCAATTATGCCTGAGCATCATCGAAAATTTGGACAATCGGATGGAGGTGTACCGTTACACTCAAGTCTCAACTTTATCCAACTCCTATATGGATACAAGTCTAGACCTTAAAATATATTCACCAACATTTAATGCGAAAAGATTATTTCTCCCTCAGTTTAGCAGCAGGTTAATACAATCACAAGAAATAGCAATAGGATTGACTGCACAAAAGAAATATCCTGTCAGAATGCAATCACTTAAAAACAGATAATCCTGAATCGATATCACTCATCAATAATGCAAACAAAAAATGGGTCATAAATAACATTCCTGGGAAACTTCAGACTTTGTTGCGTCGCGTCGGTGGTGTGCAGTGGATGCACAGAAAAGAGTTAAATATTTATCAACCAATTAATTCTTTATACCGTCCCTATTCCATAGGGGTGTATTAGTTTTGATACACGGTATGTAACATAGAAAAATAATTTTGATAGATATAAATTATACTATATGGATCGAATCAGAATCGCTAGCTGAGTCGATAGAGCCATTTCTGTCTATCAGGCCGTTTGTCAGGTACGTCACCATTTCTAAGGCCGTACAGATAGCATAATAAAATTTGGTACATAGGATCCTTGTCATTGCTCCAAATCAAAATTCGCCTACCATTGCGCTCACTTTTTCAAAAATAGCCTTCATTTTAGTGTTTTTTTTTAAATTGAAACCTTATTATCAAGCTCCAAGTAATCTTGTTTTAAAATCGTAGAACAAACATTCTATACCCCAAAACTGAGTTTCAACTGAATACAGTCAATAAAAGACATTTTAAGTCCAGTTATTTGCACATTAATACTTGGTGTGCCCCATAAAGCGATTCACAAAAAATTGGTTGAAATTGTATGTTCTATTTTAGAGAAATCCTTAGATTTACAGTTGCAATAATTTTTTTGGGAAAAAAATAATTATGTTGGTCTAACACATGTCTACACACTCTAAACTTCAAAATTAAATCAAAATCGTTTAAGAAAATCTTAGTTTCTTCTAACATTCAGAATTTCGTTTAAATCATCGCTGCTGTTTTTTGGAGAAATCAGTAATTTTCGAAAACACCGTTATGTGCATTTTTGGCAAAAAAAACAGCTTATAGCATTTCATTCTACATCCTTGCCAAAGCTTAGTTATTATTAATTTTGATAAAAATCGTTAGAACTATTTTTGAGAAAATCATGTTCAAAGAAAACTGTTTTTTGGGAGGTACAGTTAATTTTAATGCTAGGAGTCCATTACCAAAAATCCCATTGTAGTACTACCAACAATACAAATATCTGAAATTTAAGTCGAATCGACTGAGTAGTTTAAGGCAACAGCATCCAGGCACCAGACTCGATTCTAGCCGGCAGACATAGGTAGGTACATTTTTGTAAAACTACCTTTTTAGACTGTGTGTACCTCAGAACATACGAATTCGTAAAAATCTCAACTTCGAATTTTCGGGACATCATAATACCTACTTCCCCTATAAATATAATCGTGGTTTTGGGGCAGGAAAATCCACAACCGATCACTTTTTACACTTCGGCAGATCCTGAAAAAAAAAAACCAAGAAGTTCAAATCGATACCCGCCACCTATGTGGATTCATCAACAAGCAGAATTGCCGCATTTAGGCGAATGATAATCCAAGATTGATTATCGAAAAACCAATGTACCCACAAAGAGTGACTGTTTGGTGCGGTTTATGGGCTGGCGGCATCATCGGGCCGTATTTTTTCCAAAATGAGGCCGGTCAGGCAGTTACTGTGAATGGTGTTCGCTATCGTGGGATGACAACGAACTTTTTATGGCCCGAATGGGAAGATATGGATGTGGACGATATGTGGTTTCAACAGAATGGTGCCACTTGCCACACAGCTAACGAAACAATGGCCGTTTTATCTCACATGGTGGCGATGTCAATTGGCCGCCAAGGCATATAATCGTGGTTTTGGGGCAGGAAAATCCACAACCGATCACTTTTTACACTTCTGCAGATCCTGAAAAAAAAACCAAAGAAGTTCAAATCGATACCTACCACCTATGCATCGATTTCAAAGCCGAATACGACTGCAGTTATAGAGACGAAGTATACAGAACCATGTTTAGTTTTGGTATACCGCCCAAACTCTGCTTATCCGTTTGTACAGGATGACGATGGAGAATATGTGAATGCCTGAAATTGTTTACCAACAACCTGATCGGCCCTTATCAGTGTGATTTTAGGTCAGGAAAGTCTACAACCGATCAAATTTTCACACTCCGGCAGATCCTGTTTAGTAATATTTGTAATATTTGCTCCATTTTCTTGCAAAGTAAGTCTCTAAGTTGTCTGTGGAGTTGAGTTGTTCTCCCATAGTTAGATAGTCTTTACAACCTGCATACTCGCAGGGCTGTTAGAAATATGAAATACAAGTACAGAATAAAAGTAACTATACGGCCGGATTGCGGCGGTAAGCGACCGGTGCTAATAATCGACCAGGCTGAGGGACCCACCTAATGCTCAGTCGCTAACGATCTGGATACAAGGAGACCTGCCAAGCCTGCATAATACTGTTCTCTGGGTGGGTGTACAGACTTAATCAGTTTGGTCCAGATTCGGCCATCGCTTCATACAAATACAGGTGGTGAATAAATTTATAGGGCCAAAAATTCCTCATTAATTTGCGTTGTTACATTTTTGTCACAGAGAACGTTATTTCCAGTTTAATGCTGATTCCGATCCACAAAATCGAGAACTTTTCAAGACAGTTTTATACACTTGGATATTTGTTACACCTCCATTTTAACGCCGATTCTTAACGGAAAACTCAAAAAGCATCTCATGACTCCTGGATATTTGTTGGACATCCAGTTTAATGCCGATTCTGAACGGAAAATTTGAGAAGCCTCCCATGACAGTTTTATAAACTCTCTTGGATTGTTAGACTTAAGAATCACATGTCGTCTAGTCCTAATTCGTCCAATTGCGGCAAGAAAAACTCGGTGAACATGGGCCTATAGCGCGCACCGTCCACTGATGTCGTTGACCAGCGGCGTTCTCGAAAAAAAACGGCGTGAGCAGCGCACCATGCAGTAACTTTGAGCGGGTGAAATGGCTCCTCTTTTATTACTCGTGGATTTTCGGTGTCCCAGAAGCGATAGTTTTGCTTGTTCACGTACCCGCTGAGGTGGAAATGAGCCTCATCGCTCATTATGATTTTGGTCAAAAAATCCTCCAATTCGATTACCTATTCCGCGTTCTTGCGGAGTGTATTGCTCCATAGCTTGTTCACTTGTATTCTACATCTGACTAGTCCACAAATGTCAAAACAGATTTGACATTGGCGGGCATTTGCAAAACTAAGAGCATCTTCCAACAGGGTGATCTCTTTTGGCCCACCTTGTAGGTTCGCGCCTTATAACGTAGATAGTGCGCCATGCTGAGGTTTACTATCAAGCCGCCTAAAAGTTTGTTCGACATTCGGCAATTGCTCTGACGCACTTCAAGCATTATATCCAATTATTATGGTACCATTCCGGGAATTCCGTTAGTTTGAAAAGTTGGTCTATGATCATTGGCAGTAGATGCAATTATATGATTCCTTGAATGCGATGGAAATATGATCATCGATGGTACCATTCTAGGAGTTTATTTAGTGTGAAAAGTGGTCTACAATAAATCCGATAGGGCTTAACGCATGATATAACCTATACAAATATGGCTCTTCATTTAGGATATGAGCGTTGATGACGTAGGAATCACAAATGCGCAGAACGAGACAAAAATTCAAACGCGAAGACGATATCTCTTTAGTTGTATCATGGACTTATGGTATCTATAGTGGTTACCACACAGAACAATCGATATAAAGTGCAGAAATTTTAATTTTTATGGTTTGCGCATAATGTGTAATCGAAAAATGGGAATACGATTCAGATTTGCCAGCCATAAGAGATGCCTTGCTTGATGATTTGATGCTTGCATACTTTCAATTCACCACCTTCGAATTTGCGTAGTTCTTCTGAAAATGCATCGGAACGAGCCTTCCCCACTTTGCAATATTCTCTGGCATTTCTCGGATCTAAAACGGTGCCAATCGATCTATAGCTGGGTTCAACTTAAGCATTAGATATTGTCACTAAACGCAATTGACTCTGTCTATACTAGAAAGCTTTTCTAACCAGCATTTGAATTTGGCTTAAAAAAAAGGTCTTAACATCGTCCATAAGGTACACATGCATGGTTGTGAGAAAATGCTATACAATCGGTCATATTATGCGCAATAGAAGTATAACATGATTGCTGGATGACAAGTGAACTCGCCAGTCCATGGTCAATATGTCAATTCACTTTCATGAACAAATTATTTCGGTATATGGATTTTAAAGAATTTTTTGTCTCCATAAAAATAAATAATTAGAGTGACCATTTCTACTAACAAGCTCGTATTTCAAGATTCAAATTCGAACGTGATATTCCGTAATATGTATTTGGAAATAACAACCATATAAATTATTATTGATTTCACATTCCGTTATTCGAACAAACTAGAGAAGTAAATTCCATACTACCTTCGCACCCCCTTACCGACCAAGTCACTCATTATTGATAAAGTGAAATGAAAACGAAAATAATAATCGCCATCGTAAATATTGAATTATTGCTATATAAAGGTCAATGCAATTGGAACTATTTACGGGGTGGAAGGCAACAAGAAAAACGGCCAAAAACAAAGATACAAAAAAAAAACACCATAAAACAAGCAAATGTAACACAAAGCATACAAACAAAACTCTCAGAACAAAATAGAAACTCAATAAGCAATCAAGAAAAAAAAAGTGATACTCTTCTAAATTATTTGATAATATTTACGTCTTGTTTTTTTGGAAACTTTTTCCTAGAAGTTCCGACGGTTCTCACTCCCAGCTGCTTGATTGGTCCAATCAGCATTAGAGGATATCGAAACGAATTGTCTGAGAAGGATTTCTTTTCATTTCCCTAAAATGGCATATTTTTGTTATACTCTAATATTAATATAAATTTAAAATGTATTTATATTTTATTTTTTAAGTTTACTCGTGCAATCATTGCAGATAAATTATTTATATGACTAATTTCAAAAGCTGAGTGAGTACATATGCATTATGAGAAAAATTTAGAATTCCATTTATGTGCAAATTTCTAAAATTAGACAAAAGCACAGACACACGCTTTACAATTTTAAATAATTTTAGTGTTTATACAAATCTCGTTGTTTAAATAAACATAAATGTAAGAATAATCTATATAAGTAGAGATCACTTAAATTTGAAATTAAAGTTAATTTTGGAAAATTGTAAGTATAACTGAAGACATCTGGGGATGAAAAGCTGAACATTTGTGGTATTGATTTTGGCATTTCTCAGTTTGAAAGGAAATTGTTTTTTATTTCTTTTAAGAACTACATGTTGATTTAAGGCTTAATATAAACAAAATCAATAGGTGAGTTTTTCTTATGGATCCGTCAGAAATTTTTCTCTGATGTCGTAGCTGGAACTTTTTTATTTAATGGAACAATTTTCTGACTAGAGACGAACTTTACCTGTAGAATGAAAAGTTTTTCTGTTTATTTGTTTGTAGCAGATGAAAAAACACGTTCCTTTACAGACTTATAATTGACTACTTTCAAGAAATGTCAAAAATAAGCAATAGCCCATTTTTCAAAAGGGTTGTGACGATAAATCCAATAACTGTAAGCCTGGTGTAGTTGGAGAAAAAATCTTACGGATTTTTCGAATGCCTCCCAAGTATCCGTTAGTAGAACTATGGACATTTTTAAGTAAAAAGATAAGCCTGATTACGCTAATCATCCCAGTCCGGCTCTAAGACACCAAAGCATGGACCAAATCAAAAGCAGTTCATGAAATTCTTGTTCATTTTTAGCGAAAAATTATTCGAGAAGTCTTCGGTCCCTATTTGATAGGCTAATACTACGTTCTTATTGAGCAAAAAAGCTCATTTCTGCATTAATTTTGCAAATACGTTCAAATTTCCCATACAAAATCAAATTTCCGTAGTGTGATAATACCAACACATTTGTGGGAAATGTGGTTTCTAATATTAAGAAAGGGGTCAAACAAACGAACAAACCTTTTTTCATTGGAATGGAACAGCTAAAATGTCAAATTGGAATTCATATGACAAAAAAGGAGGAGCTATTGTAAGAATGTAAACATTGGAAACTTACTCCCAAAAAAATTTTTTTTTTCGAGTCTTTTATTTATACAACAATTTATAGTACATAATTTGCTTTGTATTTGCGGCTTTTATTTAGTTCATAACCTCCTCGGAGTTTTCCATTATAATGTCAGGGTCGACATTATAATATGAAAATCGGAACGAAGTCTTCCTCTCTTTTTCACGACGAATTTTTTAGTTGATATATTTATATACTGTTTGAACATAATTTATTCGATTGAGTTAACAGCATTTTAAGTTATTTAAATAAATTTTAAAGGATTTGGAATTATTGTGTTTTACGTGGACATTTTTTGTTTGTTTACAACATAAATGTCAACTATAAAGTGTCACAGGAAATTCGAAAATATAGCAAGTTGTCAAACGTAATTCGAAAACTTAGTGAGAGAACACCTTTTAGGTGAATTTGGAAATATGCTCATTTCAGCTCCAGTGAGAACGTATTCACCCTTATTCCAGATGGCGTTTTTATTAAACGACATATGGCGTTTTTTGAGTCGATTCATTTTAGTGTCGGTATTCTATTCTCTGAACGCCCCCTCTCTCATTTTTCTTGCTTTCTATATGAGTTCCACAGCAACAGCTGATACAAAAATGACAGATAGGCGTTTATGATTTGCAATTTGAAATTTCAAATGAACATTTATTTTACCTATTTAAAATTCAAAATACAAAATAATGTTACAAAAACAATGAATAGCATTGCAATGTTTATATCATGGGAAAGTGAAGACGAAAATGAAGATGAAATCGCAAAAAGAGAAATGAAAAACATCAGAAGAAGAATCAGGTCAAAATCGAATCTAATCTAAGACCTGTGAATATACATTTAGTATTACACTTCAATTTTGATTTTACATGCTAACCTTCTGCCACTGTTTTTGAGTTCTTACGGGTGGTCCTAAATAATTTAGTGTCACAGCTACCGACTCCCACCCGTTTTTTGATATCATCGGTCTGGGGAATACCTCTTTTGAAATTTCTTGCCAGCGAAACATTTTGTTCCATTAATTCAACCAAACGTTTCATTTGTTCTGGGGTTGTTATTTTCACTCTTGAACAAATAACAATTAATAAAATCCTTAAATTAATACACAAATTAATCGAAACTCACATTTTAACAAAAATTCGACACCTAGTCGTTTGCAAATTTCTATTCGACAATTATTGGCGTTTTACCTGTCGTTTTATCCAACTAAAACGACTGTTAGAATGCGAATAACTGCAATGACGTTTTAAGAACTTACGTTCCACACTACTTAAACGCCACGTAGCGTTAAACGACATAAAACGCCTTCAGACTTGCCAGCTGTAATACCGATTTCAAAAAACGCTATCTGTCGTTTAATAAAAACGCCATGTGGAATAAGGGTGATTATAATAAAGCAAGAAGATTTATCCAAGAACTTATCAGGCTGTATAGCGACAAAGACCTGATCCAAACAGGTCGCATTGGACATTTAACCATAGATACACGCACATTCTACATCACACATCTACACATCTACGATCACCTGTTATTCTTTTTAATTTTTTTTTATTATTTAAAATTAAACCTAGCCGAGGCAAAACGTAGATAATTTTTCACTGATTCTTGTGAAGAAAAGTTTATCTCAACTAAGCCGATCGAATTCGGCATAAAACAGGAGGTCATGTCATCGTTCAAGAAGTACACATACACACATGAATGAGTAATTAAGTAACAATTTACGTAATTTTTTTTCAAGTTTTGCTTCGACAAAAAAAATCGTTTTTCGTTTTTTTTTAAAAAAACGCTTTTATGAACATAATTTTGTGAGAAAAACCTGTTGCGCCAAAAATTTGTATTTGTATTTGCAAAAAAAAAACACAAAATTTTCTCAACATTTCACGTTGCTTATATGCGAAAACGTCATTGTAACTATATTAGACGCATTCCACTTACAGATCCCTCCGAGATCTCCGAAATCTGTGAAAAATCCGTAAATGGAACACGATTCCTTACTTGGTCAGCTTAGATTTTTTGAAATATGCTCAGATTAAAATTTTTCGGATATTTTTCATCATCATTTCTAAAAAAAAAACGAGATAATGCTTGTGTATTTTGGTTTTTGGAACTCCATCCGTCTGTCCAAATTGGTCTCTCCAGCCTAAACTCCATGAGCGATTTTCTTCAAATTTCGTATCCAAGGTTTATTTGGTCAGAATTTTAGGGCATTTTTTTACGTTTCGCCAATTTATTAATTTCCACATTTGACCGATAACGGAATATCATTATTACTCACATAGATACCGATTCCTTCGAATTCTGGAATAAACGTTCGTAACGGGTGGTTACGTTTTAAGGGCCGACGTTGAATGTGAACCAGACCTAAACGTCAAGTTTTTCTCTGCATTTCATTTGACATTTCTCAATTTCAGACTAACTCAATTTGAACCATGGAAAGATACACAATCGAGCGACGCGTTAAAGTTATTCAGGCTTATTATGAAAATGGGTGTTCAAATCAAAATGCATCGTGCACTTCGTGATTTTTTCGGTCAATTTAATCGTCTAAATGTGCGTACAATAGGAAAAATCGTGCAAAAATTTTAGCAAGCCGGGTCTGTAGGAGATTGAAAACACCATTGCATGCTCGTACAGCTCGTACTGCAGAAAATATTGCTGTGGTTCGCGATAGTGTGGCTGAAGAGCCGTCAAACTCAAATCGTCGTCGTGCCCAACAAATGCAATTCTCACGCTCATCGTTGATGAACACTATGCATAAAGACTTGAATTTACACGCTTACAAGGTGCAGTTGACTCAAACACTAAAGCCTATTGACCATTTCAAGCGTCGTCAATGGCCAGAATGGTGGCAAGGAGTGGCAACAGTGGATGATCAATTTTCGAAGATGATCTCCAGTGATGAGGCACATTTTCACCTCAGTGGATTCGTCAACAAGCAGAATTGCCGCATTTGGGCGAATGACAATCCAAGAGTGAATGACGAAAAACCAATGCACCCACAAAGAGTTTATGGGCTGGCGGCATCATCGGGCCCTATTTTTTCCAAAATGGGGCCGGTCAGGCAGTTGCTGTGAATGATGTTCGCTATCGTGAGATTGTAGCGAACTTTTTATGGCCCGAATTCGAAGATAGGGATGTGGACGATATGTGGTTTCAACAGGACGGTGCCACTTGCCACACAGCTAACAAAACAATGGCTCTCTTGCGCGACAAATTCAATGACCGTGTTATCTTACGTGGTGGCGATGTCAATTGGCCGCCAAGATCATATGATTTGACACCGTTGGACTTCTTTCCTTGAGGTTATTTGAAAGAAAAGAATACGTCGATAATCCAGCAACTATTCAAGAGCTAAAGGATGAAATAATTAGATGATTCGGCACATTAATGGCATAGAACCTCTATTATGCCTCAGCTTCATCGAAAATTTGGACCATCGGATGGAGGTGTGCGGCCGAGGTCGCGGCGGCCATTTGACCGATATTTTGTTCGATTCATAATTGAACCATACCAATATTATAATATCACATCATATGTTTCATTCATTGGGTCGGTGGCGTATTGAATGGCCAATAAGTTTTTAACATCGAATAGTGTCTTTGAGAGGATGCAATGCGTTTCGTGTATATTTATGCGTGCCCCAGAAATGCAAACATTGTTTATTCATATAATCATGTTGAAATGGGCTTCGTAGATCATCGTGATTTCAGATACGAAATTGCCAACTTCATCCACCAGGTTGAAAAAGGGATGAAATTATGTTAACCTCACTTGACATTCAGAAGGCAGCAATTGGTGAATGGATTGCACTTTATGAGGACACGATGAATAAATTGGTCGGTTGGTTGTCCCGTTAATGTTTGTAGACTCTCTCATAATGATGCGGTCACTACAACTTTGATATTGGGTAAATTTTTATTTCGATTCGTCAAGCATGTCCCCTCAAATGTCACGTGACTAAAATGGTCGATTGACTAATGGGAGCAGTTCACTCGCAAAGCTAACTTGGTAAAACTGAAATGTGTAACGCATTCACTATCTGTTGAATCTGCAGTGAAGGCTTAGGACTAAAGCTAATACTGAACAAAACAAAGGTACGGTACAAGGACAACAAAGTCTAAAATCATCAATGCAGTTGTCGTTGGCGTGCTCTAGAGATAACTACAAGGTGGGCCAAAAGAGATCACCCTATTGGAAGATGCTCTTATTTTTGCAAATGGTCGTCAATGTCAAATCTGTTCTGACATTTGTGTACTAGACAGATGTTGAATACAAGTAAACCAGAGATGAAGCGATACACTCCCCAAGAACGCGGAATAATCGTGTCTATAATTGTCAGGCACCGGAGAGCCCGTTGTGCTGAGAATATCGCCGCTGTTGCCGAGGATGTCGAGCTGTCGTCGGAAACATCGACCAGACGCCGTGCCTCGCGATTAACCATCAGCCGGTCGTCCATACGGCGAATTTTGGTCAAAGACTTGCGAATGTTCCCGTACAAAGTCCAGTCCGTGCATCAGCTGCTGCCTGCCGACCGCCAAACGCGAGTAACCTACGCCCAAGCTGTATTCAATCTCGAGAACGAAGTGGACGATTTTTACACCAAAATCATAATGAGCGATGGGCTCATTTCCACCTCAGCGGATACGTGAACAAGCAAAACTATCACTTCTGGGGCACCAGAAAATCCACGAGTAATGCACGAGGAGCCATTACGCGTGCTCAAAGTTACTGCATGGTGCGCTGTTCACGTTAGAGGAGTCATCGGGCCATTTTTTTTTTGAGAACGCCGCTGGTCAAACGACAACAGTGGATTGTGTGCGCTATAGGGCCATGTTAACCGAGTTTTTTCTGTCGCAATTGGACGAATTAGGACTGGAGGACATGTGTTTCCAACAGGACGGAGAAACGGCACACACTGCGCAAGCCAACCGATATTCTGAGAGCCAAACAACATAAGATGACTTCTTTGGCCCATCTTGTATTTGTCCTCAAACTTAGCAAACTGTACAGTTATATACCTTGTTAGTTTATTTGCAAAAAAAACTACGCATTGGACGTTTTAAATTGCATTTAGATTTAGAGAACAGACAACAGTTTTCCTACATACAGAGGATTTTAGTTGAAGATAAATGGAAACATTAGTTTTTTTTAAATACCCACTTGTTTTGGTTTCACAAAAATACAAAATTCCCCTCCAAGATGAAAATTGTGATCTCGCTTATTTTCCGTTTTTTTTTTTGAATTCCAAATATCGAAAACTTAAAAATTTTGAATGACAATACCGACAACTGAATATTAACGCAAGATGTTACGAATGTTTTATTAAACTCTCGAGTTTTATTTTAGAATACAAACAAAAAATGTACCCTATGCATAGTTAAAAACAAAAATAAACTCATACCGATGTATTTCATCGCATAGCAGTTCTCGAAAATAATGATTAACCTCAAAGGTTCACACTCGCTTTCTAATCTGCATGTCGTTCGTTTCGATTGGCATGTTATTCATGTGCAAACAAAAGCTACGACACCAAGACGATGAATGATTTCTTTAATCATAAAAATTTCGAAATATTCGTGTATCGATGTCGTACAAATATATATGCCGCTAATCTCGTGTATTTATCATTCATAAATGACGTTCAATTTGTCATTCGCCCACTCAAATGTCTTTTTCTTATTAATCCGCTTGCCATCTAGAAAATACATCGTCAACAAAACACATTACAATATTTATAAAGAAAACAGAATTCTTTTGTGGATTTTGTTTGTTCTTTATAGAAATGGCATATTATAGAGCTGCATTGATTGCTATCATATCCAGGAAACAGATTAGCTTTTGGATAGAATAGGCAAATTAAAAAATAGCATGTTTCCATTGGACAGACGGACAGGATGTTATTTTCAAAGTTTTCACATTTTAATTTTTCATCGTAAAATTTAATTTCAAGACTGAACTAAGAATTTTCCTCTATTTTTCTTGAGAGATTATAGCATTCTCACATATTTGATATGTTTTGAAATTATTCACTAAACAAACAAAATTTTGTTTAAATTGAAAACCGAGTGATATTTTATGACGCTTCAGATAATTTAAACTAACCTGAGAAACGTAACATGTTACCCATCGTCAAAAAAGCTTTCAGCTTTCCTTACCTTACATGTAAACATTGTCTTGTATCAAAACGAGTGGTAGTCCTGGTTAGTATGCAACATTGTCTTTGGCATTGAGTTGTGCGTTAGATCAAATACCAAGCATTCAAGAATTTAACGATTTTCATAGTCCACCCTAAGTACAATACAATATTCATATGGCCTAAATCTAAAAAATCAGTAATATGGTTTTTGTCGAAAAACTGAGTACATGCAGTTTTTATTTTGAATCAATCCTAGTCGTTTGACCAAAATTTAAGTTTTAAAAGTGGGCGTGTCCGGATTTTAATAATATTGTGCTAAAATCATGAGCAAGAAGTTTAGACACAGAAAGTAAAATACAAATTTTCGGCGCAACAGGCTCGTTAGTGCCCATGACCTAGCATTCTCACAACCATTCATGTGTGCATGTGTAATTCTAGCACGATGGCAGGACCTCATGTTTTATGCCGACTCAGATGATTTGTCAGATCATCACGAGAGGAGGGCTAGTGAAAAATCATTTTAAGTGTTACTGAGGCTGGGAACTGAACTCAGACCTTCTGCGCGACAGTTCATCGCACTAACCATCGCACCACTGAGAAGTTAACATACCCATTTGTATCTTGACTCTACCCCTACGACCTCTGTCATAAGCTGTAGCATATGCTATAAAGATCGTGTTTATTGGAAAATGCCTTCAAAAACTGGGCGTGGGTTAAATGTTCATATCATTTTTTCTATTATTACTGAGAACGTTCCCAAAATTTAGGCGTGACGAAAAAACTTTATATAGACGAAATTGTAATTGTCTAAATATCTTGTTTACTTTTTCGAAAAAAACAACATTTCTCTGAAAAGTGTGTGCATTTCAAAAACGTTTAGACCTATCCTGCTAAGTTTGTGTACCAAATTTCATCATTATAGCTCAAAATTTATAGACGGGCGAATGGACAACCATAGCTGAGTTTTCTTCATCGATCCATACACTTAACATGTCTTTCTAAATGATTTCTCTATGCAATCAACTATTTATCAAAACTAATATAGGGATACATAGTTAGTATACATAGGTATAGGGTTTAAAAAGCCACCATAACTTTCGAATGACAATAGGTAATGCTTATTCAAATTTACCAAATAAACCTGATGTTGCTCTTGAAGAGATAGAGGTCAAATACGAAGAGGAAAACCACAATAAAAATCCCATTAAAATGGAAAATCTAAGCCCAGAACCTCAAAACTCGATCACACTTAGTCAAGAGACCGTTCTCATTGATCCCAAAGGCAAGAAAAAACGGACGCACTATCCCACACCCATCAAAACTAACCATAAAATTAATTGCAAATGAATTGGTACGGGCGATGTTGAAAATTAATAACGCTCCATGTCGATGTCCTACCATGGAGGAAAAAAGGAAACAGGATATAGCTACAAAATACAAATTCTATCTACCAAAACCAGACATGGCTCTGCATAGTTCGTCTCTATAAATGCATTCATTTCCGGCAACCTTATTATGCTTGAGTTTAGATATTGCTATCCTCACTTCACTCAGGTCGGGTGGTTGGCAGTTTTCGCTGTCGTTATCAATATTGAATGGTTCGTTCTGCCTGGCAGCGGAATGTTGTCGTCATCGCCGTTTATCAGTCTCCAGAAGTGGTTCTTCCAAATCCTCAGCATCGATTGTGTCTCGACTAATATAATTCCTTGTTCATCTAGACAGGAATCTGTTACAGCCCTGTACCCTTGGCTTTGCCGTTTTACACTTTGGTGCAACTTGCGAACATCGTTCCTGAAGTGGCACCTCTCTACATCCTCGATCGTGGGCTTTTCTTCCTCCATTTTCTCCCTTCTGAAAAGCCGGTGTTCTTTCCTTTTTTTCTGCCTAAAGAGCTCAATGGCAGCTCTTGTTATCACTATGGCGGTCATATTTTGTTCGAACATTTCGGACTGTAGGTGACAAACCTTCATTATTTTCAAAATACAGCTCAACACTAAAAATGCGTTGTTCTTCCGTATGACGCTACATTTTTGCTAACCCCGAATTGTCAGCTGTCACTTTGTTTTCTTATTTTCCGTTGACCACACAACACTGTTAAATGGGGCGAAATTCAAATTTTAAGTGAACTATGGCGCAGCCTTTACATGGAGAGCATGCTTATGTTAGGCTTTGTTCCACCAGAGGGATTTATATTTATCGGTTCGTTAGGGTTAGTTCAAGGAAAAGAACGATATTCTGGTATTATACCATTGCCACCGTGGCGCGGGGGACAAGCGGATAATCATGGACGGTTACATCGACAATGCTTTGGAGTTTCTCCACTTTAGCACGGCGATATCAGATCGCGATAAAACCGATGCTGAAAAGCACACTGAATTTTGGTGTCTAAAAGAAGAAAATTTTTCTGCACTTCCTCAGAACTTTGCGGACTTTTATTCTTTTCCTAAGTGTTAAAAATATCAAGGTTAGGTACAAAGTTTGGTGTAAAGCTTGTCCACCATACTAGCGGAGTTCATGCTCTCAAAGCCTTAATTAGAATGGTGACCACTTGGTGCTATGGCAACGTAGTTAAGTAGTCTAGTCTTTAGTTAGTTTTAAGCTGAAATAAGGTTTTTTTTAAACCAAACAAAAAACACATAAGAAGGCTACAATCCCCTGTTTGGATCGTTTTATACCCTACCCCATCCCATCCTTTAATTAATTATCCCTTAAATGTTGGTTTTATGGCAAAGAATTAAAATTGAAATTGTCGCAACATATTGTTCAGACAGTTTACCAAAATCTTTTATAGTTCGACAAAAAAAAGTTTTTCTCCTGCATATGGCATTGCTTAGGTTTTCCTTTAAATGGTTTTTGAAGGAAAATGCCTCCAAAAAGTGGGCGTGGGTATAAATGATATACGGAAGAAAGTTAACATTACCAAAAACACAATTATTTTGCATCAAATATTTTTTCGAAATTTTAAAAAATTTTACCGAAAAACGTTTTTTTTACTGAAAACGCCCACAAAAAGTGGGCTTGGCAAAAAAAACTTTGTATAGACGAAATATAGACATAAGGATTGTCTAGATATTTGGTTTAGACACTTTTTCAAACTTTTGAACGGTTTGGCCTAAAAGGGGCGTGGCAGTGGACAGATTTCAAAAATGTTTACATTTGTTCGAACAGCACATACGATTATCACATCTACCAAGTGTCATTATCCTAGCTCAAAATTTAAGGTCCAAAAATACGATACCTACAGACGGACGGACGGACGGAGTCTATCCATATACTTTGAGGTATACCTAGCTTAATTATTTTACTATGTTACAAACTATGTATCAAAACTAATATACCCCTATGGGATAGGGTATAAAAAGATTGATAAATTAAAGAAAAAAGGCAAAAATAAAAATGTTAGAGTTAAGCTGAGAGTGCCGCTAAGGTCCAGTAAGTTAGATCAAGTCAACAAGGTACTGATAACGTTAATATTTTAAGAAAAATAACAGATTCATTCAAAATTCGATTTCATTTTGACATTTGTGAAGTAAACAGACACAAAATACACGCCAGCAAAACATGAGTCGCAGAATAAATGGTTAAGGGGTAATTTAAGAGATTACAGTCGAAGAACATCGACAGCATAACAACTTTTGCGACGGGTAATACCTTTTCGCAACTTATGAGTTCCTTTTGAGATCTCTTAAAAATGTTTGAACTTGATTTCGTACCTGAGGAACCAGAGTCTTCCTTTTTAATTTATTTTCTACTGGCGCTGCAATCCTGGGTGGGATTTTGTTTCAGGCCAGAGCAACCAAAATGCCACATTATTCTGTTCCGTCTTTTGTTGCATGGTTTCCATTCATATTTTATTTGGACTAATCGACGCTTCTAATCCTTAAGCTCCTCTTAGTTATAACACTCAATGAGGACACCATAATTTATTTCCTGCATAGAACTAAGCATAAAACTTACTTTAGCATAAGGCCATTAGTCGCTTGAGTAGCCTCTACAACAAAAATGACGTAAAACCACCGCCATGGGTCCCTTATTGAGCCTGAAGCTATATTTGCTTTATTCAGTACTTAATGTTCTTTTCCGCAAATATACATTTTCCTCTTTAATAAAAAAAACAAACGAAACAAAATTCCAGATCAATAACGAAACTTTGTTACGTCTATCCGTAAGTAACTGTCAGACTACCTTAACCTACTCCAACACATTCCCGTTGATTACACATTACGTAAATGAAGCAAGGATAGCATCCGTTTTCGGTTCATTATGTTAGTCATAATGTTAATATTCGATATAATTTTGAACTCAAGAAAAAAAAAAACAACATAAAACTTGACTACACATTAGATAGACCAAAAATATGCTAATGAGGTTCCAATTCAATGAATATTGGAAATCGAAGGGAAATTGGATCACCCCCTCACGCATGCAGGCGCAAATATAGAACACGCAATGGATTATATCAAATCAAGTGAAATGGAGTAAATTAAATGACAATGAGGAGTTAATGTCCCTCAATCTATTTTGAAATGGTTGTGTTCCACAAACAATGAAACAAAAAAACATTAACACTCTAAAACACACATACACCTCCACATACTCAACTGATGAAATTTCAACTAATGGTTAATTAATTTGCGACGATTGGTGATTTATATTTGATTATAGGATGGGTCTATCGTCTATTCACGTAACTCTGGAGCAATTCAGAGTGAGCAATTGAAATTGTCCATTGATTGTTCGGTCTCGCTTCACTCCTTTATCATGCGGCAAATTGAGCAAACGGAAATTCAAATTCAAATTCAAATGGAGACGATCAAATGCACAATTTAATTCATGCATACAATTGTCTGCGAATGTGTAGATGTATCTACTTTAGGAATTTCTGTGTTTTTTATTTTTATTTTTTTCTAAAACGATTTCAGTTACATCACCTTCAAATGGACATTATGCAAATGAGGTGATGTTTACCCGTAACGGAATGGCTGAGAGTGTAGCGTTGAGGCAATGTGTTACAAATAAGAAAAAGCGCATCCAAGATGATTGAATTAATGCGACACATTTGCAAAATTGGATTTGAGTGCATCACTTGGATGTGAATGCTAAAAATCGGACACGGCATCTTAATTCTTCGCAGTTTTTGCAAACCCATTGCAAGGAATCATTCATTAAGTGTGACAGATTTTTGGATTGAAGTTAAAAGATTTCGAAATTATTTTATGTTCAAAATAATACCGTTCATAACGGATGTTTTTTAAGGGGTTGGTTTTTCTAACGGAGATAAAACTGACATTTTGCGGTCAAATCGGGCAACTCTAATGTGATTTATGTTCGGCTTGGTTTGCCATTTTATCAAGAACAGGTTGACAAATGAAAACCGTTTGCAAATCGTGCAAATTTATTTCGAAAATAATGGTTCAGCTCGCGAAGTTTACCGCAAGCTCCGTCCATTTTATGGACGACATAATCGTCCATCAGAGCAATTAATTCGGTTAACCATAGATCGTTTTTCGCACAATGTTTACTCTTTGTGATAATACGCATCCGCAGAGACGTCGGACAGTACGCAGCGAAGTAACAATTGCCGCTGTAGAGCAAAGTGTTGAAGAGGACCCGAGTTAATCAATTCGCCACCGTGCACAGCAATCGGAGTTCTGTCCATCAACTTTATGGAAGATTTTGCGCAAAGGTCTTCGCTTACGACCTTACAAGATCCAGCTTTTGCAAGAATTAAAGCGGAGAGACCATGCATTGCGTCGTGACTTTGGTGTATGGGCCGAAGGTGAGATTGATCTCGATGCTGATTTTTTCGAGGCTCATTTTTGGTTGAATGGCTACCTCAACAAGCAAAATTGCCGCATTTGGAGTGATTGGAGTGAAGAGAATCCACATGAGACCCTTGAGACGCCATTACATCCACAAAAACAAAAACTGACCGTTTGGTGTGCTCTTTGGGCTGGTGGAGTCATTGGGCCATACTTCTTCCGAAATGATGCCGAAGAGTCAGTTACCGTTAATGGCGACCGGTAAAGAGCCATGATAACCGAATATTTTGTTCCCGAATTGAATGGCATGAATGTGGATGAGATGTGATTCACACAATCGAGTTATTGAAGGAAACATTCGATGAGCGCATAATTTTGCGGAATATACCTGTCAATTGGCCACCAAGATCATGTGATTTGACACCATTGGATTTTTTTCTTTGGGGATATGAGAAGTCTCTCGTCTACGCCAATAAACCAGAAACGATAGGGAGCTTGGAAGCCAACCTTCGTTATGGCGTTATTGCCGACATACGACCACAAATGCTCGAAAAAGGAGTTGAAAATTGGCCCTCTAGACTTCGCTTTATCCGAACCAGCCGCAGCGGCCACATGCCCGAAATCACTTTTAAAAATTAATCACATAAAATTATCCTTCCAATGAAGCCAAATTGATGGACATTAAATCGATTTTCTTGTATTTTATTTCAATTCGAAGTTCTACACCTCTAAAAAAACACCCGATATAACCTCAATGGTTTCCCTTTACCTTAGCTCTACGAAAGGTTGTTGCTGGCTTATTAGCTCAGACAAACTGTTAAGCATATTAACAAAGAAAACATTTTCAGGACTTTAAATTGAACGATCTTCACGCCTTTTTGACGAATTGTTTCTTAAGAGTGGCTCTTAATAAAAGGTGCAATTAGACTATAAGGGATCCATTAATATATTACTAAGGATATCAGGCTTACCCCCTTGTTACCTGGTCCTTAAACCTATTGGATTTCTTTGCAAGTCAGTTAAGGTCATACTGACGTTTGTATCGCTGTAGAAGTATTGAAGTAGCTGATCTTTTCTGATTGGGGGCTCAGTGGCGCGATAGTTAGTGCGATGAACTGTCGCGCAGAAGGTCTGGGTTCGATTCGTAGCCAAAGCAACACCTAAAAATTATTTTTCACTGGCCCTCATCTCGTGATGATCTCACAAATCGTCCGAGTAATATCAATGGTCTCAAATTCGCCGTATTTAGTCGGAGGTCCCACCATCGTGCAAGAAGTACACACGTACACATGAATGGTTGTGAGAAAGCTCGGCCCTGGTATTAATGAGCCTGTTGCGCCAAAAAAATTTTCGTTTCGTATTTGATCTTTTCTGATTGAGGAGACGTCTGAAAGTGTCCTTCTGTTTCCTCTTACTCGGATTCTAGCCAGTCAATATACATGCATGCCTAGGATGCAGACATTGGTAGCCTTTTCTGATTGGAAAGAGAGGGGTAAATGCAATGAATCGTCCTATTGTTCTTACACTTCCTCGTCTCTAAAGCTTTTGCAGGAGTCATTGCATTCAATACACAGTCGAAGAGCATGTCTACCTTCGATGCAGTGTCCCCTAAATATATTGATTAATTTGATGGTAATATCCTGTCTCACTTGATTTAGCATTTTAAATTTGTTTATGAATATTGCTGACAAGGTAAGATTAGAGCAGGTGTTAGTGGCGGTAGCACACTTGGACCAGAAAAGAGTCATGTGGATCTGTCGACTTTTCCTAACATTCCTTTGACCAAGTGAACCATTCCGAGCTAATCATAATGCGGAGGAAGTTTCAGACAATAATATTAGCTAGTTCCCCTAGGGTCAACACGAAAGGACACACAACATCGACGAATTTCGGCAGAACGTCACCATTGACAGATACAACTTTGAGGTTGAACGGGACGTTGTCTAACTCGGCTTCGCTATGAACTCTGACAACTTCTCGTTAGAAACTAAACGAAGAATTACTCTTGCCAACCGCTGTTTCTTCGGGCTAAGAAGACAATTTAGTAGTAAAGCCCTCACTCGGACTACTTGGGAGATCCTATATAAGACCCTGATCATCTCAGTCCTGCTCTACGGCGCTTAATAAATCCTTGGTCGATTCGAGAGAAAATTTCTTAAGTCCCGTTTGCGTTGACAGGCTATGGAGACGAAGATTCAACCAAAAACTATACGAGCTGTACAGCGACATGCCCCTGGTCAAAAAACTCCGCATTGGACATTTAAGATGGCTAGGACATGTAGAACGAATGGACGTCAATACACCGGCTCGCAGAGTCTTCGAGCTAGACGTCGGACGCTGTAGAGTAAGACGTTGCCTTAAGTGGCGCCACAAGTAGAAACCGACGTCAACCAACTTGGAGTGCGCAACTGCATGCAGTTAGCTAATTGAAGAGGAATGTTGGTTGAGGCCCAGGTTCGTTTGTGACTGTATCGCCACTTAAGTAAGTAAGTAAGTAAGCAGTCCACCTAGATTGTCTACGAAGTAGTTTCCTTAACAGATTTTTCTTTTGGTGGAGAGAGCTAGACAAGAGCAGAGAAGGTGTGGAATATACTAGTATGCAAAGCCCCACTAAAGTTTCTTGGTCTATCTCAGTGACCCAGTACCCAGAAGAGCTAGATAGTAAAGTGCTATGCCATCTCATTAGAAGATAGTCGGCGATTGTGGGCTAGTTTCGATGATTCCTATGAATGCTGGCAAAATGTGCTGGGATGTGTTACAGCAGTCATGTTGAGACTAAGTGCGGTTTGTTTTGGGAAACATAAAATTCCAGTTTTGTGCTTCCGTAAAAGGCAGCAAACAGACTTTCTCTACCCTAACGTTTTTAGGGTGTTGGATACTTGAAATCTGATCGCAGCTTTGCAATCGATATAAATTCAAATATCTTTATGTGTTATCGGTTTATTCTTCAACCAAATGGTTGAAGCATAGTGGGGATTTTGTTGCAGAAGACACTACAGTCGTTACCAATACGCCTCTCAAATTAGCTCGGTTCTTAGCTAAGTGCCTCCAGTTACCCAAGTTAAGTTGTTTGAGGTTGGTTTCAATTTATACGACGAGGACTTCCTGTACTACGACAGACGTCAGGTTGGGAATCGAATAGTCTGCGAGCCGGAGTATCGGTTTCCATTCGCACTAAATGTCCTAGCGAACTTAAATGTCCAATGCAAATTTTTTTTTTACCAGGTTCCAAGGTTTAAGTTCGTGACATAAATTTGAAACGAATTTTTCTTATTGACTGAACTGTGTGCGTCATATACTTTTACGTCGACGCATACGTAAATACATACGCAGAGACGGTGGCCTCTCGATGACTCTACAATGTTTGGTAGTCAAATCCAAGACGACCAGTTCAGAGAACATCGCTATCCATGAAAGTGTCTGATGCTGTCGGTTCCTCGCCTTGCTCAAAAACTACCAATTTCGCAGGCGAAGTTTGCTTCGAGACTTGAGTCTGCACCCATGCAAGTGTCAACTGACCCTGCAACTTGTAGTTAATGAATATAGACAACGCGGTTTGTGCGCTGACTGGGCTTTGGTGTGCTTGGAAGAGAACCTCAATATTACCCGAAAAATAGTATTAATAGATGTACGGGGCGTAGTTTTGGATAAATGCCTCTGTTGACAA
The DNA here is from genome assembly GCA_949824845.1 of Rhingia rostrata. Lineage (NCBI taxonomy): Eukaryota > Metazoa > Arthropoda > Insecta > Diptera > Syrphidae > Rhingia > Rhingia rostrata. The sequence goes on from OX463757.1 coordinate 22,490,450, forward strand.
CGAGAATTGCAGTATATCGGAGGTCACGCGGTTCAACAGGAGGGAAAAAGTTAATATTTGGTGATTGGTACTTACTTCTTCGAAAATGACGCTAGCTAATTTCTTTTCTGCCCGAATGTAGGTGGACGACATGTTGTCCCAACAGTGCGGCGCCACACAGCGAATGCTACAATATGCATTCTGCACGAATGAATTGAGGGTGATGGCGTGAATTTTTCACCATGATTTCAGCAGTCACAGATCAATGCCAATAAGCTACAATCGACCGGTCCCCTTAAAATCAACATAATACAGGCCATTGATAAAATTTAGCCCGATCTATGCAGCGGAATTGTTGAAAACTTGACCTCTGGGATCCGTGCCAGTTTGCGAAGTCGCGGAGGACATTTGAACGATAATATTTGCCCTACATAATGACATACATGCCCCTTTCAAATAAAAAAGCAATTTCGTGAATAACTCACACCGAGATTTTTATTCCATTTCAACATCTACCATATAACAGACTTAATCCTGCTTAGGATGAAAAACTCTATTCCAAGCAAATCCACTAGCATCAAACCAAAAGAAGAACATTGGTTCAATCCGTCTTGTGTGACTGCTCTCCGGAAGAAAGAAGAGACTTTTGCCCTTTGGCGTCAAACACCTTCGGAGGAAAATCGGAGTCTTTACAGGCGGGCTAGAAACGACTGTAAGGTTATATTAAGACGTGCTAAATTCTTACGTGCTAAATTCTCCCAGCGCTTGTCTACAACGACAGAAATATCACGGACTCCCAAGAAAAAGGAAATCTGCTAGCTTCCATATTCGCAGCCAATTCCGACTTACCAGACAGCTCTTCTTCACCACCATCGCTGAGTCCGGTTCAATATTCTTTAGGACCGTTGTTTTTCCCGTTCAGTGGCTCGAGTTCTAAAAGATCTCAAACAAAATAAAGCCTCAGTTCCAGATGGAATTCCTCCCCTTGTTCTCAAGAGGTGTTCTTCCACTCTGGCCAAACCTCTACGCAAACTTTTTCACTTGTCTTACACTGCAGGAATATTTCCAGATAGGTGGAAACTTGCGCATGTTCAGCCAATTCCAAAAAAGGTCGAAAAAACCTCCCCTTCAAACTACCGACCTATAGCTTTAACGTCAGTACTCTCTAAGGTCATGGAGAGTACAGTCAATTACCACCTCATGAGCTATCATGAGCTTGGTGACCGTCAGTATGGTTTTCGTCAGCAACGTTCTACAGGTGATCTTATGGTCTATCTAAGCGAAAAATGGAATCGTTGCATTCACCAATTCGGTGAATCTAGAATTGTTGCTCTGGATATCTCAAAAGCCTTTGATAGAGTGTGGCACAGCGCTCTTATTAATAAGCTTAGGTCTTTTGGTGTCGGTAATACTTTTTTAATTTGGATTACGAGTTTTTTAAGTAACCGATCAATACAAGTTGTATTAGATGGGTCAACCTTCACCCCCTTTTCAACAAACGCTGGAGTACCCCAAGGCTCAGTCCTCTCACCGACTCTGTTTCTAATTTTTATTAACGACCTTCTCTCTCTGACTTGTAATCCTATCCATTCATTCGCGGATGACAGCACTCTTGACTTCGTTTACTCCTTAACGATTCCGCGACAAGATCCTCAAATTGTGGAGTCTCAACGCCAGCGAATGTCAACTGAACTCAACTCTGATCTTGATACAATTATCAATTGGGGTACCAACAACCGGGTTGAATTCAATGCGTCAAAAACCCAGTGCTGTCTCCTATCTCTGAAGCGGAATACAAATGTAGCTAAACTTAACATGGAAGGAGTTGAAGTTGAGGAATCTAATGGCCTGTCTATGCTTGGCATGCATATTAGCCCAGACCTTCGATGGAACCAGCAAATTATAGATGCTGCTAAAGGTGGTGCTAAATGCCTAGGATTTCCCAAACGATGCAAACGGTTTTTCACTCCATCAGATATAGCTAATATCTATAAAGCTTACATTCGTTGAAGACTTGAATATAACTCGCACATCTGGGCGGGTGCCCCTGCAACATGCTTGAGCCTACTTGACAGAGTCCAGCGTCATGCTATCAAACTTATTGACAACCAATCAGTTTGTAGCGAAATTCATTCTCTCGAACACCGGCGGAATGTTGGATGCCTTGCGCTTCTTTACCGCTACTTTCACCATAAATGTTCCGACGAAATATATAGTTGTATCCCGCCTGTCCGTCTGTTTAATAGAAATACTCGTGTGACTTCTTCGGCACACCCATATTGCTTAGAGCCTGTTTTCGGGCGCACAGTAAAATTTAGAATATCATTTCTTAACCACACTTCCCGATTATGGAATAGCTTGCCTTCTTCAATATTTCCAGATGACTACAACCTGCAAAGATTCAAAATTAACGCGCATCTTCACCTCACTCATTTCCCACCTACTCCCAATCTCTAACTATCCTACAAACCTTTTTCCTTCTTTCCATCACTGGGTTTTATAACCTTCAGGGACTGAGTCCTAAGTGTTGAAAAATATTAAAAAAAAAAATATATATATATATATATATAAAAAAAATCTCTTAGTTGGCTCGATGAGTATAAAACACTATCACCATTGTTATGGGATAGAAAATAATCTCGAATGTGCACATTATGTTGTTCACTCTGCAGACAAAGTCAGATTAATTGCTTAAAAATTGTATTCCTTGGCTTCAAGCATATATACAAATTGAGTATCTTTAGCAAGCTCAGTTATTGCACTCACGAGTAGATTGCGGAACAAGGAACTAAACATGAAATCAAATGCTCGTTCCTTTTATTTCGACGACATTTGTAGGAGAAAAGATACCTCATGACATTCAGCGATGGCAACACTATAAATGGCTCACAGTGATACTAAATTTCTTGCCATATAGTGTAGCAAGACCGTATCGCCATTGAAGATTCTTCTTTGCTAAGGACCAGATTAAACCCACACTGCAGTAACGCACCTAAGTAAGTAAATTCAATTCCGACTGAACAAACTTGAAAGTTCGTTAATTATCGTCTGACAAAATACATTTTCTATAACAATAAATTTGGAATTTTCGGCACGGCATTCGGTTGTTACTGTTGCCTCAAAGTTGTTTAAACATTATGCCACTTTGTTAGTAGATCCATTCAACGCCAATTTTTCCATTTTTAAAACCAGTTATACAAATTATTTAAATAGGTTAAATGTTTGTGTTAGTTCAGTTGAGACGCCATTCAAAAGCTTTGTATATATAAACTTTAGTCCAATAAGTCTATTTTACAATTGACATTTTAAAGCAAGCACATGAAAAGTCTTAGAATTAAAATATCTCGGAAAACACAGATAGACAAAGATGTCACATGTCTATTTGTTACTTCAACGAAAGGGTTAAGAAAGCTAACATTGGATTATATAGCTGCGACGAATATGTGGTAAGAAATGGGGCACGTCCCTGGTCACAAAATGGCTATACACAGCTGTTTTCAGGCCATACCTAACCTAGTTCGGTGGAACTCCATGAAAAAGACGAAGGATATAACGTACTTACTTACTTAAGTGGTGCAACAGTCCGGAATGAACCTGGGCCACAACCAACATGCTTCTACAATCAGCCTGGTCCTTAGCTAACTGCCTTCAGTTGCGCACTCCAAGTTGGTTGAGGTCGGTTTCAACTTGTGCGCATCACTTAAGGCGAGGTTTTCCTCTACTGCGTCCGACGTCTGGCTGGGAATCGAAGACTCTGCGAGCCGGAGTATTGGTGTCCATTCGTTCTAAATGTCCCAGCCGTCTTAAACGTCCAATGTAGAGTTTTTTTTGACCAGGGCATGTCGCTGTACAGCTCGTATAGTTCTTGGTTGAATTTTCATCTCCATAGCCCCTCAACGCAAATGACCGGAGATTTTTCCAAGAATATTGATCTCAAATCGACCAAGGATTTCTTCATCCGCTTTTGAGACGGTCAATGCTTCAGCACCGTAGACCAGGACTGTGATGATCAGGGTCTTATATAGGATCTCCTTAGTAGTTCGAGTGAAAGCTTTACTACTGAACTGCCTTCTTAGCCCGAAGCAACAGCGGTTGGCAAGAGTAATTCTTCGTTTAATTTCTGACGAGATAGACAAAGTCCTGTACTACCTCAAACTTATAACTGACAATCGTGACGTTTTGTCCAATCTGTCGATTCTGTGTGTACTTTCGTGTTGACAGCATATACTTTGCCTTGCCCTCATTAACTGCTAAACCTTCTCTATACATGCAAACGTGCCTATGACATCACGTTGGGTCCGACCAATGATGTCAATATCGTACTAGCAAATAGTTGCACCGATTTTTGGAAAATTGTGCCTCTGGTGTTGGCTCGGGAGCTTTGCACAATCCTCTCAAGACTCAGATTGAAGAAGTCACATGACAGCGCATCGCCTTGCCTAAATCCTTTTTTGGTATCGAATGTGTCGGTGAGGTCGTTTTCGACCAGCGATAATTCATCCTACACAAACGGACGAGTTTAGGCGATAACCAAAACTAGACATAGCTCTGTACAGTTCGTCTCTATAAATGCTGTCGTATGCGGCTTTGATATCGATGAATGGGTATTGGGTATCGATTTGGACTTCTTTGTTTTTTCCAGGATCTGTTGAAGTGTGGAAATTCGATCGGTTGTGGATTTTCCTGGCCTAAAACCACACAGACAAGGGCCGATCGGGTTGTTGGTAAACGGTTTCAGGCGTTCACATATTACGGCAGATAAGATCCTATAGTCGATGTTGAGGAGACTTATGCCTCTGTAGTTGGCGCTGTAGTTTATTTGGATCGGGCAAACGATGCTGAGGTTCCATTCTTCGGGCATACTTTCTTCGGACCAGATTTGGCTTATGAGTTGGTGGATGTTATTTGCCAAGTCATCTCTGCCGGCTTTATAAAGCAGGAAGTCCGTCATTTCCGGCAGCCTTATTAAGCTTGAGTTAAGATATTGCTATCTTCACTTCACTCAGGTCAGCTGGTTGGCAGTTTTCGCTGTCGTTGCCAATATGGAATGGTTCGTTCTGCCTGATAGCGAAATGTTGTTCGTCATCGCGTTTCAACACACTGCAGAAGTGATTCTTTCGTGTCCTCAGCATCGACTGTGTCTCAACTACGATATTTCGTTCTTCATCTCGGCAGGATTCTTTTCGAGCCTTGTTTGCTTGGCTTTGACGTTTTACATTTTGGTTAAACTTGCGAGTGGATAACGATCTAGCTCAGGACTACCGTTTTATTGATAATCGTTTTCAATTTTACGGAATAAGCGCCCAGGTCTTGAATACTGATCACGTGTTTGGAGTTCGACCACAAAACATTTACTTACTGGACTCTATCCAAAAACTAGCCATCCGCTTTATAGCTGATTGTTCGCTTACTTCAAATCAGAAAACATTGGCTTTTTAGCGAAGGCTTGTAATAGTTCTTCCGCTTATTACAATTACCTTGTTCTCGTATTACAGTTACGGTAATAGCACATCTTCGGAGGGGCTTAGAAATATTATTAGTTTCGCTGACTTGTAAGAAAAGGTAGTTTCGATAAGTTAAAAATTTTATGGTGTTTAAAATGGTCAACGAATGTCACAAAAACAGCGTTAGTTATTTACGTGCCTGAATGTTTATTTCAGCGTTGAGTGGCGTAGTAGTAAGTGCATTTACTTTGGTCAGAAAGTATCTTTCGACTCCCTATCTCAATCATAACTTTAATTTAACTGCCGCGAGTATCTAAATAATCGAAAAATCACAAAATTATTTTGTCACGTAATATGTATAATCTACCACATAGGGGTATATTAGTTTTGACATTAAGTTTGTAACATAGAAAATTAATTTCGATAGACATACCCCAAAGTATATGGATCGACTCACAATTGTGAGCTAAGACGATCTAGACATGTCAGTCTGTCAGCCCGTCCGTATGTGTGTCACCGATTTTTGTGCCGTAAATAATTGAGCTTAAGAGTTGAAATTTGGTAAAAAGACTCTCTTTGTGACGAAGCAGAACGAGTGTAAACTTTTTTTTAACCGGCCTAATGCCATGCCCACTTTTTTAAACTCAAACAAACGTCTTTTTTAATCAAATCATAAGAAATTTAAAAAAAAGTATCGAGCAAGATATTAGGACTTTGTCATTGTCTACATTTCATCCATATAATGATTTTAGCCACGCTCACTTTTTGTCGGCGTTTTATTAAAAACAAGTTTTTCGGCAAAAGTTTAGTAAAATTCAAAAAAGTGTTGATGCAAATACAGTAGAAATCGGTTATAACAATACCTGATATAGCAATGAACCGGATATAACAATATAATTTCAAATTTCCCGGCAAAACTCCGTTGAACCCAAAGTAATTTTATGTCGGTTACAACGATGCAGGATATAACGATGGAAATTTACCAGATTTTAGTTTAAAAACCGTTTACAGTGATGGTAAAAAACGTGTTCTTACATGTCTACATCTTGATATTTTTAGTCTGCGTATAAATATGTATGTAGGCATGAGTATACACACAGCCAATGGTTAAATTTCCTGCAGCGACTGCAGTCAACAAATGTTGACTTGTCTGTTCTTATTTGTCGCATATAGTGCTAAAGCTTATTCCATCACATTCCCTGTTCGATTTCCACTTCTGGTATGTAAGTGTTGATTTTTGTTTGAAACAAATCGTGCGTGTAGATAATCGTTAAGATGGTGACAATAAATAAGCGAAAATCATTCATTTGCCCAAAAATATGACATAATTTCAAGAATCGAAAGTGGTGTAAGAATTTCTTTCTGATTTGTGTACAATAAAGAACTTGGAATATCCCAACCAATTGTGTCAACAATTTAAAAAAAAAGAACAATTTGAGGTGAGTTCTAAAAAAATAAATAAATTTATGACGCAACAGGCTCGTTAGTACCCAGGGCCTAGCTTTTTTCTCACAACCATTCATGTGTGCGTGTGTACTTCTTGGCACGATGGCGGGACCTCCTGTTTTATGCCGAATCCAAACGGCTAAGTTGAGATAAGCTTTTCATGACAATTGATATTACTCAGATGATTTGTCAGATCATCACGAGAGGAGTTCTACTAAATTAAAAAATAGTACGAAGTGAAAAGTTCGTAGACATTGAAAATGCCTTATGGACATGAGAAGTATGAAAGTTGCAATGAGTGGGCCAATACTTCAGCAAAAGACAAATGATTTCGGGAAGTTATTGAGTTTAAAAGACTTCATTTGTTCTATGAGTTAGATACAAAGGTTGCGGGTACGTCTTAATATCGTTTTCGGAAGAATAAGTGGGGAAGCTGCTGGAGTGTCACAAGTTGCTTGCTAAGATTGCTTGACCACAGTATTCCCCAAGCTTCGCGAGGGATTTGAAGACGACGATTTTTTTTTAACGCCGATGAAACAGGATACTTTTATAAAATGACCACGGACTTGGCTTTTAAATTCAGGGGAGAAAAATGCGTAGGTGAAACAAATGTCTAAGGAACGTTTGACAGTCTTAGTGTCTGCTAATCAGCCCTAGCGAGGTATCCGTCGGAGCGGAATATTCTCCGGTTTTGTACGATTCGGTAGATTTAAGCTTCAAGGTATTCTTCGAAAAGCTGTACGGAATATTTTTCCGACATTTTGTAACGCATGCTGGCGAATTGCGTTCAGGTGCATTTTTCGTGCAATTTTTGACAGCTAAGTGCGATTATTTTTCCGATTTCCTCCGACACAAATTCTTTGCGGAATTTATTTACAAATCATAGTGAAGTGATTTTTCCTCGGATGACACATACCTCGAATGAAATTTAAGCCTCCCTAGCGACTGATACCTCGCTAGGGAAGAATATGACGGGGACTGAAAAAATAAAGTTCTTGGTTATTGGCATACCCAAGACCCCACGTTGTTTAAAGAACGTTACAACCCTACCTACCTGTTTTTTCTGAACATGAATGACCTCGAAAAAAGTATTGAGAAATTGTTACACAGAGCTCGTAACAAAACAAAAAAGGAAAATTTTACTTATGGTTGATAATTGTGCGGCACATCCACAAATCCAAGCCTTAAAAGCTATCAAACTTGCATTTCTGCCATCGAATACCACATCTGTACTGTAGCCTATGGATAAAGATGTCATTAAATCACTTAAGACTCAGTTTAGGAGACTGCAGATTTTAGAAATCCTTAAACATGTTGCATCCAAACAAGACTATAAAATTACGGTTCTCGATGCAATATTAATGATTGCAAAGGCATGGGATGTACACTATCAATCACTGCTTTCGACATGCTGGTTTTCATAACATAAGTCAGAATGATTACGAAGGTGAAGATGAAATTCCACTAGCAGAATGGACTCAGCAAATTCAAATGTTCTCAACATTAGAAACAGATTGGGACCGTATTGATATATCATGAGAATGAGTTGGTAACATCTGAGGCATGTTCACAAGTTTATTAAGAATTACATATTTTCAAATCTAAAAAAAATGTTTACAGTTTCTTACAGATGAATATCTAACATTTGAATATCTTATAGATATTCAACTGAATAATGCTGATTACGCAACGATGATTATGACATTGAAGATGAGGAGATTAAAGGACTACACGTTCCATCTGTCAACGAAGCACTTACAGCAGTGGCAACACTTAACCGTTTCATGGTCACATGAATCCTGTATGGGCCACTTTGAATTCAAATCCAAACATTGGACAACTCACTTCGAAAAATATATTACTCAAGCAAATGTACAAAACAATCACAAATTAGTGATTTTTTTTCCTCGACAAACGATTTTTTTAATTTTTTTCATTTTACTGGATATAACGATGAATTGGTTATAACGATAAAATTTTTAGGTCCCTTCGATATCTTTATAATGTAAGATGAATTTCTTCCATATATCATTTTGAGTAACGCCCACTCTATGGGGGCGTTTTTCTACAAAAACAAAATTTTGTATGCCATACACAATAGCTTATGCAATAGAAAAACGTTGTTTTGACGAATCTTGAAATACTTATTTTGCTAAACTGTCTGAGCAGTATTTTGTGAAGAGGCCACTCCCACGTTTTGGGGATGTGAAATTTAAAGATGGAATCGGATAGAGTATTCGACGATTAGCACAGTTGATTCTTTTTCATATGTTTGTTAGATAACATTAAAAATGCATTGACATCGACTTCGAAATCGAGAGCAATATTAATATTTATGTTGGAAATTGCTCTAACGTTGATATTTGTAATTGTTTCAATTAGTTCTTACAAAACAAAAAAATTTATTCTTATTATCGATTTCGACGTGGATGTTCTTTTTTATTGTGTCTGTCACCAAAACGATTAAATTCACCTGCTCCAATTTTATGTCAATATATCGGGTTTTTCAATAAGAGCGCTACAAAAGTTTTTTTTTAAATAAAACAAATCCGGTTTTGGATATCAATGAAATTCTTTATTCCTGTGAAAGTACGTTCGATGCCATCATGTATGGAACTCGATTTCTTTTGCATGGCCACCACGGGCATGCTTGCAGAAGTCCAAACGCTGAACCCAATTTTCGACGATTTTTAAGCATAAATCGGTTGATACTGCTGCAATTTCAATCGTCGCTGGCTTGTTGGTATAGACCATAGACTTGACGTAGCCCCACATTAAATAGGTCTAACGGCGTCAAATCGCACGACCGAGGCGGCCAAGGGACTGGACCATTTCGTGAGATAACACGTTCTCCAAACTTGGTTTCCAATAAATTGATTGTGGCATTCGCTGTGTGGCTTGTGGCGCCGTCCTGTTGGAACCACATGTCCTCCAAGTCCATATCATCTAATTGGGGCCAAAAATGTTCGGTTATCATTGAACGGTAGCGATTCCCATTCACAGTAACGTGCCGGTCTTGATCATCACGGAAGAAGTACGGCCCAATGACGCCGCTGGCCCATAAGCCACGCCAAACCGTGATTTTTTAGGGATGCAATGATGACTCATGGAGTACATGTGGATTTATGTCTGACCAATACCGCATATTTTGTTTATTGACGAAGCCATTCAGCCAGAAATGAGCCTCATCGCTGAAGATGATCTTTCGATGAAAATCCGAATCATTTTCAAGTCGTTGCTCAGCCCAATTCATAAACATACGACACTTCTGGTGGTCAAGCGGCTTCAGTTCTTGCGTCAATTTAATCTTGTAAGGATGTAGGTCAAGATCTTTTCGCAAAATTCGCCACAACGACGTCACAGAGATGCCCAACGCTTGAGAACGACGTGTGAGAGACACATTTGGGGTTTCTTCAACTGAAGTCTCAGCGGCAGCAATATTCTCGACACTACGGGCACTTCTTGGTCTCATTGGCACGGGAACATTTTGTACTGTGCCTGTGGATTCAAATTTTTCCACTAGACGCTCAACTGTTGATCTGCTAGGGCGATTATGACGACCATAAATTGGACGTAGCGCTCTTAACGTTGAGGCCACTGACTCCGAATTTCGGTTGTAAATTTTAATAATTTCGACTCGTTGTTGGATCGTATATCTTTCCATCATGAAATGGCAAACCTTTCTGAAGAGAAATGTCAAAAGAGCGGCAAGAAATATGGCGTCGTCTGCTGTCCCTGTCGCTCAACTTTTGTAGCATCCCTGTTGAAAAACCCGATATTTCATAATCATCTTTCTTACAGAGGAGCCTTGTTAGTTAGTTATTTCGGTCGGAAATTGTTTGTTTGGTAGCTTACTAATTTAGCATATGCACACATCTGGAATTGCTGATATGTATATATGGGTAGTGGACCCAATGTTTCTACCAACGCAACGTTGCTATTGAAGAATGATGGCTATCGAATTTTTACTAGCAGCACGTATTTTATCAAGTTCCTTTGATAAGTATCCACATTTGGCTTATATGATGATGACAAAATATATTAAAAAAAAATTCTAAAATTCCGAATTTCAGCGCATTAGCAAAACTTGCCTAAACTACAGAGTAAGTAAATAAAATTACACATACGCCCCATGTGTCTGACCATTTAAATTTAATATTATGCTATTTTATATAATGATTCATTACTCAATTTGAAATATAATATATATAAACATTTTCAAACTCGAAACCGTCTTCGTACATATCGATTTCTTCAAGGGGGTAATAGCGAACATACCTTTTGATACATTCCACATGTGTTGTGAACACCTTCTACAGAACAACTTTTCTTGGGAACATTATTGGTTTTTTTTTATAAAAAAATTTAATTTTTAAAATGACCTTAAGGTTTTAAACGGGAAATTCTGATCAAAAATTTGTTCATAAGTTAATAATAAATACTTTGAAAATTAGTTAATTGTGAAGCGCTAATATTGCTCCTCTTCAGTCCACTGCATTTCGACAGAGATCTTCACATATTCGTACATTTATGCGTAGAAACAGTGAATACGTTAATATTCGTACATACTAGAGCAGGAAATATGAATATATACGTGTTAGACTCGCTTCTCATTTGTCAAAACTGCCATCATTCCAATCACGCTTTTGTTTCTATGTAGCTCGCTTACAGGGCAGTGAAAATGATTGACATAACGTGTAGCCAAGCAATAAGGACGTAAATCGGGACACTTAAATGCGTTCTGTATGCAAAATCGTATTCGGCGAAGTACGTCTAATATAGACCTTAAAACTCTTTATTGCATTTTTGTAGTGCACACTTGGGACCGATTACTATCATTGTTGATGCGTTTTTTTTTTGTTAGCAGTGAAACAATTAGATAGATGGAAAAGCTGCGTGACAGTATCGCATATCAAATCCCAAGTCGCTTGCATTTTCCAATAAGGAATACTTTAACAAATGAAAGTTTGAAGATTATAAAATCTCGAGAATGAATTTTTTTGTAAGTTTATTGATTGTAGCCGATAGCATTTATTTTTATAAGAAAAAAATCCGATCTGACCGCAAGTCAATAATAGCTGGCATCCAAACTATAAAATCAATCCGATTCATCAAATGGCACTCTTAAGAAATTGTGTTTTAATCAAATCGACTCTATTTTTTACTTTTAAAACTACATTAACATCTATATTTCATTCATATAAAATTTTTTGCCACGCCCACTTCTTGGCGTCATTTTTTGTAAAAAAAACGGTTTTCGGTCAAATTTTCAGAAAATCTGAATAATAGTTTTGATGGAATAACATTAATGAATTAAATGTGGCATTTTCACACGGCACTCCCGCCGAGCTTTATAAAGCCGGCGGAGATGACTTGGTAAGTAACATCCACCAACTCATAAACCAAATCTGGTCGGAAGAAAGTAAGCCTGAAGAATGGAACCTCAGCATCGTTTGCCCGATCCACAAAAAAGGAGACCCTCTAAACTGCGCCAACTACAGAGGCATAAGTCTCCTCAACATCGCCTACAAGATCCTATCAGTGTGGTCTTAGGCCAGGAAAGTCCACAACCGATCAAATCTTCACACTTCGGCTGATCCTGGAAAAAAACCAAGAAGTCAGAATCGATACCCACCACCTATTCATCGATTTCAACGCCGCATACGCATTTATAGAGACGAACTATACAGAGCCATGTCTAGTTTTGGTATACCGCCCAAACTCGTCCGTTTGTTTAGGATGACGATGGAGAATTCTCGCTGCTCCATCAGGATCGGAAACGACTTCACTGACACATTCGATACCAAAAAAGGGTTTAGGCAAGGCGATGCGCTGTCATTTGACTTCTTCAATCTGATTCTTGAGAGGATTGTGCAAAACTCACGAGCCAACACCAGAGGCACAATTTTCCAACAATTTGTACAACTACCAACATACACCGATGATATTGACATCATTGGTAGGACCCAGCGTGATATCTTGCCACGTTTGCTAGTATAGAGAAGAAAGCGGCAAAAGTGGGTTTAGCAGTAAATGAAGGCAAGACGAAGTATATGCTGTTTCTTCGGGCTAAGAATGCAATTTCTGTAATAAAGCCCTCACTCGAACTACTAAGGAGATCCTTTATAAGACCCTGATGATCCCAGTCCTGGTCTACTTCGCTAAAGCATGGACCGTCTCAAAAGCGGATGAAGAAATCCTTGGTCGATTTGAGAGAAAAATTCTTCGAAAAATCTTCGGTCCCGTTTGCGTTGACGGGCTATTGAGACGAAGATTCAACCAACAACTATACGCGCTGTACAGCGACATGCCCCTGGTCAAAAAACTCCGCATTGGACGTTTAAGATGGCTAGGACATGTAGAACGAATTTACACCAATACTCCGGCTCGCAGAATCTTCGATTCCCAGCCAGACGTCGGACGCAGTAGAGAAAGACATCGCCTTAAGTGGCGCGCACAAGTAGAAACCAACCTCAACCAACTTAGAGTGGGTAACTGGGGGCAGTTAGCTAAGGACCAGGCTAATTGGAGAGGCATGTTGGTTGAGGCCCAGCTTCATTCCGTACTGTAGCGCCGCTTTAGTAAGTAAGTAGTCATTTTAACATACGCCCACTTTTTGTTTGCGTTTTCCTACGAAACCATTTCTATTCCTTGTAAGGGGTGTTTTTTTAAGAGGTAGGTAAAGGGTGATCCATTTCGAGGTTCCAAACTTTTTTAAAGAAAAAAAAAAAAAACACAGAAAATTCATATTGAATGGAGAATGTTTATTATCATTTGAAAGAACATTCTTTGGCATTTATTTTTTGAAGATTATGTCTATCAAATGTTGGCCGTTGCTACGTCGCAGATGGTCCATCCGTTAAGTCCAATTTTCGATCACTCGTTCGAGCATTTCGACTGGTAACTGGCGAATGACACGCGTGATGTTTTCCTCCAAGGCCTGAATCGAAGCGGGTTTGTCGGCATAAGCTTTTGACTTTACATATCCCCACAGGAAAAAGTCTAACGGTGTGATATCACACTATCTTGGTGGCCACCGAAATTTTCTCTCAATAAGTCCATTGATTGATGCGATGTGTGGGAAGTGGCGCCGTCTTGCTGAAACCAAATGTTACCGAGATCACGAGCTTCAATTTCAGGCATCAAATAGTCGGTTATCAAGGCACGATAACGGTCGCCATTGATGGTTACGTTCGCACCGGCATAATTTTTAAATAAATATGGACCGATGATTCCACCGGCCCACAAACCACACCAAACCGTTCTTTTTTCTGGATGAAGTGGCAGTTCTTCAATCTCTTCAGGTTGCTCTTCGTCCCAAATGCGGCAATTTTGTTTGTTTACATACCCATTGAGCCAGAAATGGGCCTCATCGCTAAACATAATTTGCCTCGAAAACGTCGGATCTTCTTGGAACTTTTCAAAAGCCCATAGAGCGAAGCGATGTCGCTTGGGAAGGTCGAGCGGCTTCAGTTGTTGCACAAGCTGAATTTTGTACGCTTTCAATTTAAGATCTTGACGTAAAATGCGCCAAGTCGTTCCATACGTCAATCCGAGTTGCTGCGAACGGCGCCGAATCGACTCTCTACGCTCTTCGTGTACACTCTCAGCAACATGACAGCATGACACGACTCACACGTGATCTGTCAAAAAAGGCTATTGAAAAAAATATCTCTAATTGGATCACCCGTTATTATAGAACTTTAAGTTGGCAACACTATATTAGCTGGCGGGCATTTTTTTAGCTGTCAAGTGATTTATTTTTAGTTTGGTTTTGGCATTTCAACATGAGTAGACGGATGTGCAAATTTATTTTGAAAATCATGGTTCTGTTCAAAATACGTTTCGCGCACTACGTCCATTTTACGGTGAACATAAACTTCCATCAGGGCAATTCATTTCATTAAATCTAGAACGTTTTCGTACCGCGTTTACTCTAAATGATACAGAAGAAGTCATTGCTGTTGTAGAGCGAAACGTAGACGAAGACCCGAATCAGAATTTTTTAATTTTTCGTGCGAGAGTTAAAGCCACAGGATCACCTAGCAAGGCGTAGATTCAGTGAATGGGTCCAAAGCAAAATTGCCATTGATCCCAATTTTCATAAGCTGATTTCGTTTAGCGATGAAGCTCAGTTTTGGTTGAATGGACACGTCAAAAATCAAAACTGCCGTATTTAGAGTTATGATTGTCCTCAAGTGTATGTTGAGACACCGTTACATCCACAAAAACTGAATGTTTGGTGTCACAAATTTTGTCCGTACTTTAATGGTAGCCGCTATAGAGCCATTTCTGACTTTTTCGTTCATCAGTTGAACAGCCATGATGTGCAGGAGCTGTGGTTTCAACAAGACGGAGCAACATATCACACAGCTCCTACCACAATTGATTTGTTGAATGAAATGTTCGATGAGCGCATAATTTCGAGTTTTGTTCCTATGAATTGGCCTCCAAGATCAAGCGATTTAACACCGCTTGACTATATTCTGTAGGGATATGTGAAGGCGGTAGTATTCGCCTATAAGCCCGAAACGTTTGACCACTTAGAGGACTAAATTCGCCGCGTTATTGCCGATACACGGCCACAAATGTTAGAAAAAGTCATCGAAAATTGGACCTCTAGATTATACTACGTCCTACGTGGCGGTCATTTGCCAGAAACCATATTTAAATTGTAATGCCAGAAGATTATCTTTCAAAAAAAGTAAATTTTATGTCAATTTAAAAAAATCATAATTGTTTTATTCCATTTTAAAGTTCTACACCTCTAAAATTCCGACTTTTATGAGTCCGATTTCAGAAATTCTTTTTGATTTTGGTTCAAATTTTATTCGGGAATATGGATATACCATTGCACACTTTGTACGTAGAACTTTAGATTTTCGACTTTTTTCAGCAAAATCCCCAGTATGCGCCGTAATGACAGATTTTAAATTTTGAAAAAGATGACCTAGCGAGAATCTAAGACGTCATTTAGAGGACAGCAAAAATCTTACTGACATTCAATTCTGGTTTGACCACTTTTTGCATTTGGAGCTCAACACAATTCAACAACGGCCGTATAAGCTTGAGGTTTTCGTAAGTGATCTACTATTCATCACCATCCATAAACAACCATCACCAGCTTCAGAAATGTTTCGATTTAATTGTGATTCGTAGATTCGGTTCTTTTTTGAGGCACCTGTTCATTGAGTTTAATTTTCAATACTGACTTTTTCAATATTTGTTTGCAATGTTTAGCTCATTGGCAATCGAAAGAATGCTTACATGACGGTCAGACTTGAAGATTTCAACAATTTCACCGAGATTTTCGACATTTGCTCTTCCGGAGCGTTTTGCGTTTTTGACATCGATATCACACGAATCCATTCGATGATACCAAAACTGTGCATATTTGGATGTTTCAGTATCAAGATATCAGTATCATAAACACTATACATATACATTTTCAGACGCCTGGTTTGCGTTTTCGCCATTATATAAGAAATCGTGAAATACGACGTATCTTATCTTTGATGGCTTTCATCTTAACCGCGCGCTCAAACGATTTTTTTTTTTATAATTTACACGTACTCAAGGGGGGTTATGAATACCCTTTATATGTAACCACAGTACGAGCGTTAGAGAAGGGTAAGTAAGAGAGTGATAGCAAAGATTTTGGATATAGTGGAGACTTACTCATGGGTGTAGTCCGAACTAAATTTTCTTGTGTTCGTTAAATTTAAAGAAATTCAAGATGGTGCATACTTTTAGGCATAACAACCGACCTTTTTTTATTTCTTTTTAATAAAAGTTAAATGGATTTTGGCTGGGATTGAACGCGCAAACCTCCCAATCAACAGGCGAACACATTACCACTACACCGCGGACACCCACACATATTTAACTAAGTTAACCAACAAGGAAATGGTCTAAAATGTTTTTAGGTAAGAAATCTCATCTTCCTTAAAGTATTCAGTGTTCCTCTATGAACAGACAGTTCATATACGGAATTTCATCATTTCATCATCAAAACATTTTCCCAACAAAAAAAAAAACATAAAAAAGCTTAAATGCATTGAGGGTCTTAAAAACAGACACAGGTATATGGAATGGATGGAAATATTACACCCCATCTATAATAAATGATTTACTAGCATTTCAGTAAAACCAGCCTATTCCGATAAATAAGTTCTTCATTAAGAAAATTCAGTACTTTCGCTATCCACACCAATCTACAAAAGAAATCTAAGAATATATGGAAAGCGTGACGTACACGGTCCTAATTAGAGATCCCCATGGCACCCAGTACGACAATAATAACGGATAATATCGCTGTCACAAATACATTACATTCAGTGAATATTTATTAATTAAGATATTTATTGGCTGACGAGGTCGTTAACTGAACACATGGTGATATCGAGTTACGCAATAAATACTGACGCAGTTTTTGTTCCCATTGAACAATTATATCTTGACGATGGCTCATCATTTTAATAAATTCTTTACTATTTGCTTTGTTTGGTCTGGAAATTATGGAAGGAACTGTTATTTTTTTATAATCATGTAGGTATATTCAGCATGAAGCAATAAAAATATTTATGTGTCAACTATTTATTTTTAGTTTTTAGTTTAGAACTATGCAATGTAAAAAGCCCCAATAATCGAGGAGTTTACTAAATGCATTGTTACTTTTTCCAAACATTAAATATTAACTTAATTTTGAGATTGCGTTACAAATACCAACATCGGGGATTAGCTATCTTTAGCACAACAATTTGGCTGCACTGCGGATGAAACGCCGTCATAATTATTCTAGTTTTTGTTTATTTTTAAATTGTCATTTAAAAAGAGAAGATAAGCAAAAAAAAATTAAGAGAAGTTTTCGTAGAAATACTATAAACTTATCCAAAGTGCTGCCAAATATTTGTGCTTCAGGTAGCCAGAGTAAGATGCTATCTTCTCTTTTGTATTTAAATGTGCTTTCCAATATGCTCTACACATATTAGAATGCATTCTGAGAGAATGACATCTACAAATAGACAAATAGTTATATACTCTGCTCTAAGGCTGAAGGATATTCTCCAAAATAGCATATGTAGATATGCTATAATTCTAACATTGCAGCGGAATCTACCGACTAAAACCGGTTTTCCAAATACCGAAACAAACTTCGAAACGGATTATACTGTGAACAAATCGAAGTCATTATTGATGAGTTCATATTCATCTTCTTAAACGAAGGGGTTGACGCTCAAGTCTGCAATATCAACCTGGAACTTAGCATCACATTCATTCTGACTAGCCACTCCATACTATGAGCCAAAGTCGTCGCTGATCACGAGTTGTGCCCTCTGTTGAAGAATAATCAGATATAACTTTCTATCAACAGCAAAGGTGCGATCAGACCTTTAGTATCTAACACGCTATAATCTAGGATATTAAATGACGGACACGGTTGCCTCACCTGAATATCTGTAGAGGGACATGGAGGTCTCCAGTTTAATAAAACGGGAAATCAAATTGATCACATAACGATATTTTGGAACATTCCAAAGGGGCTAACATCGACTCGGTATGAATTCTATGGATTGTTGTGCAAAACTCCCAATTTAGGACCAGAGGCACAATCTTCCATAAATCTGTGCCACAACTAGGGCACACCGATGACGTTGTCATCATTGGTCGGACTCAACGTGATGTAACAGAGAGGAAAGCGGAAAACATGGGCTTAGCAGTAAGTAAAAGGGGGAAAGGCTAAGTTTATGCTTGGACACAAAGGAAGGACACAAATCAACGACGAATTATACAAAACTTCACCATTGACAGATTTAACTTTGATTCTGGGATTCTGTCTATCTGGAACTACTATTTACTCTAACAAAGACATGTCAAAAAATACAAAATACAATTTTTTGGTTCTCGTTAGCACCCAGGGCCGAGCTTTCTCACAGCCATAACGTATGTGCGTGTGTAATTCTTGCACGATGGCGAGATCAGATCATCACGCGAGGAGGGACAGTGAAAAATCATTAAGGCTGGGAATCGAACCCAGACCTTCAGCACGGCCAGTTCATCGCACTAACCATAGCGCCACTGAGCGCGTCTGTTGAAGAATAACCAGATATAACTTTCTATCAACTGCCAAGAAAAACATTTAGGTATTGCTACGGCTGGGAATCTAACCCAGACCTGTTGCGCGGCCCGACCTTCTGAGACCGACAACGACATCTCGTCAGAAATAAAACGAAAAATTAATCTTGCCTACTGCTGATTCGTCGGGCTAAGAAGACAACTAACCATACAATGTCCCGCACGCTCTTGGACAAGAAATTGAACTGTAAGCTTAATATTCAAGAACGCGTAAAAAATGCCATCGCAGCCCTCCCTATACACATGTAAGAAGGCAATAGCAGAAATAAGGTATGTAACCACATATCACCCCCGGTCTTTACGTAAAGCCCATACTCTTGAATAGTGTGTTAGTTCGGTGGGCAGGTCCAGAAACAAAGTCGAACCACAATCTTCTAGGCAAAGTTAAAAGATCAGCTTCCATATGCAGTAGCGGAGCTCTAGAAACGCGGATAAAGAAGTCGTTGGTTGTTTTGAGCGAAAAATTCGTCGGTCCCATTGAAAGGCTATGAAGACGAAGATTCAAATAAGAACTTTACGAAACATAGACCTGATCAAAAAACTCTCCAAGGAGGTATGTTGGTTTAGAGACTGCCAATGAATGGCAGCCACAAAACTCTAAAATGTATTGCCAAACAACGCAATGGAACCCTATGTTATACCTTTGACACACTGGTGGTAAAAGTACCTAGCACTCATACTTCATATAGTATGAGTAAAAAAATGGCAATTGGAAAAATATAGTTCTTAAACATACCGCTTAGGTAGAATGACGCTGCTGTCGGTAGAATTATAACAGGTGTTTTTTTTTAGAGGTTGGTTCTTCAAATAGAGATAAAACTGACATTTTGTTGTCAAATCGGCCAACTCTGATGTCATTTATGTTCAATTAGGTTGGCCATTTTATCATGAACAGGTTGACAAATGAACAACGCTTGCAAATCGTGCAAATTTATTTCGAAAATAATGGTTCAGTTCGCTAAATTTAGCGCAAGTTCCGTTTATTTCATGGTAGACATAATCGACCATCAGCGCATCCGCAAAGACGTCAAACAGTTCACACCGATGAAACAATTGCGCTGTAGAGCAAAGTGTTGAAGAGGACCCGAATAAATCGACTCGCCACCGTGCACTGCAAGTGCAGCTTGTCAATCAACTTTATGGAAAATTTTGCGCAAATATCTTGGCTAACGATTTTACAAGATCCAGCTGGTGCAAGAATTAAATCCGCGAGACCATGCAATGCGTCGTGATTTTGGTGTATAGGCCGAAAATGAGATTGATCTTGACGCTGATTTTCATCGCAAATTTATATTCAGTGATGAGTCTTTTTTTTGGTTGAATGGCTACGTCAAGAAGCAAAATTGCCGCATTTGGAGTGAAGAGCATCCACATGATACCCTTGAGACGCCATTACATCCACAAAAACTGACTGTTTGGTGTGCTCTATGGGCTGGTAGAGTCATTGGGCCATAATTCTTCCGAATTGATGCTAGAGAGTCAGTTACCGTTAATGGTATTAATCCATGATAACCGACTATTTTGTTCCCGAATTGGATGGCATGAATGTGGATGAGATGTGGTTCCAACAAGACGGCGCTACATGCTACACAGCGCACGTCACAATCGATTTATTGAAGGAAACAACCGACGAGCGCATAATTTCGCGGAATGGACTTGTCAATTTGCCAGCAAGATCATGTGATTTGACACCATTGGATAATTTTCTTTGGGGATATGTGAAGTCGCTCGTATACGCCAACAATGCTTGAAAAATTGGTTGAAAATTTGACCTATAGACTTGGCTTTATTCGAACCAGCCGCGGCGGCCCTATGCCCGAAATCATATTTAATATCAAGCCAAATTGACCGACATTAAAATGACTTTCTTGTGTTTTATTTGAACTCTAAGTTCTATACCTCTAAAAAAACACCCTTTAACACAAGCAGCAAGGTATTTGGGTGGCCTTATACTAGTATTTTTAGTGTGTTTATACCACACCAAAATACCTTGCTACTTGTGTGGTACTTCCTGACACATAGTCATCCGCATACCATAGTATTAATAACACCAGTGTGTCAAAGGTTTTCGATTATATAAGATCCGAGAAAACTCGGAGGCTCATCAAAAAAAAACAATTATAGGTTTTATGGCAGCTCTTACCGATTTCATCGAAAGACGCTTTACAATTTTGATTATAAATTGGAGTATAAACTGCACTTTTACGCATGTTTAAGCCATTTACCACGGTGGCGCTGGTTTATCAGGTTCTTACGCACAAGGTTGCATTATTACCGCATGGCATAAAAACTTAACCAATCCCAAAAGGAATCGCATTACAGATCTAAGCGCTCGATAAGAGATTCGTTTGAAGGTTGAGTTAATTAGTCTCCAAAATTTTCTGTTTTTAACAGAAACATGGTCAGTTTCATGAAATGTCACAACAAAATCGACTGAAACCAAATTCTAAATTTCAATTGCAAAATAATTGTTACGATGAGTAAAAACTAAAAAGATATTCATAAGCATTGTGTGCATATTTGACAATCGTGGTAAAAATTTATAGAGTAATACAAGGTAGGCCAAATGAAGTCCTCCGATGTTGTCGCCGCCTTCAGAATATCGGTTGTGGCTCTCGCAGTGTGTGCCGTTGCTCCGTCCTGTTGGGACCACATGTCCTCTAGTCCTAATTCGTCCAATTGCGACAGAAAAAACTCGGTTAACATGGCCGTATAGTGCATACAATCCACTGTTATCGTTTGACATGTGGCGTTCTCGAAAAAAATGGCCCGATGACTAACGTGAAAAGCGCAAGATGCTGAGGTGGAAATGGGCCTCTTCGCTCATCATGATTTTGGTCGAAAAATCGTCCACTTCTTCCACGAGATTGAGGATGGCTTGGGCGTAGGTTACACGCGTTTGGCCGTCGACAGGCAGCATTTGATGCGCGGACTGGACTTTGTACGGGAACATGCGCAAGTCTTTGAACGAAATTCGCCTTAGGGACGACTAGCTGATGGCTAATTGCGAGGCACGTCGTCGGGTCGAAGTTTCCGGCGACAACTCGACATATTCACCAACAGCGGCAATTTTCTCGGACAACAGGCGCTCCGGGGCCGGTCACTCTTGGCAACGTCTCGTGTGGACCCATACTCTTCAAGGTTGGTGGCCAAACGGCGCAATTTCTTCGCAGGCGGTGTCAGACAACCGTGGAATCGGCGACGGAATTCGAGCTGCGCCAACACTACAGACGAATTGTAACGCAAAAAATAAATACGATTATTCCGCGTTCTTGGAGAGTGTATCGCTCCATGGCTTGTTTACTTGTATTCTACATCTGCCTAGTCCACAAATGTCAAAAGGGATTTGTCATTGGCGGCCATTTGCAAAAATAAGAGCAACTTCCAAAAGGGTGATCTCTTTTCGCCCACCTTGTATTACTCTTCATTTTACTTGTTTTTGAAGGTAAATGCCAGGTAAATGATTAATAGGCTGATAGATGAGCCAGAAAAATAACACACATTGACAAATTTCAGTGAATGTCATTTTAATTATCTTGAAATTACAAATAATAGATCTGTTTACTACTTACTTACTTAAGTGGCGCTACATTCCGGAATGAACCTAGTCCTCAACTATCTGTTTTCGATAACCTAAAATTTAATACATTTATTCCTCGCAACATGCATCAGAAATTAATTTCGTGAGGTAAACAAATGGACCCCTGTCAGTTACCTAGCATAATACTAATTTTATAACACACAATATTGTTTTATTTTATAATTTTATAACACATATATTGTTTTATGTGACCCATCTATATGAGGTTAAGAATTTAGATCGCGAACAGGAAATTGCTTTCATAATTGCTTCACTAAATTTTATTTCCAAAGATATTTTTGTATGTTATGTCAAATTAAGTACGACCAGGGTTTAGTACAAAAGTCGAACAAACAATAAACTACAATACAACTTATAATAATTACTTTTGCAGTCAACATATCTGCCCATTCAATTTATTTAACATCTATAAACATTGCAGTGATGCCATTTCTTACGAATGACAATAGCAAATTTACACATGATCTCCCTACTGCTTGAATAACCTATTAAATAAAAATTCGCTAAGCATCGCCAGATAACAACCCATAAAACAACCATAAAAATGTCATAAATTACGAGAACCTGTTCAAGTCAAGGTCTGTTACCGCAGCTTACTGCCTCATTTGCAATCAGCACATATCTAGTTATCAAATAAACGAAAACTCTGATGACTTTTTTTTTTATGTGAAGAAAGATAACAATACCTATCTGCAATTTGAATCGATTCGGTATGTTTATTTTTTTAAATGCAATAAAACCCATTTTATGAGTCAGAATTTTGTGCAACGTAAGTAAATATCAAATGTTTTGTTTAACAATGTTTTGAAAACCAAAAAAAAGGTTGGTGACGACCTCCACTGTCCATAAGTTGAACACCACCACAGCAGAGGGTATGTTGCCAGTTCCGGACCAGATGTTTGCCATCAGAATTTATAGAGTCCCTCAACGAGTGCTTTAAAAAAAAAAACTTCACCAAAAACTGACAAGCTGTCAATTTGGGGGAATTAGCCTGCTCATCAAATCGTTGAAAAAATGTCCCTCAAACGTGTTCACGTACCGGTCTGAATTCCCTGTCACTTTGACCTCGTTTTCTTCAAAAAATTACTCCTACCTGTGTAAACTTGCATCTTATTTCACATTGTGGTAACTTCAGATGAATGCAAGGAACTTTCATGCAACTTGTAGTCCAGTAGCACATGATCTGATTTTGTCAGGTCCTCTGGAAGGTTTAATGGGTAATAAGAAGAGAATAGTTGGACAGGAATGATGCACACCATAAGTTGAGAAAGATATAATGCTGCAAGTGTAAATGAAGACAGCCCATACATTAAATACCTGAAGAACAACACGGCTGTCGATTCTGAAGCAGAATTCTTCAAATACAGAGGTGATGCCATAAAAATGTGCATCCACCGAACCATCTACAAAGCTAAAGATTGACAAAAACATTCACGATCTTGCTCCAACTACCGAGGCATATAAATATAAATGCTGATTTTTAAAGAGTAAAGTTGTTCAGCTTGGCAGCACTGGTTAATAATTGCGTCCAAACGTCATCTGTCAAAGTGAAAAGTTTTCAGTATATTCTGCCATTTAATCATGCAAAGACTTAAATACGAGCAACGACTGCAAATTATTGGAATTTATTATCAAACTTCGTGCTCTGTAAAAAATGTGCACGACCATATTATGGCGAACTATACCGAGCCACGATACGCGACTTTTTTTTGCCCCAGTTGGCTGAGTTGAACTTGGTTGACATGTGGTTTCATCAAAACGGTGCCACATGCCACACCGCTCGTGATACAATGGAAATGTGGAAGGTGAATTGGTGAGCAGCTTATCTCTCGAAGTGGATCTGTGAGTTGGCCGCCAAGATAATGCGAATTAACGCCTCTTGATTATTTCTTGTGGGGTTATGTAAAGTCGTTAGTCTATGTGGACAAACCGAACACGATTGAAGCCTTACAGAATAACATAACACGCGTGATTCGGGGAATACAGGCCGAAATTCTCGAAAAAGTGACACAAAATTGGACCTTCCGAATGGACCATTTGAAACGGAGCCGCGGACAGCATTTACATGAAGTTGTCTTTAAAACGTATATGGCAAAGGCTTATTAATCGATTAAAATATATTTATCGATTACAAAATTTGATACAAATTTGAGTGTTTTATTCGATTTAAAAAAATGAACGTATAATGCTTACTGCACACACTTATCGGCACATCCCAGTGCTGTTTCTGGCTAGGCAAATCGACTATTGACGTAATTTTCAAACGAAGGCAAATCCTGGAACCAACTTGTTTCAAGTCAAGACCCACCCTCTCATTATCGACTCGATGATAGAATTCTCAATGCCTAGAGCTCTTGAGCGCGATGACGGAATTCGGAATACCAAGAAAACTCTTGTACACTCAATAATCCAAATAATCTAAGTGCCCGGGCATAACAGCATAATAAGACTTGAAGGACGCATATGATAGCATAGTCAACGCCTAGAGCTCTATTGAGCGATGACGCAGTTGGGAATACCACGAAAACTCTTGTGCACTCTATTATACAAATAATCTAGGTGCCCGTGTATTAAGCTCCAACGAACAACTGACAATGCTAACATACTTTTGACAGCAGGAATTGATCCGGGGGAAGCCGTATTCGATGACGATTTCTATGTTATTGAAGGTCCTCAGGAGAAAGTGGAGGCAGTGGGGGCTATCTTTCAGGAAGTGTATAAGGTAAATGATAGCATTCGCCCGACCCGTGTCCTGGAAAACAGTGCCCTGCTCCACCATTTCTATCTCCGAAATGACATAACGCAATGGCGATCTGAGAACCGTGGTTTCACCCGGTTTTATGGCGAAAACTTGGCTAACGCCATAGTCGCCGAGCGAAGTGGGTCTTGTCCCCTGTTAACCTCGATGGTGGAACTCCAGATCATCTTCGATTCCATAAAGAAAAAGAAATCAGCGGGAGTCGATGGTATATCCAACATTGTACTGGGACACTTACCCCCTGTAGCTGTGGACATTTACGCCACGCTGCTCAACAACGCGCTGAATATGCATATTATCCAGTGCGTTGGAAGACGGCGGTGGTTCATCAACTCCCGAAAAAGGGAAAGGACAACTCCAATATGGCGAATTTCCGGTCGATAAGTCTCCTTCCGAGTATCAGCAAGGTTTTCGAAAAGATTCTCAATCGAGCTCTGTTCAAGTGGTCTAACGACAATAATATTATACCAGAGAACCAGTTCGGTTTCAAGGCAGGACATGACTGTATTCATGCTGCCTTCAAACTCGTCTCTGATATACAATGGAGCAAAGCCAAAAAACAGTGCACGGGTGCATGTCTGGTTGATTTAGAGAAGGCTTTTGACACCGTATGGTTAGAGGGCCTCTATCTAAAGCTGACGAGACTTGGCATTAGTAAACCACTGCTATATTGCTTCATGACATGCTGACTGGTAGAACGTTTGTTGTCAAAAGTGGCAATGTAACTTCTACCACAGAATTTTGCATTAAGAATGGTCTGCAACAGGGAGCGGTAAACTCGCCGATTCTCTTCAGCATTTACACCAGTGATATGATAGGTAGTCTTACTCAGGCGATTGCGTATGCCGAGGATCTTATCGCGTACAGAACAGCCCCTACTGTCGAAGTCATTCGAACTCTTTTGCAGCGGGACTTCGACAAGATCCAGAGATATTGTGATGACTGGAAGTTGAGAATCAACTTTCAGAAATCAGAAACTATCCTCTTTAGGAACAGCCCCTACTGTCGAAGTCATTCGAACTCTTTTGCAGAGGGACTTCGACAAGATCCAGAGATATTGTGATGACTGGAAGTTGAAAATCAACTTTCAGAAATCAGAAACTATCCTCTTTAGGACACAGTTGTCTAGGGCCTCTAGGGATACGAGAAAGAACTGGCGAAAGCTGGTGATCGTTGGACTAAACGGACAGCCACTGGCGAGTAAAAGTGTAGTAAAGTACCTTGGCATCTGGTTATATCAGTATCTATATTTCGGAAGACATGTAGATGCTGCTTTGGCGAGAGCTAGGGGAGCATTTGCCCTGACAAGACGATTGTTTTATAGCAGTCGTCTTGACAGCAGGGTGAAGGTGATTTGCTACATGGCCCTCATTAGGCCGATGATTGCCTATGGGTGCCCGTTGTGGTTCAACGTTGCCCCATCTCAAATGGAAAAGATACGGGTGTTTGAGAGGCAGTGTCTGAGGAGCTGCCTTGGACTTCACAGAACACCAGTATCTGACTACACAAAATACTGTTCCAACCAGGTCCTATACAACGGGGCCAACAGAAACCGAATAGACAATTTTCTGGTGAAACTCATTCGGTTTCACGCTGCAAGAGCGATGGCTTCGAGCAATAGTCTCATCTTTGGGGCCTTCTACCCCAATGATGAATATTTGGAAAGTGCGCGTTTAAGCGGCTTTTTTCCACCCGAAGCTTGCCTATATTTGGATAGTCGAGGGCTGATACAGGATAGATCGGCGGTTCCGCCGCCACGTCTTCCGACGAACTGTGGACAGGCGGCTCCTATACGACCGAGACGTCGTCACTCAGGGCGGAGGAGAGCACCTGCGGTTCAGCAGGAGTGTTTCCGATTGGGACCGACGGAGTAGGTTCCAACAGGAAGACCTGGTGTGGTGGCTAAAGTAGAGACAGATAGGTCTAGGTTAGGTACAACAGTCAGGGTGGCAAAAAAAATCTAAAAAACACTTTAATTTATGGCGCCCGCATAGGGCAAGTAAGTTAGTTAAGTAGTTGATAAGTAAAGTAGTTTTTTCATGAATTTTTGTCTAGCATGTAAGTTAGATTTAAGGGCCGCTTCGAATGCGTTTCTGTAGCTGGTATCTTGTATGGCTGTCAAAAGAGAGATACATTTCTTGCATTAAGTTGCTATTCATTCATTTCCAAGCTACAGATTCACATTGTGTTAGCGCTTACGACTTGCCTTGTTTTTTTAACTTTTGACTCAGCTACAAGCGTCAGCTACAGAAACGCATTCTGGACAGCTTTTTATTCGAAATCTCTTAAAGTAAACTTTATTTTATACCGTTGATCACGAGTTTAAATTAATATTCAGTACTGCACTGCCTTGTCGTGCTAGTTATATTATTTTTATATAAATTCTATATAAAAAAAACCTACCGCAGGTAAGCAACAAATACTTAAAAACACAAAGCGAAAGTGCCTTTCCAAGCCTTACTGTGTCCATTTATTGATAACACAACTTAATCGATTCTTTGTAGATGTAAACCCTACCTATCTAATCATGTAAACACAAAACCGTGCTCTTATCAAACATTAAAAACAACAAAAAAAAAGGTGTGAGATACTCGAATTTCTTTTTCAAATGAGTGTACACAATGCATAGCCTTATACAAACGTCGGCTACAACTTACCTCAAATCCTTTAATCTTATAAAGCTGCTCATTGGTAACCAAATACACCAACGCCAACGGTAGCAATGCAATCGCTGTGAAGAACAAAAAATACCGCCTTATGGCGCGCCAATATGTCTTGCTCGATCTCATTTAATTTTCAAAAATTCATGGAAGCGCTGCAATTTCATTGCTCAGCACCTCTGATTTTATCGATTTCAAATATAAACAAAAAAAAACACAAAATTACCACACAAACAAACAAAACCCTCGCTTTGCTGTCAAACGCACACTTAACCGAACGCCGATGTCATAATATGCAAATTTCACGATTCAATTGAAAATTGTTTTTGTTTTTTTCCGTTAGCAAAATGAAATACAATTTGTATCTATTACCAGTGAAGAGGTGTACAAAAATTTGTCATTCGCTGCGCTAGATATACGTACCAAGAATAATATTTCAAGCAAAAAAAAAAAAACAAACACTTTTTCTTAAAAATAGACTAATTTATGTAAATTGTTGTTGCAGGCGAATTTGCATTTTTTTTTAAATTGTCTTATTGTTTTTTTTTTTGATTTCAAAAAAAAAATATGTCAAGTCGGAAATAACGAGCGTCTATTCTCTTTTGGAAGAACGATTTTTGTGTTACACTAAATCTGTCGTGCTAATTAATTATTTTTTTAATTATGTTCATCTAACGAAATAATTAAATCAATTCCACTTCTTATCACATAGCCTCAAGCTTTAAAAAAAGATTGACCAGACGAAATCTAACTTTTAAATGTTCCGTTATTGATTTGTTTTTATTTTTTTTATAATCACAGAATATAATCACTATACGAAATATTGCTATCACACACTATTACATGTTGTCGAGGGAGTCCTTTTTCACTGATATTAGCGCATTCAATGCATTGTCGAGGGATAATGTAATCGATGGTTGTCCTCCGAAGCGAAAAAAAGGAAACGACATTATCTAACATAAGATTGAAGAGGATTTCAACGAATCGTTGGTCTTCGGACTATCATATTGCACTTTGCCTTGGGAATTATATCACAATAGAAAACGTTTTAACACGAAAGTATGATTTTTCCTCGTTTTGGGATTTTTTTTTGTAAACTTAATCGATAAAAGTTTTTAGAATGGAAAGAAGGAAAAAATAAACCGAAATTCTGACGGAGAAAGGTGCCAGTGCGTATCGTTTCGGTAATCACGATGAATATGAACTGAGAACAAGAATCAGAATGCCTCGAAATTTTGTTTTCGTTTTTTTTTCCTTAAATGTCTGTTGTATGGCAGGGGAAGTATATTTCGGTTGTGGTTCAGTTTTGCTATGCTTTGCTCTATTAAACGAAAAAAGAGAAAATTTAAAACAAAAAGCTCACTTTCGTTGTGTCATTTGTGTTTGAGTATAGTGGATTTGGGACAGTGGGGTTGGCAAGAGATAATTCTGTGTTTATACAACTAAAACAAAATCGGTAAGTTAATGTTCTTTCGTAGAAAGAAAGACACAAAATGTTAAATCTTTGATAGCTAGATGAATTTTTTAATTACAACAATATACTGCCATGCTCAAGGCTGGTTTTCCCTTAGCGCTGTAGTACATAAATATTTTCTTTTGCAAATTTGACATCTCTTGAGCACGATGTTTCGGAATCAGTGGTTAAAGTTAGATTTTTTTTTAAAAATAAATCAAAGCCGGAATCACACGTGCAGAGTTCTCCTTGCAGAAAATATAGAACACGCAGTTTCTAATGCAAGTGAACACATGTAAAACATGCAAGTGTAGCAGTTCTGCATTTGTCTCTATTTCGAAATCGATTGCAAAAGTCAATGGCACCATAACACAAAAAAAACGTAATTTTAAGACATTTGGCATCATTGGATTATGGTGTTTATACCGCATAAAAAAATATCAACAATGTAAGAGATACATTCTTAACTCAACCAAAACATTTGCTTTGCGAAATTTGAAACGATAACCAATATTTGTGGTAAATGTTTTAATAAATACCAGCAAACAACACCACAACTTCTCTTCTGAAATTAAACGAACAATTACTCTTGCCAACCGCTGTTTCTTCGGGCTAAGAAGGCAATTCAGTGATAAAGCCCTCACTCGAACTACTAAGGAGATCCTATATAAGACCCTGATCATCCCAGTCCTGTTCTACGGCGCTGAAGCATGGACCGTCTCAAAAGCGGATGAAGAAACCCGTGGTCGATTGCAGAGAAAAATCCTTCGAAAAATCGTCGGTCCCGTTTGCGTAGACGGAGACGAAGATTCAACACAGAACTTTACGAGCTGTACAGCGACATGCCCCTGTTCAAAAAAAAAACTCGGCATTGGACGTTTAAAATGGCTAGGACATGTAGAACGAATGGACATCAATACTCCAGCTCGAAGAGTCTTCGATTCTTAGCTAGACGTCGGACGCAGTAGAGGACCTCGCCTTAAGTGGCGCGCACAAGCAGAAACCGACCTCAGCCAACTTAGAGCTCGCAACTGGAGGCAGTTAGGTAAGGACCGGGCTAATTGGATAGGCATGTTGGTTGAGGCCCAGGTTCATTCCGTACTGAAGCGCCACTAAAGTGTGTAAGTAACATTACGATGATAGCGGAACTCAAAAAGTGTTTTTTTTTTTTAATTCCGTCCTTCGTTTCGTAGGTCCGTCTGTCTGTACAGGTCTATCCAGCCTAAACGACTTGATCGATTTTCTTCAAACTTCGTATCCAGTGTTTTTTTGGTCGTCATTTTAGGCCATTTTTTTGTTTGCTTTTAGCCACGTTATTACCGGTAACTGCCATATAAAAATTAAACATAACCACAATTTTTTTCGTAAACGGCTCTAACGATTTTGATTAAACTTCATACATACTATAAGCATATTAGTTCCAACAAAACTGCATACCCGGTTTTTTTTTTTTTGAGGAAATTTTTATAAAGGATTTTCGCATAGGTATAGGCAATATAAAGAAAATGTCAATTTCTCGCAAACTATTTTGCCAAATTGAATGATATTTAATTTGTGTACTACTATTACTGTTTTCATGAGATCAATGCCCACCGCCTATCGGGTGATTTCAAAGGCGCACACGGCAGCATTAATAGAGACGAACTATAGAGAACCAAAATTCTAGTTTTGTATACGGCAGACGGACGATGGAAATTTCTCGCTGTTCCATCAAGTCGCCGACGATATCAACGAAACATTCGATATCAACAAATTTAGGCAAGGGGACGTACAAGCATACGTCGACGATATTCAGATCATTGGTCGGACTCAACATGATGCCCTAGTCACGTTTGCTAGTATAGAAGTCAAAGTGGAGAAATCACAGTCGAACTTATTTCGCTGCTGGCAATATTACCTGTAAGAAGTCTTATGGAAAAAAATGGTGCACTTTTAGGAAGCTATTTACTTTCATAAAACTTCTTTAAATACCTCTAAAAATCCTCATAGAAAAAACTTTGTTTGCTGTAAAGGCTTCACAGAAGCAAATTACAGGCTTCGCAAAAAGTCTTTCCGAAAGTATTTTATTATTTTCTTTTTGTTTTCACATGTTATTATATTATTTACTTTTAATTTTAATCCTTTATAATTATTCAAACCCAAGTCGTTATTATGGAAGCATGAAATTCGACGCAAATAATTATAAAAAATCTTATCTTACTGGGATTCGAACTCGCGTTCTCTCGCACGGTAGTCAAACACGCTATATTTTTCCACTACGACTGTTTCACCTACCTAACCTAATCCTTAAACCTTAAGCTATGTAAGTCGACCATACTATAATCCAATACATTAGTCAACTGTCTGTAACGAATCTTGCAGCCACCACAAGAGGTCCTCCTGTTGCCATCTACTACTACGGTCCCAATCCGACACACTCGGACACTCTCCTCAGCCTTGGGCGACGACGTCTCGGTCGAATAGTAGTCGCCTGTTCGCAGTTCGTCGGAAGACGTGATAGATTGTGGCAGAAACGCCCCAAGGATGAGACTATTGTTCGAAGCCATCGCTCTCACCAGGAAATTGTCTTTTCTTTTCATGTTGGCCCCGTTGTAAGGGACCTGATTGGAATAATATTTTGTGTATTCAGATACTGGTGTTCTGTGAAGTTCAAGGCAGCTTCTCAAACACTGACTCTCAAACACCAGTAAGTCCAACACGCTGTCCACCAGGGTATAATCTGGAACATGAAATTACAGTCAGTACAACGAAATACTTGAATCGTGTTGACTCATTCCCCGGTAGGTTCCCGATATTTTCATCTTTTCCCAGTCGTTCCTTCTTTTCCCAATATTTTCACCTTTTCCCGACCTTTTTAAAGCCTTCATTCGTAAGCTCTGTACATGCTTTGCTTCGGAATAACTTCTTGCGAATTTTTACCGAAACATCTTAACGTATGTCCGGAAGCTTAAAAACAACCTTACAGAGGTTATACCATAATAACTTCCGTTATGCTTGTGAATTTTCCTGCAAAGTGTCTTAAACAAGCTTTTATCCACACAATCGACCTCAAAAATGCTCATCCTCCGCGCACAAGTACTATATAAGGCTACAGAAATAATTGCTTGTGGGAATTTAATTTTAATGTCATCTAGAGGAATAGTTGGGTTAACACCATACACCGTTTTGGTGGGATTTTATTTTTAATAATGGGATATAAATGAAAATAGTGATTTAAAAAAATTATTTTTAAAAATTTCAGTAACTCCCATATAAACATAATTGTCACACCGCCTTAAGCAAAACTCATGTCACTGAACTTGTGGATCAGATTTTTTGTAAAAAGAACTCTGGTATAGTTTTTCTTTCGTGGGTGAGTGTGTATCTTGCTAGCAGTAGCAAACATGAATTTAAGCTTCTCAGGTCAAACAGCTCTATGAGCGCGGGTGGTTTTATCTGCTCTGCTCCCTTATAAACAGAGAGCGCACGGAGCTTTTGACATCGCGTGGAGTATTAGCCTACAGCAATGCAGCATAATGTCTACAAGTTTTCAAGTGCATACTTATTTTGGGAGTTTCGTCATCAGCTCACAACGTGCTTCGTGCCTTAGTGAAGGTAAGGTGGTTGGGGATGTGGAATGAATGAACGCATAAATGGGGGTAGTGCGAGAGAAACCCCCAAACAGGGAAGTAGATAAATGAATAGGAATCTCTTTTTTTGCAAGAGACAGACGACAGTGGTGTCGAAGTGTGAACTGTGAAGGGTGTTTTTCATTTTCTGAATTTTGGATTCAAACAAAAACCAACCTTTACGGAAGAGAGGATGAGAGAGGAAACACCAGTCAGCGCATGTAATCCATTGTACTGCCAGGTATATTATGTTCCCTTGGATAATAAGATGCCGTTTGAAAAGAATCCCAAAAGAGCCTTAAACCTCCAAGCGGGGCAATATTTTTTTGCATTTGCATGCCAACGGATTTCAAAAAGTTATCCTTACACAAGCTTAAGTACATAAACGCGTGACTTATAGAAAAAGTTTAATTAGAAGCCCGAAGTGGGACATTTTCTGTACCTTTGCAATCTCAAAGACTCAGCAGTATATTGCCATGATGTCGTGCCATTTTGGTCAAATAAGTGGTTTCTGTTTCTGAAGTTTTTTTTTTTATTATTCACCCATAAAAATGAGAGAACACAACGTGTTCCTTGGCTTTGTATATTTTAAGCTAATTATGTCGACCTTACCATTGAACTTTGCTGGATGTACAGTTTTGTTAGTGAGGTTTTTAATGCGATTGTAGGTTCAGCATAGCGGTTTCATGACGTTTCCTACGGTCATGGCGAAGAAATACTGTGGGGATTAGGAATTACAAGCATGTTTAGGTCAGCATTAATCGATTCTCTTGGGGTCGTTAGACCTTAGTTTGCAATGGATTAGTTCAAGGGCTATGTTCGCATTAGTTAGTAGATATTAAGATGATTGAGATTGTTGAAGTGGAAATTATTCACTGGAAAGTGTATTAAAAGCTCCCACTGGTTTGGCACCTGCTTAATATTCTATTATGTAATTGTTGGTAAGGAAAATCTAAAGTAGTCCTTGTTGGATAGGCGAATAAATTAACATCACTCACACAACTAGAAGCACAGCAGTTTCAAAGGAACAGTTTTAGATGCCATGTTCGTTTTCATATTTTATTCATAATATTTAGTCATTGTTAAGTGGCGCTACAGTACGGAAAAGAACCTGGGCCTATATGCCTTTCTAATTAGCCCGGACCTTAGCTAACTGCCCCAAGTTGCATACTTCGATCAAGGCCGATTTTTACTTTAGTGCTCTACTTGAGCCGAGGTCTGCCTCTACTGTGTCCTATGTCTGCATCGAAAAAGAAGACTCTGAAGAGCCTCGAAATAGAATACTCTAGAGTCTACAACTACTAGCAATTTTAAACGTCCGATTTGTTGTCCAGGCCTATATAGCTGTAAAGCTCTTGTGATTGTTGGTTTCGCTGGAGAATGAAAAGCCAGTAATGCCAGCATATGGCTTCCTCACCTCAACATCCTTAGCGGTCTTCAGATCAACGAATGGTCAATGAAATTGATCACATTGTGATAGACAAAAGGCACGCATCCAGTTGTTTTGATGTCCGAACATTCCTATGGGCTAGCAACGATTTAAACCAACACCTTATTGCACCAAAAGAAATACTGTGAAAAAATTTAATATCGAAAGACTGTAATCGCAAGAGACCGCCAAGGCCTTCATAGAACGCGTTTTCCTTAACCAGCATCTAATGTCAACGGATGTCAACAAGGTATAAGATTAGCTTCTGTGCTAGGTTTCTCGTGACTACCAGCAAGAAACGCTTGGTTTGATGAAGAATGCCGACAGATGCTCGCTCCAAAGAAAGAGACCTACAAGGCAAAGCTGCAGATGAAGAAAAGATCTGCCATTGACCTCTATATGCAAAGAAGGAGGCTTTTCAGAAATAAAAGCAAGAAAAGTGCGCGCACGAGGATATAGAGAGCTGCCATTCCAAGAAAGATATTCGCAAGTTTTACTAAAGTGTAAAATATAAAAGCCAGGGATAGGTTAGATTAGGTTGGAGTGGCTGCCAGCGAGTTCGCCAGTGAGGGATACAAAGCGCAACAAAATCCTCGCAAAATTACTTTAAGTTAATGACTGGGCTAGTTGGAGAGGAATGTTTGCTGAGGCTCAGGTTCATTCGGGGCAGTCGCGCCACTAGTAAGTAAGTGATGTTATCAGCACAAACGGAATCAAAGAATTTCCGAAGAATTTTTCGCTCAAAACGTCCAAAGAATAGAAGGGAAGGCTTTGTTACTAAATTTCCGAAAGAAACACCCAGTTCTGACGAAAAAATGTTGTCAGAGTTAATAGCGGAGCTAAGGTGGACAAAGTCCCGCGGCACTCCCTCAAAGTTGTTCAATGTTGACCCGAACAATTATTCCCAATGAAATATAATTTGCGCAAGCAATTATTGCTGTAGGCCTTATATAGTACTTGTGTGCGGAGGTTGAGCATTTTTGCAGTCGATTGATTGGATAGAAGCCTTTTTAAGACATTATGCAGGAAAATTCACAAGCGTAATCGAAGTTATGATGGTAAAACCTCTGCAAGGTTGTTTGTAAGCTTCCGGAGATGTGTGTACACTGTACATGTTACATACGCTAAGATGTTTCGGTAGAACTTCGCAAGAACTTATTCCGAAGCAAAGCATAGTATAGAGCTTACGAATTAAGGCTTAAAAAAGCTAAGGTTAAAAGATCGGGAAAAGGGTGAAAAGATCGG
Organism: Rhingia rostrata; assembly: GCA_949824845.1. Lineage (NCBI taxonomy): Eukaryota > Metazoa > Arthropoda > Insecta > Diptera > Syrphidae > Rhingia > Rhingia rostrata. Next base: position 22,526,208 of record OX463757.1, read on the forward strand.
GAAAAGGTGAAAAGATCGGGGAAAAGGTGAAATGATGGGGAACCTGAGTCAACACGATTCAAGTACTTCGATGTACTGAGTGTACTTTCATATTTCAGAGTACAGTCCGTGGATAGCGTGTTGGACTTACGGGTGTTTAAGAGGCAGTGTTTGAGAAGTTGCTTTGTACTTCACAGAACACCAGTATCTGAGTACGCAAAATATTATTCCAATCAGGTGAATATTTTGAGAGTGTGTGTTTAAAAATAAATAAATAAAAATAAATTTATGGCGCAACAGTCTCGTTAGCAACCAGGGCCTAGTTTTTTTCCCACAACCATTTATGTGTGCGTGTGTACTTCTTAGCACCGATGGCGGGACCTCCTGTTTTCTGCCGAATCCAAACGGCTAAGTTGAGATAAGCTTTTCATGACAATTGATATTACTCGGATGATTTGCCAGATCATCACGAGAGGAGGGCCAGTAAAAAATCATTTAGGTGTTGCTACGGCTGGGAATCGAACCCAGACCTTCTACGCGGCATTTCATCGCACTAACCATCGCGCCACTGAGTGTGTGTTTAAGCGGCTTTATTCCGCCGGAAACTTTCCTATATTTGGATAGTCGAGGGTTGATACAGCATAGTTCGGAGGTTCCGCAATTCCACCACGTCTTCCGATGAAGTGTGGACCGGCGACTGCCTTACGACGGAGATGTCGTCGCTGAAGGCGGAGGAGAGCGCCTGAGGTTCAGCAGGAGTGTGTCCGATTGGGACCGTCGGAGTAGATGGTAACAGGAGTACCTCTTGTGGTGGCTACAAGATTCGTTATAGACAGTTGGCTAATATACTGGATTATAGTATGGCCGACTTACATAATTTAAGGTTTAAGGTTTAGGTTAGGTAGGTCAAACTGTCGTGGTGGAAAACAAAAAATAGCGTGTTGGACTACCGTGCGAGAGAACGCGAGTTCGAATCCCAGTAAGGTAAGATTTTTAATAATTATTTGCACTGAATTTCATGCTTCCATAATAACGATTTGGGTTTGAATAATTATAAAAGATTAAAATTAATAAAACTAAATAATATAATAACATGTGAAAACAAAAAGAAAATAATAAAATACTTTCGGAAAGACTTTTCGCGAAGCCTGTTATTTGCTTCTATAAAGCCTTTTACGGCAAATAAAGTTTTTCTATAAGGCTTTTTAGAAATATTTAAAGAAGTCTTATAGAAGTAAATAGATTTTCAAAAGTACGCCAAATGTTTTTCCATAAGACTTCTTACAGGTAATATTGCTGGGAGAGAAATATATTCGATAGTACTAAACCCATTTTTGCCACTTTGACCTCTATACCAGCAACAGTGACTAAGGCATCATGTTGAGTCCGACCAATGTTCTGAATATCGTCGGCGTATGCTAGAAGTTGCACGGATTTATGAAATATTGGAATTTTTGCACAATCCTTTCAGGAATTATGCATCACCTTCCCTAAAATTGCTGGTATCGAATGTTTCGTTGTGGTCGTTGCCGACTTGATGGAACAGCGAGAAGTTTCCATCGTCAGTCTGTATATGTGCACAAGTTTGGGCCGTAAAACAAAACTAGAATTGATTCTCAATAGTTCGTCTCTATTAATGCTGCCGTCTAAGCCATTGAAATCGGCTAATAGGCGGTGGGTATCGATTTGGATTTCTTGGATTTTCTTCCAGGATATTCCTCAAACCAAACTGATAAAAGCGTACCAGATTGTTGGTTACCATTTTTAGGTGTTCATCCATTACGGCAAAAAGGATCTCGTAGGAAATTTCGAGGATTTTTATGCCTGTATGCAGATGGTTTCCATTTAGTGGATGAAACTAACAAAACTGAGATTTGAAATAAAATAAGAACAATGAATGTGTACTCAAAGTCACAATGAAGGGCGTTATATAAGTTAACACTGCGCAGAGTCTACCACCGTTCTGCAGCACCCAACCAACTAAGGGAGAAAGGGTGTCCGGAAATACACACAAAATTTATTTTTGATAGAAAATACAGATTTGTAATATAAAAAATCTTCAATTTTGTATAGATTCCTTGAGTGTACATATTGGGGTTATGTATGAATTAGCACATCGGAGAAATGGCCGCCGCGGTTTTACTGGCAAGTGCGTACTCTATTATTGAGATTTTCTATGACCGTTTCATATTAATGTGGCAGAATTTTATTAATACACCGCCCAATTTATTTTCTCAACCCGAAGGAAAAAGTACAATTGGCATTAAATCGCAAGATGGCAAATTCTGATTGCAAAAACGGCAAACTACAAGATTAGAAACTGACTCATGGAATAATTGGCAGTTTGGCAAGTGGCACCTTTTTGTTGAGACCACATGTTAGTCATATCTATATCTTATAATTTAGACACTAAAAACCTAGTAATCATGTCATTAAGATTTTCTAAAAATCCTATTCAGAAATTTCTTATGACATTGTTCTTCCACGCAGGAACGATGTTCGCAAGTTTTACCAAAGTGTAAAACGGCAAAGCTAAGGATACAAGGCTCGAACAGAATCCTTTCGAGATGAACAAGGAAATATCGTAGCTGAGACACAGTCGATGTAGAGGATATGGAAGAACCACTTCTGCAGACAGTTAAACGGCGATGACGAACAACATTCCGCTGTCAGGCAGAACGAACCATTCAATATCGACAACAAAAAAGGTCGGAAAAAGTATGGCTGAAGAATGTAACCTCAGCATCGTTTGCCCGATCCAAAAAAAAGGAGACCCTCTAAACTGCGCCAACTACAGAGATATAAGTTTCCTCAACATCGACTACAAGATCCTATCTGCCGTAATATGTGAATACCAGAAGCCGTTTACCAACAACCTGATCGGCACTTAACAGGGTGGTGTTAGGCCAGGAAAGTTCACAACCGATCAAATTTTCACACTTCGGCAGATCCTGAAAAAAACCCAAAAAGTCCAAATCGATACCCACCAACTCTTTATCGATTTCAAAGCAGCATGCGAAAGCATTTATAGAGACAAACTATACGGATCCATGTCTAGTTTTGGTATACCCTCCAAACTCGTCCGTTTGTGTAGGATGACGATGGAGAATTCTCGCTGCTCCTTCAGGGTTTGCTGCAATTCAGTATAGTAAAGTCCTCACTCGAACAATTAAGGATATTCTATATAAGACCCTGATCATCCCAGTCCTGCTCTACGGCGCTGAAGCATGGAACTCAAGAAATCAAAAGCGGATGATGAAATCCTTGGTGGATTTGAGAGGGAAATTCTTCGAAAAATATTCGGTCCCGTTTGCGTTGACGGGCTCTGGAGACCAAGAACTATACAAGCTGTTCAGCGACATGCCCCTGGTCAAAAAATTCCGCATTGGACATGTAGAACGAATGGGCACCAATACTCCGGCTCGCAGTGTCTTCGCTTGCCACCCAGACATCGGACGCAATAGAGGAAGATTTCGCCTTAAGTGCAGCGCATAAGTAGAAACCGACCTCAACCAACTTGGAGTGATTGAGTAACACATGCCCAATTGCTGAGAACGGCGACGAATTGATATTTCACGATCTTCATTAACATTGGACGCTACGACTGCAATATTCCTTTCGGTACGCACTGTACGCATGCGAGTCGATGGTTTAATGTCCAACAAAGTATATTTGGTGCGAAATTTGTTGATAAAAGCACGAATTGTTGATCATAATATGGTCGTAACAAACAGTGCACATTTTTCACAGAGCACAAATTCTTGCGGGCCGCCCAGAATACGTATCTGTAGCTGACGCTTGTAGCTAAGTCAAAAGTAAAAAACAAGGCAAGCCGTGAGCCCTTACACAATGAAGTTGAAGGAATGGCAACTTCATGCAAGGAATGCATCTCTCTTTTTAGGTGATACAAGATACTAGCTATAGATATGCATTCTGGGAGACCCGGGGTTAAGATTTGCAAGTATTAAATTTAACTTTCAAATATGTTGGTGTATCTGTACACAAGAAAAGAGCAGAGCTCACGTGTTAGAGATGCACTAACATACAAAGATACCATGAAAGTTGAATTGAATACTTGCAAATCTAAACCCCAAGTAAGTGAAGTAAATTGATGACAATATCGCCTAAAACTGCCTTTTGTGTGATAATCATTTTCAAAGTTACGGTATGAGCCCCCATTATTAGTTGGTTGCAACGGCAAGTCTCAATCAACTTTGCAAATGTCGATTATATTGTTGAATTTCTATTTCGGCTTTAAGTTTGCAAAAATGTCCCCAATTTCGTTATAATTGCACAGATGACACCAACCTTAAGGATCACTCGATTTGCGATCCCACCGATAATCCTAGTATTTAGTAGTATTTACGCCGAAAGAACTGTATACTATCGATACCATAAAAAATCTTTTCGAAGCTACTGAAGATATTTTTATGTTAACGCAGGATCAACAGCAGAGCATGTACGTTTATGAGGAACGAGAGGAGCACAATAATACGATTAATACGATACGATTTTTAAACTGGAACAAAAGATTTCATATAAAGATGGTCTTATATTATCTTATATAGAAGCGGTTTTTAAAAAATAAGCAATGCAAATATTTCATATATAAAGAACTTATTTTTTATTTAAAGACATAACGATTATAGGAAGTTATTAATATGTTGCAGACAAGAATCACGAGCTTGGAATTATTACAATTTTTCCATACATGAAATAATAGGATAGTTCCAGTTACGAATCCTTCCGTATCCGTTATCTCTGAAATCGCCGTATCAAATACTACTCCTAAATAATTTTGTTTTCCACTGGACAAAAAATGGATTTATTTGTGATCTCAATTTTGCAGAATAATCAGGATGGCGACCCCTCGGGGCATGCGCAACGAGGGCTCGCCACCCCGATTATAATTAAGTTAGGTTTAAGTAGTTAAGTAGTCTTAAGTTATATATAATCTAGAATAAGCTTTTATATAAAACAAAAAAAAATTCACTAAACAAAGTTTTAAATTTTTTCTTTGTAAATTAAAATTAAATATAAAACCAAAAAGCCGACAAATCTAAGCCTAAAGGCAAAATAAAACAGCTAAATATAAGCTTACAGCGCCCACTAAGGGCCGATAAGTTAGATTAAGTAAACCACTTATTGATAAGTTAGATTTAAGCATTTTTGTCTAGTAGTAAGTTAATATTTTAAGTAAATCAAAAATGAGTTTAAAAGTTTAAAATATTCAATTTTGCAGGTCTGGATTTTTCGACCGATTTTACAATAACACTAATACAAGCGATAGATGTCCTTTTGACTAACGTAATTTTCGTTCTGATTTGTTATAATATCGGCTGTGAAATACTATTGTTAGTTGTTAAAACTGTGAAACATAATTTAAATCAAAAACAAATAACACGTGTGACTTGAAACATGACAGCTACAATGACAATAACTTCGCAGACACGAAGTTACAACAATATAAAGGCAAACAAAATCAATCTGAAATATTGTTCCATTGGTAGCAAAAAAGATCAAATTTCAGATCAATATCTTGATTTACCATTAATTTTTTTTTTATTCTCCCCATTCAATCTGCTAAAATCATTATTGTAAGCTGACGTTCCTCTCTGCTGAAATTGTTGTTCCACTGAATAATAAATCTCAGCTGAGGGAGCGGAACAAGAAAAATTCGTAAGTGGAACATGCCTTATTACTTAGGCCGTGTGTCAATTGCGTTAAAATTTTAGCCAGTGGATAAATTTTGACATTACTATGGTGACTAGAGACTTAAATTTTAACCTGCTCACAGCTTGCTAACATGTATCCAGTTGCTAATTTTATTGATATATCCACTGAGGGGTGACAGAGATGGAAAGCACCTGCAGAAATGTCAAAAATTAGCAAGGGAATAAAGTTTAACCCACATTTTAACGCAATTGATGATATGTTTAGGATATTTCTAAAGACGCTGCTGTGCCAGTACCTCTATATCCTGTTGTACGAAGACAGGCTGTTCTTTTACCCTTCTTCATAGCACATCGTTCGTGCATCCAAAAATTGCATTACATGAGCGAGTTAAAGTAAATTAAATTACTAACCATAATAATAAACGTTAATCAAATATATTGTATTATCTATTTTGACAGTTCATTATTATAATGTCAAAAACTTTTTTCAATAATTGACTGCTTACGGTGAATATCCAACCTGCGAAAATGAAAAAAATGGAGTTAAGCAACATGGCCGATATGTTAAAAATTGATTTAAGTAATGAAACAGAAAAAAGAAAGTAAATAAGTTTTACATTTTTTTTCAATTCCTTTTAATTAATTTCTTTTAATTTTTAAGGGCTAGTGAAAAAGAAGTAACTTAACTTAATACGCTCAGGGAAGCTTTGCGAAAGTAAGCATAGATTTGTTTATGTAGAACACAATCTTCACTATAGAAAATAAATTTAAGTCTATTCGTACGAATCCATTAACATTTTGATAGGTGTGTGTGTTTTTTGTTGGTAGCCTAAATAGACTTATAAAACAATATATTATGTAGATTTCGTAAGGCCTGGGTGATTATCCTGTCGTATACCATTTTACCTGAATTGAAAATTTAGTCACGAAACATGCGATATTTTTTATGTTGCAGATTTACTTAAATATTTTAGCGGAATAATTAAAATTTGTTTTGGAATTTTATTTTGTAAGAATTCATAATATGAGAACAAAAACGCTAATCAGTAATCTGGCACCGCTTCGCTGTTGGCATTTTTGTATTTAATCCACTATCACACTAATCTTAATGATGTGATTTTAGATTTGCAACGTCGTAAGCTTACAACGTTCGAAAAATTGCGAGTTTACGATGATGTTTAAATGTTTATATTTAAATATCAAATGTTTACATCGTTAACGACCTCAGTTAACAAACATTCGTGTACGAAATTTACTATATTATTTTTAAATATATCCCATACAGATTTTGATAATCTATTTGCTACGTCGCACAGTGGTGCGAAACCCTCATTTTCGCGAAAAAAAATTTTTAATCGCGGATTCCTTGCAAGATATTAATCGTTCCACTTTTTATGGTTTTAATTAAGTCTACATACATACTGAATTGTTCTTTTTCGTTAATTAATCAGTAATACGAGGATATTTCTCAACAAATAAACAACATTTTCTTTCTTGTATGCACACATACAAATCTGCCTAGAAAATATAAGATTTTGTACGAAAATAAAATTTCCAGTCATAAGCGCAACCATTCAAACATAAAAACAAAATTCAGGTTAAACGTTTATAAATATAATAAAGTATGTATGTTAATTAATACGCCTTACAAAAGTAAAAGTTTTGACATCTTCGTGAAAATCTAATTTGTTTCTAGTTTTGGGTTCTTTGCGAAAAATAAGTATATACGGATCACCAGCAGCATGTGGCCGACATCTTCGTTCGTCGAAATACGGCTACATTTTCTCGAATAGCTCTGTCGATACAATCGGTAGTCCTTATTTCGGGCTTCCTGTGCCACCTCGCTTAACATCCCCACCGGTAGTATTGCAGCTGAAATAATGGTGGCTGCATGCCGTAGGACCTTGTGTACTGTATTAGGCATGTTATACCAATTATACAAGCTTACGTATATGGTCCAAGTTTCTTGACAAAACACCCCAAATTTAACTGGATCTACAGTAGCACCACTGTTGATAGTGTCGAGGATAATTCCGAGGCGGTGAATCAGCTCTTCATTTACACCTGTTATACTTGCGGTAGTTTTTGGATCTTGAAAGAATCACCGCTATGTGTTTCCATCGTTTGTAGTGCCCATTCCTTGTTTGACCACATCAACTTTCAAGCCCTTTATTGATTTGAATTTGTTTTGAATATCTTTCTTTGTGACCTCTATGAGCGGCTTGGTTTCCTTTGTTGCTTTCCCTTGCTTAAAGGGCAGCCTATCAGCAATTTTCAACACATACTCCATAAATTCGATACGCGCATGAAGAGGGGACAAACCAAGTGAAGATTCGTGGAGGTTTCGTAAGACTTCATAGTCATTCATTTGTGAGGGTTTAGCCTTGCATATGGGGCAAACTGCCATGGATGATGTATTAGTTACTGCCTGCGCAACGTTTCCGTCGATCATTGATAGAATCATTTCATGGTGAATCCTGAAAGTTTTATCATGAAGAACTAAAATTGTTTCAGTTAAATGCGAAATCTCTTGCTTCACTCGTACAACTTCTTCCCGAATGGTTTCAGCCGTTTCCTTTATGAATTCGAATTTCAAAGGTCTGCATAATCTTGTTGACGCTGACCTCGGATTTTTCCAGTAAGTTAGATCAGAGTTATTTTTGTAAATAACTGCCAATGGTACTGTACATGTGAGGAACATACTTGCGTCCGTTATAGCTTGATCTAAATATGTTTGCTTGTACTCACTGTGCCCTGAAGAGCCATCGCAGCCCCATTTAGAAATTAATGTTAGCTCATGGCTGAAAGATTCTAATGAATTTCAGTCTTAGTAATCAGAATCCTCTTCGTGGTATGGTCAAGCAATGATTGTAAGGGCATTTTCACCAAACTTGCTGAGACTTCAAAATTTTCAGGACAACACATTACTTTGGCTTCTAAGACTTTTTTGTACGAAGGAAAAATGTCAAATACCTTTTTTTTTGTCGACTTCCTCAAAAAAATATTGATCAGTGAAAAATAAGAAGTGATTTGCGAAAACTATAATTAAAAATTTAATTATTTTTGGATAATCATGATCTAAAATGCATAAGCTTTGTTTTGACACCAACTAGCTAATGATTGAATTTATAAAAAAAAACCGCAAGAAGTAAGAGAACAACTTAAATGAGAGTTTTCAGTGATAGCTATAAGTGGGCCCTAAAAGTATCTGTATGTTAATTGTTGTTAATGAATTTGATTCGTCGTCCGGCATCGAAACAGTTTGGTTGTTATTTTTAAAGATCATAAATTTGATTATCCCTACGAAGCAAAAAAGGAACATAGCAAAAGATTACAAAAGTAGAGTTTTATTAGAATAGCTCTATATCCAACATTAGTACAATAGATAGTTGTGATTTTCCAGAAACGTCGTAGTAGTGAATAATAAAATTAAAAGATTTTATTTTTTTCAAAGCACACAATGATTTTGTTTGTGAATTGACCAAGTAAATAAATCCAATTTCCGCTGAGAGTATTTTTTTTTTTCAAAAATTAACCAAAGTGGCCTTATCGCTAGACTTGCGATTAATATTATTATGGAAGTTCTTTTCTGCTATCAAAGCGCGAATTTACTGTACAAATAGTGCATATCCATCAAATAAATTGTTAGTAACATGTTTATACAGCAGTCCCCGGTTAATTGATCTCCGTTATATTGATTTTCCCATTTAAATGCCTTCGAAATAAAGCAACTTTATTCATACAAAATATGTGGAGCGTTTCTCGTTTAACTACATCCCACTTAAATGCATTTCCCCGTTAATTGCATTAGTATTTTATTTGACTTATTTTAAAATAATATTAATTTTTCAATGTTATGAACCTTTATAAAAATATCAGGATTTGAGCAAAAGTAATATATAATAGGTAATTTAGCTTAACATTAACATTGTGACCACATTTTGTTTAAACGCTTTAGCTGAAGCTTTTACGGTTTGAGAAAATACGAAATACACAAATCTTTTTTTTAGAAAAACGCCTTTAACAACCGTAAGTGGGGCTTAAAAGATCTATAAACGATATGTTTACTGTATTATTTTTAAAATATTTTTATTGAAACATTTTCCGGATTATTTTAAAATTGTACCTATAACCGTGGCGTGGCAAAAAAAAGCTTTATGTTGAGATAGATATTGAGAATTTCTAACTATGTTAACAACACTTTCTTAAAATTATTTGCCGTTTGGCAAAAAACGCGTCTTACAAAAAACTGGGCCGGTTTCGAAATAACCATATTTTGCTATTGAAGTATCTATATTTCGTTCTTATAAAGCGTTTTGCCACACCCACTTTTTGGGGGCGTATTTAGTAAAAAAGAAAAACGGTATTCATTTGAAAATATTCGAAAACAACTTTTGTTGCAAAATCATTGGTAATATTAATATAAAAATTGGTGGGTGTTTTCATACAAATACCATTTGTATGCATGGCATATGGGGTTGGCTGAGAAATTTGTTGTTGCATTGATATTTTCTATATTCCATGCCCATAAAGCTCAGATTTTGGAGACATAATAAAAAATCAAAACTTCAAATAACAAAAGAAAAAGAACCGATAATTGGACACAAAGCGACAAGATATATGGCAAATAATTTACAAAAATAAATTAAACCTTCTTTAAAATGTATTGCGGTACTTTTTTGCCAAAATGTATCAATTATTAAAAATTATGTGACACCAACATAAATCAACTTCTTTACATACATTCCTTAAAAATAAAAGTGAAATCCTAATTGGCATCATCATTCCTCCGAATTTCAATTGAATTCTTCGTTAACGCTGATTAAAAAAACGTCCCTATATATTTTCTAGCTTCGAAGTCTTCCAATTCAAATTGAAATTATAATCCACTCAATGAAGTGTGCAAATGTAATGAGTTGTAGCGATATATCCGAAAGTACAGAGAGAGGAAGAACTTCCCTTTTCACTGCCCGAAAGTTTCATCTTTCCGATTGTCATTCCATAAAAAATCAAACATATTCGATCAAAAGCGTCACCACTTGCACTACAATTGAAGTGTGTGACTTCACTTTTTCTACTTTTTAACCACTACGAAAAATTCCAAAACACTAAGATTTGAGAAAATATAACAGATATCAAAAAATTCCAATAATTCTAGTAGAATGCTTCAACTTTTCAATATTTCGGACTGAATCTTAGCATTGTTGACGCATTTCCATATTAAAGTGGATGTATTCAGGAATTAATTGCAGATTTTGAGGACGAAATTGTTAAATTCTGGTCGGATTTAAAGCCTCAAAAGATTTGTTTGGGGAATATATGCTTACGAACTTATAAACGTATGTACAAGGTGGGCCAAAAAAGATCACCCTATTGGCAGATGCTCTTATTTTTGCAAATGGCCGCCAATGTCTAATCTGTTTTGACATTTGTGGACTAGACAGATGTACAGTACAAGTGAACAAGCCATGGAGCAATACATTCCCCAAGAACACGGAATAATCGTGTCTATTTTTTTGCGTAACAATTCGTCTGTAGTGTTGGCGCTGCGCGAATTCCGTCGCCGATTCCCTGGCCGTCTGACACCGACTGCGCAAACACTGCGCCGTTTGGCCACCAACCTTGAAGAGTATGGAACCACACGAGACGTTGCCAAGAGTGGCCGTCCCCGGAGCGCCCGTTGTGCCAAGAATATCGCCGCTGTTGCCTTGGATGTCGAGCTGTCGTCGGAAACATCGACCAGACGCCGTGCCTCCCAATTAGCCATCAGCCGGTCGTCCATATGGCGAATTTTGGTCAAAGACTTGTGCATGTTCCCGTACAAAGTCCAGTCCGTGCATCAGCTGCTGCCTGTCGACCGCTAAACGCGTGTAACCTACGTCCAAGCCATCCTCAATTTCGAGGACGAAGTGGATGATTTTTCGACCAAAATCATAATGAGCGATGAGGCTCATTTCCACCTCGGTGGGAACGTGAACAAGCAAAACTATCGTTTCTGGGGCACCGAAATTTAAACGTAAAAACAGTGAACAACCTACTTTTGATGATGTTACAAAAATACAAGTAAAATGCCGCAAAAAAATGTAATACATAAATTTACTTTAAAATAATAATTTTGAAAAAGAAATATTATTTCTAATCGCTCCAATTTACTGTGGAGCACTACAGTTTTCGGAGCTATTCACTACAATTTGGAAAAAATTAAGTGGGAACGCTCATTCAATACATGTGTTCACATCTACTTCTGTTCCGATCTGTCATCTGTCAATCATGATTTTTATTCAAATCAGGGTTCTTCTTCTTCCCCCGATTTGCCTAGTTGTGACCAACGATTTTAGTTCTATTTTGAGTTATTAAATAATTCGTTCGGTCTTGTTTTATATGAAATACGCGGTTTCTAATTAGTTCGGCTATTGATTGTGAACTTCATTAATTTCAAAGAGTACTTTTGTAATGTTATATACGTTATTGAAACAGCTTGGTGTAGTGAATAGTGAATAACAAAACTAAAAGATTGAGTTTCGTTGACTGAACATAAATCTGCTCCGCTCATAGAGCTCAATTACTTTTTATTCCAGAAATCATATATCATCTGAAGTAGTAAGGTAAGGTCATTTGGACCTCAAAATTTGATCTTAATTCAGGGTGTCCACCGGGAAGGTATACTACGTTGTTTGTTTATAATTTTTGATTAAATGAAAGAAAAATGGATCTTATATTGATAAATGTTTTGTTAAATATCGGTAAATATGTAGGGAATGTAATATCAGGTAAATGTCGTCTCTGTTACTGTTAGTCTCACAAATGCGAGACCTTTTGAGCACATTTTTCATTACATTCTCACACATTTCATGCGGTATTTCATTAATTTCATCACGAAGATTTTGTTTGAGTTGCTCAAGCGTTTTTGGTTTGTTTGCATAAACCTTGCTTTTCAGATATCTCCACAAAAAGAAATCCGGAGCAGTCAAAACAGGCGACCGTGGAGGCCAATCAACATCACCATTTCTTGAAATAACTTGATGTGGAAAGAGGTCTCGCAGTAATTCCATTGTAATCCTGGCTGCATGCGATGTGACACCGTTTTGTTGATACCACATGTTAATCAAGCCCAAAACATGCAGTTGTGGCGTTAAAAAGTTTTCAATCATATCACCATATCGCTTTGAAAATCGGGGTTTTGTTGGCATATGTACGGCGGCTTAAGTGGTCCTGTGGAAAAGGCTTCTGTGTCAACTGAATCTTAAATGGAAAAAAATATAAATCCTTGTGCAAAATTGTGGCCGAAGTTGTTCTTTGAAGACCAAGCTTCTGAGCACGGCATCGAATTGAGGTTGATGGATTGTTTTGAACACTTCCTTGAGCAGCAGTAATGTTTTCAGTCGATCTTGCAGTACGTTGTGGTCCATGCTTGGGCCTATCACCTACAGACACTCTTTCTTCGAAATCATTCAGTACAGTGCGTTTTGTTGGCACGTTGTTTCTCTCAAAAATTTCACGTAACTTTCTCATCGTCACAGTAATCGATGATTGATTTTGATGAAATGTTTTAACGATTGAAAGACGTTAGTTTATCAAATATAAATTTGCCACGTGTCTACTTCACGTCTGCCAAATATGAACTATCAGGAATAAAATTTACCATAATGGTGGCAGAAAAAAAGTATTATACCTTCCCGGCGGACACCTTGTAGACAGTAAATAAACGGTAAACTAACCCGTATTTTGCAATTTCATTTTCCCATATAATGATTGGCTTAAGGGCCGATGTTGATTTTGAATAAAATACAAATTATTTAAGAAATTATTGTCATATCTTTTTATTATGACAATGTTGGTATGGTTCAATTATGTCACTATTTGTGGGTGCATTGGTTTTACGACAATCACTCTTGGATTACCTATCATTCGCCCAAATGCGGCAATTTTGCTTATTGACGAATCCACTGAGGTAAAAATGTGCCTCATCACTGAAGATGATTTTCCTCGAAAATTTATCATCCACTGTTGCCATTTCTTACCACCAATCTGACCATTGACGACGCTTGAATGGTCAAGAGGCTTTAGTTCTTGAGTCAATTGCACCCTGTATGCGTGTAAATGCAAGTCTTTATGCATAATGTTCATCAACATCGAGCTTGAGAGCTGCAATTGCTGAGAACGACTACGAGTTGAGGTCGACGGTTCTTCAGTCACACTATCGCGAAAATGCATGAATTTTTTTTTAAAGTTATCAACTCGTACCCTGACGATGTAAATCCGTTTCCAATTTTTTAATTTCGATGTAAACATTTCTCCAAATCGTCTTCTTTTTTTAACGCACAAAATTCTGATTCATACTTAATCCTTGTTGTTATCTGCAACTTTATGTGGTTATTACACCACTTTTGTCTGAAGAATTACAAAAATAAGATTGAATTTTGCAATAAATATTTAACTAAATACTTACGTCTAAGTGGCTAAGTGCCGCGATGGTTAGTGCGATGAACTGCCACGCAGAAGGTCTGGGTTCAATTCCCAGCCGTAGCAACACCTTAATGATTTTTCACTGGCCCTCCTCTCGTGATGATCTGACATCTCACCAACGTGCAAGAAGTACACACGCACGCATGATTGGTTGTGAGAAAGCTCGGCCCTGGGTACTAACGAGCCTGTTGCGCCAAAAATTTGTATTTGTAAATACTTGCGTCGTCGGAAAATTAAAAATTGAAAATTACATTAGCATCGTGCTAATTCAGGATGCGCTGTTTGCATTTGCTTGCTAAATAAAATCTGTTCACAATGCCATTCGGAACGTGACGCAATGTAACGATGCCTGTTTTTGCACAAAGAAATGTTTGCTGGCAGAATGAAGTCGGTACTGCATTTAGGAATTCAACCGTGTTTTCACATCTCCTACAGACCCGTTTTTGTAAAATGTTTGCACGATTTTTCCGATTGTGCAAACATTTGGACGATTAAATTGACCGAAAAAATCACGTAGTGCACGATATGCATTTTGATTTGAACGCCCATTTTCATAATAAGGTTGAATAGCTTTAACGCGTTGCTCGATTGTGTATCTTTCCATGGTTCATATTGAGATATTCTGAAATTGAGAAATGTCAAATGAAATGCAGAAAAAAACTTGGCGTTTAGTTGTGGTTCACATTCAACATCGGCCCCTAAACCCTTTGCAGTCTTATTCATAAACTCATTTTAAGCAGTGTTTAAAGTTATGCACTCCTTAAAATGCTTCTGAATGCAAAAACCCTTTTCATAAAACGTCAAATAGAGCCTGCGTATCCTAAACGCGTCTGATGGTTGAATAGTGCCTGTATAAGTTAATTTTATTTTTATATCCTATCCTTCAAGGGTATATTAGTTTTGATAATAAGTTTGCAACATTGTGAAATAATTTCGCTAGATATACCTCAAAGTATATGGATCGACTAAGAATCGCTAGCTGAGTCGATCTAGTCATGTCTGTCTGTACATCTGTCCGTCCGTTCGTCTGTGTGACACCGATTTTTGGGCATAACCTTTTGACCTAGAGTGATGAAATTTGGTTTATAGACTCTCTATCTGACGAAGCAGAACAGGTGTAAAGTATTATGAAATCCGACCACTGGCACGCCCCCTTTTTAGAAAAACGTAATTTTAGGCTAAATTTTTTTTAGTTTTCAGTAAAAAAAAATGTTAATGCAAAATCATTGGTTATGGTATTATAAACATTTCTTCCATATATGATTTAAACCCACGCCTACTTTTTGGAGGCGTTTTCATACAAAAACTATTTGTATACAATACCTTATAGCATAACCAAGCTAAAAACGTTGTTTTTTGTCGATCCCTCAAAGATTTTGACAAACTGTCTGAACAATATGTTCTGACAATGACATTTTCTATATTTCATCGCCATAAAGCTTCAACCGGTTGAACCTCATGTTTTTTGATGTGACGGGTAAGGGTGCCCCGTTTGAGAACTACTGGAGAACAATTTTTCAACCAAAATTAAGTGGTTGAAGGGGTGTAATATACCAACACATGGATATGTTTCTGACATTTGTGAAAAAAGACGCCGGCTAATATATTGTTTAAATCGAATTAAATATAACTTTAACAAAAACTATTATATGCACGCAAAATGAGTCGTCAACTCTCAATGTTAACACTTTGTGTTGTATATTATCGCGGATATTTAAAAGAAATAAACCAGAATAAAAGACACACACAAATAAAGCTTTTTATATAACACAAAATTCAACCGGTTGAACATATTCCCGTGTGTTTGGAAAGCAACCATCATGACTACGGTTGAAGCATACTCGTGTGCGTTGGGGCATTCATTCCCCTAAAGGCCCTGCTAAGTCTGCTTTTACAAGTTGACTGTTTTTCCATGACTCTTTTTGACGTTTTCTTTTCTCTTCCTTCTTTTTATCGGTGTGTTGCTTCTTATAATTTCGTTGCTTGGAGAGTCGGTTTCGCTACGTCTGCTTTTGCACATAAACTCTTGAAAAAAAAGTCGCAGTGTGTGAAGCAGAATTAAAAAGGAATGTCAAATTTGAGTCAAGACAAAAAATCGCAAGACTCGAAAGAAAATAACAAAAGAGAACTTCGAAGAAAGTCATGACTCAAGAGTAAGAGCGGATTTAGACGTTGTAACGTTATAAAATTACGACGTGATAAATGAACTGCCAAAAGTTGTATGAGAAATCTTTTCAAATTATATCGGGATTTTCTCACAGCTCTTGGGTGTGCAAACTGAGATGGCGAACGTTGTAAACTTTCGAAATGTTATTTTGACATTTAATCAGTCACTTCCACACATCAAACGTGTTCGCTAAACTCAAAAAAAAATTATGTAGAACGGAATAGAAAAATAAGAACAAAATTCTATCAAAAAATAAATAACTAAATTGAGATTGAATTCAGTGAGTTAGCGCATTATTTAGTGGCACAGTTACAAAATAATTACAATCTTTGGCACGTAGTAAAATTATAGTGCGTACCAAAACAGTTGGCCATTCTACTGCGCAGGTCTCTTAAAATGTGTTTTACAATCTCTTAAAATTGCAAAAACAAGCATAAAGAGACGAAAAAACGACGTATACCCTGCCTTGTGTTCAAGATCGCTGTCGCGATCTCACTGAGGGTGGTTTCTTCATTTTCCTTCTTTTATACTGAAATTAGGAGCGGAGGAAAAATATAGACCATTATATGTCAACTTTACTTGGAGGAAAATATATTGTTTCGTTTTTTGTCTTGTCGGTTCTTTGTAGGAGTATGATGTGATCACGGTCGGATAGATTAAGCAAACCATTGCACATGAATTGATTGTGTGACTGTGTCTGTATGAAGGTGTACGGTTTTAGATTTAAGCCCTATTTGCTCATTATGCTTTCGTTGATCATTATTAATTGTGTCGTGCATATTGATCATGTAGGTACTGATATTGGCACGCAAAGTAAAGTAAATTGCAGTGTCACACCAAATTTTTTTTGTTTATATCATTGAATTTGGGCGAGGTAGGTAAATTTAATAAAAAAATTACAATTTGGGAATTTTTTGGAAACGTAAACGATTTTATACCCAATAACTATAGGCACGATTTTCTGTCACAAAAAAGAGGATGGGGTATTAAACGGTTCGTTAAAGACAAAATGGTGAACGTTCTTGATTTTTCAATAATTCATAATAAAAAATTAAGTTTATTTAGATATTCAACAGCATTTTAGTTCTAAGCACTGTAAAGTTGGGTTACGCATTGTAAATTACAGGCAAAAACGCTTAGTAATTAAATCTCTTTCGCGTCATTTTTGTTCTCTTAAATCCTCTCTCTGCGCAATCGACCGTTGGCCAACTGTTTTGGTACGCACTATACAAAGTTGCATGAATACCTACCCTTATTGTGTAAGCGCTTACGGGTTGGCTTGTCTTGTTTTTGACTCCTGACTCAGCTACAGGTATGCATTTTTGGAGGCCCTGTAGGCAACGGATATCTATACTTCGTCTATGAATTTGCAAGTATAATACAAATATTTTTGATATTTAATTCTAGGTACGACATTACACTGTCATTGTGGGAATTTATAACTCAAACAAAATGGTATGTCCCAATTGCTTTATATGTTCTGAGGTATTTGGGCAAGATACTGAAGTTATTGTAACAAGGTGTGGACATTTATTCCACAATAATTGTATTCTTCGTTGGTTGGAAAGGTAAGTCCCAACATAGGTAATGTCGATTATATTGTTAAATTCCTGTTCCGGATTTCAGTTCGGAAAAATGTCCCCAGTGTGAGTTTTCTTGCACCAATTACACTAACCTTAAGGTGCACTTGAATTGGGATCCCATTGATACTCCTAATAGAAGTAATGTTGACGCCGGAACTGAAAATGAAGACAATAATGTGAATATCCTTGGGAATTCCGAACCCAGAATAAACCTTTCCGAAACGAATGAAGACATTCTTATTTTAACGCAGACGCAACAGCGGACCATGTAAGTTTGTGAACATATAAATCATCTACTCGAGAGCAAGGCTATAATTGTATTCATATTGAATCTATTTAATTTTGTTAAGGTTCATCATTTTCGAGCTGGACAAAAAGATTATAGAACAAGATCGTCTCATATTAAATTATATAAAAACGGTTTGTAAAAAAAAACATCCAAGCAAATATTTATTAAATAAAAAATATATTTTTTATTTTCAGTCACATCAATTAGAGAAAGATATTGCATTTTTGCAGTCAAGGATCTACAGTTTAGAGAGGTAAATGCATTAAGTTATATTTCTTCGTTATCTGTGAGATCTTTGTTAGTCGAACACGATTCCTCACTTGAGACAGCGGAGATTTTCTGCAGTATGCTAGGAATCCATTTATTTGGATCCGTCGCCCCCATCAATTCTGCTAAAAGAGTTCAGCTGGTTGTTTTGTATGAATAATGCAGGAAATCAATAAAAGCTGTTAAGTAAGGGAACAATTTTTTGACAGGATAAGTTCCACTCAGCTGACAATTTTGTTCTACTTAATAAAAATTTCCAGCTGAGGCAGCGGAGAAAAATCCTTGAGAAGTCAAATAGTTGAACATTCCTAACGGCTAACAATCTATTACGGTCAACGACCAGGTATCTACAACGTTTAAGTTGATGCTTCGCTTTAACTAAGTATTGATTAAATATAGCTTATGAGGCCATTGAAGTAAAAAGTAAAAATGTGATTTTTTTTTTTGGAATTATTGTAATACAACTATTTCCGGTCTGTCGTTTCAAGGCATGATTTTTTTTTATTTTTCAAGATTTCCACAATCAATTGCAAGCGGTCCGGAATGAACCTGGGCTTCAATCAACATGCCTCTGCAATTAGCCCGGTCCTTAGCTAACTGCGTCCAGTTGCGCACTTCAAGTTGGTTAAGGTCGGTTTCTACGTGCGCGCGCCACTTAAGGCGAGGTCTTCCTCTACTGCCTCCGACGTCTGGCTGGAAATCGAATACTCTTCGAGCCGGAGTATTGGTGTCCATTCATTCTACATGTACTAGCCATATTAAACGTCCAAAACGGAGTTTTTTGACCAGGGGCATTTCGCTGTACAGTTCGTATAGTTTTTGGTTGAATCTTCGTCTCCATAGCCCGTCAACGCAAACGGGACCGAAGAATTTTCCTCCAAGGAGCAGGACTGGGATGATCAGTGTCTTATGTAGGATCTCCTTAGTAGGTCGAGTGTTGTGTGTCCTTTCGTGTTGACAGCACATACTTTGTCTTGCCCTCATTTACTGTTACACCCATTTTTGCGGGTTCTTTATACTTACAAACGTGTCTATGACATTACGTTGAGTCCTACCAATGATGAGGTCGTTTCCGACCCTGATGTAGCAGCGAGAATTCTCCATCGTCATCCGATACTATCCATGGTTCTGTATAGTTCGTCTCTATAAATGCTGTCGTATGCGTCTTTGAAATCGATGAATAGGTGGTGGGTATCGGTTTAGACTTCTTGGGACTTTTTTTTTTCAGGATCTACCGAAGTGTGAAATTTTGATCGGTTGTGGACTTTCCTGGCCTAAAACCACACTGAAAAGGGCCGATCAGATTGTTGGTAAACGGTTTCAGGCGTTCACATATTACAGCAGATAGGATCTTGTTGGCGATGTTGAGGAGACTTATGCCTCAGTTTAGGGGTCTCATTTTTTGTGGATCCTTACCAGTCGGAAGGTGGTAATTTTTACGTTACAATTTTTTGCATATAAAATGGCAGCAATTCACATTAGGTTCGTACGCTTAATCATGTGCAAGAGTGAATTTAAATAAAAAAAAATGTTATATATGAGTACGCGTATGGACCTTAAAACAATCCCTAAAGTTTGTTTAAGCAAAACACCAAATAAGAAGGAACATTACAGCTCTTTGTATAACACTTCAAACTTTGACGGTTTTTTTTTCTTTGCGATTATACGTACGGTTACTTTTCATTGAAATAAATGAATTCTCGGGCTTGGTAATTTGATTGTTTTTATGTTTGTTCATACAGAAGTTAGCAATTCCACCTAAAATCATAGAAAACTACATAAAAATCTGAAAAATAATAACAAAAAATACAAACTTTCTCACTTATTGACTACTTACTGTATACATCAAACCTGCGAAAACAAACGAATGGAGTTAGGTAACATAGCCGATGTGTTAAAAATTGATTTATGTAATGAAACAGAACTAAGAATATAAATAAGTTCTAAAATTGTTTTTGAAATCCCTTTAATTAATTTCTTTTTATTTTTTTAAGGGCTAGTGAGAAAAAAGCCGCTAAGCAGAAAAAACTTGTGGGAGTTTTACAAAAGTAAGCATATATCACATAATATGTTCTCAATGTAGAAAATAATTTGAACTGCAAAAAGTAGAAAACTGTATAAACAAATATCAGTACAAATCAATCAACACTATATTATTCGGGAACAGAATTAATTAAGGTCCGTTTGCGTACTCATTTTGCAAGAATTTGTAAAACTTTTAAATGCATTGAAACTTTGAAACATTTTTGTAAAAATATACAAAAATGTTTACGACATATGTATATACTTCTAATAAAGATTATTGCTTCCCTATTTTTTTTTTTTTAGAAATCTTAAGATGATGTGCAAAGATCTTTCCAGAGAAGCTCAGTTGAGAATGTAAATTATTTCTGATTTTTCTTTGTATTGATTTGGATTTGATTTAATAACATTTTTGGTTGGTACTACGAAAAGTGATGAACGATTATTGCAGTTGGAGAATAACATAATAAAAGCAGTTATCAGAGAAGAAAACGAACAAGGCTCTTCGTCCAAAAATAAATGTACTAGTAGCAAAGCATCCCCGAATACTGAAAAGGATTTATTGCAGTTAGCCAAGAAGAAAGCCAAAGATGTTGGATGGAAATCTGTATGGGAAAGAAAAGGAAGAATTCTGGCCCGCAAGGATTACACATCGGAAGTTCTCTACATTGGAAATGTTAAAGCTTTGCGTCAAATGATATAGGCTTCAATGTTAAAATTATATAAAATACAGTAAAATCCCGATAAATCGTAGTTTCAAGGGGCCAAGATTTTACTACGAATTATAGGGGTTTTCGAAATAGCGGGATAATGAATTATTCAGGGTTAAACAAATAAAAATTCGATTAAACGGGGTAATGAGTTTTTATTAAAATATATGTACATATGTACTTTATTATTCATTTTTACACAATGTGCATACAAAAAACAAACTACAGAGGAAGTTATAGCTACATTATGTACATATCCATACATACTTACATATACACAGAAACCCAAAGAAAACCCAAATAACATTAAAAAAAAAACTTAAGCGGGAAAAAGTCCGTTATTTTTTTCTGCCAGAGTGTTAGTTCACGCTCTTGGTCAACTGCAGAGTTACAATGGCAGACATCCCTATTACGATTGTCAATTATCAATTGATATTTGGTATTTATCAACCAATTTCTTTAATCGGTATTGTGATTGTCAATTATCAATGGATTGTCGATTCAGTGTCAATTACCATTAATTTTAGATTGTGACTAAAATCGGTATTGCGAGTACATATCAACTATCATTGACTTTTCTGTCATTTTGCAATTGTGTCCTTCAACTGCAAATAACTTGTTGATAATTGAAATATACCACGGGATTGCGTTAAAATGTACGGTTTTCTGTGTAATTTTTATATTTTAGTTAACTGATTTGGATAATTTTTCACAGGGGTAAGATAGTTAGCAACAAAAATCAAATGAGCCGGCTAGTTGAACTGATATAGCAAAACTTAGACGTTGCAAAGGGATTGTGCTCCAAAACAGAGCCGAAAAAAATGGGTTGATATTGCAAAAGACCTGAACACCTTAGGCACAAATGGCAAAGTTATTGTGATAACTTCTAGGTTTGGATCGATTTAAAGTGCAAAACAAAAATAAAGAAGACAGAAAACCAAATTTAAATTTCGGCAACTGGCGGTGGACCGAATAAATTGCAACGTTTTAATAACTTGGAAGAATCCGTTATAAGTATGCTAGAAATGAAAATCTGTGTCAATCCATCTTGCAGAGAATTTGGGCAAGAAAATGACAATTTAAACGAAGAGGCTACTGTTCCAAATGCCATAGAACCAGTCTTGGAAACATCGCGCGTTGAAATGCTGCAAACGGAACGCAAAACTCTTTTAGAAGCTCAGACTTCTGCACAGAAAGAGTTCTATGAAAACATGACAAGTCTTATGGGTGATATAAGAAGAAGCATGAAGAACATTGAATATTATTCGAAAAAAAGTGTGAAGCAAAAAGACGAAATAATAGAAATCAAGAGGGAAAAACTAAAAGCGTACAAGGAAAATAAAGACAGAGACCGAATGGCTAAGTTAAAACTAAAAACAGAAATCCTGGAGATAAAAAAAAGAAACAAGAAATTAATTTCTAAGGGCCCTATTATAGCTATCAAATATCAACACGATATTTGATATTATTTGATAACTATCAACAAAATTAATTTATTGGTATTATGGTTATCAACTATCAACATTTTTGATGAACTGTGAATTTTATAAGATTTTACATCTACTGTGAATAGTTTTATCGATAAAATTGGCATTACAGCTGTCAAAAAAGTTGAAATCTATCAAATTTACTATCAGTCACGGATTCTTCGTTGAATAGTATCAATCTGGTATCAATTGTGCAGTGTTTATATTTTTAAAAATTATTTCCGGGTTATTTATAACCAAAAAAAGCTTTAAAGAAAAATGTCTTCGGTGGAATTGTTTTTTGAAGACAAAAGTGATGAACAAAACAGAAAAGAGCAAGTCAAAATACGCCGAGCATTACGAGATTCTTCCAATCCAATGGATTTGCAAGAAAATGTGTAAGTTATTTTAAAACATTTTATTTCAATTCTTAGAAGTATTGACCGATATAGAGGATAAGCTGAAACCGATCAAAAGCCAGCAATCCATCCCAAATATACTTAAACTTGCTGCAGCTTTAAAATTCTTTGCTCAAGGAAGTTACCAGCTGAGCGTTGGAAATGACTTCAACATTGGCATGGCACAACCAACGGGATCAGTCGTTCTGAGTGAACTGCTAAGTCTTTTGGAAAGGCACATTTGTCCGAAATGGATTCGATTTCAATACACCCAAGAAGAAGAGCGTAGTGCAAAAATAAACTTTTTCGAAAAAAAGTGCTGTAGATGGAACGCACGTGAAAATAGTCGGACCGAAAAAAGACCTTCGGCATGTGTATTATAATAGAAAGGGTTATTGTAGTATAAATGCCATGCTTGTAAGTTTGGTTTAAGCGTAACAATTCAATTTCAACATTTTTTTTTCAAAGGTTGTTGATGAATTGATAGATGTCATCGAGTATCAAATGATTGATATTTGATAGCTATAATAGGGCTCTAAATAAAAAACATTTCTCTTTTTCTATTATTGTTATTTAATTATTTCAAATCCAAGGCTACAAAGTTCTTAGAATTTGGTTTCGCACTGCCGCAGCTCTTTTATTTTAAGGATATTGATGTAATTCTTCTGGTTCGGTAAGATTTGCTTCGTTCGTCTCATCATCTACGTTCATGCCGTCATAAACATCTAACTCGACTTCAGTGATGTTGAAACTAATGCAAATGTTATGTAAAGCTGCACAAATATTTGATATTTGCGTAGCCTTTCGAGGGGTATAGTGCAACTCTCGAGCTCTGAGTAAGCATCTAAATCGGTTTTTTAAAACGCCTATTGTACGTTCAACAATATGCCTGGCCTTAGCATGCTTTTTGGTAAACAAACTCTCTTATGAATCCTGCTCTGTGTTACGGTATGGTGTCATTAAATAGGGCTGCAGAGCATATCCTGCATCACCTGGCAATCAATAAGTAAAAATACCTTTAGGTATTAGTAGCTAATACCTTACCTAATAACCAATTATTTGTATTTTTACTTTGGTGTTCTCTGTCCAACATCAGCTTTAATCTCGACATATTCCAAACATAAGAGTCATGTGAAGAGCCCGGATATTTTCATATATATATCATCACATACCTAAAATTTCTATTTCAGAACATCAACAAATGGGTGATTGATTTTTATAAACTTACAATCATAGCATTTAAACTATAGAAACCTTTTCTATTGTAATACACGTGCTGTAGATGTTTTTTAGGTGCCGCAATTTTGATATACATATGTTCCATCTACACAACCAATTATGCCAGGGATTCCACTCCTTTAAAAAAATACTTTTTTCCCGACGTTTTTCTGCTTCGGTATATGCGATTTTGATCCATTTTGGACAAATACATTCTTCCAGGGCGTTAAAAACATCTTTTAAAATAATTGACAATGTGGTACGAACCTTGCGCAAAGAAACGAAATGCTGAGCACAATGTTATAATGTTAGGAACTGATGTACATCTTACTGGTGTTTTCATCTTTGCTTCTATTTCTGATAAAATATAAGTAAAAGCTGCCGTCCACAAACGAAAATTTGATATAAAGCTGAAAAGGCATAGAACGAAGTTAGGTATGACTTATATCTTTAGGTAAGAAAATACTCACATTTGTTCTTCGAATTCTAGAGTTTTTGAAGCATCCCTTAGTTGATTTCTTCTTCTTGCTAATTTCAAAAACGTGTCCTCTTCCACATCGTCGTCAAACCACAGTTCCTAAGAACTCATACTTAATAAAATGGAATTTGTTTTAAAGTTTAAAAAAAAAAAATCAAAAACAAACCCAATTTTCGAAACAAATGTCAAGAAACCGTATTTTGTTCACAGCAGTCAATTTTAATTCACAATAGTGACAACCTTTATCAACTAAGTTAGGTACACAATGCAAAAGTATCAATTGATTGAAACCTTTAATCAACTATCAATTAGTTGTTGATTAACAACCGCAATAAGGGTGAGAGAAAACATCATCCTTTACATTAATCCTGCTCATAAATTGACGCAAACCATTGATGCAATCTTGCGCTTCCTTAAAATGAATAATCGGAACTCTTCTGCGTCGTCATCGCTGTTTTCATTCTCATCAACTTCTTCAATTTGAGGCAGGCGACTCCATTCTAAAGGATCAACAACAGATGATAATTGTTCATCATCAGATAACTGCAGACTTTCCTTGATGAAACCACAAGCACGGAAACAATTTCGAATAGTGGATTTCCTTACATTTTTCCACGCTTTGTCAGCAATTTTCATCGCTAACATTATTGAAATTATATGCTCCTTTCTCTCTTCAATGCTGTCTAACAGCAATTGTAACACTTCCTTGCGGTAATGTTTTTTATTATGCCCTGATCAAAGGGCTGACGCTTAGACGTCGTGTTTGCTGGCAAAAACTCTACTTTTACATGACTGGTAACGGAAGTGACATTGTGAGCCGTGCAATGATCGATGAATAATAAAATTTTGCACTTTTGTTTTTCCATGTCACGGTTCAATAATGTCAGCCATTCACTAAATAATTCGGACGTCATCCACGCCTTCTTGTTGGAACGATAAGACATCGGGAATGATTTTATGTTTTCAAAACACCTTGGCTTAGCTGACTAGCCGATCATCAAAGGTTTTTACTTTTCAGTTCCATCCACATTTGTTGTCAGTAAAATGGTAACTCTGTCCTTACTGTTTTTGCATGGCGTTTTTCGCTTTTAAAGCACATTGAACGATCTGGGTGGCACGTAAAAAACAACCCCGATTCGTCAGCGTTAAAGATGTTCTTGGGCTCATAATTTTGTATCAATTCGCTTAATTTTTCTGTACAAACGTTATCGCTTTCAGTCGCGCTTTCACCACATAATCTGTTCTTTTTTTTCACCAATGGACAGACTTTTATGGGTACGTTTTGAGCTCATTGCGAAACAGAGAACAAACAATAAACAACATTAAAATGAATTGAAAGCGAATAACGACTCTATGTAGAAAAACAAATCATGGCATTCTATTGCCATGAGTCATCACCCCTTTAGCCCTTAAGTTTGGGGGATTCACCTATAATTCTCATTACATATCCCAGTTCTCTCCTTGTCTTGCGGTTACAAACACAACAGACGAATTCAGAGATTTGAAAAGAGAACATTTTTTGTTGCGAACAAACAAGGTTTTCAACAAAAAAAATTACGAATTGTAAGACGTTTACACTACGGACCGAAATGTACTGTGTTTTTACGAATAACCGCGTTTTTTTTCAAGGGAACTACAGTTTGTTACGATTTAACGGGGTACGAATTATCGAGATTTTACTTTATATCAATAATAGTTTTCGTAAACCCATAACTTTAAATGGAAATAAATATGAATACGAAATTCTGTGTTTATTTTGTTAATAGAAAACAACAGCAGCCTTAAATTATTGCCGACTATCTCCAACATTTAAGGGCCAAACCCACCGAACAACCGAAACCGAAACTTCGTCTTCATTTTTCTGTTCAGTTTTGACAAGTAGGAAAGAGTGACGTCTACAAACTTCGACAAACAGAATTTACAACGATGGAAAAAAAAGTTGCAAGTTTCGGTACGAAGAAATGCAAAACAAAAAAGCAGAATTTCGGTATGTACGGAAAAAATATAAAATCGTTTTATATGAAAATAAAAAGATTTTAAGAAATTAAAATAAATTAGATTAGTGTGCTTTATTGATATCTTTTATTTAAGATGTATTTTGTTTGAAGTACTAGCTGTTTCAAAAAAAAAAAAAAAACAAAGTTTCGGTTCCAGTTGTACGGTGAGTTTGGCCCTTTAGCCTCCATGCGGCTAGGGAGCAATTTATTTTTTAGCGCCTTGGAGGCAGCAGATAAAAACAAAGAATGTGTTCACAAATACACATTTTTTATAGAAGTAATCTATAGACCTACTAAGGCTGGAGAAAGTAAAAACCAGCGTTGCCACTAACATCTGAAGCAAATGTAGTACTCTAGCCAACAAAATGGAGTATTTCCAAACACATGTATTACATGTGTTTTTTTATTGAATTTTTTGTATTTTATTTAAATAAACATAGCAGAAAAAAATCACCTAACCAAATATAATTTGAATTCACAATAACAGACACTACTTTTTATTGTACGTAAACGGAAGCGTTCAGTGAAGAATTGGACTAAATTTAGCGTGATGCTAAGTTGCATATAATATATTTATTTAGAAAGAGTATAAATAAAAGTTTGAAGTGAAAATTAAGTAACGTTGTAGTATGTAGAACGGCGTTCAAAAGTCAAGCACATATGTAGTACAAGTGGTAACGCTGCTAAAAACCCAAATTCTTTATACCGCCAAATGAAATAGTTCACAAATCAACTCATAATCGCATCGATGATATTTTAGGACATTAAAGTCCACAGCTGATAAAAAACTCAACAGATCCTGAAGAAACCCGACAAGTCCAAATCGATATCCAGTACATATTCAATCACCGAAATAGGGTTCTTTAAGGGCGTGTATCAGTTGCGTTAAAATAGGGGTTAAACTTTATCAAATGGCTAATTTTTGACATTTCCACGGTTGTTTTCCATCTTTCTGCACCCCTCAGTAGGTATATCAAGTGTTAAAAAATAGCCACTGGATACATTTTAGCGAGCTGTTGAGCAGGTTAAAATTTTGAAATCGCTAGTCACCATACTAATATCAAAATTTATCCACTAATTCTTGAGATGATTGTGCAAAACTCCCAAGCCAACACCAGTGACATCCTCATTCATTAACTATTAGCATACGCAGACGATATTAAGTCTGTTCACGTACAAAATAACATTTATTGATTCTTACTGATATTTGCTTATTGTCGTTCCCGTACGCAAAAATAAGTAAAGGAGTGAGCAAAAAACTACCCCTCCATAAGAATCTGTAAACAAAATTTACTGCAGAAATTTCTGTTGGTAAGAATCAGTAAACTGTCAGTTGAGATTTGACAAGTGACAACTGACTAAACAATTTCGGTGTCATATGCTTTGATTATTTGATTTGAATTTGCTTGGATTTGTAGTAAGGCCGTGTGTCAACTGCGTTAAAATGAGGGTTAAAATCCTCCTGCTAATTTTTGACATTTGATCAGGGTAAACAAAATTGGCCTTTTGCTGTGTCAATTGGATTAAAATGGAATTTTATTTTAATACTAATTTCAATAATTTTCCAAAGGAATTGGAACAAAATTCCTTTCTTTAAATATTATTTTAATATAAAAAAATACCGGTTAGATTTCAGAGAGATTATCAAAAATCCCTTAATTATTTATTATTGTCAGTAAAAAAAACTGTTGTACAGTTTGGGCTCAAGACTACAGATATCCGCCGTAGTTTGTTCATGTTAAAAATATTTCATATAAATACATCGAAACAAATGTATTCATAACAATTTTAAAACCATTTTTTTAAAATCCAATTTTAGTTTCGTTTATACATTTTATTACGTTTTCTAATATAGAATACATGTTCTCTGCTTCTTATTTAATAATCTTAATGATGCACTATTTACCCGTCATATGTGAACACTGGTTACGAGGAATAACCCATGCGCGTGCTTTCCATCTCTGTCACTCCTCAGTAAGTATACTAAGGCCGTGTATCAATTGCGTTAAAATGTGGATTAAATTTTATACACTGGTTAATTTTTGACATTTCTGCAGGGGTAAGAACAAATTGGCTTTTTGCTGTGTCAATTGGATTAAAATGGATTTTATTTGAACACTATTTTCAACAATTTAATAACAAAATTGAAACAAATTCCTTTCTTTATATTTTCTTGTTTTAAAATAATGCGGAATATATATCATAGAAGTCATCGCAAATCCCTTAAGTTTTTATCATTATCAGTAAGGGCTATCACTGAAAACCCTCATTGGAATTTTTTTTTTTACTACTTGTGGCTTTTTAATAAATTCAATCATTGGAAAGTTGGTGTTATTAAAACAAAGCTTATGAATTTAAGAATATGGTTATCCAACCATATTCAAATTTCTAATTATAATTTCTAATTAAAGTTATCATTGGGCCCAGTTATAGCTTCTTATAGGAATTTTCCAATAATTCCTATAAGAAGTTATGGGGGTGAAATTTCAATTCCATAGTCGCAGATCACACGAGAGGAACATTGGTTGTTCACACGTTATGTACATTAATCTGCGTATGTTCATTTCTCTCTGCTCTTCCCTTATTTTAAAAATGACGTAAACGGAATTATTGCACGATATCGAGTGTATACGACAAAGAGGAACGTGGGGAACTGGGATTTCCATAATGGCGGAAAGTAAATTTTAACGTGCAGATGGAAGCGTGTTTTATTATGTTATCTTTTTATCCGCGAGCTTAAACATAAATGGAATAAATTTGACTCATCCGGAACGATGGAATAGGACCACAAAGACACTCATTCATTCCCCTCCTCTTACAAATATTTTGCTTGATTTTTATATTAAATTCGATTTACACAGAATTAGCCGGCGACTTTTTTCACAAAACCTCATCCATGTGTTGGTAGATTAAACCTCTTCAACCGCTTGATTTTGTATGAAAAATTGCTCTCCAAAAACTGGGTCCCCTTTTCACCCGTCCATATGGTTCAACCGGTTGAAGGTCCAAGCTATAACTGATACTGAACCCTTATTATAAATTCTAATAGTTATACTAACTGTAGACAAAATTAAGTTCTGAACGCTTCCATTGATAACCAAAATAATTTTTCACATTACTCACACTGGATCGTGCAACTGGAATCGGAATGGCCCGTAAAAGGGAATTCCCCGACAGTTTTTGTTTACATTTGAATGAATACATTTCTAACAGATCTTAATTGGATTTGTCGCCCGGCATCGGAATAGTTCGTTTATTTTAAATTTTATTACATATCGCTACGAAACAAAAAAGAAACAACAAAACATAACAAAAGGTAAAGTTTTATGAGAATAGCTCTGTATCCAACATTTGTACAATAGATAGTTGTGAGTTTCCAGACACGTCGTGCAGTGAATAATAAAATTAAAAGTTTTGTTTTTTTTCAAAGCATAATGATTTGGTTGTAGTGCAATTGGTGAAGAATCGCAGTGTCTTTAACTAAACAAATCCAATTTCCGCTGAGTAGATTTTTTTTTTTCAAAATTAACCAAAGTGGGAAGTGACCTTATCGCTAGTCTTGCGATAAATATTATTATGGAAGGGCTATTCTTATCAAAGCACAAATTTACTGTAGAAATAGTGCATAGCCAACAAATAAACGGTGAGTGACAAGTGCATATATATGTACGTCTTGTAGTTATTTATAGCTTAAAGCCATGTACACAGATCGCGAATGGATTTGATCTCCAATGCAATAATCTGTACCGAGACAAAATATGCAAGATAGCAACACAGTATTAAAGTTTTTATAGATGGGTAGGACAAAATTTAGGTAGGTAGGACAAAACACTATTATGTTTGTAACTATTTACGATTTACTTGAAACTTAGATGGTTGAAGAAAAAACGCTTTCAAAAGTTGAGTCGATCTAGCCATCCATGAAATGACATCGATTTTTGGGCATAAAATTTTGAGCTAGATTGATGAAATTTGCCTTATGGACTCTATCCGACACATAGAACAAATGTAAACATTTTTAAAATCCGCCCACTGCAACTGCCACAATCCCATTATCTATATTTCGTTTTTTGCCACCCTCTATTTTTGGGGCGTGTTAATGAAGAAAAACGTTTTAGTCAAAATTTGAAAAAAATTCAAACAACTTTTGATGCAAATAGGTACTTTCGGGCATAAATTTACTTTGGTGCGCACTCACTTTTACACTTTTTTTTATGTTAACCGAATTCTTATGCGTGCTGATTATTAAAATGTTTTTAAAAACCGTTGCTCACATTTGGTTTAAAAGTTAAACAAATAATAAAATATCACTTTTTTGGTTATTATTCCATACAAATGGTGGGTACTTTCACTTCCTATTTTATGTTTTTTTTTTTGTTGCAGCATTGCCACGTTGAAAAAAAACATTCCAAATAAAATTATTTTTATAAAAAAAACTCAACTACGGCGCCTGCCTGACGACTTTACATACCCTGAGCGGAGCAACGAAGTTGTGGGAGCGGACTAGCGGAGACTGTCCCCAGAAAGAGAGCTAAAATCCTTTGGAATATAAGTAATGTTTAGTTTTTTTTATCTGGCAATGCACCATCGAAATGTGTTTCTTCTTTTTTATCACTCCGATAGTGTAAACTGTCAAAAAATGGTTCATTTGTATGGGGAATTTTTGGAATTTTATTGTTTAATAACATTTTAAGTAATCGAGAGGGACCATTTTATATTTTAACTAAATTTTTTACAGACTCCGAAAGGCTAAGTTGAGATTAAATTTTTCTTGACAATTGACATTGACACTACTTGGATGATTTGTGTCAGAATTGTGTTTGGGAATCGAACCCAGAAAAAGCTTACTACTTACTTAAGTGGCGTTACAGTCCGGAATGAACCTGGGCCTCAACCAACATGCCTCTCCAATTAGCCTGGTCCATAGCTAACTGCATCCAGTTGCGCACTCCAAGTTGGTTGAGGTCTGTTTCTACTTGTGCGCGCCACTTAAGGCGAGGTCTTACTCTACTGCTTCCGACGTCTGGCTGGGAATCGAAGACTCTGCGAGCCGGAGTAATGGTGTCCATTCGTTCTACATGTCCTAGCCATATTGAACTCCAATGCGGAGTTTTTTTTTTGACCAGGGGCATGTCGCTGTACAGCTCGTATAGTTCTTGGTTGAATCTTCGTCTCCATAGCCCGTCAACGCAAACTTGACCGAGGATTTTTCGAAGAATTTTCTTCTCGAATCGACCAAGGATTTCATCATCCGCTTTTGAGACTGTGCATTCTTCAGCGCCGTAGAGCACGACTGGGATGATCAGGATTTTATATAGGACCTCCTTAGTAGTTCGAGTGAGGGCTTAACTACTGAATAGTTAATTCTTCGTTTAATTTCTGACGAGATGTTGTTGTCAGAGTTAATAGCGGAGCCCAGATAGATAAAGTCCCGTACTTCCATCAATTCGTCGATGTTGTGTGTCCTTTTGTGTTGACATTATATAATACGTCTTGCCCTCATTTACTGCTTAACCCATTTTGCTTCCTTGTCTATACTAGCAAACGTGGCTTTGACATCAGTAGTATTAGTAGTATATATTTATTAGTATTCAAAATACTTTATAATTACATATAATGTTAAAAATTTTCAATTTCAGTTTTCTTTTTGCAGTACATTTTACAAATTTCTTTTTAAAAATTGGATACATTTGCTTTTAAAATTTCTAAAAATTTTTTCAATTTTAATATCATTTGGTAATGTATTAAACAGCCTTATCCCTTTATAAAGTATCGTCTTCTGAGCATCTGAATTCACTCCCATTTCGAAGGTTGTATGGTTGGACTTCACTCACAAGCCTGACTTCCCTTGTTAAATATGCGGGTGCCTCGCCATACTTTATTTTAAAAACAGTTATTAGTGTGTTAAGCTCCAGCCTCTGCCTTATGTCCAACCATCTCAACGCGTCCAACATTTGCCTTATCGGTGTAAACCTGTTGCATTTTAATATGCTCCTCATACTGCAGCCTTTCGATTTGTCCTTGATTGCAACATGAAAATTAAATGGTAGAACAATATTCAAAGTGTGGTTTTATAATGGTGTTGTAAACATTAATTGCTGTCATATGATCCATTTTCTTTCGAATCATTTTAAAGAAACCGATCTTTTTGGCTATTTTTTTACATATATAATTTACGTGTTCATCCATTTTTAGTTCTTTGTCTATTATTATTCCTAAATATTTTATGCTTTTGACATTTTATTTCGCTTTTCCATTTATTTCCATTGCCATTGCCATTAATTTTGTTTTTTGTTCATTTAACTTTATCTTATTCATGTTTAGCCACGAGACTAAATGTTTTATATCAGTCATAAGAATGTTTTCGCATTGTTCCTTGTCTTCTCCTTCAGCGTATATTAGTGTATCATCCGCGTATAACACACTTTTGCAAAATTTTATACATTTCGGCATATCATTTATATATATTATAAATAAAAGTGCTCCTAAAATTGATCCTTGAGGAACTCCTTGTTCAACGTTAGCGTAATCGGATATGCTGTTATTTACCTTTGTTCTCTGAGCTCTGTTTGTTATAAATGTTCTGAACCAGTTCAGTTCCTTATTTCTAATGCCATATTGATAC
This sequence comes from Rhingia rostrata, assembly GCA_949824845.1. Classification (NCBI taxonomy): domain Eukaryota; kingdom Metazoa; phylum Arthropoda; class Insecta; order Diptera; family Syrphidae; genus Rhingia; species Rhingia rostrata. The sequence goes on from OX463757.1 coordinate 22,559,548, forward strand.
ATTTTTTTCAATAGTGTTTCTTGATCAAGGGTTTTCGAACGCTCTTTTGAAATCCAGAAAGATCGCTAAAAATTTTTTTCGCTTTCCACCATCCTTCCATTTATTAACTAAGTGGTTAACTGCGGTTTCACAGGAATACTTTTTTCTAAATCCCGATTGGTACACTGATAATATACAATTCCGTTCCAAATACTCCATTAGTTGATTTTTAACTACCGATTCCAGAATTTTTTCAATAGTTGTCAATGTATTTATTGGTCTGAACTCTTCACTTTTATTTGTGTTTGTGAATTTTTCAACGGGTGTGATCATAGAGTCTTTCCACATCACGTTGGGTCCTACTGATGATGTCAATATCGTCGGCGTATGCTAGTAGTTGTTCAGATTTTTTGAAAAATTGTGACTCTGGTGTTGGCTCGTGAGTTTTACACAATCCCCTCAATAATCAAATTGAAGGAGTCACATGACTCTTCCATTGATAACCAAAATAATTTTTCACATACCTCACACTGGATCGTGCAACTGGAATCGGAATGGCCCGTAAAAGGGAATTCCCCGACAGTTTTTGTTTACATTTGAATGAATACATTTCTAACAGATCTTAATTGGATCTGTACTGTATTGGATTATTCGCCCGGCATCGGAATAGTTTGTTTACCCTAATGGAGCAGCGAGAATTCTCCATCGTCATCCTTCACAAACAGACGAGTTTGGCGTTTATACTAAAACTAGACATGGCTCTGTATAGTTCGTCTCTATAAATGCTGTCGTTTGCGGCTTTGAAATCGATGAATAGGTGGTGTGTATCGATTTGGACTTCTAGGGTTTCTTTTCGAGAACCTGCACAAGTGTGAAGATTTGATCGGTTGTGGACTTTCCTGGCCTTAAACCACACTGATAAGGGCCGATCAGGTTGCTGGTAAACGATTTCAGGCGGTTACATATTATGGCAGATAGGATCTTGTAGGCGATGTTGAGGAGACTTATGCCTCTGTAGTTGACGCAGTTTAGAGGGTCTCCTTTTTTGTGGATCGGGCAAACGATGCTGAAGTTCCATTCTTCGGGCATTCTTTCTTCTGACCAGATTCGGCTTATAAGTTAGTGGATGTTATTTTCCAAGTCATCTCCGCTGGCTTATAAAGCTTATTATTATTAAGCTTCAGTTTAGATGTTGATATCCTCATTTCACCCAGGTCGGGTGGTTGGCAGTTTTCGCTGTCGTTGCCAATATTGTATGGTTCGTTCTGCCTGAAAGCCGAATGTTGTTCGTCATCGCCGTGTAACAGTCTGCAGAAGTGGTTTTTTTCTATCGCTATGTGATCAATTTAGTTGGCCCTTCGTTGATCTGGAAACCGCCATGTCCTCTTAGGGATATCGAGGTGAGGAAGTCGTGTGCTGAGTATAGTGCCATTTCGTTCCGTAGCGAAGTCAATTAGCCTAAGTCCGTTACCAGACGTGTTGTCGTGTGGGCTATGTTTTCCGAAAATAATGCTAAAGATGTCTTCTCTTTCTACCTTTGCATTAAAATCTCCCAGCACGATTTGAACATCGTACTTCGGTAGTCGCTCATAGGTTTTGTCAAGGGGCTCAAAGAAGCAGTCCTTAGCTATATCATCTTTTTCCTCCGTTGGAGCGTGAGCGCATATAAGGCTTATGTTGACGAATTTGGGCTTGATGCGGATTGTTACAATGCGTTCGCTAATGTTTTGGAAACATGCGACTTCTTGCCTAAGTCTGGCACTTATAACAAATCCGCATCCGAATAGTCTGCTCACTATAACACGGTCCGTAGTAGATGTCACAGTTTTTCATCCTCTTTTGCCCGGCCCATCCAATTGTATTTCCTGGATGGTAGCAATGTCTGCTTTGTAGCAGTTTAAGGCTTCCGCTAGTTGTTCGCTTGCACCTATCCTGTTTAATGTTCTCACTTTCCAGGTGCAGATACGAACGTCGTTGTCCTTTTTTTCGTTTAGCCGTGTTGCAACAATAAAATCAGCCACCAGCTCTGCTCAAGGGGCCTGACTAACCCTTGAAATTCCTAGACAACCTGTTGTCCGAATATGTCGAAGCAGTTTGTCTAGGTTCGCCTGGGACAGCAGGCCGGGTATTCATTCCGTACCATTCTGACCTGGCTGTTTATGGTGTTGCTGTTTTTCGTCGTGTTATCAACACTCGCGCTTATCGTTGAGCAAGTCAAATCCGATTGGATGAGACCAATACCCGATGGTTACCACTTGGAGGTAAAAAAATAAGCACTTGATGTGTAGTCACAGTTACAACCACTGGGCATTGCCAAGTTAAAGCCAATCGGAGTCTACCCTCGTTCTACAACACCCAACCATCCGGTTAGCTTAACGCAGAATTTTAAACGTTTGTTTGAAACGATTTTATCTTTCGGATCTGTAATTTTGATACATTTGGTACATTTGTTACATTGTTACATTTGGTACATTTTGTTAAAAAGGGATACAATATTCTGAAATGTTTCCGGCAACATTGACAACCTACCTACTGTACATAATTATAAACCAAAATATCCTTTTTATTTAATTCTAGTTCCTACGACGCCTAACTGTCACAGTGTTGATTCTAATTTGTATTGCTAATTTATAAATAAAACAAAATGGTGAACCCTAATTGCATTATATGTTCCGAGGTATTTGGGCAAGATACTGAAGTTATGGTAACTAGGTGTGGACACCTTTTCCACAATGGTTGCATTCGGGACTGGATTCAGCGGTAAGTTTTATCTTCAATATGTTAACGGCGATTATTTTATTTATGCATGTCGTTTTCAGTTCGCAAACATGTCCTCAGTGTCGTAATACCGATACCGCACTTAACAGGGTGTACTTAAATTGGGATCCCGCTGAACGTAATGTTGATAATTGCACTGTTAATGAATTGCTGGATGGTGCAAATCTTCAGGTTCTGGAAACTGAAAGAAACCTTTCCTCGGCTGAAGAAGAGATTCGAATCCTAACGCAGGCACAACAGCAGAGCATGTAAGTTTTACAAATCTTTACTCTAAATAAGGAAACCTAATCGTAAAAATATCCACACTGGGCTTATTTAGGGACATGATATCTGAGTTGGAACAAAAGATTGAGGATAAGGATGGTCAAATATTATCATACAGAGAAGCGGTTGGTGAAAATGTAATTTTCAGGGAAAATTCTCTAAAAATAATTTTTTTTCTATTTAAGTCAAATCAAGTGAAAGAAGAAATTGAAATGTTGCAGACAAGGATCACAAGCTTAGAAAGGTAAATGCTTTGAATTTAGACTGGTTGTGTAACTTGCAAGAATGCAAATTATTACTCACCTAAGTAATATCATACAGTTATATAAGTTTTATATCTTATCCATGACGTTACTATCTACTTCAAACGATCTCTAGCTATCCCCGACCATAGTCTCACGGTAAGTTAGTTCACTTTTATGTTTCAATAAGCTCACCTTATAATTTAAAAGCCTATAGCAACATATCGACAGCTTCATCTTTAAAACTGCACCACCTCTTGCGAAAGTCAGACAAATTTCCAAGATCATAAAACTATCATGAGAAGCTTATTAATGTTGGTGTTCGGATTCAGCGTTAAGCAGGAGGCCCCCTTCATTGTAGCAGAAAAAATAACTTTGCACACATAGATCGGAGCTTGAGCGTATATAAGTGAATGCCGAATTTAGTTTTAATGCGAATGGTTACAAGTCTGTCGCTTATAATTTAACTGCTCGAATGGGTTCTTGAGCGTAGAGTAGAGGTGGAAAAAACCGGTTGGAACTGGTACCTTAAAAGAAGGCCCCAGTACGCTAGTGCTCTTTCTTGCCATTTTCAGGGGTTCATGGCTTGTTGATATCAATTTTGGACTTCGCAGAAAGAAGAATGGTCACATTAAATAAGTTAAAATTAGAGGCCCACAGTTGTTTAATATGAGGCGTTGTAAGGCCCTCATCTCGTGATGATCTGACGGATCATCTCAGTAGTATCAATTGTCAAGAAAAGCTTGTCTCAAATTCAACGTTCGGAGTCGGCATAAAACAGGAGTGCAAGAAGTACTCACGCATACTCGTGAGAAAGCTCGGCCCTGGGTACTTACGATCCTGTTGCCTCGAAAATTTGTATTTTTTTTTTAGCTTTACTCCAAACATGAGAACATTATCCAAGACCTTTATATATGAAGGCTTTATACATAAGAAGAAGCTGGACTAACTTAATATCGCTTACAAGATCCTATCTGCCATCATAGGCTAAGCTGCAGATGAAGACGAGTGCTGCGATTGAGGTCTATGGGCGAATAATATCTCTTAGCTCTGAGAAGAAAACTAGGTTAGGGTACTGCTGGTTTGGCAATACAGGTTACATGTTGTATGATCGCATTACCCAATTGTGATCCCTAGCGGATGCATTGATTTTTTTCGATTTGAGGACTCAATTCTCCATTTCGATTTGCGGAACTATATACTTCCCATCTAATACTACTTGCAATGATCTATCTTAGGGAAAAATGTACAGTTCAGCACAGTACTTGGGGAAGTCCATGTGCTCTAAATTTGGCTAGCAAAGCCCTGTGCAAACCTCGACCGAAATATCGAAGGCTTTTGATACTTCATGATTTTTCAGCGTAGTTGTCCACATAGGGGTTAAGGGATGGTAATTGCTCTTATATCTTTTCTCATCAGTTGGATCTGCCCGCCATTCTGTAAACGCTTTCTTTTTTGCTGACACAATTTGATCGCATTGCTTATTGAACAATTGAGGGCTCATTGGCACAATGGCTAGTGCGATTAACTGCCGCACAGAAGTACTGTGTTCGATTCAAAGCTGTTGCAACACCTAAATGATTTTTCACTGACCCTCATTCGTGATTATCTGATTCGGAGTCGGCATAAAACTGGAAGTCCCGCCATCGTTAAAGAACTACACACGCACACATGAATGGTTGTGAATACTAACGAGCCTGTTGCGCCAAAAATTTGTATTTGTATTTTTGCTTATTGAACAATGGATTGTTGGATTCTGATTGAGAGGATACACAGAAGAATGATCTATGTCGCCCACTGTGAGAAACGAATAGTTCCATACTCAGAAGAATTGTCTATGTCTCCCAGCTCGCATGTATTGGCATCCCTTTGTCTGAAAAAAAGGTCTTTCTAAGAAAGAGAACCGTAAAAGTCACGAAGGTTATCAAAGTAAGTTATTCGGTAGTTCCATAAGACTCGTTGACGGTCCTGTACCATTAGCATCGATATGGCGAGTGTATTATCGCTGTTATTAAAGCGTGATCTGAGTTTTCTAATGGAGTACCAATTGTGATCTTGTAGTCGTCTGGATCTGAACTAAGAAGCCGATCCCGGCAAAGTTCTTTTAAAGACACGCGTTCGGATATTGTCTTGATTTGTATGTAATCCATTACATTTCTTATGTAACATGTTGTAATCCAACAGTTGAAGCGTTTATTTTTCTAAATACTCTGCAAATAGTTCCGCCTTCTTCTATATCTTTCCAAATGGAATAGTTTGATCGTTTGTCAGCACATCGTCCGTAAAGAAATGTCGCAGTTTCACGATTCTTTAAGTCGCGAATAATATTTTTGAGCTATTGCTATCTGTTACGTGGTTTCTCTTTTACCAAATCTTTTATTTCTATGGGATTCTTAAACTCGAATTTTGGTTCATTAGGCGTGTTTTGTTGAGAACAATGCAAAGTAATCTAAAAGCTTCTCAACGAAACGATCCACAGTATGTCTGCATAGAATCTTTTTTGAATATTTGAAGATTGGTGCGCCTACTCGCAGAGATTAGTTGTCAAAATACACAGTGGGCCCGATTTCCATTATTGAAAAAATCAAATTGGTTGCAAAAATCAAAACTTTTGAAAGAGTTGAAATATTGTGATATTTTTTTTTTTTAAATAAGGGTGAAACCCACAGCTACCTGCATGTGTGTTCTAGGATTTACAAAATGCCTCGCGGCTTCAGCTTTTAGTATCACCAAACTTTTACCTTACAACAATAATATGTTTTTATTAAAATACAGAAATATATTTATATACTAAAATCTTCGAATAATTGACTTTTTACAGCGAACTTCAAACATGTGAAGACAAGAGAACGGACCTAAGCAACCTGTTCGAGGTATTGAAAATTGATTTCAAAAAAGAAACAGACATGAGAAAGTAAATAAGTTTTTAAATTTTTTATTTTATTATGGTTTAAGAACAATATTTGTTGTATTTCACCAGGGCTAGCGAAGAACGAGTCTCTCAACTGGAAAGTGACGACTCAAATAGTGACATTCAATCGAATCAAGATCTTGAAGGTTTAAAGGAGTAAGCTTTACAGATATAAGAGCTCTGTTCCCGTACAAATATATTCTTCTATATTGAGAACACAATAAGTTTTAAGTAAAACTGATTTAGAATTATCTTGCACGGGGACAGATCTTATGTTACTCTTTTTCAAAAGCTTTATTGGCTTATTATGTCCGAAATTCATGTGTTGAAAATCTGGGTACACAGCGCAGCAAAAAAAACTCGACCCTTGCTAACTTTTGCAGTGGATTTTAAAATAGAGTCAACTTGTAAAACTGCACCGCATGTTTGTTCTATTTATTCGACAGGAAAAGTTCTGCACATGGCTTTTGGGCATAACAGAGTTTTTTTTTTATAATATTACGTTCTATTTTTTTTTTTACAAAACTTAAAACATATGAAGATATCCAAAATATTTTACAAGAACAGTTGGAGAAGGTGCGTGCAGATCTGTGCAAGGAATTTCAATTGAGGAAGTAAATTACTTTTGACTTTCTATTCATTAATTTGGATCTGTTTTTGTAACGTTTTTGGTCGGTATAAGGAATAGTGAGGAACGATTATCGCAGTTGGAAAATAAATTAATAGAAGCAGCGGTTGGGAGAAAGAAAGAACAAACCACTTCGCCAAATGTGCAGTTTGCCAACAAATTACTTACAGATCCTCAAACACAATTACTACACTTAGCCAAGGATAAGGCCCGATATGCTGGATGGAAGTTTGTGTGGGCAAAAGATGGTAAAGTTCTGGTACGCAAAAATGACACGTCCAAAGTTCTACACATTGCAAATGCTGGGGATTTGCTTAAGATGGTGTAGACTACCACCATTTCATACCAAAATAACAACTTCCTACATTTTTATAGTTTTTATATGTCTACAGGTTGAAACAAGAAATGCCAAATGCCAAATTGGGTTTTTGTTTTTATGTTCGACAAAAATTGTTTTCAATTTGATGACAGGAAAACACAAGGGTTTTCAAATAGCTGAGTTCTACTAATTACAATTCTTAGCCTCTAAGGTGTGCCATTCCTATTTTTAAAAGTTTCGTCAAGCTTAAATAAAAACAGTGATTCCCAGACTTTTTAGTTTGTACTGCACCGAATAAACCAACGGGGTAGTAGATGAACTTCTATCAACACGCTAAATTACACTTGAGATTGAAAATCATATCGGAGCGATTAGCAGCGAAATTGACGATCTACCCTACAATCCCTAAAGTTTGTTTAAGCAAAACACCAAATAAGAAGGAACATTACAGCTCTTCGTATAACACTTCAAACTTTGACGGTTTTTTTTTTCTTTGCGATTCATACCTACGGTTACTTTTCATTGAAATAAATGAATTCTCGGGCTTGGTAATTTGATTGTTTTTATGTTTGTTCATACAGAAGTTAGCAATTCCACCTAAAATCATAGAAAACTACATAAAAATCTGAAAAATAATAACAAAAAATACAAACTTTCTCACTTATTGACTACTTACTGTATACATCAAACCTGCGAAAACAAACGAATGGAGTTAGGTAACAAAGCCGATGTGTTAAAAATTGATTTATGTAATGAAACAGAACTAAGAATATAAATAAGTTCTAAAATTGTTTTTGAAATCCCTTTAATTAATTTCTTCTTATTTTTTTAAGGGCTAGTGAGAAAAAAGCCGCTAAGCAGAAAAAACTTGTGGGAGTTTTACAAAAGTAAGCATATATCACATAATATGTTCTCAATGTAGAAAATAATTTGAACTGCAAAAAGTAGAAAACTGTATAAACAAATATCAGTACAAATCAATCAACACTATATTATTCGGGAACAGAATTAATTAAGGTCCGTTTTCGTACTCATTTTGCAAGAATTTGTAAAACTTTTAAATGCATTGAAACTTTGAAACATTTTTGTAAAAATATACAAAAATGTTTACGACATATGTATATACTTCTCCTAAAGATTATTGCTTCCCTATTTTTTTTTTTTTTAGAAATCTTAAGATGATGCGCGAAGATCTTTCCAGAGAAGCTCAGTTGAGAATGTAAATTATTTCTGATTTTTCTTTGTATTGATTTGGATTTGATTTAATAACATTTTTGGTTGGTACTACGAAAAGTGATGAACGATTATTGCAGTTGGAGAATAACATAATAAAAGCAGTTATCAGAGAAGAAATAGAACAAGGCTCTTCGTCCAAAAATAAATGTACTAGTAGCAAAGCATCCCCGAATACTGAAAAGGATTTATTGCAGTTAGCCAAGAAGAAAGCCAAAGATGTTGGATGGAAATCTGTATGGGAAAGAAAAGGAAGAATTCTGGCCCGCAAGGATTACACATCGGAAGTTCTCTACATTGGAAATGTTAAAGCTTTGCGTCAAATGATATAGGCTTCAATGTTAAAATTATATAAAATACAGTAAAATCCCGATAAATCGTAGTTTCAAGGGGCCAAGATTTTACTACGAATTATAGGGGTTTTCGAAATAGCGGGATAATGAATTATTCAGGGTTAAACAAATAAAAATTCGATTAAACGGGGTAATGAGTTTTTATTAAAATATATGTACTTTATTATTCATTTTTACACAATGTGCATACAAAAAACAAACTACAGAGGAAGTTATAGCTACATTATGTGGTTATGTACATATCCATACATACTTACATATACACAGAAACCCAAAGAAAAACCAAATAACATTAAAAAAAAAAACTTAAGCGGGAAAAAGTCCGTTATTTTTTTCTGCCAGAGTGTTAGTTCACGCTCTTGGTCAACTGCAGAGTTACAATGGCAGACATCCCTATTACGATTGTCAATTATCAATTGATATTTGGTATTTATCAACCAATTTCTTTAATCGGTATTGTGATTGTCAATTATCAATGGATTGTCGATTCAGTGTCAATTACCATTAATTTTAGATTGTGACTAAAATCGGTATTGCGAGTACATATCAACTATCATTGACTTTTCTGTCATTTTGCAATTGTGTCCTTCAACTGCAAATAACTTGTTGATAATTGAAATATACCACGGGATTGCGTTAAAATGTACGGTTTTCTGTGTAATTTTTATATTTTAGTTAACTGATTTGGATAATTTTTCACAGGGGTAAGATAGTTAGCAACAAAAATCAAATGAGCCGGCTAGTTGAACTGATATAGCAAAACTTAGACGTTGCAAAGGTATTGTGCTCCAAAACAGAGCCGAAAAAAATGGGTTGATATTGCAAAAGACCTGAACACCTTAGGCACAAATGGCAAAGTTATTGTGATAACTTCTAGGTTTGGATCGATTTAAAGTGCAAAACAAAAATAAAGAAGACAGAAAACAAAATTTAAATTTCGGCAACTGGCGGTGGACCGAATAAATTGCAACGTTTTAATAACTTGGAAGAATCCGTTATAAGTATGCTAGAAATGAAAATCTGTGTCAATCCATCTTGCAGAGAATTTGGGCAAGAAAATGACAATTTGAACGAAGAGGCTACTGTTCCAAATGCCATAGAACCAGTCTTGGAAACATCGCGCGTTGAAATGCTGCAAACGGAACGCAAAACTCTTTTAGAAGCTCAGACTTCTGCACAGAAAGAGTTCTATGAAAACATGACAAGTCTTATGGGTGATATAAGAAGAAGCATGAAGAACATTGAATATTATTCGAAAAAAAGTGTGAAGCAGAAAGACGAAATAATAGAAATCAAGAGGGAAAAACTGAAAGCGTACAAGGAAAATAAAGACAGAGACCGAATGGCTAAGTTAAAACTAAAAACAGAAATCCTGGAGATAAAAAAAAGAAACAAGAAATTAATTTCTAAGGGCCCTATTATAGCTATCAAATATCAACACGATATTTGATATTATTTGATAGCTATCAACGAAATTAATTTATTGGTATTATGGTTATCAACTATCAACATTTTTGATGAACTGTGAATTTTATAAGATTTTACATCTACTGTGAATAGTTCTATCGATAAAATTGGCATTACAGCTGTCAAAAAAGTTGATATCTATCAAATTTACTATCAGTCACGGATTCTTCGTTGAATAGTATCAATCTGGTATCAATTGTGCAGTGTTTATATTTTTAAAAATTATTTCCGGGTTATTTATAACCAAAAAAAGCTTTAAAGAAAAATGTCTTCGGTGGAATTGTTTTTTGAAGACAAAAGTGATGAACAAAACAGAAAAGAGCAAGTCAAAATACGCCGAGCATTACAAGATTCTTCCAATCCAATGGATTTGCAAGAAAATGTGTAAGTTATTTTAAAACATTTTATTTCAACTGTTAATGATGTTCGGTTGCAGATTCATTCAAAACTTTCGACTTTCCAAACAAGCCTTCTTAGAAGTATTGACCGATATAGAGGATAAGCTGAAACCGATCAAAAGCCAGCAATCCATCCCAAATATACTTAAACTTGCTGCAGCTTTAAAATTCTTTGCTCAAGAAAGAAAATATTGTTAAGAAAGAAAGCAAACAAATTTGACTTAATAAAACAATTTACATTTTCCACCAATGTCGTTTGTCCTCCTCAGCCATAATCCAAAAACAAAATGAAAATTAGCAACAGCAAACGTCAAAACAGAACCAATTCACAGTTATATTTCGAGCAGTATTCACAATGGTGAAAAAAATTATCAATTGATAGCTATAATACCAAATTGTTGATGAATTGATAGATGTTATCGAGTATCAAATGATTGATATTTGATAGCTATAATAGGGCTCATTATTTGATAGCTATCAACGAAATTAATTTATTGGTATTATGGTTATCAACTATCAACATTTTTGATGAACTGTGAGTTTTATAAGATTTTACATCTACTGTGAATAGTTCTATCGATAAAATTGGCATTACAGCTGTCAAAAAAGTTGATATCTATCAAATTTACTATCAGTCACGGATTCTTCGTTGAATAGTATCAATCTGGTATCAATTGTGCAGTGTTTATATTTTTAAAAATTATTTCCGGGTTATTTATAACCAAAAAAAGCTTTAAAGAAAAATGTCTTCGGTGGAATTGTTTTTTGAAGACAAAAGTGATGAACAAAACAGAAAAGAGCAAGTCAAAATACGCCGAGCATTACGAGATTCTTCCAATCCAATGGATTTGCAAGAAAATGTGTAAGTTATTTTAAAACATTTTATTTCAACTGTTAATGATGTTCGGTTGCAGATTCATTCAAAACTTTCGACTTTACAAACAAGCCTTCTTAGAAGTATTGACCGATATAGAGGATAAGCTGAAACCGATCAAAAGCCAGCAATCCATCCCAAATATACTTAAACTTGCTGCAGCTTTAAAATTCTTTGCTCAAGGAAGTTACCAGCTGAGCGTTGGAAATGACTTCAACATTGGCATGGCACAACCAACGGTATCAGTCGTTCTGAGTGAACTGCTAAGTCTTTTGGAAAGGCACATTTGTCCGAAATGGATTCGATTTCAATACACCCAAGAAGAAGAGCGTAGTGCAAAAATATACTTTTTCGAAAAAAAGTGGAATTCCAAATGTAGTTGGTGCTGTAGATGGAACGCACGTGAAAATAGTCGGACCGAAAAAAAACCTTCGGCATGTGTATTATAATAGAAAGGGTTATTGTAGTATAAATGCCATGCTTGTAAGTTTGGTTTAAGCGTAACAATTCAATTTCAACATTTTTTTTTCAAAGGTTGTTGATGAATTGATAGATGTCATCGAGTATCAAATGATTGATATTTGATAGCTATAATAGGGCTCTAAATAAAAAACATATCCCTTTTTCTATTATTGTTATTTAATTAGCAAAATGTGTGCAACAAAAATGATATGAAGTACAAATATGAATTTAAAGACTCAAAACAATTTCAAGGCTTATGTATAGAATACAAATGAATAAAAACCATAAATCTGTTTTTTTTTTTGTACGTTCAACAATATTCCTGGCCTTAGCATGCTTTTTGGTAAACAAACTCTCTTATGAATCCTGCTCTGTGTTACGGTATGGTGTCATTAAATGGGGCTGCAGAGCATATCCTGCATCACCTGGCAATCAATAAGTAAAAATACCTTTAGGTATTAGTAGCTAATACCTTACCTAATAACCAATTATTTGTATTTCTACTTTGGTGTTCTCTGTCCAACATCAGCTTTAATCTCGACATATTCCAAACATAAGAGTCATGTGAAGAGCCCGGATATTTTCATATATATATTATCACATACCTAAAATTTCTATTTCAGAACATCAACAAATGGGTGATTGATTTTTATAAACTTACAATCATAGCATTTAAACTATAGAAACCTTTTCTATTGTAATATACGTGCTGTAGATGTTTTTTAGGTGCCGCAATTTTGATATACATATGTTCCATCTACACAACCAATTATGCCAGGGATTCCACTCCTGCTTCGGTATATGCGATTTTGATCCATTTTGGACAAATACATTCTTCCAGGGCGTTAAAAACATCTTTTAAAATAATTGACAATGTGGTACGAACCTTGCGCAAAGAAACGAAATGCTGAGCACTGTAAAGAAAAATCTCAGACCACTTGGTAGCCCTAAAATACAATGCCTAAAATAAAAACACATATTTTGTTATACACACACACACATACACACAGCATTTACACAAATACAGCAGTACACAATATGAGATTGATGCTTTTGGCATCTGTTCATGAAGTCAGTCTTTTACTGACCGTCATAAAGATTCCATGTAAAAATATATTCACTTTTTAAGTTATTAATAAAGTTTGTTTAAGTAATTTACATATTATATTTATTTTATTTCCGCCAAGGTATAATTTAAAGTAATATTTTTGGTCCTTCGAGCCGGATACCAGTCTACGGTTAAATAGTCGATTTTTGAAGATAGAGAAAATGAGCATTCCAGGATCTGTGCGTCGCAGTCATCGAATGACAAAAGGAAATCCGCCAAATCGCTTTGGATACACGAAAAGCGATTTCGACGATGTATCATCGACAAAAAGTTCTCTGGAATTAACAAAAATCAGACGAGATTTAAAGATAAAGAAACTTCAACTTGAGGTACTTTGTTAGAAAATAAGGAGGCTGAATTGGCTGCAGATATCTCATTTTCGGATGGACAAGAATCAGTTATAAATTCTGGCAGTATGTGTGACGATGCAGATTTATTAAAAGTATGTGGGCCCCAAGCCGACGGCAATAACACCCCTCGACGTGATGTTATTCATACTTTCACACACAACCGCGTGTATAGAGTGAAAAGTCTACCACAAATATGCGCAGTTCAGCAACCAACACAGTCAAAGTTATCCACGAACATAAAAGAGAAAAAAAGTATCTCACAAATACGACGAAGAATTTCAGCTACACACTAAAGAAGACGGAGAATTTGAACCGAAGGGGAAAGTCCAACAGTGGCTTATGTTAGATAAAGCCGCACATAGTACGCCAAAAAGAGACAATCCCACGGATGATGAAATACGAGATCGGTCAAATGATAAAAAACAAATTGCGCATTTGGAAGCTGAATTAAAACGATGCAAGTTGCAGCAGCAGATAAAGAATCCTGATCGCTGCGATACAAATAAAGAAATGAATAACCATAACCATCAGTATTTAGAAATGATGAACACATTTGTTGCAAGGCAAACAAGGATGGATCTACCTAAATTTAATGGCAACCCGGAGGATTGGCCTCTGTTCAGTAGCGAGTATATCCGTACATCGCATACAGGTAAATTCACAATTCAAGAAAATGTTACGAGATTAAGAGCTGCGCTAAAGGATGAGGCGCTGGATGCGGTGAAGTCGTTGCTTATTCTTCCAGATAGCGCCGACAGAGTGATGGAGATACTAGAGAGACGATTTGGACGCCCCGAATACATTATCAAATCATTGATAAGTAAAATGAAAACAACTGCAGCTCCTAGAGAGGATAAACCCTTATCAATAGTAAAGTTCGCCACTGCAGTTGAAAATCTCACGGTAATGCTGGAACTAATGGATCGTCCAGAGTATCTTCAAAATCCTCAACTGTTGGAAGAGTTAGAGCGAAAGTTACCACCTATATTCAGCATCTTATGGTCAGAACATATTATTGACAAGCCATTTATAAGTCTTCGTCTTTTCGCTGATTGGATTGAGAGAAAATCGCATGCTGCTAGTCTTCGTACATCCCTTTTTCAAGAACCATTGCCACCAAAAATCGAAATTAGACGTACAAAAGGAAAAGTCAACACAGTATCGTCCGATACCTCTTCTGAAGAGACACAGAAATGCAAATTGTGTAGTCTTAACTGCAAATCTTAAGATGCATGCAAACAATTCCTAGAGATGAGCATTGATGACCGATGGCAACACGTTAAAAAATTGTCACTATGTTTTGCATGCTTGAAGAAAAATCATCACACCAGATTATGTCGAAAGAAGAACTCATGCAACGTAGACAACTGCCAAAGGAAACATCACCATTTACTGCACAATAGTGTGACAACACCACCCAGCTCTACACCAACATCAGCTTTCGAAATAAGTACTGCAAATACCACTGCAAGTGACAGCCATGCCACAGTGATGACGAGCGTTTGTTCTAATGGAAGTACTGTCACCAAAACCATGACCAGATTAAGAATTTTGCCAGTAAGTCTTAAAAACAATTCAGTTGTACTAAACACGTTCGCTCTTCTAGATCCAGGAGCAACACTAACATTGATAAGTGAAGCTGTAGCAGATAAACTTCAAATGAATGGTACGCATGCTCCATTATCAATTCAGTGGGCCAATGGCGATTTAGCAACCGAAGATGAGTCAAGAGTTGGTTCAGTTCACATCTCTGGAACATACAGTAATGCAAGAACATATTCACTTCACGATGTAAGAACAGTGAAACACCTACCACTGTACCGTCAGTCAGTCAACAGGATGAAACTAATCGAAAAGTGGCCGTACTTAAACAACATTGATTTCGAAAGCTACGAAAATGTGCAACCAACGATTTTAATTGGCGAGAATAATGGATTGCTTACTGCTACCCGTCAATTGATACACAATAAGTGTAATACTCCTATCGCTAGCAGAACCTGGCAAGGGTGGACGATAAGTGGCAACGATGGTAGCACTAAGCATAGTGAAGTCAACAATGTGCATTACATGACGAAATATGATGACGACGATCTACATCAAATTGTGAAGTCTTCATTTCAATTAGACGATGTCCTGACTAAGTGTGGAAGTGACCACAAACGATCCAGAGAAGATGAAAGGGCTTTAGACATTATGAAAGCCACAACGACAAAAATAGACGATAGAAGATGGCAGACTGGATTGCTGTGGAAACGTGACGACATTAAACTTCCAGACAGCAAGTTTGCAGCTCTTCAAAGATTGTACCTATTGGAAAGAAAGCTCGACAAAAATCCCGAGTTAAAGAAACAGTACGGTGATGTCATTGACGATTATCTGGAAAAGAAATATCTTGTTAGAGCCAAAGAAGAGGATCTGAGAGGGGACAGAGCATGGTACTTACCTCATTTTTCCGTCATCAATCCATTGAAACCTAACAAGATAAGAATTATTTTTGACGCTGCTGCGAAAACAAATGGAGTTGCACTGAACGATGAGCTGATTCAAGGACCTGACATACTTCAATCGCTACCAGAGGTGCTGTTTAAATTTCGACAAGGTGCAGTAGGGTTCACAGGAGACATAAAAGAAATGTTCCATAGGATCATGATACGAGACGACGACAACAACAGTCAGATAATTTTATGGCGAGGAGAAAGTAGAACCGGGTATCCACAAGCATATAAGATGACAGCTATGATGTTTGGCGCGACGTGTTCCCCGAGCTCAGCAATTTATGTCAAAGATAGAAATGCCGATGAATACGCTGAAAATTATCCACACGCTGTAAAAGCTATCCAACACAACCACTATATGGACGATTATTTGAGTAGCGCAGACGACGAAGCAACAGCCATAGAATTGATTAGAGATGTCATCAAAGTCCACAGTCTTGGTGGATTCGAAATCCGAAACTGGAATAGTTCTTCGCATATGGTGTTAAAAAGCATACCATCAAATTTGTTAGCAAATGAATCGGGACAAGATATAAATATCGACAGAAGTGGAAATCTCAGCCGTGTGTTGGGTATTTCTTGGAATACTCAAAGCGATTCGTTTACGTTTGTGACTCACTTTACACGAATTGAAAAGTGTCTTCTGACCGGCAAAAGAGTCCCAACTAAACGACAAGTGTTGAAGATTGTCATGTCCGTTTTCGACCCGCTTGGGTTTCTGGCGCATTTTGTTATAGTTGGCAAAATGCTCTTGCAAGCAATTTGGAAGACGTCCATAGACTGGGATGACGAACTAACTGATGACTTGGAGACTATGTGGAGAAATTGGTTGAACGATTTAAAAAAGATTTCAACAGTCAAAATTCCTCGATGTTACTCTCCGCTGTTTAATGTAGCACCAGAGTTGGAACTTCATGTCTTCGTGGATGCGAGCGAGTCCGCATATGCAGCTGTGGCCTATGTAAGATTTGTTATTAATAATTCAAAGTATGTTTCTTTCGTTGCAGCAAAAGCTAAAGTCTTACCATTGAAACCAATGATGACGATACCACGGGCTGAATTGCAAGCAGCTGTTTTGGGCAGTCGCCTCGCAAAGACAATAAAATTGCAACATGACAGACGCTTTAATAAAATTAAATTTTGGACAGACTCGACAACTGTCTATCACTGGATAAATTCAGAGGCAAAGCGATTTAAATTATTCGTTGCTAATCGACTCAGTGAAATATCGGAACTTACAAATGTATCTGACTGGAATTGGTTACCAACAAGTTTAAATGTTGCAGATGAAGCCACGCGTATGACACCGAAGCAATTCGAAGAAGATTGTAGATGGTACAAAGGACCTTCCTTTTTGTATAACGATATTTCAACCTGGCCAAGAAGAAAAGTTAGCAATTCTACCAATACCGACAGTGAAGCTGAAATAAATGAATTTGTTGGAATCATTTCCGAGTCAGAGATATACAAATTACCTGATGTGACCAAATATTCGTCCTGGTTAAGACTTATACGAATAACTGCATGGCTTCTTCGATACGTCAACAATTTAAAGAAGAAAGTCCGAAACAAACTGCGACAAGGTGAAGGTGAATCAAATATTTTCTTTGGTGAATTGATGCCGATAGAAATAGAAGAAGCTGAGAAATTGTGGATTCGGCAATCTCAACAAAATTCATTTTTAACGGAGATGAGTGCATTGAAGAAAACCGGAATTGTATCTCGCTCCAGCAAGTTGTATAATCTGTCTCCAAAACTTGACGACGAAGGCATCATTCGACTTAAAGGGCGCATGTCGAATTTGATAGATGATGTTTGGCTGAAAACTCCAGTGATTCTTAACGGAAAAGATACATACGTACAACTTCTGGTCCAGTACTACCATGATCAAGCCAACCACATTGGTCATGATAGAGTATTGAACGAGCTTAAGCAGAGATACTGGATACTAAAGGCGAAACCAACACTACGACGGATAACCTTCAAATGCAATACATGCAAGATAAGACGAGCAAAACCAGAACAAACTATTATGGGACAGCTGCCTCCGGTAAGACTTTTATCCGGTAACCCTGCATTTACATTTACAGGTGTTGACTATTTCGGTCCGATGATAGTTAAAGTTGGAAGGTGTCTAGAGAAGCGTTATGGAGTACTTTTCACGTGCGTAACAATTAGAGCATTACATATCGAGATTGCATCCAGCCTGACGACAGACTCTTGTATCATGGCACTAAGGCGGTTTATATCGAGACGTGGTTGTCCCATAACGATATTTTCTGATAATGGTACCAATCTGAAGGGAGCCGATACTGAACTCAAACAGTGTCTAAAGCAGTTGGATCAAGATAGTATTAGAGGTACTATGACTAAACATCGTATCAACTGGAAATTTATTCCCCCCGCATCCCCGCATCCCCGCACATGGGAGGATGCTGGGAACGGCTTGTTAGGTCTGTGAAAACAGCTTTGCACACAGTCCTAAAAGAAGCCCACCCATCTGACGAGACGCTAGCCACATTACTTGCTGAAGTGGAGCAGATTATCAACTCGAGGCCTTTAGTAGAAGTGCCATACCACCCAGACGAACCCGAGGCGCTGACACCGAACCATTTTTTGATAGGCAGATTATTAGCGTCTGCACCTATAAGTGACTTCGATGATAAGGACCTTATCCTGCGAAAACGTTGGAGGAAAGAGTTTTTGCCGGCTTTAAACCAGCGAAATAAATGGAAGATACCGAGTGGTCGAAGAATAAAAGTGGGAGATATCGTTCTTCTGCTCAATGATAACGAACATAGAGGGAATTGGCCGAAAGGAGTTATCAACAAAGTATTTCCTGGACCAGATGGAGAAGTTCGTGTAGTCGAAGTAACAACATCAACCGGAACCTAAAAACGACCGATAGTTAAAGTTTGTGTCATCGATTTGGAGAGTGGTAATAGCGACCGAGTCCCAATACCTGAGGGGAGTATGTAAAGAAAAATCTCAGATCACTTGGTAACCCTAAAATACAATGCCTAAAATAAAAACACATATTTTGTTATACACACACACACATACACACAGCATTTACACAGATACAGCAGTACACAATATGAGATTGATGCTTTTGGCATCTGTTCATGAAGTCAGTCTTTTACTGACCGTCATAAAGATTCCATGTAAAAATATATTCACTTTTTAAGTTATTAATAAAGTTTGTTTAAGTAATTTACATATTATATTTATTTTATTTCCGCCAAGGTATAATTTAAAGTAATAAGCACAATGTTATAATGTTAGGAACTGATGTACATCTTACTGGTGTTTTCATCTTTGCTTCTATTTCTGATAAAATATAAGTAAAAGCTGCCGTCCACAAACGAAAATTTGATATAAAGCTGAAAAGGCATAGAACGAAGTTAGGTATGACTTATATCTTTAGGTAAGAAAATACTCACATTTGTTCTTCGAATTCTAGAGTTTTTGAAGCATCCCTTAGTTGATTTCTTCTTCTTGCTAATTCCAAAAACATGTCCTCTTCCACATCGTCGTCAAACCACAGTTCCTAAGAACTCATACTTAATAAAATGGAATTTGTTTTAAAGTTTAAAAAAAAAAAATCAAAAACAAACCCAATTTTCAAAAAATGTCAAGAAACCGTATTTTGTTCACAGCAGTCAATTTTAATTCACAATAGTGACAACCTTTATCAACTAAGTTAGGTACACAATGCAAAAGTATCAATTGATTGAAACCTTTAATCAACTATCAATTAGTTGTTGATTAACAACCGCAATAAGGGTGAGAGAAAACATCATCCTTTACATTAATCCTGCTCATAAATTGACAAAAACCATTGATGCAATCTTGCGCTTCCTTAAAATGAATAATCGGGAACTCTTCTGCGTCGTCATCGCTGTTTTCATTCTCATCAACTTCTTCAATTTGAGGCAGGCGACTCCATTCTAAAGGATCAACAACAGATGATAATTGTTCATCATCAGATAACTGCAGACTTTCCTTGATGAAACCACAAGCACGGAAACAATTTCGAATAGTGGATTGCCTTACATTTTTCCACGCTTTGTCAGCAATTTTCATCGCTAACATTATTGAAATTATATGCTCCTTTCTCTCTTCAAAGCTGTCTAACAGCAATTGTACCACTTCCTTGCGGTAATGTTTTTTATTATGCCCTGATCAAAGGGCTGACGCTTAGACGTCGTGTTTGCTGGCAAAAACTCTACTTTTACATGACTGGTAACGGAAGTGACATTGTGAGCCATGCAATGATCGATGAATAATAAAATTTTGCACTTTTGTTTTTCCATGTCACGGTTCAATAATGTCAGCCATTCACTAAATAATTCGGACGTCATCCACGCCTTCTTGTTGGAACGATTAGACATCGGGAATGATTTAATGTTTTCAAAACACCTTGGCTTAGCTGACTAGCCGATCATCAAAGGTTTTTACTTTTCAGTTCCATCCACATTTGTTGTCAGTAAAATGGTAACTCTGTCCTTACTGTTTTTGCATGGCGTTTTTCGCTTTTAAAGCACATTGAACGATCTGGGTGGCACGTAAAAAACAACCCCGATTCGTCAGCGTTAAAGATGTTCTTGGGCTCATTATTTTGTATCAATTCGCTTAATTTTTCTGTACAAACGTTATCGCTTTCAGTCGCGCTTTCACCACATAATCTGTTCATTTTTTTCACCAATGGACAGACTTTTATGGGTACGTTTTTAACTCATTGCGAAACAGAGAACAAACAATAAACAACATTAAAATCAGAGATAAGGGAAGTAAACTTCCCTTATCTCTGATTAAAATGAAATGAAAGCGAATAACGACTCTATGTAGAAAAACAAATCATGGCATTCTATTGCCATGAGTCATCCACCCCTTTAGCCCTTAAGTTTGGGGGATTCACCTATAGTTCTCATTACATATCCCAGTTCTCTCCTTGTCTTGCGATTACAAACACAACAGACGAATTCAGAGATTTGAAAAGAGAACATTTTTTGTTGCGAACAAACAAGGTTTTCAACAAAAAAATTACGAATTGTAAGACGTTTAAACTACAGAAATCATTGCGAATTACCGAGGGACCGAAATGTACTGTGTTTTTACGAATAACCGCGTTTTTTTTCAAGGGAACTACAGTTTATTACGATTTAACGGGGTACGAATTATCGAGATTTTACTGTATATCAATAATAGTTTTCGTAAACCCATAATTTTAAATGGAAATAAATATGAATACGAAATTCTGTGTTTATTTTGTTAATAGAAAACAACAGCAGCCTTAAATTATTCCCGACTATCTCCAACATTTAAGGGCCAAACCCACCAAACAACCGAAACCGAAACTTCGTTTTCATTTTTCTGTTCAGTTTTGACAACTAGGAAAGAGTGACGTCTAAAAACTTCGACAAACAGAATTTACAACGATGGAAAAAAAGTTGCAAGTTTCGGTACGAAGAAATGCAAAACAAAAAAGCAGAATTTCGGTATGTACGGAATAAATATAAAATCGTTTTATATGAAAATAAAAAGATTTTAAGAAATTAAAATAAATCAGATTAGTGTGCTTTTGATATCTTTTATTTAAGATGTATTTTGTTTGAAGTACTAGCTGTTTCAAAAAAAAAAAAAAAAAAACAAAGTTTCGGTTCCGGTTGTACGGTGAGTTTGGCCCTTTAGCCTCCATGTGGCTAGGGAGCAATTTATTTTTTAGCGCCTTGGAGGCAGCAGATAAAAACAAAGAATGTGTTCACAAATACACATTTTTTATAGAAGTAATCTATAGACCTACTAAGGCTGGAGAAAGTAAAAACCAGCGTTGCCACTAACATCTGAAGCAAATGTAGTACTCTAGCCAACAAAATGGAGTATTTCCAAACACATGTATTACATGTGTTTTTTATTGACTTTTTTGTATTTTATTTAAATAAACATAGCAGAAAAAAATCACCTAACCAAATATAATTTGAATTCACAATAACAGACACTACTTTTTATTGTACGTAAACGGAAGCGTTCAGTGAAGAATTGGACTAAATTTAGCGTGATGCTAAGTTGCATATAATATATTTATTTAGAAAGAGTATAAATAAAAGTTTGAAGTGAAAATTAAGTAACGTTGTAGTATGTAGAACGGCGTTCAAAAGTCAAGCACATATGTAGTACAAGTGGTAACGCTGCTAAAAACCCAAATTCTTTATACCGCCAAATGAAATAGTTCACAAATCAACTCATAATCGCATCGATGATATTTTAGGACATTAAAGTCCACAGCTGATAAAAAACTCAACAGATCCTGAAGAAACCCGACAAGTCCAAATCGATATCCAGTACATATTCAATCACCGAAATAGGGTTCTTTAAGGGCGTGTATCAGTTGCGTTAAAATAGGGGTTAAACTTTATCAAATGGCTAATTTTTGACATTTCCACGGTTGTTTTCCATCTCTGGCACCCCTCAGTAGGTATATCAAGTGTTAAAAAATAGCCACTGGATACATTTTAGCGAGCTGTTGAGCAGGTTAAAATTTTGAAATCGCTAGTCACCATACTAATATCAAAATTTATCCACTAATTCTTGAGATGATTGTGCAAAACTCCTAAGCCAACACCAGTGACATCCTCATTCATTAACTATTAGCATACGCAGACGATATTAAGTCTGTTCACGTACAAAATAACATTTATTGGTTCTTACTGATATTTGCTTACTGTCGTTCCCGTACGCAAAAATAAGTAAAGGAGTGAGCAAAAAACTACCCCTCCATAAGAATCTGTAAACAAAATTTACTGCAGAAATTTCTGTTGGTAAGAATCAGTAAACTGTCAGTTGAGATTTGACAAGTGACAACTGACTAAACAATTTCGGTGTCATATGCTTTGATTATTTGATTTGAATTTGCTTGGATTTGTAGTAAGGCCGTGTGTCAACTGCGTTAAAATGAGGGTTAAAATCCTCTTGCTAATTTTTGACATTTGATCAGGGTAAACAAAATTGGCCTTTTGCTGTGTCAATTGGATTAAAATGGAATTTTATTTTAATACTAATTTCAATAATTTTCCAAAGGAATTGGAACAAAATTCCTTTCTTTAAATATTATTTTAATATAAAAAAATACCGGTTAGATTTCAGAGAGATTATCAAAAATCCCTTAATTATTTATTATTGTCAGTAAAAAAAACTGTTGTACAGTTTGGGCTCAAGACTACAGATATCCGCCGTAGTTTGTTCATGTTAAAAATATTTCATATAAATACATCGAAACAAATGTATTCATAACAATTTTAAAACCATTTTTTTAAAATCCAATTTTAGTTTCGTTTATACATTTTATTACGTTTTCTAATATAGAATACATGTTCTCTGCTTCTTATTTAATAATCTTAATGATGCACTATTTACCCGTCATATGTGAACACTGGTTACGAGGAATAACCCATGCGCGTG
This sequence comes from Rhingia rostrata, assembly GCA_949824845.1. Classification (NCBI taxonomy): domain Eukaryota; kingdom Metazoa; phylum Arthropoda; class Insecta; order Diptera; family Syrphidae; genus Rhingia; species Rhingia rostrata. Next base: position 22,582,870 of record OX463757.1, read on the forward strand.
CTTTCCATCTCTGTCACTCCTCAGTAAGTATACTAAGGCCGTGTATCAATTGCGTTAAAATGTGGATTAAATTTTATACACTGGTTAATTTTTGACATTTCTGCAGGGGTAAGAACAAATTGGCTTTTTGCTGTGTCAATTGGATTAAAATGGATTTTATTTGAACACTATTTTCAACAATTTAATAACAAAATTGAAACAAATTCCTTTCTTTATATTTTCTTGTTTTAAAATAATGCGGAATATATATCATAGAAGTCATCGCAAATCCCTTAAGTTTTTATCATTATCAGTAAGGGCTATCACTGAAAACCCTCATTGGAATTTTTTTTTTACTACTTGTGGCTTTTTAATAAATTCAATCATTGGAAAGTTGGTGTTATTAAAACAAAGCTTATGAATTTAAGAATATGGTTATCCAACCATATTCAAATTTCTAATTATAATTTCTAATTAAAGTTATCATTGGGCCCAGTTATAGCTTCTTATAGGAATTTTCCAATAATTCCTATAAGAAGTTATGGGGGTGAAATTTCAATTCCATCGTCGCAGATCACACGAGAGGAACATTGGTTGTTCACACGTTATGTACATTAATCTGCGTATGTTCATTTCTCTCTGCTCTTCCCTTATTTTAAAAATGACGTAAACGGAATTATTGCACGATATCGAGTGTATACGACAAAGAGGAACGTGGGGAACTGGGATTTCCATAATGGCGGAAAGTAAATTTTAACGTGCAGATGGAAGCGTGTTTTATTATGTTATCTTTTTATCCGCGAGCTTAAACATAAATGGAATAAATTTGACTCATCCGGAACGATGGAATAGGACCACAAAGACACTCATTCATTCCCCTCCTCTTACAAATATTTTGCTTGATTTTTATATTAAATTCGATTTACACAGAATTAGCCGGCGACTTTTTTCACAAAACCTCATCCATGTGTTGGTAGATTAAACCTCTTCAACCGCTTGATTTTGTATGAAAAATTGCTCTCCAAAAACTGGGTCCCCTTTTCACCCGTCCATATGGTTCAACCGGTTGAAGGTCCAAGCTATAACTGATACTGAACCCTTATTATAAATTCTAATAGTTATACTAACTGTAGACAATATTAAGTTCTGAACGCTTCCATTGATAACCAAAATAATTTTTCACATTACTCACACTGGATCGTGCAACTGGAATCGGAATGGCCCGTAAAAGGGAATTCCCCGACAGTTTTTGTTTACATTTGAATGAATACATTTCTAACAGATCTTAATTGGATTTGTCGCCCGGCATCGGAATAGTTCGTTTATTTTAAATTTTATTACATATCGCTACGAAACAAAAAAGAAACAACAAAACATAACAAAAGGTAAAGTTTTATGAGAATAGCTCTGTATCCAACATTTGTACAATAGATAGTTGTGAGTTTCCAGACACGTCGTGCAGTGAATAATAAAATTAAAAGTTTTGTTTTTTTTCAAAGCATAATGATTTGGTTGTAGTGCAATTGGTGAAGAATCGCAGTGTCTTTAACTAAACAAATCCAATTTCCGCTGAGTAGATTTTTTTTTTTCAAAATTAACCAAAGTGGGAAGTGACCTTATCGCTAGTCTTGCGATAAATATTATTATGGAAGGGCTATTCTTATCAAAGCACAAATTTACTGTAGAAATAGTGCATAGCCAACAAATAAACGGTGAGTGACAAGTGCATATATATGTACGTCTTGTAGTTATTTATAGCTTAAAGCCATGTACACAGATCGCGAATGGATTTGATCTCCAATGCAATAATCTGTACCGAGACAAAATATGCAAGATAGCAACACAGTATTAAAGTTTTTATAGATGGGTAGGACAAAATTTAGGTAGGTAGGACAAAACACTATTATGTTTGTAACTATTTACGATTTACTTGAAACTTAGATGGTTGAAGAAAAAACGCTTTCAAAAGTTGAGTCGATCTAGCCATCCATGAAATGACATCGATTTTTGGGCATAAAATTTTGAGCTAGATTGATGAAATTTGCCTTATGGACTCTATCCGACACATAGAACAAATGTAAACATTTTTAAAATCCGCCCACTGCAACTGCCACAATCCCATTATCTATATTTCGTTTTTTGCCACCCTCTATTTTTGGGGCGTGTTAATGAAGAAAAACGTTTTAGTCAAAATTTGAAAAAAATTCAAACAACTTTTGATGCAAATAGGTACTTTCGGGCATAAATTTACTTTGGTGCGCACTCACTTTTACACTTTTTTTTATGTTAACCGAATTCTTATGCGTGCTGATTATTAAAATGTTTTTAAAAACCGTTGCTCACATTTGGTTTAAAAGTTAAACAAATAATAAAATATCACTTTTTTGGTTATTATTCCATACAAATGGTGGGTACTTTCACTTCCTATTTTATGTTTTTTTTTTGTTGCAGCATTGCCACGTTGAACATTCCAAATAAAATTATTTTTATAAAAAAAACTCAACTACGGCGCCTGCCTGACGACTTTACATACCCTGAGCGGAGCAACGAAGTTGTGGGAGCGGACTAGCGGAGACTGTCCCCAGAAAGAGAGCTAAAATCCTTTGGAATATAAGTAATGTTTAGTTTTTTTTATCTGGCAATGCACCATCGAAATGTGTTTCTTCTTTTTTATCACTCCGATAGTGTAAACTGTCAAAAAATGGTTCATTTGTATGGGGAATTTTTGGAATTTTATTGTTTAATAACATTTTAAGTAATCGAGAGGGACCATTTTATATTTTAACTAAATTTTTTACAGACTCCGAAAGGCTAAGTTGAGATTAAATTTTTCTTGACAATTGACATTGACACTACTTGGATGATTTGTGTCAGAATTGTGTTTGGGAATCGAACCCAGAAAAAGCTTACTACTTACTTAAGTGGCGTTACAGTCCGGAATGAACCTGGGCCTCAACCAACATGCCTCTCCAATTAGCCTGGTCCATAGCTAACTGCATCCAGTTGCGCACTCCAAGTTGGTTGAGGTCTGTTTCTATTTGTGGGCGCCACTTAAGGCGAGGTCTTACTCTACTGCTTCCGACGTCTGGCTGGGAATCGAAGACTCTGCGAGCCGGAGTAATGGTGTCCATTCGTTCTACATGTCCTAGCCATATTGAACTCCAATGCGGAGTTTTTTTTTGACCAGGGGCATGTCGCTGTACAGCTCGTATAGTTCTTGGTTGAATCTTCGTCTCCATAGCCCGTCAACGCAAACTTGACTGAGGATTTTTCGAAGAATTTTCTTCTCGAATCGACCAAGGATTTCATCATCCGCTTTTGAGACTGTCCATTCTTCAGCGCCGTAGAGCACGACTGGGATGATCAGGATTTTATATAGGATCTCCTTAGTAGTTCGAGTGAGGGCTTAACTACTGAATAATCTTTGTAGCCCGAAGAAACAGCGATTGGAAAGAGTAATTCTTCGTTTAATTTCTGACGAGATGTTGTTGTCAGAGTTAATAGCGGAGCCCAGATAGATAAAGTCCCGTCCTACCATCAATTCGTCGATGTTGTGTGTCCTTTTGTGTTGACAGCATATACTTCGTCTTGCTGCTTCGTCATTTACTGCTTAACCCATTTGAATGAATACATTTCTAACAGATCTTAATTGGATCTGTACTGTATTGGATTATTCGCCCGGCATCGGAATAGTTTGTTTACCCTAATGGAGCAGCGAGAATTCTCCATCGTCATCCTTCACAAACAGACGAGTTTGGCGTTTATACTAAAACTAGACATGGCTCTGTATAGTTCGTCTCTATAAATGCTGTCGTTTGCGGCTTTGAAATCGATGAATAGGTGGTGTGTATCGATTTGGACTTCTAGGGTTTCTTTTCGAGAACCTGCACAAGTGTGAAGATTTGATCGGTTGTGGACTTTCCTGGCCTTAAACCACACTGATAAGGGCCGATCAGGTTGCTGGTAAACGATTTCAGGCGGTTACATATTATGGCAGATAGGATCTTGTAGGCGATGTTGAGGAGACTTATGCCTCTGTAGTTGACGCAGTTTAGAGGGTCTCCTTTTTTGTGGATCGGGCAAACGATGCTGAAGTTCCATTCTTCGGGCATTCTTTCTTCTGACCAGATTCGGCTTATAAGTTAGTGGATGTTATTTTCCAAGTCATCTCCGCTGGCTTATAAAGCTTATTATTATTAAGCTTCAGTTTAGATGTTGATATCCTCATTTCACCCAGGTCGGGTGGTTGGCAGTTTTCGCTGTCGTTGCCAATATTGTATGGTTCGTTCTGCCTGAAAGCCGAATGTTGTTCGTCATCGCCGTGTAACAGTCTGCAGAAGTGGTTTTTTTCTATCGCTATGTGATCAATTTAGTTGGCCCTTCGTTGATCTGGAAACCGCCATGTCCTCTTAGGGATATCGAGGTGAGGAAGTCGTGTGCTGAGTATAGTGCCATTTCGTTCCGTAGCGAAGTCAATTAGCCTAAGTCCGTTACCAGACGTGTTGTCGTGTGGGCTATGTTTTCCGAAAATAATGCTAAAGATGTCTTCTCTTTCTACCTTTGCATTAAAATCTCCCAGCACGATTTGAACATCGTACTTCGGTAGTCGCTCATAGGTTTTGTCAAGGGGCTCAAAGAAGCAGTCCTTAGCTATATCATCTTTTTCCTCCGTTGGAGCGTGAGCGCATATAAGGCTTATGTTGACGAATTTGGGCTTGATGCGGATTGTTACAATGCGTTCGCTAATGTTTTGGAAACATGCGACTTCTTGCCTAAGTCTGGCACTTATAACAAATCCGCATCCGAATAGTCGCTGTTTCTGCTCACTATAACACGGTCCGTAGTAGATGTCACAGTTTTTCATCCTCTTTTGCCCGGCCCATCCAATTGTATTTCCTGGATGGTAGCAATGTCTGCTTTGTAGCAGTTTAAGGCTTCCGCTAGTTGTTCGCTTGCACCTATCCTGTTTAATGTTCTCACTTTCCAGGTGCAGATACGAACGTCGTTGTCCTTTTTTTCGTTTAGCCGTGTTGCAACAATAAAATCAGCCACCAGCTCTGCTCAAGGGGCCTGACTAACCCTTGAAATTCCTAGACAACCTGTTGTCCGAATATGTCGAAGCAGTTTGTCTAGGTTCGCCTGGGACAGCAGGCCGGGTATTCATTCCGTACCATTCTGACCTGGCTGTTTATGGTGTTGCTGTTTTTCGTCGTGTTATCAACACTCGCGCTTATCGTTGAGCAAGTCAAATCCGATTGGATGAGACCAATACCCGATGGTTACCACTTGGAGGTAAAAAAATAAGCACTTGATGTGTAGTCACAGTTACAACCACTGGGCATTGCCAAGTTAAAGCCAATCGGAGTCTACCCTCGTTCTACAACACCCAACCATCCGGTTAGCTTAACGCAGAATTTTAAACGTTTGTTTGAAACGATTTTATCTTTCGGATCTGTAATTTTGATACATTTGGTACATTTGTTACATTGTTACATTTGGTACATTTTGTTAAAAAGGGATACAATATTCTGAAATGTTTCCGGCAACATTGACAACCTACCTACTGTACATAATTATAAACCAAAATATCCTTTTTATTTAATTCTAGTTCCTACGACGCCTAACTGTCACAGTGTTGATTCTAATTTGTATTGCTAATTTATAAATAAAACAAAATGGTGAACCCTAATTGCATTATATGTTCCGAGGTATTTGGGCAAGATACTGAAGTTATGGTAACTAGGTGTGGACACCTTTTCCACAATGGTTGCATTCGGGACTGGATTCAGCGGTAAGTTTTATCTTCAATATGTTAACGGCGATTATTTTATTTATGCATGTCGTTTTCAGTTCGCAAACATGTCCTCAGTGTCGTAATACCGATACCGCACTTAACAGGGTGTACTTAAATTGGGATCCCGCTGAACGTAATGTTGATAATTGCACTGTTAATGAATTGCTGGATGGTGCAAATCTTCAGGTTCTGGAAACTGAAAGAAACCTTTCCTCGGCTGAAGAAGAGATTCGAATCCTAACGCAGGCACAACAGCAGAGCATGTAAGTTTTACAAATCTTTACTCTAAATAAGGAAACCTAATCGTAAAAATATCCACACTGGGCTTATTTAGGGACATGATATCTGAGTTGGAACAAAAGATTGAGGATAAGGATGGTCAAATATTATCATACAGAGAAGCGGTTGGTGAAAATGTAATTTTCAGGGAAAATTCTCTAAAAATAATTTTTTTTCTATTTAAGTCAAATCAAGTGAAAGAAGAAATTGAAATGTTGCAGACAAGGATCACAAGCTTAGAAAGGTAAATGCTTTGAATTTAGACTGGTTGTGTAACTTGCAAGAATGCAAATTATTACTCACCTAAGTAATATCATACAGTTATATAAGTTTTATATCTTATCCATGACGTTACTATCTACTTCAAACGATCTCTAGCTATCCCCGACCATAGTCTCACGGTAAGTTAGTTCACTTTTATGTTTCAATAAGCTCACCTTATAATTTAAAAGCCTATAGCAACATATCGACAGCTTCATCTTTAAAACTGCACCACCTCTTGCGAAAGTCAGACAAATTTCCAAGATCATAAAACTATCATGAGAAGCTTATTAATGTTGGTGTTCGGATTCAGCGTTAAGCAGGAGGCCCCCTTCATTGTAGCAGAAAAAATAACTTTGCACACATAGATCGGAGCTTGAGCGTATATAAGTGAATGCCGAATTTAGTTTTAATGCGAATGGTTACAAGTCTGTCGCTTATAATTTAACTGCTCGAATGGGTTCTTGAGCGTAGAGTAGAGGTGGAAAAAACCGGTTGGAACTGGTACCTTAAAAGAAGGCCCCAGTACGCTAGTGCTCTTTCTTGCCATTTTCAGGGGTTCATGGCTTGTTGATATCAATTTTGGACTTCGCAGAAAGAAGAATGGTCACATTAAATAAGTTAAAATTAGAGGCCCACAGTTGTTTAATATGAGGCGTTGTAAGGCCCTCATCTCGTGATGATCTGACGGATCATCTCAGTAGTATCAATTGTCAAGAAAAGCTTGTCTCAAATTCAACGTTCGGAGTCGGCATAAAACAGGAGTGCAAGAAGTACTCACGCATACTCGTGAGAAAGCTCGGCCCTGGGTACTTACGATCCTGTTGCCTCGAAAATTTGTATTTTTTTTTTAGCTTTACTCCAAACATGAGAACATTATCCAAGACCTTTATATATGAAGGCTTTATACATAAGAAGAAGCTGGACTAACTTAATATCGCTTACAAGATCCTATCTGCCATCATAGGCTAAGCTGCAGATGAAGACGAGTGCTGCGATTGAGGTCTATGGGCGAATAATATCTCTTAGCTCTGAGAAGAAAACTAGGTTAGGGTACTGCTGGTTTGGCAATACAGGTTACATGTTGTATGATCGCATTACCCAATTGTGATCCCTAGCGGATGCATTGATTTTTTTCGATTTGAGGACTCAATTCTCCATTTCGATTTGCGGAACTATATACTTCCCATCTAATACTACTTGCAATGATCTATCTTAGGGAAAAATGTACAGTTCAGCACAGTACTTGGGGAAGTCCATGTGCTCTAAATTTGGCTAGCAAAGCCCTGTGCAAACCTCGACCGAAATATCGAAGGCTTTTGATACTTCATGATTTTTCATCGTAGTTGTCCACATAGGGGTTAAGGGATGGTAATTGCTCTTATATCTTTTCTCATCAGTTGGATCTGCCCGCCATTCTGTAAACGCTTTCTTTTTTGCTGACACAATTTGATCGCATTGCTTATTGAACAATTGAGGGCTCATTGGCACAATGGCTAGTGCGATTAACTGCCGCACAGAAGTACTGTGTTCGATTCAAAGCTGTTGCAACACCTAAATGATTTTTCACTGACCCTCATTCGTGATTATCTGATTCGGAGTCGGCATAAAACTGGAAGTCCCGCCATCGTTAAAGAACTACACACGCACACATGAATGGTTGTGAATACTAACGAGCCTGTTGCGCCAAAAATTTGTATTTGTATTTTTGCTTATTGAACAATGGATTGTTGGATTCTGATTGAGAGGATACACAGAAGAATGATCTATGTCGCCCACTGTGAGAAACGAATAGTTCCATACTCAGAAGAATTGTCTATGTCTCCCAGCTCGCATGTATTGGCATCCCTTTGTCTGAAAAAAAGGTCTTTCTAAGAAAGAGAACCGTAAAAGTCACGAAGGTTATCAAAGTAAGTTATTCGGTAGTTCCATAAGACTCGTTGACGGTCCTGTACCATTAGCATCGATATGGCGAGTGTATTATCGCTGTTATTAAAGCGTGATCTGAGTTTTCTAATGGAGTACCAATTGTGATCTTGTAGTCGTCTGGATCTGAACTAAGAAGCCGATCCCGGCAAAGTTCTTTTAAAGACACGCGTTCGGATATTGTCTTGATTTGTATGTAATCCATTACATTTCTTATGTAACATGTTGTAATCCAACAGTTGAAGCGTTTATTTTTCTAAATACTCTGCAAATAGTTCCGCCTTCTTCTATATCTTTCCAAATGGAATAGTTTGATCGTTTGTCAGCACATCGTCCGTAAAGAAATGTCGCAGTTTCACGATTCTTTAAGTCGCGAATAATATTTTTGAGCTATTGCTATCTGTTACGTGGTTTCTCTTTTACCAAATCTTTTATTTCTATGGGATTCTTAAACTCGAATTTTGGTTCATTAGGCGTGTTTTGTTGAGAACAATGCAAAGTAATCTAAAAGCTTCTCAACGAAACGATCCACAGTATGTCTGCATAGAATCTTTTTTGAATATTTGAAGATTGGTGCGCCTACTCGCAGAGATTAGTTGTCAAAATACACAGTGGGCCCGATTTCCATTATTGAAAAAATCAAATTGGTTGCAAAAATCAAAACTTTTGAAAGAGTTGAAATATTGTGATATTTTTTTTTTTTAAATAAGGGTGAAACCCACAGCTACCTGCATGTGTGTTCTAGGATTTACAAAATGCCTCGCGGCTTCAGCTTTTAGTATCACCAAACTTTTACCTTACAACAATAATATGTTTTTATTAAAATACAGAAATATATTTATATACTAAAATCTTCGAATAATTGACTTTTTACAGCGAACTTCAAACATGTGAAGACAAGAGAACGGACCTAAGCAACCTGTTCGAGGTATTGAAAATTGATTTCAAAAAAGAAACAGACATGAGAAAGTAAATAAGTTTTTAAATTTTTTATTTTATTATGGTTTAAGAACAATATTTGTTGTATTTCACCAGGGCTAGCGAAGAACGAGTCTCTCAACTGGAAAGTGACGACTCAAATAGTGACATTCAATCGAATCAAGATCTTGAAGGTTTAAAGGAGTAAGCTTTACAGATATAAGAGCTCTGTTCCCGTACAAATATATTCTTCTATATTGAGAACACAATAAGTTTTAAGTAAAACTGATTTAGAATTATCTTGCACGGGGACAGATCTTATGTTACTCTTTTTCAAAAGCTTTATTGGCTTATTATGTCCGAAATTCATGTGTTGAAAATCTGGGTACACAGCGCAGCAAAAAAAACTCGACCCTTGCTAACTTTTGCAGTGGATTTTAAAATAGAGTCAACTTGTAAAACTGCACCGCATGTTTGTTCTATTTATTCGACAGGAAAAGTTCTGCACATGGCTTTTGGGCATAACAGAGTTTTTTTTTTATAATATTACGTTCTATTTTTTTTTTTACAAAACTTAAAACATATGAAGATATCCAAAATATTTTACAAGAACAGTTGGAGAAGGTGCGTGCAGATCTGTGCAAGGAATTTCAATTGAGGAAGTAAATTACTTTTGACTTTCTATTCATTAATTTGGATCTGTTTTTGTAACGTTTTTGGTCGGTATAAGGAATAGTGAGGAACGATTATCGCAGTTGGAAAATAAATTAATAGAAGCAGCGGTTGGGAGAAAGAAAGAACAAACCACTTCGCCAAATGTGCAGTTTGCCAACAAATTACTTACAGATCCTCAAACACAATTACTACACTTAGCCAAGGATAAGGCCCGATATGCTGGATGGAAGTTTGTGTGGGCAAAAGATGGTAAAGTTCTGGTACGCAAAAATGACACGTCCAAAGTTCTACACATTGCAAATGCTGGGGATTTGCTTAAGATGGTGTAGACTACCACCATTTCATACCAAAATAACAACTTCCTACATTTTTATAGTTTTTATATGTCTACAGGTTGAAACAAGAAATGCCAAATGCCAAATTGGGTTTTTGTTTTTATGTTCGACAAAAATTGTTTTCAATTTGATGACAGGAAAACACAAGGGTTTTCAAATAGCTGAGTTCTACTAATTACAATTCTTAGCCTCTAAGGTGTGCCATTCCTATTTTTAAAAGTTTCGTCAAGCTTAAATAAAAACAGTGATTCCCAGACTTTTTAGTTTGTACTGCACCGAATAAACCAACGGGGTAGTAGATGAACTTCTATCAACACGCTAAATTACACTTGAGATTGAAAATCATATCGGAGCGATTAGCAGCGAAATTGACGATCTACCCTACAATCCCTAAAGTTTGTTTAAGCAAAACACCAAATAAGAAGGAACATTACAGCTCTTCGTATAACACTTCAAACTTTGACGGTTTTTTTTTTCTTTGCGATTCATACCTACGGTTACTTTTCATTGAAATAAATGAATTCTCGGGCTTGGTAATTTGATTGTTTTTATGTTTGTTCATACAGAAGTTAGCAATTCCACCTAAAATCATAGAAAACTACATAAAAATCTGAAAAATAATAACAAAAAATACAAACTTTCTCACTTATTGACTACTTACTGTATACATCAAACCTGCGAAAACAAACGAATGGAGTTAGGTAACAAAGCCGATGTGTTAAAAATTGATTTATGTAATGAAACAGAACTAAGAATATAAATAAGTTCTAAAATTGTTTTTGAAATCCCTTTAATTAATTTCTTCTTATTTTTTTAAGGGCTAGTGAGAAAAAAGCCGCTAAGCAGAAAAAACTTGTGGGAGTTTTACAAAAGTAAGCATATATCACATAATATGTTCTCAATGTAGAAAATAATTTGAACTGCAAAAAGTAGAAAACTGTATAAACAAATATCAGTACAAATCAATCAACACTATATTATTCGGGAACAGAATTAATTAAGGTCCGTTTTCGTACTCATTTTGCAAGAATTTGTAAAACTTTTAAATGCATTGAAACTTTGAAACATTTTTGTAAAAATATACAAAAATGTTTACGACATATGTATATACTTCTCCTAAAGATTATTGCTTCCCTATTTTTTTTTTTTTTAGAAATCTTAAGATGATGCGCGAAGATCTTTCCAGAGAAGCTCAGTTGAGAATGTAAATTATTTCTGATTTTTCTTTGTATTGATTTGGATTTGATTTAATAACATTTTTGGTTGGTACTACGAAAAGTGATGAACGATTATTGCAGTTGGAGAATAACATAATAAAAGCAGTTATCAGAGAAGAAATAGAACAAGGCTCTTCGTCCAAAAATAAATGTACTAGTAGCAAAGCATCCCCGAATACTGAAAAGGATTTATTGCAGTTAGCCAAGAAGAAAGCCAAAGATGTTGGATGGAAATCTGTATGGGAAAGAAAAGGAAGAATTCTGGCCCGCAAGGATTACACATCGGAAGTTCTCTACATTGGAAATGTTAAAGCTTTGCGTCAAATGATATAGGCTTCAATGTTAAAATTATATAAAATACAGTAAAATCCCGATAAATCGTAGTTTCAAGGGGCCAAGATTTTACTACGAATTATAGGGGTTTTCGAAATAGCGGGATAATGAATTATTCAGGGTTAAACAAATAAAAATTCGATTAAACGGGGTAATGAGTTTTTATTAAAATATATGTACTTTATTATTCATTTTTACACAATGTGCATACAAAAAACAAACTACAGAGGAAGTTATAGCTACATTATGTAGTTATGTACATATCCATACATACTTACATATACACAGAAACCCAAAGAAAAACCAAATAACATTAAAAAAAAAAACTTAAGCGGGAAAAAGTCCGTTATTTTTTTCTGCCAGAGTGTTAGTTCACGCTCTTGGTCAACTGCAGAGTTACAATGGCAGACATCCCTATTACGATTGTCAATTATCAATTGATATTTGGTATTTATCAACCAATTTCTTTAATCGGTATTGTGATTGTCAATTATCAATGGATTGTCGATTCAGTGTCAATTACCATTAATTTTAGATTGTGACTAAAATCGGTATTGCGAGTACATATCAACTATCATTGACTTTTCTGTCATTTTGCAATTGTGTCCTTCAACTGCAAATAACTTGTTGATAATTGAAATATACCACGGGATTGCGTTAAAATGTACGGTTTTCATGTGTAATTTTTATATTTTAGTTAACTGATTTGGATAATTTTTCACAGGGGTAAGATAGTTAGCAACAAAAATCAAATGAGCCGGCTAGTTGAACTGATATAGCAAAACTTAGACGTTGCAAAGGTATTGTGCTCCAAAACAGAGCCGAAAAAAATGGGTTGATATTGCAAAAGACCTGAACACCTTAGGCACAAATGGCAAAGTTATTGTGATAACTTCTAGGTTTGGATCGATTTAAAGTGCAAAACAAAAATAAAGAAGACAGAAAACAAAATTTAAATTTCGGCAACTGGCGGTGGACCGAATAAATTGCAACGTTTTAATAACTTGGAAGAATCCGTTATAAGTATGCTAGAAATGAAAATCTGTGTCAATCCATCTTGCAGAGAATTTGGGCAAGAAAATGACAATTTGAACGAAGAGGCTACTGTTCCAAATGCCATAGAACCAGTCTTGGAAACATCGCGCGTTGAAATGCTGCAAACGGAACGCAAAACTCTTTTAGAAGCTCAGACTTCTGCACAGAAAGAGTTCTATGAAAACATGACAAGTCTTATGGGTGATATAAGAAGAAGCATGAAGAACATTGAATATTATTCGAAAAAAAGTGTGAAGCAGAAAGACGAAATAATAGAAATCAAGAGGGAAAAACTGAAAGCGTACAAGGAAAATAAAGACAGAGACCGAATGGCTAAGTTAAAACTAAAAACAGAAATCCTGGAGATAAAAAAAAGAAACAAGAAATTAATTTCTAAGGGCCCTATTATAGCTATCAAATATCAACACGATATTTGATATTATTTGATAGCTATCAACGAAATTAATTTATTGGTATTATGGTTATCAACTATCAACATTTTTGATGAACTGTGAATTTTATAAGATTTTACATCTACTGTGAATAGTTCTATCGATAAAATTGGCATTACAGCTGTCAAAAAAGTTGATATCTATCAAATTTACTATCAGTCACGGATTCTTCGTTGAATAGTATCAATCTGGTATCAATTGTGCAGTGTTTATATTTTTAAAAATTATTTCCGGGTTATTTATAACCAAAAAAAGCTTTAAAGAAAAATGTCTTCGGTGGAATTGTTTTTTGAAGACAAAAGTGATGAACAAAACAGAAAAGAGCAAGTCAAAATACGCCGAGCATTACAAGATTCTTCCAATCCAATGGATTTGCAAGAAAATGTGTAAGTTATTTTAAAACATTTTATTTCAACTGTTAATGATGTTCGGTTGCAGATTCATTCAAAACTTTCGACTTTCCAAACAAGCCTTCTTAGAAGTATTGACCGATATAGAGGATAAGCTGAAACCGATCAAAAGCCAGCAATCCATCCCAAATATACTTAAACTTGCTGCAGCTTTAAAATTCTTTGCTCAAGAAAGAAAATATTGTTAAGAAAGAAAGCAAACAAATTTGACTTAATAAAACAATTTACATTTTCCACCAATGTCGTTTGTCCTCCTCAGCCATAATCCAAAAACAAAATGAAAATTAGCAACAGCAAACGTCAAAACAGAACCAATTCACAGTTATATTTCGAGCAGTATTCACAATGGTGAAAAAAATTATCAATTGATAGCTATAATACCAAATTGTTGATGAATTGATAGATGTTATCGAGTATCAAATGATTGATATTTGATAGCTATAATAGGGCTCATTATTTGATAGCTATCAACGAAATTAATTTATTGGTATTATGGTTATCAACTATCAACATTTTTGATGAACTGTGAGTTTTATAAGATTTTACATCTACTGTGAATAGTTCTATCGATAAAATTGGCATTACAGCTGTCAAAAAAGTTGATATCTATCAAATTTACTATCAGTCACGGATTCTTCGTTGAATAGTATCAATCTGGTATCAATTGTGCAGTGTTTATATTTTTAAAAATTATTTCCGGGTTATTTATAACCAAAAAAAGCTTTAAAGAAAAATGTCTTCGGTGGAATTGTTTTTTGAAGACAAAAGTGATGAACAAAACAGAAAAGAGCAAGTCAAAATACGCCGAGCATTACGAGATTCTTCCAATCCAATGGATTTGCAAGAAAATGTGTAAGTTATTTTAAAACATTTTATTTCAACTGTTAATGATGTTCGGTTGCAGATTCATTCAAAACTTTCGACTTTACAAACAAGCCTTCTTAGAAGTATTGACCGATATAGAGGATAAGCTGAAACCGATCAAAAGCCAGCAATCCATCCCAAATATACTTAAACTTGCTGCAGCTTTAAAATTCTTTGCTCAAGGAAGTTACCAGCTGAGCGTTGGAAATGACTTCAACATTGGCATGGCACAACCAACGGTATCAGTCGTTCTGAGTGAACTGCTAAGTCTTTTGGAAAGGCACATTTGTCCGAAATGGATTCGATTTCAATACACCCAAGAAGAAGAGCGTAGTGCAAAAATATACTTTTTCGAAAAAAAGTGGAATTCCAAATGTAGTTGGTGCTGTAGATGGAACGCACGTGAAAATAGTCGGACCGAAAAAAAACCTTCGGCATGTGTATTATAATAGAAAGGGTTATTGTAGTATAAATGCCATGCTTGTAAGTTTGGTTTAAGCGTAACAATTCAATTTCAACATTTTTTTTTCAAAGGTTGTTGATGAATTGATAGATGTCATCGAGTATCAAATGATTGATATTTGATAGCTATAATAGGGCTCTAAATAAAAAACATATCCCTTTTTCTATTATTGTTATTTAATTAGCAAAATGTGTGCAACAAAAATGATATGAAGTACAAATATGAATTTAAAGACTCAAAACAATTTCAAGGCTTATGTATAGAATACAAATGAATAAAAACCATAAATCTGTTTTTTTTTTTTAATATTTCAAATCCAAGGCTACAAAGTTCTTAGAATTTGGTTTCGCACTGCCGCAGCTCTTTCATTTTAAGGATATTGATGTAATTCTTCTGGTTCGGTAAGATTTGCTTCGTTCGTCTCATCATCTACGTTCATGCCGTCATAAACATCTAACTCGACTTCAGGGATGTTGAAACTAATGCAAATGTTATGTAAAGCTGCACAAATATTTGATATTTGCGTAGCGTTTCGAGGGGTATAGTGCAACTCTCGAGCTCTGAGTAAGCATCTAAATCGGTTTTTTAAAACGCCTATTGTACGTTCAACAATATTCCTGGCCTTAGCATGCTTTTTGGTAAACAAACTCTCTTATGAATCCTGCTCTGTGTTACGGTATGGTGTCATTAAATGGGGCTGCAGAGCATATCCTGCATCACCTGGCAATCAATAAGTAAAAATACCTTTAGGTATTAGTAGCTAATACCTTACCTAATAACCAATTATTTGTATTTCTACTTTGGTGTTCTCTGTCCAACATCAGCTTTAATCTCGACATATTCCAAACATAAGAGTCATGTGAAGAGCCCGGATATTTTCATATATATATTATCACATACCTAAAATTTCTATTTCAGAACATCAACAAATGGGTGATTGATTTTTATAAACTTACAATCATAGCATTTAAACTATAGAAACCTTTTCTATTGTAATATACGTGCTGTAGATGTTTTTTAGGTGCCGCAATTTTGATATACATATGTTCCATCTACACAACCAATTATGCCAGGGATTCCACTCCTGCTTCGGTATATGCGATTTTGATCCATTTTGGACAAATACATTCTTCCAGGGCGTTAAAAACATCTTTTAAAATAATTGACAATGTGGTACGAACCTTGCGCAAAGAAACGAAATGCTGAGCACTGTAAAGAAAAATCTCAGACCACTTGGTAGCCCTAAAATACAATGCCTAAAATAAAAACACATATTTTGTTATACACACACACACATACACACAGCATTTACACAAATACAGCAGTACACAATATGAGATTGATGCTTTTGGCATCTGTTCATGAAGTCAGTCTTTTACTGACCGTCATAAAGATTCCATGTAAAAATATATTCACTTTTTAAGTTATTAATAAAGTTTGTTTAAGTAATTTACATATTATATTTATTTTATTTCCGCCAAGGTATAATTTAAAGTAATATTTTTGGTCCTTCGAGCCGGATACCAGTCTACGGTTAAATAGTCGATTTTTGAAGATAGAGAAAATGAGCATTCCAGGATCTGTGCGTCGCAGTCATCGAATGACAAAAGGAAATCCGCCAAATCGCTTTGGATACACGAAAAGCGATTTCGACGATGTATCATCGACAAAAAGTTCTCTGGAATTAACAAAAATCAGACGAGATTTAAAGATAAAGAAACTTCAACTTGAGGTACTTTGTTAGAAAATAAGGAGGCTGAATTGGCTGCAGATATCTCATTTTCGGATGGACAAGAATCAGTTATAAATTCTGGCAGTATGTGTGACGATGCAGATTTATTAAAAGTATGTGGGCCCCAAGCCGACGGCAATAACACCCCTCGACGTGATGTTATTCATACTTTCACACACAACCGCGTGTATAGAGTGAAAAGTCTACCACAAATATGCGCAGTTCAGCAACCAACACAGTCAAAGTTATCCACGAACATAAAAGAGAAAAAAAGTATCTCACAAATACGACGAAGAATTTCAGCTACACACTAAAGAAGACGGAGAATTTGAACCGAAGGGGAAAGTCCAACAGTGGCTTATGTTAGATAAAGCCGCACATAGTACGCCAAAAAGAGACAATCCCACGGATGATGAAATACGAGATCGGTCAAATGATAAAAAACAAATTGCGCATTTGGAAGCTGAATTAAAACGATGCAAGTTGCAGCAGCAGATAAAGAATCCTGATCGCTGCGATACAAATAAAGAAATGAATAACCATAACCATCAGTATTTAGAAATGATGAACACATTTGTTGCAAGGCAAACAAGGATGGATCTACCTAAATTTAATGGCAACCCGGAGGATTGGCCTCTGTTCAGTAGCGAGTATATCCGTACATCGCATACAGGTAAATTCACAATTCAAGAAAATGTTACGAGATTAAGAGCTGCGCTAAAGGATGAGGCGCTGGATGCGGTGAAGTCGTTGCTTATTCTTCCAGATAGCGCCGACAGAGTGATGGAGATACTAGAGAGACGATTTGGACGCCCCGAATACATTATCAAATCATTGATAAGTAAAATGAAAACAACTGCAGCTCCTAGAGAGGATAAACCCTTATCAATAGTAAAGTTCGCCACTGCAGTTGAAAATCTCACGGTAATGCTGGAACTAATGGATCGTCCAGAGTATCTTCAAAATCCTCAACTGTTGGAAGAGTTAGAGCGAAAGTTACCACCTATATTCAGCATCTTATGGTCAGAACATATTATTGACAAGCCATTTATAAGTCTTCGTCTTTTCGCTGATTGGATTGAGAGAAAATCGCATGCTGCTAGTCTTCGTACATCCCTTTTTCAAGAACCATTGCCACCAAAAATCGAAATTAGACGTACAAAAGGAAAAGTCAACACAGTATCGTCCGATACCTCTTCTGAAGAGACACAGAAATGCAAATTGTGTAGTCTTAACTGCAAATCTTAAGATGCATGCAAACAATTCCTAGAGATGAGCATTGATGACCGATGGCAACACGTTAAAAAATTGTCACTATGTTTTGCATGCTTGAAGAAAAATCATCACACCAGATTATGTCGAAAGAAGAACTCATGCAACGTAGACAACTGCCAAAGGAAACATCACCATTTACTGCACAATAGTGTGACAACACCACCCAGCTCTACACCAACATCAGCTTTCGAAATAAGTACTGCAAATACCACTGCAAGTGACAGCCATGCCACAGTGATGACGAGCGTTTGTTCTAATGGAAGTACTGTCACCAAAACCATGACCAGATTAAGAATTTTGCCAGTAAGTCTTAAAAACAATTCAGTTGTACTAAACACGTTCGCTCTTCTAGATCCAGGAGCAACACTAACATTGATAAGTGAAGCTGTAGCAGATAAACTTCAAATGAATGGTACGCATGCTCCATTATCAATTCAGTGGGCCAATGGCGATTTAGCAACCGAAGATGAGTCAAGAGTTGGTTCAGTTCACATCTCTGGAACATACAGTAATGCAAGAACATATTCACTTCACGATGTAAGAACAGTGAAACACCTACCACTGTACCGTCAGTCAGTCAACAGGATGAAACTAATCGAAAAGTGGCCGTACTTAAACAACATTGATTTCGAAAGCTACGAAAATGTGCAACCAACGATTTTAATTGGCGAGAATAATGGATTGCTTACTGCTACCCGTCAATTGATACACAATAAGTGTAATACTCCTATCGCTAGCAGAACCTGGCAAGGGTGGACGATAAGTGGCAACGATGGTAGCACTAAGCATAGTGAAGTCAACAATGTGCATTACATGACGAAATATGATGACGACGATCTACATCAAATTGTGAAGTCTTCATTTCAATTAGACGATGTCCTGACTAAGTGTGGAAGTGACCACAAACGATCCAGAGAAGATGAAAGGGCTTTAGACATTATGAAAGCCACAACGACAAAAATAGACGATAGAAGATGGCAGACTGGATTGCTGTGGAAACGTGACGACATTAAACTTCCAGACAGCAAGTTTGCAGCTCTTCAAAGATTGTACCTATTGGAAAGAAAGCTCGACAAAAATCCCGAGTTAAAGAAACAGTACGGTGATGTCATTGACGATTATCTGGAAAAGAAATATCTTGTTAGAGCCAAAGAAGAGGATCTGAGAGGGGACAGAGCATGGTACTTACCTCATTTTTCCGTCATCAATCCATTGAAACCTAACAAGATAAGAATTATTTTTGACGCTGCTGCGAAAACAAATGGAGTTGCACTGAACGATGAGCTGATTCAAGGACCTGACATACTTCAATCGCTACCAGAGGTGCTGTTTAAATTTCGACAAGGTGCAGTAGGGTTCACAGGAGACATAAAAGAAATGTTCCATAGGATCATGATACGAGACGACGACAACAACAGTCAGATAATTTTATGGCGAGGAGAAAGTAGAACCGGGTATCCACAAGCATATAAGATGACAGCTATGATGTTTGGCGCGACGTGTTCCCCGAGCTCAGCAATTTATGTCAAAGATAGAAATGCCGATGAATACGCTGAAAATTATCCACACGCTGTAAAAGCTATCCAACACAACCACTATATGGACGATTATTTGAGTAGCGCAGACGACGAAGCAACAGCCATAGAATTGATTAGAGATGTCATCAAAGTCCACAGTCTTGGTGGATTCGAAATCCGAAACTGGAATAGTTCTTCGCATATGGTGTTAAAAAGCATACCATCAAATTTGTTAGCAAATGAATCGGGACAAGATATAAATATCGACAGAAGTGGAAATCTCAGCCGTGTGTTGGGTATTTCTTGGAATACTCAAAGCGATTCGTTTACGTTTGTGACTCACTTTACACGAATTGAAAAGTGTCTTCTGACCGGCAAAAGAGTCCCAACTAAACGACAAGTGTTGAAGATTGTCATGTCCGTTTTCGACCCGCTTGGGTTTCTGGCGCATTTTGTTATAGTTGGCAAAATGCTCTTGCAAGCAATTTGGAAGACGTCCATAGACTGGGATGACGAACTAACTGATGACTTGGAGACTATGTGGAGAAATTGGTTGAACGATTTAAAAAAGATTTCAACAGTCAAAATTCCTCGATGTTACTCTCCGCTGTTTAATGTAGCACCAGAGTTGGAACTTCATGTCTTCGTGGATGCGAGCGAGTCCGCATATGCAGCTGTGGCCTATGTAAGATTTGTTATTAATAATTCAAAGTATGTTTCTTTCGTTGCAGCAAAAGCTAAAGTCTTACCATTGAAACCAATGATGACGATACCACGGGCTGAATTGCAAGCAGCTGTTTTGGGCAGTCGCCTCGCAAAGACAATAAAATTGCAACATGACAGACGCTTTAATAAAATTAAATTTTGGACAGACTCGACAACTGTCTATCACTGGATAAATTCAGAGGCAAAGCGATTTAAATTATTCGTTGCTAATCGACTCAGTGAAATATCGGAACTTACAAATGTATCTGACTGGAATTGGTTACCAACAAGTTTAAATGTTGCAGATGAAGCCACGCGTATGACACCGAAGCAATTCGAAGAAGATTGTAGATGGTACAAAGGACCTTCCTTTTTGTATAACGATATTTCAACCTGGCCAAGAAGAAAAGTTAGCAATTCTACCAATACCGACAGTGAAGCTGAAATAAATGAATTTGTTGGAATCATTTCCGAGTCAGAGATATACAAATTACCTGATGTGACCAAATATTCGTCCTGGTTAAGACTTATACGAATAACTGCATGGCTTCTTCGATACGTCAACAATTTAAAGAAGAAAGTCCGAAACAAACTGCGACAAGGTGAAGGTGAATCAAATATTTTCTTTGGTGAATTGATGCCGATAGAAATAGAAGAAGCTGAGAAATTGTGGATTCGGCAATCTCAACAAAATTCATTTTTAACGGAGATGAGTGCATTGAAGAAAACCGGAATTGTATCTCGCTCCAGCAAGTTGTATAATCTGTCTCCAAAACTTGACGACGAAGGCATCATTCGACTTAAAGGGCGCATGTCGAATTTGATAGATGATGTTTGGCTGAAAACTCCAGTGATTCTTAACGGAAAAGATACATACGTACAACTTCTGGTCCAGTACTACCATGATCAAGCCAACCACATTGGTCATGATAGAGTATTGAACGAGCTTAAGCAGAGATACTGGATACTAAAGGCGAAACCAACACTACGACGGATAACCTTCAAATGCAATACATGCAAGATAAGACGAGCAAAACCAGAACAAACTATTATGGGACAGCTGCCTCCGGTAAGACTTTTATCCGGTAACCCTGCATTTACATTTACAGGTGTTGACTATTTCGGTCCGATGATAGTTAAAGTTGGAAGGTGTCTAGAGAAGCGTTATGGAGTACTTTTCACGTGCGTAACAATTAGAGCATTACATATCGAGATTGCATCCAGCCTGACGACAGACTCTTGTATCATGGCACTAAGGCGGTTTATATCGAGACGTGGTTGTCCCATAACGATATTTTCTGATAATGGTACCAATCTGAAGGGAGCCGATACTGAACTCAAACAGTGTCTAAAGCAGTTGGATCAAGATAGTATTAGAGGTACTATGACTAAACATCGTATCAACTGGAAATTTATTCCCCCCGCATCCCCGCATCCCCGCACATGGGAGGATGCTGGGAACGGCTTGTTAGGTCTGTGAAAACAGCTTTGCACACAGTCCTAAAAGAAGCCCACCCATCTGACGAGACGCTAGCCACATTACTTGCTGAAGTGGAGCAGATTATCAACTCGAGGCCTTTAGTAGAAGTGCCATACCACCCAGACGAACCCGAGGCGCTGACACCGAACCATTTTTTGATAGGCAGATTATTAGCGTCTGCACCTATAAGTGACTTCGATGATAAGGACCTTATCCTGCGAAAACGATGGCGGATGTCACAAAGATTAGCTGATCATTTTTGGAACCGTTGGAGGAAAGAGTTTTTGCCGGCTTTAAACCAGCGAAATAAATGGAAGATACCGAGTGGTCGAAGAATAAAAGTGGGAGATATCGTTCTTCTGCTCAATGATAACGAACATAGAGGGAATTGGCCGAAAGGAGTTATCAACAAAGTATTTCCTGGACCAGATGGAGAAGTTCGTGTAGTCGAAGTAACAACATCAACCGGAACCTAAAAACGACCGATAGTTAAAGTTTGTGTCATCGATTTGGAGAGTGGTAATAGCGACCGAGTCCCAATACCTGAGGGGAGTATGTAAAGAAAAATCTCAGATCACTTGGTAACCCTAAAATACAATGCCTAAAATAAAAACACATATTTTGTTATACACACACACACATACACACAGCATTTACACAGATACAGCAGTACACAATATGAGATTGATGCTTTTGGCATCTGTTCATGAAGTCAGTCTTTTACTGACCGTCATAAAGATTCCATGTAAAAATATATTCACTTTTTAAGTTATTAATAAAGTTTGTTTAAGTAATTTACATATTATATTTATTTTATTTCCGCCAAGGTATAATTTAAAGTAATAAGCACAATGTTATAATGTTAGGAACTGATGTACATCTTACTGGTGTTTTCATCTTTGCTTCTATTTCTGATAAAATATAAGTAAAAGCTGCCGTCCACAAACGAAAATTTGATATAAAGCTGAAAAGGCATAGAACGAAGTTAGGTATGACTTATATCTTTAGGTAAGAAAATACTCACATTTGTTCTTCGAATTCTAGAGTTTTTGAAGCATCCCTTAGTTGATTTCTTCTTCTTGCTAATTCCAAAAACATGTCCTCTTCCACATCGTCGTCAAACCACAGTTCCTAAGAACTCATACTTAATAAAATGGAATTTGTTTTAAAGTTTAAAAAAAAAAATCAAAAACAAACCCAATTTTCAAAAAATGTCAAGAAACCGTATTTTGTTCACAGCAGTCAATTTTAATTCACAATAGTGACAACCTTTATCAACTAAGTTAGGTACACAATGCAAAAGTATCAATTGATTGAAACCTTTAATCAACTATCAATTAGTTGTTGATTAACAACCGCAATAAGGGTGAGAGAAAACATCATCCTTTACATTAATCCTGCTCATAAATTGACAAAAACCATTGATGCAATCTTGCGCTTCCTTAAAATGAATAATCGGGAACTCTTCTGCGTCGTCATCGCTGTTTTCATTCTCATCAACTTCTTCAATTTGAGGCAGGCGACTCCATTCTAAAGGATCAACAACAGATGATAATTGTTCATCATCAGATAACTGCAGACTTTCCTTGATGAAACCACAAGCACGGAAACAATTTCGAATAGTGGATTGCCTTACATTTTTCCACGCTTTGTCAGCAATTTTCATCGCTAACATTATTGAAATTATATGCTCCTTTCTCTCTTCAAAGCTGTCTAACAGCAATTGTACCACTTCCTTGCGGTAATGTTTTTTATTATGCCCTGATCAAAGGGCTGACGCTTAGACGTCGTGTTTGCTGGCAAAAACTCTACTTTTACATGACTGGTAACGGAAGTGACATTGTGAGCCATGCAATGATCGATGAATAATAAAATTTTGCACTTTTGTTTTTCCATGTCACGGTTCAATAATGTCAGCCATTCACTAAATAATTCGGACGTCATCCACGCCTTCTTGTTGGAACGATTAGACATCGGGAATGATTTAATGTTTTCAAAACACCTTGGCTTAGCTGACTAGCCGATCATCAAAGGTTTTTACTTTTCAGTTCCATCCACATTTGTTGTCAGTAAAATGGTAACTCTGTCCTTACTGTTTTTGCATGGCGTTTTTCGCTTTTAAAGCACATTGAACGATCTGGGTGGCACGTAAAAAACAACCCCGATTCGTCAGCGTTAAAGATGTTCTTGGGCTCATTATTTTGTATCAATTCGCTTAATTTTTCTGTACAAACGTTATCGCTTTCAGTCGCGCTTTCACCACATAATCTGTTCATTTTTTTCACCAATGGACAGACTTTTATGGGTACGTTTTTAACTCATTGCGAAACAGAGAACAAACAATAAACAACATTAAAATCAGAGATAAGGGAAGTAAACTTCCCTTATCTCTGATTAAAATGAAATGAAAGCGAATAACGACTCTATGTAGAAAAACAAATCATGGCATTCTATTGCCATGAGTCATCCACCCCTTTAGCCCTTAAGTTTGGGGGATTCACCTATAATTCTCATTACATATCCCAGTTCTCTCCTTGTCTTGCGATTACAAACACAACAGACGAATTCAGAGATTTGAAAAGAGAACATTTTTTGTTGCGAACAAACAAGGTTTTCAACAAAAAAATTACGAATTGTAAGACGTTTAAACTACAGAAATCATTGCGAATTACCGAGGGACCGAAATGTACTGTGTTTTTACGAATAACCGCGTTTTTTTTCAAGGGAACTACAGTTTATTACGATTTAACGGGGTACGAATTATCGAGATTTTACTGTATATCAATAATAGTTTTCGTAAACCCATAATTTTAAATGGAAATAAATATGAATACGAAATTCTGTGTTTATTTTGTTAATAGAAAACAACAGCAGCCTTAAATTATTCCCGACTATCTCCAACATTTAAGGGCCAAACCCACCAAACAACCGAAACCGAAACTTCGTTTTCATTTTTCTGTTCAGTTTTGACAACTAGGAAAGAGTGACGTCTAAAAACTTCGACAAACAGAATTTACAACGATGGAAAAAAAGTTGCAAGTTTCGGTACGAAGAAATGCAAAACAAAAAAGCAGAATTTCGGTATGTACGGAATAAATATAAAATCGTTTTATATGAAAATAAAAAGATTTTAAGAAATTAAAATAAATCAGATTAGTGTGCTTTTGATATCTTTTATTTAAGATGTATTTTGTTTGAAGTACTAGCTGTTTCAAAAAAAAAAAAAAAAAACAAAGTTTCGGTTCCGGTTGTACGGTGAGTTTGGCCCTTTAGCCTCCATGTGGCTAGGGAGCAATTTATTTTTTAGCGCCTTGGAGGCAGCAGATAAAAACAAAGAATGTGTTCACAAATACACATTTTTTATAGAAGTAATCTATAGACCTACTAAGGCTGGAGAAAGTAAAAACCAGCGTTGCCACTAACATCTGAAGCAAATGTAGTACTCTAGCCAACAAAATGGAGTATTTCCAAACACATGTATTACATGTGTTTTTTATTGACTTTTTTGTATTTTATTTAAATAAACATAGCAGAAAAAAATCACCTAACCAAATATAATTTGAATTCACAATAACAGACACTACTTTTTATTGTACGTAAACGGAAGCGTTCAGTGAAGAATTGGACTAAATTTAGCGTGATGCTAAGTTGCATATAATATATTTATTTAGAAAGAGTATAAATAAAAGTTTGAAGTGAAAATTAAGTAACGTTGTAGTATGTAGAACGGCGTTCAAAAGTCAAGCACATATGTAGTACAAGTGGTAACGCTGCTAAAAACCCAAATTCTTTATACCGCCAAATGAAATAGTTCACAAATCAACTCATAATCGCATCGATGATATTTTAGGACATTAAAGTCCACAGCTGATAAAAAACTCAACAGATCCTGAAGAAACCCGACAAGTCCAAATCGATATCCAGTACATATTCAATCACCGAAATAGGGTTCTTTAAGGGCGTGTATCAGTTGCGTTAAAATAGGGGTTAAACTTTATCAAATGGCTAATTTTTGACATTTCCACGGTTGTTTTCCATCTCTGGCACCCCTCAGTAGGTATATCAAGTGTTAAAAAATAGCCACTGGATACATTTTAGCGAGCTGTTGAGCAGGTTAAAATTTTGAAATCGCTAGTCACCATACTAATATCAAAATTTATCCACTAATTCTTGAGATGATTGTGCAAAACTCCTAAGCCAACACCAGTGACATCCTCATTCATTAACTATTAGCATACGCAGACGATATTAAGTCTGTTCACGTACAAAATAACATTTATTGGTTCTTACTGATATTTGCTTACTGTCGTTCCCGTACGCAAAAATAAGTAAAGGAGTGAGCAAAAAACTACCCCTCCATAAGAATCTGTAAACAAAATTTACTGCAGAAATTTCTGTTGGTAAGAATCAGTAAACTGTCAGTTGAGATTTGACAAGTGACAACTGACTAAACAATTTCGGTGTCATATGCTTTGATTATTTGATTTGAATTTGCTTGGATTTGTAGTAAGGCCGTGTGTCAACTGCGTTAAAATGAGGGTTAAAATCCTCTTGCTAATTTTTGACATTTGATCAGGGTAAACAAAATTGGCCTTTTGCTGTGTCAATTGGATTAAAATGGAATTTTATTTTAATACTAATTTCAATAATTTTCCAAAGGAATTGGAACAAAATTCCTTTCTTTAAATATTATTTTAATATAAAAAAATACCGGTTAGATTTCAGAGAGATTATCAAAAATCCCTTAATTATTTATTATTGTCAGTAAAAAAAACTGTTGTACAGTTTGGGCTCAAGACTACAGATATCCGCCGTAGTTTGTTCATGTTAAAAATATTTCATATAAATACATCGAAACAAATGTATTCATAACAATTTTAAAACCATTTTTTTAAAATCCAATTTTAGTTTCGTTTATACATTTTATTACGTTTTCTAATATAGAATACATGTTCTCTGCTTCTTATTTAATAATCTTAATGATGCACTATTTACCCGTCATATGTGAACACTGGTTACGAGGAATAACCCATGCGCGTGCTTTCCATCTCTGTCACTCCTCAGTAAGTATACTAAGGCCGTGTATCAATTGCGTTAAAATGTGGATTAAATTTTATACACTGGTTAATTTTTGACATTTCTGCAGTGGTAAGAACAAATTGGCTTTTTGCTGTGTCAATTGGATTAAAATGGATTTTATTTGAACACTATTTTCAACAATTTAATAACAAAATTGAAACAAATTCCTTTCTTTATATTTTCTTGTTTTAAAATAATGCGGAATATATATCATAGAAGTCATCGCAAATCCCTTAAGTTTTTATCATTATCAGTAAGGGCTATCACTGAAAACCCTCATTGGAATTTTTTTTTTACTACTTGTGGCTTTTTAATAAATTCAATCATTGGAAAGTTGGTGTTATTAAAACAAAGCTTATGAATTTAAGAATATGGTTATCCAACCATATTCAAATTTCTAATTATAATTTCTAATTAAAGTTATCATTGGGCCCAGTTATAGCTTCTTATAGGAATTTTCCAATAATTCCTATAAGAAGTTATGGGGGTGAAATTTCAATTCCATCGTCGCAGATCACACGAGAGGAACATTGGTTGTTCACACGTTATGTACATTAATCTGCGTATGTTCATTTCTCTCTGCTCTTCCCTTATTTTAAAAATGACGTAAACGGAATTATTGCACGATATCGAGTGTATACGACAAAGAGGAACGTGGGGAACTGGGATTTCCATAATGGCGGAAAGTAAATTTTAACGTGCAGATGGAAGCGTGTTTTATTATGTTATCTTTTTATCCGCGAGCTTAAACATAAATGGAATAAATTTGACTCATCCGGAACGATGGAATAGGACCACAAAGACACTCATTCATTCCCCTCCTCTTACAAATATTTTGCTTGATTTTTATATTAAATTCGATTTACACAGAATTAGCCGGCGACTTTTTTCACAAAACCTCATCCATGTGTTGGTAGATTAAACCTCTTCAACCGCTTGATTTTGTATGAAAAATTGCTCTCCAAAAACTGGGTCCCCTTTTCACCCGTCCATATGGTTCAACCGGTTGAAGGTCCAAGCTATAACTGATACTGAACCCTTATTATAAATTCTAATAGTTATACTAACTGTAGACAAAATTAAGTTCTGAACGCTTCCATTGATAACCAAAATAATTTTTCACATTACTCACACTGGATCGTGCAACTGGAATCGGAATGGCCCGTAAAAGGGAATTCCCCGACAGTTTTTGTTTACATTTGAATGAATACATTTCTAACAGATCTTAATTGGATTTGTCGCCCGGCATCGGAATAGTTCGTTTATTTTAAATTTTATTACATATCGCTACGAAACAAAAAAGAAACAACAAAACATAACAAAAGGTAAAGTTTTATGAGAATAGCTCTGTATCCAACATTTGTACAATAGATAGTTGTGAGTTTCCAGACACGTCGTGCAGTGAATAATAAAATTAAAAGTTTTGTTTTTTTTCAAAGCATAATGATTTGGTTGTAGTGCAATTGGTGAAGAATCGCAGTGTCTTTAACTAAACAAATCCAATTTCCGCTGAGTAGATTTTTTTTTTTCAAAATTAACCAAAGTGGGAAGTGACCTTATCGCTAGTCTTGCGATAAATATTATTATGGAAGGGCTATTCTTATCAAAGCACAAATTTACTGTAGAAATAGTGCATAGCCAACAAATAAACGGTGAGTGACAAGTGCATATATATGTACGTCTTGTAGTTATTTATAGCTTAAAGCCATGTACACAGATCGCGAATGGATTTGATCTCCAATGCAATAATCTGTACCGAGACAAAATATGCAAGATAGCAACACAGTATTAAAGTTTTTATAGATGGGTAGGACAAAATTTAGGTAGGTAGGACAAAACACTATTATGTTTGTAACTATTTACGATTTACTTGAAACTTAGATGGTTGAAGAAAAAACGCTTTCAAAAGTTGAGTCGATCTAGCCATCCATGAAATGACATCGATTTTTGGGCATAAAATTTTGAGCTAGATTGATGAAATTTGCCTTATGGACTCTATCCGACACATAGAACAAATGTAAACATTTTTAAAATCCGCCCACTGCAACTGCCACAATCCCATTATCTATATTTCGTTTTTTGCCACCCTCTATTTTTGGGGCGTGTTAATGAAGAAAAACGTTTTAGTCAAAATTTGAAAAAAATTCAAACAACTTTTGATGCAAATAGGTACTTTCGGGCATAAATTTACTTTGGTGCGCACTCACTTTTACACTTTTTTTTATGTTAACCGAATTCTTATGCGTGCTGATTATTAAAATGTTTTTAAAAACCGTTGCTCACATTTGGTTTAAAAGTTAAACAAATAATAAAATATCACTTTTTTGGTTATTATTCCATACAAATGGTGGGTACTTTCACTTCCTATTTTATGTTTTTTTTTTGTTGCAGCATTGCCACGTTGAACATTCCAAATAAAATTATTTTTATAAAAAAAACTCAACTACGGCGCCTGCCTGACGACTTTACATACCCTGAGCGGAGCAACGAAGTTGTGGGAGCGGACTAGCGGAGACTGTCCCCAGAAAGAGAGCTAAAATCCTTTGGAATATAAGTAATGTTTAGTTTTTTTTATCTGGCAATGCACCATCGAAATGTGTTTCTTCTTTTTTATCACTCCGATAGTGTAAACTGTCAAAAAATGGTTCATTTGTATGGGGAATTTTTGGAATTTTATTGTTTAATAACATTTTAAGTAATCGAGAGGGACCATTTTATATTTTAACTAAATTTTTTACAGACTCCGAAAGGCTAAGTTGAGATTAAATTTTTCTTGACAATTGACATTGACACTACTTGGATGATTTGTGTCAGAATTGTGTTTGGGAATCGAACCCAGAAAAAGCTTACTACTTACTTAAGTGGCGTTACAGTCCGGAATGAACCTGGGCCTCAACCAACATGCCTCTCCAATTAGCCTGGTCCATAGCTAACTGCATCCAGTTGCGCACTCCAAGTTGGTTGAGGTCTGTTTCTATTTGTGGGCGCCACTTAAGGCGAGGTCTTACTCTACTGCTTCCGACGTCTGGCTGGGAATCGAAGACTCTGCGAGCCGGAGTAATGGTGTCCATTCGTTCTACATGTCCTAGCCATATTGAACTCCAATGCGGAGTTTTTTTTTGACCAGGGGCATGTCGCTGTACAGCTCGTATAGTTCTTGGTTGAATCTTCGTCTCCATAGCCCGTCAACGCAAACTTGACTGAGGATTTTTCGAAGAATTTTCTTCTCGAATCGACCAAGGATTTCATCATCCGCTTTTGAGACTGTCCATTCTTCAGCGCCGTAGAGCACGACTGGGATGATCAGGATTTTATATAGGATCTCCTTAGTAGTTCGAGTGAGGGCTTAACTACTGAATAATCTTTGTAGCCCGAAGAAACAGCGATTGGAAAGAGTAATTCTTCGTTTAATTTCTGACGAGATGTTGTTGTCAGAGTTAATAGCGGAGCCCAGATAGATAAAGTCCCGTCCTACCATCAATTCGTCGATGTTGTGTGTCCTTTTGTGTTGACAGCATATACTTCGTCTTGCTGCTTCGTCATTTACTGCTTAACCCATTTGAATGAATACATTTCTAACAGATCTTAATTGGATCTGTACTGTATTGGATTATTCGCCCGGCATCGGAATAGTTTGTTTACCCTAATGGAGCAGCGAGAATTCTCCATCGTCATCCTTCCAAACAGACGAGTTTGGCGTTTATACTAAAACTAGACATGGCTCTGTATAGTTCGTCTCTATAAATGCTGTCGTTTGCGGCTTTGAAATCGATGAATAGGTGGTGTGTATCGATTTGGACTTCTAGGGTTTTTTTTTTCGAGAACCTGCACAAGTGTGAAGATTTGATCGGTTGTGGACTTTCCTGGCCTTAAACCACACTGATAAGGGCCGATCAGGTTGCTGGTAAACGATTTCAGGCGGTTACATATTATGGCAGACAGGATCTTGTAGGCGATGTTGAGGAGACTTATGCCTCTGTAGTTGACGCAGTTTAGAGGGTCTCCTTTTTTGTGGATCGGGCAAACGATGCTGAAGTTCCATTCTTCCGGCATTCTTTCTTCCGACCAGATTCGGCTTATAAGTTAGTGGATGTTATTTTCCAAGTCATCTCCGCTGGCTTATAAAGCTTATTATTATTAAGCTTCAGTTTAGATGTTGCTATCCTCATTTCACCCAGGTCGGGTGGTTGGCAGTTTTCGCTGTCGTTGCTAATATTGTATGGTTCGTTCTGCCTGAAAGCCGAATGTTGTTCGTCATCGCCGTGTAACAGTCTGCAGAAGTGGTTCTTTTCTATCGCTATGTGATCAATTTAGTTGGCCGTTCGTTGATCTGGAAACCGCCATATCCTCTTAGGGATATCGAGGTGAGGAAGTCGTGTGCTGAGTAGAGTGGCATTTCGTTCCGTAGCGAAGTCAATTAGCCTAAGTTCGTTACCAGACGTGTTGTCGTGTGGGCTATGAGGATATGGCGGTATTTTCGTTTGCCGAAAATAATGCTAAAGATGTCTTCTCTTTCTACCTTTGCATTAAAATCTCCCAGCACGATTTGAACATCGTACTTCGGTAGTCGCTCATAGGTTTTGTCAAGGGGCTCAAAGAAGCAGTCCTTAGCTATATCATCTTTTTCCTCCGTTGGAGCGTGAGCGCATATAAGGCTTATGTTGACGAATTTGGGCTTGATGCGGATTGTTACAATGCGTTCGCTAATGTTTTGGAAACATGCGACTTCTTGCCTAAGTCTGGCACTTATAACAAATCCGCATCCGAATAGTCGCTGTTTCTGCTCACTATAACACGGTCCGTAGTAGATGTCACAGTTTTTCATCCTCTTTTGCCCGGCCCATCCAATTGTATTTCCTGGATGGTAGCAATGTCTGCTTTGTAGCAGTTTAAGGCTTCCGCTAGTTGTTCGCTTGCACCTATCCTGTTTAATGTTCTCACTTTCCAGGTGCAGATACGAACGTCGTTGTCCTTTTTTTCGTTTAGCCGTGTTGCAACAATAAAATCAGCCACCAGCTCTGCTCAAGGGGCCTGACTAACCCTTGAAATTCCTAGACAACCTGTTGTCCGAATATGTCGAAGCAGTTTGTCTAGGTTCGCCTGGGACAGCAGGCCGGGTATTCATTCCGTACCATTCTGACCTGGCTGTTTATGGTGTTGCTGTTTTTCGTCGTGTTATCAACACTCGCGCTTATCGTTGAGCAAGTCAAATCCGATTGGATGAGACCAATACCCGATGGTTACCACTTGGAGGTAAAAAAATAAGCACTTGATGTGTAGTCACAGTTACAACCACTGGGCATTGCCAAGTTAAAGCCAATCGGAGTCTACCCTCGTTCTACAACACCCAACCATCCGGTTAGCTTAACGCAGAATTTTAAACGTTTGTTTGAAACGATTTTATCTTTCGGATCTGTAATTTTGATACATTTGGTACATTTGTTACATTGTTACATTTGGTACATTTTGTTAAAAAGGGATACAATATTCTGAAATGTTTCCGGCAACATTGACAACCTACCTACTGTACATAATTATAAACCAAAATATCCTTTTTATTTAATTCTAGTTCCTACGACGCCTAACTGCCACAGTGTTGATTCTAATTTGTATTGCTAATTTATAAATAAAACAAAATGGTGAACCCTAATTGCATTATATGTTCCGAGGTATTTGGGCAAGATACTGAAGTTATGGTAACTAGGTGTGGACACCTTTTCCACAATGGTTGCATTCGGGACTGGATTCAGCGGTAAGTTTTATCTTCAATATGTTAACGGCGATTATTTTATTTATGCATGTCGTTTTCAGTTCGCAAACATGTCCTCAGTGTCGTAATACCGATACCGCACTTAACAGGGTGTACTTAAATTGGGATCCCGCTGAACGTAATGTTGATAATTGCACTGTTAATGAATTGCTGGATGGTGCAAATCTTCAGGTTCTGGAAACTGAAAGAAACCTTTCCTCGGCTGAAGAAGAGATTCGAATCCTAACGCAGGCACAACAGCAGAGCATGTAAGTTTTACAAATCTTTACTCTAAATAAGGAAACCTAATCGTAAAAATATCCACACTGGGCTTATTTAGGGACATGATATCTGAGTTGGAACAAAAGATTGAGGATAAGGATGGTCAAATATTATCATACAGAGAAGCGGTTGGTGAAAATGTAATTTTCAGGGAAAATTCTCTAAAAATAATTTTTTTTCTATTTAAGTCAAATCAAGTGAAAGAAGAAATTGAAATGTTGCAGACAAGGATCACAAGCTTAGAAAGGTAAATGCTTTGAATTTAGACTGGTTGTGTAACTTGCAAGAATGCAAATTATTACTCACCTAAGTAATATCATACAGTTATATAAGTTTTATATCTTATCCATGACGTTACTATCTACTTCAAACGATCTCTAGCTATCCCCGACCATAGTCTCACGGTAAGTTAGTTCACTTTTATGTTTCAATAAGCTCACCTTATAATTTAAAAGCCTATAGCAACATATCGACAGCTTCGTCTTTAAAACTGCACCACCTCTTGCGAAAGTCAGACAAATTTCCAAGATCATAAAACTATCATGAGAAGCTTATTAATTTTGGTGTTCGGATTCAGCGTTAAGCAGGAGGCCCCCTTCATTGTAGCAGAAAAAATAACTTTGCACACATAGATCGGAGCTTGAGCGTATAGTAAGCCAATGCCGAATTTAGTTTTAATGCGAATGGTTACAAGTCTGTCGCTTATAATTTAACTGCTCGAATGGGTTCTTGAGCGTAGAGTAGAGGTGGAAAAAACCGGTTGGAACTGGTACCTTAAAAGAAGGCCCCAGTACGCCCGTGCTCTTTCTTGCCATTTTCAAGGGTTCATGGCTTGTTGATATCAATTTTGGACTTCGCAGAAAGAAGAATGGTCACATTAAATTAGGTAATATTAGAGGCCCACAGTTGTTTAATATGAGGCGTTATAAGGCCCTCCTCTCGTGATGATCTGACGGATCATCTCAGTAGTATCAATTGTCAAGAAAAGCTTGTCTCAAATTCACCGTTCGGAGTCGGCATAAAACAGGAGTGCAAGAAGTACTCACGCATACTCGTGAGAAAGCTCGGCCCTGGGTACTTACGATCCTGTTGCCCCGAAAATTTGTATTTTTTTTTTAGCTTTACTC
Organism: Rhingia rostrata; assembly: GCA_949824845.1. Lineage (NCBI taxonomy): Eukaryota > Metazoa > Arthropoda > Insecta > Diptera > Syrphidae > Rhingia > Rhingia rostrata. The sequence continues at coordinate 22,616,757 of OX463757.1, forward strand.
CAAACATGAGAACATTATCCAAGACCTTTATATATGAAGGCTTTATACATAAGAAGAAGCTGGACTAATGAATAATATCTCTTAGCTCTGAGAAGAAAACTAGGTTAGGGTACTGCTGGTTTGGCAATACAGGTTACATGTTGTATGATCGCATTACCCAATTGTGATCCCTAGCGGATGCATTGATTTTTTTCGATTTGAGGACTCAATTCTCCATTTCGATTTGCGGAACTATGGACTTCCCATCTAATACTACTTGCAATGATCTATCTTAAGGAAAAATGTACAGTACAGCACAGTGCTTGGGGAAGTCCATGTGCTCTAAATTTGGCTAGCAAAGCCCTGTGCAAACCTCGACCGAAATATCGAAGGCTTTTGATACTTCATGATTTTTCATCGTAGTTGTCCACATAGGGGTTGAGGGATGGTAATTGCTCTTATATCATTTCTCATCAGTTGGATCTGCCCGCCATTCCGTAAACGCTTTCTTTTTTGCTCGCACAATTTGATCGCATTGCTTATTGAACAATTGAGGGCTCATTGGCACAATGGCTAGTGCGATTAACTGGGACTGGGTTCGATTCAAAGCTGTTGCAACACCTAAATGATTTTTCACTGACCCTCATTCGTGATGATCTGATTCGGAGTCGGCATAAAACTGGAAGTCCCGCCATCGTGAAAGAACTACACACGCACACATGAATGGTTGTGAAAAAGCTAGGCCCTGAATACTAACGAGCCTGTTGCGCCAAAAATTTGTATTTGTATTTTTGCTTATTGAACAATGGATTGTTGGATTCTGATTGAGGATACACAGAAGAATGATCTATGTCGCCCACTGTGAAGAACGAATAATTCCATACTCAGAAGAATTGTCTATGTCTCCCAGCTCGCATGTATTGGCATCCCTTTGTCTGAAACAAAGGTCTTTCTAAGAAAGAGAACCGTAAAAGTCACGAAGGTTATCAAAGTAAGTTATTCGGTAGTTCCATAAGACTCGTTGACGGTCCTGTACCATTAGCATCGATATGGCGAGTGTATTATCGCTGTTATTAAAGCGTGATCTGAGTTTTCTAATTGAGTACCAATTGTGATCTTGTAGTCGTCTGGATCTGAACTAAGAAGCCGATCCCGGCAAAGTTCTTTTAAAGACACGCGTTTTATTCGGATATTGTCTTGATTTGTATGTAATCCATTACATTTCTTATGTAACATGTTGTAATCCAACAGTTGAAGCGTTTATTTTTCTAAATACTCTGCAAATAGTTCCGCCTTTTTCTATATCTTTCCAAATGGAATAGTTTGATCGTTTGTCAGCACATCGTCCGTAAAGAAATGTCGCAGTTTCACGATTCTTTAAGTCGCGAATAATATTCTTGAGCTATTGCTATCTGTTACGTGGTTTCTCTTTTACCAAATCTTTTATTTCTATGGGATTCTTAAACTCGAATTTTGGTTCCAATCATTAGGCGTGTTTTGTTGAGAACAATGCAAAGTAATCTAAAAGCTTCTCAACGAAACGATCCACAGTATGTCTGCATAGAATCTTTTTTGAATATTTGAAGATTGGTGCGCCTACTCGCAGAGATTAGTTGTCAAAATACACAGTGGGCCCGATTTCCATTATTGAAAAAATCAAAACTTTTGAAAGAGTTGAAATATTGTGATATTTTTTTTTTAAAATAAGGGTGAAACCCACAGCTACCTGCATGTGTGTTCTAGGATTTACAAAATGCCTCGCGGCTTCAGCTTTTAGTATCACCAAACTTTTACCTTACAACAATAATATGTTTTTATTAAAATACAGAAATATATTTATATACTAAAATCTTTGAATAATTGACTTTTTACAGCGAACTTCAAACATGTGAAGACAAGAGAACGGACCTAAGCAACCTGTTCGAGGTATTGAAAATTGATTTCAAAAAAGAAACAGACATGAGAAAGTAAATAAGTTTTTAAATTTTTTATTTTATTATGGTTTAAGAACAATATTTGTTGTATTTCACCAGGGCTAGCGAAGAACGAGTCTCTCAACTGGAAAGTGACGACTCAAATAGTGACATTCAATCGAATCAAGATCTTGAAGGTTTAAAGGAGTAAGCTTTACAGATATAAGAGCTCTGTTCCCGTACAAATATATTCTTCTATATTGAGAACACAATAAGTTTTAAGTAAAACTGATTTAGAATTATCTTGCACGGGGACAGATCTTATGTTACTCTTTTTCAAAATATTTAATGGCTTATTATGTCCGAAATTCATGTGTTGAAAATCTGGGTACACAGCGCAGCAAAAAAAACTCGACCCTTGCTAACTTTTGCAGTGGATTTTAAAATGGAGTCAACTTGTAAAACTGCACCGCATGTTTGTTCTATTTATTCGACAGGAAAAGTTCTGCACATGGCTTTTGGGCATAACAGAGTTTTTTTTTTAAATAATATTACGTTCCATTTTTTTTTTAGAAAACTTAAATCATATGAAGATATCAAAAATATTTTACAAGAACAGTTGGAGAAGGTGCATGCAGATCTGTGCAAGGAATTTCAATTGAGGAAGTAAATTACTTTTGACTTTCTATTCATTAATTTGGATCTGTTTTTGTAACGTTTTTCGTCGGTATTAGGAATAGTGAGGAACGATTATCGCAGTTGGAAAATAAATTAATAGAAGCAGCGGTTGGGAGAAAGAATGAACAAACCCCTTCGCCAAATGTGCAGTTTACCAACAAATTACTTACAGATCCTCAAACACAATTACTACACTTAGCCAAGGATAAGGCCCGATGTGCTGGATGGAAGTTTGTGTGGGCAAAAGATGGTAAAGTTCTGGTACGCAAAAATGACACGTCCAAAGTTCTACACATTGCAAATGCTGGAGATTTGCTTAAGATGGTGTAGACTACCACCATTTCATATCAAAATAACAACTTCCTACATTTTTATAGTTTTTAAGTTTTTATATGTCTACAGGTTGAAACAAGAAATGAATGCCAAATGCCAAATTGGGTTTTTGTTTTTATTTTCGACAAAAATTGTTTTCAATTTGATGACAGGAAAACACAAGGGTTTTCAAATAGCTGAGTTCTACTAATTACAATTCTTAGCCTCTAAGGTGTGCCATTCCTATTTTTAAAAGTTTCGTCAAGCTTAAATAAAAACAGTGATTCCCAGACTTTTTAGTTTGTACTGCACCGAATAAACCAACGGGGTAGTAGATGAACTTCTATCAACACGCTAAATTACACTTGAGATTGAAAATCATATCGGAGCGATTAGCAGCGAAATTGACGATCTACCCAAACTCAACCAACAAAATCGAAATGTCAACTACAATGCACAGACGAAATACTGGAAACTGAAGTTGACTTCGCCAGTATGAAGTAGTCGGTTACTTACTTACTTAAGTAACGCTACAGTCCGGAATAAACCTGGGCACCAACCAACATGCCTTTCCAATTAGGCCGGTCCTTAGCTAACTGCCTCCAGTTGCGCACTGCAAGTTGGTTGAGGTCGGTTTCTACTTGTGCGCGAAGATTTTTCCTCTCAAATCGACCAAGGATTTCTTCATCCGGTCCATGTTTCTGCGCCGTAGAGCAGGACTGGGGTTATCAGGGTCTTATGGTCTCCTTAGTAGTTCGAGTGAGGCTTAACTACTGAATTGCCTTCATAATCCAAAGAAACAGCGGTTGGCAAGAATAATTCTTCGTTTAATTTCTGACGAGATGTTGTTGTCAGAGTTAATAGCGGAGCCGAGTTAGACAAAGTTCCGTACTACCTCAAAGTTATATCTGTCAATGGTGAAGTTCTGTCCAACTCGTCGATGTTGTGTGTCCTTTCTTGTTGACAGCATATACTTAGTCTTGCCTCATTTACTGTTAAACCCATACTTGCCGCTTCCTTCTCTATACTAGCAAACGTGGCTATGACATCACGTTGAGGCCTACCAATGATATCAATACGATTAAGGAATACGCGTTGCCCTACCAATGATATCAGTACGATTAAGGAATACGCGTTGCGAAAATGTCTCTTGTGATTGCAGTCTTCCCACATTACATTTTTTCGTAGTATTTCTGGATTGTTGTTGTTGATATACACATTCTTACCTTGGCAATTTGGAGGTCCTAGTCGATGTCAGTTCCACGGAATGTTCGGACATCCAAAATACTGGATGCGTGCCTCTTGTCTATCGCAATGTGATCAATTTGGTTGATCTGGAGCCCGCCATGTCCTCTTATGGATATCGAAGTGAGGAAACCGTGTGCTGACTATAGTGGCATTTCGTTCCGTAGCGAAGTCAATTAGCCTCCCAGCACGATTTTAACATCGTACTTCGGTATTCATTCATTTTGTCAAGGAGCTCATAGAAGCAATCCCTAGCTATATCATCTTTTTCCTCCGTTAGGGCGAATGTGGCCTTGATGCGGATTGTGACAATGCGTTCGCTAATGTCTTGGAAACATAAGACTTCTTGCCTAAGTCTGGCACTAATTACAAATCCGCATCCGAATAGTCGCTGTTTCTGCTCACTATAATACGATTCGTAATAGGTAGATGTCACAGTTTTTTATTCTCTTTTTGCCCGGCTCGTCCCGTCGTATTTCCTGGATGGTAGTAATGTCTTCTTTGTAGCAGTTCAGGGAATCCGGTAGTTGTAAACTGTTTAATGTTTCTTCGTTTAGCAGGGTCGTCAACAACGTAATCAGTCCTTTCCGAGGCTATTGGTTGCTTCGTAACATAACGTTTTTTCCATGGTTGCGTAGTTAACCCGGGTCAATCACAGATGCAAAATAAAGAGCGCATATTCTCCCAATCTTCGATGGCATACCCCCTCTATAGTTTTGAAAAATGGTTTAAACAATTTAGCTCAATCAACAGGGAGTCTTTTATTCGCTTTTGAAGAGCTCTTACCAATCCCATTACATCAGAACGAAATTTCTAACTACCGACCAATTCATAGATTTTATTGCATATCGAAGTCCTTTAAAAGCATCGTTTTTTCATTGCATTGGAGATGGATATTCAAGTCAACATGGATTTCAAGTTCTTTAGATGGTTAAACGGCGACGACGTACAATCTCCTGCTGACAGAGAGAACGAACCAATCTATATTGGCAACGACATCGAACACAACCAGCTAGCCGACCAAGTGAAGTGAGAACAACAAAATTTAAATAACAGATATGACGAAATTCCTGCCGAGCTCTATAAAGGCGGGGATGTGGTCGAAATCCCCGTATCCCTTGTTCGATCCACAATAATGGATTTCTTCTGAACTGTACCAATAACAAAGGCATATGTCTTTTCGACATCGCTTACAAAATCTTATCGTCTATCTATCGTAATATGAACGCCTAAAACCGTTCGCCAACAACCTGATCGGCCCTTATCAGTGTGGCTTCAGCTCAGGACAAATGATCAAATCTTCACACTTTGGAAAATCATAAAAAAAAAATCGATTTCAAAGCCACATATGATAGAATTAATAGGGACGTATTCTAAAGAGTCATGTCCAGTTTGGGTATACCGCCAATAATCGTCCGTCTATGTAGGATGACGATGGAGAATTCTCGTTCATCATAGTTAGCAACGACCACACCGAAACAATCGATAGCAAAAAAGGATTTAGGCAAGGTGACGCATCGTCGTGTGACTACTTTACCATCATTCTTGAGAGGATTTTGTTAAGTTCTTTAGCTAACAACAGAGGCACAATCATCCATGAATGATTTCGACATCATAAATTGGACTCATCGTGATTTCACAGCCACGTTTGATGGTATCGACATCGACTAATTGTACAGATTGTCACTTTGAATTAGTAATGCATTTTTGCTCCGCTATTAACTCTGACAACGACACCTGTTTAGAAATCAAACGAAGAATTTCTCTTGTCAGAAGCTGCTTCTACGGACTAACAACAACAAAGAAGATCTTATTTAAGACCCTAAACATCACAGTTCCCAGTTCGTATCCACTGCGTTGAACCATGGACTATAATAAAAGCGGATGAAGCAATCCTTGTTTGATTTGAGAGAAAAGTTCTTGGGAAAATCGTTGATCTCGTTTGCGTTGGGGGAACTGTACAGCGACATATACATGACTTTGGAAGGCTAGAACACACAGAGGGAAAGGACAACAGCACTACGTCTCTCAGAGTCTTCGATTCCCTGCAGACATCGAACGCAGTAGAAGTGGCGTTGAGTGGCGTGCTCGAGTAAAAAACGAGCATCAACCAACTCGAATTGCGGTACTAATAAATTAGGGTGCCATGTTGGTTGTGGAAGATTAATTCGTTCGATGTGGCCAAGCTAATTTAACATCCACAGCTTAGTATCTCGCATACTAAATTCGACGAAGAATTTTTCTTTCCAAAATGACAAATATTTTCTCCGCCTTATGTTTATTGCATGTTGTCTAGCACTCAGCGTCGTAAAGTGGGACTGGTAGAATAAGGGGTCTGTAGAGCAAACATTTGTTTTTCTAAATTGAAAAACCATCGGTTTCCTAGGCTAATCTTGGCCGCGTCTCGACTAGTGTGTCATTCGAAATTGTTACTATCAATTGTGACATTTTGTCCAGAGTTGTGCGTCGACAGTCATTTGTTTGTGGAATGAATTACTTTGTCTTGCCCTAGGTAACTGCAAGACCAAGGCTTTTCAAATCTTCCTCAATGGCCGAAAATACTTCTACAACTTCACGGCGGGAGCGATCAATGCTGTCGGTCGAATTTGTTGAAGACACTGCCTTCCGAGTCTTCTTGTCGGAATCCGGGGTAGCAAGTGTTTGGAAAAGTTCAGATTAGTGTTGCATCGCGTTTCCTCGAGCGAATTCCGCCATCGCTTTATGAAGCCCTACCCGATGGATGTTTTTTTTTTATGAGTAGATGGTGTGTTTCGACTTAAAATTTGTGGGTCTTTGCCTTTGAGTGAAAATTTGGCCTACTGGTTCGCGGCGATATGTGTGATGCACAAAGCTTAAGACGTGCACACAGTAGGTACTGGGGATAGGATCGTAAACGCGAAATTTTGCCGGAATATGCCTCGGTATTTGGTGCAAAATATGGGATTGCGTTTTTTGTAGATGAGACATTTGGAGCATCGGGCATGCTCTCAACCATCCAGAATTTGTTGAAGGTTTGATGGATCAACACTTTTCTGACAACAGAATGTTGATTTGTCAATTCGTATCCAGAGACTACTTCGATCTTAATTGTCGTCAGGCAATGAATACTGTTTCCCAACATTACTAAACTAGACTTCAACAGAATTGATAGCTGAGAAGCTATGGTTTTACGCTTGTTGCTCAATAACTTATATAATTATAATTTATTACTATTGTTACGTCATGCCCTACATACCCATTGTACCACCAAGAGCCGTCTCCATTCCACAATTACTGATAACGTAACCCGAAATTTTAATTTATAAAGAATTCGATGATAATGCCACTTCACGATGGTTCCTTGACCTTAGACAGATAACCCGTCGTTGATAGATCAATCGTATTCCCAACTAGACCTCAGAAGATCATCGCAGTCAATGAAAGAGCTGTCATACTTCCCATTGCAATATAAAATTTTCCTTTAATTATAAATATTTTATGTAAATTTGTATATAAAAGAAGAAAACACATGAAACAAACACATATGTGCGCTAATAAAGCTTTACAAGTAGAAAGTTCAATAAAATTGAATTCAAATCCCAGTGGCTTTCGTCACTAGTCATACTGAATCAAGGAATGTACGTTGCACGAAAGTCGTTTGCGACCCCCCAAATCAGACAGCTCTAACACAACCAAACCTTCCTGGACAACTGCACCAGCAGATTCGACCAACTTTACAGCTGCCTCCAAGGAGCCACCAGTCGCCAGCAAATCATCCACAATAATAACCTTCTGCCCCGGTTTCAATGCCGTCTTTTGCATTTCGAATTTATCCTGCAAGCCTGGTCATTAGCACGTGAGCATACTTGATATCATACAACTTACGGATCCATACTCAAGTGTATACTCTACAGATATACACTCGCCGGGTAGTTTACCCTTCTTGCGTATTGGGACACATCCGATACCAAGCTCGCTGGCTATTAAAAGATTGAACAGAAAACCTCTGGATTCAAGGCCAACTATTACTTCGACATCGGGATAGTTTGCCTTTATGTGTGACACCAACAAGTCCTTGAGATAAATGCACACTTCAGCATTCGTTAGGGCAACGAATACATCACTACAAGAGAATGGGGAATATCAACTGATAAGATTCGCAACAACTGTCAATCGGTGTGATAAGATCAAGTACCGAAAGATTATACCCTTCTTTGGGAAGTCTGGGAACACGCCAATATGTTTCTTGATTACATCCAATTTTTGTTCATCATTCATTGTAGATCACTACTGTAATGGAATTGTTTCACTTATTAAAAAAAATATAAAATGGAGTCAATTGTTATTCTACACACTACACGATTTGAAAGATGACTGATGAACCACTAATGACAAAAACGGTAGCGGAATGTACACACTGGCACTGCTGTCAAACGGAAGCTATACATGCAACAAGTACAAGTGCAGTTGTGTCGGCATAATTTTCAGTGGGTTGGTACGAAATGGAATTTCTATGTGGAAAATTTTAATGGTAGGTGGTTCTGAGATTCGATAAGAACAAATAAATGCTGCCAGGCTCAGCCAAATTATAAATTTTTTTCTCAGGTTTTTTTTTCTCGAAGCGAACGCGACGCAGGTGAATTTATGTGACTATACGGCTGGTGACGCTCATACTTGCTTCTCCTATTTATGCCCGAAACACACGTGCAGTGCCGCACTGCAGTGTGCAGGGGCTCCTGTCATAACATTCAGCTTACTGTGGTGGTATTTGTTGATTGCCATTGCTGGATGTGTGGTCAATGATCATACTGCCCGTCCTTTGGACACAAAAGCCGTGTGTCAATTGCGTTGAAATGGATGCGTTGGAATGGTTAGATTTTATACACGTTTCTAATTTTGGATATATCTGCAGGGGTAAATAAAGTTGGTTTTTCCCTTTTTATTTAATAATCTGAATGATGTGCTGATTTCCCGCAACATTTTAACGAGGAATATTCCATGAGCGTGCTTTCCATTTCTGTCACTCCTCAGTAGGTATACAACATTTCAAAAATTAGCCACTTCAAAATTAGCAATTTTTAAATCTCTATTCACCATATTAATGTCAAAAATTTTCCACTGCCTGAAATTTTAACGCAATTGACACATGGCCTAAAGGACATACCACTGTTGAGGAATTTATACAAACCGTATCACAGTATTGACAACAACAGCACTGTTCTATCGGTAATTGGTGGTCAAAATCGTGTTTAAAATCATTAAACCTATGTTGCTTTGGATGATCACAAGTAGAAACCGAACTCAACCAACTTGGAGTGCACAACTTGAGGCAGTTAGATAAGGACAGGGCTAATTGGAGAGGCATGTTATTTGAGGCCCAGCTTCATTCCGGGCTGTAGCGCCACTTAAGTAAGTAAGTAAAAGGGCATCGCTAAATGGTTGCAAATAATGCTCGATGAGTAAGCTCTCAAAGAAGTTAAATATTATTTAGAAAAGCATGAAGATGCCAAATTGTAAGTCGTAAGTCGAACACGATTCCTCATTTGGCAAAGTAGAGAACAGAGCTCAAGTAAGTAGGAGATAGAAAACGTTTGTACGTCTTCACATTTATCACCCGATTTCGTAAGCGTCGTTTTAACACATAAATTAGCTGAATGTGTGTATCTGGTTGGGCCGTGGTGATTATTTATCTGTCAAAATCCAAAAACTCTAGGATTAGCTTGTAGGCAAAACGTTAAGACCTGGAAAGATTCCTTTCTCTTCCTTACTTGATCCCTGGTGGAGAATTTCCATAACATTTTTGAAAGCTTCTTTTTTAAAAATCCAATTTTAGTTTATTTTACAACTTTCATTACATTTTTTTGTTATCAAATACATGTTCTTTGCTTTTTCATTTAATAACCTCAATATACAGTTTTCCCGCCACATGTGAACACTTGGCAACGGGCAATAATGCATGAGCGTGCTTTCCATCTCTGTCACTCTTGAATGAGTATACCAAATGTCAAAAATTAGCCCCTGCATAAACTTTAGCGGGCAAGTTAAAATTTTGAAGTCTTTATTCACCACACTTATGTCACAATTTATCTACTGGTTAAAATGTTAATGCAATTGACACACGGCCCAAATTACGTTGGATTTATCTCATCACCTGTTCTGCTAAGAGAGTAAACCTATGTTTCATGTGCAGACTTCATCAGTATTACAAGCTGCGACTTATGGAAACATATATTTTTACAGAATAAGTTGCCCTCTGCTGATAATCATCACCACTGAATAATTTTTTTTAGCTGGGTGGATGGAAATCTCTGAAGCATCCGTAAGTGGAACACGCGTTATGTCTACCCCCATTTTACAAACACCAAACTATCATAATAAAAATAATTTGCTTCAATCCAAATAACCATGCAATCTTCGAACACACCCAAACTAACGTAACGTAACCTCAATCGATGGTGACAGCACATAGTGCTGCCAAATAAAAGATTCACAATTTGTTTCTTAAAAAAACAAAACGATATGGTAAACCCTGTGATAGCTATATTAAGCCTTATATATAACGTTTTCATTTAAGAAGTAAAATAAATACAAAACCATTTTTTTTACAAAAGATGTTGAAGTTGTATAAGTCTGCAACAGAAGAATAATAATAAAAAAAAAACAACATTGACTTCACTCTTGCCTTAACACTTCACACTTCATGTTCACACACTATAAAATCCGTAAACTTCTTTCCACCTACCTATTGCACAGCCATAAGCCAGGTGATCATACCTGTCGGTTAAGTTGGTCGTTTTATTTCTCGGTAGTCAGTACTATCGAAGTCTTTCTCAATATCGGACGTGTTCATGCTTCAAGAGTGATTCTGCGACTTTCCAACGAATGAGTTGGCATAGGAGAGTTTTAATTTGTATATAGTGTCTAGGGATTCGAGATCACAATCGATCGTGTACATACCAACAAAATTGCTCACAAGTTGCACTTTCGTTTCTGACCGTCATCGTTGCTGTCAAGCTAGGTAAATGCCACTTGCTCTGATCTAAAGTTCATCCGAAACGAAGAGATTTATATAAAAATCTCCCGTTTCTATTTGTTTTGTTGTTGTTTTGTGCAAATTCGGTTTTATTTTGTGTACCTATAACTTTTTGGATATCTACGACGATTGCGCGCTACGATCATTCGGGTTCTCATAATACATCGAAGTCGTGATCCATTAAAGTGAAAAAAAAAAACATAAACAAAATGCCAAAGTGTTACACAGCTCAGTAGCTATATCTGTATGACCGCAATTTTGTAACAAAAAAAAAGGAAATTGAAATGTTTATAGCTTCCACAATAAACTAGATCAGAAGAGGAGAAGATCGCGTCTTTTGATTGAAAAAGTTTGCCAAAGTGTTGCTTATCTTAAGCGCTTCATTGAGTGTGTGTGTGTGTTTTGTTGGCTTGGCGAACATCAGGCGAATTCAATTAGTCTCTCCACGTCTGGGTTTCTATTCACTTTTATATTATTCATCAAATAGATATAACTACCTATCTAGCGAAAATTCCGAGGTAAATATTCAGGTAAGCTGATGATTGTTTTTTATTAAGCGGAAATAAATACAAACCATCCGTCATAAACAAAAGAACGAAGTGCTAGATACAAAACCAAATCGACAAAACGTGTCTTTTTGAAAATTATAAAGATTTCGTAAAACTTTTAGATATCCGAATCATCATCGACCACGTTCGAATGCAAATATTAAATATCACCTTTCATGTTGCGCATGCTTACCTATATCGCTGCAAAAAATAAGTATCTACATGTATGTAACTTTGTCCCTTGGGAAGCCGCACAAGTTATCCCGGTTTAGATTTCCAATACACTTTCGTACTCAACGCACGCATCCGATATGAAGTATCTACCTGACATACTTTTGAGGATAATTTTCTTTCTGTCAGTTGTAAGACCTTGCCATCTGGAAATGAATAATTTTGGTTCCTTTCCAAAAAATAAAAACGCCATTCCTCAGGTAGGCGGATGGTTTACTTTCAACTGAAAGGGAATTTCTCTTTACAAAGTATGTTTGCAAGTAAAAGATCACCGATCAAGCGATCTGAGACGGATGCTGCATGTCGACATACTTCTTTCTACTTCAATGACAACGCATCGACATCGTTGTTGTTGTTGTCATAAATTCGAATGTTTACGGTTTAGCATCGATAAAGACGTTGCGCATGCGCATGTGTACTCGTCTGATGGAAGAGAAATTTAACGCATCAAATATGGAACAGAACAGGAAGTTAGTGTGCTTATTATCTTACCACATACCTTAAATGTGTTGCATGCCTGTTTTTTTTTCAAGGACATTGAATGTATCTACATTTCGAAACACATTAATGCACTCTGTATCAGCAAAGAAGTTACTTTTTTCTTGCTAAGTTGATTGAACCGATTAAAACCCGCAATTATTCGGTAAACTGACCAATTGTGTAACACACAAAATTATTGCAGACCATTGGAGTTATGCTACATGGCTTTTGCCATTGTCTGACATTTAGCAAGTTCGTTAAACCTCAGTGATTGCGGAAAGGCTAGCAGAAACACACAATTATGTCGGTGTATCTGGAGTTGAAGTAGATTTATTAACTTGTTTTTGGTGGCTCAGTGTTAGCACATTTAAAATTATAAGCATTTGTTTCGCATGTATTTGACATGTAGCTGTCAATTGCACAAAAACATTACGAATAGTAACGTGTTGTTTTGTATTTCTTTATGTAAATCATATTCATACCTTTGCAACAAGATTTATCAAATTGAAATAAAGGTGAGAATCCCAACAAATGGGGCCGCTGAAACTACCATAATCATATAGGAATAAGTTTCCTTAAGAATTCATAGAAGATCGTTGCTGTGGTATCTAATATGTGGACAGCTGAATCAGTTCACCAACAACCTGATCAAGGGATCTCTGGTTTAAATTCTGAAATAAGCTACACCGAACGTCTTTTCCTGTCCCTCATGTCTCAAAAATGTGTCGACGTTCAACTGTGGACTTCCTAAGTTATGAAACCCATTTACATCATCAATGGAACAGTGTGAAGAATATACTTTAGGTATCTCCAAGGATTTCAAACGAGTTCTCCACAAAGCGTGGACAGGATTACTGTCGGGACAAAGATGAACATTTTTCTTAAGGACATATCTCTTTAAGTAGTGGAGTATGGCCGTATCTTAGGACGAATTTTCTATAGACCATGGATTGCAAGCTTAATTGGTCAATTCACTTGCTCACTCTGTCTCTGCAACTACATTTCTTTTTGGATGCGATTGGTGTTATCAGATCATACCTTGATATCTACTGTCATAAATGACATCTGCATATTAGAGCGGCACAAGAAATGAAGAAAATATCCTTGACAGGATAATGCAAAACTTCTGATACACCAACAGGTGACCAATCTTCCAATAATCTTTCCAACTATTAGCTTACACAGACTATGTTTGCTGACATTATAAGCCGGACCAAACGAGATCTCATCAGCGTGCTTGTTAGATTAGAGAACGAAGTGGCGAAATGGGCTATATGCTGTCAACAAGAAAGGACACACAACATCAACGAATTCGGTAGGACGTGACCACCGACAGTTTCAACTCTGAGGTTGCTTTGAAGGGTCGGAAGTCATTTTTAGTTTTGATAGAATATACATATAGATAGCTTAATGTTTTTATTAATTCATAGTGTATACAAATTGAGGTTATGTATGGAACAGCACAGTGGATAAATGGCCGCTAAGACCCTTTAAAATAAAAATAAATCAATTTATGGCAAGAGGCTTGTTAGTACCCATGGCAGAGGTTTTTTTTCTCACAACCATTCATGAGTGCGTGTGTACTTCTTAGCACGATGGCAGGACCTCCGAACGTTAGTTGAGATAAGCTTTTCATGCCAATTGATACTACTCTGATGATATTTCAGATCATCACGTGAGGAGGGCCAGTGAAAAAAACATTTAGGTGTTGCTTCGGCTGGGAATCGAACCCACACCTTCTGCGCGGCAGTTTATCGCATTAACCATCGAGCCACTGAGCCCGTCTAACACCCTTTAGCCTTTTATTTTAATTTTCTATGGCCGTTTCGCATAAATGTGGCCGAATTTTATTCATACACTGCTAGTTTTACTCGTTCAAGGCGTTGGACTTCAAAAAATCCGAACTAAAAAAGGCCAATGGCCAATCCTGATAGCAAAAACGGCCGATTACACGACTAGAAAATGACTCATGCTGTAATTGAATTGTTTCTCTGGCTGTATGGCATACGGCACTGTCTTCTTGAAACCACATGTTGGTCACATCCATATCTTGTAATTTAGGCACTAAAAACTGGGCTATCATGTCTCGATAACGAAAACATTAGTTACTGCCTGACCAGTCGTATTTTCGAAGAAGAAAAATTCGCACCAAATATTCACGCGTTGTGAAAGCATTTGTTTCTCAACCATTACTCGTCGGTTGTCTGTACCCCAAATGCGATAATTTTGACGATTAATGCCCGCAACACACGTGTAGTGGTTCTGCATGCAGTGCGCCACGCAGTTCAGCAATCCAGACACACGTGGAGAATTTTTTGTTTGACATACATGCAGTGCAATGGCCCCTGTCATAACATTTAGATCACTGTGGTGTAGTTTGCTGATATTTATTTTAGCATTTAACACAAACAATGGCTATAATTTGGTCTTTCACTTCTTGTGGTTCTTAATTAAGCTAACTAGGTAAATATGGACAACGAAATATTCGGGATTTAAGACGATTCCAGACAAGGAAACCAATTGCAACCGTACCACTGTGGAATAAAATCCGAATGATGCTACTGATCTCGTCTCAACCAACATGCATCTCAAATTAGCCCGGTCCTAAGCTAACTGCCTCCAGTTGCGCCCTCGAAGTTGGTTGTGGTCGGTTTATACTTGGCGAGGTCTTCCCCTACTGCGTCCGACTTCTAGCTGGGAATTGAAGACTCTGCGAGGCGGAGTATTGGTGTCCATTCGTTCTAAATTTCCTAGCCATCTTAAACGTCCAATGCAGAGTTTTTTGACCAGGGCATATCACTGTACAGCTCGTACATTTATTGGTTGAATCTTCGTCTCCATATCCCGTCAACGCAAACGGGACCGAGGATTTTTCGAAGAATTTTCTTCTCGAATCGACCAAGGATTTCATCATCCGCTTTGAGACGGTCCATACTTCAGCGCCGTAGAGCACGACTGGGATGATCAGGATTTTATATAGGATCTCCTTAGTAGTTCGTGTGAGGGCTTTACTACTGAATTGCCTTCTTAGCCCGAAGAAACATCGGTTGGCACGAGTAATTCTTCGTTTCATTTCTTACCAGATAATAGCGGAGCCGAGATAGACAAAGTCGCATACTGCCTCAAAGTTATATCTGTCAATGGTGATTTTCTGTCCAATTCGTCGACAACATTTACTGCAAAACCCATTTTTGCCGCTTCCTTCTCTATACTTACAAACGTGGCTATGACGTCGTTGGGCCCGACCAATGATGTCAGTATCATCGGCGTATGCTAGTAATTGCACAGATTTTTTTGAAAAAAGGTGCATTTGGCGTTGGCTCGGGAGTTTAGTACAATCCTCTCTAGAATCAAATTGAAGAAGCCGCATGACAGCGCATCGCCTTGCCTAAATCATTTGTTGGTAACGAATGTGTCGATAAGGTCGTTTCCGGCCCTGATGGAACAGCGAGAATTCTCCATCGTCATCCTACACAAACGGACTAGTTTGGGTGGTATACCAAAACTAGACATGGCTCCGTATAGTTCGTTTCTATAAATGCTGTCATATGCGGTTTTGAAATCGATGAATAGGTGCTGGGTATCGACTTGGACTTCTTGGGCTTTTTCCAGGATGTACGGAAGTGTGAAAATTTTATCGGTTGTGGACTTTCCTGGTCTAAAACCACTCTGATAAGGGTTGATCAGGTTGTTGGTAAATGGTTGCAGGCGTTTCCATAATACGCAGATAGGATCTTGTAGGCAGAATTATGCCTCTGCAGTTGGCGCAGTTTAGAGGTCTCCTTTTATATGGATCGGACAAACAATGCTGAGGTTCCATTCTTCAGGCATACTTTCTTCGGACCAGATTTGGCTTCTGAGTTGGTGGATGTTGTTTACCAAGTCATCACCGCCGGCCTTATGAAGCTCAGCCGGAAGGCCGTCATTTCCGGCAGCAATATTGAGCTTGAGTTTAGATATTGCTATCCTCACTTCAGCCAGGTCACTTGGTTGGCAGTTTTCGCTGTCGTTGCCAATATTGAATGGTTCGTTCTGCCCGACAGCGGAATGTTGTTCGTTATCGCCGTTTTACAGTCTGCAGAAGTGGTTCTTCCATATTCTCCGCATCGACTGTGTCTCAACTACCATATTTCATTGTTCATCCCAACAGGATTCCGTTTGAGCCTTGTATCCTTGGCTTTGACGTTTTACACTTTGGTAAAACTTGGGAACATCGTTCCTGGAGTGGCACTTCTCTATATCCTCGATCACGCGCTTTTCTTGCTCTTTGTTTTTTTTTCTTTCTGAAAAGCCGCTGTTCTTCCCTTCTTCTATAGAGGTCAATGGCAGCTCTCGTATTCGCCTGCAGCTTAGCCTTGTGCCGTCTTGTTCTTGGCTGCGAGCATGTGTCGGCATTTCTCATCAAACCAGGGTTTTCTTGGGCGCGACAAACCTAGCACATCAGTTGCGGCTGATCTAATAGCTTGTAAGCATCGTTGCCATTGTTCTTCAACATGCGATGCTGGTTGTTTGGTGTTAATCGGGAGGTTTAGGGTTTCATAATAACGTTGTACTCTCTTAGAAGTATAGGAGATGAGATAAATCCAACGAAATTTAGTCTCAGCATATTGCAGAAAATGTCCGCTTTTCCAATTGAGGAATTGTGTTCGACTAACAGAAATCTTGGTGACATCCATAAATAGCGCAGCAAGCAGATTGGCTTTCTTCATAGATGACAGCTAAAATGTCATTCTGAATGAGAGTCGGAACTAATGTTAGAGCCGAATTTTTTTTATATTTTTGACAAGTGTCCAAAGTGTCATTACCTCTTGGACATTGAAGTAGTCGAGCTTATAACAGATATAAATACTAATTGGATACAGGTTGCTTTGAATATGTAAATCCAACAATATTTCGACTGTTTTCGATACGAAAAATTATATGAAAATGAAGTTAAAGTCCCTTCCCCGACTTTTGAAATAACGATAAGACCTACTTTTTACCGAGCCATGAGTAGATAATTCATACCTAGCTGGGGTTTGTAATAATACGATTTTAAGCCCTATAAATGTTTTTATATCTGGAGCTGGACCCGCTGACATATAGAGCTTGAAAGCTGTTAATTTCTCTTCAGTTGTTGATGAATACGCCAAGAGTAAGAGTTACACCTTGTCAGACTGCAGGTACAACCTCTATCTAAAGTCCCTTTGTTAACGAAATTAATTGTACCCAGCCTTGTGGGACGCCACTTCAATTATTCTGTTTGTGTTATATAAGAACCCAACATGAAACGTCGGTTAACTTTTTATTTCAAGCATTACTTTCGAAACATCTCCATCGCTGGAGAATGCTGTTTTACCTTGAACAACTGCAACGTTTTGTCAATTTTTCAATACGGCAGGCCCCCTTATTTATGCTAGTTAACCCCACAATCGGTCAAGCTTCAGCCCATAACAGAGACGAAGACCACGTTTAACATAAACCCCATTTGAAGAAGTCTCGTTTATTTTGGCGTTTCCAATCATTTAAAAAAAAAAAAAAACACCCGCCCACTTTCTTTCAAATAGCAATGAACTTTAAGTGACTTTTATGGAGTGTTTGCGTAGTTTCTACACATCTTTCTGTCATTACCTGTACTTGTCTAACCTTTGCCAATGGTTTTTCTATTATCCCTGGGTATTTCTCCCATTACACACATCGACTACGTGTTAGTTATGCCATTGTGAGTACAACAACAATAGGCATCGTCATCTGTTGTATCTGTGTATTATTTTTTATTTGTTTAAACTATTATTTCACAACTAATTTATAATTTGCTTTCTTTTCACTTTCTCACCTCCATCATCATCATCTGGAGGTTTGTTACTCGAAACATGTCGTCGTTTGTTGGTTGGATTTTTTTTTCTAATTATGTTCATCAGCATAATTTCCATCGTATATGTTGATTTCAGGCGATTATAGTATAAAACAACCGTTTCAATTATTTAAACAAATTTCTCTTGAAATTCGATGATGAAAACAACTTCAATCCGGTCGGCAGGCTGTGAAGGAAAACCGCTTTTTTAAAGTTTTTTTTTTTTTTTTCTAAAATCATATTCTGAGTCATTGCGAAAATATCTCTGCTTACACGTTGCTTAAAAAATGTAAATAACTACGATATCAGTTAGCGTTACAAACGTGTCGCACGAATTGTGCTGATGAATGCTAAACAATTGGGTGAAGAATGAACCTACATAGCTGTAAAGTGATGTAGATACAATTACAGCTAGAAGAAGAACACTTAAGTAACGGAACAAAAAATGTGCATTGTTTGTATACTAGAAATGCGCATGATAGTTGCAAGTACAGAAGAGTGATTTATAAGAGCTCGCAGCAGTCATATTTCGGTGTGTGGAGCGAACTTGAATGACATTGAGTCGGGTTTTAAGAGACAAAACTAGATTGGTAAGCTGTTTGGTTTATTTTTGTTTTATATATTGTATCGCAATGAATTGTCACGACCTTGCGGATATTTGTATTGTATTATTGTAAAAGGTTTATTTTGATCAGTGGATATGACTATTATTGAGGTTAGGACTGACAAAAGTGGGGGCATTTGTTGAAAGAAGCTTACAAACTAATTTGGGAATTTACGGTCGTTGTACTCTTTTCTATTCCAAAGATTTGTCAAATGATTGGAACCACCTTTCTCAATTAGGGTCGTCTTAATTGTTCACTCACGAAAAATATACACACACACGAGGTGAGGCTCAGGTAGGAGATTAACGCCCCATACATGGTCATCACTATATGATTTTAAATACGAAGAATCACCGAGAGCAACAGATATTTCTTAAATATTCTCTGCTTACAGTGGCCCAACTATCATTTAAGCGGGACAAACAATTGTTAAGTGTTTCGTTGACATTTTTTCGAACTTAGATTTGGGTTGTGAGATTTACAGAAGTTGAAATCGTTTTCTCAGAGTTTTACGACTGAAGATTATATAATTAGCCAATGAATTTTTAAAGGAACAAATGTAACAATAGGAGTGCCAAATTATTTTACATTTTCCCCAAAATTTGTAAACAAAAGAGTTCACATGCAAACTGAGGGAATACGGTTTGTATAATGAAATCTGTAATGTAAGAACTAAGGACATTAAAATAAATTTAATTTTTTTGCAAACATAGACTTCTATTTGCTTACTAACTCAGCCCGTCAACGCAAATGGGACCAATGATTTTTCGCAGCATTTTCTCTCAAAATGACAAAGGGCTTCATCATCCACTTTTAATGGTCTATGCTTTGACACCGTAAAGCAGGACTGAGATGATCCTTAGCAGTTCGCTTTAGGGTTCTAATACTAAATTGCCTTCGCAGCTCATAAAAAAAGCGATTAGCAAGAGTAATTCTTCGTTAAATTTCTGAGATGTTGTTGTCAGAGTTAATAGCAGCGCTGAGGTAGACAAAGTCCTGCACTACCTCAAAGTTATATCTATCAATGGTGATGTTCTGTCTAATTCGTCTATGTGTTGACAGCATATACTCATATGGATAAATGGGTATCCATTTGGACTTCTTGTGAATTTTCCAGGATCTGCCAATGTGTGAAGATTTGATCGGTTGTGGACTTTCCTGGACTAAAAACACACTGATAACTGATCAGATTGTTGGTAAACGGTTTCAGGCGTTCACATATTACAGCAGATTGGATCTTTTAGGCGATGTTGAGGAGACTTTAGAGGGTCTTCTTTTTTGTGGATTGGGCAAACGATGCTGAGGTTCCATTCTTCAGGCATATTTTCCTCAGACCAGATTCGGCTTATGAGTTGGTGGATATTACTTATCAAGTCATCTCTGTCGGCTTTATAAAGATCGGCGGGTAGGCAGTCATTTCCGGCAGCTTTATTAAGCTCCAGTTTAGATATTGCTATCCTCACTTCACTCATGTCGTGTGGTTTTCGATGACGCTGAGGCAAAATTTAGGTTCTATGCCGTTAATGTGCCGAATTTTCTCGTCCTTTAGCTCTTGAATTGTTGCTGGCTTAACAACGTAACAACCCAAAGAAAGTAGTTCAACGGTGTCAAATCATGAGATCTGGGCTTCCAATTGACATCGCCACCGCGTGAGATAATACGACCATTGAATTTGTCGCGCAAAAAAAACCATTGTTTCGTTAGTTGTGTGGCAAGTGGCACTGCCCTGTTGAAACTAACATATCTTCCGATTCGGGCCATATAAAGTTCGTTATCATCTCACGATACCAAACACCATTCACAGTAACTGCCTGACCGGCTTCTTTTTCGAAAAAATACGGCCGATGATGGCACCAAAACAGTCACTCTTTGTGGGTGCATTCGTTTTTCGACAATCACTCGCCTAAATGCGGCAATTCTGCTTATTGACGAATCCACTCAGTTGAAAATCTGCCTCAACACTGAAGACGGTTTTCTTCGAAATTTGATTATCCACTGTTGCCATTTCTTGCCACCATTCTGACCATTGACGACTCTTTAGTTCTTGAGTCAATTACACCTTTTAGGCGTGTAAATGCAAGCTTTAAGCATAATGTTCATCAACGACAAGCGTGAGAGGTGCAATTGTTGGGCACGACAACGAAATGAGGTGGACGGCTCTTCAGCCGCACTATCGCGAACAGCAGCAATATGTTCTGCAGTACGAGCTGTACGAGCATGCACTGTTGTTTTCACATCTCCTACAGATCCGGTTTGCTCAAATTTTTGCACGAGTTTTCCGATTGTACGCACATTTGAACGATTAAATTGACGGAGAAAAACACGAAGTGCACGATATGCAATTTGATTTCAACGCCCATTTTCATAACAAGCCTGAATAACTTTAACGCGTTGCTCGATTGTGTATCTCTCAATGGTTCCAATTCAGTTAGTCTAAAATTGAGAAGTGTCAAATGAAATGCTGAAAACAACTTGACGAATAAGTGTGGTTCTGATTCAACATCGGCTCTTAAAATTTAACCACCCGTTAACATAGCTTCTAAATAGGAGGTCACCATTTTCAAAGTTCTAAATACTAACCATATCGGAGTCGTAAGTGCCTAAAATCAAAATGGAGTCAAATTAGTCGATTCCACTGCGTTCACAGGAATTGGTAAACATTGTGGCGAATGTACATAAATTCATGGCAAGAAAAGCACAAATTAACTCAAGAACTGAAGCCTTTCTTTCATTTAAAACAATTACTGTTCCTCGATTGAGCCATGTTGGAAGGCAGTTTTTGGTCAGAACTCTATTGCATTTGATATCTGTGATACGCTGTTCCAACACGATGGTGTCACATTTAGCTGCTTCTATGAAGGGAGATGTTTGGTTATCATCAAATCTCTAGAAATTCTCCGTTCAAGTGGATTTTTGTAATGGGACAACTATTATTCGTAGGCTTATCGCAAGAAGACAGACATGTTACAGGAACTTAGGAACAATTTCGAACGTATGGACCATTCTGGCCTAAGACTGCACTGATAAGCCCCAAGACATTTGTTAATTGTTGTGACAGTTTGGTCTTGTAAGCGATTTTAAGAAGACTTGTAACTTTGCATTCGACTCAAAGCAGAAAGTCTCTTTTTTGTAGATCGGGGAAACAATGCTGAGGCTCCATTTTTCAGACATACTTTCATCCAAACAAATTAAGCTTACTGGCCAAATTTTCTTTTGTAATACGAAAAACGACAGGAGTCGGATCAACGCTAAAAATATACATAATGTCCACAAAAAAACGATGTGTGGAGTAGCTCATCATTTTAATTTCTACCTCGTCTTCGCTGGAAGTTTTTCGATTGAGTAGGTCAGGAACTATTCCGGCAAATCGTCTCGAATGTTGGCTCGTCCAAAGTGGTTGGCTTGTTAGCATAGACCAAGGACTTGACGAGGCCCCAGAGAATATAAACGAATGGTATCAAGTTGAATGAGCGTGGCCTCCAATTGATGAGCGCTCGCCGTGATGACCCAGTCGCCAAATTTCTCTTTCACAACTTTGAGCATTTCTTCGCTTATGTGGCGTCGTTTTTTTTGGAACCACAGCTCATAAAAAATATCGATGTTGTCGAGCTCTGACCGAAGAAAGTCAGTTAATTTTGCTTGAAACCTGAGCCACCAGAAGGTAACGGTGTCTCCTTCCTCATTTCGAAAAAATAAAGGTCCGAAGATGCCGCCCTGCCGTAAACCGCACAGTCAAGTGATTGAACACATATAGCAATTTTGCTTATTGATAAAGCCGCTGAGGCAAAATGTCTTGTGGACATTTATCGAACTTACTGCTCATGCGTCCGCATAATCTTATACAGATGTTGGCGCAAATTCAAATGCAAAATAAGCCGGGTTGACGCTCTAGCGATAGCCCATTCAGCTCCGTCCTGAATTGAGTCTTCGAAACTGACCGATACGACCAACCTCACTACAAAATTCACGATACGTATTTACTTTTAATAAATTTAGAAGCTTCGGCAAGGGTGGAACGATGCAAAGTGATATGGCAAACCTTACTGAATATTTTGACAACTGGATGTCATTACTAGCTTTGGCAACTGCTGAAACATTAAAAGTGGAAAAAGTGTCTTTGCTATTTGGTCAGCTTATATAGCCCTGACATGATGCTTGCTTATGTTTGTTCCAAATGGTCTCCTAGATATACGTTTCATTGTATACTTCTTCAATAACAAAATTATTTTGTTATTGTGTTGTTTGTTACGTTGTTAGTAGGAGTGTGTGCATATGTGCTACAACTTGTATGCCTTGGGAGTCGTTCAAATGTCATAAGCCTAAGGATGATTTCGCAAAGCTCTACTCTTATAATTTTTCTTAAGTGTCACGAAGAATATTAAAGACACACCCTACTAGAACACTTAAGACAAGACATGCGTTTTGGTTGGTATCAAAAAGGCCCACCTTAGCGCTTATTAAGTTCTTCTTAAACCACCAAACGAAACACAGCATAAGGTCATAAAATAAAATAAAAAACTTTTAATGTGCTTCTCTCTTCTGAATTTTGATTTCCTTTTCCCTCAGTACTAACAATTAGTGATGCTACCTGGTAAAGCTAACAAGTCTGTAGTCTGTATTTCCAATTATATCTTCCCACCAACAGAACTTTACCTTATTCGCCTTAATGTGTAATTTTTCTACTTTCAGATCTTAATGTAAATATGGGTACCAAAATCGAATACGTGGATACATCACAACTGTACGCGACCAAGTATATCCGCAACTCAAAAGCCATCGCGGTACTATGGGCGATTTTTACGATTTGTTATGCAATAATTGGAATTGTGGCATTTGTCACACCTGGTAAGTCTTGCCTTGCTGGCTGAAATGATAGAAAATGTTGAAAGGTTGAACCACTTATCATGATTACGATTTATTTCTCTAGAATGGGTTGGTGATCCAGATAATGAAAGTGCCGGCAGATTGGGATTGTGGCAAGTATGCCAGAAGGAGGAGATATTTGATAATTGCCAGCGGAAATGGGAAGACATAATTGCTGTGCCCGCATTTTCATTTCAGGTATGTGAGGATGTTTTTATGTGGGGATTTGGGAGAAATTAAATGTTCTAATTTTGCTTTACCTAGTTGGCAACACTTTTTATGGCAGTGTCTGTAGTAACGGCACTTCTGACGATATGCTTTTTAGTGTTTATGATTTTCATGAAGTCAACAAGAGTTTTTCATATTTGTGGGTGGATGCAGATACTGTCAGGTAACACATTATGACGGGTGTTTGTTGAATGTTGGTAAAGATGTAAGTTTTCATGGTGGAATGAGGTAATAAAAGTGGTGGTAAATATTTTACACCATTTATATGTCATTTATATATAAAACATTCAATAATTGATGGTCAAATCAAGCTATAAAGTTTTGTCTACTTTATTTGACTTTTAAACAAAAGAGTTCATATGCGAACTGAATAAGTGCGGTTGCTAAAATAAAGATATCCAGCCCTATCGAGGTATCCGTTGAAAGAATTTCCGAAACGAAAGTTAGTTCTGATCGGAACTCAGTTTACCATCGAAGTATCCATTGCGGAACAAAATAAATGAAGCATACATTCGCGTAAGAAACGTGAGTGAAAAAAATATATTTAAACAAATATTTCTTGTTTCTCTTTTTTTCTGGAGCACGACTTTGTACTAATACACGAAATAATTTTATTTCTGATTTTACTCACAATTTTAGGTTGGTTTCCATTTTCGTATTCCGCAACAATTTTTCATCGGAGAACTTCCGAAGAAATTCAACGCGTAGCTGCCAAAAATTGTTGACTTAACGCATTAAGCTGTCGTGCGATCATGTGCGATGCATTTCGTTGGAAGATCTGCTCGAAATACAAATCCGAACGAATACCTCGGTACAAAATTCTTCGATATCGAACAAATCTGAGAAAATTTTGTTCCGAACGGATACCTCGATAGGGGTGATTCTTACTACCGGGGTACCATTGAAAATAAACGTTTACCAACATTGATAAAAAACGTCATGAAATATATTCTTTTTGCGTATTTAAATTAACAAAACACCGTTATTTTTGGATTTTAGCCATTTGCATGATTGTAAGCTGCGTTGCCTTCCCATTCGGTTGGAACTCGGATGAATTCAGAAAAATCTGTGGACCAGAAGCAAATCGCTTTGAGTTGGGTCTCTGTGGTGTACGATGGGCTTATCCACTCGCAGTGATAGGTAAGAATTCTAAACATTTAGCTTGTAGCTTGAATATACTCCACTCAATTTAAGTACAGGTTGTCCGCAGGGAAGGTATACTACTTTGTCTTGCCGCCATATTGGTAAACATTAGTCTTGACAGTTCATATTTGGCAGTCGTGAAGTAGACACGTGGCAAATTTATTATGGAAAAATATTCGATAAGCCAACGTTTTTTAATCGTTAAAATATTTTATCAAAATCAATAATCGATTACTGTGACGATGAGAAAGTTACGTGAAATTTTTGAGAGAAACAACGTGACAACAAAACGCACTATATAGTGAATGATTTCGAAGAAAGCGGGTCCAAGCATGGACCACAACGTACTGCAAGATCGGCTGAAAACATTACTGTTGCTCAAGGAAGTGTTCAAAACAATCCATCAACCTCAATTCTACGCCGTGCTCAGGAGCTTGGGCTTCAAAGAACAACTTCGGCCACAAAGAACAACTTTTTGCACAAGGACTTGCATTTGTTTCCATTTAAGATTCAGTTGACACAGAAGCTTCTTCCACAAGACCATTTACGCCGCCGTACATATGCCAATAGGATGTTACAGCTAGCCCATGACAACCCCGGTTTCATGAAAAAATCATAATGAGTGACGAGGCACATTTTCATTTGAATGGATATGTGAATGAACAGAATAGTCGGTTCTGGGCAACTCTGGAAAACCCTCAAATTATTCATCAATTTACAGTCTGGTGTGAAATTTGGTCAGGAGGCCCTTACATCTTTGAAAATGAAAATGGCGTAACGGTAACTGTAAATGGGGAGCGATATCGTGATATGATTGAAAACTTTTTAACACCACAACTGCATGCTTTGGGCTTGATTAACATGTGGTATCAACAAGACGGTGTCACAGCGCATACAGCCAGGACTACAATGGAATTACTGCGAGACCTCTGGCATGTAGCGCCGTCTTGTTGGAACTACATCTCATCCATATTCTTGCCATCCAATTCGGGAACAAAATAGTCGGTTATCATGGCTCTGCAGCATCATTTTGGAAGAAGTATTGCCCAATGACTTCACCAGCCCATAGAGCCCACCAAACAGTCAGTTTTTGTGGATGTAATAGCGTCTCAAGGGTCTGATGTGGATTTCCTTCACTCCAAATGCGGCAATTTCGCTTGTTGACGTAGCCATTCCACCAAAAATGAGCCTCATCACTGAACAAAACTTTGCGATGAAAATGAGCATTTTTGGCCCATATACCGAAATCACGACGCATTACATGGTCTCGCGGCTTTAATTCTTGCACAAGCTGTATCTTGTAAGGTCGTAAGCCGATATCTTTGCGCAAAATCTTCCGTAAAGTTGATGGACAAAGCTTCAGTTGCTGTGCATAGTGGCGATCTCTCATCTCATTTTCGGCCCATATGCCAAAATCACGACGCATTACATGGTCTCGCGGCTTTAATTCTTGCCCAAGCTGGATCTCGTAAGGTCGTAAGCGAAGATCCTTGATATGATTGAAAACTTTTTGACGCCACAACTGCATGCTTTGGGCTTGATTAACATGTGGTATCAACAAGACGGTGTCACATCGCATACAGCCAGGACTACAATGGAATTACTGCGAGACCTCTTTCCACATCAAGTTATTTCAAGAAATGGTGATGTTGAATGGCCTCCACGTCGCTTGATTTGACTGCTCCGGACTATCTGAAGAGCAAGATTTATGCAAACAAACCAGAAATGCTTGAGCAACTCAAACAAAATATTCGTGATGAAATTAATGAAATACCGCGTGAAATGTGTGAGAATGTAATGAAAAATGTGCTCAAAATGGCTCCCATAGTGAGACTAACAGAGGCGGACATTTACCTGATACTGTATTCCATACATAATTGCCGACATTAAACAAAACATTTATCAATATAAGATCCGTTCTCTTTCATTTAATCAAAAATTATGAACAAACAAAGTAGTATACCTTCACGGCGGACACCCGTGAAGATCTCTCTTTAAACTCTCGTTTTTTTTATTAATTATTTAATTTATATTTTTTTTTAACCTCCAAAATTTATACCATTTGATTTTTTTTTTTGTAATTTGACATCGCATTTTTTATCACATTCAGACCGTATGCCGGTATGTGCACATTTTTCTCGTCACTTTTAATCGTACATCGGCTTTAAAAGCAGCAATTTCCTGTCATTCAAGACTTCAACGGTCCTTTCCATAAATATTGGATTTTAAATATCCTACCTTGAAAAAGTCTTGAATCGTTAAGTCGAGTGATCCCGGACGCCAATCAGAATATCCATTTTTTCGAATTAGTACGCCCAATGAGATAAGATAGCAATAAAACGATCTGTGATTGGTCTGTATGAAACGAACAAAATGATGTCCATTTCATTTTTAATCATAACTGGCATCAAACAAATTCTTTATCATGACCCGAAAACTCTCTCCGTTCCCGGTTATAATTTTATTATCATCGTCTTAGAAGGGGAACAACCCAAACAATCACGCGTTGGTTGTAAAGAGTTTCTTCATAAGTTTTTGGGGTTTTTTTGTTAGCGACAAACCGACAATTTTGTAATTTACGTTCCCATTCTAAGAAAACTTAGATCATGATAATTTGTTGCCAAAAAAATCGTTTTGATTTGAATTTTAATCATGAAAAGTTTTTCATAATACTTTTCGGAGCGTGCGATCTCTTCAATTATCTCTTAACGCTGACCTTGAGCGACATCGACCTTGATGAGGAGCTTCCTCAACTTGATATTCTGCATGATAGGCAGATTGCGTTTTCACAATTGGAAAACAAATTCGGTTAAATAAAAAGCTGTTGCTGCCGAAAAAGCTGAATCTTCTTCTCGAAAACCTATCCATGTATACCTATCTAAATGCTGTCCCATAATTCACGCAAAATGTAATTTTGATAGAAAATACCGATTTTTAATTAGAAAACTTACATTTTTTATTGATTTATTGAGTATATATACACTAGACAGGCTTTGCTGGCAAGTACGTAAACTTTTATTGAAATTCTCTATGACCGTTTCGTTTAAGTGTGACTGAATTCCAGTAATACAGACTGAATTCCAGAGCTCGCATATAGACCTTTAATTAAAAAAAAAACAAAAAAAAGTTCAATGGCGTTAAATCACAATATCTGGATGGCAAATTCTGTTTTCAAAAAAACGACCGATTACACGAACAGGAAAAGACTCATGTGGTAATAGAATTGTTTCTCTGGCTGTATGGTTGTGTCAAGGTCTTGTAGAAACCACATGTTGGTCACATCCTTATCTGGTTATTTAGGTACTAAAAACTGGGTTTTGTATTATTATTATTTGAAACTACTTGACCAGTCGCATTTTCGAAGAAAAAGGGTCCGATAATGCCTCCAGCCCAAAATCCGCAAAAGTCACTCGTTGTGGATGCATTTGTCTGCTTATGCTTCATCAATGAAGAGGAATTTGTTCGAAAAAACAGCAGTACCACTTGTTACAATGATTTTATGAGACACATATTTGAATGGAAAATTTATTACTTGGCACCTTTTTTGAAGGTCATGGCTTTAGTCTGTAGTGCTGAAGCTATTTCTTATAGAAGTCCTAGCAACTTTACCTTAATGTCTTCTTACCCAAACTAAACACCGAATTAAAAAGATGCATTTGATTTCTGAATAATTTTTATTTTCAGAACTTAAAGCGAAAACGATGGATTTAAACTTCCTTCCATTAGGAAGTTATGTCCAATTTATTGATTTTTAGATTTCTATACATCTAAACATCAATAAATTGGACATAACTTCCTAACTTTGAATGTCGGCAATAACGCCACGAATGTTGGCTTCCAAGTCTTGTTTTGTTGGCGTAGACGAGCGACTTCACATAACCCCAAAGAAAATAAGCCAATTGACAGGTCCATTCCGCGAAATTATGCGCTCATCGAATGTTTCCTTCAATAAATTGATTGTGACGTGCGCTGTGTGGCATGTAGCGCCGTCTTGTTGGAACCACATCTCATCCATATTCTTGCCATCCAATTCGGGAACAAAATAGTCGGTTATCATGGCTCTGCAGCATCATTTTGGAAGAAGTATTGCCCAATGACTTCACCAGCCCATAGAGCCCACCAAACAGTCAGTTTTTGTGGATGTAATAGCGTCTCAAGGGTTGATGTGGATTCCCTTCACTCCAAATGCGGCAATTTCGCTTGTTGTCGTAGCCATTCCACCAAAAATGAGCCTCATCACTGAACAAAACTTTGCGATGAAAATGAGCATTTTTGGCCCATATACCAAAATCACGACGCATTACATGGTCTCGCGGCTTTAATTCTTGCCCAAGCTGGATCTCGTAAGGTCGTAAGCGAAGATCCTTGCACAAAATCTTCCGTAAAGTTGATGGGCAAAGCTTCAATAGCTGTGCACGGTGGCGATCTCTCATCTCATTTTCGGCCCATATGCCAAAATCACGATGCATTACATGGTCTCGCGGCTTTAATTTTGCACAAGCTGGATCTCGTAAGGTCGTAAGCCAAGATCCTTGCGCAAAATCTTCCGTAAAGTTGATGGACAAAACTCCAATTGCTGTACACGGTGGCGAATCTATTCATTCGGGTTCTCTTCAACACTTTGCTCTACAGCGGCAATTGTTTCTTCGGTGCGCACTGTGTGACATCCCTGCGGATGCGTATTATCGCATAGAAAAAACGTAGTGCGAAAACGATGCATGTTCAACCGAATTAATTGCTCTGATGGACGATTATGTCGACCATAAAATGGACGGAGCTTGCGGTAAACTTCGCGAACTGAACCATTATTTTCGAAATAAATTTGCACGATTTGCAAGCGTTGTTCAACATTTATCAGCAACGTTTGACATAACTGATGTGGTAAATCGACCCCTGAGCTAAAGACATTCTTATCGTCTCAAACCTGAAGGCTATGCATCGAAAATTTCTTTTAAATAATTCTTCAACCGCTAACTCCCTAATAATGTCAATTTCGTCTGCATACCAATCACTAACCTTCGTCCTTACAAAAACAATTTTTTTACATATATCGGGTTTTTCAACAAGGACGCTACAAAAGTTGAGCGACAGGGACAGCAAACGACACCATATTTCTTGCCGTTCTTTTGACATTTCTCTTCAATACGGTTTGCCATTTCATGATGGAACGATATACGATCCAACAAAGAGTCTAAATTATTAAAATTTTCACCCGAAATTCGTAGTCAGTGGCCTCAACGTTAAGAGCGCTACGTCCAAAATATGGTCGTCATAATCGTCCTAGCAGATCAACAATTGAGCGTCTAGTGGAAAAATTTGAATCCACCGGCACAGTACAAAATGTTCCCGTGCCAGCGAGAGAAAGAAGTGCCCGTAGTGTCGAGAATATTGTTGCCGCTGAGGCTTCAGTTGAAGAAAGCCCAAATGTGTCTCTCACACGTCGTTCTCAAGCATTGGGCATCTCTGTGACGTCGTTGTGGCGAATTTTGCGAAAAGATCTTGGCATACATCCTTACAGGATTAAATTGACACAAGAACTAAAGCCGCTTGACCACGAGAAGAGTCGTATGTTCGTGAATTGGGCTGAGCAACAACTTGAAAATGATTCGGATTTTCATCGAAAAATCATCTTCAGCGATGAGGCTCATTTCTGACTGAATGGCCTCGTCAATAAACAAAATATGCGGTATTGTCAGGCACACGTACCCCATGAGTCATCATTGCATCCCGAAAAATTACAGTTTGGTGTGGTTTATGTGCCGGCGGCGTCATTGGGCCGTACTTCTTTCGTGATGATCAAGACCGGCACGTTACTGTGAATGGGAATCGCTACCGTTCAATGATAAACGAATATTTTTGGCCCCAATTGGGTGATATGAACTTGGAGGACATGTGTTTCTACCAGGACGGCGCCACAAGCCACACAGCGAATGCCACAATCAATTTATTGGAAACCAAGTTTGGAAAACGTGTTATCTCACGAATTGGTCCAGTCGCTTGGCCGCCGCGGTCGTTCGATTTGACGCCGTTAGACTATTTCCTATGGGGCTACGTCAAGTCTATGGTCTATGCCAACAAGCCAGCAACGATTGATGAACTTCGTACGTATATCGAACGTGAAATTGCAGCAGTATCGGCCGATTTATGCTTGAAAACTGTCGAAAATTGGGTTCAGCGTCTGGATTTCTGCAAGCGTCCCCGTGGTGGCCATGCCAAAGAAATGGCATCGAACGTACTTTCGCAGGAATAAAGAATTTCACTGATATCCAACTTTTGTAGCGCTCTTATTGAAAAACCCTTTACATATATGTACATCGACAACAACAGATTTTGATGATTCCAAATATTATCCATCACATACAAATACATTTTTACCTCTCTTTGAATCTATTTTTTATTTTTTTTAATATTTCTCCACTTTTCAGGTTGCATTGATGGCCTAGTGCTGTCCACACTCGCGTTTATCCTGGCAACACGTCATGTTCGTCTTCAACCGGATCCACTTTATCAGAATTCACTCTACAAAGGTATGCACATAGGTGAAACCAAAGATTATAAAGTCATACAGATGACGCACTGTATACAAGGAAAATTGTTCTATGGCGGGTCCGACTGGCACAGCCGGCCATATATTTTTATCTCGTTTCTCATGTGTGCACGTGAACACCGCCCGCCCGTACCATGTAGTTGGTGGGCAAAAGTTTTTGTTTTTTCTTCTCATGCGTCATCCGTGTGGCTTTATAATTATTGGTAAAACAAAACCATCAACGCACGTTATCCATTTTTTTGAACATTTCAGGTGAAATCAACAATGCCTACATAACGGATGCTGTCAGCTTAGCTGGATCGCGTAAATCGCTAAACCTCCAACCGATTCTGTTAGTAGCTCCACCACACCACATGAATAACGGCGACGACACAATTTCCCAATTCTCAAGCCGAACTCCGAACCATCGCTATAATCGACCTGATTACCACAACTCGATGCATCAATTCTAACAGATGGCGCTGTCACATGCTGCCATCATTCAACGCACTGGTTCGAAACTCGCATAAGAAAGAAAAAAAAAGCTCACACTTCCGGTGGGGCGTTGTTGTGAATAGTGAATTCATTTTTGAATTTGAATTGATAGCAACGGTTTTGATGCATATTTTTTATTTTAAAATAAAATTTTATTTACCTGTACAGTAATTTAAAAAAAAAACAGAAAATTGTATTTATATTTATATGTCTACCATTATGTGTTAAAAAGGACTTAATTTTAATTATACAAAATAAATATATTTTTTATTATAATAAATAAGATTGGATTCTCTTTTGGGGTTATGATAAGAATACGAATACATACATGCATGTTGTACTTCGCCAGGACCAATGTAATCAATGTAATCTTTGGTTGTGCTCGAAATGAGGTGATTATTGGTTGGAATATTCCACGTTTCAGCAATATTTTACAATTTTAATTGATGAACATCATTTTATCTCTCTGGTATTACGCCACTTCATCGGAACACAACACATGATTGAATTCTCACCCCTATAGCTTCTTATAGGAATTATTTGAAAATTCAGTTCGGTGAATGGCTATCATTACTTCACAAAAATAAATCTTGGTCAGTGAAAAATTCAAAGTGATTTTCTTCCGAAACTATAGTTCAAAATTTAAATATTTTTGGATAATCATATTCTAAAATTTATAAGCTTTGTTTTGACACCAACTCGCAAATGATTGAATAAAAAGCCACAAAAATCAAAAGAAAATTTCCAAAGATGGTTTTCGATGATAGCTATAACTGTGCCCTAAGGCAAGAAGTCTTATACAAATACAAATTTGCTGACGCAACAGGCTCGTAAGTACCCAGGGCTGAGCTTTCTCACAACCATTCATGTGTGCGTGTGTACTTCTTGCACGATGGCGGGCCCTCCTGTTTTATGCCGACTCAGAACGGCAAATTTGGGATAAGCTTTTCTTGACAACTGATACTACTCGGATGATTGTCAGATCATCACGAGTGGAAAGCCAGTGAAAAGTCATTAAGGTGTTGCTAAGGCTGGCAATCGAACCCAGACCTTCTGCGCGGCAGTTCATCGCACTTACCATCGCGCAACTGAGCCCACTGAGAAGTCTTATAAGTGAACGCCCCGACGCGATGGTGAAAAAAGATGACATAGCGAAAGACTGCTCTACGTACTTACTTACTTACTTAAGTGGCGCTACAGTCCGGAATAAACCTGGGCCTCAGCAAACATGCCACTCCAATTAGCTCGGTTCTTAGCTAACTGCCTCCAGTTGCGCACTCCAAGTTGGTTGAGGTCGGTTTCTACTTGTGCGCGCCACTTAAGGCGAGGTCTTCCTCTGCTGGGTCCGACGTCTGGCTGGGAATCGAAGACTCTGCTAGCCGGAGTATTGGTGTTCATTCGTTCTACATGTCCTAGCCATATTAAACGTCCAATGCGGAGTTTTTTTTGACCAGGGCCATGTCGCTGTACAGCTTGTATAGCT
Source organism: Rhingia rostrata (assembly GCA_949824845.1). Taxonomy (NCBI): domain Eukaryota; kingdom Metazoa; phylum Arthropoda; class Insecta; order Diptera; family Syrphidae; genus Rhingia; species Rhingia rostrata. The sequence goes on from OX463757.1 coordinate 22,650,331, forward strand.
CTTGGTTGAATCTTCGTCTCCAAAGCCCGTCAACGCAAACGGGACCAAAGATTTTTCGAACAATTTTCCTCTCAAATCGACCAAGGATTTCTTTATCCGCTTTTTAGACGGTCCATGCTTCAGCGCCGTAGAGCAGGATTGAGATGATCAGGGTCTTATATAGGATCTCCTTAGTAGTTCGAGTGAGGACTTTACTATTAAATTGCTTTACTACTAAACAGCGGTTATCAAGAGTTATTCTTCGTTTAATTTCTGACGAGATGTTATTGCCAGAGTTAATAAAGGAGCCGAGGTAGACAGAGTCCCGTACTATCTCAAAAGTAACATCTGTCAATAGTGGCGTTTTCTCATTTCTTTAAGCATGAGAGCTAAATTTCTGCTTTTTGTGGTACACAATGGACTCCAAAACTCCGGCTCGCAGAGTCTTCGATTTCTAGGCAGACATCGGACGCAGCAGAGGAAAACCTCGCCTTAAGTAGCGTGTCCAAGTAGAAACCGACCTCGAAAAACTTCAAGTGCGCAACTGGAGGCAATTAGCAAACGACCGGGCTAATTGGAGAGGCATATTGGTTGTGTCCCATGTTCATTCCGGACTGTAGCGCTACTTAAGTAAGCAAGTAAGATTGCCTTTGATTAAGTTTCTAGGCACGCCGAAATTTTGGTGTTTCATTTTGTATGTAGGATGTTTTGTACAACATCCACTTTTTGGGGATTTTATTCTGAGGATAGGATGGAAAAACATACTGCATAGCGGATATCGTTTTGACGGTCTAACTTAGACGTCAAAGAAATTTGCAATGCAGTCGTAGATAAACCTGTTATTGAACCGGTTTTATACTACATCAACAACAATCATCTTATACAAACATCTCGACGATAATCGTCTTATATAATCAACTCGACGATAATCGTTCAACACAATTATCTCGAGGAGTATCGTTTTCAAAATGACGCGATTATAGGTATCTTGTCTGATCTGCTCTATACCTCTTCTACTATCAATTTGTTTATTCAGCCCATTGACATCTCAATCTCCGTAATAATCTCAAGGACGACGCCAAAACTTCCGCCCTTAAAATAGACATGTGCGAGGATGAAATAATAATTCATAAGTTATACCATCAACGCAAACAGAATGCGTTAAAATATCCTAAGTGGGCAACCAGCTGACGCGCTTTATTGGATTATTCGCCAGCGCACCACCCCCAAATCCACCACCACGCAAGGAACTTTTCTTTTACTTCCTCTTCACAGGTTATTTATTTACTAGAGGAGATCCTTTCCTCGTTGTATTTCAGTTTTTCTCTTAGTTTTTGTGGGTCGACTTCAGCATGTCCGCACAAAACAATAAGTTTGACTTTTAGGGCGGGCGGGTAGACATATTGTCCCAACCGAAGTGAAATAGATTTTTCCTCCAAGAAGGATATACATTTAAGGGTAGATTATACGTTTTGTAACAGCAGCTTGCTCTATTAGACGTGTATATAATGGGTATGACGAGGGTGTAAATACCGTCAATTGGTGTAGAGGAAAATGCGAAGCAACCAAGTAAAGGAGCAAACAGAGACGAACGACACGAAAAAAAAACAAAAAGATATCCTTATTGGTGGGTTATTCGTATTTCAAATGTGGTGGCGAATTGCTCTGGATACAATTTTATTTATTTTTATGATTCCATAAACGAAATTTAACGTGCAGGGAATGAGAATGAGTTCATATTCACTGATGTGCTTGTGTTTGTGCACCGATTGGGTGTGTGTTATAATAATGCGTCAATAACGGTTATTATGGGCTTTCAAATCCAGAGAATTGCGTTGAAATAATTTCAATTGGATTCCAATATGTAGTTGTAGTTAAGTTGGTCGGACCTTGTTGTGTGTGTGTAGGGGTGGGGTGTATTGGGAAAACAATTAAAACTTGGGCATCCTGTATATTTATTTGCGAAGCAGATTGTAATGATCAGAGTTGTTAAGGGTGCGTTTGAGGGGTTGATTTCATGGATGAATGATTGTACTTTGGGGATGCTTTATTCAAATAATGTCATTAAATGATTAGCAAGTCGGTTTTCGATTAGACTGGAGCTGGGGATTTTATTTGGCTGTTGTGATTTGTTGTAACCGTGTTTTTTTTTTTGGGATTTTAGGAGTTTAATTAGGGTGCAGGGGGTGTTTATTTTAAGGCAATTAAATACACATGGATGTCTTAATTCAAAAATAACTTTTTGTGTAGAAATGGTACCAGCTGAATTACAAATCGTTGTTAGATATGTGCATTCATGCTTCTGACATTCCCAGGGTCGAGTTATCTCACAACCATTCATGTGTGCGGGTGTACTTCTTGCATGATGGAAGGACCTCCTGTTATTCTTGACAACTGATACTACTCGGATGATTTGTCAGATCATCACAAGAGGAGGGCCAGTCAAAAATCACTTAGGTGTTGCTACGGCTGGAAATCGAACCCATTTCTTCTGCTCGGCAGGTAATCGCACTAAACATCGCGCCACTGTGCCCGTCTGTTATGACACAACCGAAACATTTGTCTGCCTGGTCAAATGGTGTACAATGCGATTACATAAAAACACAAAGGTGTAAACCTAGCATTCCTTACTTTCCTTACCGGCCATACAGTCCGGAATGAACCTGGGCCACAACCAACATACCTCTCCAATTAGCCGCGTCCTTAACTAACTGCCACCAATTGCGCACTCCAAGTTGGTTGATGTCGGTTTCTACTCTTTTGCGCGCCACTGAAGGCGAGGTCTTCCTCTGCTGCGTCCGACGTCTGGCTGGGAATCGAAGACTCTGCGAGCCGGAGTATTGTTGTTCATTCGTTCTACATGTCCTAGCCATCTTAAACGTCCAATGCTGAGTTTTTTGACCAGGCGCTTGTCACTGTACACTGTGCAGGATGACGATGGAGAATTCTCGCTGCTCCATCAGGGTCAGAATCCACCCGACCGACACATTCAATACCAAAAAAGAATTCAGGGTCCAGTTACAGGTACCATTGAACGACTTCATTGGAACACAAAACATTATGGAACTGGAATTTTACCTCCATACATTCTTATAGGAGTTATTGGAAAATTTCTTTTCACTTATCACTGATCAGTAAAAAAATGTAATTTTCTGCGAAAATTATAACAAAAAATTTAAATATTTCTGGATAATCATGTTCTAAAATTCATAAGCTTTGATTTGACACCAATTCGCCAAGGGTTGGATTTATAAAAAAGCCGCAAAACTCCGTTCATTTCAGAGCAATCAATTCGGTAAATCATGGATCGTTTTCGCACTACGTTTACTCTAGGTGATAACACGCATCCGCAGGGACGTCGAACAGTACGCACCGAAGAAACAATTGCCGCTGTAGAGCAAAGTGTTGAAGAGGACCCGAATTAATCGATTCCCCACCGTGCACAGCAATTGGAGTTTTGTCCATCAACTTTGTGGAAGATTTTGCGCAAAGATATTGGCTTACGACCTAACAAGATCCAGCTTGTGCAAGAATTAAAGCCGCGAGGCCATGCAATGCGTGGTGATTTTGGTATATGGGCCGAAAATGAGATCGACCTCGATGCTGATTTTCATCGTAAAATTTTGTTCAGTGATGAGGCTCATTTTTGGTTGAATGGCTACGTCAACAAGCAAAATTGCCGCATTTGGAGTAAAGAGAATCCATATGAGACCCTTAAGACGCCATTTCATCCACAAAAACTGACTGTTGGGTGTGCTCTATGGGCTGGTGTAGTGAGAGTGATTGGGCCATAGTTCTTTCGAAAAGATGTTGATGGACATTAAAATGATTTTCTAGTGTTTTATTTCAATTCGAAGCTCTATACCTATAAAAGAAACACGATATCATCATACCAGGGATATATTTTCACTGGTAGCCTATGTTAGTTTCGACCAGGAAGTAAATTCCCCCCTTCTTCGTCTTCAGTATCATCGGTAAGGGCGTGTTAACATATAAGGCAGATGTTGTAAAACGTTGCTCTGATGCGGATCACAGCCAGGCTATTACTAACACGCTTTAAGTCGATTACTATTGACCTAAGTTGGCTCCTTATATATGCAGCCTTGGATGGCACCTTTAATAAATCTCCAATCCTGTCTAACGTAGATATTTCCTGATTCGCTGTTATATCATTCCGGTACCGCACGTGGAAATATTCAAGTTTGTGTGCAACGACTAGGGTGTACAGAGTGTGTACGTTCTAGGTGCACACTTGTAAGTGGTTGTCCGTGGTCATTCATACCCGAGGCGGTAGTCTCTCTCATTATAAAGTGGTGACGAAGTAACCCGGACGAAACGACCCCCAATCTGGAGTTGCAATTTCAATTTATTAGATACCCCAAGGACACGAGGCATCAGTATTCACCACGGTATTGAACGCTGCCGTTGGACTTTCGTCTCGTCTGCCACCATCTCTGTTCAATGGGATTTACTGTCGTTTGAGATTTCTGAAAGACCTGTTTTCCGAATATGTATGTCGAAGCAGCTCATTTTCACTTTTTCCATCGTAACTTGGACGGTACACGCTACGGAAAAGTATTACGGCCTTAGTGTGATCTCAAAACTTCTCCCCGCTCTCATCTGCTGGTGCCCAACTATACACAGCGATTGAATCCCTATCTACGGTCGAGCCTTCTTGTGGCGATCGCGGAGTGCCTAAGCGGTCGCCACAAGGAGACTGAGTGTGGGGGTACTTGGACCACTCTTGTACCTCCTATTTACACGTGATATCCAAATAACAAACGATAAAATAGTTACCACGTTGGCACAACAATAGAGGATACAAATATGAAATAACAAAACGCTCTTAACGAGGTTAATGAACGGACGAAATCCTGGATTGTACTTAACGAGAGCAAATCGATTCATGTAGATTTTTCGTACAAACGGACAAACAATTTGCCAGTATTTCTCAATACGGTTGAGTCCCTTTTGCAAATGAAGCGAAATATCTCGGAATGACATTAAACGCAAAATTAAAATGGAATTCGAATGTTAAAAGGAAATGCGAAGAACTTAAAAATAAATACAGAGAACTGTACTGGTTGTTCGGAAAATATTCAAAGCTTAACATTGATAACAAGCTGCTATTATACAAGCAAGTGCTAAAGCCGGTCTGGACATATGGTATACAACTATGGGGTTGTACCAGTGAAACGAATCTAAATATTTTACAAACTTTTGAAAACAAAATGTTGAGATCATTCGTCCATGCACCGTGGTATATAAGGAATGAATATCTACGCAGAGATCTGGGTATTCCCGCGGCTAAAGATCAAACTCAAAATTTTGCACGCAAAGATAAAAAAAAGTTTATTGGGACACGTTAACACAACGGTCCTTCAAATTCTTGACGAAACATATTTATTGCGGCGTCTTCAAAGAACTAAGCCCTTAGATTTGGCCGATAATAACAAACCGCCGCTATAAATTGCGGAACTCTCAAAGGAAAGTTACCTGCCAAACATTCAGTACTCGGGATAAAAAAATTGCTAGATAAGTCGCATACTTAGTTGCAATACAAAAAGAAAAAGGGTGGTGGCTTTAGTAAGTCGCACACTACTTTGGGCACGTGATCATCGTGTCTTTCGAGATTTCCACCAGCCCACGGAGAAAAAAAACATGTGATTTACAGTTAGAGCAACAATAACTAAGGATAAAACCTAGTTAATGCCCGCCAGTATCTTCCCTCATTCTACGAAAACCCATCATATTTCAGTGATATGAAAGTCCGTTAAACTTTAGACCACGGGTCCATTAAGGTTCCATTAGGTCTTGTAAAATAAACAGTCTTAATAGCTCCTTACCTCAAATACCTACATGTATTCACGTAAAATTTATCTTACACCCAAAAGTCTCAAGTCAAGGACAAAACCGCCTATAAAAACACATCCAATAAAACCATTCACTGTGATCCCCTCGACAGTTGCACAATTATCCGTCCAAACCACTAACATTGCATTCAAATTGAAATCCCCACCAAAAAGTCGAGGCAATTAATTAAAACTACATTACTTCGATATTATATCCCGATATAGCCCTCCCAGCGGAAAGCAACGCCTCGTAAATTACCTACACTCCGGCTCGACATCCACCACCCACAAAAGGTTTACCCTGCTAGCTATGTTCTGCTAAGATGGGTATATTCCCATCTCGGTAGCCAAACACTTGTGTAATTTATATTCGCTCCATGGGTCCAGATAAAACCGGCTGGCAGTGCGGCACCCGCTCCGCTAAATGCGTAAAGCTCACCAGCAGCACCAACATCAACAACAACATCAACAGCAAACAAAATGTCAAGGATTACGAATGGTGGCGGAGAAAATTTGTCGTCGCAAAGAAAGTGAACAGTGGACGTTGAGGTCCTTAAAGAGCATTAAATCAGTCGGAAAATCGCAATAAAAAAGTATATATTGGGCGTCATCTGGACATGACGTATTTTAATCATAAGAAAGAAATAATGATTTTATGCCTCGTCCTGGCTGCCTGAATGCCAGCCTGCCCGAGCCAGATTTTTCCTTTTTTCGTCCTTATAGAATTTTTTTATTTCATTTTTTTTTCAACATCCATCTTTGGGGTGATTTTTGACTCTGCCCTATTCAAATATCTACAATGGAAGTGAGCTTTTACGACATTGGGGTTGGTAGAGGATTTTTTTTTTCACTGACTGGGTATTTGCCTCGAAGGATAACTCGATTTTGAGAAATGATTTACGACAAGTCTACAACTTAACAGAATGTCAAGTTAGATTTACAGATGAGTATAAAAAATATTCGCATTTTCAGAGTCCAATAAGGATATTCATCAAATGGCGGAAATTTTTTTTTAACAAATTACCAACAATTTATAACAAAATGGCGGCATAATACATATATAATGAACAGGATTCTGGCAAAAGCATTTATAGCACTTGAATTGCCAATGAGCATTATCATTCGGTCCAATGGATTCCATATTAAAGGATAAAGATGAAGAAAAAAAAATGAAAGAAGCAAATTGCGATTCGAATTCAATTTCTGGTGCTGACATTTAGTTAAATTGAAACCTTTAAGGCGCGGTATGGTTGCTTCCTTCATTCATTGCGAAGTTTCCTCCTTTTTTGCGGGAAGGATATGAATAATTTATTCTATATAAGGATTGGAAAGTTGTTGTTGCTTCTGTTTCTTTGACGAGGGAAGTATGCTTATGTATAAGGATTTTATTTTGCATTCATGTATTTAAGCGAATAAGGGAGGTATGTACGGGAAATTAAATATGTATGAAAGACTCGGACACAGGATCTTCCAAGCAAATGTGATTTTAAGTTCAGCTTTGTTTCTTGAAAGCCAGCTTAACTGGAGACTGCAGTTTCTGCAATATATTAAGTCCTCCATAGGCTTTTCTTAAAGGTAGCAAGCCATTTTGGCTACTATTCCATAATCCCACTGATTTATCTGTAATAGATTTCTACGAAGAAGAAAGGACGGGAGCTTACTTCCAATAGAAGGTATCATCATTGGACCTGAAAGACTAGACAATGCTATTTAAAAGCCCTTTGAGCACTTGCCTCTACCGATAAGACTGCAGACCCTATCAAGTGAGAATTTCACGACCATCTGGTTGGAGCCTGTACGGAATACGATGTAAGAATCGTAATAATGGGCTCCAATGCGAGAATCAATAAAAATCAATAAATTGTGCAAGAAGTACATACGTATGAATGGAAAAAATGCTCGGCCCTGGATACTAACGAGCCTGTTGCGCCAACAATTTGTCTTTTATTTAGAGGGGAAAACGTCGACTCTGACCATATTCTCGTCTTAGCTGAAATCAAAGCCCGGCTATCTAACAAGAAGAATGTGCGAATGATGATAAAAAGAGACTTCACATTTGCCATAGAATGAGCCGGAGGCTTTCGGATTCTAGATAAAAATAAAAGCTGAGCGAGAGGCTCTCCGCTGTGCCCTCATCCTCCACCAACATCAACACCCAGTTGCTAAAGTGCCTCAATATCATCAATGTAGTCAAAGAAACCACCAAGGGCTACCAGCCACCACGGAAAAGATGTCCTTGTTATGATGATACATGTTTGCAAGTACCAAAAAGAGATGACAGAAGAGGAACATATCAAGGCGCTACAACAAGAAAAGCATCGAGCCAGAGAAGGGAAGTGAAGCAAAATACTGCGTAGAAAAAGAGATAAGATCAGTCTATTCTACAAGAAAGCCATACAACTGGCAGCTGGCTTCAAAGTAGGAACACAGGCTCTACAAAATAACAAATGCAGAGAATTGTAGAAGTATTTAGGAAGCATTTACAGCTTCTTGGGCATCCTTTCAAGAGAGTGATAGGGTAAAAAACCAGCCCACCTCCAGTCAACGAAGAGGTAACGCTCCGTCCCAATATTGAAAAACTAAGAGCAGCCACCAACAAACTACAGAACTATTCAAATATGGAGGTGTTGCTGTAGAAGTGTGCATACAATCAACAAAGTCTGGATGGATGTGAACATGCCCGATGTCAGGAATATCAGCTTCGTATACCCCATCTATATAAATGACGATCGCATATCTTGAACCGAGGCTTGGTCTGCTAAACATCGCACCAGTTTGCTTACCGGGTCAGCAGATCGAATATAGACCAACTTTTCACACTAAAGAAAATCCTGGAAGAGATCAACGAATTTCAAATCGGGACACACCATACTTTCGTCGACTTCAAGCCACTTTCATCGCCTAAAGCTTTATAAATCGATGGTGGAATTCGGGATACCATCGGGATACCGTGTCGCCTAACACTTACGCTCAGTTTGGAAACAGCTCATCTGAACTTTTCCTATAAGGCTTCAAACGTGCTCCGCTTGTCCACATAGACAAACAACTTTACATAACACCACAAAAAAAAATCAAGAGGCGTTAAATCGCATGATCTTGGCGGCCAACTCACAGGGCCATTTCGAGAGAAAAGCTTCTCACCAAATTAATCCTTCAACATTTCCATTGTTCACGAGCTGTGTGGCATGTGGCACCGTCTTAATGAAACCACATGTCAACCAAGCTAAACTCAGCCAACTGGGGCAAAAAAAAGTCGCGTATCATGGCTCGATATCGTTCGCCGTTGACGGTAATGTTTCTCCCACGGTCGCCTTTGAAGAAAAATGGACCGATGGTGCCATCAGCCTATAATCCACACCAAACTGTCATTTTTTCAGGATTCATCGGTAGTTCTTGTATGTCACGTGGCTGTCCAACCTGAAAAACTTAACTCTGAAACAATCACCCGTTATAATGCCGGGATACCTTTCCTTTCTTGAACTAACCCTAGCGAGTCGATTTAAACGAATGCCACTGGTGGATACAAGTATCGCCATGAGCGCGCTCTCCATCTATACGTCATTTGGGGTAGTAAGACTCGAAGATTAGGCTGTTTTCGCTACCCCTGTGCACTCGAATCACCTTTACAAGGAAATGGTCAAGGGTTATCACCTGAGCCCCATCATATAGGATCTTGTTAATAATATTTTATGAGCTGGTAATCCGCCGTTTGGTACTATCCTAAGCATGATTGGGGACACCGCCTCTCAAACCAGAGGGTGGTACATTGAGCCACATGGGAAAACGGTAAGCGATACAATCATTGCGTCATGTAGCATATGTTTTTCACTCTTGAATCAAGTTCACTGCTTTGAAACAGCCTTGTCAGAGCACAAGCCCCTCTAGCCAACAATTTACAATTTTGTTAAAATACAGAAACTTGTCAAGTCAGATGCCAAGATATTTTACTTCCCTTCTCATCGTCAACCGTTGTTTTTCCAACCGTCGCAATATTCCTTAACACGATCGAAGTCGCGTTGCAAAACTATGTTAACGACCGCGATTTTCGGACCTGATCCGCTAGATCATCTGCGTAAGCTATAGCTTGTCGAGGGAACCTAAAAGATCCCTGGTATAAATTTTAGAAATATCGGGGAGTTCACCGCTATTTCCGGAATGAACCTGGGCCTCAACCAACCAGCCTCTCCAATTACTCCGTTCCTTAGCTAACTGCCTCCAGTTGCGCACTCGAAGTTGGTTGAGGTCGGTTACTACTTGGGCGCGCCACTTAACGCGAGGTTTTCCTCTACTGCGTCCGACGTCTGGCTGGGAATCGAAGACTGGGCTGGGAATTCGAGCCGGAGTATTGGTGTCTATTCGATCTACATGTTCTAGCCATCTTAAACATCCAATGCGGAGTTTTTTGACTAGGGGCATGTCGTATAGTTCTTGGTTAAATCTTCGTCTCCGTCAATGCAAACGGGACCGAAGATTTTTCGAAGAATTTTCTTCTCAAATCGACCAAGGATTTCTCCTTCTGCTTTTGAGACGGTCCATGCTTCAGCGCCGTAGAGCAGGACTGGGATGATCAGGGTCTTATATAGTAGTTTGAGTGAGGGCTTGACTACTAAATTGCCTTCCTAGCCCGAAGAAACAGCGGTTTGCAAGAGAAATTCTTCGTTTAATTTCTGACGTGATGTTGTTGTCAGGGTTAATTCGTCGATGTTGAGTGTCCTTTCGTGTTGACAGCATATAGTTAGTCTTGTTCACATTAACTACTGAACCCATTTTTTGCCGCTTCCTTCTCTATACTAGCAAACGTGGCTTTGATATCACGTTGGGTCCGACCAATGATGTCAATACCGTCGGTGTATGCTCGTAGTTGTACCGATTTTTGGAAAATTGTTCCTCTGGTGTTGGCTCGTGAGTTTCGCACAATCCTCTCAAGAATAAAATTGAAGAAGTGACATGACAGCGCATCGCCTTGACTAAATCATTTTTTTGGTATCGAATGTGTCGGTGAGGTCGTTTCGGACCCTAATGGAGCAGCAAGAATTCTCCATCGTCATCCTACACAAACGGACGACTCTGTATAGTTATTTGCATATATAGTCGTCGCTATAAATGCTGTCGTATGCGGCTTTGAAATCGATGAATAGGTGGTGGGTATCGATTTGGATATCTTGGGTTTTTCCAGGATCAGCCGAAGTGTGAAAATTTGATCGGTTGTGGACTTTCCTAGCCTAAAACCACACTGATTAGGGCCGATCAGGTTGTTGGTAAACGGTTTCAGGCATTCACATATTACGGCAGATAGGATCTTGTAGGAGATGTTGAGGAGACTTCGGCCTCTGCAGTTGGCGCAGTTTAGAGGTCTCCTTTTATATGGATCGGACAAACGATGCTGAGGTTCCATTCTTCAGGCATACTTTCTTCCGACCAGAATTGGCTTATGAGTTAGTGGATGTTTCTTACAAAGTAGTCTCCGCCAGCTTTATAAAGCTCGGCGTAAGGCCGTCATTTTCAGAAGCCTTATTAAGTTTGAGTTTATATATTGCTATCCTCACTTCACTCAGGTCGGTGATTATGTATATACCGAATAATATTTGTCGCAATTTTATTCTTTTAATTTCAATCAGTGTCACATTAAAAAAAAATATCTTGTAGCTATGTCGGAAATTCAAACAAAATCGGAAATTGGTTTTCAAAAAGTCGTTTAGAAAAGAAGCAAAACTTTATTTGCCGATTTCTCAAAAGTGTGGAAAGTGAAGTTACCCACTTATTGCATTCAGGTGACGATATAATCGCATAAGTTTACGCATGCCCTGTCTGGTTAGCTGGTAGAAAAGCCCCTCCAATCATACGGTCTCAAAGACCTTCTCAAAGTCAACCGACATTGTTTATTGGAATTTGGACCCGGCATGAATAGTGCGATGCCTCTCTCGGAAACCAAACTGATAACAGAGCTTTATTAATAATTTGTTAAAATACCTTGTCAAGATCGAAGAAATGGAAGACTGCCATATCTTAGACAGAGAACATCAGCGGGTCGGGAGCCCGTTAAGTAAGTAAATTGAGCACTTGAAAAAAAACTAGTCCACCAAGTCCACGTTTTTCCAAAAATTTATTATTTTTTCCCGCAACTACAATTTGTTTTATTTTCATCTATCAAATCTAATCATTCATTCCATTACAAAAATTCTTAAAAATTACAATAAAAAAGTATTTAAAAAAAATCTATCTATCTATCTATCTATCTAAATCGAAGTTTATTGCTTTGTCTAAGTTAAATTACAGTCATTTATTAAAAAAAAAAAAAAAAAAAACAATTTTTTTACAACCTATATGCATTTTATTTTTATTTGTGATAAATTTTAATTTTTTTTAAATCTAACTCTACCTGCAACAAAAATAACTTTGACTACAGTTGGGTTTGTTTGTCCTCAAACAATGATGACTAGTGAATATATTTATATTTACAGTTATGAATATGATAATACATTTGATTTCTATAGCCTACAAATGAAGTGAATTTGAAAAAAAAAAATTGTTGTCTACATATCCGAAAATGCGAAACGTCCATAAATGATTTAAAACCTAACATCTCTAAAATTTAAACATTTGGCTTAGGGTAAATATTTTTCTTAAACAAAAAAAGAAATAAAATCTCTTTTGTGCAATAAGAGTTAACGAGTTTGTTAAGATAAATTCACATTTGCCTAAATCACAATTCATATTTAGTTTCGTCTGTCTTTGTGTATAAATTTGAGCTTAAAAATGGGTAAAACTAATTAAAATTAAATAAAATATTAAAAAAAAAATTCACACACACACATCTATCTCATTTGTACAGAGAGGAGTTACCATCAATATGACGGTCTTTCATTGTTATCCTCATCAACCACACTGGGTGATTGCTTTAGCAGTAAGTAGTTGTCACGCTGATGATGTCCTTGGATTATTTTATGCTGGTGTTGAACGATGAAACTGCTGCCGCGGCGCAGGGAGCGTCTGCCCATTTCGACGATCTCCAACGTTGGATCGCGAGCAAAGACGAAATTCTGATAGGCACGAACAAATATAAATATGATGGCAAACGCTCCCGAAACAATCATGAAATAGGCGGTGATTGGTACCATAACTGGGGCGAAAACAGTGGCAAGATAGATCCAACGGCGAATGGATGGTGTTAGCTCGGAAATGCCCTAAGTGAAAGATATATTTGAAAAATTCAGTTTTCAAACCAAGAAAAGTTCAAATACCTCTTCTAACCACATTACAGGAAACATAAAATCTCGAAAATGGCGGACAGGGACGATATCCTTGGCTTGGGTTACTTTTAAATTCAACTGGATGCGCACTTTGCCTTCAAGGGGAACACCAAGTTTCTGAAAATAAATATGAGAAGATGGAGTCGACGCTTTTAAAATTATCAGCATGGTTATGTAAGGTTAGGTTGTATTGGCTGCGAGCGAATTGCTTCCACACGTATAATATAAAGGTCCGTTAAGGTACCATCTGTCGATTTTACTATATTCGCTCGCCTAATTGAACAATTCAGAGCTAACTATGTAGCGAATGAGGTTTCTGACATTGATGTTAGCCAGCTCACCTAGATTTGTCGAAGGAGCTCTCTCCCAGATGAAGTTTCCTTTTTATTGAGAAAGAAGGAGAAGAGAATAGAAGCTTCTGCAGAAGTCATTGCTTAAGAGTCCTAGTCTTCATGAGTGTAGGCCTATTGGACGGTCCCGTATCAACCAAAAATCAAGGGATCTAAAGACCGAAACATATTAGTGATCATTTTTCGTAAATCTCATCCTTATTTTGTAGAGGGAACTAAAAATGACACTAAGAAGTTGTTAATTTGTAGACTTAATTTGTATGAAAACATATTAATCTCAATAAGAAGGCCTATTAATCCGCTAATAATATCGTTTCCAGGGTTTTAACCTTCAACCTATCTAACGCTAGGCTAGAAATACACTTTATATAATTTTTTTTGGTATCAAAGCTATCCATAGAGTTTTGTAGAAGCACTTGCATCGTAATCATCATTACCGCCATTCCTTATACCGAGGTCTCTCAAATAAGCGGTCTCTTAATAAAAAAAAAAACTCATGAAATATTTGGCAATAACGGGCCACATAGGGCCTCAAGCCTAGCTTCAACTTTAGTTTGTGTCTATGAAGATATATTTTGACTACAAAGAATGTGACCTCCAGCTTAACGCAATAACGGGCCACATAGGGCCTCAAGCCTAGCGTCAATATTAGTTTGTGTCTATGAAGATATATTATTGCTAACGCCGATTCCGAACGTACATTTTTAAAAGCTTCTCTTGGCAGATATTTGTCAGACCTTAGTGCAGGGCTGATTTTTTAAGTGGCGCTACAGAACCCAATGAACATGGGAATTAACCAACATGCATATCCAATCAGCCAAATCCTTAGTTAACTGTCTCCAGTTGCGCACTTCAAGTTGGTTGAGGTCGGTTTTAACCTGGGCGCGCCACTTACGGCGAGGTTTTCCTCTGCTGCGTCCGATGTCTACATAGGGATCAAAAACTCTGCATGCCGAAGTTTTTGTGTCCATTTTCTCTATCTGTCCTAGCTATCACGTCCAATGCGGAGTTTTTCGACTACGGGTGTGTCGCTGCAGCAGGACTGGGATGATCAGGTCTTGTATCTCCTTAGTAGTTCGAGTGAGGGATACGTAACCTTCTAAGCCCAATGATCGTCGTGGTACTAGTAATTGGAAGTAGTTGCACGTGGGGAAGATTGTGCCCGAGAGTTTTGCACAATTTTCTAACGAATAATGTCAAGGAAGTCATATGATAGCTTATCGCTTTGCCTAAGTCCCCTTTTTTGGTATCGAATGTACCGGTGAGATCATTTCTCTTTATCGTCATCATGCACAGAAAGATTAGTTTGGGCGGTATATCAAACCTAGACATGGCTCTGTCTGTATTAATAGTTTCGTATGCTGCTTTGAAATCGATGAATAGATGGTGGGTATCGATTTGGCCTTTCGAATTTTTTTTGCAGGATCTGCAGAAGTGTGAATATTTGATCACTTGTGGATGATAGGGGATAATCAGGTTCTTGGTAAACGGTATCAGGCGTTCACATATTACTGCAGATATGATCTTATAGGGGATGTTGCGGATGTAGTTGGCGTAGTGCAGAGGGTCTCTTTTTTTGTGGATCGGGGAAACGATGTTGAGGCTCCATTCTTCAGTGAATGTCATGAGTTGGTGAATGTTGCTTACATAATCATCCCCTTCAGTTTTATAAAGCTTGGTATGAGGCTATCATTTTCGGCAGCCTTGTCAAGATTAAGTTAAGATATTGCTATCCTCTCAGGGGGCTCAGTGGCGCGATGGTTAGTGCGATGAATTGCCGCGCAGAAGGTCTGGGTTTGATTCCCAGCCGTAGAACACCTAAACGATTGGCTCTCTGGCCCTCCTCTCGTGATGATCTGAAAAATGTCAAGAAAAGCTTATCTCAAATTCGCCGTTCGGAGTTGGCATAAAACAGAAGGTCCCGCCATCGTGCAAGAAGTACACACGCACACATGAATGGTTGTGCGAAAGCTCGGATCTGGGTACTAACGAGCCTGTTGCGCCAAAAATTTGAGTTTATTTTGTATTGTTATCCTCTCCTTACTTGGGTCGGGTGGTTGGTAGTTTTTGCGGTCGTCTGCAATATGGAATAATTCGTTCTGCCTAACAGCGGAAGGCTGTTTACTACCGCCATCAATGTCGCAGATGTGGTTCTTCCATTTCCTCAGTATCGATCATGTCTTAACAACAATATTTCCTGGTTCCTCTTGACACGATTCTGTTCAAGGCTTGTATCCCTGGGTTAGATATTTTGTACTATGGTCAGACTTGCCAACGACACTTCTGTAGTAAGACACCTCTATAAATCCCCGATAGCTCGCTTTTCTTCCGCTTTTTCCTTATAGAGCTCAATGGCAGTTCTCATCTTCACCTGAAGCTTTGCCTTGTAGGCTTCGTGTTTGGCTGCGAGAATCTGTCAGCCTTCTTCAAAAAACCAAGATTTTCTTGCTGATGGTCTCGAGAAACCCAGCTTATCAGTTGGGGCAAATCTAAATTGGCTTGTTGGCATTGTTGCCATTGTTATACGACATTAGTTTCTGGTGGAATGGTGTTAGTGAAAAGGTACGCCTTCTGCGAAGGAATTTCTCTATTAAACCTTTTCGTAGTTTTTTTTTTCATTTACTGTGACTTGTTGAATATCCGCATTCTTTCCTTGGCTGCATCAAGGTAGTAATTCGATGCAAGCCCCTCGTAATGTTCAGACATCCAAAATACTTTATGCGTGCCTCCTGTCCATTGGGGCGATCAATTTGATCGACCTGGGGCCCACTGTGTCCCCTTATGGATATCGAGGTGAAGAAACGGTGTACTGGCTATGGTGGCATTTCTATCGCAATATCATCCTTTTCCTCCGTCGAGTCATGAGTGCGTGTATGGCTTATGTTGGCGAAATTGGCCTTGATTCCAATTATTACAATACGTTCGCTAATGTCTTAGAAACATAAGACTTCGTTCTAAGTTTGGCACTTAAAGCAAATCCACATCCGGATAAGCACCTTTTCTGCTTATTATTATACGGTCCGTATTAGATGTCACTCTATTTTTCCCAGCTCATTCCATCGTATTTCCCGGATCACAGTAATACCTGCATTGTAGCAGCTTAAGGCGTCTTCTGGTTGTTCTCTTGCCCCTCTACTGTGGCTAGCTTGTGTCCACTAGAATTTCACTAATCAAAAGCCGTGAAAACAGTTTTGGAAGAAGAAATATTTAGTGTAGAGATGATACGAAGACTCATATCCTGTTTAATATTCACAATCGCTAACACCATCATTCATCAATGCTTACGTAATTAATGACCCGTGAAAAGAAAACTAAACGAGGTTTTTGTATAACCTCAAATCTCTAACTGAGCTAAGGCTTGTTGGAGGGTTTCCTATTAATACAGGCACCGTAATGGTGTTTCGTGAAAGAGTTACAGAGCAAACAAATAGCAATAAGGTGGTCACACGTTTGCTGTTGCACAAAAACAGGTCTAAAAGGGTCCATAGACTACCCATGCATGCATGCATAATCAAATACAAGCAAATACAACACTGCCTTCTCCAAACACTGTAAATGCGAAATGAGCACTAAGTACTCATTTGTGCGCTTATCACGGACTAAATCTGATCTCACTAAAAAAAAGAAGAAATATCCGGTCTATTATTTCCCGTAACTGCGTAGATTTGCACACACACCAACATGTATGTGGAATGACGAAAATATCAAAAAAATTTGAGATCACTCATGCCGCGTACATAATCACACGTCAACACCATACACTTTCATTTTGCATGCGTAATCACCATATTGCGCTTGCAGGCATGTGCAATGTGTGGACCCTATAAGTGGCCAATGCAAATGTTGTGAGATATCACCTCCAAACTAATTAACATGAAGTATTCACAATAGGATTTTATGACTTTTGGATAAAAATTAATTTGTGGAGTATATATATATTTACAGTCTTTTTAACCTTACCTAACCTAACCAAACAGACATTAGCATGGAAGGATATATCCAAACCACGGAGTCTTTTACGTTTTTTTATTTCCATAGAAACTGAAAAAAAATAGACACTTCCTCTACATGTATCCTCTAAGGCCTGCTATGCCCTGATCTGTACCTTATGTTTAACTTTTTTTTTGTAAAACTTACCGGTTGAATTTTAAAGTACGTCTCGTGTTCACTTTTATTTGGCTTCAACCCCTCAACAGAGTCCAAAAAGTCCGGATGCGATTGATAAAAATGCGGATTTGATATATAAACCGGCGCCCCATATTGGCAGGGGCTTATGTTTTGCAAACCCTTCTCCGGTTCGTATTCATTATCATCGAAGCAAGCATTTTCCGGATTATTCACCGAATCACCGTACGCATTCTCAGGCAGCCGATATAAATCGGCATCAATACCTTAAATTAGAAAAACTGCAATAAAATTGAATCCAAACCTATGAAGGCTTTAAGCTTACCATCCTTCTCCACACCTTCACTATATTTCAGTGGAATAACCCTACACAGATCTTTGTCATATATATAAACCATATCAGCTTTGGTTATATCTCGAGGTGGAAAGAACGACCCCTCCGATCCAGTTATACTCGTGCAAGGCTTTGAACGCCAAGTTGACAAATGATCGAGGCCATTCAGTCTATCGATGTATCCGAATTCATTCATTCCGCTATGGCCGGTCTTGATTGTTGAGACTTCTTCTAGTGTGCCATTGCGCTGAAACACCGTATATAAATAAGGCTTGCATGAAATATTTCTTAAATCATACTCACTCCAATGAGAAGTCCCATTCTTGCCATTGGACGCATGTGCCGCGGATAGAATCTGTGAGCTAAGCTAACCAGCGCATCATCGTATCCAAACACTAGTTGATCTGCAGTCACACTAATGAACGGCTCATACTTGGCGGCTGTTAATACTACAGATATTGTCTTTGATAGGAAGTATCCTAATTTAGGAGTCAAGCTTGTAAGGGTCTGCAAAAGAATATACACAGGTCATCTTATAGCCACCCCATTGGAAATCCTTTAAGTTTTACTTACCAAAAGAGGAATGTTTGGTGTGACTATTTTCGTATTCTTATCAATACTCAGTTCAGGAACAAATTGTAAGATTTTCTTATGCTGATACGATACCGTAAAGTTGTCATGGAACTTAACGTTAACCTTTTCCATGTCTTCCCTGGGATGAGAAAGAGTTACCGCAAAATTATGTCAATTAATCTAGCGCAAGTCAAACAAATGGTACACAACTTGACACTTGAAAGAGTGTGTCAACCTCGACTGGGATGAGTGATGAGTTTTGGAGAAAAAACAAAAGCCCCCAAAGCCTTCAATAGAAATGAGCTATTAATGGATCACCTTGTACAGATGAAGATTTGAAATGAAACTTAAAAAAAAAAAATGAACTCGTCACCTCTGTACAAACTGCGTCGACATTGCATTCCGAAACGAACCTTAGTACCCCCTCAGAGTGTGTGTGTGTGTGTGCCAGATGACAGATTATGAAACATATATCTAAGGTGTCATGAACCTCCCGGTGAACACGTTGAAAGTCAAGATCAGCCGATACTAACATGAGAGCTTCCCCATGTCGACAACATAAAGACAAATTTTATGGCGACAGCAAAAAAAAGGCCTCAAGTGACAGAAGCGCACCCATAACGAAACCCATTAAGGTGGAACTACGGATTTTAACCTTTTTGGATCGTTCACGCCTAATTGTTGTCTATCAGGTGTTGAATGGCAATTGCGCAATTTAACAGGCGGACAAGATTCACTTTTGTACTTCCTTAGTGTGCGCCATTTGGCGGCACTAAAAGTGATTTTATGAGCTACGCTGTGGAGTGCAGAAGTCTGTGGAATATTGACCTAGTTTGGGTTTATACCTGAACCTATGATGTAAAGGTAGATTGGCAAGTAATCACCATAAGCTATAGAAGCTTCAATATAGGAAGATGCAAAAAGATGGTAGAAACTAAAATCCTTGTTGACCATGCAGCCATCCTTGGAAGAATCTAATAAACACCAGAGAACCGAAGTAAAGGGGCTTCCAATGAAGTATTTTCATACTTAGATTCCGCTGATAGGTGCACAGAGTGGCAATAACACCTGAGCTATCCCATTTTAGTGCTCCTTACAGCAGTTTTTAGGTTGCCCTGCTCACCTTACTGCCATTTAACCAAAGAAAGCGGCTTCCAATGAAGATCCCGTGTCCGCTCGATAGTGTCAATAAAAAACAAACAAAAACAAATTTTTGGCACAACAGGCTCGTTAGTACCCAAGGCCGAGCTTTCTCACAACCATTCATGTGTGCGTGTGTACTTCTTGCACAATGGCGGGATCTCCTGTTTTATGCCGATTTTGAACGGCGAATTTGAGATAAGCTTTTGTTGACAATTTATACTATTCGGATGATTTGCCAGATCATCATGAGAGGAGTGCCGGTCAAAAATCATTAAGGTGATGCTATGGCTGGGAATCGAACCCAGACTTTCTGCGCGAAAGTTCATCGCACTAACCATCGCGCCACTGAGCCTGTCAATCAATGAAACCTTAGGAAGTGCGTTTTAGCAAACAGTAAAGAATTACATAGAATGCGCATCTCATTCAACAAAATTTTTCTATGTGGGGTACTGATATTGATACCCCAGTGTTCACATTGCTACCCCAGCATCGAAAAACAGCCTTGCGACGCATACGATCTACGAAATTTCCCCTTCATACTTACCGCCCGCGTCAGAAACGGCTACAAAAGTTTTAGCTGTGATGCGTACTCTATGTAGTTCTATACTCGTTGGTTTTAGTAATTTTTAGTTCTGTTTTTAGGGCAGTTCACCTTAATATCAGCTAACCAAAGAAAACGACCTATCATGCTTTTTTCGTATTTCGATCCCACTACTCCACTGGGGTATGAAGTTTTTTTCTAGCCTGAGCAATGTTTTGAAATCCATTTTAGCGCTCAGCTTTTATCGCGTCTCGCTCTCTTTCAAGCTTGCGTAGGGGAATGCATGGAGAACTTCGCAATAAAGTTTGCAGGTCTTAAAGTACGACTTGCTTCATTTTGTGTGGTTGTTAGCCCCTATCCTATGAATGTATGATATAAGGCCTATCTAGGTAATGCCAAAAAACAATGCGTAGAAACAGATAGTGTAAGAAGGTTTGAAGTTTCATGTGATAGATCGTGTCTAATTTCCAAGTAATGTAGGTTGAGGGAAGTAGCAAACTTGAGCAGCTTTGATTTAAACCGATCTCTTGGCCTCAAACAGATTCTGCATATCTTTAACGACCACATTTAGAAAAAGACTCACTTAAGGGAATCAAGACTCATTAAGAATGTTTGTCTGAGAAAAGGCGGTCATCCATCCTCTTCAGCCCTGAGCACGTTGCTTCTAGTCGTTCAGTCCAAGCACCCACTTTTCATGATCCCTAAACCTAAGCGTTGTTCTTACTATTGCCGTACCGAATCCGCCAGGTTGCCATTGCAATTTCGAAAAGGCTGAGGTCCTTCTTTGACACTGCTGATATCTTTTTTTTTGCAGAATTGACGAATGTTCTGCTTGTCGTCAACCTCTTCGATTACTCTTAGCTGGGAGGTTTCATTTTCTTTTGTTCCTTTAAATTGTTTTCTTTTTTCTTTTCTTTCCCTCTTCTAGCTCGAATTTCTATTCGCGTCGGACAGGTTTTGGAATGTAATGCCCTGGCATGTGCCTGTCACCTCTCTCTCACAAAGAGAAAGGTGAAAATTTTCGACCTCGAGATTTTGATTGATTCTAACATTGCGATGACAGCGAATCTCAAAAAGTGGTTTTTGGAATTCCGTCTGTCAGTTCGTCGGTTCTGCTGTCCGTAATGGTCTCTCCAGCCCAATCGGCTTGACCGATTTTCTTTAAACTTGGTATCCAGGGTTTTTTTTTGTTTGGTCATAGTTCTAGGGCAATTTTTCTTTACTTTTTGCCATTTAAGTAATGGTACCTGATTAACCTCAATTTTCTCGAAAACGGATCGAACGCTTTTGATTACATTTTTTGTTTACTATAAGCATGTGAGTTCTAACAAAACGGTATACTCAGTTTTTTTCGAGGAAATCCATATTACGGATTTTTGAAAAAAATGTCAATTTCTTGCAAACTGTTTCGTAAAATTGAATGAAATTTATTTTATATACTACTCTCACTGTGTGCAAGAATTCCCAAAAATTTACGTTTGGCCCAAATATCCCTAAACGGAGTTTTCAGTTTTAGCCCGTAACTGAAAATCATTGCTATTCACATAGACACTGATTCACCGACTTGGGATTTGATCTTACGCCCAACTCGCTGTGAAAGAGAAATTTGGGTACGAGCCGGTCCACCCCTCGTTGTATTTACAAACGCCATCACACCCCGGGTATCTTTTTAGGAATATGGGAGCCTATGTTGGACATCAGTGCCGCTCAACTTAATAGGTTTGAAAAATCTTTCTTACATTTTTCCATCTTTCTTTGTTCCAATTGAATTTTTTTCTATCTTTTATTTTTACTTTGAACCTTCATTTGTTTACTCATTGCAAGAAAACAGTAACGGGACAAATGCAACGATAATTCAGAAATTTCCTGTCATCGTGAAAGTCTCTTAACCCTTAAATGCAAATTGTATCGAAAATGAGACAAAACGACTTGTACTCGTCCCACAGCTGTTTTTATTTTGTTTACCAACATACGAGTTACATAATTTGAACCCTGAACAGCTGCAAGCACTAAATGAATATGATGATTCGGAAAATGAGGTACTTGGACCTGAAAGCGATGTGGAAGATCCCCCGTTGATGGAAGACCATCTGCCAGGAAATGATACGCTTCAACCTGAACCAGATATACTAGATCCCCCTATGGTCGAAAACCCTTCGCTGCAAACTAACAAGAATCCAGGTACAAGTCGCTCTAGTCGTCCCACTCATAAGCCTTTTAATACTCAAAGACTTAGATGGAAAAAACTTTCATTTCAAGAAGACAACATTCAATTTCAAGGTTGCACAGATTTTTCCTCTGAAATAATGGGACTAGAAACTCCGTTTCAATTCTTCTCCTATTATTTTACTTCAGATTTTATCAAAAAAAATAGCTGAAGAAACAAACAGATACTCTGTCCAAAAGCAACCTGATCGTCCTGATTGTGTAACTGAAAATGAGTTGCGTAAATATATGGGTATAATGATATTATACATGTCCATGTATCACCCTAACGTTAGTTCCTATTGGGGTAATAAACATGGTTCTCAGGCCATAAAAGAAACCATGCCTGTAAATAGGTTTGGAAAGTTTAGGCGCATCCTTCATTTCAATGACAATGATATGCACAAGCCAGTAAACGATCCCAATCACGACAAGCTCCACAAGATCCGCCCGATTATAGATCATCTAAATAAACGATTTTCTAGCATACCCATGGATCAGCGTCTCTCAATAGATGAGCAAATGTGCGCTACAAAAATAGGCCGCTTCATGAAACAGTATTTGCCCTTGAAACCGCACAAATGATGATTCAAACTTTTCATGCTATATGTTCTTTGATGGGTTATGCCTACAAATTTATAATTTACTCAGGAAAAGACAATAAAAACTATCTCGGGGAATCCAAAGAAGAGTGAACCATATAGTATACTTTGACAACTTTTATACCCCTTTGTCTCTTATGTACTATATGGCAAAAGACGGAATCTTATGCTTGGGAACAGTGCAAAGAAACCGTCTAGTTAAAAGCAGCAAATTGCTGTGGAGAGCGAATCCTACGAGGAATGTGTGACCAGTTATGATGGAGTAGAAATGTCGTCAGTAAGCTGGAAAGACAATAAGCAGGTGACTTTGTTGTCAACTTATGTGGGCGCAGATCCAGTTTCTTCAATTGAAAGGTACGAAAAGGCTGAAAAAAGAAGGAAGCTTATACCATGTCCAACAAAGCAACAAGTCATGCCAAGGTCTGTGGAGAGCGGATCCTACGAGGAATATGTGACCAGTTATGATGGAGTAGAAACGTCGTCAGTAAGCTGGAAAGACAATAAGCAGGTGACTTTGTTGTCAACTTATATGGGCGCAGATCCAGTTTCTTCAATTGAAAGGTACGACAAGGCTGAAAAAAGAAGGAAGCTTATACCGTGTCCAACAAAGCAACAAGTCATGACAAGGTCTGTGGAGAGCGGATCCTACGAGGAATATGTGACCAGTTATGATGGAGTAGAAATGTCGTCAGTAAGCTGGAAAGACAATAAGCAGGTGACTTTGTTGTCAACTTATGTGGGCGCAGATCCAGTTACTTCAATTGAAAGGTACGACAAGGCTGAAAAAAGAAGGAAGCTTATACCGTGTCCAACAAAGCAACAAGTCATGACAAGGTCTGTGGAGAGCGGATCCTACGAGGAATATGTGACCAGTTATGATGGAGTAGAAATGTCGTCAGTAAGCTGGAAAGACAATAAGCAGGTGACTTTGTTGTCAACTTATGTGGGCGCAGATCCAGTTTCTTCAATTGAAAGGTACGTAAAGGCTGAAAAAAGAAGGAAGCTTATACCGTGTCCAAAAGTTGTCAGAGATTACAACGCCCATATGGGTGGAGTGGATTTGATGGATTCATACTTGGGCAGGCACAGGATCCGAATGAAAAGTAGGAGGTGGTTTGTGAGACTATTCCACCACCTTCTGAGCTTGACGGTAATAAATGCATGGGGGCTTTATTAACTAGTTTGTGCCAAAAAGGGGATTGTCGCTAAGGATATTATGAACTTATCTGACTTCAGAACAGAACTTGCTGATACCCTTTGCAAGTATAAAACACACATTCAACCAGCCAGAGGTCGTCCAAGCAGTATCAACAGCAGTAGCTTTTCAGAAGAACCAACCCCCAAACGAAGGAATGTTCAACAAGTAATGCCATCAAAAGACATAATACGGGATGGCACCGATCACAAACAAATACGACATGATCATCGTATGCGATGTATGATGACGGGTTGTAAGCTTCTCAGTAGCATTATGTGCGAAAAATGCAAAGTTTACTTGTGTTCAAAAAAAAAGCTCAGATTTTTTTAATAAATTTCATATGTAATATTATTTTTTGTTAATAAACAGAAGTTTCAAAATTTTTTTTCGTTTTTCTTCATATTAAATATTCCAGGTCTCGGTTGAGCTTCAAATGCATGTTGTATCAAAAATGATAAAACAAGTTTTTCTCTCTAAACACCATTATTATAAAAGCGGGATATTTTTATAAAATATTTTTTGTTGTTATCTATAAATATTTTGCTACCTCATGATATTTTTTTTAAAACAAATAGAAAATTCATGCATTTAAGGGTTGATGTGTGCTCTATTTTTGGCTCATCTGAATAGGTTTGACACTTTTGACTTTTTGATTGACTACGCGATTGAAAAGAGTTGAATTCTTTTGTATTCCAAAATTTAAAGCAACTGCTATCAGTTTTTTGTAAAATAGGCAGCGGAAAACCTTTAACCGATTTTGAAAAAGGTCAAATAAAAGGCTATATTGTGGGTGGCTTAAAACACTGTGAAATAGCCAAGAAAATCGGTAGAAGTCAAAACGTTGTGAGTAATTTTCTCCGTATGCTTATGAAATATCTCGAATCATGAAAACCCCTATATGAGCGACAGTACGGGTTTCGTTGCAACAGGTCTACTGGTGATTTGATGACATATCTCATCGAAAAGTGGAACCAATCTATCCACCTCGGTGGCGGAAACATGATCGTTGCACTTGATATTTCAAAAGCATTTGACAGGGTTTGGCATCAAGCCCTTTTATCGAAAACGCGTGCTTTTGGAATCGATGAAACTCTGCTTCTATGTTTCAAGTCTGCTTCTCACGAAATAAATGCTGGTTTTCCCCAGGGCTCTATTCTGTCTCCGACACTCTTTCTCATTTTTATTAATGACCTCTTGTCTGCAACTTCTAACCCAATCCATTCCTTTGCTGATGACAGCACTCTCAGCTTTGCATATTCATTCTCTAATCCACGCCCTTCATCTTCGGACGTGGAACAGAAACGGCAAAATATGTTTAGCTCATTTAATTCCGATCTTGACAGAATACTTAAATGGGGTAAATCCAAAAGAGTGGAATTTAATGCTTTCAAAACACAATGCTGTCTTCCCTCATCCAAGCGAAATCAAAATTTACAGCCATTATACATGAATGGCACTTGCATCGCCGAAACCGAAAAACTTTCCATGCTCGGTATGTGTGTTAGTAATGACCTTCGTTGGAACGACCACGTATTCGAAATCGCTAAAAACGCAGCGAAATGTCTAGGTTTCCTTAATCGATGCAAAAAATATTTCACCCCCTCTGATCTGTCCTCAATATATAAAGCGTATATACGCCCAAAACCTACTTTATAGGATACAAAAGCATGCGATAAAACTGATAGGAGATCCAACCGTAGCGAACTCTATAGTCTCGCTTGAACATCGTAGGAATATCTCCTGCCTAAAACTTTTTCACCGCTTTTTTAACAGGAAATTCTCAATCGAAATAACCAGCTGCATTCCGCCCCTTCAAACATTCAACCATGATACTCGCCATGCCACGAGCACTCATTGAGAACTTTGCGGACTTGGAGTCCTTCGTTGCCTTACATTGCCTTACAGATGCGGCGGGTTTTAAGAGTGTCGGTAGTTATAAACAACATGATGGACTTCCATTTTGGCTGTTCGCGAATCCAAAGATGTAACGAGTATGGTGACACTCGGTACATTTGGTAACAACGTGATGGACTTCCATTTTGGCTATTCGCGAACCCAAAGATGTAACGAGGATGGTGACACTCGGTACATTTGGTAACAACGTGATGGACTTCCATTTTGGCTGTTCGCGAACCCAAAGATTTAAAGAGGATGGTGACACTCGGTACATTTGGTAACAACGTGATGGACTTCCATTTTGGCTGTTCGCGAACCCAAAGATGTAACGAGGATGGTGGCACTCGGAAGATTTGGTAACAACGTGATGGACTTCCATTTTGGCTGTTCGCGAACCCAAAGATGTAACGAGGACGGTGACACTCGGTACATTTGGTAACAACGTGATGGACTTCCATTTTGGCTGTTCGCGAACCCAAAGATGTAACGAGGATGGTGATACTCTGTACATTTGGTAACAACGTGATGGACTTCCATTTTGGCTGTTCGCGAACCCAAAGATGTAACGAGGATGGTGACACTCGGTACATTTGGTAACAACGAGATGGACTTCCATTTTGGCTGTTCGCGAACCCAAAGATGTAACGAGGATGCTGACACTCGGTAGATTTGGTAACAACGTGATGGACTTCCATTTTGGCTTTTCGCGAACCCAAAGATGTAACGAGGACGGTGACACTCGGTACATTTGGTAACGAGTGGTTAAAACCCTGGTTACATTAACGTAAGGTTGAACTTAAGGCTTAGATGTTTAAGAAGATTAAGTTTTTATATAAAAAAAAATCGCTTAAATCAAAGTCTTAAACATTTTATTTAAAAAAAAAGTCAAGCAGAAAGATAGTTTTAGGCTGAATGGTATTAATGAAAATTTTAGTGATAACCTTGGAATCCAGTGAGTTAGATTAATTTAAGCAAATTTTGTCAGCATTAAGTTGCCAGCATTAAGGAGCAATGAAATTGTATTCAAACGTAGAAGTAAAGTTAGCCAGGAGGAAAATTGTAGTTGTAGTTCTTGATGTAGGGGTAATGGTCGGCATGTTTCAATTTATAATTTTTTGTGAAACATAGTAAAATTTAAAAAAAAAAAATTTATTGCGAAAATTGGAAAGCATAAAATTTTAAAAATTTTCATGAAAAATTAAAATTTTATTCGTGTAAATGGCTTTTAAAAAAATGTTGATGCAAAATAAATGGAATATTGACCGTAGATTCGTGTAGAATTGTCAAAAAACAATCAAATTTTTATAAAAATTGAAAATACGTTTTAAATTTAATAAAAAAATCATAAACACTTTAAAAAAAAAAATAATATTTAAGATTTTAACAAACTTCAAAGCTCTTGCAATTTTATATTAATAACGAATGATTGGTATAATGCTTTTTTTTTGTTTTTATTTTTAATAGATAGATGATGAATGAACTTATTTAGTTTTTCGTTTACCAAAATGGTAATCAAAATGTAAGGTTTCATGTAATATATATAAGGCATTACCATAAATATAAAAAATTGACAAGCTTACCTGTAAACAAATGGGCCAACTTCTTGTAAATTTGGTTTCTCACCCCTTAAAAATCCATTGGGATTAGTAACATTGTATATATACACCCTTGTTAATCGCACAACACCCGGCCGTTGCCAATAATGGAAACTTAATGTATCATTCCATAATCGAAGATTCTAAAAATATAAATAAACGTTATTTAGTTTTAATAAAAAAAAAACTATTGACTAATAAAAATAAATTGTTCAAAATGTTCAAAACTTACCCTTAAAATAAAATAGTCTAACCATGGTATTGATGATAAAATTATGCCTAAAATTAATGTAACTATTCCAATAATTATCACAGCAAGTTTATCTGTTAAATGAAATAAAAAAAAGAAGGGT
This sequence comes from Rhingia rostrata, assembly GCA_949824845.1. NCBI lineage: Eukaryota > Metazoa > Arthropoda > Insecta > Diptera > Syrphidae > Rhingia > Rhingia rostrata. The sequence goes on from OX463757.1 coordinate 22,678,327, forward strand.
TGAGTTAAATTATGACTCAAGAAAAAATGTTAATTTAAAAAGTCGTTTTTTTTAGTAATTTTTTAATTGGCTTCTAAAAGATTTACGGAACTTTTGTACAAGCTAACCAGACTGTGTATGCTGCATATGTTTTGTGCAGCGAATTGATATAACGGTTAATTTTTTAAGCGTAGTTTTCTAAAAATCGAATAAAACGCTCAAATTTGCTCCAAATATTAAAAACTTGTATAGTAATCGATGAATAGGCGCCATTTATGTTTTGAAGACAACTTCGTGTAAATGTTGTCTGTGGCTTCGTTTCAAATGGTCCGTTCGGAACGGAAGGTCCAATTTTGCGTCACTTTTTCGAGCATTTCGACCTGTATTCCACGAATTACGCTTGTTATGTTATCCTGTAAGGCTTTAGGCCGAACACGGCTTCTCCACATAGACTTAAAATGACCCCACAAGTAAAATTCCGGAGGCGTTAAATCGCATGATCTTGGCGGCCAACTCACAGGGCCATTTCGAGAGATAAACTGCTCATCAAATTCATCCTTCAACATTTCCATTGTATCACGAGCTGTGTGGCATGTGGCACCGTCTTAATGAAAACACATCTCAAGCAATTTCAATTCAGCCAACTGGGGCGTATCATGGCTCGATATCGTTCGCCGTTAACGGTAACGTTTCTCCCACGGTCGTATTGAAGAAAAATGGATCGATGATGCCACCAGCCCATAAACCACACCAAACTGTCGATTTTTTTTGGGCTGCATCGGTAATTCTTGTATGTCATGTGGCTGTTCAGCACTCCAGATGCGACAGTTTTGCTAATTTACGTTCCAGTTAAGCCAGAAATGATCCTCGTCGCTGAACACAATTTCACGATAAAGTAGCGGATTTTCATGGAGCTGTTCTCAGGTCCATTCACCAAAAATTAGACGTTGTGGTAGGTCGTTCGGCTTCAATTCTTGCACAAGATCAATTTTATAGGCTTTCAAACAAAATCGACAAGTAAAATTTTCCATGTATTTGAGTAACACATACCCAATTGCTGAGAACGGTGAGATTTTACGATCTTCATTCACATTGGACGACACGCACTGTACGCATGCGAGTCGAGGTTTAATGTTCAACAAAGTAAATTTAGTGCGAAATTTGGTGATTAGCGGTACATCAGCGGTGCATTTAGATAGTTTGGCATTTTATTTTTTTTCCACAAAAATATAGACACGTATCTGTCTTCGGTTAAGGCTTATGCTTTGAAAAAAGCATTTTTCGTCGCAAAAACAATTAAAACATCAGAATTTTCGACGAAGTTCGAGCGAAACTAGTAAGTTCGCTATTTCCATTTCTCCAATCTGAATTTTTTCCCTAGCATTTGAATCCTACCTAGGAGGTGTAATCTTGGTTTTGGTGCACCCCAGCAGACCCGAGAGAGTACTTTCATCAGCGATTGGCTTGATTGAAATACACGTTGCTTGATTGGGTGATGAGTAGCAACAATAACATGTTTTTCGGTCAGTAGTACCAAAGTCGCATTACAGAGGGCTGCAACAAAGCTTTCTTTTTTGAAATGCGCGCCATTTAGGCTGTAGGGGTCAACCGGCAGTGGTCTCATTTGATAGGCTTGGTTTTAAAATGTTGTTAGCTGCGGTCAGTTCTATGAACCACCGTTCGACCCTATCCCGGACTGGATATCATACAGGAGCCACTACAAATAAACCGCGAGTGTGACCAAATAAAGAACTAATTTTCTCGCTCATCAGTTGATCTGAAAAGTTTGTACATGCGAACATGAGTATGGGCTTGATGAATACGACTCTGGGAAAATTTTAACGGCATCGATGTCTGATCTGCAGATTATGGAAAAAACCCAAGAAACCCAAATCGATACCCATCACCTATTCCTCGATGTCAAGGCCGCATACGACAGCATTTATAGGAACGAACTATACAGAGCCATATCTAGTTTTGGTATACCGCCCAAACCCGTCCGTTTGTGAAGGATGACGATGGAGAATTCTAGCTGCTCCATCAGGGTCGGAAACGACTTCACCGAGATATTCGATAGCAAAAAAGGATTTATGCTAGGCGATGCGCTATCATGTGACTTCTTCAATCTGATTCTTGAGGGGATTGTCGAGGTCTGATGTATGATCTGCATATCCTGGAAAAAACCCATGAAGTCCAAATCGATACCCATCACCTATTCCTCGATTTCAAAACCGCATACGACAGCATATATAGAGACAAACTATACAGAGCCAAGCCTAGTTTTGGTATACCGCATAAACTCTTCCGTTTGTGTAGGATGACGATGGAGAATTATTGCTACTCCATCGGGGTCGGAAAAGCCTTCACCGAGACATTCGATACCAAAAAAGGATTTAGGCAAGGCGATGCTCTGTCATGTGACTTCTTCAATTTGATTCTTGAGAGCATTGTGCAAAACTCCCGAGCCAACACCAGAGGCTCAATTTTCCAAAAATCGGTGCAACAACTAGCATAAGCCGACGATATTGACATCATTGGTAGGACTCAACGTGTTGTCATAGACATGTTTGTTATTATAGAGATGGAAGCGGCAAAAATGGGTATAGCAGTAAATGAGGGCTAGACGAAGTATATGCTGTCAACACGAAAGGACACACAACATCGACGAATTGGACAGAACGTCATCTTTGACATATATAACTTTGAGGTAGTACGGGACTTTGTCTATTTTTGTTCCGCTATTAACTCTGACAACAACATCTCGTAAGAAATTAAACGAAGAATTACTCTTGCCAACCTTTTTTTTCGGGCTAAAGTAGTAAAGCCCTCATTCGAGCTACTAAGGAGATCCTATATAAGACCCTGATCATCCCAGTCCTGATCTACGGTGCTGAAGCATGAACCTTCTCAAAATTATTCTCGGATGAAGAAATTCTTAGTCGTTTCGAGAGGAAAGTTTTTCAAAAAATCTTCGATCCCGTTTGCGTTGACCGGCTCTGGAGACGAAGATTTAACCAAGAGCTATACGAGTTGTTTAGCGACATACTTCCGTTTAAGATGGCTTGATTTTGTAGAACGAGTGGACACCAATACTCCGGCTAGCAGAGTCTTCGATTCCCAGCCAGATGTCGGACGCAATAGAGGAAGACCTCGCCTTAAGTGGTGCGCACAAGTATAAACCCACCTCAACCAACTTGGAGTTCGCAAGGGGATGCAGTAAGCTATGGACACTTAAGTAAGTAAATAAGCAAGATGTCTGATCTCAGGGAACACTTTTAAGTGCGCAGCATCTAAATAAAAGACGACTTAGAGCGCCCAAAGATTTTTGAAATTTTCAAAAATGATTTCAGACGTTTATTGATACTTCAATCGCTTGTCCAAGAACAGAAAAAAAAGCCAACATACCTACTAATAGGCTAGTAAGGCCAAAAACACAAAATTCTTCTTATTCAGTGTATGGGCTGGAAGGGCCTCAAAAGTAGGTAACAGAAGAATTTAATATTTATCGGGACATCATCTCATTTGTTGCGGATATATGAAAAATGTTCCGATGGTTCTCTACTTTAGACCCACAACATCGGATCGCGTATAAAATGGTAAATCGAAGAGTGTTGCGACAGGAAGTTTATCCGTCAAAAAATCCAAAACTTATGAAAACTTTGTTCAGAGTAGAAGCACAAGATCTACGAAAGAACAACCTATTCACAGACCCACAGATAAAATTTTTAATATATTTAGGCAAAATTTCAGCAGCTGCGTAGATAACAGCTATAGTGCCGAGAAAGTCATAGGGCAAGATGAAATACTCCCTCGTATTATTCATGAAGTGATCACAGCAAGAAGGCAGCTGGTTCTGGCTGCCTAATGGATTACCAACAGAACTCTCAAATATGGAGGTGTTAGCATAGAAGTTTGAATTTACCAAATCATCAACAAAGTCTTGATGAACGTGAGCCTGTCTGATGACTGGAATATCAACTCCCTATGTTTCAATTACCAAATAGATGATCCCATGTCTAGCACCAACTACCGAGGGATATCCCTAGTAAATGTCTCATATAAGATCATATTTACCGTACTGTGTGAACATCTGAAACATTTCTGCAACACACTAATTGGCACGAACCAGTATGGCAAGATCGACCATATTCTAACATTTTAGACCGCCTACAGCGATGGCAGGATTCCGGATACCATCGAAACCATTCATCCTTTTCGGTGCCGAATGGCGGACAATATGAACGGGAATCAAGGAAAAATTTTCATCGATTTTTTGGTCCTGTATGCAAGAAACACGAGTTTAGGGAGAAAATCCAACCACGAGCTTTATGAGCTGTACCCAGAAGTAGATGCAATATAAAATATTAAACTACTTCGACAACATTAACTAAGCCAACCATAAAAATCCTCAAGGATCTCAGCATTCTGCTAATCTTATAATTTTAGCTCTAATCCGTTTCACATTATTTTCCAAAAATCAAGCGATTTCTATATAAAATAATAAAACCGACAAGAAAATATCGCAGCCTTCCCCAAAAGTAGGCAAGCAATGCATTGAACTCGATAAATCGTTTAGCACATCAAAAATATTTCGACATGTGTCCCAAAATACACTTGCATGCGAATTGAATTCACAAAAATCGCTAAATTCGATTTTGCTGGTGATTTTTTTTTTGCTGACGGTCTCTTTAGGAAATGGAATTTTTTTTTGCTACTGGAAGAAATGCATTCATATAATTTTAATCCACATCCGTAGGTAGAATGGTGTTGGGATACAAATAAATTATTAGAACTCAATCGGAAATGTTTTTCATTATAAAGATACTCTTGGCGAATTGGAGAAATTGGAGATACATAACAACAAGAGTTAGAATGTGTAAATCAGAAATTTATATTTCGAGATTTTCTTGTCACATGAGATAGGTTGTATCTTAAATTTATTATCAAGTTTCACTTGCCTATTAGTGGCGAAAAAAATCTCAACATTACAATTGCGGTCAACACCAAATCCATGTAACGATACTTGTTGCAAAAATATTCCAAAAAAAAAAAAAACCTACGCAAATTAGTATCCCAGTGTTGCACTAAATCGGTGTAATTGGTTGTCTTACAACTCCTTAAATTTCACAACAAAACTATCACAACCTTGAACTGGGGCCACATATCCTGTCATTATCACATTACACGGCATGAGATTACAGTGTGATAAATATTATCCGTTACTTCATTCAGGTCACCAGACATTGTATACGATTTTTTTTTTCAATTTACCTTTAAACACCACACATTGACTGTAGAGCATAAAATATTTTTTTTTGTTGTTGCGGTTAATTTGTTTATTTATACGTATATTTATGTTTGATGGTAATTAGCATGGGCATGTCCGGAAAAGATGTAAATTACTTGCAGGTTTAATCCATTGAACTTTGCCTCAATTACAAGTATCGTTGGTTGTACCTCAGAAACGGAACGGAAGGTTTTTTTTCTGATTTTTACGACAAATATTTTCACATTCATTCAATTGTTGTTGCCGTGCAGCTGTATATTCATGAGATATTGTATCGCACGTCTTTTGGTGATTATTCATTTTTGATTTTGTTTGGTGTCTTTTTTTGTATCTTTTGTACACATTTACACTCGTAGATACACATCACAATCGAAAATGCCGACATTTCGTACACTAAAACGATCTAGGCCAATTGACCGGCCGGCTAAGATAAATTGCAACTCATCTCACATAGATACAAAAAACATGAAATGGTTAAATTATCATCTTCACCCACCTGCTTTATTAAGACTCCTCGCAGATGCGTAGCTGCATAGATATTTACCGAAACGACAATGAGAACGCAGTAGGCATGGCTCTACATTGTTACTCGTTGGCACTGTTCCGCGAGTAAAAAAGGAACGCTGTCGAGCTATTTCGTCCTTTAGATTGATTGTCATGATATAGGAAGTACGATACACACGCGATTAGATAAAAGAAAACATTTCACTTTTTTTTTAATTTGTTTTAAAAGCAAAACTTAGCTTGAGATACTCTACGTGCGTATACAGAAAGTACAGAGGTTACAATGGAGTTATTGTTTTAGTGGATAGAAAACCTTGATCGGTATTATGATGTATCGCGATGTCCATCGAATACGAATGAGCTCAGATTGATTGAATGAAATGAATGAAAAAAAAAGTATTTTGCTGTGCGGTAAAAAAATGCAAGTTAAATGAAAATTCGAATTTTGCTTGTTGGGTAAAAGTGCACATGCATTGTTGCAGTACAACTCAACGAGGAAACGCTAGCATTTAGTTGCACTTGTGCTCTGAAGAATGAAGAATCAACACTTGGTGTCGGTTTTCTCTAAGCTTTACCAATAATTAGATAAATGAAAGATGAGTAGATATGAATTCTTATGTGCAAGTAAGTGGGAAATATTTTGTTGTGATTTATCGTGTGGTCAAGTTACATACATCTGGAAGCAGTGTATCGTATCTCAATAACATATTTGCAACAATAGTATGGATAGCTGTTTGATTGTTTGTTTACGTGGTTCTCAGTTACAAATTTCTTACTGTCGGTCATACTGAAGGTGCTACTTACATATTAACATAAGTTGAAGTACAGTCCGGAATGAACCTGGCCTTCAACCAACATGCCTCTACAATTAGTCCGGTCCTTAGCTAACTGCCTTCAATTTCCCACCCTAAGTTGATTGAGGTCGGTTTCTACTTTGGCGCGCCACTTAAGGCGAGGTCTTCCTCTACTGCTTCCGACGTCTGGCCGGGGATCGAAGACTCTGCGAGCCGGAGTATTGGTGTCCATTCGTTCTACATATCCTAGCCATCTTAAACGTTCAAAGCGGAGTTTTTTGACCAGCGGCATGTCGCTGTATGACTGGTATAGTTCTTGTTTGAATTTTCGTCCCCATAGCCCGTCAACGTAAACGGGATCGAAGATTTTTCGAAGAATTTTCCTTATGAATCGACCAAGGATTTCTTCATCCTATTTTTAGACGGTCCATGCTTTAGCTTCGTAGAGCAGGACTGTGATGATCAGGGGGTTATATAAGATCTCCTTAGTAGTTCGAGTGAGGGCTTTACTTCTGAATTGCCTTCTTTGCAATTGCGGTTGGCAATAGTAGTTCTTCGTTTAATTTCTGACGAGATGTTTGTTGTTGTCGGATATAATAGCGGAGCCGAGATAGACAAAGTCCCGTACTACCTCAAAGTTATATCTGGCAATGGTAGCGATCTGTCCAATTCGTCGATGTTGTGTGTCCTTTCGTTTTGACTGAATATACTTAGTCTTGCCTTCGTTTACTTCTAAACCCATTTTTGCCGCTTCCTTCTCTATACTAGCAAACGTGGCCATGACGTTGAGTCCTACTAATGATGCCAATATCGTCGGCGTTTGCTAGTAGTTGCACCGTTTTTTTTGGAAAATTGTGCCTCTGGTGTTGGCTCGGGGGTTTTGCACAATCCTATCAAGAATCAAATTAAAAAATCACACAGCAGCGCATCGCCTTGATTAATTCTATTTTTGGTATCGAATATGTCGACATCGAGAATTATCCATTGCTTCAATGTTCAGATCGTTTAAATCACAGTGAAATTACTCATCTAGTCTGTCTTTTCTCATTGGGTAGAGGGCACCTGCAAGGAAGCTTCCTTTTGCTATATTCTTTGCTTCTGCTGAAATCGTTGCAGGCAATTCGCTTTCAAAAAGCACGCATGCTTGATATTCAGTGTCCCGGGTTGATGAAATCCACTACTGCGCAGTTCAGATTCGCTTGGATTCTGAGTAAAAAAAGGAGGTCCCGCCATTGTGCAAGAAGTACACAAGCACACGAGAATGGTTGTGAGAAAAAGCGACTGCGCTTCATAAACGCCATTCTGTAGGCCCAATATTGCATTCCTATTATTTCCCCTTATTTCGTCAATAGTGCGTCGAATGTTGGATCTTAAGTGACCAATCTTTGCTGGCTTATCAGCATAAACCAAACATTCAAGGTACGTAAAAGTAATTCATTTCTTGTGCTGATTCGGTCACCAAATGTTTTGTTCAACTAGGTAATGGTTGAACGCGCTGAGTTGCGCCGTGTTGTTGGAACTATTCCTCCTCAAAATGATTTCCAATGACATGATTAATAGCCTTCGCCATTCATGATTATGTTGGCATCGGTTTCGGCTTTAAAGACAAGTTGGCCGATGACGCCTTCGGCTTGTAAACCGCACCAAAAAGTGATTTTTCCGGCATGTAATAGAGTTTTAAGAGCCTCATAAGGATTGCGCTCTCTACAAAAACGACAATTCTGCTTGTTAACACACAAGCCAAGCCAGATATGAGCATCCTCGCTGGAGATGATTTGGCGATACAAATCTGGTTCAACCAGTTGATTCTCAGCCCATTCACCGAACACACGACTCTGGCTTTGATTCTTGCACCAGTATGTAGGATTTAGCTCAAGATTTTTCTCAAGAATCAAATTGAAGAAGTGACATGACAGCGCATCGCTTTGACTAAATCATTCTTTTGGCATCGAATGTGTCGGTGAGTTCGTTTTCGACCCTGAGAAATATTTCTTACATCGAATATGTTGCGGACAAAAGGTTATTAATACAAATAAGAAAAAGTGTAGGAGACAAAACATACCCTTGGGGAACTTTGGTTAGTAGCACTCTTGAAACCTTCCAAAATAACTTGAATTGAATGATTCGAGAAGTAGTTTCTGATTCATTGAAGAAGAGTATCATCGAATACCAAAAGCACTCATTTTTTTCTGAAGATGTTTGCTACATGCGAGGAGGTCTATTTTTTTTTCTGCAGAATATTCCCAGCTGGTTCCAGATAAGCTGAATATTTTGCTACAAAGACTAGGCATATAATAAATGACGATTGTGTAATAGCACAATGGATTTGAAAAGCTAAACTTCGTTAGGCCATTTACTACCAAATTTAACTTATGGCTTGCAGAATGAAAATACTTATGCTGTATAATTTTTCCTCAAAATTGCCTGCACACCGGTTCTCTTTTCCCAACATGGTTGAACAACCATCATATCCTTGTCTTGAGCTTCAGTGGATCAAGTTTTGCTTCTTCAACGAATGCAGAGTGGATGGTCTGTCCATCCATATCATCCAATCCAATGAATCCAACAAACTCTTTGCAAATCACTTTAATATTTTGGTTGTAGAACCGAATTCCAATCGACAGTTGTTCTTTCCCGGATATGTCACGACTTTCATCGTCCATCAGAGAATAAGAAGAAGCATTTGTCCCGTTTTTAATTACTTCATCCCTAGTTGCTTGCCCACACAAATTAATAATTTCGTTTTGAATTCTCGAAAGTAAGTAAGTTGCGTTCTTCTGTCCTCCTTCAAAATGCTGCTTGAGACTTTGATCGCCGGCTTTTACTTGAAGTCGAAGTAAGTCTTGAAATACCCCTAATCACAGGGAATCTTAAGAAATGAATTTAAATTTGACACAAATTATCTTCATTTTGGTTTTCCCCCCTTAGAGGCAAATCATGGGTCCCGCAAAATATAATTTTTGAGATGACAGCAGATATATATAATTTTTTCGGCAAATTTTTTGTGTCCAAAAATTTCTCGTGGGGTCAACTGCCCCCACCTGCCTCCCCTCCTGCGTACGCCCTTGCGTCGAGAAGCACTAATTTAGAACCTCAAAAATTATAAGTTTTTATAAGGTAACAGTCTTGCATTTCGTTAAATTTATTTCACGTTCAATTCGTTGCACTTATAAATCTTTTACGTACCGAACTTCAAGCTTGGCGATCTGAGAATCACGGTTTTACCGTATTCAATGACGCAAATCCTTCAAATGGCATAGTCGCCAATAGCCTGATGCTGTTCGTGCAAAAAGATGAACTCCTGGATCACTGAAGAATAAAAAGTCGGCGGGAGAGGACGGTGTCCCAAACGTCGTATTGAGGCACCTTCCGATGGATGCGGTCGATATTTTCACCACGCTGTTTAACTATGCACTGAATAATGCACATTATCCGGTGCACTGGAAAACGGCGTTGGTACATCCTATCCCCAAAAAGGACAAGGACATAACAAACCCTGCAAATCTTCGGTCAATAAGCCTTCTGCCCAATGTAAACAAGGTATTTGAGAAAATAGTCAATAGAGCTCTGCTTAAGTGGGTCTAGGAAAATAAAATTGTTCCGGAAAATCAGTTTGGTTTTCGAGCGAGGCATGACACTATTCATGGCGCGTCGAAACTAGTCTCCGACATCCAATGGAATAAATCCAAAGGACAATGCACAGGGGCCTGTCTATGGTTGACTTTGAGAAGGCCTTCGACACCGTATGGTTAGAGGGGCTTTTGTACAAGCTAACCAGGCTGGGCATGCGTAGATCCATGCTATATATGATTTATGAAGTGCTTATGGGAAAGAAGTTCGTTGTCAAATGTGGCAACGTAACTTCGAGTAAAGTCTGTGAAATTAAAAACGGTTTACAACAGGGGGCGGTGAACTCCCCGATATTGTTTAACATTTATACAAGTATTCTTGTAGGTTCCCTCATTCACGCTATAGCGTACGCAGATGATCTGGTGGCGTACAGATCAGGTCCGAAAATCGGAGTCATCAACATAATTTTGCAGCGTGACTTCGATCACATTAAGGGATATTGCGAGAATTGGAAATTGAAGATCAATTTCCAAAAAAGACCGAAACAATTCTGTTCAGGACCCCAGTGCAGAGGGCTTCTTACGATAGCAGAAAAAACTGGAAAAAATTGTGTATCACTGGACATCATGGACGGCCGTTGGCAGTGAGAAGTGAAGTCAAATACCTTGGCAACTGGCTTGACAAGTTTCTGTATTTTAATAAAAATGTGGATGCTTGTCTGGCCAGGGCTAGGGGGGCTTATGCTCTGACAAGAAGATTGTTTCATAGCAGTCAACTTGATTCAAGGGTGAAAGTCATTTGCTACATGGCCCTCATAAGGTCGATCATTGCCTACGGTTGTCCTGTGTGGTTCAATGTTTCACTTGCCTACATGGAAAGGATACGGCGGTTTGAGAGGCGTTGTCTCCGATCCTGCTTAGGATTGTACCGAACGCCGGACTCCGAGTACATAAAATATTATCGCAATTAAGGTGAATCGAAGGTACGCTGCAAGGGCGATGGCTAGCGACAACAGCCTGATCTTCAGGGCTTATTACCCCAATGAAACATACATGGAGAGTACACTTGTGTCTGGCTTTATTCCACCAGAGGCATTTCTTTATATCGATTCGTTAGGGTTCGTACAGGAACGGTATCCCGGTTTTGTACCACAGCTACCGGGACGCGCGTGACAAGCGGCTAATCCGCGAAGGGTATGTCGACAATGCTCCGGAGCTCATCCGCTTCAGCACTTCGGTATCGGATCGCGATAGGACCGATACTGAAAAGCAGCGTGCGGAATTTTGGTGGCTACATGAGGAAGGTGATTCTGCACTTCCTCAGGACTTTGAGGACTTTTAGTCCACTCCTTAATTTTTAAGAAAATTAAAGTTTGGAAAAAGGTCTGGGGCTGGGGTCTACACCATATTGGCGTACAATATGGCTGATTGCATGCTGCCTGGTGACCGAAGGACTCGATCAGGATGGCGACCACTCGGGTCATATGCAACGAGTGCTCGCCACCCCGATTATAATTAAGTTAGGTGTAAGTAAAGGGTGATCCATTTCGAGGTTCCCTACTTTTTTAAAGAAAACAACACAGAAAATTCAAATTTAATGGCGAATGTTTATTATCATCATTTGAAAGAACATTCCTTGGCATTTATTTTTTGAAGAATATGTCTATCAAATGTTGGCCGTTGCTAAGTCGCAGATGGTCCATCCGTTGAGTCCAATTTTCGATCACTCGTTCGAGCATTTCGACTGGTAACTGGCGAATGACACTCGTGATGTTTTCCTCCAAGGCCTGAATCGAAGCGGGTTTGTCGGCATAAGCTTTTGACTTTACATATCCCCACAGGAAAAAGTCTAACGGTGTGATATCACACGATCTTGATGGCCAATCGACCGGCCATAGATGGTGTTGCGAATAGTACGCTCAGAAGGCCGATTATGTTGACCATAAGTTGAGCGAAGTGCACGAAACACATTCCTCACAGAACGTGAATTTTCATAATAAAGTTGAACAATTTGTAAACGTTGTTCACGCGTAAGTCTTTCCATTATGAAATGCCAAACAATACTAAACAAAAATAACATGACAGCATGACACGACTCACACGTGATCTGTCAAAAAAGGCTATTGAAAAAAGTATCTCTACTTGGATCACCCGTTAGTTAAGTAGTCTTAAGTAGTATTAAGTAGTTTTAAGTAGTCTTAAGTTTGTTTTAATCTAGAGTAAGATTTTTATATAAAAACAAAATGACACTTCTCAAAGTTTTTTGAATTTTTCTTTGAAAAATAAAATAAAATATCTACTACAATATTAAAATAAAAACCGACAAATTTAAGCCTAAAGGCACACTATAAGATATAAGCTTAGAGCGCCCGCTAAGGGCCGATAAGTTATTTTAAGAATAAGTTAGATTTAATCATTTTTGTCTAGTTTTTAAGTTAATATTTTAAGTCAATAAAAAATGAATTTAAAAAGTAAAAAATAAATATTTTAAAATTTCTTAAATGTCTGCAAAACATTTTCATACTCAGTGAATTTTTCTCTCTCAAATTACTTCTCAGTGAGAAAACCACACACGAGCAGCACTAAGAAACCTGACAATTCCTACATCTAAATGCACAGCGATTTGGATTAAAAAAAATCATTTCCACGAAGCGGGTAATTCGAATATTTCTGTAGCACGCATATTGCATTGGCTTATCAACTGAGGGTTCTCTGCTTTATTTATACATTTATGAGACTTGTCCAGCTGTTTTCATATCTCAGGTACATTCATTCGACACATGATATTTTCCAATGAGCCTTTATAAACCCCCAGCCATCAGTAACTTTAATAACCTTGGATCCATCTGACACTCTGATTAATAACCAAATCAGATTAAATCGTAATTAAAGGAAACCTTCAAGGTCGTATATCAACAACATCTTCTCAGTGAGTGAGCACGCTTGGTGGTTACCAACCTCCACATGACTACACCTCCGTATAAGCTATGACTGAGATGAAGTTCATCAGAAATCCGAAAAGGTTTACATTTTAGTGCGCATGAGTGACTGTATCTGCATCTGCATAAAGAGCGAATTGAAAGAAACCTGTCAAAAAAAAAAACAGTACGTGCCAATTGATACAAATAGGTACACGGTGTCCATGGGTGGCTTTTAAATCACTCGTGAATGAGTGTATCTTTTGCGGCTACAAAACCTGAAATTTATCTCTCCCGAGCTTGGTCTTATGTATGCAAATGGATTTCTCTTGAGATTATCGCTTAGGGAACTCGTTGACCTGATGTTGGTTTTAATCTGTCAAACACAGAATATGATTCATATGACGTTGGGTTGTCTTATTATCTGCTTTATCGTGAGGCTTATGTGTATTACAAATCACGCATTGCGGTAAGACTTGTCTTGCATTTCATTTATATATCCGCTTTGAAATGGATTTTTATTTCCTACCCTGTTGGAGATTTAAAGCTGGAGAGCCATTATCTTAAAAGGATAAAAAAACATCAAACAGAAGCGCCTATAGTGCTAATTGTTGTAGGTAGGTCCAGTCGACTCCAAATGGGGATGTCTTGAGGATCTAAAAGTGAGTAAAATTTAAAAAAAATATGAGTATCCTTTTTAACTTATAAGCTGGATTAGGAAATTTTAGTCCCCTCAAATAAATGTGTGAAGATACACTTCATGGTGTACTAATCTGGAAGAAGGCTTCTGTGAGGCGAGTTCCGACGATGATCGGCCTATTTGGAGAAGGTTTATAAGGCCTGTATTCATAAATTTTCTACCCTTCCCTTTGTTTCCTTTTGTTTTCTTCTTATGCTCTCGGCAGGATCAGTCGTATTTACGTACCTTGCACAAAAACCGCATGGCTGAGCAACCAACATCGTTCCTTGCATGGTACCTCTTTAAATACTCGATTGCGCGATTTTCTTGCTCTTTTTTCTTCTTTCTAAAAAGCCGGGGTTCTTCCCTTGTTCTCTGCCTATAGAGCTCAATGGCAGCTCTGGTCTTCACCTGCAGCTTAGCTTTGTAGGCCTCGTTCTTGGCTGCGAGCAAATGTCGGCATTCCTCATCAAACCAGGGATTTCTTGTTGGTGGGCGTGAGAAACCTAGCACATAAATTGCTAGGTTTCGGCTGATCTTATGGCTTTTTTCGACGCTCGATGCTGATGGTATGGTGTTAATCGAGAGGTTAAGGGACGCGCGTTGCGCGTAGGTCTTGGCGGTATCTTGCGATTGCAGTCTGTTGACATTCAATTTCGTCACAGTATTTCTGAATTGTTGTGGCGTGGTGGATATCCGCATTCTTACCTTGGCTGCAACAAGGTAGTGGTCCGAGTGGATGTTAGTTCCTCGAAATGTTCGGAAATCCAAAATACTGAGTGCGTTCCTCTTTTCTATCGCAATGTGATCAATTTGGTTGACCGTTCGTTGATCTGGAGACCTCCATGATCCCTTATGGATATCGAGGTGAGGAAACCGTGTGCTGGCTACAGTGGCATTTCGTTACATAGCGAAGCCAATTATCCTAAGTCCGTTACCAGACGTGTTGTCGTGCAGGCTATGTTTTCCGACAATACTGCCAAAGATGTCTTCACTTCTTACCGTTGCGTTAAAATCTCCCAACACGATTTTAACATCGTACTTCGAGGGCGCTCATAGGTTTTGTCAAGGAGCTTATAGTCCTTAGCTATATCATCCTTTTCCTCCTTTGGGGTGTGAGCGCTTATAAGGCTAATGTTGGCGAATTTGGCCTTGATGCGGATCGTAACAATGCGTTCGCTAATGTCTTGGAAACATAAGACTTCTTGCCTAAGTCTGGCACTTATAACAAATCCGCATCCGAATAGTCGCTTTTTCTGCTCACTGTAACACGGTCCGTAGATGTCATAGTTTTTCATACACTTTTTGCCCGGCCCATCCCATCGTATATCCTTGATGGCAGTAATATCTGCTTTGTAGCATTTTAGTGCTTCCGCTAGTTATTCGCTTGCACCTCTCCTGTTTAATGTTCTCACATTCCAGGTGCAGATACGAACGTCGTTGTCTTTTTTCGTTTAGCCAGGCCGTCGACAGTAAAATCAGTCCTTTCCGAAGCTATTGGTTACTTCGTAACCGTTAGTTTTCCCATGGTTGGGTAGTGTACCCAAATCGAAGCCCCCAACCTGGAGGACCAGTTCCAATTTATTAGATACCGCTGGAACACGTGGCCATCAGTATCCACTTCGGTATTGAGCGCTGCCGTTGGCCTTTCGGTTCATCCGCCACCTGACTAACCCTTGAAATTCCTAGACAACCTGTTGTCCGAATATATAGAAGCAGCTTGTTTAGGTTCGAATGGGACAGGCCGGGTATTCATTCCGTGCCATTCTGACCCTCAGTCATTGAAGTATGTAACTAAAATACCTGGCAACCCCATTGCTTAAGTACCCTATAAATATATAATACTGGGCTCTGTTTAGTTGGACTAAACTGACTAATGGTCCAAAATGATTTCAGCCAACAAAAATAAAAATAAGATCATGAAGATGGAGTGGTGCGTGGACTACTGGGTCGTGCATGCTTCCAGCCCCCTCGACATATTAATACCTAATGTGAGAAATATTCAGTAGAGGCGTTCATGAAAAAAGTAATTATTTCCACTTTGGTCAAAACTAAAAATTTCGTCTCTTGCAATTTCAAAAATCACTTTGGGATAACAAGAGCTTCGTATATTGAATTCAGAATGAATCCATCCAGCAGAAGATGTTGGTTCGATTCCCAAACGTATCAACACCTAAAAATCTTTTTTCTTTAGCCCTCCTCTCGTGCTGATTTGACAAATCATCCGAGTAGTGTCAATTGTCAAGAAAAGCTTAACTCAACTTAGCCGTTTGGAGTCGGCATAATACAAAGGGTCCCGCCATAGTGCAAAAAGTACACACGCACGCATCAATGGTTGTGAAAAAGCTCGGCCCTGATTACGAACGAGACTCTTGCGCCAAAAATTTGTTTGTTTTTTGTTAGACTCCAGATGGGTTCACAGACTGCCAAACCGACATACCGACATACCGACAGAATTGCCGAGCACACTTTATTGGTCTTGTCCATAGCCGTAATGCTAAATTTGATAACAATCTGAAGTTCGGATATTTTTTTCACAAAACCAATGCTTGCTCTATATGGAGCAAGTAACTTGCAATCGTACCCTCAAAACCAATAGTATGGATTCAGAAAAGCTTGTTCCACAGAAGATGCTTAACGAAGGGTAACTTCAATGTTGGATGAAGCTATTCATCTCATAAGATACAGAACAGGTGCAAAGAAATATGGTCCCGTAGTAACATTGGACGTCGAAAATGCATTTAACTCAGCAAACTGGGGAATTATGGTGCATTCGCTTTGGTCAATGATGGTGCCATGGTTCCAAATAATAATAATGCTGAGCTACTTCGAGAAGCGGTTCCCGCTCTTTGGTACCGATGATGCAGTAAGGCAGTATCATGTCACTGGGGGTATTAGGACCTATTCTATGGAACATTATGAACGATAGGGTTCTAAGGATTGGAATCCCAAATGAGGCATAAAATGCCGCTTCAATCTGGAATGAACATCAGCCTAAAACAACATGCCTCTGCATTTAACCTATTCTTAGCTACCTGCTTCTACTTTTGCGCGCCACTTAAGGCAGGGTCTGCCTCTGCTTGAAGACTGTGCGAGCTGTAATATTTGTGGCCATTCGCTTTGCAATGCGAATGAGCTCTACAGCTCATATAGTTTTTGACTGAATATTAGCCTGGATGGATTTTTTGAAGAATTTTTCGCTTAGAATGCTAAAGGATTCACCATGAACACCATGACCATGGTTCCACTAGTTGACATTTTAAACTGACGCGCCACTGACGGACTTAGTGCCGCGATGGTTAGTGCGATGATCTACCGCGCAGAAGATCTGGGTTCGATTCCCTGTCGTAGCAACACCTAAATGATTTTTCACATGCCCTCCTCTCGCGATGATCTAACAAATCATCCGAGTAGTATTAATGGTCAAGAAAAGCTTATCTCAAATCCGCCGTTCATAGTCGGCACAAACAGGAGATCCCGCCTTCTTGCAAGAAGTACACACGCAAACATGAATGGTTGTGAGAAAGCTTGGATCTGGGTACTACTGAGCCTGTTGCGCTAAACATTTTTTTTATTTTTTGAGGTAACTAAGTGGCGCTACAGTCCGGAATAAACCTGGACCTCTACCAACATGACTATCCAATAATCCCGGTCCTTCGCTAGATGCCTATAGTTACGCACTCAAAGTTGGTTGAGGTCGGTTTCTACTTGTGCGCGCCTATAATGCGTCCGACGTCGAAGACTCTGCGAGCCGTAGTATTGGTGTCCATTCGTTCTACATGTCCTAGCCATCATAAACGTTCAATGCGGAGTTTTTTGACCAGTGGCATGTCGCTGTACAACTCGTATAGTTCTTGGTTGAATCTTCATCTCCATAGCCCGTCAACGCAAACGGGACCGAAGATTTTTCGAAAAATGTTCCTCTCGAATCGACCAAGGAGTTCTTCATTTGAGACGGTCCTTGCTTCAGCGCCGTAGAGGAGGACTGGGATGATCAGGGTCTTATATAGAATCTCCTTAGTAGTTCGGGTGAGGGCTTTACTACTGAATTGCCTTCTTAGCCCGAAGAAACAGCGGTTGGCAAGAGTAATTCTTCGTTTAATTTCTGACGAGATGTTGTTGTCAGAGTTAATAGCGGAGACAAAGTCCTACTACCTCAAAGTAGTATCTGTCAGTGGTGACGTTCTGTCCAATTTGTCGACGTTGTGTGTCCTTTCGTGTTGACAGCATATAGTTAGTCTTGTTCACATTAACTACTAAACCCATTTGTGCCGCTTCCTTCCTTGTAGTAGCAAACGTGGCATCACGTTGATAGCAACTATGACATCACGTTGATTCCTACCAATGATGTCAATATCGCTAGCGTATGCTTGTAGTTTCACCGATTTTTTTGAGGTTGTTTTATGTGAATAAGATTTTCAGACAATTTCTAAGCAGTTTCCGAAAAGGTTCCACCTTCACTTATTTAAAAAAAAAAACATCCAACCTTAATACATCTTTCACTCCCACCTCCGCATTGAATTTTCACAATAACTGTACCTAACCCGTCTAAGCTCCAAACAAATCAATCTCCAATCCAATCCATTCATTTGAATCGCAATTTACTTTTCAAGAAGATACTCACATACTCAACCAAGACGTGATTGCATGCAAGCTCTGACAGATGGCATATGATATAGTCGTACACGCGTCATGCCATGGTAGGCATTTAGGACATGATGACAACAAAACCAGCTTTACGGTCACAAAAGTATCTCCACTTAAGAAACACGTAAAAATACGTTCAATGTTCGTATTAACAAATCGTCTGTGTAAAGCGTATGAGAATTATGGCCAAGACAACAACAACAACAACAACAAATTGTGCAAGAATGTCATCTCTCCATGAGTGATCTCTGGCCTGCTCGACTCTGTAAACACGGGATTTAATGGTAACAAATTTCGCTAACTGTACTACTTAGCACAATTATTAAACTTTTTCCTACCCCAAACCAAATGACGACGATGTATGTGTGTTGGGTAAACAGAGAACCTCACAGACATACACCGAGGACGGTCGTTTCGGTGCAATGAAATCACAAAAGCCAGCTTAACAAGCTGTCCACCCGATGTGAGACAGTCCACAACGGTGATTTGGTGCTTTCATACCAAAAAGATATAAGAAAACATCTCAAGCCAGCTGCTAAACGAAAAGTAAATCCTCCTGGTGCAATCGTCATGGCATTAAGCGCTCCTCATGTGCGATGTGTTATGTAATCACAGTTCCAGCTCATTTCATTGCATTTCATTACACCTTAGTACGCGAAGATGCCGATAGGGGTTAGGAGGCGGGAGTGAGGGGTACGTCTACGAATCCCCTCCCTCCAGCATGGTTGCATATTTATCAGCTTGATACCAACTGGTGGCCTAGTGCGGATAGCGTGGCATATCTAGCCAAATTGATTTCATACGAACAAGACTCGTGCTAAGAAACAACAACAAAAAGTCGCGATGTTTACTTATTTTAGTGTTAAGCTTAGTATAACCAGCTGAAGTTTTTTTTCTAGTTTGCCAAATTCAAGATTTGAGGTGTAACAGCACTTTTCCGATGTGAAGCTGTGATAGTGTGCTGTGCAGGCTTTGGAACATTTTGCATGTGAGAGTTTGGACTGTTGGGGGCTTGTTGGGGTTATTCAAATTTCATTGACATAAAGTTGACTTTCGATTAAATCGTTAACATGTCGGATATTTGGACTTACATGGCATAGTGTATCGATGGGGACAGACATCGTCTGGGGGTATTATTTTGCAAAAAAGAACGTTGCGCATGCGCAGTAGTTTAAAATAAACAGAAATGATTGCGAATTGTAAATAAATTGGTAGTAAATGTTTATTAGGCACGTTACTCTTTGGGGCTTGACACAAATGTGGTGAATGCGTCTTGAGTGAATGCTGAAGATGCTTTTTTAATGAACTTAAGCTTTAACCAACATGTCTTTAAAAGTAATATGGCCTCTTCCAAACTAGAAAAAAAAGCCAAAAGCCTGGTGGTCACAGTTTGGGAAAAACATACTGCAACTCATCTTTCATTTGGTAACGGGTGATCCAAGTAGAGATACTTTTTTCAATAGCCTTTTCTGACAGATCACGTGTGAGTCGTGTCATGCTGTCATGTTATTTTTGTTTAGTATTGTTTGGCATTTCATAATGGAAAGACTTACGCGTGAACAACGTTTACAAATTGTTCAACTTTATTATGAAAATTCACGTTCTGTGAGGAATGTGTTTCGTGCACTTCGCTCAACTTATGGTCAACATAATCGGCCTACTGAGCGTACTATTCGCAACACCATCACCCATTTTGAGACCCAGCATTCATTATTGGATAAAATTCGACCGAATATACCACGTCCAGCACGCTGTGAAGAAAATATAGCGGCCGTAGCTGAGAGTGTACACGAAGACCGTAGAGAGTCGATTCGGTGCCGTTCGCAGCAACTCGGACTGACGTATGGAACGACTTGGCGCATTTTACGTCAAGATCTTAAATTGAAAGCGTACAAAATACAGCTTGTGCAACAACTGAAGCCACTCGACCTTCCCAAGCGACATCGCTTCGCTCGATGGGCTCTTGAAAAGTTCCAAGAAGATCCGACGTTTTCGAGGCAAATTTTGTTTAGCGATGAGGCCCATTTCTGGCTCAATGGGTATGTAAACAAACAAAATTCCGCATTTGGGACGAAGAGCAACCTGAAGAGATTGAAGAACTGCCACTTCATCCAGAAAAAAACAACGGTTTGGTGTGGTTTGTGGGCCGGTGGAATCATCGGTCCATATTTCTTTAAAAATTATGCCGGTGCGAACGTAACCGTCAATGGCGACCGTTATCGTGCAATGATAACCGACTATTTGATGCCTGAAATTGAAGCTCGTGATCTCGGCGACATTTGTTTTCAGCAGGACGGCGTCACTTCCCACACATCGCATCAATCATTGGACTTATTGAGAGAACATTTCGGTGAACACATAATTTCACGTTTTGGGCCGGTCGATTAGCCACCAAGATCGTGTGATATCACACCTTAAGACTTTCTCCTGTGGGGATATGTAAAGTCAAAAGCTTATGCCGACAAACCCGCTTCGATTCAGGCCTTGGAGGAAAACATCACGCGTGGCATTCGCCAGTTACCAGTCGAAATGCTCGAACGAGTGATCGAAAATTGGACTCAACGGATGGACCATCTGCGACGTAGCAACGGCCAACATTTGATAGACATAATCTTCAAAAAATAAATGCCGAAGAATGTTCTTTCAAATGATAATAAACATTCTCCATTAAATTTGAACTTTCTGTGTTGTTTTCTTTAAAAAAGTAGGGAACCTCGAAATGGATCACCCAGTACATTTTTCATAAGGCTAGGTTTCCAAATAATGCCCTAATCGGGATCACAAAAATATTTGAACCCAATGAAGAATGACCAGTTTTTTGTTTTTTACTTTGATTTTCTAAAATCCGCATAGATTTCCAGGCTTAGATATGGAAGTCCTCCATTCTGCGTACGTTACTTCCAGTTATTTAGTTTTGGCATCCACAATAGGTTGATCCTTAATACGATGGTTTGATATTTACTATTATATCCCTCAGCATAGATTCGAAGAATGCTTACTTACTTACTAAAGTGGCTCTACAGTCCGGAAATGAGCCTGGTGCTCAACCAACATGAACTTCAATTAGCCCGATAGGAAGCTTACTGAGCCCAGTCTCGCATTACACTTGGGTTGAGATCGGTTCCCACTTGTGTGCGGCACTTAAGGCGAGGTCTCTCTCTACTGCCTCCGATTACTGTCTGGGTATCGAAAGACTCTACCAGCAGGATAACTTCCATTCGCTGTACATTTCCAAACCATGTTAATGTGGAATTTTTTTTGATCAGGTCTAAATAGCTGTGTAGCTCCTATAGTTTGTGGTCAAATCATCGTCTCCATAGTCCTTTAACGTAGACGAGACCGACGATTTTTCGCAGAAATTTTCACTCAAAACGACCAAGGATTACTTCATCTTTTGACACGGGTTCATGCTTAAGTGCCGTAGAGAAATACTAGAATTTTCATGGTCTTTTTTTTAGTAGTTTGAGTAAGCGCTTTACTAAGAGAGCATTGGCTGCAAGCATCTGTCTGCTATCTTCCTGGCACATCAGTTGCGGCCATTGTTATTCGACATTCGATGGTGGTCTCTTGCAATTTGACCGACAGGTTATCCTAATTTTCGATTTCATTGATCGATTGCGGCTAAGTGGCATAGACTTGCGAAAATAAAAAGTTGAACAGGGTCAAATCGCACGATTTTTGTGTCCGATTGATGTAATCTCCTCATTAGATGACCCAACCCTAAAATCGTTCATACAGTTCGCTAAGTAGCACACAGCGCCATCCTGCTAAGACCACATGTCTCCAATACCATATCATTACAAGGTGGGCCAAAATAAATCATCCAATGTTGCTTGGCTCTCAGTTTTTACTAAACAAAAAACTTCGATTCTGTTCTTGATTGTGTTTATTTGAACCTTTAGAATTTTATTAGTCAAGTCGAAAGGATGATATCGGCCGAATGGGCGCTAAGACATTGGTGTTTTATTAGTAGAATACAGGTTTACACATCAGGCAAGCCGGCAAAAGGATCTGCCTCCACCACTGACCATTGATACCAGTCTGTCAAACCACCGGTATGTGATCTCAAATCTCGGGTGGGACAGAAAACACTGAATACTGCAAAAAAAACAGGTTTTACTCTCTCCCCATTTGAAAAATTTCCAAAAGTGGCCTGAGTATGACAAAGCCAGAACCCATAAGCTAGTTCGAAGAAACCTGAAATCTGTCTCGAATCTAGTAGGGATTCTAACTGAACACAACTTACTAAAAAACCACAAACTGAAAATGCATCTAATAGATAATGACCTCTGTGGAGGCTGCGGTGATGAAAAAAAAAACACGAGGATACCCTCCACTTTCTGTGGCACTGCCCAGGCCTTAGCCAATTAAGAGCGAGGGCCTTAGGAAAATACTTTTTCCATGACCTCATGGATCTATCCGAAATCTCTATTCAGGTTTGCAACAACATCTGGATGCGTGGAAAGGGACTAACAATAACGGGATAGTGAATGAACCAACCACACACACATGGACCCCCAAACGGGCATCACAGTGGGTCTATATTGACCCGAGTTTGATCAGGAAGACGCACACCGAATACCTCATCAACCCACCAACCTAACCTAACCGAAGTGGCGCGCACAAGTACAAGGTGGCGCAAAAATAACCTTCCGATGTTTTTTGGCTGTAATTTAAAAAAAAAAAGAAAAACTTTTAATCTTCTTGTGGATTATTTTTATTTGGTCTCTTAATTTTTTTTACATCAAGTCGAGAATATGATGTCATGTAAATGGCCGCCGCCACAGTTGATTGTCATTTGAGCCCTTTTTATGGCATGTTCCATCACTTTGGCCAAAACTTCCGGCGATAGGTCCTTACATTCTTGACGGATATTGTCTTTAAGAGCTGCAAGAGTCTGAGGCTTGTTGACATAAACCCGCAACTTCAAAAAGCCCCACAAAAAGAAGTCTGGAGCGGTCAAATCAGGCGATCTTGCTGGCCAGAGCAAATCGCCAAAACGGGAGATTAGGCGGCCGGGAAATGCATCCTTCAGCAAATCGGTTGTGGCACGTACAGTGTGTGCCGTTGCACCGTCCTGTTGGAACCACATGTTTTCCCATCCCAATTCATCAAGTTTCGGCAAAAAGAACTCGTTGATCATTGCTCTGTAGCGCTCACCATTCACAGTAACCGTTTGGCCCGCGACGTCTTCGAAGAAAAAAGGTCCGATGACTCCTCCAGCGAAAACAGCACACCATACAGTGACTTTGAGCGGGTGTAATGGCTCTTCGTGGGTTACACGCGGATTTTCAGTGCCCCAGAAGCGTAAATTTTGCTTATTTACGTACCCGCTAAGATGGAAATAGGCCACATCACTCATGATTATTTTGGACGAAAAATCATCTTCCTCTTGGTGGTGATTAAGGATGGCTTGAGCGTATGTTAGACGCGATTGGCGGTCAGCAGCTAACAGCTGATGCACCGTCTGGACTTTGTACGGAAACATCTTCAAATCTTGTACCAAAATTCGCTGTAAAGACCGTCGACTGATACCCAATTGCGTGGCACGTCGTCTGGTCGATGTCGACGGCGCTTCCATGACATCATCGGCTACAGCAGCAATATTCTCTGCAGAACGGCTACTCCGGGGTCTGCCACGCCTGGCAGCATCTCGTGTTGTGCCAGTCTCTTCGAGGCGAGCGGCTAAGCGTCGCAGTGTTTCACCAGTAGGCGTTGGACGGCTAGGAAATCTGCGACGAAATTCACGTTGTGCCAAAGTCACCGACCGATTATTGCTCAGATAAATAGTCACCAATATTCCGCGTTCTGGAGCAGTGTAGCGTAACATTGTTTATTAACGTGTATTTCGCATGTGTTTACTACACAAATGTCAAAACAGAACTGACATTAGGGGCCAATCGCAAAATTTATAGCATTTTCTGATAGGAGGATTACTTTTGCGCCACCTTGTAGAAACCGATCTTAATCAACTTATAGTGCACAACTGGAGGAAGTTAGATAAAGCCATCTGAACAAAATTCATACGGTATTTAGCAACGCCCACTTTTTTGGGACAATTGTAATTAGGATAGGATGGGATAGTATATTCAACGATTCGCACAGCGAATTGTAGTCTTCTCATATGTTTTTGGGTTGAATTTTGGGGGTGTAATTTTAATGATCTTATATAACAGCAAAAGCTTTCAAAATGCCAAAGCCTTCAATCACTGTCATATGACATATTTTCTGACCACCATTTGCAACTATGTCTCAAAGCCAAATGACAGTGAAACAAATCAACGACAGAGCAAAAATAAATTTCGCAAAATTTATGTTGCAAACCATCGGGCACCTCATTGATCAATTTAAGTTTTTTTTTTTTAAACCGGCACCTTCTACATCCAATTACCGGTACCGCGCACATTCTAAGTAGCACATTAATCTATTCTCAAAAACCACTAATTAGTCCTCTCCCTCATTCTAACTTCTCACTCCTTGCGATATTTTGCTTGGCATTTCAATCAATCAAATGTCCATTCCGCAAATGACTTCAATCGGAATTCGATTTGAGAAATCCAAGCAAGCAAACTGCGGATACGCTGTGTGCCTGATGCAGTGTGCCATGCACAGCTGAACAAATGAACCAACACTTTTTGACCATGAAGCCGGATAGACTCGGTTGCATCTACGGCGCATATTCTACTCAAAACTCTGTGATTAACCATTGACTAAAGTGTAAGTTAGCCAGGGTGATGGCTTGGCTTTGCCTAGCTGTTACCATGCCATGGCTAGCTTGACCATTAGAGGCGAGCAAACATATCTTCATGGCATGGCGGTTGCAAAATATCAAAACAAACTGATTTCAGAACGAGTATATAGCGCGCAAGCGCGTGCGCACCAACATCGACCACATAGGTAGTTCTTTCCCCTTAGACCGGACTCTTCAAAAATGAACCGAACCAACGGAGTTTAGCAGCATTTCGATAACGTGCTACACTTCATGGTAGGTGTAGTGTATGCAATGGTGTATGTATGTTTGTCGAGGCAGTCTAACTAATTAGTGTTTACATGTCCAGCACTAAGGCCGAATGCATCTGGTTAACCTGGTAGATAGTTGTGGAGCATATTGCCAAAAGGCACATAAAATTATTTATAGAAAGGTATCTACTTACTGTTATTGATTTTCGCTCCTTGTGATATAAGCATCGACAAAGGCGTTGGTCGACTTCGTATGTGTCCAGTAACACCAATACCACATCCTCCTCCTCCGCCGCGTGTGCCAACTCCACCGCCGCCAGTTAGCCCAAGAATATGATCCCTTGCAGTGCGGCCATACCTCAGATAGTGCTTCTGCAGTCCCATAATTTATATCTGAAAATATTAATGAAATCACAGTTCGTTAGTGTAAATAAAATGCAAACAATAAAACCTCGGGAAGAGGGTAAACATTTAATAATTCTGAATAATATATGGTCCTTGGGCAGCCGCTAGATGTTGAAAGAACACTACACAGACTTGAGGTTTAAAAAGGTGTGATAAGTGGAACGCTGTTGAAAGTTGATCAAATCAATTAATTGCATTCCGAGGCACCTACAAAGCCTATACTTATGGGTAGGTATAGGCTAATAAGAAAGTAAACGTAACGGGTAGTAAACAGATTAGTACTACGTTTTAATTTATGTATTTAACTAGTCGCCGATTAAGTATGCGGGGTAAATCCTACAGTTGTGCGTTGATCAAGGAGTACAACTTTTGTAGGTTGATCTGTTCCGCTTGGGCATTTCACGAAGGTAGGCTTATTTAACAGTAAGGTGTTAATCAGCTTTAATTAGATCTAAAAAAAGTACTAGACACAACTAAATATAGAAAAATGTTTAATTTTTCTCTCAAAGTACTGGAGAGACTGGGTCAATACCGATTTGGCGCCTGGAGTCAGAGATGGGATTAAATTGTTTTCCCTTTGATGACAGAAAAAACCGCTGTTTTTAGATGTGCGTCGAAAACGACCATACCGCACAATTCAATACCAAAACAATGTGAGAAGGCTTCAATCCAATGTGCGGATCGTTTTACACCCTATCCCATTCCATCCTTTGAATTCATATCCCTAAAATGTGGATTTTATGGCAAAGATATCGGTTTTTCAACAGGGACGCTACAAAAGTTGAGCGACAGGGACAGCAAACGGCGCCATATGTCTTGTCGCTCTTTTGACATTTCTCATCAGTAAGGTTTGCCATTTCGCGATGGAAAGATATACGATTCAACAACGAGTCGAAATTATTAAAATTTACAACCGAAATTCGGAGTCAGTGGCCTCAACGTTTAGAGCGCTACGTCCAATTTAAGGTCGTCATAATCGTCCTAGCAGATCAACAATTGAGCGTCTAGTGGAAAAATTTGAATCCACAGGCACAGTAAGTTCCCGTGCCAGTGAGACAAAGAAGTGCCCGTAGTGTCGAGAATATTACTGCCGCAGTTGAAGAAAGCCCAAATGTGTCTCTCACACGTCGTTCTCAAGCGTTGGGCATCTCTGTGATGTCGTTGTGGCAAATTTTGCGAAAAGATCTTGGCCTACATCCTTACAAGATTTAACTGACGCAAGAACTGAAGCCGCTTGATCACCAGAAGCGTCGTATGTTCGTGAATTGGGCTGAGCAACAACTTGAAAATGATTCGGATTTTCATCCAAAAATCATCTTCAGCGATGAGGCTCATTTCTGACTGAATGGCTTCGTCAATAAACAAAATATGCGGTATTGTTCAGGCCGAAATCCACACGGACTCCATGAGTCATCATTGCATCCCGAAAAATTACGGTTTGGTGTGGTTTATGGGCTGGCGGCGGCGTCATTGGGCCGTACTTCTTCCGTGATGATCAAGACCGGCATGTTACTGTGAATGGGAATCGCTACCGTTCAATGACAACCGAATATTTTTGGCCCCAATTGGATGAAATGGACTTGATGGACATGTGGTTCCATCAGGACGGCCCCACAAGCCACACAGCGAATGAAACAATCAATTTATTGGAAACCAAGTTTGGAGAACGTGTTATCTCACGAAATGGTCCAGTCGCTTGGGCGCCTCGGTCGTCCGATTTGACGCTGTTGGACTATTTCCTATGGGGCTACGTCAAGTCTATGGTATATGCCAACAAGCCAGCGACGATGAACTTCGTACGTATATCGAACGTGAAATTGCAGCAGTATTGGCCTATTTATGCTTGAAAACCGTCGAAAATTGGGTTCAGCGTCTGGACTTCTGCAAGCGTGCCCGTGGTGGCCATACTAAAGAAATCGAGTTCCATACATAATGGCATCGAACGTACTTTCACAGGAATAAAGAATTTCATTGATATCAAAAATCGTTTTTGTTTTATTTAAAAAACTTTTGTAGCGCTCTTGTTGAAAAATCCTTTATATTAAATTTGAAATTGTCGCAACATGTTGTTCAGACAGTTTATCAAACTCTTGTATGGTTCGACCAAAAACAACGTTTTTCTCCTGCATATGGGAATAGGGTATAGGGTATAACAATGGTTTTTGTATGAAAACGCCTCCAAAAAGTGGGCGTGGGTAAAAATATTATATATAAGAAATGTTTGTATAACCAAAGCGAATTATTTTGCATAATTTTTTTTTAAATGTTTGAAATTTTTACCGAAAAATGTTTTTGTTTTACAGAAAACGCCCGAAGTAGGCGTGGCAAAAAACTTTTTATAGACGCAATATAGGCATTAGGATTGTCTATATATCTCTCAGACTCTTTTTCAAAATCTCTAACAGTTTCGAAAAAGGGGGCGTGGCAGTGTGCGGGCACCGTCTTGCTGAAACCACATGTTGGTCACATCCACATCTGGTTATTTAGGTACTTTAACTGGTTTATCATATCTCAATAACTACTTACTTACTTACTTACTTAAGTGGCGCTACAGTCCGGAATGAACCTGGACCTCAACCAACATGCCTCTCCAATTAGCCCGGTCCTTAGCTAACTGCCTCCAGTTGCGGACTTCAAGTTGGTTGAGGTCGGCGCCACTTAAGGCGAGGTCTTCCTCTACTGCGTCAGACGTCTGGCTGGGAATCGAAGACTCTGCGACCCGTAGTATTGGTGTCTATTCGTTCTACATGTCCTAGCCATCTTAAACGTCCAATGCGGAGTTTTTTGATCAGAGGCATGTCGCTGTACAGCTCGTATAGTTCTTGGTTGAATCTTCGTCTCCATAGCCCGTCAACGCAAACGGGACCGAAGATTTCTCGAAGAATTTTCCTCTCAAATCGACCAAGGATTTCTTCATCCACTTTTGAGACGGTCAATGCTTCAGCGCCGTAGAGCAGGACTGGGATGATCAGGGTCTTATAAAATATCTCCTTAGAAGTTCGAGTGAGGGCTTTGCTACTGAATTGCCTTCTTATCCCGAAGAAACAGCAACCGAAGAAACACAATCCTCGCAAGAATCAGATTGAAGAAGTCACATGACAGCGCATCGCCTTGCCTAAATCCTTTTTTGGTATCGAATGTGTCAGTGAGGTCGTTTCCGATCCTGATGGAGCGGCAAGAATTCTCCATCGTCATCCGACACAAACGGACGAGTTTGGGCGGTATACCAAAACTAGATATGGCTCTGTATAGTTCGTCTCTATAAATGCTGTCGTATGCGGCTTTGAAATCGATGAAATGATCGATTTCATTTCAATCCGCAAGAATGGTTTGACTGCCCGAAATCCGCACCGAACAGTCACGCAATCTTGATGCATTTGTTTAACAACAAATAATCTTGGATTTTCTAAGCCCCAAATGCGAACCTTTTTACGATTAACGAAGCCATCAAGATGAAAATGAGCTTCATCACTGAAGGTGAGTATCCATTTGTCGTTCTTCAAAATCCATTCAACGAACTTTCTTCGCGCTGCAAGGTTCGTAGTCTTTAAATCTTGAGTCGTTAAAACTTTTCGAAATGCCCAATTCTGAACTTAAACTGCTTAGTTGGTGTCGGAATTGTGTTTTTTATATTTGTAAATTGTAATGGATAGCAATTTTAGAGTAGATGTAAGTAATATTCGTGGGTTATGGACAAAGCTCTTTTCGGCATACGTTCACATATCCAAATACTACCAGCTATTTTGGCACTTTGTGAAACACAGGTGGTCGCTTATTCCGAAATTGCAGAACTAAGTCTACCTGGATATATCTTAGTGTCATTATTCTTCTCTCACCGCGGTCTCGCCGTTTACATTCTTAGTGATGTAGCCTACCAAATTCAACAACAATACGGCCAATGTTCCAATCCGGAATTTAATTTTATATGGCTGAAATTTCATGTCCGTAGGCAAATAATCCACTACTGTTTTATTTATAGAGGCCCAAATATGGACAGCAACTCGACTTTTAATGAGTTTGATGAACTGTCTGACTCCATCTCAAGAATTGTATTTCAATGTACACAATTCATCGTGGCTTCGACATTCTGGACAGTCAACACCCGAAGGAAGGTATGTTGAGATCTTTGCTGAGGTAAACAACTCAACCCAGCTTGTAAATGAGCCAACGCGAATTCCGGATATTCATAGTCAAGCCGCTAACAGTCTGGACTTGTTTCTGACCTTTTATCCTCATGAATACACTACCAATATGCTATCACCTCTAGGCTCCAGACCACTGTATCGTATCGGCTAATTTCTCGCACTCCAACCACGTAGTTAAAGAATAAATTCCAAAACTCTTAACGGTTTCTTTAAGAATTTTAACGGGTCATTATGCTTCCTCTATAATGACGTGAAGCTACTGCCGATGCGATAACGAACACCATTCTCCTGGGTATTAAATCCTTTATTCCTCACCGGGTAAAGAGTATCAAACCTAAGGCAAACGGGTGGTATGACTCGAGCTGCAAAGGGGCTGTTAGGTTAAAAGAGTTATGTTTTCGGTTATATAAGACAAATCCTACTGAGGAAAACCGATCTAAGTTCAAACGAGCCAGAAACGATTGTAATGCCCGCATCAAGCATGTCGAATTCTCCCACGGCCAAAAGCTGAGGCAAAAAATTCTACTATGTCCCAAAGGTAGTAAAACTTTTGGTCGTTTGTCAAAAACATTAAGAATTCGACCTCATCTTCCATCCCAACGCTCATTTACAATGACATTCCAGCTGCCACCTCTATAGACAAAGCCAATCTGCTTGCTACCCATTTTGCAGCCAGTTCCACATTACCAGATTGTGCCCAGTCTCCTCCTGTACTTGAAAACGAAGAACATTCTATGGGACCAATCGACTTCCGCACACGTACAGTCGCAATAGTATTATTAGATCTTAACATTCACAAATCGTCTGGTGCAGATCTTCCACGCCGGCAAAATCACAGCGTGAGCTTTTCTTTCTGCCCTACTCATCAGGACTCTTCCCGAGTAGTTGGAAAACTGTATTTGTCCAGCCCGTTCCTAAAAAGGCGAATATTCTTCCCTCTCCAACTACCACCAATTGCACTTACCTCCCTTCTTTTGAAGGTCGTGTCAATGCTGATAAACCTTCAGCTTATGAAATATCTTGAATCAGGAAAAAAAAAACTCCTCAATGACCGAGGGTTTTCATTTCAACAGGTCCACTGGTGATTTGATGACATATCTCATCGAAAAGTGGAACCAATCTATCCACCTCGGTGGCGAAAACATGATCGTTGCACTTGATATTTCAAAAGCATTTGACAGGGTTTGGCATCAAGCCCTTTTATCGAAAACGCCTGCTTTTGGAATCGATGAAACTCTTCTTCTATGGATTAGAAAATATCTCTCGAAACGTTCAATTAAAGTTGTTTTGGACGGTTTCAAGTCTGCTTCTCACGAA
Organism: Rhingia rostrata; assembly: GCA_949824845.1. Classification (NCBI taxonomy): domain Eukaryota; kingdom Metazoa; phylum Arthropoda; class Insecta; order Diptera; family Syrphidae; genus Rhingia; species Rhingia rostrata. Next base: position 22,709,531 of record OX463757.1, read on the forward strand.
ATAAATGCTGGTGTTCTGCAGGGCTCCGTTCTGTATCCGATACTCTTTCTCATTTTCATTTATGACCTCTGCAACTTTTAATCCAATCCATTCCTTTGCTGATGACGGCACTCTCAGCTTTTCATATTCATTCTCTAATCCACGCCCTTCATCTTCGGACGTGGAACAAAAACGACAAAATATGTTGAGCTAATAAAATTCCGATCGTGACAGAATAATTAAATGGGGTAAATCCAATAGAGTGGAATTAAATGCTTCCAAAACACAATGCTGTCTTCCCTCATCTAAGCGAAATCAAAATTTACAGCCATTATACATGAATGGCACTTGCATCGCCGAAACCGAAAAACTTTCCATGCTCGGTATGTGTGCTAGTAACGACCTTCGTTGGAACGACCACGTATTCGAAATCGCTAAGAACTCAGCGAAATGTCTAGGTTTCCTTAATCGATGCAAAAAAATGTTCACCCCTTCTGATCTAGCCTCAATGTATAAAGCTTATATACGCCCAAACTTGAGTTCAACGCCCACATCTGGTCAGGTGCAGCAAAAACATCACTGCACCTACTGGATAGGATACAAAAGCATGCGATAAAACTGATAGGAGATCCAACCGTAGCGAACTCTACAGTCTCGCTTGAACATCGTAGGAATATCTCCTGCCTAACACTTTTTTACCGCTTTTTTAACAGGAATGGCTCAATCGAAATAGCCAGCTGCATTCCGCCCCTTCAAACATTCAACCGTGATATGCTAATCAATTCACCCTCAAGCCTACCTTCAGACGTACTATGAGATTTGGAGATTCATTCCTAAACCGAACAACACGAATGTGGAATGTTTTACATAACTCAGTCTTTCCTCCCCATTAGAACTTACAAAAATTTAAAACCAAAGCACATCGGTATCTCCTCTTTTCTTCTCCTCAATTTCCTTAATGTCCTCGATGTGTAAAATTAAATTTCTGAAAAATAAAACCCAAATATTTGAAAAAAATTGCATAACATCGAAGCGAACATAATATGTGTTAATGCTGGATTAAGAAAGGCCTAATACCAAGCTATAAATGTTGTCTAGTAAAATGTTAAATCCATGTTATTATTTATATTTCATAAAAAAAAAATAGTTGTAGCTCTTCTTAGCCTAATTCTGTTCAAATTCTTAATTTTTTTTCTATAATTTGCGCGAACCCAGGGGGTTTGGAATACCCTTTATATGCTTTAGCACAGTGCGGGCGTTATGGAAATTCGGGAGAAGAAGAAAGGAGACACCGATGAACATTGATTTTAAGTGCCCTGTAAGTTATAAGAAAGGAAAAACAGAGTTTGGTAGAGCATTCCACAATCGTGTTGTTCGGTTTATGTACGAATACCTATATTCCAGCTTTCGTCCGAAGATAGGCTTGAGGGTAAAATGATTTGTATTCATAGCGTAACGAATATTGTGGCTGAATTGTTGAATGGGACGAATGCAGCTGGCTATTTCATTTGAGCATTGGTTGTTCAAATAGCGGTAACAAATGTCAGGCAGGAGATATTTCGACGATGTTCGAGCGAAACTAAAGAGTTTGCTATTCTTGTGTCTTCTATAAGTTTTTTTCGCACGCGATTGAATCCTATCTAGGAGGTTCAATATTGTTTTTTTGTGCACCCGACCAGATGTGAGCGTTGAACTCAAGTTTAGGGCGTAGAAAAGCTTTATATGTTGTGACCAGATCAGAAGGGGTGAAATATTTCTTACATCGATAAAAGAAACCTAAACACTTCGCTGCGTTTATGTGGGCATTTCGACGTAAGTCGGTTTCTTCGACGTAAAAGGCATTCATGGATAATGGCTCTAGATTTTGGGTTCGCTTTAACGACAGAAGGCAGCATTGTGTTTTGGAAGCATTGAATTCAACTCTATTAGATTTACCCCATTTGATGATGCTATCAAGGTCGGAATTTGATGACCTTAACATATGTTGTCGTTTAGATTCCACGTTCGAAGATGAGGGACGTGGACCTGAAAGCGAATATGAGAAGCTGAGAGTATTGTCATCAGCGAAGGAATGAATTGGATTAGAAGTTGCAGACAGGAAATATTTTATAAAAATGAGAAAGAGAGTCGGAGACAAAACTGAGCCTTTAGGGACACCAGCATTTATTTGGTGAGTTGCAGTTCTAAAACCGTCCAAATCAACTTAAATTGTACGTTTCGAAAGATAATTTCTAATCCATAGAAAAAGTTTTTTATCGACTCCAAATGCACGCATTTTGGACAAAAGGGCTTGATGGCAAACCCTGTCAAATGCTTTTGGAATATCAACGGTCTTACTTTCTCCACCATGGTGGATCGGTTGGTTCCACTTTTCGGTGAGATTTGTCATCAAATCACCAGTTGACTTCTTACTGCGAAAACCATACTGCCGTACATTTAGAAGTTTTGGTGTTTGGAGATATTTTATAAACTGAAGATTTATCAGCGTTTCCATAACAATTGGTCGGTAGTTGCAGAGAGAACAAGATTCGCCTTTTTTGGTATAAGTTGGGCAAATGCAGTTTTCAACAACTCAGAAAGAGACCTTGTGAGTAGGGTAGAGAGAAAAGCTTACGGATTGGTTTTGCAAGCGTAGAAGAACACCTCTTCAGAATACCATCTGGACCATCGAACTTGTAAATATCAAGATCAAATATAACTCTTGCGAATGTAGGACTACGAATGTGAATTTGTCCCATAGAATAATCTACGTTCTCAAGTACAGGAAGAGACTGGGCAATGTAGAACTGCCGGCGAAAAGCGCAGCAAGGAGATTGGCTTTATCTAAAGAGCTGACAGCTGGTATGTTATTGTGAATGAGCGTCGGAACTGATGATGAGGCCGAATTTTTTTATATTTTGTAGATTGTAGATTTTTTTGTCTCACCTTTTGGTCGTATAGGAATTTGACACGTTTCAAATGGGAACTACTGTCATTTCTGGCTTTTTTTAATTTTGTTTGGTTTTCCTCTGGTGGATTGTTCTTGTATAACCGAAAGTTTGTCTTTGTTTCTATAAAGATTTCTTAAATTTAAATAAAAAGTCGATGTTAAGAATGTTAATCTTCATTTAGTAGGACATTTTAAAATTTTACAGTTAACATTAATAATTGTACATTTTATATGGTGGAATACTATGGTGGAGAATAATACTTATACCTACTACTTGATGGGATGTAAAACAGGATATCTTCACACGATTTTACATTTGTTACATGTCAAAACGTATTACAATCTTGTAAAAAAAAATACAATCCCTTACCAACGTTTATCTATACTTACATACACAATTTTATTAAAATCGATAAAATACTTCCATCGTGATACAATAACAAACAAGAAAACAACAAATTTAGACAAAAATACAAGGATTATATGACAGCAAACAAAAAGGTTTTGCATTTTCGCAAAAACAACCCTGAAGAGGTCATAAGGAATCAACTTCAACGCAGACACAGCACTAGCGTTGCTGTCAATTCGATTGTGCTCTGGTGGTTTTTCGAAAACGCCGCCGTTTAGCACTTCGGCGCAGTATATTTCACGTTTCAAGTAAATAAAAATCAATAAAACATTTGCATACTGAAGGCTTTTTGTTTTTCTTAACTCAGCTGTTTTCTTAACGCAGTATCTGTGGCTATATTTCACTGACTTTTTCAACACAAATTTCTTGTTTATAACTGTGAGCTGTGGCATTAAATGTTCGCAGAAATTCTGACGTTTACGACTGACAGATACTTGACAGTTTTTAATTTTTCTGATTTTTTTTTCTTAAAGAGTGGCCAGAAGTTCCTGAAACATTTTGTAACATAAAAATACAAAATAAAGGAGTGCACGACTGCGTCGTACGTACTTTCTCATTTTGCACTCGACTTCAAGACTCTTAATACTCAATTTGAAGGAAATTAATTGGCGTTAATGCACAATTTGTGATTTTTGGTTATAGGCCAAAACTAAAAGTTCAGCTAAGGGACTTAAAAAAAAAACTGATTGTAAGGCACTGCTATAAATTTCATACAGCTGGACAATACAGTTCAGTAGAAGTTGACAATTTGTTAAATTTTGCATATGTAAAAACATTTTATATTCGCGTTTTTAGGAAAAAATCGGTACGCATTTCGTTTCATTCTTAAATATTAGTGAATCGTGTCATGTTTAATCAAAGTGGTAAGAGTGGTCTTTGAGAAATTTTCGTTTTATCAAATTTGTTTTATGAAGGGTACCATTACTTTTGACCCTAAAATGCCGAATCCAAAAACCCATCTTGGTATTGGCCAAACAACCTCCTATAACCAATTTTAAGTAAATCAGTCAAGCTGTGAAGTCTGGCAGACCAACAGACCCACAGAATTGCCCAAACCCACCTTTTTTCGTATTTTTTTTATCATTGTTTGACTAAATTCTCGAGTTTGACGTATTTCTGAATCCAATACTTGATATATTAAGAGCAATTAAAAATTGTGGATAAAGTGGTGTTAAGTACATTGGGCGACTTAGCACAGGGTCCCTGGCTCAAATCACAAAGTAGTAAAACCATGTCCGCAAATTGTGATAAAATCGAAGGATGAAAAAGTTTGAAAATGGCTAGCTTGATGTTTGATAATGCTTCCAACTTTCAATGGGCAAAGTACGATCTATACAAACAAGGTTTCGTGTTTTTGTTGCTAAGATTTTCAGAATCCTATTTTAAATCTAGTGAACCAACTAAACCACCAACACCATTCGGTGAGTTAGGAAAAGCTACTCTACCAGTCGGTTAAAGTTGGCTTTTTTGCAATACTATGTGTCCCTGAGAATAAGTGTTCATACGATCTAAATGCACCATCCATCGTTGATGTCCAATTCGTAGTGTCAACGCTATAGAAGCCCAATAATGCCGAAAGAGCGGAACAAGTTACAACAAATTGTTCGTTAGAAACTAATTTTTTGATTATGGCTTTTGTACGAAATTGCCAATGTAAAACGATCCAGAATTCCAGATTACATCTAGATACTAAGCCCCCATTAGGCTTATATCCCAAATAAACGGAAATAGCCCCCATGAAGGAAATAAGACCCATGGGGGCTATTGCCTTTTATTTGGGAAATAAGCCTATTATTTTGAAATGGAAATAAGGCTTGCCACGAAAAAGTACCCCTGTGGTTTTTTTTGCCATTCGAAATTGGAATTCTATTCAAGCTTGATGTATGCAAAGTTTGAATGCGCAACCCCCCTGCTTGGGCTTACTGTTGGATTTGGGGTGAGTGCGAGTTTGGATGCATGAAAAAGATATAAACCCCATAGGCAAAAGGCATTAACAGCCGCGGGAGTTATTTCCATTTACAAAAAGAAATAAGCCCCTCATGAGGTTTTTCCTTTTGTTAGGAATTAAGCTCCTTGGGATTTATTTCTGCAGGTGTTATTTCACTGTACCATAACACAAATGAAAAATAATTTTCTGATTAGTCTTACGTTTAGGTGCGATTTCATACGAAAGTCAGTTTTCGGAAGATTTTTTAGATCGGGTTGGAGTCTCTCCAAGTATTATTATTATAAGTATTATCGCGATAATACTTCTGCAATATTTTTCGATGATTTTTCCTCCAAGCGAATCTACAAATAATCAAAAGTTTCTGTGAAGTTGTTACGCTTGGATTGTTAGATCAACGACAATTCTCCATCATCGTCTTGGGCAGACATACAAATTCGGGAGTTATAATAAAACTAGTCATGGTTCCATAAAGGTGACTCTATTAAAACTATCGGCTTTGAAATCGACAAAAAAATTGGTGAGGAATGTCCTAATCGACTTCTGGGTCGCCGCATTTCCTGCGTAGTTGGTGTGATATAGTAATTCTGATTCTATGGAAGTGCTTACCCAACAGATTGTGACCTTTTATCACGGTCACCTCTATAGAAAGTTGCTACCGCTTAATTTAGTTAAATCTTTTGTGTGTCTGCAAGTGTTAATGTTTTGCCACATAGATTATGTAAAAAGCAAATACGGCCTAACCATACTGTCGCATAAGGAGATGCAGCTGGACAATCCTAGTCTGGCTAGCTCGTCTGCTTTTTCATTTCCTGGAATGTTACTGTGTGCTGCCAATCAAATAGTTCGGATTTTATTCAGTTTACATAGAGCACTGTGCGGCAGTGTCCGACTACTCGTGTTTTTACTTTTTAGCATAACTATTCATTCAATTGAACATGTGGCCAAGCCAAAGCAGTCCATGTGCTACTTCCCTTAACATAACATCCACACGCTCGTAGAGGTCATACAAACCGCGGTTGTATTTTGTCCATACTTGCCTTCTTTGTTCCTCTTTTTTGTTCATTGTTCAGGACATGGATCCCCAAAGTAGAAATGCGTGCTGTTTGGTCCTGCAGAGCAAACATTTTTACCTTCGAGCTAGGATTTTTGATTTGATTTGTGTCGCCAAAGCAGCATATGTTTCCAAGGATTAATCTTCATCGGATCTTCACAATGGTTACACTCCTTTCATTCCACTCAGTTCAACAGAGACGTTTCCACAGATACAAAGTTTTGTTTATTGATAGCATATACTTTGACTTCCCCTGGATTAACTGTATGTAATTCCAACACGTTTTGACTGTTCATACGTTTCGATAAACACACAATAGTCGCGACCAATGATGTCAATAAAGCCAGCATAGCTGGACCGATCTAAAAAATCCATCTGTTCTCGCACCAGCTTGAAGAAATATTGAAATATTGTTTGGAAATGTTCAGATATGCTGTTCAGAATTGCATTTCCTCCAGCGTAAGGCTGCCTAAATCAATCAATTTTTCCGAGGTCCCCAACACGATTCCAGTTCTTTTGAACTACATCTCGTTGAAGCTCATCATCATCTTTTTTTATCGACTTAATTGCCACATGGCTATGATGATGCGTCGAGACTTGGAAATTGTTGGTCTTTTCTAGGAATTGCCTTAGTGTTAAAATTTGGTCTTTGGTGGAATCCACACTGGTATGTTCCAATAAGTGTGTTAAAGTGTAAAAGCCTATAGTGGTGTCATTATTTTCCTGCATCAATGTGGCCACATGGATTCTCTGAATTTCTTTGTTAATGTCTTTACATTTCTTGCCTCAATCGGTTTGTTATTACATGTCCGCATCACGATACAACTTGTTACATAAGGCTTGGTGACAAAATACTTTATGACAACGTGACCAAACCCATCAATTTTACATAATTTCACGACTTTTCGAATGCTAATAGCTGTGCACTCAGAAAATGGAAAGCTTTTCCAGTTAAATGGTTTCCACCCTCTGTCAGCCTGTCAATTATTCTAATTTCTCCATAGAACACCTGAAATTTCACGAGCAAATAGTGTCGAAAACCACTTCAAACATCCTTGACCAAGTGTTGATTTTCCCTTTGGGTTTTTTTTTCGCAAAATTACTCATCAGAACTGACAGTTGACAGTTGTCAATATATTTTGTTTCCACGATCGTGTGCATCGAGTAACGTCAGCACGGGAATTCCCGCAACCACTTTAATGTCGTCTCAGGTAATGGGTGTGTGTATGTACATTGACGTTAAGACTCAAGGAAAACGGTTTTTGTACTCATATTCCGACTCGCCTCACTACTCACACGATCATTTTGATCAGCGATCAACGTGAGAAAGATGAAGCATCCAAGATGCATCCATGTGTGGCAGTGCTGGTCTGAGATGGCTATGCGACATGCGTGCACCCAGGCTCTGGCTCATGCGACACGAGACGATCTTTGTATGTGTTAGGTGTTATTGTAACCTACTTAGGCCGGTTGTTATGTCATCCTTTTACAGATGACTGGGCTGACCAGTTTGCATCTGGAAAATAAAAGTGAATGTGCTGTGCTGAGGATTTCCTTTTCAAGGAGAACTATTCAAACAAAAAGCGTAGCCTTCGGAACGTTGTGCGGGAAATCCAACTCAGATTTTTTAATCGAAAATTTATGGAAACTAGAGAATTGTGACGTTTATTGATGTTTTCAAGGTTGTCGCTGTAGGTTGGTATCTTCTTCTTTTTTTTTGTAATTCTCTGTAATGACTTAATGGATCTGCGCAATCGTGTTTACCATACTGTGGTGTTGATTCAGAGGGTAGGCTAGTCATATTTTGTTGGATTTTCTTGTTAAAATGGCATGACTTATGTAGGTCATTGTGACACTTGGTGCTGATGAGACCTAGGATGTAGAAGATGTTTGTATTGATTGATTGTTTTTGAGGATTTATAAACAGAGTTTGATTGACCCAAGAATTCTACGAAGCTGCTTAAGAGTGGATGGCGGTTTGCCGTCACAATCAGCTGATATTGAGTAATAAAAAAATGCCAATTTCGTCAAATTAGACTCCCATTTGGCGATGTTATTGACATCGTCGTTATCACCGAGCTCTATCGATTGACTCCATGTGTATTTGGAGTCACATGTAGGCAGTAGAAAGTGAACCTACATGAGCTGTTGTCTTGACATATTCGGAAAACAAGGGCTAATCAGGGTTCTTAAATATAACTAGCTGGTGACAGATGAGGCATGCTGCCAATGGTAGCGATTAAACGCTAGTTTTACACTGACGACGGAAAATATTAATGCTAATGAAATTGAAGTGGTCTTTCACAGTTTCTTCTATAACAAGCCAATAATGTGAGGACGTATTTGAAGTAACCAAATGTTTTAAAAGGGACTGACGTTATTTTTGAATTCCAAAGTTACCGCGACAACATCAAAGTTTTGTATCTGAACCTGGAATGTTAGAATATTTAACAGAATATTTAACAGAATATTTGCTCGAATGTACTGTCGAAATTTCAAAGCGGATAAAATGAAGACATTACTACCATCCAGGAAATACAATGAGATGGGCTTGACAAAGTACGTTGCAACATATACTGCGGTCTTTGTAAAAAAAATTCAGGTGAGAAGTTTTCGTAAGTGACAGACTTATACGTTTTCATTCTTAATTGGCTAAGGCCTGGACAGCCCAACTAACAATTTTTCTTCTATAAGGCATAAATTTCCAATTTCTAGAAGCAATTGCTTCTATTAAGCTTTTTTGTACTTGTGCAGAGGAGGCTATTATAGTAAATTTTTTTTAGTAAAGACTTAATAGAGGATTAATTGGTATATGGATTCTGAAAAGCTCCCGGGGTTGTATGTACATTTGATAGTTGAAAGAATTTTTTTTGGTAGAGCTTCCGGCGAAGTAATATAGAAGCATAATATGTATAGAGCTTGTAACTTAAGGATAATATCAGATGAGATGAGACAACGTACACGTATAAGGATCACCTGATCACCAAATTTCTTTATCCTAGCTCGAAATTTAAGGCCCAAAAACCGGTGACCTACAAACGGACGGAAGGACGGACAGACAGACATGGCTTTATCGACTCAGCTAGCGATTGAGGTATATCTAGAAAAATTATTTCTCTTTATTACAAACTATGTATCAAAACTAATATACCCCTATAGGATAGGATGTAAAAACTATCAAAATCGTATGTGTAGGAGTTCCATCAGTTTTTGTCAATAGTCAGTGTTTTCCGTCCCACCCATGATTTGATTTTACATAGTGGTGGTTTAACAGAGTGGTCTGCTTGAGTTTATCAGCAATTTCTTTGTCCTGTGTGTCCGGGGTCCGATGTATCTGGGGACTCAGCAGAGAAGATAAGTTGGTAAGCATATCAGGTAAGTCGACAACTGATAACATCATCACACTTCGGCGATTTTAGGAAATACCTAAGATGTTTAATTACTAGCCATTCTCTAATCATCACTTCTGAAGCCAAATTTATACCGTTTATAGTAAAGAACGTCATGACTTGTCCGTCTTTGCAGGGTGTAGATAGAAAATGAATGCAGCTCCATCAAGGTCGCCATAAACTTTAAGGAAGCAGTTGAAACCTTTACCCCGTTATTAAACAATCAATCAGGCAATGTTTTACAAATACAACTTTTTTGAGCAGCAGGCTCGTTAGTACCTAGTTCCTAGCTTTTCCCCACAATCACACATGCGTGCGTGTACACTGCTTGTACAATGGCGGGACCTCTTGTTTTATTCCGAATCCGAACAGCTAAGTCGAGATAAGCTTTTCTTGAGGATTGATAATATTCGGATGATTTCGTTAGATCATCACGAGAAGAGAAGCAGTGCGAAATCATTAAGATGTGGGTGGCCGCGGTGTAGTGGTAATGTGTTCGTCTGTTGAGTGGAAGGTTGCGCGTTCAATCCCAACCAAAAAATCCATTTCACTTTTATTTAAAAGAAATAAAAAAGGTCGGTGTAATACCTAAAAGTATGCACACCATCTTGAATTTCTTCAAATATAACGAACACAAGAAAAAGTGACTCCCCGAAGCTAGTTCGGACACCACCCATGGAGTTTAAGTCTCCACTACATCCAAAATCTTTCCTATCCTCTCTTTCTTCCCCTTCTCTAACGCTCGTATTATGGTAACATATAAAAGGGTATTCATAACCCCTTGAGTACGTGTAAATTATAAAAAAAAAAATGTTGCTACTGCCGGATATCGAACTAAGACCTTCGGCGCGGCAGTTCATCGCACTTATGATCGCTCGGTGCTCATTGGAGCGATTATTGTTGCGATTTGAGCGATCCATTGACTAAGAAGTCAATGGATAAATAAAAATGACCTCCAGAAACATATTTCGAGTCCTCCATAACACCTGGCGATCGTTAGATTTTCAAACAGCTAACCAAATCGACCATGTGGTTAAAAATTTGAGGCATGCATCAAACTTCCTGAATGTACATACATTCAGAGGGCAAACGTTGATTCGGGTAATTTTTCCATCACAGCCAAATTCAGAGTCCAACCGTCCAACAAGAAGTCGCTAAGAATAATTCAGCCAAAAAGGCATTGGTTGCCTTAGAAAACCAGTAAATAAGATGAGTGAGAGAATCACCGATATGCTACCAACGCCAAGTAGATAGATAGTATCTTTTAAAGATGTAGCCGAATCCGACTCAAAAATATACACACATCAACTCTTTTACTAAAAGCCAACATTTGGTCGGCGTATCTGTCGTTGTCATATTCATCATGAGTATAATCATTCCATTCAAAGCCTCACAGGCTGGATCTAGAGACCGCCTCATCATAATATAGGTCACATGAGTCGTGGTAACAAAAATGCACATAAGTGCGGAACCGCCACTTCTATCTACCTCCCTATAATCATTCCTTTCCGAAGACTTGCTTCGTACCAATATTATTTTTTTATTTCCAAAACAGAGCCCCCAACCTGAAATGCAATTTATAAGATACCCCTAGGAAACGGGGCCATCAATATCCACTGGGGGATAGAGCGCTGATCTTGCCTTTCCGTGTCTTCCGCCACAAGTTCTGTTCCATTGCTTTTGACTTAGGGCCTAGTTATTGCTATCATTGAAAACTCTCATTGGAAATTTTCTCTTACTTTTCGCGACTTTTTTTTATAAATTCAATCAGCCCCCCAAAAAATGCTATGGGTTACAATGATCATTTGCGTGGAAAGTTTTTTTTTTTCAAACTTTATAGAAACTTTACCAAAAATAATTTTTACTGAAAATGTTTCCGAAAAAGTGGGCGGGGCAAAAAAAACTTAAGCATAGAGTAAGTCGACCACTGGTCATAAAATATTTACTATATAATAAACCAAATATTTATGAAAAAATAACTTAATGAGGTAAAAAAAAAATCAATGAAATCTTTTTTACTATGACACTTTTCAGGCGGTTATTCGGCCCTAGAATGGTGTCCGTCGGTCGGAGCGAAAATTCCTCCGATTTTGTACCGGAGGATTTTAGCTTCGAGTTATTATTCTGAAAAGCTGTTCGGAATATTTCTCCGACATTTTGTAACGCTCTCCGGCGAATTTCGTTGAAGTGCGGTCAGATGCAATTTTTGACAGCTAAGTGTAATTATTTTTCCGATTTCCACCGACACTAATTCGGGAATTTATTTGCGAATTGTGGTGAAGTGATTTTTCTGCGATGACACATACCTCGAATGGAATTTAAGCCTCCGACAAAGTTTGCGTTGTAGAAAGTTGTCCACTCCGACGGATAACGGGATATCTTGCTAGGGCAGATTATCTGTAACCCAAGCATTGGTAAAAATATTTTATTTAAAATACTAATAATTTGATAGCTATTGATATTTGTGGCAGTCAAGTTTTTAACCTAGTTTTCATGACAACTTATGTTTATGCACTGATACGATACTTACATTAACAGCCTACGAACTTACACAAAATGTAAGAGCTTTGTTGTAGTGTTCCAAACAGATGACGTTATATATATACTTTTTGTGGGAATTACCACGCCCACTGCTACACCCATTTTTAACTCAACTTTTCAGATTAGCAATTCATATGCTCATACTGTTTTTGTTTGATATTTTTGATTTTCAAGATTTTGGGTTTTTTGATTTTAAGTTTTTGGGTTTTCGGGATTTTCGGCTGTCCGGATTTTTGATTATCAGGATTTTGGATTTCTGGGTTTTGGATAATTTAAGTTTTTGGGTTTTTCGGATTTTTGGATTTCGGGCTTTTGAGATTTGGGATTCTGGATATTTTCGGTTTTCCGGATTCTTGACTTACAGGATTTTGTGTTTTCGGATTTTATATTTTCGGTATTTTGGGTATTTGGAATTTTCGGTTTTCCGGATTTTTGATTCCTGGAATTTTGGAATTTCTTGGGCTATTAGGATTTTTGGTTTTCGGGATTTTTTATTCTTAGGATTTTGTTTTTCCTGATTTTTTATTTTCGAGATTTCGATTTTTCGGTAAGTTTTTGGGATTTGGGATATGGGGTTTTCGAGATTTTGAGTTTTTGGAATTTTGGATTTGTTGGGGTTTTGGCTTTTCATTATTTTCGATTTTCAGAATTTTGGGTTTTCAGGACTTGTTTTCCAGATTTTGGGCTTTCGATATTTTAGTTATAGTGATTTTTGGTCTTAGAGAATTTAAGTTTTTGGTTTAGGTACAGGATTTTTGATTTTTGAGATTTTCAGTTTTCGGGATGTTAAGTCTTTGGGTGTTCGGAATTTTAGGATTTTAGCTTCTTGGGATTTTGGTTTTTTGGGTTTTATGTATTTCATGACTTTTAAGAAACTCATTATTTTAGTGATGCATATATCTGGCACTAAATATTTACTTTGTGTGGGAGGTGCAGCACCTACATTCCGACTCAAAACCACAACCAACATTTCTGGACAAATTTTCAAGACTCTCACAATTATATGGCATTAAATCTTTACTTGACAAAATTAAATCTTTACTTTGCCGAAAATGCCACGCCCCCTTGAGATATCGAAAAAAAAATATGTTATTGCTTCTTCGAGATATGCAGCTAGGTCCTGTGAGAATATTGAGAAAATCGGTCTAGTGGCTTAGCCAGCTATAGATTTCAAACAAATATACAAACATATAAGCATACAAACACGCGGTCCATTTTTATAACCTATCCCATTGGGGTATATTAGTTTTGATACATAGTTTGTAACATAGAGAAATAATTGACCTAGGAATACCTCAAAGTGTATGGATCGACTCAGAATCGCTAGCTGAGTCGATTAAGCCATCTCTGTCTCTCCGTCCGCCCGTCCGTCTGTAGGTAACCGGTTTTGGGCCTAAAATTTTGAGCTAGGATAATGAAATTGTGTACATGTGATCCTTGTACGTGCTGTTCGAACACGTGTTAACATTTTTGAAATCCGCTTACTGCTACGCCCCGTTTTTGGAAAAACCTACTTTTAGGCCAAACCGTTAAAGATTTTGAAAAAGTGTCTGAAGAAAATATCTAGACAATCCTAATGTCTATATTTTTTCTATACAAAGCCCACTTTTTGGGGGCGTTTTCTGTAAAAAAAACATTTTTCTGTAAAATTTTAAACATTTCGAAAAAAAATTGATGCAAAATATTTGGTTTTGGTAATACAAACATTTCTGCCATATTTAATTTTTACCCACGCCCACTTTTTGGAGGTGTTTTCATACAAAAACTATTTTTATACCCTACGCCATACCATATGCAGGAGAAAAACGTTGTTTTTGGTCCGACCATACAAGATTTTGATAAGCTGTCTGAACAATATGTTGCGATAATTTCAATTTTAATATACCTTTGCCAATAAATTCACATATGAATTTAAAGGATGGAATGGGATAGGGTACAAAACGATCCACACAGTGGATTGTAACCTTCTCATATGTTTATATATAAGATTATCCAAAAATATTTTTATTTTTAATTAAAATTTTACAAGAAAATTAATTTTTTTTTTCAATTAATTTTGTGAAGTAACCAGCCCTAGCGTGGTATCCGTCGGAGCGGAAAAGTCTCCGATTTTTCCGAAAAGCTTTTCGCAATATTTCTCCGACATTTTATAACGCATCCCTACGAATTGCGTTGAAGTGCGTACAGGAGCATTTTTCGTGCAATTTTTGACAGCTAAGTGCAATTCTCTTTCTGATCTTCACCGACACAAATTCTACGCGGAAATTATTTACGAATTGTAGTGAAGTGATTTTTGTTCCGATGACACATACCTCGAACGGAATTTTAACCTCCGACGAAGTAGGATTTGCGGAAAATTGTCCGCTTCGACGGATACCTTGATAGGGAAAAAAGTTTATCTTTCCACTGAAATAAAACGAAATTTTCCAATGTTTCCTATAAGAAGCTATGGAGGTAAAATTTCAATTCCATCATGTGTTTTGTTGCAATGTTAGCTTAAACTACACCCTTACTCTGCTGACTTTTAGTGATCCGTTGTCGGAATGTTTCGAAGCAGCTTATGTAACTTATTAAGGTTGTCCATCTTATCTATGACTCTAGACTCCATCTTGGGAATTCTCCGAGTGTGTTGTGTTAAAGTAATAAAAGGAATGGATGGCTTAGTGTGAGGACACGTTTTTGGTAATTGGATTCATAGAATCGTGTAACACCAATAGTTTGTGGCTAAAATGTACTATAAGGCATAAACCTTTCATTTGTTATATACATATTTGTTTAACGACTGTTTATTCTGCATTTAAAATAGCAAGCGATTCTATCATGCTTAAATACAAAAACAATTTAATACGTTTGATATAAACTGCTGTTGAGGGCAGCAGACCGTGGTCACTTTAATTGCTTACGAATATTTGCGACTGCACAACTATCTTAACGTTGAGTAGATTTGATGTCGTAAATTCAAAAATAAAATTTCTACAACTTAGGAAAAGCGAATGGAAATCCATTGAACCATAGAACGTTCATTTTTTTTTGAATATCATCATGGAAATGAGTAATAGCAATTAAAATGACTAATTGACAACAAAGAAATATTGCCACTTGCTATAGAGAGTCTTATCGTAAGGAACAAGGTTCACGTCTCATTTGTATCATCGTATTTGACAGTCATGAAGAGTCGATGAGACTTTGATTTGGAGAATCATTGCTCAAAAAGATATGAGAATCTCTCGAACTTTCAGTGAATGGGCGTTCAATTATAGGTATCTGTGGTCAGTGATATGAGCTTCTTGACAGAAGGTCTTGGATTGATTCCCAGCGTTATCAACACTATCGCACAAATCATTCGAGTAATACCAATTGTCTTGATAGGTCTCTTAGACTAGACATAAAATGTATGGTCCCACTATTATTCAAGAAATCCATACGCACACATGAATACTAACTTACTTAAGTGGCGCTAAACTCCGGAATGAAACTGGGCCTCAACCAACATGCCTCTCTAATTAGCCCGGTCCTTAGCTAAATGCCTCCAGTTGCACACTCCGAGTTGGTTGAGATCGGTTTCTACATAAGGTGAGGTCCTTCTCTATGTCCTACATGTTTTAGCCATCTTCAACGTCAAATACAGGGTTTTTTTTTGACCAGAAGCATGTTGCTGTACATCTACAATCTCCATAGCCCGTCAACGTAAACGGGACCGACGATTTTTTGAAGAATCGAACCGACCAAGTATTTCTTCATCAGCTTTTGATACGGTCCATGCTTCAGTGCAGTAGAGCAGGACTGAGATGACCAGGGCCTTATATAGGAATATTTAGTAGTTCGAGTGAGTGCTTTTCTACTAAATTACCTTCTTAGCCCAAAGAAACAGCGGTTGGCGAAAGTTATACTTCATTTATTTTCTGACGAGATGTTGTTGTCCTGAACACATGAATAAAAAAAATCCACATTTTTGGCGCAACAGGCCTAAAAGCACACTGATAATGGCCAATCAAGCTGTAAGATCGGCCCATATAAGTGTGGTTTAATGCCAGCAAAGTCCACAGATGATAAAATCTTCACACTTCGGCAGATCCTGGAAAAAAGTAAGAAGCCCAAATCGATACCCACCACATACTAATCAATTTTAAGGCCGCATACAACAGCATTTTGAGAGACGAACTATACAGAGCCATGACTAGTTTTGGTATACCGCCCAAACTCATCCGTCTGTGTAGGATGACGATTCTTGCTGCCTCACCAGGGTCAAATTCGAACTCAGTGCAACATTCGATACCAAAAAAAGATTTAGGCAAGGGGATGCACTGTCATGTGATTTCTTCAATTTGATTCTTGAGGGGAACTCCCGAGCCAGCAGCAGAGGCACAATTTCCCAAAAATCGGCTCAACGTGATGTCATATCTACTTTTGCTAGTCCAAAGAAGGAAGCGGCAAAAATGTGTTTAGCAGCAAATGAGGGTAAGACCAAATATATGCTGTCAACACGAAAGCACACACAAATCGACGAATTGGACAGAACGCCACAATTGACAGATGTGAAATTGAGGTATTACAGGAATTTACCTACCTCGGCTCCGCAATTAACTACGACAACAACATCTTTTCCGAAATTAAACAAAGAATAACTCTTGCCAACCGCTTTTCTCCGCTCTAAAAAGGCGATTCAGCAGTAAAGTCCTCTGTTGAACTACTGAGCAGATCCTATGCGAGACCGCATGATCATCCGAGTTCTGCTCAATGGCGTTGAAGCATAGAGGGAGAAATCCTTCGTCGTTTTGAGGGAAAACTTCTTCCCAAAATCTTCAATCCCGTTTCCGTTCACGGGCTATAGAGATGGAGATTGTTTGACCAAGAACAATACGAGCTGTATAGCAACATGACCATAGTCAAAAAATCTCCGCATTGGACGTTAAAGATGGCTAGGACATGTAGAAAGAATTGACACCAATACTCAAAAATTTGTGTAGAAAGAATTGACATCAATACTCGGGCTAGCAGGCTCTTCGTTTCCCAGCAAGACGTCGGATGTACTAGAGGAAGACCTCGCACAATTAAAATCTGGCCTCAACCAACATGAAGTGTACAACTCGAGGCAGTTTTCTATGGACCCGGGCAATTGCAGAGGCATGTTAGTTGAGGCCCAAGTTCATTCTGGACTGTAGCGCCACTTTAGTAAGTAAGTATGTAAAACTTGCTCGCATTGTTTATTAAACCACAGTTTGCTGGATCCTGCTCTTTTTACAGAGTGAGGAACGAACATTTCCATACTACGTAGCACTTCCCAACAAAGTGAATCCTGAACATACATTTCAGCCTGCCCTATTGCGACATCCGTTCTGTTCTAGTGCCGTAGCCAATTAGATGACGAGTTCTTATCCTGTCAACTTTTTTGGATATGTTATCGTAGACTAATCTACATTTGTGGAGGATAAATGGTTCACCTGATGGCAAGTCTATGCATCGAAGTTACTATGTTCCATCGATTTCCATCCCTGGCATGCTACAAAGATCACGACCCTGAAAACGATCGACCTAATTTGTGTTTCTGTTAGGTCCAGCATGTGTGGTCTCTCTCTTTGGAGATGTTGGTGTACGAAATAAACATTTAAGTTGGTGCCGTTCGGAGTCGGTATAAAACAGGATGTCCCACCATCGTGCAAGTAGTACGCACTCACAAACGAATGGTTGTGGGAATGCTCGTCCCCGGGTACTAACGAGCCTGTTGCGACAAATTTTTTTATTTTTTTTTGACTCAAAAAAAAAACAAAAAAAAGGGTGAGCTTGGGCTCGTGGAATCTAAGTGTGACGGTATGGATGTAGATCCATTTCAAGTGACATAGTCTAGAATGTTGCAAGAGGAGTGTATCCTTATTAGTTTTCTTGTAACCTCATGTTCTACAGATGTTGTCATAGCCAAAATTTTGTTGAATTGTTTGACCGGTGCACCTTTCTTAAAAACTATGTATGCAGTCAAGTTTTTGCTATGATGGCTTGTAAATTCTTGTATGGTTGACGTAAAGTAAACCAGGTGTGGATGATACAACTTGGGAAGCCTTTTAGCTTTGAGGATATTCTATCTTAATTTGATTTTAAATATATGTTCGATTTTATGAATTAAGTCAATTTTTGGATTAATTTAACTAAGGATTTTGGTTTTTGTAGTGTTCCCAAGCTTCATCGTTTCTAGGCAACATTTGGCAGTTATTTTCTTTTCCTTTTTTTCTCTCTCTATTTCCTCTCTCTTAGTTCTTTCAATTTAAGCACGATATACAACAGTTTGTTGAGCAGGTGGTGTATTGTGGGAAGAGCAAAACTTTCCCGTCCAACGTGTGTACCTCACCTGCATTGTAGATGACTCTGTGGTTCATCCTAAGCTTATAGCAAGAGACTGCGGTTATGCAGAAAATCAAGCGAATACAACCCATTATCACTATTAAGTCATCTCGCTCAAAGACTGGGATGCCACTTCATTCAAGGAATTCATGGACTCTCTAAAATAACGGGTGGTTAAATTTTGAGGGCCGATATTGAATGTGAACCACACCTAAACGTCAAGTTTTTTTCTGCATTTAGTTTGACAATTCTAAATGCCGGACTAATTCAATTTGAACCGTGGAAAGATTCACAATCGAGCAACGCGTTAAAGTTATTCAGGCTTATTTTGAAAATGGGCGTTCAAATCAAAACGCATATCTTGCACTTCGTGATTCTTTCGGTCAGTATAATCGTCCAAAAAGGGTCTGTAGGTGATGTGAAAACAACAGTGCATGCTCGTATAGCTCGTACTGCAGAAAATATTGCTGCCTTTCGCGATAGTGTGGCTTAAGAGCAGTCCACCTCAACTCATCGTCGTGCCCAACAATTGCACCTCTCACGCTCGTCGTTGATGAACATTATGCATAAAGACTTGCATTTACATGCTTACAAGGTGCAACTCAAGAAAGCCTCTTGACCATTTCAAGCGTCTTCAATGGTCAGAATGGTGGCAGGAAATGGCAACAGTGGGTTATCAATTTTCGAAGAAAATCATATTCAGTGATGAGGCACATTTTCACCTCAGTGGATTCGTCAGTAAGCAGAATTGCCGCATTTGGGCGAATGAAAATCCAAGAGTGATTGTCGAAAAACCAATACACCCACAAAGATTGAATGTTTGGTGCGGTTTATGAGCTGGCGGCGTCATCGGGCCGCATTTTTTTTTTCAAAATGAGGCCGGTCAGGCAGTTATTGTAAATGGTGTTCGCTATCATGAGATGATAACGAACTTTTTATGGTCTGAATTGGTAGATGTAGATGTGGACGATATGTGGTTTCAACAGGACGGTGCCACTTGCCACACAGCTAACGGAACAATGGCTCTAGCGGTGCTTTCCTGGATCTTTTACTGCTAGACACAAGACTGACAGTTACTAACAGAGTAGGTCAAAACCAGCGAAACTGTTTACGGACGATCGAGTACGACAGTGACCACTGTGGACTCGCCGCCGTAATACAGCTTCCGAACGAGCTTGTAGCATTGGAGGAGTATGTGCCTGTGCATTCTTACTCAACTACAGTAAGATGCGCTGGCCTCGCTTCACCAACGCATTATCAAGAGAACTACGTTCGAGGGCCATTTCACCACCAAACAACAGAAACCTAACAAACAACAAAATCGACGAATACTAACAACAAATGGACGAAACGATTCAGCGAACAATGAACAGGACGATACAGAAATACAAAGAACATGACATAACGTCTACGTACAGAAACGCGACCATTGACGCACTACATAGAGAAAAAAGTGGACTTCTGACCAGAATTAAACTCTTATACAGACGACTGACAAACCCACGCGACCCGGAGATTAGTACACTGAAGGCGTCGATCAAAGCTATCAACCAATTCATCAAGGAGAACTATCGGTTGTCCATTAATTTGTTTTGGAATAACAGAATTCGGGCCGTTAATTCCAGCGACCCGAGTATGTTTCCACAAATTAATAAGATCTTTAGGAGGAAAGGTCATAACGACCTTCCGTGTATTAAGCTCCAACGAAAAACTGACAATACAAACATACTTTTGACAGCAGGAATTGATCCGGGCGAAGACGTCTTCGACGACGATTTCTATGTTATTGAAGATCCTCAGGAGAAAGTGGAGGCAGTGGGGGCTGTCTTTCAGGAAGTGTATAAGGGGCATTCGCCCGAACCGCGTTCTGGAAAACAATGCCCTGCTCCATCATCTATCTATCTCCGAAACGACATAACGCAATGGCGATCTGAGAACCGTGGTTTCACCCGGTTTGATGACGAAAACTTGGCAAACGCCATAGTCGCCGAGCGAAGTGGGTCAAGTCCCCTGTTAATCTCGAAGGTGGAACTCCAGATCATCTTCGATTCCATAAAGAAAAAAGTCAGCGGGTAGATGGTATATCCAACATTGTACTGCGACACTTACCCCCTGAAAAGGGAAAGGACAACACCAATCCGGAAAATTTCCGATCGATAAGTCTACTTCCGAGTATTAACAAGGCTCTCGAAAAGATTCTCAATCGAGCACTGTTCAAGTGGTCTGAGGACAATAATATTATACCGGAGAAACAGTTTGGTTTCAAGGCTGGACATGACTGTATTCATGCCGCCTCCAAACTCGTCTCTGATATACAATGGAACAAAGCCAAAACACAGTGCACGGGTGCATGTCTGGTTGATTTAGAGAAGGCTTTTGACACCGTAAAGCTGACCAGACTTGGCATAAGTAAACCACTGCTGTATATGCTTCATGACATGCTGACTTATAGAACGTTTGTTGTCAAAAGTGGCAAAGTAACTTCTACCACAGAATTTTTCATTAAGAACGGTCTGCAACAGGGAGCGGTAAACTCGCCGTTTCTCTTCAGCATTTACACCAGTGGTATGATAGGTAGTCTTACTCTGGCAATTGCGTATGCGGACGATCTTATCGCGTACAGAACAGCCTCTACTGCCGTTGTCATTCGAACTCTTTTGCAGCGGGACTTCGACAAGATCCAGAGATATTGTGATGACTGGAAGTTGAAAATCAACTTTCAGAAATCGGAAACTATCCTGTTTAGGACAACGTTGTCTAGGGCCTCTACGGATATGAGAAAGAACTGGCGAATGCTGGTGATAGTTGGACCAAATGGACAGTGTAGTAGAAGTGTAGTAAAGTACCTTGGCATCTGGTTAGATCAGTATCTAAATTTCGGAAGACATGTAGATGCTGCTCTGGCGAGAGCTAGGGGAGCATTTGCCCTGACAAGACGATTGTTTTTTAGCAGTCATCTTGACAGCAGGGTGAAGGTGATTTGCTACATGGCCCTCATTACGCCGATGATTGCCTATGGGTGCCCGTTGTTGTTCAACGTTGCCCCATCTCAAATGGAAAAGATACGAGTGTTTGAGAGGCAGTGTCTGAGGTGCTGCCTTGGACTTCACAGAACACCAGTATCTGACTACACAAAATACTATTCCAACAAGGTCCTATACAACGGGGCCAACATAAACCGAATAGACAATTTTCTGGTGAAACTCAATCGGTTTCACGCTGCAAGAGCAATGGCTTCGAACAATAGTCTCATCTTTGGGGGCTTCTACCCCAATGATGAATATTTTGAAAGTGCGCGTTTAAGCGGCTTTATTCCACCCGAAGCTTTCCTATATATATTTGGATAGTCGAGGGCTGATACAGGATAGATCGGCGGTTCCGCTAATCTACCACGTCTTCCGACGAACTGTGGATAGGCGGCTCCTATACGACTGAGACGTCGTCGCTCAGGGCGGACGACAGCGCCTGCGGTTCAGCAGGAGTGTGTCCGATTGGGACCTTCGGAGTAGGTTACAACAGGAGAACCTGAAGTGGTGGTTAAACTAGATAAAGATAGTTGACTTATGGCCGACTTACATAGTTTTAGTCTTGAGGTTTAGGTGTAAACAGACATGGCGGCACAAAAAATACAAAACAATACAAAAAAGTACAAAAAAAGAAAAATACAAAAAAAAAAATAAAAAACAGAAAACGCTTGCTGTGGCTGTTCTAGTTTTTAAGTTATTTTTAGGTAGTTTTAATTAGTTTTAAATAGTTTATGTCAGTCGATATGTAGTTTTAATTTGCATGTAAGTTTAAATAAAAAAAAAATATACAAGGAACCGAGTTTTTCAAAGTTTCTTTCTTTAAAATTATTTGAAAGAAAAGGTCTACGTCGATAAGGCAGCAATAATTCAAGAGCTGAAGGATGACAAAATTCGGCACATTAACGGCGTAAAACCTCAATTATGCCTCAGTATTATCGACAATTTGGACCATCGGATGGAGGTGTGCCGCCTAGGTCGCGGCGGCCATTTGGCAAATATTTTGTTCCATTCATAATTGAACCATACCAATATTATTATAATAAAAAATAAATGACATTAATTTTTGAAATAATTATTAATTTCTTTAATAAACATCGGCCCTTAAAATTTAACCACCCTTTATCTTCAAAACAGTTTTTGTTCACATTAAGATCTCTAAATTATGCCCCAAAAGAGAAATAGGCACGAGCCCATACAATTGGGCTTAGAAGGTTCTAATTGTGACAATGCACAGGAAATTATACTCCAAGACCCGTAGTAAATCGACCCTAAGCAAAGCCTAAAACCTTACAATCGTATATCCTAGCATCGGAATTTCATAAGCTAATATACTCTCTGAAAAAACCTTTTAGTCACCCCCCGATAGCAAGTTAAATTAAATTAAAACCAAAATCCCAGACTCCTTCATTTATCATCGCATTCTTCAAACCGCTGCGCTGCTGGATTGAATGTATCACACTTCCATCTAATGCTTTGGGCTTCGCGGTGGCAGCCCATACACACTCCATGCACAGTCTTATGATATAATTGCAACCGAAATAATTTTAAAAATAAAATTTTTCGTTATTTAATAAATTATTGCGACTCGATGTTGCAGAATAAATTGTTGTAGCCGCATGGTCCAATGTGCACATGTGCTTGATCCATGCACAAGCCCATATGGATAGAGCTTAGTAAACACGTTTCTTGGATCTTACGTTTGACCCCTTTCACTCTGCATCCATGTGCCACTGTTATGCAATCTAAAAATGCAAGTCGAAAATTTAAACGAAAAAGAAAAATTACAATGATTGTCGTGTCAGCTGTGCTACTGCATCCCCTCCTGGCAACTCCGCCATAGATTGCTTTCTTTTTATCTCCATTTCACCGAGAAAGACCATTGCCCGCAGGCAGGCCGTCCAACTTCGTCGACACTCGTCTTCATCCGCGCTCAGCCTCTATCGAAGCCAGTTTGTTTGGCTTTTAACGGGCTGGTATCTTGTAGCGCCTGTCGGCTTAGGTAGATATTTTTACCATTTGCGAGTTTTATTTTTATCGTGCAAAAATAATCGGTACAAGTTTTTGGTCCAGCGGTGGCGTATCTGTGATCGGCAGATATTTCAGGAAAGGCAAGACCGAGAGTCGGTCACGAAATGTAGGTTGGTAGGTGAACTGCGGTGTTGTTGACGTCGTCGTTTTCGTCGGCGGTGGATACACCTGTCTTCAACAATGCGAAACATGATATCGGCATGATGTGGGGCGGTAAAGATCGAGGAAGACGCGGAATATAATGGAGCAGTCAGTCAGGCACTCACGTGTTCAGCGAGAGTGTTTATTTTTGTTGATAATGCGATGGAATGGTTGATTGCATGGATGGATGTCTGTAAAGATGTAATCGAAGGTCAGGTATCTTGGACGATCGCATAGAGGTGGCCTACTTCATTTTTTTTTTGGGGTTTATCACTCAAAAACGAACGAAAAAGGTTAGGAATTCACTTGGATTATCTGAATGAACGTCTGATCGATGATAAGATAAATATTATGTGAGATTGATTAACATGCTACTGGTACTAATTGGATTTTAAAACAAACTATCTAATCGAAAGATGTAAAGGTTAACTGGCAATAGGGATGGTTAAAAAGCCGATAAAGATCCACTTTGACTTGGTTTATCGGCTATTTGTGTGATATGTTAATTTCGGTGAGAAACCAATTACTTTGGACCCATGAGGTTTATGGCCTATAAATCATCTCTATTCGCTGGTTGTGGTTTGGGTAGTTGAGTTAAGTTGGTGGTTGGGTATCATTTGTGGCTTTTTTTGTGAGGGAGGATACAAAATTACTCTTTTCTATACAATCGTTAATTTTTATGTATTGAGGTGTTGATCTTGATTCACTGAATTGGTGTGGTTATCATTAGATTTGTGTACCGGGTAGGTACCATTCACATGATAATGTATTTAAGCAACGACAGATCAACATCTTTATCAGTGGATGGTATGTCACATTCAATAAACGCCTTGAGCCGTTGGTAGCATTTCGTAATTTTCAACTAACAAAACATTCACAGACATAGGTATGTAAACGAGAAATTATCTCATCACTTCATGGTAGCCACAAAGAAAATTCACACAAACGCATCCAGGGATGTATGGCCAAAGTTTTTACCAAATGTCATCAATACTGGCTCAGAATTTCTTCTGCAATGGGATTGGAAAGAACCAAACCAGAGGCAACAAATCATGAGAACAAAAAAGAATAAGTCCACAGTTTCGCAAATCGATTCGGAGTACACAGTCGTTGAATCAGAAGAATCTATGCATCTGGTTGGCATCACAATTGGTTTATAGGTATCTTCTACTAACAAATCAGCTCCGACTAAACTAAGCTTGGTTTAGAGATTTCAGATATTGTACTCACCTTGCTTCTCTTTCTATATAAAACAAAAGATTTCTTACATTTGAAAGACCTACAAGGCATGCAGTTGTGGCCCATATACACACATTCCATCTGACAACGACAGGAAGAAGTGAATATTCTTGGAAATTGCTTATCATATTTGTGCAAGCAAGTAAAAAATTTACAACAATCTTGGTAATCGCTTAGAACGGATGATAAGTCAAAGTTTTAATCAGCGATATGAATGATAGGAATAGTGACACAAGAGCTTGAGTAAGAGGTGTAGGATTACTTTCTGCAAAATTAAGAAGCGAAATTCGCCGCTTTCGAAATTTTTTTTTCCAATTTCCTTGCATATGTATACAGAAAATTTTAAAATTTGGATGAAAGCGTGTGGCTCGGAGCAAAATGCGAATATCTCTCATATTTGCGATTTGAATTTCAACGCCCAGCCCCTTCGGAAAGGAAAATTAGAAAAATAAACAAAATTCCTGTTTAGCGTTAAAACAACAAAATGTTGGTTGAGTATTCCGAGGGTTGATCAATTGGTAGGCAATACCTTGTTACTTGGGCTCCCGCATAGGGCCAGTAAGTTAGTTAAGTAGTTGATAAGTAGGCTAGTTTTTCATGAATTTTTATCTAGCATGTAAGTTAATTTTAAGATGAACTAAAATAAGAATTAACAAAAAAAAAAACTTGTCCCTGACTTTCTTAGTTTAGTGGCGCTACAGTCCGGAATGAGTCTGGGCCTCAACCAACATGCCTCTCCAATATGCCCGGTTTTTACATAACAGCCTCTGGTTGCGCACTTCAAGTTGGTTGAGGTCGGTTTGTACTTGTGCGCGCCCTTTAAGGCGAGGTCTTCCTCT
The DNA here is from genome assembly GCA_949824845.1 of Rhingia rostrata. Classification (NCBI taxonomy): domain Eukaryota; kingdom Metazoa; phylum Arthropoda; class Insecta; order Diptera; family Syrphidae; genus Rhingia; species Rhingia rostrata. Next base: position 22,735,383 of record OX463757.1, read on the forward strand.
ACTATGTCCGACATCTGGCTGGGAGTCGAAGACTACGCGACCCAGACTTTTGTTGGTCATTCATTTAACATGCCCTATTAAACGTACAATGCGGAGTCTTTAGACTAGGGACATGTCGCTGTACAGATCCTATAGTTCTCTGATAACTATTCGTCTCAATAGCCCGTCAACACAAACGGGACCGAAGATTTTTCGAAGAATTTTCCTCTCAATTCGATCCATTTTTGACATGGTCCATGCCTGAGCGCCGTAGAGCAGTACTTGGATAATTAGGGATTTGTATAGGATCTCCTTAGTAGTTCGAGTGAAGGCTTTACTAATGAATTGACTTCTTAGCATGAAGAAAAAGACGAGATGTTGTTGTCAGAGCTAATAGCGGAGCCGAGTAAGACAAAGTTCTGTACTACCTCAAAGTTATATCTGCCAATGGTGACGTTCTGCCCAATTCGTCGATGTTGTGTGTCCTTTCGTGTTGACAGCATATACATTGCCTTGCCTCATATACTGCTAAATCCATTTTTCTATGCTAGCAAACGTGGCTATGACATCACGTTGGGTCCGACCAATGAAGTCAATATCGTCGGAGTATGCTAGTAGTTGTACAGGCTCGTTAGTACCCAGGGCCGAGCTTTCTCACAGACATTCTTGTGTGCGTGTGTACTTCTGGACAATGACAGGACCTCATGTTGTATGCAAACTCCAAACGAAAACTGTAAGATAAGCTTTTCTTGACAATTGATACTACTCGGATGATTTGTCAGATCATCACGAGATGAGAGCCAGTGAAAAATCATTTAGGTATTGCTACGGCTGGGAATCCAACTCAGACCTTCTGCGCGGCAGTTCATCGCACTAACCATCGCACCAAAAATGCGAAAATCCATCACGCCACAACAAATTATTACTTCAATCGCAAGAGATTGCCAAGTCCTTAACGGAATGCATATCCATTACTTTTTCGATTAGAAGAACCAGCAAGAAAAGCGCGGGAACAAGAATGTAGACCGGGTCACCTCCAGGAAAGATGTTCGCAAGTCTTACCAAAGCGTAAAACGTCAAAGCGAGGAATACAAGGCTCAAACAGAATCTTGTCGAGATGAAAAAGGAAATATCGTTGTTGAAACACAGCCGGTGTTGAGGATATGGAAGAACCACTCTTGCAGACTGTTAAACGTCGATAAGAACCATTTCCCGATGTCAGGTAGAACGAACCATTAAATTTTGCCAACCAACCGACGAAAGTGACCGAAGAAACCAATATCTAAATATAAGCTTATCAAGTTGCCTGGCGGCCTTCCAGTGGAGCTTTATAAAGCCAGCGGAGATGATTTTGTAAGTTACATTAACCAACTCATAAGCAACTTCAGCATCATAAGTCCTATCCACAAAAAAAGGAGGTACACAGAACTGCGACAAATACAGAGGCATTTGTCTTATAAACAACACCCACAAGATACTATCTGCCGTTATATGTGAATTGAGGTTACATGGTTAGGCAACAACCTGATCGGCTCTTATCAGTGTGAGTTTAGACCAGGAAAGTCAGCAACTGATCAAATCTTCACACTTAGGCAGATACTGTAAGAAAATAACAAGTACAGCCAATGATATCGGTTTTTCGAAAATTTTAGTCTTTATTCGCCTCAATACAATGCTGCATAGGTAGGTTTCGAATAAACTACCCACCATGTACATCCAAAGTTGTATCTTTTGGTTGAAGGTCTCAAGGTCTAAATGCTTTGAAAAGTAAGGTTTTATTGATAGTACTAGCAGTTTTCGTCAATCTGCCTTAGAGGTAAGTCGCATGTGAAATTTGTATCAGGAAAGGTGTGAATTATGGTAGCATGGAAATCAAGGATGGGGTTGAAGGAATTTAATATGAATAAAGAAAAACTAATAAGCCATTAAGGTGGTTCAATGTTCTAGTATTTCCTGAAATGCAAATTTAATTATTTGTTCCAACCTTAACAAGTTATTTCATCCTTGAGTGAAATAGCATCTTGAATGAAATAAGCACCTGTTTCCAGAATCAACCCTACGTTTCATATAAAAGATTATCCAGATCGTGATATTAAAAGAATTTCAAATCAGATACTCACCAATTCTCCTTGTTTAAACAATTTTGCAGTGATTTCATTAGCCCCTTTTTGTTCCATAAAAGTACCCATACTCTGATGTCGAACTTTGGGTGTGACCTCTATGAATATGCTGAATATTTTAAAAGTTAAAAATATAACCGAACGGACCAGTTGGGATTATATTCCCAACCGCATATGTGTTCCATGTATCGCATCGTCTACCATTTGGCATAAACTATTTTTAGAGATAAACTCAATTGTTAACCACCATTCAGCACAATGAGAATTACCAGGTTCTTCGACTTTAATCTTCTTTTGCACATGATAACCACATTGGGCGTGTTAATTATTCACACAAACCCAATATCACGTCATTCCCCAAAAGGTAATGTTTCCAAATTTTCGGATTTTTACTGTCATGCTTCCCCAGACTTCGGTAAACACATAAACTAGATAGATAAACAATCTTTATGAGTTTCACGAAAGCATTCAAACAACTCCTTAGAATATCGCTCATTACTGCGACCCAAAACCAAACCCCCAAAAGCTCTATATTAGCAAACCATAATTCCACTTCCGGTTAATCATGTCAACCGAAACACTTTCATCCACAGATATTCTTTTTTGTTTACCCATAGATAGGTCAGTAGATTTGAAATCAATTTCATTGCTCCAAAGTGTGAAAGTAACGTCATAAAAATCCAAAAACAAAAGAATCTATTTATACCAATTGTTCGGTCCGACAGCAAACAAAAACCCAATTGCAACATTTTTTTCATGTAACCAATTGTAATTTGATTGACTGAGTCAAATCACACAACAACCATAGACTAATTACACGGACTACACACCAAGGAATTCAGCAAAAAAAAAAAAAAAAAAACACCACACTTGATAGATCGGCCAAGATTGAATTATTAAAATCAATATTCTTCACTTGAAATTCCACACAATGTGTAGCAACACGTGTTGCCGCGCAACTGCTGAAACCTCTCCACAACTGCAGATATAAAGTAATTATACTAACTAAGATAATAATACAATTTTCATGAAAATCACTGGCCTCTGAAAAGCGTCTTAATTAACCGTCTATGTCGGTGAAGAAAGAAAGTGCTTCGATCCACACATGCATTACCAATCGAGGTGCAATTCGAACCAAATCATCATACAACAACAACAAAGGAACTCCCCCAAACAATTGGAGCATTTATGAAATGTATCTCATTTTACTCCAGCACTTTTGTTTACATAATCAATCGAGAAATAGCGAGAAATCAAAGTTCCATGAAAACTTTTTCCACTCAAATATTGGTAAGCCATGCAAAAAAAAAATGCAGAGACCAACAAGAGCGGTATGGATGAATGCACGCAAAACACCGTTTTTTTTTTTTGTCAAAATGTAAAAGTAAAGAAATGCAATTCAGATTGCAACATATAACGCAATTAGACAGAGCAACACATAACAAAGATACGAGATGAAGTTACTGTCTGGCTAAATGCTCAGTTTGTACATCAACTCTTTTATATTCATATACAGATGACATTATTACCCGTTGTTACAATTACGACAAACGACGAGCGCTTGTAGATGTTTTGCAAAACTTCAATAATTGGGTTGACAAGCTTCCTCGCTTTGGGTATGTCATCGTATCCATTGTGGACATCTCAGTTTTAACTGTTTTTTCGTTTTAATTACAAAACATAAACCATGAGCTGGAGAGAATAACTTTTACGACCGTTTCATTCGTTGAGAGTGTCTGTGGATAACATTCAAATAGATCGCCATAAAGTAGACCACTTTAAAGCTAATTACTGAAGCCTTCTAAGTAAATGCAAATTTATAAAACATGAAAACATGTTTTGATTAACCAATTAATGTAGACACAGCAGAGGTTTACTAATTCTTTCCGGATCGATCGCCGTACATATAACTGTGTACCTCAATGTCGAATAAAGAATTTAATAATGATTGCAATTTGCTAGTTTCTTGCCATTAATCTAATGTCCTGGATAACCATCGAATTATAATATTGACGCACTTTGATCCCAGCTAATCCAATCAATTGTAAATCCTTCACTGAGCGTGGATATTGAACCCACAATTCCAATGAATAAAATTTATTGAAATCTCTACCCAACAACTAATAAAAAAAAACATAAGGCTTGGTGACACTGAAAACCCCAAAAAAAAAATAATTGACAACAGCAAACTTTCGATTTCATTACCATGCAAGAAAAAAGCAAAACGAAACGATAAAACACCTCCAGAAACAAAGAAGATCATTTTCAACGATATTAAATGAGATAAATACCGCCTCGAGCTGTCTTATATAACCTGGAAGAATACATTTGTTTCAATGACTATGACTACAACGACTGACAACAACGATGAATAAATATTACGATCGCACATTGATTCGTCAAGAAATGTGTGTTTTGGGGCGTCTTGATTTTAATGGATGAATGTGAGTTGTTACAACGTTGGAGGCTTCTGTTTAATTGGTATGAAAAGTGAAGTAACGAACAGTTGCAATAAATTATCAAGCTGAGTATGTAGGTTATATCGATTAAAAGAGAATGACACTTATTTAGTATTATGTGTCAAGCTGTGCTCTGAAATACAGTGCAATGCCACTTGGTGCATCAGGAACTGACTAAATATGTGTCATCATGAAGGGCAACCATAGCGTGTATGAAGGTTTGGCATTATTTCGCAGATTGACGATGTCGCATCATAGAGGATGTGGATGAACTTAGCTAGTGTGAAGACTTGACGATTTAAACAAAATATTGTTTAGCACAACTATGGTATATGCTCTTTGGAATTGCGAAGTTGGCTTCTTTACCACTGGAATATATATAAAATTACGAAAAATAAATAAAACGGTGCATTGCTTAAACATGACGTTGGCTTGACGGTAGACGTTATCTGGAAGACGACGTTTATGTCAGTAAACGTAAATATCAACCTTCAAAATATAAAAAAACTGGAAGCTGCGGATCGTTATTACATTCGTTTTCTAGAGTCTGTTTACTTTACTCCACTTTACTATTTGTAAGTTTCAAAAAAAGGTGGTAATGTTGTCTACAGCTTTTTGTATTTCTCTGACATAAAAAACATATAAAATACGAGAATTCGATGGGAGATGAAATTTCTTAGTGGCATTTCAAAAAGTATTGATGAAATCCTTCAACCTTAAGGCTTTGATATGTCGCAAGTAGTTGCTTCCATTTGAAAATTCTGGAAAACTTTGTTTGTCTATGTTTAAGAATATTTTGAGCTTAAGAGGCATCTGAATTTGTATGAACCATGATAGAGGAACAACAGGAGAGACACAGTTTTTCAAAAACCGAAGCAACTAATAGCCTATTGACAACATTAATGTCATAGGCGCGTTTGTTAGTATAGAGAAGAAAGGGGCACAAATGGTTTTAGCAAGAAATGAGGTTAAGACTAAGTAAATGCTGTAAATACGCAAGGACACACAACATCTAAGATTTGGACAGAACGTGAACATCGAAAGATATAACTTTGAGGTAGAATGGGACTTTGTATACCTCGGCTCCGCTATTAACCCGGACAAAAACATCTCGTCAGAAATTAAAGGAAGAATTGCTCTTGCCAACAGCTGTTCGTTGACGGGCTCAGTGGCGCGATGGTTAGTGCGTTGAAGTGCCGCGCAGAAGGTCTGGGTTCGATTCCCAGCCGTAGCAACAGCTAAATGATTTTTCACTGGCCCTCCTCTCGTGATGATCTGACAAATCATCCGAGTAGTATCAATTGTCATGGATAGCTTATCTCAACTTAGCCGTTCGGATCTGGCATAAAACAGGAGGTCCCGCCATCGTGCAAAGAAGTACACACGCCCACATGAATGGTTGTGAGAAAAAAGCTAGTCCCTGGGTACTAACGAGCCTGTTGCGCCATAAATTTAATTTTGTTTAACCGCTGTTTCTTCGGGCCTAAGAAGGCAATTCAGTAGTTAATAGTTAAGCCCTCACTCGAACTACTACGGACATCCTATGTCAGACCCTGATCATCCCACTACTGCTTTACGGCGCTGAAGCATGGACCGTCTCAAAAGCGGATGAAGAAATCCTTGGTCGATTTGAGAGGAAAATTCTTCAAAAAATCTTCAGTCCCATTTGGGTTGACGTTCTATGGAGACGAAGATTAAACCAAGAACTATACGAGCTGTACAGCGACACGCCCCTGGTCAAAAAACTCCGCATTGAACGTTTAAGATTGCTAGAACATGTAGAACGAATGGACACCAATACTCCGGCTCGCAGAGTCTTCGATTCCCAGCCAGACGTCGGACGCAGTAGAGGATGACCTCGCCTTAAGTGGCGCGCACATGTAGAAACTGACCTCAACCAACTTGGAGTGGGCAACAAGAGGCAGTTAACTAAGGACTGAGCTAAGTGGAGAGGCATGTTGTCTGAGCCCCAGGTTTATTCCGGACTAAAGCGCCACTTAATAATTTTCATAAAAATTTCGGGAAAGTGTGTTGTTAAGATTTTTGTTTTAGGCTCCAAATAAAAAATGGTCCCTCCTCACTCATTTGATATTTAATCAATCACCTCAGAAACGATTTTGATAAATGGCTTGGATTTACGTAGATATCGGTCTGACAGTCATGCAAATACGTGTGCTTGAATTCAAAGGTGCTTTCTAAGGAGCCAGCGATCGTGGATGCCAGATCGCATGAATTGTATTTTTTTATTTGTTTTAGCTTAGTACAAGCTAAACTTAAAACTAAATTAAAACAGTCTACCCAGGGTAGACCGCGTAGAGTAAAACGGATACATCTGCGTTGGGCACTCTCAATACGGAGGCAATGGGTATTGTGATAAGGCCACCATACTTGGCTAGCATATTCAAGGATAGATTTTGTGACATAGGGGTTCGAGAATTCCTTAGACCAGCGTTTTACAAACCCAAATGCGGAGATGGCTCTGCTGATGACATTATCAATATGAGAGCGAAAGTTAAGTTCTCTGTCACAGATAACATCCAGATCACGCATGAAAAGCACATTAGGTACGAGCTCACCAAATATTAAGTATGGAAGAGTATGTCATGGTCTGATATTTGCTGACATTGAGCTCCAGGAAGATTTTTTTGGCACCAGGTTGAAAAGTTGTTTAAATCTCTTTGAAGTTGGTAAGATTCAGCGGAGGAGGAAATGTGCCTAAAGATTTTCATGTCATCGGCATAAACAGATAAATATGAGTTTTCAATGATACTTTCAACGTCATTGATGGACAAAATAAATATCAGCGGACCAAGAGGGCTACCGGATGTGGCTAAAAAGGGGACCGATACAGAGCATCTAAAGAGAACTTTGTATTGGCGTTCAAAGAGATAGGATTTAATCCAAGCAATTAAGCTCGGTTGAAAACCTAGTGCTTTAAGTTTAAAAAGAATGATTTCATGTGAAATTTTATCGAAAGCTTTACTGAAGTCAGTGGCAATAACATCGACTTCATTGCCATTCTCCAAAGCGCACAGGGTGTTAGATACGAATTCCTTTAGGTTGGTGGTTGTTGACCTACCTTTGAGAAATCCGTGTTGGTTTGGAGAAAAGATGAATAAGTGGACGTAATATGCCCATGAGCGAAGAAGGTGGAAGGCTGTCTTTTCTAAGTCAGATACATGTAACCGGTCAGGAGCTCTTAAAAAGTAAAAAAGTTTTAATTCCGAACATTGGAAATCAATAACGAAAAATTGAACATAGCTAAAGCACATTGCCAGTGAGCATATGAGATTCAAGGGGATACAAGACTAAGTTCAGTAAGTAAACAAAGCGTTATTCTATTTTTCGTTGTCAGTTCTATTGAAACAAGCACTACAATAGCGATATTTATTTATTTTGCGTAAAAACACTCACTTAAGTGGCGCTACGTCAGATTTTATTGCGCCTCAACCAATAAAATCAGTCCTTTCCGAGGCTATTGGTAGCTTCGTAACAAATATTTTCGTAACAAAGCACAATTCCCAACCTGAAGGGCTAGTTCCAATTTATTAAAAAAACCTAGGATACGGGGCCATCAGTATCCACAACGGGATTGAGCGCTGCCGTTGGCTTACGGTTCATCCGCCGCCATTTATATTCAAGGGGCCTGACTAACCCTTGAAATTCCTAGACAACCTGTTTTCCGAATCTGTCGGAGCAGCTTTTTTAAGATCGCCTGGGACAGCAGGCCGGGTATTCATTCCATGATATTCTGACCTGGCTGTTTATAGTGTTGCTATTTTTCATCGTGTTATCCACACTGATCTGGGTATTCCCGCGGTTAAAGATGGAACGAAAAATTTTGCACGCAAACATAAAAAACGTTTATTGGGACTCGTTAACACAGCGGTCCTCTAAATTCTTGACGAAACAAATTTATTGCCGCATCTTCAAAGAACTAAGCCCTTATATTAGGCCCGATAATAACAAAACGCGCTATAAATTTGCGGAAAAAGCAGGAACTCTCAAAGGAAATTTACCTGCCAAACATTTATTACTCGTGATTAAAAAATTGATAGATAAGTCGCATTCTTAGTAGCAATACTATTACTAAAAGGGTGGTTAAGGTCCAACACTACTTTGGTTACGTGCTCATCGTGTCTTTTCAGATTGTCCGAATATGTCGGAGCAGCTTATTCAGCCTGGCACAGCAGGCCGAGTATTCATTCCGTGGCATACTGACTTGGCAGTTTATAGTGTTGCTGGTTTTTTGTCGTTTAGCTAGTCAAATCCGGTTAGATGAGACCAGTACCCAATGGTTACCACTTGGAGGTTACAAATAAGCACTTAATGTGTAATCAGAGTTACAACCACTAGGCATTGCCAAGTTAAGGCAAATCGGAGTCTACCCTCGTTCTACAACACCCAATCATAAATAAATATAAGGCATTGCACCCATACCTATCATTTTCATTCATTTGTGTGTGCGAGGTCATATTTTCGACACTTAAAATGGGACCAACAGTTTGACGCCGATTCGGAACGGCAAGTTTGAGAAGCTTCTTGTTGTATACTCTTGTTTGCTTATCAGATATTCGCATGTTGTTGTTACTTTTGATATTTCAACTAGTGATACAAATCCCACATATTTACTACTAGGTCGCTTCTCATTACTTTCACTCTCTCTTTCTAGACCCATAAAGTAAAATTTTGTTATCCATTTTTTTTTTTTAATCTGGAGTAACGTAATGAAAGCATTTTGGGTTCTTTTACTTGCATACCGTCCATAAACAACGTGAGTGTTTGTATTCAACAGACAAACAAACAGAGCCAATTTTTTTTCTTAAAGATTTTTCATAAAAAAGCTTTCGGTAAAATTTTAAGGATATTAGAAAATCTTTGGATGCAAAACATTGATAATATTGGTATGAAAATTTGGTGTTTCGATAATTTAAGCTACTTGCCACTTTTTGTCCGTTTTCCTAAAATGTGCCATATTTCATAGGTGCTCATAGTTCCTTCAGAGAACTGGAAGCTGGGTAAATTTAAGCTCCTTGTTCAATAATTCAGTACAGGAATAAATATATTCAGAAAAATACTTTCAAAAAACATTGTTTTTCGTCAAACGACAACAAATTTCGATTAGGTGTCTAATCAAGAAATTTCAATTTCTATACTTAAAAAAATAACGCTTTTAGCTCAGACTACTTTTTGGAGATGATGAATTTTTATACTCTCATATATTTTTAAATTACAGATGACTATTCGTCGCCTTACTGACACAAGGACGTTTGTCAATATTTGATAATTTCAGTTTTTCTGTGATTTTTGTGATTTTTTTTTCTTAATTTTTTCAAGTTTCATGAATACTTTTGTAAAGTGCTAACTTCTATTATACTTCACTTAGAGGTACGATTTTTCGTCACACTATATAAATTCTATATGTCAAGTAAGGTAGCATACCCAGCCCAAAATCGTAAAAATATGTAGTTACGTTCTTGTGTCACTAGGGCGATATAACGGGTGGTTAAATTTTAAAGGCCGATGTTGAATGTGAACCACACCTAAACTTCAAGTTATTTTCTGCATTTTATTTGACAATTCTAAATTTCGGACTAAATCAATTTGAACCATGGAAAGTTACACAATCGAGCAACGGGTTAAAGTTATTCAGGCTTATTATGAAAATGGGCGTTCAAATCAAAATGCTTATCTTGCACTTCTTGATTTTTTCGGTCAATTTAATCGTCCAAATATGCGTACAATCGGAAAAATCGTGCAAACTTCTTAGCAAACCGGGTCTGTAGGAGATTTGAAAACACCAGTGCATGCTCGTACAGCTCGTAATGCAGAAAATATTGCTGTTGTTCCGCGATAGTGTGGCTGAAGTGCCATCCACCTCAACTCGTCATCGTGCCCAACAATTGCACCTCTCACGCTCGTCGTTGATGAACATAATGCATAAAGACTTGCAATTACATGCTTACAAGGTGCAACTCAAGAACTAAAGCCTCTTGACCATTTCAAGCGTCGTCAATGGTCAGAATGGTGGCAAGAAATGGCAACAGTGGATGATCAATATTCGAAGAAAGTCATCTTCAGTGATGAGGCACATTTTCACCTCATTGGATTCGTCAATAAGCAGATGTGCCACATTTGGGCGAATGATAATCCAAGAGTGATTGTCGAGAAACCATTGCACCCAAAACCAGTGACTGTTTGGTGCAGTTTATGGGCTAGCGGCATCATCGTGCCGTATTTTTTCCAATGGTGTTCGCTATCGTGAGATTATAACGAACTTTTTATGGTCCGAATTGGAAGATATGGATGTGGACGATATGTGGTTTCAACAGGATGGTGCCACTTGCCACAGAGCTAACGAAACAATGGCTCTTTTGCGCGACAAATTCAATGGCCGTGTTATCTCACATGGTGGCGATGACAATTGGCCGCCAAGATCATGTGATTTGACACCGTTGGACTTCTTTCTTTGGGGTTTTTTGAAAGAAAAGGTGTACGTCGATAAGCCAGCAATAATTCAAGAGCTTAATGATGAGATAATTTGGCATGTTAACGGCATAGAACCTCAATTATGCCTAAGCGTCATAGAAAATTTGGACCATCGGATGGAGGTGTGCCGCCGAGGTCGACGCGAACAACGAAATTTCATAGCTTTTAAAAAATTGCTGCTATATCTGCATTCATACCGGCTATTCCAGGCATTTCGGGAGGAATTTATCTGCTCAGACGTAAAGAAATGCTTTAAAGGTTCAAATTTCAAACAAAAGAAACGTCGCGGCGCAGACTGCTAGCAATTTTGCCAAAGGAATCTTAGATCAGTGGACAAGAAGAAGCCTAGCTATTCTGTAAGAATATTTAAATAATCGAATTTGCTGAACATGGAGAGTTTTTTTTCAGATTCTGACTACACGAGTATACGTAGTATAGGGAAGTATTGTGATGGAGCGAAAATTCTTAGTTGAGATTTTTTTTTAAGTTTTCATGAACCACGAGATCAAGATTCAAAAAAATATACGTCTGAAGTCTACAGTCTATAGTCTGTTGTTGACAATGGTGGGCTGTTTTTCAAATTGGGGTTCTATCTCAAAAACAAATGATTCCTTCGGTTTTATTAAACACGATTATCTCAATAATGGCTTAAACTATGCTAATAAAAATGTAATGACTAGGCTTCTACAAGAATCTAGAACTAGGTGCCACAAAGAGTTTTAAACAAAAAATTCGCAGAATGTTACTTTTAAAAATGATTTTTTTATCAAAACCGACAGCGTTGATTTAAGTGCGCATTTGTATGCAGAGTTATATGGATAATCAGCCCTAGCGAGGCATCCATCGGAGCGGAAAATTCTCTAATTTCTGCTTCGAGCTATTCTTCCGAAAAGATGTTCGGAAAATTTCTCCGACATATTGTAACGCATGCTGGGGAATTGCGTTAAAGTGCATTCAGGTGCATTTTTCGTGCAATTTTTGACAACCAAGTGCAACACACAAATTCTTCGCAGAATTTATTTACGAATTGTAGTGAAGTGTATTTTTTCTCCGATGACATATACCTGAAATGGAATTTCAACCTCCGACGAAGTATGCGTTGTGGAAAATTGTCGCCAGGGCAGAACATGACTAGATCCTCAGATTTTTTTTAAAAACAGTTATATATCGGTATATTTTGATACGAATTTGTGGAAATGTTCATTTTCTCGGATCCAGTCCCAACGTTTTTGATTAAATTTTGAAGCTTACACCATGAGTGTATCAGAATGTTGAATACTCAGTTATACCCTAAAAAACGAGTAAAATGGTAACTTATTAGCTGTGAATTATTTTTAAAAAATTGAACATAGACTTTGTGAATTGAACATAGACCTTGTGAATTGCTTACTAAAGTGTTTAAAAATATATCTGCATAAAAACTTTTTTTTGCAAAAGGTTCGACCTTTTAATAGGACTTCCAAAAATAGCGCTTTTTCTTAAAACGTAATGAATCGATTTATTAAAAACAGATTTTTTTATATATCCATCCTATAAAAACTATGATTTAACAGTTTTTGCTAAAAAAAAATGTATAGCGGTTCTTTTGAATAAAAGGTATGTCTAACGGAGGGAGTGAGCGATTTGTGCAGACAACAATTACTTAGATCTAACTGAGTTAGGATTACTTTTAAAATTTCCCAAAAAAAATGTAACACTAAAATAAGATTTTTAAAGCATTAAATTTTTTTCGAAAACGCTTCAAACGATTTTTATTAAATTTCATAGCTAAGCTAGTGTGAATAAATTTATTAAATCTACTTAGGCACTTTAATTCATTCCTTAAAATTATCGCTGTGGAATGGTAGGTGCTCATTATTGTATAATAAATGAAAATAAAACAAAATTTTATCAGAACAAATTTAGCGTCGGAACTTTTATATAATTACACTTCCAGTATTTGACTCAAAATTAGAAAAATGTATTAACAGCAAATAGATTTTTTTTTATCGAAATTGGATTTGCAAATACAAACTCAGTAGTCCCATTCATGAATGGCGAGGTTTGCCCTAGTCGTGTCCGCGCTTTTTTTTTTAATATACTAATATTCTTTAGCCACCTGGTGAGACATAGTAGTATTATCAGGTATTACATGATAAAATAACGCTCCTGATCATATGAGTGATATGACATGAAGGTTCCTAAAAACACCGTTAACTAAACATTCACCATATATAAATTTATAAATGTGGTATGGTATGGTACACATGATTATTCAAACATTTTTTTTTATAATTACTTTGATTATAGCATTTCTAGTGATGTCGAATTAAAATTTCTATGTTTGTCCCACAAATACAGGGTGTCCACCGGGAAGGTATACTAATTTGTTTGTTTATAAATTTTGATTAAATGAAAGAGAACGGATCTTATATTGATAAATGTTTTATTTAATGTCGGCAATTATGTATGGAATACAATATCAGGTAAATGTCCGTTACTCTCACAAATGCGAGCCCTTATGAGCACATTTTATTAATTTCATGACGAATATTTTGAGTGATTTGCCCAAGTATTTCTGGTTTAATTGCATTAACCTTGCTTTTTAGATATCCAAACAAAAAGAAGTCCGGACCATCAGGCGACCAATCAACATCACCATTTTATTAATTTCATGACGAATATTTTGAGTGATTTGCCCAAGTATTTCTGGTTTGATTGCATAAACCTTGCTTTTTAGATATCCAAACAAAAAGAAGTCCGGACCAGTTAAATCAGGCGACCAATCAACATCACCATTTCTTGAAATAACTTGTTGTCTCACAGTAATTCCATTGTAATCCTGGCTGTATGCGATGAGGCACCGTCTTCTTGATACCACATGTTAATCAAGTCCAAACAATGCAGTTGTGGCATTAAAAAGTTTTCAATCATATCACGATATCGCTCCCCATTCACAGTTACCGTTACACCGTTTTCATTTTCAAAGATGTAAGGTGATCCTGACCTAATTGCATACCAGACTGTAACTTTAATAGATGCAGGTGACTGATGAATAATTGTAGGGTTTTCCAGAGTTGCCCAGAACCGACTATTCTGTTCATTCACATATCCATTCAAATGAAAATGTGCCTCGTCACTCATTATGATTTTTTCATGAAACCGGGGTTGTCATGGGCTAGCTGTAACATCCTATTGGCATATATACGGCGGCGTAAATGGTCTTGTGGAAGAAACTCTTGTGTCAGCTGAATCTTAAATGGAAACAAAAGCAAATCCTTGTCCAAAATTTCGGTCAAAGTTGTTCTTTGATGACCAAGCTCCTGAGCACAGTTCAGCGGAATGGATTATTTTGAACACTTCCTTGAGCAGCAGTAATGTTTTCAGCCGATCTTGCAGTACGTTGTGGTCCATGCTTGGGCCTATCACCTACAGGCCATCTTTCTTCGAAATTATTCACTATATAGTGCGTTTTGTTGTCACGTTGTTTCTCACAAAAATTTCACGCAACTTTCTCATCGTCACAGTAATCGATGATTGATTTTGATAAAATGGTTTAACGATCAAAATACATTGGTTTATCGAATATATTTCCATAAAAAATTTGCCACATGTTTACTTCACGACTGCCAAATATGAACTGTCAAGACTAATGTTTTCCAAAATGGCGGCAAAACAAAGTAGTATACCTTCCCGGTGGACACCCTGCACAATAGATGATGAACCCGTACATGCATTTTTCGGAAAATCTATGCCAATGAATGGCGTTTGAATTAGGTATGCTACGACACAGATCAGATTTTGTTACTTATAGGAGATAAAACCCTTTCTTGGAGATCAATCTTGGATAACTCGTAAGCATAGATAAAATTGTCTGATATATATAAACCAGTTGCAAACATTTTGACAGGATAAAGACAAAATCAGATCGATTGTGCTAAATTACTTCAGATATTTACTTCATAACGTATAAAACCTCAAAGTTTACAACTGAAAAATCAAAAAAAATTCTCCTCATCAACCAAACAAACAAAAAGTTAAAAATGCAAATTCCAAATCCAAATTTTTCAATATATCCCACATTACTAATTGATTACCGCTAAATTGCGATAATTAACTTAAAACATTCACCATCTCTCATTTCACACATGAATAACCGTAGGGCTAAAGTATAAAATCACCATAAAAATTTTGAAATTTTTAACAATTTTTTTTTTTTGAAAATTCCCCAAAATTTACTTTATCACCTGAATGCATATCTTATACGACTACATGCGAATGTAAGTCAATGTCAACAAAAAATTTTATCCAACAAAAAATACCACTTCCTATAACAAAGCAAAAGTTGTGCCAATGTAAGCCTGATCCAATCAAGAGCTGAGTAACTTTGTGCAAATTTCATGCATACATTAAAATTCCCAGCGTCCAACGACTCAGTTACACCATACCGCTGTAAGAAGTCATCTCTACACCCGAAAAAAAAATCGATCAGGTTATATAATACGCTTCTCAGAGCGCACATCGAGTATCGAACGAAAGCGAAATGCCAAAACAGAGATGAAGAAAATTGCAAAAAAAAATAAAAATAAACGGTACCCAGGTTGATGGTAAAATAACCACACACACCTTTATCTGAAAATTTTTTAAGGCGTTCCTACCACGGAACCTGTACTTACTTCAAAATTCGAGTCGTAGCTGTAATAATTTTCTTGATGTGGCCTATTCCCAACGGTCATCAGCTACTCCAGGGATATATCCTTAAAAGGTTGACGATAAAAATCAACTCCTAACCGATAACATTGTCTCAGTTTTCTTTCGTGAAATATCTTTTTCTCAAAACACATTCACTTTTGATATTTTAAACCGATAAAAAAGGGACACTTTAT
This sequence comes from Rhingia rostrata, assembly GCA_949824845.1. NCBI lineage: Eukaryota > Metazoa > Arthropoda > Insecta > Diptera > Syrphidae > Rhingia > Rhingia rostrata. Next base: position 22,751,295 of record OX463757.1, read on the forward strand.
CCAGCGCACACCAGTATCTGGTTATTCACTAATAAAAAAAAAACTTCACCACAAGGATTCGTTTCGATACGCAGATCGCACAATCTTAAAAAAAAAACCGAAACCAATTTTTTTGCTTAAGCACTTTTTATCCGCGCCGTTTTAAGAATCCGCCGTTAAGTGTCGAACCTCCGCGATCGTTTGTTGCTGCCTTTTAATGAAAAGGTGTATTTCCTCAAGTCTTGCCCAGGCTGTAACAAGACGCGCGCGCATGCGAGAACCGTGTCTGTTGGTCTAAAGTTATCGCAGTGTAATGTAAAAAGCTCATACGAATGGACCCGCAACAAGATGCTTTAAAGTTAACCTGACTACCACCACAACTACAACTGCAGATAGTTCCACCACCTTAAGTAGTTTTAAGTCGGTTGGTTTTTGTTTTTGTCATTTTCTTCGTGGATTTTCCACAAGCCGAAGTCGAAGCTGAGGCCTCGCTGTGTTGCAGTACTTGTGTATCTATGTTTGCTTTTTGCGGGTTTTTCTTCATGAGATACTTTATGTGTGCGACCCGAAGACGGCGATTCCTGTTGATCGATTTGTTTTGAGTTGGATACATGTAATTAGATTCTCTTATACGGGCGGTTGGTAATGTTTGTATGCGAATTTTTGTGTAGGGAGGGGGTTGATGTTTCGTTTGACTTGGTGGTGGTGTCGATTATTTTTGGCTTGGGGAGAGTAATCTCGGCTAAAAGGTTGATAAGTCGTGTGTGATTATCGCTGGTGATAGTATGCAATTTGTTCCTTGGATATGGAGATTTTGCGGTGTTTTTTTTTGTCTAATAGATACGCCATTTCACTAAGTGACGCATGCGCAGATACCCTTATACATCGATTATTGGCCTTTTGAACCGCATTTGTTGATTTGATGGATTTTGTAAGTGCCACTTGAATATTAATCAGTGGTGTCGCAGGTAATGGTTTTACATATAGCGAAGGCTTAATTAGCTTGCGGACCTATACCATGAGGCATTTGTTATGTTAGAACTGCGGAAAGTTACAGATGCACTTTAACAGATGACTTGCGGTATGTTTATTCATTGAATAAATAACTCGAACAGAAGTTTACCATTCTAAAAAAAAACACAGCCCACATCGCGATGTAACAACATTTCTTAAACTTCCAGCTTTGTGTAAACTTCACGTGAATTACCAGGCCAACCTATAACACCCCAGGAGCACCCTGCAATGATTCCTAGAGATGTTTATTGACTCTGCTCTTGAAATGTTGTAGGTGGTATATAGGTAATAACACGACTTCTGGAAGTTTGTTTGCTTGTTCTGTAGGAAAACGGTTTTTAGAATTGTGCTGTTCGAGCCTTTGTTAATTGGACAGTGTGTCTGTAAGCTGAAACTAAGTGTCTTGTCGGTCGTTGAAATGCAAAGAGTTTAGGAATGGATACTTGGAGCTCTTCGGAACATCTCCCATTTAAAAATTTATAGTAAGGATACATATCACATTGCGATAGACAAGAGGCATGCATCGACTCAGACAACTATCTTGTGCAGGCAAGGTGTAGGAACGCGGATACCCACCACGACCCAACAAATCAGAAATGCTGTGCAAAAATTGAATGTCGAAAGACTGCAATAGAAAGAAACCGTCATGGATGTCCTTCGACAAACGCATATTCCCTTACCTCTCAATTAACACCACACCACCATTATCCTATGTGGAAGAACAACAGCAAGGCTGATGTGCCACCAGCAAGAAACCATTGGTTTTATAAAAAAAAATCAGACAGACGCTCGCAGCCAAGAACAAGGCAAAGTTGTAGGTGAAGACAAGAGCTGCCATTGAGCTCTATGGGCAAAGAAGGAGGGAAGAACATCGGCTTTTCAGTAAAAAAAGAAAAACGAAAAAAAAGACCGCTATTGAGGATATAGAGAGGTTCAACTTCAGGAATGATGTTCGCAAGTTTTACAAAAGTGTAAAACGTCAAAGCCAGTGATATAATGCTCAAAAGGAATCCCGTCGAGATGAACAAGAAAATATCGTAGTTGAGATATTGACGCTGAGGATATGGAAGAACCAATTCTGCAGAGAGTTAAACGGCGATGACGAACAAGCTCCCGCTGTCATGCTGAACGAACCATTCAATATTGGCGACGACAACGAATACTGCAAACCACCCGACCCAAGAGAAGTGATGTAAGCAATATTTAAATTCAAATTTAAGCTTTTCAAGGATGTCGGAAATATCGACCTTCATGCCGAGCTTATGAGGCCGGTATGTAACATTCACCAACTTATAAAAGAAATTGGTCAGATGAAAGTATGCCTGAAGTGTGGAACCTCAGCAACGTTTGCCAGATCCACAAAAGAGAAGATTCTCTGAACTGCACCAACTACGGAGGCCTACGTCACCTCAAAATCCCCTATAATGTCCTTGCTACCGTAATATGTGAACGCTTTAAACCTGATCGGCCCTTATCTGTGTGGTTTTATGCCAGGTAAGTCTACAACCGATCAAATTTTCACACTTCCGCAGATCCTGGAAAAAACCCAAGAGGTCCAAATCGATACAATACACCTGTTCATCGACTTCAAAGCGGTATACGACAGCATTTATATAGACGGACAATAACAGAGCCACATCTAGTTTTGGTATACCGTCCAAACTCCTAAGTCAGTGTAGGATGACGATGGAGGATTCTTGCTGCTCCATCAGGGTCAGAAACGGCCACACCGACACATTTGATACCATGAAAGGATCGATGCAAGGCGATGCATTGTCATGTCAGTTCTTTAACATTATTCTTGAGAAGAGGCACACTCTTCCATAAATCGGTGCAACTACTATCATACGCCGACGATATTGACATCATTGGTCGGACTCAATGTGATCTCATATCCACGTTTGCTATTATAGAGAAGAAAGCGGTAAAAAGTAGGTTTAGGAGAAAATTATGGCCCAAGTTAATGCTTTCAACTCGAAAGAAGATATATCAGCGATGAATTAGATAGAACGACAGATATAACTTTGAGGTAGTACGAGACTTTGTGTACCTATTCTCCGGTATTACCTTTAAGAACAGAATCTCGTCCAAAATCAAATGAAGACTTACTCTTGATAGCAGCTGATTTTTTCTGAAGGCAATTCTGTAGTAAAGTCTCACTCGAACTCCTAGGGAGATCCTATATAAGACCCTGATCATCCAAGTCCTGCTCTTCGGCGCGGAATCCTGCTCTATGGATCGAATCAAAAGCATCTGAAGAAACCCTTGGATCGCAGAGTCTTCGATTCTCAGTCGGCTGAGTGGAGGAATACCTCGCCATACTGGCGCGCACAAGTAGAAACCGACCTCAACCAACTGAAAGTGCGCAACTAGAGGCAGTTAATTAAGGACCGGGCTAATTGGAGAGGCATATTGGTTGAGGCCCAGTTTCATTTCGGCACTCAGTATAGTTTGCAAGACATGGGATCGACTTTCTTGTAGATGAAAGATAGATCGAGCATGCTTTTACCCATCCAAAGTTGACATTGACATTGACATTGACATTGACATCACAGTATTTCGCACATGAATGCATATAACTAGCGACTGAGGCCATCGGCTGGGACAGACTAGACATTAATACAGCAGAGAGAGAGAGAGAGATAGACACATAGAAGGAAAGCCATATAACACATAACCTACGTGGCACAGAGGAGGAGACATAGATTTTTACTGTCTCATATTATCGCACAGCTGGCTTCAGTTAAGCGGGCGATTTTTGTAGAAAAAAGAGCGCTGCCGAAGCTTGGACTTGAACCCGCAGCGTTTGGCTTAGCAGTCAACTACGCATTCCTCTGAGCCATGGCCACCTGCTTATCCAAACTATGCTGATGGTTTCTTGCATGCACACCCAATGGGAACATAGAGCTGCTGGAATTGCTTCCTTGTACAGCCTTTGTACATAAGTGATGTGACCAGGTTGCCTTTGTTTTTGTCACGAGATTTCAATTTTCCTGAACTGGTCATTTTTCACACGTAGAATTTTTTTTATATCCTTCTTGATCATACCGAGCAATTCTTTCCGGAGATGGCTGGAATATGCCGGATTCAGTTATCTCCTTAAAGGTATTTCTATGCTGCGTTTACTGAGTGGCAATGTTAGTGTAAGTATTCAGATATTCCTCACAGGCTCTGGTTATCTCCGTGAAGTCCCTTTTCTCCATGAAGTCCCTTTTCTCCATGAATTCCCTTTTACTTTACCAATTGTAGCTTCTTTTCATTGGACAGTCCAGTTGTGAAGTTGGATCCGAAGAGAAAATGGTCTTAGTCGATGTTTGCCCTTCTTAATGTTTGTATGTATATCCAGAATGTTAAATGCGTGCCACGAATCTATGAGTGTATGGTCGATTTGGTTGACGGTTCGACAATCTGCAGATGATAAGGTTGCCTAACAGTATTACATACAGATACAAAGTGAGTGGAAAGGCATTCTCGTCGTTTGGTTGAGGCTGTGATTGCCAACTAAAGTGCTGAAGATGCTTTCTCTTGCAATGTTCACATTGTATACTGGCTCCGTACAGGAGGTCGTAAAATGAATCCTTGACATAGAGGGTTGATGTTGCAAAACAATAAAACTCTCCTGCTCTGAGTCAACCTGACAACGAATCCTGATCCTAGTATCTGTTAGGGTCGGTTTTGCTGTAATGGTGTTGGTATGAGTTCCGTTGAAGAAGCTGAGTAGATTTAATTTTTTTCTGTGTTGCGTTTCTGATATCTGATTTGGTGAAGATGTTGAATCTGAATACTGGAGCGTTTTGAGCTGAGTTAGCAGCAAGGTCGGCATATTCATTACCCTGGATACAAGCATGACCTGGGGTCCACATTAACTTCAACTTGTTTGGTGATTTTTTCAGACTGTTTCGGATTTTGGTAACAAGGTCGGTGTTGTTGTTCGCATTGTTAACAGCTTTGAGAACAGAACAACTGTCGGAACATATAATATGCTTTCCTCCACGTTTGTAAAATTGCGAATGCTTCGACTTTGAAGATGGATGCAAATTCCGGTAGAATTCCAACGCACAAGATGGTGCCCTCACCAAGAGTGCAGCAAATGACGTATTGTCGGGTGTTTTAGATCCGTCGCTGAATATTAGCTTCCATCCATCCGACTTAAGGTCGGAAGAGATACTGGAGAACAGTGTACGGTAGGTTGCATTGCTGGTGTTGGCTTTTTTGTAATCTGCTAGTGCCATAATAGTTGATTCGGGATTAATGAACCAAGGGGGATAAGTTGTTGTAACGATGTGTGGTCGTTTATTTGGTAGATCCATCTGGGTGGCTTTGTAGAGGATGTTGATTGTGGGTTTTTGATTGTAAGATGTCCTTATTATTCACCGACTTGTTGGAAAAAGGCAGCTTCGCGATTACCTGCGACGTGATTGTGTCACTTCTTTCTTCGACCGTTGGAAGTCCTGCTTCTGCCAAAATGTTTTTTATGGGAGTTTTAGGAAAGGCATTTATGCTTCTTCTAGCTGCTTGCTGATAGGTTGGCTTGATGATATTTAAAGTTGTCTTTGGGCAGTTGCAGTATATAAATAAACTGACGTCAACTTTACTTAAAATTAACATTTTTATAATTGATTGAAGTTAAGGTGTTAAAATGGAACACTGCTACCTAAATACTTTGTTATGTTAGTTCTAGCAGCTAGGGCTTTTTTAAGATCTAGACAATGCTGTTTCCAGTTATATTTTTTGTTTAATACAGGACCTAGTATATTTAAACTATCAACGCTTACAGTTTGTACATTATGAATCCTTAAAGTAAGTTGTGGACAGTCACGTCTTCAGCATACATGAAGTAATTTAAATTTATTTATTGGAAATTTTTCTCCAGAGTGTCTTGTCCAATCTGAGATATCGCTTATAGCGAATTTAAAGAGATTTTGGCAAATATTTAGATCTTGGCAAGTATGTAGATATCGTCCGCATAGAGACAATAATCTAAAAGCTTGTATTTCATAAGAATTGCGCATATGTCATCATAGGCTATAATAAAGAGGACCACCGACAAAGGCGATCCTTGCGGGATACCGTTATATAGAGGATGTTTTCCTGAGTAGCGGTTGATTATTTTTGTGTAAAACTTTCTTTATCCTAATATGCACACCATTTTTGCATTCCTGATTTGTAATATCAGCACTTTGCCGCGAGAGGATAGGTTTAAGTTTTGACTATCACCTGGGCTGTGCAGCGCGTGTCCAGGTAAATCGTTGCCAGTGGTAGTCTGTTGGTATTTGAAGGAAAACCTTTGCAATTTTTAATTAACGACAGGTCCTTCAACCTGGAGGGCTGATTTCAATTTATTAAATAATGGTTCCAAGTCATTACCAGCAATATCCACTACGCGGTTGACACTGTCATAATCATTTGATTTATCCGCCATGATGCGATTCCTTAATGAACTTGTGTCCAAATTTATCAGAGCAGCTGAAGTTAGCTGGCCTTTTTGTTATCGAAATATTTTCAATTTTATTGATCGGTGTTGGTACAAAGATCGCCATATACACTCATGGATATTAGACTGAGGAAACCATGAGCTTGAGTCTATTGCCAAATTGATGCTGTGATTTACAAGATCACTGGTAAAGATATCATTTCTGGCTATCTTGGCGTTAAAATCATCCAGTTCGGTTATTAAATCCTACTTCGACAGGCACTTAAAAAAATTCTTTTCGTCGAAGCATTTCGGAATTATTTAGACGAGTTTTTCCTTTCAACGTAAAACCATAATTAGGTTCCACAGTAATGTTTCTCTTCCGACTTCGCGTGGTCATTTCTATTGTATTTTCGGGATGGCGGGAATGTTTGTTTTGTTGCAGCTTCAGGACGCTGTTTATTGCTCGCATGAACATTTGCAGTTGCGAATTCTCGGTTACAGGTGCAGACACGAACGCTCTCCTTATTGCACTTAGTATATCCATCAACAATGAAACCAGTGTCTTACTGTGGCATGTTTTCTTTGTTTGCTTTATATGAATTTAGCGGTAAGCTTGCATTTTTCTCAAGAACTACGTACATAAATTTGTACGGATATAGGAATGCTTTTCAAAAACTCTATCACAGTAAAATTTTCTAAGGATACTTGTATTTGTGTGATAATACCAAATTCTCATTAGTCCCCTGTTAATATCGATGTTGGAGCTCCAGGTCATCTTCGATTCCATAGAGAAAAAGTAGTCAGCGGGAGTCGATTGTATATCCAACGTTGTAATGTGACACTTACCCCCTGAAGCTGTGGACATTTACGCTACGCTGTTCAACAACACGCTGAGTAATGCATATTATCCAGTGCGTTGGAAGACGGCGGTTGTTCATCCTCTCCCGAAAAAGGGAAAGGACAACTCTAATCCGTCGAATTTCCGGTCGATATGTATCTTTCCGAGTACCAGCAAGGTTTTCGAAAGAATCCCAATCGAGCTCTGTTCAAGTTGTCTGAGGATAATATAATTATACCAGCGAACCAGTTTGGTTTCAAAGCGGGACATGACTGGATTCATGCCGCCTCCAAATTTTTCTCTGATATACAATGGAACAAAACCAAAAAAACAGTGCACGGGTGCATGTCTGGTTGATTTAGAGAAGACTTTTGACACTGTATGGTGAGAGGGATAAAGCTGACCAAACTTGGCATCAGTAAACCACTGCTATATATGCGTCTTGACATGCTGACTGGTAGCACGTTTGTTGTCAAATGGCCAACGTAACTTCTACCACCGAATTTTTCATTAAAAACGGTCTGCAACAGGGAGCGGTATGCTCGCAGTTTATCTTCAGCCTTTACACCAGTGGTATGATAGGTAGTCTTACTCAGGCAATTGCGTATGCGGACGATCTTATCGCGTTCAGAACAGCCCCTAATATCGAAGTCATTCGAACTCATTTGCAGCGGGACTTCGACATGATCCAGAGATATTGTGATGGCTGGAAGTTGAAAATCAACTTTCAGAAATCGGAAACTATCCTGTTTAGGACACCGTTGTCTAAGTCTTCAAGGGATAAGAGAAAGAACTGGCGGAAGCTGTTGATCTTTGGCCCAAACGGACACATACTGGCGAGTGAAAGTGTAGTAAAGTACCTTGGCATCTGGCTGGATCAGTATCTATATTTCGGAAGACATGTTGATGTTGCTCTGGCGAGAGCTAGAGGAGCCTTTGCCCTGGCAAGACGATTGTTTTATAGCAGTCGTCTTGACAGCAAGGTGAAGGTGATTTGCTACATGGCCCTCATTAAGCCGATTATTGCCTATGGATGCCCGGTGTGCTTCAACGTTGCCCCATCTCAAATGGAAAAGATACGGGTGTTTTAGAGGCAGTGTGCCTTGCAGCTGCCTTGGACTTCACAGAACACCAGTATCTGACTATACAAAATATTATTCCTATACAACGGGGCCAATATAAGCAGAAAAGACAATTTGTTGGTGAAACTCATTCGGTTTCACGCAGCAAGAGCGATGGCTTCGAACATTAGCCTCATCTTTGGGGCCATCTACCCCAATGATGAATATTTTGAGAGTGCGCTTTTAAGCGGCTTTTTTCCGCCCGAAGCTTTCCTATATTTGGATAGTCGAGGGTTGATACAGGATAGATCGGCGGTTCCGCTAATCTACCACGTCTTCCGACGAAATGTGGATAGGCGGCTCCTATACGACCGAGACGTTGTCGCTCAGGGTTGAGGAGAGCGCCTGCGGTTTAGCAGGAGTGTGTCCGATTTGGACCGCCGGAGTAGGTTGCAACAGGAGAACCTGCTGAGGTGGTTAACGTAGTTATAGTTAGTTGCGTCTGGAAAATATATGCCCAACTTACATAGTTTTTAGATTTATGGTTAAGGTAAACAGACATGGCGGCACAAAAACAAAAAAAATACAAAAAAAAACACACAAAAAATGCTTGCTGCGGCTGTTCTAGTTCTAAGGTTATTTTAGGTTTGTAATTAGTCTTAAGTAGCTTAAGTTAGTCGATAAGTAGTTTTAATTAGCATGTAAGTTTAAATAAAATAAAAAAAAGACAAGGAACCAAGTTTTTTTTTAAATGTTTCTTCTATTAGATTTACATATTAGATAGAAGGCCGAAAGGCACTAGAATTAAGTTGTTATCGTTTAGTTTAGGGCGTCCGCTTAGGGCCAGTTAGTTAGTTAAACAGTTGATAAGTAGACTAGTTATTCATGAATTTTTGCTTATCATGCGAGTTAGTTTTGAATTAAAATCAAGATAAATTAAAAAAAAAAAAAAAACAATTCTCTTGGCACATCTATGTATCTAAACTTTTTTCGGACCTATTCCTAATGAATTTGTCAATTAATCCGGATGCTGAGATGAAAAATGAAGTTAAAAACTGTTTAAATGTTAATGAAAACGCTTATTATAGTGCTTCACCGCAGAATTGTAAAAATAAATCATTACCCGCAACCTGGTTGGTTTTATATCTGATTGTTGATATAATTAATCAAAAACGCAGCCCTTTTGCAATTCCATCAATCGATACATCATTACATTGACAACTACTATACGTATCATGTCAACGAAACGCGCGACGTTGCTAATAATTATGAGCAGCCACCTACAATGATGGTATTAATGCGGACTTGTAAAAAAATTATTATTCACAAAGTTTACAACTTTAACCTCTGAAGTGATAATTCATTACCGCATTCATATGATGTACAATGACATAGGTGCATCTATTTTGATATGAAATATGCCGTCATGTATCTATATTTATGACCTAAGTATCTACTTGTCATATTGTAGGAAAAAAACATTAATTGCTTCAATCTGATTGATCTAAAACTCAAGGAGCATCTACATGCACGTAGAGCTACCACATGCAATTATTTTTAAAAGCTATTATAGCTTATTGAGTAGGGTATACAAAAATTAATAGGTATGCACTTATCTGGCCTCATAATGGAGACATAATTGGGCAACTCTTCCTGATTGGATTGCATTATTGTCATCCCTATTTTAGACAAGTTTGTTCAAAACACCAAACCTCAGTCCATCCTTTCATAAATTTGGTGCTACGATGATCCCACTTACTACCAATGTCAATGTCAAGCTTAGGCAAACCAAAGTAATTGCTCCCAACCTGTTAGTGAAGCTAATAAAAGAGACATTTCGACACACGCACATTTATTATGAGATACTTTTCACCCATTATATTGCAAGTTCATCAACTTAGTCCATACAGGCCCGACTAGAGTCGACTACAAAGCGAATTTTGGGGGCTAAACGAATAATAAAAATATTTTGCTTTTATTTACACAGCTTTATGGTTCATTATTATTGCAATTAAACACACATCCATGGCATTATGGATATCAAATTTGTTGGCAAACTTTGGTGTTAAGACTTTTTCTCTTTAGAACCGAAAAGTCCAAATTAACCTTTCGCCAAAGTATGGAGGAAGTGAAAAAAAATGAAGACGTGACCACGGTTGGACATTGAAAAATATATGACACATTCATTGAGAAGAAACCTTGGTGTCTATAAGATAAAGTGCCTATGCATCCTTGAAAGTCTGAAAGTGTCACAATTCTAATCTGTACACGTCTGTTTTGTTGGGTATGCCTTTATCATCAATCGATATGTAAGAGCACGTACACGGTAGAATGAAGTACGTCTCAAAATTTGGTATCTGTACCTGAGATTTGGTCCGTATCATGTTGGAGGTTTGACAAATCAGCGAATATTCTTTAGGCGGTTCATTTTTATGTGAGCTAACCTACCATGTTGATGCTGTTAGTGTTTTGTGTGGCCTCTAATAGATGATAGATATGAATTTAAATTTCTTTTTGAATATGATTGTGTGGCGTATATCTTACTCATGGACCTTTCTTTTCACAAAAGTATTTTTTTACACAATATACTGCAGATAAATTGAAGAGTGTGATATGAATATGTTTGGCTCTTCAAAGCATTGTTGACCTTAGTTTGCCCGCCCTTTTTGTATTTAACCCAAAACGAATTTGTAGATACAATATAGGTCTATAGAATATACATATAGCTCTTAAAGTAAGAATAAGGCTTATGAGATATATTGCAACTAAAAGATAATCGTGTTCCACTACTGATAATATAACATTTTAAGGAGATCGAAGTAATTCAACGATACTTTATCAAACGTATATTAAAACTTCCAAGTCCAAATTATGCCACATAGCTACATTGAGTCTGGACTTCCTTTCCTCTTCATAAAAAACATCAGAGATAACGCAGACTATAATCTGTGAGATCCAGTACAAAGTTTCAAAAACAGATTTTGCAAGTGGCTTTCTCCCGTGGTCAATCACCTTTCAAGGATATCTCCGAAGCAAAAAAAATCACCACTGACTCTGTCTGTAAATAATTTGGTCAAATGGAAACATTTATTCTACAATTGTGTGTCTGCTGTATATGATGGACTGTACCAAAGTTACCTTGATCGAGCTAGATCACCATCGTCAAAGAAAAGGATATGAAGGAAAACACACCATCGACAAGTCCGGCATAATGCCACAATACTTACTTACTTAAGTTGTGCTACAGTCCGGACTTAACCTGGGCCTCAACCAATATGCCTCTCCAATTAGCCCGGTCCTTAGCTAACTGCCTCCAGTTGTGCACTCCAAGTTGGCTGAGGTCGGTTTCTACTTGTGCGTGCCACTTAAGGCGAGGTCTTCCTCTACTGCGTCCGACGTCTGGCTGCGAATCGAAGACTCAGCAAGCCGGAGTATTGGTCCAATGCGGAGTTTTTTTTTGACCAGGGGCATGTCGCTGTACAGCTCGTATAGTTCTTGGTTGAAACTTCGTCTCCATAGCCCGCCAACGCAAACGAGACCGAAGATTTTTCAAAGAATTTTCCTCTTAAATCGAACAAGAATTTCTTCATCCACTTTTGAGACGGTCCATGCTTCAGCGCCGTAGAGCAGAACTGGTATTATCAGGATCTTATACAGGATCTCCTTAGTCGTTTGAGGGCTTAACTACCAAATATTTTTCTTAGCCTTAAGAAGCTATTAGCGGAGCCGAGGTAGACAAAGTCCCGTACTACCTCAAAGTTATATCTGTCAAAGGTGACGTTCTGTCCACTTCGTCGATGTTGCGTGTCCTTTCGTGTTGACAACATATACTTTCTCTTGACCTCATTTATTGCTTAACTCATTTTTGCCGCTTTCTTCTCTATACTAGCAAACGTTGGATCCTACCAATGATGTCAATATAGTCGGCTATTGCTAGTAGTGGCACCGAATTTCGGTGCCTCTGGTGTTGGTCCGGGAGTTTTTCACAATCATCTCAAGAATCAAATTGAAGAAGTCACATGACAGCGCATCGCCTTGCCTAATCCTTTTTTGGTATCGAATGTGTCAGTGAGGTCGTTTCCGACCCTGATGGAGCAGCGAGAATTCTCCATCGTCATCCTACGCACACGGACGAGTTTGGGCGGTATACCAAAACTAGACATGGCTCTGTATAGTTCGTCTCTATAAATGCTGTGATATGCGTCTTTGAAATCGATGAATAGGTGGTGGGTATCGATTCGGGCATCCTGGTTTTTTTTCAGGATCTGCCGAAGTGTGAACATTTGTTTGGTTGTGGACTTTCCTAGCCTAAAACCTAGCCGATCGGGTTGTTGGTAAACGGTTTTAGGCATTTCACATATTACGGCAGATAGAATTTTGTAGGCGATGTTGAGGAGACTTATGCCTTTGTAGTTGGCCCAGTTTAGAGGATCTTCTTTTTTGTGGATCGGGCAAACGATGCTGAGGTTCCATTCTTCGGACATACTTTCTTCCGATCAGATTCGGCTTATGAGTTGGCGGATGTTACTTACTAAGTCAAGCCGTTATTTCCGGCATCCTTATTAAGCTTCAGTTTAGATATTGCTATCCCCACTTCACTCAGGTCGGGTGGTTGGCAGCTTTCGCTGTCTTTGCCAATATTGAATGGTTCGTTCTGCCTGATAGGTGCAGGCTGCAGAAGTGGTTCTTTCATATCCTCAGCATCGAATTTGTCTCAACTACGATATTTCCTTGTTCATCTCGACAGGATTCTCATCGAGCCTTGTATCCTTGGATTTGACGTTTTACACTTTAGTAAGACTTACGAACATCTTTCCTGGAGTGGCACCTCTCTATATCCTCGGTCGCGCGCTTTTCTTCCTCTTTTTTCTTCTTTCTAAAAAGCCGGTGCTCTTTACTTCTTCTCTGCCTATAGAGCTCAACGGCAGCTCTCGTCTTCACTTGCAGCTTAGCCATGTAAGCCTCGTTCTTGGCTGCGAGCAACTGTCGGCATTGCTCATTAAACCAGGAGTTTCTGGCTGGTGGGCGCCATCAGTTGCGGCTGATCTAATGGCTTGTTGACAACGTTGCCATTGTTCTTCGACATTCGATGCTGGTGGTATGGTGTTAATCGAGAGGTTTAGGAATACGCGTTGCGCGAAGTTCTTGGCGGTTTCTTGCGATTGCAGTCTTTCGACACAAAATTTTTTTACAGTATATCTGGATTGTTGTGGCGTGGTGGATATCCGCATTCTAACCTTGGCTGCAACAAGGTAGTGGTCCGAGTCGATGTTAGCTCCTCGGAATGTTCGGACATCCAAAATACTAGATGCGTGCTTCTTGCCTATCGCAATGTGATCAATTTGGTTGACCATTCGTTGATCTTTAGACCGCCATGTCCCCTTACGGATATCGAGGCAGGGAAACCGTGTGCTGGCTATAGTGGCATTTCGTTCCGTAGCAAATTCAACTTGCCTTCGTCCGCCAGACGTGTTGTCGTGTAGGCTATGTTTTCCGACAATACTGCTAAAGATGTCTTCTCTTCCTACCTTTGCGTTCAAATCTCCCAGCACGATTTTAACATCGTACTTCGGTAGTCGCTCATAGGTTTTGTCAAGGAGCTCATAGAAGCAATCCTTAGCTATATCATATTTTTCCTCCGTAGGGGCGTGAGCGCATATGAGGCTTATGTTGGCGAATTTGGCCTTGATGCGAATTGTTACAATTCGTTCGCTAATGTCTTGGAAATATAAGACTTCTTGCCTAAGTCTGGCACTTAGAACAAATCCGCATCCGAATAGTCGCTTTTTCTGCTCACTATAACACGGTCCGTAGTAGATGGCACAGTTTTTCATCCTCTTTTTGCCCGGCCCATCCCACCGTATTTCCTGGATGACAGTAATGTCTGCTTTGTGGCAGTTTAGTGCTTCCACTAGTTGTTGGCTTGCACCTCTGCTGTTTAATGTTCTCACATTCCAGGTGCAGATACGAATGCCGTTGTCCTTTTTTTCGTTAAGCCGGCTCGCCAACAATAAAATCAGTCCTTTGCAAGGCTATTGCTTGTTTCGTAACAAACACTTTTTCCCATGTTTGGGGAGTTAACCCAAAGCACAAACCCCAAACTGGAAGGCCAGTTCCAATTTGTTAGATACACCTAGGACACGTGGCCATCAATATCCACTACGGGATTGAGCGCTGCCGTTGGCCTATCGGTTCATCCGCCACCATCTCTGTTCAAGGGGCCTGAATAATCCTTGAAATTCCTAGACAACCTGAAGCAGCTTGTCTAGGTTAGTCTGGGACAGCAGGCCGGGTATTCACTCCTTTCCATTGTGGTCTGGCTGTTTATAGTGATGCTGGTTTCGGTCATGATATCAACACTCGCGCTTATCGTTTAGCAAGTCAACTCGGGTTGGACGAGACCAGTACCCGATGGTTACCATTTGTAGGTTCAAAATAAGCACTTGACGTACTATCAGAGTTGCAACCATTGGGCATTGCCAAGTTAAAGCCAATTTCTACAACACCCAACCATCATCATAAAGTCACAATAGACAGCTATAACCTTTAGATAGTAAAATGCTTTGTAAACCTCTATTTCGCTATTAATTCTGACTACGATAACTCGTCAGAAATCAAAAGGATTTCCAACTAGGAAGGAATTATCGGGTTTTTCAACAGGGACGCTACAAATTTTGAGCGACAGGGGCAGCAAACGACGCCATATTTCTTGTCGCCCTTTTGATATTTCTCTTCAGTAAGGTTTGCCATTTCATGATGGAGAAACAACGAGTCAAAATCATTAAAATTTCAACCGAAATTCGGAGTCAGTGACCTCAACGTTAAGAGCGCTACGTCCAATTTATGGTCGTCATAATCGTCCTAGCAGATCAACAATTGAGCGTCTAGTGGAAAATTTTGAATCCACAGGAACAGTACAAAATGTTTCCGTGCCAGTGAGACAAAGAAGTGCCCGTAGTGTCAAGAATATTGCTGCCGCTGAGGCTTCAGTTGAAGAAAGCCCAAATGTGTCTCTCACACGTCGTTCTCAAGCGTTGGGCATCTCTGTGACGTCGTTGTGGCGAATTTTGAGAAAAGATCTTATCCTACATCCTTACAAGATTAAATTGACGCAAGAACTGAAGCCGCTTGACCACCAGAAGCGTCGTATGTTCGTGAATTGGGCTGAGCAACAACTTGAAAATGATTGGGACTTTCATCGAAAAATCATCTTCAGCGCTGAGGCTCATTTCTGGCTGAATGGCTTCGTCAATAAACAAAATATGCGGTGTTGGTCAGGCAGCAATCCACACGTACTCCATGAGTCATCATTGCATTCCGAAAAAATTACGGTACGGTCATTGGGCCGTACTTCTTCCGTGATGATCAAGACCGGCACGTTACTGTGAATGGGAATCGCTACCGTTCAATGATAACCGAATATTTTTGGCCCAAAATTGGATGATATGGACTTGGAGGACATGTGGTTCCAACAAGACGGCGCCACAAGCCACACGGCGAATGCCACAATCAATTTATTGGAAGCCAAGTTTGGAGAACGTGTTATCTCACGAAATGGTCCAATCGCTTGACAGCCTCGGTCGTTTGGACGCTGCTGATTTTGCTAGTAGGGGGTTACATGTTGTTACATATTCTGACCCAATTGTGATTCCTGGATTCTTCTGATTTGATGACTGTTTTCTTTATTACGATTTGCGGAACTTTTCCTTGATCTTTCTTGTAAATTTTGTTTAGGTACTACGTTTTCTCTGAGTTGAATTGGAGTAGGTTTTCCTTTCCCCATGGTATAGTCATTTGTATGTAATTCTTTGTTTATAGAGCAGATTTGTTCCAATCTCTGATGGTGAGCAGCAATAACGGTAATAGGCTTGTCGTTTGGGTTAGACGCTAAATAGAAAATTCATCTGCAATACTAAACATATGAGAAGGCTACAATCCACTGCGTGGACCGTTTTATACCCTATCCCATCCCATCCCATCCTTAAAACAAATATCCTCAAAATGTCGGCATTTTGGCGATGAAGTATAGAAAATATCATTGTCAGAACATATTGTTCAAACAGTTTATCAAAAACATCGTTTATCGCCTCGTTATGCTATGGTCATAATGTATAGAATTGGTTTTTGTATGAAAACGTTTCCAAAAAGTGGGCGTGGGCTTAAATGACATAAAAGAGAAATGTTTATATTACAAAACCGAATTATTTTGCATCAAATTTTTTTTCGAAATATTTTAAAATTTTACCGAAAAACGTTTTTTTTACTGAAAACGCCCCCAAAAAGTAGGCGTGGCAAAAAACTTTGTATTGACGAAATATAGATATAAAGATTGTCTAGATATGTTGTTCAGACTTTTTTCAAAAACTCTAACGGTTTGGCGTAAAACTATGTTTTTCTAAAAAGAGGGTGTGCAGTAGGCGGATTTCAAATTTTTTTTCACTTGTTCGGCTGGGAGCAACAACAAACACGTGTACCAAATTTCATCATCGTAGCTAAAATTCAAGGCCCAAAAACTGGTGACGTACGGACGGATGGACGGAAATACATGGCTAAGTCGACTCAGCTATCGATTCTGAGTCGATCCATATACTTTGAGGTATACCTAGCTCAATTTTTTCTCTATGTTACAAACTATGTATCAAAACTAATATACCCCTATGGGATAGGGTATAAAAATGCGATTATTAGTTGAACTCAAACGATCATTAATGTGCAGCACAAAAAGAGTGGGTGAAAGAATCGATCCTTGAGGTGCCCAAGCGTTTATAGAGAATCTGTCTGGGGAAACCCCAAACACCCCTAAATTCAAGGATCTATCTAGTGAGTTTTGATCACAATATTTGTCGAAACAGACTTCCTGTTTCATTGAATTAGTCTGTGGGTTCTGGATTTGTCAGACTAATGACACGTCCTCTTGGATGTTTCATAGGTGGGAAGGGAGTTCCACCTGTTTTTGATGATTGTGTTTGCTTTCTTTCCCACCCATGATTTGAGGTTACATAGTACCGGTTTGACAGACTGGTCTGCCTGATCAATGCTGGTGGGAGATCCTTTTCTTGCTACTTGATTAGCATTTTCGTTTCCCTATGCCAAGAAACCCAGCTGATCTTAAAATTGTATTGGATGCCAAGAAGCTATAGCTAGATTTTATTTCTACAGCTTTTGTTGCCACTTGACTGTCAATAAAGATGGTGACATCATCTAGTGGTCAACAAAGAGGTTGCTTTGACTGCCTTTGCTAGTGCCAATAAATCAGCCTGGAAGATACTGCTGTTCAGCTTCAGTATTTCTGAAAACACTCCAGCTCCGACCCCTACGTTCGTTCTTAAGCCATCAGTATAGATGGATATGTTTTTAGTGCCCAGGTCTTTCCTTTTCTTTTCATTTCGTTTACATGTATAGAAAAATAATGTGGACTTTTTTACTCATTCGCACACATTAAGCTTCCAGTTGGTGGAGCCGCTTAGTCCGAGTTTGATATTCTAACGAAAAAGTCGGCCTTTATTTTAGCTATCAAGTGAATCAATAGTTCTGATTAAGGGTGGGAATTGAGAGTGGTTAAATTTGGTAATCACTACTTCTGTCTTTGACTTAAATGTCCGTGAACCTCTTTAGTTCTAGGCATTCTTTGAGGCTTCTATGTTGGCTATGTTTAGGTGGTTGATGAAAACTGTTCATTTGCATCTGCGTGCCATTGTCTAAATGCTTTCTTTTTGCTGCTGCAACTTGCTCCTTGTTGAATCCTGTTTCATTATAGAGTAAGAAAAAATATTTCCATACCTTAAAAAAATATCTCTTCGCTAGAATTGACAGTAAGCTGCCTAAAACAGAGGTATTAACATGAAAAAGAACCGTAAAATTCACGCAGATCATACCAGTTAGTTGATCGGTTGTTTCGTAAATTTCGGTGATTGCATTGTATCCTTGGTATCCATATTGGTAGTTTATAGGTCGCTGTTGTTAAAGTGTGATCTGAGTTTCCAAATGAAGCAGAGATTGGGATCTTGTATCTCTTTAGTGATTTATTCATTAAGCCTCTTGTCAAAACACGGAACACCAAAATGAAAACAATCACTGTTTCTGATTAATTCGAAGGTTTTTTTACGTTGAAGTTGGCTACATTCAGCATTCAACCAGAACGATCCGTTCTAATGCTAATAGCAGTAGTCAAGGGTATGTGCTCACGTATACTCATGCATACAGCGTAAACAAAGTAAAACACTTATTAGCCTGTAAAACCAAAAGTTAATCCATTTTAATAAAAAAAAACAAAAAATCATTGAAACACTAGATATGAGTACGTTGCTGCACATTATGCTTTAAATGCTTTTAACTTTCCACTCATAAACTGCGAAACTCTTAGCTTCGATGCAATTCTCTAGCCCACAAGATGTTGAACCATAAACCTTAGATACTGGTTAGTCGGTGTAGTATCAGAAGGGGTTTCATTTATTGTTTTGCGTAATTTAATTGTTCTTCTTTTTTTTATCATTTTTGATATTTGGAAACGACCTTACCGAGGGTATGGCCTGTTGGATTTATGGCATCCAAGTATTAACTCACCTCATTATTGCAATGAAGACTGTAGCTTGTTCATTGAAGTGTAAAAAGATATAATTAACGTGCGTACACAAAGCCTACATATCTGTATCTTAATCACATAAAAATGAGATACACAGAGGATGAATCTCGTCTAGACGAAACCAGATTTGCAAGTCGTTATTAAAGAAGAGTTGTTAAGAAATTTTAAGCCGATATAGGGCAGTTAATTAGCAACCATCGAGTTGGGCAATGCCTAAAGTAGGTTATACGCATATGAGAGCGGGGGAAGGATGTGTATATTCACACTAATGCACATATCCCATTCCAGGCGGCAGCGGAAGAGCTCCCCAGATGGAGTCAACGATGGCGTTTCCAGTCCAAGTTAAAATGGACAAAGAGAAAAATTTAGATGAGCTGCTTCGACAATTTCGGGCAACTGGCCAACTAGGAATTTCATGGGTAAATTACGCCTTTTAAACAGAGATAGTGGCGGATGTGTCGAAAGGCCAATGGCAGCGGTCCATCCGATAGTGGATAGCGGATTCATCGTCGAGTTGACTTGTGATTCTGTAAGGATAAATAATAAATTGGAACTGGCCCCCATGTTATGGCCTGCGCCGTCAGGGTAATTTTCTAACCATGTAAAAAAATGCTCCCTATGAGAGAAACGAAGGATACCTTCAAATATCATGCAAACCTGGATCGTCCACGTATAATGACTCATGAGTATGTACCTGCAACGTACGCACTCTGTACACCACTCGCGCTGTACAGGGCAGACATTACAGCGATCCAGGAAATACGTTGGATAGGATAAGGAACACGCAGAAAAACAGCATGCGACATTTATAACAGCTGACACCCAAAGTGCCACATGGTAGGATGGAGATTCGTTGTGGGGAGCTGACTTAGCTCAAGAATAATCGACTTTAAGCCGGTTAGTGATCGACTGAATGTGATCCGCATCAAAGCAACGATCTGAAGCATCAGCCTTATATAAATGTACACCAATGAGACTGAAGACCCTATAAAGGATGAATTTTACGATCTCCTGGATAGCATACGAAGCCTGTCTGGACAACGATGTTAAAATCGTACTAGGTGACTTGCTAGTTGGAAAGCAAAGCTTCCACGAAACGTCTTCTGACTTCGAATCCACAAAAGTAACCTAGCGATCTCCAGATGGTTGAAATGCCAACTAAATGGAACATGTGCACATAGATGCGAGACACGCATCCAACATCCTCGATGTACACAAATTCATAGGAAGAAATGTCGACTCGGATCATTTTCTCTGTAGCAACCAATTTCATAGCCCGACTTTCCAATGATTAGAAGCTACGAATGGTTAGAAAAAGGAGACTTCACGTTGGGCGACTTACTGATTCGTAGGTTGCCAGAGTTTACATACAGAATCTGTTGATATTTACAAGTACCAAAGAGAGATGACAGAAGAGGCACATGTCAAGGCTCTACAAACCAAAACAGGCGCCGCACGGCGAGAGTACAGAACAAGGACAAACGAAGGGAAAAACGAAAATTCTGCGTTGCAAGAAAAGATAACTCGCAGCCCTCCAGCTCAGTGAAATCGAAGAGTCTCGAGACACGAACCTTCAATTCTACAAAAAAAAAAACCAAACAACTTGCAGCTGGCTTCAATGTAGGAATGAAGGCTCTAAGCAATAAGAGTGTCACAGTTTCGCTTTCTCGGAAGAAAAAAGGATGGTCTTAGCGCAAACGCCAGCCATTCAATGGTGTTTTATGGATCTCTCATTGAAGGCAGGATCTAAGCAATAAGAGTGTCACAGTTTCGCTTTCTCGGAAGAAAAAAGGACCATTGATGCTCTTGGCGCAAACGCCAGATATTCAATGTTGTTTCATGGATCTCTCATGGAAAGCAGGCTCTCAGCAATAACAGTGAAACCTTTCGCTTTCTCGGAAAAAAAGGACCAATGTTGGTGTTGGCGCAAACGCCAGCCATTCAATGGTGTTTCATCAATCTCTGATGGAATGCAGGCTCTAAGCAATAACAGTGAGACAGTTTCACTTTCTCGGAAGAAAAAAGGACTAATGATGGTCTTGCCGGAACGACGGCCATTCAATGGTGTTTCATGGATCTAGTATGGATTCTCCGTTCCCCAAATGGGGCAATTTCGCTCGATAAGGGTCATCAAAATTTGCTTCAAAAAAACAGGTCCAGTTTCAAACATTCTGATTGGCCGTATTACAAAGAACATGGATAGTCTGTCAGCATTATTCCTTGAGTCATTGCATTCAACGTTAAATGGAAACAGTCATCCTTTCAAATGTGCTGTAAGGTGATTTCACTGACGTCATAATGCTTACCGGGCTGACGATATGTGTGTTTTTGAAAAAAAAAAACACTCTCTCACCACTCCAAGTAGTTCATTTGGATGTCTTTGGCGTGGACAACCATAGACTATACCATGCCCAACAAAATTCGACACCAAGCGTCTGTCGGTTGATTGTTGGCCACGATATTTTCGATGACACAATTGAACGACTATTTTCAAAGTACAGCGCTAAATATTTCTGCGCAATATTAAGGAGATGCATGGTTAAAATTGTACTGAATTGACATTCCAAGCCGCGAGTACTCAAGTCGATTGGTTAATAAATATCAAAGTTCTTCAATGTTTACATATTGACATAGAAGATAGCGCACCATCCGAAATAAATCTGCGCATCAACAAAAATGCATCTCCAGTTACGGCGAGGTGAAAATTTATCTGAAAACGGAAAACATGACATTTAGCACTTGCGTTTGATGTGAATTTACAGTTAAATGCATAATAGAGCCTTAAATTAATTTCCATGCTAAAACATAAATATCCAAACAAATTTCAAAAACTTGCATGAGTCAATCGGTGATTCAAGTCAACGTACGAATTTTTAGGTAAAGGTTACAAATAGATGTCCTTACTCAACATTATTACCAGAAAAACCTAAAAGCTTTTAATGTGCCATGAAATAGGAATCCCCACTTCGTAAAGGTGTGACTTCTCAAGACCTGAATAGTAAAAATCTCGTAATATTTCCCAACCTATGTTTTCTGCTTTCTGTCAAGAGGCAACAAATAAATCACAAATTTACAAGTAATCTGCGCAATTAAATCAAAAACATGACCAAACATTTAAGATAGCCTGACATTAGCTTGTGACAGCACTTAGCTTCTGTCAGGCGGACTGTTATTGCCTCTTGTTATACCTGAACCATCCATTAAAATGGTCGGCTTCAATCGCAGTTCATTGGCTGTGTATGATGTTTCGGAATTGACAACAAGGTCTTATGCTACGTCGAAAAAACTTGACAGCACCGTTACAATGTCAATCTGTTCATCTTCTTAATGCATAATTATTGTTTCTCCATAGACCCTAAGCCTTTAATTGACAGGCGCCTACTTTTTAATGCGTAATTGATAATAAGCATTCAATACTCGTTATATATACGTCATGTCTGCGGTGAGCTCATGGCGGCTCGTCGATGCGATTGTATCTACGTATCTTAGGGATACCTAGAGTGTGAACCAAGTTCGCATGCCCTGCTCGATTATGATAACTAAAACCTCTAAGCAACTTGGATCTTGAATGATTCTATTGGCTAAATGTTATGCCTAGTATAAACCGTTCGAAGAAGAATGGAATCCGCGAATCTCAACCTTTTCACAATGCAATCATATTAACGAGCAATGAAATCGCTTCTATGAACCTGCTATGCAAATTCGGTGGATTGTATCATAAACATCTGTGACAGTGGTGTGTGTTTGTGGCTTATCGGAGGTTTCCGATGAATTTATCTTTTGACAGAAACGTGAGTGCAATCCATTTTCGCAGCGCGAATTTTTCCCATTTGAATTTATAATTTTTGTGTGATCACTTTTTGCTTAACGTTACGAGGGGAACAGTATGCCTATGTATGCATCTAAGGTGAATAACCGCATTGAAAAGGAAATAGTTGGATCGTAATTTATTTTGAGAGGTCGAGCTCGAGATGTGCGGTTTGATTTTACGAGAATGATAGGCAGATACTTTGGAGCAGGGATGGCCCGTGTAGATACAGTACCAAAAATTATGACAGATATGTGTGATTCGATATAACGCCTTGTAGATTTCTTAGCCCTGCTGTTAGGTTAGAAAAAACTTACGAATCTGAGTTTAAGAGACCATTTGGTCCATACTGCAATTTTAATGCAAAATAATAATTTTATCTTATTCTTTGTAACTAGTTTGTTTCAATAATTTCTTAAGCAAGTATTTGACATTTTAAAAACATCCTCTAAATATTTGACATGAATTTACATTCCCTTGGTGCTTTGGTAATGTCAAAAAGAAGAAGAAGCACAGGTACGTGCAGTACTTCTTTCAGTTTGAAAGTTTTTTTGAATAGTCCAGAAGAAAGTGAACAGTAAACAGTCTCAGTTGAATCCAGAGATAAAGGAAGTAAAGAGATACCAAACTTTTACCTCTCTCACCCTGAATCCCCGCAAGAGTTGGTTGTTTTTGTTGTAAACCCCCACCAATGCACTCCTGTCTGTAAATACATGTATTTCCGAGTAAAAGAATTCAGCAGACGAGTAACTTTGGGTTTGGACACTTTCATTAACAGCTGTTCAGCAGTGTGGTAGATTTATTTTTGTTATGACATTTCAATCGACATTCATATATTTTTTTGCGTTTGTTGTTTTTGCGTGCGTGGAAATATATTGTCCTGTCGCACTTCACAAATTAGCTTTATGTAAACTTTTGGGAGCACTTTTTTGTTTTATTTTGCACTTCAATTTTACACAAAAAAAACGAAAATAGTAAAAAAAAAAGTAAACAAACCAAATAATTAAATGACAGCTCAAAATTTTATGTTTTTGTGAATAACTACAAACATATGTTTTTGAATGTATTCAGTGAAGTTATTATCTGTTTTGTAAATTATATGAATTGAATGTATTCAACTCCTCCTTAAGGACAGAAACAAACTATTTAAATGTAATAATTCATTTTGAAACAAGATGATTTCCGAGAGGATGTATTAATTTAATAATCCTCTACGAGTTTTCGTAGTCGATTCCTACTTCGGAGTGATGGGGTGTTGCGTAATTTGATAAGCAAGATTCTGAAGATAGTATATTTCCAACTCAGCGTTATTATGAGTAGGGTAATTTCTTATTTTTATAAATGATATAAATGGTGTTTTAAGTACCGACTTTTATTATGTCTCTGTTGATCAGAAAAAGTTGAGTTTCATATTTAATGGTAACGAATTCGCCCGTTTCATATTTTTGATGAACTGCTTTTTTTTTTGCTGATAAATTTATTCCTTTGCAAAAAATAAATATTCCACTTACCAACACCGCATTAATTAATTAAACGTGAATCAGCGAAACTGATATTATTCAGAGTTTAAACGCAATATTGGAAACCTTAAATAATTAAAACACGTGTTTTCTGGTTGGTAGGTACAAGACAAAGAACAATTTATTTCAATTGTCAACCGTATATGCCATACAAAACAGTGATATGCTACTTTTCAATATAAATTACATTTTGATCTTATTTTCAACAGAAGCGAATGTAATCATAACATATTTGAACCCATTTTTTAAAAAAGATTATCCGATTTTATTAGATTTTCTGATATAAAATACTTGCTCTTTGGTTTTTGTTTGATAATCTGAATGATTTACTATTTTCCCTATTTTTCCGGATATACGTAATAAAACTCATATCCTTTTCCACACATTGTTGTAATTGCATGTAGGTAAATGTAATATTTATTTATTTATTTATTTATTTATTTATCTACCGAGCTTAATTTTAATTAACGCACATCTTGTTGAATAAGACGGCATTCTGTCAAGGTTCCATTTCATTTGTCTTACAACAAATCTTGTAAAAGACTTTTGCACTCTTTCCAGTTGCATTTGACAATTCGCGTAGATTGGACACCAAACCATAGAACAATATTCAAGGAAAGGACGTACTATAGACATATAAACAGACTTAAGGGCATATGGGTTAGAGAACTCAGCACATGTTCGTTTCAGGAAACCAAGCATTGAATTTGCTTTAGCAACAACGTAATCGATGTGAAGTGAAAAAGAAAGTTTCGTGTCAAAGATCACAC
This sequence comes from Rhingia rostrata, assembly GCA_949824845.1. Classification (NCBI taxonomy): domain Eukaryota; kingdom Metazoa; phylum Arthropoda; class Insecta; order Diptera; family Syrphidae; genus Rhingia; species Rhingia rostrata. Next base: position 22,776,283 of record OX463757.1, read on the forward strand.
CAAGATCTTGTATTTCAGTTTTTCGAGATATGCAGGTTCTGGATATTGTGTAGTCATAAATCATAGGGACTAATATACGATACACAGAAAAAGAATGACATTTATTTATGTTTAAGGTCAGGTGATTAAGCTCACACCAATAAACAAGTTTGTTTAAATCATTTTGAAGACGTTCACAATCATACATACTTTTAACACGCAAAAAGATCTTAAGGTCATCGGCATACATTAGGCAGTTAGCATGACTAAGCAATGAGGGGATTTCATTAATAAAAACATTGAAGAGCATAGGCCCTAAATGGCTGCCTTGGGGGACACCAGATAAGACCTCAATGAGCCTAGATTGAGAAAAACCAATTTTTACGTACTGCTTCCTATTGGAAAGATAACTCGAAATCCATTTAAGAAGCATCGAGTGTATGCCAAATGATTTTAATTTTGTAATAAGGATATTATGACATATTGTGTCAAAAGCTTTTGTGAAGTCGGTGAAAATAACATCCACTTGATATCCTGACTCCACAGAGTCAAAGAGATATTTTGTAAAGAGTGTCAAGTTGGTTGATGTGGACCTACCAGAAACAAATCCATGTTGTTGCAATGATATTTGTTCCTTTATTGAAAAGTAAAGTTTTTTTGTAACAATAGACTCAAACAATTTAGGAACAGCTGAAAGTTTAGAAATTCCACGATAATTTTCAACTTTTTGTCGAGATCCAGCTTTAAATATGGGAGTTATGAATGAAAATTTCCACTCATCTAAAAACATCCCAGACTCTAAGGATAAATTGAAAATTAATTTTAATGGAAGGCACAAGGATAAATTGCATTGCTTAAGCACATGAAATGGAATACGGTCTGGACCTGCACTTTGGCTAGTATTCATACAAGTTATGCCTTGCAAAATATCATCTATCGAAAGATTAAGTGATCCTAAACTTATATTGCCATTACATGGATTTATATTAGTATCAGAGGATACATAATGATTCGAGTGATCGACATAAACTGACTCAAAAAACTTAGCAAAGAGCTCACAGGTTGAGTCAATACTACAGGAGACCGCACCTTCGAATTCCATATTTTGCAGAACACCATTCTGCTTTCTTTTGTTGTTTAAAAATGTCCAGAATGCTTTAGGATTCGTTGAAACATAAGATTCAGTGTTCATAACATACTGTTTATACAAGAACTTGTTCAAAAATTCATATTCGCGACGTAATTGGCAAACACGTTTTTTGTCCAAATCAGATTTTGACTTTTTTAATAATTTATATACTTTGTTTTTAGCGTTATTTAATTTGATCAGCCTTTGATTATGCCACGGTAGCTTAAAATATTGTTTTTTCTTAGTCAGTGGAACGAACTGAGAAAATCCATAGTCTAATATACTTAAAAATGTATCATAGACTTCTTTAAGTTGAAGACCAGAAAGAACGCTCGACCAATCAATCGAGCCCAAGTAATTATTTAAGGCATTGTAATTTGCTTTTGAAAAATTATAAATTATTTCATGATTATTTAAATTAGATTTTAGTGATGACGGAAAACTGCATACTAAATCAAGACATAGAGCGATGTGATGAATAGAATTTCTAATTAATGGACATACAACTTCTTTGACTGTACAATTTAAGTTATTATCCACAAATATAAGATCAAGAATTCTATTTAATGAATTATGACAATAATTTTGTTGATATACATTAAAAGTAAACATAGTATCAATAAACTTGAACTCACATTCCGTTTTCAAATTATATGGAATTAAACATTTATCTTCATTTGAAAATGACCATTTAATATCACCAAGATTAAAATCGCCCAAAACAATAAGATGTTGATGTTCAAGCAGCTGTTCAGCAATGAAATAGATGTTCGCTAGATGACATTCGTACACACATAGCGGGCTTTTTGGAGGTATGTAGCTCACAATGAATAATAAATAATAAAACTCTTATCCTTTTTTTCAATAGTTCTTACGAATATAAATACAATAACACCACAAAAACAATATCAAAGATACAATATCAAAATATCACAGAATTCGACAGATAAACAGGAAAATTGGAACGATTTATCGCAAAAATGTGGACTTACATGTGCAGTAACAATACAAATACAATATTAATGGAAGTATTAAAAAATTGAACGCACACGAAAAATCAAAATTCTATTTTATTGTTCTCAGTAGGTTTTGTTGGTACTAATATTTTTTCAATCATAAAAAATAAATAAATATATTTTCAATATTTTATTTTCATAATAATTAAAAATAATTTTTTCTTGGATGCGCTCATTGGTGGTGGCAATGCTACAGCTGTTTTAACTCCGATGTACATTTTTTTTTTTTTTTTTAAATTCATTTTTATTTTATTTTTCTTAAAACTAACTTAAATGCTAGACAAAAATTCATGAAAAAACTAGCCTACTTATCAATTACTTAACTAACTTACTTGCTCTATGCGGGCGCCCTAAATTACTCGATAACTTAATTCTAATGCCTTTCGGCCTATTATCTAATATATAAACATAAAAGTAACAAAAAATTTGTTTACCAAGAAAACTTTGAAAAACTTGGTTCCTAGTATTTTTTTTATTTTATTTAAACTTACATGCTAATTAAAACTCCTCCGCCCTGAGCGACGACGTCTCGGTCGTATAGGAGCCGCCTATCCACAGTTCGTCGGAAGACGTGGTAGATTAGCGGAACCGCCGATCTATCCTGTATCAGCCCTCGACTATCCAAGTATAGGAAAGCTTCGGGCGGAATAAAGCCGCTTAAACGCGCACTCTCAAAATATTCATCATTGGGATAGAAGGCCCCAAAGATGAGACTATTGTTCGAAGCCATCGCTCTTGCAGCGTGAAACCGAATGAGTTTCACCAGAAAATTGTATATTCTGTTTATGTTGGCCCCGTTGTATAGGACCTGGTTGGAATAGTATTTTGTGTAGTCAGATACTGGTGTTCTGTGAAGTCCAAGGCAGCTCCTCAGACACTGCCTCTCAAACACCCGTATCTTTTCCATTTGAAATGGGGCAACGTTGAACCAAACCGGGCACCCATAGGCAATCATCGGCCTAATAAGGGCCATGTAGCAAATCACCTTCACCCTGCTGTCAAGACGACTGCTATAAAACAATCGTCTTATCAGGGCAAATGCTCCCCTAGCTCTCGCCAGAGCAGCATCTACATGTCTTACGAAATTTAGATACTGATCTAACCAGACGCCAAGGTACTTTACTACACTTTTACTCGCCAGTGGCTGTCCATTTGGTCCAACTATCACCAGCATTCGCCAGTTCTTTCTCATATCCGTAGAGGCCCTAGACAACGTTGTCCTAAACAGGATAGTTTCCGATTTCTGAAAGTTGATTTTCAACTTCCAGTCATCACAATATCTCTGGATCTTGTCGAAGTCCCGCTGCAAAAGAGTTCGAATGACAACGGCAGTAGAGGCTGTTCTGTACGCGATAAGATCGTCCGCATACGCAATTGCCAGAGTAAGACTACCTATCATACCACTGGTGTAAATGCTGAAGAGAATCGGCGAGTTTACCGCTCCCTGTTGCAGACCATTCTTAATGAAAAATTCTGTGGTAGAAGTTACATTGCCACTTTTGACAACAAACGTTCTACCAGTCAGCATGTCATGAAGCATATACAGCAGTGGTTTACTTATGCCAAGTCTGGTCAGCTTTACGGTGTCAAAAGCCTTCTCTAAATCAACCAGACATGCACCCGTGCACTGTGTTTTGGCTTTGTTCCATTGTATATCAGAGACGAGTTTGGAGGCGGCATGAAAACAGTCATGTCCAGCCTTGAAACCAAACTGGTTCTCTGGTATAATATTATTGTCCTCAGACCACTTGAACAGTGCTCGATTGAGAATCTTTTCGAAAGCCTTGCTGATACTCGGAAGGAGACTTATCGACCGGAAATTCGCCGGATTGGAGTTGTCATCCTCTCCTTTCGGGAGAGGATGAACCACCGCCGTCTTCCAACGTACTGGATAATATGCATTATTCAGCGCGTTGTTGAACAGCGTGGCGTAAATGTCCACAGCTTCAGGTGGTAAGTGTCGCAGTACAATGTTGGATATACCATCGACTCCCGCTGCCTTCTTTTTCTTTATGGAATCGAAGATGATCTGGAGTTCCACCTTCGAGATTAACAGGGGACTAGACCCACTTCGCTTTGCGACTATGGCGTTTGCCAAGTTTTCGTCATCAAACCGGGTGAAACCACGGTTCTCAGATCGCCATTGCGTTATGTCGTTTCGGAGATAGAAATGATGGAGCAGGGCATTGTTTTCCAGGACGCGGTTCGGGCGAATGCTATCATTCACCTTATACACTTCCTGAAAGACCGCCCCCACTGCCTCCACTTTCTCCTGAGGATCTTCAATAACATAGAAATCGTCGTCGAAGACGGCTTCCCCCGGATCAATTCCTGCTGTCAAAAGTATGTTTGTATTGTCAGTTGTTCGTTGGAGCTTAATACACGGAAGGTCGTTATGACCTTTCCTCCTAAAGATCTTTCCGATGTAAATGTTCACCCCTTTCTGTGATGGTTCTTGGTGTGGTCGGTGAGGTCGGTGAGGTGGCGGGGGAAAATCGAAAAATTTTGAGCAAAAAATGTGGGGAATAACTTATCTCACGCACACTTGTTTATAAATGTGATAGTATGTGTAAGATACGTAATTATGGGTGAATTTAGCTTGTAGGCAAATCCCGAAGATTGGTATCCCTTTACTTCCCTTATCACTGGTTGAAGCTAGCTCTGTTGATCGTGTTCTTAATGCTAAAAACAAGATGGAATTGAGTGCGACTTCATTACCTCAGTCTATTAGAACTGGGGCTGAGAATATTATCGCAACACAAGCAGGGCCAACTCGATTTGCAGTGTCTAGGTGCGATGACATGCTTTCTGCTTTTTCGCCTCCAATAGTAAGAATTCTCATTGAAAATACTAATAAGAACGACAGGATCAAGTTTGGTGCAAAATGGAAAGATATTGATGAAGACGCACTGCGCGCATATATTGCTGTGCTCATTCTTGCTGGAGTTTATCGGTATGTACATTCATGTTTTACCTATTTGTGTAATTTATCAAATTTTTTCAATGACAGCGGAAAAAATTATGATGTCCACGGTTTATTTGATGAAAAATTTGGTCGCCCTTTTTTCCGATCGATTATGTCTGAAGTTACATTTCATATGATTACAAGTGCTCTCCGTTTCGATGATGTTTCGAGTCGACGTCAATGTCGTAGTAGCGATAAATTTGCTCCTATTCGTGCACTGTGGGACTATTGGCAACAACTCCTTCCAATGTTTTACAATTGCCACGAAAATGTTACCGTTGATGAGCAACTTGTTGCATTTATAGGAAGATGTTCTTTTCGACAGTTTATGCCATCAAAACCAGCAAGGTATGGTCTGAAGTTTTGGTTATTATTAGACTCAAAGTCAGGCTACGTATGGAAAATACAACCATACCTTGGTAAACCCCGAAATGGCATGCCTGAAAAAAAAAACAAGGAGAACGCGTCGTATTGGACTTCACAGAGGGCTTCAAAGGGCAAAATATAACAGGCGATAATTTTTTTTCCACATTTGACCTAGCAAAAAATCTTCTTGAAAGAAAGCTAACATATGTGGGAACCGTGCGCAAAAATAAAACGTTCATTCCTCCAAAATTACTAACTGTCAAAAAACTGCCTTTGTACAAGTCTACATTTGCATTCAATTATATTGCGATATTAGTATCATACATCAGTCATAAAAACAAAGCAACGATATTGATAAGTACAATATGCACAAAGATGATGCAGTTGATGAAATTGGATCTAAGAAAAAAACCAGAGATTGTTTCTTATTACAATTTAACAAAAGGTATGGTAGTTTTTGATGTCCTTTAATTTTTAGTGGTTTGTTTTTTTTTAAGGTGGTGTGGATACTGCTGGTCAAATGATTAGCTCCTACTCTACAAAACGCAAAACAAATCGATGGCCAACCGTTGTATTTGCAAACATACTTGACATAACCGCTTTGAATGCGTACATACTATTTTCTGAAATCGATGTTTTTTGGGCTCCAGCTGATCGGAATCGAAAGAGGCCAGCGTTTTTGCGGCAACTGGCACTTTCTTTGGCTAAGGCTCATATGATGAAACGGACTAGATTACCTCAACAAGCGTTCTCAGCACATAAATTCGTACAACATGCACAGTTTCATAGGCTTCCTCAAATAATCCAACTTCTCGTTCAGGGACTCGAAAGCGTCGAATTTGTAGTTGCTGCGAGTCGAAGTGTGATATAAAAGGTTTCATTTGCAGCAACTTTATTTGCAAAACTAACCGAAAAACATTGTGCTCATGTTGCAATGATAATTATATTCAAACCAACAAATAAATTCTTTTTTTTTTAAATTAATGTAAATAAAATCAAAAAAATGTACTATGGACCAAATGGTCTTCTAACCTAAGATTCGTCATTTTGTATTTTTCTCAGTCCTGAATAAAGTTAGAAAATTTAATTTTCGCACATAACATTGTTTTATTAAAAGACCCCACTAGCAGAAAATTTTAGTCAGTATATATCACCGTTCCAAAGTTACAAGGGAAATTAGAATTTTTTTTGACCAAATGGTACTAACCTAACAGCAGGGTGAGTAACAGAATGATATTATTTTTGTATCTAGTTTTCCTAGTAGATGTGGTTTGGGTAAACAATGTCAACACTGCAATTTTATAGAAAAATTGCTTGCAATAACAATCACATGCCTAATTGTCGTATCTATTATTAAACGCTTAGAATACACAATGTGGCGCATAGCAAATCAAAGAAACATCTTGCTGATGAGAGCGGCTTACAAGTCATAAGCTGGGTGATTATGTACTGCCTGCAATAGGCTATGCGATTGCACTCACACTAAGGCATCTGTTCTATTTCCAGGCGGCAGTGGAAGAACTAGTGTTGGTTGGGTGTTGTCGAACGAGGGTAGACTCTGTTTGGCTTTAACTTGGCAATGCCCAGTACTACACATCAAGTGCTTATTTTTAACCTCCAAGTGGTAACCATCGGGTACTGGTCTCATCCTACCGGATTTAAGCGGACGATAAGCGCGAGTGTTGATAACACGATGAAAAACAGCAGCACTATAAACAGCCAGGCCAGAATGGAAAGCAATGAATACCCGGCCTGCTGTCCCAGACTAACCTAGACAAGCTGCTTCGACATATTCGGACAACAGGTTGTCTGGGAATTTCAAGGATTATTCAGGCCCCTTGAATAGAGATGGTGCCGGATGAACCGATAGGCCAACGGCAGCGCTCAATCCCATAGTGGATATTGATGGCCACGTGTCCTAGGTGTATCTAACAAATTGGAACTGGCCCTCCAGTTTGGGGTTTGTGCTTTGGGTTAACTACCCAAACATGGGAAAAAGTATTTGTTACGAAGCAACCAATAGCCTCGGAAAGGACTGATTTTATTGTTGACGAGCCGGCTAAATGAAAACAGGACAGCGGCGTTCGTATCTGCACCTGGAAAGTGGGAACATTAAGCAGGAGATGTGCAACTGAAGCGGAAGCTCTAAACTGCAACAAGGCAGACATTACTGCCATCCAGGAAATACGACGGGATAGGTTGGGTCGGGCAAAGAGAGGATGGAAAACTTGTATGAGCTTCTTGACCAAACCTATGAGCGACTACCGAAGTATGATGTTAAAATCGGGCTTGGAGATTGTTACGCAAAGGTAGGAAGAGAAGACATCTTTAGCAATATTGTCGGAAAACATAGCCTACACGCTAACACGTCTGGTAATGGACTTAGGATAATTGACTTCCCTATGGCACGAAATGCCACTACAGCCAGCACACGGTTTCCTCACCTCGATATCCATAAGGGGACATGGTGGTCTCCAGATCAACGAACGATCATCCAAATTGATCACATTGCAATAGACAAGAGGCACGCATCCAGTATTTTTGATGTACAAACATTCCGAGGAGCTAACATCAACTCGGACCACTACCTTGTTGCAGCCAAGGTAAGAATGCGATTATCCACCTCGCCACAACAATCCAGAAATACGAAAGACTGCAATCGCCGGAGACCTCCATGACCTTCGCGCAACGCGTATCCCTTAACCTCTCGATTAACACCAAACCAACAGCATCTTATGTCGAAGAATAATGTCAACGATACCCACAAGCCATTAGAGCAGCCGTAACTGATGTGCTAGGTTTCTCGCGCCCACAAGCAAGAAACCCCTTGTTTGATGAAGAATGCCGACAGCTGCTAAGCTAAGCTGCAGGTGAAGACGAGAGCTGCCGTTGAGCTCTATAGGTAGAGAAGAAGGGAGGAACACCGGCTTTTCAGAAAGAAGAAAAAGAAAAGAAAAAAAGAGCAAGAAAAGCGCGCGATCGAGGATATAGAGAGGTGCATCTCCAGGAAAGATGTTCCAGGAAAGATGACGCCAAATCCAAGGATACAAGGCTCGATGAGAATCCTGTCGAAATGAACAAGGAAATATCGTAGGTGAGACACATTCGATGCTGAGGATATGAAATAACCACTTCTGCAGCCTGTGAAACGGCGATGACGAACAACATTCCGCTGTCAGGTAGTACGAATATTGGCAGCAACAGCGAGAACTGCCAACCACCCAACCTTAACAAGGCTGCCAAAAATAAAAGCCTTCCCTCCGAGATGATTCTTTAAGTAACATTCACCAACTCACAAGCAAAATTTGTTCGAATGAAAGTATGCCCGAAGAATGAAACCTCTAATTGTTTGCCTGATACACAAATTACCTTTGGACTTTGCCAAATATAAAGGCATAAGTCTCCTCAGCAACGCCTACAAGATCCCATCTGCTGTAATATGTGAACGCCTGAAACCGTTTACCAGCAACCCAATCGACTCTTTTTAGTATGGATTAAGGCCAGGAAAGTCCACAACTGATCAAATCTTCACACTTCCTCAGATGCTGGAAAAAAAACAAGCATTTCAAATCCATATTCCCACTACCTATTTATCGATTTCAAAGCTGTCTGACTGTTGGGTATACTGCTCAAACTTGTCCGTCAACCTCGGAAACGAAGTCACTGAAACATTCGATACCAAAACTAGATTTAGGCAAGACGATGCAATGTCATGTGACTTCTTTACTTTCATTCTTGGGAGGATTTTGCAGAACTCCCGAGCCAAACATCTGAGGCACAATCCTAAAATTTGACAGAACGTCACTTTTAATAGATAAAACTTTGAGGTAGTAAAACTTTGACTTTGTCTACTTGGGCTCCGCTATTGGCTATGACAACAAAATCTTGTCAGTAATTAAACTCCACAATTTCTCTTGCCAACCGCCTTTCTTGCAGGCTAAGAAGGCAATTTAAAAGTAAAGACCTTACTCGAACTACTTAAGAGACACGGTTCATCCCAGTTCGGCTCTACGGTGCTGAGGCATGGACCGTATCAAAAGCGGAAGAAGAATCCTTGGTGGTCTTGAGAGAAAAATTCTTCGACGTTTGCTTTGACGGGCTATGTAGACGAAGATTCAACCCAGAACTATACGAGCTAGATAGCGGCATAAAATATACAAATTTTTGGCGCAACAGACTCGTTAGTACCCAGGGCCGAGCCATCTCCCAACCATTCATGTGTGCGTGTGTACTTCTTGTACGATGGCGGGAATTTCTGTTTTATGCCGACTCCGCACTGCGAATTCGAGATAAACTTTTCTTGACAATCGATACTACTCGGATGATTTGTCATATCATCACGAGAGGAGGGCCCGTCAAAAATCATCATGGTGAAGCTACGGCTGGGAATCGAACCCAGACCTTCTGCTCGGCAGTTACCAAAGCGCCACTAAGCCCCCTATATAGCGACATACTTCTAAATAATAAAAACAAATCCGCATTGGACGCTTTAAATAGCTTTGGATATGTAGAGCAAATGATCGCTAATACTCCAGATCACAGAGGTTTTGATTCCCAGCCAGACTTTTCGAACGCAGTAGAGGAAGACCTGACTTAGACCTCAACCAACTTGGAGTGGCGCAACTGGAGGCAGTCAGGACCTGGCTTATTAGAGAGGCATGTTGATTATGTCCCAGGGTCATTCTTGACTATATCAACCCTTATTTAAGTAATATTGGATGTATAGATGTCAACCATTATACAACTGGTTGCCGGGCTAAATTTGAAGGATGGCACAAAGACATCATTTGCATGAGATTCACCGTAGATCTCAGTAAAAGTCTTTTAGCACAAAAGCCAGACAAGATGCAAACTTGTGGATAACACCGTCATTGTTTAATTTTCTTCTATTGACCACAAACACTGCAATTTCCCAATTTTTCTAAAAAACAATATTATTAGCATGAACTTACAGTTTTACAAATGTCCAACACAAGTGGACGCAATTAATCAAAATGTATTTCAATTTTTCATTTACAATTACCTAACCTTCGACTGAACCTAATCGCAGCGCCGCGGCGTAACATAACAAGCCATCTCTCAGGGATCCGTGAGTCTATACACATACGAACCTAATCAAGCCTTACAGTGAAGGTAATTAATTTTTTCGAAATGCAAATTGCTTCTGACAACATTTCCATGTAACTCACCCAGAATGTTGAATGTTGATACGCAAATCCAATGTAATTGGTTAATAAACACCGACACAAACATTTTAATTGACGCAATAAATATTTGTTCCATTGAGATGACAACATGTTCTACAATCGTTTGAATAAAATAAAAATTACCCTTCAAGATAGGTGTCATTCCTGAAGCCTCTACAAAGGTATGCCCATTCGAGGTCTTGGAATATTATCGGATGTATGATGTATCTAAACAGACAAAAGAAATCAAAGTTGCATGTGCTATCAACTGATCGCGATTGTATAAAGAAGTGAAGTATATTTTTGGGCGGAGTGAGAATGGCCACATAATTCATTCAAAACTATAGGGTAAGTGTTGGTTGGTTTGGATAGTTAATAATAATTGTGTTTTAATTTGTATATTACCGCTATGGAAATATTTATCAAATCTAGTCTAATTATTAGATATTGCAAGCGGCCTTTGACAATAAGTAGATATGGAATAATTATGATATTACCTACGTTCAACAATCATTATCACCACTTATTTCATTAGGACGGGGAAATTTTTAGATTTTCTAAGAAACTGCAATTAAAATAAATTAAACAATAAAGGCTTGTTAATGAAATACTTGTTCACAATAGCAATGGGATAGGTACAGTACTGCAATGCGTGTGTAAACAGAATGATTAGTATTTCAACTCTATTCAACTCTAAAACGAGACAAATTAGATAGACGGTCTAATTAAAACAAGTTCACGCAAATACATGAAGTCAATTTATATCAGCCACTCAAATTGTACCAGTTTGCCAGCCAACTGGGGTTGATATGGAGATATATAGGTAAACTTGCAAAGTCATTTGAATAAAAATCTTGGGCCCTACACTCGTTTTGTATTTCAGTATATTAAGACCGCAACTTGCAATATTTATTTAGCTGTTCAGATATTTTTTTGTCGATTGCAGACACATGTAGCTATTCGACATTTGGGACTCTGAATGAAATATCAGCTAAGCGATCATGATATCTACAACTAAACAGATATTGTCTTTGCATTTTTATACCCTATCCCATAGGGTTATAATAGTTTTGATACATAGTTTGTAACACAGTGAAATAATTTAGCTAGGTATACCTCAAAGTAGATGGATCGACTCTGAAAGCGTCCGTCCGTCCGTCTGTAGGTAACCGGTATTTAGGCCTTACGTTCTAAGCAAGGATAATGAAATTTGGTACATATGATCCCTGCACGTGCTGTTCGACCAACTGTAATAATTTTTGAATTCCGCCCACTGTCGCGCACCCTTTTTAGAAAAACCTAATTTTAGGCCAAACCGTTAAAATTTTTGAAAAAGTGTTTGAACAAGATATCTAGACAATATCTTGTGACGCTTACTTCTTTTTGGGGGTGTTTTCAGTAAAAAAGGTTTTTCGATAGAATTTTAAGCATATCGAAAAAAAAATGTATGCAAAGTAATTGGTTTTGGTAATATAAACATTTAATCCATATACATTTTTACGCGTTTCCATACGCATGCTTGGTTTAACTACCCAACCATGGAAAAGCATTAAGGGTTACGAAGTAACCAACAACCTTGGAAAGGGCTGATTTTATTGTTGACGACCCTGCTAAACGAAAAAGGAGAACGACGTTCGTATCTGCATCCAGAATATGATTGCATTAAACAGGAAAAATGAAAGCAAACAACTAGTGGAAACCCTAAACTGCTACAAAGCAGACATTACTGCCATACAGGAAATACGATGGAATGGGCCGGGCAAAATGAGGATGAAAAGCTGTGACATATACTACGTACCGTGTTACAGTGAGCAGAAACAGCTACTATTCAGATGCGGATTTGTTATAAATGCCAGACTCAGGCAAGAAGTCTTATGTTTCCAAGACAGACATTAACGAACGCATTGTAACGATCCACATCAAGGCCAAATTCGCCAACATAAGCCTCATATGCGCTCACGCCCCTACGGAGGAAAAATATGATATAGCTAAGGATTGCTTCTACGAGCTCCTTGACAAAACCTATGAGCGACTACCGAAGTACGATGTTAAAATCGTGCTGGGAGATTTGAACGCAAAGGTAGGAAGAGAAGACATCTTTAGCAGTATTGTCGGAAAACATAGCCTACACGACCACACGTCTGGTAACGGACTTGGGCTAATTGATTTCGCTACGGAAGGAAATGCCACTATAGCCAGCACACGGTTTCCTCACCTCGATATCCGTAAGGGGGCATGGCGGTCTCCAGATCAACGAATGGTCAACCAAATTGATCACATTGCGATAGGCAAGAAGTACGCATCCAGTATTTTGGATGTCCGAACATTCCGAGGAGCTGACATCGACTCGGACCACTACCTTGTTGCAGCCGAGGTTAGAATGCGGATATCCAACACTCCTCAACAATCCAGAAATACTGTAAAAAAATTTAATGTCGAAAGACTGCAATCTCAAGAGACCGCCAAGACCTTCGCGCAACGCGTACTCCTAAACCTCTCGATTAACACCATACCACTAGCATCGAATGTCGAAGAACTATGGCAACGACGCCAACAAGCCATTAGATCAGCCGCAACTGGTGTGCTAGGTTTCTCGCTCCCACCAGCAAGATACCCCTGGTTTGATGAGGAATGCCGACAGATGTTCGCAGCCAAGAACGTGGCCTACAACGGTAGGCTGCAGGTGAAGACGAGAGCTGCCGTTATGCTTTATAGGCAGAGAAGAAGGAAACAACACCGGTTTTTTAGAAAGAAGAAAAAAGAGCAAGAAAAGCGCGCGATCGAGGATATAGAGACGTGCCACTCCAGGAAAGATGTTCACAAGTTTTACCAAAGCATAAAACGTCAAAGCCAAGGAAACAGGGCTGGAACAGAATCCTGTCGAGATGAACAAGGAAATATCGTAGTTGAGACACAGTCGATGCTGAGGAACCAATTCTGCAGTCTGTTAAACGGCGATGACGAACAACATTCCGCTGTCAGGCAGAACGAACCATTCAAAATCGACAACAACAGCGAAAACTGCCAACCACCCGACCTGAGTGAAGTGAGGATAGCAATATATAAACTGAAGCTTTATAAGGCTCCCCGAAATGACGGCCTTCCCGCCGAGCTTTATAAAGCCGTCGGAGATGACTTGGTAAGTAACATCCACTAATTCATAAGCCGAATCTGGTCGGAAGAAAGCATGCCTGAAGAATGGAACCTCAGCAACGTTTGCCCGATCCAAAAAAAGGAGACCCTAAACTGCGCCAACTACAGAGGCATAAGTCTCCTCAACATCGCCTACAAGATCCTATCTGCCGTAATATGTGAACCCCTGAAACCGTTTACAAACAACCTGATCAACCATTATCAGAGTGTTTTTAGGCATGGAAAGTGCAAAACCGAACAAATTTTCACACTTAGGCTGATCCTGGCAAAAAACCCAAGATGTTCAAATCGATACCCACCACCTTTTCATCGATTTCAAAGCCGCATACGACAGCTTTTATAGAGACGACTATACAGAGTCGTCCGTTTGTGTAGGATGACGATGGAGAATTCTCGCTGCTCCATTAGGGTCGGAAACGACCTCACTGACACATTCGATACCAAAAAAGGATTAAGGCAAGGCGATGCGCTGTCATGTGACTTCTTCAATCTGATTCTTGAGAGGATTGTGCAAAACTCACGAGCCGAAACAAGAGGCACAATTTTCCAAAAATCTGTACAACTACTAGCATACGCCGACTATATTGACATCATTGGTGGGACCCAACTTGATGTCATAGCCACGTTTGCTAGTATAGAGAAAGAAGCGGAAAAAATGGGTTTAGCAGTAAATAAGGACAAGACGAAATATAGGGTGATCCATTTCGAGGTTCCCTACTTTTTTAAAGAAAAAAACACAGAAAATCCAAATTTAATGGAGAATGTTTATTATCATTTGAAAGAACATTCTTTGGCATTTATTTTTTGAAGATTATGTCTATCAAATGTTGGCCGTTGCTACGTTGCAGATGGTCCATCCGTTGAGTCCAATTTTGATCACTCATTCGAGCATTTCGACTGGTAACTGGCGAATGACACGCGTGATGTTTTCCTCCAAGGCCTGAATCGAAGCGGGTTTCTCGGCATAAGCTTTTGACTTTACATATCCGCACACGAAAAAGTCTAATGGTGTGATATCACACGATCTTGGTGGCCAATCGACCGGCCCAAAACGTGAAAATGAATAGTACGCTCAGTAGGCCGATTATGTTGACCATAAGTTGAGCGAAGTGCACGAAACACATTCCTCACAGAACGTGAATTTTCATAATAAAGTTGAACAATTTGTAAACGTTGTTCACGCGTAAGTCTTTCCATTATGAAATGCCAAACAATACTAAACAAAAATAACATGACAGCATGACACGACTCACACGTGATCTGTCAAAAAAGGCTATTGAAAAAAGTATCTCCACGTGGATCACCCGTTATATGCTGTCCACACGAATGGACACACATCATCGATGAATTGGACAGAGCGGCACCATTAAGAGGGCGTATGGGACTTTGTCTATCTCGCCTCCGCTAGCATCAAGATCTCGTTAGAAATCAAACGAAGGCTTACTCTACTGTTTCTTCCGGCTAAGAAGGCTAAGTAGTAAAAGGAAGGTGAAGGAGATCCTATTTATGACTCTGATCATTTAACCGTGTCAAAAGTGGACGAAGAAATCGGCGGCAATCCTTGGTCGATTTGAGAGGAAAATTCTTTGAAAAATATTTGATCCCGTTTGCATTGACTGGCTATGGAGACAAGGAACTGTACGAGATGAACAGCGACATGGTCAAAAAAAACTTTGCATTGGGCGTTTAAGATAACTAGGACATGTAGAACGAATGGACACATGCAGAGTCTTCGATTCGATGCCAGACGTCGGACGCAGTAGAGGAAGACCTCGCCTTAAGTGGCGAGCACAAGAAGAAACCGAACTCAACCAACTTGAAGTGCGCAACTGGAGGCAGTTAGCTAAGGACCGAGCTAATTGGAGAGGCATGTTGGTTAATTCCGGACTGTAGCGTCACTTGTAGTTATAAGTAAGTTCTACATATTTGGGTCACGCTATCGTCGTATTGTTTTTTTTTTAACTATCAAACTCATTTTTTTTATTTACTTAAAATATTAACTTACTACTAGACAAAAATGCTTAAATCTAACTTATCAATAACTGGTTTACTTAATCTAACTTATCGGCCCTTAGTGGGCACTGTAAGCTTATATTTAGCTGTTTGTTTTGCCTTTAGGCTTAAATTTGTCGGTATTTTGGTTTTATATTTAATTTTAATTTACAAAGAAAAAATTGAAAACTTTGTTTAGTGTCTTTTTTTTGTTTATCGTCGTAGTGTTATAGCATTAAACAAAATCTCGCGGTTAACATATTTACGGAAACAATAACTTTCTCATTGTAAGAGACAGACATTTTCATTTTTCTAGATCCTCAATTTTGTGTAGATGTCGGACGTCGGATTACCAACGCATGCTTTCAGATTTATTTTCATTTCATGTATCGAATCTAAACCAAAATATCCCATAAATATCGCCAAGCTGCATTTAAATACAAAACAAGTGTAGAATAAGCGTCACATGCAATTAGGCCTGCAAAATAAACATCTAGATTTCTTCAACTCTAACCTTTGTCATCGACTGATAGCGTATATTCCCTATCGAGGCACGTTTCTGCCACTAGCCACAATTAATTTGCGATTTTCCAAAACATTGCACAAATATCCGTGTGTGGAGTTGGAAAACTGTTTTGATTGTCATTATTTTCTAATTGCAATCCGCACGTAAACTTCGCATCGCACTAGACCGGGGCTTAATTACACATCAACATGGAGTCGGAGTGGCACTAATTCTGAATTATGCTAATCACTTACTTGGCTTGGAGTTCCTGTTTAAATGATCGACAGGCGTATCGTCACATTGTATCCGCATATGGCACGTTGCCGAGATAGAACTTGTTGTCCTCACAACACATTCACATTATTAGGGAAATATTGTTATTTTAATTTTTTTTTCTTAGGTCACACATAAACTGGTAAAGATTAAGAATTAATTATAATTTATTAATTTTTTTTTTGCTTGCACTACTTCATCTCCATGAACACTGCGCGCGAACAATTGCTTTATCGATCCGTTCGACGCGGTGATCAATTGAAACACAAAGTTGTAGATGAAAATATTTAAAGAGCAGGGCTGTCAGATACCTCATTGATGTGTGAAAGTTAACGCACATGATAACGCACCAGAGCTAGTGATGAGTTCAACACAAAGAGAGTGACAAACATTTATTACTATTAATTTAGATTTGACCAATTGATCTCGAGCGATCTTTCAGTTCAATGCTGGCCAGGCTTGATTTTATTTTGCAGCACTACCATCTGCTGGACGAAAAGTCACATGGGGCAGCAAGAAGCAAGGTATCGATGAGTATAAATGGGTGTCGCACCAGTTCACGGCTAAATGAACAAAATTCATGTGGTGGTGGAGGTGGAAGCTTGTCTAGAAGCATAATTAAGGAATGCCGTACAATCGGTACTAACCTACGCAATATTGCCACAGAATGGGGGTCTAAATGGCGACTTCATCACAAAGCTTTTTATGTTAATGGTGATGTTCTGTCCAATTCGTTGATGTTGTGTGGTTCTTCGTATGGACAGCATACCCTAACTTACAGCTCAATTGATTTATGACGATTCCTTCTCTATACTAGCAAAGTGGCCTTGACATCACATTGAGTCCGACCAATGAAGTCAATATCGTCGGCGTATGCTAGTAGTTGCACCGATATTTGGAAAATTGTACTGCCTTAGGAGTTTTGCACAATCCTCTCAAGAATCAGATTAAAGATGTCACAGTGCATCGCCAATATTTGGAAAATTATGCCTCTGGTGCTGCTTTGGGGTTTTGCACAATCCTCTCAATAATCAGATTAGAGAAGTCATACGATAATGCATGGCTTTGCCTTAATATTTTTTTTGGTATTGAAGGTGCCGGTGAGGTCTTTCCAATACTGATGGAGCAGCAAGAATTCTCCATCGTCATCCTGTACAGACGGACGATTTTGGGCGGTGTATCAAAACTTGACATGGCTTTCGTCTCTATAAAAGCTGCCGTATGCGGCTTTGAAATCGATGAAGTGGTGGATATCGATTTAGGCTTCTTATGTTTTTGCCAGCATCTTCCGAAATTTGATCAGTTGCGAACGTTCCTGGCCTAAAAGGACACTGTTAAGGGCCGATCAGGTTGTTCGTAAGCAGTTTAAGGCGATGAAATATTACGGCAGATATTCCATTCCATATGTCAATGTTAAGGAGACTTATGCCTCTGTATTCGGCGCAGTTCAGAGGGTCTCCTTTTTGTGGACCGAACAATAGATGCTGAGGTTCCATTCTTCAGGAGTACTTTCATCCGACCTGATTTGGCTTATGAGTTGGTGGATGTTATTTACCATGTCATCTCCGCCGGCTTTGTAAAGCTCAGCGGGAAGGTCGTCATTTCTGCCAGTCTTATCAAGTTTGAGTTTAGATATTGCTATCCTCACTTCACTTAGGTAGGGTGGTTGGTAGTTTTCGCTGCAGTCGAAAATATTGGAATTTTTCTACTGCCTGACAGCGGATTGTTATTCGTCATCGCCGATTTACAGTCTGCAGAAGTGGTATAAATAAGTCCCGCGGCTAAGACCCACAAGGTTTTTTGCTTGTGGGGTTTATTTCCTATTCATTCATCAAAACTCGCACATATCATAAATCAAACAGTGTGACCAGGCAGGGTGCATATGCAACTTTGCATATACCAAACTTGAATAGAATTCCAATTGCAAATGACAATAATACCTGCGGGTGTTTATTGTTATGGTGGCGGTCCACTTTGAAAAAATGTAAGCCCTGTGGTGGCTGTTTTCTTTTTTTTAGGGAATTAATCCCCATAGGGGTTATTTCAGCGACGGCAATTGCATTGCACCTGGTTCTTCCGTATCCTCAGCATCGAATGTGTCTCAACTGCGATATTTTCTTGTTCATCTCGACAGGATTCTGTTCGAGCCATGTATCCTTGGCTCTGCGAACTTGCGAACATCGTTTCTGGAGTGGTACCTCTCTATATCCTCGATCGCGCACTTGTTTTAGTCATTTTTCTTCTCTCTGAAAAGCCGGCGTTCTTGCCTTCTTCTTTCCCAAAAGAGCTCAGTGTCAGCTTTCGTATTCATCTGCAGATTAGCCTTGTAGGCCTCATTCTTGGCTGCAATCAACAGTTGGCATTTCTCATCAAACCATTGGTTTTCTTGTTGGTGGGCGCGAGACACCTTGCACGTCAGTTGCGGTTGATGTAATGGCCTGTTGTCATCGTTGCCATTGTTCTTCGACATTAAACGCTGGTGGTATGGTGTTAATCGGGAGGTTAATGGATAAAGCGATAGCCTAGGCCTTGGCCGATCCATCCCATCGAATCTGGGTGGCAGTAATGTCTGCTTTGTAGCAGCTTAGGGCTTCCAATAGTTGTTCGCTTGTTGTTCTGTTAAATGTTCTCACATTCCAGGTTAAGATCGCTGCTCGTGGCCTCTCTACTCTTCCCCCACCATCACTGTTCAAGATACCTGACTTACCCTTGAGATTCTTGAATGACCTATTGACCAAATATGTCGAAGCATACTGTTAAGTAGGATATTTTAAATATCAGTCCACAAAAACTTAAAACATCGCTCCAAAACAGCTGTATCTCGTCAATTCATTCAGTACCCAAATGTATCTAAAAATATGCAAACCATACACATATATACAATCTATGCCGGGCTTTATTTTTCTTCATATGCCTTGATAGTTGGTGCAAACATACAGTTTGTTGATTTAGACAATTTTGATTAGAAAATATTTACAAATGACAGTTTTAAAATTTTGCATATTCAAAAGCACTTAGCAAATATTTGCATACATACTAAAGATTTTGTTTTCTTTGTTTGTATTCAAAAAAGGGGTTACCTTTGCAAACAATGATGATATGACACCAATTTGACAGTACAGTGATGCTTATGATTGACAGTGCACATCTTCTTGGTTTACAAACGGTGGAGTTTAACCCGGTTAGGGGTTGGTCTTTGAATGCGGATTGATATGGATTGCATAAATTATGGTTTTATGGTTTATTGGTGAAGTGACTAAAGTATCTATGAATGAGGTTTGAAATTATGAGAATGGTCAATTGGCATTCTCCTCTTACAAAAGGGTGTCCAATAAATCACGCAAAATGTAGTTTTAATAGATAATACGGATTTTTAATTAGAAAGCTTCAATTGTTATTTTGTCTTGTAGAGTATACAGAGTGGGGCTATGGAATAGCACATCGGATAAATGGCCACCGCGGCCTGCTAAGTAGGTACTCTTTTATTGAAGATTTCTAGGACCGTTTCGTAAAAATTTGGCTGAATATCACTATTGTGGTTGCATACCCCATTCTTAGCGATCGCATTTTTACAAGAGTATAATACTATTGGCTCAGTGGCGCGATGGTTTGTACGATGAACTGCTGCGCGGAAGGTCTGGGTTCGATTCCCAGCCGTTGCAACACCTAAATGATTTTTCACTGGCCCTCCTCTCGTGATGATATGAAAAATCGTCCGAGTAGTATCAATTGCCATGAAAAGCTTATCTCAACTTAGCCGTTCGGATTCGGCATAAAACAGGAGGTCCCGTGATCATGCAAAGACGTACACATGCACACATGAATGGTTGTGAGCAAAAAAGCTAGGCCCTGGGTACTAACGAGCCTGTTGCGCCATAAATTGTGGGTTTTCTGAGCCCCAATTGAAATAATTTTGACGATTAACGAAGCTATCAAGATTAAAATGAGATTCATCACTGGGGATGATATGGCCGGAAAATCAGCGGCAACTCGTTGCTAATCCGAATTTCATTCAACGAACTCCTTTGGGCCGCATGGGCAGTAGTACTCAGTTCTTGAGTCAATTGAACTTCCTAAGCATTTATAGCCCTATTACATACTTACTTACTTAAGTGGCGCTACAGTCCATAATGAACCAGGGCCTCAACCAACATGACACTCCAATTAGCCCGGTCCTTAGCTAACTGAATCCCATTGCGCACTCCAAGTTGGTTGAGGTCGGTTTCTACTTGTGCGCGCCACTTAAGGCGAGGTCTTCCTCTACTGCGTCCGACGTCTGGCTGGGAATCGAAGATTCTGCGAGCCGGGGTATTGGTATCCATTCGTTCTACATGTCCTAGCCATCTTAAACGTCCAATGCGGAGTTTTATTTTTTGATCAGCTCGTATAGATCTTGGTTGAATCTTTGTCTCCATAGCCCGTTAACGCAAACGGGACCGAAGATTTTTCGAAGAATTTTCCTTCTTGATTATCACGGAAGAAGTACTGCCCGATGACGCCGCCGGCCCATAAACCACACCAAATCTTGATTTTTTCGGGATGCAATGATGACTCATGGAGTACGTGTGGATTGCTGCCTGACCAATACCGCATATTTTGATTATTGACGAAGGCATTCAGCCAGAAATGAGCCTCATCGCTGAAGATGATTTTTCGATGAAAATCCGAATCATTTTCAAGTTGTTGCTCAGCCCAATTCACGAACATACGACGCTTCTGGTGGTCAAGCGGCTTCAGTTCTTGCGTCAATTTAATCTTATAAGGATGTAGGACAGGATCTTTTCGCAAAATTCGCCACAACAACGTAACAGAGATGCCCAACGCTTGAGAACGAGGTGTGAGAGACACATTTGGGCTTTCTTCAACTGAAGCCTCAGCGGCAGCAATATTCTTAGCACTACGGGCACTTCTTTGTCTCACTGGCACGGGAACATTTTGTACTGTGCCTGTGGATTCAAATTTTTCCACTAGACGCTCAATAGTTCATCTGCTAGGACGACTATGACGACCATAAATTGGACGTAGCGCTCTAAACGTTGAGGGCACTGACTCCGAATTTCGGTTGTAAATTTTAATAATTTCGACTCGTTGTTGAATCGTATATCTCTCCATCATGAAATGGCAAACCTTACTGAAGAGAAATGTCAAAAGAGCTGCAAGAAATATGGCGTCGTTTGCTGTCCCTGTCGCTCAACTTTTGTAGCGTCCCTGTTGAAAAACCCGAAATTAAGAGTACAATGCCAGCAGAAGAGTTGTGGTTGTACAAATTTTTTTTTCGTGGACTGGTGGAAATATTCAAAGTAGTGTGAGATTTTTACTCCCTAAAACCACTATCAACCATTTTTTTCTATCACGAGTAATAAATTTTTGGCGGGTAACTTTCCTTTGAGAGTTCCAGCGTTTTCCTCAATATATAATGAGGTTATTGTCCTGTCAAACCCAAGGGTTTAGCTCTTTGGAGACGAAGTAATAAAGTTGTTTCGTCAAGAATTTGGAGGAACGTTGTGTTAACCTGTCCCAATAAACGTTTTTTATGCTTGCGTGCAAAGTTTTTCGTTTCATATTTAACAGCGGGAGTACCCAAATATCTGCGTAGATTTTCATTCCTTATATACCACGGCGTATTAAAGAATGATCTTAACATTTTGTTTTCAAAAGTTTGTAGAATGTTTAGATTCGTTTCACTGGTACAACCCCATAGTTGTATAACATAATCGGCTTTAGCACTTACTTGTAGCGGGTGATTTTCTAAGAGTTTTTCAGGTTGGCAGCGCAGGTTGGTAATGGCGTCCAAACGTCATCAGTCAAAGTGAAAAGTTTTCAGTATACTCTGCCATATGATCATGGAAAGTCTCACAAACGAGCAGCGATTGCAAATTATCGAAATCTATTATCAAAATTCGTGAACTGTGAAAAATGTGAAAATCCGCTGTTTTATCGAAAAATTGTGTTTGGCAATGAGGCTCATTTCTGGCTCAACGGATACGTAAATAAGCAATACTGTCGCATCTAGAGTGATAAACACTTGCCATACAAGAATTACCGATGTATTCCGAAAAAAACGTGTGGTGTGGTGTTGAGTGGAAGGTTGCGCGTTCAATCCCAACCAAAATCCATTTCACTTTTATTTAAAAGAAATAAAAGGTCGGTGTAATACCTAAAAGTATGCACACCATCTTGAATTTCTTCAAATTTAACGAACACAAGAAAAAGTGACTCCCCGAAGCTAGTTCGGACACCACCCATGGAGTTTAAGTCTCCACTACATCCAAAATCTTTCCTATCCTCTCTTTCTTCCCCTTCTCTAACGCTCGTACTATGGTAACATATAAAAGGGTATTCATAACCCCTTGAGTACGTGTAAATTATAAAAAAAAAAAAAAAATGGGCTGGTGGCATCTTCGGTCCATTTTTCTGCAAAGACGACCATGGAAAAAACGTTACCGTCAACGGCGAACGATATCGAGCCTTGATACGCAACTTTTTTCCCCCAGTTGGCTGAGTTGAACTTGGTTGGTATGTGGTTTCGCCAATATGGTGCCACATGCCAAACAGCTCGTGAAACAATGGAAATGTTGAAGTATGAATTTAGTGAGCCCTGTGAGCTGGCCGTCCAAAATCATGCGATTTAACTTGATTATTACTTGTTGGGTTATATAAAGTCCGTAGTCTATGTGGACAAGCCAAACACGATTGAAGCCTTATAGGAATGCCGAAATGCTCGAAAAAGTGACGCAAAATTAGACCTTCCGAATGGACCATTTGAAACGGAATCGCGGACAAAATTTACATGAAGTTGTCTTTAAAAAGTAAATGTGGCAAAGGCATTTTAATCGATTACAATAAAAATCAATACTTGATGAAAATTAGAGTGTTTTATTCGGTAAAAAAAAAAATACACTTAAAAAATCACTCGATAAATACTTCGTACTTTGAAGGTTTCGATCTGTCATTTCAGTAATTTTTTTTTAATCTAATCACGTTGGACTCGTGAACGGTAATAGGGCCGCAGGTTTGAAGACTTTTATAAGGAGCTTCTTGAGATGCCTGATTCCTGAGCTATCAGCATTACTCTTGCGAACTGCTTCGATATTTTATATTGAACAACTTGTGACAGGACAACCAGATTGTGTAAGATCCCTAATTGATCCAGTATCCCAAATTTTTGTTTTGCAGTTTATGATTTAAAATCACTATAATGGATAATTTTAAACGAAAATCGCGGACCTTCATTATTTTAGAAATATTGCTCAATGCAATGAAAATGTTCTACGTAGAGCGCTCCATTTTTACTAACCCCGAACTGTCAGTTGTTACATTGTTATCTTTTTTCCGTTGACAACACAGTACTATTAAATGGCGCAAAATATAAACTTAGCTTGAATTATGGGACACCCCTATTTGCACATCTCTGCTACAATTGGTATCCCTCATCGGCAGTTTTCGAAATCTGAAATCCGTTTCACTCTTCCGACACAACTTCCACCGATCCAACTACGGCTATAACAGACCAATGACTATGACGCTTTTAATTTTCATTGCACCTAACTTTTCAGTGAAACTCCTCATCTTCCACTACTCCTTAAACCTTTTTCTAATAAGTAAATTAGTTGGCTTAATTCAGTCTTAAGTCTAAGCTTAAATAAACAAAAACAAATACAAAGCAAATCTATTAAAAAAAAACACACACACACATTAAATTATTAAATTTGGATCTAACATTTTTTTTTAAACCACTATTAGCTCATTTTTATCAAATGCCGTGCTAAATATAAAAAAATGAGATTCAGTTTATGTCACTACCAGATCACTTGAATGTCAGCCGCTCCATTCAAAAATACCAACCACCTATAGATATTATCAGACCTCATTGAACACGCTTATCGTTCAACCCATTCAGAACCTCTGGGGCAAATGCGAATTCTCAACTCCGTATATGAATGATTGACTACCGTTCAACCACAACCATGATGCTCTTTTCTTTCGACGTTTAATTAAATTCAAAAGCCTCTGTAGATGGTATTTTACAAAATTCCTACATCTCCGTAATGAACTTCGGTTAGTATTTTAATCGCAGTACATACAACGCTTGCCAGGGCCTTCGGCCATCTTCTGATTGACCGTCCGTTAAGGAAGCCTTTTTCATGTCAATCTTTTAATTAAAAACTTTACCGCATTCTGTCGGTTACATAGTCCAAAGCAATCGCTTCTGTAGAGAGAAACATATCCCCATATACCATGCCCTATGACCTGCACTTGACGTTGAAAAAGCACAAATAAATACATCTAGATACTATTTAAACGTTTAAGCCGTTAAATACTGTGTACTCCTTTTAATTAAGGATCAAAAAAATGTGCAACGCTTAATTTAACAACGGTAGATACTGCAGGCGGTGTAAATACAATCCTCATCTATATGCATACATCACATGGAAGCAAAACAAAAAAAAACAACGTGGTGCACTGCTAAGTGACAGGTCATGGCAGCAGATGCTTTACATTTTCACGTCGAAGCCATATGATTCTAATCTCATTTACTATGATAGCTGACACGTGACCAGAACTGATTTGTTTTTATTGAAACTTTTCATTTAGGCATTTCGAATAAAAGTTACTAACTGCGTTCATAAGCACTGTGCGGCTGAGCCACCCCTTTCGTTATTAAATTCACCATTGACTGCGCGCCGCTATGCCTGTTACGAGTATCTGAAACAAATGCCGTGCAGAGAATGCGGTAACTATAACCCTATGAGTGTAACTAATGCACACACCCTTAGCCGGGAATCATAACAAAGCATAAAATTAGGGCAATTTGGAAGGATACCTTCACTACAGTAAGGACAACGCAACGCGTCGACGAGATGACAAATCTCGTTATGAATTGGAAAATATGTTGTTTTTGTTATTGGATATAATTTTGTTGAATAATATTGGCGGCTGGCCGTAGCGCGCCAGGCCTAATTAGGCATAATACGATGAGCGGAACCTTGCCCAATTTTCGGCTGGGAACTTAACCGATGTGCACAGTGAACTTTTATTGCATTATTTCGAAAGGGATGCAGTGTAAATATAGAATAGATACATGGTATTCGATTTCGGCGGGGGTTGAACAAGTGCATTGGATGTGATAGATGATAGATAGATGGATGAGGTTTGTGGAATAATCGCATCGATGAAGCCAAATAGTTCTGGATTTTTACAAATTTCAGACTGTCACAAGGGATTTTTCAATTAATGTTGCACAATGGATGAAGGTGTATGGAAGTTTTTTTTTTTATAAAAAAAATGTCCGCTAATATGCATATTGCCATTCTACCAGAAGATATGATAACAGAGAATCTCATACCTCAAGGTGGAGCCTTGTCCACTCTTCGTTTATACCTTATAGTTGAAGTTCATCTCATAACGAGGCCTAGCTGCCGTTGAGCTATAAAGGCAGAGAAGAAGGAAAGAACACCGGCTTTTCAGAAAGAAGAAAAAAGAGCAAAAAAAGCGCGCGATCAAGGATATAGAGACGTTAAGCTCCAGGAACGATGTTCGCAAGTTTTACCAAAGTCTAAAACGTCAAAGCCAAGGATATAAGTCTAGAACAGAATCCTATCAAGATGAACAAGGAAATATTGTAGTTGAGACACAGTCGATGCTGAGGATATGGAAGAACCACTTCTGCAGACTATTAAACGGCGATGAAGAACAACATTCCGCTGTGAGGCAGAACAAACTGTCAACATTGTCGACGATGGCCATATCTAAACTCAAGCTAAATAAGGCTGCTGGAAATGACGGCCTTCCCGCTGAGCTTTATTAAGCTGGCGGAAATGATTTGTTAAGTCATAAGCCAAATCTGGTCGGAAGCAAGTATGCCTGAAGAATGGAACCTCAGCATCATTTGCAAGATCCACAAAAACCGAACTGCGCCAACTACAGAGGCGTAAGCCTCCTCAACATCGCCTAGAAGATCCTATCTGCCGTAATATGTGAACACCTGAAACCGGTTATCAACAACCTGATCGGCCCTTATCACTGTGGTTTTAGGTCAGGAAAGCCCACAACCGATCAAATTTTCACACTTCGGCAGATCCTGGAAAAAACCCAAGAAGTCCAAATTGATACCCACCACCATACCCACTAATCGATTTCAACGCCGCATACGATAGCATTTATAGAGACGAACTATACAGAGCCATGTCTAGTTTTGATATACCGCCCATTTGTCGTTCGTTTGTGTAGGATGACGATGGAGAATTCTCGCTGCTCCATCAGGGTCGGAAACGATCTCACCGACACATTTGATACCAAAAACGGATTAGGCAAGGCGATGCGCTGTCATTTGACTTTTTCAATTTGATTCTTTAGATGATTGTGCAAGACTACCGAACCAACACCAGAGGTACCAAAGATCGGTTCAACTACTAGCATAAACCGACGATATTGACATCATTGGTAGGATCCAACGTTTGCTAGTATAGAGAAGGCAAAAATGGGTTTAGCAGTAAATGAGGTGAAACGACACAAAACATCGACGAATAAGAAAGAACGTCACCATTGACAGATATAACTTTGAGGTAGTACGGGACCCTGTCTATCTCGGCTCCGCTATTAACTCTGACAACTCGAAAATTTACTCTTGCCAACCAGTGATTCTTCGGGCTAAGGAGGCAATTCAGTCGTAAAGCCCTCACTCGAACTACTAAGGAGATCTTATATAAGACCCTGATCATCCCAGTCCTGCTCTACGGAGCTGAAGCATGGACCGTCTCAAAAGCGGATGAAGAAATCCTTGGTGGATTTGAGAGGAAAATTCTTCGAAAAATCTTCGGTCCCGTTTACGTTGACGGACTTTGGAGGCGAAGATTCAACCAAAAATATAAGAGCTGTGCAGCGACATGTTGTTGGTCAAAAAACTCCGCATTGGACGTTTAAGATGGCTAGGACATGTAGAACGAATGGACACCAATACTCCGGCTCGCAGAGTCTTCGATTCGAAGACAGACATCGGACGCTGTAGAGAAAGACCTCGCCTTAAGTGGCGCGCACAAGTAGAAACCGACCTCAATCAACTTTGCGTTAGCTAAGTACCGGGATAATTGAAGAGGCATGTTGGTTGAGTTCCAGGCTTGTTTCGGACTGTAGCGCCACTAAAGTAAGTAAGTAAGACAGCCCTCTTCCATGTTCAGCTTTAACATATTTTTGGAGAATGTCATCGTTTTTTGTCGGCGACCTATAATTGAAGTATACAACAGCACAGCGAATTTTTGTTATGACTTCATTTATATTTTGCTCGTTTCTAAAATCTCGAACATGTTTTATTAAATTATGAGTGGAAATCTAAACTAAAGCTGCTTCTGAGTGCTCGAAATTCTCGATATCGTGGTCGTTATTGTCTTCATTTTCAGTATCCATTGTATCGTTGTTTCATCCTATGTTGATTCTAGTACACTTTCAACGAATGCTTTTTTTTGTAAACTACGTCACAAATAGCCCCAAATGTATATCATGCGCAAAGCAAATTTGATATTCGGTGTCAAGGTAGTTTCCCATACTCATCATAATATTTGGTCCATCTGTGACAGTTGCGATTATATCTTTCTTTCAAGAGCAAGGTTGTGAAGGGCGAGACGATCCTTAAGCAGCCTTAAAAGCATTTTCGCGTTAATTGATCCAGAAATACGAATTAGGCCAAGACTACAGATTTTTATTCGCGAGTGCACATTAATGTCCATGTACCTCTTAATAGCATGGGAGATCCATTCATCGAATGTCAAGCTACATCTTTCATCCAACTGCTTTAATTCATTAATATTCATTCATTATATTGAACACATCCCGGGATTAGTGACTGGTTATCCCGGGATCGTTGAAGAACAAAAAACATCAGAGATCCCGAGATTGATTTGCCTAGTTTTGGTTAGTAAAATACCGATGCTAGGTAGTTGATAACGTTCGAATTTTTTCATGACACACTATTCCTCAGCCCCAGGGAAAAGTTGATAAGTAACGGGTGATCCAAGTAGAGATACTTTTTTCAATAGCCTTTTTTGACAGATCACGTGTGAGTCGTGTCATGCTGTCATGTTATTTTTGTTTAGTATTGTTTGGCGATTCATAATGGAAAGACTTACGCGTGAACAACGTTTACAAATTGTTCAACTTTATTATGAAAATTCACGTTCTGTGAGGAATGTGTTTCGTGCACTTCGCTCAACTTATGGTCAACATAATCGGCCTACTGAGCGTACTATTCGCAACACCATCACCCATTTTGAGACCCAGCATTCATTATTGGATAATATTCGACCGAATAGACCACGTCCAGCAGGCTGTGAAGAAAATATAGCGGCCGTAGCTGAGAGTGTACACGAAGACCGTAGAGAGTCGATTCGGCGCCGTTTGCAGCAACTCGGACTGACGTATGGAACGACTTGGCGCATTTTACGTCAAGATCTTAAATTGAAAGCGTACAAAATACAGCTTGTGCAACAACTGAAGCCGCTCGACCTTCCCAAGCGACATCGCTTCGCTCTATGGGCTCTTGAAAAGTTCCAAGATGATCCGACGTTTTCGAGGCAAATTTTGTTTAGCGATGAGGCCCATTTCTGGCTCAATGGGTATATAAACAAACAAAATTGCCGCATTTGGGACGAAGAGCAACCTGAAGAGATTGAAGAACTGCCACTTCATCCAGAAAAAACAACGGTTTGGTGTGGTTTGTGGGCCAGTGGAATCATCGGTCCATATTTCTTTAAAAATTATGCCGGTGCGAACGTAACCGTCAATGGCGACCGTCAATGGCGACCGTTATCGTGCCATGATAACCGACTATTTGATGCCTGAAATTGAAGCTCGTGATCTCGGCGACATTTGTTTTCAGCAAGACGGCGCCACTTCCCACACATCGCATCAATCAATGGACTTATTGAGAGAACATTTCGGTGAGCACATAATTTCACGTTTCGGGCCGGTCGATGGGCCACCAAGATCGTGTTATATCACACCGTTAGACTTTTTCCTGTGGGGATACGTAAAGTCAAAAGCTTATGCCGAGAAACCCGCTTCGATTCAGGCCTTGGAGGAAAACATCACGCGTGTCATTCGCCAGTTACCAGTCGAAATGCTCGAACGAGTGATCAAAAATTGGACTCAACGGATGGACCATCTGCGACGTAGCAACGGCCAACATTTGATAGACATAATCTTCAAAAATAAATGCCAAAGAATGTTCTTTCAAATGATATTAAACATTCTCCGTTAAATTTGAATTTTCTGCGTTTTTTTCTTTAAAAAATCAGGGAACCTCGAAATGGATCACCCTTATTACTTAGATATTGTAGATCTCAGTCGGTTGCATTTTAGTACCCTGAGACAAATCAGATGATTAAAGCAGCCTTTGGGTGCAAGTGAAGTGACCGTGGGCATCGGCGTAGGGTTGGTTGCAATGTATCGCAGCTGAAAAATAAGATTTAGGTTACATTTTGGAATGAGAGGAACTCTTAACCCTCAATATTTTGTGTGAAAGAGGGTGTTGGTTTCATTTTTTTTTTTAAATTTCATTGATCATCGTCTTGAAAACATGGAAACATAGTGATCTGACTGAATCTCTTCTTTTTTTCTAGTTTTTTTTGGATAAATAAAAAGGTTTATTTTTTATGTTTAAGAGTTCGCAGAACCCTTACCAATAATAATGAGTAACTCCAAAAATATTTCCATATAACTGTAGTTTTGAATAAAAAAAATTCCTAGAGCACACAAACACCATTTCCAACTATCACGCATCTAAAATTATACGCATCAGAAAATCATCCAAAAACAGTTATAAATCAATAATTAATTTGCCTAATTCACTCAACATTACACCGTTAAATTTGACTAATTACCTCAACCAGTTGACACCGGCACATTCAGTGCACACACATTCAAAATCCGAATTCCCTAACCCGCTCAACGGTTTGATAATAAATTTTCGCATTCATAACACATGAAGTGATTTGGAAATGCGCTCGTCCTCATCTGTCATCTGAAAACGTGTTTAAAAAGTTTCTCAATAAAATTAATTTGTTACCAAATAGGAGGGGTTTGTCTGACACGAATCCTTTCACACGTTCACCCCTTTTTCCTTGAGAGATTTTTGAATTTTACTTTTTTTTTTATTAATCGTGTGGACACATTTCATGAAGAGTGTCATAACAAGACCAGAATCGATTTTTAGGGTCGAAGGACATTTTATCCTGAATAACACAACGAGTACACACAAAGTCAAGTAGGTACATGATATGCCTTTGAGAAGGATTTGCAAAAACACAGAACAAATCTTCTGATTAATCGTTTCAGTTGAAGGATACATTGCGGAATCAATCCTTGCGCATGTAAATCATGCTACAACCGATGATTGCAAGGAATCTTTCATTATATGCGGCTGCTGGTAGCACATGGACAAATAAATCGCCGGGCCTGTGTTAACTCGTTTTTTTTTCTGCTTGGTGAATCTCCCTTTTGTACGAGTAGATGTTACGCGATTATATGCTACAGACATGTTGATTTTTATTTACTCCATTTTTTTTTCGTTGTTGTTGTTTGTATGGTGCTTCTGTCTTTGTCCTGATCCTGAAAACATTAAAGGCTCTCCCCGGCTCCATGTGTGGTGGGTGGGTGATGGCGACGTCGGAGGTTGCATGTGATGGAACAGCGACAACAAAATACCTACCTACCTGTGTGGATGTCAGTTATGCGCTGGTGGCAGATAATAAAGGATCCATATGGATTCAGTGTTCGCGCATCGCGATGCTCATAACAGAGTAAACGAATATAAAGCAGGAAAAATATCCCATTTTACACATCGCTTGATATGCTCTATCATGCATAAATCAATGCCAGGATGGACTCTCAATGGAGGTAAAAAAAAAATGAGTTCATCGAAAAAAAAGGAAGCGGCGAGATCAACAAACAGGACGTATGAAAAAAAAAATCCGAAAATCAGGATAAAAATAATAAAAATATAGATACTCACCACGGCTACGGTACGATGACGACCAGCAAAAATCTGCAACTGAACAATTTTAGCACAATCGATTGAATGCATAAAATTAACGGAAAATACTGTGTCCTGGAACAACAAATAAACCGTAATGATGACAGAGTCACTGTAACGCTGCCACTGTCTGGTAGTGAAAAGCCAGGACTCGGTGTATTAGTGCGGGGCGCACTATTTCTTTGAAGTGGACGTTGGATTTTTTGTGTATCGTACTGATTTCAGGTCTACTAGTGGAACTGATGAGCACGGCTTTACAGAAATCACTGACCAAATTCATGTAAGCGTTTCAATTATTTTTTTTTTTTTTTTGTTTAGCTGGTTGTGTTGATTTTGGAAAATAAATAAATATTTCCATTCCATTTGATTTAACATCGGAAATGGTTTTAAAATCATTTTATTAGATATAAAACAGAGGATTTATTTTATTAGCATAGGTGATTTGAGGGTGTGAGGATAGTGATGCTTTCCGCCAATGATTCCTTAAAAAAATATATAAATCCAACTTTTAACCACGAAATAGTTGTTTGGTGAGTTGTTGTAGACATTTATTTAAAAAAAAAAATAAAATAAATTATGCAACTATTAAAATGAATTTTTTATAAAAAAAAAACTAATGATAGGATGAAAATAAAGGTACTGGACAGCATAATCATTTTGAATTTCCTCAATCCCATTTGGACTGGAACTTTGATTCACTAGCTAAAGTAGTAAGATATCCACTGATAAGAATAAAGTCTTAGTAAAGTCTTAACAATCAATGTGAAGGATATGGAAGAACCACTTCTGCTGACTGTTAAACGGCGATGACGAACAATATTCCGCTG
Organism: Rhingia rostrata; assembly: GCA_949824845.1. Classification (NCBI taxonomy): domain Eukaryota; kingdom Metazoa; phylum Arthropoda; class Insecta; order Diptera; family Syrphidae; genus Rhingia; species Rhingia rostrata. Next base: position 22,808,699 of record OX463757.1, read on the forward strand.
TCAGGCAGAACGAACCATTCAATATTGGCAAAGGCAGCGAAAACTGTCAACCATCCGACCTAGCAATGACTGACTCAATAAATAAACTCAAGCTTAATAAGTCTGCTGGAAATGACGGTCTTTCCGCTGAGCTTTATAAAGCCACCGGATATGACATGGTAAGTAACTTTCAACAAATTAAAAACCAAATCTGGTCGGATGAAAGCACACCTGAAGAATGGATCCTCAGCATCGTTTGCCTGACAAAAACGGAGACCCTCTGAACTGCGCAAACTACAGAGCCATAAGGCTCCTCCACATCTCCTACAGGATCCTTTCTGCCGTAATATGTGAACGCTTGAAACTGTTTACCAATAACCTGATCGGCCCTTGTCAGTGTGGTTTTAGGCCGGGAAAGGAAAAGTCCACAACCGATCAAATTTTCACAATTCGGCAGATCTTGGAAAAAAGCCCATGAAGTCAAAATCGATACCCACCACCTATTCAACGATTTCGAAGCCGCATAGAGACGAACTATTCAGAGATAGTCTTGTTTTGGTATACCGCCCAAACTCATTCTTTGTGTAGGATGACGATGGACAGTTCTCCATCAAGGTTGGAAACGACCTCACCGTCATTCGATACCAAAAAATGATTTAGGCAAGGCGATGCGCTGCCATGCGACGTCTTCAATTTGATTCTTGAGAGGATTGTGCAAAACTCCCGAGACAGCACTACAGGCACAATTTTCCAAAATTCGGTGCATCTAATACCAAACGACGACGATATTGAAATCATTGATAGGTCTCGACGTGATGTCATAGCCACGTTTGCTAGTGTAAAGAAGGAGGCGGCAAAAATGAGTTTAGCAATAAAGGCGGTTAAGACTAAGTATATGCTGTCAACACGAAAGGATACACAAAACCAACAAATTGGACAGACCGTCAAAATTGACAGATACAACTTTTAAGTATTACGGGACTTTGTCTACCTCAGCTCCGCTTTTAACTTCTTGAGGCTAAGAACGAAATCCATTAGTTAAATCCTCACTCGAACTACTAAGCTCTATGAAGCTGAAGCATGGACCTTATCAAAATCGACTGAAGAAAGCCTTGGTCGATTCGAGAGGAAAATTCTTCAAAAACTATTCGGTCCCGTTTGCTTTGACGGGCTTTGGAGACGATGATTCAATTAAGAAATATAAGAGCTGTACAGCGACATGCAACTTGTCAAAAAACGTCGCATATGATGTTTAAGATGGTTAGGACATGTAGAACGAATGGACACCAATACTTCGGCTCGCAGAGTCTTCGATTCCCAGCCAGACGTCGGACGCATTAAAGGAAGACTTCTCCTCAAGTAGAAACCGACCACAACCAACTTGGAGTACGCAACTGGAGGCAGTTAGCTAAGGACCGGGCTAATTGGAGAGGCATGTTGGTTGAGGCCCAGGTTAATTCCGGACTGTAGCGCCACTTAAGTAGGTAAGTAACAGACCTCAAACAACTTTTTTATTGTGTTGGATAACGGAGAAATGGACGGTGCTGCTGTAGAGCTGCAGGTACAAGCGACTGGCTCCTTGGCGCGATGAACTGCCGAAAGTCTGGCTTCGACTCCCAGCCGTAGCAGCACCTAAATAATTTTTCACTGGTCCCCCTCTCGTGAAAATCTGACAAAACATCCGAATTGTATCAATTGTCACACAAAAGCATATCTTAACTTAGCCATTAGGATTCAGCATAAAACAGGAAGTTCCGCCATCGTCAAAGAAGTAAATTTGCAAGCATGAATGGATGTGAGAAAAAAACTAGGCCCTGTGTGTATTATGGAGCCTGTTGCGCTAAAAATCTGTATTTTGCAGCTTGAATCTTTGAGAATGACATTAAGCCAGTTCTATACCCACAAAGAACAAGGCTGTCAGTTAACGTATTGGAATAGGTCGATGAGAAATGATGTGCATTCGTAATCTTCTGATGAAGGGCAATCGAATCACTACCTTGTTTACGTTCCCTAAGATACCGCCAACCAAATAACGAAAATAAACAAGAACATGTCAATCCTAACCCTTTATGTTTAGAAACATTTGTGTATCTTTTGCCCACCGAAAGAAAATTCCCAAAAAATACGTAAGAAAGTCACAATATCCCATCACCCAATTGTCCCATCAACATTGTCAAATTCATCTTTTGACATGAAATCATAAAACATGTCTTGGCATCGTCCGTTTGTGTCCTTACCCTTTCGAACATCCTTTCTCGAGGTAAACATCTTGACACTAAATAAAACTCAACAATTAATATTTGCCTTTGTGTCATCTATTCCCGAGCATCCATACACAATGCCTAACGACTCCCGGGGTAATATCACACTCGCCGTGCAAATTTCACACACCACCAATCCAGGACAATGCAAAGGGTTTTGCCTATAAAAAAAAATCATATGGAATTTACGACCCCACAAGAGTCCCATTAGAGGTTAAATTGTTTGTTTGGAAATTGCACAAACAGCATGCTAGCTTACCTACACCGTAACAGCACACACATTGTCACATCAATCGAATGGAATAAAAGGCGAGGCAATTTATTGCATCGCAGATAAAAGTCGTTCTCTCCGCCGGTGTGCTGTCATCTTCACACATCCCTCATCCAGTCATACCTTTGATCGAAATAAATATTCGCACCTTCAGATTCTTTAAGAAGTTTGTTATACATAGTCCTGCTAATACAAGTGCAGAGCTAAGCAATACACCAACCCCCCCAACAGCATGATTACGATATGACAATTGCCGAGTCTTTGTATCTTGGATCTAGGTACGACAAGATGTGTCCTTGACTGTAACACGCACGTATCTGATTCCATTACAATTTCACTTTCTAACATTTCTATAAGGATACCTCGAAGGATATTCGGTAATAATGATCCCGAGCTTATACAAATGACACATCAGGAATGGGGGGCCGGGTTGAATAGGTATATGTGGTGCCGTGTGCGTACGGAAGGACCAAGTAAATTGCACCCAAATTGACTAACATATCGATTTTCATATAATCATGGAACATTTGCTGCCACTGCTGCTGTTATCCTTCTGCCACCACCACCACCACCATCCCCTCGTTGGGCTGCGCGCATATAAATACACTTTGTGTCACGATGTGGAAAGAATACGATAAAAGATTATACGTGGCGACATCTGTTTCAGACATCTTTTAATAAAATTTTCATCTTTATTACTGAAAGATTGTTTTATGCTTTATGCTCATGCTTTCGTCCTCTATGAGTATGGCGTGGATGGGTGTGCGTGTGTGTGTGTGTTGGTATGGTGGAACAACGACGATTATTTACCCTCGACCGAGAAAAGGCCCTTTGTAGCGTATATACGGATTGTTGGCTGGAGGATAAAACTCGATCATATTTTGTTCCTTCCTCCTCATCGTTGGCAAATTGCGCTTTCACACTTTTGTCAGCCTTATATGGATTTGTTGCGAAAGTTTTTTTTTTCTTTTTTTATTGCACCATGATTTGTGGAGGATAATATCCAGTGTTAATGGCTACGAGTGGATTTTATTATATTTATGACAATATGATGGAGCCCCAACCCGATGACGAACCCGAGCGATTATACGATTGAGATTTTTACCGTTTAACTTTATGGGTTGATAAACGAGGATAAATTAAATTTCAATCGGAATTTGTTATTTTATTGGAGGCGGAGTTGTCGCAAAAAAAAGGATGATGATAAATTGGGTGAGTTTTTTTTTTGGAATAATATGAAGGTGTGTTTAGATATTTTCAAGGATAACGACACTTTTATTAAATGGGGAGAGGAAGTAAGGCTTAATGGGTGGACATAAATTCACATATTAAACGCATTAGGGCCAGATAAGTTATCACCTTTCTAAGGACGAAAGTGGCTTTGGAATTTCATGAAGTATTATGAAGTAAGAATGGATGAAAGTGGCCTTACGAGCATAGATGGTGTGATAATTTGAACTACAGTAGGTAGTATCATAGCCAACAAAATGGATGTTAACTCAGACGTAATGGTTCAGCATAAAGCTGGGGGTTCCAACTTCATTCAACAAGCATCCATGAATGGGTGGGAGAAAAAGCTAGACCCTGGCTGTTGAGTAAAAAAATTGCATTGTATAAATAGCTGAAGCCTAAGTTGATACAAATCAGACTTTACTGGCATGACAAAAGGTCGATAACAAACTGCGAAATACGGAACGAGAATACGGATTGGTAATAAACAGCGGCATCGGTGAAAGTATCTTAAGTATTTATATTAAGGCTAAGTTCAACAACATAGGGCTGAAATATACTCAGCCTTCAACGCAGAAAGAGAAGGCTACAATCCACTTTGTGGATCATTTTGTACCCTATCCCATCCCATCCTTAAAATTAATATCCCTAAAATGTGGGCTTTATGGCAAAGAAAGATTTAAATTGACATTTTCACATCATATTGATCAAAATCTTATATGGCTTGACGAAAAAAACGCTTTTCTCCTGCATTTGGTATGGCGTAGGGTATAGAAAATGGGTTTTGTAGGCAAACGCCTCCAAAAAGTGGGCATGGGCTTCAATGATGTATGGACGAAATATTTGTTTTATCAAACCCAATGATTTTGCATTAAAAGTTTTTTTTCGAATACTTTTAAATTCGACCGGAAAACGTTTTTACCAAAAACGCCCTCAAAAAGTGGCAAAAACCTTATACAAGGTGGGGCAAAAGATCTTGTTTGGCTCTCTGAATATCGGTTGTGACATATCCTCCAGTTCCAATTCGTCCGATTGCGGCAGAAAAAACTCGGTTAACATGGCCCTATAGCGCGCACCGTCCATTGTTATCGTTTGACCAGCGGCGTTCTCGCAAGAAAAAAAAATGGCCCGATGACTCCTCCAGTGTGAACAGCGCACCATGCAGTAACTTTGAGCGGCTGTAATGGCTCCTCGTGCATTACTCGTGGATTTTCGTTGCCCCAGAAGCGATAGTTTTGCTTGTTCACGTACCCGCTGAGGTTGAAATTAGCCTCATCGCTCATTATGATTTTGGTCGCAAAATCTTCCACTTCGTAATCGAGATTGAGGATGGCCTTGGAGTAGGTGACACGCGTTTGGCGGTCGACAGGCAGCAGCTGATACACGGACTGGGATTTGTACGAGATCATGCGCGCAGGTCTTGGACCAAAATTCGCCTTAGGGACAACCGGATGATGGCTAATTGCGAGGCACGGCATCTTTCGATTTTTCCGCTGACAGCTTGACATCGTCGACAACAGCGGCGTTATTCTCGGCACAACCGGCGCCTCGGAGCGCCGGCCATTCTTGGCGACGTCTAGTGTGGTAACATACACTTCAAGGTTGGTGGCCAAACGGCGCAGTGCTTGTGCAATACTTGCGCAGTCGGTGTCGGACGGCCGGGGAATCGACGGCGGAATTCGCACTGCGCCAACACTACAGACGAATCGTTACGCAAAAAATAGACACGATTATTCCCCGTTTTTGGGAAGTGTATCTCGCTCCATAGCTTGTTCACTTGTATTCAACATCTGTCTAGTCCACAAATATCAAAACAGATTTGCCATTGGCGGCCATTTGCAAAAATAAGAGCATCTTCCAATAGGGTGATCTCTTTTGGCCCACCTTGTATGAACAAAATATGGATATTGGGTTTGAAAACACATGTTGTTCAGCCACCTTTTCAAAATGCTCTATCGTTTAGCCAAAGATAACGTTTTTCTAAAAAAAAAGTGGGCGTGGCAGTGGTCGGATTTTGAAAATGTTTACACTTGTTCGAACAGCACGTACAAGGACTACATGTATAAAATTTCGTTATCCTAGCTCAAAACTTAAGGCCTAACAACCGGTGACCTATAGACGGATGGATGAACGGATATTGCTTAATGGACTCAGCTACCGATTCTGAATCGATCCATATACTTTGAGATATATCTAGCTAAATGAATTCTCTATGTTGCAAAACTAGTATACTCCCATGGGATAGGGTATTAAAACGATTGCACTGAATACTATTTCTATATCGTTTGTAAGAAAAACATTAAGAATTCGACGTCATCTTCCATCCCAACGTTTATTTACAATGACATTCCGTCTGTCACCTCTATAGACAAAGCCAATCTGCTTGCTGCTCATTTTGCAGCCAGTTCCACGCTGCCAGATTGTGTCCAGTCACCTCCTGTACTTGAGAACGTAGAACATTCTATGGAACCAAACCACTTCGGTACCCGTACAGTCGCAAGAGTATTATCAGAGCTTAAAATTTGCAAATCGTCTGGTGCAGATGGTATCTCCCCAATAGTTTTGAAGGGGCATTCTTCCACGCTGGCAAAACCACAGCGTGAGCTTTTCTTTCTGTTCTACTCATCAGGACTCTTCCCAAGTAGATGCAAGACATCATTTGTCCAGCCCGTTCCTAAAAAGTCGAATCTTCTTCCCTCTACAACTACCGACCAATTGCACTTACCTCCCTTCTTTTGAAGGCTGTGGCAACGCTGATAAACCGTCAGCTTGTGAAATATCTTGAATCAAGAAAACTCCTCAATGACCGACGGTTTTCGTAGAAACAGGTAGACTGGTGATTTGATGAGATATCTCTCCGAAAAGTGTAATCAATCCACTCATCTTGGTGGCGAAAACATGATCGTTACACTTGATAATTCAAAGGCATTTAACAGGGTTTGACATCAAGCCTTTTTGTCAAAAATGCGTGTTTTTGAAATCGATAAAAGTCTTCTTCTATGGATTAGAAACTACCTCTCCAAACGTTCAATTCAAGTTGTTTTGGACAGTTTCAATCCTAACACTCACTAAATACATGCTGGTATTCCCCAGGGCTCCGTTTTGACTCCGACACTCTTTCTCCTTTTTATAAATGACCTCTTGTCTGCAACTTCTAATCCAATCCATTACTTTGCTGATGACAGTACCCTTAGCTTTTTAAGCTCATTAAATTCCGACCGCATAACTTAATGGGGTAAATCGAATAGAGTGAAATTTAATGCTTATAAAACGCAATGTTTCTGTAATCCAAGCGAAACCAAAGTTTACAGCCATTATCCATGTACGGCACTTACATCGTCGAAACTGAAAGAACTTTCCATGGTCGGTATGTGTGTTAGTAACGACCTTTGTTGGAACAACCACGTATTCGAAATCGCTAAAAACGCAGCGAAATGTCTAGGTTTCCTAAATCGATGCAAAAAATATTTCACCCCTTCTGATCTAGCCTCAAGCATATATACGTCCCAAACTTGAGTTCAACATCTGGTCAGGTGCAGCAAACACATCATTGCACCTACTGGACAGGATACAAAAGCATGCGATAAAACTGATAGGAGATCCAACCGTAGCAAACTCTATAGTCTCGCTTGAACATCGTAGGAATTACTCCTGCCTAAAACTTTTTGACCGCTATTTTAACAGGAAATGCTCAATCGAAATAGCCAGCTGCATTCCGCCCCTCAAACATTCAACCGTGATACTCGCCATGCTACGAATGCTAATCAATTCACCCTCAAGTTTACTTTCGGACGTTCTATGAAATATAGAGATTCATTCCTAAACCGAACAACACCAATGTGGAATGTTTTACCTAACTCAGTCTTTCCTCCCCGTTAGAATTTACAATAATTTAAAACCAATGCACATCGGTATCTCCTCTTTTCTTCTCCTCAATTTCCTTAATGCCCACGCTGTGTCCAAACACTATAAGGGTATTCATAAACCCTTTGGCGCGTGCTAATTATAAAAGAAGAGTCTTTCGACAAAAGCTATAAAATGGTTCACTCACAAAAGTAACCTCATGACATAACTGCCCAGTGTATAAAACGCCAATACAACACCCAGGCAGGAGGCCGATTTATAAGTGATTTGTTAACTGAATATAACACGAGAAATAGATGTTCAATTGCAGCAAAAAGGCATCAGCTTCTTTAAATTTGTAATTAACATTTAACCGAAGCGATACCACTTTTATACGAGCGAGAGCTGTCATTACCAATACTAATTTCTCCCTCAAATCAGAATATTGAAACTTTCTACATACCGAAAGTGACACAAGTGCACAAAAATTTATGCAAGCATCAACTGTCATAAGGAAAGCTAAATTCCCGCTCAAATAAAAAAAATCCGTTCATATAAAGTGAGTGATCAAACTTATATTGTGAAATTTGTAATGTTATAACAATGAACCAAAGCCTGGTCTAGGCGTGATGGTGAATCGCTCGTAGCCCTTCTTCAACCCTGATGTTGATGGTGTTTAATTTCTAAATTATACGGAACATAATGGCAGCATATGTTTTCCTTGCATCAACATCCATCAGGTGAAAAAGCGTTTACCGGACGGTCAATCAAATGGAGCGCAGTGCAAATGCATTATTGCCCAACTAAAATTTTCCTCCCAACAATATTACCTGTATGAAGCAGTTAATTATATAAAAACTCATATCTTACTCGCACGGTAGGCCAACACGATATCCACTAGGCATAAAAACATAAAATACCATAAAATAATAGTAAGTACAACGGAGTACTTGAATCTTGTTGACTCATTCTCCGGTAGGTTCCCAATATTTTCACCTTTTCCCAATCAGTTCACCTTTTTCCGATCATTTCACCTTTTTACCAAAATATCTTTCAATTTTAGCTTTTTAAGTCTTCATTCGTAAGGTTTATACATGCTTTGCTTCAGCTTGACTTCTTGCGAAGTTATACCAAAACATCTTAATGTATGTTACACGTACATGTACACATATCTCCGTAAACTTAAAAAAATCCTTACCGAGGTTATACCATCATAACTTCGGTTGTGCTTGTGAATTTTCCTGCATAATGTCTTAAACAGGCTTCCACCCGAATAACCGACCGCAAAAATGCTCAAAAAATGCCCCGAGCACAAGTACTATATAAGGCCTACAGAAATCATTGCTTGTGGAAATTAAATTTTATTGCCTTATAGTTGAATAATTGTTAGTTGAGTGAAGCTCCTCATGTCTCAAATATCGAACACCAGATGTCGAACCCCAGTGACCTCTATACGAATGGCCCCAACTGATGTGTTGAGTTCCGTAGTCCGACGAAGGATTCTAGTAACCAAAATGTCCCCCACATGGCAACATTGCAGACGAACTTGTCGTTAACCTATATTGACATTATAAAGAAGGAAAGTAAACCCGCTTTTCAAAGTGGGAGAAGAAATAACGACAACGCGGGCTATCGCGGATATTGTCAGGTCCAGCAATAAAATTCGAAAAATCCTGTGGAGATGGACAAAGAAAATTCGTACCTGCGTCAAAGTCGACCCTTGGAATACGAAAAATCCACTTTTTTTTAATTCATTATCTTTTTTTTTCATTTTAAAACTAACTGACAAAAGTCAATTACTAAGGATCCACTTCTGGAGACTCCTTAACGCTGATGTGGTGAAACCTTGAATTGTTACGACTATATTGCAGAAACTACCTACCATCTACCAGATCTTAATGAAGTGAAGATAATAATATCTAAACTTGACATTCAAAAGTATGCCCGATTTGACGGCCTTTCTGTCTAGATACCTTTATAACCTCTAAAGTAAAGGGTGGTCCAACGAAAACGCACGATGTTAATAGTAAATAAAACAAAAAGTTTTCAGATAAATTTTCTAAATATTTTTCATTATGATAGAAGTATATGTGAAAATTATGCATGAAACAAAATATCGGCCAAATGCTAGCTACGGCTTCGGTGGCATACCTCTATCCGAAGGTAAATATTTTAAATGACTCTAAGACATAATTGAGGTTCAATGTTGTTAATGTGGCGAATTATCTCATCCTTTAGCTCTTGAATTTATGTTGACTTATTGTCGTATATTTTTTCTTTTAAATAGCCCCAAAGAAAGAAGTTCAACGGTGTCAAATCGCATGATCCTGGCGACCAATCAACATCGCCACTACAACGGTGTCAAATCGCATGATCCTGGCGGCCAATCAACATCGCCACTACGTGAGATAACACGGCCATTGAATTTTCGCGCAAAAGAGCCATTGTTATGCCTATTGTGTGGCAAGTGGCACCATCCTGTTGGAAGCACATATCGTCCAGGTCCATATCCTCAATTTCTGACCACAAGAAGTCCGTCGCGAAGTCATCTCGCGATATCGAATACCATTCACGGTAACTATCTACTTGGCCGACCTCATTTTCGAAGAAGTACGACCCCATGCCGCCGCCTGCCCATAAACCGCACCAAACAGTCGTTCTTTGTGGATGCATCGGCTATTCAACAATCACTCGGGGATTCGCATTTGCCCAAATGCGGCAATTCAGCTTGTCAAGGAATCCACTGAGGTGAAAGATTGCCTCGTCGCTGAAGATGATTTTTTTTTAAGTTACCATTCACTGTCTACGTAGCCGAAAATTCGGCGTATTGACGATTCTTGTAATGGTCAGTAGGCTCCAGCTCTTGAGTCAATTGAACCTTGTAAGTGTAAATTCAAATCTATATTCGCATCAGTGATGTTCGTGAGATGTTAAATTTTTGGACACGGCGACGAGTCGAGGTTGACGGCTCTTCTGCCACACCATCGCGAACAACAGCAATGTTTTGCGCAGAAAGAACTGGGCGAGCATACGCTGGTGTTTTCACATTTCCTACAGACCCGGTTTGCTGACATTTGTGCACAATTCTCCCGATTATTGACACATTTGGTCGATTATGCCGACAAAAAAGAAATCACGAAGTGCACGAAATGCGTTTTAATTTGAATGCCCATTTTCATAAAAGGCTTTCATAAAGGTCTTAACGCGCTGCTCAATTGTGTACCTCTCCATGGTTGAATTTTTCAAACACAAAAACAAAGAAATGTCAAATAAAGTTGGGTAAACAACTTAATGTTGAGGTGTGACTCACAATTAAAATCGTGCATTATAGTTGGACAGCATTTATAGAGACGAATTATACAGAGCCATGTCTAGTTTTGTTATACCGCCCAAACTCGTCCGTTTGTGTAGGATGACGATGGAGAAATCTCGCTGCTCCATCAGGGCCGGAAACGACCTCACTGACACATTCGATACAAAAAAAAAGTTTTATGCAAGGCGATGCGCTGTCATGCGACTTCTACAATTTGATTGTTGAGAGAATTGTGCGAAACTCCAGTGTCAACACCAGAGGCATAATTTTCCAAAAATCGGTGCAACTACTAGCATACGCCGACGACATTGACATCATTGGTAGGACTCAACGTGATGTCATAGCCACGTTTGCTAGTACACAGAAGGAAGCTGCAAAAATGGGCTTAGCAAGAAATCAGGGCAAGACAAAGTATATGCTGTCAACACGAAAGGACACACATCGACGAATTGGATAGAACGTCACCATTGATAGATATAACTTAGAGGTAGTACGGGGCTTTGGCTATCTTGGCTCCGCTATTAATTCAGACAACAACATCTCGTCAGAAATTAAACGAAGAACTACTCTTGACAACCGCTGTTGGCACTCGAACTACTATGGACATCTTATATAAGACTCTGATCATCCCAGTGCTCTACGGCGCTGGACCATCTCAAAAGTGGATGGGGAAATCCTTGTTCGATTCGAGAGGAAATTTCTTCGAAAAATCTTCGGTCCATAGCCCAGTTTGCTGGCTATGGCTACGAAGATTCAAAGAAGAACTATACGAGCTGTACTGCGACATGCCCCTTGTCAAAAATCTCCGCATTGGACGTTTAAGATGGCTAGGACACGGACAGACGTCGGACGCAGAAGAGGAAGATTTCGTCTTTAGTGGCGCGCACAAGTAGAAACCGACCTAAATCAACTTGGAGTGCACAAATGGAGGTAGTAAGCTAAAGACCGAGCTAATTGGAGAGGCATGTTGGATGAGGCCCAGGTTCATTTCGGACTGTAGCGCCACTTAAGCAAGTAATTATTATGGTTGGACCACCCTTTACAACGTTGTAATGCACATCAAATCCAATCCAAGATGTAGTCTTGGCACGACGTGGCAAATTAGGTACTGATTTCATCCTCCAGCACATATATGTATGTAGGAGAGGGTTTAAATAAAAATGAAATATAAGCAGTTAAAGTTTAATAGATTTTAATTAATTCAAATAGCTGTTCACAAATTTTAAAGGAAATTAGAAAATAAAAGGAAATGTTTTCTCTGAATGAGCTTTTCACACGACTTCACAAACTTCTCGCTTCGCTTTCCGATACTTAACTGGAACATTATTCTTTTGCAAGGCATAATTAAGTTAACTGGCAATTTAGTAACTGTTTTACATTTAAGGTAAACTATACAAAGTTTGGTTAAGTAAAGGCAAGTAAAAAACAATAAGAAGTAATATTTAATATTCCCACACCCGGCCATCCTGCTCGTCGGATGCCTCAGACGACTCTCTTCTAAAAAGCACCATCTTCGCCTTCATCAGATAAAGCATCACAGTTGTCATCACCGTTGTCAATCTTGTCTCGCCAAGGCTTCATGAAATCGGCTGAGGATGATGTTGCATTTGGGCCTTCATGATCACCCACTTTGCGAACGTCGTAGCGGTCATTTCTTTTAACTTTAACGACCTCATAAGGTCCCAGAAACAATGGATATACTTTTGTTCCAGGATCAAACTGTGTTTTCTTAATTGCAACTAGATCGTGAAGTTCATATTTTTTTGCAATTTTTCGCTTGCGATTATATGTCCTACGATTTTCTTCTTGAACCTTAGCGATCTGCTCCTTCGCTTGACTTCGCATATCTTTCCGCTCTTCTTCAAATTCTTCTATAAGCAACTCCTCCATAATTTTATGTAATTCGTAGCTTTCAACATTTCTCATAGGTACTCCAAACATTAGTTGAAATGGAGTTTTGTTCGTGCTTCTGTTTACTGTTGAGTTTAAGATTCGCTGTAGTCTTGGCACATGTTTAAACCATTTATCAGGAGCATCCACAAATAGTTTTGAGAGCATTTCGATAATTGTTCTGTTGATACGTTCCACCTGTCCGTTTCCTCGAGCAACTCCTGTGGTGACCAATGAATGTACAATGTTCCTTTCACTACAATAATCCTTAAAGGCGTTGGATGTGTACGCTGATCCTTTGTCGGTAACAATTCTCGCTGGATCACCAAAAACTTCACTTTGCATCAGCAGCTTCATTAAAACCTCATCTGCACCAGTTGATTTGACGGGGAATATCCAGGTAAATTTGGTCAATGCATCAACAACGACAAAAATATGTTTGTAACTTTTAGTTGTAGATTGAAGAGGCCCAAGATGATCAAGATGGTACGTATTTAGCGGCGTGTCGAATTTTTCGATTGAATTAAGTAAGCACTCCTGCCTAACACTTTTTCTCGATGAAAGGATAAAAGCGATACAATTTGAAATAATTTGTTTTATCTTAACTGACATATTTGGAATACAATATTCTTTCTTTGCCAATATTTCGACCTTCCTAGCATTAATATGACCTTGCTCGTGGATATTTAGTAATAACTCCGTCTGTAGACTTTTAGGTACAACAAGTAAATAGTCACCTTCGACGAATTTATAAAGTATTTCGTTGTGAATTATGAAATTCTCGTACTCTTCTTGTTTTAGAATTGTACCAACTAATTGACAAAACTCATCTGTTTTTTGTGCTCTTCGTATACGATGAAGAACACCATCCTCGATTCTCATTATGACTGGAAAACGGCTTAGTGCATCCACATGTCTCATAGCAGACCCACTTCTGTGAAGAACTTCGCAGTTAAAATCTTGAATATACAGTGCCCACCTAGCAACCCTTGTACATAAATCTCTTTTCTTCATCGTTGCAGTAAATGCTTTGCAGTCAGTGTATATTTTAAAACGGATGCCTAAAAGATAAACTCTAACCTTTTTAAGGCACCTAACAATGGCAAGAACTTCTTGCTCGTAGCTGGTATAGTTCGCCTCCGCTGGTGACGTTTTATAGCTAACGTAAAAAACTGGATGAAGTTCGTTATCGTCATGTCGTTGAAGCAATACTCCCCTAATACTACCGGGTCATTGCAAAGTGCTTCTTTAAGCATGTTAAATGCTAAAGTCTGATCAGGCCCAAAAGAAAAAGGTGTATCCTTGCGAAGAAGGTCAGAGAGTGGCTTGGCCACTCAAGTAAAAAACACTAAGAAGTAATATTTAATATTCCCACATATATTAGCGCCACCTTAGGTGTCATCTAATAGATAGGCTGGCTAGGCCTTCATTCGAATTACTTCTACAGGAGCTGTATGAATGAATAGGAAGATGAACCAATACCTCATCTAATTTGTACAGCTGCCCGGCTTTATTAAACAAAAGAAAGCTTCATCTTGAAGCTTTTACTTCTTTCAAAATATCTACGAGTGGCTCTGAAATTTCACTTATCCTTACTTGATAATACCAAAGATTATGAAGTCATACAGATGACGCACTGCATACAATAAAAAGACCGTTCTATCGCGGGTCGTACTAGCACAGCCCGTCATATGCCTGGATCTCGTTTCTCATGTGTGCACGTACACACCGCCCGCATGAAGTCTCTTGCAGCTGGTGGGCAAAGGTTTCTGTTTTTTGTTCTCAATGCGTCATCTAGTAAGTAAGTATCTAGTAAGCCATCTATCAAGTAAGGATAAGTGAAAATGGCCTTTCTTCGAGCATGGATGGTGTGATAATTTGAACTCCAGGAGTATTACAACCAAAAACAGGATATTATCTCCTCCGTTCTGATTCAGCATAAACCTGGAGATTCCAACTTTGTACTTCTTGCACAAAGCTGAAATCTGCAGCTGTATGCTGAATCACACAAGCATTCACGAATGGTTGTAAGAAAAAGCTAGACCCTGGCTGAAAGTGAGAAGTCTCCTCCGTTTCCTTGATTGGTTTTCTTACAGGTAGCAAGGAGAACGTACAAGATCAACGTGGTATCACAATGGACCTAAAACTTGTCCAAGTGTGCTGGCGAATCGCTGGCAGCCGCACTCCAACATAACCTGAAGTAAGTAACGAAGTAAAGCTCTATCCCTCTTGCTGTAAGTGGTTTAACATTACAAATGAAAGGTCTACATGTTTAAAACGTCAGATGGAAAAATGCCTATACGTCACCATAAGACAACTTATACCTACCGATTGGCCAGAAAAAAAATAATTCGTCATTTTCAGTAACAGTTTCTGAATACTCAGTTACCTCAACTTGTTTAACTTATTCTAACTTATGTGAGTTTGCATAAAAACCTACAATATAAACCAGCCTACCAAAATTATGTGGGTTCCTGCTTTTTCTTCCACCCATTAAGAAGTAATAAAAAACCAATTTCCCTGAAATGATTCATAACACAATTACAAATAAAACCCAGCAAAAACAAGTCAATGTCCTCTTATATTTCCATTGTGCCATGCCCTCACATATACTCTCGTATAACAAGCAACCCCCCCGCTCGTAACTTTAAAAGGTTTGCATAGCTATCTAGATGCCAAAAAGTTAAATAGATATTATCACTTTATTTAAGACACTTCAGAATGGAGTCACTGAAGAAAATTCCATTTTCATCCCCTATCAAACCTTAACACTATTAAATGGCCACTCATACATACAGTTACAATCTAAAATATTCATAGTGCCTTCCACCAAGGAACCAACAAAAAAAAACAGCCGAAGCCCAAAAACAAGTTTAAATAAAAATCCTTGCTATGGAATGGAATTATCTTGTGTTTTGTAAAGCCACGCCCCTCCTCAGCCACTGAATAGCGCACAAACACAATCAAAACGGCACAAGAAAAGGGTGGTTTAGGTTGACATACACATTATACACGCACACAATGAAAATGCAACCTCTACCACAGTGTAGTGTTACAAGGATATGATCCGATTGTTTTTTGTTTTGTTCGTAAAAATTGTTTGTTCATGTTTGTTTTTTTTTTTGTATCTAGTGAATATTATAACGACTTGACATTTTTGCAGTCTAGGTTTAGGGGAGCCACTTAAGTGTTTAGGAGAACAGGTGAGTTTAAATGTCCCTGCATGTCATGGCAGAAGAGGTCAATTTTAAAGTACAAGAAGGAGTTTTTTTTTTTTAAATATTTGGTTGGGATTGTTTTTTTTTTTTTAGAAAAGAGTGATAGATACATTTTATCATGAATAAGTTTTCCTTATGTACCAATGTACATGCAGAATTTTAATACAGGTGGGCCAACAGAGACCAGCCTATTGGAAGAGGCTCTTATTTTTGCGATTGGCCGCCAATGTCAAATCTGTTTTGACATTTGTGGTCTAGACAGATGTAGAATACAAGTGAACAGGCCATGGAGCGATAAACTCCCGAAGAACGCGGAATAACCGAAGTGGGCGATTTTTCGACCAAAATCATAATGAGCGATGAGGCTCATTTCCACCTCAGCGGGTACGTGAACAAGCAAAACTTTCGCTACTGGGGCACCGAAAATCTACGAGTAATGAACGAGAAGGCATTACACCCGCTCAAAGTTACTACATGGTGCGCTGTTCACGCTGGGGGAGTCATCGGGCCATTTTTTTTTGCGAGAACGCCGCTGGTCAAACGATGACAGTGAACGGTGCGCGCTATAGGGAGATGTTAACCGAGTTTTTTTTGACGCAATTGGACAAATAAGGACTGGAGGAGGTGGTTCCAACAGGACAGAGCAACGGCACACACTGCGCGAGCCGATATTCTGAAGGCAAAATAACATCGGATGACTGCTTTTGGCCAACCTTGTATAGGTTGAATAGGTACCTATACAAGGTGGGCCAAAAGAAGTCATCCGATGTTATTTTGCCTTCCAAATAGTCGAATAATTCATTAACAGCAAATTTTTTTAGTGTTCATGGTTTTGCAAAATTGTATAAAAATAACGGTTAAGGGATTGCCAAGTGGTCTTAATTGACTTTTTTTTTTTCTTGAACTGTCAATGCATTCAATTAAAAATCAGAGTGATGATAATTTTTAATTTTTAAAAAGTGTGTGTGGCTCAGCGTTGCCAGATATTTTTTGTCCGGCAAAAACGGGATTTTGAAACCTTTGGATTAAAAAAGCGGGATTCTCACGTCGAAAGCGGGACATCAAAAACATAAGTATCTACCTAGTCAGTAGTTTTCTTTTTAGTTATCATTTCAGTTAAACCGTTGACGTTAATTTGCGATAATTTTAATTTAAAGGGTTCTTCAATAAGAGCGCTACAAAAGTAAATAAATAAAACAAAAACGGTTTTGGATATCAATGAAATACGTTATTCCTGTGAAAGCCATTATGTATGGAACTCGATTTTTCATGGCCACCACGGGCACGCTTGCAGAAGTCCACACGCTGAACCCAATTGTCGGCGGTTTTCAAGCATAAAACGGCCGATACAGCTGCAATTTCACGTTCGATATACGTACGAAGTTCATAAATCGTCGCTGGCTTGTTGGCATAGACCATAGACTTGACGTAGCCCCACAGCAAATAGCCTAACGGCGTCAAATCGCACGACCGAAGAAGCCTCAGCGGCAGCAATATGCTCGACACTACGGGCACTTCCTTGTCTCACTTGCACGGGAACTTACTGTGCCTGTGGATTCAAATTTTTCCACTAGACGCTCAATTATTGATCTGCTAGGACGATTATGACGACCATAAATTGGACGTAGCGCTCCTGCCGTTGAGGCCACTGGCTCCACATTTCGGTTGTACATTTTAATAATTTCGACTCGTTGTTGGATCGTACATCTTTCCATCATGAAATGGCAAACCTTACTGAAGAGAAATGTCAAAAGAGCGGCAAGAAATATGGCGTCGTTTGCTAACCCTGTTGCTCAACTTTTGTAGCGTCTTTATTGAAAAACCCGATATGTTTACCTAATTTTGTTTGAGGCTCATTCATTCCGGACTTTTGCGCCATCTTAAGTAAGTTAGCAAGTTATCTAATGTTTCACAAAGTACCTTCGTTATTTGGTCGGCTGTTTCACTATAACATTCTAGAAACCTAATAATTTGTTTTGTATGACTTTCTGAAAACTGAAATACCGCATGAGTGTTCTTTGAAATGTTGGACTGCATCCTTCTAAACTTCTTATTATGGCAACACTTCACAAACAAGCTATTTCTTTACTTTTCATCTTAACACATTTAACATTCTTAGCTGGGTACTATAAATGCTGATATTTGAAAGAGAGAAATGAAAGCGGGACTTTGACTGTACCAGGCTGTACATTTAAGTTTGGGCTAAAAATCGGGACGTCCCGCCGAAATCGGGGCTTATGGCAACGCTGGCTGTGGCTTAAAATTATCTCTAGACGAAACTTTTATATTATCATAACCAATGATTTTGCATCGAAAATTATTTCGAATATTTTTAAATTTTACCATAAAAGGTTTTCTACTAAAAACGCATAACGGTTTGGTCAAAACTACTTTTTTCTAAAAGGGGAATATGTCAGTAGTTGGATTTAACAAATTGTTTCCCTTGTTCTGCTGGGAGATACAAGAGTACGTGTACAAAAATTCGTCGTTCTAGCTGAAAAGTTAAGGCCCAAAAACTTGTCACGCACGGACGGACTAACGGACTGGCAGACATGGTCAAATGGACTCAGCTAACGATTCTGAGTCGATCCATATATTTTAAGGGATATCTAGCTAAATTATTTCCCAAATTTACAAACTATGTATATCAAAACTTATATACCCCTATGGGATAGGATATACAAAACCAGAGGCGTAGGCTAAAATTTGTATGAAGGGTTAATAATTGTTGATTGAAAGACTTTAGCTGCTATTTCAAAACTGGTTATTTGGAATATTGAACATTACATTCATCAATACATCATAAAGTTATAACGCGGAACTAACAAAAAAATATTTTCTTTAGAATCGAGTTTACGTACAATAAAAACCAACTTAACAGAGTTAGCATAGCATGATAAAACAAACGAAAGTAAATATTATGTTTGTGAGCATTTTATAATTATTCTATAGAAATCATTATTTTTGTGAAAACTGTATTAAAACTTTTCATTTATTCTCTAAGGATTCAATGCAGGATTATCCTTGTTTCGGCATTACAGTCGTGCTAACTTAAGGAACTTATTTTTAGTCAATTTGAATCCAGAGTTAACTGCGAGTTAACCTGGACTTTTTTAAATGCCACGCTCTAAAGTAATTGATCACAACGCGTCAGAGTTATTTAAAAAAAAAAATTGGAGCAGAAAAGTGGAGCGCTGGATTAAAATTTCCAGCCAAAATTGATGGTTGGGTGGTGTAGAACGAGGGTAGACTCTGATTGGCTTTAACTTGGCAATGGCCAGTGTTGTTACTCTGACTACACATCAACTGCTTATTTTTTACCTCCAAGTGGTAACCATCGGGTACTGGTCTCATCCAACCAGATTTGACTTGCTAAACGATAAGCGCGAGTGTTGATAACACGACGAAAAACAGCAACACTATAAACAGTCAGGTCAGAATGACACGGAATGAATATCCGACCTGCTGTCTCAGGCGAACCTGGACAATATTCGGATAACAGGTTGTCTAGGAATTTCAAGGATTAGTCAGGCCCCTTGAACAGAGATGGTGTCGGATGAACCGAAAGGCCAACGGCAGCGCTCAATCCCGTAGTGGATATTGATGGCCACGTGTCCTAGGTGTATCTACTAAATTGGAACTGGCCCTCCAGGTTGAGGGTTGTGCTTCGGGTTAACTACCCAACAATAGAAAAAAAATCATGTTACGAAGCAACCAATAGTCTCGGAGAGGACTGATTTTATTGTTGAC
The DNA here is from genome assembly GCA_949824845.1 of Rhingia rostrata. Taxonomy (NCBI): domain Eukaryota; kingdom Metazoa; phylum Arthropoda; class Insecta; order Diptera; family Syrphidae; genus Rhingia; species Rhingia rostrata. Next base: position 22,828,454 of record OX463757.1, read on the forward strand.
GACAAGGCTAAACGAAAAAAGGACAACGACGTTCGTATCTGCACCTGGAATGTGAGAACTTTAACAGGAGAGATGCAAGCGAACAACTAGTGGAAGCCCTAAACTGCTACAAAGCAGACATTACTGCCATCCAGGAAATACGATGGGATGGGCCGGGCAAAAAGAGGATGAAAACTGTGACATCTACTACGGACCGTGTTATAGTGAGCAGAAACAGCGACTATTCGGATGCGGATTTGTTCTAAGTGCCAGACTTAGGCAAGAAGTCTTATATTTCCAAGACATTAGCGAACGAATTGCAACAATTCGCATCAAGGCCAAATTCGCCAACACAAGCCTCATATGCGCTCACGCCCCAACGGAGGAAAAAGATGATATAGCTAAGGATTGCTTCTATGAGCTCCTTGACAAAACCTATGAGCGACTACCGAAGTATGATGTTAAAATCGTGCTGGGAGATTTTAACGCAAAGGTAGGAAGAGAAGACATCTTTAGCAGTATTGTCGGAAACCATAGTCTACACGACAACACGTCTGGTAACGGACTTGGGCTAATTGATTTCGCTACGGAAGGAAATACCACTATAGCCAGCACACGGTTTCCTCACCTCGATATCCGTAAGGGGACATGGCGGTCTCCGGATCAACGAACGGTCAGCCAAATTGATCACATTGCGAGAGACAAGAGGCACGCTTCCTGTATTTTGGATGTCCGAACATTCCGAGGAGCTCACATCGACTCAGACCACTACCTTGTTGCAGCAATGGTAAAAATGCTGATATCCAACATGCCACAACAATCCAGAAATACTCTGAGAAAATTTAATGTCGAAAGAATGCAATCGCAAGAGACCGCCAAGACCTTCGCGTAACGCGTATCGCTTTACTTCTCGATTAACACCATACCACCAGCATTGAATGTCCAAGAACAATGGCAACGTTGTCAACAAGCCATTAGATCAGCCGCAACTGATGTGCTAGATTTCTAGCGCCCACCAGCCAGAAACCCCTGGTTTGATGAGGAATGCCGACAGTAGCTCGCAGCCAAGAATGAGGCTGCAGGTGAAGACGAGAGCTGCCGTTGAGCTCTATAGGCAGAGAAGAAGGGAAGAACACCGGTTTTTTAGAAAGAAGAAAAAGGAGAAAGAAAAGCGCGCGATCAAGGATATGGAGAGGTGCCACTCCAGAAAAGATGTTCGCAAGTTTTACCAAAGTGTTAAACGTCAAAGCCAAGGAAACAGGTCTGGAACAGAATCCTGTCGAGATGAACAAGGAAATATCGTAGTTGAGACACAGTCGATGCTGAGTCACCACTTCTGCAGACTGTTAAACGGCGATGATGAACAACATTCCGCTGTCAGGCAGAACGAACCGTTCAATTTTGGCAACGACAGCGAAAGCTGCCAACCACCCGACCTGAGTGAAGTGAGGATAGCAATATCTAAACTGAAGCTGAATAAGGCTGCCGGAAATGACGGCCTTCCCGCCGAGCTATATAAAACCGGCGCAGATGATCCACCAACTCATAAGCCGAATCTGGTCGGAATAAAGCATGCCTGAAGAATGGAACCTCAGCATCGTTTGCCCGATCCACAAAAAAGAAGACCCCCTAACCTGCGCCAACTACAGAGGCATAAGTCTCCTCAACATGACCTACAAAATTCTTCTGCCGTAATATGTGAACGCCTGAAACCGTTTACAAACAACCTGAACGGCCCTTTTCAGTGTTGGGCCGTCTAGGGCTAGGAAAGTCCACAACCGATCAAATCTTCACACTTCGGCAGATCCTGGAAAAAACCCAAGATTTCAAAGCCGCATACGACAGCATTTATAGAGACGAACTATAGAGAGCCATGTCTAGTATTGGTATACCGCCCGAACCCGTCTGTTTGTGTTGGATGACGATGGAGAATTCTCGCTGCTCCATCAGGGTCGGAAACGACCTCACCGACACATTCGATACCAAAAAAGGATTTAGGCAAGGCGATGCGCTGTCATGTGACTTCTTCAATCTGATTCTTGAGAAGATTGTGCAAAACTCACGAGTCAACACCAGAGGCACAATTTTCCAAAAATCTGTACAACTACTAGCATAAAGCCCACACTCGAAAGCGCCTGCGGTTCAGCAGGAGTGTGTCCGATTGGGACCGCCGGAGTAGGTTGCAACAGGAGAACCAGCTGAGGTGGTTAACGTAGTTATAGTTAGTTGAGTCTTGAAAATATATGGCCAACTTACATAGTTTTTAAATTTATGGTTAAGGTAAACAGTCATGGCGGCACAGAATAAAATACAAAAAAACTGCTTGCTAGGTAGCACACGGTTTCCTCACCTCGATATCCATAAGGGGACATGGCGGTCTCCAGATCAACTAACGGTCAACTAAATTGATCACATAGCGATAGACAAGAGGCACGCATCCAGTATTTTGGATGTCCGAACATTCCGAGGAGCTACCGTCGACTCGGACCACTACATCGTTGCAGCCAAGGTTAGAATGCGGATATCCACTACTACAATCCAGAAATACTGGACCAAGAAGAGATCGCCAAGACCTTCGCGCAACGTGTATTAGTTTTAAGTAGCTTAAGTTAGTCGATAAGTAGTTTTAATTAGCATGTTAGCTTAAATAAAATAAAAATAAGTCAAGGAACCAAGTTTTTTCAAATGTTTCTTGGTAAACATTTTCTACTTTTAGATTTACATATTAGATATTAGGCCGAAAGGCATCAGAAATAAGTTTTTATTGTTTAATTTAGGGCGCCCCCATAGGGCCAGTAAGTGAGTTAAGTAGTTGATAAGTAGTTTTTCACGAATTTTTGTCTAGCACTTAAGTTAGTTTTAAGATGAAGTAAAATAAAAATCAATTGAAAAAAAAATATGTGACCAGATAGTATTCGTATCCAGCAAAATGGTGGACATTTGTCTAAAGTCATATTTTATACTTGATTTTCATAAAATGTATTTTATTTAGTAAAATAAGTAGTTTTAACAATCGATTGTTGCAATATTTATACGTGTTTAACATTGGTAAAGGATTTATTCAGCTCACCCTGTACTTTTAGCAGCTTAGTTATTCTGTATTGCCGACATCTTTTGATAAATTTTCGATAGAATCGCGTTTTATTCAGTTAAGTACCGTAAATTTTTGACATTGGGTGACAATATCAAAATTGTTGTTATGGGTCAACCAAAAATACACATTCATGAAATTTCAGTCTCCACATTTCCAATGGTAGGGATACATTTTTTTAAAAACAATCATTTTATACTCTGGGTACCTCAAAAACTCAATTTCGAATTTTCGCTCCTTTACAATATTTCCCTTCACTGACCATGTTTGAGAAGTAAATAATTTCACACACTCTTTAAGACTTCCATAAACCTGCCAAACATAACGATCAAAATTATAAAATGCTGTACTTATTACACAGGGGGACTGTGTAGGTATTTTTCCTACGTATATCTGGAATGAAAGGAATGATAAAGCTATTGAATTGAATTACAATAAAAAAGTTTATTTTATGAACATGTTATGGACAATTATATCAGTTGGAATGTATGCTCTCTTTTGATGGCACTTTGCATGACTTTTGAATGAAAATCTTTTCCTTCATTGCACCCCATGAAAAATGTCCGATGCCGACAAATCACGCGAAAACTGCGGCCATTCGAATTCACCATTTTTGGAGTATCTCCGTCTTGCTAAAACCAAACAAGCTCAGCATTGTTGTTTGTATTATTCTTAAGCGGCACCGTAACACTGACACCCGCATAATTTTCAATGGAATATAACTTGTAAATCTAACGTGAGGTTGTTCCGCAACAAACAGTAACACGAGGTGAGTGTAAGGGACACTGATGGAGATTTTTGGGATTCTGTGAGCCCCCAAATCTACAATTTGGCTTGTTCACGAACACGCTCAGATGAAAATGTGACTTTTCGGTTATCAATAAAATTTTCAAAAATTGTTCGTCATTCTCGGCGATATAAGAACAGTTCTGCCGTACCTACACCAGACGTTTTTATGGGTCACCAGGATTGAGGTGTTCGACCAACTGGATCTCGCAAGGGTATAGGCGCTGAACTTTGCTCAAAATCCGATGAATGTTGCTACGCGATATGTGTAATTGTTTGAACGTGTCGTCGCGTCATTCCGAAGTTTCAGGATCGATTGCGACTCTTTCCCTTACGACCTGAATGTTTTCAATCGATCGTTCAAAACGAGAATTGCTTGGCGGCCTCACATCCCCAAGGTTTCCATATCAAATTTAACCCCCACAGTACAAATATTGTGTGCTGTTGGAACATTTCTAGGTCCCGCAGTGCAAGAAGTACACACGCACACATGAATGGTTGTGAGAAAACTAGCGCCTGTTGCGCCAAAAAAAATTTTTTTTTATTGTGCGATCGTGTGGAATTCCATCCTAAATCTAACAAGCCTTATGTCTGAAAAAAAATTCCGACGGAAGCTCTATCGAAACTTAGCATGTAACAAAAATATATCTCCGGAAGCTGCACAGAGGTAATGCCATGTACGGCATCTTATATAAAGCCTGTTGATTTATCTGTATCTGTTAACGACTGTAAAAATGCTCAACTTCTGCATTCGAGTGCTATAAAAGCTCTATAGAAGTAATTCCGGGTAACTAGAAGTGTGTGCCTATTGGAGGCGAAATTGTTTATGTTACAATAGCAACCTGTTGCGTTATAATTTCGGAGTTAGTAATTCTTATAAAAATATAGAGACAAATTTGATCAGTCAGTTAGCGTTTATGCTTAAACTTTATTTATAAATTTAACCTATCAAGGAATTAATATGCTTTAGCTCTAGTCCTATTTTTTAAGCAAAACAACAACAATCGGATATTCTCTCACATCATATGTTTTCTTTTTTGCAAATACTTTTCAACGCAACTGTTTATCCTTGCAATCGACTTAAAACCAAACTCCATTTTTTTTTCTCTCCAATCCTACCCAAAGAAAAGGAACGCACAACTACAATAGTGCACTAGTGTGAGTACACAAATGTGAACAGGTATACCGCCATCGTATAAGGACTCAATATTTGCTCCGTTCTTATGTTGCTTGTGCCGGAAAAGAGGGCCGTCGTTAACGTACCCTTTTTATACTTCCTCCGCACACAACTGCACAAAAAAACACATCGCGCATACACGCACAAGCATAATTTTCATCTCGTACTGTACCACATAGAAAATAAAATACCCACAACAACCCCTAACTTTGTCCTGATTGGAACTCGTCGCATACTCACAACCTACCACCATTGTGATTCACACAACGACAGGACATCGTACCGTCATAGTCGTTAGTCTACTGTTCTGTTCAACCCATCGCACAGCTCCTATTCAGTCCAATAAAGATCCTTGCACTAGCTGGATGCATACACACGTTTTCATTGCGGTTATTGTTTTCGATCTAATTGATGAACAAACACTTCAATCTAACCTAATTGTGTAAACAAAAAAAAAACTGTAAATACAGTTATAATTGAGTTTTTTTGTTCGGTTTTTATTTTTGTGTTGCATTGTTGTTGTTGTTAATTTATTGGCAATATCCGGTTGAATTTTTTGTAAAATAATTTTTCGCAACAATGTCAACAGCTTTTATGGTTGACAACATCCTGAATGACAAGGATGCCACCAATGTGGAGGCCATTCTGTCGGACAGTGAAAGTGAAAGTAATTCCGATTTGAAGGACTCAATCTGTGATTCGCCGCATAATGAGATTTTGAGTAGAAATTCGTCGGTTTCTTCGCACGAGGATAATTTTCACATGTCCGAGGATCATCATAGTTTCATTGCGGGTCGAACATCGTTCGATTCGATGATACGGCGGCATAGTGAGGATCAGGATGGTGATCGCATCGAAATGTGTTGCAATATTTGTGGAAACTTCAATCAAGTGATAGTGGATAGCAAGAATCTATCGAATCATGAGCTGTTGAGGCGTGAAAACGAATTCAAATGTGATAAGTGTTGTGGTAGAAATAGTGAAATTCGATTAGCCAACGAGGACACAAAGCAGACCCTGCTCAAGGATAGTACGAAGCCGATATTGAAATTTAGCGTTTCGGCGATTTTGGGGGATACACGTGAAGGTGTGAGAGTGAGAAATGGTAAGATTTAACAAAGTTTTGGGGTTTTTTTTATTGGAACTATTTTCAAATGCTGTTTTTGAAATGCGGAACTTGTACCGGCGTGGGCTTACTCTTACAAAATGTGTGCTAAAAAGGTTTATTTTTGGCAGAAGTGTTTGAAAATGACCAAACTTTTTTAAGACGTTGTCGAAAGACAGTGAGAGCATTTTCATAGCAGTTTCAGGCTTTGAAGGTTTTTAAGGACCAATGAACGGAAATATATGTTTAACTTACTAGGGATTTTCTGGTGGATTACAGGTTGCTAACCACTGGTTAGTTGAATCAATATGTTTGTGGTATTGCTCCTTAAAAAATCGCAAAGATGGAATAAACGAAAAATCAAAATGTTTGGGTGCTACAAAAGATCTCCGGCCGGCGACGGTAAGATCAATAAATTTTACTCCTGAATGATATTGCCTAAGCTTGCTTTAACTTATTTTAACTTTTATTCCCAAAATCCCAACACGTATGCAAATCTAAGTTCCATTCTCTTAATTTATCAAAAATACAGATTTTTGGTAACTTTAAGGATATACCTACAACAAATCGTGAACATATATAAAGCAATAAACATGACGATATAGGCTTTAAATCCAGCCTTTCCATTCAATATGTGCGCGGACTTATTTTCTTGGCAGAAAGAATGATCAAAAAATTGAATATCTGGCATTAACGGCACTCTCAGGGCCTCAAACTTTGAATTTTTCATTAATTTCTGTGTGCGAAGTTTTATTTTTACCACGAATGGGAATTATGTTCTGAAAGTGGTACTTATAGCTTTTACGGAATGGTCTGTTGGCACGAGGTGTTTTGAGTTTTTATAAATATTTCCGCTCTGTGACGATGCTGATCTAATGGTGTTGGCTATATATCTGTTCTTCTGTTTTTGCAAATATCTCCGCGGGTATATTTTTCTAAGAGTCTAAATTATATCTAAGGGTGAGGCAGGGGTTCGTGAGCTTCCTCCAGCTGATTCAATTCTTGAAACTGGGTGAAGGAACTCTGGAGTAGCGTTTTAATGAATAATTTGTGTAGACCGATTTGGATTTTCATTACTTTTACACAAGTAAACTGAATGATTTATGATTTTGAATACATATTGGTGGTATACAAGATTCTATACGCATAACATAAGGGGTTGCAATATGTGCAATAGGTTGAAATTGGTAACCGAAATATAGGCTATTGAGAACGTAGCTTGTAATACTTTTAAATTCCTCGAACTGTGCTTAGCCAGAAACATTTCCACCATAGCACATACACATGTAACTGAAGCATTTAAAACTCTATATTCAGAAGAGGCATTAATGATCAAGTTTTTGAAAAAGATGGCACCATTTATTTAAGGCCAGTCTAGCTTCACTACTTATAATTTTAGAATCCTTGGTGAAATTCAAGGAAGCTGTTAACGGAACCCCATAAGATACTTGAATTGTTTTACAACCTCAATTCGCTGACGGTTCAGTCACAATGCTTCTTTAGACGTAACTTTTCCGTTTTCTTGGTTCAAAGACCATAATTTTAGTTTTCTGGGTAAAAACATGTAAATCACATGTTTTGTAATTTTTTTTTAAGTCTATGTTGACTGAAGTTGTTATGTAAATAGGTATTCCGCCAACAAGACTAATAAACCATCATCGACGGGCACAGTGGCGCGATGGTTAGTGCGATGAACTGCCGCGGTTTGGATTCGATTCCCCGCCGTAGCAACACCTAAATGATTTTTCACTGGCCCTCCTCTCGTGATGATCTGGAAAATCATCCGAGTGGTATCAATTGTTATGAAAAGCTTATCTCAACTTAGCCGTTCGGATTCGTCATAAAACAGGAGGTCTCACCTCGCCATGGTGCTAAATAGTACACACGCACACATGAATGGTTGTGAGAAAAAAAGCTACACCGTTTGTACTAACGAGCCTGTTGCGATACAAATTTTCTTTTTTTTAAGACTAAATCATCGGCATGGAGCAGTATTTAAACGACGATTTCCGCAAAACTACAACCCCTGGCAAAATATCACAAACCACATCATTAAGCAAAGTGAAGAAAATTAGGCCAAGGAAGCAACCCTGAGGCGGCCCCACTGACGTTTCTGATAAATTGTTTCCATGCCACACTTCTGCACTTGTTGCGGTCAGAAAATTAAAAATAGAGAACCAAAATTTTCGACAAAACGCCGAAAGATGCCAGCCTTGATATTAGAGCTCGTTTATTTACTGCGGCCTTAAGAGTGACTAACAAAACAGGAATATGTTCTATGGGTAAATATTTTTTGAAATGAAGGAAAGTGCGAAAATGGTGGAGGATCCAGGTCGAAACAATGCTTGGAAAATGCTCAGTCGATTAGCATACTTAATCCATTTTGAAAGACTCCCATAGAGAATGGAAGCAAACATTTTTGAATTAAGTGTAGGAATACCCCGATGGTTTTCACGAGGACTTGCATCAGTTTTCTTAAAAAAAAAATATCAAAAATAATTGGTCTATTCAAGCTTATAGGAACATAAGTCTCATTTTGAATTCGGTTGAAAAATTCCACTATTTAGTTTTTGAAATGAGTAGGAGCATTTTTGAAGAGATTTATACTGAAATACCATCTATCCCTGGTGCTTTTTTATTTAATAAATCCTTATCAGCTCAACCATTAAATTGGGAGTGTACTAGTATTTATAGCCTTGTGCGCCTTTCTCCAGGGTCAGTTTCCTTTCAATATAATAACTTTGAGGTCCAGAATGCTTTCTAGTTCCAACAACTTTCTGGCTTATAATTTGACAGACAAGTGAACTAAAGCAAATTTTGCAGAAGTCCTTATGAATTTATTTAAATAAAACTCGAAGTGGGACGATTAGAGTCCGGCGTGATATATACAGCCTGCAGATACTTTTTTTTTATAATTTACACGCACTCAAGGGGTTATGAATACCCTTTAAATGTTTTACCACAGAACGAGCGTTTGAGATGGGGGAAGAAAGAGAGTGATATGAAAGATTCTGGATGTAGTGGAGACTTACTCCATGGGTGGTGTCCGAACTAACTTCGGGGAGTCACTATTTCTTGTGTTCGTTAACTTCAAAGAAACTTCAAGATGGTGCATACTTACAAAGAAAAAAAAATAAATATAAAAAAAACCTAGGTGCTAGGCTTACTTTTTTCAAAAATCACATTTCGTAGTTCTCATTCTGGGAAACTATTTTTGTGGGACGAAAATACTGCAAAAAGAGTTTTGCAAATATCAAAGAATTAGAAGGTACAACTGACACCAATGAGCCCTTACTAACTTACGATTATTTTGGATCTAATCTTTGACTAAGGATTTTTAGACCGTAGATTTTCTTATCCGCCGGCTGGGCAGGAACACTGATGGTGGGGGTGAAAAGTTGTCCTTGCAGTTGTACGCGTTTTTGATTCAAATTCAAATTTTGATGACTTGGTGGTTTCATTTCTAAATATTGGTCGTGTTCCGGGTTCTATTTTTACGAAATTAACTTTGCCGATGCACTATTCTAATTGGTCAATTGTGCATTTGTAGTCATGTCGATTGACGACACGATCGATTGACTGTTGAGGACACTGCATCGGCAATGTTAACTTGGGAAATCTTAACCCCGGAACGCGGCCATTAAAAAAATTATACACGCCATTGGCCTTTTAAGTTTCTAACATTTTTTTTTGTAAATGGAAGAGTTTATATAGCCTTCAAGCTGAGTGATGCATAAGCTCCTTCATAGTATCTGAAAATTGTTCATCACTGAGTTGAAGCAGGAACCCCCTATTTTTTTTAAATCATTTAATTTCGTGTTGGGAATAACGCTATAAAATATCAGTCAGTAGTCGGATCTGGAGAGTGGAAGCCTAATGAAACGAAGAATTTCATAAAATAATTTTATTGTTAAATTTTCACTGCTCCGCCATTACAGACATGTTACCCCCATCTTGTTGAAACCACTCATAGTTGAAAGAAATTCTCGTTCAGCGAAGTTTTGGAAAAATTTATTTCCTTAGCATTTTTAAAGGACTGTCTCCAGTGACAATTATAGTGCGACCATTTTGTGTAAAAAAAATATTATTGCCATACAATGCAGCTTAGCTTGGTAAAACTAATCACAACACCTTGACACTGGCTCCTGGGTGTAATTCTGTTTCTTGCAATGTGCGCGGTAGGTAAGTGTATGCACACCAATTTCCTCGAAAAGTGTTAAAAATTTAAGATTTTTGCGAATACTGAATTCATTAGGCATCCATCGTTTTACGAAGTTGGTAATAATTCTGTAGATGTTTTGAATGATGTATCTAAGAGAGACAATGCAAAAAATTGTTAAATTTTGCTATTCTTTTGTCATTTTGAAATGATTTCCATGACCTATGTATGCATTTTAAGGTAGCCAATCATTTTTAATTATTAGATACATGTATTGTATAAGCATTTGGTTTGAGTGAATATTTTATTATTTATTTCTTTAATTTGTTTAAATTTAAATAAAAAACAAAACAAAAATTTTTCACAACCATTCATGCGTGTGTACTTCTTGTACGATGGCGGGAACTCTTGTTTTATGCCGACTACGCGCGGCGAACTGGAGATACGCTTTTCTTGATAATTGGTACTACTAGGTTGATTTGTCAGATCATGCCGAGAGGAGGGCAAGTGAAAAATCATTTAGCTACGGCTGGAAATCGAACCCAACCTGCGGCAGTTTATTGCACTAGCCATCGCGCCGATAAACCCGATGCGTACCCAAATCATTGGGGGCCTTACTACCCAGCTGTTAGGAGGCATGCCTCCAAACGTCTGCAGAAACATCCTTCGGTAGGAAATTACCAACTCCAATGCGTATATGGATAGCGGGGAACAACTCAAACTCGTGTCTCATCAACCCAATTAAATTGACTTCCAAACTGTCAATTATAGAAATTTCTGAACTGATTACTTACTTAGGAAAAAATTACATTTTACCACAACCAGCAATTGCAAAACGCAGCCTGTTATCTACACCTATTATCTGACACACTAGCCGTATATTTGATTCCAATACAGTACGCGAGATGTCTGCAGATGTTCGATCATACTGATAAAAATACATCCCCTGACAATTATTTCCATTGTTTGGTTTTTTTATAACAACATTATTTAGGTATAGATATCCAAATCTTTAAGCTTAATCTAGGTTTCAATTAAAAAGAGCGGAAAAGTCTATGATTGTCCTCTATTCATGCAAAAGGATATGCAGTAAGATCTGAGTTTGTGTGTTCCAAGGCAAGGACAATATTTTCGTAAGGTAGCTTTATTAAATATAACTCAAGACTACATATCTTGAGAAATTAATGAAGATACCACAGCAACACTGCAAGCAATCTCAACATATTTTTGTCTACGAGTCAGCGCCATACAGTTCCCTCCGACTAAGTCAGTCAAGAAGCCCAATTGGCGATTGCATCGGAGTGATTATAAAAATCGAAGAAGGTAAAAATATGTCACATACGATAGCAGGTTAACGATATAAAGTCCATATTAACCTGGAAAGATTATTCTAAGAAGATCAGATGTCGATACAAGCGGTTGGCTCCTTCTTCAAAGCAATGTATTGAGAAAAATCAATTATACTCCCCAAATATAACTGAACGGTATCCCACTATTCACGAAAAATATAATTTTCCTAAAAAAACTGATTTTTAATTAGAAAGCTTTTTTTTATAATTTATAGAGCATACAGATTAGGGTTATCTATGTATGGAATAGTACATCAGATAAATGGCCGCAACGGCTTTGCTGGCAAGTATACGTGTGCTCTCTTATTGAAAATTTCTAAAACCATTTCGTATAAATTTGGCTGAATTTTATTTAAATACCGCCCGATTTCCTATTTCAATGCGTTGGTTGTCGTTGGCTGGATTGCATAGATCCTTGACTTCAAAAAACTTCAGGAAAAAAGTCAAATGATGGTAACTCGCAAGATCGCCAATTCTGATCGCTAAGACGGCCGATTACAGCATTTACAAATGACTCGTGTATTAATTAATTGTTTCTCTGGCTGTATGACATATGTGGCACCGACTTATTAAAATCAAATGTTGGTTACAACCTTATCTTGTAACTTAGGCACTAAAAACTGGGTTATCATGTCATGATAACGAACGTCAATAATTATTGTTACTGGCTGACCAGCCGCATTTTCGAAGAAGAATTGTCCGATAATGCCTTCAATCCGTTATCCGCACCATTTTCGCATTTTTTTTTTCTCAATTATTATTCATGGGTTTTCTACACGAAAAATTAGACGTTTTTGACGATTAACAAAGCCATCATAAGATGCAAATATGAGCTTCATCACTGAAGATGATTTTGCTCGAAAAATCTGCATCCACTCGTTGTTGTTCCAAAATCCATTAAATAAACGCGCTGCATGGTGCTTATAGTTCTTGAATCAATTGAACTTTGAGGCATAAATTTTCTAGTTTTTCTTGAGAATTTGCTGTAGGGAGGTTTTCGAAATGACCAATTCTTGACTACGGTGCCGAACTGTGCTGTCAGCACTAAACTCTCGCGAGCTGCTTCCATGTTTTCTGTTGAACGACTTGTCACAGGACACCCAGAGTGTCTAATATCACTTATCGATACAAAAAAAAATAAAAAAAATTTGGCGCAACAGGCTTGTTAGGACCCGAGGGCCAAGCTTTCTCAAAACCATTTACGTGTGCGTGTGTATTTCTTGCACTATTGCGGGACCTACTGTTTTATGGCCACTCCGCACGGCGAATTTGACAAAACCTTTTCTTGACAGTAGAAACTACTCGGATGATTTGTCAGATCATCACCGGAGGAGGGCCAGTGAAAAATCATTTAGTGTTGCCACGGCTGGGAATCGAAACCAGACCTCCTGCGCGGCAGTTCATCGCATTAACCATCGCGCCATTAAGCTCGTCTAATTGATACAGTATCTGTGAATTTTGTCACTATTCTCCTTACAGTTGATGTTTTTAAATCACTATGACGGCCATATTTTGTACGCAAAATGCTGTCTATAGCTGGAACCTTCAAAATTTTAAAAAAATATTTCTCAAGAGTGAAAATTCGTTGTTCTTTCGTATAGCGATCCAATTTTACTAACCCCTAACTGGCTTCTGTCACTTTGTTACCTTTTTTTCCCGTTGGCAACACTGTACTAAGAAATGGCGCAAAATTTTAATTATGAGACACGCTTTAGTAGTGTTTTGGATGCGATCAAGAAAGAATGGATAAACAAATAACCAGGCAACTCTGGCATAACTTTAACCAGACACGCTCCTTCTGCTTGACAAAGCTGAACAGATCAAACATCAGTAGCATTATCGGTGTCCGATTGGACTACAAGCAAAAAGACTAGGCGTCCTCAGCAAGGACTTGTGATGATGCTGGAGGAATGTATTACTCACCTTATATGCTCTTGTCCTGCTCTCTCTGTAAAAAGGAAACTTCATCTGGGAGAGTACTCCTTCGACAATCTAAATGAAGATTCAATGTCGAAAACCTCCTTCGCTACATAGTTAGCTCCGAATGGTTCAATTACGCGTACGAATAAAGGAAAGTCGACAGATCCACGTGGTACCACAACGGACCTTTATTGTCTAGCAACCACACTGGTGCAGCTACTACAACCTAACCTAACCTTACCTAGTGTTTTGCGGGGTGAAGTCTAACTAGTGATGCAAGCCGTCTAATCAGTGACAAATAACGACAAACTCGGTCTCAGACCACAGACGAACAAGCTTTGCTTAACCACAAGATTGAGATTGCACAGCTGTGGGCTTAATTTCCACAGCTGAAGGCTTGCTTCTTTCTTGAGAAGCTTTTTACTTCATATCCTGTCAGTTGAAAAAAAATCATTTTCTCAATTCTTGAATCAGATTATTCAGATCTGTGTTGGTGTGCATCTATAGAGCCGCGTCGTGTGTTATTTGTGATGGATACTGTAATTTGCAAAATATGATCGTTTATGCTTCATTATTGTGGCGACAAAACCAAGTAGGTAGATAAATAGTACCTAAAGCAATCCATTTTGTGTTTATAAAATTTGTTAGAAAATACGCTGCTATGGTTGATGGTAGAGCTCGTATATTCTTCTTAAACTACACCTAAAATGTTCCTCAAAGTTCAATTTGTATTCCATTTTTTGGCACCACTGTCTAACTCCAAGATGACAGATATACTCCAAAAAAGCTGAGCGAAAAAAGCCAAATGTCAAGATAAAATTGACGCCAATTACCGGACACCACTTCCGTTCGAGGATAATTCGATATCACGAGCAGATATTAGGAGCTATTTCCAGCTCATTTATCGAAACATGGGTAGTGAGAAACAATGTGACATTACGCTTGGTTATGTGAGGAAATTTTTTCATAGAACTCTGCATCTGATGACATGATCTCATAGGTGGCTTTAAATAGCAACGAGGTTAGGTTCTGAAACTTCGGTTATACCAATTCGTAAGACCAACTCGAAAAAAACGTGCAACGGATAAATAAATCGTGCAACTAATGTGAATTATCTACGAAAATTATCGGTATTATATCGATATCTTCCCGGAAAAATGTACTAAGCGATAATTTTTCAGGAAAATACTTTATGACTTGACCTTATAATTTATGCAACCGCCACGTTTTGGTCTTGGCTTAAGGTTTCTACCGATAATACAACATCAACTAAAGAAAAATAAAATTTACAGTACACCACAAAATAATCACCCAGGAAGTTTTTATTATGTCTCCTGTAAAATTTAAAAATGTCGCTTAAGACATTTTTTCGAGAATATATCGATATTTTTGAGAACGATAAACTGTTTACTGATCCATTTAGATGAATAAACTGAAATCAAGCTGCAAAAATGCGATAAATGTCAAATTATGTCAAAAATATTTATAATTGAATTCGACTGACGTTTTGTTCTTTCTATCAATTATGACAGTGGCTTTTCGTTTACATAAGCCGATTCCCGATGGCTTCCCTTTTCAACTTGAGGTAAACAAAAACTTCAACTCAGCTTTTAGAAATATTCGCTTCCATGCACTGGCCCATATATTATATCAAAAAGGAAGTACCAAATTCAACAGTCGCCTCTTCCACAGCTTACCAACTCAATATCCTTCCTTCCCATCCTTATCCCATGCCAATTAATAAACATCCAGTTCATTCATATTTGAATTTTAAAACAAGACTTTCAAAAACAAACCTTCATTCACGATAAATCCAAAACAAAAACAAATCACCCAGCCAAGAATACAACAATCAACCAAAAAAAAAAAAGGATCCAAAAGAAATTCGTTAACACCTAACATAAACAAGCCGCATACACATCAACTTATCCGCTTGTGTTTTCATTGTATATCCGCCAGTGTAACGACTTAAAATGACGCACAATTGAGCCTCGAATTCTTTTCTTCTTCCTCGAGTCCTTGCAAACCGATAATGCCCATCAAACAAAAAATTATTGCCCTAAATATGCCTATTGCCTATGGTAACCCAGATATCCTTAACTCGGAAAAAGGCAAACTGTGTGTGTGTGTGTTTTTTATTATTTGCAGCACGTTTACATATCTATAGGGGAGGCTGTATAAACATCTTCCTAATCATGTTTAGATGTTCGTTATATGAGGTTGGCTCGTGATTAAGGATATCTGACAGAGTGAAAAAAAAAATCCTTCAACTGGTTTTGCGTTGTCTGTTCGTCGTCGTTGTCGATCGGGGCTATAAATAGGGGAATTTTTTATATGACAGCAAAATGGGCGTATCAAATCAAATCCCATTGCCAGAGTGTATCGTTTTTTGCGTTCTTTTTTTTTATTATTATTTGCCTGTGGGCTGGACGAAAGGATCAATTGATTTTATATTATTATTTCTATTATATCATTAAATTTATTCCTTTTTTGTATGAAGAGTTTGTTTTTTTGTAGAAAAAATACGAAGAACAAAGCGTGTGACTCGTGTTTCGAAATGGGGTATCTGTAGTAGGTTTTTAAAGAGAAGGCTTGCGTGGAAGGTGGTAGCACGCTTTAGGATGAGTGCAGATGGTGTGGATATATCTGATATATCTGGATGTTTGATTGTAATCTGTTAAGCGGACATTCATCATATAAAGGGTTTTTTTCGTAGGTCGGTATGAGGGTGTGAACTAAACTTTTTTTTTGCTAATGTGAAATTAAGTGAAAAAGTTCCATTTGGCAGTCTTCAAGTGTCATTGAGGTATTGGGGTTTATGTCACTATATATCGGGTTTTTCAATACGTAAATAACAATCTTGCATTTACTCTTAAGCACTTACCTTAACTTATCAATGTCAAAACGTGGAGAATGACACTGGAGAATAGTTGCTACTCAGAGTAGGCAGGAAGTTCACCGAACTATTTGGATAATGTTTGGATAAATAAGGATAAGATAAAGTATGCACTGTCAACACTTCATGTAGTATGAACAATACTGGCTCCACAGTTCTTCCAAAAATTGGCGTTGGAAATCGTCATGATAGTATGCCGGAAAATCGTCCACATCAGATGGTGGCTTGGCAATAATCCACTCCTCCTTTGGTTACGGATGACTTGAAATCCCATCGACAAGATTGATAATCGCTCTACAACTAATTAAATGGCTACACAACATCCAAATGACACCGTTGGTGAAGATCGTTCAGGCGGAAACCTTGCTCTCCGATGACAAGGCGAAGAGGAGACTCAAAGCCATCATATGTTCAGGATATCGCTTGGCATTAATCCACTCCTCCTTTGGCTACGGATGACTTGAAATCCTATCGACAAGATTGATAATCGCTCTACAACTAATTAAACGGCTACACAACATCCAACTGACACCGTTGGTGAAGATCGTTCAGGCGGACACCTTGCTCTCCGATGACAAGGCGAAGAGGAGACTCAAAGCCATCATATGTTCAGGATATCGCTTGGCATTAATCCACTCCTCCTTTGGTTACGGATGACTTGAAATCCTATCGACAAGATTGATAATCGCTCTACAACTAATTAAACGGCTACACAACATCCAACTGACACCGTTGGTGAAGATCGTTCAGGCGGACACCTTTCTGTCCGATGACAAGGCGAAGAGGAGACTCAAAGCTGACGAAATAGTAATGCAAACAAAATCAGACGTCAACACATACTGGGCACGCAAGCTCCATCAATCTGTAGATGGCAGCAGACTTTCCGAAGCACCAAATCCACGCTGGATTCTGGAATTAATGCGTATGCCGAGCGGTCATGATTTCATCAACAACATAAGCCTGCCAAACAATCCATATCTAGGATCACCAGAAAATGCATAAATTTTCATCGATTCTGCCACTGAAATAATCAACAACATGCTACACCAATGCCAAAATACACAAAGAAAAACAAAGTTTTGGCGCAATTTGCTTTTAAGTACCCAGAACCGAACTTTCTCACAACCATTCATGATTGCGTGTGTACTTCTTGCATGATGACGGGACCTCCTGTTTTAATGCCGTCTCCGAACGGAGAATTTGAGATAAGCTGATAGTGTTAAACAAAAATGGAGGGCCAGTGAAAAATCATTTAGCGGTAGGGAATCTAACCCAGACCTTCTGCGCAGCAGTTCATCGCACTAAGAGCCCAGTAATACGAATTCTTGCAAACCCTCATTGAAAATTTTCTTTCACATCTTGCACCTTTTTAATAAATTCAATCATTGGCGAGTTGGTGTCAAGCCTATGAATTTTAGAACTTGAGTATCGAAAAATATTTAAATTTTTCATTATAGTTTTCGCAGAAAATCCATTTTCGTTTTTTACTGATCAGGGTCTGTTTTTTTTTCCACCGAAATGAAACGAAATTTTCCAGTGATGCTTATAAACTGCTAGGGAGATAAAATCCCAGTTCCATCATGTTTTGTGTTCCGATGAAGTTGCTGAGTGATAGCTATAACTTGGCCCTAACTATCGCGCTACTGAGCCCATCGACACAAAAATCAGTAAGCACAATAGCGTGGTGAAGTTCCTCAAACAGACATTTGGATAAAAAAGCGTTCTCCAAATAACTGAAGCCCTAAGTTGGAAAAAGTTATACGCTAGGCCGAGCAGGTAGCAAAATTTTAGAAAAGATTGTGATCACTGACGCTCAGTTGGTAAGTGTTGCCAGGAACCTTGACTTACCACACCGAAGGAAGAAATTAACGCCGAAAGTACAATTGTACCAACGCCCGAGTAGTGGAGGTAACCACTGAAGGCTTTTGATAACTTTAAGCATCGAAACTAGTCCGATTTAAGTTTGAAAAGCTTTGTAGAAATTCCTGAATTTTGTCGAAAAATCGTAAATCGTGAGGATGAACCTATTTTGTTGGTCTAATGTAGCAATTGAACCAGATGGGATCAAAAAGACGGGAGCGGTAACATTTATTAGCAAATCAAAATCGTGAATTAATGTCGTGTTTAAAAATCTCGCATTTTTTAAATTAATCCTGAATAAAAAAATCTCACATATTTAAAATCTCGCATAAACGAGCTCTCGCCTATCAAAATCTCGCTCTTGAAGAAAACTGCAAGAAAAAAACTTACTCGAGCGGTAGATTAAAGTGCTAAAACCCAAATCAAATGTATGTCTTGCCCATCGAAGTTCTGTTAAGATATAACGGTTGATTTTTTTAAGAACTAAGTTTTTCAGGTTAGTCACTTTTCACTGGTTAGTAATGGCGTCCAAACGTCATCTGTTAAAGTGAAAAGTTTTCAGTATACTTTGCCATTTAATCATGGAAAGACTTACAAAGACTGTGAAATATGTGCACCGTTTGTTACGACCATATAATGGCGACCAGCTATGAGGCTCAATTCTGGCTCAACGGATATGTCGAAACGGGCTCAGTGGCGCGATGGTTAGTGTGATGAACTGCCGCGCAGAAGGTCTGGGTTCGATTCCCAGCCTTAGCAATACCTAAATGATTTTTCACTGGCCCTCCTCTCGTGATGATCTGACAAATCATCCGAGTAGTATCAATTGTCATGAAAAGCTTATCTCGACTTAGCCGTTCAGATTCGGCATAAAACAGGAGTTCCCGCCATCGTGATAAGAAGTACACACGCACACATGAATGGTTGTGAGAAAAAAGCTAGGCCCTGGGTACTAACGAGCCTGTTGCGATATAAATTTTTTTTTTATTTGGATACGTCAAATAAGCAAAACTGTCGCATTTGGAGTGATGAGCCACATGCCATACAAGAATTACCGATGCATCCCAAGAAAACGACAGTTTGGTGTGGTTTATGGGTTGGTGGCATCATTGGTCCATTTTTCTTCAAAGATGACCGTGGAAGAAACGTTACCGTCAATGGCCAACGATATCGAGCCATGATACGCGACTTTTTTTTGCCCCAGTTGGCTGAGTTGAACTTGGTTGACATGTGGCTACATCAAGACGTTGCCGAATGCCACACAGCCTATGAAACAATGGAAATGTTGAAAGATGAATTTAGTGAGCAGCTTATCGAAATGGCCCTGTGAGTTTGCCGCCAAAATCATGCGACTTAACGCCTCTTGATTATTTCTTGTGGGGTTATATGAAGTCGTTAGTCTATGTGGACAAGACGAATACGATTGAAGCCTTACAGGATAACATAACACGGGTAATTCGTGGAATACAGACCGAAATGTTCGAAAAAGCGACGCAAAAGTGGACCTTTCGAATAGACCATTTGAAACGGAACCTCGGACAACATTTATATGAAGTTGTCTTCAAAACGTAATTATGGCAAGGGCATATCAATCGATTACAATAAATTTTTTAATATTTGATGCAAATTTGAGTTTTTTTTTCGATTTTCAATAAAGCTTCGCTTAAAAATGCACCCGTTGCATACATTCACTTATCCTTTGTATTTATCTTTTATTAATTAAATTTACTTAACAAAAAAAATTGGCATACTCAAATAAAACCAAAGATTATAAAGGCATACAGAAGACGCATTGAGAATAAAAAACAGCAAAATTTGCTCACCAGCTTCATGGTACGGACAGGCATGACAAACGAGATCCAAACATATGGCGGGCTGTGGCCATGGAAACATTTTTCTTGTCTGCAGTGCGTCATTTACATGGCTGTATAATCTTTGGTAAAACACAAATTTCTCAAAAAAATCATTTAATCAAAAAAGTTATTTCTTTGCAATTTATTTCATTAAAAAATGTAAACAAACACAAATTTGTTTATATCGGGTTTTTCAACAGAGACGCTACAAAAGTTGAGCGACAGCGACAGCAAACGACGCCATATTTCTTGCCGCTCTTTTGACATTTCTCTACAGTAAGGTTTGCCATTTCATGATGGAGAGATATACGATCCAACAACGAGTCGAAATTATTAAAATTTCAACCGAAATTCGGAGTCAGTGTCCTCAACGTTAAGAGCGCTACGTCCAATTTATGGTCGTCATAATCGTCCTAGAAGATCAAGAATTGAGCGTCTAGTGAAAAAGTTTGAATCCACAGGCACAGTACAAAATGTTCCCGTGCCAGTGAAACAAAGAAGTGCCCGTAGTGTCAAGAATATTGCTGCCGCTGAGGCTTCAGTTGAAGAAAGACCAAATGTGTCACTCACACGTCGTTCTCAAGCGTTGGGCATCTATGTAACGTCGTTGTGGCGAACTTTGCGAAAAGATCCTGTCCTACATCCTTATAAGATTAAATTGACGCAAGAACTGAAGCCGCTTGACCACCAGAAGCGTCGTATGTTCGTGAGTTGGGCTGAGCAACAACTTGAAAATGATTCGGATTATCATCGAAAAATCATCTTCAGCGATGAGGCTCATTTCTGGCTGAATGGCTTCATCAATAAACAAAACATGCGGTACTGGTCAGGCATCAATCCACACGTACTCCATGAGTCATCATTGCATCCCGAAAAAATTACGGTCTAGTGTGGTTTATGGGCCGGCGGCGTCATTGGGCCGTACTTCTTCTGTGATGATCAAGACCGGCACGTTACTGTGAATGGGAATCGCTACCGTTCAATGATAACCGAATATTTTTGGCCCCAATTGGATGAAATGGACTTGGAAGACATGTAGTTCCAACAGGACGGCGCCACAAGCCACACAGCGAATGCCACAATCAATTTATTGGAAACCAAGTTTGGAGAACGTGTTATCTCACGAAATGGTCCAGTTGCTTGGCCGCCTCGGTCGTGCGATTTGACGCCGTTAGACTATTTCCTGTATGGCTACGTCAAGTCTATGGTTTATGCCAACAAGCCAACGACGATTGATGAATTTCGTACGAATATCGAACGTGAAATTGCAGCAGTATTGGCCGATTTATTCTTGAAAACCGTCGAAAATTGGGTTCAGCGTCTGGACTTCTGCAAGCGTGCCCGTGGTGGCCATGCAAAAGATATCGAGTTCCATACATAAAGGCGTCGAACGTACTTTCCAAGGATAAAGAATTTCATTGACATCCAAAACCGTTTTTGTTTTTTTCAAAAAAAAAAACTTTTGTAGCGCTCTTATTGAAAAACCCTTTATTTCAGTTTACCTTTTAGTACCTGACGAAAGATAGAGATTGTGAGCTATGCTCCGCAAATATTCACTTTTTTTTACATTTGGAGTCTTTTATTTTATTTCAATTTTTCATTTTGCAATTCAATTCTCGATTGCTGCAGCTTCAATTTCCCTATGACTAGTTCGATTGATAGCTGGCTAGAAAAACTGTACGTACCAATAATCTTCTTATTAACTGTCGAGCTTAATCACCTATACCAGGCTTCAACATTATTTTGCGTCCTTGAAAGTTCGTTTCGTTTGAAAACGTTTCAATAACATTTCAGAAACTTGGATTGAATTGCGGCGGTGCTATGTTGTTCTGCTTAGATTCTTTGTCTCCAGAAATATAAATTTTGTCAAACCAATTTCCAATAATTTATGTGTCGATATCATCAGAAGTATTTTTTAAAACTCAAAAGTAATCAGGTGTCTCACCTTCTGGTACAAAGGCCAAACTCTTTAACATTTTTATATTTTGCCTTCAGTTTCTATTTTTGCACTTTTCTCCAAATGATTTTCCTTAAGTGAAAAAGGCAGCCTTTGAACATGCATGTTGGAAAAAAATTCTTTTGCAACGTAAGATACGCATTTGCCAAGGTATTTAATAATTTATTTAGGTGCTAAAGTAATGTTTAAAAAAAATATTAAGCGCTTAAATGGTGTAATTCATAGAAAAATTGTGTGTTTAAGGAATTATTTCCGATTCAACTTTTCCGTGGATGGTATACAGTTGCCGCATAATAGAAGGTACAACCTCGATAGTGCCATCAATAATCCAACATTTTGCCTCACCTAAGTGCTTAAAACTGGATTTTGTTCCAAGAATTATAATTATTTTGTCGTTTATTATTTGTCGCATAGAACTAATAATTCGCCGTATGAATTGAAGCGCTTAGGTGAAGAAAGGGTTAAACCACATTTTTAGGAAATTTTTTTTTAATCGATAAAAAATGTATTTAAATATAATTTTGATTAATTAAAAACCGTAACCGTATATCTAACGGGTGATCCAAGTAGAGATACTTTTTTCAATAGCCTTTTTTGACAGATCACGTGTGAGTCGTGTCATGCTGTCATGTAATTTTTGTTTAGTATTGTTTGGCATTTCATAATGGAAAGACGTTTACAAATTGTTCAACTTTATTATGAAAATTCACGTTCTGTGAGGAATGTGTTTCGTGCACTTCGCTCAACTTATGGTCAACATAATCGGCCTACTGAGCGTACTATTCGCAACACCATCACCCATTTTGAGACCCAACATTCATTATTGGATAATATTCGACCTAACAGACCACGTCCAGCACGCTGTGAAGAAAATATAGCGGCCGTAGCTGAGAGTGTACACGAAGACCGTAGAGAGTCGATTCGGCGCCGTTCGCAGCAACTCGGACTGACGTATGGAACGACTTGGCGCATTTTACGTCAAGATCTTAAATTGAAAGCGTACAAAATACAGCTTGTGCAACAACTGAAGTTGCTCGACCTTCCCAAGCGACATCGCTTCGCTCTATGGGCTCTTGAAAAGTTGCAAGAAGATCCGACGTTTTCGAGGCAAATTTTGTTTAACGATGAGGCCCATTTCTGGCTCAATGGGTATGTAAACAAACAAAATTGCCGCATTTGGGACGAAGAGCAACCTGAAGAGATTGAAGAACTGCCACTTCATCCAGAAAAAACAACGGTTTGGGCCGGTGGAATCATCGGTCCATATTTCTTTAAAAATTATGCCGGTGCGAACGTAACCGTCAATGGCGACCGTTATCGTGCCATGATAACCGACTATTTGATGCCTGAAATTGAAGCTCGTGATCTCGGCGACATTTGGTTTCAGCAAGACGGCGCCACTTCCCACACATCGCATCAATCATTGGACTTATTGAGAGAACATTTCGGTGAGCACATTATTTCACGTTTTGGGCCGGTCGATTGGCCACCAAGATCGTGTGATATCACACCGTTAGACTTTTTCCTGTGGGGATATGTAAAGTCAAAAGCTTATGCCGACAAACCCGCTTCGATTCAGGCTTTGGAGGAAAACATCACGCGTGTCATTCGCCAGTTACCAGTCGAAATGCTCGAACGAGTGATCGAAAATTGGACTCAACGGATGGACCATCTGCGACGTAGCAACGGCCAACATTTGATAGACATAATCTTCAAAAAATAAATGCCAAAGAATGTTCTTTCAAATGATAAGCAACATTCTCCATTAAATTTGAATTTTCTTTTTTTTTTTCTATAAAAAAGTAGGGAACCTCGAAATGGATCACCCTTTATAATTTATTTTGTTCCTCAGGTACTAGTCTGAGCTGTTAATACAATCAAAGTGCGAGTTCAAAAAATTTAATCTCAAGTATCTCGAAACTATGCAAATGTCACTTAACTCTTTCTTCATCCTAGGGCTCCAATTTAAGCACTTTTCCGCTTGAACAGCTGCATTTTCGAAGTAGGATTTTCCATTATTTTTGAAATTTCGCTCAACAACGAAAATACGTTGATTTTTGGTATAGCCCTCCATTTTTACTAACCCCGAACTGTCAGCTGTCACGTTGTTATTTTTGTTCAGTTGGCGACACAGTATGTAAAGGGTGATCCAACGAAAATGCACGATGAGACATAATTGAGGTTCAATGTCGTTATTGTATGCTGAATTATCTCGTTCTTCAGCTCTTGAATTTTTTTTGGCATATTGACGTACACTTTTTCTTTTAAATATCCCCAAAGGAAGAAGTACAATGGAGTCAAATCACATGCTCGTGGCATTAACATTGTCACGGATAACACGGCTATTGAATTTCTCGCGAAAGATAACCGTTGTTTCGTTGGCTGTGTGGCAATTGACACCATCCTGTTGGAAGCACATAACATCCAGGTCCATATCCTTAATTTCTGGCCACAAACAGTCGACAGCGATAGCAAACGCTATTCACTGCTTGGCCGACCTCATTTTCGAAGAAGCGCGGTCCGATAAAGCCGCCAGCCCATAAACCGGCACCAAACAGTCGTTCTTTGTGAATGCATCGGCTATTCAACAATCACTTATGGATTCTCATTTGCCCAAATGTTGCAATTCAGCTTGTGAACGAATCCACTGAGGAGAAAGTGTACCCCGACGTTGATGATGATTTTCTTTTTGAAGTCACCATTCACTTCTGTCTGTTCAACCAACCGTTTGTCGTATTGACGACGCTTGACATGGTCAGAAGGCTTCAGCTCTTGAGTCAATTAAACCTTGTAAGCGTGTAAATTCAAATCTGTATTCGCATCAGTGTTGTTCGTGAGATGTTCAATTATTGGGCACTGCGGAAAGTTGAGGTTGACAGCTTATCTGCCACACTATCGCGAACAACAGCAATGTTTTCCGCAGAAAAAACTTTGCGACCATGCACAGGTGTTTTCATATTTCCTACAGAGCCAGTTTGCTGAAATTTGAGCACAATTCTCCCGATTGGGGACACATTTGGCCGAATATGCTTACAAAAAAAAATCACGAAGAGCTTCGTGATTTCTATTTGAACGCAAACGTTCATAAAAGGCTCCAACAATCTTTACGCTCTGCTCAATTGTGAGCCTTTCCGTTGTTGAATTTGTCAAACACTGAAACAAAGAAATGTCAAATTAAGTTTAAAAAAAAGGACCAATGCATAGGCTAAGGAGGCATAATTGTCAATTTAACTCTTAAAAGATTCGTTGAAATGGCTTTTCAACATAACCAACCACATTAAGCAATATGAAGAGTTTCTATCCACCAAAACAGTTCAAAATTTCTGGAGTTTCTTTACCTGATGCTTTTTAACACATCCTTGTCAACATTCTCGTTATTCTGACTAACCACTACCATTTACTATAGTAATGTGTATCTTCCTTTCCAACCGATTAACCCACCCGCTTATTTCAATTACCTGGTAATTATCCATTTCCACATACCTGCTTCCGCCACCAAAAACCACGTTTGCGTAAAAAACCACATCATGCTCCTGATACACTTTCACTTTTCAAATAACGCGTTAATTCGTTAATTGTTTCTGTCTAATCGAATTAAAATCACTTCTCCCACTTAGGTGGTTGTTCTTGAACAAACAATTTGATTGCTCCTTAGGCGTCGAAGCTGATGGTAGGAGATCTTTGTAAATTTGCGTAACGTTCACACAAATGTCATACAGGCACTGGCACATACATATAACTTTGTATTCTGCCATGCCTGCTCTCTTAGGTGTGCATTTATGCCTGAAGGAGTTTGCCTTTACAGCTTTTGAATAATTGTTAACTTGACACTACAAAGGATGAAGCTTTGTACTTATCTGGCTTTAAATTAAATTATCCTTCACTCAGAAATCTCCCCATCCCACACACACACACAATATACCACTTCCTGACAAATCATATCCTTTCATCTGAAACACATATGTGTATACCAATATGTGTTTTAGAATTCACTTTCGCACGCACAACTGTTAATTGAAATCAAGGACTTTCTCGACAGACACTGACTGTGTGCGTATATACTCAAATTAACATCAAACGGCATATCCTAATGGTGTTAGCAACCCCTTTTCTCACATAATTTGTGGAGCACTATCTATGCATACAGAAGGCATTGAAAGTGTCCTATATGGGTGGCGCACAGACCTTCCTGATCTGTAGTGTCTGCAATCGGTGTTTGGGGATGTGCGGAAATTGCTGTTGTTACCATTGCCGCCTGATTAAAACGTTTTAACGCCCCCTGCCACAAATTACTCCTGAAATTGTAATTAATTTGTGTATACGCAACGCGCCCACACGAGATTTGTTTGTTGTTGGTATATGCGGTGGTGGCTGTTGGAGGTTGGAGGACAAAAAGGATTTGACGATTGTGGAGCTCTTTTCAGAGAGCTTAGATACGTGCTGCAATGAATTTCAAAATTCCGAATTAATTATAAAGATTTTGAATCGATTTTTGGATGCTTTATGCGTTTGTTGTCAGATGTGTAAGAATTAACAGGTGGTTGACAGTTGTATGGATCTATGTCTGTAAAAGATGTGAATTGACCAACATGGTATAATGTGCAAGGAAACGTTTGATTTGACGAGAAGATTGTTCATTTTCATGTCTGTTTTGTCAATTATTCATGAAGTAGTAAATGATAACAAGAAATCAAAATAACACGAGGGTACTTAGTAACATTATTTTGAAGAAAAATTCAATTCTGAACCTTTTAAGCTTGATTATCAAAAGGCTTAATAGGACTGGAAGGAAAAGTATCGTTATTTACATTGTTATTTACTGTGTGAAAATTGCAAAATGTGTTTAATTTCGCGTCGATGGCAAAGTTAATTTTTTTAATTTTTTTTGTATTATCATAATCTCTGTTCAGAAATTTGGTTCGTTTGTCAAGAAACTTCTATGGAAATGTAGAACCTATTTCAGAATAACACAGTTCGCAACAAAGTCCAAGACATCTCCGTTTTAATTGAGATTGCAGAGAGAGAAACCAGGACTTAATTCTTTCCTTTGTGGCCTGTAGCTTTGATCAATCATTTCAATTCGAAGTTTATTTTTCATTCAAATTGTTAACTCTTTCATGAAAAAAGTTATTTATTCCTGAACTAAGGTTTAACTGGCTGTATGTGTAGCTCCCACTCTATCAAGGGAGAACTGGAATAAGCCTTCGTCGATTAATGAAATGTAGTTACATAGAATGGTCCTCCAATGCTCTGTATTGTGAGGGCTAAGGTACTGAATCACGTTATTATCAGTGGCTAGCTCATAAAAATTTGTAAAAGTTATTTGTAAGTTCTCTCATGAGCATTTTTCTATAAAAGTTATCTTTAGACCTCCGTATGACTGTAATTCAAAAAAAATCTGCTTTTGCCTTCAAATATTTAATAAAAATATATGGATGCCCTGATCCTACGTACTACAAAAGAGTATCACAACATAGAGTAGGCATCATAGAAAAAAAATTTGTAGCCGCTTCAGACGAGGGCAGTAAGTGCGAAGAATCGATTTCATCGATCGTATGCATCGGCTATGCTGTTGTTTGATTCTGGAGTAGCAATCTGAACACTGGGGTAAATAACAGTATCCCACATAGAATATATGCATTGTATGAGATGCGCACTCTATGTAGTTCTATATACTCCTTGGTTTAACTTACTTACTTACTTAAGTGGCGCTTCTGTTCGAAATGATCCTGAGCCTTAACCAACATGCCTCTCAAATCAGGCTGGTCCTTAGCTTACTGCCTCCAGTTGCATACTCCAAGTTGGTTGAGGTCGGTTTCTAGTTGTGCGGTCCACTTAAGGCGAGGTCTTCCTCTACAGCGTCCGACGTCTGTATTAGGGGCCGGGGTATTAGGTTCCATTCGTCCAACGTCCAATACGGAGTTTTTTGACCAGCTGCATGTCGCTGTCCAGATCGTATAGATCTTGGTTGAATCTTCGTCTGCATTAACCGTCAACGCAAACGGGACCGAAGATTTTCGAGTTTCCTCTCGAATCGACTGGGACTCATCTTCATCTGGGACTGGGAGTTATCAGGACTGGGATGATCAGGGTCTTATATGGGGTCTCCTTAGTAGTACGAGTATGAGGGCTTTACTACTGAATTGCCTTCTATGCCAGAAGAAACAGCATTGGCAATGTTTAATGTCTGACTAGATGTTGTTGTCAGAGTTAATAGCGGAGCTGAGATAGAAAAAGTCCCGTACTACCTAAAAGTTATATCAGTCAATGGTGACTTTCTGTACGATTCGTCGATGTTGTGTGTCCTTTCGTCTTGACAGCATATACTCTGTCTTGCTTTACTGATAAGCCAATTTTTGCCGCTTCCTACTCTATACTAGCAAAAGCAGCTATGACATCACGTTGAGTCCTACCAATGATGTCAATATCGTCGGCGTATGATAGTAGTTGAACCGATTTTTGGAAAACTGTTCCTCTGGTGTTGGCACGGGAGTTTTGCACAATTCTCTCAACAATAAAATTGAAGAAGTCACATGACAGCGCATCGCCTTGCCTAAATCCTTTTTTTTGGATCGAATGTGTCGGTGACGTCGTTTCCGACCCTGATAAGCAAGTATACGAGCTTGAGGCCATATACTTAAAATAGACATGGCTCTGTATAGTTCGTCTCTATAAAGAACAGCATTTATAGAGCCGAAGTGTACAGAGCCATGTCTAGTTTTGATCTTTGAAATCGATGAATAGCTAGCGGGTATCGATTTGGACTTCTTGGGTTTTTCCAGGATCTGCCGAAGTGTGGAAATTTGATCGGTTGTGGACTTTCCTGGCCTTCAAACATTTAATAAATATGTATGGATGCCCTAGTTCTACGTATTCTACGTACTTCATTCGTGTCGCCTAAAACTTTGAAATTGAATCTACGAATATGTTTTTTTTTAAATGGCGGCCACATCATATTTTAAGCAGTTTTCGCTGATATTATTTTTTTGCCAATATGAGACAGAATATTCAAGTTGTGTGTTATCAGGATGCCAAGGTATTTGAAATCACCTACAATTTTTATTGGCATTCTGCGAATTCAATTTCTGAGCAGTACCATCATCATTTTAGCTTTAGTTTTATAAATGTTTAGATCCCTGGTGTCGCAAAAGCGTTTCAATTGGTTGATTTGTGGTTAGAGTGTGGTCATCATTTTAACATGCAAATTACTTTAAGAAACTTCAAATGGAAGATATGTTTCGGTACCGTTTGTCAAAAAGAAAAAAAATCAGTAGCTCGAAATGCATCCTTAGGGGACATCTTGTTCAGATTTTAATTTGTTGAGCCATTTAATAGTACAATATTGCCAATGGAAATAAATAACAATGTGACAGAGGTAAGCAAAAATGGAGCGCTTAACGAAAGAACATTGCATTTGCGTTGTTGAGCAATATTTTATAAATAATGAAGGCTTGTCAGCTACAGCTGACAAAACCATCACCTGTGAAGAGAATAAAATTGAAAAATTCAAGGAGACTGGATCAATTAGTGACACTCTGGGTGTCCAGCTACAATTCGCTCAACAAAAATCATCGAAGTATCTCGCGAGAGTATTGCTGGCAGTACAGGAACTTTAGTTCGCCACCGTGGTCATGAATTGGGCATTTCGAGAAGCTATCTACATCGAACTCTTACGAAAGACTTGAAACTTCATGCGTCAAAGTTTAATTGACTTAAGAAGCAAAAATTTTGGAACAACAATAAGATTTTTTGAGCAAAATCATCTTCAGTGATGAAGCTAATTTGCATATTATGATGGCTTCGTTAATAGTCAAAATTATCGCATTCGGGGTTCAGAAAACGCACCAGTAATTGTTGAGCAACAAATGCATTCACTACGCGTGACTGCTGTTTGCTGCGCATTTTGGGCTGAAGATATTATCGGACCATTCTCCCTAGAAAATGCGGCTGATCTGGCAGAGACAATCAATGGTGATCGTTGTCGTGACATACTATTCTAGGTTTAAGAGGCTAAATTAAGAGATATGGATGTGACCAACATGCGGTCTCAAGAAAACGGTGCCATATATGATATACAGCCAGAGAAAGATTGTTATTACTGCACGAGTTATTTCTTAATCGTGTAATCGGCCGTTTTAGCGATCAGAATGGGCGATCCAGATTTTGCGGTTTAACATCATAAGACTTCTTAATTGGGTTTTTTTTTAAGTCAAAGGTTTATGTGAAAAAGCTCATGGTCACCAGCAGCTTGAAAGAAGAAATTGGGCGGTGTTTTAATGAAATTCAGCCAGATTTATACGAAACGGTAATAGAAAATGACGGCTCAGAGGCGCGATGGTTAGCGCGATGAACTGCCGTGTAAAAGGTTTGGGTTCGATTCCTAGCCTAAATGATTTTTTACTAGCCCTCCTCTTGTGATGATTTGACAAATCATCCGAGTAGTATCAATTGTCAAAAAATGATCTGAAAAATAACCGGTATAAAACAGGAGGTCACATGCACACATAAATGGTTGTGAGAAAGCTCGGCCCTGGGTACTAACGAGCCTGTTGCTTTAACTTTTGTTTGCCCAGACTTGTCCCAAGCTCTTGAACTTGAGTGCTTAGCGACGTTTGTCCAAGCTTACATCTATACAAACCACAAATATATACAATAAGACATGAATGCCATAAAATTTTTTTATTTTTCTTCAGCACTGTTGAGGTGGATCTCAAAGCGCCATTTTTTTTCTTGAAACCCATGTGGGTTCGTTGCTATCGAATTGTTTATTGACAAGGCGATTAAGATCCGCGGATACAAACAAACAATTTGACTTTCTTCAATCGTAGTCTTGGCTTGAATATGTTTCTTCACGCAATTGGAATTCATCCATGTCCATCACTTCATACAAAATAGCCGAAAGGTATTTTTTGCCTAACATTTGTGTAATTCAAGTACAATTTTTGTATGCCCTACTAAAATCTATTTGCGCAATGTAACGTATTCTAAAAAGTTTTTTTTTTTTCCGTCGGCTGGTGGAAACTTTAACCCACTAAAACCACCACCCTTTTTGTATTAGTATTGCTACTAAGTATGCGACTTATCTAGCAATTTTTTTTATCACGAGTAATGAATGCTTGGCATGTAACTTTCCTGTGAGTTGCCTACTTTTTCCGCAATTTAAAGCGCGGTTTGTTATTATCGGGCCAAATCCAAGGGCTAAGTTCTTTGAAGACACCGCAATAAATTTGTTTCGTCAAGAGTTTGGAGGACCGTTGTGTTAATGTATCCCAATAAACGTTCTTTATGCTTGCGTGCAAAATTCTTCGTCTCATATTTAACACACAATCTCTGCGTAGATTTTCATTCCTTATATACCACGGCGCATTGACGAATGATCCTAACATTTTGTTTTCAAAAGTTTGAAAAATATTTACTATATGTCCAGACCGGCCTTAGCACTTGCTTGTATATTTATCGAATATTTTCCAAGTAACCAGTACAGTTCCTACAAAGTAACATTCAACAAATCGATGAATATATTTGTTCCGGATGGCACCAGTTTTGATATCAACTCTTTTGTCTAGAAATTAAATTTTGTAATATCGTCTCCCAATTTGAATTTATTAGTGAAAACGCATTGGGTTATCGAAATTGGAACAGGAGCAATCTCATTATATTCGTAAATCATCCAAATGGCTGTCACCGAACCATAGTAGCCGATTGGCTAAATGCGTTAGATACCAGTCTCACTGCACTCTGACGACGACAAAAATGGCAACGTTGTGCTTAATTTTATTGACGTTTAACGAAAACTTAAGTTTCGTGGACTTATCGTGGCAAATTTTTCACCGTAATATTGAGTTGACATACTGAATGGCATTCTACAATATGATTCTTGGCATGAATTTCAGGTGATATAGGAAGTACGTACTATATCACCTGAAAAGAAGGTGTCATCTGCCTAAGTCTATGGCTTGAAATCAAGTCACCTCTAAATTTGACAAAACTGCACTCAAAAAAGCTCTAGAATATTCTATCGTCTGGATTTTTATAGTGCAATTGATACATTGCATGGCTCTCCATTATCACAATGCACCAAAAACTGGTCTAAGAGTGCTGTCGAATTCGCTGGCAATCAGAAAACAACATGACACTTAAGTGACTTAACACAAGTTTTGAATTTAATTTGATCTTGCGAACTCTATAGTCTCGATCAAATACCGAGGAAATACCTACTGGTTTACCTTTTTGTCGATATCGTCAGTTTAGCCGCATTGCTAGGCTTTCCATTAGCACAAACCAGTTCAGCTTCAATTTATTCATCGGATGCATATTATATACAGAGGCTCAATCCTATGCTGAGCAGCAAATATCCATGCGTGCATGTCTACCTCGGACACAAAGCTATGATCTACAATTTTATGCTAAATCGGACCGGCAGAATTTTGACAAACTTTTCATGAAAACGAATACAACTTATGTAGATCTAACGAAAATGACAATTAGTGTTACAGATGTTAGGAATTGTTATTCCTAACATTAGGAAGATGTTATTCCCTGCAGCTATCCCCATCATATCCGCCATCCTTATCAGTCAACTGAGGTACACATGCTACTGTGTATGACTTCTTATGCACTTGACCTTAAATCTTAATAGATAAAAAAATGGGTGTATTTTATAATTGGACCTTAAATCATATCATACTTGACAAAATATCCCTGTTACAGGACTCCTAAAATCCACTTCTAAAAAATTTTATTTTTTTTTTGCAGAATTTATTCAACCCCAACATATCTGGCCTTATATACAACAAAACTTTATACAACACAACCAATTCCCACATCCCGCGTTCCTCACTAATAGCAATAGTTGTCAGCCACAAGCCACATCGTCACCTGGCAGCACAATTAGTGATAGCGACAATCATCCGAACAACACCAACAATGCTGGCAGCGCCAACAACAACGCCAACAACGGCGGCAGCAGTCATCTGCACAATGACAGCAATCAGGGCGGTGGCGGTGGTAACTATTGTGAGGACAACCGAAGACATCAGGGCGCCACCACCGAGAAGCAAGTGATAGCGAAACCCATGCCAAGTAGGCCAACGCCATTCCTCCCACACGGTCTCAATCATCCGCATTTGCATTCCCTGCTGGCGCACTGCAGAAATCCCTATATGGGAGGTGAGCAAAAACCAAGGGGACTACCCCAACCATCCAATATTGTAGGCAATTAACCAAAACTGTACATGTATGTTATTCCAGTTGGAGCCCAGGTCTTTCCCCTGCCACCAGGACAAGGCTTCCCGTGGGCACATTCGACACGCGGCAAGCCAAGGCGTGGTATGATGCGGCGTGCTGTGTTTTCAGGTAGGTCATGAAGGGCTGAAAACTCTCCAACTGTTTACTTAATTAAACACCCCTCCCATTAGATTCCCAACGCAAGGGTCTGGAGAAGCGTTTCCAACAGCAAAAGTACATCAGTAAACCGGATAGGAAAAAGCTTGCTGAACGGCTCGGACTAAAAGACTCACAGGTACGTTTTAAATGTTTGTAACCACATCACGAAGTAAGGCAAGTCAATTGACGGAATCATATAAAAACGCACATATAATGGCGACAATCCATAAAAAATACCATTTGCAAGTATCTCGCGAATACACTGTTGCCGAGAGTCCTTTTTTTGTTGGTAAGTCCTTTTGTTCGCGGTGCGGCGACGAAGCCATGCCTCTTCGGGTGTACAATACAAAACAAAATTCTCGCTCTCACTCGGGCAAGAGGTTGCGCAGAATATCCTTGTGCAAAACTCCGCCCCATATCCATGTGAGATTCGTCGTCGTTATTACTACGATGGAATCTTTGCTTTTCCTCGCTCTCAACTATGGTTTGCTCGGTATGGGAAGTGTACAAAGGCAAATAGGATCAGATGGCTCCTTGAATCATTTTACTGGTGAAGCTTAATTTTTTTTATTCTGCTTTTACATTTTCGTAGACCATCCCTATTCTTAGATGCGCAGTCGCTTTCTTTTGGGGAAATCCTTATGCGAATGGCGACGGAATGTACCACGAACAATGTAAATGAAAAATCAATTTAGTTGCATTGTTACGGACCAGAGGGAGAATGTGATGCAACTAAGGAATTGTGGTAGTGAAGCAATATACCATAAAACTGTTTGTGATACCAAAAACCTATCAAAAGCCACTTAAACGAAGTGCGTCCTTTCAGAACGTGGAAAAAGCATGCATCTGTAATTTTTGTTGGAAAAGTTGTAAATAATCTAAAATGGGATGGATTAGGGATATTTTTCTAGAATCTTTTTTTGTTTGTAGATCTGAAATTCAGTTGATTTTATTTTGGTTTTCTCGAATATCTTTCGGATGTGTAGCTTGGTTTTTCAAACTCAATATTGATTTGTCTTGATTTTTACTATTTACATTGGATATTCACAGATTTATGCTGCAGATACATCAATTTTTATGAAATGTCTGAAATCAAC
Source organism: Rhingia rostrata (assembly GCA_949824845.1). Classification (NCBI taxonomy): domain Eukaryota; kingdom Metazoa; phylum Arthropoda; class Insecta; order Diptera; family Syrphidae; genus Rhingia; species Rhingia rostrata. The sequence goes on from OX463757.1 coordinate 22,863,068, forward strand.
CAGAGCTTTATTTTTTTCATTTTTCCTATGTGTCCAAAGGAGCATTTCGCAGTTCATAAATACGCGGTTAAAGCATACGCTTTTTATCGAATATTCGTCGGTTGAAAGGTAAAAGGAAAACTTGGGTTTAAATGGGAAGAACAAATGGATGCTTTGTTAGTCTCCCTTAGGTAGGGTAACAAGACATAAGATTGGAATAAATCGGTCACATTTTCAAACCTTATCTCCAGAAAGAGGTAGCATTGAGCATTAAGCAGTGCAAACAGAATTTGAAGTTTTATTTGAAAAGTCATAGTAGATTGAACTCATTTGTAATTCATCCATAGTGAACAGAAAAGACAATCGCAAACAAACGCATTTGATGAAAGCCGCCTTAGGTAAATATGATTTGGGTTATGGTTGCTACATACGTAGGTTAGGATAGGTTAGAGTGGCTGCGAGCCACTGTACATTGTTCATTGTAATACCACGTGGGTCTTGTGCTGTAAGAAAACTAATTTGAGCTATTATCTCACTTCCATGTTTTCATATCACAGAGATTTTGAAAGATGTAAGCTCCAAGATGATAGGGCCGGGCAGTCAAAAGAAGATGAATTATTACGTGTCGTTATGCAGAAGTCGTTCGAATGAAGGTCTAACACTTATGAGTGCCTACCTATAAGACAGTGTCCAGTGCAGTGATAACACCCATGGTAGCGCTAAGATATGATCTAACGAGGGAGATCGGTCGCTTGGATCTTCTTAAATCAAGCTCTGGCGAAATTTCTTCGGTTATTTGAAACGTCATGCCAAGACTCCATCTGGGATTTGGTAGCATGCTGCGCTAGTAGCGATGGGAACACCGAATGCATCCGTGTCGGGTACGACCGTTCATTTAGTTCGACGTCTAGCGAATTCATCAGACTTACAGTACCCTGAAATGTAACTCTGCCCCTGCACCCAGCAGAGGTGAATTTTCAACTGCATGAGTAGCACACACACACTCTTTGCAGGAAGGTCTATTGTGATACCACATGCGGAGTGATAATATGTCCTTACTTTGTCTGCCTGGACAACCTGATCGGTCGTCGATTTTAGATGGTTTCCGAAAAAGTCCACATCTGATCAAACCTTCACACATCGGTAGATCCTAGAAAAAAAAAACCCAGATGCCCCAATCGATACAGACCACCAATTCATCGATTTCAAAACGTCATATCACTTTTTTTTAGAGAGAGCCTATACAGATCTATATATCTAGTTTTTGGCATACATCCCAAACATGCATTAAGACGGAGTACTCTCGCTGCGGCATCAGAGCCGGGAACAACCCTACGTCGGCGATGGCGATGGTGAGAAGTCATCGTCGCAGTTGCCATCCATGGACGTCGTTTGAAAATCATTGGCCCTGTTTGCGTTACAGTGCTTTAGAGAAGTGGATTAGACCAGGAATTTGTGAGCTGTATAGAGACATAGTCAGTAAGTAAGTAAGTATGGAGACATAGACATAGTTAGGGAAAATTCCAATTGAGTTGATTTACGATTTTACATATAAGATAGCATGTATAACGAATGGAATGTATACCAATACTCCGGCCCGCAGAGTCTTGAATTCTCAGCCAGATGTCAGACGTAATAGAGGAATACCTCTCCAGAAGTTACTCGCATAAATAGAAATCGACCTCAAAGCTCGTCAAAGTGCGAAGAAAATTGGAGAACCTGAGGCGCGGGTTCACACTGTAGTGGATCTAAATGTTAACCATCTTGAGCTCTCGTCCTCCTCGTCCTCCTCTCCTACAGACAGTTTCTACATAAGTCATCGATGACGAGCCTTAGTTTTTTCGCCATCTTGAGCTCTCGTCCTCCTCGTCCTCCTCTCCTCAGACAGTTTCTACATAAGTCATCGATGACGAGCCTTAGTTTTTTCGCGTTTAGTCGTATTCGGACAGTGTCCTGTGAGGAAAATAATGACGGTACTGATATCTGATCGCACCCACTTTAAAAAAGAGTTTCCATATACCGAACTGCAGTGGAATGTCGAGCTATATGTCAGGACAACAACGATGGTACTGATATCTGATCGCACCCACTTCAAGAAAGAGTTTCCATATACCGAACTGTCGGGCTATATGTCAGGACAACAACGATGGTACTGATATCTGATCGCAACCACTTTAAGAAAGAGTTTCCATTTACCGAACGCAGATCTGTAGTGGAATGTCGAGCTATACCCCTAAATATAACTTATAGTGCTAGGATATATCTTTGTATTTTTAATTTATTAATTGATGCTCGGAAGGTCTAAGGTAGTTAGTTTCACATCTCTTAATCAGACAAGGAGATAGTCAGCATTTTTAGATGTGTAGATACGAGCCTGTTGTTGTCATTCCAATTGAGTTGGACTCTGATTCGGAACGGCTGGGAAGAATAGTCTGGAAGTTACGAGCGGAACTTGGTTGGTGATGAGTTTTTTTTTTGTTTTATGGTTGCGTTTGGTTTTAATCTTCAGAAGATACTAACACCACATCCAACTAGCATGCAAAGACCTGAGTGCTCGATTTCAGGAATACGCCTGCGTACCAAACATTACCCTGTACATACCAACCACTGTCCCCGCGGAGCTAATTTTAGTTATTACTTCGCGGAGCTAATTTTAGTTATTACTTCGCGGAGCTGGTTTGCCGTTTAGGCTCTTCTTTACACACTTTGTTCCAAAGCGGAGGATTCTTAGTTGCTCCCTCGCACTCATTTCAGCCGTTTTACTTTGATCAGGATTATCGCAGTATCATGTTTTCTGTGTCCCATCTTAATCCCTTTGATTACATAAGGTGTACAATGTTCTCTGGGATTAGTGTTTCTTCGAATTTTGACTCCAGTTCTATTCGCTCTTTTTTGAGAGGAGGGCACTGAACATATTTCTGTTTTATGTAGATTTTTTCGGACATCTCTGCAGTTTGTGGGATTGCTTGAGCCCATATTTGTGTAAATCAGCCGTTCCCAGTTATAACCTGTCTAAGGCAGAAACCTACTTCTCCATGTCCACATTCCATCCTTTTTTTATTAAAACACAATATGGGTTCACCTTCCCTTTGAAAACTGGTTCCATCTCTCCTGTCCAAATTTACAGCTTCGCCGTTTTTCATCCATGTTGATTTTTTGACTGGAGATCGGGTCTGGATTTTTGTGTCGTAGATTGTGTGTAGCTAGCTTACAATAATATCCGCTTTCAGGTTTTCCTGGATGATACATATAGCGTCTATTGTTGCTTTTGTCTAAGGAATAGTAGTACCAGAATAGCAGTTTTAATTGGTCTGGGAAAGACCGTTCTGTTAGACACTTGCTGTAAAGTTCCGAAAATGGTGACTTGTTTTGATGTCTAGCCTTGGGGCATTTTTCAGTTTGCAATCAAATTCAGGTGAATTCACTTGTTTTGATGGCTAGCCCTGGAACTTTTTTACAGTATGCAATCCGATTCAGGTGAATTCACATTGTTGAATCGCCTGCGCATACATCCAGGAGCTCCATTTCCGTGACGGTTAGAATCCCATTTATTTGTTGGGAATTTTCTATTCGCTATATTGGAGATTGCGTGGGAATGGCCCCGACATAATTTGTTTGCATAAGAACATGCCATAAGGCCTTTTATTTATGCCTGATCTGTAGGCAATACACGTTGGGTTTACATCTGTTTAGCGTTGGTGATGTGGTTTTTTTTTCGGTAATTTTGAGGTGATCTAGAATATTTGTATGTCAATCCCGACAAGCTACGATCGGTTAATCAAAAAAAAAAAGAACTTACGACTCTAGATGTGGTAGATGCACTTTCCAATTAGGAATTTTAATCCCATTCGCCAAACCAAGGCAAGGGTCAATCCTCGTCTGATCTCCGCTAAGTTCGTGAGGTTGGTGTCGGCTACGGGTTAGATGAACTCCTAAACGTTTTATACAATATTGTGGGTCAACAATAATTTGTTTGTTGACAGCATAAGGTATTTCAGAAAATGCTTCCTAATTGTGTAGTTCCATATTTTTTCCTCGTTGACTAGAGACTGGTGGGTTTCTTGCCCTGCCAACAGAGGGTAGCTGGGTAGAAGCGGCAAATGCTGTCTGAATACATTTTTCTGTGTTTGCCTGTGAGTCCCTCTACCATGTGCAGTATCCTAAGTGGCAACTGGGCCAAATTGAAAAGTTCCGGGTCAACTGCTAGTTAATTCATGGATATCTGGAAGATTTAAGGAAGCTAGCTTCACCATACGAGTTGTTTATTGTCTTTGTTTGAGCAGCAATATTTGGAAATCCTGAAACTTAACATAGTATGGCATTCTGCTGTTGTGGGAACTCGTTTACAGGTTTTATTTACTCCTTCGTTACCTTAGCTTGGGTATCTATATAAAGTACAATATCCCGATGTGATATCGGATTATGCTTTTACCAAACGAGAACTTGAAGATGGAATATATGGCTTGCTTCTTGGTCAATGACAGTGAACTGCAAATTTGTATTCCAGGTTGAAGGACAAAAAGTATTGGTACGATTGGTAGCTTTACGATTTTAACATGCGTTACATTTCGTTGGAGAATCCTACAGCCTTAGGGCAGAATTGGTCCGTATAGGACTTTCGGTAGATATGAAGATTTGAAGCGAAGCCGTAGTTGACTTTCTCAGCACTTCCGTCAATAATAGGTAGCCTACGAAGTCTCTTCATCGCGTTTTGTATGTCTTGCTAGCCACCATTCTAAATGTAGGTATCGCTTTGACAATCGCTTTATAGGTCTATTAGATGATTGTTGACTGAATGCCCTATTTGGAACCTATCACTGATTCTCTGCGTAGTCAACTTTCATACCTGTAGAATTCAAATTATTTACCAACCTAGTATAGCTCTTTTAAAGTCAATTGTCAGATGTATCTTTAAGCACCACACTTGAACACTTGAGTACAAACCCACTAAAGTTTAAAAACAATGTAATTGCTGTTTACCTACCTACAGCCTTCATATTCTCAAGAGATGTACTCGTAAAAATGATGGATCACCTGAATTGCACCGTTTGTCAAAATGAATGCTCCCCTCATCCTTAGTCCCATCCCGAACAACAACATGGTAATAACTGCAGCACTGACCGCAATGCAGGCAGCACTTCAACCCCATCCATCGACCCAGCCTTCCAAAGGACGAACGACATTTCAATGACCAAGAGCCCCTCCATACAGACATACGGAGATTTTATTTATTATATCTATATGTATGGATAGGTGCATTCAACGATATCTGTTGGCATGTCCTTTACCAATTGGTGGCGCTATGACTTAATTCACATGCACATATGCACAGGGTAGCCTCGGCGACATGTTCATATTTTCTCTTCTCAAACCCATCACAATGGAGTCTGGACCCCTTATGCACATTTTATTTGCGGCTTTTCTGTGTGCCGCAGGACATTTCGCAGGACAACATACCGCCACATCCTTTGATTGTGGAATATGTGTAAAGTGTCCAGTACGGCGCCTGCATTTCGCGCGCGCAAAAAATAATCATCGTGAAGCAAATTTCAATTTGGTCTCGAATGGAATGGTGGTGGTAAAAGAATGAAAAGGCAAGGACATGCCGTCCCATGGGCGACAGACAAATGGAGAGGATTCACGATTTTTATTGTTTCGCTTGGCTGCAGTTACTGGCAGTTAGATCGGATTGACAACCGCAAATGCATATGACAAATCATTTTCGAAGCTGTCATTCTATGATTTCTGGTCCTTCTAGGATATATATGTGTTGGTGTTTGGTATTAGATGGAAGGAAGTTCTTTTTTTCTTTTTTTTTGTCGACGCCTGTTTCTGGGGACAACAATCAACTATTTTGGAAATAAAAGGCATGCAGATACAAAAAAAGAGAGAAAACCAAATTGAGGAACACAAAGGCTGAAGAACTGACACGGACCATATATAGGGAATGCAACGAAGGAGTGATGTGAACTGTGTGCATTGATGAATTATTGCACTTCAGGAGGCTGAAAATGATTCATTGTTATGCATTCTGTAGTCATCATCATTATAGTTCGTGTTTGCTGGTCGTGATAAAGAAGGATCTCGAGCACTTTTGTTTATTAGGGTGCAATTGTTCGGTGGAGTGCTTTGAATGGAAGGATGTGGGTAAGGAAGTGGGCAATTTTGAGAAAGTTAAGGGGAGTCTTAGAGCATATTGTATTTTTGGTAGAATGTGACGTTTTTGAGACATGACTGTAAGATATTTTGGTCCATTTCTGAGCAGGACTATATATAGGCCATTTGGAGGCTTCAAGTTTAAGAAACAGAACGAAACTGTTCTTAGTTTTTGTGAATTTGAAGTGAATTATCATAACAATTTTTTGCCTGATTCGATATGATCTATGGTGTCTTGAACTTAACCTATTTACTGCCGATTTCTTAAAGATCACCCACTCGATCTCTGATCCTCATTTGAAAAAAAAAAAACGGTAGACATATTTGAGTTATGACATTATCATGTCAAGAAATTTAGTTTGACAGTTCTTGATTTAACCTTCTTAGCCTGCATGGTATTGAATCAGATGAGGGTCAGTTCAGTTTCAATGGTTTTATTGACTTTACCGCCGGTTACAATTCGTCAATCCTTTAAATACAACCTGGAAAAAATTGTAAGGTGTCTCAATAGAAAGTTTGGATTTGGCGAATCGACTAAACAAATGTTTATAAGAAAAAAAATTTGTTCGTCCAAATGTAAACCATCCGGTTTGCGTCACACATTTGGTCGAACAGTAACTTTTCTTCTGACGACTCGGCAGATAGAATCCGTGATGGCTACCATTTCGTCATAAATATTTTCTCTAATATGCACCAAGGAAGTCAGTTGACGTTAGCCTTTGACTTAAGATAACGCCACAGGAAACATAAACAAGGGTTAAATCAGGACTGCGTAGATGAAAATTTATACCACCACCTCTCCTCGAGATCAATTTTTCAGGGAAATAGTTTTGCAATTTATACAGCAAAAAGTCGTCTAAAGTCTTCTCATAACGCACTGTAACTGAATGTTCCCTTTAGGCATTATAATTCCGGCGATGCCTCTCGCCGATATCGCGCAGCCCATACTTTCACAATATGCGAATGAAGTGGTTTCTGATGCCTTATACTCCAGTAGCGGCATTTTTGCTTATTGACATGCCCATTTAGATAAAAATGAGATTAATTGCCTGGCTTAAGAAATCCAGCCTCTGACTGACATCAAGGGCTTTAATAAATGTACCAACTGAATTTTATAGGAGTGCAGCTTTAGGTCTTTGTGCGGGGGTATGATGATCTATTCACAAATAAAGCACTTGTGCGATTACGAAATGAATTTGATAGACTCCATGTTTTATATCGGTCGTGATAATCTTGGAGGGAAGAGAAGACATCTTTAGCAGTATTGTCGGAAAACACAACCTACACGATAACACATTTTGCTGTGTAAAGAAATGCCACTATAGCCAGCACACGGCTTCCTCAACTCGATATCTATAAGGGGACATGGTGGTCTCCAGATCAAGCATCACATCTCCAGATCAATTGATCACATTGCGATAGATAAGAGGCACGCATCCAGTATTTCGGATGTTCGAACTTTCCTAACATCGACTCAGACTCAGGCCACTACCCTGTTGTAGCCAGAAATACTGTGAAAAAAATTTAATGTCATAGGACTGCATATCCCTTATTATCTCGATTAATACCATTACACCAGCTAAGCCGCAACTGATGCGCTTGGTTTCTCGCGCCCACTAGCACGACACTCTTGGTTTGATGAGTCATGCTGAAAGATGATCGCAAAAGCCTACAAGACTAAGCTGACGGTGAAGACGATAGCTACCATTGAGGTCTGTAGGCAGAGATGAAGGAAAGAACACCTGCTTTTGAGAAAGAAGAAAAAAGAGCAAGAAAAGTGTAAAACGTCAAGGATACAAGGCTCGAATAAAATCCTGTCAAGATGAACAAGGAAATATCGTAGTTGAGACACAGTCGATGCTTCGTATATGGAAGAAACACTACTGCAGACTGTTAAACGGCGGTGACGAACAACATTCCGCTGTCAGGCAGAACGAACCATTCAATATTGGCAACGACAGCGAAAACTGTCAACTACCCGACCTGAGTGAAGTGAGGACAGCAATATCTAAGCTCGAGCTTAACAATGCTACCGGAAAAGACGGCCTCCCCGCAGAGCTTTATAAATCCGGTGGAGATGGCTTGGTAATTAACATTCACTTACTCATAAGCCAAATCTGGCCGGAAGAAGATATGCCTGAATAAAGGAACCTCAGCATAGTTTGCCCGATCTACAAAAAAAAGACCCTCTGAACTGCGTTAACTACAGAGGAATAAGTCTTCCTTACATCGCTTACGAAATGGTATCTCCCTGAAATGACGGTCTTTCCGAACAGCTTTATAAGGCCAGTGAAGATTACTTGATAAGTAACATTCACTAACTCATGGCTGATTAATGGAACCTCAGTGCCATTTGCTCGATCCACAAGCAGTCCCTCTGAACTGCGCCAACTACAGACAACAGGAATAAGTGTGCGTAATATATGTGAACGCCTGAAACCGTTTATCAACAACCTAATCGGCCGTTTTCAGTGTGGATTAAGGCCAATAAAGTCCACAACCGATCCAATCTTCACCTTCAAAAAAATCCAAGAAGTCCAAATCGAGACCCACATCCAATACATCGATTTCAAAGCCACATACAGAGCCATTTCAATTCCGTCTGTGCAGGATGACGATGGAGTGTCCTCACTGCTCTATCAGGGGCAGAAGCCACCACACCGAAACTTTTGATTTAGGCAAGGCAATGCACTTCCCATGGACACGTTATTTCTTTAATCTCATTCTTGAGAGGATTATGCTAAACTGTCGAACCAAAAATTCCATAAATCGGTGCAACTACTAGCAGACGCCGACGCTGTTGACATCATTGGTCGGACTCAACGTGATTTCATAACCACGTTTGCTGGTATTAGAAAAGAAAGCGGAAAATATGGTTAGGCTACGAAAATCCGGAATTGTTCAAATCTTCAAACTTTGGCAGATTTCGGAAAAATCCAAAGAAGTCCAAATCGATACCCACCACCTATTCACCGATTTAAAAGCCGCTTTTGACAGCATTTATAGGGACCAACTATACAGAACCATGTCTAGTTTTGGTAAACCGTCCAAACTCGCACTTCTACGCAGATTGACGATCGAGAATTCTCGCTGCTCCATTGGGGTCGAAAACGACCTCCCCGGGTCATTCGATACCAAAAAAAGGCTAAAGATTCACTGTCTGTGACTTATAAAGTTTCATTCTTGATAGGATTGTGGAAAACTCCCGAGCCAACACCGAAGGCACAATCTGCCATTAATCGGTGCAAGTACTAGCATACATCGACGATATTGACAGGAAGCGGCAAAAATGGGTTTAGCTGGAAATCTGGTTATAAAACCAAGATATACTGTCAACTCAAAAGGACACACAACATGGTATACCGTCCAAACTTGCATGACCATGCAAAAGGAAGATCGAAAATTCTCGCTGCTATATTAGGGTCGGAAACAAACTCACCGGCACATTTGATACCAAACAAAGGCTTAGGCAGGCGATGCACTGTCATGTTCACTTATGAGAGGATTGTGAAAAATTTCCGAGCTAGCACCTAAGGTACAATCTTCCATAAATTCGTGCAAGTACTACACTAGCGACGATATAGACAAGAAGCGGCACACAACATTGGCCCTTGACAGATATCACTTTGAGGTAGTACGTGACTTTGGCTACCTCCGTTCCGCTATTAATTCTGGCAATAACATCCCGTTAGAAATTAAACGAAGAATTACACTTGCCAACCGTTGATTTCTCACTCGAACTACTTATGGGATCTTATACAAAACCCCGATCATCCCAGTCCTTCTCTACCGCGCTCAACCATGGACCATTTCAAAAGTGGATGAAGAAATCCTTTTGTCGATTTGTGGGAAAAATTCTACGAAAAATCTTCGGTCCGTTTGAGTTGACGGACTATGGAGGCCAAGATACAACCAGGAACGAGATGCACAACGACATGCCCACAGCCAAAAAAAAAAAATCGGAATCGGAAGCTTAAGATGGCTATGACATGTAGAACGAATGGCCACCGATACTTCGACTCGCAAAGTCTTGGACTCCCAGGCAGACGTCGGACGCATTAGAGGAAGACCTAGCCTTAAGTCGAAGCGCGCACAAATCGCAACCGACCTCAAGCAACTTTTACTACGCAACTGGAGGCATATAGTTAAGGACCGGGATTTTTTATAATTTGAGCACACTCAAGGTGTAATGAATATCCTTGAAATGTTTTACCAGCTTACGAGCGTTAGAGAACGGGAAGAAAGAGAGTGATAGGAAAGATTTTGGATGTAGTGGAGACTTGTCCAAACTAACTTCGGGGAGTCACTGTTTGGTGTGTACCTTTTATTCGCAGAACTTTCAAGTGCTTAATTTCAAGAGGGTAATTGGAGCGGCATATTGGTTCAGGTCCAGATACATTCCGAACTATAGGGCCACTTTAGTAATAAGAAATTTGATGATCTTGGTGGTCCCGGTTTGGGTTTGGGTGATATCGATGTCTCTTTAAACCATAAGACATGTAAATAGGGATATCCTCTCATAGTATGTCCAATACTCTAGACGATTGTGAATCCTTGAGTGTGGCTAGGATCTTAGCTTGGAATACAATCCACGAATTTGCTGACTATAGTCACGTATTTGGATATGGCAATTTTTTCCGATTAGCTACCAGAGACTTCTTTGTTTCCATTTTAGATCCATTGGCATAAGTTTGTCTTTTATCTCGGATACCCTTTTGTTTGGCAACCATTCGTCCCGCCTCTACTTGGGATTCTAATCGAGTATTCGATACCAAATCCATGACAATTGACGATGCAATCAGACGTTACAACCTCCTATACAATTGAATTCAATATTGCGCTCTGACCAAAGGGCTTTATGGAAAGTTTTCCTGCCGTACCGCAATTATATTTTGTAAGCCTAGTTACCCAATAAAATTCCAACTCAAATGCAACATTGTCGCTTCAGTTCTTCATACAACCCACATAACCTCATTAGCTGCCTCAAAATTTGATTACCTGTCCAATTAAAATGAACCTACTAACCGCAATAATTTAACTACCAAACCAGTTGGTGTGGCTTTGAATAATGTGTTCCTAAAAGCCTTACCGAATCACCATACCAAAAACGCAAAAAAAAAACTCCTCAAGGACCTCTTAAATTCCCATCTACCCAAGCAATTATACGAGCATTACTCGAATGAAAATGCCTCCAGGGAATTTCCCATACGAAAACGAAAGCCCAAGCCCAACCAAATGCACACAGGATAATACCTCTACACAAGAAAAGCCCAACAGCTAATTTAAATAATCGTCTTGCGGAAAATGCCGTTTAAAACGATTTTCTCCCTCACCGCCCCCGGACCAGAGAAATGAAACGAATTTCGATTTTTCTATTCCGTTGAGCAATCTTCACCGAATGGGGTAGTATCAGACTTCAATCGAAAAGCCCTGATCCTTAAAAGATGTCCAAAACACTGTCGTCTGTTTTTGATTTGCCAAAAAAAAAAAGAGGACGAAAAACCTCCGCCCTACAATGGAAATCCGCCCTGACTTATTGGGTGGTGGTGTTCTGTTGGTATGAATAGCGGGCGACGTTGCCTGTTAAATCACTTAACACCCTCATTCAGTCGTCCTGTATGTATATATGTGTGTGTGTATTTTTTTTTTTTATTGAATTTAAAAGTATTTGCTGACTGCAAGTGATTTATTCTTTGATATTCGACTTAACATGCCTAAGCCATTGATAAACCCTTAAATTCAGGATGTGTGTAGTCTGCATGGATAACAAATGAAGGGCTATGCGACTGGTTATTCAATATCCTGCGGGAAATTGTTGCAAATAGCTTTGTAAATAGTCCTGTGGGAATCGGCACAATGCGGTCTAGCCCAATACGTCAATGTTTGTCGCTGCTTGTTAAGTGTGTCGTTGGGTTTGTGGTCACAAGGACTCTCGCATTTGCATTGTGTTTGCAAACTAAATCTTAATAGGCAAGTGGGTAGCGCGGGGATCTGTCCATTCTCTACGAACAAGACAATTAGTAAAGTCATGCAGTTGAGTATCTAGTTTCTGCGTCGCTATCGAGTTTCAGCATCGTTTTGCTCCCATACTCGGGGCAAGCACTGAAAAAGACATCTCATTAGGAAACATATGTCTCGACTCCTCGGAATTCAGGGGGAAGGACTAACAAACAAACCATAAACAACAACAGCAAAAAAAATCACTTTGCGAAGGACACTCTATCCTCGCAGTGCGCAGAATATTTGGGAGTTTTCTCGTTTTGTGAAGGGTGGTAGACGCGTCAGAAAAATGTGTTACACATTAATCGTTATTTGGTTTACACAAGCTGTTCAAGCCGTCCAAGGAGAGAATATAATTTAGTTAGTACGGTGGTAGCAGGAGCTGTATACGATGAGGAGGGAATGAGGAAAGGACGATTTTTTTGTGTGATGTTTTGTTTCAACATTTTTATTAGATGATGAAGTATTTAAAGAGATTTGATGCTATTAGGTATAATGAGGGGATAACGAGGGGAGCCTTATTGCAAGACTTTGTTTTGGGGTTTGGTTTTACTTACTTTGATTTGAAGACCACTTTTGAAAACTGGAAAATACACCACGATCTATAATGTGGTAGATTCAGTTAAGGCGAATTCAACAGACCTTGTGAGTTTAACTTTTTAAAGTTCGTGTTTGAATCTTCGTCTCCGAAGCCCTTCAACACACATGGGAACGAAGAATTTCTTCATCTGCTTTCGAAATGGTCCATGCTTCAGCGCTGAAGAGCAGGACTAGGATGAACAGGGTCTTTTGTAGGATCTCCTTAATAGTTATAGTAAGGGTTTAGCAACTAAATTGGCTTCTTAGGACCAAGAAACAGAGGTTGGCAAGAGTAATTCTTCGTTTAATTTCTGAATGAGAAGTTTTTTTATTTCAATTAATAGCAGAACCGATGTAGAAAAGGTCACGTACTCCGTCAAAGTTAAATCAGTCAATGGTGACGTTCTGTCCAATTCATCGATATAGTGTGTCCTTTCGAGTTGACAGCATATACTTTGTCTTGAGCTCATTTACTGCTAAACCCATTTTTGCCGCTTCCTTCTCAATACTAGCAAACGTGGCTATGACATCACGTTGGGTCCTACCAATGATGTCAATATCGTCGGCGTATGCTAGTAGTTTTACAGATTTTTGGAAAATTGTGCCTCTTCTGTTGGCTCGTGAGTTTTGCACAAACTCCTCAAGAATCAGATTGCAGAAGTCACATGACAGCGCATCGCCTTGCCTAAGTCCGTTTTTGGTATCGAAAAGTGTCGGCCCTGCTGTAGCAGCGAGAATTCTCCATCGTCATCCTGCACACACAGACGGACGAAGTTGGAAGGTATAACAAAACTAGACATGGCTCTGTATAGTCCGTCTCCATAAATGTCTTCGTATGCGGCTTTGAAATCAATGAATAGGTGGTGGGTATCGATTTGGACTTCTAGGGTTTATTAGAGGATCTGCCGAAGTGTGAAAATTTGATCGGTTGTGGGATTTCTTAGCCTAAAATTACTCTGATAACGGCCATCAGATTATTGGTAAACGGCTGCAGAAGTTCAATACTGCAGATAGGATCTTGCAGGTGATGTTGGCTCAGTTTAGAGGTAAATTCTGTGGATCTGGCAAATTCTGCTGAAATGCCATTTTTCAGTAAAAATTTATCATTCGACCAAACTTTGCTTATGAGTTGGTGAATGTATTTGATCGGTTGTGGGATTTCTTAGCCTAAAATTACACTGATAACGGCCATCAGATTATTGGTAAACGGCTGCAGAAGTTCAATACTGCAGATAGGATCTTGCAGGTGATGTTGGCTCAGTTTAGAGGTAAATTCTGTGGATCTGGCAAATTCTGCTGAAATGCCATTTTTCAGTAAAAATTTATCATTCGACCAAACTTTGCTTATGAGTTGGTGAATGTATCTTAGCAAGTCTACCCCACCGAATTTACTAAGCTCAGCGGGAAGGTCGTCATTTCCGGCAGCCTTGTTAAGCCTAAGATTAGATATAACTACCCTCACTTCACTTAGGACGGGTGGTTTTCGCTGTCGTCGCCAATATTGAAAGGTACATTCTGCTTGACAGCGGCTTATTGCTCGTCATAGCCGTTTTACAGTCTGCAGAAGTGGGTCTTCTATATCCTCAGCATCGACTGTGTTTCAACTACGATATTTCCATGTTCATCGCGACAGGATTCTGGTCGAGCCTTGTATCCTTGGCTTTGACGTTTTACACTTTGATAAAACTTGCTAATATCGTTCATGGAGAAGCAGCTCCCAATATCCTCGATCGCTCTTTTTTTGCTCTTTTAGCTTTTTTTCTAAAATGCAGGTGTTCTTTCTCTCTCTTTGCCTATAGATCTCAATGGCAGTTATCGTCGTCACCTGCAGCTTAGCCGGCTTCGTTCTTGGCTGCGAGAATCTGCCGGCATTCCTCATCATACCTAGGATTTCTTACTGGTGGACACGATAAGCCTAGGTCTAGCACAACAGTTGCGTCTGATTTAATGGCTTGTTGCCATCGTTGCCATTGTTCTTCGTCTATAGATGTTGCCGGTATGGTGTTAATGGAGAGGTTAAGGGAAACGTGTTCTGAGAATCTCTTGCAATAGCAGTCCTTCCACATTAAATCTTTTTACGGTATTTCTGATTTGTTGTGGAGTGGTAGCTATCCGCATTCTTACCTTGCCTGCAACAAGGTAGTGTTCCAAAACTCGATGTTAGCCCCTCGGAATGTTCGGACACCTGAAATACTGGATACGTACGTCTTGGCATTATCTACGGCCGTTTAACATAAGTTCCTAGATCAGCTTAATTGTTTACAGGTGCAGATTCAATTCTAGATTTTCAGAAAGTTTAAGTCACAATAAGGCAAAGTTCCTGTGAATGGCGAGAAATCAACTTGATTTAGTTTTCAATGGCGCGATGGTTAGTCGCGCAGAAGGCCTGGGTTCAATTCCCAGCCCTAGCAACATCTAAATGATTTTTTCACTTCTCTCGTAATGATCTGATAAATCATCCGAGTAGTATCAACTGTCAAGAAAAGCCTAATTTCGCCGTTCGGAGTTGGCATAAAACAGGAGGTCCCGCCATCGTGCAAGAAGTACACACGCACACATGAATGGTTGTGAAAAAGCTTCATCCATGGGTACTAACGAGAATATTGCGCCAAATATTTGTATTCGTAGCTTCCACGTACAATCTTATGCACAGCACTGACGATTTTGGCATATCTTGCCTTTCTGTGACGTTCGGCTTTGGATCATTGTCTATTCATCCTGTTGACTTTAGTTTCTCCAAAAAACGTCGAAATGTCGATTCTGTAGGACGTTCTGGCATTTTGAACTCTATCCTCATAAGATACGTTTTTGTTTTAGGTCCTTACAAAAACTTCCATAAAACTTTTCACTCATAATCTCGATTTAAATATAAATTAAATGCATTTTTTCAAAAATAAACAAAATAAATTTTGTTTGTTTGTATTCACCCGCCCTTCACTCTACAAGGACTCTGTTCATACTCCCATTCCAATTATAAAACCACCGAAGAACTTTTTCAATTAACAACCATATTCCATCCAACTTTCGCTCTTGAGAAAGTCGTCAAATAAAAACAAAAAGAAACACACACACACACTGTTCCCATTGTCCTTGAGCAAATGTCTGTGAGACAAAAATATAAATTGAATAATCATCAGGAACAATAGAGTTGAGATAATTCAATTATTAGGACGCGCACACACCAGAGAACTCGAAAAGTCTCTGTTCCGATTCGGTATCTTCTGGTTGACTTTCTCTGTGTGCATGCCTGTGACAAATATGCGCATTCATCAGAATTAAATCCTTTGTCCTTACGCCACATTGCTAACCATTCGGTTGTAATAAATTTGCGTAGCAAATTTCATTCACAGAATTGTGTCAAAATGTAATCGATCATCGTCCTGCGAATCATTAACGAAGAATTCTGAATCAATTTGTCGCAATTGCTATGATTTTGATCAATTGTCGTCCTCATTTGAGGAGGGCAATGATGAGGTATGAGCATTGAGCATGATCCAAAAAAAAAGGTTTACGAACAGACTCGCCACATTGGTCACGCACGCAATGAATCGAGGTATAAGTATATCGATCGATCAAATTGTTAATTGAATGGTTCTTGCTGGGGATGATCTCATAGTTGGTGACGCAGTTTTCCAAGTCAATGATGGGAATATGACTGGAACCGTGATAATTTGGTCAGTCCTAATGATTGCCTAAGCAACGGGTAAAGTTTGGTAATCATTCAGCTGGTTTACGTAATGAAAGATACGCGTTGTATGAGTTATGAGATTATGGTTTGATAATGAAATTAAATGTCTGAAACTAATGGCCCGTCTAGGGCCTCAAACCTGGTTTTGCCCTATTTTTGTATGTACGGAGTTAGTACTTTTGTCGCAAAGAAGAGGATCTTCTATTTAACGCTGAATCTGGACGCAAATTTTAGAAGCTTCTCATGGCAGTGCTTATCTTGGATGTTTGTCAGACTTTCGCAAGAGCAGTGAAAAAACTTACTTTCGGGACTTGAACCAGAGATACCGCCTTTGTTGTCCACCCACAATTATGATACCAGGTGTGTTTTTTTAGAGGTTGGTTTTTCCAATAGAGATAAAACTGACATTTTGTGGTCAAATCGAACAACTCTAATGTCATATATGTTCAGTTTGCTTTGCCATTTTATCGTAAAAAAGTTGCAAAATGAACAACGCTTGCAAATTTTGCAAATTAATTTCGAAAATTATGGTTCAGTTCGCGAAGTTTACCGCAAGCTCCGTCCATTTTAATGGTCGACATAATAGTCCATCAGAGCAATTATTTCGCTTAACCATGCATCGTTTTCGCACTACGTTAACTCAACTATGTGATAATACGCATCCACAGAGCCGTCGAACCGTCGAACCGTGCGCACAGAAGAAACAATTGCCGCTGTTGAGCAAAAAGTTGAGGAGGACCCGAATGAATCGATTCGCCACCGTGAACAGCAATTGGAGCTTTGTCTATCAACCTTATGGAAAATTGGGCAAAGATCTTGGCTTTCGACCTTACAAGATCCAGCTTGTACAAGAATTAAAGCCACGAGACCATGGAATGCGTCGTGATTTTGGTGTATGGTGTATGCATAGAGCTGGTGGAGTCATTGGACCATACTTCTTCCAAATTGATGCTGGAGAGTCAGTTACCATCAATGGAGACCGATATAGAGCCATGATAATCGACTATTTTGTTTCCGAATTAGATGGCATGAATGTGGATGAGATGTGGTTCCAACAAGACGGCGCTACATGCCACACAGCGCACGTCACAATCGATTTATTGAACGAAACATTCGATGAACGCATAATTTCGCAGAACGGACCTGCCAATTGGCCACGAATATCGTTTGATTTGACACCATCAGGTTATTTTCTTTGGGGAAATGTGAAGTCGCTCGTCTATGCCAACAAACCAGAAACGTTAGGGGAATTGGAATCCAACATTCATAGCGTTATTGCCGACATACGGCCCCAAATGCTAGAAAAGGTGGTTGAAAATTGGACCTCTAGAATTGGCTTTATTCGAACCAGCCGCGGCCGCCACATGCCCGAAACCATATTGAAACACTAATGGCATAAAATTATTGTTGCAAAAAATCTAAATTGATGGACATGAAAACGATTTTTTTGTATTTTATTTCAATTCGAATTTTTATACCTCTAAAAAAAACACACGATACTACAAGGTGGGCCAAAAGAAGTCATCCGATGTTGTTTGGCCTTCAGAATATCGGTTGTGGCTCGCACTGTGTGTGCCGTTGCATGCAACCACATCTCTTTCAGTCCTAATTCGTCCAATTGCGGCAAAAAAAAAAAACTCAGTTAACATGGATCTATAGCGCGCACCGTCCAGTGTTGCCATTTGTCAACAGCGGAGTCCTCGAAAATGATGACTCCTACAGCGTTAACAGCGAACCATGCAGTAACTTTGAGCGGATTTAATGGCTCCTCGTGTATTACTCGTGGATTTTCGGTGCCTCAGAAGCTATAGTTTTGCTTGTTCACGTACCCAATGAAGTGGAAATGTGGACATCGCTCATTATGATTTTGGTCGAAAAATCGTCCACTTGGATTATTCCCTGCTCTTGGGTAGCGTATCGCTCCATGGCTTGTTCACTTGTATTCTACATAAGTCTAGTCCACAAATGTCAAAACAGACATGACATTGGCGGCCATTTGCAAATATAAGAGCATTTTCCAATAGGGTGATCTCTTTTGGCCCACCTTGTACAACCAAACTTCTGTTAAAATTATCCACAAGGACTAGCAATTACTTGGCCTTAAAAAAAATTCTCTAAATTAACTTCCCAAATGGAGTGGGCCCAAGAATCATATCCAAGTCGCAACATTTATTGCTCCAATTCATCCGACCTTTCCAATTTCACAAATCTCTGTGTAATAATTAATTTCCATCAACAACAGACACAACCAGACCTCATAATCATTAATCTTATCGCCGCCTCCACATCAACAGCGAAGCAAAATCAATGACCAGGAATAATATCCTAACTCGGGAATGAGAGCGAATTACGCTGGCACGTGACCCTGTGCGGTTAATGCGAACCAGAAATGCATTCATTTCAACTTCAAGTCGCTAAGTAGTTCCGCGAGATATTTATTTCTCAAGGATCACCAGCAAAAACCACCCCAATCCTTGATTAAATGCTTTGAGCAAACATGATTTTTTTTTTTAACAAAACCTCTTCACACTTATCCTGTATTATTGGAACAACAAGGATTACAATCCACTTAAAATCGGGTGTACCACCCCGCTTGCAGCTCTCGACAGGCAGCCAAAGCGCCTGGACGCACTGCGGTGGTATACGCCGACGACGACGTTTCGTAAAAGTTAACATTTTCCAACTCCTCCAGGCAACAATGGTGGCAGTGATGGGTGGCGAGCGTGGATTCGTCGGGCTATAGAATTATCCCTCTATACTGTGTACTCAGTACAACACCCAGTAATAATTCACAAACAGTTTTGGGAACAATTCCCGCCTTTTCTCGTATCTGTCAGGAGCAGAATCACGTATAAGGCCACGGCTATATACGAAGGATAATTTAACGAATTGCGACTACAACGCAGCGGGACAGAGGAATGGAATGGGGATGGGCTCTTTGGGAAGGGGTAAAACTTTTCCATCGCCAATGGTGAATACGAGTACACACTTGCAAATTCTATTGTCCTGTAATTATTGTGTAGCATAAAATATCAAATTATAGTGTGGGTGTGTGCTATGGACTTATCGTCCTGTTGTATGTGCTATCACAGGATATCCGTCCGACAAAGTTTTCGGAGAGGCCAAAACATTTTATTTTCTATGAAGAGGCCTTGGGCACACCATGATTTGTTTCGAACGTTTTATTCAATTTTGTTTTTTCTTTTTTTTTTGCCAATCTATATCTGTTGTTGAGTTACTTTGGAAAAAGGTCCTTGGGCTATAGATTGTATGTGAGAAGATGGGATTTTTGTATTTAAATAGATGAGTTTTTTTTTGTGCTGAGAAATGTTTTAATTTTCATCAATTTAAAGGAAATGTCGTTCAACTTTTATTTAAATTAAAAAAATTTAAAACATAAAGCATTTCATTCTAAATTAAATCGTTTTAATATTTTCAAAAGCAGATATATTTTTAATTTTAAATTTAAAAATTTTAAAACTTTAAAGTACTAAAAACTTTGTGTTATATTTAAAAAAAAAACTGTCGCTATATGGAGTACATAAATGCATGAAAAAATGAAACAAAAGTCGATTTTTTTATCTATAAAATTTAAGAAGTAAAATTTTTACCAAACAAAAAATTTTCCGTAGATCTAAATGTTTGTTTGTTATTGCAACTAACTTGGCCACAGCACTAGTTCACAATCAATGGAAACGAAAGCATTCATTTTTTTAATCATGAAAATTTAATTAATTCTCTTAATATTTCGCAAAATATGATTAAACTCTTAACACGAATAATTGAGATTCAGGTGTATTTTAAAATATTCATTGAATTTTATGTCAAAAATTTTGTTTTAGTATTTTTTTGTTATTTAATTAAAAAAAAATTGCATTCAAAATTTTACTGTATGTTTAAAGTGCTTCTATCTTAATTTTTTTCCTGGTTTCCCGTTGTGTTGCCATGTTGAAACAAAATTGGCTGCATGTTTTTGCAGGTTAAATTGCTATTGGTATGAGAAAATGTGTGTTTTTCGCATTTTTTAAGCTTCTTCGTAGAGAGAAAACTTTTTTTTTATCAAAAAACGTTTATATGATGTAAATAAAAATGTCTTCTGAAATTGGATTTCTTACAAAAATATTTGTTAGATAAGATTGTTGTTGGGAAGTTAATATCGAATGATTAAGAACCAAATTGTTTGCCCGATCCACAAAAAAGGAGACGCTCTAACCATAAGTCTCCTCAACGTCGCCTACAAGATCCTATCTGCCGTTAATATGTGAACGCCTGAAACCTTTTACCAACAACCTGATCGGCCCTTATCAGCGTGATTTTAGGACAGGAAATTCCACAACCGGACAAATTATCACACTTCGGCAGATCCTGGAAAAGACCCAAGATGTCTTAATCGATACCCACCACATATTCATCGATTTCAAAGCCGCATGCAACAGCATTTATAGAGATGAACAATACAGAGGAATGCCTAGTTTTGGTATACCGCCCAAACTCGTCCGTTTGAAGAATTCTTCGCTTTTCCATCAGGGTCGGAGATGACCTCCCCTACACATTTAATACCAAAAAAGGATTTAGGCAAGGCGATGCGCTGTCATGTGACTTCTTCAATCTGATTTTGAGAAGATTGTGCAAAACTCACGAGCCAACACCAGAGGCACAATTTTCCAAAAATCGGCACAACCACTAGCGTACGCCGACGATATTGACATTATTGGTCGGACCCAAAACGATGTCATAGCCACGTTTGCTAGTATAGAGAAAGAAGCGGCAAAATGAGTAAATGACGGTAAGACGAAGTATATGCTGTCAACACGAAAGACACACAACATCGACGAATTGGTCAGAACGTCACCATTGACAGATATAGCTTTGAGGTAATACGGGACTTTATCTATCTCGGTTCCGCTATTAACTCTGACAACAACTTCTCGTCAGAAATTAAACGAAGAATTACTCTTGCCAACCGCTGTTTCTTCGGGCTAAGAAAGCAATTCAATAGTAAAGCCCTTACTCGAACTACTAAGGAGATCCTATATAAGACCCTGAACATCCCAGTCTTGCTCTACGGCGCTGAAGCATGGACAGTCTCAATAGTTGATAAAGAAATCCTTGGTCGATTTGAGAGGAAAATTGTTAGAAAAATCTTCGGTCCCGTTTGCGTTGACGGGCTATGGAGACAAAGATTTAACCAAGAACTATACTAGCTGTACAGCGACATGCCCCTGGTTGAAAAACTCCGCATTGGACGTTTAAGATGGCTAGGACATGTAGAACGAATGGACACCAATACTTCGGCTCGCAGAGTCTTCGATTCCTGGCCAGACGTCGGCCGCAGTAGAGGAAGACCTCGCCTTAAGTGGCGCTCATAAGTAGAAACCGACCTCAACCAACTTGGAATGCGCAACTGGAAGCAGTTAGCTAAGGACTGGGCTAATTGAGGCAAATTGATTGATGCCCAGGTTCATTCCGGACTGTAGCGCCACTTAACCATGATAACAAGCTACTTTTATACAAGAAAGTGCTAAAGCCGGTTTGGACATATTGTATTCAATTATGGGGTGAAAACGCATCTAAATATTTTACAAACTTTTTAAAACAAAATGTTAAGATCATTCGTCGATGCGCCGTGGTATATAAGGAATGAAGATCTACGCAGAGATCTGTGTATTCCCGCGGTTAAATATGAAACGAAAAATTTTGCACGCAAACATAAAAAACTTTTATTGGGACACGTTAACATAACGGTCCTTAAAATTCTCGACGAAACAAATTTATTGCGTCGTCTTCAAAGAACTAAGCCCTTAGATTTAGACCGATAATAACAAACCGCGTTAAAAATTGCGGAAAAAGCAGGAATTCTCACAGAAAGTTACCTGCCAAACATTCATTACTCGTGATAAAAAATTTGCTAGATAAGTCGTATACTAAGTTGCAATGCAAATACAAAAAGGGTGGTGGTTTTAGTGGGTTGAAGTCTCATCATTGGGCATGTGCTCATCGTGTATTTTGAGATTTCCACCAGCCCACGGAAAAAAAAACACATTGCGTTCGCTAATGTCTTGAAAGCGTTTGACTTCTTGCCTAGGGATGGAACGAATACTCGCTGTTTCTGCTGACTAGAACACGGTCCTTAGTAGACGTTACAGCTTTTCATCCTCTTTTTGGTCGGTCCAAAAATACAAATTTATGGCGCAACAGGCTCGTTGGTACACAGGGCCGAACTTTCTCACAACCATCATGTGTGCGTTTGTACTTCTTGCACAATGGCGGGACCTCCTGTTTTATGCCGACTCCGAAAAGCGAATTTTAGATACGCTTTTCTTGACAATTGATACCACTCGGATTATTTGTCAGATCATCACGAGAGGAGGGCCAGTGAAAAATCATTAATCCTGCGCGGCAGTTCATCGCACTAGCCATCGAGCTACTGAGCCCGTCAGTGGCGGTCCATCCCATCATATTCTTGGGTGGCTGTAATGTCTGCTTTTAAGCATCTTAGGGCTTCCACTATTTGTCCGCCTGTACCTCTCCTGTAAAATGTTCTAATGTTCCAGGTACAGATGCAAACGTCGTTGTGTGGTTTTCGTGTAGCATGGTAATCAGTCCCTTTCGAGGCTCTTGGTTGCTAGGTAATAACACAACACAATCAACCTGGAAGGCCAGATGCAATTAATTAGATAACGTGAATATCGTTGAAAGTACATCTTGGCCAACATCCACCGTCTGACAAGACTTGGCGGTTGGTATTGAATCTTGTTAAGTGCAGGACAATGATAGATCGTCGAAATGCCTTTCAAAAACGCCCAAGACGTTCCAATGGTTGAAGATCTAAAAGATAGTGTTGCCGAGGATCCACATGTATATTACCGCGCTCATCATTTCATCATTTCGTTAACCATAGAACCACCTTACGGCACATTTTAACAGAAGAATTGCAATTGACTCAAAGAATTTTGCCAACTGTGATGGTAAGAGCACCGAACCAGAAGAAGGGAGCGAAACCCTGCGTAGGGGAAAAAAGAAAAACTGCTGCCTCCCAGCTCAGAGAAATCGATGAGTTTCGCGAAGAGCACAACATCCGTTATTTCTACAAAAAAGACAAGCAAGTGGTAGATGGCTTGAATGTAGAAACGCAGAACAGGAAAATATGAAATAACAATGGATACCTATTCACTGATGAGCAAGGAAGCCTTTCCAGCAGCTGTTTGATATTCATAATGTCGAGATAGTATTAGGCAAAGAAACCAGCCCACATCCAGTCAATGAACAGATAGTGCTACCTCACAGAATTAAAGATGTTACAGCAGCCATAAAACAAAAACTGAAAGAAAACAAGGAAGCGGGTTCTGATAGACTACCAGCAAAACTCTTCAAATAGGGAAGCGTTGCTTTAGAAGTTTGCATGTACCAAACTATCAACAAAGTCTGGATGAATGGAATATCAGCTCCATATGTACCATCTACAAAAAAAACAACTATCCGGGCATATCCCTGCTAAATGTCGTATAGAAGATCCTATCCAACGTATTGTGTGGACGTCTAAAGCCTTTCTGAAAGACACTTATCGGCACGCACCAGTGTTGATTCCGGGTCGACATATCGACCATAGACCAAATTCTTAAGCCAAGATAAATCCTGGAATAGACCAACGAATTTCAAGTCGAAACACACCATCTTCTCATCGAGCTTTTTAAAGCGATGGCGGAATTCCGAATATCGACGAAACTGATACAGCTGTGTCGCCTAACATAAGAAGACGCAGGTGGCCATGGCTCAGAGGAATGTTGACTGCTAAGCCAAACGCTGTGGGCTCAAGTCCCAGCCTCGGCATCATTTGTTTTCTACAAAAATTGCCAGCTTATCTGAGGCCACCTGTGCGATAATATGAGACAATAGAAATATATGTCTCCTCCTCTGTGCCACGTAGGTGTATGTTATATGTCTTTCCTTCTTTGTATTTATCTGTCTCTCTCTCTGTTGTATTAATGTCTTGATCGGTCCCAGCCGATGGCCTCAGTCGCCAGTGCTGTTACGTGTCTGTAGTTCGTTGCATTCATGTGCGAAGTACTGTGATGTCCAATGTTAAGATTATTTGTCAACGCAACGTGGTATATAAAGAATGAAGATCTACGCAGAGATCTGGGTATTCCCGCGGTTAAAGATAAAACGAAAATTTTTGCACGAAAACATAAAAAAAAATTTGTTAAGACACGTTAACACAACGGTCCTCCAAATTCTTGACGAAACAAAATTGTTTCGGGGTCTTTGAAGAACTTAATAGGGCATTTACACCGAACCAAAAACTGAGTTTACGCAAAAACACCTGAAACCTTCATCATAAACCGAGTTTTCCCATACGTTTTCAGTTCTCAAAAACAAGTAGGTTATGTCGTAACCTTCTCAAAACCACTTCGCAGACGTCATCTCGTTAAAGGTTGTTGCAACGAACACACCTTTTCATAGATTCTACACGTGTTCCACACGTCCCACAAAACAGCTGATGAACTCGCTGTCAAAACAAATGCATTTTTTTTATTTCATTTCAACTTGGCTCTGGTTTGTAAAACTATAATATGTTGGAAATTAAAAAAAAAGAAAGAAATAACATTCGGTGTGTGGAAGAACAGGAGTACCTGGTGGAGCTAGGGGCATTTGTTTGCGCTTTTTTTTTCGTAGCGGCGGGCTTGAGAGTCAAAAACTGTTGTCAAAATCTTTAGATTTGTTTCATTTTGAACTTCATATGCTAATATTAGTTTGATTATATTAGAATTCATTTTATTATTCAATATTTTCACACACAAGTGTTGCAGCTAGTATCAAAATCACAATTGACAGCTGATTGAAATGTCAAACGAAACCTGGTCAGAGTTCGGTGTGAAAGCATCTAGTGGTTTACGTAAACTTTTTACCAAAAACTCAGTTTATGATTCGGTGTGTAAGCACTATAACGCTTGTGTTTATATAGAGAAATACTTTGGATACTATCGAAGGTTGGGGATAACATACTGATAGTGATATCTAGATATTCAGTTAGCAACAAAGTTTATGTTCAGTAAAACGTAAATATGTGCTGTTTTTGTTGTTAGCTCCGTCAGGTCCACTTAGTAAAAGCTACAAAGGAGCGTCTTACAGCTGTTGATGATCGCGGGGCAGTGACAGAGTAGGTGAGTGATGTCCTCCTCGACTTCTGGGTTGCCGCATTTAATTCATAGCTGGTGTGAGTCAGTTAGTCTGATTCTATAAGGGTGCTTATCCAACAGATTGTGACCTGTTATCAATCTTACCACTATAGAAATGGAAGCTCTATTCACAACTTTAAGCTTGTTTGACTTGCTACCGCTTAGTTCTGGGCATAGTTTTCTGGTGCTGGTTTTTGGTGGATTTGCAAGTGTTAATGCCTTGCCACCTAGATTTTGTATCTAGTTGTTACCTGTTTTTAAAAGCAAGTGGGGATCTAACCCTACTGTCGCATAAAGAGATACAGCTGGAGTTTAGTCGTCAGCTGGACTTCAGTCGCCCAACTACTCGTGATGTTAATATGTTGGATGCCAGAGCTTTTATGGCCACTATCTGCGTAAATGGAGATATCCTCTTGCGATATGTATCGATAGAATACACTGCACGAGTTCACTAGTCGAAGGGATCTGGTCAACCCGTTTTCATCCGATTATACTCAGACTTCACTTTTATTTCCACGTTAGACCCATCGGTGTAGATTGCTATTGCAGTGTTGGAAACCACAGTGTTTGACGACCATTCATATTCCTGGTATTCCGGTTGAGCATTTAATATCAAAGTCGTGATATGGGATTCAATATTGTGATGTGACTAAAGGTTTTGATACAAAAGTTATCTACTTCTTTGAGACGTGCTACGCTTTTCGCTGCTGTGACAATGCTAAGCTCCAGCCTAATCTTTTAATCAAGCCGATTTTTTAAATGCTTACTGAATCACACTTCACCCTGGAAAACACATTTCAGTTCCACATGAGAGTGAAACTCTATCAATCTTAACAAACAGAATTAAAATAAGTAATGGAGTTGGTTCAGGGATATACCCCTCAATAATATTTGGTTGCCAGGAGACTGTAAATCTAATAAAAAAAAGTAAGAAATACACAAATATGTTTCGAGTTTGAAACACGTGGTCTTTATTAAACGTTCAAAATTGAAGTGCGTAACCGAACATCAAACTATCTTGTTGGTTTGTGTCTGATTCCTATGCGTACACACACACAAATAGAATGCAATACTTTGTCGTAACCCTTAAGTCTTCGGTGATATGTGTGTATGTCCATATGTGGTACTCGATATCTACAGAATCTCGAACAACACCAGATACGAGAAAATCATCCGCTTCTTTAATCCACCTTATCACTGAATCATACAGCTTTTTAGTGATGTCTATAACTAATAACATGATGGTCGCAGCTCGACTTCTGCAATAAGTTCCGGCTCAATTGGTCAACACTAGACTATTACAGGTGTAAGTCGTTTATTCAAATGAAACGGAATTAACATCTGTGATTAGCTACCGATGGCCCTTAAACCAAGTTTCTCCATTTATTCGATTGTGCGAGTTATTTTTTTGCCACAAATATTGGGACCTCCAGTTTCACGCCGATTCCAAAAATCAAATTTGTGAATCGTCCCATGACGGTTTTTTACTCGTGTATGTTTTTCAAACTATCGCAAGAGGTAGGATCGTAAAAAATGTCTTGCAGCTTTCAGGATTTGAATTTTACATAGTCTAACGCACTTACCAATAGGCCACTGAAATCATCACGAAATATTGGATGCAAGGATGACATGCATGACAATAATTTATCCCACAGTCAGAAAGACAACATAAGAGCAATGATAAACCATTCAAAGGACTCGATGGACTCCACCACACTGCGAATATTCCTGTCCGTAGAACGATTATAGCGACCGTACAATGGACGAAGCGCTCAAAACATTGCCCGAAAAGAACACCCATTTTGATAAAACATTTCCATTGTGTCGTTAAACGCTATGTCAGTCCATTGTTTTTTGCCAAGGCAGAGTGACTATTGGAAGAGCCTTTAGTATTACTGCAGTTATGAATAAAGGGCTTGTATACAAAATTTCAAAATCCTAACTCGTTCGGAAAACGCTCCCAAAAAGGTGGGGGAGGGTTAAACCAAATTCAATCATTCTAGATCAAAATTTAAGGACTAGAATCCTGTAGATCAAGACGTGTCTGTTTATCCGTCTGTGTGTCACCGATCCTATGACTTAATGTCCACGCCGGAGGTGTCATCAGAAGCGGCTAAGTGTTAGACCATATGGCGTAGAATTTGAGCAAAATCTACGCCTAAATATATAGACGAATAACTACGTAAAACAATAGTCAAGAGTATTCAGCGATCTTAAGAGTTAGCAGTCCATGGCTTGTCGAAATGTATTCTTAGTTGCGTTACTTCAACATAAAATTGACACGTTCCTCCTTTTGCAATAGTTATAGCAACATCCTTTGGGTATTACATTTTGGGCATATTCTCTAAAGTCTTATATCAATTACACTCTTAATTTCATTTCGAATGCGACTACACATGAACCTGACAGATAGCTTTGAATTTCCATCTTTTGACTCCTTTCCAACGAATTTTCTAACAAAAACCGTTTCTTTTTAATTTCAGGTAAAAATATGGTTTCAAAATCGCCGCATGAAGTGGAGAAACTCTAAAGAACGTGAACTGCTGGCCAACGGAGGATCTCGTGATCAGACTCTACCAAACAAAAACAATCCAAATCCCGATCTGTCGGACGCCAAATGTGATCGAGCATCGTCAGTGTCACCACCGCCATTGTCACCGGAAAATCACTCATCCGGCTCACAACAGCAACCACAGCCAAGTACGGGTATGGAAGCAATACCATCACCACCCCTCCTTAGTAGCGCTGTGTCAGGAAAATTCCCTCAAAATATGCAACTTTCACCTCCGCCTTTGTCGAAGGTGCAGGCCATGAACCATGATCAATCACCCGCTGTTGCCGCCTCTGCCGCTGCCGCAGTGGCCGTTTGTGATTTCCAAGCGAAATTCAATGCGGAAATGCAGAAACATCTCTCAATGGATCGGAAATTTAAATTCGAACCAAATGATGTCCAGCAGCAACAGCAACAACAACAGCAGCATCATCACCACCACCACCAACAACAACAACAACAACAACAGAGACAGAGAATGATCAGTGATTTGTATGAGGGTGCTGCCGCTGCTAGCCGGGACAATGCCTTAGGTCAGCACTTTCAGAATCCGGAATTTATGAAGATGTACTACGATGAGTACGACTCGAATTCGGACAGTGACGAGGAGATCAGTGTGACGTGACGGAATTGAATTGAAAATTAACGACACAGGATTACAGTGTTGCCAGTTGTACTTTGTAAATAAAAGGGTCGAAGTTTTTAGTGGAGAAGAAAAATGTATAACATGCGTCGTTTTTTTTTCTTAAAGTATTATTATTTCAAATAAAAAAACAAACAAAATAAAAACACACACACACACACACACACACCTATTTGTTGGTTACATATAGAATTTTTTTTTCCAAGATGCTGCAAGATGTAAACGCAACTACTTTTCAAATTGTTTGTTGTAATAAATTTATTTTTTATTATTAAGCGTAAGTAGTTTTAAGCAAATTATTGTAATATTTATTGATAACAGGAATTTAAACAGAAAAATAAAATTTACCTAAGTGTATCACACATTAAAGAGTTGGAGGGTTTTATATATTTATATCACTTTAGGTTTTGCGACCCTCTTAGGGTCTATGTCTGAGACAAGGCCGATTTCCACCCTCTTTGATCCTGGGCACGTTGCTGCCAGTTGTTTATCTGGTATCTGCGATCGCTTGATCACTAAATCGGAGGAAACCGTTTCGTTGCTACCTCAAACTTGAAGGCTTGATTCGAAGATTCTTTTGGCTGGAGCACTATTGTTCGTATCTGGACTTGGAATGTGAGAACATTAAACAGGAGAGGTGCAAGCGAACAACTAGCGGAAGCCATAAACTGCTACAAAGCAGACATTACTGCCAGCCAGGAAATACGATGGGATGGGCCGGGCAAAAAGAGGATGAAAAACTGTGACATATACTACGGACCGTGTTATAGTGAGCAGAAACAGATACTATTCGGATGCGGATTTGTTATAAGTGCCAGACTTAGGCAAGAAGTCTTATGTTTCCAAGACATTGGCGAACGCATTGTAAAAATCCGCATCAAGGCCAAATTCGCCACCGTTAGCCTTATATGTGCTCACACCCCAACGAAGGAAAAAGATGATATAGCTAAGGACTGCTTCTATAAGCTCCTTGACAAAACCTATGAGCGACTACCGAAGTACGTATTAAAATCGTGCTGGGAGATTTTAGCGCAAAGGTAGGAAGGGAATACATCTTTAGCAGCATTGTCGGAAACCATAGCCTACACGACAACACGTCTGGTAACGGACTCAGGCTAATTGACTTCGCTACGGAACGAAATGCCACTATAGCCAGCACACGGTTTCCTCACCTCGATATCCAGAAGGGGACATTGTGGTCTCCAGCTCAACGAACGGTCAATCAAATTGATCACATAGTAATACTGTAAAAAAAATTAATGTCGATAGGCTGCAATCGCAAGAGACCGCCAAGACCTTCGCGCAACGCGTATCCCTAAACCTTTCGATTAACACCATACCACTAACACCGAATGTCGAAGAACTATGGCAACGATGCCAACAAGCAATAAGATCTGCCGCAACTGATGTACTAGGTTTCTCGCGCCCACCAGCAAGAAACCCCTGGTTTGATGAGGAATGCCGACAGATGTTCGCAGCCAAGAACGAGGCCTACAAGGCTAAGCTACAGGTGAAGACAAGATCTGCCGTTGAGCTCTATAGGCAGAGAAGAAGGGAAGAACACCGGCTTTTTAGAAAGAAGAAAAAAGAGGAAGAAAAGCGCGCGATCGAGGATATAGAGAGTTGCAACGCCGGGAAAGTTGTTCGCAAGTTTTACCAAAGTGTAAAACGTCAAAGCCAAGGAAACAGGTCTGGAACAGAATCCTGTCGAGATGAACAAGGAAATATCGTAGTTGAGACACAGTCGATGCTGAGGATATGGAAGAACCACTTCTGCCGTCTGTTAAACGGCGGTGACGAACAATATTCCTCTGTCAGGCAGAACGAACCATTCAATATTGGCAACGACAGCGAAAGCTGCCAACCACCCGACCTGAGTGAAGTGAGGATATCAATATCTAAACTGAAGCTTAATAAGGCTGACGGAAATGACGGCCTTCCCGCCGAGCTTAATAAAACCGGCGGAGATGACTTGGTAAGTAACATCCACCAACTCATAAGCCGAATCTGGTCGGAAGAAAGTATGCCTGAAGAATGGAACCTCAGCATCGTTTGCCCGATCCACAAAAAATGAGACCCTCTAAACTACAGAGGCATAAGTGTCCTCAACATCGCATACAAAATTCTATCTGCCGTAATATGTGAACGCCTGGAACCGTTTACCAACAACCTCATCGGCACTTATCAGTTTGGTTTTAGGCCAGGAAAGTCCACAACCGATCAAATTTTCACACTCCGGCAGATACTGGAAAAAACCCAAGAAGTTCAAATCGATACCCACCACCTATTCATCGATTTCAAAGCCACATACGACAGTATTTATAGAGACGAACTATACAGAGCCATGTCTAGTTTTGGTATACTGCCCAAACTCGTCCTTTTGTGTTGGATGACGATGGAGAATTCTCGCTGCTCCATCAGGGTGGGAAACGACCTCACTGACACATTCGATACCAAAAAAAGGATTTAGGCAAGGCTATGCGCTGTCATGTGACTTCTTCAATCTGATTCTTGAGAGGATTGTGCAAAACACCCAGGCCAATACCAGAGGCACAATTTTCCAAAAAATCGGTACAACTACTAGCATACGCCGACGATATTGACATCGTTGGTGATGTCATAGCCACGTTTGCTAGTATAGAGAAGGAAGCGGCAAAAATGGGTTTAGCAGTAAATGAGGGCAAGGCTTGGTATATGCTGTCAACACGAAAGGACACACATAATCGACGAATTGGACAGAACGTCAATATTGACTGATATAACTATGAGGTAGTACGGGACTTTATCTATCTCGGTTCCGCTAATAACTCTGACAACAACATCTTGTCAGAAATTAAACGAAGAATTACTCTTGCCAACCGCTGTTTCTTCGGGTTAAGAAGGCAATTCTGTAGTAAAGCCCTCATACGAACTGCTAAGGAGATCCTATATAAGACCCTGATCATCCCAGTCCTGCTCTACGGCGCTGAAGCATGGACCATCTCACAAGCGGATGAAGAAATCCTTGGTCGATTTGAGAGGAAAATTCTTCGAAAAATCTGCGATCCCGTTTGCGTTGACGGGCTATGGAGACGAAGATTCAACCAAGAACTATACGAGCTGTACAGCGACATGCCCCTGGTCAAAAAACTCCGCATTGGACGTTTAAAATGGCTAGGACATGTAGAACGAATGGACACCAGAGTCTTCGATTCCTAGCCAGACGTCGGACACAGTAGAGGAAGACTTCGCCTTAAGTGGCGCGCACAAGTAGAATCAACCAACTTGGAGTGCGCAACTGGAGGCAGTTAGCTAAGGACCGGGCTAATTGGAGAGGCATGTTGGTTGAGGCCCATGTTCATTCCGGACTCCTGCGCCACTTAAGTAAGTAAGTATTATTGTTCATTCGCTCGATATGCCCAAGCCAATGTAATCTACGTGGTTTTGCCTTTTGTACTGCATCCATATCATAGTTCGCAGCGGTTGCATCTTCCCCTCCATTCTCGTGCCTCGCATACAGGACCTAAAACTCGACGATAAATGTTACTTTCCTAATATTCACCCTTTTTCCTGCTTCTGATTTATTGAAGAAAGTGCCTTCCGTACTAACTTCTGCCCTACGCACTATCTGTTCCAGCACGAGATTGAAGAAACCGTATGCTAGCGCTTCTGTGTGTCTTCTTATGTTAGGCGACACAGCTGTATCAGTTTCGTCGATATTCGGAATTCCGCCATTGCTTTAAAAAGCTCGATGAGAAGATGGTGTGTTTCGACTTGAAGTTCTTCGCATTTATTTTTTACATGCGACTTCCATTTTAATTTTGCATCGAGTGTCATTCCGAGATATTTCGCTTCATTTGCAAAAGGGACTCGAACCGTATTGAGAAATACCGGCAAATTGTTTGTCCGTTCATACAAAAAATCTACATGAATCGATTTGCTCTCGTTAAGTGAAACCTCGTTAAAAGCGTTTGGTTATTTCAAAAGTAGAGGAATGTTGTGCCGACTGCTAGAATAGCTGTATATGTAGTTGCAAAAGTGGCAACTATTGTATCGTTTGTTTGTGGGATATCACGTGTAAATAGGAGGTACAAGAGTGATCCAAGGACGCTTCCTTGGGGTACTCTTGCCAATATTTCATTGAACTCCGAATATTCGTTTTCAAGTTTCACACGGAAGTGTATATGCTCAAGATACGACACGAGGATTTTATGTAATTTTTCAGGCAGAACTTGTCTGAGTTTGTATTGAAGGCCTCTATGCCAAACCTTGTCAAAAGCTTGCGACACGTCAAGAAATACGGCTGAGCAAATTTTCTTATCTTCGAAAGCATTCTCAATTAGATCAGCATTTCGATTAACTTGGTCCACAGTCGAAGGTTTAATTCTAAACTCGAATTGATGGTCAGGTAAAAAGCGTTTCTGATCAATAATGGGGTGTAAGCGACCGAGTAATATCCTTTCAAAAACTTTTGAAAATATTGGAAGAAGTGAAATAGGTCTGTAAGATTTTATTTCATTCGGAGATTTTCCTGGTTTGACAACCATAATCACTTCTGCGACTTTCCACTGTCTTGGTATGTATTCTAATCTAATTGTTGCATTTACAATGTAGGGGCGTTTAGTGAATACTTTTACGGGCAACATTTTAAGAAGTTCTCCTGTAACAAGGTCATAGCCTAGAGGTTTTTTAGGCTTTAATTTCTGTATTGCCCGCATTGTGTGCTGCTTGACAAATTTTTATGAGAAACTACCAAAGTATGATACGATTTAACCGCAAAGGTAGGAAGAGTGATACTTATAGCAAGATTTCAAAGACTGTAATATGCGTCATATACAGAGCTATCCCTAGTTTTGGTATACTGCCCAAAATCGTCCGTCGGTGTAGTATATCGATGGAGAATTCTCGCTGTTCCACCAGGGTCGCAAATGACCTCACCGAAAAATTCGTTACCACAAAGGTATTTAGGCAAGGCTTTCTGTGCATTCTCTAATCTCATTAGTGAGAGTCATGTGGAAAACTACCGAGCCATCAGCAGAGGTTGCCACGTTTGGTAGTATAGAAAGGATGCGGCGAAATTAAATTTAGCTGTAACTTAGGGTGATGCCAGGTATGCTGTCGACATGAAAGAACAGTTAAGATCAACGAATTAAACAGAACCTCATCAATGACGGATATAACTTTGTTGTAGTACGGGACTTCGTATAGCTCTGACAAAAACATCCCGTCAGAAAGAAAACGAAGAATTACACTAGCCAACCGCTCGGCACTCAGCGGTTGCCACGTGAAGGCTGAGGCATGGAATTGGTAGGCATTAGCTAGGTAAAAACTCAAGGTTT
Organism: Rhingia rostrata; assembly: GCA_949824845.1. Classification (NCBI taxonomy): domain Eukaryota; kingdom Metazoa; phylum Arthropoda; class Insecta; order Diptera; family Syrphidae; genus Rhingia; species Rhingia rostrata. The sequence goes on from OX463757.1 coordinate 22,897,161, forward strand.
CAAATAGTCGCATTGTCTACCATTTGACCACCATTTGGGAAGGTGGTCAACATAAAAATCATTCCATTCTGAAGCTATTTGTGTAAAGTTTAGACCCGCTGATATTTATTAGCCATGGATCCATTCACGCGTTAGTCAATTAAACTTTGTAGCCTCCTTTGACAAAATTCGCTACGAACTGTTTCTGAGCGTGATGATAAATAAAGGTCAACTTAGTTTCGACTTTACTATAGCGCGTACAGCTGCAAACTTTTAACAACGATTTAACAAACTTTACGAATGTGCACCGATGCTAAAACTTCTTTTTTTATAATTTGTGCGCTCTCATGGGGTTACGATTACCCTTTAAATGTTTTACCACAGTACGAGTGTCTAGCACGATAGACGTTAAGAAATATCAAAACAGGAAATTAAAAATGAAACAGAAGTAAAATTTGAAGTTTAAAAGAAATTGCCTATCGAAGTTGGTCATTCTTATCGGCACAATTTATAATATTAACGATGTTTTTTTCAAATCATAATTTCGTTTCAGCGCCCTCTTCACTTGAGTTTTTCAAGCCAACCACTGCGGTTCGTGTACATGGTAATTGTTTTGGTTTGAACACTCAATAAATTGAAATCAACTGTTTCGTTCTATGCTTTTCTACGTTTTGAATTTGGCAAATAAATTTTTGAACGACTTTGGCACCATGGTACTGAGTGTTGTGTTGTGCCCCCAGGATGATGTTTACACTGATTTACTTTGCTCTTTAACTTGAACGTTGAACATGAAATGTGTATCAGTGGAAATACGTCTCCTGGAATTTCGTTCCATTGTTTGCATCGAACGTAGGAGTTTGGGTATTGTGTTGTTCTTGTCGGTGTTAGTTAGATTGTATGCAGAGAGTAGTCATTTTTCAAAGATTGATAGAATTACGTGAATTTTAGGGCTGATTTGCGGCCGTTCTACAATAACTGATAAAACCCCTGCTTGCCTTGATGAAACTGAAACAACACGTTGCGGAAATGGCGCATTTTAGTGAAATTTTTTTTAAAGATGGTCCCCTTTAAAGTACTGTCCATCAGTAAATGCCTGTAGCCGGCCAATCGCGTCCAAACAATGCTCAAGTTCTCCTTAGCCTCAACGACGTAGTAAACAATTTTTGCCAAAAATTCATAAGCAACGATAAAACCCAAAATTTGTAGCTGTGATGCGTACTGCATTGAGTTCTATACTCTTTGATGTTAGTCATCGGCTCCGCGGAAAGGCTGTCTTTTCCGGGAGCCTTCTTAAGATAGAGTTTCGGTATTCCTATCGTCACATCACTAAGGTCGGCTGGTTGGTTTTCACTGTCGTTGCCAATATTGATTGGGTCGTTCTGCCTAACAGCGGGATAGATATTGCTTGTCATCGACGTTGTTTGCAGTAGTGGTTCTACGATAATTCCATGTTTATCTCAAAGGATTCTGGCTCGAGACTTGAATACCTGCCTTTGATGCTCTACACTTAGGTAAAACTTCCGCACATCATTCCTGGAGCCGCTCTATCTTCCCGATAGCATGTTTCTTGTTGTTATTTTTCCTTCCTGAAAAGCCGGTGAACTCACATACTTCTTTGCCTATAGAGCCTCGAGCCATGCCTCGTCTTCACCTGCAGCTAAGTTTCGTAGGTCTCGTTCTTGGCTACGAGCATTTATCGGCAATCTTCATCAAACCAGAGCAGAAACAGCTCACTATAACACGGTGCGAAGCATAAGTCACAGTTTTTCGTCCGCTTTTTTCCGGCCCTCCAATAGTATTTCCTAGATGGCAGTAATGTCTACTCTGTAGCATCTAAGGGCTGCATTAAGGTGTTGCTACGTCTGGGAATCCAACCCAGACCTTTTGCGCGGCCGTTCATCGCTCTTACCATAGCGCTACTGGGCAGGGACGTCAGTAATAATATAAGTCCTTTTCGAGGTTGCTTCGTAACAAGTTTTTTTTTTTAAAGGCTGGGTAGTTAACCCAAAAAACCACCCCCAACCTACTGGATATGGTGCCATCAGTATCCACTACGTGATTGATCGCTGCCGTTGACTTTTGCTTCATCCGCCACCTGTTCAAGAGGCCTGACTTGCCTTTGAGGTTATTTAACGAACTATTGTGCGAATATTTCGAAGCAGATCTGTTAGGTTTGGCGGTGGACAGCAAGCTGTAATATCCATGCCAAGCATTTTGACCAGGCTGTTTATAGTGTTGGCATTTTTCGTCTTGTTATCAACACTCGCACTTATAAGTTTTGCAAAACTTCAAATCCGGTTGGATGACCAGACCAGTATCCAATGGTTACCACTTGAAGGTAAAATAAGCGCCATTGATATGTAGTCAAGTTATAACTACTGGGGCTCACTAAGTTAAGCCAATCAGAGTTCGCACTCGTTCCACAACATCCACATCAACATGAATACTTACTTTCTTAAGTGGCGCTAAAGTCTGGAATGAACCGGGCCTCAACCAACATGCCTTTCCTTAGCTAACTGCCTCTAGTTGCGCACTCCAAGTTGAGGTTGAGGTCGGTTTCTACTTATGCGCGGCACTAAAGTTGAGGTCTTCCTCTACTGCGTCCGACGTCTGGCTGGGAATCGAAGACTCTGCCAGCCGGAGTAACTGCTTTAAAAAATAACATTTTTGTTTTTAAATTATAAATTAAATTAATTTTATTATTTTTGTTCTTAAATCTAAAGCATATCTCCTCATTACACATTGATTCTGATTCTGGAATACTGATAGTCTCGTTGAAGTTCTACATTAATTATTAAATACTTTGTTTGTACAATTTTCTGTTTTGTTTAAATCATTCACAATGGAATTCTATTACAATATTGTGATGCATTTTAAATCACTGCTCATTTTCTTGTATACCTTAATGATGAAATTTATTGGTTTTTGTGTAAAAAAAAAAAAATATTTTTTGGCAACATTAAACTTAAAATACAGATTTCCTTTTCTAGACACAAATTAAATTAGCAAATGTATAAATAATTATCTAATAGTTAACGTAAGGGTTGCGAATTTGTTTTTGTTGTTGGAGTTTCTGTATTTTTATTCATCATCGATACGCACAGCCTGATTCTCGCATCCGATTTTTTGTGATTGCACTATTTGTGGATCGACAACAAAATGTGAGGACATGTTGCTGTCGTTGTTGTTGTACGTGCTGACTTGTTCAATTGTCGGCTTGTCAGTTAGATTGAGAACGCGTCGTTCTTGTATTGCGTTTATGATGACCGAGATAACTAGGCCAAGGATCACAGTAAGGAGGGTGCCAATCATGGAATACCACATGTAGCTTATTCGGAAAATAGGCCATGATCTAGAAAAAAAAATTTTATAATAAAAATATCTGATTTGGGTGGACTTTATGTGAACTTACGTAATGCCTTTCAGTGGAGTTACAACAACAGGAATTGCTGATGTTGTTGTGTTGACGAAGCAACTGCACTCTGTAGCTACCAGTGGTAGTGGGTCTGGATCAACATTGGAAATTTGTGCAACAACACCAACAAATACGACTAAGATAAGCGAAACAATTCCACCATAGAATGCACCCTGCGTAATAAAAGAACAGCGATTTTATAAAAGTAAATTTTAGTATAGATAATTCGATTATTAATATTTATTTGAATTTTTAAGAATACCCCTAAACGCCCCCAATATTATTTATACATAGAGTGTTCCAAAATAATGATGTTAAATCTATTTGCTATTCCAATTGATAAACACAACTCAGGAGAGTGGAACATTTTTGTTTTACCAGCGAAACTTATGTCCACCACTTTATTTGCCACACTTCCGTTCCCGTACTATTTCAGCAAAAATAGTAAACTCTCAAATTTTTCGGAGTGAAGGGAATTAACCAAATACTGCGGGTACTCGCATCAGTGAAAAACAGTAAAGTTTTTCAATTCGTTTCCGTTTTCTAAAACAAATGACGTAAAAAAGATGTCAAAACAAACCACTTGATGTTTTCAACACAATCAACACAAATTTCTGCGGTAAATTATTTTACTGATTTCTATGGTGGATGAGAATTCTCCCTCTCTGTCCATTTGAAAATTTTGCAACACCTTAGATGTTAAGTTTTTAAAAACATCAAAATTTTGATAAAAAAAAATTTATCGTGACCTAAATTTTGAAAATTTTACACCACCCTGACGTAAAATTTTCAGAATTTAGATGTAAAATAAAAATATATCGTGACCCTAGGTTTATGTAAATTTTTCGCCACACAGCCAATGCCACAATCAATTAATTGGAAACCAAATTTGTAGAACGTGTTATCTCACGAAATGGTCCAGTCGCTTGGCCGCCTCGGTCATGCGATTTGACGCCGTTAGACTATTTCCTGTGAGACTACGTCAAGTCTATGATCTTATGCCAACAAGCCAGCGACGATTGATGAACTTCGTACGAATATCGAACGTGAAATTGCAGCAGTATCGGCCGACCTTTGCTTGAAAACCGTCGAAAATTGGGTTCAGCGTCTGGACTTCTGCAAGCGTGCCCGTGGTGGCCAAGCAAAAAAATCGAGCTCCGTACATAAGGCATTAAACGTACTTTCACAGAAATAAAGAATTTCATTGATATCCAAACCGTTTTTATTTTATTTAAAAAAAACTTTTGTGGCGCTCTTATTGAAAAACCCTTTAAATTGAAAATTTATCGTAACCGTAGAAAAAATTATTAAAAACTCAAACATTTGGATGAAAAATTAACATTTATCGTGATCCTACGAAGGTGTAAAATTAAAAAAAAAAATTAAATTAAAATTTATCGTGACCTAAATTTTGAAAATTTTACACGACCCTGGCGTAAAATTTTCAAAATTTAGATGCAAAATAAATAATTTTGGTGAAAAATAAAAATGTATCGTTACCCTAGTAAAATTTTTAAAACCTCCAAAATTTTGATGAAAAATGAACATTTATCATGAGTCTATGTAGGTGTAAAACTGTCAAAAACTCAAAAGTTTTTGCACGACCCTAGTTGTAAAATTTTAAAATGATGATGCAAAATAAATAATTTTGATGAAAAGCGAATATTTATCATGATCCTATGAAGGTGTAAAGCTGTCAAGCACTCAAAAATTGATGAAAACTGAAAACTTATGGTGATTCTAAAGTCGTGTACATTTGCAAAAACTTAAAAAAATGGTTAAAAATAATTTTTTTTGTGATTCTTTGGTAGAGTAACATTTTTAAAAATTTCAAAAAATTGTTCGTGAAAAATTTTGATGAAAAATTCAAATTTATCGTGATCTTTGGGTAGTGCAAAAATTTTTTAAATTTTAGTATTTAATATTATTCAGCTGACCTTCTAATTTGATATGTTAAAAACTTTTATGAAGACACTTTTCCATCATAAAACGCATTTAGCCTATGCAGCCTTTATTCAACGTTGTATAAGTTTTATGATTAAGGATATTGCGTTTACAGGTAATTAAAAGAGTCCTTAACTTTATACATTCCTTATAATACTTTTGTTTAAACTTATGTTTATACATAGCATTCAAATTAAACTCACCTTAGTGTTAGCCTGTTTGAAAACAATTCCCAACAAAAACAGTCCCAGTGTTACGCCTCCAATGAGACCATTTAAGGTTAGTGTTGCCTGAAGGACGCCTCCCAACTTTTCGACAATGAACACCAAACCGAACGAAAGTAAGCCATATCTGCAAACAAAAATAAACAAGGAATTGATAAGTATAATTAAAAGTGAACGACCAGTTATATGAACTGCTCTGTAGAAGCTAAATAAATCCTTAGATACAAAACTACGACCAAATTCAAGAGTTAAGTAAAATAACAGAATATTGACTATACAGTGCATTTGTCGGACGAACATATTTCATGGTTTTGGGCTCAAACAGCCTAAGCACTATGCTTCATGCCATAAATAAATTTCAGCTCGGATCTGAATCGTATGGTAACCAAACGCCCCTAGTGAAAATACTTGCATACATAATAGGCCGCAAATTTGAAAACAGCGTCCCTTCCTAATGTAAGTCTCCTGGATAGACAATTGCACTGCAGCTTCTCCTTCCAGCTTAACTCGCAACCCATGGATCACGATTCTACAGAAGAGAGAACAGGACACTCATCAGAATGGTGTCCAAGCGTATACAGATCTGCTAGTGTATGAATATCACGAAAAGCGAATGGTTTCAGTTGTGAGTAGATATTTTATTAATATTCCAATGAATCATGAATATAAAACTACCGACTCACTAAGGCATCTTTTCCTATTCCCAGACTGCAGCCCAAGAATTTCCAAAATATCGGCAACGGTGCCGACTACAGTCAGGGTTTGAATAGATTGCAAATCTTACATGACCTGCTCTGACATCTACTTACAACAAGTCATCATATGAATTTTCAAAGACTTGTCAGGATCAGGATGAATAGTTATATCGGCATATGAACCGATAAGTGTCCAATCCATTGATTGGTACTGACGTGCCTTTGTCCTAGGTGTGTCTTATAAATTTGAACTGGGCATTCATGTTTGACGTTCTAATTTAGGTAGTCAATCACGTAAAAATCATAGGGCTACCATATATGAAGCAACTAGGGCCTAGTTAATAAATGATCGTAATGTTGACAGCCAAGCTCAAAAAAGGACAACAAGAATCGCATTGTCCAGACCAAATATTACAGCCGACAAATTAGCAGAACCCCAATGTTGCATGTTGTAGACATTACTACTATCCAGGAAATATGAAAGGATGGACCGGCCAGAGATGAAAAACCTTGTGTTGTAGAATTTGGACTTGATGATGACGATGATATTTCCAAAGAGATGAGAATCGGTGATTATCAGACATCAAGTCCATCATGAGGCTTATATGCTCCGATAGAGGAAAAAGGTGACATTGCTCCTGGACAAAATGTATCCTGGTCGGTGAATTCAATGCCAATGTCTAAAGTGAGAACATCTTAAGCAGTATTCTTAGAGCCTACACAGTAGGGTATTTACAGTCTCTAGATTAGCAGAAGCTCAATCATCGAGTATTTTTAATGTCCGAACTTACAGAAGAGCAAAATACTATCGCCTCGTATAATCCTTGTTGTGGTCAAGGATAATCAACAATATGCAAGCTGGGCCAAAAGAGATCACCCTATTAGAAGATGCTCATATTTTTGCAAATGGCGGCCAATGTCAGGTCTGTTTTGACTTTTGTGGAATAGACAGATATAAACACAACTGAACAAGCCATGGAGCGATACACTCCCCAAGAACGCGGAATAATCAAAAGGGAGCGATAAGTCCCATTTCCACCTCAGCGGGTACGTGAACAAGCAAAACTATCGTACTGAAAATCAACGAGTAGTGCACGAGGAGCCATTAAATCCGCTCAAAGTTACTGCATGGTGCTCTGTTCACGCTGGAGGAGTCATCGGGCTTTTTTTGACAACACCGCTGGTCAAACGAAAACAGTGGACGATGCGCGCTATAGGGCCATGTTAACCGAGTTTTTTTTGCCGAAATTGGACGATTTAGAACTGGAGGACATGTGGTTCCAACATGACGGAGCAACGGAACACACTGCTTGAGGAACAAACGATATTCTGAAGGCCAAACAACATCAGATGACTTCTTTTGGCCCACATTTTCCAATAGAAGCGGAATACTGTGAGTAAATATTAATGTCGAGAGACTGCAATCGCAGTAGACTCCCGAGACTTTTGTAGAACTTTTACTAGCATCATCATTCAAAAACCAATGGCTATGTTGTCAGCAAATCAATACATCAACCGTTGGTGATGGTTTTCCTGCCTAACAGCAAGGAACTCTAAGTTTGACGAAAAATGTCGAAAATGAGCTTTCCAATGCAACGGATAATGGGAAAAACTTAAGGGAAATAATCAGAAAACCATCGTCCTTTCGGAAGGAAAGAAAAAGCCAGGATACAAGTACGAAACAGAATCCTGTCGAGGTGAACAAGGAGAAATTGTAGTTGATTTACAAGCGATGCTAATAATAAACAAGAACCACTTCTGCAAATTGTTAAACGGCGATGACGAACAAACTCGCACCGAAATATTCAAAATGGTGACAACTTACAAAACTACAAGGCTAGCAATACGATTAACAAGGCTCAAGAAAATGGCTTAAGGCTCAAGAAAATGATGAAAAGAGCAACCCAAATATCGAATCGGGTCAAAAGATGCAACTTTGAGGTTGTCTACTTCGAATCTCTTATAAGCCTTGACAAGTTTATTCGAATATGACGAATATAACAAAGAATTTCACTCGCCAACAGCTGTTTCTACAGGGCTCAGAAAGCAATTTAGTGGAAATGCTCCCACTACTAAGGACATCCTACAGAAGACCCCGATATTCACAGACCAGCTCTACGGCGCAAAATTATGGACCATATTAAAAGCGGATCAAGGAATCTTTTGTCGTTTAGAGTCAAAAATTCATAGGAAAATCTTCGGTCCAATTTGTGTTGATGGGCGATACAGACAAATATGCAACCAACATCTTTACAAACTGTTTGGTAAAAAAAAAAATTCCGCATTACAGCTTAAGGCGGATGAACACCAATACTCCGGCTTGCAGTCTTCGACTTGCAGCCAGGTGGTATGCGCAGTATAGTAAGGCCTCGGTTTAAGTAGCGCGCATAAGTAAAACCTTCCTCACTGAAGTTAAACTACGCAATTGAAGGCAGTTACCTTCCAGCCAGGTAGTCTGCGCAGTAGAGTAAGGCCTCGGTTTAAGAAGCTCGCATAAGTAAAACCTTCCTCACTGAAGTTGAGCTACGCAACTGAAGGCAGTTACCTTAGGAACGCGCTTAATGAAAAGGTATGTTGCTTGAGTCCCAGATTCACTATGGGCCATATCACAGCTTAAGAAGTTAAGATTAATGATAGCTACACCAATTGTTCCGTTCCGGACATTTCAAAAACGCGATAATAGTGCGTATTTGATAGTCCGTAAAGCGAATGGGAACCTGCTTATATGTCTTTTTGTACCTTTATGGATGAATGCCTGTCTGAATAATGAAAAACAAACTGAACATATCCCCTGAATGGTAAGTTACTTTCACTATAAGGTTACATAATAGATTCAGAGGCTAGGCCTACTTCCTAGTGACTAGAAAGATAAGATAACGTCTTCGCTTCAGATACGTTGCAAGATAATAGCATTTACTTACCCTAGTGACATCCACTTGGCATACAAAGCTCCCTTATCAGGTGAAATTTTTATATTAAGTCCATTGACAAGTAGATCTTCACAAGTAACAGCTGAAAGTGAGTTCAAGGCTGAAGCGACAGTTCTATAAAAAAAAAGAAATAAAAAAATTCACAAGATTCATTTAGAAGTCTTGAAAAGTATATGAACCTACCCCAAGCTAGCGGCGAAAATACCAGCGACAAAGATCCCAGCCACGGTGTAGATGTTCTCATAAACATTCATGATGTAGTATGGCAACAGCTGATCCGTAGCGGTAATTTGTCCAGATGTCAAAGGATCACAGGTGGCATAGTGTGTGTAGACCAAAAGGCCGGTGTAGAAGTTCATCAGGAAGACAACCACGAGACCTTTTAAATAGAGAGTCAGATAAAGAAGTTGTTAAACGAAGTGGATTGTGATAAACCTACCAAGGATAGCAAAACCCAAAGCAATCCTTGCCAACTTGAGCGATTTCAGAGACATGCACTTCTGCACTGAGGCCTGATTTGTACAGAACAACGAAGTCCAGTAAAAGAAGCCTCCAATCACCACCGAGAAGACGGTATGCCGAGTGGTCGGGTTAGCCGAAATGCTGTTAAAAAAGGTTTTTAGTAGATCCAAATCCATGTGTTAGAAGATCCCAAAACTTACTTGAAAAACTCCAACCGATTACCCTCAGAAGCGGTGTTGAAAATCTGCACCGAACCTCCGGTATAAAAGCATCCTAGGATGATGATGAGAACGAGGGAAAATGCCAAAACAGCAGCTTGAAAAGTATCAACAATGACGACAGCCTTCATGCCGCCTTGTGACGAATAAAAGATACACACAAGGTAGATGAGTACAACTGCGATTTTAGTATCAAGTCCTGTTGCCTTGGAGAGAGCTATAGCTGGAGCCAGCACAGCTACGGCGGTATAGAAGCACATCTATTGAGAACACAGATAAATTGTCATAAAATCGTAAATAAAGGACGATAATGGCTGTTTTACGGATTTCAGATTTAATCAGGTGTCTTAGATGAAACTCTGTTCTCATTTTTCGAAATGATGGATTGAACATACAGAACAGAGCTTCATCTTATTCTGAAATCCGGAATACGGCTAATGTCACTTACCTGAATGATGTACAAAATGGCTCCCAGGACACGAATTTCCTTTCCAAATCGAATGCCCAAGTACTCGTAGCAGCTGGTGAGCTCCATTTTGAAGTAGATCGGGTAGAATACCTTCACAGCCACTGGAATCACCATAAGCATTGGGATCACTAAGGAAATTCAAAGAAAAGCCGTTAAAAAGTTCTTCAAACATGCGTGGACCATTTTTATACCAATCAACACAAACTGCGTTCCTTGGAAGTACATCTCTGAGGGATTGCCCAACAACTCAATAGCAGTGATGAAGCTCGTTGTCAAACTAAGGGTTACTGGGAAAATGGACATTTCCGAACCAAGTAGAAACTCGTTCGATGAGGAACCGGACTTTTTGAAGAATCCATAGAAGATGCCTAAAATTTTAAATAGCACCCATTTAACATGGTAAGGGACTTAAATTATAAAAAAAAATTATCCTTACCAATCCCTAGGGATACGGCAAGCATAACAAACAACACTGCATAGTCATAGCCCGAAAAACTGGGCCTGTGCGAGGGGTCGTTACATTGTTCCTTGTCTTCATCGATTTCAGTTTTTAAGTCGATGAGGGTCCTGGGGATACTGTTTCCTACGGTCTCTTTTGGAGCGGAGGTAGTAGAGGCAATATCACCGTAAACGGAAACTTTCAGTATGCTGTTAGCAAAGTCATCTTCGACGGGGAGTGATGTAGCACAAAGTGCTTGCAGTGCAAGGAGAGTTGCCGTAATGAGGACGATTCTTGTAGGAGGGGACATATTGGTGGGTTTTAGTTTTGGTATGATTTTTTTTTTCGATTGATTATCGTTCGTTTTTTTTATTTTATTTTGGGTTGTTTTTAATTTTTTTTTTTTTCGTTTCGAAGATTTTTATAAATATAAATATTTTTTTTTTTTAATAGTTAGGGCGAATTATTTACATCTCCGGAATTATCACAAGCAATTTATTAAAATAGGATGGTATTGATCTATAACCTGAAATGAAAAAGACAAACGGTTTTGGTAAGGATTAGCAATAACATAATGTGTGTAGGGATTAACAGTAAAATAAGAACAAAACTTGTAAGATTTTAAGCAGAGTATATTTAATTTGAATATGGAGTCATTATTTGGAGAGAATTGGGAGAATGCAATATTATTTCAAAACACAAATTTTTGGCGCAACAACTTTAGTACCTAAGGCCGAGCTTTATTACAACCATTCATGAGTATAGCAGGACCGCCTGTCTTATGTCGATTCCGAACGGCGAATAAGCCTTTCCTGACAATTGATTCCAATCGGATAACTAGTCAGATCATCACGAGAGGAGGGCCAGTTAAAAATCATTTAGGTGTTGCTACGGCTGAGAATCGAACTTATGCCTTCTGCGCGGCAGTTCATGGCAATTATCATTTTCCGTATCATGATAAATATTACATCGGCTTATGGCTGTCTTTACAAGCTTTTTGACCAATGAGCACTCACCGAAATACGACATTAAAAGCTTGCAGCCTAGCTTCGCAGCACGTGTAAGCAGATGCAGATTTGTTGACATCGTTGTCAGAAAACACAGATAAACACCATGCCTGGTTGCCATATATAAACGAATTTTCCCCCAAATGGGGAAAGAAGATCCGGCTTTTCGGATGTTTGAAAATTACCAGGATTTAGCATCGACTAAGACCACTTTCTTATCAATTATTTTCAATCTAATGTGAACTCAAGCACAAAGATTTCTCCCGACCATTAAGAGTCTCCTGAAGCAGAATGTCGACAAATGTCGTAAGTCATAACTGTTCTCCATAGCCCGTCAACGCAAACGGGACCGAAGATTTTTCGAAGAATTTTCCTCTCGAATCGGCCATGGATTTCTTCATCCGCATGCTTCATCGCCGTAGAGCAGGACTGGGATGATCAGTGTCGTATATAGGATCTCTCTAGTAGTTCGAGTGAGGGCTTTACTACTGAATTGCCTTCTTAGCCCGAAGAAACAGCGGTTGGCAAGAGTAATTCTTCGTTTAATTTCTGACGAGATGTTGTTGTCAGAGTTAATAGCGGAGCCGAGATAGACCAAGTCTCGCACTACCTCAAAGTTATATCTATCAATGGTGACGTTCTGTCAGATTCGTCGATGTTGTGTTCCCTTCGTCTTGCCCTCATTTACTGCTAAACCCATTTTCGGCTCATCTGTCTCTATACTAGCAAACGTGGCTATGACATCACGTTGGGTCCTACCAATCATGTCAATATCGTCGGCATATGCTGGTAGTTTCCACCGATTTTTTGAAAAATTGTGCCTCTGGTGTTGGCCTGGGAGTTTTGCACAATCCTCTCAAGAATCAGATTGAAGAAGTCACATGACAGCGCATCGCCTTGCCTAAATCCTTTTTTGGTGCCGAATGTGTTGGTGAGGTGGTTTCCGACCCTGATGGAGCAGCGAGAATTCTCCATCGTCATCCTATACAAACAGACGAGTTTGGGCGGTATACCAAAACTAGACATGGCTCTGTATAGTTCGTCTCTATAAATGCTGTCGTATGTGGCTTTGAAATCGATGAATAGGTGGTTGGTATCGACTTGGACTTCTTGGGTTTTTTCCAGTATCTGCCAGAGTGTGAAAATTTGATCGCTTGGTGATTTTCCTGGGTAATGATCTGACAATTCATCCGAGTATTATCAACTGCCATGGCAAGCTTATACTCAAGTCAGCTTATACTTAAGTCAGATGTGAACATCGTCGGCGTATGCTAGTAGTTGCACCGATTTATGGAAGATTGTGCCTCTGGGCTTGGATCGGCAGTTTTGCATAATCCTCTCAAGATTGAGATTGAGGAAATAACGTGTCCATCAGAAGTGCATTGCCTTGCCGAAATCAAAAGTTTCGGTGAGGTGTTTTCCGCCCCTGATGGAGCAGTGAGATTTCTCCATCGTCATCCTGCGCAGACGGACTAGAAAGGGATCTGTATAGATCATCTCTATAAATGGTGTCGTATGCGGCTTTGAAATCTATGAATAGGTGATCAGTTGTGGACTACTCTGGCCTAAATCCACAATGATAACGGCCGATCAGGTTGTTGATAAACGGTTTCAGGCGTTCACATATTACGGCAGATACCATCTTGTAGGCGATGTCAAGTAGACTCATTCCTCTGTAGTTGTCGCGGTGCAGAGGGTTTCCTTTTTTGTTGATCGGGCAAACGACGCTGAGGTTCCATTCTTCAGGTATGAGTTACTGAATGTTACTTACCAAGTCATCTCCTCCAGCTTCATAAAGCTCTTCGGAATGACCGTTATTTCAGGGAGATACCATTTTATAGGCGATGTTAAGAAGACTCATTCCTCTGTAGTTGTCGCAGCTCAGACGGTTTCCTTTTTTGTGGATCAGTCAAACGACGCTGAGGTTCCATTCTTCAGGCATAAGCTAGTGAATGTTAGTTATCAAGTCATCTCCACCGGCTTTACAAAGCTCTTCGGAATGACCGTTATTTCCGACAGCCTTGTTAAGCTTAAGTTTAGGTATTGCTATCCTCACTTCAATTAGGTCGGGTGATTACTATGTTTTGTTATCATCGTCACTATTGATGGTTCGTTTTGCTGATAGATGGAGATTGTTCGCCATCGCGGTTAAACAGTCTGCAGAAGTGGTGCTTCCATATCCTACGCATCGTCTGTGTCCCAACTACGATTGTTTCTGTTTCATCTCGAGAGGATTCTGTTCGAGTATTTTATCCCTGGCTTTGACGTTTTACATTTTGGTTAAACTTGCGAACATCATTCCTGGAATGGCACTTCTCTATATCCTCGATCACGAGCTTTTCTTGCTCTTTTTTTATTCTTTCTTAATAGCCGATGTTCTTCCCTGCTTCTTTGCCTCTTGGGCTCAATGGCAGCTTAATAGCAGCTCAATCGCAGCTGAGGCTTGTTGGCTTCTTTTTTGGCTGCAATCATCTTTTGGCATTCGTTATCAAACCAAGGGTTTCTACAATTTTTCTTCTATATAAGATGCTGGTGATATGGTGTTATGTTAAGGTCAAGGTATACGTGTTCTACGAAAGGCTTGACACTCTCTTGCGACTGCAGACTTTCGACAAGTAATTTTTTCACAGTATTTCTGGATTATTGTGGCGTGTTGGATATCCGCATTCTTACCTTGGCTGCAACAATGTAGTGGTCCGAATCGATGTTAGCTCCTCGGAATGTTCGGACATCCAAAATACTGGATGCGTGCTACCCTTCTCTATCGCAATGTAATAAATTTGTTTGATCGTTGGTTGATCTGGGAACCAGCATATCCCCTTTTGAATATTGAGGTGAGAAAACTGTGTGCTTATAGGCATTTCCTTTAGTAGCAAAATCAATTAGCCTTAGTCCGTTGCCATGTTGTCGTCTATACTGTGTTTTCTGTCAATACTGCTATAGATGTCTTCTTTTCCTACCTTTGCCTAAAAAATCTCCCAACACAATTCTTACATCGTATGCCAACAGTCCCTAATAAATGTTTCAAGGAACTCGTAGAAGCAGTTTTTCGCTATATCTAGTTTCTCCTTCGAAACGTAAGAGCATATAAGGCTTATGTTGTCCAATCCACATCCAAATAGTCGCTGTTTCTGCTCCCTATAACACGTTCAGCAGTAGATGTCAGAGTTTGTCATCGTCTTTTTGCCTGGGCCGTTCTATCATATTTCCTGGAATGATGTGTCTGCTTTTAACCAGCTTAGGACTTCCATTAATTTTTAATGATCCCAAATTCCAGGTGCGGATACGAACGTTATTATCCCTTTTTTGCTTACCCTGGTTGTAAATAATATAATTAGTCCTTTCCGGGGCTTTGGTTGCTTCGTAACAATGTGTTTTTTTTACGCAAGTGGGTAGTTAACCCAAAGCACAACCCTCAACCTGAAGCGCCAGCTTTAATTTATCAGATAACTCTAGGACACTGGACCATCAGTACCTATCCGCCTCGGGATTGCGCGCTGCAGTTGGTCTTTCAGCTCTTTCGTCACCGTCTCAGTTCCAACTGCCTGACTAACCTTTGAGATTCCTGGATGCCCTGTTGTCTGAATGTCTGAATATGTCGGAGCAGATCAAATAGGTTGTTAACTTTAACCATTCTAACTGAACTGTTGACTCCAGCTTTGGAATTCTTCTGCTACCGTCTGGGGGTGGTATTATTGATAGGGGACCTTACCCCTAGCTAATACTGATCCATGAGTGCTATTTTATTTCCCACATTACCCGTATATCTGCGGAGGATTCCACATCCTGCCAGCCACTCGAGGACGCGTCTGAAGGGAGACTTTCAACTCCACACTGTCACATTTAGCTTTGGTCAATAGAGGCGTTCACCAGTCCAAATAAATTGGAAAGGACCAAGTTAAATAAAAATACCTAATGTATGAAAATCATTTTTTTTTTCATAGTTATTATGTGCACATGCCAACATAAAAGCTGGCGCACTTTTAAATACTTGAATAACCTATAATTCTGAAGTATCCGACCGATATAGGCCCTGCTCTTGTATCTTTTAAATTTCACAAGCCATGGGATATAGAAAAAGATCACATATGACTCATCTTTGAGATAAACGTTGAAGATTCGGAGTAAGAGAAGTATCATCTGTAAAAGGGATTGGTCGTGCTAGAATTACAATCTTGTAAGTAAACACGAGAAAAAATATTCAAGACAGCATTGAAGACCTGACCCTCTTGCGGTTTGTAGAACATTTTATTTTTTCACTCTTAATTGTTATAAAACATTCCATATGAAGCATAAATGATTTTTTTAAAGTGGATCGGGTAAACATAATCATTATCAAAACTATCGATGAAAATATTTTTCTTATCTTAGTATGGCTTATGAAAGACAATTCAAAATCAGCCTCGAGATGTCATCAACACGGGAATTCTTATATTTTTTTCAAAAGAGATAACTAAGTGACTTTAACTATGGAAGTAGTTCCTCACTAATCTCAAATTGCAGTTCACAAATTTCGTCCAATACAATTTCGAAGACTCTTTGATTGACAACTTAATCCTCACAGACGATGTTTCAAAATGCAAATAGATGTTTAAAAATGCAAATATGTACTTTTCAACAGAAACAAGCACGCGAATATTTAGGATTCTGGAAACATCGAAGCGCCCAATAAAATTGAAGGACTACTTCATCCTGACTAACCCTTCAAAAGCATATAATGTTGATTCTAGAAAACATCCATAATCCAAACTGAGAATAATGAAACTTTTTCAGATGGAACTAGAAGTAGCCACCTCCCGACTAACAGTTTAACCAATTTTTTCTGGATTGAACCTTTGCCCCAGCCTTGTAGACACATGAGACTATACACATCCAATTTCGCATCTCACCTGTGTGTAAAATAAATTTGAACGTGCGACCAATTGCCTTTATCGGATTGGATCGGTTCGAACTGGCTAACTGAATATATTAACCAGGTAGATGTCTGCAATTTCGGCAGCTGTTCTGTTTTATTCGTTCGTTTGTTTAGATAGGTAACAAGCAACAGTATGTGTTCAGATGCTTGGATAATGTGTGTCTGGTTTATCTGAGGTACTCTGTCGACCTCGAGAGGTAATTCAGTCAGAAGTTGTAAGCCCGAATGTTAACATCATAAAAATCAACCGGTGCCAGTTCGTAAAGTATCGGTGAAACAGAATAAAGGATTTGAATATCCTTTTGTTGAATATTTGTTATGAAATAAACAAAAAATTAAACAACTAAATGAAAGTGATTTGAAATTATACCAATACGGTCTATTTCGACAAAGTATCTACAACTTTGTAGGTACATCCAATACTCAAGAAACGACACCAAAAGTATCTAGTGATTGTGATAAAGTGAAACACACTGCAATAAATTGTTGGTCCATAACAACGACGGAAGGAACCGGTGATAACCGCCTTCCGAAAAAGTGAATGTATGTGTTGATGTGATGTGTCATTAAGAAGAAAAGAATCTCATTAACAAAAAAGAGAAATGTTGTATGAAAGTATGATTCGTTGCAGTCACTCCTAACTGGATTCAACCAGAAATAGCCGAATAAAGGTGGCTGTAGCAAGATGCATAGTTTAGTTTAATGAGCTTAATAATGGATCTCTGGATACATGATTCATTATTAACACAACACATCGTGGGATCCCATCGTTACAATAATTTATTCGGAATTAACTGACTCAAGAAAGTGGTAAGAAAAACGTAATAGATTTTTTTTTTAGAATTTAACTTTTCTTATAATGATCCTATAAATAGGCAAAGATTTTTATCCAAACCTTGGAATGGCCATAGAACTAGATACAGTTGACCTTGCAAATATGAATTCGAATAGGGCATTCGGCTACCATAAACTACGATACTATTCACTTGCGTTGTCGCCCTGCCTGTAATTTGTTTACACTTTTAGAAGGCGAGCCTCAATCCATTGAGGGCTAACTTGCAAACAAATGAATTTTCACATACAAGTAGAGGTTTGTGCTGTTTGTCTTAATTGATTTGACAACCTAAAGGAAATCACAGCCAATTAACTTGCTATGATAGCTTAGATTGTAGTTTGTCAGGGTGTCTCATGAGTTATTGATTCCTTTGAACTTTTCATATTGATTTTATTCAATCAATTTGCGTTGGTCAGAGTGACTTTAAGTGGTGCATCTGTCCATGCCATGTGATGGTCACTTGTAACACATTCGACTAGATTGCACCTTTTTTGTTTTTTTTTACAAATCGAGTGAAGAGAAATTTTTAGCACATTATTTAAACAATAGTTTTGCATTTATAAAGCTAAAAAATATGCGAATTGCTGACAACATTATTGAATATCAAACAACTGTCTGTGATTTTGATATTCAAAAAAACTTGAGTTTTTAACTTTCCAGTAAAAAAGTATCCATCCATTTGAAAAATGAATTTTTTTTAAATCAAGATTAATACTAACATTTTGAAGATAGTGGACAGCTACAACAATCTTACGCGTTTCGCATAAGATAATCTGTAGGTTGCTATCAGTCCAAATGTCAAAACGCAGTGCAAAATGCAGTTTAGAAGGTATGTGTTCGATTCCCAGCCGTAACAACAACGGAAATATTTTTTTTTCCACTGGCCCTACCATTGCGATGATCTGACAATTCATCCGAGTAGTATCAATTGTCACAGCAAGCTTGCCTTGACTCAGCCTTTCGGATTCGGCATAACACATGAGTACAAACGCGCACAATTTCTCTTGAAGTCTTGAACCACATTTTGGATTTTTTCTGTCCAAAGAAAGAAGTTCATACGCAGACAATTGGTTTTGGAAAAATAGCTAGGCCTGTTCCACCAATAATTTGTATCTTTAAAAATTTAAATTGTTTGACAAGCTTTGTGGCATAATATGGCAATATTCTGTTGGAACCACCTATGACTGATGTCATGTTCATCCACTTCTGTTCAAAAAATAGCATTCGAACACGGTATTATGGCGAACTCCATTGACCCTAACATGGTGATCATATTCATCGACGAAAAGGTACTGTCAGTTCAATCCACATCATACGGTCACTTCTTGTGAATCCAATTGAACCACATGTCGGTTTGTTACTGTCCAATTGCTTATTCGCAAAGACAGTCAAAAATAGACTTCATCGGTAAAAATGATTTTTCGATGAAATTTTGAATTTTTTTAAATGTTTGCAGAGCCAAATAGAAGAATTTCGGTGCATCAAATAACCAAGAAGACTTTGGCTAAATTTAAAATAAAGCACATAAGGGTGACATATTTTTTTATAATTTCTCTGCTTTGTTTCAGTAGTATAAAACCACGAAAAAGTTGAATCGCCTAAAATTGTCAACGTTTGTGAACGTTTAGTCAGAATTCATAGTAAAAAAAAAAAAAAAAAACAGGTGGCCATGGCTCAGAGGAATGCGTAGTTGACTGCTAAGCCAAACGCTGCGGGTTCAAGCCCCAGCTTCGGCAGCATTTGTTTTCTACGAAAATTGCCAGCTTTATCTGAGGCCACCTGTGCGATAATATGAGACAATATAAATCTATGTCTCCTCCTCTGTGCCACTTAGCTTTATGTTACATATATGTCTTTCCTTCTCTGTGTCTATCTGTCTCTCTCTGTTGTATTAATGTCTTCATCTGTCCCAGCCGCTGACCTCAGTCGCCAGTGCTGTTATGTGTCTGTAGTTCGATGCATTCATGTGCGAATTACTGTAATGTCAATGTCAATGTCAAATCAACAAAAATGGGAAAAAATCAGAAAAACGTCAAATCTTTGTCAAATCACTCAAAAATAAAATTTATTCATTCTTTTCAGTCCGACCACTTTTCTTACCCCAAGAAAATGGTCGGAATTAGAGATGCTAGGATTTTCGGCTTTTTGTCGGGCTCGCGCGATAAGAGATTTCTATTCATGAGGTTTGCATTTGGATGGCTGTTGCTGCTGTTGGAGAGTGAAGCTAACCTTGCTTCTTTAGCTTATGGATTTCAACTGTCTATTTGACACTTCGGCACGCACTGAACGTGCTTAGGATCGACTTGCAATTTTTTGACAATGACATGATTTTGCTTAGTTTTACTATTTTTAATCGATCTGTAATAATATTAATTTGTTGGCGATGTTTTGGTGGAAGTCTTCTATAGTCACTCTGACATATGTGGGGCGTCGACTCACTCATTTTACTCACTACAAACACCGCCCTTTATTAATTTGTATTGCAACTAAGACCGTGTGTCAATTGAGTTAAAATTTTAGCTAGTGGATAATTTTTGAATAGAGATTTCAACAGAATAGAGACTTCCAAACGTCAACAGCTTGCTAAAATTTATCCAGTGGCTAATTTTCTACATTTGGTATACATACTGCGGAGTGAAAGAGATGAGAAGCACACTAGTGTATTAGCAGTATTCTAATGTGGCGGGAAAATAGCACATCATTTAGATTATAAAATAAAAAGCTAAAAACATTTATTTTTCTAAAACACATTGTAATTAACGTTTTAAAATAAACTAAAAAAAGAATTTTGAAATGGATGGTTACAAAAATGTTATAATTTCAATCGTTTCGCTATATTTTATATGCCAAATATATTTCCATAAGACTTCATACAGGTAATATTCCTGGGAGGGAAATAGCTTCAGAAGTGCTTTATCGAAGCAAAATTGTTAGTTGGGTTTGCTTAACTCATGAACAAAGTAGAATGGAAAAAATTAATCTTTACTGAATAAGTAATTGAAGTTTTTTCGATGTTTTCTCTGAAATCTATTCCGTATTATTTTAAAACAAGAAAATACAAGGAATTTTGTTTCAATTCTTTTGGGAAATTATTGAAAATAGTATTAAAATAAAATCCCAGTTTATCGAATAGACACAGCAAAAAGCTAGTTTTGTTTACTTCTGTAGAAATTTCAAAAATTAGACAGTGGATAAAATTTAATCCGCTTTTTAACGCAATTGACACACGGACTAAGAATGTGATTTATCTAGGATTTATTTTATCAGGAGGTTATAAAAGCATTTGTCATTTCCCAATTTTTTTGCGGGGCTTGTGATAACCGGGCTAAATTCAAGGTTACAGATCTTAAGAGAGTTGCAACAAGTTTGTTTCGTCAAGAATTTAACGGACGGTGATGCTAACGTGGAGCGGCGAGCTTGATGACACGATGGTTAGTGCGAAGAACTGCCGCGCTGATGGCGGTATGCTGATATCGGTACCAAAAATTAAATTATTTACACTAGCCCTCCTCTTGTGATGATCTTTTGTTTTTGTTTTTCTCCGTGGGTGGTGGAAATTTCAAAGACACGATGAGCACGTGCCCAAAGATGATCTGACAAATCATTCGAGTAGTATCAATTTTCAAGAATAGCTTAACTCAACTTAGCCATTCGGAGTCGACATAACACAGGAGGGCCCGCCATCGTGCAAAATAGTCACCCACGCACACATGAATGGTTGTGAGCAAGCTAGTCCCTGGGTACTTACGTGCCTGTTGCGCCATAACCTTGTATTTTTTTTGTTTGTGGTGCGAAATATTTTTAAAGTTTTTGTGCAAAATTTTTCGTTTCATCTTTAACCGTGGGAATACCAAGATCTCTGCAACAATTCCATAAATTAAGTGTTCGCCCAACTATTCCTAAACGGAATTTTGGCCAATAACGGAAAATCATTATTATTCAGATAGACACTGATCCACCGACTTGGGATTTGATCTGATCTCCAACTCGCTGTGAAAGAGAAAGTTGCGTACGACCCAGTCATGCACCCACCAAATCTGGTCGGAAGAAAGTATGCCTGAAGAATAGAACATCAGGGAAATCCACAACCGATCGAATTTTCACACTCCGGCTGATCCTGGAAAAAAACCCAATATGTCGAAATCGATACCCACCACCTATTCATCGATTTCAAAGCCACATACGACAGCATTTATAGAGACGAACTATACAGAGCCATATCTACAAGGTGGGCCAAAAGAGATCACCATATTGGAAGATACTCTTATTTTTGCAATTGGCCGCAAATGACAAATCTGTTTTGACATTTGTAGATGAGACAGATGTAGAATATAAGTGAAAAAGCCAATCCCCAAGTACGCGAATAATCGAAGTGGACGATTTTTCGACCAAAATCAAAAGTATTGTCATTTCCACCTCAGCGGGTACGTGAACAAGCAGAAGAAGCTTCTGGGGCACCAAAAATCCACGAGTAATGCACTAGAAGCCATTACACCCGCTCAAAGTTACTGCATGGCGCGCTATTCACGCTGGAGGAGCCATCGGGCCATTTTTTTTTCGAGAACTCTGCTGGTCAAACGCCAACAGTGGACGGTGCGCGCTGTAGGGCCATGTTAACCAAGTTTTTTGCCGCAATTGGACGAATTATGACTGGGGGACATGTGGTTCCCACAAGACGGAGCAACGGCACACACTGCGCAAGCCACAACCGATATTCCGAAGGCCAAACAACATCGATGACTTCTTTTGGCAAACCTTGTAGTTTTTTATACCGCCCCCACTCGTCCGTTTGTGTAGGATGACGATGGAGAATTCTCGCTTCTCCATCAGGGTCGGAAACGACCTCACAGACACATTCGATACAAAAAAATGATTTGGGCAAGGCAATGCGCTGTCATGTGACTTCTTCAATGTGATTCTTGAGAGGGTTGTGCAAAACTCCCGAGCCAACACCAGATGCACAATTTTTCAAAAATCGGTGCAACTTCTAGCATACGCTGACGATATTGACACCATTGGTAAGACCCAACGTGATGTCTTAGCCACGTTTGGTAGTATAGAGAAGGAAGCGGCAAAAATGGGTTTAGCAGCAAATGAGGGCAAGACAAAGTATATGCTGTCAACACGAAAGGACACACAACATCGACGAATCTGACAGAACGTCACCATTGACAGATATAACTTTGAGGTAGTGCGGGACTTGGTCTATCTCGGCTCCGCTATTAACTCTGACAACATCTCGTCAACCCATGTTTCTTCGGGCTAAGAAGGCAATTTAGTAGTAAAGCCCTTACTCGAACTACTAAGGAGATCCTATATAAGACCATCCCAGTCCTGCTTTACGGCGCTGAAGCATGGAGCGTCTCAAAAGCGGAAGAAATTCTTGGTCAATTCGAGAGGAAAATTCTTCGAAAATCTTCGGTCCCGTTTGCGTTGACGGGCGATGGAGGCAAAGATTCAACCAACGGCTATACGAGCTGTACAGCGACAAGCCCCTGGTCAAAAAAAAACTCCGAATTGGAAGTTTAAGATGGCTAGGTAATGTTGACCGAATGGACACCAATACTACGGCTGTTAATGAAACGCAGGAGACTTTTCGCTTTCGTGTTGTAAGTAAGCTCCAAAATGGAGCTTCCTTTTGTTTGATATGGCCGGGCAGTTACAAAGGAGATGAAATATTGTTTCTTCTTCTTCTTCGTCCATGCAGCTACTACAAAAGGGCATTTGTAAAGGGCGTTTTGACTTCAGATTTTGGCACCTACCATAAAAAAGGACCAAAATTGAAATTAATATTATAAAAGTGAAAAAAAAACACACGATTTAATATTATCGGTGACAAGAACTTTTTTATTTAATCATATGCAGAATTTTTACGATATACTGAAGCTAGCTAAAGTTTTTGAGAGGAACAACTAGCACGTCGTCAGCACAAGACGGCTCATAGCAAAAACACTCATTCGCATTACTTTAACAGTTTTTATAATGTGCGGCTTTACCAAGGAAGTAATCAAACTGTTAAGCTATCATGCGGATATAATTCAATATACTGCGGGTTCTTTTTCACGCACCTTAACCAGCAGTATTGGATAAAAACTAGTAGTCACTCTTTTACCCAAACACGGGTTCGTTTTGGTTGTCGAAATTGTTCTTTTCCCGAAGCTTCGAATTCAGTTAATGCCATAACAACAATTTCTTATCAATTAAATCTTTATATTTTCTGTTTTATTTAATTTATTTTAACATGGAAAACCACTTCTTAAAAATCCTTTTTTAGGGCCCAGTTATAACACATAATGGAATTGAAATGTCACCGCCATATAGCTTCTTATAGGAATTATTGGAAAATTCCGTTTAATTTCGGTGAAACGGCAATCATTACTTCAGTAAAACAAATCTTAATCAGTGAAAAATAAAAAGTGATTTTCTGCGGAAACTATAATTAAAAATTGAAATATTTTCGGATAACTAACTCGGACACTAACTCGCCAATGATTGAATTTATAAAAAAAAAAGCCACAAGAAGTGAAAGAAAATTTTCAATAAGGGTTTTCAATTCCGTTATATAAATAATATACAATCACTCGAGCTCAACAATATTCTGCCCTAGCGAGGTATCCGTCGGAGAGGAGATTTTTCCGCAACGCATACTTCGTCGGAGGCTTAAATTCCATTCGAGGTATGTGTCATCGGAGAAAAATCACTTCACTACAATTCGTAAATAAATTCCGCGTAGAATTTGTGTCGGAGGAAATCGGAAAAAGAATTGCACTTAGCTGTCAAAAATTGCACGAAAATGCATCGGAACGCACTTCAACGCGATTCGCCGATGTGCGTTACAAAATGTCGGATAAATATTCCGAACAGCTTTTAGGAAGAATATCTCGAAGCTGAAATCCTCCGAATCGTACAAAATCGGAGAATTTTCCGCTCCGTCGGATATGTCGCTAGGGCTGATTGTGTCTCATCTACAAGCTAGCTAGCAAGCTTTTCAACTTTTTTTTTGTTTCTAAAACACTAAATTATGGATATATACTGCATTTGAAAGATTAAAAAAATTTAAAGTTGCAATGTCAAGCAGTATTAAACCGTTCTTTTAAAAAATAATGTTATTGCATTTTTTATTTATAAAAAATATAAAGATAATAATTTTCAATTTAACAAATTTATTTCTTAGAGATAAAATATAAAACATTCAAGGAACGGACAAATTAGTACATCAAATATTAAAAAAAAAACACAATCGGTTTTTTTTTAACGAGGAAATAAATATTTTTTGAGTCATTTTCCTTTATTTAACGTAATTCTCCAAAATTGTGTCCCCTGAACAAAATATGTTTTTTTTTTTTGTGTAAGTCCATTTTTGCCGAAGAATCTTAAAGCCTCATTGTGAACACTTCTGTTATTTCATTAGAGAAGAAAAACTGTGTGAGAAAAAACACTTTTAAAACAGAACTCTTTACAAAATCTAATAATACTTGCATTGGTACCCCAAGGCTTAATAAAAGAAATGCTCTTCGGCAGTGGCTTAAATTGAACTACTTTAGGATGCGTTTTGTACTTTTTACACGAATATAATTTTAGACCGTATCCCAAAGGTGGAACTATGAAATATCTCATAATTAATATGCTCAGGAAAGATATTTTATAAAACGGTAAAAGGTGCTACTTTTTTGAACTTGACAGCGTAAATTTTCGAACCCAATGCACTAATCTCTGAAAGCTTCTAGATTCCCACTGAGTATAATTCATGATGAATGCTTAAATAGTATCCTTTTGCTCCAAAATAACATTAATTCATGTATTTTTTGTTTAAAACCAGTTGATAAATAAATATAATTGCCCAGCAAAGCTGTTAAAAAAATACAACTTCACAGTTCAATGCCAAGGGTAACAATTAATTAGTAAATAATTCCAGTCTTGACACTGTGTAATTACCCAGCAGATGCTAGGGTGTTCATAAAATGCTATTCTAAGAACACAGATAAATTGTCACCTATATATATCACGCCATAAAAAGGCATTTTAAACAATCAAATTACAAAAAAAAAATTAAAACGTAACACTACCTCATTTAACGATTGCAATTCCGCAGCTTTAAATCGATTACATCCAATGAATTTTATTCAATAAAGCAACCACCCCCATATTATCCCACAATCAATTAAAAATTAAATTTTCCAAACAAATATTTATTTGGTAACCGTGTTGCACCTCACTGAACTTCAAGTATCTACAGATCTGACAGTGAATACTAATATCGTCTCTCATCTAGCTTTTGCCTCATATAACCGGACTGGCCCTCCTAACGGGTGCAAGATTTCAATCAATTTATTCACAATCTTTGTGATGCAAGTTAACGACTTCTCTATTTGAGATACAAATTATTTAAAAAAAAAACTGATTTCCCTATAAGAAAAAAAAACAATTCTCTCCCGGGCATTAATTGTTTGATTGCATCCCATATGTGACAACTTAGGGCCCATTTGTATCTATAACCCAAAATCATGTCAACATCGTGTATCTGCATATTTATCAAGCAGTGCAACATCAGTTGATGAGCACTTCAAAAGTCAAGTGGATAATCGTCGGCCCTTTTCGACCTTTTCTCAAGCCTCTTTATAGCCATTGGAATTGTTTTACCCGTTGCAATAAACCTCAGTCCGAGTCATTTCTATGCACGTTGTGTCTTGTCTTGGCTTGGCTGGTTAGTTTAGACGGAAATCAGGCGGATCGAGCGAATATATCTGGTTTGGTTCAGATATTGGCAGACTTACCGGCGCGATCCGGTTGCCATTGAACGTGTGGTAAGAAAAGTATGCATTCATTTAAAATCACACAGATATAGGAATACATGTACGTAGATAGTATCTACAGCGTACCAGCGAACGTTTTATCACCCTATTGGAATTGGCCTCACTTGGATATTTTGTTTTATTATGTAGCGGACAAATTGCTTTGTTTCTGGATGCTGCCTTGCTGTTTGGATGACCGGCAAGAAGATTTATAACGCCTGACTACTTGTCGCCTGATGGGAGCACGAGTTGAGAATGTCATTATCGTCCAAATGATGAACCAACATTTGCTCAAATTTGTCACGTTTGCTTTGTTACAATTGGGAAGTTTTCTTGCAACCGCCTTATGATGAGGAGCTCAGTAGTTCACTAGAAATTTTGTTTCGTTTGTTTATAGATACACAAACTCAAGCTCATGTTGAGGTTGTCTTTCGCCCATGCTCGGTTTATGAGTTTTGTTTTATCTTTCTCAGAGCAAATCGTTTAATGTTATCCCCGTCATTGACCGATTTGTGACAGTTCAAGGTAATCCATAGGCTTAAGAATATTTTTGTGTTTTGTTGTCTTTCTGTTCGCGCTGTTTTCTTATATAGTTTTCTATAGATACAAACAATTCCATTGGAAATAAATGACAATTTTGGAGTCCCATTAGAGTTCTGTGAAGGGAGGACTGTTTATGAGAGTAATTTGACCTTTTATGAGTACAAACTTAGTGCGAATTTCTTTGATGAACTATGAATGTGACACCAAGGGTTCTTGTTGATTGTTGTATTCTGGTTGTCCCTTTTGCAAAGAAAGAATCGTAAAGTACGCATTTGAGCAGGTAGTCAGCAAAAGCAAAGTGAGGATAAGGTGTCTTCTCTATGTTCTCACAATAAACCACCTGTTAAGGGTAGCTGCATACTTTTTCTTAGTTCGACACGTAGAGGATATCCTTGAAATGGTGTATGGAAAATTTCCACTGTTTTTGACTGGTGAGCTAGTACAGGATAAAAAAAACTAATTGGACGGGTCATAAAGAAGAGATCAGTTCTAAGTCGACACTATGAAGATCGTGGTCTCTAAACTTAAAACCTGACCTGGAAGCTAAACATGGAAGACGAATTAAACAAAGCAATTTTTTTCTCAACACCATGGAAAATATATGCGGCATATGATAAAGACCGAGTTCTTCACTGCAATGTTTATTTTTATTAAAATATTGACTACAATAAGATTTAGGGAAAAAAAAACGTCGCTTATATATTTTGTAAGTGTAGTCATACATGCTTCCCAGTCGTAGCAACCCCTTAATGATGTTTCACTGTCCTTCTCTCGTGATGATCTGACAAATCATCCGAGTAGTACCATTTGTCAAGAAAAGCTTATCTCTTGTTCGGCGTTCGGAGTCGACATAAAACAGGAGGTCCAGAAATCGTGCAGAAGTACACACGCACACATGAATGGCTGTGATAAAGCTCGGTCCTGAGTACTAACGAGCCTGTTGCGCCAAAAATTTGTTTTGTTTTTTTTTTTTTTTTTGTCATACATGCTTGGCTAACATCGCATTGAAAGAGAGATAGTTTCACCAATTGGTTCTCTTTTGTCGTAAGTCAGGAAAATTTTGGCGCAATAGGAGCGTTAGTACCTACGGTCTAGTTCTGTCTCATAACCATTCCTATGTGCGTGGACCTCCCGTTTTATGATAATTCTAAACAGCTGAGTTGATATAATTGATACAATTGACAGTAAAAAAAAAATGTTTAGGTGTTGCTTCGGCTGGGGATCGAGCCCGGGCTTTCTGTTCATAGCACGTACCAACGTACCACTGAGTCTGGAAATGGGTTCCTACGGCCGTAAATGACCAAACCTGACTCAGTGTAATTGATTGCTTTAGTACGAAGTGAATTTGCTACAGTAGTCCGAATAGCATACGTCCCATTTCAGCATGTTCCTGTTAACGGCGTTAAAAATTAAGCAAACTTCAAATGTTATAGCAATCATGCTGGAATTTTCCTGTTAAGATGCATAAGGCTTAAATACGATTCGGGATGATTGCATTGACATTTACTGCGATTTTTTTTATTCGTTCATACATTTTCTCCCACTTAAATGCAGCTGTACTCAAAACTTTGCACAGTAAAATATTTGCATTGAAATACGATTTGGCAGCACTTCTGTTAAAAAAATCATAAATCTTTGATTCACCTAAATTAAAACCTACCGCAAAGCGATTCTTAATTCGGGTTGCAGTCTAAGCTCTAAGGAGACATGAAAATGCATTTATAGGAGTTTTGCGAGAGGGTTTCTCGGTTTTTCTCAGACTCTAAAAAAAACCATGCGTTAGAAGTGTAACTGTATGCGTTTTATTTCATTCTAACACAGCCAAAGCCCACACCATTATACTATTGCGTTTCATAAAATCCAATTCACACCGTCCGTCCCAAATGAAGTTTCATTTAAAAAAATCTCGCAAGTAGATTACTTAAGTCTTTTCCGGCATTGATCTTATATCATACGGGTCTATGGGTATGGATGTAAGGAATAGGTATCTAGTTTCGTCCTGTCATATGTTTTAACACTAACAATTATGTTACAAGAGCGGCTTTTGGATACACCCTAAGGTGGTAAAATTGCTGAGATTTTAAAACTAGTAACCTCCAGGATGGAGCTTCCTTTTGTTCGATAGGGCCGGCCAGTTTAAAAATGAAATATGGTTTCTTCTTCTTCGTCGTCCATGCAGCTCCTACAAACGGGCATTTATAACGGGCGTTGAGATTGTTGATTGGAATGCTGTCGGGTCCGTCCCAAATGAAGTTTCATATAAAAAAATTTTCCCAAACTCTTCATCAGGGTCTATACCCAGGAGTGTAACGAATGGATCTCTAGTTTCATCCTGTCATAGGTTTTAACACTTACAACCATGAAACAAGACGGGCTGTTGGATACACCCCAAGATGCCAAGGGTCAAAGCTGAATAAGGGTAGGTATATCACATGAAGGTACCTATACAGATATCAAGTGAGAGCAATGCATATTAACGTTAGTCCCGTAGAGTAAGTTTGGGTATAGGACACAGACTTCTTGCGAATGTCTGACAAAAACGCAAGAGAATAAAACTACCATAGTTTTTCGAACTGTTACTAGCAATTTGTCAATGGAATCGGCGTAAAACTCCTGTTCACATTTGGCGTTACAATATCCAAAAAATAAACAAATTTTTGGCGCAACAGGCTCGTAAGTACCCAGGGCCGAACTTTCTCATTCATGTGTGCGTTTGTACTTCTTGCACGATGCTGGAACCACCTGTTTTATGCCGACTCCGAATTGGGAATTTGAGATAAGCTTTTATTGGAAACTGATACTACTCGAATGATTTGTCAGATCATCACGAGAGGAGGGTCAGTGAAAAATCGTTTAGGTTCAGAGCCTGTTCCAAAGAATTTCCCAAACAAAAGTCACTTGGTTTGCTTTTGAGGTATCAGTTGCGGAACATCATAAATTAAGGTTACGATTCTTCGCCGGACAACTTTTAAAGAAATTCGACGCGTAATTGCCAACAATTATTTACCGCTCTGCGATCATATGCGATAATTTTCGTCGCAAGATTGTTCGACATCAGTTGGGTCTTTTTTTACCCAGCACGTAAAGCAAATCAAACGACCTGATTCGGTGTATTGACATTGGCAACCAATAGCTTGCAATCTTACTCCGGTAAGTAACGATTGAAGTCTTCAAATTCAGTATATGGCAAGTTATTGTAAATCAATTTACCTCATTCTATGTAAAATGTGTTTTGTGTGCTTAGAGCAATCTATTGTCCCATGTGTCGGCCATCTATACAAAGTAAACTTTCCCCAGCTTATGAAAACGTTCTTATTCCAAACAGGATCCAATAGGGTATTGGACGATTCACACTGCAGATTTTCATTATACCCTATCCGATAGGAGTGTGTTAGTTTTGACATTACATTTGCAACATAGAGAATTAATTTCGATAGTTATACCTTAAACTATATGGATCGAGTCAAAATCTCTAGCTGAATCGATCAAGCCTTGTATGTCCGTCCGTCCGTCTCTGTCTAACCAATTTTTGGGCCCTGAATTTTGAGCAAGTGTGATGAAGTGTGGAATATAGACTTTCTGCCCGACAAAGCAGAACAAGTGTAAACATTTTAAAAACATTTTAAAAATCCTACCATGCCCATTTTCAAGAAAACTTTGTTTTTGACCAAACGATCATTTTTTTGAAAAAGTGCTTAAATAACATATTTAGATCCTTTAAGTAACTATATTTTGTCCATACAACGTTTTTTCCCCACAGGCACACTTTTTGGTCATTTTTTATTAAAAATCGAACGTAAAATAATATAAAAATAATATTTCTATGTGTCCAACTGTCTCTCTCTGTTGTATTAAGGTCTGTCCCAGCCGATGGCCCCAGTCGCCAGTGTCTGTAGTTCTTTGCATTCATGTGCGAAGTACTGTGATGTCAATGTAAATATTTTATCCTTAGATCATTTTAATCCACGCCCACGTTTTTTTGTGGGCGTAAACGCTTTTCGGTACGATTAAAAAAAACGAAAAAAATCGATTATAATATTTTTGGAGTAGTGCTAAAAACTTTTCTTTTTTAGATCATTTTAACGCAAGCCCACGTTTTTTGGTGAGTTTTCCTAACAAAACAATTTGTAATATTGCAAAATTTTGCCATAGAAAAACGTTGTTTTTTATGTTCCGAACCATAAACTATTTAGATAAACTGCCTAAACAAGATGTGTTGACAATCTCACTTTTTGGGGACATTTTTTTGAATGATGGAATGGAATAGGGTATTCAACGATTGCACAGCTGATTGAAGCCTTCTCAATTTTTGTTAAGACTAGAGAACCACGAAATATAATTTTTCATTAATATTCCGAGTTTAAGCTACGTTTGTAACTATAAAAGGTTTTTTTTCGCAAATAATAAATGCCAAATAAAAGGTAAAATATAATCATCCAAATGGGTTTTTTATTTGCTAACCGCAGACTGCAAACAAATTATTTAAGATAATTGTTTCGACATATATTGTTGTTTATTTGTACTGATAAAAGAAGCTTTTTAAAACCAATAAATAACCGCAATATAAATTAATTATACGAGCGTAAAATATTATTTGACTAGTTTATAATAATTGGGATCAAATTAATTAATCAAAGCGCTTAGAAGATGAAGGGGCTAAGCGACGTTTTCTAAATTTGTCTGCACATACTTAGAATATTTCCCAAATCCTGAAAAATATTACTTATATTATAAAACACTTCAGTTTTGTTTACTTTAAAATATTTGTTTATAGTTTAACTTTAAACGCTGATTACTCAACTTTTTTTCAAATTAAATGTCTTTTAGCCCCTTCAACTTCTAAGTGCTGCTAAGTGTGATTAAAGTTGTGTGTTTGTCTTGCAAGTAATTTTGTAAAGTCGCTTTTTCTTTTGAGTTCAAATTTATCATTAAAGTAACATTTTAAAAAAACCCACAATCGAATACCATCGTTTTTGTTCATAATTATGAAACAACTGCTTACATGTAAATAAATTTCTTTTTGGAACATAATTATTTTAAAAACTAAGTTAATCTGGGCATTTAATATGGTAAGACAAGACAATATCATAGACAACCTTAACACAATTTACAAGCCAAGGATTTTTCAAATAATTTAGGGCAATTAAAGTGTAGCTTGCAGAGTATCGCTGTATTTCAGTTAAATGGTTTAGTTAAATAGCTTGTAAAAGACTTTTGAACTTTTTGATTCGGTTTTCTCAAACTATATATTGTGGATTCCATTCAACTGAAGATTCTTCCTGATGGGGACTGACAAGTGAAGTATACACATACACAACTAGCAATTCTTCCTCTATAAGGCAATAAAATTTTATTTTCACAAGCAATCATTTCTGTAGGCCTTATGTAGTACTTTTGCGCGGAGGTTGAGAATTTTTGCAGTCGATTGCTTGGGTAGAAGCCATTATGACATTATGGAGGAAAATTTACAAGCATAACCGAAGGCTTAAAAAAGCTAAGGTTAAAAGATCGGGAAAAGGTGAAAGGATCAGGAAAAAGTGGAAAGATAGGGAACCTACTGTACAATGATTCAACATCAACACGTATCAAGTACTTCGTTGTTCTGACTGTACTTTCATGTTCCAGAGTACAGCCTAATGAAAAGCATGTTGAACTACCGTGCGAGAGAACCCCAGTTCGAATGCCAGTAAGATAAGAGTTTTTTATAATTGATTTTAAAATTAAATTTCATACTTTCATAATAACGAACTGGGTTTTAATTATAAGAGCCTGAAATTAAGTCACTTATTTACTTACTTAAGTGGCGCTACAGTCCGGAATGAACCAGGGCCTCAACCAACATGCCTCTCCACTTAGCCCGGTCCTTAGCTAACTTCCTCCAGTTGCGCACTCCAAGTTGGTTGAGGTCGGTTTCTACTTGTGCGCGCCACTTAAGGCGAGGTTTTCCTCTACTGCGTCCGACGTCTGGCTGGGAATCGAAGACTCTGCGAGCCGAAGTATTGGTGTCCATTCGTTCTACATGTCCTAGCCATCTTAAACGTCCAATGCGGAGTTTTTCGACCAGGGGCATGCCGCTGTACAGCTCGTATAGTTCTTGGTTAAATCTTTGTCTCCATAGCCCGTCAACGCAAACGGGACCGAATATTTTTCGTAGATTTTTTCTCTCAAATCGACCAAAGATTTCTTCATCCGCTTTTGAGACGGTCCATGCTAGTCCATGCTCCTTACTAGTTCCAGTGAGGGCTTTACTACTGAATTGCCTTCTTAGCCCGAAGAAACAGCGGTTGGCAAGAGTAATTCTTCGTTTAATTTCTGACGAGATGTTGTTGTCAGAGTTAATAGCGGAGCCGAGATAGACAAAGTCCGGCACTACCTCAAAGTTATATCTGTCAATGATGACGTTCTGTCCAATTTTTCGATGTTGTTCGTCCTTTCGTGTTGACAGCATATACTTCGTCTTGCCCTCATTGACTGCTAAGCCCATTTTTGGCGCTTTCTTCTCTATACTAGCAAACGTGGCTATGACATCACGTTGGGTCCTATCAATGATGTCAACATCGTCGGCGTATGCTAGTTGTTGAACAGATTTTTTGAAAATTGTGCCTCTGGTGTTGGCTCGTGAGTTTTGCACAATCCCTTCAAGAATCAAATTGAAGAAGTCACATGACAACGCATCGCCTTTCCTAAATCCGTTTTTGGTATCGAATGTGTCGGTGACACGGACGATCTTGGGCGGTATACCAAAACAAGACATGGCTCTGTTTTATTCGTTTCTATAAATGCTGTCGTATGCTCTTAAATCGTTGAATAGATAGTTGGTATCGATTTGGACTTCTTGGGTTTTTTTCCAGGATCTGCCGAAGTGCGAAGATTTGGTCGGTTGTGGACTTTCCTGGCCCAAAACCACACTGATAAGGGCTGATCAGGTGTTTGGTAAACGATTTCAGTCGTTCACATATTACGGCAGATACGATCTTGTAGGCGATTTGGAGGAGACCTATGCCTCTGTAATTGGCGCAGTTAAGAGGGTCTCCTTTTTTTTTGAAATGAAGTCAATAAAAGTAAATAATATAATGACATGCAAAAACAATAAGAAAATAATGTTGACATTGACATCACAGTACTTTGTACATGAATGCAACGAACTACAGACAGACGGCTGGGAAGAAAATAATCAAAAAAATATTTTATACATCAACTTCGAGAAGACTTGCAAACTTTTTCGGAAATACTTTTTGCGAAGTCCATAATTTGCTTATAAAAAGTCTCTTACAGCAAACAACGTTTTTTTACTGTATGGCTTTTGAGAAGTGTTTATGGAAGTCTTTTAGAAGTAAATAGCTTCCGAAAAGTGTGCCAAATGTTTTTGCATAAGATTTCATACAGGTAGTATTTCGGGGAATAGCTTCGATAGTGCTTTTGTTCGAAGCGAAATTGTTAGTTAGGTAAACAAATTTAATTGCATAAGATTTTAAAAAAAACCCAACATTGAATTCGCTTTGATGTGAAAAAAGAAATTCAAATTCACATCAAGTACTACCTGAGATCTTTCACTTACTATAGTCCATCAAAAGTAGCACTACAAATACTGTATCTTGAGTTCGATGACAAGAGACAATTTTACATTTCTCTATGTTAAGTGAGACAAAATTATGTTTACACTATCATCAACTAATGAATTTACATCATCCAATATCTTAAAATAATCATAGATACATTTCACTGATTATATTATAAAATCATCTGCATATAATAAACAGGTTGAATTTTTCCATATTAATTGTAGTTCGTTAATAAAAATTAAAAACAGTAATAGACTAAGATGGTTTCCTTGTAGAACACCAGATGGCAGACAAAAGAAATCTAAACAACTCGAAAATAAATGTAGAATTTCATGAAATAAATGAAACATGAAAAAAAAAACAAAATAAAACTGAAACTTAACCACGTGGTTCTATATTTTCCTCTCCTTTTATTAAATATTAGAAAAACATTTGATTTCAATTTTGTTTTTTTTTAACATTGACGATGGTTATTATAATTCATATGTTTTATACCCTATCCCTAAGGGATATATTAGTTTTGACATTAAGTTTGTAATATAGTGAAATAATTTCGCTAAATATACCTCAAAGTATATGGATCGACTCAGAATCGCTAGCTGAGTCGATCTAGCCATGTCTGTCTGTGACACACAGACGGACAGATGGACGGACGATCTGTCCGTCTGTGTGTCACATTTTTTGGCCTTAAATTGTGAGCTAGAGTTTTGAAATTTAGTATATAGACTCTCTATCCGACAAAGCAGAACAAGTGTAAACATTTTTAAAATCCCCAAACTACCACGCCCACTTTAAAAAAAAACGTTCTTTTGGCAAAATAGTATGGAATTTTGAAAAATGGTTTGAACAATATATTTAGACATTCCTAATATCTATATTTCATTTGTACACAGTTTTTTGCAACGCCCACTTTTTGGGGGCGTTTTTAGTAAAAAAAACGTTTTTCGGTCAAATTTTAAAATGATCGAAATATTTTATGTAAAAACATTGGTTATGAAAATATCAACATTTCGTCAATACATCATTTTAACCTACGCCTACTTTTGGGAGGCGTTTTTCTAAAAAAAAAACATTTGTATACCCTAAGCCATACCATATGCACAAGAAAAACGTGATTTTTTGTCGAACCATACAAGATTTTGATAAACTGTCTGAACAATATGTTGTAACGAAATTCAATTTTCTATGTTTCATCGCCATAAAGCCCACATTTCGTGGATATTCATATAAAGGATGGGATCGGATAGAGTATTAAACGATCCACACAGCGGACTGTAGCCTTCTAATATGTTTACACTTGTTTTTTTTTATAATTTGCACGCACTCAAGGGGTTATGAATACGTTTGAGTTGTTTTACCACAGTTCGAGCTTTAGAGAAAGAGAGTGATATGAACGTTTTTGGACGTAGACTTACGTCCGAATTAACTTCGGGGAGTCACTGTTTCTTGTGTTCGTTAAGTTCGAAGAAATTTCAGTATGGTGCACAATTTTAGGTGTAACAAGCGACCTTTTTTATTTCTTTTGAAAAAAGGTACACGGATTTTGGCTGGCATTGAACGCGCAAATTTCGACTCAATAGGCGAACACATTACCAGTACACCGCGTTAACAAACCCATGTTAACAAACGATGTGTAGATGTCAGTTACCTATATAATTTTTGACACTTACTCGTATATTTTTAATGGAAAATATTTTGTGGTGGGTTTCCATTAAGTGCATTGAGCAAATTTTTTTTTTGAAGATTTTTTGTATGTTTTTTTGTTTGTTTTAGGTACGCCTACTACCAATTTCGGAAATATCCATAAACAAATAAAACAGCTTTAAGCAGATTAGATCCTCAAAAGGATCTTAGTCTTTTTTTTTTTTATTTCTCACATCCAATGGTTTTTAGCTACCCAATCAGCAAAAATGATTCTTTGAGTAATTGTCGTTTTAAAATCCCCTTTTTACAACACGACACTGGAATGTTGACGTGAAAGGAGGCCAAATGGAAAAAAAGCAAACTTCAAAAAAATAGCAATATTCCGTTTTTAAAAGCAAGCTCACAATTCGTATTCAAACTCTGCATGCATCCAATTTCGCATCCATCCCAAATCCAAAAGATAGCCCAAGCAGCGGGGTTTATACTTTGGATACATCCGAGTACAAGTTTGGATGTATGCCAGGTTTGATTATGTGTAGGGGGTCATGATGTCCTGCAAACCCCTTCATGGGCTCACTGTTTGATTTGGGTTGCGTGCGAGGTTGGATGTATGAAAACAAAATTGTCCGAAATCAGAAATCACTACCACAATCTTTTTCTAATTAGTGCTTATAGGGGTGAATTTTAATTAATTCGTTTGAATTCGGTTCATAACAATTGTTCGGAAACTCGGAATATACGAGTTTCTGATGGTAAGTAGGAGAAAGTTGTACAAACAAATGCTACCACTCATAGACAGATTATTATTTGTTTAACCCTAAACCCCTTTTCAAATAAATTTACACTTTATAGGCGTTCACTTATTAGTTTTTAAAACCATCAGACGTCTCAAACATTTTTTCCCCAAAAAAAATACTTCTACACGCACCATTTACGCTTCCTTTTCAAAATGAATTCTTTCAATCTATTGCTGACACCTGTTAATCCATCGATTTGCTGTCAAACCATAAAATTTATTTAAACAATTTCAATTCATTAGCACAATTTGCATACACACTTTTCGTAAATTCCTTAAACAAATTTTTAATTCACTAATTAAGTGAGAATCTATAATGAGGCATAAAAAAAACTTTCAAATGCAAATCAAGACTTAAGACTTCTCGGCATGCTCCGAGCAGTGTAAATAAATACTTAACTAACGTATAGTTTACACATTTCTGTTGACAAAGATGAATCCATCCATTTCGAACCTCTAAATCGATTAGCATTCACTCAAAACTTGTTCTGAATAAATATTAACACTTTCAACTATTTTATTTGTATTACCAATTTGCTTGCAATTTTTACTCACTTAATAGTCTAACGACGCGTAGTATCCTTTTTTGTTTACAATAAAAATGTCCGAAATTGTATCTGCAGTATTGTGCCGCGATTATTTTTGTATTTCATTAACTTGGAAAATTCGCCTTTTTCGGTTCGTTTTTTCTAATGTCACATGGACATTCGTTTCTTTTAATATTTCACCAAAAGATACACATAACTTCACTGGGGCGGGGTGGGGGGCGTAGGTAATTGGAAATAACAAAACACTGTTTTTATGGAAATCCTTTTTATTTTTTTTAAAATTTAATCAACTTCCGTCGTGTTGTGCTGACGAAAATTTGTTAACCATTCGGTTAAGTTCACTTTTAACGAATGAGTATCTTAAAGTGATCGGCTTTCTTTTTATATGTGAATGCGAGAAATGAGAAAAGATACTTTCCGCGTGAGCATTTTTTCTTCTTCCTAAGATCCCGTGTAAGAGAGTCAGTCGCCTGCCATAGACAAATACACACACAAACACACGCTATGGCAAATTTTATATACCTCCCAGGCCAGAGAGAATATACCGAGTACGTTGGACTGAGCGCGACTTTAAAGTGGCAGTTAAAACAGCAACCAACTATCATCGGTTTGGCCTGGGCCAATCAATGATCGGTTGTAGTGTGTCTGTCTGCGGTGTGCATCGATCGATGTTTACTTTTGTTGACATTTAATGTGAACGACGGTAGGGTAGCCTCTTCAGTAATTGTGGGGGATGATTGATCAGAACAATGATTTTAAATTTATGGTGAAAATTTCGAAAATATCTAGATAAATGCGCGCACCATGATTGAGGGTGTAAAAAATCATTTAATGACTTATCTATGGCAAGTGCTTATGTTCAATTAAAATTGATCAATTTATATAAGAAATTTTGTTGTCTTATTATTTTCTTAATTTAAGGCGGTACGGAACAAATGAGAAAAGTAACACTTCTGCAACTTTTGACCTTTGCAAAATGATATAAGGATAATGATTCAGTGTCAACATCTGCGGGATCTTTTCCTTTAATTAGGGGTGAGTAACAGCCATGTCTTGCAAGATTTATGAGGAAATTGTTTTTATTGGTAGTTCGTCACCAATTAGGACGCCGAAATGTATTTGAAATCACGCGATTTAATTAATCGCACGTGATTGATTTGAGTCATTTAAACAAAATATTCAACAAGAACAGAATGTGCTAACAGTCTATCCAAACACTACCGGGTGTCATTGCCTGGTCTATCATTACAAAATATGTCTGTTTTTGAAAGTGGCTCAGTGAAGTGGTGATAAGTCTGACATGGATTCCCAATCGTGCCAACAGAAAAGTGAATTTTATAGACCTCCTCTTGAAATGATCTGACAAATCATTGGCGAAGTTTTATTGTGACAAAAAGCTTATCTCAGCTCAGCCGTTTGAATTCGTCATAAAACTGTTGGCTCCGCCGTTTCACAGGAAGTATACATGATTACACGAATGCGTGTATTAATTCAGCCAAATGGATTGACTCGCTGAACACGGTCAAGAACATATTCAACATCACAGTCTATCCCTTGCTGATGAAAAAAGGATTAGACGAAGGACTGCCTCGAGGCAATCTATGAGACCACACAGAGGCATGAGAGACTGAAGACCGTTGCGCAGGAAGTATACATGATTACACGATTGCGTGGATTAATTCAGCCAAATGGATTGACTCGCTGAACACGGTCAAGAACATATTCAACATCACAGTCTATCCCTTGCTGATGGAAGAAGGACTAGACGAAGGACTACATCGAGGCAATCTATGATACCATACAGAGACATGAGACTAAAAGCA
Organism: Rhingia rostrata; assembly: GCA_949824845.1. Classification (NCBI taxonomy): domain Eukaryota; kingdom Metazoa; phylum Arthropoda; class Insecta; order Diptera; family Syrphidae; genus Rhingia; species Rhingia rostrata. Next base: position 22,936,401 of record OX463757.1, read on the forward strand.
AAGACTATAAAGCCATACAGATGACGCACTACATACAAGCAAAATTGTTCTATGGCGGGTCGTACTGGCGCAGCCTGTCATATATTTGGATCTCGTTTCTCATGTGTGCACGTGCATATTGCCCGCACGTACCATGAAGCTGGTGAACAGAAGTGTCATTTTTTTTGTTCTCAATGCGTCATCTGTATGGCTTTATAATCTTTGCGGAAAGTCACCTCCGATGCAACGAAAGGTTTGATTTTTAACTTTTGAGCATTTCCCTTGGTGGCATTCTTCGAATAGAGATGCAGATGACATCGCCGCGTTGATAGTCGAATATTATACCGAAAGTTCTCAAAGAAATCTATGCAGGTTAGGCGATGAGTAAGCTACTGGATGAATGAACCGCATGAAAAAACCGCATGGATGAATGAACCGCAAGAAAAAACCGAGGTAGTACTTCTGAGGAAAAAAAAGCATCCCGACTCTAAACGTCTTCCAAATCGGCCAGGAGGTAGTATAAAGCAAAGACGGCGTAATATATTAGGGTGTGACAATCAATATCAAAAAAAACTTTCTGTAACCATATAAAACCGCCTAATCTAGTGGCGAATATAGGCATGCCAGAGGACAGCAAGCGAAGGCTCCTGATGTCAATGACGTATGCCATTCTTCTCTACGGATGTAAGATTTGGGCAGATGCGCTTTGACAGGAAAAGTACAGAAGACCGATAGCAGCTGTGCAAAATAGCTGAGTAATACCAAAGAGTATAGAACTACATTACGCATCTCATACAACGAATATTTTCTATGTGGGGTACTGATATTCATATCCCAGTGTTAACATTGCTATCCCAGCATCAAACAACAGCCTTGCCGACGCATACGATCTACGAAATTTCCCCTTCGCACTTACCACCCGCGTCTGAGATGGCTGTGCTGTGATACGTACTCTATGTAGTTCTGTACTCGTTGGTTATACGCGTTGCAAGCTATAATCGAACGATGTCGGAACCAACCGTCCATATTGCCACAGGATATACCCCCAACCCAATAGACCTTCTAGCGGCAGAAAAAAAGTATGTCTACGACAGACAGTGGAAAATGCAACGGAATAGGCTAAAGAACTGACAAAAAAAAAGTGCCAAGAGCACTGCAGCTCAGAAAGCAGAGTTCGATGGACAGCGTGGTGAACGGAAACACAATCACCCAGTTACTCTGCGGTTACAGATACTTCAACGCTGTTTACCACAAGATTGGCCTACTAGCAGTTTTTCTAATTTGCATGTTGCAGATATGACTTTAGCAGAACAGAACCAGATGATTATGGTAAGTATCCGAATTTAATTAAAAACCAAAGTGGTATTGAAAAGAGGTTCTTAAAAGATACTTTAAATTGTTATCGGAGTAATTGAAAAGGTCTATCATTATAACACTCATTCAAGGCTGAAGTTATGCTAAAACTGAGAAAAACTTATAAAAACTGAACAAAACCAAATCAACTGGTAAAAATGATCGTTAAGTACCTCCAGGTCTGGGTATCTGAGGCGTACTTTAAATGTCTAGATAAAAGAGAAAGAAAGGCAAGAAGACTTGAGAGACATTTGTTTAATTATTGGCCTTTTCAAGTATATACATCCATACATTTCAGAAACATCCACTGCATTCAGATGTTGCTGATTGTGGTGGCTTTTTCTATTTTAAGGCAGTAGACACCTGATTTCGTTGATATCTTTTGACAATATGCAACTTTTATCGCAATTATTTAAAGATTCAAACTTACTTACTTAAGCGCTACAGTCTATACTAGCAAACGTGCTATGACATCATTTAGATTTTGACGATTGATGTCAATATCGTCGGCGCATTCTAGTAGTTGCACCGATTAATGGAAGATTGCGCCTCTGGTGTTGGTTTGGGAGTTTTCCACAATCCTCTGAAGAATCACATTGAAGAAGTTCCATGACAGCGCATCGCCTTGCCTAAATCCTTTTTTGGTATCCAATGTGTCGGTGAGGTCGTTTTGAACCCTGATGGATCAGCGAGAATCCTTCGACGACATTCTAGACATACTGGCGAGTTAGGGCATAATACCAAAACTAGACATAGCTCTGTATAGTTCGTCCTTATAAATACTGCTGTATGCTTTTAAATCGATGAAAAGGTAGTTGGTATCGATTTGGACTTCTTGGGTTTTTTTTCCATGATCTGCCGAAGTGCTAAATTTGATCAGTTGTGAACTTTCCTGTCCCAAAACCACACTGATAAGGGCTGAAACGTTTTCAGGCTTTCACATAATACGGCTAGAGCTGTAGCAAAGCGTATATATTCGTAACTGAGTAGGTAACGGGTATTCGATTCGACTCGAATTACCGAATCGTCACTCTCAACTGAGTGTTCTTACTTTCACATGTTTCGTTACTAACCAAGCCCTTAAATTTGGCCCGATAATAACAAATTGCGCTATAAATTGCGCAAAAATCAGGAACTCTCAAAGGAAAGTTACCTGCCAAACATTCATTACTCGTGATAAAAAATTGCTAGATAAGTCGCATACTTAGTTGCAATACAAATACAAAAAGGGTGGTGGTTTTAGTGGGTTAAAGTCCCACACTACCTTGGGCACGTGCTCATCGTGTCTTTTGAGATTTTCACCAGCCCACCGAAAAAAAATGTTTCGTTACTCGCATAAAATTCGTTATGCGTATGTTTTGATTTCGTTACTCGTTTTATTGCGTAACGAATTCTTTGTAACGAGTATTCATTTAGTAGTTACTTTAACAGCTTTAATCACGGCAGATAGGATCTTGTAGGTGATGTTGATGAGACTTATGTCTCTGTGGTTGGCGTAGTTCAGAGGGTCTCCCTTTTCGTAGATCGGGCAAACGATGCTGAGGTTCCATTCTTCAGGCATACTTTCATCCGACCAGATTTGGCTTATGAGTTGGTAGATGTTACTTACCAAGTCATCTCCGGGTGGCTTAATAAAGCTCATAACGAAGGTCGTGGTTTACGGAAGCCTTTTTAAGCTTCAGTTTAGATTTTGCTGTCCTCACTTCACTTGGGTCGGGTGGTTGGTAGTTTTCGCTGTCGTCGTCAATATTGATTGTTTTGTTCTCCCTGACATTCGAATGCTGTTCTTCATCGCCGTTAAACAGTTTGCAGAAGTGTTTCTTCCACATGCTCAGCTTCGACAGTGTCTCAGATACGACATAAACTTTTTCTCGACAGGATTCTGTTCGAACCTTGCATCCTTGGCTTTGACTTGCGAACAGCGTTCCTGGAGTGGCACCTTGCTTTATCCTCGATCGTGCACTTTCTTGCCCATTTTTCTTCTTTCTTAATAGCATGTGTTCTTACCTCCTTCTTTGCCTAAAGAGCTTAATGGCAGCTCTCGCCTTCACTAACTGCTAAGCATTGAAGGCATCCTTCTTGGCTGCGAACATCTTTCGGCATTCTTTATCGAAGGGATTCTTGGCGGTGGGCGCGATAAACCTAACACATAAGTTCCGTTTGATAAAATTACTTGTTGACATGGTTGGCATTTTTCTTCGACAATCGATGCTGGAGGTCTTGGAGGTCTCTTGCGATTGCAGTCTTTCGACAGTTAATTATTTCACAGTATTTCTGGTTTGTGGCATGTAGTGGACAGAGTCAATGTTCGGACATCCAAAATACTGGATGCGTACCTCTTGTATATCGCAATGTTATCAATTTGGTTGACCGGTCTTTATTCTATAGACCGCTATTTTTTTTTTTTCTTACAAAGCGAAATATTTTGCTTTTGCGAACATTTTCGACCTCAAGACTTTGATTGATTGTAACATCACGATGATAGTGGAACCCAAACATGGTCTTTGGGATTCCGTCCGGATTCGCCGGTTCGTCGGTCCATCTGTCCGTAATGGTTTCTCCAGCCTAAACGACTTGGCCGATTTTCTTCAAACTTTGTATCTAGCGTTTTTTTGGTCATAATTCATTATTTAAATCATTTTTAGCAGAATTAATCAAAATAATTAAAATTTTGTATTTTTGCCAAATTATAGAAGACGTGAAATTAGCTCGCTGTGAAAGAGAAAAATGCGTACGATCCAGTCGTACACCCACCACTCGTTTTGATTAGCATGAATAGTTTTTTTTTGTTTTCCATGGGTGGGTAGTTTACCTAAAACACAACTCCCAAACTGGAGGGTGTGTTCCAAATTATAAGATACCCTAGGACACCGGGTATTAGTATCCACTGAGGGATTAAGCGCTGCCTTTCGGCCTATCATCTCGTCTGTCACCATCTTTGTTTAAGAGGTCTGGCTAACCCTTGAGATTCCTTAATGGCAAGTCATTTAGGTTATTCACTTTGTCGTCCATAACTGGGGCTTAGACTCCACCGCTGACTTCATTTTATGGTGTTTTTCCGCTGCCGGCCGCCTGGAAACAGAACATGTGTATTAGTGTGAGTACACGTCTTCCCGCGCTGTCATCTGCTTTCGCCTAGACTATACACAATGTATTGAGACCCTACCTACGGCCAATGTACTGCGGCACCCACGTAAAGTCCTAAAGTCGGAGTTGGTAGGCATCGGGTAGGTAAAAACTCAAGCATTCATATAATCGCGTTGCTTATGAATTGAACAGTCTTACTCGAACTTTTAAAAAGATCCCTTTTGAGACCCCAATAACCCTATTTCCCACCAAGAAATCTTTGGGCATTTTGGGCGCAACAATTTTGGAGTTGAAGCAACATTTGGAGTGAAGTAAAAATGGAATTCAGTGCTTTTACCCGCACAGCTTTAAGCTCGCAGCCATATAGTGACGTAGTGGGAAAGTAACTCAACAAGCCACCAAACTGGCCTACAGCTTTTATTTAAGGCTTGATGCAAGACCAAAATCCGAAAAGATTAACAATTTTCGCGTTAGCAACAAGATTTTGGTAATAAAACAACTAACTGGTGACTGCAGCTCCTTGACATAATAGTATGTCAGCTGAGTCATGGATTTAATTAACTTTTTTTTTTATCTGCAACTTGAATGTTTTAAAGGCGATCAGTCAAACAGTTTAGGTAACACACATTCAGGTTCAACGAATGTCGATGACAGTAGTTTAGATGGAGTTTGTAATTTTCCACGTGGAATATTTCACGATCAGACGAGGTCTTTCCATTGTTGATAGATACTATTATGTAGGCAATGGTTATGTAAAAATGTCGAATAGACATAACGAGGATTGGTTTCAACAGCAGAGATAAGTAAACAAAAACTAGATACCACTGGTTATGAGCATTTGAATAAACTAATGTTCTGGTACTTACGTAGTAATGACTCGATTGCTTCGCTGTGATATAAAACTCATGATGCAGTCCCAATCAGTGACAATCATTCATATGTGCGTGCGGGACCCACAGTTTTTGCCAAAACCAAATGTGGAATATGGTTTCCAGGACGTTTGATAATACTCCGATGATTTGTCAGATTATCGCGAAAGTATGACGAGTTATGCCTATAAGACACGCGCAGAATCGTCCTTGCAGAAAAGTTAGAGCACATAGTTATCAAGCGCAGCGAACACATGTAAAATATGCAAGCTTTGCAGTTCTGCAAGTTGTCTTTATTTCTAAATCCAATACATAAATTCAAGGGCACCACAACACAAAAGAAAAAAAAACGTAATTTTGAGATATTTTTCATCATTTAATTTTGACGTTTACTTACTTACTTACTTAAGTGGCGCTACAGTCCGGAATGAACTTGGGCCTCAACCAACATGCCTCTCCAATTATCCCGGTACTTAGCTAACGCAAAGTTGATTGAGGTCGGTTTCTACTTGTGCGCGCCTCTTAAGGCGAGGTCTTCCTCTATCTACTGCGTCCGACGTCTGGCTGGGAATCGAAGACTCTGCTAGCCGGAGTATTGGTGTCCATTCGTTCTACATGTCCTAGCCATCTTAAACGTCCAATGCGGAGTTTTTTGACCAGGGGCATGTCGCTGTACAGCTCGTATAGTTCTTGGTTAAATCTTCGTCTCCAAAGACCGTCAAGGCAAACGGGACCGAAGTTTTTTCGAAGAATTTTCCTCTCAAATCGAGATTTCTTCATCCGCTTTTGAGACGGTCCATGCTTCAGCGCGGTAGAGCAGGACTGGGATGATCAGGGTCTTATATAGGATCTCCTTAGTAGTTCGAGTGAGGGCTTTACTACTGAATTGCCCTCTTATTCCGAAGAAACAGCGGTTGGCAAGAGTAATTCTTCGCTTAATTTCTGACGAGATGTTGTTGTCAGAGTTAGTAGCGGAGATGAGATAGACAAGGTCCCGCACTACCTCAAAGTTATATCTGTCAACGGTGACGTTCTGTCCGATTCGTCGATGTTGTGTGTCCTTTCGTGTTGAAAGCATATATTTAGTCTTCCCTTCATTTACTGCTAAGCCCATTTTGCCACTTCGTTCTCTATATTTTCTTAAGAAAACGCCCCAAAACAGTGCGCTTGGCTAAAATCTTTATATTTATTAAAAATTGGTTACCACATCACATTGTCTAAATGTCTTGATCAGACAAAATTCCTTACAGTTTGACCAAAAACATCGATTATCAAAAAAGTGGGCATGGCTGTGGGCGAATTTTAAAAAAAATTGTTAAACATGTTCTGCTTCAGGCCCGGTGACACACCGACGGACGGACGGACACACAGAGATGGCTAGCTCGATTCAGCTGGCGATTTTAAGAGCATCCATATGCCTTAAGGTACAAGCTATGTATGAAAACTGAAATTCCCCTATAGAATAGGGGATGTTGAAACATATCCAAAGCATAAATGTTTCTATAAAATATCTGTACAAGATATTTGCGGAATTATGTCTTCTTAATATAAAGATTCCTCCGCTTTTGGTTGGTAACGTACATTTAAAATCGGATAGTGTGTAAGAGAAACTATCGAACTGGGGATTGTATGTTGAAATGACAGATTTGTTATTTAAGGTCTAGTTTAATATGGTCGCCCTCTTGTGATGAAATGTTAAGACAGTTTTTCCTATAATTTTATCAATTAAAATCGCAGTTTTGCTTCTACTGCTGTTTCGTGTAAATCAATTTATTAGATCTAAGAATTCAGTGAGGAAACTTAATGTTCGATTCAATTTATCGACACAACTGTCAATATCCATTAAAATTCAATCTTCAATATACGTTATGGGTATTTATCGAAAAACGCCTTCGGATATATTCCTTTGTCACCGGGGAAATTTATCACGTGGCAGCTTTCTGAACTGGACAATCTTTTTGCGCACTTAAGTGTTATGACTAACACATATGTCATTCATCTTTCTCAATAAATTTCACTTTATGTGAAATATGATATCAGATTCAAGTCAATGTATCTTGAGGATATTGTTACATCAATTTTGAAAAGGAAAGATTCGCGTTCAGGAGTGTGTTTTGGTATTTTATTGGTGGTGTGCTTTCGTAGATGATTGCTCAAAGATACGAAAGTTTTACCCCTGATAATGTACTTTCGAAAAATTGCCAAAATTTCTATACGATGTGAACAATACTACCATCACGGAGTCGTTATTAACTTATCCATTGATGGCCAACCCCTTGTTTTTTGTCATTCATAGTGCAGGGTTAGTTTTATGCTGCAGATCGATTTTATTTGGTTGTCTTAGGTTTGCATTTGACAATTGAAAAAAGGTGAATGACTTTCGTATCTCACCTGGAATGTGAAAACATTAAACAGGAGAGATGCAGGCAAACATCCAGCGGGAGACTTATGCCGCTACAAAGCAGGTATTACTACCAACTAGGAAATACGATGAGATATGATTGGCAGAAAGAGGGTGAAAAGCGCTACATCTTCTACGAACTGTGTTATAGCTATCAGAAACAGCGGCTATTCGTATGTGAATTTGTTATAAGTGCGAGACTTATGCAAGAAGTCTTATGCTTTCAAGATATTAGCGTACGAATTATAACAATCCACACCAAGACCAAATTTCCCAACATTAGCCTTATATACTCTCATGCTCCAACGTAGGAAAAAGTTGATATTGCGAAAGACTGCTTCTACGAGCTCTTATGCTTTCAAGATATTAGCGTACGAATTATAACAATCCACACCAAGATCAAATTTCCCAACATTAGCCTTATATACTCTCATGCTCCAACGTAGGAAAAAGTTGATATTGCGAAAGACTGCTTCTACGAGCGACTACCGAAGTACGATATTAAAATCGTGCTGAGAGATTTTGAAGAAAGATAGGAAAAGGGGATATCTTTAGCAGAATTGTCGGAAAGCACAACCTACACGACATCACGTCTGCCAACGGACTAAGGCTAATTGACTTCGCAGCGAAACGAAATGCCACTATAGCCAGCACACGGTTACTTCACCACGATATTCAAAAGGGGACATGGCTGTATCCAGATCAAGCTTAACAACGTTTCCGGAAACAAAGGCCTTTCCGACGAGGTTTATAAAGCCGGTGGATCTGACTTGATAAGTAACATTTTCTAGCCCATTAAATAAAATTTGGTGGTATGGAAGTATACCAAGAGAATTAAACCTCAGCAAACCTCAAAAAAGACCCTCTGAACCAACTACAGGTCAAAAGTCTCCCCAAACTTCGCCTACAAGATCCTATCTGCCTTTCCGCTGAGCTGTATTAAGCCGTCGGTGATGACTAAGTAAGTAACATCAACCAACTCAAAAGCCAAATCTGGTCGGAAGAAAGTATGCCTGAACAATGGAATTTCAGCATTGTTTATCGGATCCGCAAATAAGGAGAAACTCTAAACTGCGTCAACTAGAGAGGTATAAGCCTCCTCAATATCGCCTACAAGATCCCATCTGCCGTAATATGTGAACGCCTGAAACCGTTTTCCAACAACCTGAACAGTCTTATCAGTGTGGTTTCAGGCCAGGAAAGTCCACAACACAATCCTCGCTGCTCCACCAAGGTCGGAAACCACCTTACCGACACATTCGAAACCAAAACAGGTTTTAGGCAAGGCGATGCGCTGTCATGTGACTTCTTCAATTTGATTCTTGAAGGGATTGTGCAAAACTCACGAGGCAACACCAGAGGCACGATTTTCTGAAAATCTGTACAACTACTAGCATACGCCGACGATATTGACATGATTGGTAGGACCCAACGTGATGGCATAGCCACGTTCGATAGTATAGAAAAGGAAGCGGCAAAAATGGGTTTAGCAGCAAATGAGGGCAAGACAAAGTATATGCTGTCAACACGAAAGCACACAATATCGACGAATCGGACAGAACGTCACCATTGACAGATATAACTTTGAGGTAGTGCGGGACTTTGTCTATCTCGGCTCCGCTATTAACTCTGACAACAACATCTCGTCTGAAATTAAACGAAGAATTACTCTTGCCAACCGCTGTTTCTTCGGGCTAAGTTGGCAATTAAGTAGAAAAGCCCTCACTCTGACTACTATGGAGATCTTATTAAGACCCTGATCATCCCAGTCCTGCTCTACGGCGCTGAAGCATGGACCATCTTAATAGCGGATGAAGTAATCCTTGGTCGATTTGAGAGGAAAATTATTAGAAATATCTTCGGTCCCGTTTGAGTTGACGGGCTATGGAGACGAAGATTCAACCAAGAACTATACGAGCTTTACAGCGACATGCCCCTGGTCAAAAAAACTCCGCATTGAACGTTTATGATGATTAGGACATGTAGAACGAATGTACACCAATACTCCGGCTCGCAGAGTATTCGATTCCCAGCCAGGAACATTAATGGTAACTGACCCTCCAGCATCATTTCAGAAAAAGTATGGCCCAATGATTCCACTAACCCATACGCACACCCAGCAGTCAGATTTTGTGGATGTAATGGCGTCTCAATGGTCTCATGTGAATTATCTTCACTCCAAATGTGGCAATTTTGCTTGTTGATGTAGGCATTCAACCAAAATTGAGCCTCATCACTGAACAAAATTTTGCAATGGAAATCAGTATCGAGATCATCCTCGTTTTCAGCCCATACACCAAAATCACGACGCATTGCATGGTCTCATGGCTTTAATTCTTGCCCAAGCTGGATCTTGTAAGGTTGTAAGCCAAGATTTTTTGCGCAAAATCTTCCATAAAATTGATGGACAAAGCTCCAATTGCTGTGCACGGTGGCTAATCGATTCCTTCGGGTCCTCATCAATACTTTGCACAGCGGCAATTCTTTCTTCTGTGCGCACTGTTCGACGTCTCTGCGGATGCGTATTATCACATAGTTGAGTAAACGTAGTGCAAAAACGATCCATGCTTAACCGAATTAATTACTCTGATGGACGACTATGTCGACGATAAAATGGACGGAGCTTGAGGTAAACTTCGCAAACTGAACCATTCTTTTCGAAATAAATTTGCACGATTCGCAAGCGTTGTTCATTTGTCAACCTGTTTATGATGAAATGGCAAACCAAACTAAACATAAATGACATTAGAGTGTCCCGATTTGACTACAAAATGTCAGTTTTGTCTCTATTCGAAAATTCAACCTCTAAAAAAATACCCGTTACATACAAAGTTTTAAGCCAAGCCCAATTTTTGCAGGCGTTTTCTTAAGACAACAATTTCCGAAGAAAGTTTTGATGAGAATATTTTGCTTATATTGGTATGTATATTTCGTGTATAGATCATCTATAGATTAAAACCCGACGACTTTTTTTGTCGTTTTTCTTAAATAATCGATTCCCTGTACCCTATCCCATAGCATATGCCATAGATATAGGGTGTGCCAATAATTCTGCCCGAACATTTTTAACAGATTTTGAAATTTAGTATAGAAGCCCTATTTTCATGCCTCTAATACAAGTTTAAACATTCTTTCAATTCACTTACTGCCATGCCCACTTATCAAAAACACGTGGATTTTGGTTATTTACCTTTAAAATTTTCAAAAAAAAGTCTGAACAAAATATTTTTACACCCCCAACATATATATTTCGTTTGTTTAAAGTTGTTTGCCACGCCCACTCTTCGGTGCCGTTCTTAGTAAAAAATTTCTTTACGATTTCAAAAAAATTCGATGAGCATACTTCGGGAATATTGATTTGAACATTTCTTCAATAAATCAATCAATTATCCTGGAAAACTCCAAAAACTCTACAACTGATCCCATCACCTATATATCGATTTCAAAGGCCAGATACGAAAGCATTTACAGAGAGATTTGAACTATGCCTAGTCATTTCTAAATAACGGATGGTTAAATGTTAAAGGCCGATATTGAATGTGAACCACACCTAAGCGTCAAGTTTTTTTCTGCATTTCTTTTGACATTTCTCAGTTTCAGACTGAAAATGGGCGTTCAAATAAAAATGCATATCGTGCACTTCGAGATTTTTTCGGTCAATTTAATTGTCCAAATGTGCGTACTCACCGGAAAAATCGTGCAAAAATTTGAGGAAGCCGGATCTGTAGGCGATGTGAAAACATCAGTGCATGCTCCTACAGCTCGTACTGCAAAAAATATTGCTGCTGATCGCGATAGTGTGCCTGAAGATCCGTCCACCTCAACTCGTCGTCGTGCCCAACAATTGCACCTCTCACGCTCGTCGTTGATGAACATTATGCAACAAGACTTGCATTCACACGCATACAAGGTGCAATTGACTCAAGAACTAAATCCTCTTGACAATTTCAAGCGTCGTCAATGGTCAGAATGGTGGCAAGAAATGGCAACAGTGGATGATCAATTTTCGAAGAACATCATGATGAGGCACATTTTCACCTCAGTGGAATGATATTGGGCGAATGATATTCCAAGAGTGATTGTCAAAAACCAATGCACTCACAAAGAGTTACTGTTTGGTGCGGTTAATGAGCTGGCGGCATCATCGGGCCGTATATTTTCCCAAAAAAAAAGCCGGTCAGGCAGTTACTGTGAATGGTGTTCGTTATCGTGAGATGATAACGAACTTTTTATGGCCCGAATTGGATGTGGACGATATGTGGTTTCAACTGGACGGTGCCACTTGCTACACAATGCTACAATGCTACACAATGCTACAATGGCCATGTTGTCTCACTTGGTGGCGATGTCAATTGGCCGCCAAGATCATGTTATTTGACACCGTTGGACTTCTTTCTTTGGGGTTTTTTGAAAGATAAGGTGTACGTCGATAAGCCAGCAATAATTAAAGAGCTAAAAGATGAGATAATTCGGCACATTAACGGCATAGAACCTCAATTATGCCTCAGCGTCATCGAAAATTTGGACCATCGGATGGAGGTGTGCCGCCGAGGTCGCGGCTGCCATTCGGCCAATATTTTGTTCCATTCATAATTGAACCATACCAACATTATCATAATAAAAAAATGACAATTATTTCCTAAATATTTTGTGTTTTAATCAAAATCAACATCGGCCCTTAAAATTTAACCATATAAAGCCCAAACTCATGCGTCTACTCAGAATGATTGTGGAGAACTATTGCTAATTTATCAGAGTCTACAAAGAACTCACTGAAACATTCGATACCAAAAAGGATTAAGACTTGTTGACTTATTGTTTTGTCATTTTCTTAAAAAATTTCTTGAGTATACACCAGAGGCACAATAATCCATAAATTTGTGCATTTACTAGCGTACGCTGACCAAATGCTGTCCACAAAAAAAAATTGACGAATTGGACAGAACGTCGCCATTGGTGTTTAAGCCTTTGAGGTAGTACAGCACTCTGTCTATTGTTCAGCTATCAATTCTGGTATCAACATCTCGGGGATTTCGCCAATATAAGTCTTATCTGCGCACATTCTCCGACGGAGGGAAAAGATGGAAATCCTATGTTCCTACGATTTGCTGAACAGAAAAACAATTCTTTGATTAATGGCCGTGTTCCGGGTTTTAGTTTTACGAAGTTAACTTTGCCAGTGCATCAGCAAAGTTAATTCTAATTTCTCAATCGAGCATTTTTAGTCCCGTGACTTAGTCGATGGACCAATGAAAATAGTGTATCGGCAAAGTTAACTTTTGAAATCTAAAATCCGGAACACTGCCAATGTGTGACAGAATAGTCCACCACGATGATAATCCAAACGTTAGTTCGGTTTTATAGATAAAACATATGAGAAGGCTACAATCCACTGTGTGGATCGTTTTATACCCTATCCCATCCTATCCTTTAAACAAATATCCTAAAAATGTCGGCTTTTTGTCGGATTTTTTAAATATAGAAAATGTGATTGTCAGAACATATTGTTCAGACAGTTTCCCAAAATCATTTATGGTTCGACAAAAAAAATCGTTTTTCGCTTGCTTATGCTATGAGGTAGTGTATAGAAATGGTTTTTGTATGAAAACGCCTAGATAAAGTGGGCGTCGGTTAAAATGACATACAGAAGAAATATTTATCTTAACAGAACCAATAATTTTGCATCAACATTTTTTTCGAAATGTTAAAAATTTTACCGAAAAACGTTTTTTTACTAACGGGCGTGGCAAAAAGTTTGTATGAACAAAATATAGACATTGTGATTGTCTAGATATGTTGCTCAGACACTATTTCAGTATCTCTAACGGTTTGGCGTACAACTATGTTTTTCTGAAAAGAGGGCGTGGCAGTAGGCGGATTTCAAAATTTTTTACACTTGTTCTGCTGGGAGCAACAACAAGCACGTGTACAAATTTCATCATTCTAGCTCAAACCTGTAGGCCCAAAAACTGATGACGTACGCACGGACGGACGGACGGACGGACGGACGGACAGACGGACAGACATGGCTAAATCGACTTAGCTATCGATTTTGAGTCGATCCATATACTTTGAGGTATACCTAGCTCAATTATTTCTCTATGTTACAAACTATGTATAAAAACTAATATACCCCTATGGGATAGGGTATAAATAAGCTAACATATAGATGATATAAAAAATCACAGTTTTATAATAAAAACATTTAAGAATTGAGAAGATGAAAGGCGACTTTGTTTTTTAATTGCCGGAAATTACTGCAATTTTTTAGCGAATCCTGTCTTTTCAATAAATAAATGTTACACACATTATAAAACACATTGGGTTTGTTTAATTCAAAATAAAATTCAAAATATTTATTCATAAATTTTGTTGTTTTCATTAAAAGAGTTATGTGTACACAACTTTAAACGCTGTTTAGTCAAATTTTTGATAATGACGCTTGGGCCCTTCATCGTCTAAGCGCTTCATATTATTAAGAGACAAGATTACCCTCTTGTGCAGAATATTTTAAAAATCAGGTTCATCAATTTTAAACATAAACAAAACATATCTACCCAAAAACAAAAAACACTCATCATACACCATTGCACTGTATACACCAGAGAAACCATAGGAAACCTGAAATTTCGAAAGGCCCTCAGGCTGGGTATCGCCCAAGAATGTATCAATTCTTACAAACACATAACATTCAAGGTTTAACCGCTTAAATGCAGTTACAATCGGATTTCACAGGCAAAGTATATATCGAGACTAGATCTACGTCTTACAAGTTCTTCACCATAAACTGTTCATAAAATTGCGTTGGAACACCGGCAAAACAAAAAAATAGGATTGATACCAAATAATACAAAACTTTAATTTAAATAACCCGTTCCATTAGCATCAGACCAACAGTGTACTAAATGCAGCACGTGAGTCTCAGCTCTCACGTCAGGCACACTTTCGTCGGTCATCGTACATCTGTTGGCGCAACTCTCATGCATCACCATACCGGCTTTTGTTTACTAACAAGACATGAAGCACGCTCGAATCGGACGGAATCCGTACTTTAACAAGGTCGTCGGTGTATGCCTTTTTTGGGGCCGATACACCTTCATGTACCATGATTCACCTCCATAATGAATACACCACCCAATGGGTAGCAGGGATTATAATAAATTATTTTCGACACTTAAAAATTCGACATGCTACTTCCACCATGATCTTACATACCTTGAACAATTGTCATTTGTTTATTAAAAAAAAATAAAACTGTTTACACTTTTAGCGTTGTTAACCTTTTTTTAAAATTCCGCAATAATTTTCCACTTGTTTCCATTTCATAGATTCTCCTCTATGAAAACACCGATTGTATGTAAAGCCCGTGATTAGACTTGAACGTCTAATGAAATGCCGTATAAATTATAATTTACAAAACGGTTCTGTCAGAGTTAATCACAGACACTTTCGTTAGTTCCCTTGACATTGAGTGAATTTTTATACAAAAATGACTCAATTAAGGCGATTTTTAGGAGAAAGTTGAATTGTTGCCGTTTTCTGTGATTTTTTTTGTTAAAGAACATATCCAGCTTGGTATATTTGGTAGTCAACCTGTATTTTAACATATTTTCGAATAGTTTTTCAAGAAATTCTTGTAAATATTCACAAAATTGTTGTCTGGTTTGTTTGAATATAAACGAGTGACGTTTATAACGTTGGTATGTAGTTATGTAGTTACTGGGTGCATCATTAATGGGCGATTTACATATTTAATTTCCGAATGTATACATTTACATAGAAAAGTATTTATTCCATCAGCTTTAACGACTTAATACCAATTGAGTGTAAATCATTTTATTTTACCAACTATTTAGCTCTTTAGGCATATTGAATGTATATTTATACATATGGTATGGCACATTCAATATGCCTAAAGAGCTAAATAGTTGGTAAAATAAAATGATTTGCACTCAAGACTTAATAATTTTGTGTTTTGTACAAATGCATCCTTAAATGTTTGTATGATCTGTCAATGTCAAAACATCGGTTAAGGAAAAGATTATAAAGCCATACAGATGAAGCATTGAGAACAGCAGAGTTAAAGTGGTTTTCCTCATATCTCTCTAATAGAACTCAAATAGTAAAACTAGATGAAGTTGAATCGGACTCTATCGAAGTGAAACTAGGTGTACCACAAGGAACTGTTTTAGGTACCTTGTTATTCATTATGTACATAAACGATATGCAAAGGGTGTTACAAAACGCTAAATTAGCTCTTTTTGCCGACGATGCAGTAATATATATAGCCGCAGATAACATAGATGAAAGTCATGCAGTACTTCAAGAAGATTTGGAACGAGTTAATATGTGGCTGAAACAAAATAGACTGAAACTCAATATTTCGAAAACAAAACAAATGGTGATAGACAACAGGCAAAATTATAATTTGAGATTGTCAATTGATGGTGAGATCATTGATCAAATTGAGGAAATAAAATACTTAGGCGTTATCATTGATAATAAACTTAATTTTTCTAAACACGTAGATTATATCTGTAAAAAAATTGCTAAAAAAATCGGCTTTCTAAAAATAATAAGATATCAAATATCTACACTAAGTGCAATAAATATATTTAATGTTATAGTGAAACCTCACTTTGAGTATTGCTCAACGATTTTATTTTTATGTAATGATAGTTTGATTCAAAGATTACAAGTGTTACAAAATAAGGCTATGCTAAGTATTTTAAAGTGCAATCGATATGTGGCAATCAATTATTTATTATGTGCGTTGAACTGGCTTTCTGTAAAACAAAGATAAGTTATGAATGTTGTCACTTTTGTGTATAAGATTAAAAATAAAATGATGCCTAAATATTTGTTAAGTTATGTTCAATATATTCGTGATGTTCAGCAATACAACCTAAGAAATGTTAATAATTTTAGACTTCCTTTCCTAAGGACTAGTAACACGCAAAATTCTCTTATTTATAAAGGATTTAAATTATTTAATGAAATGGAGGATTAGGCTAAAAATAAACCAAATATTTATTTATTTAAAAAAGAAGCTATCGCATTTTCAAGACAAAAAGTCATTCCCTATTAATTGTTTACGTACTTTTCATCTTTGTTTTCACTAATTTCTATTTTACAACTTGTACATATAAAAAAAAAAAAAACTGTAATGCAAACATGTATACGATATGATTAGCTATTTGAAGCTAGTAAATAAATAAACTAACTAACTTGGACAAATACATATGGGAAGGCTACAATCCGCTGTGCGGATCGTTTAATACCCTATCCCATTCCATCCTTAAAATTCATATCCCCAAAATGTAGGCTTCATGGCATCTTAATATTGAAAATGACACTAACGCAACATATTGTTCAGACAGTTTATCAAAATCTTGCATGCAAAGCGTTTTTCGAATGCATACTGTGGATCAAAAAATAAATCGGACACCAGCTGTTGCCCTTTCTTCACGCTAAGTAACGATAATGGTGTTGGTGTTCATGGTGTTCATGTTAGTTCTTTTTTTTTAAATCCGTGATCTCTTTCTTCGAATCCATAGCAAATAAATATGTATCCATCTAAATTAAACAGCTTTTTAATAATTTTTGTTTAAACACTCATTTTTTACCTCAAAAAAGAAATCGGACACTTGGCAATACTGCTCTCTCATCTGATTTTTAGTGGCCAAACAAAATTTGTATTTTATTCATAATATCCCGTTACACTTTTGTAATGTAATTTAAAAACAAAAAAAAACATTCCATTCGCAAAAGAAAGTCAAGATGGATGGACAACGTGGTTACACAACAATTCAAGTGCGAGAAATTGTGATAAAACATTTTGAAGAAGGAAAATCTGTACGGAATATTGCAGAAATAGTAAAAAGAAGTCGCTCTACAGTTGGTGATATAATAAAACGGTATTAAACAAATAAAACCATTGAAAATTTACCAAAATCTGGAAGACCAAAGAAATTGACTGAGGCGAATGAGCGTTGGATTGTAAAGCAAGTCAAGAAGAATCCACAATTAAGTGCACCAAAGTTGACTGCAGAGGTAAAAAATTGTTTGCAGAAAGAGGTTCATCCGGAAACAGTTTATATTATCATAACCAAAGATTTTTCATCAAAACTTTTTTTTTATAAATTTAAGAATCTAACCAAACAACTTTTTTTTTACTAAAAACGCCTCCGAAAAGTGGGCTGCAAATTAGTTTTATCTATATATGACGTTTAGAATATTCTTCAAAATTTCTAACGGTTTGGCGTAAAACTACGTTTTTCTAAGAAGTGGGCGTGGCATTGGGCGGATTTCAAAAATGTTTACACTTGTTCTGCTTCGTCGGATAGATAGTCTATATACCAAATTTCAAAACTCTAGCTCAAAATTTAAGGCCCAGAAATCGGTGACACACAGTCGGACGGACGGACCAACAGACATGGCTAATCGATACAGCTAGCGATTCGGAGTCGATCCACATTTTTTGAGGTAAAAACAAAAATGTATGTACTAACAGGCTAGTTAGTACCCAGGGCCTAGCTTTCTTCTCACAACCATTCATGTGTGCGTATGTACTTCTAAGCATGATAGCGGGACCTCCTGTCTTATGCCGAATCCGAACGGCTAAGTTGAGATAAGCTTTTCATGGCAATTGATACTACTCGGATGATTTGTCAGATCATCACGAGAGGAGGGCCAGTGAAAAATCATTTAGGTGTTGCTACGGCTGGGAATCGAATTCAGACCTTCTGCGCGGCAGTTCATCTCACTAACCATCGCGCCACTGAGCTTCCCATAACTTCGGTTATACTTCTGAATTTTCCTGCATAATGTCTAAAACAGGTTTCTAGCCAAACAATCGACTGCAAAAGTGTTCAACCTCCGCGCACAAGTACTATGTAAGGCCTACAGAAATAATTGCTTGTAGAAATTGCATTTTATTTTCTTATAGAATAATAATTGTTAGTTGGGATATTGCTTTTACAACATGAAAAATGTCCAAAACACATGGTTCTGGATGCAGTGTAGCATGAAATGCAGCAAGCAAGACTCACGAGCAGAATTTAATTTAGTTAAACATAACATTTAGCTTACTGTGGTGGTGTTTGTTTTTTTCTCGAATATTTAACACAAACAATGGCTATTCGTTGGAACTGTTTTTATTTTGTAATTTCAAATGTTTGCAGTGACTTTTTTAATTTTGCAGTGGATTTAGAAATAAAGACAACTCGCAGATTTTACATTATGTTCACTGTCAATGAAAACTGTCGAGCACGATATTTTCTGCAAGAGAATTTTGCATGTGTGTTTCGGAGATATGCATTTGTTGATGACTTTTCTGTATAAAATATTTAGACAAATTTATTTTCTTGTTTCGTCCATGTAAAGTTTTTATGGCAACGTCCACTTTCTGCGGATGTTTATTGTAATAATGTGTTAAAGTATTAGAGCGTTAAATCTAGAATGTTAAAGGATTCACAGAGCCTTATCATATGTTTTGACTTAAAATTAATTGAATTTCATTTTTTTTTTCTGTTTCTTTTTCAGCTACCTTATAGTATGGCTGTATGAAGTATGAACCGAAACAATCGAGAGGAACACGAGTATGACCATATCTCGGAAACTTAGGCTACAAATGGAAATTTGAGTAATCAACCTTGAAAAATTAGATCTTTGGATATTTTTGAGAATGAATCGATTTTTCACCTCGGAAACTTTTAATATATTGCGTCTACTGATCTGTTGCTTGAATTCATATCCGTATATTCTATTGAAAATTTTAAAAGTGAGAATTGTAATTTAAATGTTTTTTTATTTTTAATAATTGTTTGTTTTCTTACAGATTATTGGCTTTACTCCAACCAACGATATACTTCAAGGTATATCTAGCTAAATTATTCCATGTATCGAAACTAATATACCCCTATGGGATAGGGTATAAACTGTTTGACAGCTGATAGCTTAGGGTTAGATAACGTAGCAGTAAACGACTTAACAATATTTCACAAACAATGAAAGTAATTTTGTACAAAGGATAGTCGAAATATTGATTCAATTTCGTCAGCGCCAAAAAGAGTAATAAAAAAATTGTTTTTTATTTTCTTGCCCACCAGCAAGAACTCCCTGGTTATAAATAAATAGAGAAGGAAGAACATCGGCATTTCAGAAAGACTAAAAAATAAAATGAAAAGCCCGCGTTCGAAGATATGGAGAGATGCCAGTCCATTAATGATGTTCGTAGGATAAATCAATTCCCAAACAGAATCATGCATTCAATAAGAGGAACGGCAGTGAAGGCTACCAGCCAACCTGCCTAAATATAGTAGGAATAGAAATATTTTAACTTAAGCTCAACAAGGAAACTGAAAGTGTTGTCAGTCTACCGAGCTATGTAAGGCCGGTGGTGATGATTTTGTAAAAAAAAAACTACACCAACACATTAGAAAAGATTTAGCCGAATAAAAGAATGCTTAGGGTTGCACCGTTTTCCTGATACGCAAAGCAAGGGCATCCTCTGAACTGGATCTACTATAGAGGTATTAATCTCCCAACACCGCCTATATTCTTAATATTTAAACTGTTCACCAGAAACTTTAGCGGCTCTTATCAGTGCGGTTAGGACCAGGAAAGTCCACAACTGATTCGGCGGGTCCTGGAAAAAAAACTGAAGAAGTCCAAATCGATACTCACATATACCCACAGCATATATACAAAAGAGATCACCCTGTTGGAAGATGCCCTTATTTTTGCAAATGGCCGCTAATTTCAAATCTTTTTGGACATTTGTGGACTAGACAGATGTAGAATACAAATGAACAAGCCACGGAGTGAAATACTCCCCAAGAACGCGGTATAATCGAAGTGTAAGATTTTTCGACCAAAATCATAATGAGCTATGAGGCTCATTTCCACCTCAGCGGGTACGTGAAAAAGCAAAACTATCGCTTCTGGGGCACCGAAAATCCACGAGTAATGCACTAGGAACCATTACACCCGCTCAAAGTTACTGCAAGGTGCACTGTTCACGCTCGAGGAGTTATCGGGCCATTTTTTTTTCGAGAACTCTGCTGGTCAAACGCCAACAGTGGACGGTGCGCGCTATAGGGCCATGTTAACCGAGTTTTTTTGCAGCAATTGGACGAATTAGGACTGGAGGACTTGTGGTTCCAACAGGACGGAGCAACGGCACACACTGCGCGAGCCACAACTGAAGGCCAAACAACATCGGATGATTTCTTTTGGCCCACCTTGTAGAAACAAACTCTGTAGAGTAAAAACTCGTCCGTATGTGCAGGGTGACGATGGAGAATTCTCACTTGTCCATCGTCAGCAAGGGCCGCACCGAAAGATTCGGTACCAAAAAAGGACAACTCCAAATGGAGAAGGTTAGCAAATTGCGTCATATCGAGGATCTAGGACAAAAACAGAACAAACGATCTACATAATAGAACCCGCTCAGATATCACAAGAATTACGGCGATATCTGGGCGATGTCACTGCCCAATTGGTGACCATGCGGCCAAACTAGAGATCCCATACAACCCTCAATTCCGCAGTTGCGGGAACACAAATGAGAGAGAAACCCTCTCCCATTTCATTTGCAAATTTCCGGCATTAGCAAGAGCCAGATTGCGTGCGTTAGACCAACCATTTTTCGACAACCTTAGCGACAATTCGGGTAAAAGGATTCAAAATCTTATCCGCTTTTAAAGCCTCAGAGGCTGGATATAGAGACCGCCTACATTACATCCAAAACAACTATCATAATAAAGGGTTTTTCAATAAGACCGCTACAAAAGTTTTTTTTTAAATAAAACAAAAATGGTTTTGGATATCAGTGAAATTCTTTATTCCTGTGAAAGTACGTTTGATGCCATTATGTATGGAACTCGATTTCTTTTGCATGGCCACCACGGGTACGCTTGCAGAACCCAATTTTCGACGGTTTTCAAGCATAAATCGGCCGATACTGCTGCAATTTTACGTTCGATATTTGTACGAAGTTCATCAATCGTCGCTGGCTTGTTGGTATAAACCATAGACTTGACGTAGCCCCACAGAAAATAGTCTACCGGCGTCAAATCGCACGACCGAGGCGGCCAAGCGACTGAACCATCTCGCGATATCTCGCGACTCCAAACTTGGTTTCCAATAAATAGATTGTGGCATTCGCTGTGTGGCTTGTGGCGCCGTCCTGTTGGAACCACATGTCCTCCAAGTCCATATCATCCAATTGGGGCCAAAAATATTCGGTTATCATTGAACGGTAGCGATTCCCATTCACAGTAACGTGCCGGTCTTGTTCATCACGGAAGAAGTACGGCTTAATGACGCCGCCGGCCCATAAACCACACCAAACCGTAATTTTTTCGAGATGCAATGAGGACTCATGGAGTACGTGTGGATTGCTGCCTGACCAACACCGCATATTCTGTTTACTGACAAAGTCATTCAGCCAGAAATGAGCCTCATCGCTGAAGATGATTTTTCGATGAAAATCCGAATCATTTTCAAGTTGTTGCTCAGCCAAATTCACGGACATACGACGCTTCTGGTGGTCAAGCGGCTTCAGTTCTTGCGTGAATTTAATCTTGTAAGGATGTAGGCCAAGATCTTTTCGCAAAATTCGCCACAACGGCGTCACAGTGATGCCCAACGCTTGAGAACGACGTGTGAGAGACACATTTGGGCTTTCTTCAATTGAAGCCTCAGCGACAGCAATATTCTCGACCCTACGGGCACTTCTTTGTCTCACTGGCACGGGAACATTTTGTACTGTGCCTGTGGCTTCAAATTTTTCCACTAGACGCTCAATTGTTGATCTGCTAGTACGATTATGACGTCCACAAATTGGACGTAGCGCTCTTAACGTTGAGGCCACTGACTTCGAATTTCGGTTGTTAATTTTAATAATTTCGACTCGTTGTTGGATCGCTTATCTTTCCATCATGAAATGGCAAATTTTACTGAAGAGAAATGTCAAAAGAGCGGCAAGAAATATGGCCTCGTTTGCTGTCCCTGTAGCTCAAGTTTGATAGCGTCCCTGTTGACACGAGTCGTGGTAACAAAAAAGCATTTACGTGCTTCTTGGGCTCATGCCTAACCGCGCATTTCTACATACTTACCTACCTACCAAAAAATGGTTTTAAGCAAGGTGACCCATTTTCATCTGACTTCTTTAAAATAATTCTCAAGACATTTTGCTAATCTTCCGAGCCAACTTCAGGGGCAATATTATCCATAAATCTGAAAATATCGACATGGTTGTGCTTTTATAGAATTTAAGTAAAATAAGACCAAGTATATCAACAAGAAGCGACGAATTGGGCAGAACGTCATCGACAGGTTGATCGACTTTCACTATTTCGGTTCCACTATTTACTTCTTGTCAGAAACTCGTGTTGAGTCGGCTTTGTAGAAAAAAAAATTAAATAGCACTTAAGGGCCAAACCCACCGAGCAACCGAAACCGAAACTTCGTTTTATTTTTTCATTTTTCTGTTCAATTATGACATTTCATTCCCACCTAACTAGCACAGAAACTGAAAAAAAAATTAAACGTCACATTTGACATTCAGTGAATTCAGAATGCGGATCTATAAAAAAAAGAAAATTTTGTTGTATGTTGCGTTATATTTTGCAATGCTGAAAAGAACAAAACGTTCCAAATATTGGATTCATCCCCTAAATCGAGACCGAAAAATTAATGGAGAATTCTACCGAATCTCAACAAAATCGGAGGAGTATCCGGCCCGGTATTTCCGATATTTCCGTATGAGCAAGGAGCAATTTGATGTCATCCTTAACGGAGTGCAACATAAAGTAAGCCCGACTCCAAATAACTTTAGGAAGGACGCAATTTCACCAAATGAAAAATTGGTTATAACCTTAAGGTATCATTTTAAGTAGGTAAATATAAATGAAGTTTTATAACATCTAATCTTAGATTTTTAGACACTGGTGCTTCATTTTATGATTTGGGTTCACGATTCCTAATGGGAACGACTACAGTTCGACGATGTATAGTACAAACTATTATTGCCATTAACGAAGAATTGCAGAGAAAGGTTTTGCCGCAGCAAAGCACAGCAAGTTGGAATAATTTTGCAAAAGATTTTTTACATAGATGGAATTTTCCAAACTGTTTGGGTGCCGTGGACCGCAAACATGTTCAATTGTTTAATTCTAATTTTTTTAATTAATTCCATTTGCATTTTTATTTCACGTTAGCTTTTCATCACACAAAAAAGAAGAATAAATAAAAAAACAATTCATTTTGACATAAAAAAAACGTCAGAAAAGTGACGTCTGCGAACTTCGGCAAACAGAAATTACAACGATGAAAAAAAAAGTTGCAAGTTTCGGTACGATGAATTGCAAAACTGCAAAATGAAAAAGTAAAATTTCGGTACAGAAAAAAAAACGTTTTATATCAAAATAAAAAGACTTTAAGAAATAAAAATAGATGAGATTAGTGTGGTTTATTAATATCTTTTATTTAAGAAGTATTTTTAACTGAAAAACACAGCAAATTTTAAGTAATTAGCAGTTTAAAAAAAAATTAAAAACAAAGTTTCGGTTTCGGTTGCTCGGTGGGTTTGGCCCTTTAAGCCCATACAGATGCTCAAACCTAGCTTATCCCTTCATTTGTATATGCGATGTTAATATTTTCGCCGCAAAGAATATGACGTTCTATTTAACGCCGAATCTGAACGGCAAATTTGGGAAGCTTCTCGTGGCATTGTAGGTCTTGGATGTTTGCCAGACTTTCGCAAAAAAGGAAATTTGTAAAACAAAAAAAAAAAAAAAAAAAACAATCCCCACTCGGATTAAAAGGGACAACCTATATAAGACCCTGGACATCGCAGTACTGCTCTACGGCGCCGAAGCATAAAACGTGGGAAGAAATCCATGGTGGTTTTGATCGAACAATTCTTCGGTCCGGTTTGCGTTGACGGGCTAAAGTACGAAGATTCAACCAAGAACTTTAGAAGCTGTAGTTTGGCATAGACCTAGTAAAACAAATCTCACCGGTTAGACATAGTAACCGTCGCTCAATGTAGACCGCAAAAGTAGAAATCGGACTAAACAAATCTGAAGTGCTACTTACTTACTTAAGGGGCGCTACAGTCCGGAATGAACCTGTGTCTCAGCCAAGATGCTAATTGAGATGTCATGTTGGTTGAGTTAGACCAAAGATTAGAAAGCCACACAGATGACACATTGGGAACTAAAAGCAGAAACTTTTGCTCAACAGCTTCTTGGTACAGGCGGGCGGTTTGCACATGCACATATGAGAGTTGAGATAAAAATATATGACGAGCTGTGCCAGTACAACCCGCCATAGAACCATTTTTCTTGTATGGAGTGCGTCATCTGTATGGCTTTATAGTCCTTGGTTAGACTTAAGTAGACACCAAACAGTTATAAACCAACTCCAAGCTATTTCAACTGCGCAACTGAAGGCTGTTCGCTTAAGAATTAGAGGAGCATGTTGGTTAAGTGAAGCACTGGTTCATCTCTTACTGTAGCGCCACTTAAGTAAGTATTTCAATGTTGGTAACCTGTTCCTATTATTTGGATTTTATTTTGGCCCGGAGGACGGTCGTCAGGGTAAAATAGTCATGCAATACGAATGGATTTTTGGTAATGATTTAATGAAGCCAGAGTGACGGAGGATTCTAGAGCGGAGCATTAGATCAGGAGCGAAAAAATTTTCGTGTGAAAAGGATAAGTTTCGTAGAAGACAGTTGTAAATTGTGGACTGATAAAAAAAAAGAGAAAGAGAAAGAGAAAAACCGGAGATGCTTCACAGGGATATTCCAAATTTGAAAGCAAGATACTTGACATTAACATTGACATCACAGTACTTCGCACATGAATGCAACGAACTACAGACACATAACAGCACTGGCGACTGAGGCCATCGGCTGAGACAGATCAAGACATTTATACAACAGAGAGAGACGGATAGATACATAGAAGGAAAGACATATAACATAAACCTACGTGGCACAGAGGAGGAGACATAGATTTATATTGTCTCATATTATCGCACAGGTGGCCTCAGATAGCTGGCAATTTTCGTAGAAAACAAATGCTGCCGAAGCTGGGGCTTGAACCCGCAGCGCTTGGCTTAGCAGTCAACTACGCATTCCCCTGAGCCGTGGCCACCTGCTGAACAAGATACAAAAAGTATCTATAAATTGAATCTTAACGTTACAATTTTTTTTTCTTTAGAGATAACTTGTCGAAAATGTTCTCATAACCCCGCAAAACCGAGAATGTCCAGCTAATTCCATACAACTTGCATCGTATAAATATTATTTCCATTCAATTTCAAACTGACAAATTCCGCCGGAACACCACCGCTAAAATTATTTTTTGTTTACTTTTTAATTAATTGAAACCTCCTTCACTCATTAATTATTTACCTAATTAAAATAGAATAACTGTACGCCTTATGTACTGGATAAGGAAGTAAAGTGTAGAAACAAAACTGACACAAACAAAAAGCTAATAAATTGTCAAGCAATTGGAGACGCGACAATTATATCCATTTTGCGTTACTATACCGCATACGCCAAAGCACTACCGCACAAGAGAGTAGATACAAGAGAGTACAAGATCAAAGCTTAACGCGACTTGTATACGCTGCTCAGCTCAGATCTAATTCAATAGAAACCAATCAAGACAAAGCGTTTTTCGCCACGGATCCATTAGTGAAATGATTCAGAAGCGCCACAATCCGACAACGCTGAATGAATCAAGGGACATGTCCAAATCGTAACCGGGCATATCAAGTTGCTTAACGACAGAGTTAGCTCGTCATGTTGCCAGTCGCCACCAACTCAATCGCTGTCATACATTCTGATTGACTATAGACATTCCCAGCCCCACAGTCAGGGCACACTTTCTACGCGGGCTTCCCTTCCCCGGTAGAACGTCGTAATACGTCGCAGTCTCGTATCTATGACTGCAGTTTTATTACAGAACTCGGATGTACTGCGTACCTCTGCACACCGGTTGAAATCTGTGTTAGCTGGTTTAGCTGAAAGCCATATGAAGGTTTCCCGGTTGCATCTGCAAAAATCCAGTTATATTCGAATTTTCCGCACATGGGTATGCGCGAGCGGGTAAACTGTGGAGAAAACGCAGAATTGTACGGATGGAAAGGCTTGCAGTAGATATGAATTACCTAGAAATGTACCTTTTACGACTTTCATGCTTAATAGAGGTTGTACCTGCACTGGGGATCGGGGAGTCGATTAGGTCGTCCGTATTGCATAATTGACTACATGAGGGAGAGAAGTAAGCACACGCTTTAGTATTCTCTGAGACGTAAATTGGAACCTGTTCTGAGAGGCTATTATGCGAATGGAGGAGCTTACGTGCAGGTCAATGGCGTTCTTTGGTTTGGTAAGTAGATACGTGGAAGTGTTCATATGTCTGCATTATTCAAGATCTAGTACGAATTTTGGAAGGGTGCTAACGTACATGCTGTATCTTGTGAATCGAATATAGAGTTCGATATTCTTGAATAGCTCATGTCAAACTAGCGTGAGCATGATATATTGCTGTGTAATGTACGCAATTGAAGATGACACATGAGTGTACACGATTAGTGGGTAATGTTTGCCAACAACTAAGAACGTGTCGGCATCGGCCTTTTTCAATGTCAATTGGCATGTCATTGATGGCACTCTGTTTTCTTATTAAGGCAGACATAGTTCAAGTGATAGAAGTAGCCGAAAGATTGCCTGATTGAACTTTTTATAAAATGACCTGCGTGCGGGAGTGGTCAAGACTCATTTAAGTATTTTTTCAACGACAAAAATGTCTAAAAATGTATGGATTATGGTTTTTATATTATTTTTGCTTAAAAATCAAGATTTTAACGATTTGCGAAGTATATATCGTTTATTAAGAAAAACATTCAAAAATTCGCATTGTAGATGAAAATCTGAAATATTAACTTTAATTTACTGGCCCTTAGTGGACCTGTAACACTGTGCTATCACCTTTCTGGGTACAACTTAGAGTCAGTTTTTCGATGCAAGATCACCAGCCAACCCAGATCACAACTAAATAACTTTGGTGAGTCCATTCTGGTCTAAATGATCTGGCTTAACTCAGATTTAACTCAACACTGAAAAACTGGGTCTAACAGTATAACTATGCAAATTATATTTTATCTGTGTAAAAATAAAACTGTCAACTAAACCTATCCTACCCTACTCAGTCCTATCATAAAACATAATCATCCTAACGAGGATTCATTGAAATCTTCCCTAAATGGTCACCATCCTAAACGCGTCATTCAACCAACACGAGATGAGTGTCCATTTCTCCACCGAGACTAGGACTACTATTGCATCAAATGAATATTTGAGGTGTACACTAAGGACGAATGTCCAGACCTCCTAAAAAATAACAACCGGTAGGTACAACTAAGGAAGCTACTACTAGCCCGCAATGACCTGAAGCAAAAATTGACACTTTCCCCATTTTTGAGCCCCTGAAATTCAGTATGCTTTGGATGGACTATAGCCCTAAAGGGTTCTTTGTTAAAAGTGTTGATAAAGCCTGATCTAAGCGTCGTCTGTATGAATGTTTGAATGGAAAATATATCGATCTAGTTCGAAGTGTGGTTAGATGTTGTAGAACGAGGGCAGGGAAATCTCTGATAGGCTGGTACTGTTTTTGCCTTATATGCTGTTATTGTCAAATAAAATTGACATTCTATGCAAGGTCGGGTTATGTAATGTGAGCCCCCTGCCTTAAAAAAACACCCAACCCCCTTTGATCACACTGTTGGATTTGAGTTGCGTGGGAGTTTAGGAGAATGCAAAGGAAATAACCCCCACAAGCAAAAGGCACAGCCGCAGGACTTATATCCATTTGCAAAGGAAATAAGCTCTGAGGGGTATATTTCATATTTTTGGGAGTCATTGGTAACAATGTGAACAAGCCATTAGATCAGCCGCAACCGATGTGCTAGGTTTTAAGCACCCACCAGCAAGAAGCCCTTAATTTTGTGACGAATACCGACAGATGTTCGCTGCCAATATCGAAACCTGCAAGGCTAAGCTGGAGGTGAAGACATGAGATGTTATTTATCTCTATAGGAAAGAAGAAGAGAATAACAAAGAAGGAGAAAAGAAGAAAAAGAGCAAGAAAACCGCGCGGTCGAGGATATAGAGAAGTGCCGCGCTTTAGAAAAGACGTTCGCAAGTTTTAGCAAAGTGTAAAATGCCAAAGTCAGGTATACAAGGCTTATATCCATTTGCAAAGAAAATAAGCTCTGAGGGGTATATTTCATATTTTTGGGAGTCATTGGTAACGATGTGAACAAGCCATTAGATCAGTCGCAACCGATGTGCTAGGTTTTAAGCACCCACCAGCAAGAAGCCCTTAATTTTATGACGAATACCGACAGATGTTCGCTGCCAATATCGAAACCTGCAAGGCTAAGCTGGAGGTGAAGACATGAGATGTTATTTATCTCTATAGGAAAGAAGAAGAGAATAACAAAGAAGGAGAAAAGAAGAAAAAGAGCAAGAAAACCGCGCGGTCGAGGATATAGAGAAGTGCCGCTTTAGAAAAGACGTTCGCAAGTTTTAGCAAAGTGTAAAATGCCAAAGTCAGGTATACAAGGCTTGCTCAGAATCCTGTCGAGATAACAATAGCGTAGTTGAGACACAATCAATGCTGAGGATATAGAAGAACTTCTGTAGCCCGTAAAATGGCGAACAATATTCCGCTGTCAGGCAGAACGACCTTCAATATTGATGATGATAGCGAAATCTACCAACTACCCGATGTAAGTGAAGTGAGGATTGCAGTATCTAAATTTAAGCTTTAAAAGGCTGCGGAAATTTACGCCCGAACTTTATAAAGCTGATGAAGATGACTTGGTTAGTAATATTCACCAACTGATTAGAAATATTTGGTCGGATAAAAGTTTGCCTGAAAAATAGAGCCTCACCATCGTTTGCGTATACACAATAAAAGGTATACTCACCCTCTAAAGTGCGCCAAAAGTAGAGGCATAAGTTCAATATCATCTACAAAATCCTATCTGTCGTAATTTGTGAACTCCTGAAACCGTTACCAACAACCTGATCGGCCAACAACTAATCAAATCTTCACACTTTGGTAGATCCTGAAGAAAGTCCAATTCGATACCCACCACAAAATCATCGATTTAAAAGCCGCACATCTGCATCGGACATAACTTCACCATTGAGAGATATAACTTGTCTTCCTCGTCTCTGGTATTAACTCTAAGAACAACATCTCGTCAGAAATTAAACGAAGAATTACTCTTGCCAACCGCTGTTTCTTCGGGCTAAGAAGGCAATTCAGTAGTAAAGCCCTCACTCGAACTACTAAGGAGATCTTATATAAGAACCTGATCTTCCCAGTCCTGCTCTACGGCGCTGATGCATGGGCCGTCTCAAGCGGATGAAGAAATCCTTGGTCGATTTGAGAGAAAAATTCTTCAAAAATCTTCGGTCCGGTTTACGTTGACGGGCTATGGAGACGAAGATTCAACCAAGTACTATACGAGCTGTACAGCGACATGCCCCTCGTAAAAAAAAAATCGCATTTGACGTTTAAGATGGCTAGGACATCGACATGTAGAACGAATGGACACCAATAATCCGGCTCGCAGAGTCTTTGGACATCGGACGCAGTAGAGGAAGACCTTGCCTTAAGTGGCGCGCACAAGTAGAAACCGATCTCAAACAACTTGGAGTGCGCAACTGGTGTCAGTTAGCTAAGGACCGGGCTATTTGCGCTACTTAATAAGTAAGTAAGTAGTAATTAATGAGCAGACATTAACTCTAAACTAACGAGTAAATGCGAAAATGTATAACTCAACCATATTAAATCAATTGCTCTAAAGATTAGATTGGCAACTCGATTAAATGCGACAACTACGAATTATTTTTAGTCTATATTCTTAGGAGTAGACTTTTATTTAATTCTTCTGAAAAATTGTACATTTTCTATTCATAATTGCCTTGCATATTTCTAGACGTTAAATTGGTTGAAATTGGTTGCTGTATAAGATGGGATTTTTTGCAGAATTAAAATTCCCTTTCTAGGGATCATTATTGGTTGTAGTAAATGAAAGTGGGAAAAAACACATACTCTTTATAATAATTCGATGGCATAGTTTTTGGCGTTTATGCGATTAAAACTGGTTGGTGTCTAGATTGGCATTAAATTGGAACAAATTCCTTTCATATATCATGGGGTTGGTTTTATTGTACTAGACATATTTGAAGTTTAGAAACCCTATTTCTGTTATTCTAAACACGTGAAACTAATACATTTTTTAAGGAACAAAGCCAAACAAATATATTTATCTATATAGTTTTCGGCAGATTTACCCTTTTTGCAACAATACTAATACAAATGATAGCTGTCAGTTTTACTAGAGTGATTTTCGTGTTGATTTAAGATTATTTTGGTTGTAAAAAACTATTGTTTACCATATATATATTAAATCAAAAACAAACAACCTGTGTTACTGGAATATGGACAGCTACACCGACACTAACTTCACAATAATGAAATTACAACAATACTACCGCCAAAAAAATCAATCTGAAATCGTGTCCCATTGGTAACAAAAAAAAATCAAAGTTCAGATCAAAATCCAGATTTACCAATGGAAAACGCCAATGATCTTTGGCAGGAACTTGGAGAACATGTTTATATTGCTAAACGTTTTTAAAAAAAAGTCTTAGGGAGAATTTGGAAGGGACACAAAACATAAATTCTAGGACATAAATTTATATTACAGAAGGGTAGAGTGTCTTAAAATATTGGCAACTGATGCTGCGAAACTACCGAATTGGATCTACAGGCCAATCGATTGAATTTGCCCTTCCTTTTTTTTCGGACCATTCGTTAGTCATTGTGGGCTCAGTGGCGCGATGAACTGCCGCGCAGAAGGTCTGGGTTCGATTCCCAGCCGTGGCAACACCTAAATGATTTGTCACTGGCCCTCCTCTGGTGATAATCTGACAAATCATCCAAGTAGTATGAATTGTCAAGAAAAGCTTATCTCAAAATCGCCGTTCGAAGTCGGCATAAAACAGGAGCTCCCGCCATCGTGCAGAAGTACACACAAACACAAAAATGGTTGTGAGAAATGTTGGCCGTGGGTACTTCATTCTAAGAACAAGTGACTCGATCATCATTCGAAATAAAAAGTAATACCCAGGACTAACTAACGGATAAATTAGGTGGGAAGGCTTCGAAGTCGCGGCTGCGCCCTTTATCGATGTCGATCTTAAAGCAGCATGGATGAATACCCCTAACCAAAGCAAATCAGCGTGTCGTTATGATATTAAGTAGCCTAGCCACTGCAAATAAAACAATAGTGAGTGAAAATCTTACACTGATGTGAGCACGTTCCGAACTTCTTTACGGTGTAAAGTAATACATTCGAAAAAATTATTTTTATCAAATTTCTGACTATCTTAATTGGCGCCTTAATCCAAGGTGAACCTGGACGTCAACAAAGATGCTTCTCCAATTAGCTTGGTATTTAAGTAGCTGTCTTCACTTGGGCACTTCAACTTGTTTTGGGTTTCTACTTGTAGCATCACTTAAGTCGGATCTTCTTTTCAGACCGGTGCATTTATGTCCATTCGCTCTACATGTCGTAGTTTAGTTATGCAGCTAATGATAACTTTCTTTTCTACGAGGATTCCAGGCATTACTTCTGAAATCGTACGCCAACATAAAATTGATTAACATTTCTCAAAAAAAAAAACAAAATAGGTAGTTCTCCGACTGGTAATCCTTTGTAATGCAGCTGGTCATTTTATCGGAATATCGGAAGAACAATAATAGATGGCCGTTTAATTAAACTCAATGCAAAAAGTATAAGTAAAAGCTGTAGTGCATACAACCTTGGGAATAGAAATATGTCTGCTTGGCACACTTTTGGAACTAAAATCTGACAAAGCCGGTGGTTAGTGTTTTTTTTTCGGACCATTCTTTAGCCATAAGCCATAAGGAAACTGCTTAATCGACAAATCGAATATGGTTGAATTTAGAGGTATATAAAAAAAGGTGGTAGAGGATAATCAACCAAGCGAATTCATTCGCTCTTTCTTTTGTTCATTCATACAAAAATTTGACATTTCATATCAACAGCTATCTTCCGTTCACAAAAGTTTATTAAGGGCAGCTTAAGTAATTTTCAGTACTGAAGAAAACATAACGTAGAATTTCGACATTAGCTTCCGATTGCTTCCGACTATTATACTTCAGCCATTACTTAAAAATGTAACAAATCCAATAAATTTTAGTATTAAATGCAGAAAATCTCTGCTTTGTCGAATAAGGAATCATATTTCATCTTCGGTTTTTTTTCGGTGATTTAAGAGGGATACATAAGTGTAACACATCTGATGTATGTCCATCCTGTTCATTTTGCTGGTTAACATGACTACATCAGAAGTCAGATATTAGTGACAAGCTCAAGGCTTTTCAGCTATTTGTTTTTTACTGTTTTGGTTACTAAAAAGTAGGAACCTCATAAATATTAATTCATAAAGGAAATGTCAGTTCTGAATTGCATATTAGCCAAAAGCCCTGGTAGCTAGCGCTGTATTTATTTTGATTATTGATTACGTAATTTATTTATATTTCTATAAACTTATAACAATAATAATAATGAATTTCATATCAGAAGTGAAAAAACAAATTGAAAAATTGTAATAAGAATCTAGTACCCTCTTATTTTTATTTCTGCATTCAGAGACCAATTGGGTTGTGGTCCTAAATATTCCAAATGTCACCAACTTCATCAGGGAAACATTAATCGATTTCCATAACACATTCCAATTGTCATCAGAAGAAAATTTACACTTTTTCACAATACACAACAAACAGCGTTAAAAAATTATTTAGAAAACAGTAAAATAAATATTTATCCAGTCTTATAAGAGCCAACAAATAATAAGCAACATGAGTGTGAGTATAGTGTGTACCGCGGGAGCCGTCCCAGTGAGAAATGAAAAAGGTAAGAGCCCTCTTCATTGTGACTCCATTTCTTGCCAATAACACCTCGTCAATCCTCGTTTTAGGCGAGCTATCCATGCAAAAAGTTAAAGTACAACGGTACATCTCTGGAAAACGTCCCGAATACGCGCGGGGAGACTCTTCTGAGGAAGAAAGTGATTTGGAAGATTTCATCGATAATCGCAGAAAGGTAGCAGCCGCAGCAGCAAATGCTGAACTAGAAGCAGCAAAAGCAGCCCAGTATGACGACAAGGAAGATGAACAATTCGACGATCCACGTTTACGACGTCTGAAATCACGTTATACTGATGATGATCCTAGTGATATTCGGTTGGAGCGGCATCGCCACATTCACGAACCCGAAATAGTTGAATCCGAATCAGAAGATTCAGAACCAGAAGAGGAAGAAGATCACCGGAAAGAACAAAATGACAATCTAACAGCCACTACCAGAAAAATCACTCTAGCATCTGACAGTGAGTCTGATGCGGATCTCAGTGATACTGAGATTGAAAATCGACGACAAGGCTTAAGACAACGGATGTTGCAGCAACAGAAAGAGGAGGAGGTTAGTATGGTCATTATGTACACTAAATGTTAGCATTAAACAATCTCTTTCGATAGATTCTTCAAAAAGAAGAGGAAAACAAATCGGAATCATCCGCCTCCGATAGTTCAGAGTATGAAGAGGAAAGTGAAAGCGAAGAGGAGAACGAGCCACGGCTAAAGCCGCTCTTTGTCCGTAAACGCGACCGTGCTACTGTAATTGAAAAGGAACGAGAAGCTATCAAGCAGAAACAGGTGGAAACAGAAGCCAAGAAAGCGGCCAAAGAACGAAGACGCTACACTCTTCGTCTGGTAGAGGACAGCATAAAGAAAGACTTGGACAAAATCAAACCCGACGCTGTGGAGCCCCACATCGATGACGTTTGCACGGATGATGAAAACGATGAAGTCGAGTATGAAGCATGGAAGCTGAGGGAGCTCAAGCGCATCAAGAGAGATCGCGAAGAAAGAGAAAAGTAAGTTTGTCGTTGCTATGACAACCTTTTACTCATTGAATCCGTTTTTTTTAGTGCCGAACGTGAGAAGCTAGAAATCGACAGAATGCGCAACCTTACAGAAGAGGAACGACGTCAAGAATTACGCCAGAATCCAAAGCTCGTCACCAACAAAGCAGCCAAGGGAAAATACAAATTCTTGCAGAAGTACTACCATCGTGGTGCCTTCTATTTGGACGAAGAAAACGATGTCTTCAAGCGTGACTTTGCCCAAGCTACACTGGAAGATCACTTCGATAAGACCATCCTGCCAAAGGTTATGCAGGTAAAGAACTTCGGACGCTGTGGCAGGACAAAATACACTCACTTAGTGGATCAGGATACAACGAAATTCGATTCGCCATGGTATGCTGAATCATCGAACAATATCAAGTTCCACAACGAGAAGTCTGGTGGTATGAAGCAAGTGTTCGACAAGCCATCGTTGTCTAAAAGGAAAAAGGTTGAATAGTAAATAATTGGGAAAGCTTTAGGTGGTTAATAAAGAAACTAGTTTTTAACATCTAGAATGCGGCATTTTGTATATCAGGGCTAGTAGAGCTCTATGGAATAAATTATGTTGAGCTTAGGCTCATATGCACGATTAACACTCCACAATCCTTTCACACAAAAAAAAGAAAGTATTGTGGACCTTTAATCGTGCAAAGCAGCGTTGTATACTGTGGATTAGCATCGGTCGGATTTATTCCGTCACTTCAAAAGAGTCTTGTCATTGGAGGCTGCGAACGGACTATTCTGTGAGGAAAACCTCATTACTGATATACTAGTGTTTAGGCAGCCGTCTCATCTCAAGTTGTTTTTTGTCGGTATCTACTCGTTCGCGCCACTATGCTGCGTGTACCA
Source organism: Rhingia rostrata (assembly GCA_949824845.1). Lineage (NCBI taxonomy): Eukaryota > Metazoa > Arthropoda > Insecta > Diptera > Syrphidae > Rhingia > Rhingia rostrata. The sequence goes on from OX463757.1 coordinate 22,972,042, forward strand.
CCAGGATGGGAATCGACACTCATCGCACTAGAGAATTGGTATCGCTTCACTACATGTCTTTGATATTTTTGAAATCGAATGCTAGGTTTCGGACCTATACAGCTAATTTGTTCTTGGTATAATCTTAGCGCTCCAAAGCGAGAACATTTAAAGGTGAAACAAGCGAACAACCTTTGAAAATATATTAACCCTCCTCCGCTGAACGTTTAAAACGGTTTGGGTTTCTTCATCCACGTTGAAAACCGCCTACAGCTTAGCTCCGCTAAGGAAAACTGAGATGATCAGGGTCTATAATCTCAATAGTAGTTCGATGAAGGTTCTTACTACTTCATTGCCTTCTTAGCACGAAGAAGCTGCTACTGACGATAGCAATATAGCGTAGCCGAGTTATGCAACGTGCATGTTTTGTGCTTTTTCTTGTTGGTAACATATACTGTCCTGATATGCTGGTAAGCTCATATTTGCGGCTTCTCTGTTCTTGTCCTTATTTTCTGGCAATCATGGTGGTTGACATCTCGTTGAGCCCGACCAAATAGTCAATATCGTTAGCGTATTAATAGATTAATAAAAGTTGGCCTCCTTGGCGTTGGCTAGTAAATATAGTCCCCTCATGATTGATGTGTACGAAGTCAGAATGTATTACCTTGTCTAAATCCTTTTTTTATATCGAATGTTAAAGTGATGTTGCTGGCCTTGATGGAACAACGAGAATTCACCATCGTCATCCTGCAAATACGGAAGAGTTTGGGAGGAATGTACTAAGTATTGTTGTCTGAGGCATTGAAATCTATAAATAGATGGTGCTTATCGATTTGGATGTCTTGTTTCTTTTCTGATAAGGCCTGATCAGGTTTTTGGTGAACGGTTTCAGGTGATCAAGGCGATGATGAGGATGAATATGTCTTTGGAGTTTATGGAGTTCAGAGGGTCTCCTTTTTGCGGACAGCCAACAGATACTGAGGTTACATTCTTCGAGCAAATTGTGATAATGAGTTCGTGAACGAACTTACCAGGGTGTCATTTCCTTCAGCGTTGTAAAGATTTAGTTATATATTCTTATTTCTACTGAGGAAAACCGTTTAAAATTCAAATGAGCCAGAAGTGACTGCAATGCCCACACCAAGCGTCTCAAATTCTTCCATGACCAAAAGTTGAGGCAGAAAATTCTGCTATGTCCCAAAGGTAGTAAAAACTTTTGGTCGTTTGTGTAGAACATAAAGAATTCGACCCAATCCACGATTCCTACGCTCATTTACAATGACATTCCAGCTGTCTCCTCTCTAAACAAAGCCAATCTGCTCGCTGCTCATTTTGCATGCAATTCTACGCTGCCAGATTGTGCCCAGTCTCCCCTTTTACTAGAGAACGTAGAACATTCTATGGGACCAATCCACTTTATCACTCGTACAGTCGAATTTTGATCGCTCTTGACATACACAAATCGTCTGATGGCAGCCCACCCCCAAAAAAAGCTAATCTTCTTCTCTCTCCAACTATCGACCAATTGCACTTGGTTCTTTCTAAGGTCATGGAAACGCTGATAAACCGTCAGCTTATGAATTATCTTGAATCACGAAAACTCCTAAATGACCGTCACTACGGTTTACGTAGCAACAGGTCCACAGGTCATTTGATGTCATATCTGACCGAAAAATGGAACCAATCAATCCACCTTGGTAGCGATAATAAGATCGTTGTACTTGATATTTCAAAGGAATTTCATAGTGTTTTATCGAAAATGCGTGCTTTTGGAATTGATGGAAGTCTTTCTCTATGGATAAGACTAGAACTACCTCTCAAAACTTTCAATTGAAGTTGTTTTGGACGGTTTCAGGTCTGATACTCACCTAATTATTCTGGTGCTCCCCAGGGCTGCGGTTTGTCATCGACACTCTTTCTCATTTTTATAAATGAACTCTTGTCTGCAACTTCTAATAAAATCCATCTTCCTTCGCTGATGACAGCACCCTCAGCTTTTCATATTCGTTCTCGAATTCACGCCCTTCACCTTCGGACTAGGGACAAAAACGACAAAAACAAATGTTCAATTAATTCCGACCTCGACAGCATAATTAAATGAGGTAAATCTAAAAAAGTGCAATTTAATGTTTCGAAAACGCAATGCTGTTTTCTGTCTTCCAAGCGAAACCAACATTTATAGCCATTATCCATGAATGGTACCTGCATCGTCGAAACCGAAAAACTTTCCATGCTCGGTATGTGTGTGTTAGTAACGACCTTCGTTGGAACGAACACATATTTGAAATAGCTAAAAATGCAGCAAATGGTCTAAGTTTCCTAAACCGACGCAAGAAATGTTTCACCCCTTCCGATCTGGCGATCGAGTTCAATGCCCACATATGGTCACGTGCAGCCAAAACATCATTGCACCTTCTAGATAGGATACAAATCCGTGCGATAAAGTTGATAGGAGATCCAACCATAGCCACTACAGCAACAAATGCTCTAACGAAATAGCCAGATGCATTCCACCCTTCAACAATTCAACCGTAATACTCGCTTTTTCTTTTACTTTTCTACTCCTGTGTTTCCTTAATTCATAGCCCCTTTAGTGCGTGTCCATTATAAAAAAAAATATTTTCCTTGCTCTGAACTTCACACTTTAGTAAAACTTACGATAATTATTCCTAGAGTGGCACCTCCCTCTATCTTCGATGATGCGTCTTTCTTTCACTTTTTTAATCTCTCTGTAAAGCTGATGTACTTCTATCCTTCTTTCCCTAAAAATCTTAAAGGCGGCTCTTGTATTCACCTGAAGTTTATCCCTTTACTTCCCGTGGCTGCAGCAATATAGTGGTGATATCTGTGATCGAACGTTTGTTGATATGGAGAGACCCATGTTTCTCTATAGATCATGAAGTATGAAAAACTGGCTTGCTATAGAGAACTTCTGTGTTTTCGAACCAAACTGCTTAAGATGTATTATTGTATTCTCTTCCTACCCTTGCGTTAAATCTCCCAGCTGTCGCTTATAAAACATCCTCATCCGAATAATATCTGTTTCTGCTCACTATCACGAGGACCGTTGTAGATGTTTTTCATTTTCCTTATGCCAGTGCATTGTATTTCCTGATAGGCAGTAATGTCTCCATTTTCTGTTAAACGTTCTAATATTTCAGGTTGATATACAACCGTCGTTGTCTTTCGTTCAAATTGGTCTCTAGCAGTAAGCTCATTCATTTCCGAGGCTATTAGTTGGTTCATAAGGGTGTTTTTTTCACGTGATTGGGGTAGTTTACGCGAAGCACAAGGTCCTACGACACTTGAAGTATCCACTACGAGATTGATAGCTGCCTTTTGAATTTCTGCTCATCCGCCACCATCTTCATTCAAAATTCTTGAAAAAAATTCTTATATGAGCTGTTGTCCGAATATATCGAAGCAGCTTATAATAGTTGATCACATTGTCCACCATATCTGGGATGTGGACGCCTCCGTTGACTGCATCTTGGGAATTCTTCGTTGCGGTCTTGGAAGGGGAATACTTGTCCTAATGTGATGATAATTCTTCCCCCACACTATAATCCGCTTCCGACAATACTTTACTTTACTTTACTTACAGAGGTTGTACTATCTATGGTCAAGGTACTAGACACCTATCGGGATAAGACTGTAAGAGTCAGTGTTAGTAGGCATCAGCTAGGTAAAAAAAAGTTTGTGTCTTCAAATAATCGTATTTTCTGCTATTTCATTCTAACCAAAATAAATGTTTGCAAAGGCTTACCAATATTTAGGTAGAAATAGTTTATTCCAAAAATAAATGTTATTACCTACTTCAATATTGTACTAGATCGGAACTACAACTGCCCCAACCAAAACTCCATTGACTCACTGTTTGCCAAAAGTTAACTGACAGTTGTAGTTGTGCTGCCTCCGGTCTTTCATGTTTACCAAATGGTTAGTCCGAAAAACGTTTTTCTCGAATTTTATAGAAACAAAATCAAAAATTCATGTGGAAAATTATAAATAATTGAAAACCTGGTGATTTTTTTACATTTACCGTGTCCTGTTTTGTTATTTTGCTGCGAAAACTATGGCTGACTGCAATGATGAAGTACGTGTGGGCTGCTGCAAATAATTTTTTTCTTCGTCTCTAAACATGCCGTAACTGCTTTTGTTTGTTGTTGTTTGCTGTTTCCTTATAGATCGAAATATGCCCAAACGTTGGCCCACACGAGGTGGCTGCATCTGTTAAGTCCAAGGCTGTCGTAAAATTTTCCGCCGTGCAGTTGCCTGTCAAATTCAATCGGTTGGAATGTAACACCGATCTGAACCTTCCTCCATCCAACTGGCTGACGACTTCGGATAGTAGTTGTGGTCTACACAAGGCATTATATCATTCTTCTGGATTCCCTAGGTAATAGCATGTGGATAGAAACCTTAAACCGATGAAAATGTGTTTTTCTTTCCTTTTAGTTTTCGCATGGCGCACATGTTTCCTGATTGTGTGGGCGAAGTGGATGTCGTTTCGGATGCAGAGAACATTAAGAAACTGCTTCAACTTCCGTATTCACCGAAGAGTGCCGTCAGTATGATGGTGCACAAAGTGGGCAACACACTGCTCCTGGATGAGTTTGACATTCAGAAGTATCTACTCCGAAAGTCTGATGATGATTGGCGCTGGTTGAGGACTTTTATTCTAGAGACAATTGTCTCCTACCATGGAAGTGATCGAAATTTCTATTTAAAGGACAAAAGTCAAGAAGCTATTCATACCAAAAATTTGCTTTCGAAATTTCTCTACCACAGTCTGAAGCAATCTGGCGCGGATGGTAGTATGTCGCCACAGCCTCAAACACTGCCGCAGGTGGAGAGCAAGCCACTGCCAATGTTGGGACCGGTTCTACCCGAGCCAAAGATTGACGAAAACGTCCCCGATCCCAACTCATCGCATGAATTTAATCGAAACGTCGTGTGGACGTTTGAAGACATCCGTATGCTTATTGGTACCGATATGCCAATCTTTGGAGGTCCCAATCGGCCGTGTATTAGCCTCCGGCTGAGAGATATGTCCAAACCTATAAACGTATTAACCGGAATAGACTACTGGCTGGACAATCTCATGTGCAATGTGCCCGAAGTGGTGATGTGCTACCATCTGGATGGTATTGTCCAAAAATATGAAATTATTAAAACCGAGGACCTTCCGTATCTGGAGAACTCACAGTTTGCGCCTCAAGTGGTTCGAAATGTCGCCCAAAACATTCTGGCTTTCCTGAAGGCTAAGGCCACAAAGGCTGGTCACACTTATTGGCTTTTCAAAGGACGCAACGATGACGTTGTTAAGTTGTACGACCTGACAACTCTTTGCAAAAATCAAACGAACTGTGATCCCAAGCAAGAGAACCCCTTCACTGTACCTGTTGGCATGCTCCTCTATACAGTAGCGAGGAACATGAAAAACACATCCACTAAAGTATCACCCAAGAAAGCCGGATCAATTATAGCTCTTCTCGACAACTGCATTAAACTTCTTCCGAAGGAGAAGTACCCCCAAATCGTGACCTCGTCACACTACATACTCTCGGATCTGCACATTCCGGCGGGTATTGATCCGAAAAGCCCAAAACTCGATATCTCTGACATCGATTCCGATACACAATCCGTATATGAGGATGACAACTTTGAATGTGACCCGTATGATGAGGACATCTTTGACGAAAGTGGCGATGTTGCAGTGAAAAACATCTGTGATACACTCAAAGAGTTTCACTTGGAGAACATTGGTAAACACCCACGACCTCCGTCGCCTCTGGTCGCCAATATCGAAGAACGATGTCACATATCCCTGCAGCACATTTCCGAGGGTATCAGCTGCTTGCAGTACTTCAACAGCAACGAAGAGCAGTTCATCAAGGAGAGCGAGGAGCGGGCAAAAGATGACGAGAAGCTACGTATTATCGACGAGGAGCAAAACCCAAACATGGCGAAGCCTTTTAAGCCGATCCCACTTCCATACGAGACGCTGGTTGCTGTTTCGCGAGAAGAAAGTCCCGAATATGATGACGTTCTTCTAATTTCCGAGGAGAAGCCTGCCAAATCAAAGAAGAAAAAGTTAAAAAAGGGGAAAAGCAAGGAAAGCAAGGACGATGAGCCCTCAACAAGTGCTGCGGTCGATGATGAGAGCATGAAGCAAATTGCAACGAATTTTAACTCGCAGCTCTTCGGCTCGTGGAATGTCCATCTGAAGCTGTTGCTCCTGGAGAAGGCCTGTCTCTCGTATGCCACTCTGGGCGAGCAAAACTATTTGGCTCAGAAGTACGGGGTGTGCTTGAAAGCAATATACATGGCTTATCGGTGTCAGGAAGTGGTCATCAAGTACATGACTAACATGGTTTCGCAAAAGAGCTGTCTGCTGGGTCGAGCGGGAGATTGTTTTCTTCAGATTGCTAAAGCCGGTGACGTAGTCGAGGAGTATTTGGCTCAGTACACGGTGGAAAATCAGGTCGACATCAATATTCTCAGTGAAATCGAAAAGGATTTGGAGCATATCGGTTAGTTCAAGATTCAGTTTCCCTTAAGTTTCAGAATGCTGATTAATTTTTTCCAGCAAACGATATTATTCATCCAACAAGGGATGTGGAGCAGTTAATGTTGGCTAGCTGTCAGTGTTATGAGACAGCACTGAGCAGTATCGATCCTGTTGAAGAGGAAAATGCTCATAACGAACTACTAAGGCGGCTGGGTAACGTACGCAATGAGTTGGGACTTAAATACATGTACTGGGCTCAAGGTTTGATTTTGCAATTGTTCTTAAGCGTAAAGTGTTCATTTTATATTTCCACAGAGGACTACACAAAATATATCGAAGAAGTAGCTGCATCTCCTGTATCCAGTCCGCTTCCAGTGACTGATAAGACATCACAAGATCGCGGGTACGAACTGCTGGCCACTAAGTCCTTTGATTGCCTTTCCAAAGGTATTGTGTCCTTTAGTGTTGTCCATGACAATGTCAATCTGGCATTTTTGTACTGCAATATGGGACGTTTCATGCGCTTTAAGGCGCATCTCTTCTTAGCCGATGAGCAGTAAGCATCTATATTCGATTGGGAATATCTATTTCTTTTCTTGTCTGCTTTACAGCATTGATTACTCAAACAAACAAAAAACCATGTATCATGAAGCATTTAAGTACTACGAGAAGGCTAAGACTGTTCTTGGGGCACGCAAGTGCAATCCCGAGTTGTGGGATCTTGTCAGCTGGGAATTGTCGACAGCAATGTTTACACTGACCAAGCAGTTGCAGGACTACAGTCCAAATGTACGTATCTATGGGTAGTCATTGTAAAAGTGAATAAATGCATGACAAACTTGTTTTGTAGCCCTCACCCGAATTGGAGAGGGAGGTCATGGATCTACTGCAGAAATCTTTGAAACTATGTGATACAGAAAGTCCAGGAGCCAGACAAGTCTTGTACACCTATCGTTCTGGTGTTTTACACAAAAGGTAAGAAATGTTTTTCTCTCGGATGTTTGCAGCTAATTTTGATAAGTTGTGGATGAATGTGATGTGATGATGGCATAACTTTAGCCCATCAGAGTTGTACCACATAATATAATCTTTACCGATGACGGTAAAGGTTCTGATAACATGGTATCTTGATGCCAAATCGCAAAAGAAGAAACCTTCGGCGGATAAGCCGTACCACATGAATATACCTAAAAATACGTCCTTGTTCGTACTGTTCGGCGATTCTCCAACCACGTACATAGTTGGAGTATCAGACCACAAAATGGGTTTCATGATTTAAGCAGAAAATATATAATTAGATTGAATGAGTGACTTTTTTCGTCATCAGGGTGCGTATGCTTGTTGAAGCAGGTTTACCATAACGATATCGCGGACTTCTGGCGTCATCAGCAATATTCGCACACATAAGAACTAAGCATAACCAACTTGGTTTGCAAATCCAAAGGTATTTAGAAATTGATTTGTCTAACTGAATAATATACGGGGTGCGTTCCAGGTCGGTGTATTTTTTCGTATGCTGTCCTTAAGCATTGAGGTTGTGGTTGGTTTGTACACCTTTTTCCCTTTGAGATGAAATCAGGAGCAATCAAATCAGGAGATCGTTGAGGTCAAACCGAATCCCCTCTTTCTGATATTATTCGGCCGGTAAAACTTCCTTCTAAAATTTACCTCGTAGCACTAGCTATGTTTGTTGGAACCAGATATTCTGAAGGTCTATTGATCAAACTCGGGCACAAGAAAGATTTTTTTACAATGTGTCCCGATAGCAGTCACCAGTAACTGTAACAGCATTGCCTATACCATCCTCAAAGAAATATAGCCCAATGCCGCCATCGCGTGCCGGTCAAAATGGCAATCATACAGTTACCTTTCGAGGATTTTGTAGTATTTGGTGTATCAATCGAGGGTTGTCAGTGCTACTCTGCTTATCATAATCATCTTACGCAAGCAAAACGTCGCATAAACTTGTTTATCTGGAGCATATGGAAAGAAGCACTTGTGCAGACTTCCCTTAAAGAGTGAATCATCTTCTTCCTACTACTATCGAACATTTCCACTTACCTCCCATCTTTCTAAGGTCATGGAACGCTGATAATTAGTCAGGTGCATTTCATTTCATTTGAAAATTTTTAAACACTCCTCAATGACCGACAATGCGGTTTTAGTAGTAACAGATCCACTGCTGATTTGATGTTATAATTCACTGAAAAGTGGGGAAAACCTTTTTGTCGAAAGTGCGTGCATTTAAAATCGACATAATTCTTCTTCCATGTACTAGAAAGTATATCTTGAAACGTTCACTACAAGTTGTTTTGGACGGTTTCAAGTCTGATGCTCACCACACATAAATGCTGGTGTTCCCCAAGGTTCTGTTCATTCTACTACACTCTTTTCCATTTTTTATTAATGACCTCAGGTCTGCTTATTCCAAAATCCAATCTATTCCTTTGCTGATGACTGCACCCTCAGCTTCTTTGTCTCAAATGTATGTATGTATGTATGTATATTTTATTTAGTAAAATTAAAATATAAATTAAATTTAGTATACAAATTCGTATATTATACAATTGTATTTCTAATCTGCTCTATTAACAGAACTTTAAATCTTGATAAAGAATTTTAATTTTTTATTTCTGAAGAAAATTTATTAAATAATCGTAATCCTCGATATTTAATCATATTCTGAGTTCTTGAGTCTCTATACAGTTGAAGTCTCTATACAGTTGAAAGTCAAGTTATCATTTGATCTTAAATTATAAGGTTGACTGCTACCCACATGGGATAAGTTTGACGTTAGGTATTTAGGCATCAAGCTATTTTTCATTTTAAATACGAACATTAATGTGTTGAACATTATTATTAATATTTAACCATCTAAGGCATGATAGCATCCATAAGATTGGTTTTTATACTCCAGCATTTGAGAATGGTGTGCATCGCTTTGTTTTGCAATACTTGCAGTTTATTTATGTGTTCATTATTACCTATAAAAAGAATTGTTGAACAAAATTCAAAATGGCATTTAATAATTGTAGTATAAATATTAACTGCACATGTTTTGGTTATGTTTTTCACACTTTTTTTTTTGCTATATAAACCATGTGGCTATTAAAAGATGACGTATTGTATAGTATCACTCCTAAATATTTTATTTCATTTAATTGGTCAATTGTTTCACCTTCAATCGATAAATTAATAAAATCTAAACTATTAATCGCCATGCATTTTATTTTTGTACATTCATTTTAAGTCTATTTATATTTAGCCATGTACATAAGTGAAGTAAATCTTCCTTAATATAGTCTTTAAGTTCACAGATATCTTTACCACTCACAAACATAAGAGCATCGTCTGAAAACAGAGATATTTTCGACGTCTTCACAATGCTGCATATATTATTAATATATAAAAGGAACAATAACGGACCTAGTATAGTGCCTTTTTGTACACCGAAACGTGTGTTTATTGCACTTGATGTTGAATTATTTACACATGTTTTTTGAGTTCTTTAAACTAAATATGATTTAAACCAATTAACCAATATTATTGTTTTGTTTTTGCTCTTAAAATATTTTTAGGTTACAAAATTGGTCAAACAATTTATTTTGGTTTAACCTGACACCTTTGTTTCGCAAATATAGCAACGAATCTTCGATATCGCTCCATTTGGGAATTTTTTTTAAATCCATCCATGTAAAACAATCAAACTCATCCAGAGATGCATACGTGAATGGAAAACTAGGGAAAGAAAATAAGTGTTTATGCCTTCAAACATTTGTAAAATTCTTTCAACGGCGGGGTATAGTGACAACCAGCGTGTTCTGGAATGACTCAGAAGCTTTTTTTTTGCATGCATTTCGGATACAAGTTGAATTTGTTTAAAGTTGAAAGCAAGTAGTTGGATATCGTGTCCGATGTTTCATCTTTCATTGCTTGAATATCAACCACTTTTATATTAACACCTAGTAGCTTAACAAACGTTGAATAAACTTAAACTCATATCACAATTTTTAAATAATTACCTGACTGGTTTTTGAAATATTGCACTAAACAAGGGAATACTTTTTGGTTTCTACGATTGCTGGCGTCGGTCGAGATCGATAAATACTTTATTTCATTAAAGTCTTTGGAAAACAGTCTAGGGATAAGGGAGCTAAGACATGGATAACCATGGCTTCTGTTTTTGTTCTCGCGCTTAAAATATGCAGAGCAATTTTAAAATCCGGCAAAATGAATTTCAAGAACTGCAATCAACGGATTAAAATTCAAAGTGGTGGACTACAGTGTGATAGGCGAGTGCACCTTCCGCTGCAGACACTTGGTCCTCCAATTTGGAATGTTTTAGAATAAAAAATTCTGTAAATTCTTTACAGGAACTCCCAGATTGTATGTTATATTTGTTTGTTTTCAGTTTGAAAATGTTTGCCACAGAGAATGACGTTCATTTACATTTTTAACTTTTTCTTATAAAGAGAAAGATACTGTTTTCGTGAAAATTTTCGACCTCGCGATTTTGATTGATGCTAACATTACGATGACAGCGGAACTCAAAAAAGTGTTTTTTGGAATTCCGTCCTTCGGTTCGTCTGTCCGTACAAGCCTCTCCAGCCTAAACGACTTGACCGATTTTTTTCAAACTTCGTATCCAGCTTTTTTTGTCATAATTCTAGGCCATTTTTTTTTGTTTGCTTTTGGCCATGTTATTACTGGTACCTGCCATATAAAAATTATACATAACCTCAATTTTCTCGAAAACGGCTCTAACGATTTTGATTAAACTTCTTATAAGCTTTGGCTATACAGTTTTGTTGAAGCTAATATGATAGCTCCAACAAAACTGCTGTGAAAGGGAAAGTTGCGTACGACCCAGTCGTGCACCCACCAATTCGTTAAACGTACATTTATGCTTTGGCATTTTGTTTCTATATCACTTCCTTTCAAATTAAAAAATCACACACAATCAACAAACCGTTGTGTTTACTTTTAAACAGAACAAAAAATTAGATATGAATTGAGCTGCAAAAAAAAAAGGAAAGATGATGTTGTGTACTGTTCAGAAGTGAAAGAATATTTAAAATCGTTTTGGCACCAGAAAGATGCAGAAAGATTCTGAATTATTGTTGAATAAATGTCTTGTTGTATTATTTGTATGTCAAAAAATTTAGTTAACTGAGAATATCCAAAAAGAGGACAAATTGCATATTTTTGTTATCATGAACTAAAGTTGGTTTTGTTTGTTTATTTACACAATATATTAGGTTTTGTTGCGGCGATGATGATAAAACACTTAAGTCGATATGAAAATTTATCTCTCCTCATGTTTCACTTAGAAGGGCTCTAAATTGATTTTTATTATATTTGAACACATTAATTGAGTTCTTCTCGTTAATTTGCTGCTTTATAATTGGGACTTTTTCTAATAATGGCTCATGATCACTAACTATCAAATCCGGAGCTGTATCTGCACAAAGATGTTTTTCTCTTACACATATCACGAAGTCAATTAAAGTCCTCGTAGTTTCTGTAACTCTTATTACTTTTTTTTACCACTTATGTTAAATTATTATGTATTAAAACTTCATAGAACGCTTTGGTGTATGTATATTCAATGTCTAGTAAATTAATATTAAAGTCACAAAATCTACACCCGTTATTGATGAAAGGCACTTGCATTGTTGAAACCGAAAGACTAGCCCTGTTATGTGTGTTAGTAAACTCCTTAATTAAACGCTGCTAAATGTGTGTTCAAACTTTAGTTGAACTCCCACATCTGGTCCGCAGTAAAAACATAATTGCATCTACTGCTCAGATTAATAGTAGATATCTTAATTCAGGATTTCCGACAGCCTTTATGAGCGATATGACAAAAACCAACCCATTTCCACTTGAATGGAGGTGGAGAATGTATATCCGCCCTATATGCCCCAAGAACGGAGATCCAATGTTTTTTCAACTACCGGGGAATACGAGATCCTATCCAAAACACTTTTGCAACTTACTTATAGTGCACCAGTGTGGCTTCTGACCAAATAAATCGACCATACACCAAATTTGAGGCAAAGGCAAATCCTGGAAAAGACACAAATTTTAAGTCGAGACACACCATATTTTCATTGACTTTAAGGACGCGTATTATAGTATCCATTGCTTCAAGCTCCGATGACGGATTTTGGAATACGTAAGGAAAGAGTTTTTTAAGCTACGTACACACGAGCAAACGATTGCAGCAACATTTTGCGGAAAGTGTTTGCATGATTGTTCACAACTTAGCTAAATTTGTATGCAACAATTTTGAAGACATTCTTTTCAGACTCATGAAATTGTTTGCACTTCTATTTTCCAGAAGATGTTGCACACTAGCTCACACCTCTTTACAGTTGTTTGCATGTTTATTACCTTCAAAATATTAAACATATACATTTGTCAATAGTTTGTTTAGAAATTTGTGACAAAAACGAAAAAATGCTTTGCCAGAAACAACTAAAATAACAGCAGCTATGTTGATAAACATTTCATTGAAACGTAAAATAGAAACACAAGCAAAAAACATCAGGAAACGAAAATTTTGGGTAAGATATTGGTTTTCAAAAAAAGCTAAGATTTCATCAGCAACTATTTAATAATCTGAAAAATTAAGATGTAAAGGGGGAATTTCATTTTTTTGCGAATGTCCAAAAATTAAATTGTCTATTAGGCATGGTAAGAACCGAAATCACAAAATTTGACACAGTAATGCGATGACTAAATATCCCATAGTACAGGAAAAGTTTTATTTCAAACAGCAGCTGCAAACACGTAAACAATTCTTGCAAATAAAACTGAAGTGTTCATGTGGCAAACTACATTATTGCCGCAAATTTTTGCTGAAAACATTTTTGACTGCAACCAACTGTTTTTCTTGCCAACTCTTTTGATTGCTGCAAATTTATTGATCATGTGTAAGTAGCTTTAGAGATTTTCCCAACGGCCAACATATACCTACCGGATTTCGATAAGGATACCGCGTATGTAGCCATAGAGATCATGTTGGCAACCAAAATGCTAGACTTCAATTCTACATGTGCGCGCCACTTAAGGCGAGGTTTTCCTCTACTGCGTCCAACGTCTGGCTGGGAATAGAAGACTCTGCGAACCGGTGTATTGTTGTCCATTCGTTCTACATGTCCCAGCCAGCTTAAAGGTCCAATGCGGAGTTTTTTTTTGACTACAGGTATGTTGCTGTACAGCTTGTATAGTTCTTGGTTGAATCTTCGTCTCCATAGCCCGTCAATGCAAACGGCACCAAAGATTTTTTGAAAAAATTTCATCTCAAGTCGCGCAAGGAGTTCTTCATCCCATTTTTATACGATCCATGCTACGGCGCTGTAAAGCATTGGGATCATTAGGGTCTTATCAAAGATTATAAAACCATACAGATAATGCAGAAACAGAAAAACAGAAACTTTTGCTCAAAGCCAGTACAACCCGCCATAGAACAATTTTTCTGGTATGCAGTGCGTCATCTGTATGGCTTTATAATCTTTATATGGGATCTCCTTTGTATTTTTTTTTTTTTATAATTTACACGTACTCAAGGGGTTATGAATACCCTTTATATGTTACCAAAGTACGAGCGTAAGAGAAGGGGAAGAGAGAGAGGATAGGAAAGATTTTGGATGTAGTGGAGACTTGATTGATTGAAGGATTTACTACTGAATTGCCTTCTTACCCCAAAGAAACAGTGGTTGGCAAGAATAAGTCTTCGTTTAATTTCTGACGAGTTGGTGCTGTCGTAGCGTAGCGTAGCCGAGATAGATGAATTTCGTACCACCTCAAAGTTATATCTGTCAATGGTGACATTCTATCCAATTCGTCGATGTTGTGTGTCCTCTCGTGTTGACGACATTTACTTTGCCGCTTTCTTCTCTAAACTAATGAAAGTTCCTATGACATCACGTTGAATCCGATCAATAATGTCAATATCGTCGTCGTATGCTAGTAGTTGCACCGATTTTTGGAAGACATATCTCTGTATAGTTCGTCTCTATAAATGCTGTCGCATGTGGATTGAAATCAATGAGTAGGTTGTGGGTATCGATTTGAACTTCTTGGTTTTTTTTTTCAGTATCCAGCCGAAGTGTTAAGATTTGATATGTTATGGCCTTTCCGGGCCTTATACTTATAAGGGCCAATGAGGTGGTACACGGTTTCATGTGTTCACATGTTACAGCAGATAGGATTTTGTAGGAGTTATTGAGGAGACTTTGGCCTCTGTAGTTAATGCAGTTCAGAGTTTCTCCTTTCAATTGTCCAAACATTTTCAGGTTGATGTATCAGGTTGCTGTTCATCGGATTTAATGAAATTTATTATCTAGGAGCGTCAATTGGGCACCCCAGGTCCGGCACTGCAGTATTTTTTTTTTTGAAACTAAATTCTTTAACCCTTATCCAAGTCAATGCTTAACTCTGTGTCTATCTTTTATTTAACAGAATAGCCTCATTTTACTACAGTCAGATGCGCTCGAACGTTCTCGACATCACAGGACTGCCAAAAACCTCGTTACAACTCTGCAAGCTGCATTACGAAAAGGCGGCTTCCATCCTAGACGGTTTAAAAGAAACAAGTGATTACCTCATCGTTCAGTTGGAACGAATATCCCTGCAGGAATTCCTCTCAGAGAGTAAGTTCTAAACATTCCTATTTAATTTGTTAACCTTAAAATCCTTCTTCTAGTTTCCACAAATCATAATCAGAAAATCAAACACATGCAAGTGGGTCTGGAAATATTCCTCCAATCGAAATGTATATTCGAGTATGCCCTCAACGCCAGCGTGGACAATCAAATCAACGGCGACTTCCTCAGACATTTGCCCCTCTTCGAGAGTCGACTACAATACGCCTTAAAGACGCTGATTAAATTGCTTCTCAGTGGCAGGGATCCGCGTAAAATGGCTGATTGTTACAAGAAGATGTATATGGAGACACTTAAGGGCAAAGCACCGGACACAAGTGAAAGCGTTGCTTTGATAACATACCTTCTGGATCTGCTAAGCAAATTGATTCAAATCGAATCACAACACTCGTAAAATGTGTACGCGCCAGTTTGTCTGTGTTTCTTTTGTTTATAAATCGATTTGCTGAATATTTTCGTATTACATAAGCAGCTTTAAATTTTTTTTTATCAATGTGTAGCTTTAAGCGACCTGAAAAGAGCAAAATGAAGTCTTGCACATGGCGTGTGTAAATTATTATCAAATGCAATCTCTCTTTGTTTTGTGGGCAGCAGGTGTCACTTAAAAACAAAAACAGCAATGCAGTGAAATACTGTTTTATGAAAATGTATTTCTCTGACCTAATGGCTTGGTTTCCATTTCCATTTCCATATCTAGGTGAAGATACAATAAAATATACAAAACATGCTTTCCTTAACGAAAAATACTGGTTTATCATTTATTTACAAAATTCGCTGACACAAAATGGTGCTTCTATGCTCGATCGATTGTTAGTCCATTACCGCCACATCCACAACCGGACAGCGCTTCGGGGTTGCCTGGCCCTTTGAACAGTCGAAAGTATGGTTTCGATTCGTAGACACTGATTGCGATTGCCGTGCTTATTACGAGCACCATCACAATGAACACGAATACCTACAAATTGATTTTTAATTAATAATTAGAAGGTTGTGAGTTCGAAACTGAATACTTACAATATGTTTTGTCATACTGGATGAGGTCTCGATTCAATCTGTTTGTGTGGAGAAATGCTGGCTTTGCTTTTGCGGCAATGTATAAATACCCGCCAGGTCTTGAGACGTGATTATTACAGAATAGGCCGTATTAGCATTGGACTCGAGCGATTAGAAATTTGAGTTATTTCTTTACAATTTGCGATGTGGTGTAGTATAGTGGGGGTGTAGTTAATGCAGTACGAATAGGCGTCTACAGCTCGATTTTAAATACATATTAGGGGCTGCTTAACTTTAAGACACCACTAAGCATCATCAAAGATTATAAAGCCATACAGATGACGCACTGCATAATGCACGTGCACACCGCTCGCCCGTACCATGAAGCTGGCGAGCAAACGTTTCAGTTTTTTTTGTTCCGGATGCTCCATCTGTATGGCTTTATAATCTTTGGTATCGTTTAAGTGGAAAATCGGTATTTATAATCAATATGCACAGTAAAGCAATGTGGCTTAAAGTCTACTTAACGTAACCAAGAACAAGCGAGTTTTACAGTTTTGTAATTTTATTGCCGGCATGAGGTTTCCACCAAAAGTATTTAGCAAATATTTAATATACACATCTCCAATATTAATTAATGTGGTCTTCACACTAAGGCACATATTCCTTTTCCAAGATGGAAGCAACGGTGGTGTCTACAGCCTAAGTTAGGATGGACAAAGCAAATTGTCGTGCTAAAGCAAATATTGGAAAAGACAAACGAATTTCAGGTCAAGACGCATCATTGTTTTATCGACTTTAAGGCCACGTGTGATAACATCCTTCGTCTAGGTCTGCATAGAACCATGACCGAATTCGGGATTTTTTAAAAACTTGGTTCAGCCTAAAATTATAGGACACTCTCGATGTGTCTGACTTCAACTGAAGTAGTGCTGGAACATATAGTATGAAAGGTGAAAATGCGGAAGGTATTATTCTTAAGAAACTCGATTAACTACTGTGATACGCAGACAATATCGACATCTTAGATCGCTTTCATCGTGAAGCGATCGATGATGTAAAATCATTTCCAGCAATTGAATCACACAATTTGGATAAATGTCACTGTTGATAGCAACAATTTCGAGGTTCGTATTTACAGCTACACAAAATGCATTAAACGGTTAGTATCGAACGATTTGAATCTAAGTCAACTCAATACTTGATTGCGTAGGACCCTATTGTGAGTGTCGATTTATAATCGACTCGAAATTTTTGTCGATTATGGCGATTGATTTTGGCTATGACTTCCGACCGAATAATATGTAAGAAAAACAAGAGAGGTCCTGATTATTTTCAAAAATAATTGATGCGTCGGTGCATCAGTAGCTTTTTAATGGCATTTACGACGTCAGGTAACATTAGGTCAGGTACATCAGTATGTGTACACTGTACATAGATTGCACAGCACATTAGTATCACAGATGTTATCACAGTAGTTATTATCATTCACATATGTCTCCTTGAATATTTCTGCAAACTTATTGCATAAATCAGAGTCGTCATCTGACATTTTATCATTGTATTCATAATATAGGCGTACCTTTCTTTTGGCATTAGCAAAGTTCCAAAAGGATGATGGGTTACGAATTAAATCAGATTTAAGTTTAGCTACGTATGCATTATAACTAATTTGAATTTTTGCTTAGAATTATTTCCAAAGCTTGCTTAAATTATTGTATTGTAGAAAGGTATTTGGAGCTTGAACAAATCCGCTTTTATCGGCAAAACTTTAAAAAATAAAATGGTTTTCTTTTTAAAATCTAGTTATTCGGTCACTTGACACAATCCTTGGTAGAGGACTTCCTCTACTGCGTCCGACACGTCTGGCTAGGAATCGAAGACTCTGCGAGCCGGAGTACTGGTGTCCATTTGATCTACATGTCCTAGCCATCTTAAACGCCCAATGCGGAGTTTTTTGACTAGGGGCATGTCGCTGTACAGCTCGTATAGTTCTTGGTTGAATCTTCGTCTCCATAGCCCATCAATGCAAACGGGATCGAAGATTTGTCGAAACAATTTCCTCTCAAATCGACCAAGCATCATTTCTTCATCCGCTTTTGAGACGGTCCATGCTTCAGCGCCGTAGAGCAGGACTTGGGTGATCAGGGTCTTATATAGGATCTCCTTAGCAGTTCGAGTGAGGGCTTTACTAGTAAATTACCTTATTAGACCGAAGAAACAGCGGTTGGCAAGAGTAGTTCTTCGTTTAATTTCTGACGACATGTTGTTGTCAGGGTAAATACCGGAGCCGAGATAGACAAAGTCCCGTACTTGTGTGTCCTTTCGTGTTGACAGCATATACTTCGTCTTGCCCTCATTTAATGCTAAACCCATTTTTGTCGCTTCTTTCTCTATACTAGCAAACGTGGCTAAGACATCATGTTGGGTCCGACCAATGATGTTAATATCGTCTGCGTATGATAGTAGCAGTATCGATTTTTGGAAAATTGTGCCTCTGATGTTGGCTTGTGAGTTTTGTCACATGATAGCGAATCGCCTTGCCTAAATCCTTTTTTTGGTATCGAATGTGTCGGTGAGGTCGTTTCCGACCGTGATGGAGCAGCGAGAATTCTCCATCGTCATCCTACACAAACGGACGCGTTTAGCCGTATACCCAAATTAGACATGGCTCTGTATAGTTCGCCTCGGAATGTTTGAAAATCCAAAATACTGGATGCGTGCCTCTTGTCTATCGCAATATAATCAATTTGGTTGACCGTTCGTTGATCTGGAAACCGCCATGCTCCCTTATGGATATCGAGATGAGGAAACAGTGTGCTGGTTTTAATGGCATTCCGTTCCATAGCGAAGTCAATTAGCCTAAGTCCGTTACCAGACGTGTTGTCGTGTAGGCTATGTTTTCCAACAATACTGCCAAAGATAACTTCTCTTCCTACCTTTGCGTTAAAATCTCCCAGCACGATTTTAACATCTTACTTCGGTAGTCGCTCATGGGTTTTGTCAAGGAGCTCATAGAAGCAATCCTTAGCAATATCATCATTTTCCTCCGTTGGGGCGTGAGCGCATATAAGGCTTATGTTGGCGAATTTAGCCTTGATGTGGATTGTAACAATGCGTTCGCTAATGTCTTGGAAACATAAGACTTCTTCTCTAAGTCTGGCACTTATAACTAATCCGCATCCGAATAGTCGCTGATTCTGCTCACTATAACACGGTCCGTAGTAGATATCACAGTTTTTCACCCTCTTTTTGCCCGGTCCATCCCATCCTATTTTCTGGATGGCAGTAATGTCTGCTTTGTAGCAGTTTAGGGCTTCCGCTAGCTGTTCGCATGCTTTAGTTGCTTTGTTTAATATTCTCACATTCCAGGTGCAGATACGAACGTCGTTGTCCTTTTAGCAGAGTTGTCAACAATATAATCAGTCCTTTCCGAGGCTATTGGTTGCTTCGTAACCGTAACCGTTAGCTGCCATTGGCTTTTCGGTTCATCCGCCACCATCTCTGTTCAAGGGGCCTGACTAACCCTTGACAACCTGTTGTCCGAATATGTCGAAGCAACTTATCTAGGTTCGTCTTCATTCCGTGCCATTCTGACCTGGCTGTTTATATCGGGTTTTTCAACAAGAACACCACAAAAGTTGAGCAACAGGGACAACAAACGACACCATATTTCTTGCCGCTCTTTTGACATTTCTCTTCAGTAAGGTTTGCCATTTCATGATGGAAAGATATACGATCCAACAACGAGTCGAAATTATTAAAATTTACAACCGAAATTCGGAGTCAGTGGCCTCAACGTTTATGGTCGTCATAATCGTCCTAGCAGATCTACAATTGAGCGTCTAGTGTAAAAATTTGAATCCACAGGCACAGTACAAAATGTTTCCGTGCCAGTGAGACAAAGAAGTGCCCATAGTGTCTAAAATATTGCTGCCGCTGAGGCTTCAGTTGAAGAAAGCCCAAATGTGTCTCCCACACGTCGTTCTCTAGCATTGGGCATCTATGTGACGTCGTTGTGGCGAATTTTGCGAAAAGAAAATTGACGCAAGAACTGAAGCCGCTTGACCACCAGAAGCGTCGTATGTTCGTGAACTGGGCTGAGCAACAACTTGAAAATGATTCGGATTTTCATCGAAAAACCATCTTCAGCGATGAGGCTCATTTCTGGCTGAATGGCTTTGTCAGTAAACAGAATATGCGGTGTTGGTCAGGCAGCAATCTACACGTACTCCATGAGTCATCATTGCATCTCGAAAAAATTACGGTTTGGTGTGGTTTATGGGCCGGCGGCGTCATTAAGCCGTACTTCTTCCGTGATGAACAAGACCGGCACGTTACTGTGAATGGGAATCGCTACCGTTCAATGATAACCGAATATTTTTAGCCCCAATTGGATGTTATGGACTTGGAGGACATGTAGTTCCAACAGGACGGCGCCACAAGCCACACAGCGAATGCCACAATCAATTTATTGGAAACCACTTTTGGAGAACGTGTTATCTCATGAAATGGTCTAGTCGCTTGGCCGCCTCGGTCGTGCGATTTGACGCCGTTAGACTATTTCCTGTGGGGCTACGTCAAGTCTATGGCCTATGCCAACAAGCCAGCGACGATTGATGAAGTTCGTAAGAATATCGAACGTTAAATTGCAGTAGTATCGGCCGATTTATGCTTGAAAACGTCGAAAATTGGGTTCAGCGTCTGGATTTCTGCAAGCGTGCCCGTGGTGGCCATGCAAAAGAAATCGAAATCCAATCATAATGGCATCGAACGTACTTTTACAGGAATAAAGAATTTCATTGATATCTGAAACCGTTTTTGTTTTATTTAAAAAAAGCTTTTGTAGCGCTCTTATTGAAAAACCCTGTAGTGTTGCTGTTTTTTGTCGTGTCAAATCCGGTTGGATAAGACCAGTACCCGATGGTCACCACTTAAAAGTTAAAGATTCAAAAATACTTTTTTAAAAACTATTTTTTTGGACGTAAAAACGTTAAAATTCATCCAAATCTCAGCTTTTCAATTTCCGCGCCATCACAATACTTCCCCGGAGAAGTAAAAAGTTACACATCAAGCCCAGGCTAAATGTTAGATCATGTGGACACTGTTTAGATATGCAGAAATACTCACAATAGACTAGAATTTATGGAATATGGTGAGAATATATATCTCCCAACCTTCTGAGGATTTCTCTGTCATCAATAGAATTTTATACTCATAAGTATAGTTCTTGGAAAATCAAATCAATGTCAATCGCAAACATAACAGATGCTTCTTCATTTCATTCCTAGCTATTTATTTACATTCTACAAAGTCTATTTGTCAGGGATGCAGATGGCAATGTGTTCAAGGCCACCGCAACTATTCAAAACCCTTATATCTGAGTAAAAACAATTAGATCGAAGTAATAAATTACAACACAGTTAACATTTTTACTTTGTTCCATTTGCAATTTTTATTGAAAGCACTTTATTCCGATTTGAGTATATTCATAGTTTAGATACCGTATGGGAGGATACCAATTGGAGGAATATATCCTCCGTATGGATTGTATGGTGGGATGGCTGCGCCATAACCTGGTATATATGCACCGGGATTAACTGTTAAAATAAAATAAATGTCAATTTAGTTATCAAGTTTACTCAATGAAATGTTTGTTTAAACTTACGATAGGGACTGTAGGGACTGTATCCTGGGCCATAAGATATTTGCGGTGCGGGCGCAGGAGCTGGTGATGGAACTGGAGCTGGGGAAGGAACTGGACTTGGTTTAGGAGAAGGGGCGGCTGTGGCAACAGCAACCACAACGCAGAAAGCAATTACTGCAACGATAAATTTCATCTTGAATATTTAGATACTTGACAAACGGTGAAGTTTCATGAACTAGATAGCCATGGGTGGTTGTTTATATAGGAAATTTGTGTTTGACAAGTTCCGCTTGTTACGTGATGTTTTTCTAATAATGTTCTGGTCACAAAAGCTTTGACGATTGGCATGTTATTGATAAAATTGTTTTTGCATAACTAATTCGCTACGCAAGTAAATTTGAAGATTTAACGTTATTGACTTTTAGGAAGCGTAAGGTTTATTAATTAGGACTTACTTTCATGTTAAGACTCAAAAAATCCCTTGAGCTCTAAGGTTATTGGTTGCAATCGGGAAAAGGGCCTGTGTATCCACTCCTGGCCTATTGGGTTATAGTGGGTTATTGACGCTCGGGTGGGATGCCAAGCTCGCTTCCCTTGTGAGTCCATCGTGTGGTACCCTAAAAATAAAGTTTGCAATTAAGTAATGTTGTGATAATAAATGTGGTAGGTACTGATGTTAATTATTCACTCACCCTCTTCTCGATATGATCTGACAAACTATCGGAGTATTATGAAGTCAAGAAACGCTTATCTCAACTCAGAATTTCAGAGGTCCCGTCATCATGAAGAGGTAAACATACACAGATTTACAGATAAGGGTTGGCTCTGGGTAGGTAGATACTAACGAACTTATTGCGAAAAAATTTTTGCTTCATCCTAATTTGTTGCTAAAGCCGATGATTTTTACTAAAGTTTGTAGTTGTTAGTTAAAACTACAAAATAGCTTTAAACGACTGCAACCAATCGCTGGACACTGGCGCATAAAGTTTTAGATATTCTCTTCATCGTCTGTATCGCTGCATTTCCTGCGTAGTTGGTGTGTGTCAGGCTTAAACTGCCCAAGAAGTTTTGGGTGTTGACAATTTATGTGAAAGCTTGGTTATTTTCTGCTTTTTAAATGCAACTCGAGTATGTACCATGTATCAAATAGGGAGGAGTTTAAAATTGTTGCTAATCCTATGGTGGAACCTGTTTTAAGCATTCATTCATATGGTTAATGCTTTTTGCATGGCGTTCTATCAGACAAAACAAACATCCATATGTAAGGATTGGTCTAACTAAAGCTATGTATAAGCTATTTACGAACTTCAGGGAATAGTTCCCATTTCCCTTATCGTCGAGTGTAATTATAGATTTCTTTACTATTTCCTTAATATCGAAGTTACAGTTAAAGTTGTTTTTTGCATTTACTGAGATCGGGACCCTTTAAAGACGCCGACTGCTCCAAATTCGGATATAAATCTCTTATTAGGAAAGCGATCTAGCTCTGTGGTCTTAAGCTGACCAAAACCTGAGCATGCTTAGGTTGGATTGCCGGATTTTCGCCAGAGTAGATGGGAATTTACCTCTTCCTATAAATTCAACTACATCATGTGCATAAACCACCATTTAAGTTTCAGTTCCGATGATTTCATTTCAGAGCTTGCACGAGTGAACCTGGTAACGGGTGATTTTTAAGTGTAGTGTTTTTTAAAAATCGAATAAAATACTCAAATTTGCATCAAATATTCAAAAACTTTATTGCAATCGATAAAAAGGCCTTTGCCATTTACGTTTTAAATACAACTTCATGTAAATTTTGTCCGCGGCTTCGTTTCAAATGGTCCATTCGGAAGGTCCAATTTTGCGTCACTTTTTCGAGCATTTCGGCCTGTATTCCACGAATTACGCGGGTTATGTTATCTTGTAAGGCTTAAATCGTTTTCGGCTTCTCCACATAGACTAACAACTTTACATAACCCTACAAGAAATAATCAAGAGGCGTTAAATCGCATGATCTTGGCGGCCAAATCACAGGGCCATTTCGAGAGAGAAACTGCTCACCAAATTATTCCTTCAACATTTCCATTGTTTGCCGAGCTGTGTTGCCGCGCCGTCTTGTTGAAACCACATGTCAAGCAAGTTCAACTCATCCAACTGGGACAAAAAAAGTATCGTATCATGCCTCGATATCGTTTGCAGATGCGACAGTTTTGCTTATCTGCCAGAAATGAGCCTCATCGCTGAACACAATTTTTTAATAAAACAGTAGATTTGCACATTTTTCACAGAGCATGAATTTTAATAAATAAATTTTAATAATTTGCAATCGTTGCTCGTTTTTAAGTCTTTTGATGGTTAAATGGCAGAGTATACTGAAAACTTTCCACTTTGACTGATGACGTTTGGACGCCATTACTAATCAGTGCTGACAACCTAAAAGACTTAACTCTTAAAAAATCACCCTTTATTTAACAAAGACTTTCTTCATCTATCCTGACCAGTACATGTGCGAGGCGAAGTTTTCTTCTACTGTGTAGTAATAATGGCCATTTACGTCCACAATGCATAGTTTTTGTTACTAGTTTTGTATTGCTGATCACCTAATAATTTTTTTTTACCCTAGACGGTACCACAGGTTTTTCAAAGAATTTTTCCCAAAGAACAAAAATATCTGCTTTTCATAGGTCTGTCCGTCAGCTCAAAGAATGACCTTGTTGTTCTGAGTCTTTTATAGATTTTTTTTTAGTAATTGGTTAAAGACTCTACTTCAAAATTCCCTTCGTAGCCTGACGAAACAGCGATTGGCCGAGTTGTGTATTTCAGATTTAGTAAGATATCTTATGTAAAGCTATGTTCTCATTTGTCAACCAACCATTTTGACCAATGAGAACACAGTTTTATCTAACATATCTTACTGAATAGGAAATCCGGAACACGGACATTGACAAGATTAATTATAAGCTTCATTCCTGACATCCTTACAGCCTTGAAGTTTGTCGTCGATTGTAACGTTTTGTCCAATTAGTCTATGTTGACAGTATATATTTGGTCTTGCCTTCGTTAACTGATATACGTTGCACCTTCCGCAAAGTTGTTATTGGCGATGTCGACAAATGATGATGATGATTAAAAAATCTGAAGATCTAATGAGATGCAGACTTTTCTAGCCTAAAGCCATGATTGGGTCTGATCAGATCGCTGATAAACATATTACGGAAACCTTTTTGTTGGTTAGCCAAGCTATGCGATGTCTTTGGCTGTAATTTCTTAATAATTCCGCAAAGAAAAAAAAACAATTTTAAAAAATGGCGCACATGACAAGGCATAAACCGCGGAATTTTTCCGATACAGATAAATTCAAAAAACGTACAGCCAAAGAGCATCAGGTGAAAACCTTTGCGTTGGGATGCGCTAGTTGTGGGGCAACTTTAAAGGATCCGAAAAATGTTTTTCTTTTTGTGGTAAGCTTAGTTCTCAATAATATACATCGGGATTACTTTGTCCTTTTAGGCATATCAGTCACCATGTCAAGAAGTCTGACTAAATCTTCCGAGATGTCATGTTGTCCGAATATATCAGAGCGATTAGTGTAGGTATAATGTTCAGTTTATCTCTCGAACAAAACTGGGATTGCAGACAGTACATAATTTTGAAAATTCATCTGCAATCATCACAATGACTATGACTATCAATGGACAAATAATACAGAACTCGAATTCCAGGATATATGCTGGATATTTGATATGAAGCATACGGAAGTAAAAACGCATGTCAATAATTACAGATGATGTGTTATACATGTAAAGATGAGTACTATTCATTGAAAACCCTTGTCAAAGAGCATCTAAGACCTGGTCCACACACCAGAATAAATAACTATGATGACCTACAGAACCCGGCTAATATCCCAAATCTTACGATTAGATACATAAAAATGCAAAGCTTATGAAAGATCAGTATTTTGACGAATGCCAAATAGTTTCGGCAAATCTCGTTTTAGTCCCCTGGTGAACTTATCATGAGCCTTATTTAAATACGTCTAGATCTGCAAAAGGAACACACTCAAAGAACCAAATTCTGTGCTGTACGAGTAAATTAAATGTCGGACCACACTCAATTGGTTTCTAGGTTGTTATACACTTTATCGGCAAGATATCGTACTCAGAGGCAAAACAAATGATGAGGTTCGTTGGGATTCTATGAGAAATTCGATTTCACGCACGCCGAAGATGAACCAAGTGAGCTGCTGTTCATCCATGGCAGCTCACGTGGTTCATCTTTGGCGTGCGTGGATTGTCTCTTTATGTGGCTACCACTTCACCTGGAAAATTTCATCCTTAAGCGATTCGAAAGCATGTATGTTTAGTTAGAGATTTCGCAGATCCCACATAGCGAATTCTGCTAGAATTCAGAAAATGGGTTGAAGCTGAGACACTTCAGCAGTGTGCGTATCAACGGTGTGTGATAGCTAAGACGTGTTATTGTTATTGCGCTTATCCCAAATCAGCCACTGAACCAAACCTTGATTCGTGCAACAAATGCCATTAGGCGATATATTCAATAACAGCATTTTGAAAAGTTAAAATGTCCTTAGAAGGTTTGTCAGCTACATTCCGCAATTTGTGTACAAAATATGACCGTAAGACCGTAAACCATCAACTGTGAAAAGAATAATTAAAAATGTCAGGGAGAATGGATCAATTTCTGATTTAAGACACTCTGAGTGTACTGTCACAACACTCACAAGTCGTTCAGCAGAAAAAAATGGAAGCAGTTCGCGAGAGTATTGCTGTTTTTCCACTATCCAGTAACATCCATTCCGCACATCGAGAGACTCTCTTCAGCGAATTCTCACGAAAAACTTGGTTCAATTGACTCAAGAACTGAAGATTTGTAGCAACACAAGTGGATGCTGATTTTTCAATCAAAATCAACTTCAAAATCAATGGTCAAGCTAAAATCTATTTGATGGCTTAGTTAGTTGTCGGAATTGTCGCATTTGGGGTTTAGAAAACCCACTAGTCATTGGTTGAGAAACAAATATTGTATATGACCCACGTGTGGTTTCAACGAGACGGTGCCACATGCCGTATAAACAATTAAATTACTGCAAGAGTCATTTCTAATCGTGTAATCGGACGTTTTTGCGAACAGAACTGGACATCCAGATCTTCCGATATTGGACTTTTTTTAAATGTTTTTGAAGTCCTAGGTCTATGCAAACAAGTAAAGCCATATTTATTCGAAACTGTCATAGAGAATTTTAATAAAAGTGTACATACTTGCCAGCTAAGCCGTGGCGGCCATTTATCCGAAGTTCTTATTCCATACAACCCCAATCTGTAAACTCTATGAATCAAAAATTTTTCGAACTAAAATTATCACTGTAATGTTTGTATGTTATGCATAAGAATTTGTTCTGGTATTGTACTGTTGCTAGTATCTTATTGCTATACCGTATTCTATTGGGGTATAACTGGTAATTTTGGAACATAGTTCGTAACAAATGAAAACAATTAAGATAGACGTATTGTATGGTATATGGATCGACTCATAATCGCTAGATGAGTTGATTTAGCCATGTCTGTCTGACCGTCTGTAAGTCGCGGCCTTAGATCCACTAAACATAAACATATTTTTGGGACACCATTTATATGGATCGAATAAATATCGAATGCTAAGTGTATTCAAAGCTAGACTGGTGAAATTTTGTTCTCCAAATACTCCTTACATAACCAATGTTAAAAATTCCAAAATCCACCCTGCCACGACCCCATCAGAAAAACCAGGTTTTTATACCAACCATAAGGAACTTCGAAAAAGTGTCTGAACAAGGTATTTGAATTTGAAATTCGAAAAAAACTTTCGATCATTATGAATCGGTAATATTTCATTTCATCTCTTGATCATTTTAACCGACACCAACTTTTGGTGGACATTTTTCTTATATAAACACGATTTTTATATCTCCCATATACCCAATGACTATGGCATAATATCTGATGTCATATACATTGGATATATTAGTCCGTCCGAACTTTAAGGTAGGATTTATAAAAAAATAATTACATAAGTGGCGCTACAGTCCAAAATTAACCTTAGCTTCAAGCCTTCAACCAACATCCCTATCCAATTACCGAGGTCCTTAGGTAACTGCCTGCAGTTGCGCACTCGAAGTTGCTTAAGGTCGGTTTCTGCTTGTGTGCGCCCACTTAAGGCGATGTCATCCTCTACTATGTCCGACTTGTGGCTGGGATCGAAGACTCTTCCGGTTTGTTTAACATGTCCTAGACATCTTAAACGTCCAATGCGGAGTTTTTCGACTAGGGTTATGTTGCTGTACATACAGCTCGTTTAGTTCGTGGTCGAACTTTCGTCTCCTTTGCCAGTCAATGCAAACGGAACCGACGATTTTTCAAATATTTTTTTTTTATTAACCCACCAAAGGATTTCTTTATCCACTTTTGATACTTTTTTTGGTATCAGAGTCTTATATAGGATCTTCTTAGTAGTTCGAGTGAATTGCGTCCTTAGACCGAAGAAACTGCGGTTGGTAAGAGTAATTCTTTGTTTTATTTCTGACCAGAAGTTGTAGTCGGAGCTAATAGCGGAGCCGATGTAGACAAAGTCCTGTACTACCTCAAAGTTAGATCTGTTAATGGTGACGTTCTTTCCGATTCGTCAATGGTGTGTGTTCGTTTGAGTTGACTGCATATACTTATTTTTGCTGCTTCCTTCTCTATATATGTACTAGCAAAGAGTATAGAACTACATAGAGCGCGAATCTCATACAACGAATATTTGCTATGTGGGGTACTGATATTGGTACCCCAGTGTTCACATTGCTACCCCAGCATCAAACAACAGCCTTGCCGACGCATACGATCTACGAAATTTCCCCTGCGCACTTACGCGCACGTCTGAAACGGCTACAAAATTTTTAGCTGTGTTGCGTATTCTATGTAGTTCTACACTCTTTGACACTAGCAACCGTCGAATGCTACTAGTATGCACCTATTGATGGAAGATTGTGCCTCTGGAGTTGGTTCGGGAGTTTTGTACAATACTCCCAAGAATCAGCTTTTAGAAGTCACATTTGATATCGAATGTTTTGGTAAAGTCGTTTCCAATCCTGATTGAGCAGTGAGAATTTCCCATCGTCATCCTTCACATACGGACGAGTTTGGCAGAAAGGCTACTACCGGACATGACTCTGTATAGTTCGTCTCTCTCAATGTTGTCGATTTGGCTTTGAAATCGATGAATAGGTGGTGGGTATCGATTTCGACTTCTTGTTTTTTTTTTCTGGGATCTGCCGAAGTGTGAAGATTTTATCAGTTGTGGCTTTTCTGAGCTAAAATCACACTGATAAGGGGTGATCAGGTTGTTGGTAAACGGTTTCAGGCTTTCCCAGATTACGGCAGATAGAATATTGAAGGCGTAGTCGAGGAGACTTTTGCCTCTGTGGTTGGCGCAGTTCTGAGGGTCTCTTTTTTTCATAAAAATAAGTAATCCTTGTAACCACGTCCAATTTCAATGGATTTTTATTTGAACTCTAGGATTGGATAAAGTATTAAACGATTGGCAGAGCAGATTGTAGCCTTTCTCACATCATTCGCAATTAAACATCGCCATGTGTTTGACGTCTATGCAATTTGATAAATATATCTCATAAAGTTATTTTCAATTCAAGTCTACATAAATGTAAAATATTTCGTGACGAATCGAAATATCTGAGCTTTCAGAATATCACGTAACCACAACATACCTTTCCATAATCAACATTTTGGTATATAAACTCCGACGCCTGGAAATGTATTCAGTGTACTTGTACTTTACAGTTCATAATATTCAAAATGAAATTCCTCGTTGCTCTGTTTGCATTCTCTGCCGTCCTGGCTTTGGTCTTTGCTGCTCCTTCACCAGCGCCTGAACCATCACCACAATACGGACTTGTTCCTTCATTGCGTAAGTTAATAATTAAAAATTTCACTCAGGACCTTTTGTAATTTATTTTATTTTATATTTTTAGTTTCTGGTTTGGGACTGTTAAATTATGGAGGTTATGGATATGGCGGCTATGGACCAGGTTATGGTTACGGTCCAGTTTATGGTTATCCTTACATCCGATAAACTACAAAAGGAAAAAATAACATTCCAATAAACAGTGATGCAAAGTGAAATATTTATTTGTTTTTTTTTTTTAAGTTTTGTTTATTTTAAATTATCGGTTTAAATTGGTTTTAAATTGGTTCAATGAAATTGTCTAACAGCTTCTGAGGGAAACGTTTTGCAGGCATGTAGGTAAACGAAAGGCGTCTTAAGAAAATATTTTAAATATGAAACAATGAAATGGATTACAATGCGAAAAAAGCGATAGTTAGAGGATCATGAAGGATGATTTGCTAAACACTTTATCATTTTCTCACACTATATCGATCACGTGCCTTTTATCGTAAATTACCGTTTATCTAGTGTGCGATCGAATCGAAGATTGCAAGCGCTTAAGGTTTGACATTTAGTCAGTGACAATGGTTATTTTATTCCAACTTTAAGGTCGGTTCGGAATACAAATATTTTTTACTTATTTTATAAAATTTTTACTTAAGCCCGACCCTGTGTATGTAAAAATATTTCTGCAGTAAAAATCAGTAAAAATAACATTTTTGGCAACTGATCTCTCGTGTTTTATGATGGAGGGTGTTAGTACAAAATCGGCGTAGGAGAGAAGACAAAAAAATTTAACCAGATCGCAAGAGTTATCAATAAAAGTTGCTCATTGGGAATTATTGTTTTAAATGCTAAGACTACTTGTATGTGACAAATGAAGAAATTCCTGACAGGTGACAGCAGCTATGATGGTTGTGTTTTGTAGAACGAGGGTAGACTCTGATTGGCTTTAACTTGGCAATACCCAGTGTTGTAACTCTGACTACACATCAAGTGCTTATTTTTTAGCTCCAAGTGGTAACCATCGGGTACTGGTCTCATCCACACAATATCGACGAATTGGACAGAACGTCACCATTGACAGATATAACTTTGAGGTAGTAAGGGACTTTATCTATCTCGACTCCTCTATTAACTCTGACAACAACATCTCGTCAGAAATTAAACGAGAAATTACTCTTGCCAACCGCTGTTTCTTCGGGCTAAGAAGGCAATTCAGTAGTTAAGTCCTCAATTGAACTATTAAGGAGATCCTATACAAGACCCTGATCATCCCAGTCCTGCTCTACGGCGCTGAAGCTTGGACTGTCTCAATAGCGGATGAAGAAATGCTTGGTCGATTCGTGAGGAAAATTCAACCAAGAACTATACGAGTTGTACAGCGACATGCCCCTACTCAAAAAACTCCGAATTGGACGTTTAAGATGGCTAAGACATGTAGAACGAATGGACACCAATACTCCGGCTCGCAGAGTTTTCGATTCCCAGCCAGACGTCGGACGCAGTAGAGGAAGACCTCGCCTTAAGTGGCGCGCAGAAGTAGAAACCGACCTCGATCAACTTGGAGTGCGCAACTGGAAGCATTTAGCTAAGGACCGGGCTAATTGGAGAGGCATGTTGGTTGAGGTCCAGGTTCATTCCGGACTGCAGTGCCACTTAAGTAAGTAAGTAAGACAGCAGTTATGAGCTTTGAACTTACAAACCATCAATACTTTCCAGAAACCACTTTGAACAATTATATTTTGTTCAAACAGTTTTTTTCATTACAAAATGGTGAAAATTATTTTATACAATGATCTGACAATCATTGGTTGATATAACCATTGCTTTAACCAATAAAAGTTTATCTGTACTCAGACGTTCGGTTTTGGAATACCGAGAAAAAGCTGACCCTTGAGATTTTAAGAGTCTATTGCTCAAAAAAATTTATTTTCTTAATGCAATCGTATAAATGCGCCGTGAAATTCGTTTATAATGACAGGCTACCAAAAAATTTTTTCCTCGATGGCAAATTGTAATTTGAGTTCCTTCGGACTACGATCAGTGGCCTCCAGATCAGGTTCAAAAATTGAGGTAATCAACATACTTTTGCACACGGTTGTCCCGTGTGGTTCATGGAAAAGAAGTGGCTGTTTGAGAGCCGGTGTATCCGATCCTATTTAGGATTGTAACGAACGCCAGAATCCGAGTAGATAATATATTACCGCAACAAGTACCTATACGATGTCTCAGCTGAATAGAAATGACAATTTCCTTATAAAGGTTATTCGAAGGAACGTTTCAACGGTGATTTCTAGCGACAACAACATGAACTTCGGCTCTTATTACTCCAATGAAATATACACGGAGAGCACTACTCTGTAGCATGGTGATATCGGGTCGCAATAAAACTGATGCTGAAAATCGGCGCACCGAGTTTTGGTGGCTAATTGTATGAGGAAAAACTAAGCAGAACTAAATATTGCTCTGAAGTCTTTTTCTCCGTCAGAAATGTAATAAGTAGGATTACTGTTGTTGTAGAGTTTTAATTTTTAGAAAAGAATTTCAGAAATTTTAAAAAATTGTTCATGAAAAATTAAAATTTATCGTGACCATCGTGTAAGAATTTCAAAGACTGAAAAATTTTGATACAAAATGAAAATTTATCGTCATTCAAGAGTGTCGCGTAAAAATTTCAAAACCTGAAAATTTTCGATGAAAAATAAAAATATATCATGACTAGGGTCGTGTAAAAATTTTAAATTCGGAAAAATTTTGATTAAAATTAAAGTTGTCGTGACCTTTGAGTTGTGTAAAAATTTCAAAATCTGGTAAAAGTATTGATGAAAAATATAAATTTATTGTGACCCCAGGATCGTGTAAAAATTTCAAAACCTGAAAAATTTTTATGAAAAATTAAAATTTATCGTGACCTAAATGTAGTGTAAACATTTTGATATCTAAAAAAATGTTAATGTAAAATGAAAATTTTTTACGACTGATGAAAAATAAAAATTTATTGTGACCCTAGTGTCGTAAAAATTTTGATGAAAAATGATAATATTCATCGTGACCCTAAGGTCTTGTAAAAGTTTTAATATCTGAAAAATGTTGATGAAAAATTCAAGTTTATTGTGAACCTTGGCTCGTGTAAAAATTTCATAGTCTAAAAAAAAATTAGATATAAAATTTAAATTTCGCTTAAAACGAATGGGATGATCACTGAATTATTACTTAATAAAAAGTTTGAGAGGTTAACCAAACCGAGACTTGGCTCTGTATAGTTTGTCGCTTTTATTGGTGCCGTTAGAGGCCTTAAAATCGATGAATAAGTGGTGGGTATTGATTTAAAATTCTTTAAATATTTCCAGGATCCGCTGAAGCTTATTTTTTTTTTCAGTTTGGGACTTTCCTAGCCAAAAAACTCAGTATAGTGGTTTAAATATTAAAGGAGACCGATCTTGTAAGCGATGTTGAGATGTAGCTCAGTTTCCATGTTCTAAGGCAGTGGATCATAAATGATTGCTTACCACAGAATCGATCGGAATTGTTGGCTATCCTTTGTATGCAGGCTTTAACGAGCCATGCATGTGGATCACAAGAGATTTTGCAAACCGAGATTCAGAAGCAGTGATCATATTCAGATCAATACACTACCAATTGATATCGGGTCCATTTTATGGCAAAAGTTGTACAATGGAGTTAGAAAATACTTAGGCTTATTTGAAACTTTTGTACAACTACAAACACAGACTTATTAACTATTCTCAACAATTTATCAATCAAATGCCGAATTTGCAAGGTACTCGTGTGCCCAGTATGATCAAATTGAAAAAATAGCACGTAATAATCGGGAACATGGGAAATCGTGTTAAGTATATAAAGTGTGCAATAATATATTTGAATGCATAGTATAAATTTCATTTACTCGCACAACAAACTTTTTTCATCATGAAATTCCTTGTAAGTCAATTGAGTTTTATCCCGAAAAAAGGATGTCGTCAGTAATCCCAACCTTAATTATTTTTAATAGGTCACTCTGATTGCTTTGTGTGTGGCTATTGCCATGGCTACTGCTGCACCGGAACCAAATCCACAATTCATTGCTCCTTATGGACCACAAGGCGTCTATGGAGGTGGTGGTGCATCAGCGTATAATATGGTTGATTCGACATCGGGGTTAATTGGGGGCTACAATCCAGGATTTGGAGGTATTGGACCAGGCTTAGGTGGTATTGTACCAGGATTTGGTGGTATTGCTCCAGGTTATGGAGGAATTATTCCAGGATTTGGTGGAGTTCTTCCTGGATTTGCTGGCTATGGATATCCTTACTAATCGAAATGATTACCAGTCAAACTATAGAACAAATGAAAGCTTTTAATAAATTGGAAAGATACATGTGAAGAATTTATTTTTGTTTTTTTTAATAATTGGAAATATGTTCAAAAAGCTTGGCATTGTTGCGTAGCGCGCTCAATTTTCCAACTCAAAAGGAAGCTCATTCAAAAACTATTTTGAAAAACAGATTATGATTCATATAAAGGGTATGTTTGCATACCAAGCAAAATTGCATGTGTAATTCTTTTCTTCATAAACTGCGCAATTGCAATCCAACGCAATAGATTACACTCGCGATTCGGCAATAATATGCTGATCAACCATACCGGCTGCATTTCGACGCATGCATGTTATGTAAACATAAAGTTGTGCTAAATAATTTATTTTCCAATTGTAGACTATGCGTAATCAGCTTGAGGTACGACGTGTTAAACTGGGGTACATTATATGCATTAATTTGGGTCAGCTTCGGCTGACATTGTGTGTATTGACATTGGTGTTGTATATTCGATGTGGATTTTACGGCGAATTCATCTTCATTTTGATTTGTAATGCAGAAATTTAGGCGAACCAAAATGATGTGGAAAAATCTGGAGCACTCTACTAAAAGGTCTTTAGTAACATTATTATGTCTATATTTTTGACAAGACTTCGATAATAAATGTGTCGCCAGATAATAATGGTTTCGCAAACGGGGACGATGTTGTAAAATTTAGACAAGGTTTGAAGAAAAAAAAAAAAAAAAATACATATGATAGTTGTATTTACAATCCGCTATGTGAAACGTTTAATGTGCGCGCCGGCGAGTCTTTCTCTGCTGCGTCCGACGTCTGGCTGGAAATCGAGGACTATTGCGAAACGGAGTATTGGTGTTAATGTGCTCTTCATGTCCTAGCTATCTTAAACGACCAATACGGAGTTCTTTTTATTAGAAGTATGTCGCTATCTTCCTTGGTCTTCATAGCCCGTCAATACATACGTGGCCAAAGATTTTTCTTTTTTTGTTTCCGAAATCAACAATACATTTCTCTATCAGATCTTAATGCGGTACATGCTTCAGCACCGCGAAGTAAAGCAGTACTGGGATGAGCTCCTTGGTAGTTCGAGTGTGTACTTTTCTACTGAATTGCGTTTTTTGCACGAAACAGTGGGTTGGCAAGAGTATTTCTTCGTTTTATTTCTGACGAGATGTTTTTGTCAGAGTTAGTAACAGATCTGAGGTAGACAAAGTGATGGTAACGTTCTGACCAATTCCTTGATGTCTTCTGTCCCTTCGTGTTGACAGCATTTACTTAGTCTTACCCTCATTTAATGCTAAAACCACTTTTGACGCCTCCTTCTCTATGGCTATGACATGGTGAATACGTTGGAGTCCATTGTTTCAGTAAACTATACCCGAACCTCAAAAAAACGCAACATCTGCCAAAATCACCCTGAGAGTGTGCAAGAGAATCAATTTTCCGTCTCCTTTCGCAGACCACAACTTGGCGAATTCGTATCGTGGCTTGAGCCTAAACGCCTAACAATTCAACTCACCCAGAAGCTAAAGGTATATACGACCATAGACAACTACGTGGTTTTGCTGAATGGACTCTGGAGCAGTTATTAACTGACCCTAATTTTCATTAAAAATCATGAGGCCTTTTAATGGATGAATGGGTACATCAACAACCAAAATTGTCAAATATCGTGCAAAACCAATCCAAACGTCATAGCGACATACTTGAGAACGACGTTGACCATGCCACCACCGTCAACGGCGAGGGCTATAGGTCAATGATTACCAACTTTTTTTGGTCTGAAAACCAACCTGGACACCAATGCCATGTGGTTGCAACAGGACGGCGGTACGTCCCACACAGTGTATTCCACATTGGAAAGTCTGCATGGGCGATTCGAGGTAATGGTCATCTCACTGGCCGTCGACATCTTGCGATTCGTCCAGTTACGCTTTTTCTAGTAGGGTTTTCGAAAGTCGCAGGTCTATGCGAATTAGCCACAAACCATATCGGCGGTAAAAGCTAACATAACCCATGTCATCGGTCAAATTCAACCTGATTTATGCGCCAGTGTCATGAAAAGTTGGAAATTTCGGATGCACGCCAACAAGAGAAGCTGTTGCGTAGATTTCAACGATATTATATTCCATACGTAATGGACTCTTAAACGAATAAAAAGTTTCGAAAATATTTCACAAGCAATTTGTTTATTTAAATTTAAAGATAAGAAGGGCTTAGTGAAAGTTCCTTTAACCCTTTGTATCGCCATGCTGCAAAAATGCAACATACCCAAAAAGTATCTCTTAAGAAGAAATACAGTTGAGTTGAATCACATGATCTAGTGTGCCAATTGGAATCACACATTTTTGGCGCAATATGCTTTTTCTCACAACCATTCATGTGTACGTTCCCGATAATGGGACCTCCTGTTTTATGCCAAATACGAAAGGTTTAGTTGAGATAAGGTTTTCTTGATAATTGATACTAATCGGATGATTTGTCAGATCATCACGAGAGTAGGGCAAACAAAAATCCTTTAAGTGTTGCTAAGGCTGAGAATCGAACTCAGATCTTCTGCGCGGCAGTTCATCGTCACGAAAAAGTACACGACAGATAACATCTCATGCAGTAATTGAATGGTTCCACTACTATCAGTTACTAAGTGGTCATTCATTAGATTTGTGTTTCAATTATAACCTCCATGCCAACATTCTTTATTTAAATAATAACATTAAAACTTTTCAAATAAACACTGGTCATAAAAAAGACCTTTATAAAGGGTGATCCATTTCGAGGTTCCCTACTTTTTTAAAGAAAAAAAACACAGAAAATTCAAATTTAATGGAGAATGTTTATTATTTTTGAAAGAACATTCTTTGGCATTTATTTTTTGAAGATTATGTCTATCAAATGTTGGCCGTTGCTACGTCGCTGATGGTCCATCCGTTGAGTCCAATTTTCGATCACTCGTTCGAGCATTTCGACTGGTAACTGGCGAATGACACGCGTGACGTTTTCCTGAATCGAAGCGGGTTTGTCGGCATAAGCTTTTGACTTTACATATCCCCACAGGAAAAAGTCAAAGTAACGGTGTGATATCACATGATCTTGGTGGCCAATCGACCGCCAAGTCTTTCCATTATGAAATGCCAAACAATACTAAACAAAAATAACATGACAGCATGACACGACTCACACGTGATCTGTCAAAAAAGGCTATTGAAAAAAGTATCTCTACTTGGATCACCCGTTATATGATTTTTATGATCATCTGTTGGCAATTGATATTTGAAATATTTCTCATATAATCGGCATTAAATAAGAGTTTGGTTATTGACCATTGAGTAAGAAAGTACGATTTCTGTTTAGCTTGGACTATTTGCCTAGCTATATCTCAACATATCGGTATTCTCAGAAAGAAACTTCCCTGTAAGATCATCACATCGTCAGGATAAGTCACAATCTTGGGCTATCAGTTAGTGCATGACCATAAGCCACAGCAGAGGAAAAATAACCCCAATTTGTGCTGTGCTTCTGCCAGGGTATGACCAATTCTAGAATCCTGGGTGCTTGAATAAATCCATTGCCTAAAATACCCCTTTGGCACAGGTCTTGTCTTCTAGAATGCTGTTTGTTAGCATGTTATTAATCTTCCTTCCTGAATAGAAACTCATCTTATACATCTTTAAGTCGGAGATTATTCGTATTCTCCATGAATCAACGTCTGCCTGCCTTTGGCTGATGAACGTGCTGAATCAAGAAGTATCAAATTAAATAATGGGCGCCATAACGCATTTCGCAAGTGTTTGATATCAGCTAACTAAAGCACTTTTAGTCTATGGCCTTAAAAAGTTAATTTTATTGTTATACCCTATCCAGTAGTTTGTCACATAGAGAAATAATTTATCTAGATATACCTTTAAGGATCGACCATTAGCCATAATTATCCGTTCCTCCTTCCGTACATCAACAGTTTTTGGGCCTGAAATTTTTAGCTAGAATGATGAAATTTGGTACACGAACTCTTTGTTCTCCCAGCAGAGAAAGTATACAAGCCCCCTTTTTAGAAAAACTTAGTTTCTGAACAAACCCTAGGGAATATTGAAAAGTGTTTGAATAACATATTTAGACGATCTCAATATCTATATTTTTTCTGCCACGCCCACTTTTTGGGGTCGTTTTCAGTATAAAATAAACGCGCTAATTTAAAAAAAAAAAGTTTTATAATATTCGAAAATAACGTTTGATGCAAAACAATTGCTAATTATAATATCAACACTTCGTCTACAGATCTTTTTAACCCACGCCCATTTTTTTGGGGCCTCTTTCTATGAAAACTATTTGTATGCCCTACCCGGTAAATCTATCACTACAATCATAAATCATAAAAACAAGCATCCTAAAGAGTGAAAATGGTTCAAAATATTCGACAGATGAAAAATATTCGAAGATGAAAGAAAGACCGTCTGTATCGTGTCTCTCCTTGTCGACTGTTTGCGACGATGGTCTGCGTGAATTCAAAACTTTTTGAATTTTACTTGATCTGCAACGACACGTCTGTGTGGTGTATATACACTTTTCACAGACGATCGTTTTAAAATAACCATTCCATGCTATAAATTCTTTTTTATTTTTTTTGATACAGCACAAGCAGTATCCGCCATTCTGATGCCACCTGACGACAAGGACGAAACGATACAAACTAATGTCTGCGCAGATTGTCTGCATAGTCAGTGGCTCATGTTTGCACCACTTAAGGTCTACGTGTCTGCGTAGTGTATGGAACCTATAACATTACGATTATAGTGGAGCCCAAAAAAGTGTTTCCAAAAGAATTTCGTCCGTCATAATGGTCTCTCCAGCTTAAAGGTCTTGACCGATTTTTCTTTGAACTTGGTATCCAGGTTTTTTTTTTGTCATAATTCTAGGCCGTTTTTTTACTATTAGGCATTCTACTAATGGTAATAACAAACGATTTTGATAAAACTAAAGTAAACATACAAATGCATATGTCAATATGTCACGGGTGTTTTTTTAGAGGCTGATTTTTCGAATAGATGTATAAAACTGACATTTGGTGGTCAAATCATAAACAGGTTGGCAAATGAACAACGCTTGCAAATAGTGCGAATTTATTTCGAAAATAAAGGTTCAGTTCGCGAAGTTTACCATCAGAAGTCGTCCATCAGAGCAATTAATTCGCTTAACCATGGATCGTTTTCGCACTTCGTTTATTCTATGTGATAAAACCCATCCGCAGAGACGTCGAACAGTGCGCACCGAAGAAACAATTGTCGCTGTAGAGCAAAGTGTTAAAGAGGGCCCGAATGAATCGATTCGCCACTGTGCACAGCAATTGGACCTTTGTCCATCAACTTTATGGAAGATTTTGCGCAAAGATCTTGGCTTACTACCTACCTTACAAGATCCAGCTTGTGCAATAATTAATGCAATGCGTCGTGATTTTGGTGTATGGGCCGAAAATGAGATTGATCTCGATGCTGATTTTCATCGCGAAATTTTGTTCAGTGAGGAGGCTCATTTTTGGTTGAATGGCTACGTCAAAAAGCAAAATTGCATTATTTGGAGTCAAGAGGATCTACATGAGACCCTTGAGACGCCATTACATCCACAAAAACTGACTGTTTGGTGTGCTCTGTGGGTTGGTGGAGTCATTGGGCCATACTTCTTCGGAAATGATGCTGGAGAGTCAGTTACCGTTAATGTAAGCCGGTATAGACCCATGATAACCGACTATTTTGTTCCCGAATTGGATGGCATGAATGTGGATGAGATATGGTTCCAACAAGATGGCGGTACATGCCACAGAGCGCAAGTCACAATCGATATTTTAAAGGAAACATTCGATGGGCGCTTAATTTCACGGAATGGACCTGTAAATTGGCCACCAAGATCGCGTGATTTGACACTTGGATTATTTTCTTTGGGGATATGTGAAGTCGCTCGTCCACGCCAATAAACCAAAAACGTTTGGTTACTTAGAAGCCAACATTCATGGCGTTATTGCCGTCACACGGCCCCAAATACTCGAAAAAGTGTTTGAAAATTCAACTTCTAGACTTGGCTTTATTCGAATCAGCAGAACCATTAATGGCATAAAATTGTCCTTCTAATAAAGCCAAATTGATGGCCATTAAAGAGATTTTCTTGTGTTTTATTTCAATTCGAAGTTCTATACCTATGAAAAAAAACACCCATTATCAGTAGTATGTGTCAAAAAAACTGTATAGGTACTCGGTTTTTATTCGAGAAAATCCATATAGCGGGTTTTTGGATCTAGGCCACATAAGGCTCTCAAACTATAACGCTTTTCTCTTACAAAATAAAGTTATTCCTAGATGCGCCTATTGGCACTGGAAAAACTTTCCTGATTCCAACAATTTTCGCCACCATTCATTCGCAAAAAAAAATATCATTGGTTCTCGCATCATCCGGAATCGCGGATCGTTGCTGT
This sequence comes from Rhingia rostrata, assembly GCA_949824845.1. Classification (NCBI taxonomy): domain Eukaryota; kingdom Metazoa; phylum Arthropoda; class Insecta; order Diptera; family Syrphidae; genus Rhingia; species Rhingia rostrata. The sequence goes on from OX463757.1 coordinate 23,012,571, forward strand.
ACGTTGGCAGAACAGCACATTCTGCGCTCAAGTTGGCTTGGGAACTGAACTTCAACGAAAATCCAACATGTAATACCAAAATGTCAGGAATGGCCAAAGTGTTGCAACAGTGGGAAATTTTCGTGTGGAATTAATTTTCTATGGCTTACAAGAATTCAATGGAGGCATTCAATCGTACTATGAAGGTTATGGGAGGAAATCAACGGCTCTTTGGTGGCGCCTTAATTTTATTAGCTGGTTATTTCTGGCAAACTTTGTCAATGTAGTTTGGAATGTAGTTTAATCAAAAGAAGAATGATTAGAAAAGCTTTCCCAAACATTGTAAAACGATACAGGACACATGTTTGGATGAGCGAAAGATCTATATAGGCGACAAAAACCAAAGACGTTCCAAAAATAATGAGGCAATTTTAAAAGAGATAAAAGGGAACGTCTAGCGAAGTGGACTTGGTAATGCTAGTACTTTCTAAATTTCTGGGGAAGTTTTTCTGATTTTTTTTGCGTGATTTTCCAACTTAATAATTATTTTTTAAAAACAATGTTTGGATTTTCTTCCATAAAAGTACATTTTATTCGCATTGTAAACGTAGATTTTTGTCGTTGCATCGAACACCTTGAATTTGGAGGGCGGGTTAATACGAATTGTGGAGTTTCTGGAAATAATTTGATCATGTAAATTTCGACGACGACGCGCTTAGTGGCGCAATGGTTAGTGCGATGAATTGCCGCGCAGAAGTTCTTGGTTCGAATCCCAGCCGTAGTACAAGATAAATGATTTTTTACTGGCCTCCCTCCCGTGATTATCAGCCAAATTATCCGAGTAGTATCAATTGTCAAAGAAGATTATCTCAAGTAGCTGTTCGGGTTCAGCATAAAACAGAAGGTACTGCCACCGTAAAAAGTAACCCAACGCATGAATTGTTTTGAGAAAAAGCTAGGCCCTGGGTTTTTACGATATTTTGCGCCAAAGATTTGTATTTCGTAATTTTCGAATGTAAATAACGTGATGTGTGAACTTGTCCCATCTTATTGAAGCCACACAAAGTTAAAAGAAATTCACTTCTGAAAAAAAACGGTCTCCCGACATTCCTTAGAAATACTGGTGGTATAAACATACCATTGATGACGTTGTATAAGCAATACCTTGGGTGGGGAGACACGCTTCATGAAGTTTGAGTTGACAAATTCTTACCTGGGCTACAGTCCGGAAAGAACCTGGCCCTCAACCAACATGACTCTCCAATTTGCCCGGTCCTTAGTTAACTGCCTTTAGTTTCGCACTCCAAGTTGGTTGAGGTCGGTTTCTACTTGTACGTGCCACTTAAAGCGAGATTTTCCTCTACTGCGTCCGACGTCTGGCTAGGAATCGAAGACTCTGCTAGCCGGAGTATTGGTGTCCATTCGTTCTACATGTCCTAGCCATCTTAAACGTCCAATGCGGAGTTTTTTGACTAGGGGCATGTCGCTGTACAGCTCGTATAGTTCTTGGTTGAATCTTCGTCTCCTAAGCCCAACAACGCACACGAGACCGAAGATTTTTCGAAGAATTTTCATCTCGAATCGACCAAGCATTTCTTCATCCGCTATTGAGACAGTCCAAGCTTCAGCGCCGTACAGCAGGACTGGGATGATCAGGGTCTTGTATAGGATCTCCTTAATAGTTCGAGTGAGGGCTTAAGTACTGAATTGCCTTCTTAGCATGAAGAAACAGCGATTGGCAAGAGTAATTCTTCGTTTAATTTCTGACGAGATGTTGTTGTCAGAGCTAATAGTGGAGCCGAGATAGAAAAAGTCCCGTACTACCTCAAAGTTATATCTGTCAATAGTGACGTTCTGTCCAATCGTCGATGTAATGTTTCATGTTGACAGCATATACTTTGTATTGCCCTCATTTACTGCTAAACCCATATACGAAGCAAAATTGGCTATGACATCACGTTGACTCGTACGAATGATGTCAGCGTATGCGTATCGGCGGCGTATGCTAGTAGTTGAACCAATTTTTGGAAAATTGCGCCTCTGGTGTTGGTTCGGGAGTTTTGCACAATCCTCTCAAGAATCAAATTGAAGAAGTCACATGAGAGCGCATCGCCTTGCATAAATCATTTTTTTTTGGTGTCGAATTGTATCGGTGATGTCGTTTCCGACCCTGATAGAGCAGCGAGAATTCTCCATCGTCATCCTACACAAACGGACGAGTTTGGGGGGTATACCAAAACTAGACATAGCTCTGTAAAGTTCGTCTCTATAAGTTGAGTCGACAAATGGCAGTTGAAAAAAAGTTCTTAAACTTACCACTTAGGAAGAATGGCGTTGACATCAATAGAAATCAATGCACACGACGGTTAAAATGCTTTTCTTAATGCTCGCAAATACAACACTGCTCGCGTGTGGCATTATAGTGATATTTCCTATCACATAGGTAGTAACATCCGTATGCCATCGTATTAATACTACCAGTGTTCCAAACGTATAGCAGCGCGATCGTTTTATTCAAAATAGTATAGCCCGACAATGCACCCTGGTGATGGGTGTTATTCTATCTCTGGCAAATTTCAGAATCATTTGCAGGTCTGTGGGGTTCAATTTGCTATGGTTTTAAACTTATAACTAAACAATTTCAGATCTTTGTGCATAATTGTCTACAATCGTTCTGTGCTGATACATATATGAGCAGAAAAAGGCCTTGTCGTTAGAAGTGACCTATGTGAAAACAGCTAGAGCAGCAATCGTTCCCTACGTCCAAGCTGTGAAGTTTCGGTGATTCGAGCAAGTGTCTCTCGCTTGCGGAAAGAGTTAACCAGCCTCATGATGGGACATAAGACGGGGTGGCGCTAAACGTCCGCCGATGATCCTGGACACCCTATGTGATAGCCGTGGTTAGCCCAAGTTCGTATCTCATTATTAAAATTGCACATTACTATTAAATTCTTGAGCTTAATCGCTCAATATTTAATCCAATTTATTTCTTCATCGATGAATGTAGCTCTCATATACGTTTCCTGGTTTGTCCCACTTATTCATACTCCTACAGCCATAGACTGGGACCTACCAAATATTTTAAACTCCTTGTAGATATTTCGATATTGATCGGATAATAAAATTGGGCACATCCATTAGAGTGATGTTTACTGCTTTCAATGCACAATGCTGTCTTTTATAATAAAGTTAAACCTTTATGCTCTCACAAGGAAAAAACCGAAAGCTTTTCATGCTCGACCAAATATTCCGAATCGCTAACAAAGCAGCAAAACACCGGTTTCCTAATTCAGTGTTTTTCATCCCCTCTAGTCTATCCACACTATACTGCGGGCTTATAGGTCTCAATCTGCGCTGATGTCTGATAAGGTGCACCAAAATAAACCTTGCACTTACTTACGCATGCCAATTTATAGGAGACAAACGCATAACGAACTCCTTAGTTTCGCTCGAACATCATAGAAATGTATCCTGCCTTGCTTTTACCGTTGCTTTAACAACCCACTGAAATAGCAAGAATACGGTATGAATGTGCCTTTTAGGCGTTCCACTGAAGTACGCTGCAATGTCAAGGTTCGGGTTCGGTGCTCATTATAGTTGACAGTTATGTTAAAGAAAGTACATCGGTTACTCCTTGCATGTTAACGCCCACATATAAAACACCACAACACCATGTGAGTGCAACGACAAATATGTGAAGGCTCTTCACCATTCCATTGAAACACTGATAAGACTAGTGTTCCCTATCAATACCAGATCACGCGTTATCATTCCATCAAAAACACTTGTATTTCTATGCACGGTTCACCCACCACTCAATAAGAAAATAAACAACTTCTAACCTAACACAATCCCACGAGTACCCGTCGATAAGAACGTACTTCTCTTTGTCAGGTCTACGCATTTTTTTCTATTCTTCGCGACCATACTATTCACTTAATTTGGACGTTCGCATTTCCGATCATAATCACGTTTTCGAAATCCAACGCCATAGTATATAAACCACATCTCAAATCTTCAAGTTATTAGTTTCAATTCTTCGAACTGACAACATCAATTACAACAACATGAACAAATTCATCGTAAGTTTGCCTTGAACCTTAAAAAAAGATTCAACTCGACCTATCAAAAAACCCTGGATAACATTTGTCTAATTAAACCAAAAATTATTCTATCAACAGACCATCGCTTTGTTCGCTCTTTGCGCCACCATGGCCAGCGGCCAGGTAATCACTGGTTATCCTTACAACGTGTACGCCAGTGACTTGTTGAGCCAACAAATTGGCCAAGCTGGTGGTGCAGCATCATCGTCTGCTTCATCATCTTCCTCCTCCTCAGCAGCCAACAATGCTCTGCTCGCTCAGAACCAGAGATTGGTTTCGCCATTGTCTTATGGTGCATTCTCTCCATTGGCCGCTCCATACCTCAATGGATATCCATCTGCAATTGGCGCACTTGGACCATATGGCGCTTATCCTTATGGACCAGTTGGACCATTCGGCGCAAGCGGTCCCTTTGGACCAGTCGCCCCAGGTACTAACAACCTTTTATTGAGACTCTACGAAACGGTTTATTAACAGACATTTTTCTATCTTTTAGGACTGATCTTCTAAATGAGTAAGAACTGGTAACAGTTACAACAAACCTGGTGATATTAAAGATAATAAAACAAATTTTTAGTACAAAAACTCGCTTTTCTTTCTGTTATCTACTGTTATTTGTGTCTAAACGGGTTGTGATTGTTATTTCCACAAATGAAAACGACATGCGCGAAGTCGTAGTTTGTGTGTGCCAAAAATAAATTGCAGTTGAGTTCAAGTGGCGCGTACCATGCGCTTTGTCATACTTTGACGAACGTGGCTATACCGCAACAAAGTACATTGGCGGAAGTAAGGTGCCATCGGAAACATGAGTTCTCTAGCAAAAGTATGTCTTGGCACAAATTAGGCAACCACACAATTTTTTTTTATTTGTTTGCAAAATTTTTGAACTGATTTAGATTAAATGCTGGTTAAGTCATTTCCTATTTACATAACTCAGTGTCATAATTTATTTATTTATAATTTTGTTGATTGTTTATTTATTTTTGAATATTGAGTCAAATAAAACTTTAATATATTTATATAAATATTTGTCTTTATTTGTTTTTTTGCTCCATTCACAATGTGCGAATTTATATATCTTAAAATGTAGAACGTTCTAAATGGCCCAATGCAAATTACCATATTCCACCTTTTTATTAATATGAACTAATTTAAGGGTCCAGTTATAGCTATCATTGAAAAACATCAGTGGAGCACATAGCACTATGGAACTGAAATTTTAATTGAAAAGTTGATTACAAAATCATTGTAAAATTCTGTCATTAAAATCACCACAGTGGGGTTTAAACTACACTTGAGGTTATGATTGATCAATCGAAGAAGTGAACACATATCATTAGAACGAATGTGTTTCATTCACTTAAAAAAAAAGTGTTTTATTTTAATCAAAAATTCAAATATATATTAATTAAGTAAAAAAAAATAGGACTCGATTGAAAATGTGGTTCTGAAAATGTTGTCGGTCTGTGATCGGAGCTGAGACAAACGTCGTTTTTAGTCAAACTAAACAACAAAGTATCTCCACAAGATACGCTCGTTTTTTTCCTAATCTATGTATGTATGTAGGCAACAACACCTTAGTCAATATAGATTTCGTTAAGCCTGGATATTTATCCAGTCCTATAGCTTATATAAAGGGTGATCCATTTCGAGGTTCCCTACTTTTTTAAAGAAAAAAACACAGAAAATTCAAATTTAATGGAGAATGTTTATTATCATTTGAAAGAACATTCTTTGGCATTTATTTTTTGAAGATTATGTCTATGAAATGTTGGCCGTTGCTACGTCGCAGATGGTCCATCCGTTGAGTCCAATTTTCGATCACTCGTTCGAGCACTTTGCGTAACTGACGAATGACACGCGTGATGTTTTCCTCCAAGGCCTGAATCGAAGCGGGTTTGTTGGCATAAGCTTTTGACTTTACATATCCCCACAGGAAAAAGTCTAACGGTGTGATATCACACGATTATTGGCCAATCGACCGGCCCAAAACGCTCACCGAAATGTTCTCTCAATAAGTCCATTGATTGATGCGATGATTCCTCACAGAACGTGAATTTTCATAATAAAGTTGAACAATTTGTAAACGTTGTTCACGCGTAAGTCTTTCCATTATGAAATGCCAAACAATACTAAACAAAAATAACATGACAACATGACACGACTCACACGTGATCTGTCAAAAAAGGCTATTGAAAAAAGTATCTCTACTTGGATCACCCGTTAGATACTGTTCTATTAAACAGTATTGCAATTTTTATTGAAAACTGTCATTGGGAACGCCACATAATTTGGACACAAAAAACTTCAAAAGATCATTTAACCAAAAAAAAAAATTGTCAGGTGTTCAATCGTTGCTTTTAAATTTCGAGATTTTGAAAATAGAAATTTGAATAATTCGCGAATTTAATATTTCGAAATCCCACGTTTCAAGATTTTGGGCATCTAGAGTTCATGAAAAACCAAAAACAACTTGTTTTGATTTCAAAAGCGGGATTTTAAGAAACATACTAGAACTAAGAAATATAACAGGAAACATTTGGAAAGTGCATAATGTTTTTCTGAACCCTTAACAGTTTTGGTAATTGAACGACTGGGTCGTACGCAACTATCTCTTTCCCAAGCATTTTGATTACCAATGCTAAAATTATAAAAATAATGTCAAAATGTGATTATAAAAGTAAAAGTAATGTACGAAAAATTTAATTCATTTTGACCAAATATTTGGCGAGAAATTGAGAACATTCTTCATATGGCCTAAATAAAAAATGCAGTTCTGTTGGAACTAATATGCTTATAGTAAATATAAAATTTTATAGAAATAGTTAGATCCGTTTTCGAGAAAAGGGTTGTAATGTATAATTGTATATGGCAGGTACCGTTAATAACATGGATAAAAGCAAAAAAAAATGGCCAAAAATTATGACCAAAACAAACTTGGGTACGAAATTTGAAGAAAATTGGTTCAGTCGTTTAGGCTGAGGAAACCATTACGGACACACGGACCGACGGACGGGTTTTCAAAACACACTTTTCTGGGTTCCGCTATCATCATAATGTTACAATCAATCAAAATCTCGAGGTCGAAAATTTTCACGAAAACAATACTTTTCTCTTTGTTAAAGAAAGTTAAAAATAAATATATTCGTTAAAGTATTGAAAAACGAGTAGATGGTGCACGACTGCGTCGTATGTACTTGTTCCTTTTTCACTCGTTATTTCATATCGGTTATATATGGATGGTATTATTAATGTTGGACCCTTAATACCAAATTGATAAGCGCTCGTGAGTTTTAACCCAAAGGATGTTAAATAATTTTAAATTTTTCAAACTGTTACAATAAAATCGCTTTTCTTCAAATGCCGATAGAGTGTCTGAATGAGATATTTAGATAATAGGTGACCTTTATTGGCCTAAACAAAAATATTTAATATATTTGTAGTGATTGTTAACCGAATGTATGCCAATGTAAAAATGTATGAAGACAGTTTTCGACATAAATTCAAATAAATTGGTACACAAAATAAAATTTTTTTTTCGCAATAGGCTTGTTAGTACCCAGGGCCCAGCTTTCTCAAAACCATTCATGCGTGTGTACTTCTTGCAAGATGGTGGGACCACCTGTTTTATGCCGACTCCGAACGGCGAATTTGAGATAAAGCTTTTCTTGACAACTGATACTACTCGGATGATTTTTCATATCATCACGAGAGTAGGACCAGTGAAAAATCATCCAGCTGTTGCTATGGCTGGGAATCGAACCTATGCCTTCTGCGCGGCAGTTCATCGCACTAACCATCGGGCCACTGAGCCCGTCCATCCTTCCAATAAATTGGTGTCGAAGCATAATTTCTATCGAGTTCAATCAAAAAAGTCAACATAATAATGTAAACAAAATTTTCTACAAAAAAAAACGTTTTTAAGGAAAACACCCCCAATTATTAGGCGTGAAATGTTCAAATTAATATTGCAAAATTATTTTCATCGAAAATTTATTCCAAACTTTCTTTAAATTGTGTCGAAACGCATTTTTTTTCACGGAAAACGACCACAAAAGTTGGCGTGACAAACAACCTTATATGGATGAAATATTCATATTGGCAATTCATTAATATTCTACGGTTTGACCAAAAACAACGTTTTTCTGAAAAGTAGAAGATGCAGCTGGTGGATTTTCAAAAGGAACATGGCACGGACAAAAAGTTTATATACTCACTTTCATTACCTCAGCTCAACATATTAGAACGGATTTGTTAAACTCCCTATGACATATGTTATGGGATAGGGTACAAGAATATTTTTTTTTTAAACTCCCACAAAAAGTGGGCGGATGTTAAAACGATCTAAAGTCAAAATGTATATACAAACATTAACGAACTATTCTCATCAAAACTTTTGTTTTGCATTTGATTACATTTTTACCCAACATTTTATTTTTTAAGAATACGCCCACAAAAAGGGGGCGTGGCTAAACACTTTGTGTGTGTCAAATATAGGTAAAAACTAATCCCATTGTCTATATAGATTGCTCATATATTAATTATAAATTTTTTTTTATATTACCTTATACTAATACAGGGTGTCCGCCAGTAAGGTATACTACTTTGTTTGTTTATAATTTTTCATTTAGTGAAAGAGAATGGATCTTATATTGATAAATATTTTATTTTATGTCGGCAATTATGTAAGGAATACAATATCAGGTAAATGTCCGCCTCTGTTAGTCTCACAAATGCGAGCCCTGTTGACATTTTTCATTACTTTCTCACACATTTTACGCGGTAATTCGTTAATTTCATCACGAATATTTTGTTTGAGTTGCTCAAGCATTTCTGGTTTGCTTGCATAAATCTTGCTTTTCAGATATCCCCACAAAAAGAAGTTCGGAGCAGTCAAATCAGACGACCGTGGAGGCCAATCAACATCACCACTTCATGAAATATTTTGTTGTGGAAAGAGGTCTTACAGTAATTTCATTGTAATCCTGACTGTATGCGATGTGGCACCGTCTTGTTGATATTACATGTTAGATAAGCCCAAAGCATGCAGTTGTGGCATTAAAAAGTTTTCAATCATATCACGTTACACTGTTTTCATTTTCAAAGAAGTAAGGTCCAATGATTCCTCCTGACCAAATTGCATACCAGACTGTAACTTTAAATGGATGCAAAGGTGACGGATGAATAATTTGAGGGTTTTCCATTGCCCAACACCGACTATTCTGTTTATTCACATAACCATTCAAATGAAAATGTGCCTCGTCACTCATTATGATTTTTTCATGAAAATCGGGGTTGTCAGGGGCTAGCTGTAACATCCTATTGGCTTATGTACGGCGGCGTAAATGGTCTTGTGGAAGAAGCTCTTGTATCAACTGAATCTTAAATTGAAACAAATGCAAACCCTTGTGCAAAATTTTGGCCAAAGTTGTTTTTTGAAGCCCAAGCTCCTGAGCACGGCGTCGAAATGAGGTTGATGGATTGTTTTTAACACTTCCTTGAGCAGGAGTAATGTTTTCAGCCGATCTTGCAGTACGTTGTGGTCCATGCTTGGGCCTATCACCTACAGACTCTCTTTCTTCGAAATTATTCACTACACGACGTTTTGTTGGCTCGATGTTTCTCCCAAAAATTTCACGTAACTTTCTCATCGTCAAATGTTTTAAAGATTAAAACACGTTGGTTTATGAAATATTTTTCCACAGTGAATTTGCCACGTGTCTAGTTCACGACTGCCAAATAAGAACTGTCAAGACTAATGTTAACCAAAATGGCGGCAAAACAAAGTAGTATACCTTCACGGCGGACACCCTGTACTTAATATATCAGTCCCATCCCTATACAGCTTGAGCAACGTTTATTTAAAATGTGGGCGTGCGGCAGTGGTGGTTTTTAAAATTGTTTACACATGTTCTGCCTCGTCGAGCAGAGGACATACACATAATTCTATCTTTCTGTCGAAAACGGTGTCACACAGACGTACGGACGGACATGGCTAGATCGACTCAGCTAGTCGATTTATATGCTTTAAGGTATATCCTTCGAAATTAATTCTCTATATTACAAACTAAATGTCAAAACAAATTATCCTACAGGGTAAGGTATAAAAGTGGACCGACAGTTTGGCCTAGTCGTTGGTGCTCGTTGGTTAGAATTAAATGCTTCCCTCGTTCCATTCTAGAAATTGACTACACCTAACAATTTTCAACTTTGCGGCATCTCATCAATGTCTGACAAACAAATTGCCGTTCGTAATCAGAGTATCCCATTTCATAACATTGCTTTGCACACACAAATTAATGGACTAGGTACCTTAATTAAAAATTATGTCTAATGGCTCAGTGGTTAGTGTGATGAACTGCCGCAGAAAGTCTGGGTTCGATTCCCAGCCGTAGCAACACCTAAATTATTTTTCTCTGGCTCTCTTGCTATGATCTAACATATCATCCAAGTATGTAGCATCAAGAAAAGCTGAACTCAACTAAGCCGTTCGGAGTCGGCATAAAACAGGGAGGGCCGCAATTGTGAATGATGTACACACTCACCCAGGAATGGTTGTGAGCAGGCTCTGCCCCTGGGTACTAACGAGCCTGATGTTGCATCACAAATATTTGTATTTGTCAAAGAAAAAGGCCTTGTATTTATTTTATTTATTTATTTAAACAAAACGGCAACACCTGTTCTCATTATCTTTTCTTTTATTTGCATAAAAAAGGTATTTCTTGTTATTTTTTCAATAACGCCATTCCAACTAAGAATCTTGAAGAAAAAGAAAACTGCAAATTATTTTTTTCAATATTGTGAAAGTACTAACTTGTTGCTATTCTGACATTAAATATCTTTAAACGAACTTGAATGCATTATATACTTCATTCGTTTACCAAAGATTTTGACTGACATTTCAACAGCTTATACTACTGCATTAGTGCGATACCAATACCATTTGAGTAGGCTCTCGATAAAGATACATCGCTATCTTTAAGACTCTCTGATTTCATGATTGAGCTTTGCAGTTGATTGTACTCGTGGTTAGATCTGGCATAGAGCAAATGTAGCTCTCTAAATAACTCACCACTTCTCACACAGATATTTGAAACGTAACCATCGTTCTTTATGGGCCTCGACTTCAAAGAATTTTCAGCGCGACAGTCTTAACACAGAGTACAATAGTCACGAAAGCATTTTTCCCATTTGCATTACGCAAAAAGTTTGCTGTTTGTGCACTTAACGTTTAACTGTCAAATTGCATTTTAGCTTACAGCGAATAACTGAAAGAAAATTCATTCTTTTCCAACATAAACACCGTCCAAGTTTAAACAAAAGAAGTGACTCTAATATTAAGGCCAGGTGCTCGTCAATCAGTAATTTTCGATCGAAATATTTTGCCACCCCGGCCTGATAAGGCGATGCGTTGTAGCTATTGTCACGTAAAAATAATAAACAATTGCCTCGTATATAAGTGAAGAGCGCTAAATAAGTTATCCATAGTTCACCTAGTCCATTTGTTAAGTTAGCTTAAGAACACAATCAATCAATTCGAAATGTACAAGCTTTATGTGAGTTAGACAAAAAATGCAAAAACCCTTGAAAAGGCTTTACTAACTTTTCGATTGTCTTTGTAGGCCGTGATCCTTATCTCAGCGGTTTGCATGAGCCCAGTTGTTGCTGTTGGTGGAGCGTCAGCAAATGCTAACGCCAACTTTATGGCGGCAATGGCACAAGCAAATGAAGTCGATACTCTGAATCCTGCACTCATTGACTTCTATGGCTATCAAATTGGACTGCCACTCTTGGCTCCCAATGTTGGACCATGGACATCACTGTACGCTGCTTCCTTACCACCACGCAGTTATGTTGCACAATCTAACCCAGGTTTGTAAAAAAAAAAATGATTTAATATTAGCAACAAAATATTTATTTGTGTTCTCTTTTATAGTTCTGTCCCGTCAAGGATATTACGATCAATTCATTGGCGAATCAAGGATGGGCATTGTTGCAATCTAAATAGAAATTCTGTGATATAGTTTTAATAGTGATACATATAGTGTAGTGGATAACGACTGATGACTAACTATAAATAAAATGAAGTGATTTTTATATTTTATGAAAAAACATTTAAATTGTATATCTTTGTGGTCTATATTGGCAAGCGTCAGACCGTCTAGGTCGACATCAATCTGAATGAGTTATTTGAAAATTATTTTATATCCAGTATCGAGAAGTAAAGGGTTTTTTCAACAAGAGCGCTACAAAAGTTTTTTTAACTAAAACAAAAACGGTTCTGGATATCAATCAATTTTGGATATCAATGAAATTCTTTATTCCTGTGAAAGTACGTTCGATGCCATTATGTATGGAACTCGATTTCTTTTACGTGGCCACCACGGGCACGCTTGCAGAAGTCCAGACGCTGAACCCAATTGTCGACGGTTTTCAAGCATAAATCGGCCGATACTGCTGCAATTTCACGTTCGATCGTCGCTGGCTTGTTGGCATTGATCATAGACCTGACGTAGCCCCACAGGAAATAGTCTAACGGCGTCTAATCGCACGACCGTGGCGGCCAAGCGACTGGACCATTTCGTGAGATAACGCGTTCTCCAAACTTGGTTTCCAATAAATTGATTGTGGCATTCGCTGTGTGGCTTGTGGCACGATCCGGTTGGAACCACATGTCCTCCAAGTCCATATCATCCAACTGGGGCCACAAATATTCGGTTATCATTGAACCGTAGCGATTCCCATTCACAGTAACGTACCGGTCTTGATCATCACGGAAGAAGTACGGCCAATGACGCCGCCGGCCCATAAACCACACCAAACCGTAATTTTTTCGGGATGCAATGATGACTCATGAAGTACGTGTGGGTTTCTGCCTGACCAATACCGCATATTTTGTTTATTGAAGAAGCAATTCAGCCAGAAATGAGCCTCATCGCTGAAGATGATTTTTCGATGAAAATCCGAATCATTTCAAGTTGTTGCTCAGCCCAGTTCACGAACCTACGACGCTTCTGGTTGTCAAGCGGCTTCAGTTCTTGCGTCAATTTAATCTTGTAAGGATGTAGGCCAAGATCTTTTCACAAAATTCGCCACAACGACGTCACAGAGATGCCCAACGCTTGAGAACGACGTGTGAGAGACACATTTGGGCTTTCTTCAACTGAAGCCTCAGGGGCAGCAATATTCTCGACACTACGGGCACTTCTTTGTCTCACTGGCACGGGAAAGTTTTGTACTGTGCCTAAGGATTCAAATGTTTCCACTAGACGCTCAATTGTTGATCTGATAGGACGATTATAACGACCATAAATTGGACGTAGCGCTCTTAACGTTGAGGCCACTGACTCCGAATTTCGGTTGTAAGTTTTAATAATTTCGACTCGTTGTTGGATCGTATATCTTTCCATCATGAAATGGCAAACCTTACTGAAGAGAAATGTCAAAAGAGCGGCAAGAATTATGGCGTCGTTTGCTGTCCCTGTCGCTCAACTTTTGTAGCGTCCCTGTTGAAAAACCCGATATATAGAACTTTCTCATGCCCAGTTTCATCTTGCAGAATGACCTCTTATCTGGTTACTGGAAATATTCTACAGAAAATCTTCCAATTATTCTCAATTTCCATGACTCCTCTCCTTCTGTTTAGGTCTTTCACTACATCCTTGAGAGATTCTGTTGCAAGACGTACTAAGTTGTCTGTTGCAAGTTGAACCAGACCGGGCATCCATAGGCAATCATCGGCGTGATAAGGGAAATGTACAACATCACCTACACCCTGTTGTCAAAGTGAGTTCTGTAAAACAATGGTCTTGTCAAGGCAAACGCTCCCCTAGCTCTCGTCAAAGCAGTATCTGCCGAATTTTTTTCTCCGTGGGCTTTAACACACTTTAACACACTAAAACCACGACCGTTTTTGTATTTTTATTGCAACTTATCTAGCAATTTTTTTTTATCACGAATAATAAATGTTTAGCAGGTAACTTTCCTTTGAGAGTTACTGCTTTTTCCGGAATTTATAGCGCGGCTTGTTCTTATCGGGCCAAATCTAAGGACTTAGTTCTTTGAAGACGACGTAATAAATTTGCTTCGTCAAGAATTTGGTGGACCGTTGTGTTAACGTATCCCAATTAAAGTTTTTTTATGTTTGCGTGCAAAATTTTTCGTTTCATATTTAACCGCGGGAATACCCAGATCTCTGCGTAGATCTTCATTTCTTATATACGGCGGTGCATTGACGAATGATCTTAACATTTTGTTTTCAGATTTGTAAAATATTTAGATTCGTTTCACTGGTACAACCCCATAGTTGTATACCATATGTCCAGACCGGTTTTAGCACTTACTTTCATAACGGCAGCTTGTTATCAAGGTTAAGCTTCGAATATTTTCCGAGTAGCCAGTGCAGTTTGTCTGTATTGTCCGTTTATACGAAAAATCTACATGAATCGATTTGCTCTCGTAAAGTGCAATCCGCCAGAATTTTGTCCATTCGTTAACCTCGTTAAGAGCGTTTTGTAATTTCATATTTGTTTCCTCTATTGTTGTGCCAACTGCTAGTATAGCTGCATTGTCAGCAAATGATGCAACTATTGTATCGTTTGTTTGTGGAATATCACGCTTCCTTGGAGTACTCTTTGAACTCTGAATATTCGTTTCCAAGTTTCACACGGAAGAGTCTTCGCTCAAGATATGACACCAGGAGTTTATATAATTTTTCAGGGAGACCTTGTCTTAGTTTGTATTAAAGGCTTCTATGCCAAACCTTGTCGAAAGCTTGCGACACGTCAAGAAATACGGCTGACAAATTTTATTTTTTCGAAAGCTTTCTCAATAACATCAATAATTCGATGAACTTGGTCCACAGCCGAATGTTTACTTCTAAACAAAAATCGATGTTCAGGTAAAAGGCGTTTCTGATCAATATGGAGGTGTAAGCGACCGAGCAATATCCGTGGCTCTTTCTGACAATAGGTTTGCGTATGCTTATATCCTTGGCAGCGCTTGCACTGAGGAACTAATTTTGAATCCTTACCCATGGGTTCGATTTAAACAACAAAATTAAGAATTGTTTTTATTTCATAATTTTTTTTTCAAACTTTCAGTTTTATCGAAAGTGAGTATGAATAAACGCAGACCGCGTTTTATCAAATTTTCTTCACCCTCTTTTTGCTGTTTGTTTCGCTGAACAATGTGTACGGCATCTATAAGTCTATATTGTCTGTTTTTCAGATCGCTAACTATGTCATCCTTAAAGCACGACGCATGTAACCCTCTGGCTACAACGCGTAAAGGCCTTTCAGATTTATTCTCAAATGAATACCGTTCTTGTATTAAGTTTGCGAGATAATAGACGGTAACTTTCTGGATCTTTTACGCAGACTTTCCATGTATTTTTTTTTTAAATGAAGTTACTTGGTAGCCTGATAATGATAACGATTTTATCAAGGTATGCAACTTGTTATAGTCGTCTATACCGATCACATTAATTGGCGATGGGGGCCGTTGTTTTAGCTTTTTCGCTTTATTAGTATTCTCTTTATCGTGGTTTATTAATTCAGGTGAGGATATAGCTTTTCTTGTTTTCGCCGGTCTTTTCTATAGAATCCAGTTGGTTTCGTGACTGAGTTCTTCTTCGTCGGTATGGTATTCTGAAATAATCGGGCAGTTTAAACTCAGTTTTGGTTCATTACTTAATTTAAATGAACTCTTTAGGTCATGTTTTCATCCTTTAGGTGGAGAATTTCTTTCCGAAGCTCTTCGCAGAGCAGTTTGACTTTGCTTAGCCCAGTTCGAAGAACGTCGTTTTCGTCCTCAAGGCTTTTAATTTTCACTGAGTCAAGTTTTCCGTGGGCCGACATTTCTAGCGTTGTCGAGCTCCTGGAGACGCATATAATTTTATGTGGTCCAGGTGTAGGTGACCTCGTTACGCATGAACTTTTTCCGAAAGGGTTACAAAAATTGGCTCTGTCCAGAATCCGTAGAGCCGACCTCCGAAGAGGGTGGATTTTCCAGTGAAACTAGATTGATACCTGGGGTATTACATCTTTTCGTTTTATTCATTGCATTTTTTTTTTGTTTTTTGTACACACTTTTAACTCGGTATACGGGAGTGTATCTTAGTCGCTTTCTACGACAAGCATGCCTTACCTCGAAAAATATGCAGATTTTTAATTTGAAAGCTTACATTTTTCAATGATTCACAGAGTATACAGATTGGGGTTATGTATGGAATAGCGCATCAGAAAAATTGCCGCCAACTCCATTCAGAGTGTCTAAAATCACTAATTGATCCGGTCTCTCTGAATTTTTCATTTATTCTTATCACTGTTGATGATTTGTACGAACATTGCGGACTCTAGCTTTCATTATTTTTCAAAACATTGCTCAATGCCCGTGTTCCGGATGTCAGATTACAGCTGAAAAATGTGGTATGTAAGGTAACGTGGATCACAATGTGTTATTAAATAGTTGTGTAAATGTCAAACTATTCCAAACATTGTTTTGTAATTTCATTCTTCATCAGAAAGGTAATTTTACTGACATCAAAAACATCATCGACAGGTCGAAGAAGAATCAGCTGTTTCACTCATATCTGAGTGCCCATGTGTAAATTTTTAATTTGTTTCGGTTATCATTTCCCCTCTAATGTCACGTGACTAATTGATCGGTTGACCAATGACAACTATGCATCGGCAAAGTTAGCTTGGTAAAACCAAGAGCCCAGTTATAGCTATCATTGAGAACCCTCATTGGAAATTTTCTTTTACTTCTTTTTTTCATAAATTCAATCATTGGCGAGTTAATGTGAAAACATAATTTATGAATTTTATAACATGATTATCCAAAAATATTTAGCCCTAAAAAAATTACGAAAAATTAGGAAGACGGCAAATGAAAAAAAATTGGTAGTAATCGTATACGCGATTACTACCAATTCACTGGTGTAAATGCTGAAGAGAATCGCCGAGTTTACCACTCCCTGTTGCTGACCATTTAAATGAAACATTTTAAGGTAGAACTACATTGCCACTTTTGACAACAAACGGTCTACCAGTCAACATGTTATGAAATACATATAGCAGTGGTTAACTTATATTAAGTCTTTCGGTGCCGAAAGCCTTCCCTAATTTAACCAGACATGACTGCGTCAACTGCTTTTTGGCTTCGTTTCATTGTATATCAATGACAAGTTTAGGGGCGACATTAATAGTGTCATGTCCCGCCTTCAGACCAAACTAGGTCTCTGGTATTATCTTATTTTCCTCTGCCCACTTGGGCAGAACCCGATAGAGAATCTTTTTGAATACCTTGCTGATACTTGGCAGCAGAATTATCGACCGGAAATTTGCCAGATTGAAGTTGTCATTTCCCTTTTTCGTGAGAGAATGCAACACCACTGCCTTCCAAAGCACTGCATTATATGCATTATCCATACATACAGAAGGTTAGCATTTAGCACTTAGCACTTATTCCTGGCGCAAGGCTCGCGTGGAGTGGAGATCAAAATCTGTCTCCAAATAGCTTAGCTAATACAATCTGTACTTTGTGTATCATAACTTCAGTGCAACACGTTCAAATAATAAAGCATAATTTTAGTAACTTTTAACCTATATCTATGTTTTTATTTGAATTCTACTTTTAGATGCCAATTAATGAAATGTTAATTAAAAAGCGTTACATACTCTAGGGACTAATTGATCATGAATCACTTGTTTGCTAATAAAAATGATTGCAATTATTTTTTTAAAAAGCGGTAAGTTAAAAAAAAACGTTCGCTCTCCTTCTCACTCTCTATCACTCTGTTTACCACACCCACCCATAGTGTATTGATTTCATCGGCCCTCAGCAAATGCGATGAAGAAATGAACAAATTTGAATTGTGCTAGGATTTACTCTATTTCATACCGCAAACCTCAGTCCCTCGCCTTCAAAACAGTTTTAATACCAGTTGAACTCGTCACGTGACATATCTCTTACAAATGAACCGGTGTTCCCAAGCGGTCCCCATCTGCTTAATTTCGGCGATCAGATGAGAACCAACTTTTTTATATTTCTTTTTGGTTATCCTTTTACGTTTCATAAATTCATATCTACTTCGTTTTTATATAAGATAGGTTTTACAATATTTTTTTAGGAAAACACCCCCGAAAATGGGGCATGGGTTTAAAAAGATCTGTAGGCGAAGTGTTCATAGTAGGTATTGGTACTTTTAACACATAGACAAATATACCAAATTTTATCACTCCAGTTCAAAATTCAAGGCCCTAAGATCGGTGACTCACAGGCGGACTGACTGACGTCTACACCTATGGGATAATGTATACAAATCGACTAAATGTACTTGAATTCCATTTTCTTTATACTAGATTTGTAAATCCTATTACGTTTTTTCACACAAGTTAATCAAAAATCGAGTATAGATAAAAATTTAAGCAACGTTACCTAGAGACAGCATAAATATTTAGGCCTTCCTGACTAAACAACCTCTGATTTTCGCAGAAAATCTCTTCTTACTTTTCATTGATAAACATTTATTTTTATGAAATAATGATTGCCATTCCACCAAAATTAAAAGGAATTTTGCAGTGGTTCTTCTAATATGCTATGGAGGTAAAATTTCAGTGTCATCACGTTTTTTGTTCCAATGCAGCTGTTCAATGATAGCTATAACCGGGCCCTACGAAAGCGAAAATCGTCATTTTATTTCCTAAATTCAATATTTAAAATTAGTGTTCCTACCAGCAAGATGCATTCCAACTGTCAAAAAAATTTTTTTTTTAACTGGACCTCCTCTTTCGTTGATCTGGCAAATCATCCGAGTACTATCAACTGTCATGAGAAGCTTAGTGATTCCAATGATTTGTATTAGAATCGATGGAGGTAATATTCCAATTCCACCATGTTTTGTGTTGTAATAAAGTCGTTCAATGAAAGCTATAACTGGGCCCTAAGGGCCTACTTCATAGAAATATATGGTGGTCAGTTAAAAATAAGAAGTGATTTTCTTCGAAAACTGCAATTAGAAATTTAGATATTTTTGGATAATCATGCTCTAAAATTCATTAACTTTGTTTTGACACCAACTCGTCAAAGATTGCATTTTTAGAAAAACCACAAGAAGAAAAAGAAAATTTCTAATGAGGGTTTTAAATGATAGCTATAAGTGGGCCCTATGGATATTGTTACCCCAAAATGTATATATATATTTTTTTATTTATATTATCCCGAAAATCTATCACATCTTCAAAAATGTCATGTCTATTCATTCTGAAGTAGGTATTGCATATCAGCAACACTATAAGTATCCTTACATGGCACTTTTCAACAGGCCTACTCTCAGATTACGACGTGCTAGCAGGAAATATCTTTCCAATGTTCTTATTTGATTTGACGTTTATAAGAAAAAAAAAGTGTTTGGTTTGACATAATTCGGTTGGAAATTTCGAAATGTGAAATTGTATGACAGAATGCATCGCATTAGTTCAGAAAAATCGCTAAAATGTCGCATTTCGACTAGGTGGAAGCGTACTAATACGTTTTATCGACATCGATTCTGGAAGACTTACTATGGGCATGCATCCATGTGAGGTATCAAATCTAATGTACCCTATGCGGTAGGGAATTCAAACTGTTACACATATTACAAAAGTTTTAAATATTTTCTCTGGCAACGCCGTTGCAATAGCACTGGAATAATCATCGCCAAAAAAAACGAAACAAAAGCGAAATGGAACGCTGACTGGAAGAAGCCGATCTTCCACATTTGTTTTCACATGCTCCCTTCGCATATAGTTTACCGGTCATTTCTCCATTGCACCTTCGACATGTGTTGTGTAGTAGCAAAGTCTCACATTTCCCATCCATATACACACTCAGGTTCAAAACATTTCACACAAACTACCAAACAAAACAAATCTGTTGCTTCGCTTCGTGTGGTTCTTGCTGTGGCCAACCCAATGTAGTGGTGCGATATCCACGTATGCGTAGCCAATCTATGGCTGTGTTATGTGCCAAGTAAACTCCATCTCAGCTTCGAGTGTTCGACTGGTCTTCGATTTCTTTTCCACATTTCAGTTTCAGTTTTGAGTTGTTTTCCAAGGCATGCGAATGTGCATTTGCTGTTGAACGTTAACGCGCGCAACCAACTGAAAATTTTTTTTACAAAGCAAAAAAGAAGAAACCAACAAGAAAAACAAAAAAAAAAGTGAACACACAATTTTTTCTCCATCCAAAAACCAGTTTTCTTCTTCACTCACTTCAACAATTTCTCTCTAAAGGTGAAATTTAGTGGCTTTTGCTGTGTGTTCTGGAGCTCTGTAACGCGTGTGAATAGCGACAAACCGCTCTCTAGCGTTCTTTCAAATGTTGAATTAGAATTAGAACGGGAAAATTCTAAAAAAAAAAACGTAATTCCTTTTCAAAACCGTGTGCGTGAAAATTTCCACAAGGAAGAGACGAATTAGATTCCAATTCCAACTCAAAACAGATATCCATTCTGATTACGAAGAGCAAAACGAATTTCTGTCGGTTTTGCAACATTACTTGGTGTTAGTGCAGCAACGATCTCGTAATTTGACGACGGAAAATCGGAAAATTAAAAAAAAATATCGAATCGAAATTCCAACGAAAGAAGATCGTGTGTGTTTTCGTTTATTTTTTTTCAAATCTGTTAGATTTCTGTTTGTTTGAGTGATAAACGAGAAAACTGAGTGCATTTCCCTTGGGATTACCTGTCATTAAAACTCCATCACACTGGATTTAGGATATTACGAAGCTGTCAAAGGTAAGAATACAAAAAAAGTAACTCTTCCTACAGTTTGATCGATGAGGTGACATTTTTGACACTAATGATGGCCAAAATGGCCAAAATGAATGTGACCGATGGGCGATGACAGATCATCGATCAGGCGGTTTTCAATTAAATGTCAGTTGGTGTGACAGTGTTTTATTGTTTTTGGTAATTGAATACGTGGTGCTACCTATCTAAAATTTCTGAATGTTGAGGGGAAGGAAAAAAAATCTGCTGATGTAGCACATACTCAGCGAAACTCAAAAAAACATGCAAACCCCGCCGAAAACCAGACGCATAAGTAGTCCACGCGAAACCACAACAAGAAAAGTAGCAAAACAGAACCCAAACGGTGGAGTCGGTGGAGTCACCATGATCGTCAACATCACCAAACACAGCCCACGGATATTGCGGCGGGCGATAGAGGTCGCCGCGGAATAAGCCGGTTCGGCCTGTTTCTGATTTTTGGGGCATACCTGGGCACGGTGATCGATCGTCGTCGTCGACGTCGCGGTCGGTTGTCGGTGTGTTGCGTTGCGTTGCACTGTGGCGGTGGGTCAGTGAAGATGGATTTATGTTTTCGTTAATTTTTTTTTCTTAAAAACGGGCTAAGTGTATGAACATTGGGAAGTTGATGTACTGGTAATTAATCTTTGGACAGGAGAGCGGTCTTGAGGCAGGTTATATACGCTTTTTCCTTAAGATTGGATTAGATAGTGTAAGATGGTAAGATGTTGGAAAAACTACTATTGGAATGCTGGAATGGTAGGTTTCTATTCACAAGTTAAACAGTTTTGCAAACTTTGATGAATGATTGTAGGGGTAGGTGCGGGACCTACCTTATTCAGACGGCACATTCTATCCTTTTTTCCTTCTATGTGGATGCCAGTTGGGGTCTTTTCAATGAAGAATAGAAGAGACGTCGGAACAGGAAAAAATACAACCGTTCAGATCATTAGTGAATAACTACATGGCTTTCATTGCAGCTGTCAAAACGTCAAAATACTATTCATAATTTGTTCCGCTATTGATCGAAATTTTGATTGCATAGGTACTTTTTTGTAAAATGATGCTTTAGCTTGGTTAAGTCATAAATTTACTTTGGATTCCTTCCATTCTAGAGATCTATTCAATATATATATTTGTGCCGGGTTGAATTGCATTTTTGTTGAATTGTCAAACATATGCTATTCAGACTAAAAAGGTTTTACTCTGCATGCAAACCTAAAGTAAAACTGTAATCGTTTGACAGTTTTATTATTTTTTTTTTATATAAATGTGATAAAATTGAAAATAAATGGGAGAACTTAAATTTTCTTCGTTAAATTTTTACAACGCTTTTCCAAAAGTTTGAAATTTTCAGTTCGGTGATCATTTTTTTTTGTGTATGAAGAGGAGATGGTGTAATTTATGTTTATAAACGTCAAGTACATATTATGTAGATACTTTTTTGTTTTATTTAAAAATGTGTCCCATAATGCAAACCACTTAAAAAAAACAAGCTGTCATATTGCGAAAACGCCACGTCAAACTGTGTATGTTTAGTTATAAAAATGTGTGGCCGAAACAGAATGGGTAAAAGACAAGAGTCTTGAGGCACTCCAGAGTTCTTAGTTAATCTAGATATTGCGGTGTTCAGAATAGGTACAAATGCATTTTTGAATTTAGGTACTAATTCCTCGGTAGACAAGCCTGAAGTATTATTAGAATTTCGAAGATGGTGCTTTTCAGTTACGCTTGTCAAGGTAGTTCGGGTCGGTTTTTATTTGTGTGTGGTCGTTCTTTACTGCGTCTACCATCTGCATCACTTCGAAAACTATTCAGGTTGGAGAATCGAGTACATTCGTTCTACATGACAATGAATGTGCTGTATAGCTTATAAAGTTGATTGAATCGTGCAAATATCCATTGATTTTTTGCTCGAAATGACAAAAAAATTCTTTATTCACTTTTGTGAATTTTAGGATCAACGATTCATCGCTAAATTAGGGCTTAGATTATCAGGATTTAAATAGTGTTGCCTTAGTAATTCAAGTGATGGATTTATTAATGGTAATTTATCCACAGAAAGGACGGCAATCAAAGAAGCCTTGTCTTGGCTGTAAAGGAATAAAAAATATACGAAGGATGTTAGGATTTTCAGCGACAGCCAAGCTGCAATTAGATTCCAGGAAGCAATCTCGTGCAATTCGAAATCAGTCCACGAATGCCGACTGTCTCTTAAACGAGATGGTGGAGCATTTTACCATATACCTCTTTTGAGTGCCGGGCCACAGAGGCACACAAGGGAATTGCAAGACAGATGAGCTTGCCAACCATGGCACAGCCTCTGATATTCTAACGTCAGTATATATGATAGGTTAGGTATGCCCAACGCTACGTGTTGATTACAGATCAAACTGGATGCAATCAAGAAAGCAAACCGCAGATGGATAAAAGGCACAACGTGCCAATTATCCAGGCAACTCTGGCTTAACGTTAACCAGAAACGATACATCTGCTTGTTAATGCTGAACAAACAAACATGAGAACCATAATCGGTGTATTTACAGGAAACTACCCTAGGCCTACACGCAATAGCTTAAACGAAGAAGAGGAGGAAGGATTACAAACCTTCTATGCTCTTGTTCAGCTCTCTCAGTAAAAAGGAAGCTTCATCTGGGAGACTACTTCTTCGATAATCTAAGTAAGCGGGTTAACATCAATGTCAGAAACCTCCTGAGCAACTCTGGCTTAACGTTAACCAGAAACGATACATCTGCTTGTTAATGCTGAACAAACAAACATGAGAACCATAATCGGTGTATTTACAGGAAACTACCCTAGGCCTACACGCAATAGCTTAAACGAAGAAGAGGAGGAAGGATTACAAACCTTCTATGCTCTTGTTCAGCTCTCTCAGTAAAAAGGAAGCTTCATCTGGGAGACTACTTCTTCGATAATCTAAGTGAGCGGGTTAACATCAATGTCAGAAACCTCCTGAGCTACATAGTTAGCTCTGAATGGTTTCATTACGCGAACGACCATAGGAAAGTCGACAGATCCACGTGGTATCACAACGGACCTGTATGGTTTAAGTGTGCACTCGCATCGCGTGCAGCCACTACGTCTCTCAACACAAAGTCAACGCAAAGTCGTTCACTTCTTTTTCGAGGTGTAGAAGACTGTTGTATTATCTATTGTTTGTAAGATCTTTGATCAAATTAAGCTGCTCGAGTTCCAGCTCGAGGGACCACCTGTATGCTGGCATGCTGTTTCCCTCTTAGCTCGTCAGTGGGTGTGCGATTCGGCTCTTATTCTAAACAAAACAGAGATCATGCCAGTCGTATCGTCTAGCTATTGTGCCGAGTGCGAGAAAATTGTTCAAAACCCACCTCACCTTGGTTATCATACTCGCCTAGATAACCACTTTGCTTGTAACTTCTCACCTAATTTATTTGCAGTGTTTGCTATCCTTTCCTTATCCTACGATTCTCATCTCTCTTTAATTAAAAATCAAATTTTATTGAAAATAACGTTTCATAAGCTAAGGAACAATGAAAGTCTTATAGAAGAGAATTGTTCTGTCTTGGGAAACTTAGCATTTCATGAAGGTTTTCTTAACATTCTAAATGTTGAAAGCTTATAGGATTATCTGATGCCTTCGAGGCTTATTCCGTCTTGATTTACCGCCATAGTTGTTCCGATCACAACAGTTCTTCTGGTAAGGTCCACCTGGTCGCATCTAAAATTCGTGTGGTTTCTGTAAAACAACTCTCGTTGCCATCCCTGGGAACTTGTGAAGCTGTATAAGTGTGTAGGTTGGTGTAGGTTGATGAATATCGTTCGATCATCATTGGATATATCTCCAACTAAAATTGTCACCCTTCTCCTACATGAAGTTGGTGCTTTGAAACATTGAAGTAGCACCATTTGCTCTAATTCGATTCATGAGGATATAATATCTACACTTAAAACGTTTTAGAATTGTTGTTTTGTTTCAATAATTCTTTTGAAATCAAGATCAAAATTGTCTCATTCTCCTAGTGTGGTGCAGCTAAACGCTGTGCTGTACAATCAACCAATGAAAACATGAAGAACAAAAAAAAAAAAAAAAATGGCCTGAAGTATGCATCTTACACTAAAAGCAAAAAAGAATTTTTGTACAATCTTGACAATTATTCAGCGTTTTTCTGGAGTTTAGGGTTCTTCGCACGCAATTACACACAAATTCCCATTCTATTTTCTTTACAAATGTCAAAACTAAAGTGTCATCGAATTCATACATAAAATATATGACAGATGCCTATGTTTCATAGAGGAACACCAAAAAATGAAAAATGAAATACCTTGCTTTAATAGCCCATATAAGGCCTCAAATCTTGCTCACCTAATCTTGAAAAATTAAATATCTGGCATTCACGGCTCATATAAAGGCTCAAAGCAAGCTTTTACCTTCATATGTGTTTGTCAAGTTACTATTTTTGCCACAAAAAAGTTAAGGTCCTGTTGAACTCCAAATCCGCACGTCAAATTTGAGAAGCTTCGCATGACAGTGTTACTCTTGGATGTTTGTCAGACATTCGCAATGAAATAACTTAGGTGTTGTCACATTCTGGACTGATTGAGGGACAACGCACTAACCACTAGGTATGCGTCGGAGCGGAAAATTCCCCGCTTTGGTACGATTCGGAGAATTTTAGCTTCGAGGAATTATTCCGAAACGCTTTTTGGAGTATTTCTCCGACATTTTATAGCGCATCAACGCGAATTGCGTTGAAGTGCGTTCAGGTGCATTTTTCGTGCAATTTTTGACAGCTAAGTGCAATTCTCTTTCCGATTTCCTTCGACACAAATTCTTCGCGGAAATTATTTACGAATTGTAGTGAAGTGATCTTTGTTCCGATGACACATACCTCGAATGGAATTTTAACCTCCGACAAAGTATGCGTTGCGGAAAATTGTCCGCTCCGAGGGATACCTCGCTAGGGCAGATTATGTTTTATTAGGACCAAGAATTTGTGGCCCATAGTTATGCTGATGTAAACTCTAAAAGTATTTAAGGCCCTGGAGAACTTAGTAACTGATATTTGTTTGTTCTTATTGTTGCTATTACAGCTAGTGCCTGGTTGTCTTTATCTTACAAGCTGTTTACCCTGAGAAAGTTCTTCAGGAGATCCCAATGGAATTAATTTGGAGTTATTAATTCCATGATGTACAATCACATGAGGTTCTCACCGTTATTGCACCGGCTTACCTGTCAAACATTGAGAAAAAGTAAAGAGAACTTAAATAATACTCACCTCTAAAATAAGGGTTGTTTATTTTTAGAGGTATAGAACTTCGAATTTAATATAATAAAACACAACAGAATCGTTTTAATGTCCATCAATTTGACTTTATTGGAAGGATAACTTTATGCCATTAATGTTTAAATATGATTTCGGGCATGTGGCCAGCCGCGGTGGTTCGAATAAAGCCAAGTGTAGAGGTACAATTTTCAACCACTTTTTCGAGCATTTGAAGCCGTATGTCGGCAATAACGCCACGAATGTTGGATTCCAAGTCCGCTAACGTTTCTGGTTTGTTGGCGTAGACGAGCGACTTAACATATTCGCAAGGAAAATAATCAAATGGTGTCAAATCACACGATCTTGGTGGCCAATTGACAGGTCCATTCCGCAAAATTATGCACTCATCGAATGTTTCCTTCAACAAATCGATTGTGACGTGCGCTGTGTGGCATGTAGCGCCATCTTGTTGAAACCAACTCTCATCAACATTCATGCCATCCAATTCGGGACCAAAATAGTCGGTTATCATGGCTCTACACCGGTCTCCATTATAGGTAACTGACTCTTCAGCATCATGTCGAAAGAAGTATGGCCCATTGACTCCACCAGGCCATAGAGCACCCCAAACAGTCAGATTTTGTGGATGTAATGGCGTCTCAAGAGTCTCCACTCCAAATCGGTAATTTTGCTTGTTGACCTAGCCATTTAACCAAAAATGAGCCTGATTACTGAACAAAATTTTTGCGATGAAAATCGAGATCAATCTTATTTTGGCCCATACACCAAAATCACGACGCATTGCATGGTCTCCCGACATTACCTCTAGCACAAGTTGGATCTTATAAGCTAGTAAGCCAAGATTTTTACTCAAAATCTTCCATAAAGTTGATGGACAAAGCTCCAATTGCTGTGCATGGTGGCGAATCGATTCATTCGGGCCTTCTTTAACACTTTGCTCTACAGAGGCAATCGTTTCTTCGGTGCGCACCGTTAGCCGTCTCTGCGTGTGCGTATTATCACAACTAAACGTTGTGCGAAAACGATCCATGGTTAACCAAATTAATTGCTCTGATTGACGATTATGCCGACCATAAAATGGACGGGACTTTGCGGTAAACTTCGCGAACTGAACCATTATTTTCGAAATAAATTTGCACGATTTGCAAGCGTTGGTCATTTGTCAACCTGTTCATGATGAAATGGCAATCCAAACTGAACATAAATGAAATTGGAGTTGCCCCATTTGACCACAAAATGTCAGCTTTATCTCTATTCGAAAAATCAACCTTCTAAAAAAAACACCGTTTACCTACCTAGTTGCTTCGCATTGAAAATCTTTTTCACTGATGGCGATGATCTGACAAATCATGCGGGTACTATTTATAGTCAAGAAAATTAGAACTAAACTCTGCATTCCGGATTTGGCTTAAAATTATACGTCCGGCCATAGTGTTCGCAGTACACACGCACACAAAGTGTTGATACTGTCGATCGATCTCTTCAACGTCGATTAGTTGTATGAATATTTAAATGGAACAATACTGCCCACTTATGCATAATTAGTTATAAACAGACCCCAGATAGCATGTAACTTACATAATTAAGATATCGATCTCTGTGCGATTCATCAACCTACTTCCTGCTGCTGGCGCTACCTAGGTGCACAAATCACAATTAATTCTCTATGATCATTGATTAACACAAAAAATTGCATATACGAACGAAGAATATCTAATAAATTTAATAAAAAAAAAGATAAGCGCTCCACCGACATACCTACCCACATTTAAATAGTTGCACGATTGCGATCACACATATAAAAATGAATCTGATTTAATAACTCTCTTCCTGTTGACAAAATACAAATCAAAATCGATACAGTTTACTACCATTTTGCAAAATATTCATACAAAACCAACGTACAAAATAAAACCTCTACCTAATTTCATAATTTTGTAGCAACAAAAGCACTACCACCACCACCACCAACAACAACAACAACAGTAGGTACCGGTTTAAAATGCCACGCTATCTGAACTCGCTCTATTTATTTTTACGTATAATTCTTTTAGGTTTCCCCCATACACACATTCAATCGCCCTCCAAAAAAAAGAAAGAAAAACCTCCGAAGCTCACCCAACCACTCATACAAACGAGGGAACGTATTCCATAGTCAAGTCAAGTTAAAAAATAAACTGCACAATAAGAACGTGAGCGGAAAAATGGTTGTAAAACAAATCTGAAATATAATTGCGCGAAGCAGAAGCAGAACAAACACAACCTAAAACAATCAGAACACTGAGTTTAGAGATAATGAACACCTCCTTGTACCTATAAAAGCGTCGATCAAGATCTTAAGCTTACCCCCACCCAGGTACACTGTACATCTGTCAAAAGACAATGTCAGCGAGTACGAGATATGCTCTTGGAACATTCAAAAATCATGAATCTTTAACCGATTTTTCGTCTGACGTTTGGCTAACCAATGTGATTTGAACAAAAAAAAAACCTGTTGGCAATAACACCCAAAGAATGTCAGAGTAAACAAAAAACTCCAAAATGTAACCTCAGACAGATAAAAACAAGAAAAATCCGTGGAAGAAGAACAGGAAGAGTATAATTTGCACACAATGTAGATACACCTCATCATCGCGTTCGAAATGATGTTTGTAATTCAAATTTGACTGTCAGATTGAAAGGGAAAGAGAGACAGATACACAATACAAAAAACAGGCTCTCCTCCAATCGACGACCTTGAACGAAGTGTCACAAATGAACGATCGCTTGTGTTTTAAATAAAAAAAAAAACGCAAAAATCCAAACAGATATAAAATCAGATACAGATACAAAACAAAACATTCTAAAATGTCAAAAGATACATACGAGACAGCAACAGAAAACCGCGCGCACAAAAACACTTAAAGCTTCAGAAATGACCTAATCAGAATGGAATTGAGTTCTACAAGGCATTATAGATACTGCACCGCTGCCTCTTGTCCACCATCGAGAGAGAGAGAATCAGATTAAACGCTTCGCCTTAGCACGATTACAATATATGTACCTACATACGCGCACCGTTTGAGTACAGGTTGAGGTTAATTAAATTGTCTTCCACATCGAAAACCTATACCTGACATAGTTTTATTCAATTTAACCAGTTTGTATCTATGTGCCTGGAGATAGGTCAATTGGTTAAATATTTTCTCCACCTACCAAACTCACTGTTCCGCTCATATTCACGTTCATAATCCACCACTGAAGATACACTTTCAACAGGTTTTCGCTTGATATTTTCCAATTTAAAGTGGTTACCTC
Organism: Rhingia rostrata; assembly: GCA_949824845.1. NCBI lineage: Eukaryota > Metazoa > Arthropoda > Insecta > Diptera > Syrphidae > Rhingia > Rhingia rostrata. The sequence continues at coordinate 23,042,030 of OX463757.1, forward strand.
TACATCAACAACACACTACTACCTCTTTTTATTCACATCACGTTCGTTAAATTACCCAAATCGCGTTATAAAAAAATAACTCTCGACTCGATGATGGTTATAAACAAATAAAAATTCTGATTTAACAGTTTGATCGTTGGCATTTTGAAATTTTAAACACCCCCACGATGGCGATCAGAGTCGACTTTGATTTTCGAAAATGGTAAATTTTTCGACCGAAGTTGACATTTTAATCGTCTATTTAGTGAGTAACTTTTTTTTTATAAAAAAAATTTTTCTGTCTCAATGTTTGTCATTGAAATGTGTTCCCGCAATCTGGTGTCAATAAATAACATCACGCTTTATGGATAATTTGTGGTGTGCCTTTAAAAAAAAAATGGGCTAGGGGACTATTGCATCGGTGAGTTAAAGACGCATATGGTGACTCATCAATTTGTAGCAGACAGCTCATAAAATCGTGTGAAAGTCACTAACCAAATTGTTCATCTTTGGAAGTTGGTTGGGTGGAATGATGCAATGAAATCGTGACCGATTGTTGTTCTAGTCTACGCCCCATCAAAATTGTAAGGATGATTTCATTTTTGAATCCTACAGGCGGGTTAGTACGATGGTTTTAATCGACTCTATTGAGATTAGATACATATAACAGCACCAGTAAAATAACTTAGAGAAAGCTGTATTTTTAGAAACATTGGTTACTTACTTACTTAAATGGCGCTACAGTCCGGAATGAACCTGGGCCTCCACCGTCACCCCTTTTCAATTAGCCGGGTCCTTGGCTAACAGTCCCTAGTTTCGCAATTCAATTTGGTTGAGATCTATTTCAACTCGTGCGCTCCACTTAAGTCGTGGTCATCCTCTACTGCGTCCGACTTTTGGCTGGAAATCACAGACTCTGCGATTCATAGTATTGGTTTCCATTCATTCTGCATGCCCTAGTCGTCTTAAACGTCCAAAGTGATGTTTTTTTTTTACTAGGGCTATGTCGCTGTACACCTCGTATAGTTCTGGATTAAATCTTCGCGTCCATAGCCCGTCTACGCAAACGGGACCAAAGACTTTTCGACGAATTTTACTCTTAAACGTCCAAGGATTTCTTCATCCACTTTTAAGGCTGAACTATAATAGTCTTAAGCAATCGGAAGCTAATGTCAAAATTCTACGTTAAGTTTTTTTTCAGTACTGAAACTTACTTAAGTTGCCCATAATAGACTTTTGTGAATGGAAGCGATTGTCAGAGTGGAAGTCGTTTCGACAAAAAAAAAATCGTTGCTTATGAACTTACAAACTTCAATGTACGCAGCTGTTGATGTGAAATGTCAAATTTTTGTATGAAAGAACAAAAGAAAGAAAAAGAGCGAATGAATTCGCTTTTTCGCAAGTGAGCTAAAGTGAACGAAAACCATAAGCTATTATGGTCGTACAATACAAATCGCATGTGTTCGCACAGCTAAGAAGTGGTCGTACGCAACCATCTTCTATTATAGTTCAGCCTTTACGGTTCATGCTGCAGCGCTATACACTAGTACTGGGATCGGGATGATCATGGTCTTGTATACGGTCTTCGTAGTAGCCTTATTGAGGGGTTTACTGTTAAAGCCTTCTTAGCTAAAAGAAATAACGGTTGTCAGATTTACAAGCGGCCGGCGCCGAGGTATACAAAGTTCCATACTAACTCAAAGTTATATGTGTCAATGGTGACGTTCTGTCCAGTTTGCCGATGTTGTGTTTCTTTTCATGTTGACAACATATGTTTGCTCTTATCCTCATTTACAGTTAAACCCATTTCAGCCGCTTCCTTCTCTATACTAGCAAACGTGACTATGGGATCACGTCCGACCAATGATGTGAATATCGTAGGCGTATGCTGCACAGATTTTTGGTAAATTGTACCTCTGATGTTAGCTCGGGAGTTTTGCACAATCCTCCCAAGAACCAAATTGAAGAAGTTAGATGACCGCGCATCGCCTTGCCTAAATCGTTTTTTGGTATCAAATGTCTCGGTGAAGCTGTTTCCCACCCTGATGGAGCAGCGAGAATTCTCCATCATCATACTACACAGATGGAAGATTTTGGGCCGTATACCAAAACTAGAAATAGCTGTGTATAGTTCGTCTCTATAAATGCTGTCGCATGCGGCTTTGAATTTGATGAATAGATGGTGGGTATTGATTTGGACATCTTGTTTTTTTTTCCAGGATCTACTGAAGTGTGAAAATTTGATCGGTTGTGGACTTTCCTGGCCTAAAACCACACTGATAAGGGCCGATCAGGTTGTTGGTAAACGGTTTCAGGCGTTCACATATTCGGCAGATAGGATCTTTTGTTGAGGAGACTTATGCCTCTTATGCCTTTTAGGCCTCGTTCTTGGCTGAGAGCATATGTCGGCATTCCTCATGAAACCAGGGGTTTCTTGTCGGTGGGACCGAGAAACCTAGCACATCAGTTGCAACTGATCTAATGGCTTGTTGGTATCGCTGCCATTGTTCTTCGATATTCGATGCTGGTAGTATGGTGTTAATCGAGAGACTAATAGATACACGTCGCGCGAAGGTCTTGGCGGTCTCTTGCGATTGCAGTCTTTCGACATTACATTTTTTCACAGTATTTCTGGATTTTTGTGGCGTGGTGGATATCCGCATTCTTACCTTGGCTGCAACAAGGTAGTGATTCGATGTTAGCTCCTCGGAATATTCGGACATCCAAAACACTGGATGCGTGTCTCTTGTCTATCGCAATGGGATCAATTTGCTTAACCGTTCGTTGATCTGCCTAAGCCTAAGTCCTGTAGGCTCTGTTTTCCGACAATACTGCTAAAGATGTCTTCTCTTCCTACTTTTGCGTTAAAATAAATTTATTTAATAAATATAATTTCACACACAAATTTCGCACCAAGTATCACAGCTGAGCTGATTGAAATGTTAAAGTTCTGTCTGAAAGCACAAGTGGTTTTCGAAAACTTTTCGCGGAAAACTCAGTTTTCGATTCGGTTTGTAAGCACTATAACACATACATATTCAGTTTTTGAAAACATGTAGGTTACGATGTTATAGTTTTGAGCCCATTTCACATGCAAAAACTAACTAAAGGTTGTTGAAGCGAATACACTTTTTGATCAAAATATGGGAAACAAAATATTTGTATGTCTGTTGGGACATGTGGAGTGACTATTTTTTTTGTCGCATTACTATTTAGTTTCTGTTTTTTAAAATTTTTTTTTTGATTTTAACAGATAATTCGTCATTATGCCTTTATATCTGACTGAACAAATAAATGGATGCATTCAAAATATATAAACGCCGTGGATTATTATCATTTTTTTTTAGAATGTCAAACCAAAGTCCCAAACCTGTTTGGTGCTGTGTGATAGCATCAATTATTTTTGAAAACTTATTTTTGCTCAATTTTTAGTTCGATGTGATGGCCGTTTTAGTTTTTTTTTTTAAATGGAAGATACAGGATATGGTTCACATCATATAAAAAACGGTTTTAAAATATGAACGCTCAACGTGTAGACTATTTATAAATTCATTTAAATGATAAGTACAATCACATGTAGACTCAAAAATGTAGAACATACAAAAATTTGACGTTAAAATCCATCTCCATATGCCAGTTGTTTCAAAAACACAAGACAGGAATTATTTCACATTTTAAAGTACCAGCTTCCTAGAAACCCGTCACCACGGAATCCATCTTCAATTTCCCTCCAAATTGAGCCTCCAGAAGGAATTCATTTAACGATCCTTTTATTTTAAAAACACGCGTCATGTTTACAAGGACCATTTCCTTCCCAAAATACCTCGTCCCAATCAAACTGCAGATGTACCGTGTTGGGTATACAACACAATATACACACTTTCTCCATAAAGTACCGGGACGGGACAGAGTATATTCCTCGACTTTCCCATTTCCTCCTCCCTTCATGTGTGGAAAAGCGTCTTCATGTTTTTTTTTTCAACACTCGCGTAGGCTACACCTTTTATTTTATAAACAATGTGATGGAAGAAAATCCTTTGTACGGCTTCCTTCCAACAAACTAACCAACAAAAAAAGATATAAAGATACAAAAGCGAAGGAAAGCGGAAAATAAATTCAAAAACAAACACAGAACGCCAATCCACTGCAATAACACTCGAGGTTCTCCTCGGTACGTCGCGTCGTCACTCGTGGTGGTGGAGGCCTGTTGCTCCCTTCACCATATACACCAGTCACTTGCACCAATATCCCATGTCATTCGTCAACCTGATTTCATTCGAATGTGTATAGATACAGTATCCCCTCACAAACACACACACACACACATCTTAATGACAAACTCAGCTAAATTTAATTAGATTTTAAGTTCATCCAAGTTACGAGGTAATACTCCGCGGGCGAGTTAGTGTTTGCACTTTCGTTCGCCAAAATGTCCCCCGGAAGAGTAAGCGAATACGCACCTATTCCCTGTCAACTTAGTCAACTCGATAAAAAAAAGAAAACCCGTAAAGCAAGGGGACGACAGCGAGACAACGATGACTTGCCGCCAGAGGGACGCGGTTTCTGAGGCAAGATCTGGGGTAGGCTCTTAATCTGTTATTATTTAATTAAAAGCGAACTAAAATAGGTTAACAAACTGATTTGCGCACAAATTGTTTCAAATCGGCGGATCTACCACCGGCATGCCGAGACGGGCAACTGGACATGCATATATGCCTACAATTATGTATCAGAGCGTTGGATTGTGCAGACCGAGTCTGTAGGCCGACAATGCGAACCATCCCCGGGCTGGGAATTAGCATTTTATGGCTCTGCCCGAAGACTAAACAAATAACGATTTTATTGGGTTGCCCGAGGGTCGACGAGAGATGCATGCGAGTATAAGGAGCTTGCGGGTGTATATGTTACCGTTGTGTGTGCCGATATGTTGTCGTCACCCTTTAAAAGATTAAATTGCTAATCTTGAGTAATAGAGGGATTCAGATACATTACACGCGCTAATAAAAAATACAAACATCCCAGACAAGGCAAGTAATAAGATTTTAAATAAAAGACTAGCATAGCTTTGTTTTTTTTTTATTGAAATTAAAAATTAAGTTAACCACTGTATGTGGGTGTAAAGGTCGTGCATGTGTGATAATCTTGTTACGTGCGCAGATTGCACGACAGATTGAAGTTAATATGAATATTTTGTTATATGATTTTGGTTGATTGTTAGTAGGCGCAAAGTTGAATTCCAGCTTCCAAAGCAGACCCTATCTTTCAGACATCTACGGAGCTTCACCTTTCATATGATTCATATTAAAAAAAATCATCTCGATAGATTTAATCATCTCAGTGAAAATTCTTATATCTGCGACAAGGAGATTGATCTAGTATTTGTATGACAAAACCATTAAGTAATATAACGGGTGATTTTTTAAGAGCTAAGTATTTCAGGTTGGCAGCACTGGTTAGAATGGCGTCCAAACGTCATCTGTAAAAATGAAAAGTTTTCAGTATACTCTGCAATTTAATCATGGATTGCAACGATTGCAAATTGTTGAAATTTAATATCAAAATTCGTGCTCTGTGAAAAATGTGTACCGTTTTTTACGACTATGTTATGGTTACCAGCGATGAGGCTCATTTCTGGCTCAACGGATACCGAAATAAGCAAAACTGTCGCATCTAGAGTGATAAAAAGCCACATGCCATACAAGAATTACTGATGCATCCCGACACAGTTTGGTGTGATTTATGGGTTGGTGGCATCATCGGTCCGACTGTGAAAGAAACGTTACCGTCAACGGCAACGATATTGAGCCAGCGATTTTTTTTGCCCAGTTGGCTGAGTTGAACTTGGTTGACATGTGGTTTCATGAAGACGGTGTCACATGCCACACAGCTCATGATACAATGGAAATGTTGAAGGATGAATTTGGTGATCGGCTTATCTCTCGAAACAACCACGTGAGTTGGCCGCCAAAATGGTGCGATTTAACACCTCTTGATTATTAATTGTGGGGTTATGTTAAATCGTTAGCCTATGTGGACAAGCCGAACACGATTGAAGCCTCACAGGATAACATAACACGCGTAATTCGTACAATACAGGCCGAAATACTCGAAAAAGTGACGCGAAATTGGACCTTTCGAATGGATCATTTGAAACGGAGCCGCGGACAACATTTACATGAAGTTTTCTTTAAAACAGAAATGGCAAAGGCCTATTTATCGATTATGGAAATTAAAAAACCCATAAGGAATGGAATTCGGTAAGCATGTTCCACTGAAAAATTTCTCATATATTTTCCAAAGCTACGATTGTTCAATTAAATGGAACAACATTTTCAGCAGAACTAAACTATATCTGTCAAAACATTAGTTTACGCGGTTTTTGCAAATTATGCATTAACTAAATAATTTTCTCACTTATCAGCACATAATTAGGGTTATCGGGAATTTCTTTTTCCAAGGAGTTTTTCCCATTCAGCAATGTAAATTTATTGCTGAATGGGAAAGATTCCTTTGGAAAAGGAATTTCCGATAATCCTAAATATGTAGCTCTGTTATAAGGTACAACATTTTAGTCACACTTATTTTCTGCTCACTAAATTCTCTTAAATAATGAATTCAATATTTTGTTGGCATTAAATTGTTGAAATTTTCAGTTTGCTCGCCAAAAGGTCGACAATTGGAAAACCCTTTAATAGGATGTCACTAACCAAGAATGGCTTTCTGTAACAAATATGTGAAGTCGGTTGCGATTTTCAATTTCTGGTACAGTCTTTGAAGTACAAATATGCTACAATTTTAATACGGATTTTATGACAATTTACTTAAAACCTCATTAGTTCGCCATTTGAACATAAAAAAAAACAGTCAAATATGTCAAAACTGTGCAAACAAATTCACACCAAAACAAACGACGGATTTACCCCAGATAATTAGACTAGTCAAATATGGTTCCAGTGTCACACTTGATAAACTGTCAAATTTGCATGTTTACCTTTCTTCAACATTCACCAAGCCGCCAAACATAAAAAAAAAAACAATCCGACATAAACAACAAGTATCTAGTTAAAATCATTGTATTTCACTATCTATACTGTTGTCATACGAAAATTCCCCTTGAATGACATCATTTACTATTTTTTTAGTAAATCACCTAAGCATACAGCAATTTATTTATTTTTTATTGTGTAATACTTTGTGTATGGAACTTCCGTGTCATATTGAACCATTTTCTCACCATTGGAGCAGGTTTCCTTGCAAAATGGCAACAACTCTTCCACAACACGTTGTGCATAATTTTCCAGGAAAGATTATCGTTTAAGAGACACCAAAACTTATGAATGAACGTGAATGAATGAATAAACATTCGCATGAGTAATTCGATAAAATATTCAATTTCTTAAAAAGATATGAGATTCGCATACAAGTGGTTTTTGCGATACAATTGCGTCATTATTGACTACATAAAAACTTAATGACTCGAGAGTAGTTAATGTGACATGTGAGTGGAATTCGTAGGAAAATTACTATTCACCACATTTGGATGATATAGGTGAAAATATCGTTTTCATGGATGGATGGTGAGTGTTGGAATTGACTTTACTGCCATACAATGTAGTCGGCTATTGGTGGCTTTTAAGGAATGTGGTTATGTTTCATTTGGGTATAAAAACAGAACTGGCTCTGATGATTCAAGAGGGTTGAATATCATCATTCTGTGAAATAATAAATTAGCACAACTGTTCTTTTAAATAAAAAAAAAAAATGTTTTTACATTCCATACGGTTTTAGAAAAGCGAGGTAGTGAAGTTTGCAATATTTGAGCCATAAGCTTTCTATTTTCCTTGGGTGTGCTTTGAAATAGAAAAGAAATAAAATATCTCCTTACAGTCCAGAATGTCCCTGGTCCTCAACCAACATGTCTCTCCAATTGTCCCGGTCCTTAGCTAAATGCCTACAGTTGCGCATTTCAAGTTCGTTGAGGTCAGTTTCTATACTTGTGCGCGCCACTTAAGGTGACGTCTTCCTCTACTGCATCCGACAGTGCAGTGAAATAACCACCACGGATATAATTCCAATGGGGCTTATTTCCTAAATAAATGGAAATAGCCCCACAGGGATTATTTCCTTTTCGAAATTGAAATAAGCCCCTCCACGAAAAAACATTTACCCCGGCGGGTGTTATTGCCATTTGGAATTGGAATTCTATTCAAGTTTGGTGTATGCAAAGCTTGCTTAGGCTTACTATTGGACTTAGGATATGTGCGAGCTTGGATGCATGAAAAGAAAATAAACCCCACAAGCAAAAGGCATTAACAGCAGCGGGATTTTCCATTTCCATGGACTTATGTCCTTTTCCAAGAAACACTGAGCTCCTCGGGGGGTATTAATTGGGAATTAAGCCCAATGGGGCTTATTTCCATGGGGGTTATTTCACTGCACCGCGACCGACGCTGGAAATCGAAGACTCTGTGAGCCGGAGTATTGGTGTTCATTCGCTCTACATGTTTTGCCATTTAAAACGCCTAATGCCCTGGTTTTGGACTAGAGGTATGTCGATGTACAGCTCGTACAGTTCTTGGTTGAATCTTTTGCTTCATAGCCCGTTAACGCAAACGTTTATTTCTGACGAGATGTTTTTGTCAGAGTTAATAGAGGACCTGTTGTAGACAGGACCCCTTCTGAATGAACCTAGTAGGGGTCACTTACAAACAACGCATTTGTACGCTTGTTACCACTCTGAAGTCCACCAAAAAATGCCCCGGAAGTGGAATAACTTTCTAAGGTGAAACTAACCTAAAACGATCGAAGCGATTCCTGAAATAATGATCGCATATAGTTAATGACTCTGCTCTTGAGTTGATGTAGATGACTCATTGGAGTAAATACATTTAGCTTGATCTGTAAGAAAAAAAATAATTTTGGTATTACGTTGTTCGTGTCGTAGTTGGATGGACTGTGAGCTGTAACTGCGTGTCTTGTAGCGATGATTGGAGAATCGCTGCTTTCTTTCCAACGAAGTCCAGGTGCGCCTTGTTAAGTTAAATCTTTTTTCGATGATGACACATAGTCAACGGATTGCGGTTTTCGATGGAACTATTTGATTTTTCACACTTGCTTGCATGTATTCCACTACTTTTTGGCCAGATATTCGATTTGCTTCGGTTTTCTGGTTTGCTAGGTCAAGGCCAGTAGATTCCACAAAGGCTTTAACTACAGATACCACTTCGTTGGTTCTCTGTTCGATCTCGTGGATCTTCTTTGCCACGGCAACGGTGGAGATACCATCCGCAAAGCTTACAACCTTCACCATTCGTGGATATTCTTTGCTACAGTAACGATGGCGATGTCATCCGCAAAGCTTACAACAGTCTAACGGTCTGAGCACTATTGTACAAAATATTAAACAGAAGAGGACCTAGAATAGACCTTGTAGATCACCTGCTGATACATACTCTTTGCCGCTGTTGCAGCTAGACTTTCTGTTCTTGAAGTAGCTGGATTGTATCCTGGGAACGTTCATATTGACTCAAGAGTTCAAGATGCAAGACCAGTTTGCGGCATTAAAGCATTTCTAATGTCTATGGTAACAACTAACCAAAGCTCCTTTGTCTCAACTCCTCCCTCGACGGCTGTTGCAGTTATGTTGACAACGTGTTTAATGGGGTCTACTCTGGGGTGAGTTTTTCGGATTCCAAACTGGTAGTCTGATAGTGTTTCTTGAGCTTTTACTATTAGTCTATAATAGATGTCCATTTATGAGATTTTGCCCATTGTGTTCAAAAGTGAAATGGGGTGATGGAATAAGAGGAATCCTGGTGTTTCATTTCCCTTGGGAACACGCTCTAATCGTTGCAACGGATGATTTTTCAAGCGTAGATTTTTTTAAAAATCGGACAAAACAATCAAATTTGCATCAAATATTCAAAAATTTTATTGCAATCGATAAATAGGCCTTTGCCATTTACGTTTTAAAGAAAACTTCATGTAAATGTTGTCCGCGGCTCCGTTTCAAGTGATCCATCCGGAAGGTCCAATGTTGCGTCACTTTTTCGAGCATTTCGGCCTGTATTCCACGAATAACACGAACGCGTGTTATGTTATCCTGTAAGGCTTCAATCGTGTTCGGCTTGTCCACATAGACTAACGATTTTACATAACCCCACAAAAATAATCAAGAGGTGTTAAATCGCACGATTTTGGCGGCCAACTAACGTGGTCGTTTCGAGAGATGAGCTGATCACCAAATTCATCCTTTAACATTTCCATTGTATCATGAGCTGTGTGGCATATGGCACCGTCTTGATGAAACCACAAACCACTGGGGCGAAAAAAAGTCGCTCGATATCGTTCGCCGTTGACTTCAACGTTTCTTCCACGGTCGTCTTTGCAGAAAAATGGACCGATGATGCCACCAGCCCATAAACCACACCAAACGGTCGTTTTTACGGGATGCATCGGTAATTCTCGTATGGCATGTGGCTGTTCATCATTCCATATGCGAGAGATTTGCTTATTTACGTATCCGTTGAGCCAGAAATGAGCCTCATCGCTGAACACTACTTTTCAATCAAACATAGGATTTGCATATTTTTCACAGAGCACGAATTTTGATAATATATTTCAATAACTTGCTCGTTTGTAAGTCTTTCCATGATTAAATGTCAGAGTATATTGAAAACTTTTCACTTTGACAGATGACGTTTGGGCGCCATTATTAACCAGAGCTGCCAAACTGAAAAAACTTAACTCATCAAAAATCACCCGTTAGTTTTCAGTGTTCTGGGAATATCGCTTCCTTTAAACAGCTCTGTATTATTTTCATGGGAATGTTAGGTCTAGAGCTAATTGCCGTTTTCAGTGCTCTGTTTGAGACTTCATCTGGATCCCGTGCCTTCTTGTCTCCAATATTTTTGCTTCACTGTAAGTGTTCTTTTATCTGTCTAAATAAAAATTAAAAAGAAAATCATTAGTGTGTAACAGAAATAGAGTGGGTGGAAGTTTTTATAGGAAATCTTTTTTAGGAAAAGCCACTACATGTAAAGATCTGTTCGTAAGAAAACTATCCATTGAGCTGAAAATGTATGTTGCATGCGTATCATCATCAGCTAATAAATCAAGTTCTAGGGTTTTTTTTATGATTGAACTACTATTTGAACCTAACGTACCCTATGTGAGGTATACTTTCTTGATAAAAGCATGCTCACGAACAGTGGACGCTAAGCTAGGTAATGTACTCATTCTTAGAAAACAACATAAGATACAGTAAAAGATGATTTCAACCACCACATAATGACGTATGTTTCATCAACCACGTGTAATTACTAATTAGTTACCAAAACAACCGTTTTACTTTTTTTTTTTTGTTCCATCTACAAATATAATTGCCGCCATCTTGTCATCAGTCATCTTGAACCACACCAACAATTAACAAAACAACAAATCCAAACCCAAGCAGTATTCATAAGGTGACCTTGGCATAACTCTTTCGCTACGGCTGTTTGTCTAGCATTTCTAATGGGCTATGATGGATTCATTATATATCCTCAACCGCCAAGTCCCATAGTTCTAAAAGAGCCGATGAAGTCATAAAGACGCCAAGCCGGGGCTATTGCCCCATGTCTCTCGTGTGTGTGTCTTTCTCTTTTAATTTCTTTTCGTGCGTTACCCCAAATTAGTTGTCATCCTCGGTTTTATTACCTCCGACATTAGGTCTACCACTCCCTAATTAACTTTCAATCGAAAACATGATCCCCAAAATCTAGATAAGACTCGAAATAGAAAGTTCAAATAAAAAGTGAATTTGTTTTGATTCTGGTGTCGATTAAGACGTCTTCATCTTACCACGAAGATAAATTTATTCAAAACCAATAAAAATGAAAATACCATGTTCCTTGATGAATCTTAATCTAAATTTCATCCGCTTCGACTTTGGTGTTTCCAAAATGAAAAAAAAAGAAGCAAACCACCACAAACACACAGATACGATTACAAATTGCAGAGTCTCAAGGCATCAAGTTATGTCAGTATCATCGACGGTCAATAACACCGTTTCCACACAATAAAACAATTACGTCTACCGCCCGTTTTAAGTGAATGCCATACGAGTCTAAAAGAAGACTGTAAACCAGCGAAAGTTTTATTTTCCTAAATTTACAATTTACAATCACAACGGTCATTGTATCGCTCAAGCCGTCGCACCAACTGAATTCAAAGTTGAGAGCTTCGAGTTATTGAAACTATTAGTGCGCCGTTGGACCGGCTTCGCGGATTGTCTGCGTATCTATATCAAAATGGCGCATCGTGTGCACTATAAATAGGCAGGCAGGCTTTTGAAGAACGAAATAATTAATTAATTCTATTTTTTTCGTTTCGTTTTTTATTATTAAGCCACGTGTTGGAACGATTTATATTGTTTTTTTTTAAACATAAACATTAAGGCTTGTTAGGGTAAGTCTTGAGATTTATTTATGACTGACACAGATACCCTTTTGGTTTTAAATACCAAAGCAAAATGGAATCCAAAAACCGGTGGGCAGCCAGTCTAAAATATGCGAGACCCAAATTTGTGGTTTTTTTTTCAGCATAAGCATGACTTTTATTAATATCGCTTAGAAGCTTGCAAAAAAAAAAAAACACAGCAGAATTAAATGTCACAAAAACTATTTTTCACGAAAAATATTAAAATTTTATTCAAATCGTCGGTCGGTGGGACTGGGAATGTGTGGTTTCGCGTGTTGCTTTTGGTGATAAATACTGCGGCTGTTAGTTTGTGCACATTAAATTAAAATACAAGCTTATTGGAAATTGTACGTTTTTATTGCTCAGGCCCAGCACCAATTTATTTGCTGTCCAGAGACAATGACCTGGGATTGGGTACAAAGAGAATTTGCGACGCGAAGAAACTTATTGTTTTTTAATTATAAATTATGAGACATGAAATTAATAAACAGATTCTAAGGTCGCTCACACCCTCGATTCAACAACATAGCAGGGTGTAATATTTTGGTGTTTTATGGGGCTCACGCTCAGGTTACCCTTACTTCATGTTGTCCATATCGAAACATGTGGTGGTACAACGACGTAAGTGCTAAAACTGCATTTTTTAAGTTCAGCATACGAAAATTTTCAAAAAGTTAATAACGGGTGTGTTTTTTTAGAGGTTGGTTTTTGGAATGGAAACAAAACTGACATTTGTGGTCAAATCGGGCAACTCTAATGTCATTTATGTTCAGTTTGGTTTGCCATTTCACCATGAACAGGTTGACAAATGACCAACGCTTGCAAATCGTGCAAATTTATTTCGAAAATAATGGTTCAGTTCGCGAAATTTACCACAAGCGCCGTCCATTTTGTGGTCGATATAATCGTCTATCAGAGCAAAAAATTCGGTTAACCAGGGATCGTTTTCGCACTACGTTTACTCAATGCGATAATACGCATCCGCAGAGACGTCGAACAGTGTGCACCGAAGAAATAATTGCCGCTGTAGAGCAAAGTGTTGAAGAAAGCCCGAATGAATCGATTCGCCACCGTGCACAGCAATTGGAGCTTTGTCCATCAACTTTATGGAAGATTTTGTGCAAAGATCTTGGCTTACGACTTTATCCAGATCCAGCTTGTGAAAGATTTAAAGCCGCGAGACCATGCAATGCGTATTGATTTTGGTGTATGGGGCGAAAATCAGATTGATCTCGATGTTGATTTCAATCTCAAAATATTGTTCAGTGATGAGGCTCATTTTTGGTTGAATGACTACGTCAACAAGCAAAACTGCCGTGAAGAGAATCCACATGGGACCCTTGAGACGCCATTGCATCTACAAAAACTGACTGTTTGGTGTACTATTTGGGCTTGTGGAGTCATTGGGCCATACTTCTTCCGGAATGATGCTGGAGAGTCAGTTACCGTTAATGGAAACCAGCATAGAGCCATGCTAACCGACTGTTTTGTTCCCGTATTGGATTGCATGAATGTGAATGAGATGTGTTTGCAACAAGACGGCGCTGCATGCCGCACAGCGCACGTCACAATCGATTTATTGAAGGAAACATTCGATGAGCGCATAATTTCACGGAATGGACCTGTCAATTGGCCACCAAGGTCGTGTGATTTGACACCATTGAATTATTTTCTTTGGGGATATATGAAGTTGCTCGTCTACACCAACAAACCAGAAACGTTAGGAGACTTAGAAGTCAACATTCGTGGTGTTACTGCCGACATACGGCCACAAATGTTCGAAAAAGTGGTTGAAAATTGGACCTCTAGACTTGGCTCTATTCGAACCTGCCGCGGCGGTCACATGCCCGAAATCATATTTAAAAATTAATGGTTTTAAAATTTCGGAATTCCGTAACAGGTTTTCTAATGATTTAAAAAAAAAGTTTTTCTGTTGTAAATAACAAACGGATTATTCTGAGAGACATTCTATAACCTTACGATTGTTAGAGGGCCTTGGTCACAATTTGGCAACTTTTTAAATTCTCGCCTCTTTTTATTTCTTCGATTTTCAAAAACAAATTAACTAAGAATGCTTTTCCAATCAACAAATTACCCATTCACTGTAAGAACACATATTTCGTTGGCATATAAAGACTGCCCTTCTGTTCCCAGATCTTCGTTTCCATCAGCAACATTGATTTTTTAAATTCTAGGTCAGGTTTTGAGGAATTCGACTTTCGTCGATGTTAAAAACCACGTTTGACGTAGTGTAGTTTTTTTTTTTGATTTTTAACAATTGTGAGCATTTTTTACGAACCCTGATTGCAATGGAGCCCAACAATATATAGTGGATATGAAAAGTCGAAAGCCTACCCTTTTACGGAGACGTTAAATCCATCTGATTTTAAATCCTATTTAAATTTAAATGAAGGTACAGCATGCCTCCTTAACAATTTTTCCAGTCCTTCCAATAAATTCAGATAAAAAGTGATTTTGGCATACGAAATACCTCAAGGCCCCATGCCTGTCTCCACAAACGGCTCAAATTTGTTTTTTATTTGACGGGCATGCAAACATATTTAAATGAGGAAAATTCCGTTTCGATTTCTTGCATACTGAACAAGTAACTCCTGAATTTCGTGAATTTCGGGATTTAAACGAGGTAAACATTAGGCTACTGCACTCTCTAACTTATTGTACGCCAACCTTTATACCGCATCAGTTTTGGTGAGACTAGCAATACTGGCACATTATTGATCCGATATTAGAAGAGTGGTGACATTATACACACCTGCCAAAGCCATCTCGACATGTGAACAAAGTACAACCCCATACAATATGTTAGAACCTTTATATCTATCTATATACCACGTGAATTTTCGTTTAGATACAAATCTACATTTTTATCTATTTGCAATTGAACATTGTAAGCCGCAATAACTTGCCACTACGCGAAAAGAGAGACATTTTTGCGAACTGGTTCTGAATTAACATACAGCGCGCGCCAGTACATAGATACTCATTACTTATACACTTTGCACACTGGCTCGTTTCAGTGTTTATTTGTTCTTATTTATTAGCGCATATATTTAAGAAAATGCAGAGCATAGCAAGAAAAGACTGAATATAGACTCTCTAAGACTATGCGCCTGATGATTAAAAAGCCAACAACAACAACACCAGGACCGACGACGAGCCAAACCACTGGACTTGACTATTGAATGCGAATTGTTTGCTGGCCAGAGCTGGTCATCATCATCCCTGCAAGAGCAATATAGCTCCCTCAAGCCCCCCTCCCCAGAACACTTTTTTATTATGCATAAGTGCTGCTGCAGCAGCGACAATAGTATGCGAGTACGAGTAGGTACCTTCCTATGCCCGCGCAGTGTACCAAGGCTTTGTGCATTTATGCATGTGCTCGGTCCCAATAACATGACACTTCGACTTTCAATTGGAATAATTCTAGATTTCTAGTTGGTCCGGTCACCAATAAATAAACCTCAACCAATACACACGTACAAACAGTCTTTCGCAGCGAAAAAATGCGGCTCAAAGTTGCTTTCCAGAGGGGCAGCACAGGCAAGCAAAAAAAAAAAAAAAACAGTGATTTCAATTTCGCAGTAGATACCGAGTATCTTTCTATGGCTATAGTCGGTGGCTAGGTGGCTAGCTGTTGTGAATAATGGGCACACCTCAAACAGACCCTATGGAATATCAAACGAAGCTTGAATTCGCAAAAAAAAAAATCAGTATGACTAAACTCTCGATGTCTAATGGCGTCACAGTGTTTTCTTTGCCCGACTTGAGCTCTATAGACCCTATGGAATATCAAACGAAGCTTGAATTCGCAAAAAAAAAAATCAGTATGACTAAACTCTCGATGTCTAATGGCGTCACAGTGTTTTCTTTGCCCGACTTGAGCTCTATATGCACCGATTCGCCCCATTAGTTAGGTTAAGTAATTATTCTTTTTGTAAAAGCCGTTTAGCGCCGTTTATGCTTCATCAAATGTTCACAGCAAATGTGTTTTAAAATAATTTTCACTGTAGGAAATAAGCAAAAGCTGATAAGCGAACAACAACTTGTTGCGGAAATTACAAGCGTCTTACGTAAGTCGCATTCCATTTATGGTGTTCTCGAAACACTTGAGCTTGGAAAACAATTTCTCAATTTTAGGATCGAGATAAGGTGGTTTTATAGTTAAAAGAAACATAAAGCATGAGCACCGTTTATTAATACCAAATGACAGGTATGCCCCCGTAAATTGTAACTTTTTCACATGAGCTGGAGATAACTATTTCGAGCGATTGCAGTACAATTCATCATTTCATATGGACTATGTCATATTAAGTGACAAAATACTTGATTCCATCAGAATGCTGATAACTGATAAGATACCTGGGTATCATGTTGAGTGCAAACGTTGGGTGTTTTCGTTGGAAAACAAAAAAAAAATCAAATGCAATCTAAAGGTGTTGATATGGTTTATCCAATCAGAAATAAGCTTGGAATGGTTTAACTTTGCGGTATTTATACATGAACTAATGCAAAATGTTAGTTCTTATATAGATCTTTTGTTCTGTTAAATATAAGATACTGTCGCCAAAGCCAGGCTGACTTTGGAAGCTTTTACATTTCTTAAGAATGAAGATTTGAAAAAAATTGTTATTTCCAACTACCCAAATTTTAGCCGCCTTTGTGGCTTCCGTTTGGCACCTATGACTTAACCTGGCCATAAACCGACATTCCTCTCCAAACAACCCCGGTCCTCAGCTAACTGCTCCCAGTTGCGCACTTCAAGTTGGTTGAGGTCGGTTTCTAATTGTGTGCGCCACTTAAGATTGTGCAGTGAAATAAATTCCACGGAAATAAGCCATAGGGGCTTATTTCCTTTTCGAAATGGAAATAAACCCTGAAACGAAAAAGCATTAACCTCTGCAGGTGTTATTGCCATTTGAAATTGGAATTTTATTCAAGTTTGGTGTATGAAAAGTTTGAATGTGTTTGCCCCCCTGTTTCGGCTTACTGTTGGGTTTGGGATGAGTGCGAGTTTGGATGCATGAAATGCAAATAAAACCCACAAGCAAAAGGTATTAACAGCCGCGTGACTTACTTGCATTTTCAAAACGAAATAAGTCCCTCAGTGGGTATTTCCTTTTTGTTGGGCATTATGCTCCATAGCTCTTATTTCCGCGGGGGGTTATTTCACTGCACCCTTAAGGTAAGGTCTTTTTCTACTGCGTCCGACGTCTGGCTGGGAATCGAAGACTGCGAGCCGAAGTATTTTTGTCCATTCGCTGTACATGTCCTAGCCATCTTAGTCGTCCAATGCGGAGTTTTTTTTTGACTATGGGTATGTTGCTTGACAGTTTGTATAGTTCTTGGTTGAATATTCATCTCCAGATCCCGTGAACGGGACCGACGATTTTTCGAAGATTTTTTTCTCTCAGATAGAACAAGAATTTCTTCATCACCTTTGACATGACCCATGCTTCAGCGCCGTAGTCCAGGACTGGGGTGATGAGGGTTTATATAGGCTCTCCTTACTAGTTCAAGAGAGGGGCTTACTTCCTCCATATCCTTAATATCGACTGTGTCTCAAGTACGATATTTTCTTGTTCATCTCGACCGCCTTGTGTTCGAGCCTTCTTTCCTTGGCTTTGAACGTTGAACTTAATTCCTGGAGTGGCACCTTTTTATATCTTCGAACCTCGCGCTTTTCTTGCTCTTTTTCTTCGTTCTGAAAAGGCCCTCCTTCTTTGCCTCTAGAGCTCAATCGAAGCTCTCGTTTAGCTTTGTAGGCCTCGTTCTTTGGCTGCGAAGCATCAAACCAAGGGTCACGAGAAACTAAGAACAACAGTTGCGGCTGAAGTCATGGCTTATTGGCATCGTTGCCATTGTTCTTCTTCATTAGGTGCTTGTGGTATGATGTTTTATAAGAGGTTAAGGGATATGCATGCCGCGCGGTAAATGGCAGTCTCTTGCGATTGTCGCTTTATGAATGTCGAAGTGAAGAAACCATATGCTGGCTTAAGGTGGCATATCGTTCCGCAGCGAAGCCAATTATCCTAAGTCCGTTGCCAGTCTCGCTGTCGTGTAGGCTGTATATCATCTATTTCTCCGTCGGAACGTGAGCGCATATAAGGCATATGTTGGCGAATTTGGCCTCGATGCGGAGACTTCTTTTCTAAGCCTGGCACAACGATTCCACATCCGAATAGTCGCTGTTTCTGCACTTCGTTGTAGATGTCACAATTTCATCATCATCATTTCCTGGATTGCAGTAATGTCTGCTTTGTAGCAGTTTTCCTGGGTATCGATTTGAATATCTTGGTGTTTTTCATGATTTCGGAAAAAGTTCATCAGTTGAAGACATTTCAAAGCTAAAAAAAAATGCATTATATGTCATTATCGGACAGTCTCAAGCCTAGCTTCTCCATTCATTTGAGTTGTCACTTTTAGGCTCTGGCATGTGTGTTATTCTATGTTCTTCTCTTCTTCTTTTAATAAAAAGTTCAACGGCTACTTTTTTAGGCAGCTCCTTATCGTCTTTTCCTACAGCATTGCCAGACTTTATTTTAGGCTGCGACGCGATTGTTTTTTCCCAGAAAGAAACTCAGCACATCAATAGTTTCCGTTCTTATTGGCTTTTGAAAAATTCTGCAAAATGTTTTTTTTCTGAAGTCGTTCATAAGTTATTTTTGAGAGGCTCATAGAAACAGTCTTTCAACATGTCATGTCAGTCATGTTTTTTCTCATACAGAGTGTGAGTTTACGTCGACAAATCATTTAACTCTGTCACTTACCCGCCGTATCGTAGATCCTTATTTTGCTCGATATTTTCATTGCGACTCAAAGACGAAGCTTACACATTTGTTACAGAGGTCAGGCCTGGAACAAAGTTGTTTAACAGTAGTATCTCAGGTTTACGACTCTACATGCATCGTTTTTCATTATTGGTTAAGTAAATTCTGACGAGCCTAACATAGGTTGTCGGTGACTATACCCATGTCCATGCATCAAATTTTAACCTGATGTAGGTAAGGTTTGATCGGTGGTTAACGCTCAGATCAAGATTCAAACTCGCATGGGACCTCATGTCTTTATGTCCAGGAACCCAGATTGATTACACCTTATTCTGATTACACAGAGGTTTAGCTCTGCGCAACAAGATCTTACAACACAAGAATTAATTTAATTTGCCAGCGCTTTTAATGACCTCTCTATGTACAAATATCTACTTGTGATATATGTCCAGTAACCTGATCGGCTCAATGCAATAACCCCCGTGGGATTACGTCCCTCGGGGCTAAACTAAAAAAAAGAAAAGGAAATAGGACCTGCGAAGATTATTTCTTTTTGGAAATGGAAATAAGACCCGCGGCTATTAATGCCTTTTGTTTGTGAGGATTATTTCCTTTGCATGATGCATGCACGCAACCCAAATCCAACAGTAAGCCCAAGTAGGGGGGTTGCAAGGGAAATGCATTCCTCCACACATCTCCAAACTCTGCATACACCCAAACTTGAAAAGAATGTCAATTTAAAATGGCAGTAACAGCCGCGGATGGTAATGCTTTATTGTGGCGGCTCTAATTTTTGATAATTAAGCACCATGGGGCACCGCGATGGTTATTGCACTGCACCAACCTGACTCATTCGGCAGCTTCAAGTATGGTTAGGATTACCGCTTTGAACACACTACATGAGTCTGCTTGTCTTAAGGATGTGCTTAGCCCGTTCTTCTCTGAGCCGAATTCGAACCCTGCTTAGACTTACATTCTTGACACATCTTGTAGATTTATGTTTTTAACCTGGATACCATTTTTATTTGAGGACCATTTGTCAGTTGCTTGATATTCTGATTGAGTAGTTGATGTCGAATTCGTGTTAATGGGTAATTTATGGTCAGACTTTCCGTTCTCATACGCCATTGGCTTAGTTATTTTGCTGTGGTCAAACGTTGTAAGGTCACTCTAGCACCGAACTTCAACCCTTAGGGGGTTACATTTTGTTTACATAAACACACTTTCCAACATGCATAAAATTGTATTTAAAAAGAATCGTAGAGTAAATTTTTTGCAAGTTTTCTTGCAAGTGTGCAGCGAAAATACTTCCTCAAGGATTCTTCATGATAAGGAAAGCAACTTTTACAACAGTTGACATCATCACAGAAAGAAGAGCTAGACCTGCAGAAGCAGTAGTTTATATTTTAAGCATTCAGGTGCGTGATATGAAACATACGCTTTCTAACTCAAGAACGTGAGTTAAGTTTTGGAGCTTAATACCAGATTATGTTCAGCAAACCAGATCGCAATTCGTCGCCCTAGTGACACAAGAACGTAACTACATTTTTTTACGACTTTGGGCTGGGTATGTAACCTTACTCAAAATATAGAATTTATATATTTTGACCCCTTAGTGAAGTAAAACAGAGGTTAGCACTTTACACAAAGTATTCATGAAACTCAAAAAAAAAAAAAAAAACTCAAGTGATAAAATATTGACATACGTTTTTCTGTCACTAAGGCGACGGATTTATGTCAAAGACTAGGTCTAAAGGACTATTTAAGCCATAAGAAAAACCTATATCATCTGCAAGCCTATATCATCTACAAAAGCTGCAAACATGGAATAATATTGGCCCTAAAAGATAACCTTGAGGTACAACTAAATTAAAGAACCTGATTTTGCTCTTTACCTGACCTATCTTCACTCCTTCAGACCTATTTTTTTAGTTATGAATTCATTATCAAGAATGAAACCACCAGCATCCAGGCTTTTCAAGTTAACCCAACCCATCGGAGTCAGCCGATGGCCTCAGTCGCCAGTGCTGTTATGTGTCTGTAGTTCGATGCATTCATGTGCGAATTACTGTAATGTCAATGTCAATGTCGAAT
This sequence comes from Rhingia rostrata, assembly GCA_949824845.1. NCBI lineage: Eukaryota > Metazoa > Arthropoda > Insecta > Diptera > Syrphidae > Rhingia > Rhingia rostrata. The sequence goes on from OX463757.1 coordinate 23,063,350, forward strand.
GTTGTGTTAAAAGCTTTGGTTATATCGATAAATAACCAAACCGTGCAGTTTTTCAAGTCTAATTTTGACATTTTTTGTCTACACAATCTTAGAAGCGCATCTTCGGTTAATTTGCCTTTCTGATAGCCAAATTGCTTATTGTAAAAAAATTGATTTAAGGTACCTAGAAAACTCAATAAAACTCAAAGATTTTGCCGAAAACAGGGATAAGTAATAAGGTTCTGTATTTACATATTTCAGTAGGAGAACCTTTTTAGATAAGGGAACAACATCAGCACATTTGAGGGCTTCTGGAAACACACCCTCAAATACACAGCCATTAAAAATATCTGCTAAGACATTTTCTATGAAGAATGCAATTTTTTTACAACCTAGACAGAAACACCAACAGCACCACATGTTTTGGAATTTTTTGAGGAGCTAATTACTTTTAATGCCTCGAGAGGAGTCGTTGGATTATACACGGAGAGAAATTATAGAGTGTGGCAGGACGGGGTACGGCTGTGACCTGCTGGCTATATTTGTGAAGTAGCTGTCGAAAGCATCAGCAATGACAAGTTTGTCTGCAACTTAACAACAACAAGTCATCCATTCGTATAACAGAATGTTTTCAAGAAAGTGATATAATTCCAGTATTTATATAGAAAGCATGCATATGTGAATATTGGTCTTAATTTGGCTATTTGTAACCACTTTGCGACCTTTGGGGATGGGCCCCAATATTTCGGAAAACCCAAATTCCAGTGCTAGTGTGGATGCCATTGTTTCCGTTTTTCTTCTCTATCTTCGATTTTCAGGTGCCAAATTCCTGTCAAGTATTATTCTAAGCCTTAAAATGAGCGCAACGCGAAATTTTTCAAAAATGGATCACTGACTCATCTAACATACACTGCCAAATAAGAACGTTCGGAAAGTGCACAGTAAATAAAATAAAAACCGTATCCACCCTTAATATTTCTATTAATTTGTAAGCCACAGCTTTTGTGCTCGTATTAAGTAAACCTAATCCTGCAGCTGAGGTTTACGTAAACTTCCGTCTCTCAAAGAAATTCTATCATACGAATTAGCGAACATTTGTTTTTTTTTTATGTTCTGTTTTCTCGATTGTGACCAAGAACATGCCAATAAAACCATTATTGTCCCACACAAAACCACTGGACAAGAACCCACAAAACACTACACTTCTTGGTTTCTTTTTTGTTTCATTCAAAAGCAGAAACACTTTTTTTTTATTTTTTTTTTAAAGTCTCCCTCACGGACACTTTTATACGTGTCCATAGGCATGGCGGACGTATTAGTTACACATGTGCTCATAAAATGTCCAAGAGCTAATATTATTATCAAGACATAAAAAGAAAACCGCAGCCTGCTTCAGAAAAAAAAAAAATTTGCGTATAAGTAACGTTCAAGTTCAGATTTTTTTTGTATCCAATTGCTTAACCATAACATGGGAATGAGTTTTGTACAAACATACTCGACTCTAACTCGACTCGTACTAATTTTGAGCCGAGAAATTCGTTTCCACTTAGATGGATTTATGCAATCAGCCATTGCTTCCGGTGTAATCTGAGACCACCGATGTACAATTCTCCAGAGCAGTCAAATTTCTTGATGTTTCCCTTGTTTTTGTGCTACTACTCCGGAGGTAGTTAAGTACTGTCTATCGTCAGAACAGAAACAGAACTCATGTGCCTTGGTTTGCTGTCGTCGTTATTTTTGTGTTGCTACTGCATCTCAAATAGAGCAAGACCCATCGCAATAAATTAGTGGAAACAGAAAAAAACAACAAAACAATAGGAAAGGAAAGGTTTTTTTCGGTTTTCAATTGGAAATATGTTTCGGTCCATGAAACTCACGAATACAATGAGCAGTAGGTAAGTGCGCCAAAAAAAAAAAACTAGAACCATCTAGATACTGGTGTTAGGTAAAACGATTTATTTTCTGCCAGATCGATGTGTGCATGTTTGAAAAGTGAGAATGAAAATGAGGCCATCGATGCTTCTACTTCTTTTTGTTGTAGGCCTTTGCAATCAATTTGAAAAGCTTCAAGCCAAAAATATTGTACATATGTATTCAGGTTAAGTGGATGTCCTTACGTTTAAAAAGGTCCATCGATTCAGGAAATGTCTCTGTTCAGATTGCATTTTATTCTCGATTGTGTCATTACATTGGTCCTAAAAATATTTTTCTTGACAAATTAATTTCTAGCAATATCTGTTTGCCGAAACATGTGTGAACAAATGCTAATTACTTTCTTACTTAAGAATACAGTCCAAGTTGAACCTGGGTGTCAATCAACATGGCTCTCTAATTAGCCTGGTCCTTAGCTCCAGTTTCGCACTTCAAGCTGGTTGAGGTTGGTTGCAACTTGTGCGTACAACCAAAGATTATATAGCCATACAGACGGCGCATTGAGAACAAAAAAACAGAAACTTTGGCTCACCAGCTGCATCGCATGGTACGGGCGGGCTGTGTGCACATGAGAAACGTCCAAATATATGGCGGGCTCTGCCAGTACGAACCGCCATAGAACAATTTTTCTTGAACCCAGTGCGTCATCTGTATGACTTTATAATCTTTGGTACAACTCAAGGCGAGGCGCACGCCTGGCTGGGAATCGAAGACTGTGAGCCGGAGTATTGGTGTCCATTTGTTCTACATGTCCAAGCTTTTTTAAATGTCCAATTCGGAGTTTTTTCACTAAGGGGCATGTCGCTGTATAGCTGGTATAATTCTTTGTTGAATATTTGTCTCCATAGCCTGTCAACGAAAACGGTAACGAACATTTTTCGAAGATCACGTCTCACGACTAAACGTCCATGTCCCAGCGCCGTATATCAGAACTGGAGTGATTATGATCTTATAAAGGATCGAACACCGCAGTAGTTCGAGTGAGGGCATTACTACTGAATCGCCTTCTAGCCCGAAAATACAGCGTCTGTCAAAAGTAATTCTTCGTTAAATTTTATCGTTTAATTTCTGTTGTTGTCAGCGTATATTCTTGGTAGACAAAGTGCTGTACTAATCCAAAGTTATACCTGTCAATGGTGAAGTTCTGTCTAAGTCGTTGCTGTTGTGCGTGTATTCGATTTAATGGCATTTACTTGGACCTACCGCCTTCTTGGTTTGCCGCCTACTCCTCTATACTAGCAGACATGTGGCTACGTTGAGTCAGATCAATGATGTCAATATCGTCGGCTTATGCTTGTAGTTGGACCGATTTGTGTCTCTGATGTTGGCTCGTGAGTTTTGCACAATCCTCTCAGGAATGAGATTAAAGAAGTCACATGACAGTGCATCGCCTTGCCTAAATCCTTTATTCATATCGAAGGTATGAATGATGTTGAGGATAATCACGCCTCTGTAGTTGCCGCCGCCGTTCAGATGGTCTAATTTTTTGTAGACCTGACAAACGATACCTAGGTTCCATTCTTCAGGCATACTTTCATCCGACCAAATTTAGATAATGAGTTGGAGTTAGCAACCAAATCATCACCGCTGCCCTTATAAAGCTTGGCTTTCCATCATTTCTGGCAGCCTTGTAAAGCTTAAGTTAAGATATTGTTATCCTCAGTGCATTATGTCGGTTGGTTTGTAGCTTTCGCTGTCTTCGCCAATACTTAACAGTTCGTTCTGTCGACAGCGGACAATTGTTCGTCATCGCTGTTAAGAAGTCTGAACAAGTGGTTCTTTCATATACTCAGCATCAACTGTGTCTCAAATTTTGTCAACGAGCTGGTAGAAGCAGTCTTTCGCTATATCGTATTTTTCCTCAATTGGAGCGTAAGTTTATATGAGGCTTCTGTTGTCGAATTTGGCTAATGCATTGAAAACATAAGACTTCTTTCCTAAGTCCAGCACTTACCACAAATCCACATCCGAATATTCGTTTTTTCTGCTCACTATAATAAGCTCCGGGCGGGCTCAGTGGCGCGATGGTTAGTGCGATGAACTGCCGTGCAGAAGGTCTGGGTTCGATTCCCAGCCGTAGCAACACCTAAATGACTTTTCACTGGCCCTTCTCTCGTGATGATCTGACAAATCATCCGAGTAGTATCAATTGTCGTGAAAAGCTTATCTCAACTTAGCCGTTCGGATTCGGCATAAAACAGGAGGTCCCGCCATCGTGCTAAGAAGTACACACGCACACATGAATGTTGTGAGAAAAAAGCTAGGCCCTGGGTACTAACGAGCCTGTTGCGCCATAAATTTATTTGTTTTTTATTTTATAATAAGTTCCGTTGTAGATGACGAGTTTTTTTACATCCTTTTCTTACCCGGTCATCTCATCGTTTTTCTTGGATGGTAGTAATGTCTTCTTTTTAGCAGCTTAGCTAATTATTTGGCTACACCTCCCTGTTTAATGTTCTAATATTCCAGGTGCAGATAAGAGCTTTGTTGTCCGTTTAGCATGGTCGTCAACAAAAAAAAAAAGCAGTCCTTTCCAAGGATCTTTGTTGCCCAAAGCAAAAGCCTCAACCTAGAAGGCCAAATCCAATTTATTATATGAGTCTAGGACACGGGGCCATCAGTATCCGCTACGGTATTGAGCGCTGCCGTTTTCTACAAAGGTCTGCCGGCACCATCTCTGTTTAAGTTGACTGACTAACAATTGAGATCTCTAGATGACCTGTTGTAAAAATTTGTCGGAGCAGCTTAAATAGTTAACTTCATCTCAGGAATTCTTCCGCTGCCGTCTGGAGAGGTTTTTTGTACCCATAGTTAGTTTTGGTCCGCGAGTGGTATTTGATTTTCCACCTTCCTTCCCCTTCATATCCACCAACCAAGTAAGCGTCCGATGGGAGACTAGCGACTCCACACGGAATAATACTGAATTTTATAAAAAATATTCAAGAACCCATAACAGCGGATTACTTAAGCCCTCATCGCATGTGCAAAGGCAGTCGGGTAGAAATGGGGTATGCACCCAAACCCCATGATATGGTTTTACTGGGCTTTTATCGGACCCTTGTTGAAATAGACTTTAAATGTAATCTTCTTAGGAAAAAGATGAGGTAAAAGCAATCTTGAGACGCCCTGCCCATTTTTCCACATGCAACGGACTGTGCCTGATCCAAATGAAAACAAATAAAACAGAAAACTCCCTCCACTATACCCATCTCAGTTTCGTGGTTTTCGAACGACCATTCGCAGTGGTCTCGGTTGGGAATGAAGACATCTTTCAAGATGTTTAACTTCTGTATATCCTTTCACCTACCATGTCATAATAGCGTTTTTTTTCAGGCTGCAATCTTGACAATTACAGAAGCCTTGTTCTGGTTTTAGTGTATCTTGATATCCACGCAGAATATCTGTATCCTTAGCTCACGAATGCCGGCTATTTCTCAACTAGATTGCAAAGCACTTTAAAATCCACTTGTTTCTCGGATACAATGTCCCAATGTACCGTCACCCTTGGCATTCCATCACAATTAGTAATGTTAGGTCAGTTAAACATGGATGCAATCAAGAAAGCCAACAAATAAACGGCAAAAGATGTTAAATATCCATGCAATTCTGTTCCAAATTTATGCAGAAAGATGGGATTGGTTAGCATTAATTGGCAGAGCGTATTCAAGCTTTCTCTGATCTTATTCTGTTTACCTTACACTGGGGATACCTTCTGATTTGGAGCACTGCTGCGCTCTTATATGTCAACTTTCAGGTTTGTCCAGAAGCCTAAAATTTAGCATCAGGTGGAACCGCGGCAACGATAGGAAAATCCCAATCACAAATCCAAAACCAAACAGCAGAGTTCACCTTTTTTTTTGTTTTGGAATTTTCCCACTGCAAGACAGCCATCTAGATCTCAACCCATAAATACACATTTCTCTTTGCATATCAGCATTCCGCATACGGGTCGCTTTGAAGTGCGCTGCATTCTTTGGCGTTCACGTTCACCTAACTGCTTCTCTGCTGTTGGGTGCGGCGCCATTCTTATCCCCTTGCCCATTAGCATTGTCATCGTCATGATCGTCATGATCATCATGAGGAACTCAATCGAATTAAAGAAATTTTCTTGTTGTTGTCTTCTCCCTGTTATATGTGGAATGGGGATAATCAACTCAACTCCCACCCTTGGAATTTATGAACGCGCACTTCAATCATTCATACGTACTTTTCGGATTGTGAATTGTGATTCGTATAACAACACCAAGTATCAACACACAATTCAAACGCGATCCTTCAAACAACAAAGGTGTCCATTGTGCACAACAACAATAACAACAACTCCGACAACAATGATCACCGGCGCATTTGGAATTGCCAATTATAAACAGTGCGACTCACAGTGTCCCGCGCCCAGTCCGGAATCCCCTCATAGGCTGTTCTACTTTTTTCATATGAATACCGAATGGCACTAGATATTCGTAGATACACGTAGGTATCCATAGATATATGGTAACAGATGCGTGTTGAACGCGTTCGGCATAGCAAATCCGACGAGTGTCATGAAATTCAATGATGACATGCGTGCGCAAGCGCTGTTGGCTTACCTGTCAGAGCGAAGGGAAAAAGAAAGTAAACGCACAATATCCGTGTTGGGCCACCTTCAAAGTGAAAGAGGTTTCACCTCTCTTATCAGAGGAGTGTACCTACCTGTGACTAGTGACTACAGGTAGGTAGCAACAACAACAAACTAATGAATAGGCACTCCAAGGTATACGTTATTAGCTGACGAATATTGTGTCATGAATGTGCGTTCCCATACCGTATATAGTACAAGCGCACGTCAAAAAACCGCTTACAAGCAATTAAATAACTTGTAGCCTGGTAATTACCATCTTTGGCTGTGTGTGTGTTTGGTTTTTCCTATTTTTTTGACAGTGCGTTAGCGATTTGACAGCATGCCTAATAATAATGAGTGAAGTGGCTGGAATTTTTTTTTTTCATTCCTGGGATGGCCAGTCCAGCCTAATGGCAAATAATTACCCACTGCTACTTGAGGGTTATCGAATTAGCAGCGGCAGCCGGAGCGTCTCAGACGCACAGCCATGGTGCATTGTTTAATAAATGTCTGCGAGTTTGTCTGGGAACGCGTAGTTCTTAGTTATGGCAATGATTTGATACTTTTCGTGTGGGAAGCACATTCGTTAGATTGATCAAGACCGGTCAATGAACCTTTTCAGTGCTAAAATGATGCGAAAGCGGATTTTGTTTGATTTATGATCCAGTGGTGAGGAAGAGTGGAAAATAATGTAGGAAGTCGTCAAAGATCATTAACGTCATATCCCAAGAAGACTGAGACGTTGTGGAGTCTCGTTAAAAAAAATATCAAGTGAATGATCGGAGGAATCTTAGAAACACATTGACTAGCCTGCCATGTTTTATAACATATGCTAGGTATACAACGGGGTCTATTTTCGGGCTGACAGACTCTGCAAAGCTTTGACCACTTACTTATCCCTTAGCAATTTCTCTCCGCTGCCTCATCAGAGATTTTTTACTCAGTAGAACAACATTCTCAACAGAGGGGAACTTATCCTGTCAAAATAATGGCTTCCTTAAGTCGCAGCTCCTAATAGTGATGAATTATCCACATTATACATGCAAAATAACCAGTTTGACTATTTTTGCAAAATGGGTGAGAAGCCGATTCCAACAACAATTCAATCTGGACATATTGCAAATGTTACTTTGCCAAGTGAGGAATCGTGTCCGACTTACGGAGATCTCGGTGATATCGGTGATATCGGAGGGATCTGTAAATGAAACACTCCTAATGTCATATCTAACGGAAGGTAGAAATAAATTTTTCTATAAATTATATTCCATGAAATCTGTGGCGATGTTATTACACCATTAATTCTGTAAACTCGTTGCTCGAATTATAGGTGCATTTCAATAACCCCCACAGGACTTACGAAAGCAGTTCGAAATAGGAATTATACCCGCGGCTGTAAAGGTCTTTGCTTGTGGGAATTATTTCCTTTTATAAATAAATATTCAAACCTTGGATATCTAACCTCGCACGCAACCCAAATATTGCAAATGTTACTTTGCCAAGTGAGGAATCGTGTCCGACTTACGGAGATCTCGGTGATATCGGTGATATCGGAGGGATCTGTAAATGAAACACTCCTAATGTCATATCTAACAGAAGGTAGAATTAAATTTCTCTATAAATTATATTCCATGAAATCTGTGGGGATGTTATTTCACCGTTAATTCTGTAAACTCGTTGCTCGAATTATAGGTGCATTTCAATAACCCCCACAGGACTTACGAAAAGAAGTTCGAAATAGGAATTATACCCGCGGCTGTAAAGGTCTTTGCTTGTGGGAATTATTTCCTTTTATAAATAAATATTCAAACCTTGGATATCCAACCTCGCACGCAACCCAAATCTAACAGTGAGCCCCTGTTGGAGGGGTTGCATATTCAAACTTTGCATACCCCCACCCTCGCACTAGGATGAATGCAAATTATGAACCCCCCCCCCGGCTTCGGCTTACTTTTGGATATGGGTTGCGTGCGAGGTTGAATGTATGCTAACTTTAAATATGCATCTCCACGCGGGGGTTATTGCACTGTAGCGAGTTATATCCCCCGATGTAAATGTTTCCATAAAGAATGTACAGCTTGGGTTGTACATAAATTGTTTTAATATTATGACAGTGGCTATAGAAAACTTGAAGTAACCCAACAAAAGTCAGTCTGAAACGAGTATAAAACTGTGATGAAAAGCTCCTTAAGTTTGTTTTTCCGAATCGTCAAAAGTATATCTTCGCACATTTATAAATGAATGGGGAAGATAGGTTTAAGGCCCAGTATGGCATTTGCCTTTGATGTCAGATATTTAATATTTTTTCGTTATTCCTCCTGTTCTTTGAAGATCCTGCAGAATTTATTTGAGAAGAATACTAGCCGCTTAGCCATGTCTCCAATAATGCTGTGTCCGTTGAATATCCCGACAAGCAACCGAATTTGACTTTTGTTCAAGGATACATAGAACCGTTTAGTGGAACACGCCTATTGATTTTTTTTTTGATGACAGTATCCGTCTACATGAAACGGATTATAGTGAAACTACTAGTTCTGCACCATTGTTCCCTAGACAATCTTATGGCGATATCGTTAACAAAGCGGTTATCAGTGTTCAAGGCTGATAGCACATGTAAGTCTGCAAGTTGTTGTTTCGGATCGAGGCAGCAATTCACCCTTTTTTGTCCACTTCTACTTTGACGTGTTTTGGGAAACTCAACAAATCTTACTTACTTACTTACGTGGCGGTACAGTCCGGAATGAACCTGTGCCTCAACCAACATGCCTCTCCAACTAGCACGGACCTCAGCTAACTGCCTCCAGTTGCGCAGTTCAAGTTGGTTGAGGTCGGTTTCTACTTGTTCGCGCCACTTAAGGCGAGGTCTTCCTCGACTGCGCCCGTCGTTTGGCTAGGAAGTCGAAGTATTGGTTTCCAGTCGTTCTACATGTCCTCGGCATCTTAAACGTCAAATGCGGAGTTTTTTTTGGACCAGGGGCATGTCGCTGTACAGCTCGTATAGTCATTGGTTGAATCTTGGTCTTCATAGCCCGTCAACGCAATAGGGACCGAAGATTTTTCGAAGAATTTTTTTCTCAACTCGATCAAGGATTTCTTCATCCGCTTTTGAGACGGTCCATGCTTCAGCGCCATAGAGTAGGATTGGGATGATCAGGGTCTTATATAGGATCTCCTAAGTAGTTCGAGTGAGAGCTTTACTACTGAATTGCCTTCTAAGCCCGAAAAAACAGCGGTTGGCAAGAGTAATGCTTCGTTTATTTTTCTGACTAGATGTTGTTGACTAGGTTAGCAAATTGACGGGCTCAGTGGCTCGATGGTTAGTGCGTTGAACTGTCGCGCAGAAGGTCTGGGTTCGATTCCCAGCCGTAGCAACACCTAAAGGATTTTTCACTGGCCCTCCTTTTGTGATGATCTGACAAATCATCAGAGTAGTATCAATTGTCATGAATAGCTTATCTCAACTTAGCCGTTCTGATTCGGCATAAAACAGGAGGTCCCGCCATCGTGCAAAGAAGTTCACACGCACACATGAATGGTTGTGAGAAAAAAAGCTAGGCCCTGGGTACTAACGAGGCTGTTGCGCCATAAATTTAATTTTTTTTAAATTTTTTAGATGTTGTTGTCAGAGTTAATAGCGGAGCCGAGATAGACAAAGTCCCGTTCTACCTCAAAGCTATATCTGTCAATGGTGACGTTCTGTCCAATTCGTCGAGGTTGTGTGTCCTTTCATGTTGATAGCATATATTTACTGATCTGTTGAGTTTGAAAGTATATGCTGTCCAACTCAACAGATCAGTTTCCAATTATGTCTTACAACTCTGACAGTCAAGGAGTAATCTTTTGCTTTTGGAAAAGCATATCGCTTTTCCAAAGGTTGTAGTTTCACTTTCACTGTCCTCATAGTTGGTTATTTTTATTTCTAGTAGATTAATCGTTGAAACACTATTTACTGTCACTAACCTGCATGATAACCACTACTAGAAGTCTATCATATCAGCTCCTGTTCGGTTCTCTGTCTTCTTGTCTTGGATATACGTTTTCTGACAATGCGAATCCTAGTATATATACATGATAGAAAGTCAACTATAGACTTTAAAGTTCTTGTCAAAACCAATACCAATCCTAGGCATCGCTTGAAAAGGCGGTCACCTTTTAGTTTCAATGGGCTCCATTTCGTTACCTTGCATTTCCTAGTTAACAAAATGGCCGCTGTGCGGATATCAGATTTATTAAGGTATCTAAGATTTCGATTGTCCAATGAGAACAGTGCTTAATCAAGGATATCTTACTTAATCTGAGATCTGGAACAAGGCCAACGAGTTAAGTCTACTTCAAAACTTTTGTTAACCGTCAACGTAGACTGTCTTCATAATTTTTCAGAAAATGTCGTCTCTTGAAAAGAAAACTGTCATATGTCAAAATTCATAAATTCTCAGAAAACCCATTTGAAGTTTTTCATTACTAGGGATGTTTCCTTAAATGCAAAACGACTCTTACGTCCCCACACTGCCAGTTTAAGAGTTATATGACGGTTTGATAGAACATTTTAATTTTTTTGTTTCCGAATCGGTCTGTACACTTCATTTCCGAATCGGTCTGTACCAAATTTTGACTTATGTCAGTCAAGGTCAGTCAAAGGTAACTCGTCAAAGATTCGCTTCTGTGTTCAAATTGTCGAAAATAACTTTTATACCTGGAAAGCCCACCAACGTGTATTCTATGGGATTACGCATTGGTTCATGTATCACTGCTTCCACAGATCTGCCTTTTACACATTTGTGTTTTGAGCTGCATAAGTTTTGAGCCAGTCAGAAAGTTCGAAATCGTTTTTTTTTGTTAGCTATAGGGCACGTTGTCATTAACTATATCGGGAATAACCACCGATGTTGACCTTTCGAATCATTCGTTACCATATCTGCTCAAGGGGCCTAACTGACCCTTAGAAATCCTTGACGACGTTCTATCCGACACTGAAATGCAGCATTTCATATCGTTTGTTCACTAACTAAGAATACAAATGCCATCGTTGGTCGTTTCGGGAATTATTTCACTGCCGCTTGGAAGAAGGGAGACGTTCCTCGAATTAGCCGAGATGTCTCCGAATCACTGTGCACTCATCTAACCACCAGGGTAATGCTTACAAGAGGTACTATCGTTCAAAGTGCAACTGTTTCTAAGTTAACGCCCACCAAGTTGGTCAGCCCACTCCATCCACCTAGATTACATGACATCTTCAAATAGACTAAAATTGTCGTAGGTCCGATGAAAAGCTCCCTATTTCTAGGCTACCATGTCAAAATACTCAATCAAAAGTCCAGCAGAAAAATAACACAGCCTACGTGACAAAATTATCACCACTCGACTACAGTGTGTGCAGTGACACCATTTCTAATTATTGTGCACCACTTGTGAATCTTATCAAAAAGGCTCAACAGCTTAACCATGTTTGCTCATTCATACTAAATTGCTCATCGAAAGTACATCCATTAAAAATGAAAAACAAAACTTCATACCAATTGAACGAATTAAATCGAAATCATCGACGATAAGGAGACATCGCGCGTAATTAGTTTACTGCATCTATTACGCGTGTTCCAATCGACATGCTCCACAAATGCGAACAACGTGCGACGACGACCTATAAGAAGTCAGCCATCATTAAATTCTTGTTGTCTATCATATTGCTTGCGAACAACAATTTGAAATTCACTAGATGAACAGAACGATAAAAGACGAACAAAAAAAAAAAAATCGAGACAACGATATCGATATGTATGCTTGACATGTAGTCGGGGTCGTAAAATCAATTTTCGTATAGCTGACAGTCGATGTCAGTCTGCGACTGACACGGTTTAATTAAAACCTAAGGAGTGGTTACTCATATACGAGGGCGGGGGCCAAGTTATTACAAAATCATGTTTTAAATAGCGCTTCTGGATTGATAACGATGATCTTATGGAGTGAAGGCCAGAAGGAGGCTAGAACTATTCCGACCCCTTCCATCAACTGTGGATGGTGTTTAAAATTTTGAAAATGTAACGTCTCGACATTGGCGGTTAATTGAAGTCATTTAAAATTCAAATTTGTTGTTTGTGCGCCCATTATTATGTGTACAGCAATAAGATAAATTTTCCGCTCTAATGGAAATGTTAATTTTTTTCCCCACGCCCAGGCCAGACTTCTGTCGAAGTGTTCAATGAGTAATTGAGACATTTTCAATGTCAAGTTGGGCGCATTGAACAGTCTTTGTGACAAGAAAGAGGACTTTTTTTTGCAATTCAATTTTCAATTCCTTAAATTAACTTGTGGAACAATGTGGAACAAAATATAATTTTTTTTCCTTTTCTTTCAGGTAATGCATTTCCTACGATTGATTATGTTTCATTCACTTTTTGGGACGTGGAACGTGGAGTAAGTTTTTATTTGATATAAGCAACCGTCGACGGGTTTCTCACCGAGGATTGAATGCTCTTAATTTATACCACAGACTTCCAAAGGCAAGGCTTTTTTTTTATAAAATTTTCCCGCCTAAGGCGAACGATTAAGGAACGCCCTCAGATGATGCGCGTATAGATGTTTATTAGTGAGGTCATGGCAAAGGCATGAAGAAAACGAAGGTGTAGATGATTAAAAACAAATGGCAAGTCGAGTGGAATCATTGGAATTCAAGGAATTAAAACATCTTTGTACGTTCCATATTGAAATAGTTTGGCGTTACTTTTTTTCACTGCAAGTTTAGTACTATTACCAAAATCAAGGTTCAGAGGATAATTCAGAGGATAATTCACCACATCATCTTGATTGACTGGCTTGAATTCTTCTATATCGCATATTATTTGGCTGAAAATCGCTTCGTTGAAGTTTTTCCTTCTTAAATTCGTCTTTAGGTCTACTAACACTTTGCTTTGAACAAACTCTGCCGTTGATTCTGGAACACGAAACAAATTGGCTTGCATCGCTATTAGGTCAACAGTGTTATTGATTGGGGTTTCGCCATTTCCGATATCCAAACAGTGCTTTAAAACAACAATATCATGGAAACATCAAGCAGTATTTAAATTTTCTGGTAGATTTTTCACCGACGCGGGTCGAGACAGAATTTCATTTAATCACTTTTCAACATTTATATACAATTTGTTAATAACTTGACTGCAGCGCTATCTTACAGATAACAAACGAATCCCAACATTCATACAAATATTTTTATGAGCATATACATACTGTCCTAGCGACAACATACTGTCCGTCGGAGCGGATAATTTTCCGAAGCGCATACTTCGTCGGAGGTTAAAATTCCATTCACTACAATTGGTAAATAATTTCGCGAAGAATTTGAGTCGAAAGAAAGCGGAAAGAGAGTTCCACTTAGCTGTCATAAATTGCACTAAAAATGCAACTGAACGCACTTCAACGCAATTAGCAGATGTCGGAGAAATATTCCGAAAAGCTTTTCCGAAGAATACCTCGAAGCTAAAATCCTCCAAATCGTGCAATATTCCGCTCCGACGGATACCTCGGATACTTGCATAAGCGGCGCTACAGTCCGGATCCGGAATGAATCGGGGCCTCAACCAAGATGCCTCTCCAACTAGTCCGGTCCTTAGCTAACTACCTCCAGTTGCTCCAAGGTGGTTGAGGTTGGTTTTTACTTGTGCGCGCCACTTGAAGCGATGTCTTTCTCTACTGCGTCCGACGTCTGGCTGGGAATCGAAGACTCTGCTAGCCGGAGTATTGGTGTCCATTCGTTCTACATGTCCTAGCGATCTTAAACGTCCAATGCGAAGTTTTTTGACCAGGGGCATGTCGCTGTGCAGGTCGTATAGTTCTTGGTTAAATCTTCGTCTCCATAGCCCGTCAACGCAAACGGGACCGAAGACTTTTCGAAGAACTTTCCTCTTGAATTGACCAAGTACTTCCACATCCGTTTTTGAAACGGTCCATGCTTCAGCGCCGTAGAGCAGGACTGGGATGATCAGGGCCTTATAAAGGATCTCCTTAGTAGTTCGAGTGAGGGCTTTACTACTGAATTCAGTTAGCCCTTCTTAGCCCGAAGAAACAGCGGTTGGCAAGAGTAAGAGTTTGATTTCTGACGAGATGTTGTTGTCATAGTAAATAGCGGAGCCGAGATAAACAAAGTTATATCTGTTAATGGTGACGTTTTGTCCAATTCGTCGATGTTGTGTGTTTTGCCCTCATTTACTGCTTAACCCATAACCTTCTCTATACTAGCATCAGGATTCTGTTCGAGAGCTGTACACCTGTCTTTGACGTTTTACACTTTTTTATAACTTGCGAACTCTTTTTTCTTCATTATGAAGAGCCGGTGTTCTTCCCTCCTTCCATGTATATAGATCTCAATGCCTCTTAATTGAGGATAATAGAGGGTGAGAGAACTAACATATCAAATGCTTACTTACTTATCGGTCTTTCGACCCGTGAAGAGTGAGACACTGCAGCCTTCCATCCTCTACGATCCCGGGCTCGCTAGTTGTCTAGACCAAGCGCTCTATTATACGCGATGTCTTGGTTTTTGAAAGGGAGGTTCGGTCTTCCAGCTAAAAGCTGAGCATTATTGTCCATTAACTCGTTGTAGCCGAGTTAATGTAGTCGACCTCTTTTGGCTTTTTGGACTACATCCACATCTTGGTACAGCTCATAGAGTTCGCGGTTGTATCTTCTCCTCCATTCGCCCTCCTCGCACACATCACCAAAAATCCACCGAAGTATGTTTCTCTGGAAGGAGCACAGTATTAGCTCTCCCTTCTTGCTTATCGTCCAGCACTCGGCGTCATAAAGCAGAACTGGCAGGATAAGGATTTTGTAGAGCATACATTTCGTCCTTCGAGTAAGGAGTTTTGAACTAAGTTGTTTCGCCAACCCGAAGTTGCAGCGGTTTTCTAGGGTAATTCTTCGCCGGATCTCCCCTAAAGTGTCATTCGTGAAGTCTATGTTTACCCCGAGGTTGGTTTTGTCCTAGGCGTTGTTTGTTTGTTGATAGCATGTACTAAGTCTTATCCTCATTAAATTCAAGGCCAACGGATTTCGTCTGTTCTTCGATCGCTTTGAATAGAATAGAATAGAATAGTGATAGAAGCGATCACGGCACACTGGGAGTGACCGATGATGTCAACATCGTCCCCATAGCCCAGAAGCTGGACGGAACTGTATAAAATTATGCCTTCAGTGTTGACACCTGCCCTTCGTACTATCTGCTCCAGTACGAGATCGAAGAATTCACATGATAGCACGTCTCCTTGCCGAAATCCGGTGCACGTTGCAGCGCGTGTTTTCCAGCGTCACGCGACATAGCTGAATCAGTTTTGCCGGGATTCCGAATTCGGCCATCGCCATTTGGAGCTCCGAACGATGTATGCAATCATACGCGGCTTTGAATTCGTGTGTCGCAGAAATGTTTTAGACGTTAACACAGTACGTTGGATAGGATCTTGTATGCGACATTTAGCAGGGATATGCCTCGATATTTCTTATAAGACATAATCTTATAACAGCTGTTAATCGAGAGGTTAAGGGATAGGCGTTCTGCGATTGCAATTGCAGTCTTTCGAATTTACATTTTTCCAAAATATTTCGTTGTTGTGCCGTGGTGGATATCTGCTTCTATCTTACGTTGGCTGCAACATTTTGTCAATCGCAAAGTCATACATTGACCGTTCGTTGATCTGTAGACGAAGTCAATCACCCAAGTCCGTTGCAGGTGTGGTGTCGTGTGCCTGTGTTTTTGGACCATACCTCTTAAAATATGCTCCCTTCCTACCTTTCGGTTAACATCGTAGTCGTTATGAGTGCTCATAAGATTTGTCAAGAAGCTCGTAGAAGCTGTCTTTAGCAATATCACATTTTTTCCTCCTTCGGAGCGTGATCGCGTTTAATGCTTATATTGGCGAATTTGGGCTAGATGCGGATTGATAACTACAATGCTTTCGATTTTGTCGAAAGCATAAGATCTCTAACCTAAGTCTGGAACTTATGAAATAGACTTATCTCTATATTAGATATCCTCTCAAGTTACTCAGCTTAAGGGCCACGCAACTTTGTGACAGCTGCAGAGCAACGATAGGTTAAAAAAAAAACTTGGAATATCTTCTTAACTTGGAATATCTTCCAATAAGACAATGGACTTGGTCGAACTTATTGTTAAGTGTGTTAACGTGCAATTTCCATTTGAGTAACGCATCTCTTCTCTGTGTGCAGAGTCGATCAATGTGAGTGGATTGCTAACTCTTCGGAGTTTGTCCAATGACTTTAGTAATGGCTCATTGGACTTTTAAGGTTGATGACACCACTTTGCCACTCGTTGCTCGTCTGCGACAGTGTATAAAAAGATATTATCGGGCCGAGGACGCTTCCTTAAGGGACCCCAGCCTATATCCATATATGTGAAATATTATTTTTTATATTTAGCAGGAAAAATTCTGTCCTCAAGATAAGATTCTAGTATTGTACACATTTGTTCCGAAAGAACTGTTCCTTGCGTATATATAACATCTTGTGCCAAACTTTGAACCATTTACAGTAGGTGGAGTATTTTAAATAAGGCTATCTTCGATAGTTCTTCAAATTTATATTCAGTAATTAAATCATATCCCAGACTCTTATTTTTCTTAAGTTTTTTAATAACCTGCGAAAGTTCATTTAATAAAACGCTTTTTATTCAAATGTTGGCAGAATTAGTACGTGGTCCATTATATTCCTCTTGTAAAATCTTTGTCATCCAACAGTTGTAAGCGTTTTCTTCTAACCATAAAAAAAACTAGAATTGCAAACAAATACCGATTTCGAAATAATCGATTTCTGAGTACTTTCTTGTCTGCCATGCTGTCAATTATACCAACCATACTTTGCTAATAAAATAAACAAATTCATATGCTATTCGCGCTATTATTAATTTATGTAATACTATATGTGTGTACCAAAAAGATTGTATCAACCGATTATTCATCACGCCTCGTGACAGCAGTGGATAGTGACAGTTGAATGCCTATTGTGCAGCCCTCCCGATGAGGAAGGAGTAGAAGCTACACTTTTGGCATTCTTGTCCATCGTCTTGCGATTTGCTGATCATTATAATTATTTTTGTTGTTGTTGTTGTTGTTGTTGTGGCTTCATTATTACGTATTCTGGCTCGGGTGACACTGAGCGCGGCTATATAATACCATTCGGATGATGTCATAAATCATATCTTTGCCATATTTACCCATCGACCGAATGGTGGGATAGCATTTGGTCAGATTCCCAAGCGTTTATAGTTAACGACGACGCAACAACTGATACCATCCGATGATGTCATTGTTTGGAAGAACATCATCACTTCGAGCTTAGACAGACGTTTTTAGTCACTTCAGAACCCACTCCACCGAGTTTATCTGGGGGAATGCGCGCGAACAGGCATTCACCAGTAAAATCTAGGTGAATGAGGTTTGCCTAAGAATTAGAGATCCCAAATGTTGACTCTTTCTTTGAGTGTGTTTAGTTTGGAAGCATACTTACAGATAAAAGGAAGAATAACAATAATTGTTATCGTTAAATGGATAAAAACCAATTAAATCGTGTGTTGATTGCAAACTTTGTGCAGACGTTATCTGGTGTTTTATTGTCGGAACGCTGGGAAAAACGTTGTATGCTCTTCGAAATGATGTTTTCTGGAGGGCCATTAACAAGTTTTAATGGCCAAATTATGGCATTAATTGGCAGCAACTTCAAAGGGCTATTAGCAAGCAAATTGGCAGCTTTTGTAGAAATTCCAAACAATGGCGCTTGTGATTATCTATTAAATATGATGGACTTGATGGGCAGTTGGTTGGATTAACTTGAAGTAGTCTCAAGATTCAAAATAGGTCAGTTTAAGTTGAATGAACTAAGACAACTCTTATTTGAACCCTTAACAGCGAAACCGAGTTGAGTTATTTACTGTGGAACAGTAAACAGTAAGGGGTGGAGTTAATGAGGGTAAGATTAAGTGACGTGTGCTTTTTTTAGGGGTTGGATTTTCGAATAGAGATAACTCTGACATTCTGTGGTCAAATCGGGCAACTCTAATGTCATATATGTTCAGTTTGATTTGCCATTTCATCGTGAATAGGTTGACAAATGAACAACGCTTGCAAATCGTGCAAATTTATTTCGAAAATAATGGTTCAGTTCGCGAAGTTTACCGCAAGTTCCGTCCATTTTATGGTCGAAATAATCGTTCGTCCGAACAATTAATTCGGTTAACCGTGAATCGTTTTTGCACTACGTCGAGACGTCGAACAGTGCGCACCGAAGAAACAATTGCCACTGTAGAGCAAAGTGTTGGAGAGGACCTGAATGAATCGATTCGCGACCGTGCACAGCAACTGGAGCATTGTCCATCAACTTTATGGAAGATTTTGCACAAAGATCTTGGCTTACGACCTTACAAGATCCAGCTTGTGAAAGAATTAAATCCGCGAGACGATGCAATGCGTCGTGATTTTGGTGTATGGGCCGAAAATGAGATTGATATCAATGCTGATTTTCATCGCAAAATTTTGTTCAGTTATGAGGCTCATTTTTGGTTGAATGGCTACGTCAACAAGCAAAATTTCCGCATTTGGAGTGAAGAGAATCCACTTGAGACCCTTAAGATGCCATTACATCCCCAAAAACTGACTGTTTGATGTGCTCTATATGCTGGTGCAGTCATTAAGGGAATACTTCTTCCGAAATGATGCTGGAGACCGGTATAGAGCCATGATAACCGACTGTTTTGTTCCCGAATCGAATGGCATGAATGTGAATGAGATGTGGTTCCAACAAGACGGCGCTTCATGCCATACAGCGCACGTCACAATCGATTTATTGAAGGAAACATTCGATGCACGCATTCTTTCGCGGAATGGACCTTTCAATTGACCACCAAGATGGAGTGATTTGACATCATTGGATTATTTTCTTTGGGGATATGTGAGGGCGCTCGTCTACGCCAACTAACCAGAAACGTTAGGGAATTTGTAAGCAAATATTCGTGGCGTTATTGCCGGCATATTGTTGGCAAGAGTAATTCTTCGTTTAATTTGTGACGAGATGTTGTTGTCAGAGTTAATAGCGGAACCGAGATAGATAAAGTCCCGTACTACCTCAAAGTTATATCAGTCAATGGTGACGTTCTGTCCAATTCGTCGATTATGTGTGTCCTCTCGTGTTGACAGTATATACTTCGTCTTGCCCTCATTTACTGCTAAACCCATTTTCGCCTCTTCCTTCTCTATACTAGCAAACGTGGCTTTGACATCACGTTGGGTCCTACCAATGATATCAATATCGTCGGCGTATGCTAGTAGTTGTACAGATTTTTGGAAAATTGTGCCTCTAGTGTTGGCTCGTGAGTTTTGCTCTCAAGAATCAGATTGAAGAAGTCGCATGACAGCACATCGCCTTGACTAAAACCTTTTTTTGGTATCGAATGTTTCAGTGAGGTCGTTTCCGACCCTGATGGAGCAGCGAGAATTCTTCATCGTCATCCTACACAAACGGACGAGTTTGGGCGGTATACCAAAACTAGACATGGCTATGTATAGTTCGGCTCTATAAATGCTGTCGTATGCGGCTTTGAAATCCATGAATAGGTGGTGGGTATCGATTTGGACTTCTTGGGTTTTGTCCAGGATCTGCCGAAGTGTGAAGATTTGATCGATTGTGGACTTTCCTGGCCTAAAACCACACTGATTAGAGCCGATCAGGTTGTTGGTAAACGGTTTCAGGCGTTCACACATTACGGCAGATAACAAGGCAATTTAGTAGTAAAACCCTCACTCGAACTACTACGGAGATCCTGATAATCCCCAGATCATTCCATTCCTGCACCACGGCGCTAAAGCATGGACCGTATCAAAAAATGGATGAAGAAATCCTTGGTAGATTCGAGAGGAAAAATGCGTCGGTATCGGTAATTGACGCACTCAAAAACTTTCAACATACATAATGTAAATTGTAAGACACGTAAAAACTCAGCTTTGACACCATTGTATCTCAACATTGACATCATCGGAATCAGTAATTGGAAACTAGCTGTCACTACTGCTTTCGCCAGCGTATGTCGCTTCAAAGCATTTATAGTCAGATTGTAACCGCGGATAAAACAAAGTACATTCTGCCTGCAAAGAATCGCTTGCCAATTGCTCTGACTTCGGCGTTGTAGGTCAGTTTGATTAAAAAATAATTAGTAACTCACAAATTTTGTACCATATTTTTTTTAATTACTTTCGAGGTCAGTACACAACAAAAAATCCCTACACCAATCTTTTGTCGTGCGGCATTTGTATTAAAGATTGCGAAACACACACACATGTCGTTCGAAATCAGCTGATAATAGCTGACTGCACGAGCACAAAGTCATGAGCTGAACTTGAACCAATTTATCGTTGCCTTACTCCATTATTGTTCGGATCTTACGCGTTGAAGAATCAAGTCCGTGTGACTTATACATGGTGGGCCAGTCAAACCCTCGGCATCCGTCACCTTTGACATCCATTTAGATCGGCTTATGACAACCGTTGTATGATGCGTCAATCCAACCACATTTGTCCCATAGAACAATTAACTTTAACACAACTTGGCGAAAACGTAAAGTGAGTATCAAGTTAAACACTAAATGAAGGAAGATCCTTCAGAATACACGATCAGGCGCTTACCCAATTTTGCGATAAAAAAGCGGACCTTCGCCCAACTTTTGCAGTGGTTATTGAACGAACATACGACGCTGTCCATGATCTCGCGGTTAGAATTTATGCACCAACTGGATTTTGTATGGAGCATGATCAGGATCCTTCCACAAATTGTCCAAGTGCTCGAAGGACATAGGTTCACATGTTGTGGCTATGTGGACACACTCTCGTGTAAATCAGCGATTGTGACGTCTGTGTTGTTAGTTCTGATTGCTTACTCGACGAATGTTAAGTTCAGTTGGGAGTAAATTAAGACCGAAAATACTACCTGCTAGCATTGATCGACGGGCTCAGTAGCGCGATGGTTGGTGCGATGAACTGCCGCGCAGAAGGTCTGGTTTCGATTCCCAGCCGTAACAACACCTAAATGATTTTTCGCTGGCCCTCCTCTCGTGATGATCTGACAAATCATACGTGTAGTATCAATTGTCGAGAAAAGCTTATCTCAAATTCGCCGTTCGAAGTCGGCAAAAAAAAAACAGGAGGTCCCGCCACCGTTCTAGGAGTACACACACACACACATGAATGGTTGTGAGAAAGCTCGGACCTGGGTACTAACGAGCCTGTTGCGCCAAAAATTTGTATTTTTAGCATTGACCGAACGATAAGCTATCCATGCTGAACTGTCATAGAAAACTGGACAGAAAAGATGAGTTTTGCACAATCCTGAAGTGACATTGTCACTTGTCAGTTGAATGGGGTTAACCTATGTGATTTTGGTATGTGAGATCTTATCTATGTCTGGAACGAACCTGGTCTCAGCCAACATGTCTCTTCCAATTAGCTGATTCGTATGTACTGCCTACAGTTGCGCACTTTATGTTGGTTGAGGTCGGTTTCTACTTATGCGCGCCGCTTAATGGGAGGTCTCCTCTACTGCGTCTGCTTGGGTATCAAAAACTCTGCAATCCGGAGTATTGGCGTCCATTTGCTGTACATGTCCTAGCCATATTAAATGTCCAATGAGTGGTTTTTTGACTAGGGGTATGCTGCTGTACAGCTCGTATAGTTCTTGGCTGAGTTTTCGACTTGTATGGGTTGTATTTAGTAGTTTAAGTCTCCACTACATCCAAAATCTTTCCTATCCTCTCTCTCTTTCTTCCCCTTCTCGAACGCTCGTACTATGGTAACATATAAAAGGGTATTCATAACCCCTTGAGTACGTGTAAATTATAAAAAAAAAAAAAAAAGTTCGAGTGAGCGGTTTACTACTGAATTGCCTTCTTTGCTTGAAGAAACAGCGGTTAGAAAGGATAATTCTCCGTTTAATTTCTGACGGAATGTTGTTGTCAGAGTTAATCCAGAGCTTAAGTAGACAAAGTCCCGTGCCACCTCAAAGTTATATTTGTCAATGATGACATTCTGCCCAATTTGTCGATGTTGTGTTTCGTTTCGTGTTGGTAGCATATTCTTGGTCTTTACCTCATTTACAGCTAAACACATTTTTGAGGCTTCCTTTTCTAAACGGGCAAACGTGGCTATGATATCACATTGAGTCCGACCAATGATGTAGATATCGTCGACGTACATTTGCACCGATTTGTGGAAGATTGCTCCTATGGTGCTGGCTCATGAGTTTTGCACAATCCTCTCAAGAATGAGTATAAAGAAGGCACATGACAGTGAGTCGCTTTCCCTAAATCCTTTTTTGTGTGTCGCATGTGTCATCTGAGTCCGTGGCCGACCCTGATGAAGCGGCACAATTCGGCACTGACGGACGAGTTTTGGAGATAGATATAGCAGAACTAGACATGGTTCTGCATATTTCGTCTCCATAAATACCGTCGTATGCGAGTTTGAAATCCATGAATGGTTATTGATTTGGACTTGTTCGATTTTTTTCCGGCTCTGTCGAAATGTTGAGATTTGATCAGTTGTGAACATTCATGACCTTAAAACGCCTTAAGAAGTTGCTATCAGGTTTTTGGTTAATGCGTTCACATATGACAGCATATAGGAATCTTGTGGGCGATGTTGAGGAGACTTATGACTCAGTAGTTCACAGTTAAGAGGGTCTTCTTTTTTTTCTGAACTAGAAAAACGATGCTGAGGTCACAGGCTGAAGATCCTAAGATTAAAAAAAAAACGAAGAAATACTTCATATTAAAAAAAAAATCCTTAGGCTTAAATGGTCTGTAGGCTTTTTTTGTGATCTTGATTTGGTCGTTATTTTAAATTCTACTTTGATAAAATACAAAACAAATGTAAGGTGCAGCTTCGTGCAAGTGCAGAATATTGTTGTTTTTTTTTCTAAACAACCAATTTGTTCGGTCGTTAAGTCGCCAAACTTTCATTTCACACCGATGTCGTAAGTAATTATATTCCAATTAAAACAAACAGAAAAGAAAAACTGAAATCAATTCAAGCAATGCCCCATAAAACTCCTCTGACATCACGTCTAACCTTCGAGATCTGATGGCGCGCAAAACTTTCGCTCAACAATACAACGTTGCAGGCTAATGGCGTATTTTGATTAAAGTGCAAAAGATCGCAATTTAAAACACAATAAACCCAATACCATCACAAAATACCAATCATATCCTAATCCAAAAAAAAAAAAACGCGAAAACAAATTCCCAACGAATAGCTTGGATGACATCACGGATCGCAAGTAAGTCAGTTTCTGAATGCAAATCCCCGATGCGAAGCTGTGTGAGCGCTATAATTAATCATTCTCTTCTGAGGGTTACACCCAAATTTGGCATTTTAATTCGTCGTCGAATGGAATAATGATTAATTTAAAAATTAATTCACCTTGTCATCAGATCCAGTGGAGAACCGTTTCGGTCATCAGCCGAATATTGTATCTCTCCGTTGGTGGCAGTTACAAACTGCGATGTGATGTCACCCTTGCCTTTTGATTTATTTACAAAATCGCACGATTGCATAACTGTGGGGAATTATTCAATTGGCTGTGACCGCGTTCTATCGAACCGGTTTTCGATCGACCAACAAAGGTTTTTTTTTTTATCTGAGATACATTCATCCATTTCGAAAGGAACGTATACCTAGTCCTATCTCAATATTGCAACAAACTCTTGTCAGTCACGCACACGTCAATAAACAAAAGCATAAACAAATTTCAGAGAGAGGGAGACGGGGTGCACATAAAACAGTCACTTCCTACTTACAGTCCTTTGAACTGTGTATGGTGCGTGGTGTCTCGGTGTGTGCTAGAGGCAGCCAACCTCCTTCGAGGTGCTCAAATGAGCACGTCATAAAAACAAGAACTAAAACACATGCCCTCTCCGAAGTGCATGCTGTGCGTGCACACTGACAAGGCAAAGTATAAATTCTATTTCGAGATTCATTTATCCAGCAGCACCCCCTTGGGGACATTCAAAGTGCTAACGGCAAACCTCGGTAGTAATCTGGAAGCAGCGCATCGCCTCTGCCAGCATTAGGGATAATTAACACTACGCTTGCATCTAACCAGAGCGGTGTAGCTGCAACTGCAAGTAGTGCGCTATAATTAGATCATCGTTGAGGTTCGTTCATTGTTCAGGCTCGCGTGCACTATGCATCCGTGATCCGTGGCGTATTTCGATGCGTCAACTTGGAATGTGTGCAGCAGATGTTTGGGCAACACCGCGGCTTGGTGTTGGTGTGGTATTCTATTTGGGTGTGCGCTCTGTTTTTGGCACTGGAGAAGTTCAAGGGCCGGCTGAGACACGGTCAATGTCATTTCGTTGGTACGGTTTGGTTGAATGGAAGTATGCATAGGCTGGGATTGCGCTGGTTGTTTGTTCAGGTGGGATTTATGAGACGTAAACAGCAACGAATTGTTTATGTCACACTTCTCACGTTCTGTTGAAATTTATTGGGACAGACTGATTTAAAAATGTTGATGGATCGAATGGTTTTTGTTTTCGATTTTGTTTACTGCTGTCGGAATTTTGTTTGAGTTGGGTTTTAACTATCTAGAAGGCTTTAAAAGTTATTTTTGATTGGGTTTCGGAATCTTTGATTATTTGTAGACATGATAAGGAAAATGTTGAGTCGCAAATTATAGTTGAACTGTTTAAACCTAAAATTCCAAGATGGCAGTTTTTGAAAGTAGAAAGTAGGTAGGTGTCATTGGATGAAGCTGATCTGAGTTTGAAAATTAAGATTAAAACGTGGAAATTGAAACATTTTTCTGATTGCAAATTGCATATAGGAAGCTGCTAAATAAATTTCTTTTTTTTTCAAAATGCAAAACAACCCGTTTTTTGAAACAGATGTAAACAAAATTAAAATGTTGGTAAAAATCATTGCTTATAACTTGAATAAGCCGGTTTTCTGTAGTTTGTCATCAGAGCAGTGGTAATATTGGAGATATTTTGCGGACGTTTGCCTTCAGGTATTGTAGGCTCGTTCTTCTTCTTCTTAACTGGCGCTACCGCTAGCCGGGTCCTTAGCTAACTGCCTCCAGTTGCGCACTTCAGGTTAGTTGAGGTTGATTTCTACTTGTTCGCACCACTTCAGGCGAGGTCTTCCTCTACGTCGTCCGACGTCTGGCTGGGAATCGAAGACTCTGCAAGATATTTGCCCAGGGGCATGTCGCTGTACAGCTGGTATAGTTCTTGGTTGAATCTTCGTTTCCATAGCCCGTCAACGCAAACGGGACCGAATATTTTTCGAAGAATTTTCCTCTCAAATCGACAAAGGATTTCTTCATCCCCTTTTGAGCCGGTCCATGCTTCAGCGCCGTAGAGTAGGACTGGGATGATCAGGGTCTCCTTAATAGTTCGACTGAAGGCTTTACTACTAAATTGCATAGACAAAGTCCCGTAGTACCTCGAAGTTATATCTGTCAATGGTGACGTTCTGTCCAATTCGTCGATGTTGTGTTTCCTGTCGTGTTGACAGCATATACTTCGTCTTGCCCTCATTTACTGCTAAACCCATTTTTGCCGCTTCCTTCTCTATACTAGCAAATGTGGCTATGACATCCCGTTGGGTCCTACCAATGCTGTCAATATCGTCTGCGTATGCTAGTAGTTGTACAGATTTTTGGAAAATTGTGCCTCTGGTGTTGGCTCGTGAGTTTTGCACAATCCTCTCAAGAATCAGTTTGAAGAAGTCACATGACAGCGCATCGCCTTGCCAAATCCTTTTTTGGTATCGAATGTGTCGGTGAGGTCGTTTCCGACCCTGATGGAGCAGCGAGAATTCTCCATCGTCATCCTACACAATGGGATGAGTATGGGCGGTAATCAAAAACAAGACATGGCTCTGTATAGTTCGTCTCTATACATGCTGTCGTATGCGGCCTTGAAATCGATGAATATTTGGTTGGTAACGGTTTGGACATCTTGGGTTTTTTCCAGGATCTGCCGAAGTGTGAAAATTTGATCGGTTGTGGACTTTCCTGGCCTAAACCCACACTGATAAGGGCCGATCAGGTTGTTGGTAAACGGTTTCAGGCGTTCACATAGTACTCCAGATATGATCTTCTAGGCGATGTTGAGGAGACTTATGCCTCTGTAGTTGACGCAGTTAGAGGGTCTCCTTTTTTGTGGATTGGAACAACGATGTTGAGGTTCCATTCTCTAGGCATACTTTCTTCAGACCAGATTTGGCTTATGAGTTGGTGGATGCTTCTTACCAAGTCATCTCCGCCGGTTTTATAAAGCTCGGCGGGAAGGCCGTTATTTCTGGCAGCCTTTTAAGCTTGAGTTTAGATATTGCTATCCTCACTTCACTGCAAGTCGTTGGCAGTCGTTGTCAATATTGAATCGTTCGTTCTGCCTGACAGCGGAATGTTGTTCGTCATCGCCGTTTAACAGTCAGCAGAAATAGTTCTTTCATATCCTCAGCATCGACTGTGTATCAACTACGATATTTCCTTGTTCATCTCGACAGGATTCTGTTTGAACCTTGTATCCTTGGCTTTGACGATTTACACTTTGGTAAAACTTGCGAAGATGTGTGAGTGGCATCTCTCTATATCCTCGATTGCGCGCTTTTCTTGCTCTATTTTCTTCTTTCTTAAAAGCCGGTGTTCTTCCCTTCTTCGCTGCGTATAGAGCTCAACGGCAGCTCCCGTTTTAACCTGCCTTAGTAGTCTTGTAAGCCTCTTAGCCTTGTAGACCTCTTTCGTTTTTGCGAGCATCTTCCGGCATTCCTCATCAAACCAGGGGTTTCTTGCTGGTGGGCGCGAGAAACCTACTACATCAGTTGCGGCTGATCTAATGGCTTGTTGGCATCGTTGCCATTGTTCTTCGACATTTGCTGCTGGTGGTATGGTGTTAATCGAGAGGTTAAGGGATGCGCGTTGCGCGAAGGTCTTGGCGCTCTCTTGCAATTGCAGTCTTTCGACATTAAATTTTTTATGGCGTTTTGGATATCCGCATTCTTACCTTGGCTTCAACAAGGTAGTGGTCCGAGTCGATGTTAGCTCCTCGGAATGTTCGGACATCCTAAATACTAGATACTTGTCTCATGTTTATCGTAATGTGATCGACTTGGTTGAGCGTAAGTTGTCCCCTTATGGATATCGAGGTGAGGAAACCGTGTGCTGGTTATAGTGGCATTTCGTTCCGTAGCGAAGTCAATTAGCCTAAGTCCGTTACCAGACGTGTTGTCGTGTAGGCTATGGTTACCGACAATACTGCTAAAGATGTCTTCCTTTTGCGTTAAAATATCCCAGCACGATTTTAACATCGTACTTCCGTAGTCGCTCATAGGTTTTGTCAGGGAGCTCATAGAAGCAATCCTTAGCAATATCATCTTTTTCCTCCGTTGAGGCGTGAGCGCATATAAGGCTTATGTTGGCGACTTTGGCCTTGATGCGGATTGTTACAATGCGTTCGCTAATGTCTTGGAAACATAAGACCTCTTGCCTAAGTCTGGCACTTATAACAAATCCGCATGCGAACATTCGCTTTTTCTGCTCACTATAACACGGTCCGTTGTAGATGTCACGGTTTTTCATCCTCTTTTTGCCCGGCCCATCCCATCGTATTTTCTGGATGGCAGTAATGTCTGGTTTAAAGCAGCTTAGGACTTCCGCTAGTTGTTCGCCTGCACCTCTCCTGTTTAATATTCTCACATTCCAGGTGCAGATATGAACGTCGTTGTCATTTTTTCGTTTAGCTGGGTCATCTACAATACAATCAGTCTTTTCCGAGGCTATTGGTTGCTTCGTAAGAGTTAACATTTTTCATGGTTGGATAGTTAACCCAAAGCACAACCCCTAACCTGGAGGGCCAGTTCCAATTTATAAGATAACCCTAGGACACGGGGCTAGCAGTAAGCACTTTCGGTTCATCCGCCACCATCTACGTTCAAGGGGCCTGACAAGCCCTTGAAATTCCTAGGTAGGTCAAACCCCATATATATATTTCATAAAGGGCTTTGTCTAACGCTTGTGGGACGATGTTCGTTAGATCTTGCATAACAAACAAAAATATTATCAGCAAGGTTTTCCATTAAGGGCCTCATCCGAGCGTCATAAACACATTAAACCTAACCTAACCTTCCTTTCATTAATTTTGTATGTACGTGGTTTTTCTTCTTATTTTTCCAAATAGACTTCTTAAAATCTGAATATGGTAAACAAATTTTTAAACGTCTATTTGTTTCTCTTGAAACGTTTTAAGAAAACAAACTGTCAACCTCACCACTTTAACCTCACGATACCCGTATGGCTGTATACGATTTATTTTTGTTTACAAAAATTCTCAGAACTAATGTGCGAACGGGCCACGAAACACATGCCACAAAAAAGTTCGTGATGTGTGTGAAAAAAGTTAAGTGAGTTCCCAGCGCATTCAGTCCGAAATGATAATAAATCCTTAATTCCACGAAATTCACACAAAAATTTAAATCACAAAATCATTTTTCGTATCGGAACGATAGCTTGTCTTGTTTCGTCAATAACGATGCTAATTGCCGGCCGAAGTATTCTCAGCACATATTCTACATTTCACCCTCGAACACGCCGCGTGTGTCATGGAATCGGATTTTGATCTTTTGATGGAGTGTTAAATAAATAACATGTGCGTTATGAATTCGATTAAAGCTTGCACGGATGTGCGAATTTGCATAACGAAATTTGAGGATGTACGTTACGAAGTTTCTCACTCAAAATTGAGTGTTTTAATTTTTTCAGTGTAGAATATTTGACCAGTTGACTAATCATTGCGTTGATAGCCGACGATAGGGCTTAACATTATGGGAAATAATTTGGTTGTTTTATTATTGAAGACTGAGGTCGTAGAAGGACATAAACGTTGTTTGTGTGAAACGTCAGGTTTGTTTTCGAAAATTTTAGTTTTTTTTTCGAACACAGCTTGAACAATTTCGAATGACTGCTTTGTGGAGGGAAGAAAATATTACTCGGTAGAGTTGGTAGACATTTTCAGATACTTGGCCCGTTATGTAAATGTTACATTCTGCCAATTTCCAAACGTCAGTTTAGGTGTACCTACATTTTTATCATAGTTAAGCTCAGGAGTAAACACTGTTTGGAAATTATTAAATATTTTACTCAGTTCAGTCAGATTTTGATCATTTGATGAAGTGTTAAATAAATAACTTGTGCGGTAGCTATCTACTCAATTAAACCTTGCACGGATGTGTGGTTTTCAATAAAAAAACTTTAAAGGTAAAAGTTGAGAACTTTGACACTCAAAATTTAGTGTTTTCACTTCCTCAGTATATAATGTTTGACTAGTTGACTAACATTTGTATTGAAAGCTCACGAGAAGACATATAATTTTGTTGCATGTTGAGATCCTTAAAGGCCATAAACTTTTTTTCAAACATATATTTTGAAATTTTTATTAAAAATCGTATGACTCAACAGTGTCGGTAGATAGCTTCAAATACCAGGATCTGTTTTGCAAATTTTCGCCCTTTAATTTCAGTTTTGGAAACGTTTATCAAATGTCGGGGTTTTCTGTAAGGATGAGGCAAATTAGTCGACTGAACGCGTTGACAAGAGTATCGAATCCCTCAGTTCACATTGTGTTGAATTTTGCGTAATGATTTGGGCCTGCATCTTTACAAAATCAAAATATCTTAAGAACTGAATCGTTTGGTCATTTTCGTAAAGATCTTGACCTACACCCTAACAAGATCTAACTTTCTCAATAACTGAATTCTCTTGAGCATTTTCGCAAAGATCTTGAACTACACCCTTACAAGATCAAATTATTTCAAGAACTGAAGCCTCTTGATAACATTTGAAAGGCTACAACTTCTCCGATTTAGCTCTGCATAAATGTAAAAAAAAATATTCTTGTTCTCTCTCGGTTGTGTCGTGGTGTCCCAGGCTCCGAATTCCGCATCTTCTATTTGGGGGCTACATACCTACATTTGTGGTTGCATACCATATATCTTCCCGATTGCCTTTTTACAAGTGTATAAGGATACGTTGGCTTTCTTAACGCGTTCTTAGATGGTGGCTTTCAGATTAAATTTCTTATCTGAAACCAGGCCCAAGTATTTGGCTGATTCTGCGAACTTGAGACTGACGCCATTAAGTTTGGGAGGGTCAATGTGTGGGACTTTTCATTTCCTGCTGAAAAGGACCAATTCGGTTGTTTGAGGGCTCGCGTCGAGTGCAGATTTGGTGGTACAATTAGAGAGATCAGAGAGGATATTTTGTAATAGTTCGCTAAGGGTATTATGGTATTTCCCTGATTAAGCTATTAGATCGATCGTTAATGGTATTAATGTATTTCCCTGATTCAGCTATTGCCAAGTCATCCGCGTGGGCAATCACTTTGCATCCCTCTTTTTCTAGATTTACTTACAGCTCGTTGACCACTTGATTCCAGAGAAGAGTAGACAGGCCTCCACCTTGTGGGTTGCCACAGACAACAGATTTACGTGCGCATGAGATGCCAAGATTTGTGTTAATAATTCTGCCTATGAGTAGCTGATTTATTAGCATTCCCAGCGGGTCATCAAAAATTTAATTCCGAGAGGGCATTAGTAATTGATTCTGCTTTCACATTGTTAAAAGCTCCTTCTATATCAAGAAACGCAACCAGAGTTTACTCTTAGTGATTTTTCAATGATACGTCCCAGTGAGTGAAAAGCCATTTCAACCGATTCACTCTTTACGCATATTGAGAGTTGGAGAGTGCAGTCGGTTCTATACTAGTACGGATGTGTAGATCAATTAATCTTTCCAGAGTTTTATGCAAAAAAAGAAGACATACTGATCGTACGGAGATCCTTCGGGTTTTATGTGAGATCTCTTTCCAAGTGACCTCCCATAAAAATCGCCTGAAATTATTCCACGAATTTGTCACTAAAAATTTCAAATACCGACCGTTAAAAAAATTCAAAAAAGATAACCTCCTGATAGGAAAAGCTTTAGTTTATATCACCCGGCGGATACTATGTTTTGTTTATATTTTGCCACCGCACAACAACAACTTTATTGCCCTACACAAGTTCAGCTTTCCGATTAGAGATAGATGGGATACCCCATATCAGTATACTCAATCAACTTACAAAAGGCGATAGTTTGTTACGCTTTTTTAATTAGGGAAATGCCAATACAGGGATAGACAAACCTCAAGGTTATGGTTATAGTTCCACGCGTTAATATTCAACCGAAAAGAATTTAAAAAAAAAAGTCTGTAAGTACCTTTAAGCTCTTACTCATTCAACTAATCCCAATCGATAAGGCGGTAAATTGCTTTATGTACACAACACATTCCAGACTTGCTGTTTTTCAGGTACAACCGTCGTAGTGGACTTTCTTTTGACCCCACCCGAATAGTTAAGACATGTCCAAAACTTATCTCCTCCTCCATGAGCCATGCCTAAATAAATCCCAGCTACGTGAAATGGCGAAATTTCTGCCAAGTTCCTCGACATGTTTCCACCTGCTTACGTAGACC
Source organism: Rhingia rostrata (assembly GCA_949824845.1). Taxonomy (NCBI): domain Eukaryota; kingdom Metazoa; phylum Arthropoda; class Insecta; order Diptera; family Syrphidae; genus Rhingia; species Rhingia rostrata. Next base: position 23,095,407 of record OX463757.1, read on the forward strand.
TTTTAGGACTTTATCTATCTGATAACGAAAGCCAATAACAAAAGCTTCGTGTGATAAAATTCCTCGGTTATCATTCGGTTTTTTTTTCGTACCTATAACTGATTACATTTATTTTGTTTTTATGCATGATACGGATACAGATACATAATTACAATTGGGCAGAAAATAAAAATCTTTTTTTTTTTTTGCTGGTAATTTTTTTTTATGTGTGTAAAGACGAATTCGGGTACCTTGTACATATGAATATGTGATAAGGCTAACTAGCCAACAACAGGCGTGACACTGTGAGCTTTTTCTCTTAATTAACTTATAAGGATGGCTCAGTGGCTAATCGGGTAACGTTCGGTTAAGAACGTTTTTTTTATTTACATTTTTGCACGCATCTACAAAGTCGGGGACGGGAGAATTGAGTTCGCTTTTTGTCTTTATTTTGAAACAAAAAAAATTTCCAAAACGCCCTTAAAATTCGACTTAAGAAAGAAAAAGACGAAGAGACAGTGATGCAAATACGAGTACCGTTGTGTAGTGTTTAGAGATAAATCCAGTGGCATAACTTTTTTTCATTTTGATAAAAATGAGATCGAATTTTAGTCGCAATGAATACAGGCGGTATACCTCGTTTGAGAAGAGAGGTTATATTGCTCCTGACGGTAGGTGTTTAAGAAAATTTCGATAAAATTAGTCATTTTGAAAAAAAAAAAGTGTGCTCCAAGCTTTTTTTACGGGCTCGTTACGTAAGGGTATGCTGGATGATTTTCCAGTCGACCTAGTGAACCGAGTCTGAGATTTTGAATGAAACTAGGCCGAGATTTTATTGACAAGGAAATGGAGGTCTTATCTCAATATTTTGAATGCTGTAACTAGCATCAAGTCAAGTACAAGTGATGATGGAGTTTATTTTTTATTGCGACCTTATCTAATCAGTGTTTTGTCTCAACATTCTTGACATCGATGTTGTTGTGTTTTTTTTTGTAGAAGGATGATGTTTATATTTTTGTAATTGATCTGATTCAGAGCTGCCTGATTTATAATTAGAAATGTGTTAATATTGGCATTTATTTTTATTGAATGTAAAAAGCTTTTTAGCTTCCATTTAGATAAAAAAAACAATTAGGTGGGTCTTATCTGCTTTTTTTTTAAGAAACTTACTTATCGCTTTGTTATTTAACTTTGGTAATTCCCGATAGCAAGGCGACATTGACAGGGGTATATCTACCTACACCTGTGGCTGCACTTTAGCCCATAAATGAACAAGGAAATGATCGATGAGTGCCTATGTGATTTATGACACGATGGGAATGATTTTTCCTTTTTTATTTATGATCCTCGAGTTTGTAGTTTATGCAATATATGACTCTTGTTTAACAATTTTGTTGGCTTTAGGGAGCGACTCTTACATTTCGATTATAAAACGCCTTGCATTAGCTTACTCTCAACGTTTACTTTTTTCCTTTTTTTTTGATTGAGGCCTGTTAACTTTGACCAATGGTTAGTCCGTCTTTATTCGAATGTATCGCTTAATTAATTTTAAATTGTATTACATCCGTCAGTCAGATTATTATTATGTTTGTTGCTACTTCAAAGCTACGTGCACAAGTGCAAAAAATGTGCAGCAGATGTGCAGCAAATGTTTGCCTGCAATCAAAATTGCATGTGTTAACAGTAGAAAAAACAATGGGTTGCAATCAAAAATGTTTGCGGCGAAAATGTGCGGCAATAATGTAGTATGGCATGTGAACACGTCAGATTTGTTAGTGTGTTTGCAGCTGCTGTTTGCCATTTACTGCAGTATTTCAAGGAAGAACCGCAAACAGCACTGTGGAATCGCGATCCAATACAAAAAATAATCGTCAATACTGAAACTTTAATTTTGGAATACTTCGTCAGCGGATTTCTTTGTCACATTTCGGGATTTCGGTTCTTATCAGGGAAATCTTCGAACCCAAACTTGGACACTCGCAAAAAAATTAAACAGTGCTCTACATCTTCTTTTTTCAGCTCATTCGAAAGTTACTGACAAAATCCTTGCTCGGTTCTCCTAGGCTCGGTTATTTTACATAACATTTTATTTTCGTAATTTTTTTTGCATTCATTTCTTTTTCACGTTTAAATAAAAGTAATATCGCAATGCTGCTGCTATATTAGTTGTATGGTAAGATATTATTTCGATTTTGTCGATTATAATAACATGTTTCCAAACAAATTATTGACAAATCGAACTGCCAAATATTTTGAAGGCAATAACCATGCAAACAAATTTAATGTGTTGTGAACTACTGTTCAACATCTTGGGGCATGAGCCCGAAAAAAATATCTGCAAACTTTTTTGCATGCAAATTTAGCTAAGGTGTTATCAACCATGCAAATACTTGCCGCAGTTTGTTGCTGCAATTGTTTCCCCGTGTGTACGTAGCTTAAGACTGTTTACTACTTCGTCACTCATGAAAACATTTCTGAGGACAAGCGGGGGACATAGTTGGTAGCTCAGATGAACCAACCGCAGGGCTGAATATCCTTAATCGGTATTTGTGTATAACGTATCCATATCCACTTTTTTACGGGTACTTAAACATTTAAATATTGCTTTGATGATTATAATACGCGACATTATCAGGAAATTGGTAACCCAAGCTTAGTAGGTTCTAAAACCGACTAGCCAAACACCGTTTATCTTATCAAAAGGATGAACCCTGATTAAAGAAAATAAACAAAACTGACAAAGAAACGTCGCTGCAAATTTTGCCAGAATTTGTTTTTTAATTTTCCCTTCATAAACGTGAAATAAATTTAAAAAAGAAACGCAAACAATTTGAGAAAATACTGTTAGTCGGCCCACAGTCGTTCGATGGTTTTCGAATGCGCATTTGGACTGTAAATTGGTACGGATGGTTGTGTTTGCAGTTGTCAATTGTTTTGGGTTAAGATCAGATCAGAACGACGAAGTTGAGATAAGCTTCTCTTGATAATTCTTGCTATTCGGATGATTTGTCAGATCGTCATGAGAGGAGGGCCAGTGGAAAGTCATTTAGTTGTTGCTACGGCTGGGAATCGAACCCAGACCTTCTGCGCAACAGTTCATCGCACTAACCATCGTGGCACTGCGCCCGTCTGAGCCCGGTAGAAACATATTATTAAAATTTAACGGAAGATATAAAATTAATTTGGTTTCCTACTTTCCTAGTACCTTGGAAGTCCGAAATTGCGTAATTGTTCCACTAGACTAAGGAAACATCTTATGTTCTGGCAACACTGCGGTTGCTGGCGCAAGCGCAAGTGCAAATAAAAAAATCGTCATCGTTAGGTTCGAGATCATACGCGCATGTTGCGATCCGATCTGGCTATCATTATTAACTTTGATATTAGAAAAACTTGAGGAACAAGTCAAGGTTAATTAAGCTAAATTTGACAAATTAAGCAAGCTCGAGTTCAAACCTCGCAAGGCAAACAACAAAACGTGAAAAACGTGAATATGATACGAATTCTGAAGATATTGACATGGAACGCAAATGGTCTTATAAGAACAAAAACTAAAGAACTAAACTATGTCCCAAAATTCATAATTAAAAAAATTAAATTTCCGCTATTTAATAGTACCGTGTTGCCAACGGAAAAAATGACAAGAATGATAAAACCAGAGAGACTGGATCTCTAAGTGATCTAATAGTGCTTTCACACCGAACCGAGAACTTAGTCTTTGCAAAAATACCTGAAAACTGTATCGAAAACCAAAGTTTTCCCATACATTTGCAGTTTTCGAAAACACTTCGTAGACGTCATATCATTGTAGGTTGATGGAACGAACACACCTTTTCATACGTTCTACATGTGTCCCACACCTCCCACAAAACAGGTGATGTCCTCGCTGTCAAAACAATTGTATTTTTTTCATGACATTTCATTTTCATTTTTAATGGAAATTGCAAAAAAAATGAATAAAATTTGGTGTGTGGAAGACGAGGTGGAGCTATAGGCAGACAAAAATGACGTACTTCGAGGATCTTATTCAATTAATTCAATTTCGCACACAAATTTTGAAGTTAGTATGACAGCTGAGCTGAGTTCGGTCTCAAAGTACAAGTTGTTTTCAAAAACTTTTTGTCGAAAACTCAGTTTTCGATTCTAGTTGTCTGTTCAACAGAAAGCAGCTAAACAGTTTGCGAGAGTATTGATGACAGTCCAGGAACATTAATTCGGCAACGCATTTCAAGAAGATCTTTACAGCAAATTTTCACGAAAGACTTTAAATTTCATATCTACAACGTTCGAAGGACGTAAAAACAGAAGGCGCTAAGAGATTTCGTTGAGTGAATTTTGGAACAACAAGTGGGATGCAGTTTCATCTTCAGTGATGAAGCTCATTTGCATCTTGATGGCTTCGTTAACCGTCTTAATTGTCGCATCTATGGTTCAGAAAACCCTCGAGTTATTGTTAAGAAACAAATGCATCCACAACGCGTGACTGTTCAGTGCGGATTTTGGGCTGGAGGCATTATCGAACCATTCGTCTTTAAAAATGCAACTGGTTAACAATTTGTCGCCCTAGTTTTACAATTTTTACGATTTTGGGCTGGGTATACCACCTTACTTAAAATATAGGCAGCCAAATTTATAAAGGAATTTTAGAGGTTGTTTAACTTTAAAACACCTCTAAGTATCATTTAAATGCAAAATCGGTATCTATAATCGATTTTCACATTTAAGCAAAGTTGCTTAAAGGTCGCTTAATTTAAACACAATGCGTTTTGAGGTTGTTTAGAGCATTTTTAAATTTGACAGATCAGCGAATTTCCATTTAAATTTTTTTTTTATAACAATTTTGAGTTGCAAACTAATAAAAATGGACTGCAGCTACATTTGTTTTGTAAATAATTTAAATGTTTTAGATGCAAGATGCGCATATTAACGGAGTTAGTCAATCTACGCTACGTGTATAAATAAACGAGATGAATGGGACATAAACTTATAAAAAATTTCCTTTTATGCACTAGATTTGCAAATTTTATTACGTTTTTTGAAACAATCATCGTTTAGTTAAGCAGCAGTGAAAACCCGCTTATAAATATGAATTTAAGCAACGCGTTGCTTAGAGCCAATTCAAACCTCTCTGACACACTTTGAGAACATCTTATAAATACGGCTGAGAATATTTATACTGTGAAAAAAAATTTGACCTCTAAGTGAAGTGGAATAGAAGGTAGCACTTTACAAAATTATTTATCAAGCTCAAAAAAATTAAAAAGTGGTAAAAAATCACAAAAATTATAAAAAAAAAATTAAAAAGTGGTAAAAAAATCACAAAAATTATATAAAAAAAAAATTAAAATTATCAAATATTGACATACGTTTTTGTGTTACTGTCAGACGAAAAATTAAAACCCAGTTTTATTGCCTACATTTCAAGATATGGATGTGACGAACATGTGGTTTCCACAAGACGGTGCCACATGCCATATAGCTAGAGAAACAAGTCAAATACATACTGCATGAGTCATTTCCTAACCGTGTAATCGCCCAATTTTGCGATCAGAATTGACCATAAAGATCTTGCGATTTAACGCCATTGGAATTTTTTCTTTGGGGTTTTTTTTTTAAAGTCAAAGCTCTATGGAAACTATCTTACTATCACCAACGCCTTGAAAGAGGAAATTGGGTGGTGTATTAATGAAATTCAGCCACATTTACACGAAACGGTCATAGTAAATTTCAATAAAGCACTACGTACGATGTACTATTCCATACACAACTCAAAACTGTATACTCCATGAATTAATATAAAATATAAGCTTTTTAATTAAAAATCTGTATAAAGAAATATATTTTGCGTGAGTTATGGGACAACCTTTAGTTACTTCCCCCCGGCAGACAGACTGATGGACTACGATCTCGATCGCCTCTTTGACTCAATCGAGTATAATTTTAGCATACTTGGGACTTTAATGCGACACGCACTTCCTGGGATTCAAGATGCAATTCAACGAAAGGCAGACTTCTGTACAAAACTGTTCTTTTCACCAGCGCCAGGAAATTGAGTGTTCCAAACAGTACATCCCAACTCAATTGTACTTTACGTAAAAAGTTAAAGTAAGTCTGTTTCATTTTGTTGTACTCTTTGGTATTCTTCCTTGAGTAGCGAATTCTCACAAAAATACGCCTTATTTCGGACTTCGGGTTTTATTTTGTATGTACAAGAACTGACACTTCATTGTTTATATCCATTTTTGTTTGCTTCATATCACTTTTAATTTTGTTTACAGAATTTTTTTCAGCTTTGATTAATACTGCACCGTCTTGTATATTTTGTATCTTGATAATTTTTAGGGACATATCAGTTGTTGGTTTTACAGCACTTCGCAAATCTTCCACAGTTTTATTATCCTGATTGCAATTTGGTTTAATTAAAAAGCAATCAGTGTTTACATTTTCAGCATCTTCATAAGTTGGTGGTTCTGTTGTTTGGTGTTGTTGTTGTCTGGTTTTAGTTTGTTTAACAATCCAATCACTGACTTCAAATCAGAAAGTTTTGATTCAAATAGTGTAAATTTATACTAGTATCTGATTAAACAATTTTAAACATTTTTACAAATGAACTGTTCCTTTGGTACAATTCAATGTTTGAGTAAAAATGGAACCAGAGTGCGGTGACAGTAACTGCCCTGGCAAATCAAATATTAGTAAAGGGTTTTTCAATAAGTGCGCTACAAAAAGTAGCTGTGAAAGTACGTTCGATGCCATTATGTATGGAACTCGATTTCTTTTGCATCGCCACCACGGGCAGATGTCCAGACGCTGAACCCAATTTTTGACGGTTTTCAAGCATAAATCGGCCGATACTGCGGCAATTTCACGTTCGATATTCGTACGAAGTTCATCAATCGTCGCTGGCTTGTTGGCATAGACCATAGACTTGACGTAGCCCCACAGGAAATAGTCTAAGGGCGTCAAATCGCACGACCGAGGCGGCCATGCGACTGGACCATTTCGTGGGATAACGCGTTCTCCAAACTTGGTTTCCAATAAATTGATTGTGGCATTCGCTGTGTGGCTTGTGGCGCCGTCCTGTTGGAACCACATGTCCTCCAAGTTCATATCATCCAATTGGGGCCACAAATATTCGGTTATCATTGAACAGTAGCGATTCCCATTCACAGTAACGTGCCGGTCTTGATCATCACGGAAAAAGTACGGCCCAATGACGCCGCCGGCTTATAAACCATGATGATGATGACTCATGGAGTACGTGGTGTACGTGTGGATTGCTGGCTGACCAATATCGCATATTTTGTTTATTGACGAAGCCATTCAGCCAGAAATGAGCCTCATCGCTGAAGATGATTTTTCGATGAAAATCCAAATCATTTTCAAGTTGTTGCTCAGCCCAATTCACGAACATGGTGGTGGTGGTCAAGTGGCTTCAGTTCTTGCGTCAATTTAAACTTGTAAGGATGAAGGCCAAGATCTTTTCGCAAAATTCGCCACAACGACGTCACAGAGATGCCCAACGCTTGAGAACGACGTGTGAGAGACACATTTGGGCTTTCTTCAACTGAAGCCTCAGCGGCAGCAATATTCTTGACACTACGGGCACTTCTTTGTCTCACTGGCACGGTAACATTTTGTACTTTGCCTGTGGATTCAAATTTTTTCACTAGACGCCCAATTGTTGATCTGTTAGGACGATTATGACGACCATAAATTGGACGTAGCGCTCTTAACGTTGAGGCCATTGACTCCGAATTTCGGTTGTAAATTTTAATAACTTCGACTCGTTTTTGGATCGTATATCTTTACATGATGAAATGGCAAACCTTACTGAAGGGAAATGTCAAAAGAGCGGCAAGAAATATGGCGTCGTTAGCTGTCCCTGTCGCTCAACTTTTGTAGCGTCCCTGTTGAAAATCCCGATATTAATTTACGCTATTTGAATCAAAACTTGATAAAACAGCAAAGATTTCGCACTTTTTCTTTTATTGTTCACAAATTTAATTACAAAAAATGTGTTTTATATTGTCTTTTGTTAACTTTAACAGAGACATTTAAGAACACGTCTTACTATGATAAAGTTCACTCAAACTAAAATCAAAGAATGGGCAAAACATAGAAAATGAAAATGCATGAATAAAATAAAAAAATATCTAATCTCCAACAGCACCTTTTATCGAAAAAGATTTCCAAAACTTAAGGCTTAAAACTTATCACGTTGTAAATTTACTATAATTACAACGACTTTCCGAAACTGCTGCAATAACCATAATTTTTAGAGATTAGCCTTCGCTGCGTTTCACAATAGCAAGCGTACAGACCTTCTGTTCGTAGAAAATTGTGAAAAAGTTTACGAAATTAAGGGCCCAGTCATAGCTATCATTGAAAACCCTCATTGGAAAATTTCTTTTTTTTATAAATTCAATCATTGGCAAGAGCAAGAAAAGCGCGCGATCGAGGATATAGAGAGATGCAGCTCGAACAGAATCCTGTCGAGATGAACAAGGAAATATCGTAGTTGAGACACAGTCTATGCTGAGCATATGGAAGAACCATTTCTGCAGACTGTTAAGCGGCGATGACGAACAACATTCCGCTGTCAGGCAGAACGAACCGTTCAATATTGGCAACGACAGCGAAAATGCCACCACCCGACCTGAGTGAAGTGAGGATGGCAATATCTAAACTGAAGCTTAATAAGGCTGCCGGAAATGACGGCCTTCCCGCCGATCTTGATAAAGCCGGCGAAGATGACTTGGTAAGTAACATCCACCAACTCATAAGCCGAATCTGGTCGGAAGAAAGTATGCCTGAAGAATGGAACCTCAGCAACGTTTGCCCGATCCACAAAAAAGGAGACCCTCTAAACTGCGCCAATTGCAGAGGCATAAGTCTCCTCAACATCGTCTACAAAATTCTATTTGCCTTAACATGTGATCGCCTGAAACCGTTTACCAACAACCCGATCGGTCCTTATCAGTGTGGTTTTAGGCCAGGAAAGTCCACAACCGATCAAATCTTCACACTTCGGCAGATCCTGGAAAAAACCCAAGAAGTTGAAATCGATACTCACCACCTATTCATCGATTTCAAATCCGCATACGACAGTATTTATGTCATGTTACTTCTTCAATCTGTTTCTTGGAAGGATTGTGCAAAACTCTGTACAACTGCTAGCATACGCCGACTCTTCGAATCCCAGCCAGACGTCGGACGCAGTAGAGGAATACCTCGCCTTAAGTGGCGCGCACAAGTAGAAACTGATCTCAACCAACTTGGAGTGCGCAACTGCCGGCAGTTAGCTAAGGACCGGGCTAATTGGAGAGACATGTTGGTTGAGGCCCAGGTTCATTCCGGACTGTAGCGCCACTTAAGTAAAGTAAGTACGATACTCCCACAAGGGGGAAACCTATCTTCGCCGTGCAGTCCGAGGACTACATGACTTAGGAACTTCTGGTTCCCGTGGTACCAGGCTATAGCTTCTGATCAAGCCTAGCACGATTATCTATATGAGTCCCTTACATCTGACTCCAGAATCCTATAGTTACTCAGCACCACTGCTTACGAAGGTTAGCAGCTACTTTTTTATAAGTGACTACATTGCCTTATCGAATACTAAACCATGATTAACGGTATGCGCTTTGCGTAACCGGTCATAAACCCTTATTCTTCCATCATATTTTAGCATTAAGCTGATTTTGGTTGGTCCACGATGGCCCTTCACAAGTCACCTGCTATAACACCATTCGGCCCAGATTACCTTAGTACCGAATGACAGGGTACAAAACTCTATTGCGGCTTCCTCTATCCATCACCCGAGAACGCACCCAGTAGGGGACCATCCCTCATAGGTATACCAAACGTGATAAATTAGCCACTGCATAAATTTTAGCAAGCTCCGTAACAGTTCAAAATTTTGCAGTCAAAAATAATCTTCAGCAAACATTTTAACGTAAATGGCACACGACCAAAATTCCTTAGATCCTAACTCATAGGGAAACGTTTTGATTAATAATTCGTAACATTGCGATATAATTTTGGCTCAGAATCGCTAGCTGAGTCGATTTAGCCATGTCTGTCCGTTCGTACGTCACAAGTTTCAAACTTAGACTTTAATCTACCTGCAAAAATGTCTGTCCGTCCGTACGTCACATTTGGGGCTTTAAAATGATGAAATTTGGTACAATAACTTTGCTCTGTTCGTATGTAGACCATTTTAACCCATTTAAACTTTTTGGGCGCGTTTTCCTATTTAAACGTTTTACAGCTTATGCCGTAGCTTGTGACATAAGTTATCACTTAAGGTTATAGATATTGGCCAATCCGAAAATGTCGAGATAGGATTTTTATATTTAGCTCCATAATCATAACTTCAGTACAGGAATAATATTTATTTAAATCAATCCATTTGTTGGAGATGTTTAATTCAAGCAAGTAATGGGATCGATAAAGTATCAAAGGATGTGCATAACGGATTTTAAGTCCCTTATATTGTATTTTCGTTAATTTACTTACAAAATTTTCTGATTTTCATTATTAATTTATGGCGTTTTCAATTGATTAGCATTTCAAAGCGTCTGAAATTGACAGAACTCTTCTGAGCGATTGTGGTGTTTCAACAGTTTACGAACACACTTTCTTTCCATTGGTCAGCAGGAATGTGGATTCATAAGAATTTCCAATTACCATGTGTACATACAGCATTTTTCCTAAACTCATTATAAGTAGTGCAAAAAGTCATTAAAATGCCTCTAAACATAAAAACTTATTCATACAACTTATATAAATTTTAACATATGGTGAATAGCATAAACTCGTATGTTTTACATATTAAATTGTGTTCGACCGCATTTTGGAATTCCGATTTAGAAGGATAACTTTATGGCTGAAATCCAAACACGCTTTGGAGATTCGCTTTGCCAACGTTACGCCCAACTGCTTTGCGCACGCCTTAACATATACCATTGCTATGCGGTTTCAACTTTTACTAACCTCAACTAAAAAAATTGGAGAAATGATAAAAATCTTCGCTAAAAATATCGCACTCCAACAACCCTCTCAGAAAAGAAACTAGAAAACAACAAATATTTTGACATTTCACATTTTTTCCAAATTTCGCGGTTTACAGCACCGTCACGTTAAGATTTTACGTTTTTCATTTAAGGTTGCAACACATTTCATTGTGTTGAACTGGGTGTGTTACCCAACACAACGCGCCAAGCTTGGATGTGTTTCAGCCATTATTATCATTCGTCAATCAACTTATTTCGTCACCTGACATTTTTGAGAAAATGTCGGACAGAACAGGTTTAATACTTTTGCCTGAGTAATAAGATAAGAAAAAAAAAATCTGATTTAGCTTTGACTTGGTTAATCTGCTAAGTTGTTAAATAGATAATTCTAATAGATTGAACGCTTTTTGGTACTTTTTTTTGACCGAAACCCGGTATAATTGATATGGTTGCGGAGAATTGTTTTATGAATAAGTATTTGTTTAACCCTGAATAAAAGCTTCATAAATACCTACGCACTGTATAACTATAGAAAGGTTTGGAATTCTAATATAAAAAAAACTGCTACTTTATAAAAAAAAGATACAAATACTGTATTCATAAAACTTACATAAAGTTGAAAAGAGGCTGCATCAACCAAACACGTCTAAAGGTTGAATAGTGCGTGTATAATGGTGGTTGCCATGACTTTTGCAAGCATACAAATTATCCGTTGGTAACGCTGCTGAGCTAATTGTAAGAGACTTCCCTCTGTGTAGTAATTTATTTGACATAAACCCTGTACAACTAAAGGGACTTTCATTAAGCTCTAACTTTCTTTACATTTAATTAAACCAAAGCTTGTGTGAGATATTATCGAAATAGTCTATTAGTTTGGAAGGCTAATCGATGCCATTATGCATGGAATATAGCATCGTTCAAATATCTGGGTGTCCAATGTCCAATTTTCCATGACTCTGGCGAACAAAACAGGCTGAATTTGACCGATGGCATTGTTTATGTTGGCTTTGTGGAAGGGTATCGTTTGCTGCTGATTCGCAGACCTGCGACTTCAGAAAACCCCAAAAACAATTTGTCTAACAAGGTCAAATCGCACGATCTAGGTGACCAGTTCACATCACCTCCTCGTGAGACGCCCATGTCCTCGAATCGCTCGTGCAGAATTTCCAAAGTGTCGTGAGCTGTAAGGAACGTACAGCTGACCTGTTAATACCAATTCAGGCTAAAAGAGGTCGATAATTATCGACCTATAGAGCTTGTTGTTGACGACGTGGCCAACGTCGTTCACTATGAAATATGGACCGATGTTTAAGTTCTTATGAGCGCCGCGAAATCGACTGCCTGCACACTCTCACTGACAGCGGGAATGTTTTCGGCAGATGTTGCTTTTCGTCTGTGTTCGGGTGTTGGTTTATTGTTAACTGAATCAGTGGACTCAGATTTATCCATACCACACTGCGAATAGTCCTCCCGGTAGGACGATTATGGCGACCGGAAAATGAGCGAATAAGGCGGAAAGTTGCCCGATTAAAAAACAATTTTGTCAATTGCTCGTGTTGTTGAACGCTTTGCCCATCCATGGTGAATCGGCAAAACAGATTGAAGAAATGACAGCCATTTTGACAGATGTAGCTTAAACATTGTGGCCGCTATCAACTGTCAAAGTTCGATAGGCCTTATTGGAAGAACGATTCTTATAGATGGGAAAGTTTTTTATGGACTTTTTTAAAGGCTGCATAAATACTTGTTCTCTGTACAACTAAAAAAATGTTTGGAGGTGTTTTAGTGGCTGCAAGTGTATGAGTGCATAATTACTTTCACAGTGTCGATCAACATTTACTTGAACGCATCAGCCTTGTGTTGGTTTTTTTTTAAAGCTTAACTATGCTTTTTCCCGCCAACATAATGGATTAAAAACTTAACGCAAAAAAAACTTCACGGTTTTTGATAAATTAATGGCGATTAGATTACACGTAAGAGTAATGGAATTAACTACCAGAAAGTTTGTCTGATAAATAGTTATAAAGAACATTTTTTTGTGAAACACGCTGCCTAATAAATTTTGTGTGTGTATGCCTTATATGGCCGTAAATTTCGATTGCTCATTTAAAATGTAAGGCCCACGTCTTGTAAGCTATCGCGAAAATTCCGTTCTCGCACTTTAAATGACCAAAAGGTATTTATATTGTTTATTAACTATCTGCACGAATATGCACTAAAAAATCTGAAAATAAATGTGGGTTAATCTAAATTAGCTTTCAATGATTTTTTTTATTTTCAACTGCCTTCAGAGCATTAGCGACCAACGGAAAGAAAAAGACTAAAAAGGCTATTTGCCACTGGGGGTAGGAACATTCTTATTCTTCTCCCGACCAGGTCTATTTGTTCGTCAATCAGTGGTAGCGCCAAGTCGTTTAAACTGAAATAGAAAACCAAACGGATGCCATACAAGTGGAAGCAAATATAACAACTTTAGGTTGACGCTTCGGAGAATGCAAAAAAAAAAAAAAACAAAATGGAAAGTTGCCAACTACTCAGTTTGTACTGACATGGAAAAATAATTAAAACGAGATACATATTTCAATAAGTGGCGCGGCAAAAAAAAAAATTATTTCATGCGAATAATTTTAACCATTTATCATACTAAATACCTTGACTAACATGCATGTCCAACTTGCTTTTCTCATTTCAGCATCACAATATGAGCCGGGCGGTTACTCCCTTCAAGTACAAAATCGGAATAGTAATTCCAACATGACACAACGGGATGGCATCATCAAATTCGAAAACGAAAGAATAAAAACACTTCAGGAGGAGCGTCTTCACATCCAGAAGAAAACCTTCACAAAATGGATGAATTCATTCCTTATCAAGGTAAGAGAGAGATACCTCCAACCAGACGCAGACATTCAATCGCAGTACAACAATCGATTACACTGTCTTTTTTGTGTTATCGATTGTTGTCTGTATGTTTGTCTTGTTCACATTTCTCAAGTGATTTCAAAACAAGCAAACAAAAATTAAAAAAAAAAATGTTTTTCTCTTGTGTAGGCAAAAATGGAGGTCGAAGACCTTTTCACAGATCTAGCCGACGGTATTAAATTACTTAAACTCCTGGAGATCATATCGGGGGAAAAGCTGGGCAAACCAAATAGTGGACGCATGCGTGTTCATAAAATCGAAAATGTCAACAAGAGTCTGGCATTCTTGCACACCAAGGTAAGTTGCATTCTTCGACCAGATATAGAGATACTTTGTACAACTAGAGGAGATACGAGTATCTTGCTCCTCGTCTATATGATTGGCTTATATTTTGTATCACTCTTGTGTGGTGTTATTCAGCTTTTTTCAGGCTGTTGGCTATAAACCTGTTCCTTGAGATAGAAACAACTTTACCCTATTAGCCATTGACGTAGTGGTCTCGATGTAATATCAATCAAGAGAGATAGAAACCACAAGGTGGTTCATCATCTTGATTGGGATTGTTTTGACATTAAGGTAGCTAGGACGTTGACATGGTTGAGGGTACTAATCGGCTCTTGTTGAATTTTTGAATTTGACAGAAGTGTTTTAGTTCAACTGTTTTTTAATTCTCAACATCGTGAACAAGAGATTGTGGGTGGCCGCGGTGTAGTGGTAATGTGTTCGTCTGTTGAGTGGAAGGTTGAGCGTTCAATCCCAACCAAAATCCATTTCACTTTTATTTAAAAGAAATAAAAAGGTCGGTGTATTACCTAAAAGTATGCACACCATCTTGAATTTCTTCAAATTTAACGAACACAAGAAAAAGTGACTCCCGAAGCTAGTTCGGACACCACCCATGGAGTTTAAGTCTCCACTACATCCAAAATTTTTCCTATCCTCTCTTTCTTCCCCTTCTCTAACGCTCGTACTATGGTAACATATAAAAGGGTATTCATAACCCCTTGAGTACGTGTAAATTATAAAAAAAAGGCTTTGCTAAGAGAGTTGAACTGCCACCCAGGATGTCTCCTCTCACATGTGCCGTGTAGTATTCATTTCTATGGAGAACTTATTAACTTGTAGGATTCGTCATTATTGCGTTCATAAATAATTTTGAGAAAAACTATGGTCCT
The DNA here is from genome assembly GCA_949824845.1 of Rhingia rostrata. Classification (NCBI taxonomy): domain Eukaryota; kingdom Metazoa; phylum Arthropoda; class Insecta; order Diptera; family Syrphidae; genus Rhingia; species Rhingia rostrata. The sequence goes on from OX463757.1 coordinate 23,110,495, forward strand.
AGTTCAAATATTTGTATATATTTTTTTCGTCGTTAGATTAGTTAGCTTTCAGAAATTTCAGTAGGCTTTCGAAATTGCCTTTTGATTTTAGGAGTATCTATCATCTACCTATCACTGCAAATATTTGAAAAAACATCCGTCAATTCAATTTATTGGTACGTACTTGTGCTTCTGTAGGACCTTAATGGCTGACCGACCTACGACCAAATTGTCACACTCAGGAAGTCGTAGAAATGAGCAACCGATCCTATATTAACGGATTTAAGACCGCATCCTTCGACCTTCGCCTGGAGGTGTATTGGAACCAACTAAACTTTTCCAAACATGAACTGGATTTTGACAGCTAGATCCCTATAATGGTGGAACTTATAGTCAGTAGATCAAGTGGAAGTACGAAAGCCACTGCCTTCCAAAAATGTGCTCAGCTATTGAGATATCATGACTATATTAAAGGTGGTCACATAGTGAAGATTGTACGACAATTGATGAACAGGCGAAAGGCGTTGCCCTGGTTTTTAACAAGGACAAGACAAATCTGTCTTGCAATCGGCACCGTTGAAACAACTCGTAGATAGTTAAGGAGCTAATTTTGAGTGGAGTCAAAATCAACCTCAGGAATGATACGACGAAGATTGATTCCTGGAATCTTGATTTGTTGAAGCAAATGATAACCAAAATCCTAACTCCTAAGTCCAATGCATGCTCAACTGCAATCTACCAATCCTACTTTACGTTATCGAGTGCTGTACAATAAGCAGTAAAGCGGACTAAATATTAAGAACGATTAAACAAAAAATACTAAATACTAATGATCCAATCAATACATCCTTCGAATTCCAGCCTTTACATTCGAAACGATGGAAGACCATGCCTACGCAACTTCTGGGAATAGCGATCTATGATATATTTTACAAGATCAAATAAAGTTATCAAGATAATTTCAGCCATATTCCTACCTCTTCACCTAAAAATGAAAATAGTTATCGGAAGATTTCAACAATCGGTTTCGAAATCAACTAGCTTAACGTTACGGTCTACAGATCAAGATCAGTTTACAGAGCGACAGGGAATACAGAATCTTCCTAATCTGGCGTAAAATAATTTAAACCTTGAATATGAGGATAAATGTGTCACAATAATAGGGAGACCAAGTAATCATGGAGATACTTTTAGGAATAGATCGTGGCCTCTTAGTATGACCCATTGCTAAATGCCTTAAGTTGCACGTTTGTTAGCTTACGTAGTTTTCCTCCTTTGCCTATTGCTTAAGGGAAGAAAATTCACTACTTCATCGAACAACTGTTTAGGAATGGAGAATCAATGCCCATTTATTGGCTATTAACATATTTCATGTCCTTTGTACACTTGTTAAGATTACTTGAACGTAGTTGAAGTATTGAAATAATTAATGTGGTCGTATTTACTGACCGAAAAATCACCGGCTATCTTGCATAACCTACAAAAAAAAATGCTTCAGAACGCAATGAACATATCATTTATCTTATCTGATATCTTGCACGATCGCTAGATTAATATAAAAGGTATTTATCGCGGTCAGATATTGACTTTTATTTCTAAATATAACCAATTGCAAAGCATGGCTGTATACAATAAGATATTTTCCTGCTAACTCGAAGATTAACTTCGGTCATTCTTGAAGTACCACAAGATTTCCAAAAGGCAAAACTGATCATAAGTACCAACAATTCCCAATGCTTTTTGTATTGCTTTCGTATTCGACAAGCTAGCTATGATCGTATCTGAAAAGATAATAAATCTGGAATATGCCTCATAAGATCACTTTATGACTTTAATCGATTTTGCAGAAAGATATTGTCTGATGCTGATATTTCGGTTATCCTTTTGTTTAACGATCACGTGATCCTGCTTAGCAGAAGTCAAAGCTCCAGGATAAATTTTTTTGCATTGTTGTTTTCTGACCCAGATCCGTTTATTTTCCATAATTTTTTTGGCGATTAGTCCTTGCATTTTTGACGGATATTCTCTTTCAGGGATTTAAGATTCAAGGGCTTGTTGTCATAGACTCCAGACTTAAAAAAAATCCGCAAAAAAAAGTCTGGAATTGTTAAATTAAGCGAATTTGCTGGTCGGTGCAAACCACCAAAAGGAAACATTAGGCGACCCAGAAATGCAGCCCTAAGAACATAGCCCGTGTTGTATCCGCCATTTCTCAATTTGGTTGCAACAACAAGTCCTAATTCATTCATTTGAGGAAAAAGAAAGTCGTTAAGCATGGCTCTGTAGTGCTTGCTGTTGTTTTTTAAACAAATATGGCCGCCCTAATCAGCTGCGGTCCCAGAAAGTAGTTTTTTTATCAACATATCCACGGATATAAAAATGGGCCTAGTCGCTCATGATAATTTTCGATGAAAAATTTTCTCCCACGTGGTCAAGTTGCAGGATAGCTAAAGTTCCGTCAACAGTAAACAACTGATAGACTGTCTGCACTTGGTAAGGGTACATCATACAGTCTTCTACAGAATTCCCCGTCGATTGATGTATGATTGCGTGGCACGTCGCTTTGCGTGGTCTGGTTTGCGGTCCTCTACGGCTGCTACGGGGCAGGCTAGAACCGGCAGCATGTCGTGTTGCTTTATACTCTTCTCAACGAGTAGCTAAAAGTCGAATTGTTTGGCCGTTTGCTGTCGGACGATCGAAAATTCTGCGCTGCTCCAACACCACAGACGAATTAGTACGCAAACAGTTCTAATCCATATACGTGTTTCACTTACGGATCCGCTGCCTCAGCTGAGATTTATTATGCAGTGGTACTATCTCGGCAGAGGGGAATTTGTTCTGTCAAAGGAATGGTTTTCTTACCTCGCAGCTAATAACAATGATAAACTCTCCACATGATACATACAAAATAACAACCTGTAGAATGGGTTAGCAGATGAATCCAACAAAATTTTGTCTCAACATGTTCATGATGCAGAAAAGTCGTATTTGACTTGCTCGTAGACATCTGAGGGGTCCGTAGCTGGACCACGCCTAATTATTGCGCGATCTTTAGGAGAATAGCGATTCATTTCATGTGGAAGTTTATTTTGTATCTGTTAATTTTACAAATGTTAAAGTAGAATTTTTAATAACCACCATAAGTAAAATAAGTTCCGATAGGGTGATGAATTCTAACCCAACCAACCCAATATTGATTAACACCGATCTGCTCAAACTTTGGAAGACCAGTAGATCGAGTAGGTCTCTTTTAGAAACCAAGGTATGCCTCAGTGAGGATATTCCATCAATCTAAGTCGAAGTAGTAATGACCTGAAATATTGATCTAAAACTAAAGCCATTAGTCGAAGGTGCATTTATTTTCATGTCAATGTTAACTAAGTTCCAAGTTGCAAGATCACTTCTTACCAAAAGTACACTGCCAATTAAAACCAAGGCAAGGTAAACGAAAAATCCTCTGAGAAATTACCCACAACACTCCTCCCTCAGACAAGATCAATTCACGATCAAAGATTCAAGATCACCATAACAAAATCAAAACATCAACAGATCTTGTCTCAAGATCAGAACGAATGCACGGTCATCGTGAATCCGCACCCTAAATCCAAGTAAACGTGATCCCCCGTCATTCATTCAAGAAAAGCCATTCATCCACCTGATCATCGGTCAATGAAAAGTGAAACTAATCTCATCTCCACATAAACACGCCATATCCACAGCTGATGTTCAGAAGCGGATAGTTTGACAGAGAAAGGGTAGCGTGTGCCGTAATGCCGCCGCCTGTGCAATGTGCATCCATTGGATGGGAACTAGGGGACGCGTTGAATTATTTTTAATTTCATTTTTCACCGTGCGTCGCATCGTTAGCATTGACTGCATTAAAATTTTGTACGACGAGTACCTACCGCATAGGCTTAGTGAGGGGTCTTTTGAAGGTGGGTATTGTTTTACGCCATTCAAGTGTTCACAGTGAAAATTCACACAATAAGACGTTTTTTTTAAAATTGGGTTGGCATGGCACACATTCAACGGCCTCGTCTAGAAGATTAGAGAGCTAATTAAAAGTCGCAATTACCATAGATAGAGATGAGAGCAATACCACGTCGGATTGTCTTATTTGCAACAAAATTGACTGTGGGCGCAATTGTAGGCTGGATATTCATGAAAATATCTAGCTTTATCGGTTTAATTAAGAATGAAAATTCACTTAAGCTCGTTATTTATTGTTTATTATTTGACTTCCTTGAGGAATCTGCAGCCGCTGCTTTTATGAAATGCGGTCTGTTAGAACATTCGGTTTCGTCTGGAAACTTTCCATTTTATCAAGACACTGGAGCGGTTTTGCTGTGGGGTTTTTTTTTTCTTGTCGACACTTGTAGGTTCTTTTTATGCCTTTAAATTACGATAGAAAAAAAACTCGTTTCAAAGAAAGTTGAAAGTTACATCAAATGAGAGTTAAATTATATCATTGGGACAGCGTTGTTATTTTATCGTCGACTGACCAGTTATGATGTCTTCAAATGGGCTTTTCATGTCTGCATTGTGTCTTTTGAAGGTTTGGTCGTTGACTTGTAGTAGGTCAACCTTCAGACGGAGAAGGAAGTTGATAGATTACAAGTTGCAGTGTAATTTCTCTCAGTGTGAAGATGCTGAACATAAATGATCTTCTTCTTGATCAAGAGAGTAATGTCCTCAAAAATTATATATATTTGCTTTAAATGGGAATTATTTGTTATATGTAAATTATTGTTAGGAAGCAACCGAGAGCCTCGGAAAGGCTAGGTATGGTTATATATGGTCACTATACAAAGCGAAAAGTGGACAACGACGTTCGTATCTGCACTTGGAATGTGATAACAAAAAAAGGAAGAGGTGCAGGTTAACAACTAACGAAAGCCCTAAGCTGCACAAAGCAGACATTACTGCCTTTCAGGAAATACGATGGGGTATGCATCTATGAAGGAAGGAATACATCTTTAGCAGTCTTGTCGGTAAACGCAATGCCACTATAGCTATCCTCACCTCGATATTTAAAATGAGACATGGCAGTCTTCAGATAAACGAACGGTCAATAAAAATACCATAATGCGAAGTGTTACCAAAGAGTAAAAGGTCAAAACCAGACATGCAAGGCAGACCGTCGAAAATGACGGCCTTGCTTTACTTTACTGATCCATGTTTATCGCCCAAGCTCTTCCGTCGGTGCAGGGTTATGAATGGGAATTCTCGCTGACCCATCAAGTTCCGACCGACACAAGATTGCTAGGAAATGTAGAGCTAATGAGTACTTATACTCCGGTTCGCACAGTCTTCGATACCCAAGCAGGCGTGCGCCGGACGACGCAGTGGAGGGAGATCGAGATATAAGTGGCGCATATTAGAAACCCAAATCAACTAACTTGAACTGCACAACTAGAGGCAGTTAGCTAAGGACGTAGCTAATAGCAGAGGCATGTTGTAGTGCTTCCACACCGAACCAAAAACTGAGTTTTCGCAAACATACTTGAAAACTTCATCGAAACTAGAGTTTTCCCATACATTCGCAGTTTTTAAAAACTAGTAGGTTACGCCGTAACCTTCTCGAAAACACTTCGCAGACGTCATCTCATTGAAGATTGTTGGAACGAACACACCTTTTCATACATTCTATATGTGTTCCACACGTCCCACAAAACAGCTGACGAACTAGCTGTCAAAACAAATGTATTTATACCCTATCCCATAGAGGTATATTAGTTTTGATAAATAGTTTGTAACATAGAGAAATAATTGCGCTTGGTATACCTCAAAGTATATGGATCGACTCAGAATCGATAGCTGAGTCGATTTAGCCATGTCTGTCCGTCTGTCCTTCCGTACGTCACCTGTTTTTGGGCCTTAAATTCTAAGCAAGGGCGATGAAATTTGGTACACGTGTTTGTTGTTGCTCCCAGCAGAACAAGTGTAAACATTTTAGAAATCCGAGCGCTGCCACGCCTTCATTTTAGAAAAAAAAAATAGTTTTAGGTCAAACCGTTAGAGATTTTGAAAAAGGGTCCGAACAACATATCTAGACAATCTTAATATCAATATTTCGTCGTTACTACGTCTGTTGCCACTCCCACTTTTTGAGGCGTTTTCCGTAAAAAAAACATTTTTTGGTAAAAATTTAAACATAACGAAACAAAAATTGATGCAAAATAATTGGTTTTGGTAATATAAACATTTCTTCTACATATCATTTTTACCCACGCCCACTTTTTGGAGGCGTTTTCATACATAAACCTTTTGTATACCCTACGCCATACCATACGCAGGAGAAAAACGTTGTTGTTGGTCGAACCGTACAAGTTTTTGATAAACTGTCTGAACAATATGGGGCGACAATTTCGATTTTAATATTTCTTTGTCATAAAACCCACATTTAAGGGATATTAATTCAAAGGATGGGATGGGATAGGGTATAAAACGATCCACACAGTGGATTTCATTTCAACTGTGGCTCTGGCTTGTAACTAAAACTGCAATAATATGGAAATTTAAAAAAAAGAAGATTTGGTGTGTGGAAGATGAGCTAAAGGCAAACAAAAATGACGAACTCCGAGAATTTTATTTAATTAATATAATTACACACACAAATTTCGCAGCTAATATCACAGCTGAGCTGATTGAAATGTCCAACGAAACCTAGTCAAAGATCGGTCTGAAAGCACAAGTGGTTATCGAAAACTTTTTGCGGAAAACTCAGTTTTCGATTCGGTGTGTAAGCACTATTGGTCGGTTTTCAAAGAATGACCCACCACATGAATTCCCTTAATCAATGTCGAAGACTTTTTTTTAATTCAAATATTTACCAAATCGTCGTAGATTCCATTAAACCACCTGCAACGTGTCATTTGCCTACTGGAAAATAATTCAACGGATTCTTGACCTACCAAAAAGTCTCCCAAACACCAGGCTTAGATTATAAATATAAAATTGATAAAAATTTACAACAATTTGTAATGCGACCTTGAATTCTTAAAGAAAGCAATCATCATCCCAAAATATATAAGCAATACTAGATTTATTTAGCAAAACTTTCATTGTCTAAATAAAAAGAGTGTGTAATCCTCATCTTTTTGGCTAGATCATAAAATCATTCAAATAAGAACATCCAAAACATGGTCAGTAATAGGCAGTCAATTATAGACATATCCGCTATAAAGGATTGAAATCCAATACAAGAAAATTTTGTCTACCGCAAGGACATCAGTTCATTTCGTAGTCAACATAATCACCAAACTCAAGATCAATAATGGTGCCCCATTAATCAAGTGATGGATTTTCAAAGACAACTTTTTTTTAATTGAAAGATGGTTACAGATAAATGAGCGATCACCAATTTCGTTGACAACTACTAAATTACGGATAATATTCGCATTTCAATTAAATCATTCCCTCATTGTAGAATGCAAATCATCACTACGTGACACATAGAATCAACAAGAGATCTGTTTCGAAGAAAACAAATTCCTTACTTTTCTTTGGAAAATATGTTTCTTTATGGAGATATTCTTACAGGCTACTGACTAACTTAAAGTAAAAGTAAGGTAAACCCACCCTTATAATTCACTGTTTTCAGCTGCTGCTTATCAACTTCACGATGAGAACAGTTGGCATTGCGAGAAGTACCTACACCCAAGCCAAGCCGAGCCAAGCCGAGCCAAGCCGAGCCAAGCCGAGCCAAGCCGAGCCAAGCTTGTTGTTCGCAATAGATGTTGGTGCTTCTCATCTGTTGCTAGGTCATTATTGCTAGAGTGGCTAGTGCGTTGCTAAGTGACTTATATGTGTGAAAATATGGAATATGTGTGATGTGTTGCTTGTTTTTCTTCATAGGTCAGCTATATGACGTAATTCAAGCACACAAAATCACTTTTGCACGATCAGTTCAAAATGATTCTAGATCAAGGCCAACTGTTAGTTGGACTTGTAAAATCGATTCTGGCTGTTTTAAAAAAAATGATAATTTACCCAAATTAAAAGTAAACGGAATTGTAAATAAATGTAGGAATTGTAAACCAGGAATACCGGGAATACCAAAAAATCTGCTAATATTGCTAATTGATTGAAAGATTTTTGAAGTTCATATTGGCCGGTTTAAACTTCTATATTTAAACCGGCCAATATGAACTCCGTTTTCTATTAGCAAGATCAAATATGAACAGATTATTATCGCCATTTTCTTCTCAGGTTAGGATCATATAATATCATGATGATCATATAGGCAGATTTAACATCGCAATATTATAATTTAGATCAAGGATTAAAAGTAATGATCGCTGATTCAAGATCAATAGTCGATGACCTAATTGTCGAGCAATTCAGGTATCCGAATTTGTTTTCTTCAGAAATTTTTAACAAATCAAAAACAACTTGAAGATGCAATGTGAAGAATAAAATAAATAATCTGTCATCAGCTCAAATAATTGAGTGAGTTACTGTCGCCATGAAAAAGTGATTACATCGATAATTAAATATTTTTGTGACACTAATGGAGGTAATAAGATCGTTGTTTTCGACAAATAAATCGTTGTTGTTGTTAAAACCGCAGTAGCTACTTTTACTTGATAACGGGTAGATGATAGAAATATAAAAACGATTGATATAAATTTAACTTGCACTTAAATCAATCAACCAACCTTCAATTAAGACTGTGAATTGTACAAAAAAAATTGTTTGCCAAAAACTTTATGATCCTTGAATATCAGCTTTCTTGCCAAAGTATGACAGACATCCATGCTTATAATAGGACATGAGAAACATTCCAAACTGGGTTGATAATGCATGATTTTCATAAAAGAATGGCAATCCAAAATGCTTGGTAATACAAATATTATGCAATTGTTTGTAGATCGTTTAATCAAGATCATGAGTCAGTTATCGAGAGTGATACAGAGATCGTTTTATGTTCCAGGTCGATTTTTTTTTGTTTTGCAATACATGAAATAAAAATTAATAAATTATATATTATTGATTGGTTATATGGTTTCGTATGAATAAATTCTGATAAGCTAACCGCTGACTAACGATTGACATATGCGCGTGTTAATCTCAAAGTTATTACGCCAGTCAGGAAATAAAGTCTTGAATCAGAATTCACGATATTTTAGAATTTTTTTTGAATATAACTTAATTTTTTTCATATTGAAAGTATATTCACTTCGTTAATAAATCAATGATCAGTATAACAAGATCATATTTCAGGATCAGAAAAAAAATCAGGTTAAGACAAATTCAGTGGCACCATCGCGATGGTTATTGTGATGAAATGCTGTACAGGAAGAGTGGGTGGTTCGATGCCATATAATTTTTCACTGACCTATCTCTCGTGGTGGTGTGACAAAGTCCAAATAGTCCAGCTAATAAAAATATTTACAAACCTTAAGCCCGAGAGTCAAACTGATCTGATCGCATTTTCGCAACATTCTAACTCTGATTTTTTCCATGATCAATATGATCAGATCAACGATGATTCAACGCAACTGACAAAAAGTTCGATAGTCAACAAGATCCCATATCCTTGCTATGATCTAAACAAGACCAACAAGATCAACAAACGTAAAATATCGTCAGTTGTTAACGATTGTGTATTAACGTTGTTCAGAACTGTTTTCTAAAATCGTGTGTATATCCTTACCAAGATCGATAACTTTTGTTAACGTTTTAATGTTGACTTGTTCGATAAGATCGAAGGTAGATGTATCAATGATGATGAGGTAGTGCAATACATATGTTTTTATTTTTTAAACTTTTGAAGGTCTGAGCAAAGATTGATGTCCATAGATAGTTGATCCATTTAATCATTGTTTCATTGATCAGTATGGTGGGATCAGAGATTCAACTGAACAACCTTATGATCTCAAATAACTGATCTTCTCGAAAAGTTAAAAAGAAATGTAAAGTTCCAATAATTATTGAAAAAGAGTGTAAGGCATAGAACTTTTTTTTAATAATAAAACACAACACACATCAATAAAACACAACACACATCAATGGAATCTCCAACATTTTTGGCTTTATTGGCTCACAAATATCATGGCATTTTTTGTCTAAAGAAATGTTCTGCTATACAGCCTCCGCGACTGCGTCTTCTGAAAGCCAGCTTGTCGGTCAATTTTGCACCAATTTTTCGAACATACCCGAACCTATTTCGTCAAAAGTGCGTTGAATGTTGGTTTCTAATTGATCAATCGTTGCTGGTTTATCAAAATAGACCATCGATTTGACGTACCCCCACAAAAGTAGTCCAAAATTGTCAAATCACATGAACGAGGTGATCAACTCACAGGTATATTTCTTGAGATGATTCGGTCACCAAACGTTTGTCTTAACAAAGTATTGGTTGCACGCGCTATATGGCATGCTGTGTACCATTGGAACCATTCTCCTACAAATGGTTTCCAATAACATGAGGAATAATAAAATCAGAAATCAGTTGCCTGTAGCGTTCACCATCCACGGTAATTCGCAGTTGGGGCCTTTGGCATGTAAACCTCACCAAACTGTGACTTTTCGGGATTAAATTGAGCCTCAAGAGTCTCATGAGGATTGTGCTCACTTCAAAACGACAATTCTGCTTGTTACATACCCGTGTATCCACAAATGAGCCTCGTCGCTGAAGATGATTTGATCACAAAAATCTAGAATCAGTTTTTTCTCCAGTTGATTCTCAGCCCATGCACCGAACACACGATGCAACTGATGGTCCGTTGGCTTTAATTCTTGACCAGTTGGATCTTATATAGATGTGGGCCATGGTCTTTCCTCAAACTTTTCCAAGAAGTAGACGGGCAGAGACCGAGCTGTGATCGGCGTCGGATCGATAATTCGGGTCCTCTGCCACAGTCACGTCTACAGAAGCGATGGCTTGATCTGTACGCACGGTACGAGTTCGATTTGGATGAATATTATCAAAAATTAAATATAATTATGTATCGATCTTCCTATTTATATTAGCTGTTCAGACGAATGATTATGCCAACAGAAAACTTAATGAAGTGCTCTTTGAGTTTGGCGAAAAGATTTTTAAAGTAATTTCACGATTTGTAAACGTTGTTCTGGTGCAAGTCTTCAGTCCACGATAATTTACTAAAGTCATTAGAATGACAGACAGTTTGACAGTTATCCCTATCGGAAGTTCTATATTTCTAAAAAAGAAGATACTTTATCATCACAGTTTGAGTTGTTTTCAAAGATCGATGTATTTTCTAAGCAAGATCGACACAATTTTGTTAAAAAAAAAATCTTGAATATTTTAATCGACGATCAATTGCACTTCTCGTTCTTTGTTAAGACGGTGCAGAATATAGATTGGTTTAAAAATAATTTAAAATCTGTACGCAGGTCGTTCGAAAAAAATCAACGATTTTCAAAAGCTGATCAAATGATATATAACGATCGCTCATACTTTTTAGCTGTTTATTTTTTATGATCTATAAAATGTTGCAAAAACAAGTTGACTTGTTCGATACGATCAATAACAAAGATCGGTCTTCTATGAGACGGTGTAGCAATTTTATTGCCCTTACAAAAAAAAAATGAGTAAAACTCAAAGATCACAGATATCAGAGATTTTGAAAAAGATGATCAAATAAAATAGTACCGATCATAATTTTAAAAGATCGAATGATCGCGAAAATTTTCTTTCAAAAATTTGACTTGTCTTTGGTCAGTTGGTGCACTGGCTATCTGGGTTTAAAAAAAATTAAGATCGTTGCAAGATCGAAGATCATGGACAGTTAATCGTTATGCAGTGTTAACAAAGTTAATAAAATAGAAAATAAATATAATCAACAGTTTGAAGCTGATAGTGAGACCAACAAATCTGGTCAATTGCGATCATTGCAAGCTGCTGATCTCACCCAATGTAAGAACCTATCAGCAGCTGTTCATATGAATTCTCCATTCGCGCTAGTTAGCCTCCAAATGTCAAATTCTCCCAGACCCTTACTCTCATCAGTCTTAAATTATGCACAACGTGTTTTAAGACCACAGTTATATCCACATAAACACTCAACAACAAACAAAGACGAACATTTACGACCACCAGCCACACCTCTTACGGAGGTTTTTTTTTTTAAATCTTTATTGAGACATATAGGAGTGCAAAATATTTATAGCGTTTTAAACTGAAGTCATAAACATAAATAGATGTACAACATAACAATTAGCTTTCAACCTCGTTGCCTCAATGGCGGCTATACACCCAAGCCGGCCTCTGGTAAATCCTTAATCGATATTCCGAGTGGTAGTAGAGAAATAATAATTACCCTAGAACTCGGAATGAAATAAAATATAATTCAAGCCGTACCATCAGCAGGTGGTAGTAGTAGCAGTTGTAGTATTTGTAGTACAACCGCCATCATACCGCGGCAATCAAATGAGCGCTAGTGCCACGCAAATGGATTTTACCGTCTGAGATTTCTTTGCTTGCAAATAATCAACCTTTCACGTCTCGGTGGAGCACGGCTTCGCAATGCTGATGACGACGACGTCGACGTGCAAGGCGCTTTTGTAGGTCGGCTTGAGCCACTTTCCTCTTTTCCATCGATCCGCCGGCCGCCCCCCAGTATCTTTCGGCTGTTTGCTAGCACGAACATTCGTTTTGCAGTGCAAGGAAGAGTTTCTAGGTTAATCAAGGTTTGAAAGTTACCACCACCATAATACAAACATTTTCATGTTTTCCTTTTACTGTTTCACCGTTGTATCTGCGCATTGCACGCCTCTTGCGACGAGAATCTTTTCGTTACGCAATAATCGCTGCCAGCCCATGAATTTGCCAGGTGAAGAGAGAAGTTCAAAAATGTATTCAAGAATCTTATTAAAATAAAAACGCAGCTCAAAAAGCAAAAAAAGATACATTCAACCAGCAGATACAAAAAGAAATGCCCAAGGTGTACACACCTGTGCGCGCCGCAACGCTTTTAAGCCGCGGTGTCTGTGTGCCACTATGTGGCCCAAGACGAATTGTGAACTTCTTACATCTCTGAATGAATGCCGGTGTATGAGTGTGGATATACCGCCGCGAATTCCAATCAACAATCGCTCTGGCTATAAAATTGATTTCATGAAATTATTATCCGTATCTTACACTCTGTTGCATGACGAACGCTGCGCGGTCTAGAACGGGTAGAGCGCGGATCTGTTTCGGTATTCCACAAGGGGGAGCGGGATCAAATTTAATGCGTTTTCAGATGCACGTTACTTTGTTATCGCGGCAAAAAAATAATAATAACTGCAACTGGATAGGTGGTATCGGATATGGTTAGGAGTTTGGTTTTCAAATAGTAATTTGCGTTCTTTTCTCTGAAAAGTCGTAATTATTCTTATCGACGATGGCTGGAGGTAACGACTGGTTATTTACTTTGTACGGGGGCAATGCTTAGAACGGGTCCAAGACGATATGGGTCAGTGAGGCTGGTTATGAAGAGAAGTACTTAGAGTCTTAGCATCTAGTTTGGTTTAATGGAGATGCATGCTAGAAGTGGGATTTGAAATTGTCAGAAATCGGTAGGATTTCTTTTAGATACATTTTTGTATATCATTGGAGTGGTTTGGCATTAAGGAGATTTGTTGACAATATAGTTACTCTCAGCTTGACAGTTTTGTCCTAATACAAAAGTCAGACAAAAGACGTTTTTGATATAATGTTGTCATTTACTTTTTGTTGGGAACAAAATTATACAATAATGCAATCGTTTTTTCCTACATGTGAAATGTGTACACTAGGTGCATTTTTTTTTAAATCCATATAAGTAGATAGGCTTAGAAAACAAACTTCGTGCGAAATACAAAAAAAAACAACGTAGGTAGCATGTATAAATTTAATTATCACCACCATATCTATTGCAGTTGTTATCGAAAATTGCAATAAAAAATGCTAAAAATGGCTGCCACATCCGGTAATCGCTGCAAAATAATTTCCAAATCAATGATTGATGAAATAATTTCAGCAATTTTATATTTGCTTTGATACTAAATTTACAATAGGGGTATTCATGAAACGTCGGAAAGTCGTCGTATACGTTGTTTACGAGATAAAATTACGACGTGATAAATAAACTGTCGAAATTTGTATGTGGCAACCTTTTCCAACAATATCGGAATTTTCAATAGAGGTATTCATGAAACGTCGGAAAGTCGCCGTATACGTTGTTTACGAGATAAAATAACGACGTGATAAGTAAACTGTCAAAATTTGTATGTGGCAACCTTTTCCAACAATATCGGAATTTTCTCACAGGAATTGCGTGTGTTAACTGAGATGGTAAACAGCTGTAGCAAACCGTATATATTCGTTACTGAGTAACGAGTATTCGATTCGAAGTACCGAATCGGTACTGGCAACTAAGTTTCGTTACTTTCTTATGTTTCGTTACACACATCAAATTCGTTATTCCTTAGTTTTGGCTTCGTTACTCGCTGTGTTCCACACGTTTACGGTTTGGTTTGTAGAAGAACGAGGAAGATTTGTTGTAATTCAACCCTTGTTGCGTATGTGTGTGTACGTCGTACGATATATATTTTTTTTGATGAGTAACTCATCCGCTGAGAACGTGTGAGTGGCTCTGTGGTGTGCTGACATACCTTGAGTCTCTGAGTAGTAAGTACATACATCTTTAAAACGTAAATAATATTTGTATCAAACATACGAAAGTAACTAAAGTAATGAATTCTTTATAACGGGTAGTCAGTAAAAAAAAGTACCTAATCCATACGGGTATTCATTTCGCCGTTACTTTTACATCTCTAGTAAACGCTGTAATCTTTGGAGATGCTATTTTGACATTTAATCATCCACTATCACACATCATACGTGTTTGCTAAACTGAACAAAATTAAACGAATTGGATAGGGAACAATAGGAATAAAATTCGATCAATTAATTAATATAATAAATTGATATTCAATTCAGTGGGTTACCTCATTATTTAGTGGTAAAGTTTTAGTGTCGTTCATGAAACTTTGTCGTAAAATTACAATCTTTCACACATTGTAAAATCACGACGTTGCATGAATACACAATACACTTAATACCTATTAAAAAAATGTCGATATTCAATTGCAAAAAAAAAAATAAAAGTCAAATAGCTAACAGGGAAGTGTTTCCAGAACACCGAATACTTAAAAAAAAAGTGAAATGGAACTCCTCCATCATAAATATCAGTAAAGATATTCAGGGCTATTGAGTTATGTGTTCATATTCGTAAGAACATTTCTCCGATTTCTTCGAAATATGAGAAATCGCTACCGAGGTTTGCCTTCTGATTGGCATTCCAAAGAAATCTTCCGAAAAAATTTATCGCACATCAACGCGTATCGGAATAATGTGTTAAGGCATCAATTTTTGACAGCTAGGCGTTGAATTTCCTCGGAAGTTGTCCGGCGAAGAATTGTTACAGAATCCATTGAACGGGATTGTAATCTTCAATTATTTTATTCCGCAATGGATGCGTGTTGGGGAACGAAGCAAACTAAGATCCGTTGGGGAACTAAATCTCGTTTTGAAAGAAATTTCTATCGGTAAAAATCAGTTAACTGTCATTTGGTATCTAAAAGTGTCAAATCGTTTCTTTTGAAATATTTTTTATGTATTTTTTTCTTTAAAATGCAATAGATACGAACAAATTTATTGTTTTTTACTTGAACGATCACTTGATTTTGATCGTCGACCTTAGGATCTTTTTGACGTTGCGAATTTTCGAAAGTTTAGCAAACAGACAGAATAATTAAAAAAGTAGCGAGCGAAAAACGACGAAAATGCGAAGGTTAAACGATCAGCGATTCCCCTAAAGGTTTGAGTAAAAAACTGTTTTTTTACTAAGACGAATATCTATTTATACATGTTCTTGTGGCGAATTGATTATATAAAAAAATATGGTTTATGGTCTAAACAAGGCGCCAGATTTAAAATTTATAAAATTTGGTATAATAACAAACAAGTAATTTTGTTGGATAAAATTTAGCTATGAAGATTATGGTAGTGACATTGGGGTGTATCTGCGACTACATTACTTTTACTGCGTTCCCCAACATTTCCGTAAATTTGAAATACACCCAAGAAATTTGTTGTTTAAAGCTATAAAATGATATTCTTCTCTGAAAATTACGTTTCGAATTTTTGCAATTTTATCATTTTCGATGGCATTGAAAAAAAAAATTGTGTTTGGTAGCACATTTCTTATCCTGGCTAAGGGTGGAGGACTGGGTACCTATTTATCCAGACTTTACGAAATCTATATAGGCTAAGGTTTTGTATTTTACACGTTAATCGTTCTTTAAGCCTTTATAAATTAAATATAAATTTTGACATATTTTTGATGCCATTTGTTCAAAGTTGTTGGTATATTTGTCTCTCTCCTACAGAGTTCCAAAAATTATGCAAATGTCCTCATTTTGATTGAAAATTTAGGAAAACTGACCTATTCGGCATCCGCACATGAGATAAGTTGAACTCATAAATAAGCCGGCAGAACAAATTGTATACATGAACCCCTTCTCGTTGTGTAATAATTTCTATGAAAATTGACATTTGCCTCGAGTACTTTTAACAATTCGAAAGCTCTTAGGTTTTGTGAGAGTATATGCAACAACATTGATGTTGTCGGTTCGGTTCACAAAACGCGTATGACATCTGAACGACGTAAACAAATTTTCAGATCTAAAATGTTAAAAAACGTGTTTGTATTGATTTTTAATTTTGTTCTATCGCAAAAACTCGGTTGAAGAATTTCAACTATTTTCTCTCTGTATACCTCAGTCCCCTCGTCCACAAAACCAGTTTAATACCAAAAAGTTCATCTCATGTGCGGAGGACCATTGTCTTAAAATATTTTGCAAACAAATTTTGAAACTTCAGTAACCATATTAAAAAACTAAGAAAATTTAATATGATTTTCCGAGTTCAAAAAATATTATGCTAGGACCACATCACACACAACAAGAGACTAAAAGCCTTTTACTTTCACAATGACTTACTACCAAATTTAATATTTTCACCTTTTTCTATCTAACAGGTTCGTCTTGAATCGATTGGTGCGGAAGACATAGTCGATGGGAACCCCAGATTGATCCTCGGTTTGATTTGGACAATTATTCTTCGTTTCCAAATTCAAGAAATCGAAATCGATGTGGTAAGTGTCATTAAGTTTATTTTAGTACTTTTCTGATTCATAGTTAAATTTAAACTTGTAGAAAAATATAGATTTACTAAAAAAAATAATATATACCTACAAACATATGTTTCTAAATGTATAATTAATTTCAGGATGAAGAAAATGAATCATCAGAGAAACGTTCAGCCAAAGATGCTCTTTTACTGTGGTGTCAAAGAAAAACTCACGGTTATCCAGGAGTTAATATTCAGGTAACAAAATTTGTGAATACATATATTCTTCCTTCGATATATTCAATTGCAGAGATTAGGCTCTTAGTTATTGAACAATTATTTTTCCCAAATTCGCAAAAACGGGAAAGGATTCTCTCATTTTCAAATAAAAGTACTCGTACGTTTTCGTAAAGAAAATTAAGCATACACAACCCAACCGTATTTAGAATAAATTTGACAAACGCTTACAAACATGGCCGCCACACAGTCTGTCAACATCAACCCTTTAGTATTTCGCAAGAGTGACAATGTCCTTGTTGGTGCAGGGAAATAACTGCACGGGCAATAATAAATGGGAAAAAATTCCACTTTTTTATTTTAAATACTTTCCCACAGAAGCATGTTGACAATTGCGTAGAAAAAAATGTGATTAAAGAATTCATTTCAACATTTTTGTAGTTTAATGTCAATTACCTACGTTTGACGGTTTTTCACGTACACTATGGCCATGTTCCGGATTTTAGTTTTACGAAGTTAACTTTTCCGATGCACTATTGTTATTGGTCAATCGAGCATTTTTAGTCCCGTGACATGGCCGATTGACCAATGAGAACAGTGCATCGGTAAAGTCGACTTGTGAAATCTAAAAACCGGAACAAGGCATATTACAGAAACGGTTTTGTTGTTCTTTTGACATTCAGATTGTGTTAAGGAAATGGAAATCGCCACCAAGTTTTCTATTGGTAAAAAATGCATTGGGAAGCATCTGGAGTTGACAAATCTCTTGAAAAACTGTTTTATTGGCCAGTAAAATTACCCCTCAGACAATTCTGAGAAAATGAAGAAATTCGTTCCTGAAATTTATTTCACAATACGATGATGATGATGCACTTGCACAAACAACATTCCTCGATTGTGCATTACACGTTGTTGTGGTTTTATCTCGCCTATATGTTTTGACAGTTCATAAATATCTACATTTCTGAAGCGATGTTGATACATCTTTATTCAGAATTCTCCGGTATTAACAATTACTCCTCATTGCTCCTTCAAACTAACTTCAACTCAACAAATATCGTCCTTTAAGCTGTGCTTTATAATGACAAGCATAATGGAGTTGGATGGCGTTTATTTTGACGTATGTTTTGTTTTAATAACCGCCAAAGGGTTAGGGAATCAGATACCATTAGCCCTCGCTAATATATACACGATTCACATACCTGATCCTGATGCGTACATCTTCTCAATTGTTCGTAGACTTAGCACCTAGTTGATTTTCGTCTGAGCATATCAAATTCAGATCTGTCAAGTTTCCATGCGGAAGAAAATTTTCTACGATTTGTTCAAAACCGGAGAACTCATTACCGAGGTTTCCTTTCCGATTATGATTTTAAAAACATCTTCCGACGAAATTTATCGCTCATGATCGCGCAGATATGGCGTTGCGCATGTTGGATTGTTGACATGAGCGTCGATGACGTAGACGTGCCGAACGGGACAAAAATAAAAACGCGAAGACGATATCTGTTTAGCTGTAGCATGTGTATAAAATGCATTAAGTCAACAATTTTTGACAGCTTCCAGCTTTGCGTAATTTTCCGAACGCGATTGTAAATTGCATTTACATTGTTCCACAATGGACACCTCTGAGGATACTGAGTTCCAATTTCGTTTTAGAAACTCTTCTGTTCAATAATGATCTGACGGGTTAGATATTATTGGTCTCCATTATGCACTGGAATATTGCATACTCCGTAGTTTTTCAAAATTTAGACATAGTTGCGATGTATCATGACCTAAACGAAATAGGTATTTACGATATTTACGATATGGCAGGTAAAAAAATGTTTAAAGTTAAAACAGTCCCCATTTTTGCGACTTATTCAGACAATATTTCTTGGTATAAGATTTGTCACCTAGTTAATGTTGCTAACCTTTCGTCTTTTCTAATTTTTTTCTTGTTGTCACCTTGGTTGTATGTGAACTTTACCAGACTCGGTGAAAGATCAGCTGAATGCCGACTATTATACAAGAGACTCAGAAATGGCCACAACTTGTTCGAAAATGCAGGCTGACATAGGCGAGGACATCAAATCGCACTACAATGAGTTTGGTGAAGTCATCAACTAGGATTACAAGTTGTACAAAGGAAGGCCAAATGTGGTTAACACCGTGAAATTAATTAATCGCCTGAAAGTCGAATAGGATGCATTTCATCGTATAGTGCAAGAGAATCCAGCTGTAGATTTTTAACCACCAAGCGGACAAGATTAACAAAGACCATGAAGCCCAAACTGCGGCGGAGTAAAACTGAACTAATACTCTTGACAACAAAATTTGCTTGGCGTATCCTGGTCATCCGATATTTGGACGATTCTGGGAAAGTGCTGCCTGAGTTTCCTAGGATTTATTGCTCATAATCTCAGAGGGTTCAGTGCAGGATCCAACCTGTACATGGACATACACAGACAGCTTTTGATGGCTTGCATTTTATGGTTAAGCTGTTCTAAGCCTGTTGTTATGTGAACTATGGCTACGATGGTGTTCACCTCTATGTCACTTCGTAAATCTAATCGCAAGACTTCGTCATACATGATAATCAGTAGCATCGGGACTTGTACGCAGCCTTGTGGTATTCCTGCAGATGTATTGTAGGCTTTTACTCTATCGCTTGTCTCATAAATTAGTTTTTTTGGTTATTAAGATAAATTACAAATATTTGTCGTAGGTACCACGGTGTGCCCATTCTGACCAGTGATCTCCTTTTGAAATATCAGTCTAGCGAGTTGAACGTACTACTGCGCTGTATTCCCTGGGACCAAATTGCCATCTATCTTCTTCTTCCTTTTGCTCTTCTTGCGGTGTCAACTACCGCTTTTATGTCGTCTACTATAGAACGAACTTTTCTTAATGCATACCGATGGTAAGCAGTCATTCATAGATGATTCGCTCTAGATCCCACTGTATCCAATAGACAATTTGGACGACATTATTCTTCATGAGGCTTTTTATCTTTTTGGTAATTGGATCAAGTGCTACAGTTTTACAGAACACTCCCGTTTTTAAGCCTTTGCATCTTCTATTCAAAGATAGCTACTAATTAATTTCTTGTTTTTCTTAGGATTTCACATCATCATGGAGATCCGGTTTGGGTTTCAATGCTCTCATTCATTCACATCGTCCCGATCTGTTCGAGTACAGTACAATTGTCAATTCGAAAAATTCAAATATCGACAATCTTAATCACGCATTCGATGTTGCCGCCAATGATTTGGGTATACCAAGGTAAGTACTTTCTTCTTACGTCATTTAAACATTACTTATCCTTTCGTTCGTCGTTTTTTCAGTTTACTTGATGCCGAAGACGTTGACTGTGTACGACCAGACGAGAAGTCGATACTGACTTATGTCGCATCATACTATCACACATTTGCCCGTATGAAAAATGAACAAAAGAGCGGAAAACGTATTGCCAATGTAAGTCTATGTTGAGTCCCTAAAAAAAATCAAAAACAACACACATCCAATCCAAATGCATTACATCGCCTTAGAACACATTCCCAATCCGTTCTCATTTGGTGCCCTAAGCATTCGATCGAACCCCCTTCATTAGAAAATCCAAAACAAATCTCTTCACATCAACGACGTAAATTCCATTTCAATGACCCTAACGTCGTCTTAGACTTAGTCTCTCCCACACTTATCGGTCTAATGATTCCGTCTTTGATTTCATCTCGCCAATGCGGCGGGATTAAGTATCAATAACCATAAATATCATGCTCCAGTTAGCCCATGGCATTTGTTTGCATCTAGCCCTATCATTCATTGGCACCATATACCGTGTCCAGCAGACAGCCGCATAGACATTGAAATCCAATCCGCTAAAGAAATATTTTCTGCATTTTTTCCCACCCACCTGTGCACGCCAAACAGATCGTTGGACAGCTCATGGACGCCGATCGGAAGAAAATGCACTACGAACGCCTGACGACAACTCTGCTCAGTTGGATCCGCAACAAGACAATCGAATTGGCGAAACGTGATTTCCCCAATTCCCTGGAGGGCATTCAGCGGGAACTGCTGTCGTTCAAGGAGTACCGAACTATAGAGAAACCAGAAAAGTAAGATCAGTATTCCAAACTACCATTTGCAGCCCGCCCCTCTAATGTAGCTCCGGTTTATTATTTTAGATACAAAGAACGAAGTGAGATCGAAGCGTTGTACTTCACTATCAACACGCTGCTCAAGTCGCTGAATCAACCGCAGTATACACCACAGGATGGCCAGCTGGTCAATGATATTGAAAAAGCATGGCAGCAGCTGGAGAACGCCGAACACAATAGGGAGGTGGCGTTACGCGACGAATTGCTGCGACAGGAGAAGCTGGAACAGCTGAACTACAAGTTTGAAAAGAAGTCCGTGCTGCGTGAGGGCTATCTGAAGGAAATGATTCAGGTACTGTCCGATCCGAGGTACCTGCGGCAGGTGGACGCAACGCTGAAGAAGCATGAAGCGATTTCCGCGGATATTCTTGCACGAGTTGAGCGATTCAATGACCTGACTGCGATGTCCAATGAACTGGAGAAGGAGAACTATCACGGCAAAGAACGAGTGAAAAAACGCGAAGCTGAAGTTATGGAGAAGTGGAGGAAGCTCCTCGAACTGCTAGAGAATCACAAATACAACCTGTCACAGATGAGCAACCTGATGAATTTGCTACGAGAAATCGCTAGTACTTTGGAGGTGATCAAGGAGTTGCAGGTGCAATTTTCCTCCGAAGATGTTGGTCCACATTTGTTGGGAGTGGAAGAGCTCCTTCAAGCGCATTCACTGCAAGAATTACAGGTCAACACATTGGGTGAAACTCTGAAAAGGTTCACTCGGCTGGGCCAGGCGTACAAAGATCAAAAGGACGCTGCGATTCTTATGCAGAAATTGGACGAGCTCGACAAAGCTTATCAAGTGTAAGTGAAGGTAGTCTGATTCGGTCCGGGTAGTTACTTAATAGTTTTCCTTACAGATTACTGACACTTTGTGCCAAGCGCCGTGCATGTCTAGAGGAGGCGAGAAATTTCTACCATTTCATGGAGGACTACGACAACGAAGAGGGTTGGCTGGTGGATAAGCAGAGAATTTGTAAAACAGGAATCTCCGCTAAAGATCTGCGTGCCGTACTCTCTCTACAACAGAAACACAAAGCTCTTGAGGACGAGATTAAATCGAGGAAACCAAAGTCTCTACAGATGGGCGATGCTGGTAAGAAGCTGATCACCGACAAGCATCCACGCTCGTCAGAGATCAAACTGCGAATCAACTCGTTGGAGGAGCATTGGAAGGCGCTTGAGGATTTAGTTGAACTACGCCGCAAGCAGCTGGAAGATGCCGCAGAGGCGTACCAATTCTACACAGACGCCAATGAGGCCGAGTCATGGTTGAATGAGAAGATGGCGTTAGTCAACTCGAATGACTACGGCACAGATGAACCGTCGGCACAGGCTTTGCTGCAGCGTCATCGGGATTTGCAGGGCGAATTGAACGCCTACTCCGGCGATATTCTAAACCTCAACCAACAAGCGGAAAAGTTGATAAAGGCAGGAATCTGCACATTAGAAGTAAGCCCTACAATAGCTCTCCAGTGTCGGCATTTTCAAACGATTTATATATTTTCAGCTATCAGCAGAACCAGAACAACTGCCCGAAGTTGAGCAGGAGGAGTGGGTGAACGAGACCCATCTTGTGCCGAAGGAGGTATGGGAGGAGGAGCTGGTCGAAAAGCTCGAACACAAAAAAGTCACCGAAACCAAATTGTTACCACACATCAAGGCGCTGTTCCCATTCGATGGTCAGGGCATGAAGATGGACAAGGGAGAGGTGAGTTTGTAATTGTGTTTTAATCCAAATCCATTGTTATATCATCTTCCGTCTAGATAATGCTCCTAAAGAGCAAGACGAACAACGACTGGTGGTGCGTCCGAAAGGAGAACGGTACCGAAGGCTTTGTCCCAGCAAACTATGTCCGCGAAATCGATCCTCTACCAGTCGCCTGTATTGTCACTAGACCTGAAAAAGTCAAAATCAAGCAGAAAGTCAAGAAGACCATCCTAGTGCGTCAAGTAGTCCCGGTAAGACGGATCAAGCCATCAAGCGTGTCTCAAATCAAGCCACTGGTCAAGAGGCGCTCGTCAACGACCATCAACGAGAACGCTGACAGCGTGGAGAAACGTCAAAAGCGGATAAACGTGACATATGATGAACTCCAGGAAATGGCGCAAAGAAGACATGCCCTGCTCGAGGACTCCATTCACCTGTTCGGTTTCTATCGCGAATGCGATGATTTCGAGAGGTGGATGAAGGACAAGGAGAAAATGATCAAGTCGGACGATTCGGAAGGCGTTGACAGCGCCAAGAGAAAGTTTGAGAAATTCCTCACCGATCTATCTGCGGCTTCAAAACGCGTAGAAGAGATTGACACTGCGGTGCAAAACTTCACGCGGCAAGGACACTCCCAATTGGACAAGATCTTGGCCCGTCAGAAACAAATCCACCAGATTTGGCAGCGGCTGAACAACGCTAAAGCCGAGCGTGAGAAGAGCTTGGAGGGAGCTTCGAGTGTAGAACTGTTCAACCGCACCTGCGATGAGGCAAAGGTGTGGATGAGCGAAAAGATGCTGCAATTGGACACAGCTGTCATCAGCCCCGATTTAAAGACAGTTCAAGCACTGCAAAGGAGACATCAGAATCTTGAGAGGGAGCTGGCACCAGTCGAGGAGAAGGTCAACAGGGTGAACTACTTGGGCAATTCGTAAGTAACGGCGTATAGGTGTGTTGTGAACTATGTTTTGCTGATGATTTTTTTTTCAGGGTCAAGAATGCCTATCCTTCGGAACGTGCAAATGTCACCGCTCGTCAGCAGGAGGTCACCGATATGTGGAAACAAGTTCACGCCAAGGGAATCGAGTTACGGGCACGCATTGAGAACGCTGTAGGACAACAGATCTTCAATAACAGCGCCCAGACTCTTCTGGCGTGGATCGAATCAGTGAAAGATCAGCTGAACGCCGACGACAGTGCAAGAGACGTGGAAACGGCCAACAACTTGTTCAAAAAGCACAATGACCTAGGCGAGGATATCAAAGCGCACGAAAATGAGTTTGGTGAAGTCATCAGCTTGGGTCACCAGTTGACCGATGGAAGGCCAAATGTGGCCGAAACCGTGAAAATCATTGATCGCCTTAAGGCCGAGCAGGATGCAATTCATCGTGGATGGCTCGAGAAGCAGAAGTGGTTGCAACAGTGTGTCGAGCTGCAGATATTCAACCGCGAAGCAGACAAGATCGACGCCACCACCAAAGGTCATGAAGCTTTCTTGGAGTACGCCAATCTAGGAGTAAGTAGCAGGATGTCGGTTCGATTGAAGGATGTTATCTAATTTTTCTTTTTAGAACTCCCTGGATGAAGTTGAGGCGATCTTCAAGCGTCACATTGACTTCGAGAAGAGTCTCATGGCACAGGACAAGATTTTGAAAGCGTTCTCTGATCATGCTGACAAGTTAATCGCCAACGATCACTACGATGCCAAATAGTAGGTTTTTCGAGTTATAAGTGATCTCCGCTTAACACGACATCTCTGCATTTCAGTATCGATAATCGTAGGAACCAAGTGTTAGCCAAGAGAAAATCCGTCAAGGATCGTGCATTCGAAAGGAAACGAGCTTTGCAAGCGTCGAAGGACTTCCACAAGTACTCTGCCGAAGCTGAGGACCTCGACGCATGGTTGAAGGATAAAACAAAAATTGCAGGCGACGAAAACTACCGTGATCTATCCAATCTGCCAAGGAAACTCCAGAAGCACAAGGCCTTCGAGAGGGAACTGCGTGCAAACGAGGGTCAGTTAAGGAACATCAACAAAGATGCTGAGGCGCTGGTTGCGGCCAAGAATCGTGTGCCAGAGGTGCAAGGCATGGTTGCTGATTTGAACAAGAAATGGAAAGATCTGCTGACTATTTCGGAGGATAAGGGTAAGTGGAATAACTTAGTTCCTTTGTATCGAGTTAATGTTGTAATAAATCGTAGGTCGCAAACTGGAGCAAGCATTCCTGCAACGTGAACACAATCGCGGCATTGAAGACGCCAAAAAGAAGGTTGATGAACTGGATAGCGCCTTGAAGAGCAAGGATGTCGGCCATGATCTGCGCAGCTGCAAAGATCTCATCAACAAACACCAAATTCTCGAGTCGGAGATCACGCTATGGGAGCAAAAGGTCGAGGAGTTGGTGTCTTCCGGGGAGGATATGGCTCACGAGGGTCACTTCAACGCAGCCAACATCAAGGATGAAACAAAGGACGTACAGAACCGCTTTAAATTACTGAAAGATCCGATCAAGAAGCGACGTGATGAACTGGAGGAGAGCTTGAACTATCATAAGTTTGTGTTCGAGCTAGACGCAGAGTTACAATGGATCAATGAACACATGCCAGCGGCGAAATCAAAGGAGTTGGGTCAGAACCTTCATCAGGCTCAGTCATTGTATAAGAAACACAAGAAGTTGGAGGCTGAGATAAAGGGCCATCAACCGATGATCAATAGAGCCCTGCAATCCGGCCAAACCCTAGTGGAACAGAAACACCCAGAGAAAGAGAAGGTGAAGAACCTGTGCACTAAGCTGAACGAAGTGTGGCTCGAGCTAGATAGCAGCGCCAATGATCGCGCTAAGAAGTTGGACATGTCACTAAAAGCCCAACAGTATCTTTCTGAGGCTGCCGAGATCGAGTCATGGCTGGGCGAGAAGAACAACGTCCTCCGATCGACAGATTATGGACGTGACCGCGACTCTGCAACTAAGTTGTTGACCAAGCACAAGGGTATTGAACTGGAATTGGACACATACTCGGGTATTGTCTCCGAGATGGGTCACAATTGTGGTTCAATGGTAGCTGCTGGACATCCTGATAGCAAGATCCTCGCATCGAAGCAGACACTTATCGAAAAGATGTTGAAGAGTCTGCAGAAATTGGCGACTCAACGCCAAATGAGGCTGATGGAGAGCCTGTACATGCACGAGTACTTCTTGGAGTCAGCGGAAGTTGAACAGTGGATCAGGGAACAGGAACAGACTGCTTCATCAGAAGACTATGGTCAGGATTATGAGCATTTGCAGGTGAGTTATCCTAGAATGAGAAGTCTTTTGACATAGCTAATGATGTTCTCCATTTTAGCTCCTCCAAAATAAGTTTGACGATCTGAAGCATCGCGTTGATGTTGGCTCTGATAGGGTCAACCAATGTGAAGAGTTATCCAAGAAGCTGGTTGAAACTGAGAGCCCGTATGCGCCGGATGTTGAGAAACGCCAGGAACAACTGAGGTAAGTCAAATTGCCTTGAAAAAAAAGTTTCTCATAAAAATACCTTCATCCTTACAGATCATCCTGGGAGAACCTTTTGAAACTACTCAATCAACGTGAGCAGAAGCTGCACGCAGCTGGGGAAATCCATCGCTTCCACCGCGATATCGCAGAGGCGTTGTCCCGCATTCAAGACAAGAACGCCGCACTTTCCTCCGAATTGGGTAAGGATTTGAATTCCGCTCTAGCTCTTCTCCGCAAACACGAAGGCTTCGAAAATGATTTAGTGGCATTGGAGGCACAACTCCAAGTGTTGGTAGAGGATTCAGTTCGCCTACAAGCCAAATACCCGTCAAATGCCAGCGCAATTGCCCAGCAACAAGACAAAGTCGTCACGGCGTGGAATGAGTTGAAGGAACGTTCAGGAGCACGATCGGATAGGCTTGCTGCCAGCTCTGATCTTCAGTCATTCCTTACCGACGTTCGCGACATCATGTCATGGTCATCGAACCTCCGAGCAGCCCTCCAGGCCGAGGAGCACGTCAGTGACGCAGCTGGAGCCACCGCCTTGAAGATCCAACACGACGCGATCTATGGTGAAATTGAAGCGCGAGAAGAGAAATTCCGTTTCCTTAACGAACTGAGTGATTCGATGGTTCAGACAGGACACTATGCCGCCACGGAAGTCGAGGAGAAGTGCTCTTCTATGCTTGATGAACGTCAGAAACTCCACGCAGCCTGGAACAAGAAGAAGATCATGCTGGAGCAGAAGATTGATCTGTTCTGCTTCTTGCGCGATGCCAAACAGATTGATAATCTGTCCAGCTCGCAGCAAGCAGCGCTAGCCAGCTCTGACTTCGGCCATACCGTCGAGGATGTGCAGAACCAGATCAAGAAGCACGATGAATTTGAGCGTGTGATTCAGACACAGGAGGACAAGGTTGCTCTCTTGCAAGATCACGGACGTAAACTGATCGAGCAGCGTCACTACGACAGCGCGCATATTCAGGGCATGCTCGCAGGAGTGCTATCGCGTCGCCAGAGAGTCAAGGATTTGTGTGAAATGCGTCGTTACAAATTGGAGGACGCCCTGCTATATGCTCAGTTTGTGAGAGACTGTGCTGAGGCTCAGTCTTGGATATCGGAGAAGAAAAAGAAGCTGGAAGCTGATGAGGCTAACTACTCCGAAGTGTCGAATTTGGATGAGAAAATCAAGAAACTGCAGAAACACCAGGCCTTCCAAGCGGAAATTGCTGCTAATCAGGGAAGGATCAAGGAAATTCAGGAAACCGGACTGATCCTCATCGGAAAGGAACACGAATCATCGGCAGAGATCAAACAAGCTATTGAGAGTGTGGTGTCGGCTTGGAAGAATCTGCTTGACGAGCTGGACAACCGAGGCAGAGGCCTCGAAGAAGCTCAAGATATTCTGGAGTTCAACAACCAACTGGACAAGATAGAGGCATGGATTCGCGACAAGGAGATGATGATTCAAGCCAGCGATACTGGACGCGACTTGGAGCATTGCAATGCATTGACCAGAAAGCTCGACGATGTTGACTCCGACATGAGAGTGGACGATCAGCGAGTGAAGCACATCAACCAATTGGCGGACAAACTCATCCACCAAGGAGAAGTACCCGCCGAGACGAAAAACATTGACAAGAGGAGGAACGACTTTAACAGCCGTTGGAGACATTTGCAGGGAGCACTCAGTGCGTACCGTGCTCTGCTGGGTGGAGCCAACGAAATCCACGTATTCAATCGCGATGTCGATGACACATCCGATCGCATTGCAGAAAAGGCACTCGCCATGAGTTCGGATGATACTGGCCGTGATCTAACTGCTGTGGAGACGCTGATCCGTAGAGAGGACGCTCTAGAACGTGACATGACAGCCGTCAAACAGAAAATCGGTGAACATGAACGCGACGCAATGGCATTGAAGAAGAAATACCCCGATCGTCTGCAGGATATCGACAAAAAGCTGGATGAGTTGAAGAAATCTTGGAACAATCTCCAGGATCTCAGTATCAAACGCCGTGACGTACTCAATGACGCCTATGATGTGCATAAGTTCGTCTCCGACGTTAAGGAACTGGAATCTTGGGTGAATGACATCATCAAGAAGATGAATGCAGCTCAAGCTCCGATGACGATCACCGAGTGTGAAACGCAGCTGGAGCTGCACCAAGAGCGAAAGGCAGAGATCGATGGGAGGGACAGTGCATTCCAGGATCTGCGAGAACATGGTGAAGGTTTGGTTAACATGAACATGTCCAATGATGCGAAGCAGTATTTAAAGATCCTCGGTGATCTGCATAAGACCTTGCATGATGCATGGAATGATCGTGCGAGGAGATTGCGCGAGGCTCATCAACTGCAGTTGTTCAAATCGCAAGTGGAACAAGTGGAGAATTGGTTGGCCAACAAGGAGGCGTTCCTCAACAACGACGATCTGGGTGACTCGTATCAAGCTGTCGATCGGTTGATCAAGAAACACGACGGATTCGAGAAGCTTTTGGAATCTGATAACGTCAATGAATTGGAGAAGTTTGCCAAGTCAATATTGGAGAGTGATCCTGAGGATGCAGCGATTATTAAAGACAAATTGGCGTATGTACTGCGCCGCAAGCAGAAACTGATCACCATGTCACAGGAACGTCGATCAAAGTTGATCCAGTCGAAGCAGTTGCAGGAGTTCCTTCGCAGTTTGTACGAGATCGATCGGTGGTTGGTTCAAAAGATGCAGATCGCTCTGGATGAAAACTATCGCGAGCCAAGCAATCTCCAAAGCAAGATCCAAAAACACACCGCCTTCGACAGTGAGTTGGTGACGAATGCGTCACGCGTGAAAGATGTAATTGCCGAAGGTGAGGGTCTAATCAAAGACGACCATTATGCCAAAACAGAAATCGCAAAGCATTTGGAAATGCTCGAGGCTGATTGGGCGAAGCTGACACAGGCTTCAAAGGACAAGAAGGACAAGCTCAACCAAGCTCATGAGGCGCTCACATTCAATCGCAGCTTGGACGAATTCAACAACTGGATGGATGAAGTTGAATCGCATTTGTCAAACGAGGACTACGGCAAGGATTTGGCAACTGTTTGCAATCTGATCAAGAAGCACGAGCGCTTGGAATCTGACGTTACACATCACAATGAAATTTGTGACCAGACAAAGGTGAGCGCCGAGAAGTTCCTGCAAGCAGAGCACTTCTTGAAGGATGAGATCCACGATCGTGCCATGGCGACGATCAAGCGTTACCGAAATATGCACGAACCAATTGCCATCAGACGGGAGAATCTAGAAGATTCGTTGAATCTGCAACAGTTTATGCGCGATGCAGAGGACGAACTCCAGTGGTTGACTGAAAAAGAAGCAATCGCTGGATCGAATGATCTTGGCGCCAGCCTCATCGCTGTACAGGTTCTCCAGAAGAAGCATCAAGGTTTGGAGGCTGACATTCTATCACAGGAGCCTTTAATTCTTGCTCTCCTTCAGCGTGGACAACAAATGATGAGGGACGAGCACTTTGCGCGGGATCAAGTCAAGTCAAAGTGCGATCTCCTTCAGTCTAAGTTGGTGAATTTGCGCGACTTGGCCAGCATTCGCCGTCTGCGCTTGCTCGATGCTGTCGAGAGTCAGATGTTCTATGTTGAAGCTAACGAAGCGGAAGCCTGGATGAAAGAGAAACGCCCGATCCTCGCCTCCCAAGACTATGGACGAGATGAAACATCAGTCCAATCACACATTAAAAAACTGGAAGTCCTCCAACGTGAGCTTCAATCGTTCAATGTGTCCATTGAAAAGGTCAACACTCTCGCCAACAATCTAATCGAACGCAATCACTTTGACAGTCAAAACATCGGTACAAAGAACTCCGCTGTCAGTGCACAGTACCAGGAGTTGCTCAAGCTCTGCAGAGAACGCGAATTACGTCTGGCTGAGTGCAAGAAACTCTTTGAGTTCCTTCGCGAAACAGAAGATCTCCACGAATGGATTGGTGATCAAATGACTGTCACCGCCTCTGAGGACTACGGCGAGGATGTTGAACACGTCGAACAGCTGATTTTGGCCTTTGATTCATTCATTTCCAACTTGACAGTGAATGAAGGACGCGTGCAGGCATGCCTAACACGAGGTGAGGCACTCATCAAGGAGAACAATCCATACCGTTCGTCAATCAAGACTAAGCGCGATGAGACCAAGCAACTATGGGAGGAACTCAAGGATCTAGTCAATGCTCGTCAAGATGCCTTAGCTGGTGCTAAGCAGGTGCACGTTTACGATCGTGCTGCCGATGAAACAATATCGCTGATTAACGAGAAGGAGACTTCGTTGATTTCCGAAGATTACGGCCAGGACTTGGAAAGCATTCAAGCGTTGAATCGTAAACATGCTGTCTTCGAAGCTGAGTTATCAGCGATTAAAGAACAGGTGGATACAGTCCTAATGGAGGCATCGAAATTGGGAGAAGTCTACCCTGACGCCAAGGAACACATTGAAGTGAAACGGGACGAAACTGTCGAAGCGTGGTCAGACCTCAGGGAGAAGACCGAACTCCGTCGCGGTAAACTGCAACAGGCTGAACAAATGCAATCCTACTTCGATGAGTACCGTGAGCTGATTGCATGGATCAATGAGATGCTGGCAAAGATCACTGCCCCAGAGCTGGCTACTACAGTTGCTGGTGCTGAAGCGCTTCTGGCCAGTATCAAGGAGCACTCGGCCGAAATTCATGCCCGCGATGAGACATTTGCAAACTTTACCACCAACGGCCAGAAACTGATAAAAGAGAAGCACTTCCTGGCACATGAAGTCGAGGAAAAGATTCACATTCTCCGCCAACGTCATGAATTACTGACCCTTACACTGAAACAGCGAAAGGAGATTTATGAACTTAACTTGGATACAAGGTTATTCCTGAAAGATGCTGAAATTTTAGAGAATTGGATAACAAGTAGGGAGCCTCTGCTTAAGGATTCCAAACTTGGCGATTCCATTCCCCAAGTGGAAGACCTCCTGAGACGCCATCAAGACTTTGAAAAGACCGTTGCAGCGCAAGAGGACAAATTCAACGCTATTCGTCGTATTACACTCCTCGAACAGCGTTTCAAGAAGCAAGTCGAGAATGAAAAAGTTGCCAAGCGAATGGAAAAGGAACGTCTGGAGAAGGAAAGGCTTGAATTGCTGAAACAAAAGGAACTTCAGCGGCTGAACGACGAACGCCGACGTGCCGAGAAGCAGAACGAAAATCGTGCCAACGGTGTTGCCGAGAAGACGCCAATCTTCTCCTCGCCTATGGTTACAGTGACACCATCACCCGTTTCCACACCCCTTCGTTCACCCTTTGACGAGGAGTACTCATCACCAAAGATCTCCACCGGCGGACAAGTCACACCAGTGTTTGGCGATCGATTGCGACGCGGCTCCGACACAAACATTAAGCGCGCCGAAAGCATGAAAGTACCACCCAAGCAGGCCAAGCGGACACCATCGTTCACAACCCGCCGCCGGGCGCAGAGTTTCCGCAAGAATGGCGGCAAGGGTGATGGATTTGATTTACCCCCAGTAGAAATTCAGGGTTCACTTGAACGCAAACATGGTCTCCAATCGGGCGGCAAGAAAGCGCCTGTTCGTTCATGGAAGCAGTTCCACACTGTCCTCTGTGGACAGCTGTTGTGCTTCTTCAAAGATGAACAGGACTTTATCCACCAGAAGACCGCCACAGCGCCGGTTAATATTCTCGGAGCGAAATGCGAGCGTGCCGAGGACTACACGAAGAAGAAGTATGTCTTCAGGTTAAGGCTACCCGACGGTTCAGAGTTTTTGTTCGAGGCGCCCAAGCTTGATAACATGAACGACTGGATTAGGAAGATCTCCTTCCATGCTGGATTACCACCAAATCTACAGTTGCTCAGCTACGATGAGTCCGTTAAGGTGAGTGTTCAGCTTAGGTCATTGTAATCTCCAAGCACACGTCTATCTCTCTCATCATTTTAGCAATCGAATAGCTTCCCTGATATTAAGATCGCTAGCCAAATTGATTCGCCCGTAAGTTCGAGAACATCATCGCCCGACTCACAGCGCCGCAGTAGACACGATTCGGTCAATAGCAGTCTGTCAGGCAGCAGCTCGACAACGCCTCAAATGAACTTCCTGCAGAAACAGCTTCAGTATTCCCAGCAACAACAGTATTCACAACAAGCCAGCGTAAGTTAGCAATGAGGTGTTGAAGGAGCTCTTTTTCAATTGATTTTATTCTGTAGATACCTGGACATCAACCTGCATCTCCAACTGGGTCCTACGGATTCTCAGAACAGAAACCCCCAATTCCACCACGTGGTGCACCACCACCAGTGCCGCACAGGCAGAGTACCGATAATTTAGTAGTCATGAGGAACCGTTCCAGTGTCGGAAGTGGTAAGTGGCTACAACGGCAGACTTTGCCGACAGTTGACTGAATTTTATCTTTAGATTTAGATGCAAATGCAAACTATGGAAGTATGTCCAGATTATCAATGCAATCGACAACACTTCCTGCCGGCCTGACCGGCATCCAAAACGGTTCAAACGAAGAGGTCATCGTGATCAAGAGGAATAGCGAAAGTAGGCATTCAGGTAGTGTATATGGTTAAGGGTGTTTGTTGAACTTTGTCCGTCCGAGTTTGTATAATCGTCCTTGATGTCTATATTGGGAGGGACATAAATCTGTCTGACCCTTGCCCCTGTTGTAATGATTATTGTCCCGGTCTCTGAAGCCGAACAAAGTACCTTTATTTCCTTTTGTTGGCGTAGGTAAGCAGCCCATAAATACGAAACTTGTATATGCTTTAAGCACAACCACATGGACTCTGGGTGTACCCCGACATAAAATGACTACACCTCTATGGAATTTGATTGCCTTTCTGTTTTTGCATCTTCTTTACAAATGAATCGTTTAATCAACAGAAAATCCACCACCATTGCCAACAACTATGCCTCCACTAGGAGGACACCAAAGAATCAGTACGTTCGGTACGACGACGACGGCAGTAGCTGGCAATCAGGCGAATTTCTCCACACCAAAACGATCTGCATCGTCGGTAGCAAGTCGCTTTGAAAACAGCGGCAGCAGTAGCAGCAGCAGCGGTGGAGGTGGTTCCACCACAAAGCGAACTGTCCAAACGACACTCTCCTTGGACGGCAATGGGAATGGAAATACAAATACTACATCGCAAACAACCACTACAACGACAACAACAAGCCGCACCGTGTGGCATTATTCACCGGACAACAACGCAGTAACGAATCCAAGTTACATGGGCATCAGTGGAGCTGACGTCGCTGGTTAGATTTTATTTTTCTCCACTCCTGCTTGGTTCTGAGTTGGTGTTATTTTTTTCTGATTTTGTGGAATGATGCGTACTCTCTGATTGGATAATCTCTTCTTGTTTTGTTTTTTCCTTAGTGAGATGCATCTTCTTTTTTTTTTAATAATTTGTTGGTAGCTAGATCTTAAGTGTAACATGAGTTGGGGGATTCTTTTTTGTAACTGTGCACGATTTTTAA
This sequence comes from Rhingia rostrata, assembly GCA_949824845.1. NCBI lineage: Eukaryota > Metazoa > Arthropoda > Insecta > Diptera > Syrphidae > Rhingia > Rhingia rostrata. The sequence continues at coordinate 23,144,717 of OX463757.1, forward strand.
CTTTTTTTTAACTGCAAAATGGATAAAAGTATGTCTAACATAGGGTTACAGGGGTTTTAGTTGATAAGTGCTTATTATAAACAAATGATCTGCTGCTCTAGAAATCTCTCTAGGTTTCGGAGATCCTGGTAAGGCTATTGTAGAACTCCTAACAACGATTTGTAACAATCGAAGCCGAGGTTTTTGCTTTCTTCTCTCTCTATATATGCAGTGCAGGAATCTGGTTGCTTGTTCCTGATTTCAGCGCAGTAGTATTGGTCGATCCTTCCACGAATTGTATAATATGCAAACTGATTCTCCGTAAACCCTTCATCAGTGGTTTTGCAACAAGTGAGGAGTGGAAAATGTTGCATTTGAAAACGATATCGAAAGACCCTTATAACGGGTGTTGTTTTTAAAGGTATAGAACTTCAAATTGAAATAAAACTCAAGAAAATCGTTTTAATATCCATCCGTTATTAGAAGGATAATTTTATGCCCTTAATGTTTAAATACGATTTCGGGCATATGGCCGTCGTGGCTGGTTCCAATAAAGCCAAAGTCTAGAGGACCAATTTTCAACTACTTTTTTGAGCATTTGGGGTCGGCAATAACTCCACGAATGTTGGCATCCAAGTTCCCTAACGTTTCTGGTTTGTTGGCGTAGAAGAAAATAATTCAATGGTGTCAAATCACACGATCTTGGTGGCCAATTGACAGATCCATTCCGCCAAATCATGCGCTCATCGAATGTTTCCTTCAATAAATCGATTGTGACGTGCGCTGTGTGGCATGTCTTGTTGGAACCACATCTCATCCACATTCATGCCATCCAATTCTGGAAAAAAAATAGTCGGTTTTCATGGCTCTATACCGGTCTCCATTAACGGTAACTGACTCTCCAGCATCATTTCTGAAGAAGTTTGGCCCAATGACTCCACTAGCCCAAAGAGCACACCAAACAGTCAGTTTTTGTGGATGTAATGGCGTCTCAAGGGTCTCATGTGGATTCTCTTCACTCCAAATGCGGCAATTTAACTTCATGACGTAGCCATTCAACCTAAAATGAGCCTCATAACTGAACAAAATTTTGCGATGAAAATCAGCATCGAGATCAATCTCATTTTCGGCCCATGCACCAAAATCAATACGCATTGCATGGTCTCCCGGCTTTAATTCTTGCACAAGCTGGATCTTGTAAGGTCGTAAGCCAAGATCTTTGCACGAAATCTTCAATAAAGTTGATGGACAAAGCTATAATTACTGTGCACGGTGGCGAATCGATTCATTCGGGTCCTCTTGATTATGACGATTATGTCGACCATAAAATGGACGGAGCTTGTGGTAAATTCCCGAACTGAAAAATTAACAACAGATATTTCTGCAGTAAGTTTGTTTACCGAATCGTGAAAAACAATAGTTTTGTCTCATAAGCTTCCCTCTTACTATATTTTGCATACAGGAACGGCAATAAAAAAGGAATAAGGAAAAATACGGAGACTAAAATTAAATAAAAAATCTAAGCCGAGCTTCAGTCGGAACACTAAACAAGGCAATTCAGGTCTATCGCAAATAAATTTTTCATTTATTTTTTAAATTTTTTTGCTTGTCAGCATTGTAAATCAGATTTCTGAATGGATAAAGTTTACCCGGAAAATTTGTTCGCGATAGATCTGAATGTAATAGTAACAGTTTATTACAAACATCGAGGCAAATTTGGATTAGTCCAAATACTATTAGTCAAACTACAGCCATCGATATGGAGTGATTGGGTAGGACACGTTATCAAACAATCGATTAACCTCATTTGAATGATGAAAGCTCACGTATCGTATGAAAATTAAATTGTAATAGAGCAATTCACTACAACTCACAAGTGGTAATTATCCTTTTGATACAAAAGATAGAGAAATATTAGGCTTGTTTTGTTGAAAATAATGCGAAGTAAAGTAAAATCTTCTCAACAAAATGATCAACTGTCAATCTGCTTTGGTAGCTTTTTTTAATATTTTGAGTGCGTCTACACGCAGTCAGCCTGACGTTAGTTGTCAAAATAATTATTTGCAGTGAAATTCAACTAAGCAATGTACATACCTTTTTATTTGTCCTTGGATTCCGACAAAAGCATTGAACGCCGTCACTTAAAGGATATGACATATGAGCAATCAGTTCTTATTTCTAAAAGCTGCGTATGTAAACGGTGATCCAATAAGAGCTTCGTGACTTTTTTTATAGAACACAATAACATGAATGTATTGTATGAAATCTTAATTTGAGCTGTTGGTTGGTTTGGTTTACGGCATTTATTGTTGGAAGGTAATCTCCTTCAAATTTTAACCATGACTAACTCTTAAATGCTCATTCTGTGGGTCCTGCTTCGATCACTCTTACAAGCATATCGGTAGGTTTTCTATGAATAACATGAGTTATGTTGACTTCCAAAGCTTCAATTGTTTCAGGTTTATCGACGTAAAGAAGAAATTTCACATATTCCCATAGAAAGTAATGCAATGGTGTCAAATCACAAGATATTGGTGGTCAATTGACAGGATCATTTCTTGGGATTGTGTTTCCGTCGAACGTTTCCCTCAACCAAGCGATTGATTCGTTCGCTGTATGGCATGAAGTGCCATCGTGGTGAAACTAGTGATGGGCGCATTCGAATGAAAGAATTGTTTGTAATCGATTATGAGAATATCTCGAGATGTCTCGAATCTTCACCTAAAATCATTCGAATGATTTCGTTTTCAATTTTCTCACACGTTGTGTTTGTGTGTTGTCTCTTGGCTTGTGAGTTGTGGGTGTGACTTGTGTTCTCTTCTATTTCTCCTACGACTGTACTGGAAGCGCCATACATTATTTTCGTATTTCATTTTAATTCTCATTCTCACTTCTCTCACTTTGAATATCTCGAGTGATCCCCTTTCATTCGTAATTCATATCTAAACGTTGCTATAAAAACAATGTTTGGATTAAAAAAGCAAACGGATCAACTAGAAGCTGTTCTAAGGGCTACAAATCGAAATAGAAATAAAACGTAATCCAAAGCCAGCCTGTTTCCAGCCGTAAGATATGTCCATATCTTGAGGTCGGAAACGAATTGATTGGTCAGGTTATTCGCAAACACTCTCTGCTACTGCAGCAATATTCTCAAACTGAAATGAAATTTTTAAATAATTCCCATAAGAAGCTATGAGGATGTCTAGTGTTCCAATGAAGTTGTTCAATGAAAGCTATAACTGGCCTCTTTGTTATTCAATGATTAAGATTTGTTTATGTGAAGTAATGACACCACTAAAATGAAACGGAATTTTTCATTGATTCCTATAAGCAGCTATGGAGGTAAAATTTCAATTCCATCATATGTTGTATTCAAATGAAGTTGTTTAATGATAGCTATAACTGCACCATGGAAATCGCTTCGGAATTTGGTGGTGGTTTTATCAATAGTGCGTTCAGTTGGACGATAATGACGACCAAAATGTGTTCCAAGAACTCTATTACAATTTTTAACTGAGCACCGATTTTGGAAATAATGGCCCAGTTATAGCTATCACTGAACGACTTCATTGAAACACATAACATGATGGAATTGGGATTTTATCTCCATAGATTCTTATAGGAATTATTGGTAAATTCCGCTTCAGTTGTTGGAATGGCAATCATTACCTCACTAAAATAAATCTTATTCAGTGAAAATTAAGAAGTGATTTTATGCGAAAACTCTAATTAGAAATTTAAATATTATTGGATTATCATGCTCTACAATTCATAAGCTTTGTTTTGACACCAGCTCGTCAATGATTGAATTTATAAAAAAGTCGCAAGGAAAAGAAAATTTCCAATGAGGCTTCTCAATGATAACTATATCTTGGCCCTAAGTTTCCACAGTTAGTGTGCGTTGTTCCGGCGTAAGTCTATTTGTGATAAAGTGGCGATGCATACTGAACACAAACGTCAAGTAGACAAGCCTTAACACTTGTAAAAACAACCCAACTTCGCGAAAACATAAATCTGACCAATCAAACACCAATGCAAATGTAAATAACATTCTCCGATCTTGGAATTTTGTTTTTGTTTTGCATCGGCGAAGGTTGTAGGACTTCCAAGTTCAAGCTAGAATCGGAGAGTGTCATATTGTTCTCTCTTATTTCAGATGTTATTCAACGATGTTGAATAAATTCAACGATGTTGAATAAATTCAACGATGTTGAATAAATTCAACGATGTTGAATAAGCTGAATTGAATATGAGTGATCGTGCAGATATGATTTCCACAGTCTATCCCACTCGCTGTTTGGCTATTAGCAATACCTCAACAGCATGACTTAGATGCTTCTCTTCAAAAATTCGCCCTCTTCCGGTTTTGTTTATTAGTAATCGTTTATTTAACGGTCATTTTATTGACGGCCCTTCTGTATTTATCATTTCCGATAGCTACTGCCATAGTAATTCCGCCGCGCGCCGTTGCATTTCCTTTTCGCCAATTCATCAAAATAATCTTTGGCAACTCAGTCGCTATTGCTGTTATGTGTCTGTAGTTCGTTGCATTCATGTGCAAAGTATTGTGATGTCAATGTCAATTTTTGGCAAATCGGGTTGTTTGGATACAAGATCGGCTGTAATGTTCTTCTGCAACAGACTAATTTAGTTGAGATTTGACTTTTATTATAAAAACGACAATGCATTACAACATTTCTTAAAAAAATAACTTTAAAACAATAATATTGACATTTTCAGTGCTTTGCTCGACAGCAGTTCGAATAAACGGACGCACGCCCGCTGTCATTTTAAACTTCGATAACGACAGCGGTAATGCCAAATCCACACTTATTGCAATGATTCGGACTCATAATTATGACCAAAACAACTGCTCGTGGTTATGCAACACGGTGCAGCAAGCTAGACACATGAGCTGATTTTTTTTCTTTGGAATACAGGCAGTGATTCCTGTCATAACGTTCATAATATTTTACTGTGGTATATTTTACAATGGCTTTCGTTCGAAATGCCATTCCTTTGTATTTTCAAATGTTAACGTCTTTCGGGCTATAATTGGGGCATTCGTCAGTAAGTTCGCCGCAAAGTAAAAGTTTTGGTTGATTTTAGAAAAAGTGTCTTTTCCATTTTGTGTTGTATATGTGGATCTGCCCGAACTTAACGAATAAGTTGGTATGTGCGCCTCAGACAGTAATTACCCACTGCTATATTGGTAAATATGTCGATAAGAAGATCATCATATCCTGGAGTGTCGTTTGACTTTTTGCATATTTTTATCACCGACTATGATTGTACTTAAAATTTGTATTCATCTCGACATTTTCTGTTCGTAAAGACCGGCAAAGATTTTTTAATAAAATGTGACCACTCGAGTACTCACAACGCATGATCAGTAAATGATCGGCATCGACTTCGTCTAGAGACCGACAGTGTTTTCTACTAAAATGGGACCTATCGAACACCCGCTAGTCACGATCAGTGAGCGATCATGGATAATGGAATGACTCTCTTCTATAGCGGAGTCTAAGATCTATAGTGACTTTCTACTAAAATCGGACCACTCGAACACTTCCTGACCACGATCAGTAAGCGACCGTCATCTTTCGTTTTCTGTTTTTTGGTTCCTAGTCTAAACACCAGACTTCTTTTAAATATCGTAGTCCATTTTTTGATATTATCGGTAGTGATTGTATAGAATGCAGATGCAGCTGTAATCGTTTGCCAAGGCTTTTGAGTTACTAAAAAAATAGTTAGAAATTTAAGTATTATTGCAGGAGATATGGTATAAAAGTACTCTGATCCAAATAACAGTGCAGCGCCATCTATTTGTAAGACTTTTTATACTTGTTTGTACTTAAAAAAAATTTATTTTCAGGTCAATCGGTGAAATTGACCCGTTCATACCTTCGAACCAGCGCTCAAGGTATCTTGGTCAATGGTCAATTACAAACCATCACCGGTAGAAAGCTTGTATAAATTAATTTTGCCTTTACCTACCCTCTAAAGTTACTAATTATGGTGTTTATTAATGTATTTTGTAGTTCCTTTGTTATTATAATTATTTTTGAAAGAGGTTTGTTTTTCTGTAGAAACCCATTGCTTTGAAATATTTTTTTTAAATCGCGCAGCTTCTTCTGTAACTAACTCTCTTTCCTCCCTGCTCTACCCTATTGCATGTTTTATTACATAAAAACCTAACCAACCATATCGAGTTCCTCATTAATTTTTGTTTAAAAAACAAACTTTTTTCAGGATGGGGAGCAAGTCGATTTGAACAGACACGACCGGTCTCTCTCCAGCCGGATTCAATCAACATTTCTCGCGTATCAGCGGAGAGCTCCAGCGAAAGTGAAGCACAATCGATTTCATCCGTTTCCGGTGTAAAAGGTAGCAAAAGCAAAGAAGATCGTCGCAGCGGTATGTTCCGAATTTTCGGACGCAAAGATAAGGACAAGGACAAGTCGAGAAGAGCCAGCCAACCACCACAGTAAGGAGAATAATGGCGGAGTGCCTTTGTTTTTCTGGGGACCTTCTTGTTAGCGCGCTGAATTCGTGCTGAATAAGTGCGAATATTGGTGTATAATTTTTTTTTTTTTTTTTTATATATATAAATTTATTTTTATGTTCTTTGTTAAAGCGGTAAGTCTCTATACATACAAGCAGAAGTTAGTAAGTGTCATTTAATTGTTTGTGTAGGCGTTTAGTAGTGTGTGTTATCTGTTGAGTCACAACATTCAAAACATGAACGATATATAAAATATTATAAATATTTTTATTTAAACGAAAGTTAAGCAAAACATTTATGTTATTAACAAAACCGATATTTAAAATAAAAAGAAACAAAAAATATCAACAAAATTAAAACACTAAATTAATTTACGATTGCGTGTTTTATTAAAAAAAAATAATTTAACGAAAAAACTATTAATATACATATTTCTTAATTTTTTACATATAAATATTTCTATAAATAATATAATATGAAGGAGAACCTTCTTAAATGTTAATTGTATTCGGAAAGATATTCTTTTATAATCTGTGTATGTTTATTTTCTATGTCTTTCTGAATTTCATATTTCCCTACGTAAGATATAATGTAAACAAAAAAAAAACATTTATTTTATTATTATTATTTCTTTTTTGTTTTTTTTTTATTATTTAATAAAATATTTGAATTGAAAATTTAAATATAATATATTTCAATAAATTTATCTAAAGTGTTGTATAATTAAAAAAATTGAAATTTGTTTTATTTTTTTAACATAACAGAACAACAACATAATATTAACTGTGAATAACAATAAATAATTGCATTGCATTGGAATCAGGATTTCGTTAACAAATACGTAAATGCAAAACGCTTGGAAACGTTGAGTTTTACAGGAAGGTTCCAGAAAGCGAGTGAAATGAAAGTTAAATTACTTTTGTAAATCAAGTGAATTCGTTTTTGGCGTTCCACGTTCCGACCGATTTCATAACTTCGAAACTTTTTCGAAAATACACAGTAAAATTAAATATAGCTGATACCTATCAGTATTGCATAAAGATCTGGGCAGAGGATTTAAGAAAGGAGATCAAGTTGCAGCTGACGAAATTCGTCCATGAAATGTTGTTTTGATTTCCGTTTTTCTTCATCGACGTGGTTTCGTTCAATTCGAATATTCCGCCGGATGATCTGCGGAGGGAGTAGTACCTGGGGTCGAATTACCACATCAGTCATCGAGTCATACGTGACTGAAAAATGTTGATTTCGTATGATCGCATACGAGATTCGAGTATCCCAGACCTTGCGAAAAATGATCTAACATGCGCACAGGGAAAAGCCACTTCAATAAAATTATGGAATGAGTTGGCGCAAAAACTAAACTCTAAGGGGCCACCGATTAAGGATTCAAAGTCTTGGAGAAATGTTAGATAGATTCTTGTAAAATGTGTACCCATTTCACCTTCATTTGTTTCCGCAGACATTCTCTGATCAGAAATACCAAATAAAGAATAAAATGTCTTTCAACAAATCTTCGAAAAAGAAAACTGGAGGCCCTACGAAGAGAAACATTTAAGCCAGCTGGACGTCGAAATTTCGTCGGCATGTGGACTGGACGTTGCAGTGGAGGCACTCGCTGTGAAAACTTTCGGGATGAGAACAATGGCGAACCAAAGATGTTCACAACCGAGCATCATCATTACATGCAGGCGAAAATAGCTACTATCGGATTAAAATGAAGGAAGAAATATCGTTCTTAGAATCTAATTGCCAGAAACTTGACAAGCATTTGGCATTAAAGGAGCGTAAAATCCGTATCCAAGAGCGTGTTCTTGAAATGGAAGAGCAATAGCATAGGATCTTCAAATTAAAGAGCTTCAGTTGGAGATCCTAAAGCAACAATAATTCAAAATTTCATTATAGATACGTACGCTGAGTTTTGGAAAGACAGAGGATTACTTTTATCTCTTAAACGTTTTCGTTCAATGGACTCACAATGTCTATCTTCATGTCCATCTTCTGACTCGGAAGATGAAAAATACATCCAATACTCCATTTAAAATTAAAGAACTAATAAAAACACCAGTTTATTTTGAACACAGAAAAACAATGCAATTGACATTTGACAGCCATCATATATGAATGTAGCAGAATCGTGCTAGTACAATTGGTACAATTTTAAATGTGCATTCGATACGTGACCATTCGTATGTGATCATCCCAATGTAGTTACTCGAGGATTCGATAACGTATGCATTTTACTCACTCGTTAACTGATGTCGTGATTCGACCCCTGTTTTGAACATTTCCCCTATCATTGTAAACGCCGGTAGGTAATTAAGCGAATGTCGGTAACGAAGTTCACATTTCATACCTATCATTGAAAACGTAACCGATCCGCAGTTCATACAAATGTTGTTGATTTCAATCCGCATCAAAATCGATGCGGACCCCCAAGAGATAACTCAGATGCCCGCACTTTAAGTTTTATTTTTCGAAAAAAAAATAATAATTTGGATTGATTTAAAATGTTAACGAATAGTAAGAAGTAAGTTAAGAGATTTATTAAATGCAAGTAATTAAATGATCTTCCCGATTTAGAAAACAAACAACCCTTCCTCATTCGTAGGCAATGCAATGGTGTAAATGATCTATCTATCTATTAGATAATTTCAAGAGAAATTATCAGAGAGGATTATTAATGCAATGTCTGTAATGGAGAAACAATCCAACAAGACTTAATAGGGCAATTAAAAAAAATATTTTCAATTATGTATTTATGCTTGCCACGAAGGCTAATTTTTAAAATAAATAAATAAATTTAATTACTTTATGAGATTATTTTTTACGTATAATTTTCCAAAATTGCATTACGCATTGATATCTATGAGATTCAAAAATTTCTCCACCGTTATTTTCAACTTGGTCGTACTACGTAGTGTATTCTTATATTGTGGAGTGCAGCTGCAACATTACCAATCTGGTCTGTTTTTTCGGTAAATAGTTTAGTTGCCGAGCTCCTAGGCAACACCGACACTAATTCTTCCATATGCCAATAGTGCGTTCTACAACATTGCGTCCTTTGCTGTTACTGCTGTTGATTCTGTTCTTTGGAGTGTCTAGTCCAGCATTTCTAAATGGCCTGATGAGCCATGAAGTTAAAAGGTAACCAGCGTCTCTTTTTAAAATGGGTTGTTAATAACAATGGACAACTTTTCATTTATATGCATCTGAAGAAGTAATCGAATATTTCGATCACCATTTTCATACAGGGACTTTAAATGGAAATTCGCTTGACTGTTTCCCCATATGAATGAATCATGGCTTGCTGCAGCCAACAACTGATTACTTTCTTACTTAAGTGGCGCTACAGTCCGGAATAAACCTGGGCCTCAACCAACATGCCTCTCCAATTAGCCCAGTCCTTAGCTAACTGCCTCCAGTTGCGCACTACAAGTTGGTTGAGGTCGGTTTCTACTTGTGCGCGCCACTAAAGGCGAGGTATTCCTCTACTGCGTCCGACGTCTGACTGGGAATCGAAGACTCTGCGAGCCGGAGTATTGGTGTCCATTCGTTCTACATGTCTTAGCCATCTTAAACGTCCAATGCGGAGTTTTTTGACCAGAGGCATGTTGCTGTACAGCTCGTATAGTTCTTGGTTGAATCTTCGTCTCCATAGACCGTCAACGCAAACGGGACCGAAGATTATTCGAAGAATTTTCCTCTCAAATTCGACCAAGGATTTCTTCATCCGCTTTTGAGACGGTCCATGCTTCAGCGCCGTAGAGCAGGACTGGGATGATCAGGGTCTTATATAAGATATCCTTAGTAGTTCGAGTGAGGGCTAAACTACTGAATTGCCTTTATAGCATGAAGAAACAGCGGTTGGCAAGAGTAATTCTTCGTTTAATTTCTGACGAGATGCTGTTGTCAGAGCTAATAGCGGAGCCGAGATAGACAAAGTCCCGTACTACCTCAAAGTTATATCTGTCAATAGTGACGTTCTATCCAATCGTCGATGTTATATTTCGTGTTGACAGCATATACTTCGTCTTGCCCTCATTTACTGCTAAACCCATTTTTGCCGCTTCCTTCTCTATAATAGCAAACGGTGCTATGACATCACGTTGGGTCCTACCAATGATTTCAATATCGTCGGCGTATGCTAGTAGTTGTACAGATTTTTGGAAAATTGTGCCTCTGGTGTTGGCCCGTGAGTTTTGCACAATCCTCTCAAGAAACAGATTGAAGAAGTCACATGACAGCGCATCGCCTTGCCTAAATTCTTTTTTGGTATCGAATGTGTTAGTGAGGTCGTTTCCGACCCTGATGGAGCAGCGAGAACTCTCCATCGTCATTCTGAACAAACAGACGAGTTTGGGCGGTATACCAAAACTAGACATGGCTCTGTATAGTTCGTCTCTATAAATGCTGTCGTATGCGGCTTTGAAATCGATGAATAGGTGGTGGGTATCGATTTGGACTTCTTGGGTTTTTCCAGGATCTGCCGAAGTGTGAAGATTTGAACGGCTGTGAACTTTCCTGGCCTAAAACCACACTGATAAGGGCCGATCAAGTTTTTGGTTAACGGTTTCAGGCGTTCACATGTTAAGGCAAATAGAATTTTCTAGGCGATGTTGAGGAGACTTATGCCTCTGCAGTTGGCGCAGATTAGAGGGCCTCCTTTTTTGTGGATCGGACAAACGATGCTATGGTTCCATTCTTCAGGCATACTTTCATCCGACCAGATTCGGCTTATGAGTTGGTGGATGTTACTTACCAAGTCATCTTGGCAATCTTGGCCGTCATTTCCGGCAGCCTTATTAAGCTTTAGTTTAGATATTGCTTCACTCAGGTCGGGTGGTAGGCAGTTCTCGCTGTCGTTGTCAATATTGAATGGTTCGTTCTGACTGACAGCGGAATGTTGTTCGTCATGGTTGTTTAACAGTCTGCAGAAGTGGTTCTTCCATATCCTCAGCGTAGACTGTGTCTCAACTACGATATTTCTTTGTTCATCTCGACAGGATTCTTTTCGAGCCTTGTATTCTTGGCTTTGTCGTTTTACACTTTGGTAAAACTTGCGAACATCAATCCTGGAGTAACACCACTCCCGCGCTTTTCTTGCTCTTTTTCCTTCTTTCTGAAAAGCCGGTATTCTTCCCTTCTTCTCTGCCTATAGAGCTCAACGGCAGCTCTTGTCTTCACCTGCAGCTTGGCGTTGTAGGCCTCGTTCTTGGCTGCGAGCATCTGTCGACACTGCTCATTAAACCAGGGTTTTCTTGCTGGTGGGCGCGAGAAACCTAGCACATCTGTTGCGGCTGATCTAATGGCTTGGTGGCATCGTTGCCATAGTTCTTCGACATTCGATGCTGGTGGTATGGTGTTAATCGAGATGTTTAGGGATACGCGTTGCGCGAAGGTCTTGGCGGTCTCTTGCGATTGCAGTCTTTCGACATAAAATTTTTTTTTACAGTATTTCTGGATTGTTGTGACGTGGTGGATATTCGCATTCTAACCTTGGCTGGAACAAAGTAGTGGTCCGAGTCGATGTTAGCTCCTCATAATGTTCGGATATCAAAAATACTGATGCGTGCCTCTTGTCTATCGCTATGTGATCAATTTGATTGACCGTTCGTTGATCTGGAGACTGCCATGTCCGCTTATGGATATCGAGGTGAGGAAACCGTGAGCTGGCTATAGTGGCATTTCGTTCCGTAGCGAAGTCAATTAGCCTAAGTCCGTTACCAGACGTGTTGTCGTGTAAGCTATATTTTCCGCCAATACTGCTAAAGATGATATAGCTATATCATTATCTGCCCCTTCGTCCTTAGATACCTATTCTTGCGTTGAAGTCCACAATTACCATTATATTTGGGTAAATGTACCAAATGTACCATACACCTGCCTACCATCCTTTGACGAATCGGACCGTGAGCTTCACAGAAGAAAAAAGTTTTAACGTTGGTAATCGACTTTGTCAACAGACGAAGATATGAAAACGACATGTAGAGCCACTTGGGTGCGGATATTCGAATCCTTATTCAGATGATGAACGCATTCCTTAATCAGCGATTGAGATTTAAGTACAACCCCAAACCTACACAACTTTATGTGGTAGGTAGGTGTTTCAGTCAAATTTTGTCAAATTCCCAGAGATCATAAAATCGATAGATGAGTATGCCTTACGATGTCTAACAACAATTCTGCATTACTCAAGCTTCTTCCATCATTACTTTTTCGTAGTCACTAGTCCCTCATATTTCAGTTAGGGATTATTAAATGTCTAGCGACCAACATTGTTTGCGGATAACGAAGTTGTCCCTTCACCATCGTTCTACGCAAATTCCATCAGAACCAACAACTGAGTCCTTTTATTATAAAAATGTCCTCAATATTACTCAACTAGTAGCACGATGCCATTCGCTATGGTGAATTAGCATTCCACATACATATACAAACATGTATATATTACTTAAGTATAGAACTGTGTACAGTCGTTGAGCGCCAGCATGGATGTCATGGGGGATATCCTTATTGTATTACACATGAATGCCGTCAAAGTAATGCTCAACTTGGTATTGGTTAACATCATGTTGCGGAATTGGGTTAAAAGGACTTCCCTTGTACTAAAGCCTCGGCGAGCTGGGGGGATCCAACAGAGAGAGAGAGAGAAAGAGGAATCCAACAATTATATTATATCATCAATGTTATGCTCACAACTAAGGGTGGGAGATGATGTAGTACCCCAATTCTGACACACACACTCAGAAATGATGTTAAACACATTCCAGGCCACCATTGTGTAATTACAATTGCAGTAAGGTCGCCATTGCGCTGTTTATGTTCTTACGTAGAACTTAAAAGAAACCAACCGCAGTGGATCATCTCTTGACCCAGTTTTGTTCTCGGCTTGTTTTTTTCTAAGTTCTGTTTGATGAAATGTAACAAACACCATGTTGCCGTTAAATTAAAGGGAAACACTTAATCCTCTTACCCGGCACACGCGCTGGGTAAGGATTTCATTAAGAACTTCAGAGGCAATCAAAGTGGACACAGTTGGTGCTGTATTTGATTGTGACCGAAAGTGTGGTTTAGTTCGCTTGAAACAAAGCCAAACACAATCCCATGTGTCATTCATCATGTCATGGTAATCGGATTACAACTTATTTAACACGGAAAATTTATATTCACCTTCTCGGGTGCAAAACAAACGGTTCTTACCCTCTAGCAGTTCACAAAGTTCTTCCATTGGAACTATTTGATTGGCATTGACTTCTGCAAAGGTGGCCAACACTTGTATGAGTGGAAAACCACATTGTTCTTCAACTACATCATCAACCACTCTTTGACGTCCATAGGTCCGAATGATGTGTGTTATGGATACAAATAAGGGTGATTTGTGGTTTCCTTTTATGTCGTCTCAATTGTCCTTTTCCAGATTCAGATTGGGGGTGAAAGTGTGTATTCCATGAACAGGATTGATAGACCTTCCTTTTCGTTGTTGGGTTATATGTTTGTTTTTTTCAGGGCTTAGAGATACTTTGTGAAATTAATGGGTTTTGGTTTATTGTATAGATAACCTCATATTTTGTTGTCTTTTCATCTGGCAAATGATGAAAAAAGGTTTTTTTTTAAATGTTTGTCATGTTAAAGGCTAAAAGTGAATTCTGGCTAAACCTGTTTTTATCCCGATATTAAAGTTAAAAAAAAGTTGGGCAGTCCATCTAGTTGTTTCATAGCTTTTGTTGTTGACCTATAGTTAGGAGCATATGGGTGCGAGAGAATTGAAAGTTGTGTGGCTTAAAAATGAATGTTTGAAAAAATTTCTAAATATTTTACGCACATGTTTGACAGACAGTAACCAAACTCTTTGGAATTCCGGTGTCTCTTTGGATATTCATGTGACATAACATCAATGGGAAAATAAAGCCAATCATCTTGGCTTTTTTGCGTGATGTCGACCTTCCAACGTCTATTCAGCTGGGCCTAATCTTACACCACCTTGTTGCAATAGTATTTTTTGTACTCGAATCCTGGATTTCTGTAAGCGATGGTTGGTATTATAAGGGTCATGTTTCATGTAGTATATGACTTTGACTCTTGAATCAAGTTGACTTCTTTGGAACACTTTTTTGTCATATATTTTTAAAATGTTTACACTTATTCGAACAGCACGGACAATGATCACATACACCAAATATGAATCAATAGGTGACCAACAGACCGAAGGACGGACGTATGGACAGACATGCATGCTGAAATTAACTCAGCTAGTTATTTCTTTGTGTTAGGGATAAGGCATACAAAAAATGTCACCAGAACGATTTTTAAAAGCTGAAGAGTTCTGGATTCAAAAAGAGTTTCTGATTCCATTGCCTGTAATTCTAATGGGAACAACTTCTTACAAGGAAGATCGAAAAAGTAGTTCAAGGAATATGGTAAAAAAAGCTTAAAAATTAAAAATTCGAAACCTTATGGGAAGATTGGCCGAAGAATTACCATATGATGTTGAATATAAGCTCAGGATGAATAAAAATAAGAAAAGCCTAGTTCGTATAAAGAAGATGTCGAGTGTGTTCTTCTTAAACACTTTAAAAGCTTAAGAAACCCGAAACTGTATGTACATCTGAAGACCAATTAGAAAACGGCGATACCTTAGCATGTTCGTGAAAATGGAGCTCTGATGATAGTGGAGGGCACTCGAGTTGTAAACGGTGACGCGTTATAAGGCTTTATGAAAGTGACATAAGACTTAATTCTAGTATTTGGCATTATGACACTTTGATAAAGCGATATTAGGCCAAATGAATAAAGTGGCATAAGGCCAAATGGAGTTCAAATCAAATTGTATATACATTTATCAGGGAAGCAGATATAATATGCAATCGAAACTGTCATGAAGACAAATTGGCCTTTTGACGCTTCGTCAAAGTGGCATAATATCAAATGCTAGAA
Source organism: Rhingia rostrata (assembly GCA_949824845.1). Classification (NCBI taxonomy): domain Eukaryota; kingdom Metazoa; phylum Arthropoda; class Insecta; order Diptera; family Syrphidae; genus Rhingia; species Rhingia rostrata. Next base: position 23,160,135 of record OX463757.1, read on the forward strand.
TTTGACCTTATGTCACTTTCACAAAGCGTCATAAAACCAAGTTAATAGATTTGGCTTTATGTCACTACACCGTTGTTAACAACTCTAATAGTTCTTGGTTCAATCTTTGACACCAAGGCCCTGCAACGCAAACTAGAGCGAGTATTTTTTGAAAAACTTTTATCTCAAAACAACCACATCCACATTGAGCAGGATGTCCAGGGTCTTGTATAGGATTTTCTTAGTAATTCGAGTGAATACTTTACTACTTAATTGCCTTCTTAACGCGATTTATTAAGTTATTTTTCGTTAAATTTCTGATGACATTTTGTTGTCAGAGTTAATGGCGAAGCCAATGTAGACAAAGTTCTGTTTAGTTCGTACCTAAATATTGTGTGCCATTCGTGTTCACAGCAAGTACTTAGTTTCATCTTCATTTACTGCTAAGCCATTTTGCAGCTTCCGTCTCTATACTAGCAAACGTGACTATGACATCACATTAAGCCTGACCAATGCTGTCAATATCTTCGGCGTTTGCTGGTAGTTGCACCGATTTTGGAAGATTGTGCCTCTGGCAGGCTCGGTAGTTTTGCACAATCCTCTCATGAAGAAAATTTAAAAAGTCACATGACAGTGCGTCGCCTTGCCTACATATTTTTTTGTATCGAATATATCGGTGAGATCATCGCCTACCCTAATGGAGATGCGAGAATTCTCCATCGCCATACTGCACAGATGGACTAGCTTAATCGGTAAACGATAAGCAGACATTTCAATGTTTACTTCATCTCCATAAATGCTGTCGTATGCGGCTTTGAAAACGATGAATAGGTGGTGGGTAGCGATTTAGACTTATTGGTTTTTTTCAGGATCTCCGGAAGTGTGAAAATTTGATCAGTTATGGACTTTTCTGGCCTAAAACCACATTGATTAGCTGACTAGCTCAGTGGCTCGATGATTGGTGCGATGAACTGCAGCGCAGAAGGTCTGGGTTTGCTTCCCAGCCGTAGCAACACCTATTTTTCACTGGCCCTCCTCTCGTGATGATCTGACAAACTATCCGAGTAGTATCAATTGTCAAGAAAAGCTTATCTCAAATTCGGCGTTCGTGGCATAAAACTGGAGGTCCCGCCATCGAGCAGAAGTACACACGCACACATGAATGGTGGTGTGAAAGCTCGGGCCAAACAATTTTTTTTTTGCGGAAGTTTGAAAATTTGATCAGTTATGGACGTTTTTGGCCTAAAACCACATTGATAATGGCTGATCTGGTTATTGGCATACGTTTTCATGCGTTCACTTACAGCAGATAGGATCTTGTAGGCGATGATGAGGAGATTTATGCATCCATATTCGGCGCAGTTCAGAGGTTAACCTTTTTTGTACATAGAGCACCGATGCTGAGGCCCCATTCTTGACGTACTTGCGTCCGATCAAATGATGGTTATAATTGGGGAAAGTTACCTACTAAATCATTGCCACTAGCTTTCTAAGGCCTTGCAGGAAAGCCATCAATTACAGGAGCCTTGTTAAGCATATGTTCATTCAAAATAATGCAATGCTGTTATGGAGAACAGGGCTAACTCAGTTTGCTCTATATCCCAGGCATCTAATAATATTGAAATTTGCTTACAAAAACATTCTGACACCACTGACTATTCATAGGGCTTACAAAGTCTTCATGTATGCATACGATTTTTGGAAGCACTACTACATATAGAATAGAATCTTTATATAAAAAAGAAAAGAATTATAACAAGATTAACTTTGATATGAATTGGGAATCTTAGTAGATTTTCAAAAAAAAAAAGATGGAGAAAATATCAATGGCGGCAAGACGACCCGAATATTTTCGAACGATATAGCAAAAACTCATAAAATAATAAGCTTATACCCAAAACGTTTACGAAGTTTTTCAATTGTTTTAAAGGCATTAACTTCAGGTTTGAAAAGTGATACAAATAAATTTCGTTTTGCAATCCCTAGCAGACACCTTTCCGAAGGTGTCTTATAAGCCCTTCAAAAATATTGCAAACATTTTGGAAGCGCGTTTTCAAGAAAGACATTTCGAAACGTAACAAATACTGATGTGCTTCATGTCATGTTGACATCTTCTTCACACAAAAAAAAGCGAATTCCGCCATCTACCAATCCGAAAATATAAGATACTATCCTCTAAAATCATGGAAATGATTTTTCATTTATTCATAAAACGGATTTATAGCCAAGTATATATATAAAAAAAAACGAATTAAATCCAGCAAATGACCCCAAATCGACCTCGGTATGACATGGTAAAACAACCATGTTTCTTGGAATAAAATGCTAAATTCGAAATCCCGACGCGACGGCCAATTAAAATCGGATTTAATGCCCATGCTAATCGGATTTAATTGCGGGTAAAGACATTTTAAGGGTAATATTACGGTTGTCAATTAAATCAGAAGTTAATTTTATTAATTTAATACGTGCCAATTCCTAATTTTCGACTACAAATTGCTTGCTAATAAATTAATTACCGCGATTAAGTTGTGTATACTCGAAATGCATGGTACTCATTCCGTAAATTTTAAAACGATTATCGTTGACGTTAAAACGATATTGTTTGCTAGGTACGTAGAGTGTAGTTCTTATATTTTGTCTGTTCACATACAAATAACACAATACGTACCTTTCTTTACTATCGTTGACGGTTGTCATTTTTAAAGTTACAGATAGAGTATCCAGCTGCATGCAATTCTATGGCGTGGAAAAAAAACTGGGCGCGTATTCGTAATCGTAACCGTTGCCTGTAATCGTTTTTTTAAACTTTCTCTTATAAAGAGAAAGATGTTGTTTTCGTGAAAATTTTCGACCTCGAGATTTTGATTGATTGTAATATAACGATGATAGTTCAACCCAAAAAAGTGGTTTTTGGAATTCCGTCCGTCGGTTCGTCGGTCCGTCTGTCCGTAATGGTCTCCCCAGCCTAAAAGGCTTGACCGATTTTCTTTAAATGTCGTATCCAGCGTTTATTTGGTCATAATTCTAGGCCATTTTTTAGGTTGCTTTTAGCCATATTACAACTGGTACCTGCCATATAAAAATTGTACACAACCTCAATTTTCCCGAAAACGGCTTCAACGATTTTGGTAAATTTTCTTATGTACTATATCATATAAATATTATTTCCAACAAAACTGCATACCCAGTTTTTTCGAGAAAATCCATATATCGAATTTTTGTATTCAGGCCATATAAAGAAAATTGTCAATTTCTCGCAAAATATATTGCAAAATTGAATGAAATTTTATTCATATACTACTATGACTGTTTTCATGAGTTCCACATAATTGGTTTTGGCCCAATTATCCCCAAACGCAATTGTCAGTTTTGGCCAATATCGGACAAATCTTTATTATTCACATGAACACCGATTACTTTCAATTACGGAATAAACGTTCGTATTGTGTATTTTGGCTAAATTATTACACACTCACTGTGAAAGAGAAAGTTGCGTACGACCCAGTCGTGCACCCACCACTATTTTACTTGACACTTTGTTCTATTTTCCACTGCCTTAAGCGTCTTTTTGACCAGTTTGTGCAGTCATTTTTAAAGTGTTCGTACACAAAAATTAACTTTTCCCAAGTTTCCTTTATATCAGAGTTGAGGAATATCGAAATATGTAATTAGAATAGGGAGATTATCCTTTGACATGGTGGTTATAGGCTGGTTTACTTAATCAAAGAAATATTATTTCAGAATAAGTGGAAATCAGCTTCCATTATATTACTTCATTACTGAAGGCGAGGTCTTCCTCTACTGCGTCCTACGTCTGGCTGGGAATCGAAGACTCTGCGAGCCGGAGTATTGGTGTACATTCGATCTACATGTCCTAGCCATCTTAAACGTCCAATGCGGAGTTTTTTGACCAGAGGCATGTTGCTGTACAGCTCGTATAGTTCTTGGTTGAATCTTCGTCTCCATAGACCGTCAACGCAAACGGGACCGAAGATTATTCGAAGAATTTTCCTCTCAAATTCGACCAAGGATTTCTTCATCCGCTTTTGAGACGGTCCATGCTTCAGCGCGTAGAGCAGGACTGGGATGATCAGGGTCTTATATAAGATATCCTTAGTAGTTCGAGTGAGGGCTTTACTACTGAATTGCCTCCTTAGCCCGAAGAAACAGCGGTTGGCAAGAGTAATTCTTCGTTTAATTTCTGACGAGATGTTGTTGTCAGAGTATATAGATATCTGTCAATGGAGACGTTCTGTCCAATATGTCGATGTTATGTGTCCTTTCGTATTGACAGCATAGGCTTCGTCTTGCCCCCAATAACTGCCATTTTTGCCGCTTCCATCTATAAAATAGCGAAGGTGGCTATGGCATTACGTTGGGTCCTACCAATGATGTCTGGTGTTGGCCCGTGAGTTTTGCACAATCCGCTCAAGAATCAAATTGAAGAAGTCAGATGACAGCGCATCGCCTTGCCTAAATCCCTTTTTGGAATCGAATGTGTCGGTGAGGTCATTTCCGAACCTGACGAAGCACCGAGAATTCTCCTCCTACACAAACGGAAAATTTTGGGCGGTATACCAAAACTAGACACGGCTCTGTATAGTTTGTCTCTATAAATGCTCTAATGCGGCTTTGAAATCGGAGAATAAGTGGTGGGTATCGATTTGGACTTCTTGGGATTTTTCCAGGATCTTCCGAAGTGTAAAAATTTGATCGGTTGTGAATTTTTCTGGCCTAAGCCCATACTGATAAGGGCCGATCAGGTTGTTGAGGTTGTTTATAAAGGGTTTCTGGCGTTCACATATTACGGCAGATAGGATCTTGAGGAGACATTTGCCTCTGTAGTTCGCGCAGTTTAGAGGGTCTCCTTTTTTGTGGATCGGGCAAACGATGCTGAGGTTCTATTCTTCAGGGATACTTTCTTCCGACCAGATTTGGCTGCTTATGAGTTCGTGGATGTTTCTTACCGAGTCTTCTCCGCCGACTTTACAAAGCTCTGCGGGAAGGCCGTCATTTCCGGCAGCCTTATTAAGCTTGAGCTTAGGTATTGCTATTCTCACTTCACTCAGGTCGGTGGTTGGCAGTTTTCGCTGTCGTTGGCAATATTAAATGGTTCGTTCTGCCTGACAGCGGAATGTTGTTCGTCATCGCCGTTTAACAGTCTGCAGAAGTGGTTCTTCCATATCATCAGCATCGATTGTGTCTCAACTACGATATTTCCTTTTTCATCTCGACAGAATTCTTTTCGAGCCTGCATCCTTGGCTTTGACGTTTTACACTTTGGTAAAACTTGCGAACTTCGTTCCTGGATTGGCACCTCTCAATATCCTCGATCGCACGCTCTTCTTCTCTGCCTATAGAGCTCAACGGCAGTTCACATCTTCGCCCGCAGCTTAGCTTTGTAGGCCTCGTTCTTGGCTACTAGCATCTATCGGCATTCCTCATCAAACCCGGGGCTTCTCGCTGGTGGGCGCTTTAATCATTTTTTTTACATTCATATTTTAAGATGCCAAATTTTAAATTTTTCAATTTGAAAAAAACCTTCGGTAAAGCATTGGACACCCTGTAGCAGTGCATATTATTACCAACTTTCAAAATGCTCAATAAAATACAAAGTGCTACCGGCACATCCTCAAGGTCATAGCACTTTTATCTAAATGACTTCCTATCCGTAAACGTAAATGTGTATGCCATAAACCATGAAAAAAAGGACACCTTGAAAAATAAATCTCCCTAATAAACTACCTACACTACATAGCACTACTATCCACAGCAATGCTTCGTAAAAAAATATTTTTTTCATTCATTCGGTTGTAAATATTCTCCACAGTTAGTGACTAAGAAACGTGACTGTAACCCCATAACATGTGAACCCATCAAAATACCCAGGATATGGAGAAAAAGATGAAAGCACAAAAAAACGTTACGTATACGCCATTCGAAATCATATCCAATCCCAAAGGAGTCTCACTTACACCATGCAGTCTATTTTTAGAACCCACAAATTAAAGATTTACCACTTCAATCTTAATTAAATTGACAAATCTTACTTTAAACCATACTCTCGAAGGACTTTCGAAAGGATCTACACCGCGTAACAATTTGATTTATCACTTTTGGAAAAAATTAAAACTTTTTACCACTCTTTATACGTTTCGCTTATGAAGAGAATATTTCCATGATAAATGCTGTTATGCACTAGCCTACTACCTCCCGTAATCATCAAAACAATTAAAAACTCTCCCTACCCGTTTATCCTTTATAAATTATTCATCACGAAAAAAATTATTTAAAATGCTTCAGGGATGTTCACTTTTTTTGTCTGGGTCGGATAAGCCATTCATTTTTAAACATCCCTGTGGTTAATTACTCCCATCGCATATCGTGAAATCGCCATCAACAACTGAAATGTCCTTTAATTGATTTTCGTCATGAATTTGGTGCATATCTTATCTAGGAAATTTATTCCATTTCTGACCATCAATAGATTCCGTTCGATATATGTCCTTTATTGGTATACCTTCCAAAATCCTTGTGGGACTCTACATCCCCTGCCAACTGAATGGAAACACGTGACTCGCGTGACATTGTCCCTCCTCCGAACAAGGTACGTAGTAAGTCTGGTGACACAGGAAAAAAAAAATCATCCCTCCGCTTGCAAAAGGACAAAAGATACGATAAAATGTGTGTTAAGGAGAAATTTCGCACAAATTTTTATGGCTGCTTATTCTTTTATGCGCTCTCCCTATTTACAGCTGGTCCCTTAAGCAAAGCAGAAATCCCTTCCCCCCCTGAAACTTCTAGAAAACTTAATGCCTTGCTTCATCTCATTGTATGAGTACTCGTAATTTTTTTTTAGTCCTTTTGCATTTTTATGGGAAAATCTCTGCGCGTGCTTGATAGTATACACAAAGTGTAAAGTAACTCTCTTTACGCGACACAAAAGAGCGAGAGCGTATGGATAGAGTATTTCGGGTTGAAAGTCCTTTAGTCCGTTCATTTGATTGTAGACAAAATCATTACTGTGATAGCGGGCGTTGAGATAAGGACGATTCGGTTGAATTTCCCAGTATCAGTGTACTTCTGAAACTATAAACAGTTTTTTTTGGTTTTATTTTTGTCCCTTCGCTAGAAAAAAAAGGATAAAAGTTTGTTTGTGTTTGCTCAGTGAGTTCACCGCCGTCAAATGAGCAATTAAGGCAAAAAAAAAGCATAGTAAGGATGGAAAAATCCTTAAATCCTTCGGGAGAAAAGAAAGTCTATTCCTTGGAAAAAATTTGTTGAATGTTTGTGAAGTGGAATTGTCAGAGTAGTGTATGTGTGTGTTCTAGTGAATTTTTTGTGGTGTAGGAAATTTTCTAAATCACAAAAGTGTGGTTGAGTGAGAAGAAAAAAAAGCGCGAAAACAAAGGAAGAACATTCACCTACTAATGTCTGGAAAGGATTACCACTGATTGGGAAAATGTGATTCTGTTTTTTTTTTTAGTGCACTGGATAGATGCCTTTAAAAGGATTCTATTTTCATTTGCAATGAAAAGGTAAGATCCATCAAGTTTTTTTTATTAAATCAATCACACTAACTGAAAGCATTGATAAAAGCAATCTGAAGGATACGATGGCAATATCCCAGACACATGATAATTTATTGAATCTTATTTATGGGCCTGAAACCCATAGATGTATGCGTGTAAATTGGATTTTTTTTGGGTACATTAACACAAAGGGGGGCTATTTAGCTGTGAAAGTGTAGGACTATGAGGATGTAAGCAATTTTTTTAAAGATGCTCACATAAACAGGAACTTTTGATGGGACTTTTTTCATACGGGTGATTGAACTCAATGAATGCATGTATGGTTTACAAAAGTAGGTACGGACTTGTTTAATTTCAAGACCTCTCTTTGCGGGTGATAGGATTTCAATGATTCTCTAAACTTTTGACCATAATGAGAAAAGTTTTACAGTCGAGGGTGGATATTGTGACAGTGACATTTGTTTTGGTTCCTGGGTTGGCGAAATGAATTGAGTTACAAACTTTTATAAACACATGACCTTGAGCTTAAATTCTCAAATGGAACAATTTCGCTAACAAAAATGTCGAAAAAATCAATCAGAGCTTGAAGAAAATATGCTTAAATTCATCATCAACATCACTGAAGGCATCTTCGCTCCATGTTTGAAGCAATTGAATTGAATCTAAGACTTCGTCTTTTTATCAACTTAAAACCCCCACGCATTCTGTCCCAACCGTGTAATTAATCATTGTGCCTTGTATAGGTACATCCTCAACTTGTAGGCATTTACCATGCTGTCACATCTGTTCTTTACAAAGGCAAAGTTCTTCCACTGATGCTTTGATTGAGATATAATATTATAAAGGCCCATTCACAATTGCAATCGTGTCATGTATGAGTGTGTGACTTTTGCTTTTGTTTTGGATGGCATACTTTTCAGCCTTCACATTCAAAAGTTTTCATTGAATCTGCTCAATAGGATCATGTTTTTGAAAAGTATTCATAGAATAGATTTTTCTGGTGTGTTCAGGATTGGGGAAATTATTAAAAGGATTTGCTGATTGTGTGGTAGATTTTCCTTTGCTTTTGCCAAACTTTTCTCAGTCAGGCGAACCTATAACGCTTCAGTAGCGTCCCGAGATGATGCTTGCATATGCTTATTGACTCTGCTCTTGAATTGTTGTAAACTGTTTTTTTTTGGTGGAAAAGCGTATTCTGGAAGTTCGTTCCATTTTTAGCATGTTCTGTAAAATAGCTCAATATAACACTGTGTTTGAGTAGTTACAGGAGAGTACGACTTCTAGAAACTTTTAATTTGCCATACTTCTCTTAAATTAACAATTTGTTAGCCTTAATTTGTTGTCAAGACTCCTGATACTACACAAATCTCAGAAATCTAAACCATTGCTTTAATTGGCACTAGTACTTTATTTCAACATAATTTTGAATACTAGGCAACTTTTTCGAAGAATTCACAAATCGTTTTTTTTTTCAAATCGACCTCCCATGACAGATACCCAGAATTATGAAAGCTAATACAAGAGAATTTTTCCATTCATTGAACTGCATAATGCAAATATATTATGTGTGTTGAAATACCTATGAGAATGTTCGGAATGTTCTTAGAAAGTATTGATTGACTTGTTTTTAGATAAAGAAACAGATTTTTACTAATTATATAGGGTTTAGCTCAGATTTTACATTTAATAACCTTTATATGACTTTAAGGGTGAAGTTATACGTATCATTGAAAACCATCATTTGAAATGTTCTTTAACTCATTGCGTAAGTTCAGTCAATGGTGAGTAAGTGTCAAAACAAAGCTTCTGAATTTCAGAACATAACCATCAAAAAATAAATTAAAATTTTGATTACAGATTTCGCAGAAAATCACCTTTTCTTTTTCACTGATCAAAATTTATTTTTGTGAGCTAATGTTTGTCGTTCCACCGGAATGAAACGGAATTTTGCAGTTATTCCCTATAGAGGTAAAATTTCAATTGAATAATTTTGTTGTTCCAATGATGTTGTTCAATGATAGCTTTACTAAACTCTTAGGGCCCAGTTATAGCTATCATTGAACAACTTCATTGGAACACAATACATCATTAATATATAATTTTGATCAGTGAACATTAAGAAGAAATTTTATGCGAAAACTGTAATTAAAAATTTAAATATTTTTGGATAATTATGTTCTAAGATTCATAAGCTTTGTTTCGACACCAAATCGCCAACGACTGAATTTATCAAAAAAGACGCAAGAAGGAAAAGAAAATTTCCAATGAGAGTTTTCATTGATAGCTATAACTAGGCACTTACAATGAACCGACAAATTTGAACACACTTAACGTTCATCAAAGCCATGCCAGAGAACATGCGATGAAACTGCTTCGTGACGTCATTTTGTTCTAGGTAGATAGAGTGAGAACACACTCTATTTTTTGTGACCCTTGGGTCGTGTACAAATTTCAAAATCTGAAAAATTTTGTTGAAAAATGAAAATGAAAAATGTCATTGAAAAATTTTTTAATCTGAAAAAAATTTATGAGTAGCGAAAATTTTTCGTGTAAATATTTCAAAATCTTTAAGTCTGAACATTTTCTTATGAAAAAGAAAAGATGTTGAAATATGTACGTGAAAATTTTCCAAATCTAAAATTTTTTCATGAAAAATAAACCTTGAGTCGTGTTAAAAATTCCAAACCTGAAGAATTTTGATAAAAATACAATTTTGCGTGACCCTAGGGTCGTGAGGTTAAGGTCTGACATTTTTTTTTGAAGAATGAAAAGTTTTCATGACCATTAGGTAGTGCGACAATTAAAAAATCTGAAAATTTTCGCGACGTGTAAAAATTTCAACATCTGAACATTTTTTATGAATATGAAAAATTTTCCTAAGCATGTAGTAGTGTAAATTTTCAAATTCTGCATTTTTTATGAAAAATTAATTTTTTTCGAAATCCTAGGGTCGTGTTAAAATTTCAAAATCTGGAAATTAGTTTATGAAAAATGCAAATTTTTCGTTACAGTCGGTCGACTTAAACGACGCATTACGCGATCATAATGGTCTCTTTTGTAAAATAATAATAATTTATGGCGTAACAGGCTCGTTAGTACCCAGGGCCTAGCTTTTTTCTCACAACCATTCATGTGTGCGTGTGTATTTCTTTGCACGATGGCGGGACCTCCTGTTTTATGCCGAATCCGAACGGCTCAGTTGAGATAAGCTATTCATGACAACTGATGCTACTCGGATGATTTGTCAGATCATCACGAGAAAAGGGCCAGTGAAAAATCATTTAGGTGGTGCTACGGCTGGGAATCGAACCCAGACTTTCTGTGCGGCAGTTCAACGCACTAACCATCGCGCCACTGAGCCCGTCAATCATCACTTTTGTAGTAAGTTTTAATTATTTTAACACGTTGTTCAATTGCTAAGCCATCCATTATCGTTATTGGCAAAGCTGAATTTGACAGGAGGCAAATGCAAGCGCTACCAACTTGAAACCACGAAATTAATGAACCAATATTATGTAGATTGTTGAAATGATGACTTGGTTATTATTTTTTATAACATTCATTTATTGCTAGGAACTTACATGCCACACTATTACAAGCTAACTAACTTAATAACTAGAATAAGCAAACTAACATTGTACAGGGTGTCCGCCGGGAAGCTGTACTACTTTGTTTGTTTATAATTTTTGATCAAATGGAAGAGAATGGATCTTATATTGATAAATGTTTTATTTTCTGTCGGAAATTCTATATGGAACACAATATCAGGTAAATATCCGCCTCTGTTAGTTTCTCACACATTTCACGCAGTATTTCATTAATTGCATCCCGAATATTTTGTTTGAGTTGCTCAAGTTTTTCTGGTTTGTTTGCAAAAACCTTGCTTCTCAGATATCCCCACAAAAAGAAGGCTAGTCTTTTTGTGGAGGCTAGTCAACATCACCATTTCTTGAAATAAGTTGTTGTGGAAAGAGTTCTCGTAGTAATTCCATTGTAATCCTGGCTGTATACGATGTGGCACCTGTTAATCAAGCACAAAGCATGAAGTTGAGGTGGTAAAAAGTTTTCAATCATATCACGATATCTCTCCCCTTTCACAGTTACCGTTACGCCGTTTTCATTTTCAAAGAAGTAAGGTCCAATGATTCCTCCTGACCAAATTGCACACCAGACTGTAATCTTAAATGGATGCAAAGGTGACTGATGAATAATTTGAGGGACTATTCTGTTTATTCACATATCCATTCAAATGAAAATGTGCCGCATCGCTCATTATGATTTTTCATGAAAATCGGGGTTGTCAGGGGCTACCTGTAACATCCTATTGGCATATGTACGGTGGCGCAAATGGTCTTGTGGATGAAGCTCTTGTGTCAACTGAATCTCAAATGGAAATAAATACAAATCCTTGTGCAAAATTGTGGCCAAAGTTGTTCTTTAAAGACCAAGCTCCTGAGCGCGCCATCGAAATGAGGTTGATGAATTGTTTTGAACACTGCCTTGAGCAGCCGTAAAGTTATCAGCCGATCTTGCAGTACGTTGTGGTTCACGCTTGGGCCTAGCACATACAGACCATCTTTCTTCCAAATCATTCACTACACTACACTACACTACGCGTTTTGTTGGCACGTTGTCTCTCCCAAGTTTCACGTAACTTTCTCATCGTCAAAGTAATCGATGATTGATTTTGATTAAAAGTTTTAACGATTAAAACACGTTGGTTTATGGAATATTTTTGCACAATAAATTTGCCACGTGTCTACTTCACGACTGCCAAATAAGAACTGTCAAGACTAATGTTAGTATACCTTCACGGCGGACACCCTGTATATCAGCTCGTAATGTGTTGGCACATAGATGTTAATCTTATTCAATAAGGAAAATATAAAATGTACAGGGTGACTGAAGCCTTAATATTCAACATTTGTCAATAAATGGTGTTCTTACTGCTTTCCATTAAGTGAAGCAAAAATGAAGCCGCAAATTGTAAATTTTCACGTATCTTTTTTTTGTCGATTTCCCAATCTCTAAACGGATACGAATTACTCACATCAGGATACGGGGCGGCAATTTGGATCTGCTTAAATATATAAAATTTACCAGCATTAACCCTGCTTTACATTAAGTACTCAGCCACTCCTCGTGTTGCTTAGCAGCAAAGTGCATTGATCGCTACCCCCTACATTTTGATCAGAAATGACAAACCTTGGTACTCGTTCCGTAACTTTTGAAATGATTATCGCAGTCGGCTTTAAACAGGGTCTTCTCCTTACACATAAATGAAGGGAAAAGCTATAAGTGCCAGATATTTAGTATATTTACCTCCATAAGATATGTCATAGAAAGTCCCTGATATGTTGTCCCTGAGGTATGTAGACAGACTTACACCTGCAATGGATGGCCCGAAAATGTTAATATTTTGTTAAATGCCAATCCTTGCAAAAATTTGTAAGGTATGTTGGCAAAGGCATTGAAATCTTATGGGGTCGCTTTTTTAAATAGGACCACTGAAAGTTTACCTCGTTTCTTATTCCATTTATTTGGAATTCTCCATTCCTCTCGTTTAACCATTCAATAGAAAACCTAGGAATCTCAAAATGCTTCAACAGTATTCGCCCTTGGCAAGGCTATTGCTGTTGCAGAAACCTAGATCAGCATTCCCACTATCGTATTCCTTAATGCTTTCGACAACAAGTCAAAGTAAGTAAATGTCTTCTTTAAAATAAACCATCTTTCCTCACTCAAGACATTCTCAACAGATGAAATTAATTGTCAAAGGTTTTTCTTCGCATTCTAGGATCCTCCTCAAATGTCTGGCTGCGTTCGTTATCATTTGGCAAAGCTCCCGATTACCTAAATCAATGTCAACCTGAAGACGTGACGGTCAAATCCCATTGCAATGAGTTGACCCTTTTTTGTTCCAAATATCATTATCAATCACCACAGTTGGGTGACCTATCCTAGGCATATCATCAGCAGCCGTTTGTTCAGCGATTTGCCTGTAAGCCATCATTGTTTTTACGATTTTCTTTGTTTCACCGACCATTCGAATGCAAACGAGCTTTCGCAGATACTTTTTTGTACAAGTTCATTGCACTAAATTCCTGAGCGCGTTTTTAAACCCAAAACGAGGGTAATGTTATTCTTTTTTTCCCCACTACCACCTACCCATACAAAGGACTTGAGGAGTTCCAAGTGTCAGGCCAACAAAAGAGAAAAAAAAATGCCAATCAAATTATGCATTCAGATAGAATGCTTCAAAAGGATAATGTATTCCGACAATGCGTCGTGCAAATACAGATAAATGGGCGAAATGTCGAATTAATCAGACATAAGTGTCAATCAAATCAATGTTTGTCGTCTATCTAGCTGGGGGCGATGTTTATGGGAGTGCGGTGTGCGATACTCAAGATGTGACCTTAGCTTCAAGCTGTACACTGTGCTTCTTCAAATTCCAATTTGCCAAGTTAATGGATCTTTGTATTTCCGTTGATGACTGAGCTTCCTTTTGCCTTCAATTTATTTTTGTTTTTCTTTTTTTTGTGCTGGTGTGTGTGTGTGTGTCTAGTCCTTACTTGAATGAAACAGGACCAAACCAACAAAAAATCCAATTGTTTGTACGACATGAAAAGCAAACTTTTTGCTTACATCTCGCTCAACCATAAGGATTCGATATTGCCATGGTATTGTTACAGTTATAGGATTATATTCCTTCTCGCAGATATCCGTCAATGGTCATACTCAATTCTCTCCCTATGAAAGATTTCCATTTGATATGTGTGTGGTGTGACATTATAGTTCTACTAATGTCCTTGAAGTTGTTTCCCCATACCAATTCGTTGCGCGTCTTGGGCTTACCGATTTCTGACAGCAGTGTCACAAAATTTACAATCGAAATATCCTTCGAATGGAGACGGTCGCACCTACCTAAATAATTTATGTACCTGAAAAATACCCAATTGAATATATATTAGAGGTATTGGTGTTGGGAATGTCGTAGCCATAAATTAGGCGGCTCACAGTTTTATTATGGTCCGTCACGCCTATTGCCGGGGCGTAAATGTTTTCAATGGTTTCTCAAGGAAATGTTGTTTTGGGCTTGTGTCTGGTGCTGTTGAAAAGTAAAGAATCTCCCTAGCTAGGGACTTCATAAAATAATAATAATCACCTCTGGAATGTATATTTTGGAAACTCGCAAGTGGTCCCAATACCAATAAACCGAGAAACCTTAGGCTACTTAAATATTGATTCTGAATCTTGGAGTGGATTAAAGTGTAACCTAGGGTGTAATAAATCAATAGTGGCATGGAAAGATAGCACGATTTATTGAAGAGGTTTTTAAAGTTGTTTTTGTGGGTGTTTTCTTGTTAAGCTCATTTTATTTTGAAGGGTAAATTGTATTTAGAGATGCTGGTGACTTATTAGGTGGTAATTTTTTGTTTAAAGAATAATTTTTCGCATTCCAGTCGCAAATTCAACAAAGCAATAACGATGGTTTCAGTCCTCAAAAAGTTGACTTTATCCTTACATACTTATTTATCGGGCTCCCTACCCGTGAAGAGTCTCTGTCTAAGACACTGCAGCCTTCCGTCCTTTACGATGCCATCAACGTTGCTTCCATTTGCCTAGACCAAACGC
The DNA here is from genome assembly GCA_949824845.1 of Rhingia rostrata. Taxonomy (NCBI): domain Eukaryota; kingdom Metazoa; phylum Arthropoda; class Insecta; order Diptera; family Syrphidae; genus Rhingia; species Rhingia rostrata. The sequence continues at coordinate 23,175,287 of OX463757.1, forward strand.
TCTGACATCCGCGATGGATTGGTCTTTGAAACAGAGGTACGGTTCTACTTGCCTTCTCGAACCTGGGGGCTTGGATTCGAAGATCCTCTTAGGTGATGCATTATTGTCCATTTGCTTGATGTGGCCGATGTAGTCGATGTGTTTTGGTTTTTTGGACTATATCCACACCTTGGTTCAGATTATAGAGTTCGCGGTCGTATCTTCTCCTCCATTCGCCCTCCTTTTTCTCTCGAACGAGCCCAGTATCAGCTCTTTCTTCTGACTTATCGTCTTTACTCGGCGCCATAAAGCAGAACCGGCAGGATAAGGGTTTTGTAGAGCACACATTTCGTCCTTCGAGTTAGGAGTTTTGAATCCAGTTGCTAGCAACGGTTTCCTAGGGTAATTCTTCGCCGGATCTTCACTAGGGTGTCGTTTGTGGAGCCTATATTTACTCCTAGATAGTTGAACTCCTTAACTACCTCGGAATTGATGCTATCAATTGTGACGTTTTATCCTAGGAGGTGGGTAGGTGCTTGTTTGTTTGGACGGACCTGTTAAAAATAGTGCCTTCAGTGTTGACACCTGCCCTTCGGACTATCTGCTCCAGTACGAGATTGAAGAAGTCACATGATAGCGCGTCTCCTTGCCGAAATACGGTGCATGTTTCGAATAGTTCAGAGGAGCTACTTCCAAACTGGACGTTACATTGCGTATTTTCCAACGTCTCGCGACACAGCTGAATCTGTTTTACCGGGATTCCGCCGAATTCGGCCATCGCCGTATAGAGCTCCTGACGATGTATGCTATCATATGCGGTTTTGAAGTCGATGAAGTGGCGAATTTCGACTTGAAATTCGTTGGACTTTTCTAGGATTTGCCTCAATTCGGTCTATAGCTGATCTGCCGACCGGAAGCCGCACTGCTACGTGCCAATAAGTGTGTTGCAGAAAGGCTTTAGACGTTCACACAGTACGTTGGATAGGATCTTGTATGCGGCATTTAGATGGAAAATGCCTCGATAGTTCTTACATGACATATGATCGCCTTTTTTGTAGATGGGGATGGAGCTGATAGTCCAGTCATCGGCCATGTTTTCTTCCACCCATACTTGGTTGATGAGGTGCATGCTCCCTACCAAAACATCACCATCGTTTTAAAAAAGCTCCGCTAGCTAGCTCCTACAGGTCATTAAGTTCGGTTTTAATGCTTCGTTTCGGAACTGAAGACTTTCCAAATGTTTTGCACGAAACGAACAAGAATTTCTTCATCCGATTTGCAGTTGGTCCATACGTTAGCGCCGTAAAGTAGAACTAGGATGATCAAGGTGATATATAGGATCTTCTTAGTATTTCAAGTGAGGGCCGACGTCATATTGGTTTCCAAGAGTATTCTTCTTTTGATTTCTGACAAGTTGCGCAACGCGAGTTGTTTTATTTGATTGATTTTGATTTTTATTTCATTTCATATATCTAAGATCTAGTACAATATTAATTCATACCTGCGAAGCTACATGGCTTATCTGCAGGAGGTTATGCTTGGTATTGTGTACATCAGCTGACGTTTGCCGTATACTTTTTGGAAAGAGGTTAGGCGGTACAAGCCCTCTGCTCGTCTTCTGGTTGAAGTTGTGACTGATTACAGTTCAAAAACGTTGATCGTCATAGTACTCCAACACTGCTGTCATGTTAAATATCTGCTTTACTGAGAGGACTCTCACTCTGCCATCTACTCTGTTTCTTTCCGAAGGTAACCTTATCGCCCGGTCTTGGATATTTTGAAGGTTCGCGATTTGGGTATTTGCTGCATCTCCCCACACTGGGATTCCGCATCTAAAACTTGACTCGACGAAAGCGTGGTGTACTTGTTTTTTGACACAACTTGAAGACATGTACTTCGGACAAGCCAGTGCAAACAAGGATCTTTTCAACTTCTTTCGTAGATCGTTTATGTTAGATTCCTAAATAAAATGACTATCAATCGTAACACTTAGATATTTGTACGTATCCACGACATCTATAATCTGACAGTTGCTTGGATTGTCGCAATCGAATGTTTTTATATTTCCCTGCTTCTTCAAGTTCTGCCTGCACAATCCTGGTTGCTTCTACTATTGATTTGTTGCAAACAACAATAGCCGTGTCATCAGCATATGCGAAGGCAGAGCTCATCTTGAATGTTTGCAATATCACGTTTGTGTACAATATAAACAAAAGGGGACCAAGTTTAGAGCCTTGTGGGACTCCATAGTGTACTGTGGCTATGCTGCAACAACCTTTCATTCCCACGTGAAATGTCGTCATTCTGAGATAATCTATGAACTAATCTACCATTTTGCTTCGAATTCATGTTATTTGCATTGCATCGATGAATTTTTGTGGTCTAAGGTATCAAATGCTTTGCTAAAATCCAAGAAATGCACTAACATAGCAAAGGTAGAAAAAGTCCCTTAAAATTATTTCATTATTTTCCTTTTTGATCTCAACTGGATTGCGATCCTTTTCGCGCCTTGTATCCCTGGCCTTGACTTTTTACACTTTGGTAATACTTGTGAATGAGTTTCCTGTAGTGGCTTCTTCTTCTAACGCGCTTCTCTTGCTCTTTGTTCTTCTTTCCTTAAAGCCGGTGTCTTTGCCTATAGAGCGCAATAGCAGCTCCCGTCTTCACCTGCAGCTAACGCTTGTGGGTCTTGTTCTAGGCATCAGAACATCAGTCAGCATTCTTCATCAAAACAAAGGTTTGTGCTGGTGAGTACGCGAAATATAGCAAATCAGCTGTGGGTGATCTAATGGCTTGATAGCATCGTTGCCATTGCTCTTAGGACGTGGTGTAGTCCCAGCGAAGTAGTCGAGTCAAAGCTCCTTCACAGCTGCTTCATTGCGTCTCTTGCATGGCATGTAGCGCCGTATTGTTGGTACCACAGCTCGCCATACATAAATCGCACCAACATTTGTGGATGCATTAATACATACTTGCAGATTGTGTTCTTAGCCCGAATTTCGTATATCCGGTCAGGCGCAAAAGAGGTCGTGTTGACACCTGCCTAATCGACATTTCCGAGTCTTCTTCGATACTGACCACTATGGCGGCTACGTTTTCTGCATTTCACGGAAATCGCAGCGTAGTTGGTGGCTTAAGATCCAAAATAGTGTACTCATACGTAAACTTTTTCAGCGATGATTTGCCTGCCAATCAAGCCATCATGACGACCAACTTCAGGATGAAAATCGCTTTGCGTATTGTCACAACTGGACCGGAATTTCCATTATAATTTTTTTTTAATAAAACATCTTTTAGCAATCCAACATAAATCAATTACAGATTAACCTATTTTATCGTCCTTAATCGAATTACAGATCCAGATGCATTTATTTACAAAACTGCATGAATATTAACTTTGACCTTATGATGGAATAATTTGTTTTTTAAAAATAAATTTATTTTATTTTTTATTATATAAATGGCGCAGTTGTTACGAATTTAATTCGGATTCCATTTATAGAACTCCTTTTGGAATAAAATATGCTTGACATAACATCGTTCAGCTATTTATAAAAGTTTGTGCTCATGTTTTTGATTTATCTGCACCAATTAATAGTATGAAGCATATGCTCAATTATTAATTGGATGTTGATGCAGAAATATTCGTTTATTTTCACACAATTTGTAAAAAAATAATTGGCAAAATTTATCCAGTTCTTTATTATTTCAAAGGAATACTCTTTTTCGCAGTGTCCAATTAACATTCCGCTATTTCAATTTGATTAAACGAAATAACTCAATATGCACGTAGATGTTGTTTATGGATATAAAAATAGGATGCACAGGTTACTTTTGTGATTGGGTATTCAGCCACCGATTCACAAGGAGAATAAATAAAAAAATACAAATTTTTGGCGCAACAGGTTCCTTAGTAACCAGGGCCGAACTCCCTCACAAAAATTCATTTTTGCGTATGTACTTCTTGCACGATGACGGGACCTCTTGTTTTATGCCGACTCCGAACGGCGAAGTTGGTATAAGCTATTCTTGACAATTGATACTACTCGGTTGATTTGTCAGATCATCACGAGAGGAGGGCAGTTCGCGCCACTGCGCCCGTCATATTTATATATTACGGTTTTGAAATCAAACAGAAAAAAAAAACGAAAATTCATCGAAAACTGAAGTTCTCTTATACACTTTCATTTTTTAATACTAAAAAGACTATTATCAGTAATGATACTCTAAAATCAAATTTTCCTTTCAGAGCAGTTGATAGCACTGGAGTGTTTGCAAGTCTGTCGATATAATCAAATGCATTGAGGCTTATGGACATGCACCCTACATTTCTTAAGATACCAATAGTTTTGCCAATAATTACTCATATATTAAATCGCCTTTTAACGACAGGTATACATAGGCGGGCTCAGTGGCGTGATGGTTAGTGCGATGAACTGCCGCGCAGGCGGTCTGGGTTCCATTCCCAACACCTAAATGATTTTTCACTGGCCCTCCTCTCGGGGTGATCTGACAAATCATCCGGGTAGTATCAATTGCCCTGAAAAGTTTATCTCAACTTAGCCGTTTGGATTCGGCATAAAACAGGAGGGCCCGCCATCGTGCTAAGAAGTACATCTTATTTTATTTATTCATAGGGTATACAATTCGGGGTTATGTATGGAATAGCACATTGGATAAATGGCTGCCACGGCTTTGCTAGCAAGTGTGTACTCATTTCTTGAAATTTTCAATGACCGTTTCGTATTAATTCACCGCCCAATTTCCTCTTTCAAGGCGTTAGTGGTCGCGGGATTGTTTGCATTGACCCATGCATTCAAAAAACTCAAAACCTGGTTAGCCAATTCCGAACGCAAAAGCGGCCGAGTACACTATTTGGAAAGGACTTGTGCAGTATTTGAATTTTTTCTCTGGGTGTATGACATCTGGAACGGTCTTGTTGAAACCACATGTTGGTCACATCGATATATTGTAACTTATACACCAAAAACTTGGCTTGGGATAATGCCTCCAGCCCAAAATCCACAGCAGAAAGTCACTCAACACTTACTCGTGGGAGTTTTTTTTTTAAATTCATTTTTATTTTATTTTTTCTTAAAACTAACTTACATGATAGACAAAAATTCATGGAAAAACTAGCTTTCTTATCAGATACTTAACTAACTTACTTGCCCTGTGCGGGCGCTCTAAATTATACGATAACTTAATTCTAATGCCTTTCGGCCTATTATCTAATATATAAATATAAAAGTAATACAATTTTTACCAAGAAAACTTTGAAAAACTTGGTTCCTTGTCTTTTTTTATTTTATTTAAACTTACATGCTAATTAAAACTACTTATCGACTAACTTAAACTACTTAAAATTAATTAAAACTACCTAAAAATAACTTAAAAACTAGAACAGCCACAGCAAGCGCTTTCTTTTTTTTTTGTATATATATATTTTTTTTTTGTGCCACCATGACTGTTATACACCTAAACCTCAAGACTAAAAACTATCTAAGTCGGCCATAAAATTAAAATTTTAAGTCAACTATCTTTACCTAATTTAACCACCAAAACAGTTTCTCCTGAGCGAAGACGTCTCGGTCGTATAGGAGCCGCCTTTCCACAGTTTGTCGGAAGACGTGGTAGATTAGCGGAACCGCCGATCTATCCTGTATCAGCCCTCGACTATCCAAATATAGGAAAGCTTCGGGCGGAATAAAGCCGCTTAAGCGCGCACTCTCAAAATATTCATCAGTGGGGTAGAAAGCCCCGAAGCTGAGACTGTTGTTCGAAGCCATCGCTCTTGCAGCGTGAAACCGAATGAGTTTCACCAGAAAATTGTCTATTCTGTTTATGTTGGCCCCGTTGTAAAGCACCTGGTTGGTGCTCCTCAGACACTGCCTCTCAAACACCCGTATCTTTTCCATTTGAGATGGGGCAAGGTTGAACCACAGCGGGCACCCATAGGCAATCGGCCTAATGAGGGCCATGTAGCAAATCACCTTCACCCTGCTGTCAAGACGACTGCTATAAAACAATCGTCTTGTCAGGGCAAATGCTCACCTAGCTCTAGCCAGAGCAGCATCTACATGTCTTCCGAAATATAGATACTGATCTAACCAGATGCCAAGGTACTTTGCTACACTTTTACTCGCCAGTGGCTGTCCGTTTGGTCCAACGATCACCCGCTTTCGCCAGTTCAACGGTGTCCTAAAGAGGATAGTTTCTGATTTCTGAAAGTTGATTTTCAACTTCCAGTCATCACAATATCTCTGGATCTTGTCGAAGTCCCGCTGCAAAAGAGTTCGAATGACTTCGACAGTAGAGGCTGTTCTGTACGCGATAAGACCGTCCGCATATGCAATTGCCGGAGTTAGACTACCTATCATATCACTGGTGTAAATGCTGAAGAGAATCGGCGAGCTTACCGCTCCCTGTTGCAGACCATTCTTAATGAAAAATTTTGTGGTAGAAGTTACATTGCCACTTTTGACAACAGTGGTTTACTTATGCCAAGTCTGGTCAGCTTTAGATAGAGGCCCTCTAACCATACGATGTCAAAAGCCTTCTCTAAATCAATCAGACATGCACTGTTTTTTGGCTTTGTTCCAGTGTATATCAGATCCGAGTTTGGAGGCGGCGTGAATACAGTCATGTCCAGCCTTGAAACCAAACTGGTTCTCTGGTATAATATTATTGTCTTCAGACCACTTGAACAGTGCTCGATTGAGAATCTTTTCGAAAACCTTGCTGATACTCGTAGGGTGACTCATCGACCGGATATTCGCCGGATTGGAGTTGTCCTTTCCCTTTTTCGGGAGAGGATGAACCACCGCCGTCTTCCAACGCACTGGATAATATGCATTATTCAGCTCGTTGTTGAACAGCGTGGCGTTAATGTCCACAGCTTCAGGGGGTAAGTGTCGCAGTACAATGTACCATTGACTCCCGCTGACTTCTTTTTCTTTATGGAATCGAAGATGATCTGGAGTTCCACCTTCGAGATTAACAGGGGACTAGACTCACTTCGCTCGGCGAATATGGCGTTTGCCAACTCGTGGGAGTTCTGAATCATAAATGCGACAATCTTGGTGATCATCACTGATGATGATTTTGATCGACAATGTAGCGTCCACTTGTTGTTGTTCCAAAATTCATTCAAAGAACTCTCTTCGAACTGCATAGTCAGTTGTCTTCAGTTCTTGAGTCATGAAGTTTGTATTCATGAAGCTTCAAGTCTTTCGTGAGAATTCGCTGTCGACAGCTTCTCGAAATAGATAATTCTTGACTAAGTTGTCGAATGTCAGCAATGCTCTTGCGAACTGCTTCGATGTTTTCTGTTGAACGACTTGTGACAGGACACCCAGAGTGTCTTAGATCACTAATTGATCCAGTTTCCTTGGTGATCATATTCAATCACTATGACGGCCATATTTTGTACGAAAATTGCGGATTGCAGTTGAAAAACCTTGTTGTTCTTTCGTATAGCGGTCCATTTTTACTAACCCAGAACTGCCAGCTGGCACATTGTAATCTTTTTAACCCAAAATAACAATGCAGCAAAACCAAGATTTAGTTTTTGATATTAAAAGTTAATCAAGACTAAAATGCTCGTAGTCACGAAACCGTTTTGTAGAGTCAAATTTTTTGATGCTTAATGAAGCTAACTAATCTTTTGATTTATTCCTGACGTAAATATTTGAGTTTCCGTAAGCAAGTATTTGGACATTGGACATCACAGTACTTCGCACATGAATGCAACGAACTACAGACACGTAACAGCACTGGCGACTGAGGCCATCGGCTGGGACAGATCAAGACATTAATACAACAGAGAGAGACAGATAGATACATAGAAGGAAAGACATATAACATACACCTACGTGGCACAGAGAAGGAGACATAGATTAATATTGTCTCATATTATCGCACAGGTGGCCTCAGATAAGCTGGCAATTTTCGCAGAAAACAAATGCTGCCGAAGCTAGGGCTTGAACCCGCAGCGTTTGGCTTAGCAGTCAACTACGCATTCCTCTGAGCCATGGCCACCTGCAAGCAAGTATTTTTTTTTAATTACTTGAATGTTTTTAGCAAGACAGAAACAGAAAAATTCGTTGAAATGCCTTCAAATCTAATTTGAAAAATAATTTGGTGGATAAATCTTTATTAACGGAGTGCCCAACAATTTTTTTTCACGAAACGTCAAACAAAACCTCTTCGGTGTGAAAGGGTGAAGAGTTTCTTAAAAAGTTTTTGTAGAAAACTCAGTTTTCGGTAGGAAAACCATTTTTGATTTTCTGTATTTTTGTTTCGTATTAAATGTTTCGAACTCTTAAGATAGTTACAAAAGTTGCCAGTAATCTACTAAAAAAGACTCTCCAAATGCTTTCATTGGCAAACCTTATTTTTCATTGGCAAACCTTATATCAACATCAGAAATTCCATGGAAATAGCTTTAGGAAAATACATGTCAGAATACTCTACTTGGATTGATAAGATGCATGCATGCTGTGGTTTCGAAATTGGCTTTCTGATATAACATCAGTAGCGTAGCTTGCGTACCTCAACTGACAAAGCATTAAAATCAAATCGATGAGCACATGTACATGTAGAGGGGAAACATCACCAAAAGGATTTAATATGACAGGAGTAAACAGAATGAAGCAAATGTTTGCATATAAGGGATATTGCAGATACAGTGTATAATATGGTTGCTGGGGGATTTGTTGTTGCATGACATCTAAGCGGAATTAGCTCAAAGAATCTCTTGAAAAACTATCAAACAGTAGAGAAATGAAAGTTAATCACATGCCATTGATTTGTATCGTTGCAATATCATATGAAATCAAATGTTTGCATAACATATACTTACGCTAAGGTACCTCTTCCGATCGAGTCAGTATTGGCATTAACAGTTCCACAGAATGCACAAAATGAATAACTTTCATGAGCTGCTCCCACATACTCTTAAAATAGGTCATCTCTAGATATAAGAAATTATTCAGTTCCCTCCAACTGATAATGGTGAAGGCGGTTTGTGCCTTCCCTTATCACACTCAGGTCAATATAGGTCCATTGTGATACCCGCTGGGGGTCCTTTTGTGTGGTTGGTTCCTTTATTATCCCGTCACTGTCCCTTTCCAGCCATCCATATGTTGTTGCAAACCTGTATTTCTTCATCCCTGCAGCCTCTACAAAGGTCATCAGCCATAAGATGCATTCAGTTCATGGCTTTTTAGTAAGTTGTGACCAGTAAGGATACCTACTAGAGTCGAAACAGATTTCTTGTTTCTTTGAAGTAGTTTATGGGTTCTGCCTTTGTCATACTCAGGCCACATCCTTTTGGCAGTGTCACAGGTAAAGAGGGAGGAAACAGGTGGAAGTTTTTGGAAATATTCAGTGTTTTCTGTCTCACCAGTGACTTGAGGTCGCATAGTGTTTCTGAAAACATTCCAGCTCCAACGCCTACGTGTATTTTTGAACCATCAGTGTAGATGAATATGGTTTCGGTGTCCAGTTTGTTCCTCTCCCACTTGGAAATATGCTTGAGAATGGTCTTAAAAAGTCATACTGAGGCAGTGTGTAGGGAGAGGATACAGCTGATTCCATATATCTGTTTAGAATTTAGGAGGAGACGGCCACTCCTCCTAAATTAATTTTCCAACAGTTGAGCTTACTGATTCTTAGAGCACTTAAGGCTGCAGATTCTTGCATGTAAAGGTTAAGCGTTAGCAGGTTAAGGATGGTTTCCAGTCCTGCTGTTGGTTTAGTTTTCATTGTGATATGAGTCTATATATGCTATCCTTTGAACCTTTGTAATATTTTTCAGATGGGTGACTTTATTTGTGGGTTGCCACTAGACAAGTCAAGTATAGAAAGTTACTGTGGCCTTTATTTATCACGAATGACACCCAGGTATTTTGCTCTATTGGGTTGTTTGAATGGGTCCCGGTAAGTCAAATATTGGTATTATCCTCTTACTAGGAAAGAGAACGAGTTAATTTTTCGGAGGGTTGATGCCAAGTCCACTTTGTTTTGTACACTCGTTGAGAGTTGTCAAAGCGTTCTCGAGTAGCTCCCTTATAGCTGGTAGGTATTTCGCTTTAACTAGTATCGCTACATCGTGTCCGTAGGCTATGACTTTTATACAATTGCGCTGTAGCTTGTTCAGTATCTCCTTGATGACTAGGATCCACAACAGAGGTGATATAACGCCTCATTGTTGTGTGCCTCTTGATGCTATTACCTTGAGATATGCGTCTCCCAGCTTCGCATTTATATTTCTGTGGCTGAGCATACTTCCAATAATAAGTATTAGAGATTGGTCTACATTATAATTCACGAGATTTCTTTTACTGCATTTGAATTCATATTGTTGAAGGCTCTTTCAATGTCGAGAAATGCAGCGAGTGTGTATTTCTTCTCGTGAGGAGATTTTTCTATGATACCAACGATATCGTGTAGGGCGGTTTCGACTCCCTTAACTCCCAGTTTCGCTGCGCACCCTAACTTGGAGACCACCTTTTGGTTTTCCTTTCCTCACCTCTGATCTTACCGGCATGGTTAGCACTTACAGTTTGTGCGAGGGAGTGACCCTCACAAGCCTCCGGTACAGTTGTTGGTTCATTGAAAACTACTTAAGCTCTTTCACCACGTCAAGGTGGCGTGACCTTTTGTTTTATGCCAAATCCTAACAGCTTAGTTGAGACAAGATTTTCTTGAGAAATGATAACACTCCATGACTTTTCAGACCATCGCGAAAGGGAGGCTACATATATATATATATGTCATCGCTCAGTATGGGGTTATTCTATACCGCGATTCAGAAAATACGGTGTATAGGATCATCAGTAAAAAATAAAAAAACACATGCAGCATGTATTACACCTGTCACTATACCCTGCAGATAAAAGGATGTGGATTCGTTGTTTTGTAGCCAATTCAGGTCAAAAAAATTAAGTTTAAGACAGTTACTGACTGTGAAACGCATCACATCAAAGTTCAGCAACACAAGTCGTGATCGTACCAATTAGACTAAGAGGTATTACTTGACCGATCCTACGGAGCCTTCCGGAATACACGTATCGGGTGTTTTTTTTTTTAAAGGTATAGAACTTCGAATTGAAATAAGACCGAAGAAAATCGTTTAATATTTATCAATTGACTAGATTGGAAGGATTATGGAAAGTCTAGTTTTCAACCACTTTTTCGAGCATTTGGGGCCGTATGTCGGCAATATCGCCACGAATGTTGGCTTCCAAGTCCCCTACGTTTCTGGTTTGTTGGTGTAGACGAGCGACTTGATATATCTTCAAAAAAAATGATCTAATTGAGAGGTCCATTCCGCAAAATTAAGCGCTCATCGAATGCTTCCTTCAATAAATCGATTGTGACGTGTGCTGTGTGGCATGTAGCGCCGTTTTGTTGGAGCCACATCTCACCCACATTCATGCCATCCGATTCGGGAACAAAATTGCCGGTTAAAATGGCCCTATACCAGTCTCCATTAATGGTAACTGACCCTCCAGCATCACTTCGGAAGAAGTATGGCCCAATAACTACACCAGCCCACAGAGCTGTTTACCATCAGTTTTTGTGGGTGTAATGGCGTCTCATGTGGATTTTCTTCACTCCAAATGCGGCAATTTAGCTTGTTGACGTAGCCATTCAACCAAAAATGAGCCGCATTTTATTTTCGGCACATACACTAAAATCACGACGCATTGCATGGTCTCGGGGCTTTAATTCTTGCACAAGCAGGATCTTGTAAGGTCCATCACAAGCTGGATCTTGTAAGGTCAACACCCTTTCGTCAAATCTTCCATAAAGTTGATGGACAAAGCTCCAATTGCTGTGCACGGTGTCGAATCGATTCATTGGGGTCCTTTTCAACACTTTGCTCTACAGCGGCAATTGTTTCTTCGGTGCGCACTGTTCGACGTCTCTTCGGATGCGTGTTCTCACATAGAGTAAATGTAGTGCGAAAACGATTCATGGTTAACCTAATTAATTATTTTGATAGACGATTTTGGCGACCATAAAATGGACGGAGCTTGCGGTAAACTTCACCAACTGAACCATTATTTTCGAAATAAATTTGCGCAATTTGCAAGCGTTGTTCATTTGTCAACCTGTTCATGATGAAATGGCAAACCAAACTGAACATAATCGACATTCCGGTTGGCCAATTTGACCACAAAATGTCATTTTTATCTCTATTCGAAAAACAACCTCTAAAATAAACACCCTTTACAAATATTTGGCGAAACAGGCTGGTTATTACCTATGGTTTAGCTTTTCCTCATAAACATCAATATGGGCGTGTGCACCTCCTACAGAATCCCATGATCCCCTGTTTTATTCAGAATCCGAACAGTTTAGTTGAGATAAGCTTTTCTTGGCAAATGTATACTATAACGATGTTTTGTCAACTCGTGGCGAGTTAAGGGGTAGTGAAATATCATTAAGGTGTCGCAATGGTTTTGAATCTAATCCAGACCTTTTACGCTGTAAGTCATCGCACTAATCATAGCGCCGCTCAACCCATTTTAGCTCAAAAATTGTGTAACAATTTGGTCATGAGCACAATTTTGGGTACACTACCAACACTACCAAGGCATACAGATGACGCGCTGCATACGAGCAAAATTGTTCTGTGGCGGGTCATACTGGCACAGCCCGCCATATATTTTGATCTCGTTTCTCATGTATGCACGTGCACACCGCACGCCCGTACCAAAAAGCTGGTGAGCAAAAGTTTCTGTTTTTTGTTGTCAATGCGTCATCTGTATGGCTTTATATTCTTTGATTTCATAAAAGCATTCCTATCTATCCAGTTTTGCATAACTTTTTCCTATTCCAGCAATAATGCTTGGAGTATTTCCTCCTTTGTATTGAACTGGTGAACATTGAGTTGAATCGCATATTTTACATACGGCCGATTGACAGGCCAATTTTGAAAAGCGCCATCAAATAGATTTCATCAATTAATTCATCCTCACTATTAATTCCTAAACTCTGAGAACCAATTTTTTGTCAATGTTGTTCGTTTTGTGGGAAATGTTTTGAAGTCTTGTTTCTCTATAAATTTGAAGATTTATAAATTAAACTTGTAAATTTAAAGTACTTGAAATTCAAAAATAGGGCTTAGTGGCGCGATTTTAGTACGATGAACTGCCGCGCAGAAGGTCTGGGTTCGATTCCCAGTCTCAGCAACACTTAAAATGATTATTCACTGGCCCTCCTCTCGTGATGATTTGACAAATGATCCGAGTAGTATCAATTGTCAAGAATAGTTTATCTCAACTTCGCCGTTTTGAGTCCGCATAAAACAGGAGGTTCCACCGTCGATCAAGAAGTACACACGCTTACATGAATGGTTGTGGAAAGCTAGGCCCTGGGTACTAACAATCCTGTTGCGCCAAAAATTTGTATTTGTATTTTTGAGTCTATATACCAGATTTCAAAATTCTAGCTCAAAATTTAAGGCCCAAAAATCGGTGACACACAGACAGATTGGACGGATGCATGGACATGACTAGATCGACTCAGCTAGCGATTTTGAGTCGATCCGTATACTTTGAGGTATATATAGCGAAATTATTTCACTATGTTACAAACTTAATGTCAAAACTAATAAAAAAAACTGCAGTCACTTAACTCCCACACGCTTTTTCCACTTAGCCGGTACATCCATGTCACTTATACACTCTAAGGTGAGCGTAGAAATTAAAATCAAAATACCATATAAGTTAAACATTGGAAACATCGACAGCTTCCATCGATAAAATTAAATTTACTACCCCCAATCATCATGGATATGAATCACCAAATGTTCGATTAGAAACATAAAATACCATCATAGGCTTATAGTCCAAGCAACGGTATTATAAGCAATTACGACCGTAGCCAAACCATCATCCATTTGAGTCTAATTAAAATTCCAATGAAACCATCAGTCATCATAGTTACAAGCATATCCTTGTATCCATGCCACGAATTACTGTTCCATTTGTTTTGTTGCCTTGGCAACACACAGTAATGGGATGTGAAACACAATCGCACAACTGGTGTCCTCAATACAAGAACATACGTCTGAACAAATGTTATTCCACAGCCAGAGGAAGTGGATGTCCATGAGGCAAACTCTTACCAAATTCATGTGAAATTTCCCTATTAAGGACTCTTTTCGCGTTGATTTCCATTCACACATGACTTTTGTCAATTTGTGAAAATTTTAATATTCTCCAGCATACACTCCAACATACATACATACATACGCGCACTTGCGATTTGTTGCTGGTAAATCAATGCAAATTGAATTATTTGAATGCAGTCCATGTCCTTGAAACTGGGAAGCACGATTCGCACAATTCCCCATATTATTTTTCAATCCTTTGGGGAAATTTCCAGTTCCACACGTAAAACCGACACAGCGTTCAATAAATACACCGACTCGAGTCGAGGACTACTGTTTGTTTATCGTTCGTTGTCGACATCATCAAATTTTAACCTACGACTGTATGAGTGTGGGAAAGAGTGTTTGTGCTGTGGGGTGGATGTGGTAGAGGGGCAGCCCATAATTTTCAATATATGACTTTCGTTTCGGAAGTTTACAGATAAATTTGTGGATTCACATCGTATCGACTAGCAGGATGGGTATTTTAAAATAAGATGTCTTTGTGTGGGTGTGTTTTTGAATCTCCTTTGGTTGGTAAACATCTTATGTTTGTGTGTACAATCCCTTGGGTTAGGAACACATATCTTTAGTAGAATGAAGTACAAAAAAAAAGAGACACCTTTTGACTTGGTGTACAATGGGATGAAATTTTCCAAAGAGATCCTTCCGGTAGACCTTTAGGAACGCTTTAAAAAGACCTTGTAGGGGTAGGCTTCAGCTAAGATAATGTCGATAAATTTAAATCGATGGGTATATGGGAAGTGTAAGCATAAAATAAAGTCATTCATTTTGGAACTAAGCTAGAACTCGATTAGACGTGCTTACAGAAGATTTTACAATGAAGATTGAAAAACTATTGGTAAACGCTGTCGGGAAGAACTCGATATTCCAAGCTAATAAAGATTACAATGATAAAATCTAAGCTCGTGAGATTGTTTAGATTTGCTTCCAGTGGTATACATCGGATACCGGTTTCACCCAACTGGACACGACTTTCTTAACTCATAAATGTTTAAACACAAAGTAAGTTAGCAAGAAGGCCTGGTGTGTATAATACATAAAACATCAAGCGATTTTACTACCTGCTGCTTTTTCTTTGTATTCGGCCTCTCAGGCCTCTTGGGTGCCTTATAACTTTTCCAAAAATTAGGATCAACGCCAATGTAAAGTCTTGGCGGCAGGAGATAAGAGATTAAGGTGCCACTTCCCCTTCGCAGATGACACGAAAATAATTTCCAAGACGGAATAAAAGCTCGAATATGTTGTCCCACTAAGAATGGCTAAACTGAAACTACATGTTCCTCTGAACATGTAAAACCGTTCATATAGGAAGCGTTAGTCAGGCCCTTTGAATATAGATGGTGGCAAGCGGCCGTGCGCAACTTCAAAATGAATGGCCTGGGAATGAGACTGGCCTCGGATCCTAGGAATATCTGATAAACTAGCGCACAAAGAAAAAAAATGTTACGATGCAAACAAAAGTTGACAGGACTCATTTTAACGTTGATGAGCATAATAAATGAAGAAGAAGAACAAGCGGAAAGGTGCAATCAAACAAGTAGTAGAACCGGTAAGGCTGAACTATAATAGAATATGGTTGCAGACGATCACTTCCGTGACTATGCTAACACAAGTAACTCGTATTATTCGACCATAATACCTTTTCGCTTCGATTCGTTAAGTTTTCGTTCAGTGTTGCTCACTTGCGAAAAAGCGAATTCATTCGGCATTTCTCTTTATTTTGTTCTTTCATACAAAAATTATTTCACATTTCCCTTCAACAGCTGTATACATTTAAATTTGTAAGTTGATAAGCAACGAACTTTTTTTTGCCAAAACAACTTCCACCTTGATAATCGCTTCATTTCACAAAAGTCTATTATAGGCCACTTGAGTAATTGACAGTACTGAAGGAAACTTAACGTAGAAGTTTGACATTAGCTTCCGATTGCTTCAGACCATTATAGTTCAGCCTTTAAGCTGAAAGTAAGAAGAATTACTGCCACCAAAGAAATACGATGGGATGGGTTGAGCAAAAGTAAGATGAAGAACTGTGGCATCTACTGCAGTCCGTGGCATAGTGTTAGGGATTTATTGTTATTGTAAGCAACGGCTTCGTCTTCGATTCCCAGCCAGACGTCGGACGCAGTAGATGAAGACCTCGCCTTAAGTGGCGCGCACAAGTAGAAACCGACCTCAACCAACTTGGAGTGCGCAACTGGAGGTAGTTAGCTAAGGACCGGGCTGATTGGAGAGGCATGTTGGTTAAGGCCCAGGTTCGTTCCGGACTGTAGCGCCACTTAATAAGTTAGTAAGTAATCAACGGCTTCGACATGAAGGCATATACATCAAAGGCATGAGCGAGCGCATTACAAGAATCTGCATGCACCCTTAATTTGATAACAAGAGCGTTCTTCACGTTTCGCAGATCCTGGGAAAAACTCAAGAAGTATTAATCGATATCCAACACCTATTCAAGGTTTTCTAAGCCGTCTTTATGGAGCCATGTCTCGTTTTGGTATACCGCCCAAACTTGTGAGTCTGTGTAGAATGACGTTGAAGAATTCTCGCTGCTCCATCAGGGTCAGAAACGACCACACCGACAAATTCGAAAAGAAAAACGGATGAATGCGATACACTGTTATGTCACTTCTTTATTTTGATTGTTCAGAGGATTGTCCAAAATTCCAGAGCCAACACCGGAGGCATAATCATTTAAACATCGATGCAACTACTAGCATACGCCGAAGATATTGACATCATTGGTCGGACGCACGTTTGCAAGTACAGAGAATTAAGCGGCAAAAATGGGTTAAGCAGTTTATTTACACCAATAATACACACAACATCGACCAATTCAACAGAACGTCACCAGTGACAGATTTAGCTTTAAGGTAGTACAGGACTTTGTTCACCTCGGCTCTGTTATTAGATCTGACAGCAACATCTCGTCAGAAAGAAAACGAAGAATTACCTCTGCCAAGCGTTTAATTCTCCCAGGTTAGAACGCACTCGAACTACTAAGAAGATCCTATAGAAGTCCTGATCATCCCAGTCCAGATCTACATCGCTGAGGCATGGACTATATCCATAGCGGATCAAGAAATTCTTGTTCGATTACAGAGAAAAATTCTTTAAAAAATCTTTGTTCCGTTTGAGCTGACTGCCTATGAATACGAAGTTTTTTTTTCCAAAAAACCTTACAAGCATTTCAGCGGCATAAAAAAAACAAGGAAAGGTCTGACATTACCGGCCCATATAGGTCCCCAAACTTAAATTTTCCATTCATTTGTGCAAACGAAGTTTTATTTTTACCATAAAGGATAAGACGTCCTGTTTAACGCCGACTCCGAACGGGATTTTGAGAAGATTATTAAGTAACCACCTCAAACTTTCAACGGACGTGTAGAGCTAACGCCCACTAACCACCGGAGTCTCAGCGTCGTTGATTCCCAACCAGACCTCAGACAATTTAAAGTGTTGGACCGTGATAATTAGAGTGCCATGTTGGTTAAGGGCAAAGTAAAAATAAAAACCTAAAAAAAAAAAATTCAAAGTGCCTTACGCAATCGAAAACATAGTCGAACTTCGTATGATCTAAAAGTTGTCCCTAATTGATTTATTACTTTGTTAATAATTCCCCCATTTTGAATATAATTCAAACCCCTAGGTATCGCCTGGGTACGTAGTTGAAACTTTCGAAGTTACTTAGTCAACAAATCAACTCTGCCACCCCTCTCCAAGTGCGGTTAGTCAAAGAGCCTACGCATAGCGGGGATTGTGGCCAATTAGTGTTTTAAGTAATCTCCAACCAATTCCAAAACAAACCACAACCACATCTATGGGTGCAAAATTATTTGACACAAAATGCACCAATCATAGATACTTCCGTATCCTTAAACCTTAAACCACAAAAAATCGAGAAGGAAAAAAAACATCTTTTCATCGATGTGACCAATGGAATCCTCGAATACAGGATGTATCTACCGACAACCAATATTTGAGCGATATCCCCAATGGCTACGGAAAAACGGAATCGATCTATTCGAGCAACTTCCATCATACCAAAACGGATAAATTTTTCATCCAAAATACAAGGAACACCTACCTCTACTCACACCCAGCGAAGGAGTTAAAACATTGTAAACAACAACAAGCAAATGAGATTGGATA
Organism: Rhingia rostrata; assembly: GCA_949824845.1. NCBI lineage: Eukaryota > Metazoa > Arthropoda > Insecta > Diptera > Syrphidae > Rhingia > Rhingia rostrata. The sequence goes on from OX463757.1 coordinate 23,193,609, forward strand.
AAACAGCAAAACAAAATATCAAAGTGTTGTTCGAAATACACAAAAGGATACAAAGTGTTGTAAGCAGGGTGCATGTTTATCTAGCAGTTTCCGCTTCCTATCTGGAGGTTGGGAAATGAAAAAAAAGTTGTTCCATACATTTTCCGCTTTTGAATTGGAAACTTTCGGTCTGTGAAAAAGCGTCACCAATGAAGGATAGCGCTCGAAACTACCAGCTTCGTAAATAAACAACGATTCGCTTTCGTACAACATAGGACAACAGATGTAACAATGACCGACATTTTCCGTGTATCCTTGCAATAGGTATGGATTTATCCATTCTGAGCAACGGTATCGTTTAGTGTTCATGTCCACTGAGTCACGTTTCTGAAAATGTTGAATTTTCAATATGAGAGATGAACGTTTGGTATCCTTTTTTCGGTGAAGTTGAGAGGGGTTAACTTAGCATCATTTGAGGAAATTCACGTTTTGTGGAAAAAACTTAGATGGTGATGACGTAAGGTTTGATTAATAAGTACGGCAATTTTTTTTTAAATATTTTGCTGTCAATATATTTTGTCTATATTACCCTGGAGCGCAAGATCCGAGGTTCTCTTTTATTAAGTACAATTTGGGATTGCAAAAAACGTGCTTCCGAGTTCATGTTTCGGGGAGTAATGCAAGACTATGAGGGAAGGATTCATTGTCAATAAAATGGCCACGGATCGAAAATAAGGCAGCAGTAGAAGATAGTATACACGACAATAAGGCGACTCAGACCTCCGTCGTTCTCAAGCTCTTGTTTTCTCCGACGTTGTCGATTTTTGTAATTGTGTAAGTACTTAATTAAGAAAGTTGCTAACCAACCTGTGTACATATTATCCTATGGGGCCTTGAATAAGTTCGGATTTAAATCCAATTTTGGCCAATAGATCATCTTCAGCGGCAATGTGAATTTTTAGATAAATGGATACCTGAACAAATGGTCGACTTAGAACTACCATGATAGTCCGGATTAGTTCTGTGGGAGTTTCCCCCTTGTGAGTTGAGGTAAACCTTCAGTGGAAAGACGAAAACTTAGAGGCATTATCCATTTCGACTAGCCATCATGACCAGCATGGATGCGGGAGTTCTTATTTAGTAGTGCAAACTCTAAAAACCTTTAACCCCGGCTACCCTTGTTTGCATTCAGGAGTAAGTGCAAATCTTCCCCCCTACCATTAACTTACAGGTCTAGAGTCCAGACAGCTTGGACCACTTATTTAAATGCCGATTATAATTGTCTTACGCCTATGTAGAGATGGGGCTGAAAACTTGGACTGGTGTAATCTAGACATAAATCGACCTGATATCACGTGTAATCTTTAGAAAGTACAGAAGCATTTCTTAAAGGGTTAATTCCTTAAAAGTTGAATAAGGCATTGATTCTTTGCTGCTACGGGGTCGAAGAGGTTTAAGACAGATCCAGATAGATACCAGAAAAGTGATCATTTTACATACATCAGCCGGGCAGTGCATCCAACTTATTTTTAGTTATTCCATCTCGAAAGTAGATATATAGCTTACTATTTTATAAGTAAAAACCAAACAAGATTAAGGCTATATGTCCCATCATTCACCCAAAACTACAAGCTCAACTGAGGACAAAAATAAAAAAGCTCAAGCACGATACACACGATGGCTGATGCAAACACATCCTGAAAAAACAGCTAGCATAAGCACACTTTCCAAACGCGATCTCGTCATGTCCCAAGATATATCCAACGGAGAAGATGGCAATATCGTTCTACAGGCCATCTAGGTGCAGTGGCGTAGTGGTAAGTGCATTGGATTACTAAGTGGAGTCCCTGATTTAATTCACGAAAGTAACACCCAAGGTGTTTCGCATTACCTCTAAACTTGCAAAATAACGCTGTCATGAGAAGCTTCTTACATTTTTAGGGTTTTGCTTTAAGCTCATTCAAGCTCTGCGAGTATTCTACTCGCTGACACAATATTGTACATTTCCGCTCCATAACAGCATTGAATACAGTAACCTTACACCGATTGCAAGTGGAACCATCTCCTAGAAAGACTAGTTGAAATATAAGCCGATGACTCACTAAAAGACCGTTTTGGACGATTATGCAAAGTCATTTGCTCTTCACCTCAAATTTCAAACAAACATTGGGTGACTGAGACCGATATGAAAGCAGAACAAAATCCAAAACCGCTTTGATATCTGAGGGTTCTGAAAGAAACAGACTTACAAACAAGGTTTGTCCGCTGGATATAGAAGGCAAAAAAAATTTTCAACTCGACTCTGGCAACCAAAACCGGTGTATAATTCGCAATAGTCGATCAGTACAATTCTAAACGGTAGCTCTCTTTGATGCCTACATTGGCCAGATGGCAAAAAAAAACTTGAATGCTTAAGCAAAGCGATTGGTAGATGTGCATCTTTCAAAACTTCGATCACCGCATACTGCTTAAGAATGAAAGTCTGTAAAGAGTTGAACAATGTACACGAATTTGTCAAAAAAGAAAAGCACCACATACATTGGATACCTTCGATCATGAAACTTCAAAGGCTCCAATTAGCCTGGCAGAAGTAAAAGACGACATGACTGCGAGAATTATCAAACGTCGGACTCAAATGAAAAAGGCCATAGCTTAACTTTATCTTAACATTACTTTATCTTTATCTTCTTTAACTTTATCTTCTTTACTAGCTGAGGCAAACAACGAAAGAAAACGTATACTCAAGGATGGTTAAAGTAAAATGTAGACCTCGAAAAATAAGACGCATCCTGAGTAATTTGGAATTCGCCATTAAAAAATGAGCAAGCAGATTTTCTTAAGTTTATTGCTCAAACCCCACTGATTTAAATGAAGGGAAAAAGATGCATGCCGAAAAGCTACAGACACACTAGAAGCAATGGATTATAAGCGATCGGCAATATAGGTTCCGAAAGAAATAGCTAACTAGAGGCGTGCAAAGTTATGTTATGTAATCCGTCTATGGACATCTGAGATGGAAAAATCACAGAGTCTAGAGCGTTTAGCCTTGATATAATCAAAGGCTCTTGAACGAGTTCAGTACAGGGCTTTGCTAGCTAAATTGAAAGCATCGGAACTACCTGAAACTATCTGCGGCTGGACGGAAAACTATTTAAAAGAGATATCTTCGCAAGTAAAAGTGATAGCGTTTCCACAGATAGATTCTTTATAAATTATGGGATACGTCAAGATTCAATTCTCACAACCATTCTATTTCTGCTTACCATTTTGAGAACACAAAATAGTCGCATTTGAAGTCTTACTGATGATAATACTATATTACATTCTACCCCATACGACACGCCTATTGACGCTATTGCTGCACACCAACAGAGGTGCCACGGTGTTACGGTAACGGTCTCTCCTGTTGAGTGGAAGGTTGCGCATTCAATCCCAGTCAAAATTCATGTAACTTTTATTCAAAAGAAATAAAAAAGGTCGGTTGTTATACACATTAAGTTTACACCATCTTGAAAGTTTTGCAAATTTAGCGAACACAAGAAACAGTGACTCCCCGACGTTAGTTCGGACACCACCCATGGATTAAGTCTCCATTACATCCAAAATCTTTCACATCAATCTCTTTCTTCCCTTCTCTAACGCTCGTACTGTAGTAAAACATTTGGAAGGTATTCATAGCCCTTTGAGTGCGTATAAATTATAAAAATGCGAATAAATCTGCAGACCTACAATAGATTATACAACATGGAACGGAAACCGTTGTTCATTTCAACAGGAAGAAAAGGCAACATTTTAAGAAAAAAAAATGAGTTCACTGTTCTGCAAATCGAAATGGATTAAACGCTTCTCAAATTAGAAAAAATCGAAATTAACTTTTCATAGCTAAGGGTTATCTTACACCAGCCAATCTTCTCCTTCTTCTGTGTAAAGCTAAAATACGAAATTTACACTGAACTTATTGCACTCTAGCCAGAGACGTGCAATCCAACTTTCCTTACTTGAAAGCTGCAACCTTTGGCACAGCGAAGATTTTCTGTAGATGTTCAAAGGAGCTTAGTTAAATCATCCCTAGAGTAGTTTTAACGATCGACTAGACACCACTTAGTTTTAGCTCACAGAAACTATTCAAAAACAGGTTGATCGGCCTATTATGTCTTTAGAGCAGGCAAGGCCATAATTCATTAAACCTTGCCACTTCTGCAGATTCTGAAAAAAAAATCTAAGAAGTCAAAACAGATGCCCACCTCCTTTTTTTCGATTTAAAGCTACATACGACAGCATTGATACATCGGGTTTTTCAACAGGGACGTTACAAAAGTTGAGCGACAAGGACAGCAAACGACGATATATTTCTTGCCGCTCTTTTGACATTTCTCTTCAGTAAGGTTTGCGATTTCATGATAGAAAGATGTACGATCCAACAATGAGTCAAAATTTTTAAAATTTACAACCGGATTTCGGAGTCAGTGGCCTCAACGTTAAGAGCGCTACGTCCAATTTATGGTCGTAATAATCGTCCTAGCAGATCAACAATTGGGCGTCTAGTGGAAAAATTTGAATCCACAGGCACAGTACAAAATGACCCCGTGCAAGTGAGACAAAGAAGTGCCCATAGTGTCGAGAACATTGCTGCCGCTGAGGCTTCAGTTGAAGAAAGCCCAAATGTGTTACTCACACGTCGTTCTCAAGCGTTGGGCATCTCTGTGACGTCGTTTTGGCGAATTTTGCGAAAAGAAATTGGCCTACATCCTAACAAGATTAAATTGACGCAAGAACTGAAGCCGCTTGACCACCAGAAGCGTTGTATGTTCGTGAATTTGGCTGAGCAACAACTTGAAAATGATTCGGATTTTCATCGAAAAATCATCTTCAGCGATGAGGCTAATTTCTGGCTGAATTGCTTCGTCAATAAACAAAATATGCGGTATTGGTCCGGCAGCAATCCACACGAGCTCCATGTTTGGTTTGGTGTGGTTTACGGGCTGGCGGCGTTATTGGGCCGTACTTCTTCCGTGATGATCAAGACCGCACGTCCTGTGGATGGGAATCGCTACCGTTCAATGATAACCGAATATTTTTGGCCCCAATTGGATGATATGGACTTGGACGACATGCGCTTCCAACAGGACGGCGCCACAAGCTACACAGCGAATGCCACAATCAATTTATTGGAAACCAAGTTTGGAGAATGTGTTATCTCACGTAATGGTGCAGTCGCTTGGCCGCCTCGGTCGTGCGATTTGACGCCGTTAGACTTTTTCCTGTGGGGCTACGTCAAGTCTATGGTTTATACCAACAAGCCTGCGACGATTGATAAACTTCGTACGAATACCAAACGTGAAATTGCAGCAGTGCAGTATCGGCCGATTTATGCTTGAAAACCGTCGAAAATTGGGTTCAGCGTCTGGACTTTTTCAAGCGTGCCCGTGGTGGCCATGCAAAAGAAATCGAGTTCCATACATAATGGCATCGAACGTACAGGAATAAAGAATTTCATTGATATCCAAAATTGTTTTTGTTTTATTTAAAAAAAACTATTGTAGCGCTCTTATTGAAAAACCCTTTAGATAAACCATACAGAACCATGCCTAGTAATGGTAGACATGGCTTAGGATGGACCTCCGCAAAATATACGACACCAATAACTAATTTTAGAAAAGGGATTGCATTTTTGTGGCATTTCTTCAATATTCTTCTTAAGAGCATAGTTTTCGAGATAAAAAGTTCCCAAACCGCGATTCGAAGTCATTAGTTCTGTTCCTGTACAATATTATTTTTACCTAATATAACTGATTTAAATTTTTTGAAAAAATGTTGACAAAAGCTGAGCTTATACAAAAATCTTTAAACAAATTTAACCTACAAAATGTCTCTTGTTAAGAATTCGTAAGCTGACAGTTGGTTCTGAAAGTATCAACTGGTTTGGTTTGACATGTGAATTATATCATTTGTTGGATTAACGCCAAACGAAATAAATAAATTTACTGAACTACTTAACCGCGTTGTCTTACTTTTTTTTGTTAACGTGTCTTCCATTTAAAAATGATTTTATTGAGAGTTAACTAATTTCATAAACGTTTCATATTTAAGCGCATAAAATAGAATTATTTACACAAATTGTTAAACGTTGTAGAGATGTAGTCTTACCGCAATGCATCAGAACTCGAAGGCTACCAATCCAGGTGTCATTGTATAACAAATCCCATATGCTTATCCCTAGATTGTTTATGTCAACATCGTAATGGAATTATCGCGTATGTCAACACCTTAAACTCGATGCCCGCCGGCGGCGCCGGCATCGTACTTTTGTTGTCCTTACAAACCTGATAGCACATATAGTCGGTTTAACTGCTGAAACTCGTGTGGGTAATTTTAATTGGAGTCTGCCTATTCGCTTCGGGCCAGACTGGCATTGTATGTTCAACAGTCTCATTCCTGACATTTAAACAAACAAGTGCGCCACATCTAACATAAATTTCATCCTTAAATCAAAATTCACAACTGCGTCTGGTGGATTTTATTTTCATTTCATGAATCTTTCGCAGGCATGACTAAACTTTATAAATTTGACTGGAAAACTCCTGTTCTCTGTGAAAGTGTTTTAATTAAAAAAGTCAAAGCTCTTAACGCAGTTCTTGTATTTTTGTTGCTTGCTACATCCCTATTTTTTACTTTGTTTGCTTAAGGTTATAAGTTGTTGCTCAACATTCAGAAAAAAACTTTAGAATATAAGTTTGTGAGTGAGTTTGTGTACTCTCAGAGTTATTGTGTTCCTTTACAAACGCACACACGAACATGTATAGGTATATCCTTACAATTACTGTCTAGGTAGCTAGTGACATGGTGTGCTTGAAAATTGGATAATTGCCGTAGTAATTAAGCGGCTTAACGAGTTAGGGTTTCTATTCATGCCCTAGGGTTGGAAGGTTGAATCAATAATTTGCCACTCCAAAAGCATCCTGGGATACCAACATAAATGCGATTAGAATTTTAAGAAGGCTTATGGTTATGGTTTCTCTGACTGATTTCGCATTTCCGCATAAAGTTACGGAGGCCGGGTGCAATTTGACATTCATGGAAAGTAGACGGGTTCGGTTGTAAAATATGTAATGAATCATCTTTCTGATTTTTATTTCCTGGAAGCAAATGGTGTTTGTATAAATTTTTAATGGATTTGCTGGCAATTGAACGGTATGAAAGTGTTTTCATGCAGCTGATGGTTGATGTGCACCATAAAGTTTTTTTTTTATATCTTAACGTGAAAAAATGTATCTGTCATCATATAAAATTTAAGAGATTTTTATCAGCTGTTGTGTTTAGATGGGATTTACAACATGCCTTTCATATCCAGGGTTGGTGTAGGTTAATGTAGACCGTCAAGGGAAATTTTGGTAACTTTCAGTACTGATGACATGAATGAAAAGATAATTCATATTTCGCACTGATAATATAACCTCAATATATATAAGCAAATGAAGACATGAATAAGGAAGTTTATCAACCTACATGGTACTTAGAGCGAATTTTAAGAAAATGGAATTTAAAAGAAAAAGCGTGATTTCTCTGTACTTGGCAGGAAATTTACATCCAGGCAATAACCACGAGAAAGCCAAAAATGACTAAACATTTAAGGCAAATATTTGTTTAACAAAAAGGAAGTGACTATTTTCGACCATTTTTCAAAAAAAAAACTCTTTTCCACGGCTTTTGATGGTTAAAGCTATGACGTCTCTTATTGGTTTAATCTGTATAGAAAGGTTAAATTAGATGTTTTGCAAAATAAAAATGGCGCTATTTGGTAGGATATGGGGCTCAGTGGAGCGATGGTTAGTGCGATGAACTGCCGTGCAGAGGGTCTGTGTTCCTTTCCCAGCCGTAGCAAAACCTAAATGATTTTTCACTTGCCCTACTCTAGTGATGAGAAATCATCGTAGTAGTATCAATTGTCAAGAAAATCTTATCTCAAATTCGCCATTCGGAATTGGCATAAAACAGGAGGTCCCGCCATCATGCCAGAAGTACAGACACACACATGAATGTTTGTGAGAAAGCTGGGTAATAACGAGCCTGTTGCGCCAAAAATTTGTATTTTTGTATTTGGTAGGATGTGGGTGGTGGGTGGTATTAGAAAAAAGAACCATCCGGTATGTTGACTGATTCAATGCTGTACCATTAGTCTTTATAAAAAAGAACACAATAATAAAACTTTTTGTTAGACATAAAAAACTTTATTAATAAAAAAATAAACACAAAAATCGTATTAAGAAGTTCTCCAAAAAAAGAAGTTATTGTTCGACACAAAACAAATTGTTTTTAAGGAAAACACAAAGTTTTTAATGAAGTCTTACAAGTGGTGGGGAATAAGACATTTTTCGCAAAGCGGTACCTGATATTCGTGGCAAAAAACTTCATTTCTTGATTTGTTCTTCTGTTGGGTGCATTTCCGTCCGTTCATCTGACGTCTTGTATCCCCTACCATGGGAAAGTGTATTATTCCACTTATTTCCTTTATTCTTCGTCCTGGTTTCGATGACCTTCGAACCGGCGCTGATTTCTTACCATCTTCAATGAGGAGCTCTGCCAATGTCACTAAATTCGTTTTTAGGGAATTATTTCGATTGAGGTCAGAATGTATGACTCATGAGTTTACACTTGCCATCATGATAAGGCGAAACAATTTTCGACCAATTAACAGATTTCCGGTCGTATTCATCAAAGATCCCACATCTGATCTGCTAAATCGACCCTACCCATTATTTCGCGATAAAATTTGATGTCTTCGGGACACTGCACATTAACTCTATCACCAGTCCTCTGATATTTTTTTTCACGGTAGTACATAAGAAAGTACTAATTTGTATCTTTGCCACTTTATGCACAATATACCAGCAGATGTGCATTTGAAATCAGAATAACCACGTTGAAGTTTTCCTTCATATTTTGGAACTTTTTTCGATTGGTCATCACTTTACCAACGGCAGGGAATCCAACAGATTTTAACAAATTTACGAAGTATAAAGGCGATCGAAACATAAAGTGAAATCCTTTTTAGCTATTGAGCTGGCTAGCTTTTGAACAACTCGTTCACTCAATTTTCTTTCACGTTGCTCAGTTTCTTTTTCAAAGTCGTAGGTATAACCCGAGCGAGCATCGCACCTCAACCACATCTTGAAGCCCCGTTTCACCGGTTTCATAGTCATATATTGCTGCATGCTGCGTCCTTTGCATTAAGTCATAGATTCGTCTATTCCTTGATAGCTACTGTCTCCTCTGCAGTTCTGAAATGTATTTATTTTTTAGAAATTCAACTAGGTAATCCACATGTCTTAGCACTTGTTGAGGGCTTTTCAGGAGGTGAAAAATATATTTTTGAAGTTATCAGCATGAACTTAATTCGTGATATTGTTTGTTTCATGTTTCTATTGCACCGGCATTTGTTCTTTTGATTTTTGCCTTTCTTTCTTCTTAGACTTCTTAATGTATTCAACCTTTCATTTGTACTTTGTGCAATGTAAATATAAACGGATCAAGGAAGCAACCATTATGGATAGGTTGCGATGCAGCTCTACTCCTGTCTGTGAGGAGCACTCACCGTTTTCTTAGGTATGAACATTTTTGAAGCTAGTGACCATACGACAACTCCATCACCTGTCTGATTGTCGGTCTGAACTTCTTCTGAAACATGGTCACAAGGTTCTTCTTCACTGGAATCTTTGTCGGAACAAGATAGCCCATTGTCTTCAGATTCTTCAGGTTCTTTTTGTTTTTCTTGACTATCCGGCACGTAGTCTTCGTCGCTGCCAGAAGAAAAGCCGTCATCACTGACCTCGCTAAAACTAGCATTTGCTATCTCTGCAATCTCATTTTGTTTCAAGGGAAGATGTATTTTCTGCATTAAACACGAAATTGACTTTGCAATAAAAAAAAACACCTGGAGGACTGTTGGTGTAAATTTGTACAACTAAAAAAGACGGGTGGTACGCTTTTGTACCAATGAGACAAATTTTGCAAATAACGTAACCAAACGTAATATAAACATAATATAGCTAGATGTCAGTGTAATAGCCAATCAGATCCTAAAACTTCTTTTTTTGGGATATTTGGCCAATAAAATGACCCTCAGATGAAATAACCAGCAAATATCACAAAAGCGATTGACTTTTCCACGATCTACAGCAAAACTACGCATGAAAAGTCTAAACACGTGGAATCATCGAACGGCTGTGATCTTGATGAAATACCGTTACATTAATGTCGCTGAGTGTGGTTCATTTTTAAACCAAAAGGATTAATAATTTACCTTACTAGGGATCTTCATACATTTTGTGGTACTTAAATGTCTAGCTTTTTCTTAAAACAATTCATGTGTGCGTGTGTTTTTTATTCCACGGTGCCGGGACCTCCTGTTTTATGCCGAATTCGAACGGGTAGGTTAAGTTCGGTTTTGATGAGTTGTTGACGATTAGGTAAGCCGTCAAACTCGCAAAGGCCTACGTGGGCCAATAGCGAAATCCATTTGTTGAGAACAATTGTAAAGTGTGGTTAAATTTTAAGGGCCGATGATGTTTGAATAAAACACAAATTATTTGATAATTTTTTTTTGTAATTCTTTTTGTTTTGATAATATTGGTATGGTTCAATTATATATGGAACAAAATATCGGCGAAATGGCCGCCGCAACCTCGGCGGCACACCTCCATCCTATGGTCTGTATTTTCGTTGACGCTGAGGCATAATTGAGGTTCTATGCCGTTCTATGTTCCGAATTTTCTCATTATTTACCTCTTGAATTATTGCTGGCTTATCGACGTACACCTTTTCTTTTAAATAACCCCAAAGAAAGAAGTCCAACGGTGTTAAATCACATTATCTTGGCGGCCAATTGACATCGCCACCACGTGATATAACACGGTCATTGAATTTGTCGCGCAGAAGAGCCATTGATTCGTTAGCTGTGTGGCAAATTGCACCATCCTGTTGAAACCACATATCCTCCACATCCATATCTTCCAATTCGGGCCATGAAAAGTTCGTGCATTAGTTTTTCGACAATCACTCTTGGATTATCATTCTCTCAAATGCGGCCATTCTGCTTACTGACGAATCCACTGAGGTGAAAATGTGACTCATCAGAGAAGATGATTTTCTTCGAAAATTGATCATCCACTGTTGCCATTTCTTACCACCTTTCTGACCATTGACGACGCTTGAAATGGTCAAGAGGCTTTAGTTCTTGAGTCAATTGCACCTTTTAAGCGTGTAAATGAAAGTCTTTGTGCATAACGTTCATCAACGACGAGCGTGAGAGGAGCAGTTGTTGGGCACGTTGAGGTGGACGGCTCTTCAGCCACACTATCGCGAACATCAGCTATATTTTCTGCAGTACCAGCTGTACGAGCATGCACTGGTATTTTCACATCTCCTACAGACCCAGTTTGCTCAAATTTTTGCACGATTTTTCCGATTGTACTCACATTTAAACGATTAACCGACAAAATCATGACCGACAAAATCATGCTGTGTCAACATCTGTAGTTCGAGTGGTGGGAGGCTTAGAATTGTATCCGAACTTGCTGTAGGGCTGGTGCGCACAGCTAATGTTATGAGTACACATGCTGTTTGATCCTTTGTCAGTACCATCATATGTTTCGTCTTTTTCATGGAATTCCACCAGACTAAGCAACCATAGGTCAGAACTGTTCTGACAACAGCTATGTATAGCCATTTCGCGACCTTCGGTGAGGGGCCCCATTTCTAACCGCAAATTTTGTTGCAGCTATACATGTAGTGCAATATTAGCTTTCTTTACACTTTCGTTAATATTAAGGTTCTAGCTTAGCTATTATCACCCCAAGCGATTTGGTACTTGCAGTCAGAGTATACTTGCAGTGAGAGGGTAATTGCAGTGGGAGGGTGCCACAAACTCTGTGATTGATCTCTTGTAAGTGAAGAGGACTAGTGCGGTTTTCTTCGGATTTATAACCAACTTCCTTGTTGAGTGGGTCTTTTCGTTGTTATCCTTTTCGTACAATATCCCAGTGGGAATGAAATGATATGCTTTTTAGGCATGGTTATGATCCAGTCACTAATGATAGGTCTATTCCTGCTTTTCTAAGTACTGTCTCGATTGTCTTCGTTATTACGTAGTTGAAGGCTTCTTCTATGCCTAGGAAGACTGCTAGTGTAAGTTTTTTATTATAAAGTGACTTTCTATTGTTTGAACTACCTCATGAAAAGCAACATACCTTTGATTTAGGCTTGTTGGTTTGGGGATAGCTAGCCTGGATTCAAGTTACTCCGGATTGAAGTCTTTCCATTGACTTCAAACCGAATGGCTTCGTTGAGATGCGATTTTTTTGACATTTGATACTACACTGATGGTTTGTCGGATCATAACGAGACGAGGGTCAGTGAAAAATTATTTAGATGTAGCTACGGCTGGGACTCGAACCCAGACATTCTGCGTCGCAGTTTATCGCATTTACCATCACGCCACTGAACTTGCCATTTTCATCGAAAAGTGAATCCAAACAATCCACCATGGTTGAGAAAGCAAGATTGCTTCACTTGAAATACCAAAGGCATTTGATATGGTTTGGCATAGTTGGCGGTTCGACCAAATAGTGCTGGTGATCATAGTATTTCATGATAGTCGGACTCTGTTATCTGTTGTCGTTTCGTGCAGGCTGCCCTTCTAAACAACCTGCTAAAATAATTTCCTTACCCACTTTCCCATTGAAGCCCCAAGTACGATGTTCACATCGTATTCTGGAAAGGTTCAGATCAGGAAAAAAATTTTCGTTGATAAAGTCTATAGTGTTATTGGTAGGGGCATGAGGTCATAAAAGGCAGGTCCTGGAAAACTTTGTTCTGCTGCGGATTATAGCTAGGCGATCACTAATCGGCTTGAAGTCGATTACACATGACATAAGTCCTTACAACGAATCTGCGTCCTTACATGAGGATCCTTCGTTGGCAGCTGTAATAAATTTCGCAATTTTTTTTTGTTTTCGAATTCCTAATCCTGTCTAATGTATTTGCTGACAGATTCAAATCCTTGATTAGCACCCCAGCGTGCGTACGATCCAGGTGGATGCAGATAAATCGTTGTACACTATATAAGATGATCCGTTATTCGAGGCTATTGTCTCTCTCAAAACTAGCTATTTTCTACGTGGTAAGGAAGATCCCGTAATGGCAGAACTTACAACCTGAAGCATCAGTTAAATTTTTTTTAGATACCCTAGAAAAAAGGGGCCACCGGTATACACTACGGGATGGAGAGCTGCCATTGTCCTTTCGGCTCATCCACCACCATCTCTGTTCAAGATGTCTGACTAATATTGGGATCCTAGATGACCTGTTGTCCGAATATATCGGAATCAGCTCAAAATGGTTGTTAACTTTGTCCATCCTAACTGTAACTGTAGGTTGGGAATTCTTTCGAGCTGCCATCTTAGAATTTGTGGTTTTATGTACTTTTATCTGCTGCCACCAAGACATTAATTAGGGGTTCACACCCTATTTACCGTCAGGGTGCATGGTACCAAAGATTATAAAGGCATACAGATGACGCACTGCATACAAAAAAAAATTGTTCTATGGCGGGTCGTACTGGCACAGCCCTCCATATACTTGGATCGCGTAAGTCATGTGTGCACGTGCACACCGCCCGTACGATGAAGCTGGTGAGCAAAAGTTGCTGTTTTTTTGTTCTCAATGCGTCATCAGCGGTCGCCAGGAGGAGGCTGGTAGACATGAGCTAGGTGAAATCTTCCTGATTGTCTATGATGCAATCAGGAGAATTTAGTTCTGCGATTCGAGCAAATCAACATTAACGCTATTACCAAGAAAATGCCCCCGCCGTCATGTTCGATTCGATGTGGAAGACCGAACCAGCAGTTTAAGTATCAAGTGATTGAGGATGCCAAGGTGTTAGGAGTGAACGGGTGGAGGAATTGTACCTATGATCGAAGAGGATTAATTATTGTCTAATATCGGGCAGAGATCTTCATGAGCCCATTCGTTAAAAATGTAAGCAATGATCTCTAAAGCTATGTTGAGGAGTCGTATACCTTTGTACTGAGGTTGCATTCATCAAGAATTTTTATAAAATTTTCTCACCTACAACGCTAAAGGAATGCCTGGAGATCATGCCTGCAGGAGTAATTGTAGATTGTACACTAGTGGAAATAATCTTTGGATGTTCGTTCCATTGTTTGCTCGTCCATTAACTAAAAGGGTACGGGTGTGTGTTGTTCGTTCCATTGTGAGATGGACAGTGTGCCTATGACTTGCAAATGCGCGTAGGTCGACAGCGTAGGTCGACTGCGTGGGTCATTCAAATGCAACAAGTCTGGGGATGAATATCGAATCTTCTCCGAATATCTGCGGTTATAGGGCTATGCTGGATAACGCCGATCTATCAAGGTCGTGAAATCAGGTAAGTGACATAACCCCATAAAATATTCGATACCAAAAATGATTTTAGTAAGGCGACGCAGAGGGGATTATGCAAAACTCCCGAACCAACACCAGAGGCACAATATTCCACAAATCGATGCAACTATTAGCAAACTCCGCCGATATTGACATCATTGGTCGGACACTGCGTGATGTCTTAACCACGTTGGTGAGTATAGAGAAGGAAGTGGCAAAGGGCTTAGCAGTTCATGAGCGTAAAACCATGTATTTGGAGTCAATATTAAAGGACACACAACATCGACGAAATGGACAGAATGTCTCCATTGAGAGATATAAATTTGATGTAAGGAGGGAATCGTCTGTAAGGCTTTATATGTTTTCTTTATGTTTTGTGATTATATATATATATTATATATTTCCAAAAGCGAGTTTTTAAGTTCTCTCCTTTGCTTTACGAAAAGCCAGTGTACTTACGTTCCTTTGCTCTTAAAGTCCGATTTCCGATTTCGGCAGCCATTGTCTTCGCAAGCAGCTATGGTTCGTTACCGTATTGTAGCTGCGTTGGACTGGATAGTGGTTCAAAGTGGTTCACTGGTTCAAATCCCGAAAGTTCCAATATATAGAGCTTTTCATTGCCTTAACCTTTGTGAAATTCTGAGAAATATCCATGTGTATAAAATTGCTGTTAAAGGTTTCTCAAACTTGGGGTTCGAAATATATAAGCGTTAAAGAACGGGACCAATTTATCGTCCCACATATATTCGATCAAACATGAAAATGATAATTACAGGAAGGAAACTATTTTGGAATAACCCCGTAATCAGTATCACATAAACGTGTAACCTATGCAATGGAACGATTGACCGAAATAAAACGTTCGGCTCTAATAGGGGCACCTATTCTTGCACGTTTCACATTGAACTCCATTTAGAATTTAATGCCCACAACAACGAATTGACTGGTTTCCTTCTCAACGATCCATATGACAATCTCATTGAAATTCTATTTCAAAACCTTTACACGTACAGACCAACCTTTTCACATACCATTAGGGTCTACCAGCCACCCCACAATGGCTTTTTAATAGTTGTAAGCCCATTTCCTGTAACGACATGACGTATCATTTAAAGAATTCCACTACGTTCCATTGATTTTCATCAGTTCGAGATGTCTCCCAAGAACCACCTTAATACCTCACACACCCTCCTCCAGTTTTTATGCACATTTTGTACCTGTCTATATTCCTAGGCCCCCACCCCCAACCCACCAAAACGAAATTAAGAACTTAAGTAGATTGTTTCCGATGCGTGACCAGAATTTACTGTTCACGCAACACACACGTACACAAATTGTCAGTGTCTACACACTGAGCCCAGTAGATTCATTAGTTACACCTTCATAGATCCTTTCTGACAGGTCATGTGGTATTTGTTGCGAACATCATGTGCGTGTTCAATGTCACAAACATGCGGTTCGTTCGGTTCTTATTATTGTTTTGTATCTTCGAATAGCAATAAAAGAATATCCATGGTAGATATTTCAATCCTGAGAACCTTAAAGGTGTAAACCTACATGTGGCGGCACTTTGATGGATCTCAAGACTGAATGAAACATTAATTACCCTCTGTCAGTGGAAATAGGTAATTTCATTAAGAACCTATTTTCGCCTGCAGCCAAATTAGCACTTAAGTACAAGCGATATAATAAGGACTACAAGCAGGGTAGGTAGGGTAGGGTATAGTTGGGGGGCTAGATAAGAATAATGATGTAGGAAGCTCTTTGTTCTGGTACTTTTTTTTTGTTGGGATATTTGTCAGCAGCTAACACGTGCCATTGTTTTTAGCTGTATCCATTTTATTGAAGTCTCGTAAAAACTGATTTTTATACTTTACGGTCTTTTGTGTATACATGACGTTCCGTGAGAAGTCCCTTTTTCGGGTTGCCGTTGTCCTTCAAGAATGGTTTTATTTATTTTTTAACTAAACAGAACCATTTTATGTATTTGGGATATGATGACCAGATTTGGGATAATGTCACTCAACCCCACGATGACGCAGTGGCTTAATTTATTGCTAAACGTTTAATGAGTGGCCACCAGAAATTTTAATTAAAATAAACTTTAACGGAATTTTGCTTCCTAAAAGTTGATGGGCCAACAAAATGAGTGGTAATAAAGTCTGGTAGGAAGTTTTTAGTATTTTTCTCACAATTAATTTTAATTAATAAAATATGGTCTTATGGCGATGGCGAGGGGCTTTAAATTCTCAAGATTTATTTGTTTTGGATGGGGCACCACTGTTGAGATGGGCTATGTATCGTATGCCGGGATCTTTGATAGTAAGCGGAATGATATGTACCGCCAAACCACCGATAGTAAGAAGACTCCGACTTGGGCGGAAAGGCAAATTTAAAATTCCTTGACAGAGTCATCAAAACTTTTAAGGAGCAGATAGTAAAACTACAAATTTACATTTTCTTTGCCTCTTTTAAAGTGGTAACAAAAGAACACCTTCTTAGAGTACCACTGGAAATGTACTTCGGGAGTTGCTGAATATGCGTTCTGCTAATGTAGTCAGCTTTGTTTAGCGGACAGAACAGTGCGACTTTCCACTAACCAGAAAATAACCTGAATGGAGTTGTCAGTCTTCCATCGAAAGAATCTTCGGTTGGCGGATAGCGAAAAACTCTCTGTTTAGGTGGGAAATGAGATAACACTGGTGACCCAAAAATAGCAAAATGTGAGATACTCAATTAAAAAAACATCCCCAGGTGGCAGCGAAAGAATTCCCAAAATTGACGTCTACTATAAGGCTGGACGAAATAAAAAACCAACATGAGCATCTCTTACAGCAGCTCAAATTCGGACAATAGGCCGTACAGGAAGATGTGCTAACAAAATTCCCTGAAGCTTTATATGATCAAGCGCCAGACTATAACATACTTCCGTAAGCATCTTATCAGTTATCTCTTAATCTGCGGCGTGTCCGTCCTTTTCTTGCATGATTTGGGTATCATCAGCACTGGTATAAAAAGTTTTTCAACCCATAAGTCACAAAATCATTCTTTTCTTAATTTGTTCAAGGAAGGGCTTGAATATGCCAGCCAATAATGGTGGCCTTATCACGGCAAGCCTTACCTACGAATTGAGTGTGTTTAACGCAGATCACCATTTTGTTGTACGCGGTCATTCTGGTGAGTCTTAGTTGGCCACGGAGGCATCTTTGAAAGGATATTGCATGGCCACTTACACCCCATAATTAATCAAAAACGCCTTTTGCCTGACCATCAATTTGGGCTTAGAAGTAAACATTCGACTGTGGACCATGTTCATCGAATTGCTGATGTAATTGAAAAAGCTTTCGAAGAAACGAAAATTTGCTCATCCGTATTTCTTGACATGTCGCAAGCTCTTGACAAGGTCTGACATAGAGGTCTTCAATACAATTTTAGACAAGTTCTGCCTGAAAAATTATATGAAATCCTTCTCTCGTATCTTGAGCATAGACTC
The DNA here is from genome assembly GCA_949824845.1 of Rhingia rostrata. Classification (NCBI taxonomy): domain Eukaryota; kingdom Metazoa; phylum Arthropoda; class Insecta; order Diptera; family Syrphidae; genus Rhingia; species Rhingia rostrata. The sequence goes on from OX463757.1 coordinate 23,211,520, forward strand.
TTCCGTGTAAAACTAGGGAGCGAATATTCAGTGTTCAAAGAAATATTGGCAGGAGTACCCCAAGGAAGCGTCATAAGACCACTCTTGTCCCTCCTATTTACAAGTGATATCCCACAAACAAACGATACAATAGTTGCCACGATTGCTAACGATACAGCTATACTAGCAGTTGGCACAATAATAGAGAAATCAATATGAAATTACAAAACGCTCTTAACGAGGTTAATGAATAGACAAAGTCCTGGCGGATTGCACTTAACGAGAGCAAATCGATTCAAGTAGATTTTTTGTACTAACGGACAAACAATTTGCCAGGATTTCTCAATACGAAGAACTCAAAAATAAATACAGAGAACTCTGTTGCTTACTCGGAAAATATTCGAGGCGTATACAAGCAAGTGCTAAAGCCAGTTTGGACATATGGTATAAAACTAAGGGGTTGTACCAGTGAAGCGAATCTAAATATTTTACAGACTCTTGAAACAAAATGTTTAGATTATTCGTCAATGCACTGTGGTACATAAGGAACGAAAATCTAAGCAGAGATCTGGGTATTCCCGCGGTTAAAGGTGAAATGAAAATTTTGCACGAAAACATAAAAAAACGTTTATTAGCCCACGTTAACAATATAGCCCTCCAAATTTTTAGGAAACAAATTTGTTGCGGCGTCTTCAATCAACTAAGCCCTTGGATTTAGCCCGACAATCATAAACCGCGCTATAAATTGCGGATAAAGCAGGAACTCTTAAATGAAAGTTACCTGTCAAACTTCTATATATACTCGAGAAAAAAAAGTTCTAGATAAATCGCAAATTTAGTTGTAATACAAATACAAAAAGGGTGGTGGTTTTAGTGAGTAAAAATCTCACACTACTTTGGGCACGTGCTAAAAGTGTCAAGGAAGATTTCCGCCAGCCCCCGGAGAAAAAAAAATCTTCGATGCTGGACAAAAGGGCTTGGCACGCTCGCGAACGGGGATAGTTTTTAGCCTCTCAACAGAAAATACAAAAAGAGGAAAAAATTAAGCTTCCTTGAGCAGACCACAAACCGGCTTAAAGGATCATAAAAGGAAAAGGACAGAAAATAGACAGAAAATTAAAAAGAAAGTATCAAATGCCTATGCCAATACTACTGTAAAAGACGGAAAAAAAATCGCAGATCTAACTACTAGCCTAAAAATAAATGTTAGCCAACATCTTATCTTATAATAAGCCCTACAATAACCCTTAACTATCTTAGAACTAAACTAGAAATACCCTTAATACGATAAACTCGATCCCAGCATCTTACAGCAATACCGGTTCGTCGTGATTCCAAATCAGGTTAGATGTTGATAGATATACCACTCCGCCTTAAAACTTTTCTCATCCTTAGTGAAGCCCTCAAAAAAAACAAAAGAAGTTCTACCAAAGTACAGGGAGTACAGTTGCGGATTAATGTATTCGAAAGTTATAAAACTAAAAAAACTATGAAACGTATTTTTTTAAAAAAAAAGTTTTTTAAAAGTGATGTCGTCCAAATGCCGACCATTTAGTTACACATACTGTTGGAAGCGGGCCATCATGTTTTATGAGCACTGCAGTAGGCTTGGCTGGATGTCATGCTTCCTGAAAGAATTTGGGTTGTTACTACAGGCTTTATAGTTTAGGTACCCTCATAAAAAAAAAAACACTCGAGGGCAAATTCTGTTAGCCTTGGTGGCCACGTATTCCCGCGGATGTCCCACGGGCTAAATTTATGTAGGTTCTATCAATATGCGGAAGCGCTCTATCTTAAACCGCCTGTATGACGAATAATGCGACCACATTTTCACTGCTTGGATTTAAAGCTTTTCAACTGGAATTTCGTCGATACATTGCATTAAGGAGTATCTCGCAGATTTCATATTCGTTGAGCACAGTAGCAAACATTTTGCTTTTTAAAGGGTCATTCAGATGATAAAATCTTTGATGGATGACATTTTAAATCTTTCTTTGGAAGTTCGTTAACAATCATTTTAAGGAATGCTAAACCAACTGTTCCCTTCCCAATAGACAGACGTGGGCTTAAACGCAAACTTCGCATCACCGTCTAAATGTTTTCGGTTGTCTTTGATGTTCTGCTGGGCCCTGGCTAAGGCACCAACGACCGAATAAAATTTACACTTAGTCCCTCGCTTAATCGACGAATATTTGAAAGTGAAGAAACTTGTCGGCGCGCACTCACGTAAAACTCTTCTATAACGCACGATTTTCTCCCGAGTCTTAGGTATTTAATGACTTACCCGAACTCTCGGTAATTCAAATGGGACCACGCTCCCGCAGTGAATGCAGTAAATTTTCCGCTGTGAGGCATAACGAACCATTTAACACTGCCGACTGCAGCGAACACCAGCATTCGGCCTGCGTTTGAGGGTAGTAGCTTAAGCTCTTTATATAGCCGGAGGAGTTAATTTGGTAAGTAGGATTCACCAACTCATAAACAAAATTCGGTCGGATGAAAGTATGCCTGAGAAATGGATCTTCTGCATCTTTTTCCCGATCCTCAAAACAGGGAGACTTTTTTAGCTGCGCTAACTACAGAGGCATAAGTCTCCGTAACATCGCATACAATATCATATCTGCCGTAATATGTAAACGCTTCAAACCGTTTACCAACAACCTGATCGACGGTATGTGGTGGCTTAGGGCCAGGAAAATATACAACTAATTAAATCTTTAAATTTCGATAGATCCTGTAAAAAAAAGCAAAATCTCAAATCGATACCCACCACCTATTTATCGATTTAAAAGCCACGTACGGCAACATTTATAATGACGAACTATGCAGAGTCATGTCTAGTCTTGGTATATCATCAAAACTCATCCGAATATGCCGGATGACGATCCGGCGTGTTTCGGTACTCCACCGAAACATTCGACACTAAAAAAGAATTTTGTCTGGTCATGCTTATGCAATCTGCAGCAATTCTAGAAATCTGCAATCGTCATCTCAGGCCGCCATTCTGCGGTGTAGGTCCGCCTCACCAGAGTGAAGTATTTTGAAGTATTTGAAGTATATTGACCATTTGTGATACATATCATGACAATGCTGCCTCATTGATGACACATCGAAACCTTATCAAAATTTCACTTTTTACGAAACATGTGAATATTTTACGTCTGAACCTCCGCTTACAGTAGACCTATCCCAAATCCGCCATACCCAGATACGACCCCAATACAAAATCTATTCCTATTCGTTGAAGAAATCGTAAGACCACCTTCATAGCAGTAGCAGCAGGGGTTCGTCTCCTTGGCCCAAGGTTATTTCCATCTCTCCTGCTACCACTAATCACTTAATAACTCACATGATTTTCCGCTCCACAAACGAGGTGATAAATAGTTTCACATGTTAGTCCCTGATGAGAATCCTCCTGCCATCCTGTGTGCATCGAATACAGGAGATTAGCATAGAATTTCTTTTTTTCGCTATCTCTCTCACAGACAGGATACCAGTCTGTGAGAGGATGATTTGATTCAATCCTTACTACATGTGGGTGGATATTTTTCCGATTTCCTAATCGAAAAACAGACACACATTAGCTGAATGTATGTGCACACAAATGGCTGGATAAGAATATGATTTATGTCAACTAAGACAGAGTACCGTATGCTCCGAAAGACAGACCGAGTGGTAATCTTCAGATGAACAAAATTAATGAAAAAATCGTTACAAAATAAATCCGCGTTAGGGAAATCCGCTCATGAATTGACTCATGACATGACGAACATTTTTATTGCGATTAGGGAATTTGGTTTTCCCTGGTGGACTGGTGAGGACCGTTGTTGGAAGGTTGATATAGCAACCAAGTAGGGATTTTAATTTTTTTTTTGATATTTTTTCCGTTCAGAAATTGTAGGAACTTTGCATGGTCAGGTTTTATATCAGGACAAGGAAATTGAAAAGTGTTTGTACTGGAATCAACATTACAGATAGTGCAGAGACAAACTGCATAGCTTCTTAAAGCTCTATCATTAAAAGGAGTAGTGCGCAGTGAGATCTAAAAAAAATAGGCGGGGATATGGGACTTCGAAGTTAGCCTAGGTTAAGCTGCAATATTTCTCATGATGGTGATTACTTGTCAGTGGTTATACTCAATTCAATTGGATATACTAGTTTCGAAATTAAGCTTATAACGTAGAGAAGTAATTTCGATAAATATCCCTTAAATTATAAGGACTGATTGAGCCATGTCTGTCTATCCGTCCGTCCTGTGGACATTGAATTGGAAGCTACAATAAATGAAATTTAGTATATAGACTCTCTCTTCGATGAAGCATTTTCAAAACCCCACTTTTCAGAAAATCTTGGTTTTTGGTAAAACCGTATCTGAGCAAGACATATTATCGAAAGCTCTTATGGCAGTACAATGTGTTTTGCCTTGCCAACTTTTTGGGGAGGCTTTCTGTAAAAAACGATTTTTGGTACAATTTTAGGAAAATACGAAAAAAAAGTTCGATAAAAACAATTTCAAGAACATTGCTATGAACATTTCCCGTATAAATAATTTTATCCCATGCCCAAATTTTGGGTGTGTTTTCTAAGAAAAACAATTTGTAAGGCCTATCCCATACCATATGCCATATAAAATCGTCGTCTTTTGCAAAACCATAAAAGATTTTGAAGAATTGCCAGAACAAGATTATCGCGACAATGTTTTGTTGACAGTTTTTAGTCACATAATTTTTTTGGGATAGGATTCACACATTGGATTGTAGCCTTCTCTTATGTTTCTTTCTTAACACCCTCCGATGAGCGGGTGGACAGACCAAATCGGTTTTAAAATGCGCTTAAGTTTTTTTTCTTGAAAGTTCTAAGTAGCAGCAGTACATGACTTCTTCAAATAGGTTAAGGTGAACATACTGGAACAGTTATTTAGTTTTCACTTCAATACTGAACAAGACATTGAGTAAGGGGATGATAGCGATGATGATTTCGCGGAGAAATTGTAAAAAGGGGGGCACCAACTGCAACTCCATCATCTAATGGTGTTGCATCAGACTACGAGGTTGCTCCTGTTTAGGAAAAGGCTTACCGTTCGAAAAATGGGAAGGTATGGAATGCGAATCCACCATCTTTTTGAAGCCCACGTTTGCATAATGTTGCAACAATTATCCGTATAGGAGTAACATTGCTGGATCACCAAACTATCTTTTCATCGTTGTTGTCCCCCGAAATCGTGAACATTATCGTGCGGGAAACTTATCAAAACCCATCGAATCCATTCGACTATGGAACGAAGAGCATCCCAATAAAAAAAGCAGCGAGTTTGGACGATGATCAACGAGGACGAAATGTATGCATTCTTTGTTATATTGCTGTATGATGGTGGTTCCATTGCAATATGCAGGCAGCAACATAATTGTGGGATAGTTACAATTACAATATTCCCATCTACAAAGCCACCATGTCCTTCACCCGGTTCACACTTAACCACAAACATTCTCTTCGATTACAGTAACACTCGTGCAGAGAGGTTTCAACTTATCAAATCTGCGGCGGTAGACTATGTATGGGCATATTATGGCCCATGCTGATAGCTAACTTTGAGATAGCTTACACCCCGGACAGTCAAGTAACCGTCGGTTAGCAGTTATTTCCTTATATCGGACGAACTAGGTGTAGTCAATATATTCCAAGTAAATTTGGTAGATTTGCGATTCCGTATCAAATTATTCCCTGATATGAAAAATGTATAAGGGGAAACCACCAGGATGCCAAGGAACGAACCATGAAAACATGTCGTGATATTTGTGAGGAGAATAGTTACCGCTGACAAGTTCTTTTTTTCACATAATTTGGCAGACATATTAAAGGATCGAAATGTGATGTTCTGGGTACCATTAGAAAACAAGCAAGATCTTCAGCCCTCCTCAATTCCTAAACCCAAAACGTGCACTAAACAGTTTCATCTTTTGCTTTCACGGTATTTTGACATTTGTGGACTAGACAGATGTAGAATACCAGTGAACAAGCAATGGAGAGATTTTTCGACCAAAATCATAATGAGTGATGAGGCCATTTTCACCTCAGCGGGTACGTGAACAAGAAACACTATGGCTTCTGGGGGAACGAAAATCAAAGAGTAATGTGCGACGAGACATTACACCCACTCAAAGTTACTGCATGGTGCGCTGTTCACGCTGGAGGATACATCGCGCCATTTCTTTTTTCGACAACGCCGCTGGTCAAACGACAGTGCCCACTATAGGGTCATGTTTACCGAGTTTTTTTTGCCGCATTGGACGAATTTGGACTGGAGGACATATGGTTACAACAGGACGGAGCAACGGCACATTCTTCTCAAGCCACAACCGATATTCTGAAGTCCAAACAACATCGACTACGTTTGGCCCACAATGAGAAGGAAATTCGTTGTAAAATGTGGCAAAGTTCCTTCAAGAGTGACTAGTGGTGCTACAGACTGGGGTAAGCTTGGAACTTAAACAACATGCATCTCCAATTACCCAGGTCCTACCTGCCTCTAGTTCGCCAATTCAAGTTCATTAAGATTAGCGTCTACTTGTGCACGTTATATAAGGTGAGGTATTTCTCTATCATGTTCGAAGCTTAGTTGGGAACCGAAGACTAGACCGTAGTATTGATGTCTTTTCGTTCAAGTTGTCCTTGCCACTTTCTTGACCATGTCTATATAGTCCATAGTCCATCAAAACAAAAACTAACGATGTTTTTTCCAGGAATTTTTCGCTCATAGCAACCAAGGATTTCTGCATCCATCAGCGCGCTTAATAAATAAATAAACTTCTGAACTTAAAGAAAAAGCGGTTGGCAAAATAAGGTCTTTTTGTTTGCGATATTGAATAGTCAACTCAAAGCACAATGTCTGACCGGTGCAGTGAAATAATCCCCAATGGAATAAGCCCCATGGGTTTTATTTCCCAAATAAAAGGAAATAGCCACCGACGGCGCTTATTTCTTTTTTGAAATGGAAACAAGCCCCGCGGGTGATAAAGGGTTTTTCAATAAGAGCGCTACAAAATTTTTTTTTAAATAAAACAAAAACGGTTTTGGATATAAATGAAATTCTTTATTCCTGTGAAAGTACGTTCGATGCCATTATGTATGGAACTCGACTTCTTTTGCATGGCCACCACGGGCACGCTTGCAGAAGTCCAGACGCTGAACCCAATTTTCGATGGTTTTCAAGCATAAATCGGCCGATACTGCTGCAACTTCACGTTTGGTATTCGTACGAAGTTCATCAATCGTCGCTGGCTTGTTCGCATAGACCATAGACTTGATGCAGCCCCACAGGAAATAGTCTAACGGGGTCAAATCCCACGATCGAGGCGGCCAAGCGACTGGAACATTTCGTGAGATAACACGTTCTCCAAACTTGGTTTCCAATTAATTGATTGTGGCATTCGATGTGGCGCCGTCCTGTTGGAACCACATGTCTTCCAAGTCGATATCATTCAAATGGGGCCAAAAATATTCGGTTATCATTGAACGGTAGCGATTCCCATTCACAGTAACGTGCTGGTCTTGATCATCACGGAAGAAGTAAGGCCCAATGACGCCGCCGGCCCATAAACCACTTCAAACCGTAATTTCTTCGGAATGCAATGATGACTCATGAAGAACGTATGGATTGCTGCCTGACCAATACCGCATATTTTGTTTATTGACGAAGCCATTCAGCCAGAAATGAGCCTCATCGCTGAAGATGATTTTTCAATGAAAATCCGAATCATTTTGTTGTTGTTGTTGCTCAGCCAAATTCACGAACATACGACGTTTCTGGTGGTCAAGCGGCTTCAGTTCTTGCGTCAATTTAATCTTGTAAGGATGTTGGCCAAGATCTTTTCGCAAAACTCGCCACAACGACGTCACAGAGATGCCCAACGCTTGAGAACGACGTGTGAGAGACACATTTGGACTTTCTTCAACTGAAGCCTCAGCGGCAGCAATATTCTCGACACTTCGGGCACTTCTTTGTCTCACTGGCATGGAAACATTTTGTACTGTGCTCGTGGATTCAAATTTTTCCACTAGACGCTCAATTGTTGATCTGCTAGGATGATTATGACGACCATAAATTGGACGTAGCGCTCTTAACGTTGAGGCCACTGACTCCGAAATTAGGTTGTTAATTTTAATAATGTCGACTCGTTGTTTGATGGTATATCTTTCCATAATGAAATGGCAAACCTTACTGAAGAGAAGTGTCAAAACAGCGGCAAGAAATATGGCGTCGTTTACTGTCCCTGTCGCTCAACTTTTGTAGCGTCCCTGTTGAAAAACCCGATATTTCCATTTGATATTGGAATTCTATTCAAGTTTGATGTATGCATTGTTTGAATGTGAGTAGGGGATCATGCTCCGTGGGACTTATTTCCGTGGGGACTGTTTCACTGCACCTGGCTGACAAGTTCCAACTTGTAAGATACCCTTTGACACTCCAGTCGGAGTGTACAACGGGATCAAGCGCTCCTGAAATTCATATATTATCTCTCGACTAAGCAGCTTATGTAGGCTTTTCAATTCGTCCAGAATAACTGGTAATGAAGACCCCGCGGTTGATTCCATATTGGGAATCCTTCCGACGCGGTTAGGAATTTTTTTTCTGACTCGTGAACCTCACCCCAAGGTTATTTTGGTTCACTAGTTTTTTTTTTTAATTTTCAACTTATACCATGGCCATATTAATAGTTCGGATGATACAACTACACAGATAAATTCTTCGCGTTTTTATTTTTGTCCCGTTATACTCATCCTACGTCGTCATTGCTCATGACAAAAATCAAAAATTTGCAAAGCCGTATCTGTAGTAGTCTTATCACGAATGCAGCGTGCCTCGATCCTCGGTGTTTGACTACAATTCCGCAAAAAGGATTTGAGCGTTTGAAAAAACATGTCTTTCTGAGATTAATGCTCAAATTTTCCAAAAACGAGATTTTGTCGTATCCATATAGCTTAATAGTAAATCCACAAATTCTGAAAAATCGCCCGCCGGCTGAATAAGAGAACCTTGCAACTCACATTTTTTTAATATTACAGGAGTAACAAAACTTTCTTATCAAGTTTAGTTTTTATTATTAACGGTATAGTAATAAAAAAAATCACAGGTTTTTGAGCAAAACAAGATATTTTGTTGCCAGGTTTTTGCCAGACACTCACAGTCGAAATTTAATTCATTTGGGATGCCTCGATTTTTCATACCACTTTTATGCCTTTGCATAGTGGAGTTACGAGTTACTCTTCACTAATTTGACGGAGTTACTAAGTTTTTCAGGAACTTGGACTACATTGGTGTTGCGAGATAGGTATATATAAACAAAATGATTTTTATGAGATTCAAAGTTATTAAGGAGCTCCATTAGCTTGATGGTTAGTGCGATAAACTGCAGCGCAGAAGATCTGTATTCGATTCCAAGCCGTAGCAGTGAGTAGTATCAATTGTCAAGAAAAGCTTATCTCGAATTGGCTGTTCGGACTCGGCATTAAACAGGAGGTCTCGCCATCATGCACGAAGTACACACGATCACATGAATGCTCGGCCCTGAGTCCTAACGAGCCTGTTGCGCAAAAATTTGTGTTTGTATCAGGAGCTACATGGTTTTCCATAACAGTGCGCCCAATGACTTTCTACAAAATGGCATCAAAAGCATTTTTTGCCAAAAATAGGGTTACGAAGTTTTCTTACTAATCCGACGAAATGTAGCATCGCAAAATTTTTTTTTACTACACCAGATCGACCCGAAGTTAAAAAGTTAAATCACCCAAAGCTGAAATAAAGTACAAGTCAAGCATAGAATCGAGATTGTAGCTTTATATTTATATCCTTGCAGAATAGGACAAAATTTAAGAACCATTTTAGAAATTACCGCTCTAAAGTGAATAGGCCAAGCACCGCAATCTGTACCTTGTTTTTTTGATAGCGGGTCTGACTTTTAATATCCATTTTAAATTAGACCCCAGTCACCTTACCAGCGCGTGTAATATCTAATCTAATATGAGAAATATTTTCATTACCTCCAGTATCTATCTTCACTCATCCTTGTAACCTCCCTGTTTGTGCCTCTCTGTACATTATTACACAAATTACTCATACGAATTAATTGCTATCTCAACCGAATCATCCCCATACCCTACGTGCAAGTTTTCAGTCTTATGTTGGGGATTAAAATTTTGATCTGCAACAATTTAAAAACAATACATCGCAGGGGTCGAACAAAACGGTGTAACATTCAATCGAAGGATATTCTACCCGCGGGATTGTGGTAATTATTTTATACACCAAAGCATGCGAGAGATAATAAATTTCCGCTTCAGTAGAAAAGATGTCGGCATGTGGCGGGGAATATTTTAAGTTATACGCAACCCCTGCTCCCCTGGGAGTCATATACATTACAGAAAAAAGGGCGATGGGTGGCAAACTTTTAAGGGTTTCGATACAATTTTGTGCGAAAATCACTTGCGGTGATCACCGCACAATGTTCAAGTCCCCGGGGTGATGTAATGAACGTCGAAAGCACGTTGAGAGTGAGCTGATTTGGAAAGTTTCCATTTTTGTATGAGCGTATGTGTATATGTTACAAGGGTACTGTGTTATTTTGTTACCTTTGAAAATTAGCGGTTTTTGAGGTTTCTACAAGGAATTAATGTTAAACAAGTTTTGGTAGCATTATTTACTAAAATAAATTCCACGTAAGACACCAGTAGGTATAAGTGGTTTTGAGAAAATATGTGCACACTTGCAATCCAAAGTGGGTATTTAGTTAAACTTTCAATTTTCAACAAGTTACGGGTAGTAAAAGTTACTGTATAGTATATGAATACTTTTAGTTGGGAATTTTCGTATTGAAAATTCCACAATGAGGCTGTAGTTATAAACATTTATAATTGTTGGCAGTATTAAAAAAAAAATTAACGAAAAAATATTTCGAAAAATATAAATACCACTTTTTTAAGCTCCTAAGCTCTTATTGGTGTAATTATAAAAGTTATGATTAAATTGAAAAATTTCGAAGCTTCAAAATATTTGTTAATTCTGCACTTGTATTGCTGGAGATTATAAGGGGTGCGTAATGTTTTTATGTCGGTATGTAAACATTGAATAACCTTGATATTTATCGATTGACTTTAGTCGATATCATTTGCGAAACGTCAATTCAAAACAAGATATAGTACAAAAGATGGCGTACCGTTTGTAACATTTTTTAAGAGTTAAGTTTTTCAGGTTGACAGCACTGGTTATTAATGGCGTCCAAACATCATCTGTCAGAGTGAAAAGTTTTTATTATACTCTACCATTTAATTGTGGAAAGACTTACAAACGAGCAAAGATTGCAAATTATTGAAATTTACTATCAAAATTCGTGCTCTGTGAAAAATGTGCACCGTTTCTTACTACCATATTATGGTCGTCATAAACGCTTTGGTGAATCGATAATTCGCGTTGTTATCACCGAATTTCTCACCAAATTTTCTTTGTTGGGCATTAAACCATTGACTCGCATGCACTGTACGCATGTACCGAAGAGATTATTGCAGTCGTAGCGTCCAATGTTAATGAAGATCGTGAAATGTCAATTCGTCGCTGTTCTCAGCAATTGGGCATGTATTACTCAACCACATTAATAATTTTACTTGTCGATTTGGGTTAAAAAGTCTATAAAATTCAACTTGATCAAGAATTGAAGCCGAATGACCTACCACAACGTCTAATTTTTGATGAATGGGCCTTAGAACAAAACAAATTGTTGGCGCAACAGATTCGTTAGTACACAGAGTCGAGCTTTCTCACAACCATTCATGTGTGCGTGTGTTCTTCTTGCACGATGGCGGGACCTCCTGTTTTATGCGGACACCGAACGGCGAATTTTAGATAAGCTTTTCCTGACAATTGATACTACTGAGATGATTTGTCAGATAATAACGAGAGGAAGGCCAGTGAAAAATCATTTAGGTGATGCTACGGCTATGAAACGAACGCAAACCTTCTGCGCGCCAGTTCATCGGTCTAACCATCGCGCCACTGAGCCCACTTAGAAATCCCGTGTTTTATTGAAAAATTGTGTTCAGCTATAAGGATCATTTCTGTCTTACGTAAATAAGCAAAATTGTCGCATCAAGAGTGATAAACAACCACATGCCATACAAGAATTACCGATGCATCCCGAAAAAACGGCAGTTTGGTGTGGTTTGTGGGCTGGTGGCATCATCTGTCCATTTTCCTTCATAAACGACCGTGGAAAAAACTTTACCGTCAACGGCGAACGATATTTTTGCCCCAGTTGGCTGAGTTGAACTTGGTTTACATATGGTTTCATCAAGACGGTGCCACAAGCCGTATAGCTTGTGAAGCAATGGAAATGTTAAAGGATGAATTTGGTGAGCAGCTCATCTCTCGAAATGGCCCTGTGAGTTGGCCGCCAAGATCATACGATTGAACGCCTCTTGATTATTCCTTGTGGGGTTATGTAAAGTCGTTAGTCTATGTGGACAAGCCGAACACGATTGAAGCCTTACAGGATAACATAATACGCGTAATTCGTGGAATACTGGCCGAAATGCTCGGAAAAGTGACACAAAATTGGACCTTCCGAATGGACCATTTGAAATGGAGTCGCTGACAAAATTTACATGAAGTTGTCTTTAAAACGTAAATGGCAAAGGCATTTTTACCGAGTATAATAAAACTTTTTGAATATTTGATGCAAATTTGAGTGTTTTATTCGATTAAAACACTCAAATTTAACAAAAAATACGCTTAAAAAATCACCGTTGTATGGTTTGATTACAAATTAAGATTTTCATAGTTTTTAAAGTAAAAAAAATATTTACATTTGTTCCAGAGTATATAGTTCTTGTCCTAGCTCAAAACTATAGATCTATAAAATTGCAAACAAAAGCAAAAACCAAAAAATTAAAAAAAAAAAACGTAAAGACAAAATCTTAGTTCCGATAAGATTCCTTTAATTTATAAGTTTCCTACAGAAAGAGGTTTTGCATTAGAAAAGCCTCCAGCACAGTGCCGGGAATAAAAAAAAAAAGACAAAGTGGGGATTGAGCTGACGAGATCATTTCTCGTTTTGTAGGAAAAACACTTCTGTCCGACATTCAATGGAATAAGTCCAAAAAACAGTGCACGGGGGCCTGTCTGGTTGACTTTGGAAAGGCCTTCGACACCGTATGGTTGAAGGGCTTTTCTACAAGCTGACCAGACTGGGCATGCGTAAACCCATGCTATATATGATTTATGAAATGCTTATGGGAAAGAAGTTCGTTGTCAAATGTGGCAACGTAACTTCGAGTAAAGTCTTTGAAATTAAAAACGGTTTACAACAGGGGGCGGTGAACTCCCCAATATTGTTTAACATTTATACAAGTGATCTTGTAGGTTCTCTCAGTCACGCTATAGCGTACGCAGATGATCTAGTGGCGTGCAGATCAGCTCCGAAAATCGAGGTCATCAACACACTTTTGCAACGTGACTTCGATCACATTAAGGGATATTGCGATGATTGGAAATTGAGGATCAATTTCCAAAAAACCGAAACAATTCTGTTCAGGACCCCAGTGCAGAGGGCTTCTTACGATACCAGAAAAAACTGGAAAAAAATTGGGTATCCTGGGACAGCATGGACGGCCGTTGGCGGTAAGAAGTGAAGTCAAATACCTTGGCATCTGGCTTGACAAGTTTCTGTATTTCAATAAAAATGTGGATGCTTGTCTGGCCAGGGCTAGGGGGGCTTATGCTCTGACAAGAAGATTGTTTCATAGCAGTCAACTTGATTCAAGGGTGAAAGTCATTTGCTACATGGCCCTCATAAGGCCGATCATCGCTTACGGTTGTCCCGTGTGGTTCAATGTATCACCATCCTACATGGAATGGAAACGGCTGTTTGAGAGGCGTTGTCTCCGATCCTGCTAAGGATTGTACCGAACGCCGGACTCCGAGTACATAAAATATTATCGCAACGAGGTTCTATACAATGGGGCTCAGTTGAATAGAATTGACAATTTTCTAATTAAGGTGACTCGAAGGCACGCTTCAAGGGCGATGAGTAGCGACAACAGCCTGATATTCAGGGCTTATTACCCCAATGAAATGTACATGGAGAGTGCGCTCATGTCCGGCTTTATTCCACCAGAGGCATTCATTTATATCGATTCGTTAGGGTTAATACAAGACAGGAACGGTATCCCGGTTTTATACCATCGCTACCGTGACGCGCGGGACAAGGGGCTAGTCCGCGATGGGTACGTCGACAATGCTCCGGAGCTCCTCCGCTTTAGCACGGCGGTATCGGATCGCGATAGGACCGACGCTGAAAAGCAGCGCACCGAGTTTTGGTGGCTAAACGAGGAAAGTATTTCTGCAGTTCCTCAGGTCTTTGCGGACTTTTAGTCCACTCCTTAGTACTTAAGTAAATTATATTTAGGTACAAGGTCTGGGGCTGGGCTTATGCACCATATTTTATTTAATATGGTTGCATAAATGCTTGCTGGACCCAATGACGCAATCGGGATGGCAAACCCTCGGGGCATATGCAACGAGTGCTTGCCACCCCGATTATAATTAAGTTAGGTTTAAGTAGTTAAGTAGTCTTAAGTAGTGTTAGTTAGGTTTAACTAGTCTTAAGTAGTTTAAGTTAGTTTTAGTCTAGATTAAGTTTTTATATAAAACAAAAAAAAAATGTTACTGTTTAAAGTTTTAATTTTATCTTTGAAAAATCAATTAAATGTCTTAATATTAATAATAAAAAACAAATGACAAATTTAAGCTGAAAAGCAAAAGAAAAATGTTAGTTATAAGCTTACAGCGCCCGCTATGGGCCGATGAGTTAGATTAAGTAGATAAGTTAGATTTAAGCATTTTTGTCTAATATTAAGTTAATATTTTAAGTAAATAAAAAATGAATTAAAAAGTAAAATGTAAAAGCAACACTTCTGCCACGTTTTCATTGACGAGCGACGAAGACGAAGATCCAACTAAAAGCGTGCAGTGGCTGCATTGTCATTGGTTCAAATCCATCACGTAACAACACCTCACTAGCACTGTCATGAGAAGCTTTTCAAAACTGGCCTTTAGGCGTCGGCGTTTAACAGAAGTGCCTCTTCTTTGTGGCAAAAGTATAACATCTGACACACATATGGAGGTAACTGCTGGATTCAGGTCCCCGTATTACTAGTTAATGCCAGATAATTATATAATTTTTGCAGCGAAGTAAATACAGTAACAAAATTCAGCACGGTACGATTCAGCTGGCTAGATCATGAATAGCGAATATCCACAAATACTCCAAATCGCGGAGTCTTCGATTTCTAGCTCGACCCCCATCGGACGTAATATTGGAAAAGCCCGCCTTAATTAGAACACAAGCAGAAATTGATTTAAAAAAAAACTTGAAGTGCGCAAGAAGACTGAATTAGCTAGGTGCCGGTGTAATTGGAGAGGCATGTTGGTTGATGCCACTTAAGTAAGAATGACGAACGTATTAGTCAGATTGAAAATAATGTAGTTGGCTGATGAGGTCTGAAGTGGCAATCAAGAGGACCATAGATAATAATTGAGATGTAAATATAAGAACATTTTT
Source organism: Rhingia rostrata (assembly GCA_949824845.1). Taxonomy (NCBI): domain Eukaryota; kingdom Metazoa; phylum Arthropoda; class Insecta; order Diptera; family Syrphidae; genus Rhingia; species Rhingia rostrata. The sequence continues at coordinate 23,227,107 of OX463757.1, forward strand.
AAAATAAGAAAGTACTATCAATTTAAATTAGCAATATTATTGTAACTCCTACTCAAGATTATAAAGCCATACAGATGACGCACTGCCATATATTTGGATCTCGTTTCTCGTTTGTGCAGGTGCACACCGCCTGCCCGTACCATGAAGCTGGTGAGCAAAAGTTTCTGTTTTTTTTTGTTGTCAATGCGTCATCTGTATGGCTTTATAATCTTTGCTCCTACTTATTACTTAATGAATTTGAGATACAGTCCGGGGTAAACCAGGGTTTCAACAAACTTGACTCCTTTATTAGATAGTTGCCTCCAGATGTGCTAATCAATGTATATCCATCCGGTTGGGTAATTGATGGTCTTGATAAAAAAAACAAATTTGGCGCAACAGGCTCGTTTGTACCCACAGCCTAGCTTTTTTCTCACAACCATTCATGTTTGCGTGTCTACTTCTTAGCACGATGGCGGGACATCCTGTTTTATGCCGAATCCGAACGGCTAAGTTCAGATAAGCTTTTCATGACAGTTGATACTACCCGGATGATTTGTCAGATCATCACAAGAGGAAGACCAGTGAAAAATCATTAAGGTGTTGCTACGGCTGGGAATCGAGCCCAGACCTTCTGCGCGGCAGTTCATCGCACTAATTATAGCGCCACTGAGCCCGTCTGATGGTCTTGACTGAGCAAAGAAAATTCCTTAGTGTCATCCTGTACGGAACCATGATCTGTATTGTTTGCCTCTATAAATCCTGAAATAGATGCACAGGTGGAGGTTATCGATATTGACAATGTCGATTCGCTCTTCCTCTAGGCGACACGCCCTAGTGCCGTATGATTTTTTTTTTCATACGACTTGAATTAGCGGAGCATAAGCAACATCAGGTGAATAGTGGGTCGTGAGTGATTATTTTGTTGGGTGACCAAAGCATGTTGTCATACGGGCATAACACCTATGACAAATTGTTGTTGGAAACCAAACTATTAGTATTCACTTCACGGCTCTGCTTAGTTGGCGTCGGAGTTGTGTTTTTTATATTTTTAAATTGTATTGGATAGGAATTTTAGAGTAGATGTAAATAATATTCGAGGGTTAAGAACAAATCTCTTTTCGGCATACGTTCACATATCCAAATACAAACCAGCTGTTTTGGAACTTTGTGAAACGCAGGTGGGGGCTAATTCTGAAATTTCAGAAATAAGTCTACCTGGATATAACTTAGTGCCATTATTCTTCTCGCACCGCGGTCTCACCGTTTACATTCGTAGTAATGTAGCCTACCAAATTCCACAACTATACAGCCAATGTTCCAGTCCGGAATTTAATTTTATATGGCTGAAATTCCATGTCCGTAGGCAAATAATCCACTACTGTTTTGCCCAAATATGGACAGCAACTCGGCTCTTAAAGAGTTTGATGAGCTGTCTGACTCCATCTCAAGAATTGTATCCCTGTATCCTCACACTGAAATCGTAATTGCGGGCGATTTCAATGTACACAATTCATCGTGGCTTCGACATTTTGGACAGTCAACACCAGAAGGAAGGTATGTTGAGATCATTGTCTATCAATATGCTACCACCTCTAGGCTCTTCAGACCACTGTATCGTATCGGCTAATTTTTGTACTCCAACCACGTAGTTAAATAACGAATTCCAAAAAGAACCGTATGACAATACGAGGAACCCAACTGGGAAGCTCTTAACGGTTTCTTTAAGAATTTTAACTGGTAATTATGCTTCCTCGATAATGACGTGGATGCTACTGCCGAAGTGATAACGAACACCATTCTCCTGGGTATGAAATCCTTTATTCCTCACCGGGTAAAGAGTATCAAACCTAAGGCAAACGGGTGGTATGACTCGATCTGCAAAGAGGCTGTTTGGTAGAAAGAGTTATGTTTTCGGATATATAAGACAAATCCTACTGAGGAAAACCGATCTAAGTTCAAACGAGCCAGAAACGATTGTAATGCCCGCATCAAGCGTGTCAAATTCTCCAACGACCAAAAGCTGAGGCAAAAAATTCTACTATGTCCCAAAGGTAGTAAAAACTTTGTGTCGTTTGTCAAAAACATTAAGAATTCGACCTCATCTTCCATCCCAACGCTCATTTACAATGACATTCCAGCTGCCACCTCTAAAGACAAAGCCAATCTGCTTGCTGGCCATTTTGCAGCCAGTTCCACGTTACCAGATTGTGGCCAGTCTAATCCTGTACTTGCGAACGTAGAACATTCAATGGGACCAATCCACTTCCGTACTCGTACTGTCGCAAGAGTATTATTAGATCTTAACATTCACAAATCGTCTGGTCCAGATGGTATCTCCCCCATAATTCTAAAGAGGTGTTCTTCCACGCTGGCAAAACCACTGCGTAAGCTTTTCTATCTGTCCTCTTCATCAGGACTCTTAACGAGTAGATGGAAAACAGCATTTGTCCAGCCCGTCCCAAAAAAGGCGAATCTTCTTCTCTCTCCAACTACCGACCAATTGCACTTACGTCCCTTCTTTCTAAGGTCATAAAAACGCTGATAAACCGTCAGCTTATGAAATATCTTGAATCTTCTAAATGGCCGACAATACGGTTTTCGTTGCAACAGGTCCACTGGTGATTTGATGACATATCTCACTGAAAAGTGGAAACAATCTATCCACCTCGGTGGCGAAAAAAAGATCGTTGGACTTGGTATTTCAAAGGTATTTGACAGGGTTTGGAATCAAGCCCTTTTTTTCGAAAATGCGTGCTTTTGGAATCGACGAAACTCTTCTTCTATGAATAAGAAACTATCTCTCGAAACGTTCAATTCAAGTTGTTTTGGACGGTTGCAAGTCTGCTTCTCACGAAATAAATGATGGTGTTCCCCAGGGCTCCGTTCTGTCTCCGACACTCTTTCCCATTTTTATTTATGACCTCTGCAACTTCTAATCCAATCCATTCCTTTGCTGATGACAGAACTCTCAGCTTTTCATATGGATTCTCTAATCCACGCCCTTCATCTTCGGACGTGGAACACAAACGTCAAAATATGTTAAGCTCATTAAATTCCGATCTTGACAGCATAATTAATTGGGGTAAATTAAATGGAGTGGAATTTAATGCTTCCAAAACACAATGCTGTTTTCTGTCATCTAAGCGAAACCAAAATTTACAGCAATTATCCATGAACGGCACTTGCATCGCCGAAACCGAAAAACTTTCCATGCTCGGTATGTGTGTTAGTAACGACCTTCGTTGGAACGACCACGTATTCGAAATCGCTAAAAACGCAACAAAATGTCTAGGTTTCTTTAATCTGTGCAAAAAATATTTCACGCCCTCAGATCTGGCCTCAATATATAAAGCGTATATACGCCCCAAACTTGAGTTCAACGCTCACATCTGGTTAGGTGCAGCAAAAACATCATTGCACCTACTGGATAGGATACATAAGCGTACGATAAAACTGATAGGAGATCCAACCGTAGCGAACTCTATAGTCTCACTTGAACATCGTAGGAATATTTCCTGTCTAACACTTTTTTACCGCTATTTTAACAGGAAATGCTCAATCGAAATAGCCAGCTGCATTCCGCCCCTTCAAACATTCAACCGTGATACTCGCCATGCCATGAATGCTAATCAATTCACCCTCAAGCCTACCTTCGGACGTACCATGAAATATAGAGATTCATTCCTTAACCGAACAACACGCATGTGGAATGCTTTACCAAACTCAGTCTTTCCTCCCCATTACAATTTACAAAAATTTAAAAGCCATGCACATCGGTATCTCCTCTTTTCTTCTCCTCAATTTCCATAATGCCCACGCTGTGTCCAAACACTATAAACCCTTTAGCGCGTGCTAATTATAAGAAAAATTGATTTTTTGCGTTTTTTCAAAGATCTGCGTGTAATTTGGCAATCCAACAACCATCAGTATATTGAAGGAGGAGATTTCCTTCTGCATTAATGAAATTCAGCCAAGTTTATTCAAAATGGCAGTGGTAAGCTTCGACATAAAAAGGCCGTGAAGTCCGTTTGGTTAATGTCCTGCGTTTTCAAATGAATTCAAATTCAACGTAAATTTTGGGACACCCCTTATAGTTTTTTTGTTCTTCGTCTTTACTTAGCTAAGATTTGTTGATTAACATAAAGTAACAACAAGCAACAGCATTTTTAACTGTCAAACAAAAATTATCTAAATTCGCAGCTTAAAAAAATGATAAATTTTTCCATGACATGTTTGCTGTTAGTGCCATTTTTAAAAAGAAATGGTGAGGAGATGAATACATTAAATAAATTAAACTTTCAAATTGTCTTGGGTGCTTCAGTTGAGGAATCCCAAAGAACTTATTGTTTTCAGAGATCACGAATGGATCCATATTTCGAAATGAGCTCATACGGCGAACCTCGTATTAACATCGATAACGAGTTCATAAAGAATGTGAGGAGATAAATCTAAAAAACGTAAGCCTCAGCAGAATAAACAAAATCTCAGCTTTTTCAATATTTGTATTCCAATTAGTAATCAGTAATCTCGGATACGCCCAAGGAATGATTCCTGACAAATTTGTATAGTCTACTTGAGAAGCATAAAGGCATGCATTGTGCTTTGAGAACTATGCATGGATGGATTTACTTCAAATTTGGTATACGACGTTCTTGGTTGAATAATTAGGAGGTTTTCTTTAAATTGGTATTATGGGCTCAAAACGAACGGTATCTCCCATACAGCGGTTTTGGTAATATTAAAATTTCTCAAAAATGGCTTACACAGTTATTTCCAAAAAAAAATCGAATATCGGATTAATTGACCGAATTAGAAAAATCATTAAAAAGTCTACTTGGATGAAATTCAGTATCTAAGTGACTGTTAACATTTGTTTTGCCTAATAGAAAGCTGTAACCTCAATCTTTTTAACTTTCTCTTATAAAGAGAAACATATTGTTTTCGTGAAAATTTTCGACCTCGAGATTTTGATTGATTCTAACATTGCGATGATAGTGCAACTCAAAAAAGTGTTTTTTTGAATTCCGTCCGTCGGTTCGTCCTTACCAGCCTCTCCAGCCTAAACGACTTGACCAATTTTCTTCTAACTTCGTATCCAGCGTTTGTTTGGTCATAATTCTAGGCCATTTTTTTTTTGCTTTTAGCCATGTTATAAGAAAGTTGCGTACGACCCAGTCGTGCTACCAAATGGAAAATCTGCGTAAATGACCCAGAAAATTACCGTTTTATCATCTCATTATCTCGCTTACTTAATACAGAAAATATAGAATGGTTATCATTTGAGAATAAATCTGAAAGGTCTTTACGCGTTGTATCCAGATGGTTACATGATAGGAAAACTCCTGCTTGCTGTTTGCATTAATTGTAAAAGCGATCATCGCGCAAATTACCGCGGCCGCGAAATAGTTAAAGAGTTGCAAAAAAGACGCACGAAATTTACTGGTAAAAATTCACAGATATTAAATTTTACCAAGCAACAGCCTAAAATTCCGCCTAAACTTGACTCAAAGCCAAAGCAGGTAGCAATCGAAAAACCAACATTTAAACAAATGTCGCGGCCATCAAAAATGCGATCAGATCTTGTACATCAAAAATCAAGTGTAAGAACTTATGCCCAAGATACAGTATCCGATAACTTTCTTAAAAATATCTCGCCTGACCCCGTTTCTAACGTCTTTTCGATTATTCTCTTCAAACTTGAGCAAAAAAGCGAAACGAATAAACTAATTTCGACAGGTTAGTTAAGCTTGATGTTTGCATCTAAAAAACATATGAAAAGGCTACGATCTACGACCTTTAGATGCAAACATCAAGCCTAACTAGCCTGTCGAAAATAAGTTTATTCGTTGCCCTTAGTTTCTCACGTTTTAAGAGAATAATCGACATGGCGGGCTGTACCAGTACGACCCGCCATAGAACAATATTTTTTTTGTATACAGTGCGTCATCTGTATGATTTTGTAATCATTGGTTTGGACCTCGTTTCTCTCGTGTACACGTGCACAACGCCCTCCCGTACCTTGAAGCTGGTGAGCAAACGTTTCTGTTTTTTGTTCTCAATGCGTCATCTGTATGACTTTATAATTTGGTACGACCCAGTCGGGTGCACGACCATTCGTGTAAGTTATAAACAAACAAGCACAAGTATAGATGAATTTGTGTATCAATCCGATCTTCAGCTAAATCAAGATTAAAGCCTGCTATATGAAATGATGGGGATTGGAACTAAGTTCAACGGCCGTTGTGCCGAATATCCTTATCGTTTTCGTGGTGGTTCGTGGTAGTTTATGTAACTAAATTCTTTCTAGTGTAACCAAGTTAAATATTTCGACGCAAAAAATTAAACATCAGTCACGGCCAACAAACCAAAACCAAAACCTCTGTAGATAGTAGCAGACATAGATATTTTAACATATATCCTCCTAGTTCATTACCATCAATCATCCATTAGATTTGGTTCATGGTCTCAAAAAAAAAAAAAAAAAACACGTCACATATAAAAGATTTGTTCGCTACTGATAAAAGCGCTTTAAAACAAAAACAAGAGCCCGACATTTTTGATTTCACACACAGCTGCTAATTGTTTACATATACATTCTGATTCTGATAAGCACTACAGCCGACAGCGTACACAACATCAAACTATCAACGAACCAAAAAAAAAAAGTATCTCACACAAAGGTCAGCACTGTTTTGTGTACCTTCTCTCTCAGATAAACTCGCCGTTGTCGCTCCAAAAACAGACAAATCTGACAGCACCATTAGTTTACACACACTCGGGGCGAAGTTATTGTGCGTTTAATGGAAGTAAGTTGTCGAATAGTTGTTTTGTTTACATTAGCCCTGCTACTGCTGTCACTAAGTGCGATACTTTACATTCGACACCACATCTATCACTTTAATGAGACTTTAGGTAAAGTATCTATCTATCTACTTAGTGAAAAGAGAAAAATAAAATGAAAACTATTTCGTATTATTTTCCAGTGTTAAGACGCAAGTTCCACATCAGCGAAGCTTGTCTTCAGTGTATCTGTGAAGCGGGAACTGAATGTGAATTGCCAACGTTTGAGAGCGGTGATATGTGCGGTAGCTTTAGAATCTCTCAATCATATTGGATTGCTGCGGGCTTGCCAACGCTTGATGGAGCTTTTGGTAGCTTCCCTAATTCTGATTTGGGTATGTGACTAATTGTGAGAGAGACATAGTGTTTGTTAATTAATTCATGAAATATTAAATTTATTTAGCATATATACGCTGTGTGAACAATCCATTTTGTGCTGCTCGTACTGTCAGCAGTTACGTTGAAAAACATCTGCAAGACTGCGATGGGAATGGTGTGATTAATTGCTATGACTATGCCAAGATACACATGCTGGGACATACGAATTGTTCAGGGCACGATCTACCACCACTAACAGCTATTCGAGTAAAACGATGTTTGGAGGAGTTTTCTGTGATATAAGTGATTTCTAGTGATTAGTTGTATTTTAATTAATTTTAAGAAATGAATTAATTTAATTTGTTTTAATTGTTTACATCATGGATGGGGGGCAATGGTTACATTTTTAAAGTGCATGTGGGATTTGAAACAATTCTTCTGAATTTTAGCAAGTCATCTTACCCGAACCAGTTCCTTTTTATGACGCATATTGTTGAAGACTGGTGATGGAATTAAGCAAGATGAACACCGCTTTTAGAATTATTGTTCATATAAGACGCCTTCTGTTTACATTATCTATCACCCTTAGTTTTTCGAGTATCGGTGTTATGGTATTTGCCTGTTGACTGCAAGGTTACACGTTCAATTTTAGCCAAAATTCATGAAACCCTATTTTAAAAAATGAATAAGTTTGATAGTTCAACGGAAATTAGTAGCTCAATCTTGAGAATTTTTTTCTGAAAATTAGCACAAAACAGTTACTACGCGTGAAGTAAGCATATTGTTGAAGACTGGTAATGGAATTAAACAAGATGAACACCGCTTTTAGAATTATTGTTCATATATGACGCCTTCTGTTTACATTATTTATCAACCTTAGTTTTTCGAGTATCGGTGTTATGGTATTTGCCTGTTGACTGCAAGGTTACACGTTCCATTTTAGCCAAAATTCATGAAACCCTATTTAAAAAAATTAATAAGTTTGATAGTTAAACGGAAACTAGTAGCTCAATCTTGAGAATTTTTTTCTGAAAATTAGCACAAAACAGTTATTACGCGTGAAGTAAGTGTTTAGTGTACCTATCGTAAAGCAAGGGTTCAGTGTACCCATCTTAATATATACCATCGCTGTTAGAGCAATATATCTCGTTATCTTACCTAATAAAGTGAATCTACGAGCCCTCTCTAGTTAGCTTCTGATCCATCTCTGGATCTCTGACTGAGAAAAGTCAACCTTCCATCCTCCTCGATCATGGGCACGTTGCTTTCAATTATTCAGAGCGCTCTTTCATCCGCGATCGCTTGATTCTTAAAACCGTGGTTGAGTCTTCTTTTCCGCCTCTAACCTGAAGGCAGGGATTCAAAATTCTCTTGGCTGAAGCTTTATTGTTAATTCGCTTGATCCAATTTAGTCTACGTCTACTAACTCCCGTCACTGATCGGTTTTGTTGAAGATGGCGCTTTCCTTAGTTCCTACTGTCCTGCGCCCTACCTGTTCCAGCACTTTGAAAAAATTGAAAAAAAATTGAAAATTGAAAGATTGAGAATTGATTGCAAAATAATCGCATGATAGCTTGTGGCCTTGTCGGAATCCGATACATGTTTGGAAATTTTTGGTTAAACTGTTTCCGCACTGAACGTTGCGTCACGTGTCTTCCAGACTTGTATCACTTGGGAAGGTACCCCGAATTTCGCTTTATAATGGATGCGATGGATGCTTTCACACGCCGGCCTTGAAGTCGATGTATAGATGATGTGTCTTGACTTGAAATTCGTTGGTCTTTTCCAGGTTTTGCCTTAGTATACAAATTTGGTGTATGGACGATCTGCCGAGCCGAAAGCCACTGTTACTTGTGTTGCAGAAAAACTTTAGGTGTTCACACCATATGATGGATTGGTTCTTATGTGCGACATGTAGCAGGGATGTGCATCTTTAGTTGGTGCAAGACATATGATCGCCTTTTTTGTAGAGGGGACATATGAAGCTAATAATGTGGCGCTAAAATCCGAGATTGACTTGCCTTATACCAAAATTACTTACCATTTATTTCGGCTTTCTGTTGCACACTTATAGATCGCTGAGGTCATTTTCCGCTGGGCTCAAAATGAGGTATTGTTGTACTGCTTCTGCAATCCCTAGAGGAAATGAGACTTCTACTGCGTCTACAATATCGAGTATAACCGAAGACTCAGCGAATCGTTGGTTGTAATTGCTCTACATGTCTTTAAGACTTTAAACTTCCAATGTGGGATTTTTGGATCGGGCTTATGAGCAGTACGGCCCGTAGTGTTACTTTTTCAGAGTTTTTCTCAATGGCCCGTAAATGCAAACAGGACAGAAGAATTTTACGATATATATATATTTTTTTCGAAATCTTAATAAGAATTTTTTATGCCGAGATTTAATTATAGCCAATGGACAGACCACAGCTATCTTCACCAACAGGTTTTACGGGACAACAGATTTTAAATTGCCTTGGGTAGTTGATTTCCCACCCAATTCACCAAATACTCCGTATCGAATGTGAAATCCGTGAATCCTTCAAGCTGGTTAGCCTCAAGCTTTTGCATTATCGTAATGTAAAGCTTTATTGAAATCTCTCTCTCTAAATATTTAATCCCCCATTAGCAACTTCTTTTTCTTTTTCCTGAGCTTAGGTTAGTTCATGTTTTATGGGCTGCTGACGGCTGACCATCAAGTGAGCCGACAAAATCGCATAGGCCTACGTGGTCCCATCGTGATTCCCTTTTTTCTTGAGCTAACTTACTTACTCAAGTGGCGCTACAGTCTGGAATGAACCTGGTCCTTAGCAAACGTGCTTCTGCAATTATCCCGGTCGTTGCTAACTGCATCCAGTGGGCACTAAAAGTTTATTGAGGTCGTTTCCCACTTGTGCGCCTCACTTAAGACTATGTCTTCCTCGCCTTAAAACAGGCTGATGTTAATGATTTTGTCCTTGATGTGTATTGTTATAATTCGTTCCCGTATGTCTTGTAAAGATAAGACTTCTTGCTTAAGTATTGCACTAGTAACAAATCTACATACGAATAGTCGCTGTTTGGATCAATGTAAGACCGTCCGTAGTAGACGTATTTCCTGGATGCTAGTTATGTCTGCTTTGTAGCACCCTAGGGCTTCCACTTGATGTTTGTCTTCAACTCTCCTGTTTTTCGTTTTGCGTAGTCGTCGCGTCATCAATCATAAAACCATAACTTTCCGGTGCCCTTGGTTTCTTCGTAAAATAAGTTTTTTTCCTTGAGTGGGTTTTTAACCCAAAGTACAACCCCCAACCTGGAGGGCCAGTACACAGGGATCTATTAAGGGACTGAGCGCTGCTGTTGGCATTTCGGTTTATTCGCCACCATTTCTGTTTAAGCGTAATGACTTATCATAGATATTCCTAGATGACCTGTTGTCCGAATAATGTCAAATCAGCTTATTTAAGTGATTATTTACTTTGTCCATCCTAACTGGGACTCTAGACGCCACCATTTACTCCATTATGTGTGTTCTTCCGCTGCCACCTGGTATGAAATATGTGCGTTAGTATGATTACACGACATCCCCCGCTCTCACCTGCTGCAGCCTTAGACTTAACACGGGGACTTAGATCCTGTTTACATTCAAGATACTGGCCAGAGTCGGAATTGGTAGGCATCAGTGAATTGACAAACTCAAGCTTTCATATAAACGCATTGCCTATACCATTTGACCACCATACGCATACCACACATATTTTTTAGGGCACCATTTAAGAGAAAGTATTTCATTGAATTTTTCTGATTTTGAAGTTTCCATGAAGTCTATGATCACAACAATAATGCCAGAGTTTAAGAAATTGAATCCCACAACTCAATCATATCGGATGATTAGCTAGACAAAAATTTCTCTCTAAAATCAAAATAAAACCAGATAAAGCAATCAGACTTTTATCTTCAATTTTAAAATAAATATTTCTGAAATTTTTTTATCTTCATCGTTGTAAACCTCAAACTCTTAACAAAACAGACAAACTTGTGAAAAGTTTTCGTTGCTTTTATGCACTGTCTGCAAAAATTATCGGCAATACCCTGGATGTTGGCGGTCATCTGGACTATTGACTTTCAACATACAAACGTCTGGGTATGCAAAATTGTCCTTGATTTGATAGAGCACAAACCGAAGGCCAATAGTTGTTCACAAAATAAAGTTAAAAATTAGTCATGCAGAATTTGATTTAAGAAAATGTAAGCCTCGGAACGCTTATAATCACAAATTATGTTGAAAATCTACTGCAATCAAAAAACGAGCTGTGGGGTCACGACAGGGTAGTATGTTGCTCTTGCACTGAAAATTAGACGTATGATCAAATGGCAAGGATGAGAGAATTTGGGGAATTTCCGTTAAACCGTTCATTCACTTAAGCTATCGACCTTCTAGCTTGAAACGTATACATTGTGTGGAACTTTAATTTTAGGAACTTTTGCTCCGGAGTTTGAACAAAATTAGTGTCCATATAAATTAAACTGATTTTCCGCTATTTCTTACTTACAATCCGGAATGAACCTGGGCCTCAACCAACATGCTCCTCCTATTAGCTTCGGTTCTTAGCGAACTCGACCCAGTTGTGCACTAGATTGATTGATGTCGGTTTCTCCTTGTCCTCTCAAGAATGTGTTTAAAGAAATCACATGACAGCGTGTCGCGTCGCTAAGCCTAAATCCTTTTTTGGTATCAAATGTTTCCTTTAGGTCGTTTCTGACCATGATGAAGCAGCGAGAATTCACGTCGTCAACCCGAACACACGAACGAATTAGGTCTGCATACCGAAGCTAGACATTGTTCTATAAATGCTGTCGTATGCGGCTTTGGAATCGGTGAGTAACAATTTGGAATTGTAATATCTGCCGAAGTTTGAAGTGTGACTTTCCAGGCCTTAAACCACATTGAAAAGGACATATTAGGTTGTTTTTAATCAGTAATCGTTATTACCCAGGGCCGAGCTTTCTCACAACCAATCATGTGTGCGCACGACGGTGGGACCTCCTGTTTAATGCCGACTCCGAACGGCGAATTTGAGATAAGCTTTTCTTGACAATTGATACTACTCGGATGATGATCTACCGCGCAGAAGGTCTGTGTTCGAATCCTAGCCGTAGCAGCACTTACCATGTTTTTCAATGGCTCTCCTCTCGTGATGATATGACAAATCATCCGAGTAGTAGCAATTGTCAAGAATATCTTATCGCAACTTCGCCATTCGGAGTAGGCATAAAACAGGAGGTCCCGGTATCGGGCATAAAGTACGTACGCAGACTTGAAGGGTTGTGAGAAAGCTAGGCCTTTGGTACTAACGAGTTTGTTGCGCAAAAAAAGTATTTTTTCGTATATACTCATCATCGACTGTGCCTCGACTACGAGAGACATGATTTAGTTCGACCCTTGTATCGCTTGTTTAGCCTTTTATACTTTGAATAAAAAAAAAAAAACATGTGAATATCATTCCTACAGTGGCATCATTCCTTTTCTTTCTGAAAAGCCGGTGTTTTTCCCTTCTATAGAGCTCACTAACAGCTCTCGTCTTCTCCTGCAGCTTTGCCTTGTAGGCCTCGTACTTGGTTGCGGATATCTGTCCGCTGTCGACATTCTACATAAAAACAAGGGTTTCATCTTGTTTTTATGTAAGTGTTCAATGTAGCAGCTGCAAAAACGACTTCCAATTCCAAAAACTCCTTGGAGCCTTCAATTGTGTAAACAGACCGAAGGCCGAATGCATGCCTCAAGTGTCATCAGACCCAGTTTTTTTAACTTCTCCATCATCGTAATGTCAAATGTCGATTTAAATTTTTTTCACGAAACCGTTCCGTTTTATTAGAGCATGTTTGGATTTCTGATTTTCGGGATTCCGTCCAACTCTTAGTAGAACTGACAATTTTCCAAGTTGCTAGCTTAATGATCAATCCTCATCAGATCTACGCTTTGGTTTCAATCGATGGCCTTAGTCCGATATAGCTTAACTCCATAATAACGTCATAGTTGCAGTTTGTAACAGGGTCGGGTTTTTAAGATTAAAAGTCGACAATGTCTTGCCTATGTCCTTTGTCTTCTCCTCAAAAATTATAAATTTATATTGAACATAACGTTTGCGTATCCTTGTAGATAGAATTACTGAAGGTTTTGTCTTCCGGGATAACATGATACAATATCGCAAACACTACGAAATTTGAAAAAATCGCATAAGAACGAAATTTCGAAATCCAGTGCTTGTTTTAAAAAAAATTCGGTGGAGCTGCTTTCAAACTATTTGCTGTATTGCTATTCCTCCAACGTAATGCGGTTATTCTGAATTTTGACAGGATTCCGAATTCAATGAACCTATAGACAATTATCGAATGTCTCACCTAGCACTTCGTAAAAGACTTTCTAGGTATGCTGAAGGAACGTTTACACATGACCAGTTCATGTAGTAAAACCAATCTTGCACTCGAATAAACGCTAATCAACCAAAAATATCTCTGGTTCGTAAGTTTGGAAATTTATAATCACAGTTGTGTTGTCATGGATGTTTGTCAGTCTTTTGCAAAAGATAGCTTAGCTGTCTACTCCTCTAAATTCAGAAATATGTAGCAACAACATTGCAGAACCACCCCAATTTTTCTACGAGAGGGCGCAAGTATACAGATAATCCAAGTGGGACAAAAACCTATCCTTCGACAATTTTTCTCGGAATGTGTTCGAAAATCCGAACAAATTCAATCCGGGACGCATCGTTGGTCCGGATAGGTTTTCGTTCTTCGGATTTTCGAACCCATTCCAAGAAAAATTCTTAAAGGATTGATGAAACAAGAGAACTCCTTCGCTGCACCAGTAATTAAAGTGCAGATAGTTTAGAAAATCCCCGTAATTCCACAAATGGATACTATTTTTGTAAAAACAAGTTCTCAGATATCATGTGTTCTCTCTAACACGTTTTTTGTTCAACAACTATTTTTTGTAAATCACCTACCAAATATATCTCATATATCGGGTTTTTCAACAGGGACGCTACAAAAGTTGAGCGACAGGGACAGCAAATGACGCCATATTTCTTGCCGCTCTTTTGACATTTCTCTTCAGTAAGGTGTGCCATTTCATGATGGAAAGATATACGATCCAACAACGAGTCAAAATTATTAAAATTTACAACCGAAATTCGGAGTCAGTGGCCTCAACGTTAAGAGCGCTACGTCCAATTTATGTTCGTCATAATCGTCCTGGCAGATCAACAATTGAGCGTCTAGTGGGAAAATTTAAATCCACAGGCACAGTACAAAATGTTCCCGTGCCAGTGAGACAAAGAAGTGCATTGACGCAAGAACTGAAGCCGCTTGACCACCAGAAGCGTCGTATGTTCGTGAATTGGGCTGAGCAACAACTTGAAAATGATTCGGATTTTCATCGAAAATTCATCTTCAGCGATGAGGCTCATTTCTGGCTGAATTGCTTCGTCAATAAACAAAATATGCGGTATTGGTCAGGCAACAATCCACACGTACTCCATGAGTCATCATTGCATCCCGAAAAAATTACGGTTTGGTGTGGTTTATGGGCCGGCGGCGTCATTGGGCCGTACTTCTTCCGTGATGATCAAGACCGCACGTCACTTTGAATGGGAATCGCTACCGTTCAATGATAACCGAATATGTTTGGCCCCAATTGGATGATATGGACTTGGTGGGCATGTGGTTCCAACAGGACGGCGCCACAAGCCACACAGCGAATGCCACAATCAATTTATTGGAAACCAAGTTTGGAGAACGTGTTATCTCTCGAAATGGTCCAGTCGCTTGACCGCCTCGGTCGTGCGATTTGACGCCGTTAGGCTATTTCCTGTAGGGCTACGTCAAGTCTATAGTCCATGCCGACAAGCCAGCGACAATTGATGAACTTCGTACGAATATCGAACGTGAAATTACAGCAGTATCGGCTGATTTATACTTGAAAACCATCGTAAATTAGGTTCAGCGTTTGGACTTCTGCAAGCGTGCCCGTGGTGGCCATGCAAAAGAAATCGAATTCCATACATATGGCATCCAACGTATTTTCACAGGAATAAAAAATTTCATTGATAGCCAAAACCGTTTTTGTTTTATTAAAAAAAACTTTTGTAGCACTCTTATTGAAAAACCCTTTACCAAAATGGTTAAAATATAGTGAAATAAGTTCTCCACTGCAAACCCACTAACGAAGCGAACATTTTAATGAAACTTGTATCCTCTTATTGCCCGTACACACTCAAAGATAAGCTTTATATCCTGAAATCTCCATAATCTCAACTAGCTCTGTTTAAAAAGATACAACGCATCTCATTTATTCTCATAGTTAAGAGTATTTATTTCGATAATGATGCTGATAAAAAAAATTGAATGCTGGTCACCTATTCCTCACTGTAAAAGCAATCATCAAAACGAACATTGTGCACCGGGGGTAAGCTATCTAACGTAC
The DNA here is from genome assembly GCA_949824845.1 of Rhingia rostrata. Taxonomy (NCBI): domain Eukaryota; kingdom Metazoa; phylum Arthropoda; class Insecta; order Diptera; family Syrphidae; genus Rhingia; species Rhingia rostrata. Next base: position 23,242,711 of record OX463757.1, read on the forward strand.
ACCCACTTGGTCCTTGGATATGTATCGCAGCATAATCGTAACAATCAATCATTCCGTCACCATCACAGTCACGACGGTATTTTCCAATGTAACCACTCACAGTCCGAGCGGCACAAATCGGATCGTTTACACAAAGTAAATAAGCTAAAAATATACACACAGATTAAAGTTAGAAAATCCCTAACATGACTGTAAGGATTCAACATCAAAGGTCCCTCGAATAACTATCCTTAAAGCCAATATGCCACCCAACCAACACGTACCCTGTTTGGTATCACCGTCATTGTCAAGAGTTTCGCCATGCAATGTCGGCTTGCCTGCATCTATCCAATAGGGTTGCGAGATCCTATACAGACCGCACATATCACCACCAGAACACTTTGAGGGTTTACAATCGCTAGTCGCTTCACAGATACATTGCAGGCAGTGTTCGTCAATGTTGACGTTAGGAGTTGAGGTTTCATTACTTTTAAACGGCTCAGTCCGTTCATTAATCACCAGATCCGCAAGTTCCAATTTGCTTGGGATGGATTCAAGGTTCTCTGTGAAGAGTGGATTCGATGAGAAATTGCAATCGTGTGTCAATTAAAACCGACCTGAAGTGAGCGACAGCGTTGAGGGGCTGTGATGATGATGGTGTCGAGTGAATATTAAACCGGCCAACGAGAGTAGTGACAGTGCTAGGGCAAGCATTGCAATTATTCGGCAATCCACTTCGGCCATTGTAGTTCCAAGTAAACGCGAGCAACGAATGTTTGTAAACAGCTTATGGGAAGAGGTTCTCGAATAGCAGATGAGACAAGACTAGTGAGCCGATTCGATGGAGCAAGCGAGACAGTGGAAATAAACAGATGACCCTTGGGGAGATACTTTTTTGATAACCAGACATTGTGAGATCGGTTGGACCTTATCAGGGAAACATTTTAATATGTTTACAGTTCGTTAAGCTTGTTATTAAGAAGAGTATTTTTTGTGCTGATAAGGCTTTGTGCAATACGGAGATTCGGTTTTAGTATCGCTATTCCAAGAAACAGAAAAGTTATTTAATGAATCATCATAATCATTATCTTCTGATGATCGTTATTGTCACTTTTGATAAATTTATTGGTATGCAGATATTTTTCTGGGAACTCCACTAAGCAGTTTTCTGTTTTGGAGTAATCAATAAAATAATATTTTACCGCTATACTCATGTTAATGAGTATACATTTTTGTAGAAATACCTTAATCGAATATGGATTATTGAAACAAACATCTACACCTTCTTGGCTTATAAATTTTATCAAAATCATTAGAAACGTTTTCGAGAAAATCAACATTAAAAAAACGTTTATATTCGAAAAATCCATACTATTATACTACATACCAGTTTTCATTAGTACCATTATGTGCATTTTTTCAGAAAATCCGCTTATACCATCTCTTTTGAGATACATTCTTGTAAAAGCTTAGTTATTAATTTTGGTCAACATCGTTAGAAACGTTATCGAAATAATCGTGTTTAAAGTAAACCCATATATGGGAAGTACCTTTAATTTTAGTGCCAGAAGTCGAAAAATAACTCTCAAAAAACCCCCCTGTCGAACTACCAATAACATGATATACCCGAAATGTCAGTCTAATCGTGCCAGTGTCAATAAGAGACATCAGTTCGCAGAACACAGGTCACAGGTCACAGATCACAGGTCACAGATCACAGATCACAGAGCACAGATCACAGATCACAGATCACAGATCACAGATCACAGATCACAGATCACAGATCACAGATCACAGATCACAGATCACAGATCATAGATCACAGGTGACAGATCACAGATCACAGAGCACAGATCACAGATCACAGATCACAGATCACAGATCACAGATCACAGATCACAGATCACAGATCATAGATCACAGATCAAAGATCACAAACTCCAGACTTCGGATGGCAGACATACATTTTTGTAGAAATTCGTTCTTGATACTACATATACTGGGAAGAGTAACAAATGTCGGACGCCCCATAGAGATATGTATTTGATCCTCTTCATGGTGCTGCCCGAAAACCTTAGTGTATGTAACAGTGATATAGTGAGAATATCTCATAGTGACAGACTGCTCAGTTTATCTTTACAATTAACATCGAGGAGTCCTGAAATTGTCCAGAGAAAGTTCATGCAAATATGTAGCAAGGTAGCAATGACCTTCCTAACATCATCCTCGCTCATACGAAGCATATACGTCCTCGTTTATAAATTGGATTGTGTGCTGTGGTCATCCATGCAATTAACCTTGACTCGGATCACGGTGAGCCATAAATCTGTTCAACATCGCTTACCAGATTGCCTGGAACTATTCACCAACAACCTGATCGGCTTATTTGTTAGCTTTTCCTTTAATAGAGTTTTGACATCCAACAGTAATCACATATCAAAATATTTTATAGTCATTTTGTTCGGGGTTCGGATTCCAGTTGTAGCAACACCTAAATGCTTTTCATTGGAATTCCTCTTGCTATGATTTGAAAAATAGCAATTAGCAGGAAAAACTTATACTAACTCATCCGTTTGAATTTAGCACAAAACAGGAGGTCCCCCATATTCTTAGAAGGACTCATGCACAAATGAATGGTTGTGAGAAAATGCTAGACCCTGTGTACTAACGAGCCTGTGGCTCCGAAAATTTGTATTTTTATTTTGTAATGTGAATATTTTGGATAAGATAAAATATGATGGAGCTGCTACTCAAATCTTAAGATTGATATATTTTTATAAAACGCAAAAATTGAAAACTTAAATAGCATTGTGATCGTATCTACTGTACTTGCAATAGATTTAGGTAATGCGATTACTATCGCATGCCAGCTAAGCCCTTACCCCAACAGATAATTTACAAATCAAATTCTTAAAGTATGACACTATCTGGAAAAAAACTAAAGAATTTTATGTCAAAATTTGACATAATTTTATCGGCTTCAAAGCCGCGTCTGATAGATTCCACTTCAGAATCCAGATTATAGGCCCTGCATCGGAACTTCTGCAAAAATCTTCTGAATATCGGCAAAGAGTTGCGATTTCATGCAATTGATTCCATCTTCAGCTGGAACAGATAGCGTGTAGGGAGCTGTTTATCCTCCAGAAAACAAATACAGTAGCCATTGCTGACGAGGTCTAGTCTTTTCGCTTGAAGGCTTATCGGACTGTGTATTGTAAGGGTACCATAGGTTATCTTTCTAGGTAAATCAATCTGAAAGAGCGTGACCCATCTTGTATAGGCCTATAAGACAGGTTAAGATGCATCCTACGCATGGTTCTTGTTTGTAAGTGAAGAGATATGCTTCGGTGATATCACGTTTCACTCCAGCCAGGATAAGCCTTCTTAAATTGCCATGACACTTTCCGTCGGCAATACGATGATGTAATGATAAGGAAGGCAAAATGATAATATGCTCAAGTTAAGCGTCTTTTTTAGATGATGATGTATACTTCCATTCGAGAAAACGTCTGGAAGTTATACTAGAAACTGAGTTCATGATCGGAATTCATTGAGATGAGGCTCTTAGTCCGACAAACTTCTGGGATATCTAAGAGGCTCACGGACTAAGTAAAAGTAGTCGGCAATAAAGTTATCCACTTTAAATTGACTTATTTGCTAGAATATTTTCAGGAAAATCAACATAAAACTCGGAACAAGCGGTGACACCAACGATAAGCTTAAGCAACGATGGTAAAGGTGAAATTTCGACTACGAAAAATAAGACGCATCTTGAACAATTTGGCCTGCCAAAAAGCCACTGTATATGATGGAATCTCTCCTATTGTATTTAAAAAAAAATTCGCACCTGAACTATGACGTCCTCTTTGTAGATTATTTTGGATGTCATTCTTTCAGCAGGTTTTTCCCATTTGCCTTAAAACTTCAGACCCATTACTGCACTATCCATACTTCGAAAGATAATGCAAACAACAAATAACAAAGAGATTGTCAATGACCCAGAAGGGAATGGTTTCATAAACGATCGGTAATATGAGTTCCAAGACAAACCCTTAACTGAAGACCTGCTCTTTTATTTAACCCATATGAATATCTGCGATGAAAAATCAAGGAGAATCGAGAGCTGTTGCCTTGGATATTTCAATCGAGTTCAACACAGAGCTTTGCTAGCCAAATTGGCAGCCTGCGGACTTCCTCAAACATTGTGCACCTGGATGATAAATTTTCATAAGGACAGATCGTGCACGTAGCTTAGGATGGCGTTTCCTCAGACGGATTCATTATATTAGTTGGCGTACCTCAAGGATCTTTTCTATCACCCATTCTTATTTCTGCTGCACATTAGTGATCTTTTAAGGACAAATAATACATAATAGCATCTTAAGTTTGAATGATGATAATAATCCGCCATTGCTGCGAACGAATCTGATCTCTTAAGGAAAACCTACAAAAGGTTTACCTGCGAAAAGTTTACAAAGAAAAAAGTCTCGCAGCTGTACACACAAGGAATACTAAGAGCTATAGATGTAGAATATTATACCTAGGGCTCACATTTCCAAGAAAGAACAAGTCTAGAGTTCGGCAAATCTAAATGGACAATGCAGTCCTAAAATTTGAAGCTGCTAGGCATCACAATTGTGTCAGATGTCCCATGAAAAGTACATTTAACCTCTATGCAAAATCAATAGCGTCCAAATGAAGTTACCATTTCAGGGTTAAATGATATTTTACACCAGCCAAGCCTAAGTACGATCAGGTCTTGAATATTCTTCTCTTTCTTGGATTTCAGCCCCGAAACAAACACTGAACTTACTACACTCAATCCAAAGACGTGCACTCGGCCTTATAAACGATTTCTTCTTTATTTCAAAGCTGCAGCCATTGGCACATTTTCAGGTCAAAGACACACTGCACATTGTACAACGACACGTTCAACACCATACCGAACTTCTTTTTGTTTCAGAACAAGCAAACAATGGAACGGTGCGAATCTTAATATGACCCAAAGGCAAATAGCGGTGTGTGGTTTGGATTGTAAAGGGTGATCCATTTCGAGGTTCCCTAATTTTTTAAAGAAAAAAACACAGAAAATTCAAATTTAATGGAGAATGTTTATTATCATTTGAAAGAACATTCTTTGGCATTTATTTTTTGAAGATTATGTCTATCAAATGTTGGCCGTTGCTACGTCGCAGATGGTCCATCCGTTGAGTCCAATTTTCGATCATTCGTTCGAGCATTTCGACTGGTAACTGGCGAATGACACGCGTGATGTTTTCTTCCAAGGCCTGAATCGAAGCGGGTTTGTCGGCATAAGCTTTTGACTTTACATATCCCCACAGGAAAAAGTCTAACGGTGTGACATCACACGATCTTGGTGGCCAATCGACCGGCCCAAAACGTGAAAACGAATATAACGCTCAGTAGGCCGAATATGTTGACCATAAGTTGAGCGAAGTGCACGAAACACATTCCTCACAGAACGTTAATTTTCATAATAAAGTTGAACAATTTGTAAACGTTGTTCACGCGTAAGTCTTTCCATTATGAAATGCCAAACAATAATTTAAAAAAATAACATGACAGCATGACACGACTCACACGTGATCTGTCAAAAAAGGCTATTGAAAAAAGTATCTCTACTTGGATCACCCTTTACTTACACATGAGTGTTTGGGTGTGGCAGCGTTTTTCGGGTTCTTGAATATTGGCGGTATTTTTTTTGAAGACCAAAAAACAAATTTTTAGCGCAATAGGCTCGTTAGTACCCCGAGCCGAGCTTTCTCACAACTATTCATGTGTGCGTGTGTATTTCTAGCATGATGGTGGGACTTCTTGTTTTATGCCGACTCCGAACGACGAATTGGAAATAAGCTTCCCTGACAACACAGTTGGGAATCGGACCCAGACCTTCTGCGTGGCAGTTCATCGCACCAACCATGGTCCTACTGAGTCCGTGAATACCATTCAATTAAATTCCCCTGGAACGGGAAGTTTCATAGTTACAGATCTCCAACATAACTTAGATATCTTTCAGCCTAAGGCTCTCTATTTCATGAACGGAAGTACATAGTACTCGGGCTATTAGATCACACACCGCTCTCTGGCCTTTCGTGGGTGTACTATCGTATGGTGCTATAACTGAAGGACTGCACCCTAGTTCAATGAGGTTGAGAAGCTTGCATCATTTATGCAGGAGATGCAGCTTCTGTGAATTAGAAAACTACCACATACCTGGTCTGTCACTACCTTGCGATACACAACAGCCAAAGGACAATAATTTGCAGTGACTACTAAACAGATTTATAGGATCAAACAAATACCCATATGGCCCAGATCACCTGATGCTTCTTTAAATAATCGCGCTGTAGTGACTATAAACCTTGAGTACCACACTAAAACCACATTCATCTCCTTTCATCACCAAAGGCCCATGCAGGCTTATGCAAGTTTGGCGCAAAATCAGCGATCCATGAAGCCTAACCAAGTTGAAGCTTTTATTAAAAATTCGTCCTAACAAACAACACCAGCTTTCGAAAAAGTTCCTGTGAATTAAATTGAACTCAAAATAGCAATCTTACAAACCTTTAGGTCGAAAGAAACCCATTGAAATTGGTTTCAACTTACTCAATACCCTTCCTATCTCTGCCCTCCTGCGGTTTCCAAAGATACAAAGAGCTAATAAACTGACAAGTTGTAGCGATCTCGACACCACTACACAAAATGCCATTTTCGACTGTTAACATCGTCAGAAATGTCAAATACCTCTTTATCATCAATCACTTTATGCCAATAAGCCTAACAAGCCTTCGAAAGGCCATATCCTTCATTTTCTGTAACAAGGACAAACGAAATACCTTCCCTAAAGCTTCATGCAACTTTGTGTACCGATATTGGAAACTTTTAAAGCCGCACATTAGTCAGACTTATTTGAGTAACGCACCGACATTCTTTCAGCATCCTAGTTTAATAAAATGTGATTTCTGTTCGCTCCTTTTTCATTTTTTTTCTCATATTCCGTCATAATGTGAGAGACGAAGATACAAAGTCTGTAAAAGGATCTCAATTTATATCCGCTCGTTTGAAGAGAATCCCCTTGGCTTTGTAGGGAAGAGATTTTTTTCCTTCGTTTTCTCTGTTTATATCCGTGTTTGTGATGTTGCCTTGGATGTGCGCAAAAAATGAGATGGAGAATCCGCTTCAAGGGGGGCACGTAATGATAGCTGGTATGTGGTCTGCTTTCCTTTCTTTTTCGGTTGAAAATTCAAGTGTTTTGCCAAGCCTCGGCTTTAATGCAATAACCGGTCGAGGGTTATCATTTCTGAATCAATAAAACAAGCTGTACAATAAAAACAAGGATTGGTTTACATATTTTGATGTGAGATGCCAAACGTAGCAGGCTCTGTAAGGATATGACAAAAGGTGAGTGTGTGTACAAACATCAACGAGGTTAGCACATAAATTGAATCTTTTGCCATGTCTGGCAAAGTGTTTTGTGTTTTTGTGGTAAGAGGACTATGTTTTGGGGTTTTTGGACTCGAAGCGATAAAAAAAAGATGGAAGTCTTTTGTTTTTCGTTTACATGACTTTTGAAACTTTCCAGCACACTTGTTTGTATGGTGAAGCGAAGATTCGGAAAGTTACCCTCAAGGACATTAGCGGAGGGAAATATCATGAAAAGCGACTTTGACAAATGACATAAAGTTAATGCAATCTCCTGCACTATTTCTTGACTTTGTGAGAGGTGTTATAAAGACTTCTTCTATACTCTTTCTGAATACACTTTCATCCGAGATTGTGTTTTGACATTAAGTTTTTTAAGTGTTTTTTATTTCTCACTCTGTGAAGAATGCGTTAATCTCTCGATTAACACCATACCACCAGCAATAATGCCAAAAGGCCATTACATCAGCAGGAACTGATGTTCTAAGTTTCTAGCACCCACTAGCACGAAACCCTTTATTTAATGAGGTTTGCCGGCTCGTAGCTGAAAACTGCTTTTCAGAAAGAAGAAAAAATGGGTAGGAAAAGCTATCGTGGGTATAGAGAGGTTTAAGTCCAGAAATTATGTTCGCAAGTTCTACCAAAGTGCAAAAGTTGAAAGTCAAGAATATAAAGTCAGAGCAGAATCCTGTTGAGATGCAATAGGAAATATCATAGTTGAGGCAGAGTCGATGCAGAGGATATGGAATAACCACTTCAGCAGAACAACATTCCGCAGTCAAGCAGAATAAACCATTCAATACTGGCAACGACAGCGAAAACTACCAACCACGTGAAGTGAAGTATTAACAACCTGATCCGCCAATTTGCACACTTCCGCAGAAACTTAAAAAAAAAGCAAAGAAGTCAAAATCGATAAGCAATCGGAATTAGGTGCACACGACAAAATTTAAAGAGTCCAACTGTACTGAGCCATATCTAGTTTTGGTGTATCGCCCAAACTCCTCAGTCTGTGTAGGATGACGTTGGAGAATTCCCACTGCTACATTAGAGTCGAAAACGACATCAGCGACACATTCGATACCTAAAAAGGATTTAGCCAAAGCGATACACTGTCATGTAACATCTTTAATCTGATTCTTGAGAGGATTGTGCAAAACTCCTGAGCCAACACCAGAAGTACAATCTTTCATAAATCGATTTAACTACTAGCATAGGCCGATGATATTGATATCATTGGTCGGACTCAACATGATGTCATATCCACGTTTGCTAGTTTAGAGAAGGAAGCTGTTTAATTGTTTTACCAGTAAATGAGGGCAAACTAAGTAGATGCTGTCAACACGAAAGGACACACAGCATTGACGAATCGGACAGAAAGTCACCATTGGCGTATATAACTTTTGGATAGTACGGGACTTTGTCTATCTTGGCTCCGCTATTAACTCTGACAATAACATCTCATCAGAAATTAAACGAAGAATTATTCTTGCCAATCGCTGTTTTATCGGACTATGAGGCAGTTCGGTAGTAAAGCCCTAAATTGAAGTACTAAGGAGATAATATTCATAACCCTTATCATCAAAGTGCTACTCTAAGACACTAAGGCTTGGACGATATCAATGGTGGATGAAGAAAAAAGTTCTTTAGAAATTCTTCCGTCCCGGTTGCGTTGACGGACTATGAAGACAACGATTCAAATGAGATCTAAACGAGCTGTACATCGACCTTGTCTAAAACTCATAATTGGATGTTTAAGATGGCTAGGACATGGTAAGAATGGACACCATTACACCAATATTCGCAGAGTCATCGACTACCAGCCAGACTTCGGACGCAGTAGAATAAGTGACCTCGCATTATGTGGCACGTGCGAGTAGAAACCGAACTCAAAAAACCTCGAGTGCTCAACTGGAGGCAGTTCTTAAGGATCGGACTAATTGTACCCTATCCCATAGGTGTATCTTAGTATTGATACATAGATTGTAACATAGAGCAATAATTTCGCCATATATACCTCAAAGTTTATGGATCGACTCGGACTCGCAAGCTGAGTCGATCTAGCCATGTCTGTCTGTCCGTCCGTCCGTCTGTCTGTGTGTCACCGATTTTTGGGCCTACAATTTTGAGCTAGAGTTCTGAAATTTGGTATTTAGACTCCCAATTCGACGAAGCAGAAAAAGTGTATAAAAAGTTATAATGGAAATGGTTGTTCGGTTTATGGACGAATCTCTATATTTCATTGTTCTTCCGAAGAAAGGCTTGAATGTAAATCAGTTTAACATTCATAGCGTAAAGAGTATTGCTGCTGAATTCTTGAATAATAGGAATGCGATTGGCTCTTTCATTTAACTATTGGTTGTCAAAATAGAAACAAAACAAGGTAAGGCAGGAGATATTTCGACGATGTTCAGGCGAGACTAAAAGTTCGCTATTCCTATGTCTCCCCTAAGTTTTCTCGCACACGTTGAAACCTATCTAGGAGGTGAATATATTGTTACCAGATCTAAGGAGGTGAAATATTTCTTAAATCGGTTAAGGAAGCATTTTATTCTACTCTGTTGGTTTTACCTCATTTGATGATGCTGTCAATGTCGGAAGTCAATGAGCTTAACATATTTTGTCGTTTAGATTCCACGTTTGAAGATGAGAGACGTGGACATGAAAACGAAAATGAGAAGCTGAGAGTACTGCTTTCGGCAAAGGAATGAATTGGATTAAAATTGCAGACAGGAGATCATTGATGAAAGTGAGAACACCAGCATTTATTTGGTGAGTTAAAGACTTGAATCCGTCCAAATCAACTTGAATTGAACTTTTCGAAAGATAATTTCTAGTCCATGGAACAAGTTTTTCATCGACTCCAAATGCACGCATTTTCGACCAAAGGGCTTAATGCCAAACCATGCCAAATGCCTTTGAAATATCAAGTGCAACAATCTTACTTTCTCCACCATGGTGGGTTGATTGGTTCGACTTTTCGATGACATATGTCATCAAATCACCAGTCGACCTGTAGCTGGGAAAACCATACTGCTGGTCATTGAGAAGTTTTCGTGTTTCGAGATATTTCATAAGCTGACGATTTATCAGCGTTTCCATGACCCTGGAAAGAAGGGACGTAAGTGCAATTGTTCGGTAATTACAAAATAAATACAAATTTTTCGCGCAACATGCTTGTTAGTACCCAGGGCCGAGCTTTCTCACAACCATTCATGGGTGCGTGACTACTTCTAACAACTGATACCATTCGGATGATTTGTCAGTTCATAAGATAATTGGATAAGTTAATCAGATCACGAGATAATTGGAGAATATAAGAGGTAATTGGAAAAAGTGAAATATTCGCTTTTTTTTGGTACAGGCTGGACAAATTCAATTTTCTTGGAAAGAGTCCTATTGAGTCGGATGAAAAGACAATCTTACATAATAGTTTGGCCAACCTGATAGCTTCTTTGCAACCCAAGTCATACAACCCTTTTGCCTTTGGTCTGATACGTTTTATTCTGTTGGGAATAAAAGATCTCATACCAAGGAGAATGATGTTTGATATCATATCAGCTGAAGCATCCACTTCACTATCGGGAAAAACACGGTGATCGGTTAACATTTAAAAAAAAAAAAATGTTCAATGCTTTTCAATTGGCTTTCTCGTATTGGCATACAGTCTTTTTTGATTGCATGTTGGTTGAGGCATATGTTTATTCCGGACTGTAGCTCCACTTAAGTTATTTTCGAATAAAGAAATGCTAGATAGTATTGGTTATAGGATTATTGTAACGATTTATCACAATGAAAAATAAATCTGAATGCTATAGCAGACAAGATATAAATGATTAAACGGAACAGCTCTGCTTGAAGTTTGATTTTTGAAGCGCTTGAAATTAATTTTTGCACACCATCCATTCAACTGAGTTGTATCCGTATTCAATATATAAACCCGGAACCCATTATCGTTGACATTCGATTAAATCACTGAAACGCCCTTTTTCCTTCCTATCTAGCATAAATAATTTATTCCCTCCTTTTCCAAATCCAACCAAATTGCAACTGATTGCATTTTCATCATCAATCGTTGCACTTGAATAGATGCAATTTTATTCCAGCTCTGCTGCAGTGCAACCCCTAATTCAACTAAATCGTAAGCCCTCATTATTCATCAGCAACAACAACAAGTATCTGACATGAATAATGAATCTTCAAATTACAAAATGTGTATCACCTAGGTTTTGCCAATTTCACAAAAACAACTTCAATCTTCGCGTGCGCAGCATTATTATGTATTTATGCCTGGAAAATGGAAAATCCTTGTCATCAGTATTCCCCAACATTTGCACATCGAAACTGAATATAAATCATAACCGGATGTGCACATCCCCTGTCCACTTGTATCTCGAAGTTGTCAATGTTATGCACCTCGTCACGTGTACTTGGATAGACAATGTTTTGGTGACACCTGATTAGTTAATTACAGCAACAGACACATATTTGGTCATTGTCAACTTGCCCCCAAATGTGCCAGTTGGCATGGTGCAAGGATAATTGAGAATTTCATATAGAATGTCAAATAGAGTATAGATCCACAGATACATGCAATCCAATTATGATATTCGATTGGTGTTTGCAAGAGCACTCAATTTTCGGGCCATGGTATTGTCTGTCTTGGATTTCCCAATCAATGACAAGGCTACGTAAATGAAAAGCTGCCATCGTATTTGATTTAACATGAGTCTCAAATAAATACAGTAATTACAGTTGCCACTCTTTGAGATTCGAGTTCCACTTTCATCTCAATTTAATGGGCGCAATAAAATCCAGGAAGTAACACAAACTACCATCCACACATTCGAATAATTAAGGACTCCGAACTCACGTCTATGCCAACCCATTAAACAAGTTCTCGTCTGACAAAAACATTGAGTACCGTTTGCCGGTGCAAGGGTGTGGTCCGTCTAATCCCTACATCGGTCGTTGAGGAAGGTCATCACAAAGTTGTCCACTTTTTCCAATTCAATAAACGATATAATTACAAGAACTACACAGCTCTAGTTAAACGAACAAACGCTCAAGGGTATAAATTGAATCTTTCAATAAAATGAGCTATTAGAGCAATTAATGAAAGGACAAAAGGACTCCCCCATTGGCGTTGTCGATGATGGTGTTATTAGCAGTTGAGAACTATTTTTAAAAAAATGTTATCGATTCGTAGTTATGTGCTTGTGTCCAACTTGGATTGTGGAACTTTAGCTCTCCGTTTTCTTTGCGGATGACGATGGATAGTAAATATAAAGCCATTGACGGAAACATATAATTTCGGGGTGTGGTGTTCATGGGTTTTTATTAGACTGTTCTTCTTTTGGAGAAGGAAAGTTTAGAGTTGTAAATTGGCCAGAGGAACACCAGCTAGGGAGACTGGACACCTGCGGTCTTAGTCGTTACAAGTGTTAGCGTGTGGGCTGGGATGTTCTTATATTTTAAGTGGGTGTATACAATTTTCAGAAAACCCTTCAATTTGGAAAGTTGTTACGTTTCTCACGACACTTGTTCAACATTTTAAGTGCACGAAAATTGTCGACATTTAAAAAGCCGTAAATAGGAGAATGGGTTAAGTGGATCGTGAAAATTTTCTATTAATAAAGCTGCTTCGAGGTTCCTGCACGAAAGGGTTTCAATAATTTAGAGGGTTATTAAATGTCAGCTGAGGAATATGAGAAGTTTCAAAATTAAGGTGACAATTACGGTTAACGATTAACAATTGAAAAAAATATTTATTCCTGTATTATATTCATGCATTAATGAGGTTGTATACCAAAAAGTCATTGTCCTAGCTTAACATTTTCGAACTGACCAATCCCTATGAACAATGTCATATGCCTTGAATCTTTTTTATAGGAAGTGGTTACTTACTTCAGTGGCGCTACAGTCCGGAATGAACCTGGGCCTTAACCAACATGACTCTCTAATTTTTCCCTCAAATCGAACAAGGATTTCTTCATACACTTTTGAAACGGTCCATGCTTCAGCGCCTAAGAACGTGAATGGAATGATCATGGTCTTATAAAGGATCTCCTTAGTAGTTCGAGCAAGGGCTTTACTTTATCAAAGTAACAGCTGGCAATAGTGGCGTTTTCTTAATTTGTCGATGTTATGTGTAGTACACTCATTTACAGCTAAACCCATTTCTGCTTTTGGTGGTGTACATGGTTCTGTAGTGTATAGTTCGTCTCTATGAATACTGTCATATGCGGCTTTGAAATCAATGTTTTGGACTTCTTGGAACTTTTCCAGAATCTGCCGAAGTGTGAAGATCTTGGCGTAAAACCACACTGAAAAGGGCCGATCGGGTTGTTGGTAACTGTTTAAGGAGTTCTCTTTTTACGGCAGATGGGATCTTGTAAGGGAAGTTGACTTATGGCAAAGATTATAAGGTCATACAGATGACGTACTGCATAGGAGAAAAATGTTTCTATTACGGGTCGTGCTGGCATATTTGTATCTCTTTTCTCATGTGTGCCGTCGCACGTACCATGTTTTTTGTTCTCAATGCGTCATCTGTATGACTTTATAATCATTGCTTATGGCTTTGTAGTGGGCGATGTTCAGAAGTTCTCCGTGCTTTGAAGCGGGCATATGAAGCTTAGGTTCCATTCTTCAGGCATACTTTCATCTGACCAGATTTCGCTTATGAGTTGGTAGATGTTACATACAAAGTCATTTCAACAGCTTTGTAAAGCTCAGCGGGAAGGCCGTCATTTACGGCGCCCTGTTTAGCTTGAGTGTAGATATTGCTAACCACACTTTACTAAGGTCGGGTGGTTGGTAGTTTTCGCTGTCCTCGACAATCTGAAGAAGTGGTTCTTCCATATCCTCTATACCGTTTGCTGGCTATGTCATCCCTTTTTACCATCGCTTCGGAGCGTTCACTTATATCTCCAAAGCATAACACTTATCAGTGGACGCAGTGGCGTGATGGTTAGTGCGATGAACTGCAGCAGGGGTGTATTCGATTCCCAGCCGTAGCAACACCAAAATGATTTTTCACTGGCTCTCTATTAGTGATGATCTGACAAATCAGCCGAATAGTATCAATTGTCAAGAAAAGCTTATCCCAAATTAGCCGTTCGGAGTCCGCATAAAACAGGAGGTCTCGCCTTTGTGTAAGAAGTACACACGCACACATGAATGGTTGTGAGAAAGCTCGGCCCTGGGTATTAACGAAGCTTTTGTATTTGTATAAGACTTCTTGCCTTATCGCAATCTTTGGCATTTTGGTGTCAAAACAAAGCCTACGAATTTTAGGACACGATTATTAAAAAATATTTAAATTTCTAATTATAGTTCTCGCATGAAGTCACTTCCTTTTTTTCACTGATCAACATTTATTTTTACGAAGTAATGATTGCCATTCCACTGAACTGAAACGGAATTTTCCAATAATTCCTATTAGAAGCCTAGGGGGTGACATTGCAATTCCATCATGTGTTGTGTTCCAATGAAGTTGTTCAATGATAGCTATAGCTGTGCCCTTAGTGTTGGCAGTGTTGGTATCTGTCAATTAGTAAATTTGGGCACGTGGGATTGCGTGTGAGCAAGATCAAATTATTGAAGTCATCGATCGGTCAGTCCAGGAAAGCAATATCCATTGCTGTAAAGAATGAAGCGAAAGTTGATAGATGCTTGGGTGCGACATTCGGTCACATGTATGTGGATAAAATTGTCATTTCCCTCTGAATTTTGAAATGATCAGATGGTACTGCCTTGGTTTTGGACTCATAACTCATAAATCTGTTTTATCGAAGGTGTGTGTCTGACGTCTGGAGTCTGTATTTGAAACATGAATCCAAACAGGTAGATTTGATTGAGTTTTCGATGTGTATGTGAATAGTGATAATGAAGATGAATTTTTGGAATTGGAGTGTTACCTTCACTTTTTCATATGATGAAATTTTTAAAACGAGATGCTAGATATCGGGACTCTTCTAACGTTTGTGGGTGTAAAATAAAAATTGCGATTCTTTGAAAAGAACAGATTGGACGAAAATTGGTATCTGGGCTGATTCGGGTAGGATGACGTGTTCATATTTGATGATTGTATAGCGCTAATTTTTGCCATTACTGCCTTTTGAATGTTGAGGGCTTTATCGATATTTATGAGTCTTTCCGAAAGGTGGAATGAGATGATTACACTATGGAGGTGGTAAATAGAGACAAATGGAGATAGAGAATAAGCAGAATACAGTCTCACTTCTACCGTGTGTGAACTCAAACTCGTTTTTTTTTAGTAACAATGGCTCAATCAACTGGAATGTCCAATCGATTTCATGCCAACATCTGGAATAGAATTGTATAATAGGTTTTTGTAAGAAAATGAAAAGTTTTCTTCGAGGGGAAGATGTAAGATTCCTTGAGTGGAAAGATATAACGATTCTCTACGTCAAGCATAGAGTAACGTCGAATGGCCGAATTTTAAAAGCAAACTTCTTTATTGTATTTATCTCATTCTGTTAAAAATTAATTGGAATAAGTACACAGTTTCACTTCTACCGCGTGTGAACTCACATTGGATTTTTATCTTTTCTAATAAATTGCTAGCATTTAAAGAAATAAATATTCGGAATGTTGTTTTTATTAGCCGTGATTGAGGATATAGAGAGATGCCACTCCAGGAACGATGTTCGCAAGTTTTACCAAATTGTGAAACATCATTGGCTTTGACGTTTTACAATTACAAAGCTCGAACAGAATCCTGTCGAGATAAACAAGGAAATATAGTAGTTGAGACACAGTCGATGCTGAGGATATGGAAGAACCAGACTGATAAACGGCGATGACGAACAACATTCCGCTGTCAGGCAGAATGAACCATTTAATATTGGCAACGACAGCGAAAACTGCCAACCACCCAACCTGAGTGAAGTGAGGATAGCAATACCTTAGCTCAAGCTTAATAAGGCTGCCGGAAATGAAGGCCTTCCCGCCGAGCTTTATATAGCCGGCGGAGATGACTTGGTGAGAAACATCCACCAACTCATAAGCCAAATCGTAACAAACTATGCCTAAAGAATGGAGCCTCGGCTTCGTTTGCCCGATTAAAAAGGAGACCCTCTAAACTGTGCCAGCTACAGAGGCATAAGTCTCCTCAACATCGCCTACAAGATAGTATCTGCCGTAATATAAGAACGTTTACCACCAACCTGATCGGCCCAGCGTGGTTTTAGGCCAGGAAAGTCAAAAAACCGATCAAATTTTCACGCTTCGACAGATCCTGGAAAAAACCCAAGATATCCAAATCCATACCCACTACCTATTCATAGATTTCAAAGCCGCATACGACAGCATTTATAGAGACGAACTTTATAGAGCCATTTCTAGTTTTGGTATACCGCCCAAACTCGTCCGTTTGTGTAGTATGATGATGGAGAATTCCCACTGCTCCATCAGGGTCGGAAACGACTTTACCGATACATTCGATACCAAAAACGGATTTAGGCAAGGCAGTGCGCTGTCATGTGACTTCTTCAAACTGATTCTTGAGAGGATTGTGCAAGACTCACGAGCCAACACCAGAGGCACAATTTGACAAAAAATCGGTACAACTACTAGCATACGCCGACGATATTGATTTCATAGGACTCAACGTGATGTCATAGCCACGTTTGCTAGTATAGAGAAGGAAGCGGCAAAAATATGTTTATCAGTAAATGAGGGCAAGCCGAAGTATATGCTGTCAACACGAAAGGACACACAACATCGACGAATTGGACAGAACGTCACCATTGACAGATATAACTTTGAGGTGGTACGGGACTTTGTCTATCTCGGGTCTGCTATTAACTCTGACAACAACATCTCGTCAGAAATTAAACGAAGAATTACTCTTGCCAACCGCTGTTTCTTCGGTCTAAGAAGGCAATTTAGTAGAAAAGCCCTCTCTCGAACCACTAAGGAGATCCTATTTAAGACCCTGATCATCCCAGTCCTGCTCTACGGCGCTGAAGCATGGACCGTCTCAAAAGCAGATGAAGAAATCCTTGGTCGATTTGAGAGGAAAATTCTTCGAAAAATCTTCGTTTGCGTTGACGGGTTATGGAGACAAATATTCAACCAACAACTATACGAGCTGTATAGCGAAATGCCCTTGTTCAAGAAACTCGGCATTGGACGTTTAAGATGGCTAGGACATATAGAACGAATGGGCACAAATACTCCGGCTCGCAGTGTCTTCGATTCCCAGCCAGACTTTGGACGCAGTAGAGGAAGACCTCGCCTTAAGTGGCGCGCACAAGTAGAAACCGACCTCAACCAACTTGGAGTGCGCAACTGGAGGCAGTTAGCTTAGGACCGGGCTAATTGGAGAAGCATGTTGGTTGAGGTCCAGGTTCATTCCGTATAGACTGTAGCGCCACTTAAGTATGAAAGAAAGAAGTATTTTGCCATACTGCATTCTGCACGACTTCAATATACTGATCAATTGCTTCTTCAAGTTCGAATGGCCTGTAAATATTTGATCTTAAAGTAGTTTTTCGCTCGCAATCCTTTTCAAGGCGTTTCAGTAAATGCTATTATGAGGAAGTTAAAGCATGGGTGGTACTCATCTGGGATCACCTAAATCTCACAATAATAATGGTTTTGAACTGACAATATAAATTTAAATTTAAATAATAAACAAATAATCAAATAATATAACCACTTTTAACCAAATGTAGGTCGTAATGAAACATCAAATCAGGTAAACAATATTAATAAACTTTGATTATTTAAGCCTTTGTGACGTTTAGCATAGACTGTCCGCATCAAATGGCATCCGTTAAGTTTTAATGCCTATGAGTCACTGAGTCGAAATACATAAACGTTATATGTTGGTATGCCAATTCGATTTTACAACCTTCACATACCAAAACCCGTCCATATGTAGTTTAGATTTTATTTCATTTTCATTTGCTAGTTAATCCTGCACACTAGGATATTTCCAAATAAAACAATCCTAATAAATTATTTGCCGCAGTAAAGCTGCAAAATTTCGAAAAGTCATGCTAGCATGACTACATCAACGCAATCAGCATAACCTCATATTTTTGGCCATAACTCAGCATACATATACCCAAGCATGTTGATAAATGATCAACAGCTAAAAGTGTGGGTTTATATCCTACCACAGGACTTTATCCAGCCTCATCAAACCACATCGGTATGTATAAACTGCGTCAGCTGGAATGTGTATATTTCCCATAAAGGCAGTCAGCCGATTTACTATTCAACTCCCGTCCCACCTTCCCTAATTAGACTATCAGAATCGTGTGCGTTATATGCCAGCAGACTGTTCCAAAATTCAATTGATATTAATGAGGACGATATATGATTATTCCTACACCATCAAATGGAAGTTTATCCCTCGATTTGGCCATCTTTCAGCCATCACAATCTGTTTATCCTGCCAGTAGAATAGCCAATGCAAATATTTGTGTGCGCAATAAAAGCGAAACGTTATTATTGGAATCTCTGTGAAATACGGTCACGTTTGCATATTAAGGATGTGTACCTCACTTGAGTTAGGTGATACGAATTTGGGTACGAACTGTCGCCCAGAGAGATACAATACCATGGAATAGCTTGCCACTCATCTGTCAAAAAAAAAAAGTTACTCCTGCGTTTATGTAACATTTCAACAATTTTATGTGCGTTTGATGTTAAGAGTCCTTATGATGATTTCATATGCCCAAATATGTTTTTTTGTTTGGATGTATTTTTTTTTATGACTAAGGTTGAAGGGGGCCTCCATTATAAACGTAAATCCTTTCAATTTATTTGCGAAAAAATAAACAAACACCGAGTGGGTTTTTATTCGCCATTTGTGTGTGAAAAAAAGGAGTTCTCCCCCACTTAAGAGAGACGTGTATGTGTTTCAGACTTTCACATACAAACCCATCGAAATAGAATTGGGAATTATTTTATTTCAGTGTTGTGAATGTCAAGGATCTACCACGCGCTTTTTCCTTTTTCTTTTTTTCTTTTTTGGTGGCATGAGATGGGCGAACAAGAATGCTGCCATTCAGCGCATATGGTGATCCGATTGAAGCATCACGCGAGGATATATCCTGACTATGACGCACAGCTGGAGAGCCTTTTGTAATGTTTGCATGTTCGAATCAAAGGGAAATGCAAATAGATGTCTGGATAACGAGTGAGGTAGGCTTACTGTGGCACACGTGTACAAAATCAATGATTTTGGTCTGATCAATGATGTTATTGACGTTGTATCCTTATTCGTTGGTATTGCTGTCAGGATAGGGAAATGGGAATGGACACCTGGTAGGGGATTTTTTTTTGCGCTGTTTGACATTTGTAAATTAGATTGTTTGTATTGAATTTCAAATTAAAGGGAAAATAATATTCGTGAAGGCGGTTGTTTCTTTTGTGAGGATGTTATGGTATTACTTTGGTTAGGGTAACCATGCAATTTTGACAAATAAATAAGGATCTGTGACTATTGCGTTGTTTAGGTGTGTTTAGTAAATAAGTCGTTACAATACTACCCATCATGTAGGCAAAGAAATGTCCACATGGAGTAATTTGCTACCACAATCTTGATATACGCCTTTTCTTTGAATGGCTGTACGAGCACTGTGCAGATTGTGTGAAGAGCTACCGAAGTACGTTGTTAAAATTATGCTGCGAGATATTAACGCATATGTAAATATGTGGTTAAATTTTAAGGGTCGATGTTAAATGTGGGCCACACCTAAACGCCAATTTTTTTTCTGCATTTCAGTCAGTCTAATTCAATTTGAACAATGGAAAGATACACAATCGAGCAACGCGTTAAAGTTATTAAGGTTTATTATGAAAATGGGCGTTCAAATCCAAATGCATATCGTGCACTCCGTTATTTTCTGGTCAAATTAATCGTTCAAATGTGCGTACAATCAGAAAAATCGTGCAAAAATTTGAGCAAACTGGGTCTGTAGGAGATGTGAAAAAACCAGATCATGCTCGTGCAGCTGGTACTGCAGAAAATATTGCTGCTGTTCGCGATAGTGTGGCTGAAGAGCCGTTCGCCTCAACTCGTCGTCGTGCCCAACTATTGCACCTCTCACGCTCGTGAGAGGTGCAATTGATGAACGTTATGCATAAAGACTTACATTTACACGCTTACAAGGTGCAATTGACTAAAGAACTAAAGCCTCTTGACCATTTCAAGCGTCGCGTCGTCAATGGTCAGAATGGTGGTAAGAAATGGCAACAGTGGATGATCAATTTTCGAAGAAAATCACCTTCAGTGATGTGTCACATTTTCACCTCAGTGGATTCGTCAATAAGCAGAATTGCCGCATTTGGGCGAATGATATTCCACTTGCCACACAGCTAACGAAAAAATGACTTTTTTGGGCGAAAAATTAAATGGCCGTGCCAAGATCATGTGATTTGACACCGTTGGACTTTTTTGTTTTGGGTTATTTGAAAGAAAAGGTGCACGTCGATAAGCCAGCAACAAATCAAGAGCTAAAGGATGAGATAATTCGGCACATTAACAGCGTAAAACCTCAATTATTCCTCAGCGTCATCGAAAATTTGAACCATCGGATGAAGGTGTGCCGCCGAGGTCGCGGAGGCAATTTGGCCAATATTTTATTTCATACATAATTGAACCATACCAATTTTATCATAGTAAAAAGAAATGACAGTAATTTCTTAAATAATTTGTGTTTTATTCAAAATCAACATCGGCCCTTAAAATGTAACCACCCTTTAGAAAGATACATCTTCAGTAAACGGTTTTTCAATAAGAGCGCTACAAAAGTTTTTTTTAAATAAAACAAAAACGGTATCAATGAAATTCTTTATTCCTGTGAAAGTACGTTCGATGCCATTATGTATGGAACTCCATTTCTTTTGCATGGCCACCACGGGCACGCTTGCAGAAGTCCAGATGCTGAACCCGATTTTCGACGGTTTCCAAGCATGAATCGGCCGATACTGCTGCAATTTCACATTCGATATTCGTACGAAGTTCATCAATCGTAGCTGGCTTGTTGGCATAGACCATAGACTTGACGTTACCCCACAGGAAATAGTCTAACGGCGTTAAATCGCACGACCGAGGCGGCCAAGCGCCCATTTCGTGAGATAACACGTTCTCCAAACTTGGTTTCCAATAAATTGATTGTGGCATTCGCTGTGTGGCTTGTGGCGCCGTCCTGTTGGAACCACATGTCCACCAAGTCCATATTATCCAATTGAGGCCAAAAATATTCGGTTATCATTGAACGGTAGCGCTTCCCATGCACAGTAACGTGCCCGCCCATAAACCACACCAAACCGTATTTTTTTCGGGATGCAATGATGACTCATGGAGTATGTGTTGATTGCTGCCTGACCAATACCGCATATTTTGTTTATTGACGAAGCCATTCTGATATGAGCCTCCTCGCTGAAGATGATTTTTCGATGAAAATCCGAATCATTTTCAAGTTGTTGCTCAGCCAAATTCACGAACATACGGCGCTTCTGGTGGTCAAGCGGCTTCAGTTCTTGTGTCAATTTAATCTTGTTAGGATGTAGGCCAATTTCTTTCGCACAATTCGCCACAACGACGTCACAGAGATGCCCAACGCTTGAGAACGACGTGTGAGAGACACATTTGGGCTTTCTTCAACTGAGGCCTCAGCGGCAGCAATGTTCTCGACACTATGGGCACTTCTTTGTCCCACTTGCACGGGATCATTTTGTACTGTGCCTGTGGATTCAAATTCCACTAGACCCTAAATTGTTGATCTGCTAGGACGATTATAACGACCATAAATTGGACGTAGCGCTCTTAACGTTGAGGCCACTGACACCGAATTTCGGTTGTTAATTTTAATAATTTCGACTCGTTGTTGGATCGTATATCTTTCCATCATAAAATGGCAAACCTTACTGAAGAGAAATGTCAAAAGCGCGGCAAGAAATATGGCATCGTTTGCTGTCCCTGTCGCTTAACTTTTGTAGCGTCCCTGTTGAAAAACCCGATATTATTTTCGGAAAACACAGGGTACTCATTCCGTGACATCATTGTGTAAGAAACTTTCTGTAGGTACGTGGCGCCCAATTTTATATTGTGTGTGTGTATATTTCTATTTCTTGCACGGTACGCAGAAGGTCTGGGTTCGATTCCCAGGCATAGCAACACCTAAATGATTTTTCACTCACCCTCCTCTCGTGATGATCTGACAAATCATTCGAGTAGTATCAATCGTCAAGAAAAGCTTATCTCAAATTTGCCTTTGGGAGTCGTCATGAAACAGGAGGACCCGCCATCGTGCTAAGAATAGACACGCACACATGAATGGTTGTGAGAAAGCTCGGCCCTGGGCACTAACGAACCTGTTGCGCCGAAAATATGAACTTTTTTGCACGGTACGTACCTAGAAAATCTACTTCAATATCGCCAACGATTATTGTTTTGAAAATTACTAATTGAGAACCCAGGTCAGGAAAATGGCTTGACATAAATGTGACTAAACCCACCAGCTTTATATCGATAAGGGAAGATAGCGGTATCTATTTCAACAAACGGTCAAATTGATCGCATTACCAAATATAATAGTATTTTGAAAGTGCGAATATTCTGCCTGACATCGAATCCGAGCAGTTCTTTGTGGCAGCCAAGGTAAGAATGCAGATATCCACCATGCGACAACAAATGCGAAATACAAAAAATTGAATATCGAATGACTGCAATCAAAAAAGACTGCCCACGTAGCTTTGTAGAACGCATATCTCGCCTCACTCCATACCACTAGTGTCGAATGTCGAAAGACGATGGCGAAGATGTCAACAAGCTATAAGATCTGATATCCCAATGACATGTTAGGTTTCTTAACCTACCAGCAAGAAACTTCAGAGTTAAAAAAAAAAATACCGATAGATGCATCCAAAAATAAAGCTCATAAGGCGATACTGCTGTTGAGCTTCATATGTTATGAATGAGTAGAGAACAGCAGTTTATAGAATGAACATTACTACCAAGAAAATCGCATATAGGAAGGTGCCAATCCAGGTTTTTCGAAAGTTCAACCAAAGTATAAAAAGTAAAAGGCATGTCTGTAAGGCCAGAATAGCATCCAGTCGAGATAAAGAAGGAAAAAGACTTAATTGAGAGCCAGTTAATTCTCAAAATATGAAAGACCCACTTCTGCAGACTGTGAAACTGGGGTGACAAACTGTTAGGTAGAACGATCTATTCAATATTATCGATGGTATCGAAGAGTATTAAGCACCCCACCTAAATTATACTTTCACTAACAATGGCTGCCGGAAATGATGGTCTTTCTCAATGATCTCAATGAATGCCAGTGGAAATGATTTGGTTATTTACAACTTTTTATCAAAATTTGGTCTGATGAAAGAATTCCTTATTTGAAACCGGGGTATGTATTGTCAGGTGTCTTCTAAACATAATTTTTGAAAGGAGTGGACAAAGCTCCCGAGCTGTATACAGCATTATAGACTATACGAGCTGTATACAGCATTATAGACTTGGTAAAACAAACTCGTTATTGGGAGTGGAGGGTGACTTTCAACAATTTATTTATTTAAGCATCCGTGATTTTTCCGCGGGATAATTGTAAGGGCAACTATAGCGAACTTTAAGCCAACTTTTAGAGCAGAACTGAGTGCAGTTACCTAGGGTTTGTGTTAATTGGAGAGCGATATTGGCTGATGCCCAGGATCATCCTGGACTCTAGCACCACTTACTTACATGAATCCGTAAAGAATATATCACACTCTTTTGAACATCATTCATTCATTGCAACAATATGTAGTTGCTATCCCCAAATCAGCTTCTCTTTATTTGATTATAGTCCCGACTTTTTTTTTTTTCCTAACGCTTGACTTCTCGAAGTCATCTATCTAACTAACTAAATTAAAAAAATCGTGTTGTTATGAAGACGTTACTTTAAGACTACGATGAGATATAATTTTTACTAATTTGTTTAAATAACAGAATTAATTAAAATCAAACTTGCAAAACACAACAAAATAATTCTAAATAACTGATATACATATTTATTAACGTTTGGATTCTTCCACAGAACACCTTTCAAGAACGAATAACTTCTGTAAGTAATATTATGTTTAAATTAAATAATTAAAATTAAATACAAACTAACAACACTGTTGTTAGAAATGAATCATTAAAAGTAAAAGTGTATATCTTCATAAAATATATCGTGTCACGATGCTTGTTTGCGCTAATCTCCGAAACCGCTTCACGGATTTCGTTAAAATTTTGTGAATATGTTGTCTTTGATCAACTGAAAGGATGGGTAAGCTGATGGATGACCGCCAGTGTTATTTACTGCTAATTTTATAAAAAAAAAATATAAAAATGTGGTGTTTATAAAAAAAAATTTTCGATATTTTGTATCGCCATAATTCGAAAACGGATGGACCGTTTTGATCTTTCAAATACAGAAAATAGTCTAAGAACGTAGAAAAATTTTGGGAAGCAGTTGGTACTTTGTTGATTTTTGTCAAGTGTTTACAAACAAAATGTCGATACACTTTTATATATGCATACAAATTTATTCCTCATTCTGTTAAACATTCATGGCCAAAACGAAGCAAAGTCAGCCAGGATAGCTAGAAAAAAAATAAAAAAAATTAGCTACTCTATCTAATATAAATAAACGGGCAGTGATAAAAGAAACAGAATGGTAGATTTGTGTTGATTTGGTTTGTTAGCGACGGATCCATGGGAAAAGGCTTCCAATCAGATGGAATTTGTTCATTATATCGCAGTATGCCTTAATTGGTATCTGTTAACTTATAAAAATGATTAGGTAGCATTTCCATATCATATCCAAATAACTTTACGACATCTATTTATTCTACTTCAATATGTTTGTTACTGCTTTTTTTTCAAATTAACGGGATATTTTGGGAAAACGTTATTAAAAGTCACTAAACAAAGTCTTAAATTTTTTCTTTGTAAATTAAAATTAAATATAAAACCTAAAGGCAAAATAAAACAGCTAAATATATGCTTATAGCGCCAACTAAGGGCCGATAAGTTAGATTAAGTAAACCAGTTATTGATAAGTTAGATTTAAGCATTTTTGTCTAGTAGTAAGTTAATATTTTAAGTAAATAAAAAATGAGTTTAAAAGTTAAGAGTTAAAAAGGGAAAACGTTATTTTTTTCAAATGGTTGAGAATTTTAAAAATATATCTGAACGAGATATTCAGACAATCTTAATATCTATATATTAGCCATTTGAAGTTTTTGACACGCCCAATTTTTGGGGTGTTTTCCTACAAAAACCATTGATATTCCGTACCCCAAGGCATATGCAAAGGAAAATTGTGTTTTTTGTAAAACCATAGAAGATATTGACAAACTTTGTGACATTGCCGATACATTCCATCCCCATAAAGCTCACATTCCGAGGACACTAATTTTAAGGATGGGATGGGATATTAAAGAAAAACTGTTTTTGGTCAAATGGTAGGGAGTTTTGAAAACGTGTCCTTACAAAATATGTATGGGGTATTCGAACAGGGACGCTACAAAAGTTGAGCGACAGGGACAGCAAACGACGCCATATTTCTTACCGCTCTTTTGACATTTCTCTTCAGTAAGGTTTGCCATTTCATGATGGAAAGATATACGATCCAACAACGAGTCAAAATTATTAAAATTTACAACCGAAATTCGGAGTAAGTGGCCTCAACCTTAAGAGCGCTATGTCCAATTCATGGTAGTCATAATCGTCCTAGCAGATCAACAATTGAGCTTCTAGTGGAAAAATTTGAATCCACAGGCACAGTACAAAATTTTCCCGTGCCAGTGAGACAAAGAAGTGCCCGTAGTGTAGAGAATATTGCTGCCGCTGAAGCTTCAGTTGAAGAAAGTCCAAATGTTTCTCTCACACGTCGTTCTCAAGCGTTGGCCATCTCTGTGAAGTCGTTGTGGCGAATTTTGCGAAAAGATCTTGGCCTACATCTTTACAAGATTAAATTGACCACCAGAAGCGTCTTCAAAATGATTCGGATTTTCATTGAAAAATCATCTTCAGCGATGAGGCTAATTTCTGGCTGTATTGCTTCGTCAATAAACAAAATATGCGGTATTGGTCAGGCAGCAATCCACACGTACTCCATGAGTCGTCAGTGCATCCCGAAAAAAATACGGTTTGGTGTGGTTTATGGTCCGGCGGCGTCATTGGGCCGTACTTCTTCCGTAATGATCAAGACCGGCACGTTACTGTGAATGGGAATCGCTACCGTTCAATGATAACCGAATATTTTTGGCCCCAATTGAATGATATGGACTTGGAGGACATGTGGTTCCAACAGGACGGCGCCACAAGTCACACAGCGAATGCCACAATCAATTTATTGGAAACCACGTTTGGAGAACGTGTTATCTCACGAAATGGTCCAGTCACTTGGCAGCCTCGGTCGTGCGATTTGACGCCGTTAGACTATTTCCTGTGGGGCAACGTCAAATCTTTGGTCTATGCCAACAAGCCAGCGACGATTGATGAACTTCGTACGAATATCGAACGTGCAATTGCAGCAGTATCGGCCGATTTATGCTTGAAAACCGTCGAAAATTTGGTTCAGCGTCTGCACTTCTGCAAGCGTGCCCGTGGTGGCCATGCAAAAGAAATGAAGTTCCATACATAATGGCATCGATCGTACTTTCGCAGGAATAAGGAATTTCATTGATATCCAACATTTTTTTTTGTTTTATTTAAAAAAAAACTTTGAAGCGCTCTTATAAACCCTTTAGATAATTACAATATCCATATTTCGTCCATAAAAAGTTCCTTTCCACGCCCATTTTTTGGGCGTTTTTTGTAAGAAACATTTTTCGGTGAAATTTTAAAATATTCGAAAGAAATGCAAAATCATTGGTTTGGTTTATATATCGTCCATAAAAAGTTTTTTCCACGCCCATTTTTTGGGCATTTTTTGTAAGAAACATTTTTCGGTAAAGTTCTTAAATATTCGAAAAATATGCAAAATCATTGGTTTGGGGTCGTCGTTTTTAAATAAAAAAATCATTTTTATAAACTACCCCAAGGCATATGCAGAAGAAAAACCTTGCTTTTTGTCACACCATTAGAGAGTTTTATAAACTGTCTGAACAATTAGTTGTGACAATGCCAATATGTATATATAATATGTGTCATCCCCGCAAGGTTTTAAGCCACGTCAACTTTTTGGGGATATAAGTTTAAAGATGGGATGGATAGGAATAGGGTATTCACCTTGCACAGTGGATTGCATCCTTCTCATATGTTTTTATACCCTAAGCCATATGGGTATATTAGTTTTTTTTTTGTTCATTGATTGTCTATGGCTTCATTACATTCGACATTAACTTTGTAACATAGAGAACTAATTTCGCCAGGTATACCTCAAAGTATATGTATTCGACTCAGGATCCGTCTGTACGTCACTGATTTGAGGGCCTTTAGTGTTGAGCTAGATTGAAGAAATTTGGTATATGCATCGTAACAAGTGTAAACATTTTCAAAATTCGCACGCTGCAACACCCACTCTTCTAAAGAACGTTATTTTTGTCCGAACGAAGAAATTTTTTTTAAAGTTTCTGAACAACATAGTTTAGACAATCCGAATACCCATATTTTTTCCTCATCAAATTTTTTGCCACGCCCATATAAATGAGACAAGTGTTGCTTTTCCTCGAAACTTTGACGATTTTGATAAATTGTCTGAGAAATATATTGTCACGTCCATTTTTCGCGGATGTTTATTTTGTGGATGGAATGGGATAGGGTATTCAACGATTAGCACTGCGAATTGTAGCCTTCTCATAAGTTTTATTTGAGTTATTCAATATGTATTCCGCTTAGGTAAGAAGAAGCAACTGGAAAACAGAAACACTGTCAACCGTAAAACAAACAGAGGGT
This sequence comes from Rhingia rostrata, assembly GCA_949824845.1. Taxonomy (NCBI): domain Eukaryota; kingdom Metazoa; phylum Arthropoda; class Insecta; order Diptera; family Syrphidae; genus Rhingia; species Rhingia rostrata. Next base: position 23,271,059 of record OX463757.1, read on the forward strand.
GCAATATTTGATTTTTTCCCAAAGAAGTTTTGTTTTATTTTGAATCTGAAAAGTGCTTTCATTCAATTTTTTGTATGCAAAAGTGACGTTCCCACCAATATATAAGGCATTAGCTATTGAATAATTAATGTTTCATTTCGTTGCACATATTCCACTCCTTTGAAATGTCAGTTTAATATATGTCAAGTGATGTACTTTAGAACGTTTGCCAGTTGAAGTGCAAAATATAAACGTGACCACTTAAAACTAATGACACCTTAATGTATATTGCCTTGGGATAAGGTCATGCTTCGTGACATCGCAGAGCTAACGTAAAATTAATTGTTTAGGGGTTCTGCTTTAAAATGTTGGCTATTTATAGCGATAAGTTTAGACTTTCATAATTATAAAATCATATCAGAAGGCAGGGTGTTCCAAAAGCAATTGTTGTTCTATTTTATTGCAGTTTTAAAGAGGTTACTTTCTAAATATTCAATTGGCTCTTTATCTGTTGCAGGCGCTACACTTAATTGCTTTTATCAAAAGATGCACTTATATTTCATCATATCTCAGTGGCAAAATAGTTAGTGCAATGAACTCCCATGCAGAAAGTCTGCATTCAATTTCCATATCAATACCTAAATTATTATTTATCACTGGCCCTCCTCTCGTGATGATCTAACAAATTGTCCGATTATTATAAAATGTCAAGAATAGCTTACCTCAACATAGCCATTCGGAGTCGGCATAACTACGAGGACCCGCTATCGTAGAAGAAGTAAACATGCACATATGAATGGTGCTAAGAAAAAACCAAGGCCCTAGGGCCTGGATACTAACGAGAAGATAGGGTGGGTCAAATGTTCAAGACAAGACTACCAGCCTCCCAAACTAAATGAAGTAAGGAAACCAATATATTAACGTTTAATCTTGTTAAGCTTAAACGTAAGGATATTGGTTTCCCCAAAACTGACGACCTTCTTGTGAAGCTACATATAAAAAGCCGGTGATAAGTAACATCAGAGAGTGAAGAACCTCCAAAGATGATAAAGTCATACAGATGACGCACTGAGAACAAAAAACAGAAGTTTTGCTAACCAGCTTCATGGTACGGGCGGGCGATGTGGAAGTGCACACAAGAGAAATGAGATCCAAACTGTGCCATTACGACCCGCCATAAAACAACTTTTCTTGTATGCAGTGCGTCATCTGTATGACTTTATAATCTTTGGAACTACATAGAGTGCACATCTCATACAACGAAAATTTTCTATGTTTGGTACTGATATTGATACCCCAGTGTTCACATTGCTACCCCAGCATCAAACAACAGCATAGTCGACGCATTCGATCGAAGAAATTTCGCCTTCGGACTTACCACCCGAGTCTGAAACAGCTAAAATTTTCTTAGCTGTGATGCGTACTCTAAGAGTAGTTCTATACTCTTTGGCAACATATACTAATTAGAAAAATTAAGTCGGATATAAATATGTCCGTTTGCTCGATCAGTACAAAATTGAAACGTCTGAACTGTGCAACAAGCCCTCTTATCTCCTGGAAGATCATATGTGAACAGCTGCAACTTTTCCCCATCAACCTTATTAGGCGTTTCAGTTTGGGTTTGGGCTTAAAAATCTAAAAACTGTCAACACCTTCACAAATCAGGAATTCGGCTTCACCTACGAACGTTAAATGTGGTCAAGCAAACCTGTAGGATCTTCAATTCAAAGATTAATGCAGCAGCTGCTGAAGGAGAAAACACTGTCTCGGCTCGGAATAAAGAACAATTTGGAAAATGTCGGGTGTAGTTTTGGACGAATGGGACATAAGCTGACCATATCAATTCCCTTTCATAAACATTTATGGCAATTAGGGAAGCGCTATTAGAACTAAACTGTAACGTTATACCCACGTTGAATGTATGTACTTTTAGGCATAGGCAACCGACGATCAAATCTCAGAGATTCATCTTATTTTTCAAAACAGTCCACAAATGCCGATTATTTGTAATGATATGGCAAAGCACTTAAACGTTAACATTCTCTGGATAACGGGAAACAGAGATGTCACAGGAAACTGGAGTGTGATAAGCCTGTGATGCTGGGAGTCCCCTTAATATATAATAAAACATAAATACTAGCTACGTCTCTGGTAAGATGTAAGCAAGTGCTTGATGCATTTAAAAAATCAAACAGACAAATCGAGAAACGGCACAAGTTTCCTGAATCCAAGCAACACCTTTCTAATTTTAACTGGAAAACCTTTCCCAGTTTGATAAGACTGAAAAGATTGCATAGTAGCCTTACTTACTTAATTAAGTGGCGCTTAAGAACGAAATGAACCTGTGCTTCATCCAACATGCCTCTTCAATTAGCCCGGTCCTTGGATAACTGCATGCCGTTGAGCACTCCAAGTTGGTTGAGGTCGGTTCCTACTTGTGCCCGCCACTTAAGGCAAGGTCTTTCTCTACTGCGTCCGACGTATGGCTTGGAATCCAAGACTCTGCGAATCGGAGTATTGGTGTCCATTCGTTCTAGCCATCTTAAACGTCCAATGCGAAATTTTTTTGACCAGGGGCATGTCGCTGTACAGCTCGTATAGTTCTTGATTGGATCTTCGTCTCCATAACCCGTCAACGCACACGAGACCGAAGATTTTTCGAAGAATTTTAATCTCGAAACGACCAAGGATTTCTTCATCCGCTTTTGAGACGGTCCATGCTTCAGCGCCGTAGAGCAGGACTTGGATGATCAGGGGCTTATATAGGATCTCCTTAGTAGTTCGAGTGCAGGCTTTACTACTGAATTGCCCTCTTAGTCCGAAGAAACAGCGGTTGGCAAGTGTAATTCTTCGTTTAATTTCTGACGAGATGTTGTTGTGAGAGTTGATAGCGGAGCCGAGATATACAAAATCCCGTACTACCTCAAAGTTATATCTGTCAATGGTGACGTTCCGTCCTGTTGGTCGATGTTGTGTGTCCTTTCGTGTTGGAAGCATATACTTCGTCTTGCCCTCATTTACTGCTAAACTCATTTTTGCCGCTTCCTTCTCTGGCATCGTGGCTATGGCATCACGTGGCTATGGCATCACGGTAAGTCCTATCAATGATGTCAATATCATCGGCGTATGATAGTAGTTGTACCGATTTTTGGGAAAATTGTGCCTCTGGTGTTGCAATGGGAGTTTTGCATAATTCTCTCAAGTATTAAATTGAAAAAGTCACGTGACAGCGCATCGCCTTGGCTAAATCCACTATTGGTATCGAATGTGTCGGTGAGGTCGTTTCCGACCATGATGGAGCAGCGAGAATTCTCCATCATCATCCTACACAAACGGACGAGTTTGGGCGGTATACCAAAACTAGACATGGCCCTGTATAGTTCGTCTCTATAGATGCTGTCGTATGCGGCTTTGAAATAGATGCAGGTGGGTATCGATTTGGACTTCTTGGGTTTTTTCCAGGATCTGCCGAAGTGTGCATATTAGCCAGCTTGCGAAAATACGATGAGACCCCTGGTTAGTCATGACTGTTGTAGAAGTCCAAACGAGGAATAGGAGAATACGATATCGCGTCGCCTCTGTTTCTTCTTTGAGAAGTTTAATCTTACGCGAGGTTATTCCATACGAAATAGTAACACGAAGGAATTTTTTAGGATTCTCTGTCACAAACCCACTCAGATGAAAATGTACCTCGTCGGACAATGTAAAATTTTCCAAAAATTCTTCGTCATCCCCGGCGATATTTACGACAGTTCTTTACTAGAGACGTGCTACCATGTATGGCTAACTGTGTTGATCGTTGTCGTGTTGATGTCAGGATCGGTTGCAACTCTTTCCTAAGCAACCTAGATGTTTTTGATCGGTTGAGGCCTGCTGGAAGCCTCACATCACCAGCGTTGCTATATTGTTCAACGTTTCCATATTGATATAACGCCCTAAATTATCGGTAGGCATGTTGAGTACAAATTGTAATGGCCTAGCCTTAAAAATAAAAATTTAACAATTTTTGTTCGTTGTGCGATCGTCTTAAATTGCCCGAGCCTTATATCTGAAACAAAAAAATCAAAAATATCTTCTTACTCCAAAGTTTATGCCCAAGCCTTAAGGCCTCATAAGTTTGCATTTCTAAGGTTCGCCATATATTTTTTAAGAACTGGGTAAACAAACTCTGAGAATTTATTTATCAGAAAAAGATGTTTTCCATAAAGTTCATAAAGATCTCTCCGGGCTTTCAAAAATGTAAGCCGAAATTGAACGCGCAACCTTCGAGACCATAGTCCTGCATTTTTCACTGCTCCCAGGTGATAATCAGATGATAACTATCGTTTCTATCTGCTTCCATTTTCTTTTTCCAAACAAAAAACTTTAAACGGAACATATCTTAAACTCTCTCCCGAAAAGCAATATTTTAATTTTCCCATAAAGGGACGACGTGTTAACGCACCCATAACATTTAAATCTCCTTAGGGATTACCAAGGGCTATAATTTAATTCGATGTCTTTTTTTGGATTCTGAAATAATCTTTTACATACCACGAATGTTTGTCAGTCATTTTTTATCTGGGCCACAAAATAAGTCCTTCTAAAGGATTTCCCATTTCAATTTTTCCTCGCCCCAATATATGCGCATTCATAAAAAAAATCCTTTTGTCCTATTATTCTTTGGCACTCAAAACAAACTTAATTTGTTTTGGTTTCCACTTCTCAGAAGGCTCTTTGCAATAATTGAAAAAATAAAAGTCCTTTGACTATGCACATAATGTTTAAGGTAAGTACTACGTGCACGTATGGGTAAACTCAATTTTCTCTCTCATTAGCCATTATGTGAAGAACGCATTATACCGCAACGGCTGTGATGGTGTATGTTAAATATTTCTTTTAAAAAATGCTTATAAATATATGAGTGGGTAAGGATGTGTATCCTATCATTGGTATGCGAAGTAATTTAATTTTTTATGATTTTTACTTTGAAAGAACAAAATGAGTACAAGTGTACATGAACATAGTCGGCTTCCAACATACATACGTGCACAAAGTCAAATTGACCGAATAAACCGCAGACAGGTCCCATGTAATGTTGCAAAGGATAACCGTGTGGTTTTTTTCTGTGCGGGTTTGTACGTTTCTGGAAAGTGTCTATGGTGAATGCATTTGCATACTTCTTTTACCTTACCATGGGTTTTTTTTATTCCATTATATCTACATTTGGAGAATAATTTCACAGTATATTGTCGTGATGTGTTGGATGCTCCTTATTGCCGAGTCGACCGTCCCAGTTGGCAAGTGGAAAATTAAATTTATGAAATACGTTTGTAGGTAGGTTTTTCTATAAAAAAAAACATTTTTTTGTATCCCTGCGTGAAATGGTGGCAACTGCTGTGACTATTTTTATATTTTACCGACAACTTCAAGGAGTGTGGTCTTTTCGGAAGGAGGACTGATTGCCTGCAATGCTACTATACATGTTTTGAAGAACATATGAGATGGCTACCATCTGTTCTGCAAATCGAGTAATACCCTATCCCATCTCATCATTAACAGGAACAATCTTTAAAAATGAGCGTGTTTTACCTTTTCTTCGAAAGAAAGCAGCATTGTCTAAAGATGGTGTTCAAACGTCAATAAACATGTTTGAACATTTTAAAAATATGCAATCTTTTAAGAAAACGAAGCACTTTAAAATTTTTAAAATAAAACCCAACAAATTGCATGGAATGACCAAAATGTTGTCTTAATAGAGCGAAGAAATTTCATACCGTTTAATGTTTAAACATCATTTTTGGCATATGGCCCCCGCTACTCAAGGCCAAATTCGCCAATATAAGCCTTATATTAGCTAACGCCCCTATGAAGGAAAAAGATGATATAGCTAAGGATTGCTTCGTACTACCGAAGTACGATGTTGAAATCGTGCTGGAAGATTTTAACACAAAGGTAGCAAGAGAATACATCTTTAGCAGTATTGTCGGGAAACATAGCCTATACGACAACACGTCTGGTAACAGACATAACCCAGTTGACTTCGCTACGGAACGAAAAACCACTATATCCAGCACACGGTTTCCTCACCTTGATATCCATAAGGGGACATGGCTGTCTCCAGATTAACGACCAGTCAACCAAATTGATCATATTGAGATAGAGAAGAGGCACGCATCCAGTTTTTGGATGTCCGAACATTCCGAGGAGCTAACATCGACTCGGGCCACATGACGTGGTAAGTAGCATCCACCAACTCATATGCCGAATCTGGTCGGAAGACAGCATGCCGGAAGAATGGAATCTCAGCATCGTTTGCCAGATCCACAAAAAAGGAGACCTTCTAGGCTGCGCCGACTACAGAGGCATAAGTCTCCTCAACATCGTCTGAAACCGTTTAAAAACAATCTGATCGGCTCTTATCAGTGTGGTTTTAGGTCAGGAAAGTCCACAACCGATAAAATTTTCACGCTTCGTCAGATCTTGGAAAAAAAATACCAAGAAATCCAAAGCGATACCCACCACCTATTCATGGATTTCAAAGCCGCATACGACAGCATTAATAGAGACTGTCAGTGTAGGATAACGATGGAGAATTCTCGCTGCTCCATCAGGGTCGAAAACGACCTCACCGACACATTCGATACAAAAAAAAAGGATTAAGGCAAGGCGATGCGATCCGCTGCCATGTGACTTCTTCAATTTTATTCCTGCGCGGATTGTGCAAAACGCCTGAGTCAACACCAGAGGCAAAATTTTCCAAAAATCGGTACAACTATTAGCATAAGCCGACGCTATTGACATCATTGGTAGGACTCAACGTGATGTCATAGCGACGTTTGCAAGTATAGAGAAAGAAGCGGCAAAAATGAGTTTAGCAGTAAATGAGGGCAAGACGAAGTATATGTTGTCAACACGAAAGTACACACAACATCGACGAATTGGACAGAACGTCACCATTGACAGATATAACTTTGAGGTAGTACTGGTCTTTGTCTATCTCGGCTCCGCTATTAACTCTGAAAACAACATCTCGTCAGAAATTAAACGAAGAATTTCTCTTGCCAACCCATGTTTCTTCAGGCTAAGAGGGCAATTCAGAAGTAAAGCCCTCACTCGAACTACTAAGGAGATCCTATATAAGACTCTGATCATCCCAGTCCTGCTCTACGTCGCTGAAGCATGGACGGTCTCAAAAGTGGATGAAGAAATCCTTGGTCGAGTTTGAGAGTAAAATTCTTCGAATAATCTAATCGAGCTGTACAGCGAAATGCCCCTGGTCAAAAAACTCCGCATTGGACGTTTAAGATGGCTACGACATGTAGAACGAATGGACACCAGTACTCTTAGAATTTTTAGATTCCCAGCCAGATGTCGAGCGCAGTAGAGGAAGATCTCGCCTTAAGTAGCGCGCACAAGTATAAACCGACCTTTACCTATTTGTAGTGCGCAACTGAAGGCAGTTACCTAAAGACCTTGCTAACTAGAGGCATGTTGGTTGAGGCTCAGGTTCATTCCGGACTGCAGCGCTGCGTAAGTAAGTAAGTAAGTAAGCAAGTTGCACTTGAAATTGAGTTGTTAGTTTATTGTGCGTGTGGATGTTGGGCCTTTGTTTTTTCAACCTTAGAAGGTTTTGGGTTTCTATTATGATGGGGGTTTTAGTCGTTTATATGTGCAAGGTGCTGTCTGCTTTAAAAGTGCGTTTTCGTCTTCTAAAATCAGTAACTTTCTAAATTATTTGTTCCATATCGGGCCTTGGGCTCTAAGATTATTTTCTATCGTGCTAATGCTTTTACTGATTTTCTACAAATTCAACTCATAGGCTTATTATTATCACAGTTGCACACAATTCATGAGTCTTAAACTTTGTCCTTGATACAGCTATCCATATGGAATGTGTTCCATAGAACCGATATGAAACGTCGTATTTCTATTAAAAACCGCTTTAGCAAATATTTATGAAAGTAATTTAAGGTCAAAGGCGCACAAGAAGCAAGAACCTACGTAGGATCCAGTGTAGCACTAGCTACCCGTTGATAATGGCATTACTTTTGGCCATATTCTGAAAATTACAACCGTAGCCATTAAAAAGTGTGCAACGTTGCTTGTTAGAAATGTTTTTTCGAACTGCAATAGAAGGATAACACGACGTTATATTTCTCCACTTGTAACCCCAACCAACATGACTTATATTTGAGCGTTAATGGAAAAATGGAGAATCTGAAACAAAATACAAGATCAGTTGAAAACTTGAACCAAAATTAAATGCGACTTTATATATGTACATAAGATTGTGTTCTTCTCATGTATTAAAGTTCAAAATATGACAAACTTTCCAGAGGTACCTTTTTAAAATAAAAAAAAATACGTTTCCCATTAAACCGTCTTGAACATACCCGAGATATTCAACCTTATCTCCGTCGTCCCGTGAATATTTGTGGACATAACAAGTTTACACAACAAAACCTATCGACCATACCATCAGAGTTAGTCTTCTATCTTGTTCCCAAGACAGTAACTTTCCATTTCTTTATGTCTACAAGGCATTCCTACCACGCACGCATCACTTCCTACCCACTTGAGAAATTCACCTAAGGTCATGTAGACTCCATGCCTACAATGGTGTGTCCTTCAACTTAAATTTCCAAATAAATTCCATGTCCCCACCGCGAGGGATTAATCTCATTTCGCGATAATCCCAAGAACGTTTAAAATTTCCAAAGGCATTCCCACTCACGTATGGCCTTAGCAACACACCCAATTAGATTAAACCGACTGTAGCCCCCGTAAAGCATTGTTCTCTGCTCACCAGAGTTATTGGCCTGGGAAGACAACCCACCTTGAAATGGCACACAGGCTCTCCAAATGAAGTTTCTCCATGGACATGGTAAGCTATTTAACTAGATTTACTCCTGTGTCGGTATGTAATCCTGACGAGAAGATTACTTGCCACCCAAGCATGCCGCACAAAACAATAGTCTCATTGTCAAAAGGAAAAGACACAATACCCGCCATATTCCGCCCATACAATGGGAGACATAAATAATGCCTCCACCAACCCCCCGCCCCATGTGTGCAGGATGTGATTTTGTTTCGAGCAGGTGCACTACCTTTGTATCCGTTGATGAAGGAAAAAAGAACTAAACGGGATTGTTTTGCGTTAGTGCAAACAATTCATTCGTGTGACGGAAATTTCATATGTTACGCCGTTATTATCCTCATGTCAGAACCACAAACTAGTCTCAAAGGACACCTCCCCACAACAAACAAAAGCACTTAGCAGTCATATTACACCGTCCCCACACACAACCAATCACAACGTGTGCATGTGATGAGTAGTGGCAACCGTCCGTACGTACTAAGCACGCTCTGTTTGTGACTATTATCGTTGAGTTGCCCGTTTGAATTATCCCTTAGCAGGTCGTTTGCTCCCACTTCCAAGCTGTATCGTGTCTATTATCCTATCGCAGGAGCAGAAGGGAGAAGCATTCAATTTGACTAAAGAAAATTTGATAAACGGCGCAGTCTGTGATATGAAATTGCTTCGCTTGTTTTGCATACAGCGCACGTACTATGAAATCATTCCTATAGCTCAGCTAAAGGATGTTCTCCCGTTGAGGGGTGGAAAGGGGTATAGTAAGGAAACGGATGGAAGACTTGTCGCTTCCCCGAGTCTAGGGATGCTCTAAAATATTTCATCCCAACAGCTATGTATATGGAGACAGATTATAACATGGTATGGAGCTCACAGGGATATGAATGTAATATCCTTTTTTTTGGGGCGTTATATTATGCTCACCCCTTTATAGCGCTCCCACCGATAACGACATCAGGAGCAACGGGATGTGCGGCAAGGTCGTTATGTTCGAGTTTTCTTCATGTTAAAGTTCGAAAGTATTGCTTTCTCAGCACGCCCTTTGCATAGGCAAAAAAAACAACAAAAAAACATGTCCTTGTAATGTAGTAAACAATCAGAATGGAAATAAAATCAAGAGGTTCGAGATACTTTATCAGTGATCAGTGCACATTTGCGGCAGCGGCGGGGTAGAAACAGGCGAGATTTCCGTACGGAGCCAGCAAAAAGAAAAACAAAAAAAAAATCGAAATCGAGGACGCAAATCGAATCAAAAGGATATTACTTTGAGATGGTGTGTCAACGTTCGCATGGTGATGTGTTTTTGTTTTATTGGGGGGGTGTTGAAGTGGGATGAATGATGATAAGTTTGATGATTTTTATTGCTCTCTATCAGGGAATATGGGGAAGAGGTGCCATCATTTTGTCAAGATGAAACTTTTAATGAACAGAATTGAAGTTGTAAGCGGAGGAGGCTCCTCCACAGGGTTAAGGTATTGGGGCGTTTAATTATGTTAATTTGAAATTGTAAACGGATGAACTTTACCTTTTAGCTCATCGATTGTGCAGGTCGAAATCTTGCCTAGATGCTGTTTTGTTCGTTGATGGATACTAAGACTTTTGCTTTCCACTGACGAGTGCGATTCCTAATCGAAGAATGAAACATCGATTCTAGTCCGTACTAGGTTTATGTGCATGCGTTCATACACCGGTCAGTCTCACTTATTTAAATGGCGCTACAGATCGAAATGAATCTGTGTCTCAACAACCAAAAAAGGTTGGTTGTTATACCTAAAAGTATGCACCATCTTGAATTTCTTAAAATCAAACGAACATAAGAAAAAGTGACTCCCCGAAGTTAGTTTGGACACCACCCATGGAGTAAGTCTCCACTACATCCGAAATCTTTCCTATCACTCTCTTTCTTCCCCTTCTCAAACGATCGTACTGTGGTTATATATACATATATCGTCATGTCAAATGTAACCACAGTATATGTTGGTAACATTTGACATGACGACATCTTCCTCAACACCATCCGCCATCGCTCTACAGTTGTTTGATAAGCTCAGTTCCATGTCTATGTCGGCCTCTCGCTCTCAGAACGACCGGGGAATTCTTCATCCGCTTTTGATACGATCCTTGCGATGATAAGGCTCTTGAAAACGATCTTCTTAGTAGTAAGAGTGAGGGCTTTACTACTTAATTGCATTCTTAGCCCGAAGAAACAGCGGTAGTAGCAAGAGTAATTCTTCGTTATATTTCTGACGAGATGTTGTTGATACTAGTGGAGATGAGGTAGACAAAGTCCAGTACTGATAACATGCACTTGGTCTTACTCTCACTTACTGCTAAGCCCATTAACTCTGGCCAGACTTAAGTAAGAGAAATTGTGGAGCCTTACAATGAGAGCATATGCTGATTATAGAATAATAGATTTGCGTATTTATTATTCGGACATTTTCTGATGGATTGCAGGGAGCTCACCACTGATGTGTTGAATAAACGCGTCGCTACCAGAGGTTCAAATGAAATCTTGGCGATATAGCATCGTAAAGCAGTTCCGCAAGTGTGTCTGCAACTGGGTTTTCACAACTTTAAGTAAATGATCAATAGATCCCCGTTTTACTGCAGATTCAGACAACTAGGATCTGAAGTATTTTTTTCTATTGGAAAGTGTCATCGATTTTACAATTGGCGTGGAATGTCAGTTTGGTTCTGACAGTAGAGAAGTAATTGAAATTAAAAATAATTTATCTTCAAAAAATGGATCGGTATATTCCTGCAAAACGCGGAAAAATCGTCAAGAAGGTTTCTGAATAACAATTCGTCAGTGGTATTAGCTCATTAACCATTTTCTCGTGGTCATGATCCTTGCCGCATGACTTTTAGAGATATAGCAACACACGACCGAAAGACTTCCAAACTCTAGTTTTACTGAAAATATAGCTCCCTAAGTAGAAGACATGCGCTTTTGGAAAACAGGTCATATAATACTTTCAATTGTAGGTCAGGTTACTTGAATAGTGATCGTGTTGGATGAGACGCAAGCTGAAAGTGTTATTTCCTGAAAGTTATTTAATTTCGCTTTAACGGTTGGTTGTACATTCTGTGGTAGATACTGATAGTTCCGTATCCTAGGGGAACCCAATAATTTGGAATTCGCTCTCCAGGGTAGGTGCTAGTGGCCTATATAGTTGTCAGCGCGTTGGACTACAAAGAGCGAGGGTCTCAGGATAAAATCATGAACGTGACAACACCTAAGTTTTTTGACTGGTCGACCTGTTGCGAAAGTTAGACAAACATCCATAAGCAACACTGTCATGAGAAGCTTCTCAAGTGTTTCGTTCGAATACGGATTTAAACATTAGGTCCCGTTCAAAAATAATAACTTCGCAGACACAAACCAAGCGGAAAGCTACTTTAGAGATTGTGATTGCGATTGTCAACAATTATTAAAACGAACCATCAAGCCGTGGAAGTAAATGAGTGTGCTTTTGAAAAACAAGCTACACGGAAACATTCTACGCCATTTGTGACTGCACATGGACTATCGGTACTCTTAACAGAAAATGTGTTTCCGAACATCAAAAAAAGCCCTAAGTTTGAAAGCAGACATTACTATCATCCCGAAAGTAATAACTAAATGAAGTGAATATTGAAAAATCTAAGCTCAACAAGTCTATCGAAAGTGCGTAGCTGGAGTCAGGTACCTGAAGAACTATCTAATTAGAGAGCCCATGTTTATCCTGTTTGAAAAACAATTTGTCGAAAATATTAAGTGCGCTGATTGCTTTGTGGTCGTTTTTTATTTCCACATAGTTCCCACTAGTTTTTCAATGAGGCACTGAGCCGCGAGGTAATTAGAGCCAGGAAGGCCAGGATCTCTCGTTCGGGGGGAGAATATCGCTTCCATGGCTGAAGGTATCATAGACGCTCTTTTTTTATACTGACTTTCCACGCAACTTGCCATTCATTGTCAGACTTAATACGCAGTAGTTCAACGCTAACCTTCTTGAGTATTTAAAGAACTGCGTAAGTTTAAGCCTTAATTCGATTTTAAAAAAAAGCTTAGTTTGGCCTATAGATTGTGTCAATATTGCCAGAATTTCTTACCTTCTAGCCATACATGCCTGTTTTTCGCCAACTGGGGTTCATATTCAAATCAATTTTCGGAACGTTGTTTTTTTTTTCTGAGAAGGCTGTGCTTAAGAGGTTTCTCGGTTTTCTATAGCTGGGACTAGTGTAGTTATTAGAGTCACTTATATTTATAACTGCACTTCTATAGGAGTAATAAAGCCTAATCAAAAAAAAAAAATGCACCTTCTGGACGCCATTGTCAGTAGTGACAAGGCTAGAATGAATTTTTAAAGCTAAAAGATGTTTAACCCTAGCACAGTGTCTCGACTCTTTTAATCGCAAGCGAGATCAGGTCTTTGTTAATGAGCTCAGGTATGAAATTCAGATCCTTTCGGTCTAACTTTGCACCGCTTTTTCGAGGTCTTACATTATTGACGGACTTTTTTTGTCAAAAGTGCGTCGAAAGTTAGATTCGAAGTGAGTTATGGTGGCTGGTTTATTAGCATAGACCAAAGATTTGACGTACCCCGACAAAAATGAGTCCAAAGGTGTTAAATTACACCAACGGGGTGGCCAATTCAAAGGTCCATTCCTTTAGATGAGTCAGTCACCAAATTTTTTTTTGTAATGGAGTTTCAAGAGTCTCATAAGGAATGTTGCTTATTCCAAAAAAAAAATCTGCTTGTTTACATACCCTTCAAGCCAGAAATGAGCTTCATCGCTGAAGGTGATTTAACGATCAAAATCTGATTGAACTTCCAGTTGATTCTCAGTTCGATTACCGAACACAAGAAACAATTGAAGGTCCACTGGCTTGTATCCTTGCTGCAGTTGGATCTTATATATATGTAGGGATCACCTCCCTAAAATATCCAAGTAGTGGACGGGCAAAGACCAAGTTACTGTGTCGGATCGATAAATACGGGTCCTCTGTCACACTCAAGATAACAGCGGCGATGGCCTCTTCTGTACACACAGTACAAGCTCGATTAGGGTGAATATTATCAAAAAGGGTAAATGCTGTTATGAATTAATCGATCCATAGTATTGCGTATTAGCTGCTCGGGTTGACGATTATGCGCACAGTAAACTTGACGAAGGGCTGTATAAGTTTGGCAAACTAAGCGCGAAGTTTGGAGATAAAGTTCCACAACTACTTTTTTTCTTACTAAAAAATCGACTAGGACAACGCAATACCAAAACTTCTTCTGTTACCGAATCAGACAAATTTCCATCAACAAAATCTCTAAGCAAATTAGAAGAGCACTGCCACTCCTTCAGAGTTCTAGTTTCGTCGCACCTGAGCAAAGTGTATATAAAAAAACGTTTTGAAGGCCTTATATGCCAACTTTATCGTTTGTTCATTTGAACTCTTAAGCCAGTAAACAATGTCTTTTACAAAGGACGCACTTTTAAAACGAAAAATTTCAAACCCAAAATAGTAAATTAAATTAATACGCTCCGTTTTAATGGCCACCCTCTTGTTTAAATGCCTTGGCTAAAACAATTTTTCACCTGCCTCAAGTTCCCATAAACATGCACATAAAATTATAACGGCTTTGTGTATCCATGCCTAATCGTAACATCAGGTGTAAACAAGATACTTTTCACCTTACTCAGGATGTCCCTACACCATATGCCAACGAATCATATTCCACACGCCTAATTGCGGTAACAGCACGCATACAATATTAAAGTATGCGACACTAAACCGAAATTACAACTAATTTCCATTAATATGCGTTAATTTTCATCAAACGAAATGGCAAAACAGGAAAAAAGCATAAAACCGCTACCAAGAAGGTGAAAACCTCGAGGGAGCATTGAATATGAATTTCCTGACAAGCCGAAGGCACAGGCACAAAGCTGACGAGGAATTTCCAAAAATTCTAATTTAGCTCCTACCCTTGGGTGTGTTTTTTGTGAATTCGGGTTTTTTTTCTGTTAAATAAGGGATTCTGATGTCAGGACAACTAAAAGAATTTCAATTAAGAAAAGTCGAAAGTTTCTAGGGTGTGGGAATTAGGCACACAGCCACACCAATGTCGGGACATTTTATGGATTTGTTATCTGAGATTTGGGCACATTTATGTGACATTGGCAAAATAAAAACTTGCTTTCAGGGCGAACATTTTATCTAACATGCTTGCTTAGGTATTCTATGAACATTTTCAGGCATTTCTTCGAATTCGTCATTTTTTGTTCCAACAACGTGAGTATCCATTTGAAGTGGCTATAAATTGGTTTTGAAATTTAAAATTCAAAGATTTTTTTTTTATTTCAATGAAAGTGGAGGTATGTATTTTGCTAATTAGTATAATGAGTTTCTTATTTTACAGTTGTGTACATAAATTTAATTCTAGTGGATACAACGAAATTCGTTATAAATTTGAATTTTTTAGGTTCTAGGTACATTTGGTACAGGGAGGTGGTGAAACAGTGGTGTGTCATGACAGAGACCCCTTACAAATAAAAGTTCAAAAGTTAATAGCAACAGCTTTTAGGGTAGTTGAGGTAGAGCTCATCTACATGGGAGTAAAATGAAGCGAAATATCTCGGGACGACACTCGATGAAAAATTAAAATGAAAGCCGCATGTAAAAAGAAATGCGAAGAACTTAAAAATAAATACAGGGAACTGTACTGGTTACTCGGAAAATATTCGAAGTTCAACCTTGATAACAGCTGCTTTTATACAAGAAATTTCTAAAGCCGCTCAGGACATATGGTATACAACTATGGGGTTGTACTAATGAAACGAATCTTAGTATTTCACAAACCTTCGAAAACAATATGTTAAGATCATTCGTCAATGCGCCGTGGTATATAAGGAACAAAGATCTACGCAGGGATCAAAAAATTTTGCACGCAAACACAAAAAACGTTTGCTGGGACACGTTAATACAACGGTCCTCAAAATTTTTGACGAAACAAATTTATTGCGGCGTCTTCAAAGAACTAAAATTTGGCCCGATAATAACAAACCGCGCTAAAAATTGCAGAAAAAGACGGAACTCTCAAAGGAAAGTTAACCGCCAAACATTCATTACTCGTGATAACAAAATTGCTAGATAAGTCGCATACTTAGTTGCAACACACATACAAAAAGGGTGGTGGTTTTAGTGGGTTAAAGTCCCACACTACTTTGGGCACGTGCTCATTGCGTCTTTTGAGATTTCCACCAGCCCATGGCAACAAAAAAAATCTACATGACAATACATATAAATCCAAGAACTTTTATGTTAGTGGAAGTACGAGGAAGATGGACGGTTGGAACACGTTTTTAGCTCGAATTGACAAATTAACTGCGACTATAAGTCTTAACTTAAAAGTCCAAATGTTCCTCTTCTGGATCTTAACTCTCCCAGTCCTTCTTTATCGCATCGATCGCCGATTACCGAGAAATACAGTGGGGCAAATAAATATTAGGCAATTCCCTACGAAAGATTGTTTTTCAACTATCTGGTCCTATGTTTTTTTGATTACTTGCACTCTATAGAGAAGGAAGCGGCAAAAATTAGTTTTGCAGTAAATGAGTGCAAGACAAGGTATATGTTGTCAACACGAAAGGACACACAACATTGACGAATTGGACAAAGCGTCACCATTGACATATTTAACTTTGAGGTAGTACTGGAGTTTGTCTATCTCGGCTCCGCTATTAACTCTGACAACAACATCTCATCAGAAATTAAACGAAGAATTACACTTGCCAACAGCTATTTCTTCGGACTTAGAAGACAATTCAGTAGTAAAGCCCTCTCTCGAACTACTAGGGAGATCCTATATAAGACCTGATCATCCCAGTCCTGCTTTTCCAAGAACTATGCGAGCTGTACAGCGACATGCCCCTGGTCAAAAAAACTCTGGTTTGGACGTTTAAGATGGCTAGGACATGTAGAACGAATTGACACCAATATTCCGGCTCGCAGAGTATTCGATTCCCAGCCTGTCGTCGGGCTCAGTAGAGGTAGACCTCGCTTTAAGTAGTGCGCACAAGTAGAAACCGACTTCAACCAACTTGGAGTGCGCAACTCTAGGCAGTTAGCTAAGGATGGGCCAAGTCCGTACTCTCTTATTAACATTTTCAATGACCGTTTTGTATAAATGTTGCTGAGTCTTAATACTACACCGCCCATTTCCGTTTTCAATGCTTAGGTGGTAGTGGGGTTTTTTACGTGGATCTTCGATTTAATAAAGAAAAAAACACAGAAATGTCCAATTAGCGTTAAATCTCAAGATCTGCATGGCCAATTCTGCTCGCAAAAAAGGTCGGTTAAATGATTAGAAATTGTTTCTCTTCTTGTAAGGTAAGTCGAACCGTCTTGTTGCAAGTACATGTTGGTCACATCCATATGTAATTATAGGACTCAAAACTTAGATAACATGTCACGATATTGTTACTGCCTTAAAATCCGCATTTTCGAAAAAGGAATCTCCGAAAATGCTTCCAGTTGAACATACGTACCAAACATTCACAAGTTGTTGATTCATTTGTTTCTTAACAATAAGACACTCGTGGGAATTCTGAATTGCAAATGCAACAAAGTCGATGACTAATTAAGCCACTAAGATTAACATGAGCCTCATCCCTGAAGATGATCTGGTCTGAAAAATCAACATCCGCTTATAAACGAACTCTCTTCGCGACGTGAGGTCAGTATTCTTCAGTTCTTTAGTCAATTGAACTTTTTAGGCATGAAGTCTTTTGTAGAGAGCTTCTCGAAATGCCCAATTCTTGACTACGAAGTCGAATTGATATTCCTGAACAGTAAGCAATACTCTTTCGAACTGCTTCGATGTTTTCTGTTGAAATACTTGCGGCAGGACCAGAGTTTCTAAGATCACTAACTGACCCAGTCTCCTTAAATGTTTTGAATATTGTATTCACAGTTGAATGTATTAAATCACGGACTGTAGCTGATGAACTTCTATTATTTTAAAATCAAATACTGCTCAACAATGAAAATGCGTTGTTTTTTTCGTATAGTTCGGCATTTTTATTAACTCCGAACTCTCAGCTGTTACATTGTTATCTTTGCGTAAATTAGGGGACACCCTTTATAAGCTTAAGTGTAGGATCTGTAAAGCTTCCATAAGGTTTGCTCAAACTGTGAAATAAATTATTGACAATGTAAAATACGTTCTTAAATGTTCCATGATTGGCTAATAGAGAAGCAAATGGGTAGACGCCGTATGAAACTTAAATTCTTCTGGCAAGTTGGACAGAAAGGTAAAAAAGAACTCCAAAAGAAAAATTAAAAATAAATCCCTTGATAAATGTCCGAAAATATTAGGCCTTTTCTGAGACCATCGAATGATTTATCTTTGATTCCCCTCCATGGATTTTTCACAAACCCATTTCCAATGCAACAAAGTGAGTCACCTGTCTGGTCCACCTTTCAAACCCATAAATAGAATTACAGGACCCATTTCCCGCCTAAAAAAAAAATCCACCCCAAAAATAGAAACAATTCAATTTCACCCATCAATATTCGACCACAATCAAAGGTCACTTGTCATAATTGTGAAAGAAAGCCGAAAAGCGAAAATGTCATAACCCTAATCAACTCGACTCAAGCCCTTGACAGTTTTTGTCCAAACGTAAGAGCTACCCTCCACGCGGCATCGGTAAAAGGATATGACTTCGCATGGTCTAAATTATTCATTCATTCGGTTCTAATGGAATCATTATATTTGGCTTGTAATCTAAATGGAAATTCGGTACTCCCAACGTTGGTGGTAGGACAAACACGGTCCCAAATTGAAGTAATTACACTCTTAACGTCGGAAAATGTTTCGAGGGTGGTATTACACCTGCAACATCAAATTGTCATAATAAGAATTTCCTGAATACTTTATGTAGGTAGCAGTGGGTGGTTGTATTCTCCTATACCGATACCGTTATCTCATAAACGTTTCATATAAAAAAAAAGTGGACCGTTTTTCGTGCGGAAAAGGTTGATTCTTGTCAGATTTCATGGATGAATAAGTTGTGAAAGGAAAAAAAAAAAAACATTTATATACCGGCGACGATAAATCAATTGGAAATGCTTTGATATTCCGCTTTATTGGTCGATTTCAAGGACGATTTTGTTTTTCTTTGCACTAATGGAGAGTGACGCTCTGTCAAAGGCATCACTCCAATTAGATGAGAAAGGCCTTTCGTCGTTTCGCCTGAGAAATCATCAAAAATATCTTCGAATGTAGTAGAGGGCAAATAATTTGATCAATGCAAAGTTGGATGTAATTATCTTTCTCATTAAAGGATGATGGCATAGACATTTCCTTGGCAAAAAGTTTTTCCCATCAACTCATCAGTTAGGCTGAGAGAGTAGTGATGTTAATTGGCTCTGTTTATTTTTGGAAGTCATTTTTATTTTTCCATTTTTTTTTTTTTTTTTGGAAAAAGGATGCGAGATTATCTTGTCAATGGTGAAAAAGATAAGAAACGTGCATAGTGTAGATGGTATTAACTGGAGCATGGTATAGAGAAATAGTTTAAGCCTGACGGAAGGAACCCCATTATCGGAGGATAAAGTGTAATGCTGGTGGGTAATAGTGCGATTGTCGAGTAATTGAGTTGGGAAACTAATTAATTAAAGTTCCAAAGGCCTTTAAGGAGTTATAGTGGATGTAACGATGGATCTATATGCCATAAAGAGCATGATTCGATTGAAGAGTGTGTTCTATAGAGTGCTTGTCGGAATATTAAAGGCAGGTTATGAAGCATCAGAGCATGAGTTCCTTCCTAACAAGGTATGACGCTTTAGTTAAAGGTGAACTTGGGCCTCAATCTACATTATCCTCGGATAATGGCGGTAGTTAGCGCCATTTTCATTATTCATGTCGCGTCGGTAAGTCCTGTTTCCACTTATGTCTAGGCATTATTTTACTTTGTGGACTTTTATAACTTGGAATCAACGTCTATGAAGCAATGGTGTCGATTTACATTACATGCCCTAGCTTCCAAAAACGTCATCACTTAGTTTATGTATTGGTTAGAATAGCCTAAAAAGTTCATGGTTGAATCTTTGTCTCCATAGCAAAAACTAATATCAAACAAGACCGTTAAGTTTTGGCAAGTCCATAAATTTCTTCATTAGGACTATGATGCTCTGGTATACGTAAAAGATAACGTCTTTGAAGTTTGAATACCGCCCTAAACCTGAACCGCCTTCTTATAAGTAAAATACAACTTCTTGACGCAGAATGATCTTAAAGAACCCAGAGACTATCCAACCATTTATGTGTGCACGTGTAGTTCTTGAATGATGTCGTAATTTTAAGTTTTATGCCAGGTCAAAACGGATGACATGAAATAGGCAATATTTGGATTGAATTATTTATTTAACAGAACATTCACGAATGTTTGGAATTGGTCTATATGGACTATGAATGATTTTTTAAGTTTGGTTGAAATCGGAAAACGTATATGAAAATAAATCTATATATTTAAAACTAAGTTGATATTTTATATAATAACTAAAATGAATTTTGTAATTTTCAACCAATTTAATTTTTTTATGCCATTCAAAATGCCACGCCCACTTTAAAAAAAAAAACGTTGTTTTTGGTTAAACCCTATGGAATTTTGAATAAGTGTCTGAGCTTGATACTAAGACATTCTGAATAACTACATTACGTCAACACAAAGCTTTTTGCCACACCCAATTCTTGAGGGTGATTTTCGTAAAAAAAACAGTTTTCGGTACAGTTTTAGGTAAATTCGAAGAAAATTTTCATGAACATTTCGTCTACAAATCGTTTTACCCCACGCTTTTTTTTGTTGAAGGTTTTCCTAAAAAAGCGATTTTGCCACACCCAATTCTTGAGGGTGATTTTCGTAAAAAAAAAAACAGTTTTCGGTACAGTTTTAGGTAAATTCGAAGAAAATTTTCATGAACATTTCGTCTACAAATCGTTTTACCCCACGCTTTTTTTTGTTGAAGGTTTTCCTAAAAAAGCGATCGCATTATGCGGCGTATTCTTCTTTTTTTTTATGCACTCGTCGAAATAAGATCAAAAGGTGGCATCGCATTGGCCGTTGCATCTGGTATTGCAGCAACTTTATTGAATATAGTCAGAATTGCTTATTCAACATTTCAGCTGCTTCTGAATATTTGAACTAACCCAGACGAAAGGCAACATAAAAGCCAATCGCCGAGGGCAAAACCCAGCTAACAATTTCGCTTCGATAAAGCAATATCAACGCTGTTGCTCATACAATATTATCAATATGATGTCTTATGGAAAAACATAAGACTTAATCACTTCTAAGAAGCCTTAGAGAAAAAACTTTATTTGCTGTAAAATTTTTTATAGATGCAAATTATGGCCTTCGCAAAATGTCTGACCGCAAATATTTGCAAGCCTTTTCGAAGTTGAAAAATATCAAAATTTTTAGAATCTTTTTGTTTTAACATGTTGTTGTTTTATTTACTTCTATTAATTTCAATCCTTTATAATTATTAAAACTCAATTCGTTATTATGAAAGTATGAAATTCCATGCAATTAATTATATAAAAACTCTAATCTTACTGGGTTTTGAACTCGTTTTGTCTTGTACGGTATTCCAACGCACCTTTTTTTAAATTCATTTTTATTTTAATTAACCCTAAAACTAACTTACATGCTAGACAAAACTTAATGAAAAACTATCCTACTTACAACTACGTAACTAACTTACTAGCCCTATGCGAGTGCCCTTAATTAAACGATAACAACTTAATTCTTATGCCTTTCGGCCTATTATCTAATATGGTAATTTAAAATAAGTATCTTAATTTTTTAACCAAGAAAAGTTTCTTTTAAAAAAAAAAAATTGGTATCTCTTGTTTTTTATTATTATTACGTTCAAACAGGCATCCTCAATAAAACTACTGATAAATTAAATATTTTATTTTTGTATTTTTTTTGTGCCACCCTGGCTGTTTTACCTAACCTAACCTAGACATTAAAACCTTAAAATATGTAAGTCGGCCATACAACTTGTAAGTCAACTATCTTTGTCTAACTTACCCACCACAACAGGTTCTCCTGTTGCAACCTATTCCGACGGTCCCGATCGGACACACTCCTGCTGAAACGCAGGCGCTCTCCTCCGCCCTGTCCAACACGCTATCCACAAGGCTGTACTCTGGAACATGAAAGTACAGTCAGTACAACAAAGTACTTGAATCGTGTTGACTTATTCTCCAGTAGGTTACCGAAAACAGGCTTCTACCCAACAATTGACTGCAAAAATGCTCAACTTACTTGCACAAGTACTACATAAGGTCTACAGAAATAATTACTTGTGGAAATTAAATTTTATTGCCTTATAGAGGAATAATTGTTTGTCGGAAGGGCGGCACACAGTTACTCTTTTCAGGTAATTTCAGACAACAGAGTTTTTTCACTCATTGGATTTGCCAAGGATTCCACCATACCTACGAAAATTGAAAGTTTTATTTCGAAATTTGAACCAAAACGGGTTCATGTGCAATGGAATGAGATTGGTCAAAAAATAAATAAATGAAAAACATTATCTAATCCACCTACTGCCACGCCATGAAATTATTCCCAAAGACTTGCCAATTGAATTCGAACACGTGCGCTTTATATTATATTGACAAGAAGTTCAGAAACATTGACAAAATTAAGTCCGTTGGCGGCATATATTTAGGCACATCATGATTTTTATACAAACAATTCGTCGTCCTAGTGACGCAAGAACGTATAATTTAACATAATTTTACAATTTTTTGTGATTTTCTGATTTTTTTTACCATTTTTCAGTTTGATGAGTTTTATAAATCCTTTTGTAAATTGCTAAATTCTAGTCTACATCACGTTGAGGTTCAATTTGTTGCCACAATATAGAAAGTCTGTATTTAAAGTAAAGTGGCATACCTATCCAAAAATCGTAAAAATAATCACTAGCGCGACGAGTTGTACGTTGCATGTTCTCGCGAGGGCAACCTATCGAGCGTGTTGGCTAAAGACGGACCGACAAAATACAACGGGTGTTTTTTTAGAGGTTGATTTTTCGAATAGAGATAAAACTGACATTTTGTGATCAAATCGGACAATTCTAATGTCATTTATGTTTAGTTTGGTTCGCCATTTCATCATAAACAGGTGGACAAATGAACAACGCTTGCAAATTGTGCAAGTTTATTTCGAAAATAATGGTTCAGTTTGCGAAGTTTACCGCAAGCTCCATCCATTTTGTGGTCGACATAATCGTCCATTAGAGCAATTAATTCGGTTAACCATGAATCGTTTTCGCACTACGTTTACTCTACGTGATAAAACGCATCCGCAGAGACGTCGAACATTGCGCACCGAAGAAACAATTGTCGCTGTAGAGCAAATTGTTCAAGAGGACCCGAATGAATCGATTCGCCACCGTGCACAGCAATTGGACCTTTGTCCATCAACTTAATGGAAGATTTTGCGCAAAGATCTTGGCTTACGACCTTACAAGATCCAGCTTGTGCAAGAATTGAAGCTGCGAGACCATGCAATACGTCTTGATTTTGGTGTATGGGCCGAAAATGAGATTGATCTCGATGCTGATTTTCATCGAAAAATTTTGTTCAGTGATGAGGCTTATTTTTGGTTGAATGGCTACGTCAACAAGCAAAATTGCTACATTTGGAATGAAGAGAATTCACATGAGACCCTTGAGACGCCATTACATCCACAAAAACTGACTGTTTGGTGTTCTCTATTTTTATTAAAAAAACGTTCTGTCAAACTTGACTCATTTTAGCTTATTTTCTGATTTTCGATAAATCAATTCCTTCACCTATGCGCATTAAGTCTGTCAAGAGTATTTTACCAGCTCTTTTCTTCGCTGTCAGCGATGCCTTAATTATTTACTTACTTAAGTGGCTTCCCCAACATGACCCTCCAATTCAAAGTGGTTCAAGCACATTTGTTTGTGTAGATCAAAATACCCACTAACATTGTCACATTCAAAATTCATTAACATTACAAGTAATAAATTCCAAAAATGTTTGTTGCCGAGTCCGCAGGACACAATTCCTCGTAAACCTTTCAGGTAAATATTCGTATGAATACGAAACTCTCACCCATACCAATATTTCACCGCCAAAAAATTATTTCGATAATTTTTTATTTTGTAAGGTATATACGTTACCATGTACATTAATTATTTAACACAAGTCCAAACCCCTCCAATACACATATCCATGTTCCATCATATTCCTTCGACCAGAAAATTGGCTGGAATTTTAAATTGAATTCCACCAACTGATTGATTAAATCCACGTGACCCGGTCAGCACTTGCCATTTTTGATCAGAGAAATACAACCCCAGGCACCATTAGTTGCAGCGTTGAAATTTCCTTTCATAAATAAGATATGAGCTTGGCGCATCCGTATCCTTGCCGAGTTCATTGCGACGTAATGCAATCGTCGTCGTCTTGACAATATGTGCTATGCGGTACAAATTGCCAGCCATTCGTTCGCTTGCATTTCTTTGAAAAATATGGATTCTCGATGTAAAGGGTAGACAATTTTGAATTGTCCCTGTCGTCTTACATTCTGACATGTTCTATTGAAAATACATTTGGAAAAGTTCCAACCAAAAGGGAAATCCTCTTATTTCCTTAAGCCTTTAGTGTGTGAGGGTGTTTTTATTTTTTTCATTTTTGCACTTTCGCTGAGTAAATTGATAATAGAATGTTGTATCTGGATGTTGTTTTAATAAACGATGGAGGGGTGATTGATTGGGTTGTACGTATGTTGAACTCTATGCTGTTGTGTGTTGAACTCTTCAATTTTTTTTATATTTAAAAAAAAATTAAATCATTGACCTTTCAAATTTGAGTTACTTACATGCTAAAGAGGCTCTACATTCCGGAATGAACATTAGCCTCATCAAAGATGATTTTTCAATTAGATCGGTCATTAGCTAACTGCCTCCAGCTGCGCTTTGATTATGATGTAAGTGGCCGCGGTGTAGTGGTAATTTGTTCGCCTGTTGAGTGGAAGGTTGCACATTTAATTCCAGGAAACATCCATTTAATTCTAAGAAATAAAAAAAGGTCGGAAGTCACTCCAAAGTATACACCATCCTTGAGAGTTCTGCGCTTTTAACGAACACAACAACAGTAACTCCCCGAATATAGATCGGACACCACCTATGGAGTAAGTCTCCACAACCTCCAAAATCTCTCCTATTACTCTATTTCTTTCCCTTCCTTAATGCTCCCACTGTGGTAAAACATTTACATGGTGTTCATTCATTAGTCCTAGAGTGCGTGCAAATTATAGAAAAAATCTCCAAGTTGTTTCAGGTCGGTTTCTACTTGTGCGCGCAACTTAAGGCGCGATATTACTCTACAACGTCCGACGTTCTGGCTGCGAAACGAAGACTCTGCGAGCTGGAGTATTGGTGTCCATACGTTCTACATATCCTAGCTATCTTAAACGGATAATGCGGAGTTATTTGACCAGTGGCATGTTGCTCTACAGCTCGTATAGGTCTTGGTTGAATCTTCATCACTATAGACCTCAATGCGAACCAAATCCTCCAAACCTTAAGATTAAATATTGGCGATGTCAACAGTTATTCGCTTTAATGGGATCTCTACTCCCTAAATTTCGAGGGCGCGAACCATTTTCTTTTTTGATACAAATGACAATCTCTCATCGAAAAACCCAAAAGCCACCAATTCTTCCGACCATTACCAGAGGTGTCCAACGAACTTTTGAAAAGAAATTCTTGACATAACATCTTTTGATATTTGGTTGTTGTCAAGGTTTGGGATCAGCTCAATATCATTTCGTGGAGCTGGCGTAGAATCGGGAGCAGTAATCTAGACTCCGACATACATTCTAACAACGAAGAGACAAATGTCAATAATTCCATGTGCTTTTCTCGTTGTTAGCTTGAA
Organism: Rhingia rostrata; assembly: GCA_949824845.1. Taxonomy (NCBI): domain Eukaryota; kingdom Metazoa; phylum Arthropoda; class Insecta; order Diptera; family Syrphidae; genus Rhingia; species Rhingia rostrata. The sequence continues at coordinate 23,296,862 of OX463757.1, forward strand.
CTGACGACGGAACATCCATATCTTAACGGAGTATTAGCTTTGGACATCCATCGTTTTAATGTCCATCAATTTGGCTTTATTGGAATGCCATTAATGGTTAAATTTGATTTTGGGCATGTGGCCACCGCGGCTAGATCGAATAAGGCCAAGTATAGAGGTCGAATTTTCAACCATTTTTTCGATAAATCGATCGTGACGTGCGCTGTGTGTCATGTAGCACCGTCTTGTTGGAACCACATCTCATCCATATTCATGCCATCTGATTCCGGAACAAAATAGTCAGTTATCATGGTCTCCATTAACGGTAACTGTCTCTCCAGCATCATTTCGGAAAAAGGTTGGCGTCTCAAGCGTGAATTCTCTTCATTCCAAAAGTAGCAATTTTACTTGTTGACGTAGCCATTCAACCAAAAATAAGCCTCATCACAGAACAAAATTTTGCGATGAAAATCAGCATCGAGATCAATCTCATTTTCGGCCAATACACCAAAATCAAGACGCATTGCATGGTCTCGCAGCTTCAATTCTTGGCACAAGCTGGATGTTGTATGATCGTAAGCCAAGATCTTTGCGCAAAATCTTCCATAAAGTTCATGGACAAAGGTCCAATTGCTTTGCACGGTGGCGAATCGATTCATTCGGGCCCTCTTCATCACTTTGCTCTACAGCGCAAAGTAAGTGAGTAAACGTAATGCGAAAACGATCTATGGTTAACCAAATTATGGACGATTATGTCGACCATAGGCCATAGTCCAGCCGGAACTATAAATGATATCCCTTTCAGAGGAACACCTCGAGGTTGGAATTTTTGAAGCTAAGACTTTGAAAAGGCAATCATTTCTTCCCAGAAATAACTGCGGCTTTGGCATCTCCATTGGACAAGACTGTTTCGTAGTTGTCCGATCATTGTTGGGCTAGGATTTTTGTAAGACAAAAAATGTCTAGACCTGTTGATGGTCTAGTGCTCACAAAATTACTGCTTCCACACAAAAGTTATGACATGAAAGTATGTATGCACAAGCCACCTCAACAAAGACTGGATGGACGAAAGCATGTCTGATTACTCGATCATTGTTGGACCAGGATTTTTTAAAACAAAAAAATGTATAGACCTGTTGATGGTCTAGTGCTGTCAAAATAACTGCTTCCATACAAAGTTTATGACATGAAAGTATGTATGCAGCAGGCACCTCAACCAAGATTAGATAGAGGAAAGCTTTTCTGATTACTCGAATATCAGCTCCATATGAACTATCTAAAAAAAAAACAGAACAAGAAATTCTTCATTGAGATTTGCTTTTGTTAGAAGAATAATCAAGGATAAGAGCTTATCTTCGAGCTTAACTTAATGTGAGTTTGGTAGATTTAAGCCACCCACTCAAGTCCAGTGTCAATTAATTATATGATACCTTTTGCTGTCGACTTTTAAAATCCTACAGCACTCATAAAAACGCATTGGCCATTCAAAAAAAAAATTCCTAAAAGTACTCATTATAGGCTGCGTCCTATCTGTTCAGGACCGTTTCACAATTTCGGTCCATCAAAAAGTATCCTCTAACAAACCGTCATTATTCCATTATTCCATAATTAATTAGTGAAAATTGTTTGCCAAACAAGTTGAATAAATAAGTATCCTCTCATAGGCAATGGCCATTGAAGGCCCTTTCTGCACCCTTTAGGGTTATAAATTATTCAATTGATTCACCAGTTTGTACTAACAAGACGAACCTAATTACATCCCAATTGGCTAATGAAATCCAAATTTGTCTAACATCGTAATTATATGACGCTGTGCGTCTTTCAATTCATCATGTGAACTGAGCCGTGTACATTGTATCCTAGGAAGGAGTCAATTTCAAAAGGAACGTTCCATTTTTTTTTTGCAGTTAATCCATAAATAACAACCACATGCATCCAGAACAAACAAACAAAATTAATTAATAATAACGATTCAAGGACTTGGTAACCGAATATTAACCAATCGAATGCGAGATGACTACAAATGGATCCTGATTTTTAGAATTTATTACGACCATGCCGTCATTAGGACTGCGTCAGGATAATGGGAAAATTATGATTTTTCATGATCTACTGACGAAGCCATTTACAACCGACTATCTGCAGATGTGCTAACTTTACTAATAAATCATTTTATGGTTCAACGGGTTTTTTGTTCTATAATATGATTGTGTTGGTTTCCGAAGGGAGTGCTGACATAGTATGCTGGGCTTTGTAAAAAAAAGGGATTTTCCTTCTAAGCATAGGGTTATTAAAATCTGACTGTGTTATAAATATGAGTATACGGTGTGAGAGTTTTCCACATTCAGTATTCATGATATCCGGGCGTCCTAGTTTATTTTTTTCCCGTCGAGGCGTTGCTAGTGACCCATATAATAGGCTTGATATGCGAAGCACTGATGCGTAAGCGTATTTTGATATTTCTTTTTATTTGGATGGTTAGTCCAAGAACTAATGGGCTTTAATCCGAATAAATTGGTGAGTTCCTTTTTTTGTGTTTTTTTTCCTTTGTCATAATAAATTTTCGACAAAAAGGCATGTGATTGATAGGATATGATGATAACATTTATAAAAATACATAATCATGTTTAATATTTTTTTTGTTAGTCAGAGAATATTAGGCGCTTATAAAAAAGCCGTTAATAAATATGATGGAATCCTAGCGGAAAATCCAAGAGTCTCGCAACAAAACAAAAGATCCGTCAATGTTAAATAAAAACAAAACAACTAGCAGCTGGCTTCAAAGCATCTTTGAGAAGTCTAAATGTATTTACATTGAGAAAGGATTTCCAATAACTACTGGATGGTATAATGCCAAGACAGTTTAAAGTCAAGAAACTAACCCACCTTAACAAAAATGTAACCCTTCCTTTCAATAAAGAATGCATTAGGCCAACCATCCGAAAGGTATAGAAGATAATAGCGGCCATTTCTGGCCTCAAGGCATCTTTGAGAAGTCTAAATGCATTTACATTGAGAAAGGATTTCCAATAACTACTGGATGGTATAATGTCAAGACAGTTTAAGGTCAAGAAACTCACCCACCTTAACAAAAAATGTAACCCTTCCTTTCAATAAAGAATGCATTAGGCCAACCATCCGAAAGGTGTAGAAGATAATGGCGGCCAGTTCTGTTCGATTACCACAAGAACCACCTCTTTCGCCTTATATTTTTCTATGGCAATATTCATAAATTCCATAAAGCCGACTTCGTTAAAGTAAACAACCTACTCAGCAACGTCTACTTCAACGATGTTTTTGAGAACCCGAAAACCCGAAACATAGCATACCAGTTGCGACTGATCTAATCGGTTGATCTGGTTGGCGTCGTTGCCATTATTCTTCGTCGCTCGATGTTGGTGGTATGTCGTTAATCGAGAGGTTTAGGGATACGCGTACCGCGACGGCTGTCTATTGCGATTGCAGCCTTTCGACATTAAATTATTTCACGGAATTTATGGATTTATGTGGCGTGGGGGATATCCGCATGCTTACCTTGCCTGCAACAAGGCAGTGGTCCGTCGATGTTAGCCCCTCGGAATTTTCGGGTATCCAAAATACTGCCCCTTGTCTATTGCAATTTGACCAGTCGTTGAACTGGAGACCGCCATGTCGCTTTGTGGATATCGAGGTGAGAAAACCGTGTGCTAGCTAAAGTGGCATTTCGTTCCGTAGCGAAGTCAATTAGCCTAATTATGTTACCAGACATGTTGGCTATGTTTTCCGACAATACTGCTAGAGATGTCTCCTCTTCCTATCTTTGCGTTAAAATCTCCCAGCACGATTTTAACATCGTACTTCGGTAGTCGCTCACAGGTTTTGTCAATGAGCTCATAGAAGCAATCCTTAGCTATATCATCATTTTCCTCCGTTGGGGGGAGAGTGTATATAAGGCTTATGTTGGCAAATTTGCCTTGATGCGGATTGTTACAATGCGTTCGCTAATGTTTTGGAAACATAAGACTTCTTGCCTAAGTCTGGCACTTACAACAAATCCGCATCTGAATAGTCACTGTTTCTGCTCACTATAAAACGGTCCGAAGTATATGTCAAAGTTTGTTTGCTTGCACCTCTCCTGTTTAATGTTCTCACATTCCAGGTGCAGATACGAATGTCATTGTCTTTTTTTGATTTAGCAGGGTCGTCAACAACAAAATCAGTCCTTTCAGAGGCTATTGGTTGCTTCGCATCAAAAAATTTTCCCATGGTTGGGTAGTTAACCCAAAGCACAACCTGCAACCTGGGGGGGCCAGTTGCAATTTTTTTTGATATCCCTAGGACACGGGGCCATCAGTATCCACCACGGGAATGAGCGCTGCCGTTGTCCTTTCGGTTCATCCGCAACCATCTCTAATCAAGCACAACCCGCAACCTGGGGGGCCAGTTCCAATTTATTAGATATCCGTAGGACACGGGGCCATCAGTATCCACTACGCGAATGAGCGCTGCCGTTGTCCTTTTGGTTCATCCGCAACCATCTCTAATGAAAGGGCCTGACTAACCCCTGAAAATCCTAGACAACCTACTGTCCGAATATGTCGAAGCAGCCTGGAACAGCAGGCCGAGTATTCATTCCGGGCCATTCTGACCTGGCTGTTTATAGTGTTTCTGTTTTTCGTCGTGTTATAAATACTAGCGCTTATCGTTTAGCAACTCAAATCCGGTTGGATGACACCAGTACCCGATGGTTACCGCTTGGGGGTTAAAAATATGCACTGGATGTGTGGTAAGATTTAGAACTACTAGGCATTGCCAAGTTAAAGCCAATCAGAGTCTACCCTCATTCCACAACACCCAACCATTCCTATAGCAAGCTATGGAGGTAAAATTTAAATTTCATCATGTTTTTTTGTTCCAATTAAGTTGTTCAATGACGGCTATAACCGCACCTTTACCCTTTAGATTCCTATGTAACCTACTGTCCGAATATATCGAAGTAGCTCATATAGGTTCACCTGGGACAGCAGGTCAGGTATTCCGTGCTAGTCTGACAGGCATAGCCAAGTAAAAGCCAATCAGAGTCTGCCCTAGTTCTACAACATCCAAAAATCAAAATGTGATAATAGGAACGTTTATTTCGGAATTTGAAGGAATCGGTGTCTATGTGAATAATAATGATTTTCTGTTATTTAACAAAACTGAAAATTCCCTTTAGGGGTAGTTGGGTCAACACTAATTATGTGGAACTATTGCAAACAGTACAATGAATGGCCATCATTCCTAAAAATCCATTTAATATCCGCGAATAAAAATAAATGCACCATTCCAGTCCAATCACTTTACGATAAGAAAATCATGCGTACATTTGTACAAAACAATAAATATATGAAAAAGTTCTTGTTCACAAATTTCATAGCTAAATAAACACATATACATATTTGATTTTAATAAAGTTAATACCTTTAGTGCATTACCACTACACCCTAGTGGGTGCACTTTACCTTGCTATGAAAATATGTATTAAAACTTTCATTCAAAAGTTTTTATGAACCCCAACATGCATTTCAGAAAATTCTGAGTGCTGACTACTTTTCCATCACACGTTGCAAACACTTTGTCGGTGAGCGTTTTTGTTTCAAAATGTATATTTTACTCAAACACCCATATAAAACTACCGGTATATGGGGTAGCAATATAGATCACTTCTACGATGGGATATGGTAGTCAGTCGTCCTTCCGTTTCCAGACCAAAATGGAAAAGCTTACATTTTCCCGTTGTTTAAGTGACAACTTAACAACAAAGAGTTACAATTTTTTTTTAATATGGGTGTCCTCTGTGATCTTTGATGTGGAAAATTTCGTTGAATTGCTTGCAGTAGTTGGCAGTCAGTTTAATAACTAGTTGGGTGCATTTTAGAAATTTCAAAAGAAATCCATTGGAATTTCAAAAGGGTTATTACACAGGAAGAAAAGATTAATTGAAACAAGGAAAGCAAAGCGGCCAGGTCTTTGAGAAGTCTAAATGTATTTACATTGAGAAAGGATTTCCAATAACTACTGGATGGTATAATGCCAAGACAGTTTAAAGTCAAGAAACTAACCCACCTTAACAAAAATGTAACCCTTCCTTTCAATAAAGAATGCATTAGGCCAACCATCCGAAAGGTATAGAAGATAATAGCGGCCATTTCTGGCCTCAAGGCATCTTTGAGAAGTCTAAATGCATTTACATTGAGAAAGGATTTCCAATAACTACTGGATGGTATAATGTCAAGACAGTTTAAGGTCAAGAAACTCACCCACCTTAACAAAAAATGTAACCCTTCCTTTCAATAAAGAATGCATTAGGCCAACCATCCGAAAGGTGTAGAAGATAATGGCGGCCAGTTCTGTTCGATTACCACAAGAACCACCTCTTTCGCCTTATATTTTTCTATGGCAATATTCATAAATTCCATAAAGCCGACTTCGTTAAAGTAAACAACCTACTCAGCAACGTCTACTTCAACGATGTTTTTGAGAACCCGAAAACCCGAAACATAGCATACCAGTTGCGACTGATCTAATCGGTTGATCTGGTTGGCGTCGTTGCCATTATTCTTCGTCGCTCGATGTTGGTGGTATGTCGTTAATCGAGAGGTTTAGGGATACGCGTACCGCGACGGCTGTCTATTGCGATTGCAGCCTTTCGACATTAAATTATTTCACGGAATTTATGGATTTATGTGGCGTGGGGGATATCCGCATGCTTACCTTGCCTGCAACAAGGCAGTGGTCCGTCGATGTTAGCCCCTCGGAATTTTCGGGTATCCAAAATACTGCCCCTTGTCTATTGCAATTTGACCAGTCGTTGAACTGGAGACCGCCATGTCGCTTTGTGGATATCGAGGTGAGAAAACCGTGTGCTAGCTAAAGTGGCATTTCGTTCCGTAGCGAAGTCAATTAGCCTAATTATGTTACCAGACATGTTGGCTATGTTTTCCGACAATACTGCTAGAGATGTCTCCTCTTCCTATCTTTGCGTTAAAATCTCCCAGCACGATTTTAACATCGTACTTCGGTAGTCGCTCACAGGTTTTGTCAATGAGCTCATAGAAGCAATCCTTAGCTATATCATCATTTTCCTCCGTTGGGGGGAGAGTGTATATAAGGCTTATGTTGGCAAATTTGCCTTGATGCGGATTGTTACAATGCGTTCGCTAATGTTTTGGAAACATAAGACTTCTTGCCTAAGTCTGGCACTTACAACAAATCCGCATCTGAATAGTCACTGTTTCTGCTCACTATAAAACGGTCCGAAGTATATGTCAAAGTTTGTTTGCTTGCACCTCTCCTGTTTAATGTTCTCACATTCCAGGTGCAGATACGAATGTCATTGTCTTTTTTTGATTTAGCAGGGTCGTCAACAACAAAATCAGTCCTTTCAGAGGCTATTGGTTGCTTCGCATCAAAAAATTTTCCCATGGTTGGGTAGTTAACCCAAAGCACAACCTGCAACCTGGGGGGGCCAGTTGCAATTTTTTTTGATATCCCTAGGACACGGGGCCATCAGTATCCACCACGGGAATGAGCGCTGCCGTTGTCCTTTCGGTTCATCCGCAACCATCTCTAATCAAGCACAACCCGCAACCTGGGGGGCCAGTTCCAATTTATTAGATATCCGTAGGACACGGGGCCATCAGTATCCACTACGCGAATGAGCGCTGCCGTTGTCCTTTTGGTTCATCCGCAACCATCTCTAATGAAAGGGCCTGACTAACCCCTGAAAATCCTAGACAACCTACTGTCCGAATATGTCGAAGCAGCCTGGAACAGCAGGCCGAGTATTCATTCCGGGCCATTCTGACCTGGCTGTTTATAGTGTTTCTGTTTTTCGTCGTGTTATAAATACTAGCGCTTATCGTTTAGCAACTCAAATCCGGTTGGATGACACCAGTACCCGATGGTTACCGCTTGGGGGTTAAAAATATGCACTGGATGTGTGGTAAGATTTAGAACTACTAGGCATTGCCAAGTTAAAGCCAATCAGAGTCTACCCTCATTCCACAACACCCAACCATTCCTATAGCAAGCTATGGAGGTAAAATTTAAATTTCATCATGTTTTTTTGTTCCAATTAAGTTGTTCAATGACGGCTATAACCGCACCTTTACCCTTTAGATTCCTATGTAACCTACTGTCCGAATATATCGAAGTAGCTCATATAGGTTCACCTGGGACAGCAGGTCAGGTATTCCGTGCTAGTCTGACAGGCATAGCCAAGTAAAAGCCAATCAGAGTCTGCCCTAGTTCTACAACATCCAAAAATCAAAATGTGATAATAGGAACGTTTATTTCGGAATTTGAAGGAATCGGTGTCTATGTGAATAATAATGATTTTCTGTTATTTAACAAAACTGAAAATTCCCTTTAGGGGTAGTTGGGTCAACACTAATTATGTGGAACTATTGCAAACAGTACAATGAATGGCCATCATTCCTAAAAATCCATTTAATATCCGCGAATAAAAATAAATGCACCATTCCAGTCCAATCACTTTACGATAAGAAAATCATGCGTACATTTGTACAAAACAATAAATATATGAAAAAGTTCTTGTTCACAAATTTCATAGCTAAATAAACACATATACATATTTGATTTTAATAAAGTTAATACCTTTAGTGCATTACCACTACACCCTAGTGGGTGCACTTTACCTTGCTATGAAAATATGTATTAAAACTTTCATTCAAAAGTTTTTATGAACCCCAACATGCATTTCAGAAAATTCTGAGTGCTGACTACTTTTCCATCACACGTTGCAAACACTTTGTCGGTGAGCGTTTTTGTTTCAAAATGTATATTTTACTCAAACACCCATATAAAACTACCGGTATATGGGGTAGCAATATAGATCACTTCTACGATGGGATATGGTAGTCAGTCGTCCTTCCGTTTCCAGACCAAAATGGAAAAGCTTACATTTTCCCGTTGTTTAAGTGACAACTTAACAACAAAGAGTTACAATTTTTTTTTAATATGGGTGTCCTCTGTGATCTTTGATGTGGAAAATTTCGTTGAATTGCTTGCAGTAGTTGGCAGTCAGTTTAATAACTAGTTGGGTGCATTTTAGAAATTTCAAAAGAAATCCATTGGAATTTCAAAAGGGTTATTACACAGGAAGAAAAGATTAATTGAAACAAGGAAAGCAAAGCGGCCAAAAAATTACTGCATTCTAGGAAATAAGATTTGCTTTCTGAAATTCAACGAAATCGAAAATTTCATCTGGTACATTCATGTTTCATAAAATTTGGTTTTGAAATGTTCCTGTAATCGGTATTACAAGAAATGTTATGACGATGATAAAAAATGTCTTCAGGTATAGAGATATAAAAAAAAATATAATAACAAAATATTTTAGCCAAGCAATATATAGTAGGTTCAGTTCAGAATATGTTAAAGATTTGGAATTCTTTTGTAAAAGATCGATGATTTTCGATTGTCTATCACCATTCAATTTAAAAATTAAAAACAATTCATAATTCAATTGGTGCACGACTGGGTCGTACGCAACTTTCATTATCACAGCGCACTCCAAGTTGGTTGAGGTCGGTTTCTAACTGTGCGCGCAACTTAAGGCGACGTCTTCCGAAGTCTGGCTGGGAATTGAAGACTCTGCGAGCCGGAGCCATCTCAAACGTCCAATACGGAGTTTTGTCTTCAGGGGCATGTCACTGTACAGCTCGTATAGTTCCTGGTTGAATCTTCTTCTCCATAACCCGTCGACGCAAATGGGACCGATGATTTTTCGAAGAATTATCCTCTCGAATCGAGGATTTCTTTATCCGCTTTTGAGACGGTCCATGCTTTAGCGTAGTAGAGAAGAACTGGGATGATCAGGGTCTCATTTTGGAATATCCTTAGTAGTTCGAGTGAGGGCTTTACTACTAAATTGCCTTCAAAGCCCGAAGAAACAGAGGTTTGCAAGAGTAATAGCGGAGCCGAGATCGACAAAGTTCCGTACTACCTCAGAGTTATATCTGTCAATGCTGACATTCTGTCCAAGTCGATGTTGTGTGTCGTTTCGTGTTGACAGCATATACTTTGTTTTACCCTCATTTACTACTAACACTATTTTTGCCGCTTCGTTCTCTATACCAGCAAAATGTTGAGTCCTACCAATGATGTTAATATCATTGGCGTATGCTAGTTGTTGCACCGATTTTTGGAAAATTGTGGCTTTGGTGTTGGCTCGGGAGTTTTGCACAATCCTCTCAAGAATCAAGTTGAAGAAGTCACATGACAGCTCATCGCCTTGCCTAAATCATTTTTTGGTATCGAATGTGTCGGGGAGCTCGTTTCCGACCCTGATGGAGCAGCGAGAATTCTCCATCGTCATCACGGACGAGTTTTGGCAGTATACCAAAATTAGACATGGCTCTGTATAGTTCGTCTCTTTAAATGCTGTCGAATGCGGCTTTGAAATCGATGAATAGGTGGTGAATATCGATTTGATCGGTTGTGGACTTTCCTGGCCTAAAAAAACACTGATACGGGCGATCAGGTTGTTGGTCAACGGTTTCGGGCGTTCACGTATTACGGCAGATAGGATCTTGTAAGCGATGTTGAGGATACTTATGCCTCTGTAGTTAGCGCAGTTTAGAGGATCTCTTTTTGTGCGGATCAGGCACTTCCAACCAGATTTGGCTTATGAGTTGGTGGATGTTTTTTACCAAGTCTACCAGCCTTATTAAGCTTGAGCTTAGATATTGCTATCCTCACTTTACTCAGGTCGGGTGCCAACCCGAAAGTAAAAAAATGCTTACAGCCCAGAAACATCAATTTTGGACCGTAGTCAAGAATTCTTGAAGAATTCTTACGAAAGGCTTGAAACTTTATGCAAGTTGAAATGATTTTTAGCAACAACAAGTGGATGAGTCCTGATTGAGCAAAATCATCTTCAGTGATGAAGCTAATTTTTATCTTTATTGCTTTGCTAGTCGTCAAAATTGTTACATTTGGGGTTAAAAAACCCACAGTTAATTGTTGGGAAACAAATGCATCCACAACGCATGACTTTGGTGCGATTTTAAGGCTGGAGGCATTATCGGACAGTTCCTCTTCAAAAATTCTGCTGCTGAGTTAGTAACAATTGATGGTATAAGTTATCGTGATATGATAACACAGTTTTCAGTGCTTAAATTACTAGATATGGATGTGACCAACATGGGGTTTCAACAAGAACGTGTCACTTAACATATAGCCAGAGAAACAATCGCCGTTTTTGCGATCCTGATCTTGTTATTGGACTTTTTTTCTTTGGGATTTTTTGAATTCAAGCTTCTATGCGAACAAACCCATCACCAACCACCAACCCATCACCAACCACCAACCCATCACAAACCATCACGTTGAAAGATTGTTCGATGCATTAATGAAACTAAGACACATTTGTACGAAATTTCAATAAAAGTGTACGTACTTGCCAGAAAAGCCGGGGCGGCTATTTATCCGTTGTGCTATAACCCCAACCTGTATACTCTATGAACCAATAAAAAAAGTTAAGCATAACTAAAAAAAAAAATGAATTTTCTATCAAAAGTAAATTTTGCGTCATTTTTCGTAAACCTTTTATTTTTTATGCATTCGTTGGGATTGATCTTATTCGACGAACATGTTATGTTTGTGGATCTTAATGCAATTAGCTTTAAGCTCAGTAAGAAAACTTCTGACAGTTCCTACGAACCCACTTCAGTTTCTTCCAAGAATTTAATCTTGTAAGAGAGTATGCTAAGATCTCTTGGTAGGGCTGTACCAACCGTCTTGTAAAGTATGGTTAAATTTTAAAGGCCGATGTTGATTTTAAATGAAACACAAATTATTTAGGAAATTATTATCATTTATTTTAATTATAATAATATTGGTAAGGTTCAATTATGTATGGAACAAAATATCGGCCAAATGGCCATGGCGGCTTCGGCGGCACACCTCCATCCCATGGTCCGAATTTTCGATGACGCTGAGGCATAATTGAGCTTCTATGCCGTTAATGTGCCGAATTATCTCATCCTTTAGGTCTTAAATTGTTGCTGGCTTATCGACGAACAAATTTTCTTTCAAATAACCCCAAAGAAAGAAGTCCAACGGTGTCAAATCACATGATCTTGGCGGCCAATTGACATCGCCATCACGTGAGATAACACGGCCATTGAATTTTTCGCTCAAAAGAGCCATTATTTCGTTAGCTGTTTGGCAAGTGGCAACGTCCTGTTGAAACCACATATCGTCCACATCCATATCTTCCAATTCGGGCCATAACAAGTTCGTTATCTTCTCACGATAGCGAACACCATTCACAGCCAATGGCTGACCGGCCTCATTTTTGAAAAAATACACAGTCACTCTTTGTGGGTGCATTGGTTTTTCGACAATCACTCTTGGATTATTATTCGCCCAAATGCGGCAATTCTGCTTATTGACGAATCCACTGAGGTGAAAATGTGCCTCATCACTGAAGATAATTTTCCTCGAAAATTGATCATCCACTGTTGCCATTTCTTACCACCATTCTGACCATTGACGACACTTGAAATGGTCAAGAGGCTTTAGTTCTTGAGTCAGTTGCACCTTATAAGCGTGTCAACTATGAGCGTGAGAAATGCAATTGTTGGGCACGATGACGAGTTGAGGTGGACGGCTCTTCAGACGCACTATCGCTAACAACAGCAATATTTTCTGCAGACATCTCCTACAGACCCGGTTTGCTCATATTTTTGCACGATTTTTTCGATTGTACGTACATTTGGACGATTAAATTGACCGACAAAATCACGTACTGCACGATACGCATTTTGATTTGAACGCCCATTTTCACAATAAGTCTGAAAAACTTTAACGCGTTACTTGATTGTGTATCTTTCCATGGTTCAAATTGAGTTAGTCAAATCAAATGCAGAAAAAAAACTGACGTTTAGGTGTGGTTCATATTCAACATAGGCCCTTATACCCGTTATATGCTTCGATGTTTGTCGGACAACGACGATATTTTCTTCGAGATACAATGTTCTCAATTCTGTTGCTGAACAATAATATTAAACATTCTGTCAGTTTATTTTTGCTATAAAAGGCTGAAAAAAATTGTGGGCTCGTATCTAATAACACTAGGTGGGGCTATCTGAAAGATGTATTACTTATCTAAAACTCATTTAAATGCCTTTCTTCAATATTTGGGGCAAAGCATTTGAATAACCATCCCCATGTATAACCGGTTGAAATTATTAATAATTATTCAAAAAAAAATTGCGCTATTTTTATTGACTACAAGTTCATTGATGGGTTTTGTCAATCAACTTAAATTGTTATCAGTGATTGTCACATTAATAAACGATGCCAAAAAAAATTAATTCTTACAACAAAAATTGGTGGTTATTGGAATATAAATAAACAGTGCGGTAAACGTGCATCTCAAATGAATGTGCGATGGCTAGTAATTCTCTAGGAAGCTTCCACACCGCATTTCCGAAATCGTCGACGGAAGGCCTTTAGTTCGCCGGCTAAAAAATAAGAAATTGTTCCAAATTCACAAAAAAAATTGGCTAATGCAGCTTATGTCACATTTCAAAAAGTGTTTCGTTTTTTTTTAAATCACAAAAATGGACGTTTGTATGGCAGGTTCAAAAGCGTGTTTTTTAACAAAAATGCATTTGAATAAAAAATCAATCCGACTGCTCGTTCTTGGACCATACTTGAGGCACGCTTAAAAATATACTGAGTGAAGTGCTATCCAATAGATACGATTTATGGTTTTGTCATCATTCAGCTCAAAAAATACGTGAGATCTAACATATAAACCCGTTTGACAAATCAATCAGATATGCGAACTATGTTGTCAATTATGGATTGGTGCGACGCGTATACTTTATATAATTATTGGCGTATAGCGGCCTCTTTTTGGAATTAAATAATTATATTCATAAATTCAACATTTTATGGTGAATGTTTGACGTTTAACAGGAAATAAACGTGAGAAAAATAAGATGTGCACCACAACTTCGTTGAGATGATCTTAGGTCTTAGACGAAATGTATTCAAGCTAATATGCATTTTGCTTAAATTTTTGTTATTCTTAAAGTTTTGTTGTATTTAAATGACAGTCAGAGACGTATTTCATACGGGGAATAAGAATTGGATTAACTTTGAAAGAAATGTAATTTATGGTGATTAAGAGGTCGACCGTGAGGTTTATGTTTTGCCTTAAAGAACATGTCCTTGGTATATTATTAGATTGCAATAAGAAATATGATTTTTGTAAAGTTATGTTAATGAAAAAAGAGGAAGCTATTTGTCAATGCTGATTTAGGAGATATATTACTGTTCCAATTTTTAAATAAACATGTCAATGGTAAGCAATGCGATTATATGAAACCTGGAGTTTTTAACTAGCTTATGCCTACCAACTGCGATTCTCAGTCTTCCATATGATCGCAATCCCTGTATAAAGTCTTGGCATCAGCAGATGAGAGCGGGGGAAAGACGTGTACTCACACATATTCACAAAAATTCCCAAGATGGAGACAACGGTGGCGTCTACATTCCCTAATAACTGGGACTGTAGACGGATAAAGTGAATAACATAAATGAGCAGCTTATATATATTTGGACAATACGTCATTTATAGGTACCTCAAGGTGAAGTCAGACATCTTTAACAGAAATGGTGACGGATGAGCCGAAACGCCAACAGCAGCGATTAATTCCATAGTAGAAACTGATGGATACGTGCCCAAGGTATATCCCTGGACTTTAATTACCAAGCAACCAAGACCCTCGGAAAGCACTGATTCCAGCTGAACCAGGACTGAAATATTGTAGTTAAGACACAGTCGATGTGGAGGATTTTGAAGAACTACTTCTGCAGACTATTAAACGCCGATAAAGAAAAACCTTCCGTTGTGAGGCAGAAAGAACAATTCGATATTGGTGACGACAGCAAAAACTACCAACCACTCGAACTAAGTGAAGTGCGGATACAAAAAAACTTATTTTTGATTCAACAGGCTCGTTAGTACCCATGGTCAAGTTTCTCACAACCACTCACGTGGGCGTGTGTACTTCTGCACGATGGCGGGACTTCCTGTTTTATTCTGACTCCGAACGGCGAATTTAAGATCAGCTTTTCTTGACAATTGATACTTCTCGGATGTTTTGTCAGATCATCACAAGAGGAGGGCCAGTGAAAATCATTTCGGGGTTGCTACGACTGGGAATCGAACCCAGACCCTTCTGCGGGGCAGTTCATCGCACCAACCATCGCGCCCGCAAAGTGAAGTTAGGATAGCAATTTATAAACTCTAGCTTAATAAAGCTGCTGGAAACGACGGCTCTCCCACTGAGATTTATAAAGCCTGTGGAGATGATTATGAAAGTGACCTTCACCAACTCATATGCAAAAATTCGTCGGATGAAAGTATGCTTGTCGAATAGAACCTCTACATCGTTTGCCAGATCTACAAAGAAGGATACCCTCTGAACTGCGCCAACTACAGAGGCTCAACATTGTCTACAAAATCCCACCTGCTGTCTTATCAGAACGCCTGAACCGTTAACCAACAACCTGATAACCACAACTAATGAAATCTAAATCGATAACCAGCACTGATTCATCGATTTCAAAGCCGCATCGAAAACATTTATAGAGACGAATTATACAGAGCCATGTCTTATTTCGGTCTTTCGCCCAAACTCCTATGTATGTGAAGGGAAGGAAGGAAATTCTATCTGCTCCATTAGGATGGGAAACAACCTAACCACAACTTTCGATACCAAATATGACTTCCAAAACCTGATTTTTGAGAGTATTGTACAGAACTCCTGAGCCAAATCCAGAGGAAAAATCTTCCGTAAATAGGGGCAACTATTAGCATACGCCGCAGATATTGACATCATTGGTCTGAACTCAATGCGATGCCATTTATAGAAACGAGCTATACGGAGCCAAACCTGGTTTTGGTATAACGCCCAAACAAGATCGTTTGTGCGCAGGATGGCAAGGAAGAATTCTCGCTGTTTCATCAGGGTCGGAAACAGCCTCACCGATACATTCGATGCCAAAGAAGGATTTAGGCAAGGTGATGCGGTGTCATGTAACTTTTTCAACTTGATTCTTGAGAGGAAAACTCCCGAGCCAACACCAGAGGAAATTGTTTTTATAAAAATCGGTGCTACTACTAGCATACTCCGACGATATTGACATCATTGGTAGATGTGATGTCATAGCCACGTTTGCTAATATAGAGAAGGAAGCGGCAAAAATGGGTTAAGAAGTAAATGGGGGTAAGACCAAGTATTTGCAGTCAACATGAAAGGACACACAACATCGACGAATTGAGGTAGTACGGGACTTTAGTACGGGAGTACGGGACTTTGTCTATCTCGGCTCCGCTATTAACTCTGACAATAACATCTCGTCAGAAATTGAACTAAGAATGCAATTCAGCAGAAAAGCCATCACTCGAACTACAAAAGTGACCCAATATACGACCTTGATCATCCCTGTCCTGCTCTACGGCGCTGAAGCATGGACCGTCTCAAAAGCGGATAAATAAATCCTTAGTCGATTCAAGAGGAAAATTCTTCGAAAAATCTTCGGTCCCGTTTGCGTTGACGGGCTATGGAGATTCAACCAAGATCTTTACGAGCTGTAAAGCGAACCTGGTAAAAAAAACTCCGCATTAGACGTTTAAAATGGCTAGGACATGAATGAATGGACACCAATACTCCGACTCGCAGAGTCTTCGATCAGCAGCCAGACATCGGTCGCAGTAGAGGAAAAACCTCGCTTTGGCGCGCACCAGTAGAAACCGACCTCAACCAACTTGGAGTGCGCAACTGGAGGAAGTCAGCTAAGGACCAGGCTAATTGGAGAAGCAAGTTGGTTGAGGCCCAGGTCCCTCTTAAGTAAGTAAGTAAGTACTTGTGTGTGTAACACATCCAACATGGATGGGGCCAGTTTAATTTTATTAGACACCCCTGTCACACGCGACAGTATCTACTACGTGATTAATGTCTACAGTTGTCAGTTTAGCTAACCAAACACCAAATCTATTGAAGGTGCCTGACTGACATATACCTAAGTGTTCTAATATGACTTATTGTCCATATATGTCAGTGTAGCGAATATGTTGTCCAGCTTTATTGCGACTACCGTTGACTACATCTTAGTAATCCTTAAGTTGTACGTTTGTGCGACCCCTACATTGTTGAAACTTTTCGTATGGATACTATTTTATGCGGATAGAGCTTTTTGGAAAGAGTTTGTCTGAGAATCGCCTACCTACTATAGTTTAGCCTTATCTACACGTGCAGATATTGACGTTTGCATAGAGGTATTTGAATTTTCATTCATAAGTTGATGCTTAGCCAAATGGGGGTTTTTAAAATTACACCTATAAATTTTTTTTTCGAAAGCACATTAAAAAAAACAAAACATTTATTCACCTGTTACTGTACCCTAAAATATGTGCTCGTTACAAGGTGTAAAAAAAAAGCTTAATAGTTTCCTCTTTTATAAAATACTGCTTCCCTTCATTAGTGCTCCTTTACGTTAATTTTCAACATAAAATTTATTCGCACATTAAAACAAATGTCCTTACTTCAGAATTGCAAAAAAAAAAAACACCCAAACAGATGTCACCCACCATCAGCGATTGTGAAATTTCCGCTGTAAAAGTGAAATATTTTCGACATTCACTAATCAAACCTTATCAGATCGGGTGATAAAATATCAATGTCTGCCCACCTGTCCCGTAGTCATTCCATTTCCAATTGAGGGAGCTCAGACATTTTGTTGACATTCCACTTTACAGAACCTGAGTTCCACTATATTTACTCGTACAAATGCCAAAGTATCTCCAGTTGCCATCAAAGATGTCTACCGGCAGTCGACACTCACACAACGCCACTAAAATAAAACCCCAGGTCTTGATATTTTATTCTATTTATTTATTTTTTTTTGTAGTCCATTGAGTCAACCTCAATGAGCAGGTAACTAAGTCAGATTTTAAAAGAACTAGGAATCTCATGCACAAAACGACAATAACGCGTCTCGTACGTACACACTCGTATAACAGTAAAAAATAAAACTACTCGTATCTCAACTCGCTCATTGATTATACTTCAGTCTAACCTGTCTATCGACCAACTCTCCTTTGGTTGGATGCTGTTCGATGTATCGAATAGACTTGAGAATATACTCTGGCACTGGTGGTGGTGTTGGCACATGACTTCCGACCGGACGGAATCCATTGGCATCGGCGGTGTATGCGAGTTCAACAAGTTGACCTTCTGGTGAATAGTGACGGAAGCCACCGTTTGCGTATTGTCCCCCGACTCCGGACTCCTGAACTGTGACTCCATTGCTTAGAACGTACTCGTATCCATAGGAACCATCACCATTCACCTGGCTGTTGTACTTAACGACATCAATGTTGTCGTTTCTGGCAACGGTGAAGCCCACAAGGCAGACAAGAAGTACCTTCAAAGTTGGAAGAGGAATCTGTTTAATCTGTCAATCAAAAAGTCACCCAAAGACAATACACTTACGAATTTGAACATGCTGTGTGTGTATGGGTGTGTTTGATTTGTTTCAACTCTGAGGAGAATGGTTGAACTGATGATTGTCAATCAGCGGAACATATCTTTTATATCATTCAGATGGTAGATATGATTCGAGACTCGAGAGAATGGACAGTCTCTCGAATATTTTATTTTTATCATATCGATGGGCACCCTTGCAACAACACCATGACACTGTATTACAAAACATAATTTCGTGACCGTAGACTTACGCATTAGATTTAATGAGACGACTTAAATCAATGACACCCGCCCGTGATAGGCGTTAGGCGGCACTTAGTGATGCAAATTGATGCGTATGAAGGTGTTTTATAGATTAATGGATCGATCGATTGTTTTTATTTAGCCGGTTAGACCGGTTAAAGGGGCTGTGTCTGTGACCTAGTCAATTCAACTTTTTTATGAGCCGCTTAATATTTATTTCCGAATAAGAATCCCATTGACGTTAACGGTACTAATTGAAATAGAAGGCTAATCATTCTTTAATCTTGCTCGAGGAATTCAAATAAAGATTAAAAATATCCAATGTACTGGTCTAAGTAAGAAGAACTCATAGGTCTTGGAATTTTTTTTTAATATGTGTCGAGTTGCTAGTTTCTTATCGGACGCTTCCTCGAATGGAGGGTAGTGGAACGTTCTCTAGATATGCAGATCAGATGGAAAATAAAATATCTGTCAACTATATGTAAGGTAAAAGACCAGAAAACCTCTCCAGAAGGTAGCGGAAGACTTTCCAATCAACAATTATTGGGGTCGAATTAAGAAACCTTCATGACTTACTCTGATTTACAACAGGTCGGGATGACCGAAAGCCCAACGGAAGCGATCGATTCCTATCGACACCGTAGACTAGAGGTATCCAAACGAAATTAAAATTGCACTCAAAGTTGGCAGTTCTGCCGTTTAGGTAACTTCCATGCAATAGGAAAAAACATATCGTTGTCACAAAGCTTCGGATAACCGATCCTTTTATATACCATCCAGATTCGTAAAATTGCACGTAATGTTGGTAGTTTTGCCGTCTAGGTAACTTCCATGCT
The DNA here is from genome assembly GCA_949824845.1 of Rhingia rostrata. NCBI lineage: Eukaryota > Metazoa > Arthropoda > Insecta > Diptera > Syrphidae > Rhingia > Rhingia rostrata. The sequence continues at coordinate 23,316,474 of OX463757.1, forward strand.
ATAGGAAGAACCATATTGTGAGAAAGAAAACAGCTTCGGATAACGGATCCCTTTATATACCATCCAGATTCGTTATTGATTTAGTTTGCAATTAATATGCTGATATAGTTGGTTTAATTGTTTTTTTTTTTTCATGAGAATTTACTTATGACTCACTTACAAACTGGAAGTGAGTAACAATGTTACCCATATGGGTTAGTACTTCATTTGTCTTAAGGAACAGTATGGGCTTACAAAGTTGATATCAAATAAGGTACGTTCGAGGGCAACGACTTAATAACATGCACTAGGAATGTACGAATGCTGGCCACCGTCGGTGCTACTCAAAAACTTAAATCTGTTACTGCTCGTTACGGACAGACTTTACTTTCAGCAAACAAGATTGACAGGATCAGAAATGCAAAAATGAAAATCGTGTTGCCTTTATTACAGCTGTCACCAAAGGCTGCTCATATTAGGATATGGAGTTGTCGATTTCAAGAGTAATTGACATTAAGCCAGCGAGCCAGGGTCTGGCTTTAGATAAACAACTGAACTGGAAAGCGATCATCCAAGAATTTGTTAAGAAATCCACCGTAGGCTTATATTTACTTACTTCCATAAGTGGCGCTACTGTCAGAATAAACCTGGGCCTCAACTAACATGCCTCTCCAATTAGCCCTACCCTTAGCTAACTGCCTCCAGTTACGCACTCCAAGTTAAGGTTGAGGTCGGTTTGTACTTATGCGCGCCACTTAAGGCGAGGTCTTCCTCTACTGCGTCCGACGTCTGGCTGGGAATCGAAGACTAAGCGAACCAGAGTATCGGTATTTGTTCCACATGTCCAGGGGCATGTCGCTGTACAGCTCGTATAGTTCTTGGTTGAATCTTCGTCTCCATAGGCTTATACTCTTGTAAAAGACAATCGGGGAGAAACGCCTAACATATCTATCGCTAGACCCCTACTCCTGTATGCGATGTCTTAGTCTGGAAGACGGCTTTAGAAACAGCCTTCAACCGAAAATTACTTGGTGAAGTTCAAAGATCAGCTTTCATATGCTTTAGCTGATCTCTAAGATCAACAATCCGCAGTCCTAGATGATATCCTACATCAAGACACCTAGGTATCTATGGCAAACAGACCACAGCTTGTGCGGCTGTGGGACTGAGAGCCTCGTCACAATCGACACCCGATCAGCCTGAACATACAAAAATTCTGAGTCACCTTAACATTACAGAAACCACCGACCACACGGCTACCCAACTTAGTTTTGAGCAAAGATTATAAAGTCACACATATTATGCATTGGGATTAAAAAACAGAAACTTTTGATCAGCAGCTTCAGAGTACAAGTGGGCGTGTACTCATGGGAAAAGAGATAAAAACATATGGCGGGCTGTGCAAGTACGACCCGCCATAGAACAAATTTTCTTGTATGCAGTGCGTCATCTGTATGGCTTTATAATCTTTGGTTACGAGCTAACTGGTGGACAATCATTCCCAGTCGCCTTGAATGGGAGTTGAATTCGATCGGAACAAATAATTTGGTTTACATTTTCATGGATGGGTGTCAAGCAGAATCTGGAGTGGGTGGAGTTGTTTTCTCCAAGATGCTTAACCTGAGAACATCCTTTCGCCTTCCCGGCGGAAATCATCGCAATCAAGGAACCCTTGTCCTGACTGAAGAGGAATGTAATATCCACGAAGTAAATCAACATCTTTAGCGACATCCAAGCGGCAATCAATTCCCTGGAAGCCATCTCGTTCAATTCCAAACCAACCCACGAATGCTGATGTCAGAGCATTTTGCCATCGACCTCTTTGGGGTGCCAGGCCACAGAGACATGCGAGGGAATTGCAAGTTAGATGAGCTTGCCATGCAGGACACTAACCTTGATATTCTACCACCAACGCTATGTGTCCTCGCTATGCCCCTCGCTACATGTAAATCACATTTCAAACTGGATGCAATCAATAAAGGAAAACGCTGATGGATAAACGGCATCACCTTCCAAATATCCAGGTAACCAGAAGGGCTCCATCGTCTTGACAATGCTGGATAGATTAAACATCAGCACTATAATCGGTGTCCCTACAGGACACTGCCCTATAAGCCTACACGCAAAAACACTACGCCTTTTCAGCAATGGCTACTTCAGAAGCTGCTGAAGAGGAAGAGGAGGAAAGTATTACTCCCCTACTATGCTCTTGTCCAGCTCTCTCACGAAATTGGAAGCTTTATCTGTTTTATCTTTATCTTCGACAATCTAGGTGGGCTGGCTAAAATTAATGTCAGAAACCTCCTATTCATAGAATTCAGCGACATAAGAAAGTCAACAAGTCGACCGCGACGTGTTAACACAATGGACCTTTATGGTCTAAGTGTGCACTCGAATCGCGTGCAGCCACTGCACCTTACCTAACCTAAGCCAGTGAGAAGACCCATCGAGGAGGAAATTCGGGCTCCTTTAGGCAGACCCTAAAAATCCGACTAACTGCCGTATGGGTCCTCGAAATCACAACGGCAAACCAACCTGACGATCTGCATTTGGTCGAACCGCCAATCAAATGGATGATGTGCTCATAGATGAAGGGCTGAGTGGCACGATGGTAAGTGCGATGAGCTGCAGAAGGTCCGGGTTCGTTTCACAGCCGTAGAAACACCAAAATATTTTTCGCTGTCCTTCCTCTTGCTAGATCCGACAACAATTCATACGAGCAGCATTAATTGTCAAGAAAACATGATCTCCACGTAGCCGTTCGGATTCGGCATGAAACATGAGGCCACAGTATCGTGCCAGTTGTGAGAAAATTCACCAATTGTCAAGAAAATCAGATCTTCACTTAGCTGTTCGGATTTAGCATGAAGCATGAGGCCACACTGTAGTGCAAGAAGTACACACGAACGCATGAAAGGTTGTGAGAAAAAGGGGCCTGGGTTCTAACGAGCCATTCATCAATTGTCAAGAACACCTGATCTCCCCGTAGCCGTTCGCATTCGGCATGAAACAGGAGGCCACAGTATCGTGCCAGAAGTACACACGAACACTTGAAAGGTTGTGAGAAAATGTCCCTTGGTTCTAACTAGCCTGTTGTGTCAAAAAATGTTATATTTTGGTTTTAGATGCATGTCACGCGTTCAAAATCCTAGATGCATTTAAGGTGATGACGGTTCTGTAGGCAGTACCCCATGGATTTCCTTGCTGAGTTCCTTTAAGCAGTTTTTTAACATTTGCGGACGATGGCTAGTCTTGCATATGTTGCACTGCTAAGTCATAACGGAACCCCTGGATCGCTGGAATACTCTTCTGGCTCTATAGCACTTTCTGCGTAGTTCAGCTACATCTACATTTCACCTTAAGCCGACGATTTGTTGTCGACTTCCCGATCATCGATTCATCAAATGCTTTTGTCACTTTCTTAGTGATTTCAATGGCCATAGCTGCCGAAACATCTTGTAGAGACCCTTGGCTAATACAAGGCACACAAAATAGCTTAAATCGAGCTTAGAACGACGCAACAACGTCGAAATTCTGTGAAAACATTTAATGCCTAAGGACAACTATAGCAAGAGACTGCACATACCTTTGAGGGACGCGTATTACTTTGTCTCACCATTAATAATTCTTACCTCTGCGTTTGGGACCTGCATGGGAACGTTACAGGTGAAGTCAATGGGTGCTGTTTTTTCTGTCCAGTTATCAATATCGGATCCAAAAGCCAAGAGATTCTAGGGCAGAGCAGATTGTGTAGGAAGAGTCTAAAGATCTAGAGATTGTTTAGGGATGTATGGCAGTGACCAAAATTCTTTATAACAGAAGAGACATCTCTAGACTTTGCATAACAAACTCTTGACACAGTCATAGAATCTTTAGATCTTTCGGTATAATCTATAGATTCTGGTATTCTCGCGTTGTCTGTCCAGTTCTCTCGTCAGGTTTGCATTTCGACTGTATATTCTACCTCCCGGGGGTTGGTTCACTACTGGGCGCGTCCTCAGGTGGTGGATAAAAGGGGCCGAAGAAAGCTAATTATCCTGTCATTCGGTACTACAGTTATATTAGACGAATGGTTTTTTAGTAGGTGATGTGTGAAGGCCCATTATGAACCAATCCAAGCCGGCTTCATGGACGACCGCTTCTATATGACAAATGACTGCTAGAAATTGGCGTTCGAAAGTTTTAATTTTTATTCGAGAAGTATGGATTCATGAAGTTGTAGAGTTACTTGGTGGAGCTGCTGACCACTTACCTCGTTTAGTAGTCATTTTGCGTAATTTATGAGATTCTGGACTGGGTTTCTTAGAGAACCATAAAGAAGATCATGCGGAGCCTGACCATAAGCTATTATCTGCTGACATAGGAATCAAATGTATTCCTAGGACTGAATGCTTAGCCTGGTTTAGAGGCCATCTTGTGGGAGTATCGTGGCGGGTGTGATTTCCCGACTTGTAGCGGTTGGTATTCTAATTTCTATGGGTGATAGACTTTGGGATACAAGAGCTAATAGATGTACCTCGGTCTTTAGCAAGAAAAAAGTACATGCCTAACACAGAATTTTCAAAATCTCACCAATGTAACGAGTCCTGCGTTTGGGTATTAACCAACACATTTCTATAGTACTGGTACTGTGCGTAGGCTCACCGTGAAATATCATCTTAAACGGCTAGCTGTTCACGTCAAGCATACTTTACATTATCTATATATTCCACCTGTTTTTTTCCAAACTTTTGTATTAGACATCTATTTCGTTCCTTACAATTCCCTTATGTCCTCACGTTTTATCAGTTATTAAGATATGAATTTACCACAAACATAACAGAAAATGTAAAAAAAACTTCATTTCCATTTATTACCCCTCATTTCCTTAGCGCAACATGTCATCAGTGTTTTCAAATTAAATATCTTTAAGAAAAACACAATCCTTCGATAACCAAGGATTACTGTTGGCAGTCACGCAGTCAAATACGCTTCATTAAAAAGAAAATATTACGTAATTCAAATCGCTCGCAGGTCATAGAAATTCCTTGCCTTTGTCAATAAAATCCCAAAAGCCTCTGTAAGGCGACGACGAAGGCAAGGAAACAAAACGTCCTCCATCCAACCATCGTCCTCTGTATATCTATCTGAGTATACAACGTGTCGGGCAAATTACGCGTAAATTTAAATGAGCACGCGACATTGAAAGGATATCCTCTACGAAGACGAAGAGCTGTCCTAAGGCGATTCTATTTTTTTTTTTTTTTTGTTAAAAAAACAAAAAAAAACTTTACGACACACGTTGAAAGCATCCAAGTCGCTTAGACGTATGAGGATCACACTTAATGAAACTTTCAAGTTGCTCTTGCAAATTATGTTGTTTCCAGGAGCGCTGCAAGTTAAAGGACTTCAATATGTATACGAGTACACAGAAGTTAAGATAGAACAACATGTGTACAAGAGAACGTCGAATTGGGAGTCCTTCAATATTAGGATGATGTTTGAGACTGAGATTACCTCTGGTAATTGCAAGGAGTGTAGATACAAAAGGACTTTATTGGATAAATATAAAATTATATTTTTGGCTTCTCCCATAAAAACGGATTGTTTTATGAAAGATGAGACGAGGCCAGCTTTTTGCGTTCTGTGAGGCAAATAGATATGTTCTGAGAATTGGACACGTGTAGATAGATGATATAACTATAAATAAGTTATGGTCCTACACAAAGAAGATGATGAAGTAGGAAATTCTCCTTTTATTAGCACTGGCTTGTTTCTATAAGGTTCCAATGGTCATGAGTTTCAGCTTTTTTAGAATATAGGGGATCGGACGAAATTCACACAAGATTTGAGTTGCCGCAATTGGTTCGGTAAAGTATTGGCAACTGAGCTACATTAGTGGCCCTGCAATATACAACGATACTGGGACTTAACCAACATGCCATTAGCTGTGTCCTGGTTTAGATAACTACATCTAGTGTTGCAATTTGCGTTGTTTGAGGTTGGTTTCGAAAGGCTTTCCCAGTAAGGACGGGTTGCTGTTGGCTGTCTCTGGCGGCCATCTTGTATTGGGTGCGTTTTTCAAATCTATTGTTTATTATTCAGTGATGGATGACAAATAAACATGGCAAGTAATATAAATTTTTATGAGTGCAACAAGTTAAATAGCTGTGGTCCCTTCAGGTCAACTCTTCAACCCGCCATAAATCAAGACGACTGAATCCGTAAGCAGCCAGCCAGTACTCGTATACCAAAGCATTTCATACGTCGCTGTGAAATAGAACTCCGTTTTTCACAGACTCGAATTTGGTGAATTTTGGGTCTTGTCTTAGGCCTAAACCTATTCCAGATCCAAAGGACCCAGCAGCTGAATGTTAATGACAATAGAAAAGGAGGTTAATTTTGTGATTGGGCTTGGAAGCGTTTGGGAGAGATACCCAATATTGGCCAAAAAGTAATCTCTTGTGATGACGGGGATGTTTTGATGACTAGACAAGTTTAAAAGCAGAATTGCTTAATATGGGACGAGGACAAACCAGAATGCAATACATCTACAAAATTACTTTTTGGTATCGAATTATGGACTGGCTGTGTCATTGGCCCATATTTCTTAGAACACGACATTAGTGAGACTATCACCCTTAACATTGAGCGCAATTGTAACCAATTTTTTAACCCCAACTAGAACGATGTAGTCATGGACGACATGCGGTTGCAACATTACGGCGAATCATGCCACACAGCGAAGGCATCAATGGAGATTCTGCAAGAAGGGTTAAAAGTTACCGTAATCTCTCACGGAAGTGAAGTGAATTAACCTCCAAATACGTGCGACTTGACCTGTAAGAATTTTTGATATTGTAGGAATGTAGGATTGCCTCATTTTCGTAATTGCAGTCATGGACAAAAGACCGTTCAATATGGCCGCCCCATTGAAGCAGCTTAACTGATACACAAAAAAAAACATTCAGCACTGAAGCAAATGTCTTAAAAAACACGAGCTTTCATAGGTACAGCCGTTTGGACTACAAAAAGACTTTGGGTATTGCCCTACAAAAAAAGAGGAACCTCTAAATTGCGCCAACTACAGAGGCATAAGTCTCCCCAATCGCCCATAAGTATAAGATCATATCTGCCCTGATATGTGAACACCTGAAACCGTTTACCAACAACCTGGTCGGCCCTTATCAGTGGTTTTAGGCCAGAAAAGTCTACAACCGATCAATTTTTTTCACCTTCCCAGATCCTGGAAAAAAACCCAAGAAGTCCAAATCGAAGTATATGCTGTCAACGCGAAAGGACACAAAACATCGACGAATTGTACAGAACGTCACCATTGACAGACATAACATTGAGGTAGTACGGGACTTTGTCAATCTCGTGCTATTAACTCTGACAACAACATCTCGTCAGAAATTAAACGAGCAATTACTCTATCCAACCGCTTTTTCTTCGGGCTAAGAAGGCAATTCAGTAGTAAAACCCATGGACCGTGTCAAAAATTGATGAAGAATTCCTTGGTCGATTCGAGAGGAAAATACTTCGAAGATTTTGGAGACGAAGATTCAACCAAGAACTATACGAGCTGTACAGCGACATGCCCCTGTTCAAAAAAAATCCGAATTGGGAGTTTAAGATGGTTTGGACATGTAGAACGAATGACCACCAATACTCCGGCTCGCAGAGTCTTCGATTCCCAGCCAGACGTCGGACGCAGTAGAAGAAAACCTCGACTTAAGTGGTGCGCACAAGTAGAAACGGACCTCAACCAACTTGGAGTGCGCAACTGGAGGCAGTTAGCTAAGGAATGGACTAATTGCAGAGGCATGCTGATTGAGCCTATGCCCCAGGTCCATTCCGAAATGTAGCACCACTGAAGTAAGTAAGTATAACCCTACAAGAAGGGTTTCACCGTCTGTATAAAGAGCAAGTACAAGAACATCGCTGCTAAGAACAATGTTCGTGTGACCATGAAAGCCGGACACAAGAGGAACAAATTACAGAACATGGAACACGGCAGTGATTAAGATTGCTGAGTTTTGCAAAAACTTAAACTAGTTGATGCGAGCGGTGCAATGTACGATCTTGTGAGCCATAGTCACTAATTTCCTTAAAGGCGAGTATCGTTAAGAAGGATATGTGGTCTGGACAGAAAACTTCAGTGGCTACGAAAGACATTTCAAGACTCCACTCAATGTTTGCCTCCAAATTAGTTAATTTTGGAGCTCGCTAAATAAAACTGTCTGTAGAACCACCAACAGCACAGATATGTGAAATTTCAGTTAAATCAGTCAAGAAGGTCTTCAGTATCAAGAAAATACTTCACATCAGAGATAACAGACACATGATCGCAGATTTAAGACTGAAGAAATCTGACGGCAATTCTGACCAAAGCAAAATGTGCTCATTTCGCTGCGTTTTCCATTACTATTTCAAAAAACTTAAGCAGTTTAACGATGATTGCATTGCATATATAGTCCGAGGCAAGGGGCAACAAATATTTTTTTCAAATAAATCCACAAAAAGAAGTCCAGAGGAATCAAATCTGGAGAATCGGGTGACCAGTCCACGTCACCATTTTTATTACAAAACACTTCCATGGTGCATCGTCTTGTTGAAGGCAGTAACCCGCAACACCCATTTCACACATTATGTGACAAACATTATTGATCCAACATGCATTCGAAGAAATGTGGCCCAGTGATGGTTTTGGACAAACGCCGTCTTAAATAGTAATTTTTTGGTCATTCAACGTTATTTCATGGACCTGATGTGAATTCTCCGGTCCCAAAGTTGGCAATTTTTGTTTGTTAACGGAGCCATTCTGAAAGTCTGAGTTCGATTCCCAGCCAAAACAACACCTAAATGATTTTTCTCTGGCCTTCATCTCTTGATCATTTGACAAATCATCCGAGCAGTATCAATTGTCAAGAATTGTCAACTTAGCCGTTCGGAGTAGACATAAAATAGGAGGTCCTGCCATCACGCAAGAGATACACACGCACCCTTCCTGTAATGGTTGCAAGATCATAGCCCTTGGTATTTACGAGTCTGTTGCACCAAAAACACACTCTGGCCGCGGCGCCAAAGTGTGTGAAATGCGCTGCATCGGCCAGCGAAATTTATACAAATATTACGTCTGGTGTCAACCATGTAAACGACTGTTTGACCGTAGATATTTCAAGTGTCGTGAAAATTCTGTGAATTTTGTACAAATATCACGTCTGGTTTCAACCATTTGAACGACTGTTTGACAGTAGATATTTCAAGCGTTGTGAAGAGTTTGTGAATAATTTCACTTTTTCTCGGAAAAAAATGTAAATTATCCTTCAAAATTCGACGCAAGGTGGTTCGGTACGACACCTGTTGGTTCTCGGCAACACGCAATCTTACAACTTCAACCGGTTGATTAGAACGTCTTAGGTGTTTATAAACGGCATGCTTAAGATCTTCCACTGTCCCTTGCTCAACAATATTCGACACCAAAAGACGAATAGTGTTGTAACGATATTTTCGACGATACAAGAGTTGAGTAAAAATAACTGAAGACTATTTATAATTAAAAGTATTTCGGTGCTTTATTTTGGTGTAATAATCACCCCTCTCGAAGTATGCGTTCGAAATAATTTCCAAAACGAAAGTCAAACTACAATTCGTAAACAATTTCCGTGAAGAATTTGTGTTGGAGGAAATCGGAAAGAAAATTGCACTTAGCTGGCAAAAAAAGCACGAAAAATGCACCTAAACGCATTTCAATGCAATTCGCAGGGTTACAAAATGTCGGAGAAATATTCCGAAAAGCTTTTCGGAAGAATACCTCGAAGCTAAAATCCTCCGAATCGTAGAAATTCGGAGAATTTTTCGCTCCGACGGATGCCTCACTAGGGCTGAATATTGGTTGACTTAACGCATATTACCGACGCGCGATCATGTGCGTTACATTTTTTCGTAAAATCTGTTCGAAATGGTAATCGGAGCAAATATCTCGATAGAAAATATTTGATTTCTAAAAAAATCGGAAAAATTTGTCAAAGGATACCTCGATGAATACTTAAAATTGTACTGAATTAACGTTGAAAAAACATTTCTACTCAAGGCAATCGGTTGATAAATGTCAAAGTAATCCAATGCTTAAATAAAAGATAGCGCACTCTGTAAATTTTGAAAAAACTACTTTTTCGGTCTCAATGTACCTCAAAACATAATAAAATTGTTCAAATCAGACTGATTGTCCGTCATTATCATCACAAAACTTCCCAGAAATAATATCCTTTTAGCCGAACACCTCGTATATTAATGAAAAGCTAACAAGGAATACCACTTTATCTCAAATAAACTACACCATCCATACTAAACAGATTTTAATTGATTTCTTTTCACGTCTCTTCCAGGTTCACTAACAACGAACACCACAAATCACCGGAATTGCACTTCAAAACTTGAATCGAACTCGTCCTCAATTTATTTCATCGGAATTAAAAGCCAAAGGAGAGATTTTTTTTAGTTTGTTCTCCAATTACTCAAACATTCCGTGCTGCCTCAGAAATTGATTCACTAATTGAAATCTAAGTTCGGCAAACGATTACTGCTGCAGCTGCACTTTCCGGTTCCCATATAAATCCAAATACACACACACACGTTTGTCCATCTCTCAACTATTCAGTCGCCACCAGCAAAGGGCCATGGAAATTGGATGATGCGCTTGCAAATAATCACTTTGCTACCTGTGCATGCTGACCGTTAAAGATCCTATCTCTCAACTGGATCCGGAACAACCAAAAGTGCACACACACACACACACATAAAAAAAAATCGATTTTCATGTCACCAACTGGCCATCGACCGGGCAATGCAAAGCAAAGCAAAATGTGCTCATTTCGCTGCGTTTTCCATTACTATTTCAAAAAACTTAAGCAGTTTAACGATGATTGCATTGCATATATAGTCCGAGGCAAGGGGCAACAAATATTTTTTTCAAATAAATCCACAAAAAGAAGTCCAGAGGAATCAAATCTGGAGAATCGGGTGACCAGTCCACGTCACCATTTTTATTACAAAACACTTCCATGGTGCATCGTCTTGTTGAAGGCAGTAACCCGCAACACCCATTTCACACATTATGTGACAAACATTATTGATCCAACATGCATTCGAAGAAATGTGGCCCAGTGATGGTTTTGGACAAACGCCGTCTTAAATAGTAATTTTTTGGTCATTCAACGTTATTTCATGGACCTGATGTGAATTCTCCGGTCCCAAAGTTGGCAATTTTTGTTTGTTAACGGAGCCATTCTGAAAGTCTGAGTTCGATTCCCAGCCAAAACAACACCTAAATGATTTTTCTCTGGCCTTCATCTCTTGATCATTTGACAAATCATCCGAGCAGTATCAATTGTCAAGAATTGTCAACTTAGCCGTTCGGAGTAGACATAAAATAGGAGGTCCTGCCATCACGCAAGAGATACACACGCACCCTTCCTGTAATGGTTGCAAGATCATAGCCCTTGGTATTTACGAGTCTGTTGCACCAAAAACACACTCTGGCCGCGGCGCCAAAGTGTGTGAAATGCGCTGCATCGGCCAGCGAAATTTATACAAATATTACGTCTGGTGTCAACCATGTAAACGACTGTTTGACCGTAGATATTTCAAGTGTCGTGAAAATTCTGTGAATTTTGTACAAATATCACGTCTGGTTTCAACCATTTGAACGACTGTTTGACAGTAGATATTTCAAGCGTTGTGAAGAGTTTGTGAATAATTTCACTTTTTCTCGGAAAAAAATGTAAATTATCCTTCAAAATTCGACGCAAGGTGGTTCGGTACGACACCTGTTGGTTCTCGGCAACACGCAATCTTACAACTTCAACCGGTTGATTAGAACGTCTTAGGTGTTTATAAACGGCATGCTTAAGATCTTCCACTGTCCCTTGCTCAACAATATTCGACACCAAAAGACGAATAGTGTTGTAACGATATTTTCGACGATACAAGAGTTGAGTAAAAATAACTGAAGACTATTTATAATTAAAAGTATTTCGGTGCTTTATTTTGGTGTAATAATCACCCCTCTCGAAGTATGCGTTCGAAATAATTTCCAAAACGAAAGTCAAACTACAATTCGTAAACAATTTCCGTGAAGAATTTGTGTTGGAGGAAATCGGAAAGAAAATTGCACTTAGCTGGCAAAAAAAGCACGAAAAATGCACCTAAACGCATTTCAATGCAATTCGCAGGGTTACAAAATGTCGGAGAAATATTCCGAAAAGCTTTTCGGAAGAATACCTCGAAGCTAAAATCCTCCGAATCGTAGAAATTCGGAGAATTTTTCGCTCCGACGGATGCCTCACTAGGGCTGAATATTGGTTGACTTAACGCATATTACCGACGCGCGATCATGTGCGTTACATTTTTTCGTAAAATCTGTTCGAAATGGTAATCGGAGCAAATATCTCGATAGAAAATATTTGATTTCTAAAAAAATCGGAAAAATTTGTCAAAGGATACCTCGATGAATACTTAAAATTGTACTGAATTAACGTTGAAAAAACATTTCTACTCAAGGCAATCGGTTGATAAATGTCAAAGTAATCCAATGCTTAAATAAAAGATAGCGCACTCTGTAAATTTTGAAAAAACTACTTTTTCGGTCTCAATGTACCTCAAAACATAATAAAATTGTTCAAATCAGACTGATTGTCCGTCATTATCATCACAAAACTTCCCAGAAATAATGTCCTTTTAGCCGAACACCTCGTATATTAATGAAAAGCTAACAAGGAATACCACTTTATCTCAAATAAACTACACCATCCATACTAAACAGATTTTAATTGATTTCTTTTCACGTCTCTTCCAGGTTCACTAACAACGAACACCACAAATCACCGGAATTGCACTTCAAAACTTGAATCGAACTCGTCCTCAATTTATTTCATCGGAATTAAAAGCCAAAGGAGAGATTTTTTTTAGTTTGTTCTCCAATTACTCAAACATTCCGTGCTGCCTCAGAAATTGATTCACTAATTGAAATCTAAGTTCGGCAAACGATTACTGCTGCAGCTGCACTTTCCGGTTCCCATATAAATCCAAATACACACACACACGTTTGTCCATCTCTCAACTATTCAGTCGCCACCAGCAAAGGGCCATGGAAATTGGATGATGCGCTTGCAAATAATCACTTTGCTACCTGTGCATGCTGACCGTTAAAGATCCTATCTCTCAACTGGATCCGGAACAACCAAAAGTGCACACACACACACACACATAAAAAAAAATCGATTTTCATGTCACCAACTGGCCATCGACCGGGCAATGTCTGCACATCAATGCCAAATACGTTCTGGTGTAGAACAAAGGACCATTTAATAAATATTGCTAGCCAATTTGGGGCCTACAAAATGGAATGCTCCACTCGATTGAACAAGTGTGGTACATGGTTCTGTGCGCGCACTAACAACAACAACAACAACAATATGACATTCAATAGCGGGAACAGTGAGCTTAATGGCCAAAAACCGATACCATTTACGAGTGAAATAGTACAGGGACCAGGACCCAGTCCGGGTAGTTCCGGATCTTGTGATGATAGTGAACCACCAGCGAAGAACTGTTACAGACTTGTTATGTTGGGGTAAGTAAGATCATGCATTTCACGAAAAACAAAGTATTTTAGGTGGTTAATACTAAAAAGCATTTGAGGACGTGGCTGCTTTTTTAAGAGCAGCTAAGCTTGTGCAGGGAAAAGCGAAATAGGTATTATAAGCATTTGTTATAAGAGTCTGGCTCTGAAAAAAAAATTCTAGTTATTATCACCACCTCAGTTGACTACTAATCACCAGTAGTAGAAGTTTGGATAACTGTCTGTTTCTGATTTAAATTGGTAGCGAAGTAGCCTTAACAGCATCTCAAAATTTGGTCTTTGTTGTTACAGCAAGGTTTTTTTGCTTTCATATCCTAAAAGCAACACATTCATTTTTTTTCACCGTCCGTTCGCCCGTCAAACTGTCATGACATATTTCTCAAATTCCTCACTGTAAATCGGTGTTTATATGTAGGTCCCGTTCGTTGTGCAAAAGAAAGTACAACTCTGCTAAAAGTTCAAGGATTTGGTTTTTTTCACAGCCATTCATTTTTTTGCTAGGAAAGTCCACAACTAATCAAATTTTAGCACATCGTCAGATCCTGGAAAAAACGAAGACGTCCAAATCAATACCAAGCACCTATTCATCGATTTCAAAGCCGCATACGTCAGCATACGTCATCATTTATAGAGACGAACTATGCAAAGCCATGTCTAGTTTTCTTATACCGCCCAAACTCGTCCGTTTGTGTAGGATGATGATGAAGAATTCTAGCTGTTCCATCACGGTCGGAAACCGACACATTCGATACCAAAAAAGGATTTAGGTAAGGCGATGCGCTGGCATGTGACTTCTTCAATTTGATTCTTAAGAGGATTATGCAAAATTCCCGAGCCCACACCAGATGCACAATTTTTTCAAAAATCGGTGCAACTAGTAGCAACTACGTTGACGATATTGACATCATTGGCATGACTCAACGTGATGACATAGCCACGTTTGCTAGTATAGAGATGAAAGTAGCAAATTAAATTAAGGCAAGATATAGTATATGATGTCAACACGAAATGACACACAACATCGACGAATCAGACAGAACGTCAACATTGACAGATATAACTTTTAGTTAGTACGGGCCTTGGACTAGGACATGTAGAACGAATGGACAAAAAGAATCCGGCTCGCAGAGTCTTCGATTTCCAGCCAGACGTCGGACGCAGTAGAGGAAGACCTCAACTTAAGTGGCGCGCACAAGTAGAAACCGACCTCAACCTCAACTTGGAGTGAGCAACTTGAGGCAGCTAGCTAAGGAAAGGCATGTTGGTTGAGGCCCGGTTCATTCAGGACTTTAGCGCCACTTAAGTAAGTTAGTATTTATGTTGATGTGGATGTTGTGGAACGAGTGCGAACTCCGATTGGCTTAACTAAGTGAACCCCAGTAGTTATAACTTGACTACATATCAATCGCGCTTATTTTACCTTCAAGTGGTAACATTTGGATACTGCTCCGGTCATCCAACCGGATTTGAAGTTTTGCAAGGCTTTTAAGTGCGAGTGTTGATAACAAGACGAAAAATGCCAACACTATAAAGCCTGGTCAGAATGCTTGGCATGGATTATACAGCTTGCTGTCCACCGCCAAACCTAACAGATCTGCTACGAAATATTCGGACCATAGGTCGTTAAGGAATCTCAAAGGTAAGTCAGGCCCTTTGAACAGGTGGTGGATGAAGCAAAAGGTCAACGGCAGCGATCAATCACGTAGTGGATACTGATGGCACCATATCCAGCAGGTTAGGGGTGGTTTTTTGGGTTAACTACCCAGCCACTAAAAAAAAAACTTGTTGCGACGCAACCTCGAAAAGGACTTATTTTATTGCTTACGTCCCTGGCCAGTAGCGCTATGGTAAGAGCGATGAACGGCCGCGCAAAAGGTCTGGGTTGGATTCCCAGCCGTAGCAACACCTTAATGAAGCCCTTAGACATTACTGCCATCTAGGAAATACTATGGGAGGGCCGAAAAAAAGCGGATGAAAAACTGTGACATATGCTTCGCACCGTGTTACAGTGAGCTGTTTCTGATCTGGTTTGATGAAGATTGCCGATAAATGCTCGTAGCCAAGAACGAGACCTACGAAACTTAGCTGCAGGTGAAGACGAGGCATGTCTCGAGGCTCTATAGGCAAAGAAGGATGTGAGTTCACCGGCTTTTCAGAAAGTAAAAATAACAACAAGAAACATGCTATCGGGAAGATAGAGAGGCTCCAGGAATGATGTGCGGAAGTTTTACCAAAGTGTAGAGCATCAAAGGCGTATGTGAAGTTAAGCAGGTATTCAAGTCTCGAACCAAAATCCTTTGAGATAAACATGGAATTATCGTAGAACCACTACTGCAAACAACGTCGATGACAAACAATATCCTATCCCGCTGTTAGGCAGAACGAACGAATCAATATTGGCAACGACAGTGAAAATCAACCACACGACCCTAGTGATGTGAGGATAGGAATAACGAAACTCTATCTTAAGAAGCCTGCCGGAAAAGACAGCCTTCCCGCGGAGCCGATGACTACCATCAAATAGTATAGAACTACATGCCGTACGCATCACGGCTACAAATTTTGTAGCCGTTTCAGACGCGGGCGGTAAGTGTGAAGTTAAAATCTCGTAGATCGTATGCGTTGGCAAGGCTGTTGTTTGATGCTGGGGTAGTAATGTGAACACTGGGGTATCAATATATCAGTACCCCACATAGAAAATTTGCGTTGTATGAGATGCGCACTCTATGTAGTTCTATACTCTTTGCTAATATTCACCAACGCAAAAGCAAAATTTGGTCGGATAAAAATATGACTGAAGAATGGAACTTCAGCGTCGTTTGCCAGTTCCACCAAAATGCAGACATTCTACAAAGGCATAAACCCCCTCAACATCGCATGCAACATCCTATCTGCCATATTATGTGAGCGCCTGTAACCGTTAACCAACAACCTGATCGGCCTGAATCAGTATGGTTTTAGGCTAGGAAAGTCCACAACTGAATGAATCCGCACACTTCAACAGATCCTGCAAAAAAACCCAAAAGGATTTACACCACCTTTTCATCGATTTCAAAGCCGCATACGACAGTATTTATAGAGACGAACTATACAGAGCCATGTCTATAGTTGGTATACCGACTAAACTCAATAGCTCCATCATTGTCGGAAACGGATTCACTGACACATTCCAAAAACGGAATTAGGTAAGATGACTCATTTCAAAACATTCTTGGGAGCATTGTGCAACACTCCAGAGCCAACACCAGATGCAAAATCTTTCTTAAATCGGTGCAACTACAAGAATTCGCCGACGATAATGACATTATTGCTCGGACTCAACTTGACGTCATAGCCGCGTTTCATTGTAAAGAGAACGAAGCGGCAAAAATGGTTTTAGCAGTAAATGAGGGTAAGACTAAGTACAAGGTGGGCCAAGAGAAGTCATCCGATGTTGGTTGGCCTTCAGAATATTGGTTGTGGCTCGCGCAGTGTGTGCCGTTGCTATGTCCTGTTGGAACCACATGTCCTCCAGTCCTTATTGGTCCAATTGCAGCATAAAACTCGGTTAACATGGCCATATAGCGCGCACCGTCCACTATTGTCGTTTGACTAGCGGCGTTCTCGAAAAAAATCTCCCGATGACTCTTCCAGCGTGAAAAGCGCACCATGCAGTAACTTTAAGCGGGTGTAATGGCTCCTCGTCCACTACTCGTGGATTTTGGGTGCCCCAGAAGCGATAGTTTCGCTTGTTCACTTAACCGCTGAGGTGGAAAAGAGCCTCATCGCTCATTATGATTTTGGTGAAAAAATCGTCCACTGCATTTAATCCGTGTTCTTGGGGAGTGTATATCTCCATGGCATGTTCATTTGTATTCTAGTCTTGTCCACAAATGTCAAAACCGATTTGACATTGGCGGCCATTTGCAAAATAAGAGCAACTTTCAACAGGATGATCTCTTTTGGCCCACCTTGTATATGGCTGTTAACACGAAAGGACACACGACTTCGACGATTCTGACAGGACGTTACCATTGACAGATATAACTTTGAGGTAGTACAGGACATTGTCTACCTCGGCTCCGCTGTTTATTCTGACAACAACAACTCGTCAGAATGTAAACGCAGAATTACTCTTGCCAACCGCTGTTTCTTCGAAATAAGAAGGCAATTCAGTAGTAAAGCCCTCGCTCGAACTAATAATGAGATCCAAGGAGATCCTATATAAGACCTTCTTCACTCCATTCCTGGTCTACGCCGCTGAAACATGGACCTTATCAAAGGTGGATGAAGACCTCCTTAATCGTTTTGAGAGAAAAATTCTTCGAAAAAATCTTTCGTCCCATTTGCGTTGCCGGGATATGGTAACGAACGACGAACTATCGGAAACCTAGTTAAATAACTCCGCATTGAACGTTTAAGATGACTAGGACATGAACTCGATTCCCAGCCAGACGTCGGACTTAATAGAGGAACACCTCGCCTTAAGTGTCATGCACGAGTTGAAACCGACCTAAGCCGCACTCAAAATGGGTTATTTTTGGCACAACAGACTCAATCGGAGTCAAAGCTTCGCTTCTTTCTCATAATCGTTCATGCTACTCATCAATCCAACCATTGCCCTACTTATCCCCAACGTATAGATGTGTATTTGGTCACATCAAGTTTTTAAGGATGTGGGCTATTGTTTTCATATTTTTTGGAAGTTTGTTTACTGTGTATTCAAGTTTTTGTAATTCATTAGCTAATTGGCTTAGTAGGGTGACATTTCAAAAGATATTCAGCTGCCAACTCCAGTCAATGCCTACTTGTAGCCGTCTTCCATCACAATTACAAGACACAAACGTCTGGAAAGCTCTTCACTCAAAAGCCATATCCCTTGCTCTTCGTCCCCTTTACACTCCCTCTCTGTATGAATTGAATTAAATGGATTCTGAGGATACCTAATTAGGGAAAGAAAATGAATGAATTGTCCTCTCTGTCACTTCCAGTCCACATGCATTTTGTGTTCCTAAGGTCGTTCGTCTTTTCGGGAGTGTTTTATGTCCCGAAATTCTATTATGAACGTGAATGATTTAATTTACTTGTCCTTCGGCCACTGGGAATTTGATTCATTAAGGATGGATTTTCCGAGAGAACTGTGTAAAGTAGACATTTCGTCCTGAAGATGCTATTTAATATAAATCGTTTTTTTTTTGCTTTAACGAGGGTTGGTTTTAATAAGGAATCATAAATCAAAAACGATTCAAGAGAAGTCACTTGTAATTAGAACGAAGACGTTTTGTAGGTTCTTTTTAAGGGTGGTTCCTGTTTAAAAAATCTGCGCGTCTATACTTACTCTACCAGAACAACTACAAGAGTTAATTCAATAAAGTCGTAGAACAACTGCAGGCGGAAAAAAAGTAAAGTTCCCCCGATTAGATATGTAAATACATTAAGCTTATCCTGATGAGTTGTTCTGTTGATGTTGTGTTTATATTCTGAAGGAAATTCGATTAATTAGGCGTTATGTTAATATGCCAATTTCTTTTTTTTTATCTCATTTTGCAGATCTGCGAGAGTTGGTAAGACATCTTTGGTTGCGAGATTTCTTGGTGGAAAATTCGAGGAATCATATACACCGACCATTGAAGATTTTCACCGGAAATTATATCGGATACGAAGTGAAGTTCATCAATTGGATATTCTAGATACTTCGGGTAACCATCCATTTCCTGCGATGCGAAGATTGTCGTTTCTTACTGGTAAGTACAAATGAAGGGATGATGGTGGTAATGCGTATATCTATGGGTTATTGGGGATGACAATCCAAGGGAGAGAGAACTGATTACATCTGTTGGAAATGAAAATTGGATTAGAGACTCGCAAAAGGATTTGGATTGCAAAGGATACCATTTCTAGCGCATTCACCACAGAACGTTGTTTGAAATTTTTAATTTGAGTATTTTCAAGGTTCCTTGTTGCCAGAATCCTTTTTCAAATCTTCTTCAAAGCTAAGATATTTATGATTTTTTTGTAATCCTTCATAATCCATAAACATGATAAAGTCAATCGTAAAATAAATATAAATTGATCCGGCTTTGTGCCAGCTGTTGAGGGGATGTATTTCCCTTTTGTGCGGTTGTGGTTCAACACAATTCCAATGCCACCCATATGCCTAAAGCATGAAAAGTATATTAAATGAAAGTGTTATCGATTCAATGGATATGAATTTAATGGAAAAAGTATGCTTCACCTTTGGCGTGGTTTATGACCTTTGGGCTGGACGTTATTGTGGTACTTCACATTGAATCCTTACAAAGTTGTGAGTGGTTTTGCAATGTATACCGCAACAAAAAAGAGTCAATAAATACTATTTCCGGTATCATCTGTGTAGGTATCCTTATATCCAGGTGAAACCTGTAACGATACCATTAAGAGATTCCCATTTATGCGCGTGGTGATTAGGGAATTCATTACCACAACAGCTTAATGAAATGACGTATAAAAAAGTATTTGCTGTTGCTTACATAAATGTGGTTTTAGTGTGGTTGTAGAATGAAAGCACAAGTTCAGCTAATTGACTTTTATTCGTAGGGACTGGTTAGTGAAAAGAAGGTGAGTATATTTTTAGTTGAAGTCCAATTAGGCTTTGTGCGATGCTATGTTATACGTTCTCTAATAGTTTGTGCGTACGGAGGTATGGTGTTGACATACATTAATAGGGCATTTCGTCAGTCCTGATCGGACATTTTTATAATATTTTTAGGTGTAAGTATTTGTTGTAATGAAGAAATATGTCAACAGAATCTGTTGATTTCCGTTCTGACCCTGCAACCTGGTAAAATTTCAAATCTATCAAAAGAGAAGAAGATGCACTTAGGCCATTTAAAGGTTCTCGTCATAATAACGGGTGTTTTTTTTTGAGGGGTTGGTTTTTCGAATAGTTAATAAAACTGTCATCTTCTAATCAAGTCGGGCAAATCTAATTTCGTTTATATTTAGTTTGGTTTGCCATTTCATCGTGAACAGGTTGACAAATGAACAACGCTTGCAAATTGTGCAAACTTATTTCGAAAGTAATGGTTCAGTTTGCGAAGTTTACCACAAGCTCCATCCATCTTATGGTCGACATAATCGTCCATCAGAGCAATTAATTCGTTTAACCATGAATCGTTTTCGCACTACGTGATAAAACGCATCCGCAGAGACGTCGAACAGTGCGCACCGAACAAACAATTGTCGCTGTAGAGCAAAGTGTTAAAGAGGACCCGAATGAATCTATTCGCCCCTGTACACAGCAATTGGACCTTTGTCCATCAACTTTATGGAAGATTTTGCGCAAAGATCTTGGCTTACGACCTTACAAGATCCAGACAATGCAATACGTCTTGATTTTGGTGTATGGGCCGAAAGTGAGATTGATCTCGATGCTAATTTTCATCGCAAAATTTTGTTCTGTGATGAGGTTTATTTTTGGTTGAATGGCTACGTCAACAAGCAAAAGTGCCGCACTTGGAGTGAAGAAAATCCACATGAGACCCTTGAGACGCCAATACATCCATAAAAATTGACTGTTTGGTATGATCTATGGGCTGGTGGTGTCATTGTTCCATACTTCTTTCGAAATGATGCTGGAGAGTCAGTTACCGTTAATGTAGACCATTATAGGGCCATGATAACCGACTATTTTGTTCCCGATTTGTATGGCATGAATGTGGATGAAATGTGGTTTTAACAAGACGGCGTTACATGCCACACAGCGCCCGTCACAATCGATTTATTGAAGGAAACATTCGATGAGCGCATAATTTCAAGGAATGGACCTGCCAATTGGCCACCAAGATCGTGTGATTTGCACCATTGGATTATTTTCTTTGGGGATATGTGAAGTCGCTCGTCTACGCCAACAAACCAGAAACGTTAGGGGACGTGTAAGTCAACATTCGTGGCATTTTTGCCGACATACGGTAACAAATGCTCGAAAAAGTAGTTAAAAATTGGACCTCCAGACTTGGCTTCATTCGAACCAGCCGCGCGGCCACATGCCCGAACTCATATTTACGCATTAATGGCATAAAATTATGCTTTCAACTAAGCCAAATTAATGGACCTTGAAACGATTTTCTTGCGCTCGTTCTTAATTTGAAGTTCTATACCTTTAAAACATCCTGTATATATCTGCCCTTAAGGGCATTTTTCTGATTATGATACAAAACATACACAATACTGTAATACTGAAGCTGTTGCCGAATTATAGAAGCTAAATTTTAACAAGCATTATTCCAATATTTGAAAGTTTTCATTTTAAAGAGGCTTTGAGAAGTGGAAAACTTCAAAAACTGCGGACTTGGTACGCAAAAGTATATAAAAAAAGAATATATGCTTGATATCTGAAATGCACTTGAAATGATCCTGGACCTATCATATCATCTATTTGATTCTGTGGAAATAATTTCAGTCTCCTTGAAAGTAAACCATTTATACTACCTCATCGAATCTAGTTACTTCCTACAGAGATATTGACTAATAGAAGAGCATCTCGATCATCGTTTGACTCAATCGAGTCTAATTTTATCATTGGAAGGGAACTGCAATAAGCTGCGGTGCATAGGGTCTGTGATCGATTCCCAGCCTTAGCAACACCTAAAATAATTTTTCACTGGACCTCCTCTCGTGACGATCTAAAAAATCATCCGAGCAGTATCAATTGTTCAGAAAAGCTTATTTCAAATTCGCCGTTTGGATTCGGCATAAAAGAGGAGGTCCCGCCATCGTGCAAGAAGTATTTACGCGCACATGAATGGTTTTGAGAAAGCTCGGCGCTTGGTACTAAGGAGCCTGTTGTGTCAAAACTTTGTATATCATTTTTTTTGGGAACTTTAATGCGAAACGCTCTTTCTGAGGTTCAAGATGCAATTCAAGGAAAGACAGACTACTGTACAAAGCCTACATGAAGCGTGACTTGGACTTGTTTTCGACAGAAAGCCAAGGAATTTGCTAACTGACAAAAATAAAATGCCTTACGCGTCGACTTCTTTATCGCAAAAGTGCTTACTAATAAATTGACGCAGCTCGAAGAATGCTATTTATGCTCAGACCACTCACCAGAAACTCTATAAATTAATGGAAGTCTAGGAAAAAAATGATCCCCTAGGTTAACAAGTGGAAAAACCAACTGGGACGTTTTCACAAAATACTGTAAAGAAAATGTTGCGTTAAATATGCCTCTTGAAATAGAAGACAAAATTGACAAATTCGTGGAAGCTATTCAAAGCGAGTCGTGGGCAAAAACTTCCTCCCGGAAGACAGCAACACGCAACAATAAAGTCAAATATCAGCCTAAAATCGAAGATCTACTAAAAAAGAGGAGAGCGCCCAAGAGATGGCAACAATCCCGCGCATCACTGATAAAACTCATCTTTGCAACAAACTGACCAATAAGCTACAAGATTTTAGAAACGCTAGACTTCTAGGGTGATTTTTTGAGAGTTAAGTTTTTCAGACTGGCAGCACTGGTTAGTAATGGCGTCCAAACGTCATCTGTCAAAGTGAAAGTTTTCAATATACTCTGCCATTAATAATGGGAAGATTTACAAGCGAGCAACGATTGCAAAATATTGAAATTTATAATCAAAATTCGTGCTCTGTGAAAAATGTGAAAATCCGCTGTTTTATAGAAAAATTGTGTTCAGCTATGAGGCTTATTTCTGGCTCAACGGTTACGTAAATAAGTAAAACTGCCGCATCTGGAGTG
The DNA here is from genome assembly GCA_949824845.1 of Rhingia rostrata. NCBI lineage: Eukaryota > Metazoa > Arthropoda > Insecta > Diptera > Syrphidae > Rhingia > Rhingia rostrata. The sequence goes on from OX463757.1 coordinate 23,339,792, forward strand.
ATTAACAGCCACATGCCATACAAGAACTACCGATGCATCCCGAAAAAAACGACAGTTTGGTGTGGTTTATGGGCTGGTGGCATCATCGGTCCATTTTTCTTCAAAGACGACCGTGCAAGAAACGTTACCGTCAACGGCGAACGATGTCGAGCCATGATACGCGACTTTTGTTCTGCCCCAGTTGGCTAAGTTGAACTTGGTTGACATGTGGATTTATCAAGAAGGTGTTAGAAGGTGACCTGGCTGATTATAAGAGCTCAAACTGCTCACCAATGAAAATCCTTAAAGTCCGGTTTTCTAGACGTTTCACAGGGTATGTCACACAGGACTACGGTTTAAGGTAAGGTATCCTACCGACAAAATTATATAAAATATGGAAATCCTACCTTGCAGTCAGACTTTTTCGTGTTAGACATGAGACTGAATACTCAGAATTCAAAGAAATGTACGCCGGTGTTCTGCAAGGATGAATCCTTGGCCCAATCCAAATCCAACTATACACAAGAAATATATCACAATATTATGGGACCATCGTTCGCAGTCACCACAAGAAATAAAAAAAAAAATTAAAGGAACGTATTTCAAAGACTTTGAGCGCGCACAGCCGGTTCTAAAAGCGCCTCTCTGAGAGGTGAGGTTTGGCCCGTAGGTATATATTGCCTAACACTATTGACATTGTCAGTCCAGAAAATATATGAATCGGGCATAACCTTTGATATGAAATGTTGGTATCATTCGAAAAGGGGCTTCTAATTCACGACGAATCAAAATTACGGCTTGTCTGCGCCATTTTGAATATTAAAACAATCTAGTCCTAGTTCCATTTCAGATGAGGTCAAGATTTTAGGAGTGTTTATCGGAAAGATTGCAACAGAGTGTTGAAGAACGGTTAGTCATGATTTTGAAGTCTTACTTTTAATAATACTGGATGTTCTCTATGGAGGTGGGCTATAAGTTCTCTCTTCCCCACCTCCTTACAGTTGCAAACATTTTTTTTATATGCCAAATTACGCAGCAATATCGATAATGGGTCTGTGTGGAAACCAACAAGGCATCCTTTCGAGGTTCCGTGTTCTTGTCTAATTGTTACTTGGCCTCATATCTCTAGATATGACACACCCTTAAATGTTCTTATCAGTATTTGGCTACTTGGTTTAAGTTTAAATACGGATGGTTCGAAGGCTGTTAGAGACGAGTGCATCATGGCTAGAGCCTGAGCTAGCTTATTACAATCTAGTTCACTTTGACATGGAATCCATATTCAAGTGACTAAGAAAATAATGAGATTTTGTTTACTTACTTACTTACATGGCGCTGCAGTCCGTGATGAACCTGGGCCGCAACAAACATGCTTCTCCAAGTTGCGCACTTCAACTCGGTAGAGGTCGATTTATACTTGTGCGCTCCACTTTAGTCGATGTCTTCCTCTACTTATTTCCTTCACCTGCAGCATTGTAGCCTTATAGGCCTTGCTCTTGACTTTATCTGTCGGCATTCCTTATTAAACCAAGGGTTTCATGGTGGTGAGCTAGAGAAACCTATGGGACATCAGTTGCAGCTAATTTAATGGCTTTTCGGCATTGTTGCCATTAATCGAGAGGGTAAGGGAAACGCGTTCCGCGAAGACCTTGCCGATTTCAGACATCAAATTTTCAGAAATTTCACAGAATTTCTGATTTTTTGTGGCGTGGTGGCTATCCGCATGCTTACCTTGGCTGCAACAAGGTAGATAGTCCAAGTCGAGATCAATCCCCAGAATTTCTAGACATCCAAAATAGGGAGTGCATGCCCTTATCTACCGCAATATGCTAACGATATCTTCTCTTCCTACCTTTGCTTTCAAAGATCGTACTTCGGAAGTCGCTCTTAAATTTTGTCGATGAGATCATAGAAACAATCTTTCGTCATATCATAATTTTCCTCCGTCGGGGCATAGGCGCCTATAAGTCTAATGTTGGCAAATTTGGCCTTGATGTGAATTGTCACATTGCGTTCGCTAATGACTAGGAAACATATATCACTTGGTAATTATAACAAATCCGCATCCGAATAGTAGCTGTTTCTGCTATTCTTAACACGATCCGTAGTAGATGTCACAGTTTTTCACCTTGTTTTTACCCGGCCCATTGTATTTCCTGGATGGCAGTAATGTATTCTTTGTAGCAGCTTTGGCCTTCCGCTAGTTGTTCGACTGCAACTCTCCTGTTTAATGTTCTCACATTCAGGTGCAGATAGGAACGTCGTTGCATCTTTTCAATAAAGCAGTATCGTCAAAAATAAAATCAGCACTTTCCGAGAGGCCTTAAGGTGCAAATGTCTTTTAAAAACTCACCAGACTGGTGCCCATGCAATGTTTCTCTAAAATAATCCATTAAATGTGGGGCACCAAACGCATGAATATTATCCTGGGCCGACCTTTGGGAATCCATTTTTTCCTCTACATTCTTATTTTTCAGTGACGCAAAGATGTCTAACAGTTTATCTTTTTTGACTTACATCATCAAACTCCCGGCCAACATGCAGTTTGACAAGTTTTCTTCTTTGAATAGGCAACTGCACCTTCATGATGGTCTATGAAAAAAGGTTAACTCACCAATTAGCCAGGGCATTTGTTAACTGCATCTTGTTCCAGTTTCTCACTTCAAGTTAGTTGATTTTCAACTCTTCTTGTGGCCCCTAAGAGTCTACTGGGTCTAACATCTGGCTAGCAGTGATAAATTTGGTGGACCCGAGTATATATTGGTGTCCATTCTGTCTACATGTCCTAGCTATACTAATCGTTTAAGGTCGCTATTACGACCAATGACTAGTTAGCGTTGGCGCTAGTTTGCGCTAGTACGCTAGTAAATCTTATGTATGGATCATCAATAATGCAGGCGCCGGCCACTCTTTTTGCTTTCAAGTTCGTCCATGCCAGTCTGCACTAGTCCGCGCTATTTTGCTAGCTTCAAGATCAAAACTCATTTGGTTTTCAAGTTGATTAGCCTGAATTAGCTTGAACAATTGTTCGCGTTTTTTTGACTAGCATACTAGCGCGGAGTAGCTCAGTACTAGCTTACTAGCGTTGGCCGTAATCGCGCCCTAAGGCGTTGCTTACTGACCAGCTCTACATCGCTGTCAAGCTAATAATTTTTGACTAAATAGATTTCGATTTTTATAACCAACCGCTCACCACTGAGAAACAGACGAAGGAGGGAGAATTTCTAAAGGTCTGAAATTTTATTTGAGAGCTTCCAGAACCTGTGGCTCGTGACTCTCTTTGTTATCCAGCAATAAATACGACTGTGGCCAAGCTTAGTCTCTCCTGTTGTACACTTAAAGTAGGTTGAGGTCTGTTTCTACTTGAGCGCGCCACTTAAGACGGGGTCTTCTTCTAATGCTTGGATTCGAAAACTCTGCGAGCCGTAGTAGTTATTAGTATCCATTCGCTCTACGTGTCCTAGTCGCTGTACAGCTCTTAAAGTTTTTGGCTGAATCTTCATCTCCAGAACTCGTCAATACAACCGACCATATCTGGAATACATTTTTTTCTCTCAAAAAGTATAATCTACCATTTTAAAAAAAACACCAGAAGATGGTGCATCAGTTTCTACTTGTGTCCTTGAAGTCCGAAAAGCACTACATTTCCTCAATTCAATTTTAAATTATTACAACAACAAAGGAAATACAAGCAGTTTGTGTTCAATTACATTGGGAAGCAGTGATTTTTCGTTTCCCCTCCAACAAACGAGATACAAACGGAAAACCCAGTCCTTTGTCCTTCGCCCTAGTTTCCCTTTTCCATTTTGTATTAATTTTCAACTAACATGTTCTTTTTTTCTTTCTTTTTTGTGTATTCCTTCTGCAGGCGATATCTTTGTCCTTGTATTCAGCATGGATTCGAGAGAGTCATTTGAGGAAGTCGTCCGACTGCGAGAGCAAATTCTCGAAACTAAATGGAGTGCACTTTCCGGATCGGGTGGACGCTCGAAAAAGAATCTCCCCAAAGTGCCAATGGTTATAGCTGGCAACAAATGTGACCGAGAAATGAAGTAAGTAAAATGGACTCCATTTGTATGTGTGTGTGTGTAAACGGAAACTCATTAACTGTGAATCCATTTCTTGGTATAACCGTAGAACTGTACTGACAGAGGAAGTGCTCGCCTATTGTGCCGGGCAGGATGCATGCTGCGTTTTCGTCGAATGCTCAGCCAAAAAGAACATCCGTGTGGACGATATGTTCTATGAACTGTTCCTTGCGGCGAATTTACCATTGGAAATGGCACCGAATCATCATAAACGTGTTAGTACCGCATTTGGATCACCATGCACATTGCCACCGCCACATGCTGCATCGAATCGTTCCAAGAAGTGCACTCTGTCGATTAAGCGAAGGCTGAGCGATGCCTGCGGTGTGGTGGCGCCAAACGTACGACGTCCCAGCATTCGTACAGATTTGATGATTATGCGAAGTAAAACCTGCTCCCTAGGCGAAGGAGGGGGGTCGGATGCAGTGAGTTTCGGTTTCATGGGACGCAGTGCGGGTGGATGCGTTTTGCAATAACTTGACAATTTGTCTAATGTATCTGTATAGCAGGCTAAGTATCTATAAGTTCGTTTCATCAGTATTGCGAAAATTAACTTATACGCAAACTGACTACAGGGCACGTTTAGGTTTCGAACGTTAGTCCATCTGGTTGACATATCACTTTTGTTTTCTTATTTTTTTTTTTCGTTTTTTGTATCCTTTTGCGGTTTTATGTGTGGTTTGCCGTTTGAATTCTCCATTTTGTAACCCTCATTTGCATATATGGTTGGGCTGGGTTTTGGTGTTACCTATTGGGGATTTTTTTTCGAAGGGAAATCCCCTCGTGAATAAAGTCCGGAAATTATGGAAATTTTCATTCCTATTCAGCTTCCAGCTGATGTCCCTTGTGGCTTGTGTTGCGAAAGGATGTCCGATTTGCATTTTTACACGTAAAGTCGTCGTGAGATTTAAATGCACATAGCAAGCACACGGTAGAAATGTCTTTGGATATAACTGTTGGTATTTTTGTCCACTGGATTAGTCGGATTACATTAGTATAATCTCACGAGTTTTAAAGAGGATTTATCTGTAGGGAGGGATATTTGCATAAATAGTAGGTTCGACGCTGGGACGTTGGTGGAAATTTTACTTTTATGCATTTTGATTTGGTTAAAGGATCAAAAACAGGAATCGTAGGCAGAGATAAGATCGAAAAATTGATTTAAGGAGAAAGTGGTTTGTGGAAAGATTGCCATATGCTGATATCTTCAATGTCAAAAAATGATTTAGATTCAGACTGATACACCGAAAAGATGTCTTGTCTGTAGATTTGTAGTTATGCTAAACGCCTTTGGGCACATGAGACTATTGCCTGTCGAGGACTTTCATCATAAAGGGCTCATGGGATTCCGATAGCTACTGAACGTATTTTAAATTTCAAAGATGTTATACAATAATTAATACATTCAATCATGAAGTGCTAAAAATATAAAACACGTAAAACAAACATATCATGAAAAATTAATACAAAAAATTAACTTACCAAAGACTGGAAACATGGACACTTGAAATAATCGTAAGTTTTGACACAAGTGCTGAAAGTTCTTAGTTAGGTTGCTGAAAAATGCAACATAGGTAGTTAAACCTGAGAGTCAATCGAAGGTCTGTTCATGCTCAGGTGAGTCGTCAAACTCGTGGGCTAATACTGATACCCTTTGTCGAGGAGTTATGTTCCTGCAGAATAATATTGAAACAGAGTAAGTTGGTTATACTTATGTGTTGATTTGTGTTTTTCAAAAAGATATTTGCTCCATATAGATCTACAGCAGAATCGGACGATCTGTAGCTTAGGGTGGTCTTAGTAGAAGCTTCAGAGGATTTTATTACGCCTATTGCTGACTGCGGGGCAGTGACACTATAAATGTGGAATATCCTTCTCGACGTCTCGATTGCCGCATTTTCTGCATAGTTGGTGTTTGTCAGTCAGTTAGATTCATTGGAGTGCTTACACAACAGGTTATGACCTGTTACTACTCTCACCGCTATAGAAATGTAAACCATGAGCTTGTTTGATTTGCTATCGCCTCTGGTTACTCTTCGAAAAATCTTCGGTCCCGTTTTCGTTAACGAGCTATGGAGACGGAGATTTAACCAGGAACTATAAGAGCTATACAACGACCTAGTCAAAAAATAGTCCGAATTGGACGTTTAAGATGCCTAGGACATTTAGAAAGAATGGACACGAATACTGCGGCTCGCTGAGCCTTCGAATCGGAGTTCTCGTTGGGCGCAGTAAAACTCGCCTTAAGTGGCGTGCACAAGTAGGAAGCTACCTCAACCAACTTGGAGTGCGCATGTGGAAGCAGTTAGCTAAAGACCAGACTAGTTGGATAGGCATATTGGTTAAGGCTCAATTTCATTCCGGATTGTAGCGATACTTAATTTAGTTAATAGTAATTCCGGCCATAAGGCTTTGAAGCTTACAAGGTTTTATGCTTTGCCACTTAGTTATTTTTTGTTCATTTGTGCGTAGTTATTTCCTTTTTTTTATGAAGCAGGGGGCTAACCCTTCTATTAGGAAATAAGATACATAACTACTTCTTAGGTACCAGCTAAGCTACATAAAATTGAAAAAATAAGTACTTTGGCCTGGGGCGACTCGAAATGTCAAAACATCTTGGCAGTCAAGGTGTTATTAAAATTATTGAACTTTATCAACTTAGAATGGATCAAACATATTATCAAACATAGTTAAAAAGTTCCTTGAATAATTTCAAGATGCCTATAAGCTATTTAATTTTCTAACAGACAAATTCTCTCGTTCTCATGTGTGCACGTGGACACCGCCTGCCTGTACCATGAAGCTGGTAAGCAAAAGTTTTTTTTTTTTCTCAATGTCTCATCTGTATGCCTTTATAATCTAAGTGGAACTCACCAGCCATGGGACTAAGTTATTATTTGTTCCCGACCCGGGTGCATTAGGTATTACTATCGCTATATGCCAAAGCTTACTAGGGCAGCATGCTAACAGCAAACCAAATCTCACATAGAGATTGCTAAAATAACCAAACAAATGTTTCCTTAGCTGGATTTAAGAGGATCCAAGGGATGGCTCGCTAGACCATACATAGTAGCCATTGCTGGAGGTTTTTTCATAGGTACACAGGCAGAAAATCTGGACCTTCACTCAAACAGCTTCTGCGGGAGCTGCATGGACGAAAAGGAAGAAGAAACAATAATTTATCTTCTTTGTAACTGCCCGGGCATATCAATCAAAAGGAAGCTTTATGAAGGAGCTTACGTCTTTCAATTCTTAGCGGTTTGACAAAAAGGAAAATTTTCATTAACAGCTCAGAATGGTTTTCTCACAGGTAACAAGGAGAAACTGGTCTAAATAGACATGAACCAATAAACTCCAAGGCAGCCACTCTAACCTAAGCTATTCTAACCCATGGAAAGTGGTGACGTATTTTGAAGTTTGAACTTGATTTCAAAGCGTTAACTTTGGTTTACGTTTTAATTTCGGTTTGTGGGCCTTGGAACAGCTTCATATTGATTTTTTTTTTATCGAATAACACTTTTTAGCAAACGAAGCTCACTTTGTCTACGTTCATAAGCAAAACTGTCTGTTTGGACAAATAAACAGCAAAAGGAAATCCAACTACCAATGTAATCCCAAAAATTCAGTGTTTTGTAGGGTTATGGGAAGGCGGCATCATTGGACCGCATTTCTTTAAAAATGCGAAAGAAACGCATGTTACTGTCACCCGGGGTTTATATTGAGGAGTATGAAAATTATCTTTCCTAATATTTATATGAGTTAAGTGTATATGTACACTCTTCCCCGCGAGCTGAATGTTAGAAGATTTTTGCTAACGAATAGGTCGACAACTCCGGTGAAAGAGAATTCGATTTGACATTCTGCGATTGTCGTATATCTGTCACTTTTCAGTAAATTACAGCCGGGGTATGACATTTGACTTGTAATGCCAGGTAATTTCAAGCCCGCAGGTGGATAAAACAAAAACCATGAAAAAATTGCCGCTTGTATGAAACAGCAATAAAAACCCCAAGTCAATGGATATCACTACAGAGCCATGATCATTGAATTTTTGCTGCCAAAAATTCAAAATGTTTGTGTAGTTGAATTGTGGTTCGACAGCATGGCAGTACATGCCAACTTCTAACGAATCAATCGCTTTATTGAGGGAAACTTTCAATGAAAACATCATCTCAAGAAATGATCCTGTCAATTGCGGCTGCCAAAATTTTGTGTTTTAACACCATTGGATTATTTTCTATGATATGTGAAATCTTTTGTTTCGTCGATAAAATCGACACGATTGAAGCTTTGAAAGCCAACATTACTCTTGTCATTCATGGAACACCAGCCGATATTCATCAAAGAGTAGTCGAAAATTGGTCCCACATAGTAAACCATTTAAAAGGTCATATTGGAAGAAAATTATCTTGAAACATGAAATGTCATGAACCAAACTAACACCTCAAGTAAACATTTTCTCAATAGGTATATTGATTTCTGTTTTCTGTTTTTATTACAAAAAGAGGTCAGAAACCTCTTGTTGGATCACCCCTTAGAAGTGCGATTGATAAAAAAAAAACTAAAACTATTTTCAGCCGCAAGTTCTCCTTCTGCAGGAGAAAATAAAGAACAAAATTCCACTAGGGAAATACAGTTTTAAGTGTAATATTTCTGAGTTGTATACAATGGAATACAAACCTTCAAGCAAATAGCATGAACTGAAAACCTGAGATTGTTGTTTTGTTCTCGAGTTGCTTTTCTTTTTCGATACCATTAAATTACAGATCCATTCCAAGCATACAACTAGGGCTACATTTTATTATTGTACAGGTGGGCCAAAGAAGTCATCCGGAGTTGTTTGGGTCTCATTTTTATTGGTTGTGGCTCGCGCAGTGTGTGCCGTTGCTCCGTCCTGTTGGAACTACATGTCCTCCGGTCCTAATTCGTCCAATTGCGTCAGAAAAAAACTCGATTAACGCACCGTCCACTGTTGTCGCTTGACCAGCGGCGTTCTCGAAAAAAAATGGCCCGATGACTCTTCCAGCGTGAACAGCGCACCATGCAGTAACTTTGAGCGGGTGCAATGGCTCCTGTAATGGCCTTACTCGTCTATTTTCGGTGCTCCAGAAGAGATAGTTTTGCTTGTTCACGTACCCGCTGAGGTGGAAATGAACCTCATTGATCAATATGATTTTGGTGGAATAATCGTCCACTTCGTCCTCGAGATTGAGGATGTCTTGGGCTTAGGTTCACGCGTTTGGCGGTCGATAGGCAGCAGCTGATGCACGGACTGGACTTTGTACGGGAACATGCGCAAGTCTTTGACCAAAATTCACCTTAGGGACGACCGGCTTATTGTTAATTGCGAGGCAGGTCGATATTTGCGGCGCCAGCTCGACATCCTCGACAACAACGGCGATATTCTCGAAACAACGGGCGCTCCGGGGCCGTCCACTATTGGCAACGTCTCGTGTGGTCCCATACTCTTCAAGGTTGGTGGCCAAACGGCGCAGTGTTTGCGCAGTCGGTGTCGAAGGGCCGGGAATTCGCACAGCGCCAACACTACAGACGAATTGTTACGCCAAAAAATAAACACGTTTATTCAACGTTCTTGAAAAGTGTATCGCTCCATGGCTTGTTCACTTGTATTCTACATCTGTCTAGTCCACAAATTTTAAAAAAGATTTGACATTGACGGCGATTTGCAAAAATAAGAGCATATTCCAAAAGGGTGATCTCTTTTGGCCCACCTGTTAAAAATAGACATTTTTTTGCCCTCGTCTACCTTCATCAGGGGTGGGATATCAAATAAATAGTTTAAGGGCTAAGATCTTTTTTTTTTCTTTTTTTAATTTATTCAACATTTTGCAGCTCTTCATCAAGTTTTCTTAGTAAATTTTTAACAATCAATTCGATCAACGAGAATTTCCGAAGGCATTTCATAAGTCAGAAATTATCTAGCCATTTTGGACAAGTCTGTTCTGTGTGATGTCTTATCGAAGGTCATAAATCCCACGAAGCCACCCTTATACAACACAAAAACCACTATCACTAGCTTATTCTTTCCAATTCACCCTTCTATCCTACCATGCTTCTAAAATTAAAATACAAAATTAAATTTCGAAGAACCCCTAAAACTAAAAAAAATTGGAAGACAATAAAAAATAAAATAAATTTGGAGTGTATCGAAAAAGTTGCTTTATAGAAGTGATTCATTTTTTACAAACTTTGTGCAATAAATTTTATCATGTAATAATTTTTATTTATTCATATCATTTATTTACAAAAAAATATATTTAACTATAAAAAGAATTTTAAAAATAAAATAAAACAAAATTTAAATATATTGTTCAAAAGCGAATATGTCATATACAAATATTTACATAAATACGATTATCGATAAACTAAAAAGAAAAACATATTCATAAATTTAAAAAAAAAATTGTAAAAAAAAAGTATGATGGCAATTGAAGAAAATGTTTGTACTAAGCAGGGTAAGCAGAATATCACATGGGCCAAATAATTGAAATTTAAATTTTATTAAAAAAACCCCCCCAATTGTATTGAGAGCATTACACAAGTTTGTAGATTTAAAAAAAAGTTTACTGTGTTAATTAAAAATTAAAAAAAATTAATAAAAAAAACCGCAAACAACTGTTACAATTTACAAAAAAAAATATTTAATCGAATTAAATAGATGTGTTTGAAAAAAAAAGAACATAAAAAAACTAAAATAATATTTACAAGGATATGAACGGATCAAAATAAACAAAATAACATTAGCACGTTACTACATTATATAAATATTTGATAACTATATTTATAAAATTAAAACTAAGAGTTAGATAAATTATTAGAGCGCATATTTCAAGGCATTATACAATGAATAATTGATCTATGATAATAAAATTTAAAATTTCATTAAAAACAGAAAAATAAGAAATTGTTCGTAATGTAGAATAGTCGTCATTGATAGGAACATTCGTAGAAGATACACAATTTTTCTATTGTTTTAGATTTTGCTACCAAACAACCATGTCTATGTCTACAAAAAAAAATTAATACCAAATTACCGTTAAACAAATATATAAAAATAATTTTCCCATTTAACTCATTTCCTTTCCGTTAATTGAATGAGAGAAAATATTTTTTATCAATCGCGACGATTACCACCGAAACAATTAAAAATGCAACTACAAATGAAAAAAAAATTATACAACATGCCTACTAAATAAACTATAGCTATATATATATATATACATATGGAAATACACAAGACAAACATATTTACATACTCTATACTAAATGGATATTATTTATAAATGTGTACCTATATTTGCAATTCTTATACCAATCTAAATGTGTACTTACCAATCTTTAACTATCTACTCAAATTATCTTACTTACTGGGTATAGAATGTGAATGCCAAAAAATTCCCACAGATATCAATACAAATACAAATACAAAAATAAATATTAATATTGATGTTCTTAAGTTTATTGATGACGAAATATGAGATGACGCTAAGCAAAGAAAAAAAAAATACAAACAAACAGATATCTACACAATTTATACATGCGTAACAAAAAATAAAATAAAAATTGCGAAATATATTAAATTTGAATTTAAACCGATTAATTGTTTTGGGTTTTATTTAAAGTGTGTGAATTTCAGCACAAAAGGTAAGGGAGAACATTATTTTACTAATGATCTGCAAAAAAGATAATGAAGTCCGTATTTGTACCTGGAATGTTAAGACTCTTTAGAGAACAGCTGTTACTGAGCCATAAGCAGGCAACCTACGAAATAGACATTACTGCTATCCTGGCAATATGATAATATGAGACTTGCAAAATAAATATAATCTATGATACTAACAGCCTAAATGATTTTTCAATGGCCCTCATCTCGTGGGGAATGACTGGAAGATACGCATTGCCGATATTCCCCTCAAACTTAGGTTAAATGACATACCAGCTGCTTTTGACAATAGATTCCTTTTTTCACAAAAAAGTACGTGTTGACTGAGAAAGAAGTACACACATTCAATACACACAATCAAAAATTTAAGATGTCTGGCTATATCCTAGCCATCTTAAACTTCCAATGCACAGTTTTTGACTAGTGGTATGTCGATGAAGGGCTCATAGAGTTTCCTTTTGAATCTTCGTCTCCATAGCCCTTTAATACAAACGAGACCAAATATTTTACTAACTATTTTACGCTCAAAGCGATCAAGGATTTCTTTATTTACATATGATGATCATCGTGTTGATCTGATAAATTTTCAAGATAATTAACAGCCTCAAATTCGCCGTTCGGAGTCGGCATAAAACAGGAAATCGCGCCATCGTGCAAAAAGTACCTTCGAACATATGAACGGTAGTGAGAAAGCATGGAGAAAGAAACGAGCATATTGTGCCAAAAAATTTAAAATTTGTAGATATGAAACGGTTCATGCTTCAGCGGCATAGTTTTAGAGCAGGGTTTTATATAGGATCGCCTTAGTAGTTCTAAGCCCGAAGAAACAGCGGTTGGCAAGGTAGACAAAGTCTTGCAATAACCAAGAAATATATCTGTCAATGTTGGCGTCCTGTCCAATTCTTCGATTTCGAGTGTCCTTTCGTCTAAAAGCATATACTTGGTCCTTCCCTCATTTACTGCCAAACCCATTTAGCCGCATCCTTTTCTTTATCAGCAGACATGGCCATTCTTGATTTTCAATATCGTTGGCGTATGCACAGATTTATGGAAGATTATGGCTCTGGTTGGAAGTTTTGCAAAATCTTCTCAAGAATCAAGTTAAATAAGTCCCTAAACATGGACTATATGGACCTCTTGGATTTTATCTGGGATTTGCCGAATTGTAAATATTTGATCTGTTGTTAACTTTCCTGTCCGCACTGATAAAGGCCGATCAGGTTGTTGCTAAACAGTTTAATGCGTTTACATATTACGGCAGATCGAATGTTGTGAGCGATGTTGAGTAGACTTATGCCTCTGTAGTTGGTGCAGTTCAGAGGGCTTCCTTTTTTGTGGATCGGGCATACGATGCTGATGTTCCATTCCTCAGGTAAACTTTGATCAGAGCAAATTTTGCTCTTCAGTTATTGAATGCTGTCGGGATCCTTGGCGCGGTTGTAAGTGCGATGAACTGCCGCGCAGAAAGTCTGGGTTCGATTCCCAGCCGTAGCAATACCAAAAATGATTTTTCACTTGCCCTCCTCTCGTGATGTTCTGACAAATCATCCGAGTAGTATCAATTGTCAAGTAAAGCTTATCTCAAATTCGCCGTAAGTCCGGCGAAGCTATTTGGGCAATTTTTTCAGTGCTCTTAAGAATTGGTTTGCAATATGATTCAAAAGTGGAGTGAAACGAATTTTGGAGCAATCGTAGGCCCCACCACCGAGTGAACTTCCCTCGAATTCTCCATTTATAAGCCTTTCCTTGGTTCGATTCTGTCTTAAAATACTGGAACTATAACTTTCAATGCACTCAAGTCATTTACATGCGAAATGCAGCAATTACCAAAGATAAAGTTATGTTCCCACAACTGAAGCATTCGTACTATATTTCATATTTTAACTCAACGAAAGCTTTGGTTTTAATAGCATAAAGTTATATGATTTTTACATGAAACCGGAAATGGAGTTTTCGCAAACACGCAGAATCCAAATTTTCGGAAACTTGAATGCTGTTGAAACGGCTCATTTCGTTAAATTTGCTTAACATCAAACGTATAAGCCTTAGTTTTTGGTTCGTTGTGTAATCCGTATAAGCTTTTATTACTTCAACTATTTGGCAAGCTTTGGTGATGCCAAACTTCCAAGTGTTATGGTTGGTAGTGGTTTGTGTACAAGAAACAAACTGAAACTTTTTAAGTGATTAAAAGCTTCTTTCGTTTGAAGTTATTTTACACTTTCATTGTCTTTTCGGTGGTAATCAAGTTATGTAAAAAAAAATCGATATTATTGAAATCATTTTTTTTACAGCATATTGGAAAATTAAACCAATAGCAACATTTCGTCAAAAAGCTTATGCTGCCATATATTAAACTTTTGGTGGATGCACGACTAGGGCGTACGCAACTTTTTCTTCCACATCAAGTTAGGCGTTACATCAAATCCCAAGAATGAGAGAATTTGAAGATTTTCATAAATTGGCCAAAATACACATAAGTATTATTATTTTGATTATTGATGGCAAAATGTAATAAATGAATTTCAAAATGTGATTATAAGGACGTTTATTCCGAAATATAAAGAAATCGGTGTCTATGTGAATATTGGCCAAAACTGAAAAAAATCCTTATATGGAAAAAACTGGGTACGAAGTTTTGTTAGAACTTATATGCTAATAGTATAAGTAAAGTTTATTTATTCAGTACTAAAATAAAATTTTTGTTTTATATCGTGTCGTCTTTTGAAAGATTTCCCTATATAACACATGAAAAAAAGATTGTGAGAAAAATTCTGTTGTTGTTATTTTTTACAACTTTTTAATAAAAAAAACTTGATATATAGGTAAATTTGATTTAACATTTTAAAACTGCAACAGGAATGGCCGCAATCGTTTCTCGAATAGATTGCTTTAGTTCGTTCAAATATGTTTGCTTTGCTTTGTGGACTTCCTGTTTACAATAACCCCAAAAGAAAGAGTCAAGTGCAGTAAGGTTGGGCGATCTGGGGGCCAACAGAATATGGAGTTTCTGAATATCAGCTTATTGGGAAACTTTCGTCGCAATTCTGTCATAACAGGCCGGGCACACAGAATTGAAAGAAGTTTTTAATTGGCGTAGTTCATGTAGAAAATCTCTCTCAACATGCCCAAGTAATGGTCACAGTAACCGTAACGCTGTTACAGTTTTCTTGAAAGAAGTAGGGCCTGACAATGCAATTATTAATTTATTTTTTTGGTATCGGCTTTCGTCAGTGTAACTCCAATTTACTTTCACGAATTCAAATTTTTATGAACTTAAATATAAAAAAAGTGCGCATCATATTAAGAAATAAATATCAAAAAAATTCTGTATTAGCTCAATTAAAGAGCTCAAAGTGATTCACTTCTAATATATGGAAAGTCCTTTTTTCTTTTCTGTGTGCTCCATTTGAGGAAAATGGGTTCCGGTTGGAGTCTGGACAAATAATCGGTTAAACCAGAAAAACTCATGAAAACCAACGAACCTACCGACTAGCATTGAAAGTCCCATCTTCGTTCATTTTATAGGTTCGTTGTTCGGTTGGTGTCTTGGATATGCTGAATGGTATAAATGGTACGGTTCGAATAATGTATTGACTTTGCCTGGAATAATCTGGCTAACCCAGATTTTAAATAGTTTTTACCTGTGATACAAACATTCGATTAGATGGCTAATATAGTTTGCATTTTATTTTGTTGGAATCATCCAATGCGATAGGTGTAAAATTGCCTAAGTGTTTGTTTCGTCTAAGCTGTACACAAAATATGAACGTTAAAACGTATTGACTTCTTAATTTGTACAGCCGCATTGATACGTTATCAATCCCTCTTTAAATAGATTTTACATTCGTCTGACTTGGCAATCAATCAATGAGCTACAAGTTCCCTTAAAATCGCCTAATAGATCCTAATTGCCGCAGTAAGCAAAAGTACAAAATCGTTCACTAACAACCCAGTCGGAGATTTTTTTAGGCCAGAAAAGAAGTCCATAACGAAAGAAATCATCACTGGTTATGAAATTTCATTTCAATTTTACTTTTTATACTCTTTCCGATAGGGGTATATTAGTTTTGACATTAAGTCTTTCAATTATAGCAAACCCACATCCAAATAATGGCTGTTTCTGCTCACTATAGCCAGATCCGTAGCAAATGTCCAGTTTTTCATCACCTGAATGGCAGTAATATCTGCTTTATAGCAGCTTAAGGCTTCCGCTAATTGTTCGCCTGCACCTCTCCTGTTCCAAGGCAATTTAGTCAAAAAGCCCTCACTGCGGAGAAGCATGAACCGTATCTAAAGCAGATGAATAGATCCACACCAAGAGCTGGCTGGGGTGACAGCACATAACTTGATACAATCGAGGATTGTTTCAGGTTAACTCAAGTGGAACTCGAGCCAAATGTTTTTTGGCAGCACGTGACTTGAAACGAGTTTGATTGTGATTTGTAATTAAAATTGTCATTGTGAACTAAGATGCGAAGTTTCAAATGGGTAATATTTGAATTTTTAATTTGTAAATCTCTTTCCCAGTTCAAATAAAATGTGATATTGATTGAAAATGTATTGTGATTGATTGCACACATCAGCAAAGAATATTTTTCCAAGATCCTAAACGTGAACACATTAAATTTTCCGAGGAACATAAGAAGCACATCAGTTCCAGCAGTATTACAGCTTTGTGTAACACTCAGTCTTCTAGTCTTCTAATGTGTTGTTCAGTCTGGCCAATACAACAGTTTCAAAGTTCTTCCGGCGCAACTTGAGACTTCTAGAAAGTGCATGGATAAAATTTGCTCCCTAAAAATTCCAAGAAAGCAATTAGTATTATTATAGGAGTTTTAGCTACGGGGATTCTTTAGCAGTTGATGGTACTTATATTCCCATTTTAAGACTAACGGAAAATGAACACATCTATTTCAACCGAAAAAGGTTTCATAGCTTAAATGCTTAAATGGTGGTAATATTTTGAAATATTAATTTTTTTTAATATTGAAATGTACATTCAATTCAATGCAATCACCTTAACGTAATAATAGCAATCATCAGTTCACATGGTCGTGCTGGTCTAAATTTCAATTTGTTTTTGGTTGATGGAAATTTTTTTTTTAGTTTCATTTTTTCGAATAAAATTGCTGCAGACGGTAACTATTTTCAATCGAGTGATGTGACCATAAAATCGAGGATAGTTGATTGAGCCAAAATATGTGCTACCAACCGTCCATTGTTTCGATCAAACTCGGATCCACATGGATCTCATGTGGATTAGTATCGTTAAAAATTCGACATCTTCACTAAAGATGACTTTTCGATGAAAAATCATGAAACTGCTCCAGAGCCCATTTAGCGAAACCACGTCTATGTTCGTTCAACTTCAGCTCCTGGTTCATTTGAAATGTACGGGTACAGGCGATGTTAATATGCTAAAACTATTACTATGCTAAAAACTCGCAAAGTTGTGGTCTGCGAAAGACCGAATTCTTGTGAGCGATGCGAAATCGACTGCCTCGAAATTCTCCTGCTCACCCTCACGAACGGGCTCAGTGGCGCTGTGTTTAGTGCTATGAACTATTGCACAAGAGGTCTGAGTTCGATCTCCAGCCGTAACAACACCTTAATTATTTTTCAATGGCTCTCCTCTTGTGATGATCCGACAAACTATTCCAGTGGTATCAATTGTCATAAATATCTCTATTAATCCGTTCGTAGTCGGCATAAAACAGAAGGTCCCGCCATCTTGCAAGACGTAAACACACATCTGAATGGTTATGAGAAAGCTTGGCCTTGGGTACCTAACATTTATGTACGGGCAGAATGATGTTTAACGCAGATCTTGAGTCTCGCCAAAATACGCATATTGGTTTATCGTTAACTAGTGAACTAAAATTTATTCACCACACTGCGAATATTCCACTCGGTAGGACGATTATGGCGATCGTATAATTAGCGAGGCGCGCGGAACGTTGCTCAAACCGAACAACCATTTTGTCAAATCCATGGCGATTTGACAAAACAGACTGAGCAAATGACAGCCAACTGTCAATAAAAATGGTGGTGCTTTTAGTGAGTAAAATTTTCACAAGCGTGTGTCTTACTGAATATTTTCGCTAACCCGTGGAAAAAACTGGAGAGGTTAGTTACCGACTAGGATAATAGACATGTTGGTTGAAGTCCAGGATCATTAAGGCCTGTTACTTATTTAAGTGGCGCTACAGTCCGGAATGAACATGGGTCTCAACCAACATACCTCTCCAATTAGTCCGGTACCTAGCTAATTGCCTCCAGTTGGGTACTCAAAGTTGGTTGAGGTCGTTTTTTACTTTTGCGCACCACTTAAGACGAGGTATTCCTCTACTGCGTCCGATGTCTGGCTGGGAATCGAAGACTCTGCTAGCCGGAGTATTGGTGTTCATTCGTTTTACATGTCCTAGTCATCTTAAGCGTCCAACGCGAAGTTATTTTGACCAGGGGCATGTCGCTGTATAGCTGGTATAGTTCTTCGTCTCCATACCACGTCAACGCAAACGTGACCGAAGATTTTCCGAAGAATTTTCCGCACGAAACGACGAAGGATTTCTTCATCCGTTTTTGAGACGGTCCTTGCTTCAGCTCCGTAGAGCAGGACTGGAATGATCAGGGTCTTATAAAGGATATCCTTAGTAGTTCGAGTGAGGGCTTTACCACTGAATTGCATTCTTAGCCCGAAAAAACAGCGGTTGGCAAGAGTAATTCTTCATTTCTGACGAGATGTTGTTGTCAGAATCAATAGCGGAGCCGAGATAGACAAAGTCCGGTACTACCTCAAAGTTATATCTGTCAATGATGACCTTCTGTGCGATTCGTCGATGTTGTGTGTCATTCCTTGCTGACAGCATATACTAAATCTTGCCCTCATTTACTGCCAAACCCATTTTTGCCGCTTCCTTCTCTATACCAATGATGTCAATATCATCGGCGTACG
The DNA here is from genome assembly GCA_949824845.1 of Rhingia rostrata. Lineage (NCBI taxonomy): Eukaryota > Metazoa > Arthropoda > Insecta > Diptera > Syrphidae > Rhingia > Rhingia rostrata. Next base: position 23,358,498 of record OX463757.1, read on the forward strand.
CAAGTAGTTGCACCGATTTTTGAAAAACTGTGCCTCTGGTGTTGGCTCGGGAGTTTTGCACAATCCTATCAAGAATAAAATTGAAGAAGTCAAATGACAGCGCATCGCCTTGCCTGAATCCTTTTTTGGTATCGAATGTGTCGGAGAGATCGTTTCCGATCCTGATGGAGCAGCGAGAATTCTCCATCGTCATCCTACACAGACGGACGAGTTTGGGTGGTATACCTAAACTAGACATGGCTCTGTGCAGTTCGTCTCTATAAGTGCTGTCGTAAGCGGCTTTGAAATCCATAAATAGGCGGTGGGTATCGATTTGGACTTCTTGGGTTTTTTTTTTCTAGGATCTGCCGAAGTGTGAAAATTTGATCGGTTGTGGACTTTCCTGGCATATAACCACACTGATAACGGCCGATCAGGTTGTTATTAAACGGTTTCATTCGTTCACATACTACGGCAGAAAGGATCTTGTAGTCGATGTTGAGGAGATCTATGCCTCCGCAGTTGGCGCAGTTTAGGGGGGTCTCCTTTTTTGTTGTTCGGGCAAACGGACTGTTGCGCCACTTAATGAAGTAAGTCGGTATTGTAGTAAGTCAGTAACGTAGCAAATTTACTTAAGTGAGTCGGTAAATTTTATTTTCATAGCGATTTTTGAATAAGTAATTCGAGGTACAAGTAACATCTGTTTAATATCCCGAAATCTTTTGTTTTGCGAAGCCCCTATTGTTTAAAAAAATGATTTCTTTATCAATACTCAAAAAAATGTGTTTATTTTTTAACAACCCTGTACTTCTTTTACCAATACGAACATCAATTATATATCCTTCTACTGTTGCAAAAACTGAGCTACTCCGAATAAAGTATTTTTCCATTCATTTATTTACCACTTCATATTCAGTAACGTCCAAGAGGCCAGGATACAAGCAAAAAAAAAACACACAATGCCTTTATACTTGTTTACCTTACCCATGATTCATTCATTCATGCATTGTTTCCGTTACATTGGTCCGCATTCCCGACCAAAATATATCGAATGCAGTTCATTCCTGCAATACCATTAGCAGCATTTGCATGTACAAGTGCGACTACCCATCACCACCACATCTGAAAAAGGGAACATTCCGAACAACAAATCCTTCCGATTCAATTGAAAAGAGGAACACGGACATAAAAACGCTTTCACATTCATTTCACTTATATTTATTTATTTTAAATCTCTTCTTTACAATTAAAAACTTATTCATAAGAGAATGAGTTGACTTTTATATGTGAGTGAGTGTATTTTTACATTATTGAGTTTTTTTTTTGTTAAACAATTTTTATTTTATTTTGTTATCCTCTTCATTGTTTATTATTATTGTTGTTGTTTTTATTCTGACGGTATTGTTGTGATGAAAATGCCGTTTTTTTAATTCGTTTATTGCCATTGCGGTGATATATAGAACCCAATATTTGGAATGGTATCGGATTAGGTATATATATATCACTAAAAGATGGAGAATTATGAATATTTAAATTTTTTTTGAATATTTTTCTAAAATGATTAACACAACAAAAGAATACATTTACATTTTTATAAATTAAATAAAAAATGTATGTTGAGTTATTTATTGGAATTTTATTATTTTATATACAAAATGTATTGTGTCATTGTCATTCTAAATATTTATTTAAAAAAAAAATTTTGTTATAAGAGAAAGGTTGTTTGTTTTTAATTTTAGGAGAATCTCTTTCTATATGCATTTTTATTTCATTTTGTTTTTGGCAGTGTAAGAATGCGCATTTGTTTTTTTGGTTTTAGTTCTATTAAATATTTTGTGTGTTTATTTTTAAGTTAAATACTTTTGGTTTTAAAATGAAAATAAAGTTATAAGTTAACTAACTTCTTTGCAAGTATGGAATTTATAGACTTTTGTAAGAAACCGCATTTTTCGAACGAGCTTTAGTTTTTGAGGGAATACTTGCGAAAGAGTATTTTCAAAACGAAATGCTTTTTTGCTTAATATAACATTTTTGCGAATTAAGTTTGAAGAGTATTGTCTTTTGAAATATTGGTTTGTGTCAATGCTGTAATTTAATAGAATTTCAGAGCTCATCCGGTGCTTATGCTCATCTAAACTTTTATTCAGAATACAAATTTATGTCTGTATATTGTGAAAATATGTGAAAATGCTGTCATAAAAGTCTGGTACGCTTATAATATTACTGTAACAAGGGAACTCGAGAAACCACTCAACAACAACCTGATCGCCAGAGACAGGATTTACCCTAATTGTTCAAACTGGGTTGCCTGATCAACTAGCTTAGGAAAACGGACTTGATTTTGCAAGATAGTTGTACATATGCTCTTGGAGTTTTGTCCGACTTACAAAATTTGAAAGGCAATGCAAATTTTTGTAGTTTTTTCTTTCGGGATTTCGGGCAGCAGTGCAAAGCATACATTGCTAGTAAAGTATAAAGTATTGCTGGTAAACTATTGAATAGACGGAACTTAATTGACTATTTTATATGAAGTAACGGTGAAACCAACAACATCCTCAGATGTTCTTGCGAGATTATAGATTTTACAACGATTATTTCTCCCATCAGCGCTGACATGAGCGCTGAGCCCATGTAAAGAGCATACAAGGGCTTTGAATTTTGGAACAGTCCTAGAGGGGGTGAAATAGATATTGATTGCATAGACAACCTAGACTTCGCAGCGTTTTCTGGCGACATCGAATATGTGGTAATTTACTCTTCCTTTTAGGTTTTTTTTTTCCATACTTCGTTGACAAACTACTACCTACATTGAACTTGGGAAGCAATTAAATTCAATATATTCGATTCACCCAATTCGATTATGTTATTGAGGTTAGAATTTCATGAGATTGACATATTTAGCCATATCGTGGTATCCGCTGAGAGAATTTCCGGAACTCAGTTTACCATCGAAGTAGCCTCTGCGGAACCAAATAAATCAAGCACAAGTATGCGTACGTTTGACAATCTCTCAGCTGTGTAATTTTAAAAATTTGAAAAGTAAGCGAAATTTTTCTTGTTGCGTACTTGTCGTTTTTTTCTAGAGCATGATTTTGTAGTAATACAAAAAATAATTTTATTTATTATTATACTCACAATTTTGGGGTGGTTTCTATTTTCGAAAGAATTCCGCAACAATTTTTCGTCGGAGAACTTCCGAAAAAGTTCAACTCGTAGCTGTCAAAAATTGTTGACTTAACGCATTAAGCCGTAGCGCGTTCATGTGCGATGCATTTCGTCGAAAGATCCGCTCGAAATGCAAATCCGATACCTCGGTACAAAACTTTTCGATATCCAAAAAATCGGAGAAACATTTTTTCCGAACGGATACCCCGATAGGGTGATTTTGTCGTTATAATAGTCTAATCATGCAGCATCCAAAAGGAATGTAGTTTTCACCTCAGAAAGTTGGCGGATGAGCACTAAAATCTAAAATACTTGTAGCCTGAGCCATGTACAAAACGATCGGGTAATATCGTTTTAACGATTTTTTGCATTAGATAATACTGAACTACGATCACGATCGCAATTGCTTAGAAGACGTTGTAAGAACGATCCAATTTAAGTTTATTGTATCATGTTTTTTAGAATTGTTGAAAAGGCTCGATTTTAAGGACATTTGACAAAGTATCTGAATAATACATTTAGACATTATAACTGTATAAATTTTATAAAGTCACAGTTTTGAGTTTTCTTAAAAAACTGTTTTTTTTTAAATTGAAAAAAATAGATAGAACTTTAGAATGTTTTCAAGTCAAACACACCGAATTTACAGAAAGCCATAAAGTTCCAAAGTACCTACATATTCAAGGTAAAAGTTGATATGGAGTAAAGTTTTGGATATAATGTAGTAGTAAAAGCATCCTTAGACTATGGCTTAGTAAAACAGATCGAAATTTCTGAAAGACACAACGTTTGAAAGTACAAGGTGGGCCAACCAATTGGAAGATGCTCTTATGCTTGTAAATGGCCGCCAATGTCAAATCTGCTTTGACATCTGTGGACGAGACAGATGTAGAATACAAGTGAACAAGCAATGGAGCGATACACTCCCCAAGAACCCGGAATAATCGAAGTGGACGATTTTCCGACCAAAATCAAAATGAGCGATCAGGCTCATTTCCACCTCAGCTTCTGGGGCACCGAAAATCGACGAGTAATGCACGAGGAGCAATAACACCCGCTCAAAGTTACTGCATGGTGCACTGTTTACGCTGGAGGAGTCATCGGGCTATTTTTTTTTTTTTTTGAGAACGCCGCTAGTCAAACGACAACAGTGGATGGTGCGCCATGTTAACCGAGTTTTTTGTCGCAATTAGATGAAGTAGGACTGGAGGACATGTGGTTCCAACAGGACGGAAAAAACTTTTGATTTAGATATGCAGTAAGCTAAATGTCATCTAAAAAAAACTGTAGGCCATGCCAACCTTTTAGGTTTTTTTCATTAATAATTCAAGGTTCTACTTAATGGTCAGTGAAAAGTTTGAACATGAACGAAATGCTTTCCTCTAAATTTTCTTTTTTGTTAAAAAAAAGCCACGCCCACTTTTTGGAGTCATTATTTTCAAAGAAATAATGGAATGGAATATTATATGACTTTCATTACAACTTAAAGTTCTCTTTTATATTTAATATCAAAGTCTTGAGATATTGGGTTGCATTATTCTCTAAGCTTGCGCATAAGCGTTTGACAGCGCCTGTAGTGCCAATGAGTAGTAAATTAGATACCACGTTTTTCGGGTTTCAGTATATGTTCATATATTTTAGAAAAGTCATGCCAAAATCTCAATAGTATATGAAACCTAACTAACAATTCGTCGCCGTATTGATAAAAGATCGTAAGTCAATAATTGATATTTTCAGTTTTTTTTTATAATTTTTGAGATTTTTTTACTACTTTTATATTTTTTTGAAGTTCATTAATACTTTTGTAAAGTGCTAACTTCTATTCTACTTGACATAGAGGTAACATTTTTTGTCACAATATATCAATTCTATATTTAAAGTAAGGGAGTATTACCAGCCAAAAATCGAAAAAAAAGTTGTTACGTTCTTGTGTCACTAGGGCGACGAAGTTGTCTTCTATAAAGATAAAATTTTCAATTTCCAGAAGCAATTACTTCAATGAGCTTAAGTTAAGCCTGTTGATTAAGTGGCTTTATAGAAGATGGGATAGTATATCCTCTGCTAGTATTTTAAAAAGTTAACCCGGATGTGTGTACATAATTATTTTGTTAGTGTCAAAGTAAAACCGAAGCATAATTTGCTTATAGCTCCTGCCTTAAGGCTTATAGCAGCTGTGGCTACATATTTTCGATATGCAGTAGTAGAAAATTTACTTTTTTTTAAATTCTCAAAAATATTTTTGTAGAAATAATATAATAAAAAATTATGTTGTGAAAGTACAGATATATTAGATATATAAAAAAATTGTTTTTATTTTCTTTACTTTTAAGTTTCGATAAGGCTCTGGTATGGGCTTTTCATAGAGTTCTGTATAGTGCGGAAGAGAAATACTTTAGCCGTTCGGAGTCGACACAAAACAGGAAGTTCCTCCATCCTGCAAGTAGTACTAATGTGCTAACGAATTTATTTATTTTTTCTTGCAATTAGTTTCGAAAGTTAATTATCGGAGCGGAATCTTTACTCCGAGAGACAGAAATGTGATTTCTATTAACACAAAAGACGGGTGTTTTTAGATTTTAACTGCCAGGCGTTGTTGACACCCTTGAAGTGGAATGTAGTTCAATTCCAAATAATATTCATGAAACTATAACTTAAAAAAATTAGAAGAAAGTAGTTGACAGCAATGGAGTAAGTTTTCACTACATCCAACATCTTTCATATCACTCTCGTACTTCATCACCTCTAAACACCCACACTGCTTAAACATGTAAAGGGTATCAATAACCTGTTGTGGGATCGCAAATTAGGAACAACAAAATTATATAAAAAAAATATTCGCAATGAATGTACGTTTTCTAAATTTAAGAGAGCATTTTCGATAATTAAATATAAAAGTATCTTAAGCACTCCCCAAGCCTTGCAAAGAAGTTCATAAAATAGTTTTCATCAACGCAAAAAAATTGAACATAAAAAATTAATAATTAGTTGGCTTTTTTTTATACAAAAACTTAACCAGAAAACACCACAATATCATTAAAATTTGCATTTATAATTTCGTATCAACAATTAATCTAATAACATCTAAAATTTAGAAACAATTTTATACACCTGTGCTGCGCTACGTTATGAAATCTCACTTACTGTATCGCAAACGAAAAAAAAAAAAAATCTCCTTACGACTAGAATTCTATTTATCAATTAAGTTCCAATTTTTATTTTATTTTTAAATATTATTACATAAGAAGTTAGGTTTCTTAAACGATGCACAAATGACTTATACATGACATGTTTTCATTTATCTTTTATATTAAATATTTTATAATTAAGTATTTGAAATTTATTAAATGTACAATACAATAGTTTAAGTTGTTGAATGTTTTCAATGTTTTAACTTATGATCTACAATTTATTTATTTCTCTTACTTAATTATAAATACATTTTATTTTTTTTAGTATTTATATTTAACTTTTATTATATTGTATACTAACTAAAAAAATGTATTCTCGTATAAAAAACTTATTTAAATGTTTGCTTTTTTATTAGTTTTTTTATTTTTTTAATTTTAGTTTTATTTATTAATTTATGTTTTATGTTTTACGGTTCTTTTTTTTTTGGTTTTTAAATGCAGTTTTTTTTTAAACGATTTAAATTAAATTTAAATGCATGGAGGAGTTTTGTTTTTTGCATTAATATCATTGTTTTTCATAAAAATAATTTAAAATTAACTTTAAAAAAAAGTAGAGAGACAGAAAATAAAATATATTAACACAAATGTGAGCCATGCTCTTTAAGCGGAGATACATAGATTTAGGTATGCATTTTCTATGGTTTTATTTTGTGAGATTGTTGTATGATGTCCAGGACTTTGATTTTAATTAAAAAAAAGAATCCAACAAGACGAATGGTGGTGGTTTTCATCTTCGTAACTGTAATTAAAGGATACTTTTGACAATTTTCTTGTTTGCGATGTCTCTGAAGTTGGTTGCAGTGTGTATGCGGTTTCGGTGTGATATTAGGTTTGTTGACAGTGATTCGCTTGCACATCCTTTTCCTGGTATTCTTACTATGGCACAGTCGTTACGTCCGCTTTTCATTATTTTTTTTGCGTTTTAGCTTGAAGCTTCATTTTTTCATGTTTCCGTTTATTTGGTATGTTGGTTTTAATTTATTTTGCGAACAGTTTTTGAGTTTTCTTTGTTTTGTCGGTAGCTGCAGCTTAAATTGTGATTTCTTGAAGATATTCTGCGTACTCCTCGGCTGTATGGAAGTCTCTTCCTCTGAAAATTAAAAAAAAGTTAGATTAATGGTATGTTGACGGGGACAAAATTGTAAGTTATTTCTCATAGTGTTAGTGACAGAGTTTAAGTAATTTAGAGAATATTTCATGTTTCGAGAAATCGTTAGTTTGACTTTGAAATTGGGGTTGCATTGCTCTCTCGAAGTAAGTCCAGGGTGACGATGCATCTCTGTTTGTATAACCCAAGTAGTTTTCAGTTGGAAGCATGTTACAGTAGGGTACAAGGGTAAGTCGTTACTCACACACATACCTAGAATGGGAAGTTTTTCGGTTTCTTGGACGTAAGTGCCATTCATGGATAAAACCAAAATGTGCAGGTGATTGAACTTTGAAGATCTAATAGCAAAAAAGTGTGGCCGCATGTGCGGACTTGATTATTTTGTCAAAGGGCACAAGCGCTAACATTTCCATGATTACCTACAAAAAAACTTTTTCCTGGCAACAATTGTTTACTAACATAGCATTTGATCCTACTACTCGGAAAAATTTGTTAGATCGTGTCAAGAGGAGGCAGCCTACACTCCTGCCTTGGCAGTTAAATCCATCAATATTTCAACAGACGTTGGATTTAGTTGATAACCAAGAAAAAGGAAACGAGCACCCTCGGTAAGGTCAAAAATATATTTGCTATAGAGATTTGGCTATGATCCTCTATAAATGCTTATTTCTCTAAAAATTCTGACAACATCATCTGGTCGGAACTTTTAAGTCGGATTGCTATTCCCACTAGCATTAAGGGCCATGAAGCAAAGCAGAAATACCTTCCCTATTTGGTTGGGTAAACTTCCCGCTCAAGTAGAAAAACTTACTATCACGAGGCAACCCATTTTTTTTATAACTTGCGCGCACTCAAGGCGTTATGAATACCATTGATATGTTTTAGCACAGTGCGGGCGTAAGGGAAATAATTCGGGATAAGAAAAAAGGAGAAACCGAATTACATTGGTTTTACATGCTTGTAAGTTTGGTAGAGTTTGGTAGAGCATTCCACATTCGTGTTATTCGGTTTATGTTAGACTCTCTATATTCTCTCGAAGATAGGGTTGAGGTTAAACTGATTTGCATTCATAGCGTAACGAGTATTGCGACTTAATTGTTGAGTGGGAGGAATACAGCTGGCTATTTCATTTGAGCATTGGTTGTTCAAATAGCGATAAAACAATGTAAGGCAGGAGACATTTCGACGATGTTCGAGCGAAACTAAAGAGTTCGCTATTCTAATGTCTCCTATAACGCTTTTTTTAGTATGGCCAGATCACCAGGGATGAAATATTTCTTTCATAGATTAGGGAAACCTAGATACTTCGCTGCATTTTTAGCGACTTGGAATGTGTGGTCATTTCTACGTAAGTCGTTACTAACATACATACCTAGTATGGAAAGTTTTTCGGTTTCTTCGACGTAAGTGCGATTCATGGATAATGGCTCTAGATTTTGGTTTCGCCTTAACGACAGAATACATCATTGTGTTTTGGAATCATTGAATTCTCTGTAGAATTTACCCTATTTGATGATGCTGTCAAGGTCGGAATTTCATAAGCTTAACAAATGTTGTCGTTTAGAGACCACGATCGAAGATGAGGGACGTATACCTGAAAACCAATATGACAAGCTGAGAGTACTATCATCAGCGAAGAAATGAATCGGATTGGAGGTTGCAGACAGGAGATTATTCATAAAAATGAGAAAGAGAGTTGGAGACAAATCTGAGCCTTGAGGGACACCACCATTTATTTGGTGAGTTGTAGAACTGAAACCGTCCTAAACAGCAAGAATTGAACGTTTCGAAAGATAATTTCTTATTCATAGAAGAAGTTGTTCATCGATTCCAAATGCACGCATTTTCGACAAAAGGGCTTGATGCCAAACCCTGTCAAATGCCTTTGAAATATTAAGTAGAACAATATTACTTTCTCCACCATGGTGAAAAGATTGGTTCCACTTTTCGATGAGATATGTCATCGAATCACCAGTGGACCTGTTGCTGCGAAAACCATACTGCCGGTCATTAAGAAGTTTTCGTGTTTCGAGATATTTCATAAGTGGACGATTTATCAGCGTTTCCATGACCTTGGAAAGAAGGGATGTATGTGCAATTGGTCGGTAGTTGGAGAGAAAAAAGGGAAGATTCGCCTTTCTTTGGTACAGGCTGGACAAATGCAATTTTCCATCTATTCGAAAGGCTAATTAGTAGGATAGATAGAAAATCGTATGAGTGGTTTCGCTAGCGTAGAAGAACACCTCTTCAGAATAATGGGGGATATACCATCTGGTCCAGTGGACTTGTGAATATCAAGATCAAATAAAACGTGGGAGTACGAAAGCGAATTTGTCCCATAGAACGATCTACGTTCTCAAGTACAGGAGGAGACTGGGCACAATTTGACAATTTGGCTGCGAAATGCGCAGCAAGCAGATTGGCTTTGTCTAAAGAGTTGATAGCTGGAATGTCATTGTGAATGAGCATCGGAACTGATGATGAGGCCGACCCATTCATATTTTTGATAAAATACCAAAAGTTTTTACTACCTATGGAATTTTCTAAAATTTGTTACCTTAACTCTTGGTCGTATAGGAATTTGACACGTTTTAAACGGAAATTACAGTCAAGTCTGGCTTGTTTGATTTTGTTCGGTTTCGAAAGGACAGATTTGATTGTCGACGGCTATGCTAACGAAAAAATGACAACGATGTTTATTTCTACTTCCATTCAGGAAGTAATGAGCGCGGGATTGGCCGCGCAAAAAGAGAGTGAAAAACGTTGACATCTACGACGGGCCGTATTATATTGTAAGTGTCAGAATTGGGCAAGAAGTCTTATGTTTTAAAGATATAAGCGAACGTATTATAACAATCCGCATCAAAGTCAAACTAACCAACACAAGCCTTATATGCGCACATGCTAAGAATAGAAAAAAATACAAGAAATTGCGAAAGACTGCATCTTCTGCTTGACAGAACATAGCTATCGAAGTACGACGGTAAAATCTGACTAAAAGAATTTAACACAAACGTAGGAAGAAAAAAAAACGTTTTTACCAATATCGTCGGAGATAATAACCACATGACATCACTTGGGCTTGGCAACGGACTAACGATATTTGACTACGCTGCGGAACAAAATCACACCTAGGCAACACACGGTTCCCTCACTTCGATATCCATGACTGTCTCCAGATCAACGATCCGTCAATCAAATTGATCATACACTGATAGACAAGAGGCACACATCCAGTATGATATCCAAACCATTTGAGGGGATAAGATCGACGCGGACCACTACGTAGTTGCAGCCCAGGTAAAAATGCGGTTATCAAACCCGCCACAATGAAGCAGAAATGCTGTTCAAAAATTGAACGTCGGAAGACTGCAATCGCAAGAGACCGATAAGGCCTTCGAAGAACGCCTATCCCTTAAACTCTTGATTACCAACATACAACCTGCGTGCTGCGTCTACTATCTAAAAACAATTGCGACGATGCGATAGCAACGAGCAATTATATTAGAAGCAACGGATGTGTAAGGTTTCTCGCTCCCATCAGTAACAAATCCTTGGTTTGATGAAGAAGCCGACATATGCAAAGGTAATGCTGCAGTGGAAGAAAAGAGCTGTAAGTGAGCTTTTCGTACAAAGAAGGAGTAACAAGAACAGACCGACAATTTACACAGCGCGAACATAATCCTGTCGAGATGAACTAGGAAATATCGTAGTTGAGTTATTGTCGATACTGAGGATATGAAAGAACCATTTCTCCAGACTGTTAAAAACGGCGATGACAAACATTATTCCGCCGTCAAGCAGAACGAACCATTCAATACTGCCGATGACAGCGAAAACTACCATCCACACAACTCAAGTGAAGTGAGAATAGCAATAGCTAAACTAAAGCTTAACAGGCTTAATCCGATGAAGATGACTTGATAAGAATCATTCACCAATCCAACTATTGGCTAATGGGCCAAATTATTATTTGGTCGAATTAAAGGATGCCTGAGGAATGGAACCTCAGCATCTTTTATCCGATCCACAAAAGGAAATAATTGCGCTAAGCAGAGAAGAGGAGGAGACTTCTGAAGAAATTCTTCGAAAAATCTTCGGACTCGTTTGCGTTGACGGGCTATGGAGACTAAGATTCAACCAAGAACTATACAAGTGGTACAGTGACATGCTCCTAGTCAAAAAAATCTGCATTGGACGTTTAAGATGGATGGGACATGCAGAACGATTGAACACCAATACTCCGGCTCACAGAGTCTCGATTCCCAGCCAGACGTTGAATGCAGTGGCGCGCATAAGTCTTTAAATAAGACTTTAAATAATTAGCTTAGGACCGGGTTAATTGGAGATCCTTTTCGCTGCACAAGTTCATCTGGATTGTAGCCTCACTTAAGAAGAAGAAGACTCCTTATGAATTGCCCCTGCTCGTTGTACTTCGGGTGAAGAACCGGCTTTTCCACTTTTTGCTCGGTTTATATTTTTTTCGTTTCTTTGTTTCTTTTGCGATTTTCTTCTTATCGGTGAAGTATTCTTGATGGGCTAGTTGCCACGAACGGTGAACAGGATTAATTCCTGTTAAGGCCGATTTTTGGCTAAATTTGGAATTTTTTTATATTGGTGAGCTCGGCGAGAAGATCACTGTATTCCTTCTGATTTTGGTATTTCGCATAGTCTTGGGTTTCGCGCTCATCTGGGTTTCTAGTTTCTAGAGCTCTTTTAGTTGTTTGTTAAATTGTATGATCTGGATTTTGGTGATTTGTTTACCCTTACACTCTTTCTAAACGGATTACATAAATACAATAATTGGCTCTCCCCAGAATCCAAGTAGCCGACCTCCGATAATGGTGGATTTTCTATGTCCTTATTGAAAAACCTTGTATAGGACCCTTATGAATTAGGATATTTATATTCAATGAATGATATGCCTCTAGGAGGGAGAAACATTCAATCATTTGCAAATGGACACCGCGGTATAGCAAGGTTACATCAAAAATATATCGAACTGTAAAGCTTTACATCATGGACTGAATATTTTCTTACGTTCTCACTTTTTACAATTCAATGTAAAAAAAACCCTCGATACATATTTCTCCGAGCTCTATTGACAACTTCCTCATTTTTAAAACAAAACTCTTCTTCCCATTCCAAATCATCTTTACATTCATTCCCGGACTGCGATGATGTTCATTACACCGCCCGTAGTTGAAGTCGGAACAGCTATTATAACAAAAATCACTACTGCAATTAATTACAAGATATTTTCCAGTAAATTCAATAGATAATTATACGTGCAGACAAGCAAATAATTGCTTCCAGCAAATCTCTTCTCAGATCTATTGCCATTGATCTCCTTTCAGAGGATTGTTCAAACACACACACACACGTGCAGGAAAAAACAGAAACGAATTCCCACTCCTATTGACATCCTTCATCTCCAATTTCATTTATCCTCGTATAAATTCCCAAGGCAAGGCACAACCCATGCTCTCGCTCATACCTTGTCATGTTTTGTTTGCGTTTCAGAAACAGGAAACCCCATAACAACCGGAAATCGGAAAATTACTTTTTATCACATTATTACATCAGGACTAATTTTCACCCCACAAGGCGAGACTAACATCATACTTGTACACGTACATCTACATGTGCTCTCACATCCACCCCGCCCATAATTGGAGCAACAATAAAATCCTAGCATATGTAGTCTACCACATCACCTCACATCAAGAAAGTCGAGCGCATGCTGTGCAAACGGTCGCTCCCATGATGTGGGAAGCAAAATCCTGATTGACCAAAATCCAATAACGACTTTCCTTGCTCCATTATCTCAGCGGGGATTTGGTGTTTCGTCGTTTTTTTCCGGTTATTAATTTAGTTTCCGCCACAAGGATGAATGAACATAGGAAAGAGCATGACTTTTCCCCAAATAGACAAAAAAATCACATCATCGTCATCATTTTCTTAGAGTCACCCAGTTTGATCCACCCCTCTATTGTAGACACAATGAGTTTGTTTAGCTCTCGTCCGTCATCTTCGAGCGACAAGCGAAATTTGTCCTCGAGAATGCCACTAGGACAACATTGCATGATGTGCTCCACGGAAAAAAAAAAAATGGACATGCAACAGAGAGCACTGGCCGCAACGATGTCCATTTTATGGAATCTCGACTACCCAAAGGAATACAATGCAATATGTATGGGAAAACTGATGTTGGTCTTACCTCCTTTCACTGTCGAGGTCCCGTTTCCTTCGTTGGTTCTTCGGCACCACTTCAATGCATAGAATAATAAATTGATTATCGCAGGAGTAGCGCTCCTCATCCATTAATTTATTCCCCAGCAGACTACTGGCCAAACCGACCTTGTCCATGGATGATGACATCCATGCATCACAATACATTTCCTGAGCTAGTTCGCCGTTCCGATGCGATCCATGCCAAACGACCTTCTGTGACCTATAACGGAAAGGAGCAAAAGAAAAAAAAAAATGAAATAATTTTTTTTATGGTTTCATTGTAGAAAAATTGCTTCGGTTACATGAGAGCCGGACAGCCGGGCTGCAGCAACGACAGGACGAACATTTAATGAAAATTGAGATGAACATTTTTAGGACTAACTGACTGGTGGACAAAATGAGAAATCGCCTATATCGAGATCGGTGATTGTGTTGTTTCTTGATGGTATTGCAGTTTTTGGGTTAGTGTCGGTGTGCAATTAGTCGGGTTGAATTTGACGCGCGAAAGGATATTGATAGAGAGTTAGTCAACTAACAAAAAAATAAACTCAAGGATGTTTCTTGCATTCGTGGCGATGGCAAATAGAAGTCCCCATTATACGTATGTTTGTTATTTCGAATTTTGAATTACGTAACAAGGAAGGGTTGGATTCGCACAGGAGGGTTGCTTGTCAGTCACATAATTATATTCAAATCCGAAACACGGATCTCATTTCCTCCAATGATGTGCCTTGACATGAATATTTTGATTTTATCCTTCATTGAGACCTAAGCTTAGTAGTTACCCGGTTATTGTATCTGTCAAAAGATTGGCTTCTGTGAAGGGAAGGGAAGGTCTTTAAAATGACACATTACTCGAACTAGACATCGCATTTATAAGGTATAATGTGTGCATATTGAAAGGAAGTGAGTAGGGAGAGGTTATTGGATGCGTACCTGCCATCAAAGAGTCGCACTTTGCGAGGACCCTCGAAATGACATATTCCTTCATAGAAACGGAATAAGGTATCGGATGGTGATACGAGAGAGTACCAGCCCAAAATGATTAATATTATGGCCTCCGCCAGTCGCCACAGTGAAAAAATAGAAAAAATGCAGTCAACAATCCGTACAAGTCTTGGGTGTAGTGGCCAAGTGGTTAGGTTAGGTTAGGTTGTAGTGGCTGCACGCGATCCGAGTAAACACTAAGACCATAAAGTTCCGTTGTGGTACCACGTGAATATGTCGACTTCCTATGTTCGTTCACATAATTGAACTATTCAGAGCTAACAATGTAGCGAGGGAGGTTTCTGAAATTAATGTTAGCCAGCTCACACAGATTGTCGAAGGAGTACTCTCCCAGATGATGTTTCCCTTTTACAGAGAGAGCAGCATAGAAGGTCAGTAATGCTTTCCTTCTCTTCTTCGTCTAACCAGCTTCTTCAGAGGTCATTGCTGAAGAGGTCAATCTTCTTGAGTGTAGGCCTATCGGACAGTGTCCTGTAAGCATACCGGCTATGCTGCTGATATTTGATCTGTTCAGCACTGTCAGGCAGATGGAGCGCTTCTGGTTAAAGTTAGGGCAGAGTTTACTGGATTTTCGAAATGTTGTGCCGTTTATTTATCTGCGGTTTGCTTAACTGATCGCATCCAGTTTTATTTGTAAATTACAGGAAGCGATGGGCATACCTATCATGTCTACTGGCGGTAGAATATCGAGGGTTGTGCTCTGCCTGGCTAGCTCATCTGCGTTGCAATTCCCTGGTATATTTCTGTGGCCCAGCACCCAAAAGAGGTGAATGGTAAAATGTTCCGCCGTCTCGTTAAAAAACAGTAGTCGGCGTTCGTGGGCTGTTTTCGAATTGAACGATATTGCTTCCAAGGATTTTATTGCCGCTTGGCTGTCACTGAAGATGCTAATGTGCATCGCGGATATTATATTCTATTTCAGCCAGAACAAGGCTTCTTTGATTCCCATGATTTCCGCCTGGAAAACGCTACGTTGATCGGGCAGGCGAAAGGATGTGCTTAGGTTAAGCATCTCGGAGAAAACACCTCCACCCACTCCATATTATATTTTAGACCCAACCGTGTAGATGTGAATTGAGTTATTTGTTTCCATCGTATCCGATTCCCATTCAAGGAGACTGGGAATAGTTGTCCTGAAGTTATGCTCAAAACTGAGTTGGGTAGTGGCGTGGTCGGTGTTTTTTGTAATGTTCAGGTGATTCAGAAGTTTTCCTGAAGTTACTCTAAAAACTGAGTTGGGTAGTTGTGTGGTCGGCGTTTTTTGTAATGTTAAGGTTACTCAGAATCTTTGTGTTTTCACCCTGATTGTGTGGCCATTGTGACGAGGGTCTCAATCTCACAGCTGCACAAGCTCCGGTCTGTTTGCTGTAGATATCTAAGGGCATAAGAGCTCCCCTAATGCATATGCAAGCTGATTTTTTTTAACCTTACCTGGAAGTTTGCGGTTGGAGGCTGTTTCTAAAGCCGTCCACCAGACTAAGATACCATACAGGAGAATCGGTCTGATGATAGACAAGTTAAGTCAGAAAGAGATATGTGGTTGCATACCCGTTTTCTTTCTGATTATAAGTATAAGGCTACGGTGGATTGTTATGGTTGAAATATCAAAAATAGGAACACCTAAGTTTCTTGCACTGATCCACCTTTTGCGATAGTCTAAAAATTGTTGTGCCAACAATAAATTCCACAAATACAAATGAATGGAACAGCTAGGCTTGAGCTTGTGTAAGGGTTAGTTATCCAAAACATTTACCATAGTACCACTAAATTCGAAGCCACGTGGTGGCCATTTTTCCCGATACACATTTTGTGTATGTTTTTCACAAAAACAGCAGAATAACAGAGATAGTATCACGAAACCATCACAGCCAATAAAAAAAGGAACTTCTATCAGAAAGTGGAGGGTAAATCAGGAACAAAAGTTCTTGCATCAATAGATATAAGATTACTGAAGTGCTACATCATCACATCATGTTCGACAACAGATGTCCAGTATTAATTGAAGACCGAACCTGAAGGATATGCCTCTTGCACAACATACAAAGAAAATGTGTCAAAAGTAAAAGTAGTAAAAATGTACTCTATAGAATGGACCAAACTAGAAACACCAACCGATGTCCTCCATTATCGCATAGAGAGTTATAACCTAAGATCTTTGGAATTTTCTATTGACAGTAACTGCCTCGAGAACAACTCTCTATCCCCTCTAACTCTGTATAATATAATTAGGCAAATATAAGTGGACTTGCGATTAGTCAAAAACCAAGCTAGTCCATTTAACAAACAAAAGCAAACACATGAGTATAACAATCTTTTTTAGGATAACTCCCCCAAAAAGTGGGCGTGGGTCAGATAGATTACTTTGACCCAAAAAATATTCATAATATTATTCCCGAAATATTTTCATCGATAGATTTTAAAAGTTTTCCTTAAATTTTCTAAAAAATGCTTTTTGAAAGGAAACACCCAAAAAGTGGGCGTTTTAAAAAAAATTGTATGGACGAAATATAGATATTGAGAAAGTCTCAATATGTTATTCAGATACTTTTTCAAAATTCTTAAGCGTTTGGCCGAAAACAATGTTTTACTGAAAAAGGGCGTGGCAGTGGGCGGATTTTAAAAATGTTTAAATTTGTTTTTTAGCCTCGCAAAAGGCTCCTATATACCGAATTTCACTATACTAGCTCAAAATTTAAGGTCTACAAATCGGTGACATACAGACAGACGGACTGCCGGACAGACAGAAATATGTTAATCGACTCAGTTAGCGATTCCGAGTCGATCCCTATACTTTAAGATATGTATACAACAAAATTATTTCTCTGTGTTACAGACTATGTATCAAAACGAATTCAGCCCTATGGAATAAAGTATAAAAAGCTCAATCATCCTCAAAGCTTCTACAATAGTTGTTGCTTATGCGACCAAGTATTTTCGCATGCAGGTCAATGGTAAAGTACCCTTTAAGGACATTGATGATGGTAATGATATTGTGATCACTTCAGCTTTATCAAAATGCGATAGGGTTTATATTTAAAAATTAGGGCAGTATTGCCTGTTTGCTATTTGTCTATTTGCAGCTTTCTTTTTTGATCGGATCCAGTTTGACTTGCGATAGACATTTATCTAGGAATTCCACTTTGGCAGGATGTCACTGATTTTCTTCACCTTCTATGCAAACTATCGATTTGCTTGGGTTGGTTTGCAAGAAGATAGCTTAGCTAACTGTGAGTACTCTATGGTGTTATAAAGGGTGTTCTTTTTTAGAGGTTGGTTTTCCAAATAGAGATGAAACTGAAATTTTGTCGTTTATGTCATTTATGACATGCGAATCATGCAAATTTTTTTTTTGGAAAATAATGGTTCAGTTCGCGAAGTACAGCAAGCTTCGCCCATTTTATGGTCGACATAATCGTCCATCAAAGCAATTAGTTCGGTTAACCATGGATCGTTTTCGCACAACGTTTTCTCTATGTGATAATACACATCCGCAGACGCGTCGAACAGTGGCAATACACTGTAGAGCAAAGTGTTGAAGAGGACCCGAATGAATCGATTCGCCACCGTGTACAGCAAGTGGAGCTGTGTCCGTCACGGAAGATTTTGCACAAAGATCTTGGCTTACGACCTTACAAGATCCAGCTTATGCAGGAATTAAAGCCGCGAGACCATGCAATGCGTCGATATTTGGGTGTATGGGCCGAAAATGAGATTGATATCGTTGCTGATTTTCATCGCAAATTTTGTTCAGTGATGAGGCTCACTTTTGGTTGAATGGCTACATTAACAAGCAAAATTACCGCATTTGGAGTGAATAGAATCCACATGAGACGCCATTAAATCCACAAAAACTGACTGTTTGGTGTGCTATATGGGCTGGTGGAGCCATTGGGCTATACTTCTTCCGAAATGATCCTGGAGAGTCAGTTATGGAGACCGGTATAGAGCCATGATAACCTACTATTTTGTTCCCGAATTGGATGGCATGAATGTGGATGAGATGTGGTTCCATAAAGACGGCGCTTCATGTCTCATAGCGAACGTCACAATCGATTTATTAAAGGAAACATTCGATGAGCGCATAGTTTCCTGGAATGGACCTGTCAATTTTCCACCAAGATCGTGTGATTTGACACCATTGGATTTCTTTGGTAACATGTGAAGTTGCTCGTCTACGCCAACAAACAAGAAATGTTAGTGCACTTGGAAGCCAATATTCGTGGCGTTATTGCCGACATACGGCCCCAAATGCTCCAAAGAGTGGTTGAAAATTGGATCTCTAGACCTGGCTTTATTCGAACCAGCCGCGACGGCCACATGCCCAAACCGTATTCAAGTCTTAATGGCATTAAATTATCCTTCCAATAAAGTCAAACTGATGGACATTTAAACGATTTTCTTGTTTTTTGTTTCAATTCAAAGTTCTATACCTCTAAAAAAAACACTTTTTATATTCTTCGTTGTCCTTTGCTTTTTATTGTTGGTACCTATTATACTATTTTAGATTTTTTTCTGTATATTTATATACATGTCCTTGGGGCTCCACTTAACACCCGCGACTGTCCATAGCTATTTCAAATTATTCAAAACAATGTTGCCACTGACTGCCACCGCTAAAGCTCTTATAGCCCTTGCGATTGATTTAAATATTTTCTATAATGAATTCACCTGACTACCCATCACATATTCTAAACAGTACCACACCCATAAACCTTAAGCCCAATGAAAATCATAAATCATTAGGGTACGCCACATTTATATTTGCATTACCAAATTCAAATGGAGTAATCCTGTCATTCTTATCCAAGTTGAACATCTCACCGAAAATCAATAAACCCTATGTTGACCCAGATTTTATTTACCCAGCTCTATGGTATAACCAACAAATATCTCTTTCATCTCTTTCCCCTAAATATTAATATCTCTTCCCATCGCTCATAAATCATATTTTTCACTTCCAAAAGTCAACATGCAGCATCATACCTATGCTTTAAATGTATGGGTGTATCCTGTCTGCATCTGAATATGTATGCTATGGTAAATGAATCTATCAACTCATGAAAATAACTAACTTTTAATTAAACTCCATACCTCAAATTAAATAACCCAACTGGGTCAACTCTCTCGCCGGCCACCCGAGGACATAACAAACGGAACTTTGGCCCTCCGAAATCAAACACAACAAACTATATCCTCCAATGAAATTAATTACTTTTACGTCTTAAGTCTTGCATACCGTCCATCCAAATAGAGAGCCAAAAAAACAACTAACCATCCATAAATCCTTCCGGATGTGTGTATGGCCCTCCCACTTGACTTGGTTTAGTGTACTCGTAGTTGTACTCTTTTATTGTCCATCGGCCTTGCCCATGCCCCATTTCCCTTGTTGTGTAAACAATGCTTTGGCACATCAAATCTTTGCAGGACCTAAATAACAAACAAAACGGAACCTCGACGTACCGTAGATCCATAGCTCTCTAAACGAATATATTTTCTCAAATTAATTCGTAACGCTACCTTTTAGGGATAAGTGTACACTTTCATCCAAAAATGTGTTTGTACAGTGTGTGTGTGTATGTGTATGTGTGAGTGTTCGTTGTTTATACAATCAGAGTAGCGTTCAATTTGAATAAGTAAATTTCAAAACTTAATTTTCTGCCACACTCGATGGATAGATAAATACTCGTCGGATAAGTACACAACACACATACACAGTGGAGAACACACACACTATCTCACATTGCTGGCAAAACAACCAAATTATAGCTACTTGATGGGTTCTGAGGAATACTCTGGTCTAGTTGAACTGGCATACATACGTGTCTATGCAGTGGTCCTAGCCCAAAAACGATAAACTACTCCTGGAGTCGTTTAAGCCAAACTATTTGTTTAACTGCATTTCACAGAGTTGTAACATAGTTTTGCCGCCCCGTAATGAATGTTACAAATTTCCAAAACTTCAAATTAACTTTACTTAGGTGGGCCATCAGCAGCAGGCGCACCCTGTGCTATACCGACTTGGGAATGGCTTAAATGCATTTAAACGAGGGGAAAGTTTAAAACGGAAGACCAATGTTTCGCTCTTAAACACACAACACATGCACAATGTACGATGCACTGGTACTCGTATATATAATATTGGTTTGTCATGTAGGGTGGTGTGGGGCTAAGGTCGCACTTAGATCCCCAAGAAGCTTAGCATAGTGTCACCGACAAGAGAGGAGGCGAAGAAATTTGTTTTAAATATTTTTTTTTATCCTACTGGAGGCTTATTCCAGATTTGAAATGGAGAAAGTCCAGAGCTGATGTCTGTCCATGTGTTCTTGTCCGAGGAAAATTGGGGAGGGTATAACGTAAGGAACTCCCGTCTCTATAGAGGTGCTTCCTCCACAGGAAGCTCGGCCACTGTGCGATGCGTCAGTGTTTAGTGCGTTGGACTACTAAGTGCAGTGTTACTGGTTCGAATCCCTCTTGCAAAAGTCTGAAAAGCATCCAAGAGTATAAAACTGTCATGAGAAGCTTCAGTGTCGGCGTTAAACTGAAGTCCCATTCCTTGTACCAAAAATGTAACCAATCACACTTCTATGAATTGAGAAGCTAGGCTTGAGGACTTGTTTGGGTATCTTGTGCAAGACATAAAATCTCAATACTGACAACTATTCGATAAGACGTGCCACCATAAGAGGAAAACCTATAGTTCTTGCATTAGTTTCCCCACAACTGAATGATGAACAGTTAGAGTAGCGGGAGAATTTTAAGGAAGCCAAAGTAAATCCCGAAACGGCCTTTTTAGAGTGAGAGCTATAAGAGCTTTGGCAATGTCATCTGAAAAGGGCAGAAGTGATGATATGATTATTGCCAGCACAGCCTGCTAGTGAGCCACTGCTCTACATCGTCAGTTTTAGAAAGATAATCCTTTACGCCGATGGGTATACCAATATATATCATCTGTAACGGCTGAAAGTGATGAGGAGGAGTCAGCATAATCAACTTTGCAAGCCCATGCTCCACATCGGCCATTCCAGTAGAAGAGTCCATGCACATATCAGTTCACGCACTGGAGCTGAGGCAATATCAGCTAGAAAAACTGAAAGAGGTGAGAAGCAAGCTAATACAAGCAAACCGACTTCAGCGCGATTAGCCTTAAGCACTATCAAACGTAATCGGCTAATTATAAGCGGTTCAACGCCAAACATGCCATCCAGAAACGGACAAAATTCTCCACTCACAATTCGCTCTCCGAAGGGGAGAAATATTTAAGGCTGAGATCGAAACTTCCAATCGAACTTAAGCTTGGTGGGAGCATTCGCGACAGAAAAATAACTACCAAGCTTGGTATGGAGCAGTCGCGAAACAAAAATAACAACTTGTTGCTATGTCTCAGCAGCACGTTTTTAGAAGACCCTCAAATCGCTCCAACCTAAAGCATGATGAAGCACTACTACAGTTGCTTAAGCCTAAGTCATAAAATGGGCAAGCGCGGGGTCCCTGGACTAAAGTGACAACTCCTTAGTCTATTCTCTGCTCCACCTCTTGCAAATATATGATAAACATCCAAGAGTAACACTGCCATAAGAAAATTCTATAATGCGCCGTTGGAATACGGCGTTTACAGGGATGTCCTCTTTTATTATCATAACTTCTCACACACATATGAAGGGATAAGCTATGTTTGAGACCCTAGATTATCCGTTATTTTCAGATATTTTATTTATCATTACCGGATACCGACTTGAATTTAAACGCCTATCAACTTCCCCTAGACAACGAGTGTAGCAAAGGGTTACACCCTGGAGTAATATTTTTATTGGAATTAGAATCCTAAGGCGTAAAACCACTGAAATTCCATAATATCACTGGAAAGTTTTAGAAATGAATGAACAACCATCAGATGACAAAGTATTCGGATCTCTCTAAGCAACCAAACGTTAGTTAAATTTCAAGATGTCGGATTAAAGCTTAAACTCAGTCGAGCTGAGTCAGTAAGCTAAATGTCCTCTGGTCAAATGATTAACTAAAACTAAATACAAAGGCGTCGGAATTAAGATTAAGGTGGAGTTCAACTGAGTTAACGATGGCATGGGCAAAATGGTCAACGATAAGATACTGAACGTGTTGGAGGTATTACAACATAACCTCTACCGCAATAGGACGGCTTGTGCCAACTCTAGTTAACTAACAACTCTACCTTGCTCTTATCCAAGAAAGATGGATTTAAAAGAGCAGCGTCGTTTACTTAACTATATTATGGGAATGAAACAGTTCCGCCTTTATGCCATTTGATTCAGACAGGCTGATGACGGGCTCAGTGTTGCGATGGTAAGTGCGATGAAACGCAACGCAGAAGGGGTGGGTTCGATTCCCAGCCGTAGTAACCCCTAAATGGTTATCCACCTGCTTCAGCTATTAAAGACTTAGTCCGATATAGTGCAGCTAGAAACTGGGAACTTAGAATCGGATGCAATGCAAATTTCCGTTAAACCTGGTGCGGCATGAGCGATACAAACATAAGAAGAACGGGTATCGCTCAGTGCCCACACAAGGCTTTGCGAGTTTGACGTCTCACGAGCACCAACAACCTATAAATCCTAACCTAAATCATCGTACGCTTCGGCAGATGTTCGATATATTATTTACGGACAAGATAGTTCAATTTTTGATGACCCAGCTCACGAAAAAAGAATACAGAAATGGAACAACAAGCGATGGGCCTAAACCGCTAAGGAGCAGACATAAAAATTAAGTTTTCTTTAGGCCTAAGAAGGTAATTGATAAATGAGCCTTGATAAGGCTCTTACAGAGTATTATTATCAATTCAGTCCTAGTTTACAAAGCGGAGGCATGGAACACTTTCGAAAGCAAAATTTTGTGAAAAATTATGTAACATATGAGAGGGCTTGATTCCTTATCCCATCCCATTCTTCAAATTAATATCCTCAAATGTGGGCTTTATGGCAAAGAAATATTGAAAATGTCAGTTTTGTTCAGGCAGTTTATCAAAATCTTTTATGTTACCCTTGTATATGCTATGGGGTAAGGTATGCATATTATTAAATGGTTTTTGTAAGAAAACGCCTCCAAATAATGGGCGTGGACTAAAATGATCTAAGGACGAAATGTTCACATTAACATTATTAATGCTTTACCATCAAAAGTTCTTTCCAATTTTCTTAAAATTATAGCGAAAACCGTGGTTGAATTAGAGATATTAATATTGTCTTAATATCTTGTTCAGAAAGCTTTTCAAAATTCCTTACCGTTTGACCAAAAAGAACGATTTTCTGAAAATTGAAAATGGCAGTTGGCGGATTAATAAAATTTGTAAACTTATTGTAAAGGTATGAACAAGGATGTTATATAACAATTTCCTATACCCTAGCGTAACATTTAAACCCCGAAAATCGGTGATGAACAGTCAGACGGACGAACGGACCGAATGACGGACAGAAATGGATAAATCAAATCAGCTAGCGATTCTGACTCGATCCATATACATCACGGTATATCTAGCTAAATTACTGGTTGATGTTAAAAGCTATTATATCGTACATACTTCTCCATTTGTTTTTGTGTGCACAGTTATATTTTAGCCACAAAATTTAAGGCTCCAGTTTAAGGCTGATTCCGAACAGTAAAATTTAGAATCTTTTCGTGTTAATTTCGTACTCATGGAAGTTAGTCAGACTTTTGCAGTAAAAAAAGGTAATGTTACATTTGGGATTTGAGCCGCTCTTAGTAATCCAGCAGTGAAAAGAATGAAAGCCCACTTGCTTTTCGGAGGATGACAAATGATGTTATATTTGTCATCGCGGGAATGCTTCCAACGGCTATCATGGCTAGTAAGCTACACGAGATCAATTTTTTTGTATATCCAGACCCTAGTTTCAATCAGAGATAGCAAGCTATAAGAAAAGCAGAGAAGCTGGAGAAATGGAACCAACTATCAGATGTAAGATGGACTCATAGACTTATACTGGATATTGGGAAACAGGAGGAACAGTATCACGAAGCTGTCGATTTCTACATTAGCCAGTTCCAAGCTCAAGTAATCCCTTGAATTTTTAAACTGCAGAAAGATTCGTGAAGATCTACAACGTGTATTTTCTAGTGCCCTCCATTTTATATGGATTAAGGTGAAATACAATCAAAAATCGAAGATACACTAACCCTCAGGAATATTGGGTACCATATTTTTTCATCGAGCTTAATATGAAATACAGAATGACAAGTCGTAGAGATAAACCTAATAGAATTAATATGGCTGGGAAGAGTGCGGAAGAGCAACTAAGAACCCTCGGCGTGTAAAAACAGATGCATTCCTCAAATCGAGCTCAAGTCTAACATGTATCGAACATACTAGCATCCCGAGCAGGTATTACCTTTAATGGACTACACATCTTTTAGCACATCCACAAAAAATTAAGCCTAGGGGAATAAATCACATCAAACCGATTTAAGCATACATACGGGGGCTAAGCGACACATATTGGACTTTTATTCATATAAAGGCAGGATTGAACATGGCTCTAAGCAACATGCCAAGCTAACTGCCTCCGGTATCACACTTAAAGTTGTTTGCGGTCAGTTTCTACTTAAGGCGAAGTCATTCTATACTGCAGTCTCCCAGAGGGGTTGGTCCTCTTCTGGGCATTGATTGGTGGACAGAGAAAGCGGCGCTAAAGCTAAGTATCCTGGCATTCGGTACTAAGGCAATCTGGGCCCATAAAGTTGGAAAAGTAGCTGTACGCTCACTAACATCGGTTAAAAGTGGTGCTGATCCACATAGAGAACCTAGACTGATGGTTCTGGGTATGCATGGCTTAGCCTGACTAAGAGGATGGCCGACTTGTGGGGGTATTTTGGTTGTTATGGAGTGATAGACTATGGAGTGATAGACTATGGAGTGATAGACTTTGGAATACAAGAGGTGTAAGATGAACCTCGGCCCTTTGCGGGGATGCTCGTGTCTTATATTTTCAAACGTGTACCAATATAATGTGTCCTGCATTGGGGTGTTAACAAAACCTTTTCTATGGTCTTGATAGTAAAATAAGAGCCGTAAAGGCCAGGTGTTCAGATTAAGCATACTACATTATCTAATGCCTTCTATGACTCTGCGAGATGGAGTAAAGATGTACATTCCTTATACATATCCTAGCCATCTTTAACGTCAAATGCGGAGTTTAAAAGGTCTAAAATATTGTGCGAATCGTAAAGTTCATCCTCTACATAGCCCGTCAACAAAAATGGGAACAAAGTGTTTGTCAAAACAAACAAGGATGCGGTCCATGCATCGGCAAACAAAGAGTAGGACTGTGATGATTGGCGTGTTATATATGGCCCTTCTTCGAAGTTCGAGGACTTCCTTACTAGATTATGATTGCATTCCGAAGAAACTGAGGTTGATTAGATGAACTCTGCATTTGATTTTAGGTAAAATATTTTTGTCAGGTAGCTAAAGTCCCTTACTACTTCTATTTTGAAACTGTCGATGGTAAAGTTCTGTCCAATTCGTGGAAGTTATTGACGGTTGCGTTGGATTGATTTCCCTACATGGACTATGTAATAAAAAAAATTCATGGCAGAACATTAGCGAATAGGTTTTATGATTCATCAATACAGATAAGACTTTCATAACCGTATTTTTGGTTTTTTAAATCCGCCCCTTTCTTGCACTTAGGCTGTACATTGTTAAAGTCAACCCTTAACAGCACAACAACTGATGGATATGATAAAATATTCAATTTAACTGTGAGCTGTGAGCCTTTTTGTTGCACATTTCTATCGACTTCTACTACCATTTTATTTTATGAGCAAACTGTCAGCCATTATGCATACACATGCAGTCGTATATGCATGCATAGAAAATGCCATTTGGACAAACCTCCAGGGCATACCATACTCTCCATGCATACATTCTACAATGAGATGAAGCAGTATCCTATACACATTTACCCCGGCCCAGGAATATAGACAAACATCTATGCACAAGCCCTCAAGAAAATCAAATAAACTTCAAGACATTTCGTCCACACGTTCAGTTGCTGCTCAGTTTTCGACTTACTCTTTAATCCCCCGTTACCATTACCAGCGCTCCAGCCACCACTCTGCAATTTGCTGCAATAGCAGTCAAAAGCAAATGGAAAGTGCTTCTGGTCCCTTACTGCACCATGCAGCAGCACAGGACAGCACATCACAAAACCGAAACTTAAAGACGAAGATAATGCGGTTTAGAGAATAGTAGGAGTGGGAGGATAACCAAATACCCTTGGTTGGAAAAAATTCCTAAGATTCGAATGAATACTCCTAACTGAGCACAAACGGGTTAAACTGGCTCAACATCGTTTGATTTGCAAATGGGAGTACTTCCTTCGGTTGAAACCGAAACCACACCAGTAATCCTTCCACCCCTCGATGGTAGCTATCATCGTTAATCTAAAGAACGTTGCGCTATGCACCACAGAGGACATTCTTCATCGTCGACGTTGTTGTCTTCTTTTGCTTCAAGAGTCGGACAAGTGGCAATTCATTTGCGATATTCAGTTTAAAAATTTAGAAATCTCCGCTCCTTGCTTGTTTTGTATATGAAATATATGCACAATGTTCTTCAGAACTTTTCTTAAGCATACTATCATCCTTCCCTATCATTATAATCAACGTCACGCCACTCATCATCTTCATCTTCATCATTATCGTCTTCGTCATCACTGTTAGAGCGGCATTGGATGAAAATAGAGAAAAAAAAAAATTAAGGGTCCTTTCAAGGAAATTAAATGGTTCACTAATTACCAAAGCTGGTGCTAGAATGGAGATGGAGGGAGAGAGTCCATCCCTCCGCCAACTTTATGAACTGCAAAATTCTTGTAAAACTATTTTCGGACGATGCTGGGCCAAACTATGCCGCATGTAAGACGTCCATCGTTTAGATGGGTTACACCGCCGCCTTGGTCCACTGAAGACACAGAAATGTTTCTGATAATTAAGGCTACAGAAGGATGGTCTTTCTGCTGGCTGGCTATATTAATCGTTGTTTTTTTTTACTCTCTTCTTTCGTTTGTATGCAGCTTTTTTTGTTTTAAGCTGAACCAACACAAATTTATTTAAGAAGCAATTATCAGCCTTAAGGAAAGATGACAATTTTTGTTCGTTTATTCCTTGCCGGGAGTCCTGTAAAACAACCAATACCGGGTCACTAAGAGTAGTGAAGCGATTTTCTTTATAATTAAGGATTTCCCTCTCTTCACATTTTTTTTCTTCATCAAGCGCAAATTCTCCATCAGAAGAGAAGATTCTTAATCAAACTTATACTTTCAGTAGATGATGATGAAAGTACCGATTTTTTTTTTGCATATCCGCGTAACCACCACACAGATGGAAGAGTTCAGCGTGCTGGAGGAGTTGTGGAAAAAAAAATCGGATAACATTTTTTTAATTGGATTCGATGTTCTTTTGGTCTTTGTAAAGGCGATGATTAAAATATTTTCGCATCTTTTGAGAGGGAAATATTATGGACTTGGGAGATATACAAAAAAAATGGAACTATAGTGCATGTAGTAGAGATTCATCGTCCTATGAATTCACTACTAACAGACATTCGTAGAAATAATTTTGTTTGTATTACAATCGAGTTTGCTGTACTTGGAAATTTTACAGAAAAAAGGTCTTTCTGAGGTGGAACAGCTTTACTTGATGTGCTTTGGAACACTATATTTTCTATGACCCAATTAGTTTTGGAATTCATATTTAATTTTTTTTTTTAATTACATTTGAAATTTGAGAAAAATGTCGGACAATATTTTTTTAAATTAGAAAGCTACTGGTGTGGTAAATGCGTCTGTACACAGAGTATGTTTTACTGTTTCGTATTAAAAAAATTGAGTTGGGTGGAGTTTTCATCACTAAACTCATTTTATATTATACTAGCTGACCCGGCAAACGTTGTTTTGAAATAGAAATTATTTCTAGTAAATATTTTGGTTGCTTAAAAAAAACATGTGATTAGTCGGTAACCCGCTGTGCAAATCGTTAAGGAGCGGTAAAAATCACAAAAAAATCCAACTGGACATTATCTCAAAATTAAAATATACATGGAAAAAATCCCCAACGAAAAAAATCTTTTTTTGCCAACATTTCCAAAAATCTGTTTTTAGTATTGCGAATTCTGAACTTAAAGCTACACTTTTAGTCTGACACGTGTAATATGTTGTCAATAGACAAATCCCTATTTTGTTTGTGAATTTGTATCTTTTTTTTTATAATTCATAAATTTATTATCTTGCTTAAATTGATATAATCTATAACTTTTTAACTTGAATTCAAATTGGAAATTATTTTTTTTAGATATACAATGCAAATGTATTTACATTGTATATAACATTTTTTTAATCTTAATCTTAACCAGATAGGTATCTCTAAAAGATAGATATTCAGCATGATTCACTTCTTGAACATCTATCATTGGTTTGGGGATTATTGTTCTGGGCATTCTCTCTTTGGGTAATATGCTGCTGCTGATTTCAGTTTAAGGATTTTGAGTTTGGGGATTTTGTCTTGGGGATTATTTTTATTTTTTTTATAACACTAATATTATATTTAATGATGGTTGGGTGTTGTAGAACGAGGGTAGACTCTGATTGGCTTTAACTTGGCAATGCCCAGTATTGTAACTCTGACTACTCATCAAGTGCTTATTTTTACCTCCCAGTGGTAACCATCGGGTACTGGTCTCATCCAACCGGATTTGACTTGCTAAACGACAAGCGCGAGTGTTGATATGACGACGAAAAACACCAACACTATAAACAGCCAGGTCAGAATGGCACGGAATGAATACCCGGCCTGCTGTCCCAGGCGAACCTAGACAAGCTGCTTCGACATATTCGGACAACAGGTTGTCTAGGAATTTCAAGGGTTAGTCAGGCCCCTTGAACAGAGCTGGTGGCGGATGAACCGAAAGGCTAACGGCAAGGTTCAATCCCGTAGTGGATACTGATGGCCCCGTGTCCTAGGGGTATCTAATAAATTGGAACTGGCCCTCCAGGTTGGGGGTTGTGCTTTGGGTTAACTACCCAATCATGGAAAAATCGAACGGTTACGAAGCAACCAAAAGCCTCGGAAAGGACTGATTTTATTGTTGACGACTCAGGCTCTCAGAGTCTTCGATTCCCAGCCAGACGTTCAATGCAGTGGTGCGCACAAGTAGAAATTGACTTCAAGCTACTTGAAGCGCACAGCTGGTGGCAGCAAGCTAAGGACCGGGCTATTAGAAGAGGCATGTTGGTTGAGGTCCAGGTTTATTCTGGAGAGTAGATCCACTGAAGTAAGTAAGTAAGTGTGGTGTAAAGTTGCGGACACTATTTCTAAATAGTTAGTTAGAGGTGGAGCTTCTGCATAAACCCAAGTAGCACTGATGCGCCACGACTAGTGTGACCTTTATTATGATGGTAATTGGGGATTTTATACAAGCAATATCGAGCCCTAGTTTGGCCGCATGGTCCCCAATTAGCTAGTGCCCCAAAACTATCGCCATAATTCTAGCGATGTAAGGGCGGGTTCTATTTAGTAAATATTTTGTTCGGTTTTTGTCGTAGGAGTGTCATATCGGCCTCGGCCTTTTTCAGGAAGAATGAGTGTATTTGTCTTTTAACCGTACCTAGCGGAATACGGACTCTTGCCGAAAATGATCCGTGAAGGGTTGACATGGTACCCTTTTGATGGCATGGGAGCTTGACTATCAGCGAGGATAGGAATATTTTGCTTTTGCGTAGTATCACACCCCAGTTGCGTGCAAGCCTCTCTGATATCCAGTAGTTTCGTTTCGAATACGGTGGCGAAATTCGGTAGATGGTATGATACTGATATTTCCGTTGATTCCGAGTAGACACTGGACCCCACACCACTGTTCATCTTAGCACCTACAGTGTAGACGAGCTCTGGTAGGAAAACCCTTTTGGAAGCTTTTCTTGAAGCATTGCTACCCGATTGTCTTTTTACGCGTTTGTGAAAATTGGGCTTCCAGTAAAATTTCAAGTCCGGACCCACGTATTTAGTTGGTTTTACATATTTGAGACTGACTGAGTTAAGTTTTTTTTTAATGCTCGTTCGGAATTTTTTATATCCTGGTGCACAAGCAATTGGTGTCCAGAGTGCCAAATCTGAAAGACCTGCAAATAAATGTGAATCGTCAACATGTAGCTCTGAAAATACACCAATGAGTGCTACTGATTTGACATTACTGTAGGCAGGACTAGCAGCCATAGTGCACTATTTTGAACTAAACGAGTAAGCGAAGTTCTGTCTAAACTGCCTTCCATTTTGAATTGGTTCAACAATAGTAGAAAAATTAAGATCAATAAAGCGCACATATTTTTTTAATAGAAAAGAGGATCAGACGGAGATCCTTGGGATGACGAGCTTTTACCTGCTTCCGTCGACGTCTTTGGCATTATATGTACTAACCTCAGATAACTATTCAAATTGTTAATAGTGGAATTCCTTAGTTTTATTCGACCTCTGCAGATATGATCATCGAAGACCATCAGGTTCAGAGACCAGGAGGTGTTTTTCTTTGCTGACGATATATCGGATAAAAGGAATGGGTGCTAACTACTAAATTTATTTCATCAACGCCTCTAAGACTTTTTGAAGTATGTATGCTTGCGGCATATGTTTAGCTTGTGGTGACTATCTGAAAGGATACCAGATACCCATAAATTTGCTGGTTAAAGCCGGCACAAGATGACAATAAGCTTTATTTCCTGATAGGTAAATATCGATTATTTTCCATGCAAAAATATTGGACTCATATCAAACGCGATCAAATCATAAACTTTACAAAGAAAGTAAGGAAGCGTACAACTGTACAAGAAGGCACTTCACTGTGGCCCATATGGAATAATAAACAGTCAACATTCTGGACTTGCAAAGGTCTAGAATGTTGATTGTTGGGTCAGTTTCCAAAGGTTAAAGTCACCACAAATCTATTAGATCCCATAACAACCGGCATCAAAACTAATGAAGGACTCTATAAATTTTTTGGAACGATGTCATTCAAACTCATTTCTGGTATAAATGCGCCACTTGAAATGCGCATTTAAACAGTTTCATCCTTTAAAATGGCTATCACTCAAAATAAAAATCTGAAATGCCAAAGTTACGTTTATTTTGTATGAACGGTAAAAGTTCTGAAGACCAACTTTCATGGCATCCCAAAAAATATAACCACAATCGTCATCTGCCCCAAATACCCCCTCACTTTAACTTAATTACGTTACTTTGACAAAGCAAATGAGAGAATAACATTTTGTGCAAAATCACAAACTACTACATTTCCCTTTGATCGTTCACTTGACTGAACAATTCCACTAAATCATTGAGTCGTCCTCGAAGGGAGGTATTCATACACACAAACAAATCTAGTTCTACTGCCCATTTAAGTGTCTCGTTGCCCTTCGCTTTCAGACTATCCTTCGAAAAGTTACCAACTTCTATTGCCTACTCCTGCACACAACTGGAATAGAGATAGTATGGCACTCTGTTGTCGTCCTCTCGAAACAATCTCAGTTGAAAAGTTATCTCCGCCGTCACAGGCTAGACTACGAATCTACACTGAGAGCTGCGCATCATTAATTCCTGCGGTTTATTTATGGCTTCCAGAGTACAGTTGGTTGATCTAACATAAAACACTAAACAACTCCTTCAGCGGCATCGCCATCCCATCCAGATGGGACCGGGCATTTATCCTTCCAACTATGGTGGACCACTATTCGGTTGATTAACATACTGCAATTGTGGCTTGAGGAGAGTTCAACAGCAGGCTCTCTTAGCATCATCGTCATACCGGTATGGTCCATTCAGTCTCTCGGTGGGACTAAAAATATCGCTATAGCGAGCTCTCATCATCGACAGGAATGCACAGCGCTATCCCGAGCGACAGCTGAGGCTCATCTTAAATGAATAAATTGCAAGTCAGCGCGCTGGCGAAAGATGGAAACTATAGCGCGCCCAACATCGGCATACCGTGTCCGGCTGATTCACAAGGATTCACCAGGATTCAGCAGGATCCACCCTTTTACACTTTGTTGCATCCTAATTGAGGTAAAGTGAATAAGTTAACTTCTGTCAGTTTCGAATGCCTCCCATGGGCTTAATGCAATGCAAATGTTGACCCACTCTAGTGCTTCATTCTAAGGACTAAGGAGCCATCTGTATGTCGTTGGATTTTGTTTTTTTGTTTTGCTGTTGCCTGTGCCGGAAGTTGTTGCAAAAACATTGACTGTCCTACGGGGTGGTTTATATACCATTTAGTAGTTTATCATCCTGTGTGAGTTAGATACACAAAAGATGGAGGGTTTTATTTTTCTTCCTTAACTCTGATGGCAAACTTTTAGGAAAATATGAAACTAAACGGGTGGGTAGCATAATTGTGCTCCAGACAAATCCACATTACGATCTTCAAATACAAGGACATTAAATTGTATTCTTCAATAACTTCCTAGGTATACACCCACCCAAAGGACCCCACACCATTTTTTTAATCTAAATGATTTATGATTCACACAAAACACGAAACCCATGGTTATGTTAAAGTCGTCAAAAGCGAATTGCATGCTGCGCGCAATTCAGTTTTATGAACCCTCAAAACCACACACACCCAACAATGTAGATTGTAGATACATTTATCCAACTTTTCTTTGAAAATAATTACAGTTCGTTGTTACACAAAAGCTATGAAAAAAAAAATAAAACAACTTACCACTGCGGATGAGTGAGGACGTCCTTCCCACTGAAACTGTAGATTCGTGGTGCTTGCGAAAAGAATCCACCTTGCCCGTTGAATATACTATTCCAGGAACTGAAGAGGACATCTCCTCGTGTATTCACAACCGGCAGATTGCGGTCACTCTCGCGCACAATCGAATGAATATGTTGTGTCCTGTAAATATACAAAAAACAATTTTTATTTCATTAAAACTTCCACAGATCAAGAAAATCGGGACACAAAAATAAATAAGGACATGTAATTATATTCGTGTGGGGTTTCTGTGTGTGCAATCATTAATTTTAATGACTTTGCTATGAATGTTGTGATTCGATTCTGCGGGCGGCCATCAATTGCGTTGCTTTTGAGTGTAAGGTGATTAAAATTATAGGACGCATATGTAAATCGAGCTTAAATATTGATATCTGCAAGTAAGAGGATGTGTCATAATACTTTTATCCTTGTTTGTACTTTGTGGGTTATTATGAGGTTAATGTAACTGTTGCTGGGAAATCATATTTTACAAATGTAATGTGATTGGATTTTTAAATTGAAGATATACGGAGGTAGCGGAAGCGTATTAAAATGGATCTGATCAGGATAGTAAGGCTAAAGTTAATTTGCAATTTCAAAAGGATTTTTTTATGAGAGCAATATGTCCGACAGGAACTTGTCGAACTGCCAACCAAACCCAACGTGGGTTCATATGTGAAAGGGGGGCATTAAGTTTACAGAACCAGTGACCATATCCTCATTGTAGTTCAGAGCTTGATTTCCCAACAAGAAGAAGCTACGAAGGGTATTTTAAATTATACTTCACGTTGGTCATTTTAGGCCAGGTTTTCTAGGGCTGAGTTATCCCAGACTTAACTAACCGCGGAATAAATTTAATCCAGAGTTAACTCATCAAGTTGTTTTTCAGTGCGGGATTAAATTTGATTCCGAGTGTGGTGATTTGGTTTGGTAGCACTAATGATTTATCTACTTTGCTGTCAAAAAGTTATCGAAATGTATAGAATCTGCAACAGCTCAGGTATCAGCTGTTTGGTTAATTTTTCCTCAAACAAATGAAAATGCCTTTGTCGCGATCTTCTTAAAACAGTCAATCTCAACATTTAAAACAACTTCGAGTTGCTGGGATCTGAATGTAAATATATCGTACACGCATTTAGTTTCTAAAAATTTGATGAAATATCCACACAAATGTAATTGAAAATTATTGAACATCTGATCTGATCTTTTAGTCGCAGATTAACTCACCAAATTTGCAGGATTAACTCGAGTTAATTCGAGCTGGGATGATCTCGCACTGAAAAACCGGGCCTTAAAGAACCAAATATAGTCAGGGTGTACAAAGAATAGCAAAATAAATGACTTTATGCTTTTTATTCACCTTCACCAACGTCAACACCCAGTACTGTAACAACATTTAGCACCCAACCATTGTCGCACAGTGAGATACTAATACATAAAGGACCTCCGTTAAGTAGTTGCTGTTTCAGGGTTTGGTAGATGGGGATGGAATGGAATTAAAAGTCATGACTAGTTCCGGGGATAAACAAGTTCTCCATCCAAATCTATGTGGGACATTTTCAAGGTGAATAAACATGCAAGAGAACCTAACCCAAACACCAACACTTGGGTTAGGTTCTCTAATGAATTCCAGAGCATTAGAGATCTGGGATAAACCAACGTGAATGCTATCTGCGTTTACAAACTGGTCCTTACAGCATCACAAGTCAACTCGACGATAGATCCAACATATCTTAGGTGCCATGACCACAAACTGTATGCAGGACTTGGTTTTAAGAGTGGTTAATTTGGATATAGAAGATCTTCTTTAGCATGCTAGAGAAAGGAATCAATGGAACCAATTAACGTCGATTGTATTTATCGCTCCCCAACCATCAACACTTTTGTCACCGGATTTCAGCACTCGCCATCATCATTTAAACTAAGAAACTGCAACCATTGCGGCGCAGGAATAGAAAACACGAGAAGAAAATTAAATTTAGAAAAAAGAAAGAACAAGTTGACCCCCCCAAAAATATAAAAATCTGGGAACAGGTTCAAAGAACGATAGAAAGCTCTACGAAATAGCTACATTAACCTTGTCACAGGTACGCAGGGAATCATCGAATCATAGGAACCACTTACATCAAGAAGAATCTTCTGATAAAGAAAGAAACCCAGTCACCTCCAGTCATCAAAGAAATTAAGTGCAGCTCTCAATTATGTGAAGAATAACAAGGCTGCCGACCGAATGCGATGGATTACCATGGAAATCTTTTGAAAACGGA
Source organism: Rhingia rostrata (assembly GCA_949824845.1). Lineage (NCBI taxonomy): Eukaryota > Metazoa > Arthropoda > Insecta > Diptera > Syrphidae > Rhingia > Rhingia rostrata. The sequence continues at coordinate 23,394,240 of OX463757.1, forward strand.
AGTGATGCCTTAAGAGTGCATTGTCCATGCAACAAATTATAAATCAAGTTTAGATGGGAAACAGCTTGCCAGATGACTGAAATATCTCTTCCATATTTTCCATCTTTAAAAATGGCATGCCTTTTCTAACTCCAAATCGTGGCATTCCTTTTAAATGTCCAATTTTCTTCCCGCCTTTCTGCAGACACTATTATAAGCACTTACCAGCATACGGACAGACCGATTATAAACGGAAGTGCCTACTTCTTTGGGTTGGAAGAGTACGCGACTTGACTCAATCTACAGCCAGATGAGGGATGCACTAGATGATGACTTCACTTAAAGTGGTGCACACAATTATATACGTTAACTATGCTACAAGAGTAATCTAGCTGGGAAACAGGCTATGAGACACATTCTCAAAATAAAATAATAAAAGGTCGTTTTAGCGTAAAGGTGGTTACAGAGGATACATTTAAACGAAGACATAACCTTCGCTACACCAATATCACAAGGAGAAGATATGAAGTACAGCCAGCGTACGGATATCCATAGAAACACATAGAGGCATTGAAACCAAACAGACGTTAATCAATTCACCAAATGCGTCCATCCAGGTTTTTGATGTTCGACTTTACAGAGCAATTCATATTGATAGGCAACTAAGGCAATCGTAGGAGCCGTCCGATTCGTAACGAAATTGTGTATCACATATCCCTTTACTAATCCTTTACCTAAACTGTGAACAAAAAGTTAGAACGCCCTCAACTGATGTAATGGAACCCACGTTTAAGAATGATTGCCCACAGAAGCTTTCTTCCAAAAATAAGGTCAGCAAGGCAATAATCCAGGCGAAATTTACCGATGCTAAAAGAAAATGACCGGAAAGAAATTTTCAGGAACTTTAAAAATAGGTAAGAAGGTATGAATCTAAAAGCCAACGGCCGGCGTCCTATAAAGTTGATATAATATAACTTCTTCTACTGCCCAAAATTTCTTCTCCTGGTTATGTTCTTCGCTCACAATAGAGGCCTTATAAATCGGTTGGAGATGATTTCCAACTCACAACTAAAATTTGATCGGATAAAAGAATGAAATGAAATGGAAGCTCAACAATGTATTTCCGATCTACAATACAAGGAGTCCCTCTGAACCACAAAGGCATAAGTCTCCTCAACAACGCAAGTGTGGTTATATGCCAGAAAATTTGATAACATATCAAACCAATTTTTTTTCGTGGATCTGCGCAAGTGTGAACGCAGATCATAGAAAAAACATGAAGTCCAAATCGATAACCCATTAATCGATTGCATTGTCGCATTCGACAAAATTTATAAAGACAAACTATACAGAGCCAGTTTGTTTTACCGCCTAAAGTCGTCCTTCTGTGTAGGATATCGATGGACAATTTACGCTGCTCCATAGGGTTAGGCAGTGGGGACGTTTAAGATGGCTAGCACATGTAGTAGAGAGATACATAGTCTTAGGTGAAGCACACAAGAAGACACCGATCTCAACCAACTTGAAATGCGTAACTAAAGGCAGTTAGCTAAGGGCTGGACTAATTGAAAAGGCATATTGGTTCAGCTCAGGGTTCAATCCTGACTGTAGCGCCATTTAAGTAAGTAAGTCAGTGTTATCCAATGATGTATTCAGCCAACAATCGATTTCCAAACACGATTAAATAATCACATACGGTTAATATAAACTTCAAATATTGATATTTTGACGATGAACAAAGCATTCAACTTAAGAATTAGGCCTTAGAATAACTTCGCTCGAAAAATCAGCACGCACTTGTTGATGTCCGAGAAACTTTCCATAGCTATTTAATTCTCTAGAACTAGGCTACTGATTGATATACGTTCACGCATTAAGCTAAGTACATATAAAATTTCTTATAAAGTGTGTCCCACAATACACAAAGAATTTAAATTTTACGCTAACGGAAAATAAAGATAACAATATGACAGCTGACAGATCGGAGTTGGTAAAAATATTTTAAAAATAATAAGGGTTTGTCAGATACTTTCTGAAATTTATCGCTCTTGTTCAAAATTTAAGCTCAAAAAATCGGTGACGAACGTATGGATAGGCAGAAAGATGATTCTGAATCGATCCATATACTTGAGGTTTATCTATTAAAATTATTTCTCTATGTTACAAACTTAATGTCAAGACTTATATAGCCATTGACATATTATATATGAACGGCTAGTGAAAGAAAATATGTCCCAAGACAGCTCAGGCGCCACTGTTTCACTAAGAATTAGCCAAGACTAATGCCAATGTCAAGCTTAAATTTCCCTGGTACCATGCTAACAAAATAGCGTTGAAGCGTCATCTATTCAAAATTTGGAAAACTACAAAGAGTGATTTCATAAAAATTCTGCAAAACCAATACTTATTGACTCATTAACTGAACAAGTTTTGTAAATTTATTTCTTACTAATGTTTTATAATCGTTGACATAATTTTTTTACATTGTGACTTTGATTTCCGCAGTGAAACAGTGAGGTGTATTTAGTTTTGGAACATTGGAACATTTTTTATCGGATAGAAATAAAACTGACATTTTGTGGTCAAATCGGGCAACTCTTATGTCATTTATGTTTAGTTTGGTTTGACATATGTATAATCATAAATACGTTGACAACAGTGAACAACGCTTGCAAACCGTGCAAATTTATTTCGAAAATAATGGTTCACTTCGCGAAGTTTACCGCAAGCTCCGTCCATTTTCGACATGATCGTCTATCAGAGCAATTAATTCGACTAATCATGGATTGTTTTCGCACTACGTTTAATCTGACATTGACATTGACATTGACATCACAGTACTTCGCACACGAATGCACAAACTACAGACACGTAACAGCACTGGCGACTGAGGCCATCGGCTGGGACAAATCAAGACATTAATACAACAGAGAGAGACAGATAGACACAGAGAAGGAAATACATATAACATAAACCTACATGGCACAGAGGAGGAGAAATAGATTTATATCGTCTCATATTATCGCACAGGTGGGCTCAGATAAGCTGGCAATTTTCGTAGAAACAAATGCTGCCGACGCTGGGGCTTGAACTCGCAGCGTTTGGCTTAGGTTAGGTGAGCCATGGCCACCTGCTACGTTTAATCTATATGATAATACGCATCTGTAGAGACGTGGAATAGTGTGTACCGAAAAAAACAATTGCCGCTGAAGAACAAAGTGTTGTAGAGGTCCCGAATATATCGATTCGCCACAGTGCACAGCAATTGGAGATTTGGCCATCAACTTTATGGAAGATTTTGCGCAAAGATTCTGGCTTACGACCTTACAAGATCCAGCTTGTACAAGAATTAAAGCCGCGAGACAATGCGTCGTGATTTTGGTGTACGGGCCGAAAATAAGATTGATTGCTGATTTTCATCGCAAAATTGTAATCAGTGATGAGGCAAATTTTTGGTTGAATGGCTATGCCAAGAAGCAAAATTGCCGAATTTGGAGTGAAGAGAATCCACTGAAGACCCTTGAGACGCCATTACATCTGCAAAAACTGACTGTTTGGAGTGCTATATGGGCTGGTGGAGTCATTGGGCAATACTTCTTCCGCAATGATGCTTGACAGTCAGTTACCGTTAATGGGGACTGGTATAGAGCCATGATAACCGACTATTTTGTTCCCGAATTAGATGGCATGAATGTGGATGAGATGTGGTTCTAACAACCGACGCTACATGCCACACAGCGCACGTCACAATCGATTTATTGAAGAAAACATTCGATGAGCGCATAATTTCGCGCAATGGACCTGTCGATTGGCTACCAAGATCGTGTGATTTGAATCCATTGGACTATTTTCTTTAAGGATATGTGAATTCACTCGTCTGCGCCAACAAAACAAGAAACGTTAGGCGAATTGGAACCAACATTCGTGGAGTTATTGGCGGCATACGGCCCCAAATGCTCGAAAAGTGGTTGAAAATTGGACCTCTAGACTTGGATTTAATCGAACCAGCCACGTAGACCAAATGTCCGAAATCATATTTAAACGTTAATGTCAAAAATTATCCTTCCAACAAAACCAAATTGATGGGAACTAAAATGACTTTCTTGTGTTATGTTTCAATCAGAAATTCTATACCTCTAAAAAAACACCCGATATATACCCCTATGGGATAGGGTATTAATAAAATGGCATTGTGTTAAAAAGTGAATGAGTTAAGGTTCAAAAATATTTTAAGTCGTATTCATAGCAGAAAATTTCTGAATTAGTCTTGAAAAAAAGTTTTTTTTTGTATTTTTGACAAAAAATTTAGTTAACTGAAAAAACCTAAAAAGAGGAAAAATTGCATGTTTCTGTTTTCAAAGAGATAACAATTTTTTTAAGACAAAAAGGAGCCTTGTCCTCTTAAAAGAGGTCGTCTGGTCAATCTGTCAATGATGAAATGTCAATGAATACAGAATAAAAAACTCATGGCAAATTGAAAAGAATCACTCGCCGTCTGTCATAAAAAAAGTTTCGGGAAAAAGCCTCTTGATTTATAACATATTTCTGCGACATAAACTCATCGAAAACAAACACTAGCTATGTATAGATCGAATCGGCATTTAAATGCACACAAAAATATCCAGATCGCAATGTGAATTAAATTTTGCTAACGATTTGCATCTGCCTGCCAGATTCTTCATTTCATCGGCATACATTCCATACTGGATTGAAATATCCAAATCGCCATCAAAATATGATGCTCGAATTCCAATGAACTTTGCCGGAGAATGGATCAAATCAGCAAATCATCCGGTATTCCTTGAATGCAACATGTCACACCTACCCCCACCTCTTTATGAGACACCACATTCTCAATTCAATTGCCATCACCACCCCATTCTGTTGCTAATTTCATCTGATTTATTGAGATGATTCGTTCCATCCACTTAAAAAAAAAAAACCAGCCGCCTCCCCTGTAAAGGGCTTCTCATGATTTTGCCCATAAACATCTAAGCAGGTGCAATTTATATTCGCTCCTTCAACACAGATCACATACACGTTTTCTGCAAGAACAAAAAAAAATAAAAAAAAAACAACAGGAAAACATTTGTTAGCATTTTGTTACCAATTTGCATACAACCGAAAAATGAAGATGAATAGCGTACGAGTAGGATTTCGCTTCGTATCCACCACAGAGCCGAGCGATTTAACCGACCGATGTGTAATAAATCATTCAAAAATGTGCGCTTCCAAAAAAATAGTTCATGGAGTAAAGAAGGCAGGCGAAAAATTCCAAAAAAAAAATAGTTCCCAGCAAATGTTCTGCATAATGTAAGGCTGCCTTACGGCTGGGAAATCTTCAACCTCATTCATTCATCTCTCGCATATCCGACCATCCTAGTTTGGGTGAAACTTTCGGGTCAAGTTGCGAATTCACACAACCTTGCCATAGCAATTGGGGAAGTACATTGTTAATCGGTCTTCAAACTAAGGTATCTCTCTCGGTCTCGAGGTGGCGCTGGGCTAAGGGCTGGTGTATCTGGTTCTATTTTATTTTTTCTTGTGACCACTTTAACCCACTCTCGCAGCTCGCTCTGACTTCGATACTCGTGTCGTGCTCGTGTATCTTCTGCATTACACTCAGACTGTTCTAGTTTAAAGTTTGCTCTAATTAGGGAAAAATAAGGTGTACTTGGTGGAGAGATACACGGATATGGATACTTGTACATAAATGTATACGCGTACGAATGTAATGCTGTTTTGTGTGCGCCGCTGTTCGTATCTGGTGTTCCGAATATGGCACAAGGATTCCACATGGTCATAATAGATTCAGTGCTTGTACATTAGTTAAATATTTGCAGATTCCGTTTTTCTTTTTTTTTATGTTGCCATGCTCCAACCCCGTTTTAAGTGGAACCCTAATTAGGTTCATGCGTGATGTATGTGTGATGTATGTGGAAGTATACGTGTGAGTATAAAGTTCATGCTGGAGAACTGAAGTGGTTTCATTCATTTATAAATGTTTGAGTTGAAAGTAAACTAAAGGTGAAAGGTGGACGTTTTTTTTCCACTCATTTAGTCAAGGGTAAAGTGTGGCGAAACACTGCGGGTAATGTAATTGTAGATGCAGAAATATCTAGGAAATTTTATATCACGATTTAGCTCATATCATGTTAGGTACACAATTGATCACTAAAGACCGTCATAACTCTGTTTAGAACGAGCTGACTTGCGGCTTTGCCGAGATTTGGCAAAAAAAAAAAACAATTAGAGGAGGGTACTAAAGCACCATTAGATTAGGTTTTCAAAAACCTTCTAGCTGCCACATTTTCTTTGTGGTAAAACTAAAAAACTACATTCGTATCTACACCTTAAATGTGTGAACATTAAACAGGAGAAGTTTAGACGAACAACTAGCGGAAGTCCTAAGATGCTACAAAACAGACATTACAGCCATCCAGGAAATACGATGGGATAAGTCGGGCAAAATGAAGATAAAAAACTTCGACATCTACAGCGGACCGTGTTATATTGAGCAGAAACAGAGAAACAATTCGCATTTGAATTTGTTATTACCGCCAGATTAAGGCAAGAAGTGTCATATATTTAAGACAATAGCGAACGCAGGGAAACAATCGGAATCAAGACTGAAATTGCACTCACGATCCGACGAAGGAAACTTATAAGCGACTACCGAAGGATGATGTTAAGATCATGATGGGAGATTTTTATGCTAAATTAGTGAAGATATCTTTAGCAGTATTGTCGACAAATGCAGCTAGCAAACATCTCATCTCGATATTCAAAAGGGCGCATGACAGTCTTCAGATCAACGAAAGGTCAACCAAATTGATCACATTGAGATAAACAAGAGGCACGTATCTTATATTTTGTATTTTGGATGTTCGAACCTTCCAAGGCAGTAGCATCGACTCGGACCACTACCTTGCTGCAGCCAAGGTAAGAATGCGGATATTCACAATGTCAAAACAGATGCGAAAAACTGTTAAAAAAAAATTAACAACAAAAGACTGCAATCGCAGAGATCGCTGAGTTCTTCGCTGTACGCGTAACCCTCAACTTGTCGATTAACATCATTCCACCAGTATCTATCGTGGAAGAACAATAGCAACGATGCCAACAAGCCATTAGATCAGCCACAACTGATGTGCTAGGTTTCCCGCGCCCACCAGGAAGAAAACCCGTGGTTTGATGCAGAATGCCGACAGATGGTCGCAGCCAACAACGAGCCATACAAGGCTAAGCTGCACGTGAAGACGAGAGGCTCTATAGGAAGAGAAGGAGGAAAGAACACTGGTTTTTCAGAAGGAAGAAAAAAAAAGCAAGAAATAGGCGCGATCGAGGATACAGAGAGGTGCCACTCTAGGAACCACGTTCGCATGTTTTACCAGAGTGTAAAATGTCAAAGGCAAGGATAGAAGGCTTGAATAGAATCCTGTCGAGAGGAACAAGGAAATATAGTAGTTGAGGGTATGAAAGAACCACTGCTGCAGACTGTTAAACGGCGACAATGAACAACATTCCGCTGTTAAGCAAAAAGAATCATTCAATATTTTTAACGACAGCGAAAATTGCCAACCACGCGACCCGATTTAAGTGAGGATACACAAGCTTAACAAGGCCTTGCAGATGAGCTTTGGTCAATAACATTCACCGCCACATAAGCCAAATCTGGTTGGAAGAAAGTATGGCTGAAGAATGGAAGCTCAGCGTTGTTTGTCCGATCCAGAAAAAAAGGAGACCGTCTGAACTGCGCTAACTAAAAAAATACAAATTATTGCCGCAACAGGCTCATTAGTATCCAGTGCGTGTGTACTTCAAGTACGATGGCGGGACCTCCTGTTTTATGCCGACTCTGAACCGCGAATTGGAGATAAGTATTTAATGAAAATTAATACTACCCGGATGATTTTTCAGATTAAAACGAGAAGAAGACCAGTTATAATTTAATTAAGTTTTGCTACGGCTGGGAATCGAACCCAGACCTGCGCGGCAGTTCATCGCACCAATCATCGTGGCAATGCGCCAACTACAGAGGCATAAAGGCTGAACTATATAAGTCGGAAGTAATCGGGGGCTAATAGCAAAATTCTACATTAAGTTTTCTTCAGTACTGTCAATTACTCAAGTTGCCGATAATAGACTTTTGTAAATGGAAACGATTGTCAGAGTGGAAGTCGTTTTGCCAAAAAAAATGTCATTGCTTATGAACTTACAAATTCAAATGTCCACAGCTGTTGAAGTTAAATGTCAAATTTTTGTATGAAAAAGTGCGCAAAAGTGAACGAAAACTGAACGAATCGAAGCGAAAACCTTTATGGTCGTACAATACAAATTGCATGTATTCGCACGGTTACGAAAGTGGTAGTCCGCAACCGTCTTCTATTATAGTTCAGCCTTAAAACTCCTCAACATCGACATATACTGCCGTAATATGTGAACGACTGAAACCGTTTACCGGCAACCTGATCGGCGCTTGTCAGTGTGGTTTTAGGCCAAGAATGTCAACAACCGATCAAATTTTCACATTTCGGCTGATCCTGGAAAAAATCCTAAGAAATCCAAATTGATACCCACCACCTATTCATCGATTTCATAGCCGCATACGATAGCATTTATAGAGACCAACTATACAGAGCCATGTCTAGTTTTGGTATACCACGCAAACTCGTCCGTCTGTGAAGGATGACGATGGAGAATTTTCGCTGCCAAGGTGGGCTAAAAGAAGTCATCCGATGTTGTTTGGACTTCAGAATATCGGTTTTGGCTCTCGCAGTGTGTGCCGTTGCTCCGTCCTGTTGAGACTACATGTCCTCCAGTCCTAATTCGTCCAATTGCGGCATGAAAAAACTCGGTTATCATGGTCCTATAGCGCGCACCGTCCCCTGTTGTCGTTCTAACAGCGGCGTTCTCGAAAAAAAAATGGTCGTACAATACAAATTGCATGTATTCGCACGGTTACGAAAGTGGTAGTCCGCAACCGTCTTCTATTATAGTTCAGCCTTAAAACTCCTCAACATCGACATATACTGCCGTAATATGTGAACGACTGAAACCGTTTACCGGCAACCTGATCGGCGCTTGTCAGTGTGGTTTTAGGCCAAGAATGTCAACAACCGATCAAATTTTCACATTTCGGCTGATCCTGGAAAAAATCCTAAGAAATCCAAATTGATACCCACCACCTATTCATCGATTTCATAGCCGCATACGATAGCATTTATAGAGACCAACTATACAGAGCCATGTCTAGTTTTGGTATACCACGCAAACTCGTCCGTCTGTGAAGGATGACGATGGAGAATTTTCGCTGCCAAGGTGGGCTAAAAGAAGTCATCCGATGTTGTTTGGACTTCAGAATATCGGTTTTGGCTCTCGCAGTGTGTGCCGTTGCTCCGTCCTGTTGAGACTACATGTCCTCCAGTCCTAATTCGTCCAATTGCGGCATGAAAAAACTCGGTTATCATGGTCCTATAGCGCGCACCGTCCCCTGTTGTCGTTCTAACAGCGGCGTTCTCGAAAAAAAAATGGCCCGATGACTTCTCGATTTTTCGGTGCCCCAGAAGCGACAATTTTGCTTGTTCACGTACCCGCTGAGGTGGAAATGAGCCTCATCGATCATTATGATTTTGGTCAAAAAATCGTCCTCGAGATTGAGGATGGCTTGGGCGTAGGTTAGACGCGTTTGGCAGTCGACAGGCAGCAGCTGATCCACGGACCGGACTATGTACGGGATCATGCGAGAGTCTTTGACCAAAATTCGCTTAGGGACGACCAGCTGATGTTGTCGGCACAACAGGCGCTTCGGGGCCGGCCACCCTTGGCAACGTCTCGTGAGGTCCCATACTCTTCGAGGTTGGTGGCCAAACGGCGCAGTGATTGCGCAGTCAGTGTCAGACGGCCGGAATTCGGCTGCGCCAATACTACAGACGAATTGTTACGCAAAAAAATAGACACGATTATTCCGCGTTCTTGGGGAGTGTCTTCAAATGTCAAAACAGATTTGACATTGGCGGCCATTTGAAAAAATAAGAGCATCTTCCAATAGGGTGTTCTCTTTTGGCCAACCTTGTATAACAACCAATCACCAATCTAATTGATGATAGATACAAATTTAAGTACAATTTGGCGTTATTTCCATTAATTGTTTTTGGGATTATTTCAGTTTACATTTTGAAACCCCGAAATAAATCCAAACTTGGAATTCGGTCTTATTTCATTTGGGCTTATTTCACGTCACCCTATCTCGACCATGAATTCTTTTCTCATTTGCAGGACGCTTGTGTTTTAGCCTTTATCGAAGAAAACTCTAATCTTTGGCAAGCGTTCAAACAAAGATGTGTTGTGGACGTCTGATATTTATTTTCTAGACTGGTCGATAGTTTTGCACTCCATTCTTACTACCAGGCTTTAGGTGTCACAAATGATTATGTCCAACAATTAATATTTTCAGAGGAAATCTTTAAACACTCATTCAACCAGTCCAGCAGGTCATAAAGATGCAAATCAAACCCAACGCAGGTGTACTGTCAGCACCACTTTGGTTGGGCAGCCTAATGGTTAACCGCCTACAACTGTCAGAGTGTTAATTACTGTCCAACTTCGAATGCGCTGTTGCCTAGCACGTGACAAGGTGATTAGGTTTTCTGCTAAACACCGGCTATTTGCCTCGATGGAAGTGAAAGGCCGTCATGTTTTTATCGTTTCGTTTGCAATAAATTAGTTTTCTTCATTTGTGTGTAGGTGCACATTAACATCTGACATTTGTATGTAGTTGTGGTTGTTCTCCTGTGGCCATTGAGAAAGGTCATTGGGCATTGACAGTATACACACAATTCGACCTGTAAATGGGTTCAAACCAATATAATGGCTCTTATCGAATATGGCAGTGTTGTATTGGATTTTGAGGGGGTGGATTTACCCATACCCTTATACAGTGTGAGTACACATAACTAATGCAATTTTTTTGGGGGTAAATTGTATTATCGAACCGAATGTTCATCATAATAATAGGAAATAATATCTCAGTTGGTTATAGTGTGACATCTGACACTGACATGGAAAATTGGTGGTGTCCCAATGGACTTGGTAATTCTGAAATGAATCCTGTTAAGGATTGGGCTTTGTGGTAGAATAAATGTTTCTAGATTTAGAAATTGTGTTCTATTAATGAGTATAAATGAATTTTGTGTCCTTAATTTACATTCGATATTTACGAAAGGTTATTAGGTAGCTTCTTAACATCGAATGGTAGTAAGGCAGATTGCGGTTCCATCTTTTGAAACATTGTGAATGTAATTTATTTATTGAATGATCGAAATTACAACAACAAATTGTGTACAAACAACACTATTTGGTTAGAATTATAGCTATTTCGGACATCACCAAGTGTCCCCCTCAGATTCCTTCCAATAGCGACGCTAATTGAACGTTCAGTACTCTATATGATTGTTGAAACAATTTTTATTCCCTAATCGAGGTTGGAAATTGTAATCCCGTAACAGAAATTACCAGAGGCTGTCCCCCTTGAGTTAGAATCGTCACCCACTTCCATACTTTTTTTTTGTTTATTTAAATGAATGGAATTTGAGAACATTGAACAAGAGAATTGCAACTGGACAACTAGCAACTGACGTTACTGCCATTCAGGAAATAATATGGGACAGACCGGACAAAAAGAGAAAGAAAAACTGTGACATCTACAACAGATTTTGTTATAGGCAGCACAAACAGCGATTATTCGGATATGGGTGTGTTGTATGTGCCAGACTTAGGCAAGAAGTCTTATGTTTTCAAGACATATGCGAACTCATTATAATAATCTGTACTAAGGCCAAATTCACCAACAGAGGTCTTATATGCGCTCAAAGTGTTCCTACGAGTTCCTTGAAAAAACATATAGCCTACATCACTTCTGGCAATGGACTTAGTTAAGTTGACATTGCAGTGTTGTGGAACGTAATGCCAACTAAGGCAGCACAAGGTGTCCTCACCTAGGTATACATAAGCGGAAATAGGGATTTCCGGATCCACAAAGAGTCAATAAAATCGACCAGAATGACAGTGCGACGGACAAAGTTCCTTCAATGTCTCAACATTTGAAATAGCCCTTTCGGATTACTAAACTGTTGCAGCCAAGGTGAGAATGCGGATATCCATCACGCAACAACGAATTTGAAATCACTATGAAAAAAAAAAAAAAACAAAGTCAAAGCACTGCAATCACAATTGACAGCGCGTACCTGTTCGGAAGGTTTAACCCTTAATTATTCTAATAATACCATACCCCCAGTAAAGTCGAGGACCAACGTCAAAAATGTCAAAACAAAAATAATACAAATTTTTGGCGCAACAAGCTCGTTAGTACCCAGGGCCGAGCTTTCTCACAACCATTCATGTGTGCATGTGTACTTCTAGCACGATAATGGGACCTCATGTTTTATGCCGACTCCGAACGGGGTATTCGAGATAAGCTTTTCTTGACAATTGGTACTATACGGATGATTTATCAGATCATCACGAGAGGAGGGCCAGTGAAAAATCATTTAGGTGTTGCAACGGCTGTGAATCGAACCCAACCATCGCGCAACTGAGTCTGTCAAAAATGTCACCAACCCATAAAATCGGACGCAACTTATGCTCTAGATTTGACGATGAATGCTGAGAGATGCTCGTACCCAAAAATAAGGTTTATAAGCCAATGCATCAGGTAATGACGAGAGGTGCTACAGAGGCTGCCTCTCCTGATGAAAGTACAAGAAAAACGTGTAATTTAAAATTTAGAGACGTGACACCCCAGAAATGATTTTCACAAATCTTACCAACGTATCAAATGGGGTTTGTCATCCTAGGGTCTGCAATTAACTTGACAACGACATATCTTCAGGAATCAATCGAAGAATTGATATTGTCGACCGCATTTTTTTGGGCTAAGGAGTCAATTTAGTAATATAGACTTCAAAAAAAATTACTAATGGGTTCCTATGTAAGATCCTGATTATCATAGTCCTGCTGTACGACTTTAAAGTAGTCGAGGAAGACCGCGGCTTAAGTGGCGTACACATGCAACAGATGGTGATAGCATACTGTGGAACTGACTTCCGGATGACGTGTTTACACCCACATACAATCTACAACAGTTCAAGAGCAGAGTCAATAAACATCTGCGAGAATCACATCGGGCGCTCTGGCATCATAAAATGGGTGATTTTTTAAGTGTTTAGTTTTTCTGGTTGGCAGCACTGGTTAGTAATGGATTCCAAACGTCATCTGTCAAAGTGAAAAGTTTTCAGTATACTCTGCCATTTATCAACGGAAAACGAGCAACGATTGCAAATTATTGAAATTTACAATCAAAATTAGTGCATGAAAATCCGCTGTTTTATCGAAAAATTGTGTTCAGCGATGAGGCTGATACAGATACAGATACGTAAATAAGCAAAACTGTCATATCTGGTGTGATGAAGAGCCACATACCATACAAGAATTACCGATGCATCCCGAAATTACGAAAGTTTGGTGTGGTTTAAGGGTTGGTGGCTTCAACGGTCCATTTTTCTTCATAGATGATCTTGGAAGAAATGTTATCGCCAACGGCGAACGTTATTTTTGCCCCAGTTGGCTGAGTTGAACTTGGTTGACATGTGGTTTCATCAAGACGGTGTCACATGCCACACAGCTCGTTAAACAATGGAAATGTTGAAGGAAGAATTTGGTGAGCAGCTTATCTTTCGAAATGGCCCTGTAAGTTGGCCGCCAAGATCATGCGTTTTAACGCCTCTTGATTATTTCTTGTGGGGTCATGTTAAGTCGTTAGTTTATGTGGACAAGACGAACACGATTCAAGCCTTACAGGATAACATAACATGCGTAATTCGTTGAAAACAGGCCGAAATGCTAGAAAAAATGATGCAAGATTGAATCTTCCGAACGGACCATTTAAAACGGAGCCGCGGACATCTTTTACATATTGTTATCTTTAAAACGTAAATTGCAAAGGCCAATTTATCGATTAGAATAAAATTTTTGTATATTTGATGCAAATTTTAGTTTTATTCGATTATAAGAAAAACTACGCTTAAAAAATCACTCGTTAGGTTCGCCTTACCATACAAACATTTATAAATAATGGCGCTTGCTAATTAGAGAGGCATGTGGTTTTTGAGGCGTCACTTAAGTGGGGGTGGTAATCTTATTATTACTACCCTCAAAATTTGTCCTTTTAACCCTTGACCCTTGACCGGACTATTTTTGGGCCTTATACCTTATTTTTTACATATTTTGATAAAGGTTACAAAAATAATTTTTGCAGTGGACATTTTAATTCTTTGATCGATTGTATCCTTCTTTGCAGAAAGTCAACGTTATTCCCTTCTGCTTGTTTTTTTGCTATATCGGTTGACTGGACATAGGAGTTCCCTTTGAGTTTACTAACGCAAAGCTTTCTTTGTTTTTGAAGCCATCTATCTGCCTATATTCGTCGATATTGTATATTCTATTTAGTTGACATGTTTATGTTATAGGGGACATATATTGCCCTTTATGCATGCTCACATTTTCGTGAAAAGATAAGAGATACATTTTATTTGGAGAATTATCTTTTTTCGTCTTCAAGAGCCTGGTGATAATAACATCGGGTAGTGAAAGCCAAGGCGGATGTTTTTTCGACTTCAAAAATGTCTTAAAACAGGGGCAATATTTTTGCGGGTGCCAATTGTGTCATTAGGCTTACTTAGATGTTAAAATTGTTAAGATGTTTTTTTATCTACTTAGCTTTCTTGACTCAAGATCAAAGCTCACTTCCTTAGATGAAAAGTCTTCGAAATAAAAGGTCTTCCAATAGGTATTTCCAAACATTGACAGCTGATAGTGACTTTTGAAGCTGCATCTGTAAAATTGGACTCAGTCTGTTTTGTCAAATCACCATGGACTAATATAGCGTTCAAAAACACGTGCAAACGGTCTGCGATCGTTGCCGATTCTAGTACTAACTACCCAACTAACAATTTTTCTTCTATAAGGCAGAAATTTTCGATTTCAAGAAGCAATTTCTTCCACTAAGCCTTTTTCTACTTGTGCAGAGAAGTTCAGCATGGATAATAACTTTTTAAAATAAATGCACAGGCTTTATAGATTAATTAGTATTAGTCTTCCAAATTGTTTCCGTGGATGTGACTACATGTGACAGTTCAAAAAATGTTTTGGTGTAGCTTCCACCGAAGTAATATAGAAGCATAATATGTATAGAGCTTATAACTTACGGCTTATATAAGCTGTGACTATCAATTTTCTTTTCCAATATACTACCACGCAAAAGGTTTGGATCGATTTCCAGTTGTGACAATACCAACGTCTTCTTTTTTTTATTTCCAAAAATATTCAGACATCTATTTCTTAGTATAATCGCTTCGAATGTATATAACATCCCAGTAAGAACTTAATTTTTTTGATTAAATTTATTAAAGCATTAATCATTAATATAAATATGGTGGGAACAACAATATTTAAAATAAATGCACCAAATGAATTCTTCTATTTTTTGGTTATTTTTGAGTTTCGGCAAGGTTTCGGTAAGCAAACCTTATAAAGTACAGTGCTCCAATTTGAGTCCACTGGTTCAGTAAACGATAAACCAACACCCTTACGTCGACGAACCGCAAAATCTGCCGAAAAAATCCCCAGCGTTTGACGCCGGTTACAAGAACTCAGCCTTTCGCAGACTCAGCCTGCACCCATACAAAATTCAACCGACACAGGAGCTGAAAGTAAACAACCATATACCACGACGTGGGTTTGCTGAAAGGTCTCTGGAACAGGTAAAAAAAGACCCTAATTTGCATAGAAAAATCATTCAGAAATGAGGCTCAAATGAATGGGTATGAAAAAAAAATCAAATGATGAATTTGGGATGACACAAATCCACATGAGACCCTTAAGCTTCCAATATCCTCCGAGAAAGTCACTTTTTGGCTGACGGCGTCATCAGTCCAGATTTTTTTTACAATAACGTTAGCCGTGGACGGTGAATGCTATAAGTCGATGATTACTCACTTGTTTTGGACTGAATTAGATGATATGGACATCAACGACTTGTAGTTTCAACAGGACGGCGCGGCGCTACGTGTCACACACCTCACGCCACATTCGAAATTATACACGAGAGATTTGAGGGCATAGTCAACTCACGTGAAGGATGATGTGAACTGGCCACTGAGATCGTCTGATCTGACCACCTTTCACTTTTTCTTGTGGGGATTTCTGAAGTCGCAAGTCTATGCGATTAAGCCACAAACCACAGCGGCTCTCAAAGCAAATATAACCTATGCCATCGGTCAAATTCAGGTTGATTTATCAGGCGTAAAAATAAATAAGTGATGATCTGACAAATCATTCGAGTGGTATCAATTGTCATGAAAAGCTTATCCCAAATTTTCCGCTCGGAGTCGGCATAAAATAGGAGATCCCGCTTTCGTGCAAGAAGTACACACGCACACAAGTATGGTTGTGAGAAAGCTCAACCCTGGGTACTAACGAGCCTGTTGGGCCAAAAATTTGTATTTTATAAATAAATAAGTGTTTCGGATGCGGGCTACCCATAGAAACTGCGGCTGTCCTTGGAATGGTGTTATATGCCATACATTATGACATTGAAGGCCTTTCGAACGAACAAAAAATTTAGATGATATCTCATACAGTCTTTGTTTTATTTAAATTTATAGATAATAAGAGCTTAAAGAAAGACCTATTATATCTACTTAAAATTTAAGTTTCAAACATAGCTTAGCAGGTTCCGCTCCTTCCACTAATGTAATGTTATACGTCTACCATGTAACTTTAACCATATTCAGTGAACTGACTTCAGAATCCCATTGAATTCCAACGCACGGCTATGCCAACAGCAAGCATCCTTTCAATGTTAGTTGATGCGAATATAGGTAAACTCGACTTTGCTGACTTTCAACAGAATCCAATTAATTGGTATAAATAGCATACATACCGTTGCCCATTGAAAACGTTTATTCCTTTCTTGAATGAATACCAAACAAAAAAAAACACCATGCTTACAATTTCCTGAGATAATTACTTTCATGTCACACGTGTGTGCATAGACGTACGAGCCCTTCGTAGGTACCTACACATCGCTCAACTCTCAGAAAATAACAACAGCTTTTATGTACCTTCCAAAAAGTGCTCCACCGAAAAACGACGACTTTCACCCTTGTCGGAGGGCTTTTGTCTTAGAACCTCAAGTAGGTACTCGACGATCTCAAAAACAGGTGTTTTCATGATGAAACTTCAGTAAAATAGCACACCTACATAGAGTACAGATAAAAAGATACAAACCAAAAAAAAAAAAAAAACAGAAATACCAAAGTATAGAGCTCGTCCTGAACACACTATTATTGGACAACTTGACTGTTCGCTGCAGAAACATCCTTTTGAGCACGTTTCTTAGTAAACAGTTTTTGTTTTTCTACTTTTACCGCGGTCTTGTATAAGGCGAAGATTACAAGGCAAGTGCAGATCTACAGATATAGCATTCACACATGTGTGCGCATACACACAAACATCCTTCTTTTATCCTTCTGAGGTTAAATTCAGCATTTTTATAGAATGAAAAGCTCGCGGTGCCTCCTTTTGTGCTCATGACCTTTTGACAAAGGACACTTCGCACTTGAATTGGGTATGGGAGGCCGCTCTATAACAATGGCTGTGTACGTTCTAGATGGTCGTGGTTGCAGGGACAAATATATAACAAGAGGCAAACACAATTTTTCTTCCCCCCTTTTTCTGTTGTTGTTGTTGTTGTTAATATTAAGGACTAGATTGGGTTAACAACATCAGCGAATTTCCTTTCCACCCGCACTTACATTAAATCCAATTGTCAATGTATTGAGAACAGATATGCCTGTGACATATGAGTATGTGGTATCGTAAGACGACCAACTCTTGGGTAAGAATAATACTCGTACAAAAAAATAATACAAATCGCTGAGAAATCCGAAAATTATTTCAGGATATGACATTTGTCACCTACCTACAGGAGATAGCTGAGACGTAAACAGCTTGTCAATGTTATGTAATCAGATTGACGTTTTGACACCGATAATCCGACGAAATTCAATTGTGGATTTTGCAAACACACACACACACTAATTCAGCTTAGTGTTGGGATGTATTTTTGTTTAATACTAAGATTGGCAGGACCTTTTATATGTTTTTGTGGTGAAATTTATCAGATACGTACCTCGCTGAGAGGAAGGCTCTGAACGCCTCCTCAACCAGACCGGCCTTTCTCGCCTGTCGATGACACTGGAAGTCGGCACGATGAATACCTTCGATGTTGCCAGAGTGTGGCTCATTTAGCGCTGCTATCCGTAGCTGGAAATAGAGGAATGACAACAAAAAAAAATGAATATGGAGCATTATGAAGCAATTAACTTTGATTGGCATTTCGGTTAAGTGGATTATTTTTAAGTGAGAGGGCAGATTTTATGGATTATTAGTTGAGGCTATAAGTGGATAAATAATTGGATCGATAGGTAGTCATTTTTTTAACTTGCAGCTAATTAGTATTATTTTCTCTTACTTTGAGGTTGGACTGTGGGAAATGAGGCGTTAACAAGGAATATCACAGAAGACGCTGTTGATCCTGATTTTAATAGAAAAAAATGTTGTAGACAAAATCTCGTAATGTTGGATGTACAATGTAAAACTGATATGAAAGCTATTGAAAGATGCGCTCAACCTACTTGAATCTATTGCGTCCTCTTGTCCTCATGGTTTTCTATAGATTTCAGTATACTAATGCATATATAATGAAGACTTTTCAACAAAACCAAGTGCCCCAATCAAGGAAAATCTATATCAATACAAAAATAAACTGAAAAAGTCTTAATGAACATCCCGAAGGCTTTCGAGTCCAAAATGGAATCCAGGATGGCGTATACAGTCCCAATTAGGATGTGCAAAGTGAAAAGCCTAAATGAGGTGCTTTGACATATTCGGACAACAGGTCATCTAGTAATCTCAAGGGTTGGAAAGAACAGAGATGGTGGCGATTGAGCAGAAAGGCCAACGGTAGCGCTTAATCCCGTAGTGGATACTGATGGCCTTGTGTCCTACGGGTATGTAATAAATTGGAACAAGCCCTCCAGGTTAAGCGTTGTGCTATCATGGTAACTTTCTTGCCACTTCAAATCAAAAAAAATCAAAAATCAAAATCAAATAAGATATACAGCAGCTTTGCATATAAGAGATCCACTCAAATACCATATAGACCAGCAACGACGACCCGCTGAACACCAGGGTGCTAATCAAAAACTTGAATCTGAAATACATTACCACGATTAAGAAAATACGCTGGACAGGATCAAGGATAAAAAAAATTCATGCGGCATGTATTACAGCTACCACCCAAGGCTGCATTTATTAGAATGCAGATTCGTTGACATGAGCAGACTAAGGTCAAGAGCAATCGAAGTTAAGCCGGGTAATGATCCGCATCAGAGCAACGTTTATCAACATCAGACTTATAACACGCCCCCACCGATGAGACTAAAGAACTTATCAACGAAGAATTTTACAACTTTCTTGGCGAAACCTGTCCGGTATACGATGTTAAAAGCGGCTTAGCCGAAACCACCATAGGCTAAAGGTCATCCGCAAAAAATGTCAGCGTTTGATAGAACTCGCAGAAGAGGCACATATTAAGGCGCTACAACGTAAAGCTCGTACCGAATGGGGGTAAAGAATTAAATCATACGAAGGGACGAGAAGAAAATCATGCTTAGGAAAAAGAAGAACACGCAGAGTCTCGCTACGAGAAGAACACCCGTCAATTCAAGAATAAAGCAAAGCAACTCGAAGTCGGCTTCAAAATGGGAACGCAAATTCTATGAAAAAAAAAAACAGGGAATTGTAGATGTATACAGGAAGTATTTCCATCAGCTGCTTAATGGAATCCATGTTGAGAGAGTGATAGGGCAAGAAACCATCCATCTCCAGTCAACGAAGAGCTTACATCCCCTCTAAATATTGAAATTTAGAGCTGAAGAATTACAATACAGCCGGTGCCGATGGATCACTAGCAGAACTCTTCAAATACGGAGTGTGCATGCACACCATCCACAAAGTCTGATTTCATGAGAGCATGGCCAATGACTGGAATTTCAGCTCCATATGTCCCATTTACAAAAAACGCAATACCATGTCTTACACCAACTACGGAGGCATATCCCTGCTTAGGATAGCATCCAAAGTACTGTGTGAAGTTAAGAACGTACCAGCGTGACTTCCACCCCAGCAGATCGACTATAGACCAAATTATTTTACTAAGGCAATTACTGGAAAAAGCCAACGAATTTCTTTCTTTCTTTTCATTGATTTCAAGGTGGTAAGCGAATGGTAGCATCCATCGCATTCAGCATTAGAAAGTGATGGCGGAAACCCGGTTACCATTGAAATTAGAAAAATTTGTGTCGCATAAGACTGGAGGAAAAGCGATAAAACGGTCAATTTGAAAAAATGTGGCATAAGACTGGAGGAAAAGCGATAAAACGGTCAATTTGGAAATAACTCATCTAAAGCTTTCCAAACTTGTACTTAGTTCCTACAAGCAGATACACTATTCTACGATTTCTTCAAACTCTTGCTGGAACTTATAATGCGCAATGCAGTGGTGAATACGAAAGTCACGATCTTCAATAATTTTCCCCAGCTACCGTGTTACGCAGACTTTATCGACGTCATTGGTCACTCACTCGGAAGGAGCCGAAACGCGATTGTCTTGAAGTTGATGAATGCAAGACAAATTATATGCTATCAACAAACAAAGTAATCTCAACGCACAACCTTGGACAATATGTCACTGTTAATGCCTTCAGCCCAAAATTCCCACCAAACAGTCACTCGTTGTGAATGCTTTTGTTTCTCAACAATTACTCGTTGGGTGAGCCTCAAATGCGACAATTTGACGATTAACAAAACCATCAAGATACAGATAAGCTTCATCACTGAAGATGATTTTCTCAAAAAATCAGCATTCACTTGCTGTTGTTCCAAAATCCAGTCTACGAAATCTCTGCGTGAATTTCTACGAGCTTCGTGAGAATTCGCTGTAGAGATCTTCTCGAAGTGACCAATTAATTAGAACTAAGCCACTATTGTCTGAGACGAATCATGTCATATAAACCAAAGAAACAGCTCTATGACGCTCTAAAATCTTCATTTCGACGTTTTAGGGTTCAAATTGTCAATCCTTTGTAAAGGACAATAATTGTCTTGAGTGTGTCTGAAGTAAATCTGCTACACAATTCACGGAACTTCAAGTCTTCTTCACCAAAAGACGTAAATGCTTTTCAAAGTAAAATTGAATTTTAATGCGATTACCAAACGTTAACACCACTTTATGTGTTCAAAGTGCAATGTGTTCATCGTAAGGTGCTACGTTGCCGTGCAAAACACGCGATTCATTTTTAAGGAAGTACCTTGCTAAATCCTTTTGAAAATGTAAAATCAGCTAACAGGAGCTACACGTTTAAACTGCAGCTATACACATCAACTGCATAAATATTTAATGTTGTCATAAACGCCACTCAAGTACAGGTAAATATTTAACATAAGGGGATGTTTAGGGGTGCATATAAATTTTTCCCAAATAAAGATGAAATGTATGTTAAAACTTACCATTCGTGGATACCACTGTGTTGAGAAAAAAATCCATCAAAGGCAGCATTTAAAAACAATTAAGAAAAAATCATTTATATTCGCATTTTTAAATAAATTTTTAACAATTTTTGAAAAAATGAAAGTCATATCATCTACAAACCAAAAAAAAAACATACAACAACGAGACAATTTTAAAGCCACAAACCTTCTAATAATATTCATGCAAACAAACTCTCCCCAATAGACATTCAAGAGTACATTCAACTCCAATATAGGTTGTAGAAAGAACAAAGCCCACCCGCTGTGCCCACATACAACACGCTTGTAAAATGTAATCCCCCCTCCCCAAAGACTCTCCAAATCCGCCGACTCCCTGAAGCCATTTCACATTGAATTTGAATCTCGGCACCAGTAATTGACTGAGATTTGCAGAGAAGTTGGGGATCACATGTAGTATGGCACTGCTCCTTATAGGGTAAATAATTAAGGAATTTAAAAGGTCAAAATACAGAACTTTCGAGTCAACACGCAATTGGCCAAAGTATCCCGCACACACACACACACACAGACAAAAGTTAACCCGTTTAAGCCCAAGATACGAGTATTATGGTTGAACACAACCCCAACCAGTCACACCCTTCGTCCCGTTTCGCAATGCTAAAGCGATCCAATATTAATGTCGGGTATCGAGAGTCCTTTATATAAATGCATCCTTTCCAGTTAATATGATGATGGTTGGGATTGGATCACAATATGATGAAACCAACACACACACATGCTGAGTCTTTTTTAATCAACTTTCCGACTTTATTATTTCATTTTGTAATTTAACAGGAGATAGGACCGTAAAATTGGATTGGTAATAAAGTTAGGTTACCTTGAGACTGGTATTTTCGGAATAATAAATTTATTATTTAAGGATAGCTGAGCAAGCCGTGTGTGAATGTGGGTGTTATTACATTTTTGGCTTAATGAGTTTTTGCACTTTTAAGACGATTTCTTTCGAGTTTATAAATCTTATAAGTAATTTTGGGTAGGGGTTGTGGGGGATTGGTTGTTTTTTTTAACGAGTTGAGAGGATTTTGTGGGAAAGCCGGTTAGAAACGGTTTAATTTGCGACTTTTTTTTTCGTAAGTCTTTACCAGGCGGAGTGAACAAGCTATTTATGCAAATTAGTTTTTGACACGATAAATGTTGTTTTGAGTTGATGGAAAGATGTCCCCGGGGAATCTTGAGCCATGGGAAAGAAAGTATGTGCAAAGTACATACAATGGGTTCCTATTATACTACAATCGATGCTTCAGTGGCTGGACAAGGAGAATTTGATTATTTGAAAAGTTTCTCATATCCAGAAGGGACATACAGATGCTACCTACATTTGACAATATGGCCACTATATTGAAAACCCTCTACAAATAAAAAAATCAAATTTTTGGCGCAACAGACTTGTTAGTACCTGTGGCCGAGCTTTCTCACAACCATTCATATGTGCGTGTGTACTTATTGCATGACGGTGGGACCTCATGCTTTTTGCCGACCCAAAACGGCGAAGATAAGATAAGCATTTTTTGACAACTGATGATACTCTGATGATTTGTCAGATTACCACGAGAGGAGGGCCAGTGAAAAATCATTTAGGTGTTGCTACGGCTGGGAATCGAACCTAGACCGTCTGCGCGGCAGTTCATCCCACTTACCATCACTCCACTGAGCCCACTGAAAACCCTCTAAAACTACAAAAGTTGAAGGAGCCTGAGTTTTATTGCGAAAAGCTTACAGCAGACTCTTAAGCTGCACGCAGAAGTGGTTTTCCTTAACAGGTCTGTTTGTAGCGAGGTTAAGACAAATAGCGATTAGATGTCGGATGTCAGACCTAACAATATTGTCCCGTCCATCAATAACAAAAACTATCAAGCCGTCAGTCCAAAACCAGGCGTTCATATGATTTAAAAATATTTGGCACTGAACTGATGATATTGTAAGATATGAGAATGGTCTCTTGTCTCTAATGCAGAAAACCACGGAAATATTGGAAGACGATTGCCTGGTAAGCAAAATTCGAGTGAATACTAAGTTAAACAAATTTGTAAGATGCCTAGAGTTTCTAATTTAAGAAGAGAAAAATGCCAAACTGAAGAGAAATGATCCCACTTATTCAGAAGATGCTGATTCAGAAGCCACACTGCAGAAGGAACCTCGATTTGAGACATCAGACATGCCCTCCAAAAGGAAGGAATCATCCAAGAGAAGAGAAAGAAAACATAGCGTCTTTTAAAATCAACTTGAACCAACATCCTTAGGATCTCCTGGCGCAACATACAACAAACCTTTACTTTTAAACATACCAACATCAATATAAAGGGATGAGACCAAATAATGTGCGCTATGATAAGCGGCCTAGTGGTTAATGCGTTTGAAACCTAAGCTCGGGTCTCGGAAAATTACAACACCTACGTTTTTTTACTGCCACACCTTTTCCGAAAATTTGACAAACATTTAAGAGTAACACTGTCTTGAAAAGTTCTTCAATTTGCGGTTCATATCCGGCGTTACAAAGAAGGTCCTAATCTTTGTGACAAAAATAATAACTTGGCATTCACAAATTAATCGAAGTTTGAAGCCCTTTGAAACAGCAAATTTCTTTGTTTTCTATACATTTTACCACTCTTCACTTTTTAAACATTAGTTACTAAGAAATATCAAATGTTTTCATTTTTTAAAACAATAAAACGGCCTGGAAAGTGAGCCTGCACGAGTACTCAAAAAAAGGCTTTTACATAAGGCAGACCCATTTGGAGAACATACTTATGTTAAGAAATGCTAAATAAACAACAGATCGCCAAGTACTTAACAGAAGGTGTATCCCTTAAACACTCAATTAACATCCTACCACCAGCAGAACTACTGAATCCAGTTGAGATAAGCAAAATAGATCTTAGTTGAGAAACAGTCGATGTTGTAGATATGTAAGAACCAATTCTACAGACTGTCAACGACGACGATGAGAAATAATCTTGTTATTGGCGATGACAGTGGAAACTACCAACCACCCGACCTAAGTGCAGTAAGGATAGTCGTACAAACTAAAGATTGCCGGAATCGACGGCCTTTGCCGACCTAGCGGAGATAAAATGGTAAGTAATCTTTACACACTCAAAAGCAAAATTTGGGCGGATGAAAGTATGCCTAAGGTATGGTACCTCATCCTCCTTTAAACGATCTTCAAAAAACGACCCTATAAGCTGCGTTATATGTGAATGCCTGAAACCGTATACCAACAACCTGATCGGCTAAATAAGGTTTTAGGACAGAAAAGTATCCACCTGATCAGATCATCACACATAGGTAGATCCTGGAAAAAAAACCTAAGAAGTCCAAATCGATGCCTACCACCTATTGACAGCATTCGATACTGTTTATAACGACAAACTATACAGAGCCAGTTTAACCGCCCAAAGTCATCCTTCTGTGCAGGATGACGATGGAAAATTCTCGCTGCTCCACAAGGGTCTGAAACGACCTCACTGATACATTCAATACCAAAAAAAAAATAAGGCAAGGCGATGTTTTGTCATCTAACTTCTTGAATTTCATACTTGAGAGGATTGTGCAAACTCCCGAGCCAACACTGAATGCACAATCTTCCATTTATCTGAAGCTACTAGCATACGTTGTCGATATTGACGTCATTGGTCGATCTCAACGTGATGTCAAAGCCACGTTTTATAGTATAGAGAAGAAAGCGGAAAAATGGGTTTGGGTATAAATGATGGTAGAGCAACGATACATCGACAAATTAGAAATAACGTCACTATTGACAGATATAACTTTAAGTAGTACCGGAACTTGTCAGATACTCTTATTACTCTGACACAAATATCTCGTCAGAAACTAAATGAAGAACTACTCTTGGCAGCCGCTGTTTCTTCGGGATAAGAAGCAAAATAAGACTCTGATCATCCCTGTCCTGGGCTACGGCGCTGAATTACCGACCGTTTTAAGAGTGGTTAAACAAATCATTGTGTCGTTTTGAGAAACAAATCCTCCGAAAAACCGTCGGTCCAGATTGCGTTGTCGGGCTATGGAGAAGAAGATTCAAACAAGAACTATACAAATTGTATAGCGAAATGTCCTTATTCAAAAAACTCCACATTCAAAGTTTTAAGTCGAAAGTTACTTAGAACTGATCTAACAATAACAATATGATCTGAGATAGGCCTGAAATAGGCTAACTGTGATGCTTTTCATTTCTTCAGACTATACACAGAGATATCCAATAGGCAGAAGTGATATAATTAGGATTGATTGGGTAGTATGCCGCACTTCGGAGAGGACTCACCTAACGAGGTTTTTCAGGTGCCTTGAGTTTAAACATGCAAATTCTGCAAATAATGCTAAATCCGAACAAAATGGAAAAAACTTGTACTATTGAGCTGTTAGTCATGCTCCACAAAAAGGAGCTTCATGACTATGCGAAGTTTGTGCTCAGCACCAAAAGCTGTTAGTCTTTCAGAAGTACCATCAGTGACAGAAAATCAAGGGGATGATTGAAATCAACTTGAACCATCACTACAAGTAAGCCCAGGGCAGGTTTAACCCGGACTATAGACCCACTTAAATACGTAAGTAAGCTAGATAAGCAAAGAATTTCCAAAGGTTATAACCGGTCAATAGTAGGGGGTAAAAAATGCCTACGAACTGCTTCAAAGATTGATTACTTCGGAGAGAAAGAGACTTTTGCCTTCGGCATGAAACACAAAAAAAAAATGTTTGGACAACAGGCTCGTAAGCACCCAGGGCCTAACTTTTTCTTTGCATGTACATACAATTTGTTTTTCTATAAAGAAGCAGTTACTTCTATTGTGATTTTTTTTACACTTCTGATCAGAAGTTCTTTATAGAATATGAGATGGTATATCAATTTTAAAAGTTCTATAAAGTGTTCGGTGATGTGTGTATGCATGCCATTTGTAAAGTTGTTTTGGTGCAGCTTCCGCCGAAGTTATTATATAAGAAGGACAGTTTAGGTCTTTAGGCTGAAGGCTTATAGCAACTGTGACTATTTAGTTTTTTGATGTGATGAACTACCATGCAAAAGGTCTGATCTAAATTTCTTCGATACGAAAAATATTCAATTATCATTATTCTCAAAATATTCGCATCAAACTGTGCGTTGATTTATTTCCAATTTCGCGTGGACATTTTATACATACTCAACTTAAAAAAATGAGTTTATAGATATCATAATTTGTTTACTATCGTTATTTTATAGTTTCGGTAAAGTTTCGCTAAGGAAGTTTAATAGCAGTCCTGTAGTGTGCGCCAAATGTTTTTCCATAAGGCTTTATACAGTTAATATTGCTGAAGGGGAAATTGTATCAATACTGCTCTACCGAGTCGAAATTTTTGTTGACAAACGCCGCCTAAGGAAAATCATAGTCTCTACAGGTAGTCTAGAAATTGCTATAAGATTATTTTAAATACTGCAGTGTCCTAAGGTTACCAAAACGTTTGGATATTGCGACAAACGAAAAGAAGGTTGTGCATCATCAACCATCACATCGTTTGTCAGAATGGTAGATATGTCACGGACTTCACTGAAAAAACAAACCTGCTAGCTTCCCTGTTCGTAGCTAATTCCGCCTTACTAGATAGGTTTACTTCATCACCTTTACTTAATAAAATAAACGGACTCTATATTTATTTTTTCCATCCATATTTTTTCGAACCTGTTTTCTATAATAATAAAACTTCAGGAACAGTCCAGATAAACCTTGTTCTGACGAGGTGGTCTCCCATTTGCGCATTGTCCACAGTAGGGGTTGCTTACATAGATTACCAAATGCCAAAATATGAATAAAATATTTGCACTCTACGGATCAAGAACTTAGCAGTTATTGTCTGAGTTTAATTTTCAATCATGGTAACACGAAAATGATTTTCACTGGCCATCCTGTTGCATTGATCCGACAAATCTTTCGAGTAGAATAATTTGCTAGAAAAAGCTCATCACAACGCATCTATTTGGAGTCGGCATAAAATTGTAGATCCCGCAACTGTGCAAGAAGTATGTCTACACATGACCATTTCGAACAGGTCGGGTAAGTATTTACAAACGACTAGACCAGCTTCAATCAACATCATAGATCCCTTCCACTTAGGTAAGAAAAGAATATATTTACAGTGGTCATCAGGGGATTGTTACTTACTTACTTAAGTGGCGCTACAGTCCGGAATGAACCTGGGCCTCAACCAACATGCCTCTCCAATTAGCCCGGTTCTTAGCTAACTGCCTCCAGTTGCGCACTCCAAGTCGGTTGAGGTCGGTTTCTACTTGTGCGCGCCACTTAAGGCGTGATGGAGCAGCGAGAATTCTCCATCGTCATCCTACACAAACGGACGAGTTTGGGCCGTATACCAAAACTAGACATGGCTCTGTATAGTTCGTCTCTATAAATGCTATTTTATGCGGCTTTGAAATCGATGAATAGGTGGTGGGTATCGATTTGGACTTCTTGGGTTTTTTCCAGGATCTGCCGAAGTGTAAGGTTTTGATCGTTTGTGGACTTTCCTGGCCTAAAACCACACTGGTAAGGGCCGATCAGGTTGTTGGTAGACGGTTTCAGGCGTTCACATATTACAGCAGATAGAATTTTGTGTGCGATGTTGAGGAGACTTATGCCTCTGTAGTTGGCGCAGTTTAGAGGGTCTCCTTTTTTGTGGATCGGGCAAACGATGCTGAGGTTCCATTCTTCAGGCATACTTTCTTCCGACCAGATTCGGCTTATGAGTTGGTGGATGTTACTTACCAAGTCATCTCCGCCGGCTTTATAAAGCTTGGCGCGAAGGCCGTCATTTCCGGCAGTCTTATTAAGCTTCAGTTTAGATATTGCTGTCCTCACTTCACTCAGGTCGGGTGGTTGGCAGTTCTCGCTGTCGTTGCCAATATTGAATGGTTCGTTCTGCCTGACAGCGGAATGTTGTTCGTCATCGCCGTTTAACAGTCTTCCATATCCTCAGCATCGACTGTGTCTCAGCTACGATATTTCCTTGTTCATCTCGACAGGATTCTGTTCGAACCTTGTATCCTTGGCTTTGACGTTTAACACTTTGGTAATATTTGCGAACATCTTTCCTGGAGTGGCACATCTCTATATCCTCGATCGCGCGCTTTTCTTGCTCTTTTTTCTTCTTTCTAAAAAGCCGGTGTTCTTCCCTTCTTCTCTGCCTATAGAGCTCAACGGCAGCTCTCGTCTTGTAGGCCTCGTTCTTGGCTGCGAGCATCTGTCGGCATTCCTCATCAAACAAGGGGTTTCTTGCTGGTGGGCGCGAGAAACCTAGCACATCAGTAGCGGCTGGTGGTATAGTGTTAATAGAGAGGTTTAGGAATACGCGTTGCGCGAAGGTCTTGGAGGTCTCTTGCGGGTGCAGTCTTTTGACATTAAATTTTGTTTACAGTATTTCTGGTTTGTTGTGGCGTAGTGGATATCCGCATTCTAACCTTGGCTGCTTCAAGGTAGTTGTCCGAGTCGATGTTAGCTCCTCGGAATGTTCGGACATCCAAAATACTGGATGCGTGGCGCTTGCCTATCGCTATGTGATCAATTTGATTGACCGTTCGTTGAGACCGCCATATCCCCTTATGGATATCGAGGTGAGGAAACCGTGTGCTGGCTATAGTGGCATTTCGTTCCGTAGCGAAGTCAATTGGGTTAAGTCCGTTACCAGACGTGTTGTCGTGTAGGCTATGGTTTCCGACAATACTGCTAAAGATGTCTTCTCTTCCTACCTTCGCGTTAAAATCTCCCAGCACGATTTTAACATCGTACTTCGGTAGTCGCTCATAGGTTTTATCAAGGAGCTCATGGAAGCAGTCCTTAGCTATATCATCGTTTTCCTCCGTTGGGGCGTGAGCGCATATAAGGCTAATGTTGGCGAATTTACCCTTGGTGCGGATCGTTACAATGCGTTCGCTAATGTCTTGGAAAGGGGATTGTTGGTTGAGGCCCAGGTTCATTATGGACTTTAGCGCCACTTAAGTAAGTAATCAGGGGATATTAATTGAAATTGAATTTAAAAAAAACGATAAAATCGTCATAAACAAATCGGGCAGAGATGGAAATAAGAACTTTTTGACGTACACGTGTTTGAAGAAATATAAAACAATTTTGAAGCTGTAAATGGTACAGGAGAATTCGAACTCCGACATTTCCTACACACCCGTGTTTGAAGATATAAAAACCATCTTCCAAGCAACCAGTGGTACAATCTTCCCCCATAAGACTCCACCTGAAAGATCCTCTTACCTTCCGCATCAGTGCGTAAAAATATTAATGAGCCAGATAGTGCAAAGGCTTATCATTTCGTCACGGCCTAACTCCACTAAAAGGATTCCTCGCCCTCCTTCGAGGTTGCTTAAAGTTCAAACACATCTCATATACCCTGCGATACGATTGTTTGAACTAACCCACCAGACAAGCGTAACGAATAGCACAACACAGGTTAATCCTTAAATTGCCTCCCCACGAAGATTAAAAAAAAAATCGAATATCCACCTCAATTTCGGTTACAAAAATGAATTTCCTCATCATCGTCCTGGCAGTGCATTATACAAGAGCACGACTTGTAATCCGTAACGATAAAACGAAAAAAACCAGTAACCCCAAAAAAAAAATCCTCGAAGGATGGCATTTTTACTCAGCCACCCCCTCTGTGTGTGGAAAACATAAATTTTCAAATTATTTTGTTTACGTGCGCGTATCAAATGATTTTCCACGAATAATTCCCAATTCATGCTCCAGAATCTCATAATCGTCGTCGACTATATTACGTTTGACTTCTATGCGGCGTACAAGTGTAGTAGTAGGATACCCTGCTGCGAGTGGCGTGTACTTCTAAATGCTACGTGCGTACTCCTTCGTGCGTGTGTCTCTCGGTATTTCCCTTCGCTCAAAGCTAAAATGTTGCTTTGAAATGTGGGCATGCCCTGAAGTAGTGCAGAAGGCGGGGATCACTCGCGTGTGTGTTAGCTTGTGCGTGTTATTATTCAAAACCACGCTTGGGCTGTAAAGCATACAAGCTGTCATACAAAAGATGATCTGCCTCATTCACCATCTGAATCCGAACTATACACAAACAAAGAGGCCTACACACACCACCACTTGTATGTGGTTCGGTGATGTGTTCAAAAATTTAACATGTCGGCCTCTTTGTGATTTTCTAAAAAGGAAATCTGTTCCGGTTCTTGATTGTGCATGGAAGGAGTAGCAAGTGTATGTGTCTCCAATAGACTTGAGTAGTGCGACATTCTGGCTTAGATTGAATGAAATTGAATGGAGCCATTTTCGCGATTCGTTGGATTTCAGTTCGCGTTTCGGTCATTTGTTTTGAGTCCTTTTGTGTTTTTGATGCGTGCCACCACATAGGACCCTTGAGAGATGTTTTCCTGCTATTTCACATTAAAATACGTCGTTTGCCACAGACAGGGCGATGTATACAAAATTTAAAGAAACGACGACAACAAAAAAAATTAGACATCCTGCGAGAGCTGTTATACGCATTTAAATGCGTCCTTTATGGGCTATTGACTGGAAAAAGTAGGCGAAATTAGAGTGTAAACGCGTGTGGAAATTATAAGCATTAATCTGTGCGTAAGCATGTCATAATGGCGACAATACGCTGTAGTGGCATATTTTGATTTGAATCTATGTGTGGGTGTAAAATGTGTTCCCAGGAGTGTGCTGGTAGATGTTATGTTGTGAATGTAATTAGGCATGCAAAATACGCTCGCAAAATGAAAGAACGCATATCTATGATTGAGGTTGAAATGTTGTCAAGGAAATTGTGAAATATAGTGGTTTTCGCGTGTGTTTTACATAGCAACGGCCAAGGATGTGGGATGAATTAGACTTCCGAAAAGAGAAAAGGAACAATTTGGTATATGAATTTATGCATTTGTGAGGATTTTTAATTAAACTGACAGGACACATTTGTATAACAAGCTCGCTGAATGTACCAGTCTACAGAAAGGTTTAATTCTTTACATTTCATGAAATAACATCCTCGACTGGTTTTTGAAATCGACGAATTTGTTCCTAAGTCATCGTGTCCCAAAAACAAAACAAAACCTTAGTTAAAGTTAATTTTTTCTCATCTTTTTAATAAAGCAAACAACTAGCAGAAGCCCAAAGAGGCTACAAGGCAGGTATAACTGCTATCCAGGAAATACGATGGGATTGGACGGGCAAAAATAAGATGAATCGTTGGCATATACTTATATTCGGAAGCGGATTTGTTGTGTGTTATGTTTTACAGACATTAGAAAATGCATTGCAGCAGTCCGCATCATTGCCAAATTCACCAAGATAAGCCTTGTAGGTATGCGTCCACGCTCCAACAGAGGAAAAATATGATATAGCGAAATACTGTTTCCAAGAGAGTCGCTACAGGATGTTAAAATTAATCTAGGCGAAGGTAGCATGAGAAGATATCTTTAGTAGCATTTTCCTAAAGCACAGCCTAGCAACGGACTTAGTCTGACTTAGGCTTGACATCTCTGCGGAACGAAAGGCCACTATAGCCATCGAATGCTTTCTTGACGTGGATATTGATAGGAGGACGTGGCGTTCTCCAGATCAACGAACGATCAATCAAATTGATCACAAATTGCTATAAAAGAGGCACGCATCCAGTATTTTGGATTTCGAGTAGTTAAATTCGACTCGGACTACTACCTTATTGCGGACAAGGTATGAATGCGAATATCCACCACTCCACAGCTAATGCGGCATGCTGTAAAACAATTTAAACTCAGACGACTGCAATCTTCATAACGATCTCGAATAACACCATTCCACCAGCACCGGCTGTCGAACAGCAATGGTGACTAGGTAAGCAGGGCATGAAATCAGCCGCATCTGATTTGCTGATGGATTTCTCACATCCAGCAGCAAGAAACCCCTGGTTTGACGAAAACTGACCAGAAATTCTAGCAGATAAAAACGCGACCTGAAAGACGAAGCTGCAGGAGAAGGTTAGATTTGTCAACGAGCCTTAGAGGAAAAAAGAAACGGAAGAACATCGTCTTTTCAGAAAGAAGCAAAAGCGCAAGAAAATCGCGCTATAGAGGATATAGAGAGGTGCCACTCCAGGAATGATGTTCCATCTTCCATATTGAACGACCTGATTAGCCCTCATCAGATTAGAGCTTAGTCCAGAAAAGTCCAGCTTTAAACTCTAAGAGCTTATTCTAACCAGAATTCAGACTTCCGCACGAATATACCAACGCATGAATATATCCAGTAGAGGAAACGTTGCCTTAAGTGCTGCGAACATGTAGAAACTGTCATCAACCAACTTATATGAGTCTAAATTAACGGCTGTTAGCATGTAAATAAGTTGTAAAGTCGGAATTTTTTTTTTAACTTCGGTAAGATTTTGGTAAGACTAATACAAAATGGTCTCACAGTACTCTCCAAATGGTCCGCCAGATGTGGCGCGAATCGTCAAACAACCGAATTGGTCCGCTTCATCGGGAAACAGCTGCAAAGTCTGAACTTGTATGAGAAACTAAGACTGCAAAGTCAATTTTCATTCTATCAGCACTTTGGCCCTCGGCAATGGTTTTCTTTTAATGTAGCACATACTTCATAAGGGTTACTTAGAGCTGTTCTGGCTCCATCCAATGAAGTTGCTGCAATGCCAGATGAAGCCAGTTCCATCTGGTGCATCCAAAAAGTGCAGCCATAATGCGGCCGCTGTTTTTGGAAAAACGACCCTAAAAAATAGGCGTGAGTTAAAATGATCTATAGACGAAATGCTCGTACTATTATTTTCAAAATTTGTTCATCCAAAGTTTTTCGAACTTTTTTTTAAATTGTTAAGAATTTAATATGAATGTTTGAATATCTTACTCAGCCACTTTTATAGAAGGTCTTGCAGTTTAACCAAAAACAATGTTTGTTTTTTTAAAGTGGACGTGGCATTGAAAAGAATTGGGCTTTTCTCCTTCTCATTATTTTCTGTATATTTTAAAAGAAAAACCAATCAGATTGGTTGAAAAATACATGAACACACGTAAACACACAAACAGCAACTCAAAAAGGATTGAAATTCATTTGTATTTTCACGCACAAAAACTTCATAAAATCCATATGAAACATTGCGAGCAGGAGTGGCTTAACCGGTGCAGTGAAATAACTCCCTATGAAATAATCCCCATGGAGCAACGTATAAACACCTTTAAATCTACTAGTGCTAATGAAGCTGAAGTGCTTAAAAGTTTTCTAGGAACTGAATCGAACTCGGTTGGTTTTAATGAAACCATGTTGCTTAAAATATATAACTTATGTTTTTATTTAGAATCTTTTGATCGACAATTTTCCTTGCGTATGGAAGTTGTCTAAAATTATTACTGTACCGAAAAAGGCAGTAAGGATGACTACAGACCGAGCACAATTTTACATCTTCCCTCGAAAATCTTAGTAAAGATAAAAAAACTCTCAAATACTTGAATATCATCTCTCCATAAATAGAATTCTTTGCTCCGAACAGTCTGGGTTTCGTCCAAAACACAGTTGCACAATTGCTTTATTAAACGTTGTTGAAGATGTTAGGAATGCTGTAGATGAAAACAAGCTAACACTTGTTACCTTGTAAGATTTTTCAAACGCATTCGACACTGTCAGTCACGATATACTCTGTATCAAACTTATAGATCAGGCGCGAACCTGGTCTTATCTTATTTAAGAGGAAGATCACAGGCAGTCTTAGGTATAACAACAACATGCCATCCTTCCTTTGTTTAAATGAAGGTGTTCCACAAGGTTCTACTCTGGTACCGCTCTTATTCTCCCAATATAATGAACTGCTAAAATATGTCAAGAACTCATCCATACATATGTACGCTGATGATGTTCAAATTCACAACAGCTATCGACTTGGTTTAGTTGAAAACGGTGTCTTTGAAGTTATTGAAGTTCTCCAGTCAATATTTCAGTGGTCAAAATAAAACGGTTTTGATCTCAATCCCAATTCTAATCTCAAGGATTTAAAATGGCACGTCATATTTTCCTTAAATTCTACTGAAGACAACCGATCTAAGTTCAAACGAGCCAGAAACGATTGTAATGCCAGCATCAAGCGTGTCAAATTCTCCCACGACCAAAAGCTGAGGGAAAAAATTCTACTATGTCCCAAAGGTAGTAAAATCTTTTGGTCGTTTGTCAAAAACATTAAGAATTTGACCTCATCTTCCATCCCAACGCTCATTTACAAAGCCAATCTGCTTGCTGCCCATTTTGCAGCCAGTTCCACGTTACCAGATTGAGCCCAGTCTCCTCCTGTACTTGAGAAGGTGAACATTCTATGGGACCAATCCACTTCCGTACTCGTACAGTCGCAATGGTATTATTAGATCTTAACATTCAGAAATCGCCTGGCCTAGATTGTATCTCCCCCATAATTCTGAAAAGGTGTTCTTCCACGCTGGCGAAATCACTGCATAAGCTTTTCTATCTGTCCTAATCATCAAAACTCTTCCCAAGTTGATGGAAAACAGCATTTGTCCAGCCCGTCCCAAAAAAGGCGAATCTTCTTCCCTCCCCAACTACCGACCAATTGCACTTACGTCCCTTCGTTCTAAGGTCATGGAAACGCTGATAAACCGTCAGCTTATGAAATATCTTGAATCACAAAAACTTCTAAATGACCGACAATACGGTTTTCATTGCAACAGGTCCACTGGTGATTTGATGACATATCTCACTGAAAAGTGGAAACAATCTATCCACCTCGGTGGCGAAAACAAGATCGTTGCACTTGATACTTCAAAGGCATTTAACAGGGTTTGGCATCAAGCCCATTTGTCGAAAATGCGTGCTTTTGGAATCGATGAAACTCTTCTTCTATGGATTAGAAACTTTCTCTCGAAACGTTCAATTCAAGTTGTTTTGGACGGTTTCAAGTCTGCTTCTGACGAAATAAATGCTGATGTTCCCCAGGGATCTATTCTGTCTCCGACACTCTTTTTCATTTTTATTGATGACCCCTTGTCTGCAATTTCTAGTCCAATCCGTTCCTTGGCTGATGACAGCACTCTCAGCTTTTCATATTCATTCTCTAATCCACGCCCTTCATCTTCGGACGTGGAACAGAAACGGCAAATATGTTAAGCTCATTAAATTCCTATCTTGACAGCATAATTAATTGGGTAAATTGAATAGAGTGGAATTTAATGCTTCCAAAACACAATGCTGTCTTCTGTCACCTAAGCAAAGCCAAAATTTACAGCCATTATCCATGAATCGCACTTGCATCGCCAAAACCGAAAAACTTTCCATGGTCGGTATGTGTGTTAGTAACGACCTGCGTTGGAACGACCACTTATTCGAAATCGCTAAAAACGAAATGTCTAGGTTTCCTTGACCGATGCAAAAAATATTTCAACCCCTCTGATCTGTCCTCAATATTTAAGGTATATACGCCCCAAATTTGAGTTCAACGCGCGTACTGGATAGGTTACAAAAGCGTGCGATAAAACTGATAGGAGATCCAACCATAGCGAACTCTATAGTCTCGCTCAAACATCGTACGAATATCTCCTGCCTAACACTTTTTTACCGATATTTTAACAGGAAATGCTCAATCGAAATAGCCAGCTGCATTCCGCCCCTTCAAACATTCAACCGTTATACTCGCCATGCCATGAATGCTAATCAATTCACCCTCTAGCCTACCTTCGGACGTACTATGAAATATAGAGATTCATTCCTTAACCGAACAACACGAATGTGGAATGCCTTACCAAACTCAGTCTTTCCTCCATATTATAATTTACAAAAATTTAAAAACAATGCACATCGGTATCTCCTCTTTTCTTCTCCTCAATTTCCTTAAAGCCCACGCTGTGTCCAAACACTATAAGGGTATTCATAAATATTTTAGCGCGTGCTAATTATAAAAAAAAATAAATTAAACGGCGCGGATATTCAGTTTGTCAGTTTTGCAATACTGCAATGACCTTACAAGGGACTATCACATCCTGTACGCTCTAGGTTATATGTATTGGAGGATACTTTGGGCTTCCCAACGCATGACTCCAGTTGCAACAAGAAAAACTACTGCTAACCCGCTTCTCGTCCTAATTATGCTTTTTGGTTGTGAGCTTAATATTGCATTCAACAGCATCGCACGTTAAATTTATGGTCGTAGAAGATTTGACCACATATCCGCCTTCTCTAAGTCAATATATGGCATAACTCTGGATAACCTCACTAAATTTAGGACTGTTAAGCTTCTGCATATTGTTATAGAAACCCGTCAACGGTCTTATATAATAAACTGAATCCCTTTGGCGCGTTCCTTAAGAACATTAAAAATTGTGCCGGAACGGAGTAATTATTTAACTTCTATGCTCCAATTTTCAATTCATGTTATTGATCTGTGGAATTCTCTTCTTCCAGCTGTTCGACTAATGAGTCGCACAACCCAACTTAGGAAGGAGCTCTGGCGGCATTTCGCGTCACTGCAATGATAACCCCTTTCTCTTCGTATCCATATAAATTAATTTATTCATTATTATTAATTTCTCATCTTATTTTAGATATGAAATAATTTAACTATTATTTTAAATATAATATTGTAATTCAATCAAATTTGCTATTGTCTACTTAGAGTACCTTTAAATAATTATTTTGTTTCTTCACTAATTTATAAGATATTGTATCTTTAAGTGTAAAAACTCTACATATAAATAAATCTAAATAGTACCACGGGGTTTATTTCCTTTTCGAAATCGAAAGATCAATGTGGCTTATTTTCGAGGGGGTAATTTCACTGCAGCTATTTATTGAACTAACGCTACTAATTTTTAACGAATGTGTACCTCACCATCGTTAACATCTATGCCATTGTCATGGCAAAAGGTCGTATGTCATAATAGATGTGAAGATGTGAATTTTGATATCTCAGAAGCAAATTTTTGAGAAAACACTTCAAAAACGATTTCATCGTCACGTCGCGTTAGAATAGCAATTTGTCAGTTTTTTATGCACTAACAGACATTTTGTTTAAATATTAATTAATTCAAAAAGTTATACAAAATTGGGTATGTTACCTGCAAAACTGATTGCTTACTTCCAGTAACCATCCGCAAATGAGTTTATTTTTAACAGATACGACGGTAATATTTCAGTCGGGTCAGTTGAAGTCGTTTCGCACTAGACTTATTTTTAAGGTCACAGTTCAATTTGAAGAAATCACAAACAATGACATTCATTCAGAAGAACATCTCCAACTTATTAGCAAATCGAAGACCATCTGTGCAGCTTTTAATTACCCTATCGACTACTCAACTTTGGCCTAAAAAATGTATCTTTCTAATTGCATTAATTCACTTATTCCAGCAGTACCTAGATTGGCCGTGGCTGAATTAAGACTGCGACAAAAAATTGCTACATCTAAAAT
Organism: Rhingia rostrata; assembly: GCA_949824845.1. Classification (NCBI taxonomy): domain Eukaryota; kingdom Metazoa; phylum Arthropoda; class Insecta; order Diptera; family Syrphidae; genus Rhingia; species Rhingia rostrata. The sequence goes on from OX463757.1 coordinate 23,432,355, forward strand.
GAATCCTTATATCACACCACTTCTTGTCTATATAGCTTCTGCTGGTTACGTTACGAACTTACGACATCAGCTGAATGAATTGGAATTTATTCCGGCGACAAAGTGAAATCGGAATTGTCGCTAGTTGAAGGGTTGCTTCATCTTTTGTCGTGAGTCGTTGTCATATCGTTGATGACATATAATCGGTTTTATTGTATTCAGCACTTTAGCATTTGTGTGTAAAATGGTTTTTAATGGAACATGACTTATCACTCGGCGTAAGGATAAAAGAGTGTGGATTTGTGCAAGTTGACAGCAAAAAAAAAAATTGTATACAAAGTGCTACATGAATCAAGTAAGTTATTCAACTATCCTGACATTTTATGGCGGATTTAGGGGTAGGGATTCCTAAATGGTTCATTGTTTGGTTTCTGTAAACGGTATTTAAATGCGAACATTTTGTTACTCAACTTTTTTTTATACCAAACGCACTTTTTATAGTAAAATAATGTCATCCTTAAATTTTGTATACGAGCAGATATAGCGGGTTTTTCAACAGGGACGCTACAAAATTTGAGTGCCAGGGACAGCAAACGACGCCATATTTCTTGCCGCTCTTTTGACATTTCTCTTTAGTAAGGTTTGGCATTTCATGATGGAAAGATATACGATCCAACAACGAGTCGAAATTATTAAAATTTACAACCGAAATTCGGAGTCAGTGGCCTCAACGTTATGAACGCTATGTCCAATATAATGTCGTCATAATCGTCCTAGCAGATCAACAATTGAGCGTCTAGTGGAAGAATTTGAATCCACAGGCACAGTACAAAATGTTCCCATGCCAGTGAGACAAAGAAGTACCCGTAGAGTCGAGAATATTGCTACCGCTGAGGCTTCAGTTGAAGACAGCCCAAATGTGTCTCTCACACGTCGTTCTCAAGCGTTGGGCATCTCTGTGACGTCGTTGTGGCGAATTTGCGAAAAGATCTTGGCCTACATCCTTACAAGATTAAATTAACGCAAGAACTGAAGCCGCTTGACAACCAGAAGCGTCGTATGTTCGTGAATTGGGCTGAGCAACAACTTGAAAATGACTCGGATTATTTTCATCGAAAAATCATCTTTCCTGTGGGGCTACGTCAAGTCTATGGTCTATGCCAACAAGCCAGCGACGATTGATGAACTTCGTACGAATATCGAACGTGAAATTGCAGCAGTATCGGCCGATTTATGCTTGAAACCGTCGAAAATTATGTTCAGGGTCTGGACTTCTGCAAGCGTGCCCGTGGCGGCCATGCAAAAGAAATCGAGTTCCATACATAATGGCATCGAACGTACTTTCACAGGAATAAAGAATTTCATTGATATCCAAAACCATTTTTGTTTTATTTAGCGCTTTTTGTAGCGCTCTTATTGAAAAACCCTTTATTACTTGATACATAAAATTTACTGAAAAACTAGAAAACAGTTGAACAGTTAAAAATCCACAAAGGAGATCATTATCATCAGTTTGCTCTGCTTGGTGTTCGTTTATAATTTACGAACCCTTTTTGGAAAGTTGGTGGTACTGACTAGTATCCAGCATTATTTTTGTTAATTTCATGTAATTAGGATTTTATGGATTTTGGGTTAAATTAATTTTAGCAAATCCCAATACCGAAAAGTTTTTTGATTAGGTAGTGCCTTAGGCATTTTTCATGGAAGTGAAGAGTGAGCGACTCATCCGCAGGCAAGCTTATTGGAGATAAAATAAAATGCTACCCAAAATTTGAAAAAAAAAAAACTACCGGTTTAAAAGTTGGGAACACATCAAGATGTCAACCACTTAAAAAATATAAACCACAGCTCCTTCAATATATTTCTGAGGCTAAGGCCATTACCTACCGTGCCTTGCATATTCTTGCTTAGAGGGTATCCCACATTTCACGAAAAAAATTAATTCTAATAGAAAATATAGATTTTTAACAAAAAAGCTTAAATTTCCTAAGAAATTTCCTAAGACCGTTGCGTTTAATTTCCCAATTTCATCTTTTAAGGCGTAAGTGGTCGTGGGATTGTTTGCATAGACCCTGGGCTTAAAAAAACAAAAGAAATAAGTACACTGGCGTTAAATCTCAAGATCTAGGTAAGCAATTCTGATTGCAAAAATGGTTGATTGCACCATTTTTTTCACAGAACACAACGCTCTCAGAATTGCTTTACACAACCGGTTTTTGTTGTGCGACTTAGATAACCATCTTCTGATTTTCCAACTTTAAGGACCATAGGAAATGACTCATTTAGTCATTGAATTATTTCTCTGCCGGTATGACATGTGGCTTCGTCGTGTTCATACCACGTGTTGGTCACATCCAATTGAGGTACTCAAAATTGGTTTATGATATCAAGATAACGAACACCATTAATTTTGACTGCCTTACCAACCTTACCAGCCGCATTTTCGAAGAAGAATGGTCCGATAGTGCCTCCAGTCCAAAATCCCAACCAAACCGTCTCGCTTTTTGGAGTTTCGAGTTAAACTCGTTGGTTTTCCGAACCCCAAATGCAACAATTTTGACGATTAAAAAAGCCATCAAGATAAGAATGGGCTTCATCAAATAGCCTCTACTGTCGAAGTCATTCGAACTCTTCTGCAGCGGGACTTCGACAAGAACCAGAGATCTTTTGATAACTGGAAGTTGAAAATCAACTTTCAGAAATCAGAAACTATCCTGTTTAGGACACCGTTGTCTAGGCCTCTAGGGATACGAGGAAGAACTGGCGAAAGCTGGTGATCGTTGGACCAAACGGACAGCCACTGGCGAGTAAAAGTGTAGTAAAGTACCTTGGCAACTGGTTAGATCAGTATCTATATTTCGGAAGACATGCAGATGCTGCTGTGGCGAGAGCTAGGGGAGCATTTGCCCTGACAAGACGATTGTGAAGGTGACGGTGATTTGCTACATGGCTCTCATTAGGCCGATGATTGCCTATGGGTGCCCGGTGTGGTTCAACGTTGCCCCATCTCAAATGGAAATGATACGGGTGTTTGAGAGGCAGTTTCTGAGAAGCTGCCTTGGACTTCACAAAGTATCTGACTACTCGAAATACTATTCCAACCAGGTCCTATACAACGGGGCCAACATAAACCGAATAGACAATTTTCTGGTGAAACTCATTCGGTTTCACGCTGCAAGAGCGATGGCTTCGAACAAGAGTCTCATCTTTGGGGCCTTCTACCCCAATGATGAATATTTTGAGAGTGCGCTTAAACGGCTTTTTTCCGCCCAAAGCTTTCCTATATTTGGATAGTCGAGGGCTGATACAGGATAGATCGGCGGTTCCGCTAATCTACCACGTCTTCCGACGAACTGTGGATAGGCGGCTCCTGTACGACCATGACGTAGTCGCTCAGGGCGGAGGAGAGCGCCTGCGGTTCAGCAGGAGTGTGTCCGATTGGGACCGCCGGAGTAGGTTGCAACAGGAGAACCTGTTGTGGTGGTTAACGTAATTCTAGTTAATTGACTCTTGAAAATATATGGCCGACTTATATAGTTATTTAGGTTTATGGTAAGGTAAACTGCCGTGGTGGCAAAAGAAAAAAAATTAAAATAAAAATGCTTGCTGTGGCTGTTCTAGTTCTGAAGTTATATTTAGGTAGTTGTACGTAGTTTTAAGTAGTTTAAGTTAGTCGATAAGTAGTATTAATTAGCATGTAAGTTTAAATTATATAAAAAAAAGACAATAAACCAAGTTTTTCTGAAATGTTTCTTGGTAAACATCATTATATTACTATTAGATTTACTTCTTAGATAATAGGCCGAAAGGCATTAGAATTAAGTTGTTATCATTTAATTTAGGGCGCCCGCATAGGGCCAGTAAGTTAGTTAAGTAGTTGATAAGTAGGCTAGTTTTTTCATGAATTTTTGTCTTGCATGTAATTTAGTTTTAAGAGGAATTAAAATAAAAATGAATATACAAAACAAAAAAATGGGTCCCATCACTGAAGTTGATTTGCTCGAAAAATCAGCATCCAGTTGTTGTTGTTCGAAAATGCATTCAACGAAATCCCTTCGCGCTGCACGGACAGTAGTCTTCAGTTTTTGAGTCAATTGAACTTTATAAGCATGGATTTTCAAGTCTTTCGTGAGAATTTGCTGTAGAAAGCTACTCGAAATACCCAATTCTTTAATACGGCACCGGATTGATGTTCGTGGGCTGCCAGCATCTGATCTCGCAAGCTGCTCCGATGTTTTCTGTTGAATGATTTGTGACAGGGACACCTAGAGTGTCTAAGATCACTAATTGATCCAGTCTCCATAAATTGTAGACAGTAGATGACAAACCTTCATTATTTTTTTTTAATTTTGCAAGAAAAATGTGTTGTACTATCGCATAGCGCTCCATTTTTAATAACCCCGAACTGTCAACTGTCACATTGTTATCATTTATCATGTTGGCATAGTACTATGTCTACTAAATGATGCGAAATTCAAATTTTGCGTGAATTATGTGAAACCCTTTATTGTATCACTGGATAAAACCGAGTACTATAAACCTGTCGAAGGCACTTTTTCTTAGGCCCTATCGCAATGGCCCCCTTTTGACAATGTCGAATATATTTTTCAATTTGATAAATATTATGCGAATGTTAAAGCTGTTTAGTTCGCTGATACGATATGAGCAATGACGAAAGTGCTTTAAGTATTTTTGAAAGCTTTGCTATTGACTTGAAACATACCAACTCAAAAGAATGGCTAAACTTATTGGACTTATATTTAGGGCAGGTCATTGAGACCGGGGTGACGGCTATATAGTGTTTGCATGAATAACGTGAACACCAGGAACAGGGAAGTCAGTTGTAATACAACATGGACCCACAACCCAAACTCAATTATCTAGCCTGTTAACCATCTCAAGCTTCCTATGAAACGGAGTAACTTTATCCGTGTTAATAAACCGTCTTTCATAAAGCGCTTCCTATTTTTTTATTTTTTTATTCGTTTGCAGCCATATTGATGTATGGTGCCCATCCGAAATGATTTTTTTTTTATAATTTGCGCACACTCAAGGGGTTATGAATACCCTTTGAATGTTTTACCACAGTAGGTAGAAGCCTTTGAGAAGAGGAAGAAGGAGAGATAGTAAAGATATAGGATGTAGTGGAGACTAACTCTATGGGTGATAACCGAACTAAATTCCGGGAGTCACTGTTTTTTGGTGTTTTTTTTTGAATTCGCAGAACTTTCAAGATGGTAAAGAAAAGTTTCATGGATTTAAGCTTGGATTGCAAGCACAACCTTCTACTTAACATGCGAACATATTACCACTACACCACCCACAATGAACACCCACAAAATTAATTTGATCGATGGCAGGCAAAGATAATCTTCGAACCCAGAGTTCAGGTTCGAGGCGAAAAGGTAGACCAAACCTCCGATTTAGGAATAAAGCGATCGCGGAAACCAAACCGCTTCGACTGAATGACTGGAAATAAAGTGTCCGGAAGAAACCTCAACGGTTGGGAACCCGTAATTACATGCTTAGAACAAATTTAATTTTTTTCAAGGGTCTTACGACTTTAAACTATCCCCCGGCACAAAATGTGCACTCAGTGTCTCACTTAATCTCCATCATCACCATACAAAAATTACACAACTCGTTTAATTTTCCTTGTAAAAACTTGCAAGGATATTCGCTAAGTAAACAAGAAAATCCTTGCACGCCAAACAAGCGCAACTATTAAAAGAATCTTCTACATCGTTTTTGGTAACCAACTTTACTACACCTTCCAGCCCTTTTGGGTAATCTTCCACTTTCCATCTTATCGCATAGTGGAAATTTTTTTAATATCCTTGAATACCCCAGCTGTCCCTACGCCATGGTATACAGACACATGAAAATCCAGAAGTAGTGGTGTAGGTATACGCAACACCATTTTTTTTATCTCTCCAACACTCGAGATAAACCCCCAAAAAGCAGAGACGAGAAAAAAATCACAATAAAAGGACTTTTCGTATTATTATAAATTCTTCCTTACAGAAAGTTCCCAACAAACAAACAGAAAAGAAAAAATGATTTTCAACTGCTGTCACTTTTTATTTCTCCTTTTTTTTTATTTATGTGTGTTCTCGTACTATAGCGTATTTGTGATCTCGCCACAACCGTGTATCTCTTCAGCTCTTAACCCTGCCAGGCTATAGACCTGCCACAAAACCTTGGAGACAATAGCACTGCGGATATACTACAAGTACGTAACCCGAAATAAAGATAAACCACAGAACAAATAAAATAGAACCTACTTGCTACTTTTACATCAGGAAATTACATTCAATCCAGATTTGCAGAGGATACTAATAAAAAAAAACGAAATGACAATGTGTGGGTGTGTGTGTCACAGTCAAAGTGTATCTCATAGATTATACAATCAATTTGCATATTTTATTTTTTTTCTCCCGGTTTTATTTTTTTATTTTATCTTGTTTGGGAATCAAGAATCCTACTCTTCTTTGAGACTTCATTTTGAATGATGAATTGGACAATTCGCAATCCCTGAAGGATAGTATTTACAAAGTTGCTATCGCCTCCTATCTCAAGGGAAAGGAGTTATTTTAATTATTTTAATAATCGTAGGATTTTCAATTTTAGCATAGCTGACCCTTGTCTGTTTGGGGAATGCTGTAGCCTTATGTTCTCTGGGCAGGCTCATTACTCATTTAAACGGAGGGCGTCGCAGTGAACCGAGACTTAATCACATTTCCAACACAGACAACAGACTGTCTAATGATTAGTGAGGTTAATTAGAGCACACGCACCAAAACTATTGTGTGTGTGTAATTTTCGTGACAGAAATTGAGTTTAGAAATTCTGTCAAGAAATTTCCTCCAAGACCAATCGGTTAGGCCGAACTGACAATGATGACAAGACACTAGTCTTCACATAAACACACACATACACAAATTTCGAATTTGACACAACGAATGTAGCTGAATATTAATCACCTGTAATCATGTCATACATTTTGTGGAATGTGATCATCAATTATGTAACGATTCATTAATTGTGTGTTTTAAGTGGGGAGGCTGGGAATGTATCTTGTGTTCCACATATGGTGGAATGGGGTATGTTATGGTAATACTATGTAAGCGAATTCTAAAGTATCCCTTGTATAGTCGTGGATTTTGAGACGTGCGCCTAGATGATAGATTGCTTATGCATTTTGACAGATTAATGACCTACTGTCAGACTGTGAGCAAGTTTTATGACACAAGGGCTTTTGAGTACGTATTGTGGACAAATATAGTCAGTGGGATGGATGTCTTTGTTGGAAATTTCATAAAAAAATATATGATGGTAAAATAAGAAAATTTACTAAGAAAAGGACAAGAAAGATGAGTATTTGGTGGTAAAACAGGGTGTTCAGCGGGGATACTTAAGTTTTTTGTATAGAATTTTTTTAAAAGGAAACAAAACGGTCATATAGGTACTAACGGGTGATCCAAGTAGAGAGACTTTTTTCAATAGCCTTTTTTGACAGATCACGTGTGAGTCGTGTCATGCTGTCATGTTATTTTTTTTTAGTATTGTTTGGCATTTTATAATGGAAAGACTTACGCGTGAACAACTTTTACAAATTGTTCAACTTTATTATGAAAATGCACGTTCTGTGAGGAATCATCGCATCAATCAATGGACTTATTGAGAGAACATTTCGGTGAGCACATAATTTCACGTTTTGGGCCGGTCGGTTGGCCACCAAGATCGTGTGATATCACACCGTTAGACTTTTTCCTGTGGGGATATGTAAAGTCAAAAGCTTATGCCGACAAACCCGCTTCGATTCAGGCCTTGGAGGAAAACATCACGCGTGTCATTCGCCAGTTACCAGTCGAAATGCTCGAACAAGTGATCGAAAATTGGACTCAACGGATGGACCATCTGCGACGTAGCAACGGCCAACATTTGATAGACATAATCTTCAAAAAATAAATGCCAAAGAATGTTCTTTCAAATGATAATAAACATTCTCCATTAAATTTGAATTTTCTGTGTTTTTTTCTTTAAAAAAGTAGTGAACCTCGAAATGGATCACCCTTTATTAAAATGTTTGAGATAACAAAACAAATAGACGAGAATTTCAATTTTATGGATCCAGATGGCATAACGCAAACGCTTGACGGAAATCTTAGGCCCATTCGCAGTATATTGGTCGCATTCAATATACCCAAATTCAATGTCTGAAAAGAGAAGCCGTCTCATTAGCGGTGAAAATTGCAATACGTCATAATCTGGAACAAAAGTACTCAAGCAAGTAAATAAAAATAAAATTTGAGAACATTTAAGAGTCCTGTAGCTGAGAACTTTTGCTTTACATGTCCAAGTCTTCTAAAAACTCCAAAGCCAAAAATACTGTGTCTGAGTACTTTTGCTCAACACGTCCTAACCATTTTTAAAAGTCTAAAGCTGATTTTTTTTGACCAAGTCTATGTCGCTGCACAGCACCACGCCCAAAATAATAATACAAATTTTTGGCGCAACAGTCTCAGCCGAGCTTTCTCGCAACCATTCACAACACGCACGCATGTGTACTTCTTGCACAATGGCGGGACGTCCTGTTTTATGTCGACTACGAACGGCGAATTTGTTATAAGCTTTTCTTGACAATTGATACTACTCGGATGATTTGTCAGATCATCACGATAGGAGGGCCAGTGAAAAATCATTTAGGTACTGCTACGGCTGGGAATCGGACCCAGAACGGCGCGGCAGTGGGCCCTGCACAGCAACACCTCCACTTTTCAGAGAGAAAACGATGTTTTGGTCGAACCGTAAGGAATTTTCAAAAATGGTTTGAACACGCTGCTAAGACAATACCAATATTAGTATTTTGTTTAAGTCAAGTTTTTTTTGGCTTTTCCAATTATTGGGGACAAAATACAAAAAAAAATGTTTGGCGCAACAGGCTCGTTAGTACCCAGGGTCGAGCTTTCTCAAAACCATTAATGGGTGCGCGTGTCCTTCTTGCACGATGGCGGGACATCCTGTTAGATGCCGAATTAATGCTAAGTTGAGATAAACTGTTGTTGACAATTGATACTACTTGAATGATTCATCGGATCATCACGAGAGAACTCCAGGGAACATTCATTTGGGTGTTGCTACGGACACTCACTTTCAGCGCGCCAATTCATCTCATTGTGCCCGTCATCTAACTATGCCCGCCGATACCAATGCGTCCCCAAAATTCACTATTTGGTGTGGTTTGAAAAGATTCCTGATGAATAGGATGGATAGAAAAGCTTAGGCAGAAAAATATACCATTGTCAACATCGAGGTCAAGCAAAACTCGTGCTACTAAACAATTACGAAAGTGAGTTCGATGCAATGAATAACCTAACTAACGTTCTCAAGTACAGTAGGAGGAAACTATGCCCAATCTGGCAACTTGTAGCTGGCTGGATATGCACCAAGCGGACTGACGTCCAAAGAGCTTGACAGCTAAAATGTTTTTGCGAATAAGTGTTGAAAATGATGATGAGGCCGAGTTTTTTATATTGTGACAACTGTTCAAAAATATTTTCTATCGTTTGGACTGAGCGTCTCGTCAGAATCGATAATGAGGACGTTGAAAAAAGTTATTCCCTCAACTTTTGGTCATAGTGTTAGAATTTGGCACGCTTTTAAAGAGCATTTCAGAAATTTCTATCTTATTTGAATTGTGTTTGGTTCAACTCTGATGGGTTGGTCTTCTCTAGCTTCTAGCTTCCTTGATGGTCAATTTTTGGTCAACCAATGTCAATATGGTCAACATTTTGTCTTTAAAATGATACTCTTTGTTCTATTGGGAATTTAAATTTCAAACCAAGGAGAATGAAGTTTAGTAACTAGAGAGCACGGTTACCAGTTAAGATTCATACAAAAAAAAACGGTTTAAAGCATATAATGCTTCGGGTGTTGTCTGTCCAAAATGGTTGAAGGCACTTAGAACTGTGTGCATTAAAACCACCCTCAGTGAGATTTTCAATGTGAGTACGCAGGGATAAAATTCTTGAGATAGCGTCTGACAGCACATCAAATTTGTAAAATTTTAAATAGCTATCAAGGTTTTACGGTTTTATAAATCAAGCAGAAATTAATTATTTGACTACAGACATGGAATTTGATTTTGGTTGAATCTTTATATGCACAGCCCATCAACGCAAATGGGAGCGAAGAATTTCCAATTAATTTTTCACTCAAAACGCCCGAGCATTTCTTCATCGCCTCTTGATATGGTATACTTTTCTAGACCCTAGCTTCGAGTGTCGGGGTATTATATGGGATCTTCTTAGAAGTTCGATTGAGAACCTTATTACATTGTTGACTTATTAGCGCTGAGAAACATCGGTTGGCAGTAGCAATTTTTGTTTTGAAATCTGTCGAGTTATCGTTGTCAGTATTAATGGCATAGTCGAAGTAGACGTCCCTAACTAAATATCCAATTTATTACATTATTGCCTTATTAGTCCTGAGAAATATAAGTTGGCAGTAGCAGTTCTCGGTTAGAAATCTGTCGAGTTATCGTGATCAGAGTTAATAGCAGAGCCGAGGTAGCAAAGTCCATAACTACCTATCCAATTCGTTGATGTTGTGCGTCTTTTCTTGTTGACTGGGTAGACTAGCTCTTACACTGATTTTCTATTAAACCCATATTTGCAGCTTCCTTCGCTATATTAAAAAAACCTGGCTTTGACTCTTTCTGGCCTACCAATGTTGGCAATATCGTCGGCGTACTAGCGCGGAAGATTTGCAAAGAAAGAGAAGTATGACGATACATTTTGGTATTGCATATCCTTGCCAACCCTGATGGAGCAGCAAGAATTCTTATTGTAATCCTTCACAGACTGATTAGTTTGGGCAGTATACCAAAAGAAGACATGGCACTACACAGTAAGTCTCTACAAAAGGTATCGCTGCTTAAATTCAATGAATATTTATCGATGTTTGCCAGGATCTCGCGAAGTGTAAAGATTTGCCAAGATGCAAAGTTTCCTGGCCTAGAACTACACTAACGAGGACTTATCAGCCTCTCGGAGAATGGCTTAAGGCGTTCAGATATTAAGGGAGATATGATCTTGTTGGCTACTTTAATGAAACGTATGCCTCTGTAATTGTTCAGTAGATCTCCTGTTTTGTGATTCGAGAAAAGTATTCTGAGGTTTCATTCTTCAGGCATACTTTCATCCCATTAAAATTTTGCTACCGAATTCTTGATTTTTATACCCTATCCCATAGGGGTATATTAGTTTTGATACATAGTTTGTAACATAGAGAACAAATTGAGCTAGGTATACCTCAAAGTATATGGATCAACTCAGAATCGATAGCTGAGTCGATTTAGCCATTTCTGTCTCCGTCCGTCACTCGTTCATCATTTTGAGCTGGAATGATGAAATTTGGTACACGTGTTTGTAGTTACCCATAGCAGAATGAGTGTAAATTTTTTTTTAATCCGCCTACTGCCACGCTCCCTTTTCAGAAAAACGTAGTTTTAGGCCAAGCCGTTAGAGAGTTTGAAAAATGGCTCAAGAACATATTTTGTTAATACAAAGTTGTGTGCAACGCCCACTTTTTGGGGGCGTTTTCAGTAAAATTTGGCAAAATTTTAAACATTTCGAAAAAAAATTATGCAAAATCATTGGTTCTGTTAATATAATTCTTATTTATCCCCTACGCCCACTTTTTGGATTCCTTTTCATACAATAACCATTTCTATACACTACCTCATAGCATAACCAGGCAAAAAACGATGTTTTTTGTCGAACCATAAATGATTTTGATAAACTGTCTGAATAATATGTTCTTACAATGACATTTTCTATATTTCATCGCCAAAAAGCCGACATTTTGAGGATATTTGTTTTAAGGATGGGATGGAATAGGGTATAAAACACAGTGGATTGTAGCCTTCTCATATGTTTTTTTTTTAAATTTTCAGCATAACTGCCGGACACCTTTTCTTACTGAGTTACTGAGCGACTTTGCTATAAAGCCAGCACGCTTAATATGTCCACATAGGTAGGTTTCTTTAATACCAAATATATAATCACATGCAAGTTAGTAAATACTTCACTATGTTTTTTTAAGCTATGGACCTAGGTGTATTGAAAATTCATACCACCTCTTCTTGTGGCACTGAGTAGTCTTTTTTTTACGCAAAGATTTGAAACAAATTGACCCGAACCCGCCTGGTGTTGTCATATTGCAACCAAAAGCGTGCATGACATTTGGCGCCTCTGTAACGCTAACCAGTAAACAGATGATGAAAACTGCTTTTCAGGCAACCTCCAACGGGTTTTCCTTTATTCAGCCACCTAAGAATGATGATGATTGTGCAGTAGATGATGCTGATGAACAAGGAAGCGGTATTGCAGATAATGTTTGCCCAGCGCAGTTGAGATCTGGTTGTGAAATTGCGTTTGAAAATGGTCATCGCGCTATTCCAGAAAGTGAGAGTAACTAGCCTATGTGTTGTGTCCGAATACAATAAGTACATGTTGTGTAGGTTCAACCAGAATTCTTCTACCTAGTAAGTACCATAGAGCATATCGTGTCAAAAAGTATCGGGTTTTTCAACAGGGACGCTACAAAAGTTGAGCGACAGGGACAGCAAACGACGCCATATTTCTTGCCGCTCTTTTGACATTTCTCTTAAGTAAGGTTTGCCATTTCATGATGGAAAGATATACGATCCAACAACCAGTCGAAATCAGTAAAATTTACAACCGAAATTCGGAGTCAGTGGCACTACGAGCACTACGTCCAATTTATGGTCGTCATAATCGTCCTAGCAGATCAACAATTGAGCGTCTAGTGGAAAAATTTGAATCCACAGGCACAGTACAAAATGTTCTCGTGCCAGTGAGACAAAGAAGTGCCCGTAGTGTCGAGATTATTGCTGCCGCTGAGGCTTCAGTTGATGAAAGCCCAAATGTTTCTCTCACGCGTCGTTCTCAAGCGTTGGGCATCTCTGTGACGTCTTTGTGGCGGATTTTGCGAAAAGATCTTGGCCTACATCCTTTCAAGATTAAATTGACACAAGAACTGAAGCCGCTTGACCACCAAAAGCGTCGTATGTTCGTGATTTGGGCTGAGCAACAACTTGAAAATGATTCAGATTTTCATCGAAAAATCATCTTCAGCGATGAGGCTCATTTCTGGCTGAATGGCTTGGTCAATAAACAAAATATGCGCTATTGGTCAGGCAGCAAACCACACGTACTCCATGAGTCATCATTGCATCCCGAAAAAAATACGGTTTGGTGTGGTTTATGGGCCGTCGGCGTCATTGGGCCGTACTTCTTCCGTAATGATAAAGACCGGCACGTTACTGTGAATGGGAATCGCTACCGTTCAATGATAACCGAATATTTTTGCCCCCATTGGATGATATGGACTTGGAGGACATGTGGTTCCAACAGGACAGCGCCACAAGCCACACAGCGTATGTCACAATCAATTTATTGGAAACCGAGTTTGGAGAACGTGTTATCTCACGAAATGGTCCAGTCGCTTGGCCGCCTCGGTCGTGCGATTTGATGCCGTTAGACTATTTCCTGTGGCCAGCGACGTTTAATGAACTTCGGTCGAATATCGAACGTGAAATTGCAGCAGTATCGGTCGACTTATGCTTGAAAACCGTCGTTATGTTCAGCGCCTGGACTTCTGCAAGCGTGCCCGTGGTGGCCATGCAAAAGAAATCGAGTTTCATACATAATGGCATCGAACGTACTTTCACAGGAATTGGATTGATATCCAAAATCGTTTTTGTTTTATTTACAAAAAATTTTTTAGCGCTCTTATTGAAAACCCCTTTATGTCACAAATAAGTTTCAAACGTGATATCGCATTGTATATCTGCAAACATTTCAGTAATCCGCCAAAGTCACCCAGCAGTGTTATAAACTAAAAATGTCTCTTGGAATTTGGTACATTAGCAAATTCATTTTGCTGTCACCAAACAAATCACCTGACGTACCTTCGGAAAAAGACGCTGTGCCGGCGGCCTGTGCAATTCGTTTATCCGAACTGATCGTTCAAAGTGTTATAAAGGGTTTTGCATGAGATTTTTCAAGCCTTATCATACTGTAGATTTATAGTTTCACATATCAAACTTGTAAAACAAATTTGACATGAAATCAATGAAAAAAAAAAAACACATGAATTCTTTCCGTTTTACTCAAAAACCTCAAAGTTTATATAAAAACTTAGAAAACACAAATTTTTCACATGGATTTAGAAATGTACACTACATCTCCTGGCGATGCTTCCGGCAACAGGACATTTAGAAAATACTAGCCCTCAGTAAAAAAAATCTATTGATGCAGTTTATCTATCTTTCCTTTGATAAAAGTGCACCAACAATTTTTTTTGATAATTCAAGAAATTAACATTTAGGAGGTTTCGGGTTAATGGCATTTCCCAACTAAACCTTATATAAATCTACGATTTACAATCAAAAGGCGAGCTGTTAAATTAATGTTTAACCTGAAATATAAGAATTATTTTATTTATGGAATTATGTATATAAACTACAAAACTACAAAACAACAACATCATGCAAAATTCATAATTATTTATGTGTTTTTAAACACAGCGTTACATTTGGTTAACTTAAGATTCAACCAATTACCAAAAAAAAAAATTAATAAAAGAGTTTAGAAACATTCAAAGGATCACTACTAAGGGGGTGGTGATTTAAAAGTAATTTACCGTTTCATACTCCGGTGATATTGTAAACTGTCCAGAATTAAAAAAAAATAAGTAAATTTAATATTATTTCTATATTATATATCAAAAATATTTAAGTTTTTATTTTTAAAGTTCATAGAAACGTTTTGCATGAATTTTAAAAAAAAATGTATTTAAATATTTAAAAAAATATCTAAGAGTGAACAAAAACCCAAACTAATATACGTTTACCATTAAAAAAGGCAATAAATTTGACGAAGTAGCACAGGCAGAAACAGCAAATTTATGAGATCAAGCTTGTTTGTGCCGAATGTTACTCATATATTGAAACTAGATGACTCGAAAAACGTTGTTCTGTCATATAAATTATTTCTAGTGACCATTTTGGTTGTTTAATAAATATCGAATTTATTGTCAGTTTGTTTGAATGTTTAACGATCAATATCATTGATCGAATGTGATCGATAAAATAGAACGATCGGTTATCGGTCTCAAAGAAATTGAACGTAAGTAACGTGTTTTTTTTTTTAGGGGTTGGTTTTTCGAATGGATTGTCATTTTGTGGTCTAATCGGTCAATTCTAGAGCCAATTATGTTCAGTTTGATTTTCCATTTTATCCAAAACAGCTTGACAAATGAACAACGCTTACAAATCGTGCAAATTTATTTCGAAAATGATGGTTCAGTTAGCGAAGTTTACCACAAGCTCCTTCCAATTTATGGTCGATATAATCGTCCATCAGAGCAATTAATTCGGTTAACCATGGATCGTTTTCGCACTACGTTTATTCTATGTGATAATACGCATTCGCAGAGACGCCGAACAGCGCGCACCGAAGAAACAATTGTCGCTGTAGAGTAAAGTGTTGAAGAGGATCCGAATGAATTAATTCGCCACCGTGCACAGCAATTGGAGCTTTGTCCATGACCTTTGTGGAAGATTTTGCACAAAGATCTTAGCTTACGACCTTACAAGATCAAGCTTGTGCAAGAAATAAAGTCGCGAGACCATGCAATGCGTCGTGATTTTTGTGTATGGGCCGAAATGAGTTTGATCTCGATGCTGATTTTCATCGTAAAAAATCAGTTTTGGTCAAATGGCTACGTCAACAAGCAAAATTGCCGCATTTGCTGTAAAGAGAAAAGAGAAAAATGAAGAGACGCCATTGCATCCACAAAAACTGACTGTTTGGTGTGCTCTTTGGGCGGATGGATTCATTGGGTCATACATACTTCTTCCGAAATGGTGCTGGAGAGTCAGTTACCGTTAATGGAGTACGGTATAGAGTCATGATTACCGACTATTTTGTTCCCGAATTGGATGGCATGAATGTGGATGAGATGTGGTTCCAACAAGATGGCGCTACATGCCACACAGCGCACGTCACAATCGATTTATTATGATTCGATGAGCGCATAATTTCGCGGAATGGACCTGTCAATTGGCCACCAAGACCGTGTGATTTGATACCATTGGATTATTTTGTTTGGTGATATGTGAAGTCGCCAACAAACCAGAAACGTTAGGGCACTCGGAAGCTAACATTCGTTGCGTTATTGCCAACATACGGTAAGTGGTTGGAAATTGGAACTCTAGAGTTGGCTTTATTCGAACCAGCCGCGGCGGCCACATTCCCGAAATCATAATTAAACATTAATGGCATAAAATTATCCTTCCAATAAAGCCAGATTGATGGACATTAAAACGATTTTTCTTGTGCTTTATTTCAATTTGAAGTTCTATACCTCAAAAGAAAACACCCTATATAAATCGAGGATGAAATCTTCAATTTGAAACTGAGGGTGTTCTCTTCTTGTGTGTCGCAGTTATGTTCCACGAATTTTCTGCACCCAATTCCGGACGGGCCCAGTGGCGCAATGGTGAGTGCGATGAATTGCCGCGCAAAAAGTAAGGATTCGATACCCAGCCATAGCAATACCTAAATGATTTTTCAATGGCCCTCCTCTGGTGATGATCTGACAAATCATCCGAGTGGTATCAGTTGTCAAGAAAACCATTTGGAGTCGGCACAAAACAGGAGGGCCGCCATCGTGCAAAAAGTGCACACGCATACGAAAACTCCAAAATCGACCCGCGAAACCACCAACAGAAAAATGTTTTTTTTATAGGACATTTCCTTTTTCCTTAAAGCTTACAGCTTCTGAGAATGTCTGGTGCCATCTATCCTTCCAATTATTCTTTAGATCGGTCGCGAGCAATTAAACATAAAAATTGACAGAAACTTGATTTCCATGATTGATAATGTGGTTTTCCTAGAACACGGTATCAAGTGGGAACGGAAAAAGCTGTGTGTTTGTGAAAACCCAATTGGTATACCCAAATTGGAATAAGGAAGTGTTAAGTGATAGGCATCGATAGCAGGCGTCGGGAAAATACCTGACGACGATGCGTTAAAATGCGCAGTACGACCTGCCAGATCTGAACGAGGGTACCTCAAAAGGTCAGAGTTTAGTGAAAAGTCGCATTAGGCTTACAAGTGGAGAGTACTTAGTGTGAATATATGTGTTCTTGGATATTGATCAAACCGTCAGAATTGTGTTTTTTAGTATATCGTGGAAAAAGTTGAGTGTTTTTGTTTTTAGTTCCAGTAGGAACTACGCCGTTTCCATCGAATGTCTCAATCGACTTATCGAATAATATTTTTGGCAAGTTGGCCATCTATTGGCCAACTTGATTGAATAATTTGATGTCACTGGCTTGTATTAAATATTTGAGTTTTTGTTTTAAGAAAAGTGATACACAAAAAAAAACACTGAGAAGCTTCTCAAATTCGCAGTTCGGAATTGGCGTTGAATAGAAGAACTTGGAACACACAAACAATTGAATTAAGATGCTAGATTGTACTCCGTTAACATCAGACATCTAATTTATCCATTTGGAAAGTTTTTACTGAGTACATTACGAGGCCCTCTAAACTGCCTCAACTATAGAGACATAAGTCTCCTCAACATCGTCTACAAGATCCTATCTGCCGTAATATGTGAACGCCTGAAACCGTTTACCAGCAACATGATCGGCCCTAATCAGTGTGGTTTTAGGCCAAAAAACTCCACATCCGATCAAATTTTAATACTTCGCAGATTCTGAAAAAACATAAGAAGTCCAAATCGATACCCACGCTCAAATTGATTTCAAAGCCGCATACGACAGCATTTATAGAGACGAACTATTCCGAGCCATTTCTAGTTTTGGTATACCATCCAAGCTCGTCCGTTTGTGTAGAATGACGATAGAGAATTCTCGCTGCTCCATCAGGGTTGAAAACGACCTCACTGACACATTCGATACAAAAAAAAAGGATTTAGGCAAGGCGATGCGCTGTAATGTGACTTCTTCAATCTGATTCTTGAAAGGATTTTGCAAAACACCAGAGCCACAATTTTCCAAAAATCGGTGCAACTACTAGCATACGCCGATGATATTAACATCATTGGTAGGACTTAACGTGATGTCATAGCCACGTTTGCTAGTATAGGTGAGGAAGCGGCAAAATGGGGCTTAGTAGTAAATGTGGGCAAGAAAAAGTGCACCATGTCAACACGAAAAGACACACAACATCGACGAATTTGACAGAACGTCAGATATAACTTTGAGATAGCACGGGACTTTGTCTATCTCGGCTCCGCTATTATCTCTGATATCAACATCGCGTCAGAATTTAAACGAAGAATTACTCTTGCCAACCGCTGTTTCTTCAGGCCAAGAACGCAATTCAGTAGTAAAGCCCTCACTCGAACTACTAAGGAGATCCCATATAAGACCCGGATTATGCCACTCGTGCTCGACGGCGCTGAATCATGGACCGTCTCAAAAGCGAGTTAAGAAATCCTTGGTCGAATCGAGAGCAACATTTTTGGAAAAATCTCGGTCCCGGTTGCGTTGACGGGCTGTCGAGACAAAGATTCAACCAAGAACTATACCCGCTGTACAGCGACATGTCCCTGGTCAAAAAAAAAACTCAGCATTGGACCTTTAAGATGGCTAGGACATGACTAACGAATGGACACTAATACTCCGGCTTTGAATCATGGACCGTCTCAAAAGCGAGTAAAGAAATCCTTGGTCGAATCGAGAGCAAAATTTTTGGAAAAATCTCGGTCCCGTTTGCGTTGACGGGCTGTCGAGACAAAGATTCAACCAAGAACTATACCCGCTGTACAGCGACATGTCCCTGGTCAAAAAAAAAACTCAGCATTGGACCTTTAAGATGGCTAGGACATGTATAACGAATGGACACTAATACTCCGGCTCGCAGAGTCTTCGATTCGCAGCGAGGTAGACCTCGCCTTAAGTGGCGGGCACAAGTAGAAACCGACCTCAACCAACTTGGAGTGCGCAACTGGAGGCAGTTAGCTAAGGACCGGGCTAATTGGAGAGGCATATTGGTTGAGTCCCATGTTCATTCCGGACTGTAGCGCCACTTAGGTAGGTAAGTATATTCCTTCATCTTCATAGCAGTGTTTTCTAGTTTCGTCAGCACTTCATTAGCTCCTAACCATACCGAGTGCACTTTCAATTCTTTCCATTGTTACCCTTCCATGACAAAAAAATACATCTAGCTTATATTCCAAAAGTTAAAAATGTATATTTTTACAGGATACCATAGACAAATGCTTCATTACTTGAAAGCCAGTGAATGAATTGTAATAAGCCCCTGATGAGGTTTTCTTCAATTACATCATCAAACTGAACGACTGCAGATGAATGGAAACCATATACGAAACAAACCTATCTAGGTCATAAAATTTTCTATAGGCTTCTGTTTAAAAATCAGAATTCCCCTTTTCTATAATTACATGCATGGATTTATAAAATCCCAGATTGATATGTAATGCCAGGGTACTTGCACGCTGTATAGTGTATACCCATCAACAGATAATAGTCTATGTAACCATGTAGACGGAACAGTCCAACAACAATGTAAACCTTCATCATCCGCACAATAATAGCATTATCCCGTTCACAATCTATTGAAAGAAGCTTAGAATCACAAAATAGATATTTACATGAACTAAGCTCCTGACATTCGTCGTTAGGGCGGGAGGCGGATCGGCGCGGCGTGGCGCGCACTCGATACACATTCTCTATTGTGAAAAACTCATTAGGAAAACTTATGTATTCATGAGATAGATTAGGCGAACTATAGCTGCCATTTCACCAACTTGTATAGTGTATTTGAATCGCTTCTGTTATACAAGGATATGCTGATGGTATTACTCATTCGGAGGTCCTCCTCCTTAGTCTCATACGTCTTCTTAGAGAGTCAATTTATTTCTGCAATGAATACAGAATTAGTCTGGTCTCAGTCTCATTGATTTACCGTTTTATTTCGCTCTCCCGCACCGCCTTCAAGTGGCAACAGCGAAAGCTGGAGAAGATTGTGTTCCGATTATCCTTACCTTTTAAGCGCCACATTTGCAACAAATTCACGTGACAGAACGGTTTTTTTTTTCATTTTTCGTCGTCCTTGTGCTGCCTTCGTTGTCTTTCTTCTTCAGATTAATGTGTCAAGGTGAATGCAATTTCAAGCGACGACGACGACGACGACGTCGACGCACGGTCTAGCGGATGCATGGTATTCCATTCGTTAAAGGAAAATAAAAAAATGCTGTCCTTAAATTATATTGTAGACGATGGTGTTTATACCATCTCCTGACTGCGAACAAAAATGGCCGTGAGAGTGTGCCTATTAATTTTTTTCTTGTTGTTGTTGTTGACTAATTAGATAAGTCTGCTGAAAGTAGAAACACCTTGGCATATGTTTTCACGGGTGAAGTGCGACCTGACTCCAGTTTCAGTCATGCTTTGAATAGCTAGTTGAATGGCTTTTGAATGCATTCAATAGGTGGGATCATGAATGGGATAGTCATGTTCTGTGTTTGTGCATTCATCGTTAACTGAAAGGCCGTTTTATTTGAGTTAAGTGTGAGTTATTTATGAATTGACTACGAAGGTTTGAATAGTGGGATTAAATGGTACTTGATACAAGTGATGAATCTTAAAGTAAGGTTCTTATACCCAGTTCCTTAGTACTGAGTCTGAATTATACCAGGTCACTTAACTTATGGTTAATATTCCAAAATCGTTAGGTAAACTCGGGATTTAAAATTGAACAGTTGTTTGCCGAATGAACATATTAATCAAAGAGGGTAAGTCCTGCAACATAAACTTCGCTCTGAACAACGGTAACCTAGAGATAAATCTACCTGAAAGATGTTTGCAATCAAAACATATTTTTAAATAGGTTATAACACATAGGCTTTTTTCACACAACCGCGGAAGTGAACCCACTCTTATTTCTTAAAACAGAAGGGAAGTCCGTGACCCAACGCTTTCCTCTAAGTCATACGCCCTAACAATTTCCGACTGGAGAGTATCAAGCGAACCTAGCTTTTCTGGTAATAGGATCATAGAATTCTCCATAACAGATAAAATAGTCAACTCTATTCCATTCCTTGAAATTAAAAAAACCAACTTGAATCTGTTCAAGATAAAAATCTACGAACACACCTTCAAGAGTGCAGTAACTAACCAAAATTATATCGACTCAAACGTGCACGAAATCGCCACAAATGCTTTTGAAAAAGCACGTCTGATACGGAAATGTAAAAACAATTAAAGACAAAGCCACTTGTGGTCCAAGGATCTCGCCAAACTACACAGCGAACCTACTTAACTCTTAAAGACGGCAAAGGAGACAAACAATGCAACAGATTGGAATCTATAAAAAAACAGTTTAAGCAAATTAAAAAAAGATAAAAGAACGTCCAAAAGGAAGGCCTGTTGGGACTTCTGCAACAGTATTGAGGACAACAACGATTCCTCCAGATTAAGAAAAATATTGTTAAAGGAAGCAAGCAGCCCAGATTTTCTAAAAATCTCAGATGCTAAATGGACAGAATCCAGCGCTGTGATACTAGATCTTCTCCTTAACACTCATTTTCAGAACTGCCACACACCTTCCGTGAATGTCTAAAGCTAAATTGCCTTCCCAAGGCGTGGCGTGAAGTAAATGTGATTTTCATACCCAAGACCAATCAGTCTATTATCTGGAAAGACTACTTGATATTCAAATACACAGTAACTTCAAGATATCTATCCCTAAACCAGCATGCCTATATCAAAGGCGAATCGTCAAAATCTACCCTTCATGAGGTAGTTCAAATAACAGAAAAATCGCTATACCACAAAGAACATACACTAGCAGCCTTTCTATATATAGAAAGAGCCTTTAATAACGTAAAGACGGAAGCCATAGACATAGACCTGACAAATCAGGAATAGTTACGGTAACTCGCTGGGTGATTACACCAAACAATTACAACAAAAGTGAAACTCCACAAGGTGGGGTTCTTTCTCTGCTTCTTTGGCCACCGGTAGCCTACAAAGCAAGGAAGAGACTTGAATTCACTGCAACAAAAACAGTGACTTATGCAGACGATGTGGTTCTCATGGGATTTGCGAAATTCCCATCATCTCTAAGTGCAAACATGCAAACAAGTTTAAACATACTCAGTAGATGGTCAGAACCATGCAGACTGGGTGTAAATCCGAAGAAAACAAAACTAGTACTCTTCACTAACATAAGATCAGTCACAGAGTTTCTGACACCGACCCTGGGAGGGTCTACCCTCTCACTGTCAGCAAGTGCCAAATACCTTGAGGTGATACTTGATAGCAAACTTAGCTGGAACCTTAATATCAACGAAAGGGTTAAGAAAGCTTACATTGAAACAGAATTTGTGGGGTCCATCCGCGAGGGTCAAAAAATGGCTATACACAGCTATCGTCAGGCCAATTCTCACCTACGGTTGCTTAGTCTGGTCGAATTATATGAAAAAGAAGAAACATATGACTGCACTTACAAAAGTTCAAGGAACATCATATTGTGTATTCATAACAGGAGCTATGCGCACCAGCCCCACAGCAGGCTTGGGAGCAATTCACCCAATCCCCCAATCGACCAACAGCTGATTGACACAGCAGCGAAAAGCGCAGCACGCATCAAAGAAGCTGGCAACCTATGTATCAATACATTTGTTCACAGCACAAAACTGAAATAAGTAAAACATGAGAATGGGGCATCTGACTACACCATCCCATATCACGACTTTGATACCAAATACTCAACCAAAATATCTAGTAGAGACAAATGGTCATCAACCAATGTGGTATCCAAAAAAGAAAAAGCAATCTATACCGATGGATCTAAAATGGAAACAGGAGTGGGCTCTGGGGTCTACTCCGACAGAATCGGTTAAATCACATCCAATCGTTTGAAGAACTCTTGCAGTGTTTTCCAAGCAAAGATCCTAGCCATACTCGTAGCTGCCGAGTCGGCTATAGTTTTGGAAATATCACAAGAGGATATCTCCACTTACGTATATAGTCAAGCGACCAAAAAAACTCCAACACAATAAAATCACATGTAGTTGGACGCTGCCGGTCAGAGCTAAGGGCTCTATGTAACCAGAACAAAATAAAAATGATCTGGGTGCCAGGACATAATAACGTTTCAGGAAACGAAAAAGCAGACGAACTAGCCAGACTAGGATCGTCCAGTTGCATTTCCTTATGAGATAGCAGGCTTAGACCCCCACTTGCTTCTAAGAATAATGCAATAACTAGACACACGCAAACATGTAAACACACCAAAGACCTTTGGCCGGAAATAAGTGGTAGCAAATCAACAAGCTTATTGCTCTGGACAGAGCTTCCATTTCTATAGCGGTGACTTATACAAACTATGCAGGAAATTCGACGACCCAGAAGTCGAGGTGGATATTTCACACCTACTCTGTCGCTGTCCCATGATCTGCAAACTTCTTGATAGCTTCTACTACGAGAACATAACGGAGCTAGCAACAAACCCTATAGCGCAGATCGGCCGTTTCTGCTGCAAATCGGGATGGAGCAAACATCTATTTAAAGTGGATGGAACAACAAAGATAACAACATAATTATCACACTCATATAAACTTTTAAACATTCTCTTCATGTACCCATCTCCCAACAAAGGGTATCGCTTTGGGCCCAGGTAGGCCTATGCCAGTTTAATGACTCACCTCAGTGTCAACAGCCCATTAAACCTAACCTAATCTTAAATATTAAAACATTCAATTTAAACTAAAAGTTATAACCTTGAAGGAAACTGCAATTCCTTCGAAGATCTCTTTATAAGAAATAACCCCTGATTGGGTTTTATTGTCCTGACGGAAAAAAAGTTGTAAAAAAACCGTGGATCACACAAGTACAATTCAATAAGATGGAGTTTGACCTCGGTGAGGAAAAGATCCAAAACTTAGACCCTTGACTAAGCATTTAGACGTCGAATGAGCGTACCGAACAAGCATTTTACGCTCTTATTTGCATAAAGTCGACCATAAATTCTTCTAAGTAACTGAAATAAGCAAATAAAGGTTCTTCCGAAAGGGACCTCCAAGCTTTGATAGTTGACAGCGGCATCTGTCAAATTTGCTGTCGAAAGGGTTGCTCTGTTCAGGCAATTTTCCGCGCGTTTCGCCCATTTTACGGCCGTCAAATTCGTCCTACCGAGAGAACTATTCGCAGTGTTATCGATATATTAGAGTCCACTAGTTTAGATAACGATAAGCCGACTCATAAACCGAATAAACCGAAACATCATTTCTGTGCTTCTGAACATGCTGGAGATTCCGAGACAGTCGATTTTGCAGCGCTCACAAGAACTCCACCTTTCTCATACAACAACATGGCGGATTTTGCTTCGTGACTTGGGCCTGCGCCAATACAAAATATAACTAACCCTGGAGGTTAGTGTACCAGAGACGGAGACGTGTGTTTGCTGAATGAGCAGTTGGAAACTGACCTTAATTTTCATCGAAAAATTATCTTCAGCAGTGAGGCCCATTTCTGGATATATGGGTACGTCAACTAACAAAATTGTCGAATTTGAGACGATAGCAGTCCACATGAGATCCAAGACATCCAACGCACCTCCAAAAAGTCACTGTTCGGTTTGGATTGGTGTGTTCGTAATGAAATATGGTGCGATGACGCCGCTCCATATTTCTTTAAGACCAACGTTGGCCATACCATCACTTTCAATAGCGAGCGATGTAGGTCGATGATTACCAACTTCCTTTGGCCTAGGGCGCGATGGTTAGTGCAATGAATTGCCGCGCAGAAGGTGTGGGTTCCATTCCCAGCCGTAACACCACCTAAAAAAAAGTGATTTTCACTGGCCCCCCTCTTGTGGTGATCTGACAAATCATCCGAGTAGTATCAACTGTCAAGAATAGCTTATCTCAACTTCGCAGTTTGGACTCGACATAAAAAAGGAAATCCCGCCATCGTGCATGAAGTACACACGCACACATGAATGGTTGTGAGAAAGCTAGGTGCTGGCTACTAACAAGAATGTTGCGCCAAAAATTTGTATTTGCAACCTTAATACCAACCCAACGATAAACATAAATCACAGCCAAAAGATCTTGAACCATTTATACTTTCCAAACCACAATACTTCGTTATCCCAAATTCTGGCAAAAAAAAACTAAAAATAAATGAAAATCCGTGAACTACATCAAAACAAGGATAACGGCATGTATGCATCTGTATATTCCGTGACCTGACTGACCCACATTTTGCTGCCATTCTACCGGAAAAATAATAAACGAACCTCTCCAAATCTGCAGGAAATATCCCCACACAATTCCCAAACCAAACGCCTACAAATCGTCAGCTCCTTATTGCTGAACACAAAAGCCTCCACTGTCGCACCAAGTCACACAAAAAATGTTTTCCTCTGGCCAACATACACAAAAAAAAATTAGGTCATCACATTCAAATTAATCTCGCATTTTCAAGAATCGCCCATCTCATGTTCCACTATGCAATGGAAGCCAAACGCTGCTTCCGAAAAACCACACTTCAATTAATCATTCAGATTGACATCTTAACAGTTTCCAATTCATAGAAAAGGAAACAGAAAAAAATAAGAAAATCTTCCGACGCCCGTTGAAATTACTTTCGAGGTGATTCCAATTCAAGATA
This sequence comes from Rhingia rostrata, assembly GCA_949824845.1. Classification (NCBI taxonomy): domain Eukaryota; kingdom Metazoa; phylum Arthropoda; class Insecta; order Diptera; family Syrphidae; genus Rhingia; species Rhingia rostrata. Next base: position 23,458,102 of record OX463757.1, read on the forward strand.
TTCCCATTTCTCACATCCCTCTAGGGACATACTTTCCTTGAATAACTATTTTCCTTTTTTTTCTGTTGCCATTGTCAAATGACAAATCCCCAAATGAGATGTGTAACGCCTAGCATCCGTTTCTCTATTCATATGTCAACTTGAAAGGATCTTGAACAAAAAAAAAAAAAACATACCGTGGACCCTAACCTTGGAGGTCGAAGGTAAAGAAAAGTCCAAATTAAATATGCACACAAGTCCCTGTTAGCCTGGGTCAAAGTACTTAACCTCTGAATAGGGGTATAGAAGGACCTTTACCCACCCACATGTCAAGTTCACTCAACCGGCTGGCAAAAGTTCGAAATCAATGAACACGCGCATACCTTTAGGCAGGTAATTCAATTCAATTCAGGATTCATCAACAACACCAACCCAACTGATAGGGGGGATCAGAAATTCAGAAATTCAGAAATTCAGAATCTCCTTGGTACTTTTATTTCATTTTCATATCTCATGACATAATTCGTTCCCTTTGTGGGTGAATCGGAGAGTTAGGTACGCTCATCCCGCTCACTCTCGGTCTGTCTTCCTTTTTGGAGAATGCAATAATAAGAAATAAACAAAATTATGCAGAGGGGGTGGATGAGTACAAAGTAATTTCAAATTCATCCCTTATGTTCGGTGGGGGGTTTTGGATTTTAAACACTATTGCTACTGCACCACTCCTTTGCCAGACGATGCCTTCGAAAGGGCGGCGGGTAATCTAGGAGGAACAAATGTTTCATAACTTCATTGAGAATGATGTTCTACGCGATAAAAAATGAAATAAAAAAAACGGGATTCTCCTCCACCTCCTCATTGACGCAATTGGATTATCTTTTGAGGAAAGGAAAATTTCGATCCTGTACACGCTTGGATGATGGCGAAACGAAGTAATACGCGTAAGAGTTCTGCATGAGTTGTCTCCTCCATTTCTTTTCTGCTGCTGCTGCTGCTGCCACTGTTGCTTTTCTTTTCTCATCGTGTATCCCTTTGAGAGTTCCATTTGCCGCTCCCGGTGCGCGGTGGTATGGAATTCGCCCTCCTACTACTTTTTAGTAGGGCGCTGCATTGTGAGATGGCCTAAATCATGAGCTTCTTTTTTTGTTGTTTGTTGTTGGTATTCGTGCGCTCAAGAGAAATGGGAGAGATGGGCTGGTCCATGGGGGTCTTTAGAAATACCTTTACCATACATGTATACCATTATGATTACTATTACTTCACTTCCTGTTGTAAGCCGGTCCATTGAAAGATGGATGGATCCTCTTGCGCTGTTACATTGTGTGAAGAGTTCATTCTGACTGAAATGATTAATTTCGGTTCGGTGAATTGGGAATTCAGGTGTACACGGTGCGGTGCACAAAATGCAATAAGGACGCTCTTCAGATGAATGGATAGAGGAGGAGTAGGCAGGTTTGGTATAAGTGGTATTATATACAAACACTGTCGAGTTCGGTTTGAAGACGATTACTCACACATTCTATTTCCAGGCGACAGCGGAAGAACACCAAAAATGGAGTCAACGGTATCGACTACAGTCCCAGTTAGGATGGACAAAGTGAGTAACCGAAATGAGCTGCTTCGATATACTATTCAGATAACATTTCATTTAGGAATCCCCGTTTCCTAGGGGTACCTGACAACTTGAAATAGCCCCTTCAGGTTAAGGGTTGTGCTTTGGATTTACTACTCATCCATGGAAAAAAAATATTGTTGCGAAGCCTTGGAAAGGACTGATTTTATTGTTGATGATCAAGCTAAACGCAAAAAAGGCAATAACGTTCGTTTCTTCACCCGGAATGTGAGAACATTAAATAGGAGAGATGCAGGCTAACAACTAGCGGAAACCCTAAGCTTCTTAAAGTCGACATTTAGGGTTATCGGGAACTTTTTCCCAATGATTTTTTGCTTTTCATGTTCCTTTTTGCTGAATGGGAAAAATTCAATGGGAAAAAGGATTCTCGATTTTTTTCATTCATCGATGTAAATTGATTACTGCATGGGAAAAAGAATTCCCGATAACCCAAATAACTGCCATCCAGGAAATACTAAGGGATGGGGCGGAAAAACTCCATGAAAAACTATGACCGTACCGAGTTATAGTGAGCAGAAATAGCGACGCTAAGCAAGGAAGAAAAGACATCTTCTGCAGTGTCGCAAAAAAACACAGCCAACACGTCTGGTAATGCCCTTAGGCTACACCCATGCCACAATAAATCAGAAATACAGTAAAATAAAAATTATTCTGAAGACTGCAATCGCCAGATACCGCCAAGGTCTTCGCAGAAAGCGTATCCATTTATCTCTCTATTAACACCATACTACTAGCACCTTGGCAAAGATTTCAACAGGCCATTAGATCAGCTCGTTTGTGAAGGATGAAGAGGGAGAATTCTCGCTGCTCCATCAGTGTTGGAAACGACATCAACGACAAATTCGAAACCAAAAAACTTTCATGCCAGGCAATGTGCTGTCATGTGACTTCTTCAATTTGATTCTTGAGAGGATTGTGCAAAACTCCCGAACCAACACCAGAGGCACAATTTTTCAAAAATCGGTGCAACTTCTTGCATACGCCGACGATATTGACATCATTGATAGGACTCAACATGATGTCATAGCCACGTTTGGTAGTATAGAGAAGGAAGCGGCAAAAATGGGTTAAGCAGTAAATGAAACCAAGACACACAACATCGACTAGTTGGACAGAATGTCACCATTGACAGATATTACTTTGCAGTAGTACGGAACTTTGTCTATCTCGGCTCCGCTATTAACTTTGACAACAACATCTCGTCAAAATTAAGCGATGAATTAATCTTGCTAACCGCTGTTTTTTTGGCTTGGCTTAGAAGGAAGTTTTGTAGTAAAGCCCTCACTCGGCTACTAAGGACCCCTCTACGCTCGTTTTGAGAGAAAAATTCTTCGAAGAATATTAGAAGATGCAACCACGATGGACACCCTATCAAGGTTAACACAAAGAGATACAAAATCACTTTTCGGAAAACAGCTTCCACATAATTTCCCAGCTCGGTTCTGAGTATAACTTTAAAACGACCATTCCCAGTCGCGTCGAATAGGAGTCAGATATGATTAGAGCTACCAACTTGATTCACATCTACATGGATGGTTCCAAAAGAGAATCTGGAATTTGTGGAATCCTGATTTTATAGAATTTTCCATTCTGAAATCATGGCATTTAAATAATCTTTTAAGGCTGAGGTGTGATGTAATATCCACGAAGAATATAAGTATCTTCATTGAAAGTTAACCGGCAATTAAATCCTTGGGATTTATCTCATCAACATCAAAATCACGAATGCCGACTATTTCTTAACGAGATGGAAGAGCACTTTGTTATTCACATCATTTGGGTGCTGAATGCAGCCAAGAAAGCAAACCGCAGATGGATAAACAGCTCAATGTGTCTAAAATTCAGAGAACTCTGGCCAAATTATAGTGAGTAACGGTCTCTCTGCCTGATAATGCTGGACAGCTCCATACAATCGTTACAGGATATTGCACCTTTAGGCTACATGCTGTTTGGACGAAGACCTAGAGGAGGAGGAATGTATTTCTCACCTTTTTGTTTCTGTCCAAAAAAGGAAAACTCCGACTAGGAAACTAAAAATCTTTGGCTATCTGGTGAACCTGCTAATATTAATGTCAGAAACCTCCACCGCTTTACAATTAGCTCGAAATGATTCACTTAGGCAAACGAAATAGTAGATCCTCGTGTTACGACAATGTACCTTCCTGGTCCGGCACGTATCGCTTCAGTACACCGGCACGTTGTAATCGACAAGAAAATTCATTAAGATGTTTGCAAATTGAATGTCGCATATGTATCCTGTATTGTAACGCGAAGCAGCAACTTAAAATTCTTTGATCCCTTTTATGAATTTCCGTTGTATAATCACATGGTCTCTTATCAATTTGTCGTGCCGTAAGCCGATAATCGTTTGGCAGAAAGGCAGAATACGTTTGATAGATATTCATAAGCGACATTATTGGGTGCTCCCCTGACTGTTTTCCTAATTTTCCTATTTTTTTCCTATTCTGCTAAACCTTGACCTTGACCTTTTGCTTCTTTAAAGCCTAAACAAAAAATGGGCTATTAAAATGCGTTATAATAAGCAGACATCTGTGACGAGTTGATGTTAATTTTTCGCAACTTCCCAACTTACTAAATTTGAAATTTAACTACAATCGCCTGATCACACCTTCATAGAACCAGGAAGGGCTACAAGTAAATTAAAATTCAGGACCCTCCCCCCTTATATTTTTAGTGATACTAACAGGAATACATTTCGAAAATTACCATGACGAAATTTCCCGGATTTTTGTTAGAAAAATATTCAGAAACAATTTTCATCACAATTCAGGGTTTTTTAAGCAAAAAATATTGAAGTTTTTTAAAGATTTAGGAATTAAAGTCTGTGTTACAGTAAGAAGTGAAAAGTTCCACTTATACAATTATGATCAAGAAAACTGCTAACATCAAGAAGTGGGGATACCCTAAATGAAGCACGAAAGTAGTGAGAGCGGTATTCTCAACAATAATGAGTTGAAATCCAAATGGTCATCTTCAATCGAACGTTTTCTTTTGAAATAATTTCCATTTCAGTTTTTGGAATTTATGGCGGATACTCTTTTAGCCGTGATTTTTTTTCAAAAATCATTACGGGACAGTTATGTACCAATATTTCAATATTTCTTCTGGAAAAAGGGTCAGGCATTTTCTGAGGCCATAAACTAGAATCAATATGAATGACCTAGGACTCGCAAAAGGTTGGGAGCTTTGAATTTCAGATGTTAATGAAGCAAGGTTATTTAATGTCACCATTACTGGGGTCTATATTTCGAAAATTCTTGGGAGGTAGGTGCTCTACCAGGAGGTTCCTCGTGTGATGGAGCGAGAAAGCCGTCGTTATGGAATGACTAGACAGTGAAAACTTTAAATGCTCATTGCGAACCAACCCAAAGCCTGAATTTTTAATACAAAAATCGATCCTATCGAGTTGGAGAGTTATGGGCTTTTATGAAATTCGATTACGTCCGTCGATCACTTACTAGTTATTAGTTGTGTTAAGAAAAATAATATTTTCCAGACCTCAGAGATATGAAGCCCAGCTGTAAGCAATATTGGTATGGCGAAATGCTATATTCTGGTACCAGAAAAGACAGATGCCCGTGACACATGACTGGTATACGGAATGAGTAGCTATGCCTGCTGAGGTATGTAACCTAGTGAGAGTATCGTGGTAGTTGTGGTTGCCCCAAATTATGGGAACTTAAGGTTCTCCTAGGAAAACTGGAGCTAAGAGTACCTTCGAGAGGTGTTAGATTAACCTCGGTTCTTCAAAAAATGGGTATATTCCTCTTGAGTTAATCACTTATTTTACCGGAGTAGTGTGTCCCTACCTTGGAATGGTAATTAAAGCTTTTAGCTGCTTTGGTATTATGGGTAGGCTCAGTGAAACAAAGGCAGTAATTACCAGGTTTCAACCTGTGCGGGCATACAGTATCGGAACAGGCTGAGATGATGTCCATGACCAAGAATATCCGCATGATAATGGATTTAAAGGATAGGATACCAAACGAGAAGTAACTCGCACTTCTCAAGTTTTATAAACTGCTGTCATCAGCGGTGACTCAGTTCGATTTATTTAGATTAATTGGATGACCTGACGCCAGAGTTGGCCACGGACACTTGAATTGGCAATATATGCATGGTATTTGAGAGTCGGTTGATAGACTCTTCAATCGGCAAACTGGACCCATAAGATAATCAGGACACAAAGGCTTTCTACACTAATTTTCCGAAATTGAGGCAGTTTCTTCCAAAACAGGATTTGGAGCCTTCGGAAGAACCAGTGGAAATGACGAAAGAATTCCAAGACGTTGATATTGATGGTGATGTTGATGGCGATGATCCTCCATCATTTTCATTGGATCCATCAAACAAAATTGAGGCAAATACCAAAGAAGTTCCGCTAAAACTGTCCTTTTCGATAATATCGGCCCGGCGCTGTTGAGTTTCTTTTGAACCTCAATACCAAGAACAATTGCAACAAGCTGACAAATTCTATTTTTGGTGTACAGAGGTGATTCTTGGAATGACATTCATTAAGATATGGAATTCCATTCTATGTCCCATCACAGAAGTGGCTTGGATCTCTTGCACTTTTTGGCAAGTTTTGCTACTTCTTTGACATCGGTAACACCGACTTAGCTGTCGACTTCTCGGAGAAGAAAATTCAAGTGGCACATCCGCAAGAAGAATCAACTGAACAACTGAATCGAAGATAACAATCGTTCATTTCATTGTCGAGATGGTCGAATTCGGGTGTCTAGGGTGTCTTAAAATGCTTCTGCGCGACTTTCACCAGCACCAGATCGAAATGGGCTGAGCTTTTACTAAAGTCGCTGGCATATATTTTTACAATTGTCGGGACTTTCGCCTGCTGACAAACGTTGTCCTGGACCAAATGATAAGAATTTCTTATTTTATCGTTGGTGTCTGCACAGGGAAACGTGTTGTTCCACCATTGATTCCGATTGAAGCTGGCAGATATGCTTTTGGACACCTATGTCGTGGATGGCAGTGCCATGAGTCGTAAGGAGTGATTTTAGAACGCTTTTGATCATTTGAAATAAAGTAGTATTTTATTTCGGGAAAACCTAAGATAACATGAGAAGCATGCATTTAATACCGAAGTCTTTGAAGCTTTTTCGTCCTTTAAAAACCTTTAAAAGCTGATGAATATATATGAATGATGGTTCCATGGTAAGATTTACCATCAAGCAATAAGCAAAAGTCTTTCAAGCTGAATTTTGAAGACAAACACTATACAAAATTTGACTAAACGTGGACCTTTTTCTACAAGAGACACACAGCATGAAATGCCACCAAAATATGTTCCATATCGCCAATTTAGCTATGATCTGAAAAATCACACCAATAGTATCAATTATCATGGAAATGCTTTCTCAATCCCATGAATATCAGTCAAACGTTCTAAATAACAATCAAACATCCAAATGGTTAACGTCCACGATGTAGTTGATCAGTCTTTAACTCATTCCGGGTCAAGCACTTTGTCTTAAGTGTTTTTTGATTCATTATTTTTTTTAATTCAGCTTGCTAATATCCCCGCATTATCCTTTTCGGATGATATAAAATCGATATACCTCCTTCCCAAACTAGTATAACAAAACTGTTTTTGATACTTACATGTGGGCCACTCTCTAATGGCTGTGGCAGATTGTTGAGCAGATTTGAAGACTGCAAGTCAGGCCTTGCTGGCGGTGATATCGTTGTCGGTGGAGCTGGCACAGCAATCGGCAAAAGGCTTCCCAACTGCAAACAGAACAGAAAAAAAAAAATTAATATACAAGCAATAAGCCACACATACATCTCAATAAGTAAGTTCGCTCAAATGACCCCCGAAAAAGATAAACCATTAGGTTTGAGCTCTTTCTGATATCTCTGTTAGGTCAAGCCCCATTACCGTATCAAATTAAATGAAGACAAACAAAAAGTCATTCCCTGGCAATTAGTATATTTTTTCCTAAGCAACATCCCTACAGAAGATACAAACAATGCGATCTCTATCAGTGGAATGAAATTTATTTAACCCCTCATGTTGTTTTTTTTTTCCTTCTTTTTGTTTACCCGGTCGTCTTTATCTCTCAAGATTTGCAGGAGTCAAATTTGGGTACTTCTGCCCACTCTGATGTCCTTCAACCCCAGCTCAACCTTCATTCAAACAGTTGTCATGGAACTGATGTTATTGTGCGCTTATTTGTTCCTTTTTATTCTGCGCCGTGACTTATCTCTTTTTTTGCTTTTTTCTTGCGGTATTTAAGGAGGCGAATAAAGATTTTGGAATTCATTTCTTTTATCCATTTGGCAAAATGGTTTTCTTCGTCCTCACAAAAAAAAAAAAACCCATGTCTCCAGGTGCCCACACACCAAACATTGGCAATCTCAACGGAGAAAATGAACTCCCGGCCTAATCTACATGATGTGTGGGGTGGATGCCTGACGTATCCTGAAAGTAATTTATCATTTCCTAAATTATGGTTAGATACCAGAATATGTGTGCTTTTCTTGTTTTTTTTTTTCAAACCCATCCACTCGTTTCCTCGTCCTCCTATCAATATTTGGGAAATTGTTGAATTAATATCCTGCACGGAAGAGATATTGTGTGTGCCGGTGCACGTTTACTACAGAGTCCTTCGTTGTTTTTTCCACCGCTTTCAAACAAATCTTGAGAAAATATATTATGTGTATTTAACCTTCCGCCACAAATCCTGTGCGTTGCCTCCCTTCTCCTAGTTCACAACGACATCAAAAGATGAACGAAAAAAAAATCGAACAAAAACACAACGGAATTTTACGGGAAGATGAAACTTTTCCTTTAGATAAAATCAGGATTTTCCACATTAAACGGTTGCCAACACACCCGCATAAATAGGAAGCAAAGGAAAAAAAAAACGGCGAATTTCGGAAGTTGAACGGGAAATCGAAAATTCCGTATGAACCCCGTTCAGATGTAGGAAGGAGTACCTTTCGCCCGCATTTATATACACATCCCAGGATACCCAACGAAGGGGTACTTAATGTGAAAATGAGGTACACTTTCGTCTTCCATTTGAAGCTGATTTCCGTTGGCTTTATTGGATGCTGGAGATATATATAGTACTACGCAAACCGTCGAGACAAAAAAACTCTACGATTCGACAGGAAGCCGAGAAATATCTTACTTTTAACGTATCTTCTAAAAAAAAATGATATCCAACGGATTATGGTAAAAAATAAATATTTTCCAAAAATTCATGATTTCCTACTTACTCTGGGAAAACTAAGTAAATTTGCATTTTTTTGTTCGCGGAAAAAGTTTGCTTTTCTGCTTTAGTCCTGGTTAGTACCTACACCAAGTTATACTAACTCATGGCGTATCGGTGGCAAACATTTAATTATCCTTCACGTCTCATTATGGAGGGATTATGAGTTGCGAACAGCGTTTGTTTCAATTTGATTGTTCAACGTGAATTAATCTGTTTGAAGAAAGGTCTTCTACAAAAAAGGACTCTTCGCTTCAAACAAATTTAAAAAAAAGGGTTTAAAACATCTTTGTTTGGGAATTTATGATGAAATGTACGCAGGTATGTTGCGAAACTTACATGACAACGAACCCACTTTTCAGATAGGTGTAGGTATGCAAATTTTTGGAAAAGTTACCAGCTTTTGAGCTGAGAAATGTTACACTATCAAGTTTGTAACATAGTCGGATGAATTTAATTAAATGAACTAAAGATGTCTCTAGGAGTCCTGATCGAGAATATTTAAAGGAAATACGGAAATGTGCATTGCATTAGCTTAGCAAATCATTATGGCACACCTAGTTTAACTATATGAAATTAATGTTATCTATCACAATGTAGCTTTAAGTTTGCGTCTTAACCTTAAATGGAAACGTAAACTCTTAACGCACCCTTGGGCGGCAAAGCGAAGGCTGGAAAAAGTTTGAATTGAAGTGCTTAGGTGAAAAATGGGTTAAGCAACATTTCACGAATTTTTCTTTAATTAAGAAAAATGTACTTGGTTTCAATGGAAATGTCACTTAACTCGTTCTTAATCTAAGGGCTTCAATTGTCAACATATTTGTTGTTGCTTTCTATGTTATTTTCTGTTAGGCTTGTGAAGCACGATATTTAGCGACGAATTTAATCATTTTTCCCATATTTTTTTAGCTGGGGCTATTAGAAGTTGAAACTGCTAGGCAAGTAAATATGTCAAAGCATACGCAAAGCAATCGGGCACACATGTTAAGACATCGGGCATCACATGTTAAGACATGTTAGGACTAAACTAAATCAATCAAGAGTTATTTTTCCCACAGGGTTTGAAATATGGCGCTTGAGTTGTGTCAAGTCATCATCTGTATTTTTATTCAGCCTCGGTTGACGTTTCATCATGGAAAGAATTTTGCTCGAACAACGTTTGCAAGTTCAATCTCAAGGGACGTGCTGAATTTTCACTGCTTACGACCAACATTTTCTTCAGCGATGAGGAACACTTGTGGCTCAACGGATACGTCAATTAGCTAAATTGCAGTATATGAGACGAAGGACAACCGGAAGAGATTCAAGAGCTGCAGTTAAATCCCCTCAAAACAACCGTATGGCGTGGTTTATGGAGCGGTGAAATCATGTGGCTGGTGCAAAGGTTACTGTAAATGGGGCTCGTAATCGCGCCATGATAACGGACTATTTTTTGCTTGAAACTGAAGCCTTTAATCTCGACAACATTTGGTTCCAACAAGACGGCGCTACTTTCCACACAACCCGTGCAGCAATGGAAATATTAAGAGTTCGATTCGGTGAATAGTAATGTCAAGAAATTTCACACTTCGAACCAGTAAATTGGACAGTAAGATCGTTCCATATAAAACTTTTTTTTTTCCTTTGGGGACACGTAAATCCTATCTTTCGGTCTTCCAGCATGATCCAGGTGGAACTCATGGCGATCAAAGAAACTTTAAGGATAAGGCTGAGTGAGAATTTAACATCTCCCAAGGTATTAACATTTTCTCACACAGCCAAGCGGCCCTCAAATCCCTGGAATCAGTCTCAACAAACTCAAAGACAACCCAAGATTGCAATAGATGACAAAGCAGTTTAACATTCATCTATTCTGGGTGCATGAGCACAGTGACATTCCAGGGAACCAAAAGCTGATGAACTCGCCAGACATGGAACTAAATTACCAGTTATAACCGACACGGTTGCACTAGGTATTCTTAAATATTACTACATGCAAAAGCTTAATAGTTTAACATGCTAACAGCAAATCCAATCTCAGGTGGAGTACCTATTATCACGACGCGTCAAATCACCAAAAAAATTGGCCAAGGCTGGATTTAAGAAGATACAACGGACTTATTTCGCTCGATACATCATACATTAGCGCCACCATTGATGTCATCTCTGGACATTGTTTAATAGGCACGCACACAGAAAGGCTAGGCCTTCACTCAAATGACTTCTGGAAGAGCTGCATGGACGAAGAGAAAGAAGAAATAATACTTCATCTCCTTTGAAACTGTCGGGCCCTATTAAATAAAGGGAAGCTCCATCTTGAAGCTTACTACTTTCAAAATTTCTGCTATTTGACAAACATGAAGGCGAATGCCTCCTCTGATTTAATAAAAACTCAGAATGATTTTCGCACAGATAACAAGGAGAATGCACTAAATTCACGTGCTATCACAATGGACCAAGTAGTCTAAGTGTGCTGGCAAACTCAATTTTTCGATTGAAGCATTGAAAGCAATCTCGCCGTGTTGGCGAGATACCGAAAAATTTTCTCGAACGCTTCATCAAAAATTAGAACGTCCGCATGGACGTGCTACGCCGCAGGTGAGGCTAACGTTTGAAAATTAATGTCAAGAATGGTTATTTAGATTAATAATAAAGATTTCACGATATATTTGAGTTTTTTCTGTGATTTTGCATTGCATCTATACCGAGGCAGATGAGCATGCCAGACAGTGCACAACCCTCGATATTCTACCGCCAGTGGACATGGTAGGTACGCCCATCGCTACATCTAATTTACAGATCAAATTGGATGCCATCAAGAAAGTAAACCGCTGTTGGATACTGCACAACTTGTCAAATATCCAGGCAACTCTGGCCTAACTTTACCCAGAAGCGCTCCATCTGCTTGACAATGCTGAACAGATCAAATATCAGCCGCACTATCGGTGACTCCCAGAAGCTAGTTCTCACACCACTCATGGAGTTTTAGTCTCCACTACATCCAAAATCTTTCCTATCTTCTCTTTCTTCCCCTTCACTAACGCTCGTACTATGGTAACATATAAAGGGTATTCATAACCCCTTGAGTACGTGTAAATTATAAAAAAAAAAGAAAAAAAAAAAACTTAGAGGACACTGTCCGATAGGCCTATAAACGCAAGAAAACTAGGCCTCTTCATAAATGACTTCTGCAGAAGCTGCTTAGACGAAGAAGAGGAGCAAATTATTATTCACCTTCTATGCTCTTGTCCTAATCTCTCTCAGTAAAAAGGAATCTTCATTTGGGAGAGTACTCCTTCGAAAATCAAGGTGAGCTGGCTAACATCAATGCCAGAAACCTCCTTCGCTACATAGTTAACTCAAACGAATAAAAGAAAGTCGACAGATCCACGTGGTACCACAATGGACCTTTAAGGTCTAAGTGTGCACGCGCACCACGTGCAGCCTCTACAACCTAACGCTTAGCTTCATACCTATTTAGCAACATCGTATAAAGAATTGACTAGTAACAGCAGGTTCAGAACTCGCAGATCATACAACAGAAGCCCTTCTTATATTCAGAAAAGACGGATCAGATGATGTCAATGTGTAAGTTGGATGCATTAGATATTGGCCGATGCAGGCCAACTCCGACACTAAGCCTTCAACTAACGTTCGATCAAATTGGTCACATTTTGGATGTCCGAACATTCCAGACCCATGCCTAGTTCTGGTATACCGCCCAATCTCGGCCGTCTGTATAGATGACGACGATGATCCGCAAACGACCTCTCCGACAAATTTGATGCCAAAAAAAGAATTTAGGAAAGGCGATACAATGTCATGTGATGTTACTTCTTTAATCTTTATATTCAGAGGATTGTGCAAACACCCGAGCCAACACCAGGGCCACAATCTTCAAAAAATCGGTGCAACTACTAGCATACGCCGAGGATATTGACTTCATTGGTATGACTCAACGTGATTTCATAACTACTTTTGCTGGTATAGAGAAGGAAGAGGCAAAAATGGGTTTAGCAGTAAACGAGGGTAAGAATTAGATAGAACCGCACGATTGAGACATATACAGCCCTATCGAGGCATCCGTTTAAAGAATTTCCGAAATGAAAGTCAGTTCCGATCGGAACACAGTTTACCATAGAAGTATCCGTTGCGAAACAAAATAAACTAAGCATATATTCGCGAACTTTTGACAATCTGTCAGCTGTGTAATTTTATAAATGTGAAAAGTGAGTGAACAAAAATTTTTCTTGTTCCGGTTTTTTTGTTTTTTTTTGTAAAGCACGATTCTGTTAAGATTTTGGTTTCTATTTTGTTAAGATTTCCGCACCAAATTTTTCGTCGGCGAACTTCCGAAGAAATTCAACGCGTAGCTGTCAAAATTTGTTGAGTTAAAGCATTAAGCCGTCGCGCGATTATGTGCGATGAATTTCCGTCGGAAGATCTACTCGAAATGCAAATCTGAACGACTACCTCGGGACAAATTCTCTGATATCGAACAAATCGGAGAATATTTTGTTCCGAACTGATACATCGATAGGGGTGATAACTTTGAGGTAGAACAGGATTTTGTGTACCTCAGTGATACATCGATAGGGGTGATAACTTTGAGGTAGTACGGGATTTTGTGTACCTCAGCTCGGCTTTTCAGGAGTTAAAAGAAGAATTACTCTTGCCGACCGCTGTTTCTTTGGGCTAAGAAGGCAGTGCAGTATTTAAGCCCTCTCTTGAACTACTAAGGAGATCATATATAAGACCCTGATTATCCCAGTCCTACTCTACGGATGAAAAAGTCTTTCATGGATTTGAAAAAAATATTTTTCCAAAAATCTTCTGTACCGTTTGCATTGCCAAAGCTATGGAAATGAAGATTTAACCAACAACAATACGAGCTGTACAGTGACATGCCCCAGTCAAAAAGGACATGTACAGCGAAGGAACACCAATTTTAAGGCTCGCAGAGTCTTCGATTCCCAGCAAGATGGCGGGCTCAGTAGAGGAAGAACTCGCCTTAAGTGACGCACACAAGTAGAAACCAATCTCAACCAACTTGAAATGCGCAACGGGAGGCAGTTTGCTACGGACCGGGCTAACTGGAGAGGCATGTTGGTTGAGGCCCAAGTTCATTCCAGACTATAGCGCCACCCAAGTAAGTAAGATAACATTACTGTGTTACTGCATCTGTGAGTTTACTGATGGTTAAACAACCATTCATTTGGCAACCCGAAATTCGTTTCAATATATTAAAAAAAAAAATAAAGTCCTTGGGGCTAATTAATCTTTTCAAAATGTTTGTTTTCGATTCAAGCAGATAATCACACTAACTAATTGAAGTAAAGTAAACCAAACCATTTTTGGCACGAGGCAATTTCTTTAAACAAACAAACCTATCTTACCGCTATCCTTAATAAGTTCCTGCCATCGTGTTCCATTAATATTTAGATACGTAAATCATGATGGTAAACAAAATACGCAAATCGCTTTGAACATCGCGTCGCCACCGCATCTGTAAGAGCAGTCTTATCACGAAATAGCACGATGAGCAAAGATTCTCTTCAAATTTGTTTTCCAACCCCTGTCGCTCCAAATTTGAATACCTCTGCTGGACGAAAATCAAATATTTTCAAGGAATTCCTGCGAAACCGTAAACGAAATGAGGACCAGAATTCTAATTCACACCACTCCTTCCGAAAATTAAACTTAATAAACTTAAAATAAAGGACATGCTAAAATGTCGAATGAAATTTGTTTTATTTTTTGAAAAGTAAATAAAAAAAAACTGTTTCACTCGGCCACGAAATTGACTTTTGAAAAATAAAAGCATGGACACCGAAAGTGGTGTGAGTGAAATGCTCAGGTAGGCATTAAAATGACAACGTCCTACCATTACGTAAATATATTCCCTAGAAGTGAATATATTTCGTCCTTTTTCTATTTAGAACGCAATCGTGAATTGGGAGCAAACCTGCGTAGCTATTTCTTTAGATCTTCACAAGATGTCAGTTATGCGGGTATACGGACACGACCCGCCCACGTACGCAGACATCGCTACCCGCGTCGGTACATTACGAATAACAAACTTCAATCAATGTGATTTGAATTGACAATGTCCTGGCATCTGAAGTGGGATTGACAACTTGAGAGATTGGAAATAGGGAAATACAGTCCAGCAACAACTACAACGAAACGATAAAAACAGGACACTACAAGATGATTCACAGAACATGTCCCGCTTCATAAAAGAAAGGAAAAAAAAGTGTGGAATACCAGACTGTCAGTATATACTTGCTATGTTTGATGAGTCGCTGAAGTGGGATGTGTTTTGATTATTGTCTTCCGGAAGAGACTTTGCCAGATAAATACAAACAGGATACGGAATAGGATAAGTACTATGATGAAGGTTAGGGGGATTGGAAGTGTAAGTCAAAGGTACATCGTTTGATGTCGGGCAAAAGCAGGCACTTGCGGAAGTCTTTCCATGTCTTAAATTAAAAATAACATCAAGACATTAAAGCATCCTTCGAAAGTTTCGAGAATGTTTAGCATGTTTTCAATTATTTTCTGAACCATCAGTGCGAATAATTGAAGGAATTCTACTTTCACGATGTTTTCGTTAAATTGTTTACGGAAAAAAAGACGAACGTCGTGGCTTTTTAATTTTTAAATTAAATAAAAAATACATGAGGGCGCACTTTTAATGTCAACAAGCTTGTTTGTTGCATGCTTATTTTTTTTTATTGAGATTATTGCTCAAAAGGAATTGTCTTGCTAAGAAGTTAACAATCAGTAAATCATTTGAGGTGGTTGAGCTTAAAGCGGTGCTTAAATCTGACTTCAATCGCGACCAATGGGGGTCTACACCTTTCAAGAAAAATTGTTTTAGTCAGATCGTCCTAAACGCAGTGTTCTGATAAACCCTTACTTACTTACGACCAACATGCCTATCCAGTTAGCCCGGTATTTAGATAGCCTCCCCGGTGGGGTACTTCAAGTTGATTGAGATCGGGTTCTACTTAAGGCGAGGACTTTCTCTACTAACTCCGACGTCTGAATTGCAATCAAAGACTGTACGAGTCGAAATATTGTTGTCCTTTCTTTTTACATGCCATAGCCAACTTTAAAGTCCAAAGCGCAGTTTTTTTGACTACGGGTATGTGGCTATAGTTGTTGGTTGAATCTTTGTCTTGAAAGCCCGTAAACACAAATATGAGCGAAGATTTTTCGAAGAATTTTTCTTTTATCGACTTTTGATACGGTCCATGCCTTAGAGCCGTAGATCAGGTCTGGGATGATGAGGGACCTTAAAAGTTGGAATAAGAGCTTTAGTACTGACAATCCTTTTTAGCATGACAAATTAACGGTTGGCAATAGTAATTATTCGGTAGATTTCTGATGAGAAGTTGTGGTCAGAGTTAATGGACTAAGTTCCTTACTAGCTAAAATTTATGGCTGTCAACTATGACATTCCGTCCATTTTCTCCTTGTATTGCGCCTTTTCGTGTTGACAGCATTAACTTGGTGTTATTTCCATTTACAGCTTAAGCCATTTTTGCCGCTTCCTTTTCTATACCAGCAAACGAGGCTATGACATCACATTTGTTCCGACCAATAATTTTAATATAATCGGCGTATACTACTAGTTGCACTGATTTATGGAATATTGTACCTTTGGGCAATCTTCTCAAGAATGATGTTATGGAAGTCATATGACAGTTAAGGCCGGTTTGTTTACTGTCAGTTGACTTTAACGGACGGTTATTCCAGCCGATACCTGACGAATGCGTTTGGTCACCAAAAATGTAAACAGAGAATCATAACCTGCAGCTAGGAATAGTTAGGCCTCGTTCTTAGATTTAATGGTCAGGTAAAGAACAAACCGTTCTTGGCTGTAATGTTCTGACAAACCCTTACAGATGTTTAAATTTTTCTTCAAAAGCTTAATTTATTCTGATTCCGGCAAACAATTATCGGCTCCACTTTCGTGCAGAAGTCCGTGAGAATTTATGAATGTTTGTGAAAAATCTAGGCTGTAGGTCCTAAGGAGGGTAGTTGTATATATGTATGTAAACTTATTGGAAATTAAATTAATATGCTATACTGCTGGCGAGGTAGTAAGGTTATCATGGTGAGTGCAGACGTAGATCGCGCACATTTGAAAAAGGTAGCTCCGCTTATGCCAATGTGAGCATCCCGATGGACAGTCAGTCACGTTAATATTGACTAGGTCAACTAGGTTTTCAAAGAAGGTGTTACCAAAGAGTAAAAAGTCATACAGATGACGTACAGCATACAAAAAAAAATGTTTACGGCGACTCGAACTGACACAGACTGTCCTATGTTTGGATTTCGTTTCTCGTGTGCACGTGCACACCGCTGGGCGTACTATGAAGCCGGTTTTTCGGTTTCGGTTTTTTGTTCTCAATGCTTCGTCTGTATGACTCTATAATCTTTGGTGTAACATTCGTGATATCTTCCTTAATTCGAGAGCACTGGGCAGGAACAGAGAAAGTGGGATAAATACAGGCTGTATCCACAGTAGTCCTTGCTGCCGATCTTACGCAAAATGAGATCTATCAGGAAGTGTCATATGGAGACTGCGATGATTGTATTTAAATTTCCAGGTCAAACCATAATCATGAAAATAGCATTTAATTATTTAAGACCTGGGCGAACTTGAGCTTTATACAGAAGAAAAAGCGAAATAACATAGTTTGAAACTAGCTGACTGGGCAATAGAGCTAGGATCTTGTTGCCACATGACAAATCTGAATCAATTGTGATGCCTAGCGGATGCATTTAACGATTTAAGGACTGTGTTCTCAATCGGTTTGACACTTCACATTGTAAAATCTTTTGTAGGTCTTCATTTACAACTTTGAAAAAAATCGCTGATGTGAACTCTTACAACGAAGTCAATGTCCTCATCCTAGTGGTGTATCAAGTTCCAAAGGACTCCATGTGAAAAGCATATTCTCACCACAAAATGTATGTTTACAGATCGTGTACTTGTTGCGTAAGCCTCAATCGTCATTGATTTTGGCCAAAAGCCTCCCTTAGGTCTTCACACCTGATTAGGAATTTTTTTTCTATCGCTTACATTTATTTGAGTGTTTCCTTTTTCTTGCAACTGCTTACTAGTACTTCCTTGTTTTTTGTATTCACTGTTAGCTGTAACCCTGCAGTTGTCAACCACCTTCTTACCATTCGGATACACTCGCTTCCTATATACTTCATTTCATTCATGTCTTATTGTGGTGCCACGTCGATTGCAATATCATGATCCTTCTTCTCTGGGATTCAGACTTTAGAACCGTATCATACATAATATTTCATAACATGCGACCTTATAGCTAGCCTTGTGGAACTAAGCCAAATATGTGTCAGAGATTCTCCCCATCCAATAAATACCTGGCACCATTACTGACCTAAGCGATTGCATTATAAGTTCCATGTTTGCAGAGTTGAGTGCATTTTTGACGTCTCATTCCTTTCTTGCCCTCAGTGTCCTCTTCCAGGTTTTAGTATACCTTCGTATAACGTCAAGAGTAAAACGGTTTTTTTTCTAATCGATAGAGTTGCTTGTAGAGTACTCCGGCTTCATCTTCCAATTTTAATCGTTTGCCTTTTATTGGCTTGAGTTTTTTACCGATGGTGTCTAAAAGTCATGTGAATGGCATGACGAAAGTTCTTCTGGTGTTTTTTTCTGTAGGCAGCGTTTTATTTTTCATTGGTCTGCACAGTTCCAAAAAAAGTTTTGCCTCAAGGCCTTCTGATAATACCACGAACCAAAATCAAATGAGTCCTGCAAGGCTAAGCTGCAGGTGAAGGCGAGAGCTGCCACTGAGCTCTATAGGCTGAATAGTAAGTTTTACCAAAGTGTAAAACGTCAACGCAAAAGATACTAGGCTCCAACAGAATCCTGTCGAGATGAACAAGGGAAATATCGTAGTTGAGAAACAGTCAATGCTGAGGATATGGAAGAACCACTTCTAAAGACTATCAAACGCCGATGACGAAAATCATTCCGCTGTCAGGCAGAACGAACCATTCAAAATTGGCAACCACAGCGAAAACTGCCAGCCACCCGACCTGAATGAAGTGATTATAGCAATATCTGACCTCAAGCTTAATAAGGCTCCCGGAAATGACGGCCTCCCCGCTCAGCTTTATAAAACCGGCGGAGATGACTTGGTTAGTGAAATACACCAACTCATAAGCCAAATCTGGTCGGAAAAAAGTATGTCTGAAGAATGGAACCTCAGTATCCCTTGCCCTACCTACAAAAATGGAAACCCTCTAAACTGTGCCATCTACAGAGGCATAAGTAAAATACAAGATCCTATCTGCCGTAATATGTGAACGTCTGAAACCGTTTACCAACAACCTGGTCGCACACAATGATAAGTGGTTTTAGGCCAGAATAGTCTACAACCGATCAAAAACATAAGAAGTCCAAATCGATACCCACCACCTATTCATCGATTTCAAAGCCGCATACGACAGCATTTATAGAGACGAACTATACAGAGCCATGTCTAGTTTTGCTATACCGCCCATTTGTCCGTTTGTGTAGGATTACGATGGAAAATTCTCGCTGCTCCATCAGGGTCGGAAATGACCTCACCGACATATTCGATAACAAAAAAGGGTTTAGGCAAGGAATGTGTTGTCATGTGACTCCCGAGCAAGAACCAGAGGCACAATTTTCCAAAAATCGATGCAACAAATAGCACACGCCGACGATATTGACGTCATTGGTAGGACTCAACGTGATGTCTTAGCCACGTTTTCTAGTATAGAGAAGGAAGCGACAAAAATGGGTATAGCAGTAAATGAGGGCAAGACTAAGTATATGCTGTCAACACGAAATGACACTCAACATCAACAGAACGTCACCATTGACAGATAAAATTTGTAGGTAGTACGGGACTTTGTCTATATCGAATCCGCTATTAACTCTGACAACAACGTCTAGTCAGAAATTAAACGAAGAATTAACTCTTGAGCGAGAAACCGCTGTTTCTCACTAGTACTACTTAGGCGATCCAATATAAGACCCCGATCATCATCCCAGTCCTGCTCTACCGCGCTAAGGCATGAATCATCTTAAAAGCAGTCGAGGAAATCGTTGGTCGATTCGAGCGGACATTTTTTTCGAAAAATCGTCCCGCTTACGTTGGTGGGCTTTGGAGACGAAGATTCAACCAAGTACTATACGAGCTGTACAGCGACATGCCCCTGGTCAAAAAACTCCGCATTGGACGTTTAAGATGGCTAGGACATGTAGAACAAATGTACACCAATACTCCGCTTCGCAGAGTTTTCGATTCCCCAGCCAGACTTCGGACGCAGTAGAGGAAGACCTCGTGAAAACCGTAGAAACCGATCTCAACCAACTTGGAGTGCTCATATTGAGGCAGTTATCTAAGGACCGAGCTAATTGGATAGGAATATAGGTTGAGGCCCATTCCGGAGATTCATTCCGGACTGTAGCGCCACTTAAGGAGCTGCCCTTTTTTGTTATCTCTTCATACAGCCAAGACTTTGGTTGATGATGACTTTTCGTGGCTCTTTGACATAAAATGTCATCTAAAATGTTTACCTATTTACACTCAAAATTGTGTAACAAGATTCGAATATCTCTGATGTTCCTAAATAAAGAAATTTTCAAATTTCAAAAACAATATTCAAATTGGATTTAGGTACAGAAATACCTCCTGAGTCGAGTTCGAAATGTCTTGTGAACCAGAACTACATTCGGACAAACAGGTGGCGTTGAATTGTAATATTCCCTCCGATTAAATGCTCAACAGTCCAGGGCGGTCTACATAAAACACACAGCTCAATACGCATATTAAATCAACACACTGCCTCCAGGCATCTGGATCTGAATTGAACTTTATCGTCTGCTCATCACCATGTGGTGAGCGCAAATTCCTCACATTTATTTAACACACTAGCTCACAGGTGTATATCGTGTATCTATGAATCAGCCCACCAGCATATTTCTTTCGATTGTCTATTGTTTATACTGAGCCGGCTTATCTATTTGCCCGAATACAACACCGCACATATACATATAGATACCTTGTAGTTGCAAGGTATCTCTCCCGTAACCTAGAACCATCTATTTTGCTCGAAGGTGACTTTGATCTCTGGCTTTCAATAGGTCGATGATTTTGGGATATAATTCGGTTAATTAATGCATGAGATATGGATTTGTACTAGGGGCCTACACACACACACACACACACACACACTCAGTTTGATTTGGTTTCGCATAAGGGTTACATGGCATATTTGCCCCCAAAGGTGCGGATTGTTTGTTTGTACGCCTGACTGCCATCCCTGGTGTGCGTTTCTTTATTTTATTTTAGTTTTAGCTTATCTTATATATATTGGCTTAGGTTGTGCAGCCCTTTCGGTGAGTAAACTATTCCGTATCCTGCAGCTAAGTATTTTATTTAGACTCCGGGTAACTGAAACTAGTTGGTAGATCCTGAGGGTGAACGGACTTGTGCTGATGTCCTGAGAAATAAATTAATAATTTCTGAATTATAGAAACAGAATGTGTAAACTATTACCAGATGAAGAGACTAAAGGATTCCGGATTCCATTGACAATACCGGAATCTGTCCCATTCAGAAGGTTTGGGAATTTGAAATATTTAATCGTTCGTCCTCTTGGGTGTAGATGGTATTAAATGGGTCCATCGACCGGGACTGATGTAATTAAAAAGAATTTTAAAACAGAGGGTTCTGAAGGACATTGTATGTCATACATATGGAATGCTCGTTATTTTAATAAAATATGTGTAGATGGGCTTGGGGTGGTTGAAACAATTCAATCGGCGTGCGTTGTGAGGGAGGAAGGTGGGAGGAATGTAGACGCGTTGTTGTTATACAACTGAAATAAATTAATCATGGAATTCTAATTTATTTCTTTTATGGCAGATGGTTTGGTGTTTCTTTAGAATGATTAAAGTTTAAAAGTATCAGTTTGATTTACACGTGTCCAAAGGATAACGCGGCTTAGAACAGCATGGGCACTTGAACAGTAGAATTCGCAGAATCTTTTTACAAGATTTGTGTTACTTCAGGCTAAAAATCACCAAACTTTGTTTCTGTTTCTTTGAATTGTGGATTCTTGGTATTTTTACTGCGATTGAACGCACAACTTTCCATCAACAGATTCTGCGAATTTGCGAATTATGTTAAAGAATTCACACGACAGTGTTTCGTCTAATTTTGACGTGGTTCTCCCATTTTGTAAATTTAGCGCATTTTCCTTGTTCATCTCTACAGGATTCTCTTCACAGCTCTCATCTTGCCTTATAGGTTTTGTCCATCTGTCAGTATTCTTCGTCAAAGAAGGGGTTTCTTGCTGGTGGGTTAGATTATTCTAGCACGTCAGTTGCAGCTTATTGACGGCGTCCAAATTCAACTTCAACATAAGATAATGTTGGCATGCAGTTAATCGATAGGTTAAGGTATACGCTTTCTGAACAGGACTTGGCAAGCTCTTGCAATTATAGTCTTTCGACATTATTTTTTGCATTTGTTGCAGCATGGTGGGCATCCGGATGTTTACCTTAGCTTGACCAAGGAAGTGATCCTAGTCGATGTTAGCCCCACGGAATGTTGAGACGTCAAAAATGGAGAACTCGTGTATGATTATGATATATTTTTATGGTTACATTTTGATAGACCTTTTGTTTGTCTATCTGGAGACTTTTATATACTTTTATGGAGCATTCCGTTCCGTAACGATTTTAGCGTCATAATCTACTGACACGATTTTAACAGTTTTTTTTCAGGAACTCGTCATAGCAATTCATTGAAATGCCATATTTTTCCTCCGTTGGAGTGTGACCTCAAATAAGGCTTTTGTAGTGGATTTTACATATGCTGCTGATTATTTCAAAGCTCTCAGTAATATTTTGTTTTTTCTCAGTAATGGAAAGACCAAGTTTATGCTTAAAAGGGAAACATCTACGAATAGGACAGAACGATAGCTATAGCTGATGATAAAAAGTGGCTTTGTCTACATCTGTGCTGCCAATAAGAATACAACTAAGTAATAAATGCCTCAGTACTTTTGATCTGGAGACCTTATTTAAGTTCCACATCACCCCAGTCCTGTTTTACGGCACTAAACCTTGGACAGCCTTCGGTTCGAAAGGCTATTTAGAAGAACTAAACGTAAACTTTACAAGATATACATCTATAAGACATTGCCGAAAAATTCAGCATTCGGTGTTGGAGAGTAAATGGAGACCAAAACTTCACCCAAAATGGAGACCATGGAGACCAAAACTTCACCCCCCCCCATATTGATAACTCCATATCCTATAGATATGCAATAAATTGTAACTGACCCTTCAGGTCAGTTTTTTTCAGGCACTGAAAAAAAGTCTTGTTACGAAGCTACCAAGAGCCTCGGGAAAGACTGATTTAAAGCTTACGACCATGCACCTGGAATGTGAAAATATTAAACATGATAGGTACATACGAACAACACGCAGAACCCGTAAGCTTGTTAAAACCAGACATAACTGCCCTACAGGAAATACGATGGGCCGGACAAAAAAAGGCTGCAAAACTGAGACATCTACTAAGAACACTGCTATACAGAGAGACGTAGTGGGAAACCCCAAGTTTTTAGTGGCCGCACAAAACGAAACCGATCTCATTGAACTAAAAGTGTTCAACCACTAGAGGTAGGCAACTAAGGCCTGGTAGAGCCCCAGATTCGCCCCGGACTCTAGTGTAATTTAACTATGGAATTCAGGAGATGCAGTGACCGAGTGGTTAAAGTGTTAAACTTCTAACCGTGGGGTTCCTACTTCAATTACCGAAAGTGACAACGCCTAAATTTTTTCACTACTCCATCTCTTGCGAAAGTCTTACAAATGTCCTAGAATAGTCATGTCAAGCTTCTCAAATTTGCCGATCAGATTCGAAGGCACATCTTATATCTTCGGGGCTTACTACACTTATGACATATACATGAAGAGCACTCTTATGTTGGGCTTTTTAAACTAGGCACATTCGTTTTAATCAACTCGCTAGGGTTAATTCAGAAAATAAATTGTATCCCGGTATTTGATCACCTTCACCGTGGCGCGCGAATAAAGCACCTGATCCATGTCGAATACGTCTATAATGCTCTGGATGAGCTTCAGAGCTTTATAGCTCTAGGATATCGGGTCGTGATACAACTGACGCTGAAACGCAGTACACCGAATTTTGGTGCACTTCCTCAAGACGTTTCGGGCTTATAGTCCACTCCTTAGTTTAACCAAATTAAGTTTAGTAGAAGGTCTTACTAGAGGCTTGTTCAGGATATGAAAGATGTTCCATAATGGCTGGCCGTGCAATTAGAATATTATATTATAATAAGTTGAGTTAAGTTGAGTTAAGTTGAGTTAAAGATCCGATTTTTAAGAAGGTTAAGCATTTATAAGAATTTTTATATTTTCCTAGAAATTTTAATAATTTTAGCCAATGTGTCATTAATAAAAAAAATTAGAGATAAGCTTAGAGTGCTCGCTAAGGGCCAGTAAGATAGATTTAAGTGTGTTTGTCAAGTATGTAGTAAATTGATATTTTAAGAGAAAATAAAATTTATGAGAAGCTAGGTTAAGGGCCCTATATTAGACGGTATTGGCAGATTTAATTTTGTTTGTTCCTCTAATGCGTCTAATTTTTTGCAAACATATCCGTTTATCTATTATCATCTTAATGGGTTCATGAGAACTGTTGCCAATACCCTAAGAACGCCTTTCTTCCAAAATGTCTTTCAATGCTGCACAATAGTCATTAAAAAACTTCCACCATCGTCGCTCGATAAAATCGCCACAAAAGTATATTTCTTCGAAATATCCTACCACTACCAACCTCACTAGATACCTAGTCAATACATAATTAAAATCACGAAACGCTAAGTATAGTCCTCGACACATGATATCATCACATCAATCCAAACTAAAAGCGAAACTAAAATTTATTTTAAACGACTTCAAGTTCGTCTTGCAAAAATCGAATGCTCTCCACTACCTCAAAAGTCTATAGACTAAAATCTCAGATCTGTCGAAACTTTCTTCCTCCGCTGATTTTATTCATTCACTTTAGTGTGATTTCCTTCTCTCTGGCAATAGCCCAGTTTTCAATTTTCCCACTCCATCAAAACCTACACTAAAACGAGGAACTTCTTCAAAATACTATATAATAGCCGAGTCCATTTCGTGCCATCATGCTCCATTTTGTGTTGGTCCATCATTCTTCAGTTGTTCTGCCACATCTACCTGGGGGGAGTCCCAACTCCCGTTGAACGGAACGTGAGTTAAAAACTTTTACCAACCGCCATGAACCTAAATCAAATTAAGAAACAACTTATTAACTTTTACTATATTTTTGGCTACGCGTTTGGGCATTCCTGGGAAGTCACCCTCTCTCTAGTCGAAGATGGTGATGGTTTTTTTTTTCTTCCAGACCATAAGGATTACGTCCGGTTGGGTTCATTCATCGTAAATAAATATCAAGCGGTTTGATAATTACCGTTGGGCATTCGACTTTAAATTACTCGGAAGGAAGTTCCTTAAGTTTCCCCACAATTTGAGCTTTACACTCGACGAGAATTTGTCTCGTCTCTATCCGCTATGGTTGTTGTGCAAAAAACTACTCGACTGGAATCCATTTTATTGTGGTTCCATTTTCTTCTCTTTTGGTCGTCATCGAACTTTTCTCACATCGAAGATAGTAAGGCAAATCCTGTTCTAATAACCAGATACGAAAATGTTTACTCAATAGTGTCCCGCAGCTGCCACTCCCACCGCCTCAAAATAATCGCCATTTTTGATTTTTTTTCTTTTTGTATTTGCTTGGCAACATTTTTCAGTTTCGATGGAAATACCGCCAACCGGCACCTCCTGTCAGTGGGAGATGGTGGGTGTCGAGAGAAAGTTTACCGTTCAGACAAAGTTTTAATCACCCCTAAATTGTTTATAGGGACATGCTTTGAATATCGCTCATTTTGTGAGTTTTTTTTTTGATTTTTTGTTTTTCTTTCATTTTCTCCGAGTTGATTTGAATAGACCTTGAGGCGAGCTTCATGGGAAGGACCGAATAAAGGATTGTTCTGGTAGTGATTGGTAGTCTGTTGCAACCATCGATTAGAAGGGATTTTCAGGTAAAACATTGAACGATAACTGAGGCCAGGAGCAGGGTAGTATAGAAAGTTGTGAGATACCGAGTATATTTGGATCCTTTTGTGTTTCTATCTATGGTGGAGTTGGGGCGAGATAATGTTTTTATGGTCCGTTCGATGGTATATACTCGTATATTCACACGCCATTGAGTAAGGGAAAAGTTTATTGTGTACTCAGGTTTGTCGATGCTCAGACCGTAACTTCGTTTAGGTCGGATTAATTAATAAACTTGAGGGGATTCACGAAAACATGGAATGCATAGTGCCATGGAACACACACAGAGGTAAATTGCTAAATAGTGTTGTTTTTGTTGAGCTGTTTTCTTGGTATCGGGGGACGTTTGCAACGGTATCCATTAAGTTGAATTGATGGATGTCATTGTTTTGTGGACCATTCAATGATTAATGTAGCGCATGGAAATGTTCGGAAAATCTTTGTATGGCTAACGAGTATGTCAAATTGGTCAGTGGCAGGTTAATGGAATGAAATGCCTTCCATTCGGAGCTTTTTACAAAACATCCGAGAAGTACCGACTGTCAAGAGAGGTTTATCTTAACCCAGCCGGTCGGATTCGGCATTTAACTGGAGGTCATGAAAGGTAGTAAGGAGTGTCCCATAACTCACGCGAAATGTAATTTTGATTGAAAGTGCTGGTATTTAATTAGAAAGCTTAAAATTTGTATTTGTTATTAGAGTAAACAGATTGGGGTTAGCTACGGAACAGCACGTTGGATAAATAAGAGCCACGGGTTTGCTGGCAAGTACGTAATATTTTATTGAAATTTTCTTAATAAACATTTAATACACCGCCCAATTTTCTCTTTCAATGCGTTTGCAGTCGTAGGCTTCTTTGCATAGATCTTTGACATTAAAAAACCACAAAGAACAAATTCCGATGGTGTTAAATCGCAAGGTCTGGATGGCCAATTTTGGTGGCAACAACTGTCGATTACACCACTAGAAAATGCCTTATGCATTAATTGAATAGTTTCTTTGTTTGAATAGCATGTGGCACGATCTTGTTGAAACCACATGTTGGTCATATTCATGTCTTGTAAAATAGGCACTAAAATCTGAAATACCATGTCACGATAACCAATACAATTAATTGTTACTGCCTGACCAGACGCATTTTCCAAGAACAATGTTCCGATAATGCCTCCAGTCCAATATCCGAAACAAACGATCATGGCTTGTGGATGCATTTGTTTCTCAAAAATTTCTCGTGGGTCTTATGAACCCCATATACGACAATTTTGACTAATAACTACGTCATCAAGATGAACATGAGCTTCTTCACTGAAGATGACTCGAAAAATCAGCATCCACCTGTTGTTGTTCAAAAATTTATTCAACGAACTCACTTCGCTCTGCTTGGTCAGTAGTCTTCAGTTGTTTAGTCAATTGATATTTTTAGTTACAAAGTTTCAAGCCGAATTCTTCCTTGACTACCAGCAATCATCTCTTCAACTGCTTCAATGTTTTCTTTTCAACGAATTGTGACGGGACACCCAGGGTGCCAATTGATCCAGTTTCCCTGAATTTTTCAGTTATTCTCCTATCAATTGATGGTTTTAAATCATTATGGCAGCCATATTTTAATATTTTGTTCGAAAATTGCGGAATGCTGACAAGCCTTCATTACTGTTTTTTTTTTCCCGTCACGGTAATATCTTTTTTTTAAGGCGTTATTTGGCATATCATCTTTATTAACAAAAACGCTGAAAAGGTTCTTAAAAATATTAATCACCGGTGTATAAAATCGATCTGCTATCACAAACCTCCTCCTTTTCTGCAGCATTGAACAAAAACTCATTTGCATATAACGGGTGATTTTTTAATAGTTAAGTTTTTCAGGTTTGCAGCACTGGTTAGTTATGGCGTCCAAACGTCATCTGTCAAAGTATTATCTGGAAATGCCAATCATGGAAAGACTTACAAACGAGCGACGATTGCAAATTCTTGAAATTTATTATCGAAATTCGTGCTCTGTGAAAAATGTTGTTGCGACCGTATTATGGTCTTCACAATCGTTTTGGAGAATCAACAATTTGTTATCACCAAATTAACTTTGTACGACATAAAACCATGGACTCGCAAGCAAACAGTGCGTACCGAAGAGAATATTGCAGTCGTAGCTTCCAATATTAATAAAGATCGTGAAAAGTCAATTCGTCGCCGTTCCCAGCAATTGGGCATGTTACTCAACAACATGGAAAATTTTGCGTGTCGATTTGAGTTTGAAAGCCTATAAAATTCAAGCTGTGCCATAATTGAAGCCGAATGACCTACCACAACGTTTAATTTTTGGTGAATGGGCTTCAGAACAGCTCCATGAAAATCCCCTGTTTTATCGAAAAATTCCATTCAGGGATGAGGCTCATTTCTGGCTCAAGGGATACGTAAATAAGCAAAAGTGTAGCATCTGAAGTGATGAACTGCAGCATGTCATACAAGAATTACCGATGCATCCCGAAAAACGAAAGTTTGGTGTGGTGTATAGGCTGGTGGCATCATCGGTCCATTTTTCTTCAAAGACGATTTAGGAAGAAATGTAAGCGTCAACGGCTAACGATATCGAGCAATGATACGCGACATTTTTTTCTCCAGTTGGCTGTGTTGAACTTGGTTGACATGTGGTTTCATCAAGACATTTACATGAAGTTGTCTTTAAAACGTAAATGGCAATTCAATACAAATTTTAAATATTTGATGCAAATTTGATTGCTTTATTGGATTTAAAAAACCTACGCTTTAAAACCCTTTACAATGACTCCAAGGATAGTAATCAGTTCTCACATAACATCAACATTTAAAACTTAAGACACATGGGTTCCCTCCAGAGTTTTTTTTTGTAATTTTTGTTCTATCACATTGTGCAATACTCCTGAGCAATCGCACAATCTTAGAAACCTCATAACTGGAGGCTGGTAAATAAGAACCGGGATAATTGAAGAGGGATCTTGGTTTAGGCCCAGGTTCCTTCCGGACTGAAGCGCTACTGAAATAAGTAGCCAGAGTAAATTCAAAAGCTCTGTCAAAAGTGCTAAATGCACCTCCTGGTGCACTTTCTGTTATAGTGGATAAAGCATTACTGAATCAGCAAGGCTTAGAAAATTAATCGCCATGGAACCGGCTGTGCCAAGTTACCTCAAATTCCCCAAAGAAGACTGGACACAGTCCATCTATGAATCCTTAACACATTTACTGGAAACCCATTTTCCAAGATATGACTCATATTCCGTCAGGAATCGAGACAAAATCGTCTCCAATGGCAACCCTTTGATAGCAACAACGGAGGATATGGTTAGTGTAGAATGGATCAATTTGGCAATCGATTCCTTCTGTCCCTATCTCCCTTACCGATCATTATTCAAAAATCAAAACACCTCGTAACAATATTCCTTCACGAATTGTTTTTTGATAGTTTAAAATGCAGTAATGGCCTATGTGCTGGCTGGAAATGTTGGTAGCCTTTATCAAGTCTCACGCCCTTCGTTTTTATAGTTATAGTGGGTGGCCGCGGTGTAGTGGTAATGTGTTCGGCTGTTGAGTGGCAGGTTGCGCGTTCAGTCCCAGCCAAAATCCATTTAACTTTTTTTCAAAAGAAATAAAAAAGGTCGGTTATTATCCTTAAAGTATGCACCATCTTGAAATTTCAAGATTTCAACAAGAAACAGTGACTCCCCGAAGTTAGTTCGGACACCATCCATAGAGCAAAATCTTTCGTATCACTTCCTTTCTTCCCCTTCTCTTACGCTCCTGCTTTGGTTACATAACCCCTTGAGTGCATGTAAATTAAAAAGCAATTTAAAACCGTTGAATAACTAATGGCTATCTACATTCGTCACAAGCTCAATCCGGTATAACATGCTTACTCGCAAGGAAAGGTAGTGAAAACCGCCCTAGTACCCTAGAAAAATCTCTTCACATGTTGCATATCTCGACACAGAAGGAGCCATCAATAAAGTGAATACAAGGTCAGTTATCGACGAGATTACCCTCAAAATAACAAATAGCGCAAGTTTAAGTAGATGTTATTCTTGAGAGAAAATGTGTAACAGAATGTTCGGTAAAAACTGCGATCCGAACCCCAGTATATTTTATGTACACAGCTATTTTAAGAACTGTATTTACACGGAGAACGTCTCTGGGGCAATCCACAAATAAATTCAACTTTCTGAAAAATATTTCAAAGGTACAAAAGAGAGCATCTGTAGGCGCATCTAAATCAATGACAACCAAACTAACAGCAGGACTGGAAAAATTGCTCAACCTGCTACCGCTAGATCTTTACATGCTAGAATCTGCAGCCAAAAGTGCACTAAGAATCAGCCAGCTCATTTGCTGGAAAATTAACTCAAGAGGACATGCTCAAATTCTAAACAGATACCTGGGATCGCTGTATCCTCAGAATACATATTTCCTCACCCTGCCTGTGACAGACCATTCTCCTGCACCTTTCCTTGGAGAGAGGAGTGGGAGAGGAACGAACTGGACACCGAAACCATATCCATTTGTACTGATCGATCAAAAATAGACGTGGGCGTTTGAGCAGGCGTGTTTTTCGAAACAGTTTAGCTGAACATCACTTCCTGAGCACGGCAATGTCTTCCAGGCTGAGATATTGGCAGAAACAGAGGCAGCTAAAGCGACCTCAATGCTGGTGATACCACCAACTTCATTGACAGTCAGGCTGCAAAAAAAAGCTAAGATCTAACCTTGTTAAGAACTAAAGGTTCTTGGCGTTCAATACAATGTTAAGCACTGCTGGGTACCCGGACACAGAGGCGTATATGGCAATAAAATGGCTGATAAACTGGTGAGGAAAGGATTGTCCACCAGCATTTTTTCAGGCAGACCACTTTGTCAAACCGCCACTTTGTGTCCTCAAATCTTGGGTGGGAGAGAAAACACTGAATATCACCAAAAACATGTGGAATTCCCTCCCCATCTTCGAAACATCCAAGAGGATGTGGCCAGTTTATGACAAAGCCAGAACCCATAAACAACTTTAAAGAAACTGAAAACATTAGTAGGGTTTCTTACTCGATACAAAAACCACAAACTGAAAATGCAGAAACTGCGATGATGAAGAAATACGCAATGATACCGTCCACTTTCTGTGCCACTGTCCAGGCCTCAGTCATTTAAGAATACAACCTTAGGAAAATAATTTTCTGATGACCTCACGGATCTATCCGAAATCTCTCTCTCTCTCTAATCTTTTCAGGTTTGCAACAACATCTGGGTGTTTTGAAAGGTGTTAGTCCCAATGAGCAGTTACGAGAGAAATGAAGGAACCAACCACATATGTTAACCCCCAACAGGTATCACAATTTGGGTATATTTACCTGAATGTTCAGAGGGAAGACGCACACCAACCTAACCTAAAAGTAGTAATTATATCCCCTTTGACATTGAGAACTTTTCTGCTAAAATTGATTGGATTGTACTTGGACAAAACTTTTGTAATACAATCTGGAGTACCCCAAGGATGTTATTTGGGGCGTCTTTTATTTATACCTTGTATTCGGGAGAGCAAAATTTATTTATAAACTGATTACACAAACATTTTCAAATGCGTGAAAGATCTAACGATGTACTTTTACTGCAAACCGATTTATAGAGTTCACCATCTAGTTTTTTCAAATAGCAATAAAGCCATTTAACGTAGGTTTGTAAAATTTGCTTGAATAGAAACATCATGAGATGATTCACACAATTTCCCTCTGCGTCGAATTAAACTCCAGATTCCTTAAGTGATCTGCGTACAAAAAATGCATTTTTTCCCCCATCTAGGTATTAGTTTTACCAAAAATAATTTGTTGTAACATTGCTATCATGCAACAACAAACGACGCTGCTTATCGGAATTCATTTGCAGTTCAAGCAATGGTGGCACTAATGTGTTTTAAGTTGCACTTCATACATACATGCTTAAATTTTAATGAAATATTCATTTCTATTATTCCAGATAATAAATAATTTTCCAAATGAATAATCGCAACCGATCAGCAAGAATCGCTTAATGCACTTTGCGTGCAATAGCAGGTATGCAATTAGCAGTTCGATTTGAAACGATTGAGTGAGCAAATTTCATCAACGGTACACAAGTTACCAATTTAACACATTGACCTACACTTCTATGGTCATGAATATTGAAATGAAAATTTCAAATGCGTCCTACATCCTGCTGAAGCATTTCGATTACGTAGTGCTCTGCTGGACGCTCGTACAATGGTAATGCACTCACGAAACCATTCAAAGTTACATTTCCCAGTTATTATGCGATTAACTCTGACAAATCGACACAAAAACTATACACACACACACACACACACACATACCGAAGGATGTGTACATTCAAACGAAACGGACATGTAGACGCTGACGATAAAGACGAGGACGAGTTCGTACTCGGCAAGCAGTATGAAACCATCGCATTTCAGGATTCTCAGTCTTGACAGGCATTCAATTTCCAATCGGTATAATTGAATTCCGTTCGTATCATAAGAGCGTGTTGTATCTGGGTTATGCATGTGTTGCGCTCCTTACTTGAAATGTACATGTTTACCATGTTTACTTATATAAACAAAACTGCATGTTGTCGCAGACAATTTACTGGTCAATACTCACCGCAATGTACTGCCATCCCTTGTTGACTCGCACCAGAAGCGCTTCCTCCTCTGTGATGTAAGCTATCGTTCCGGCCGGACTCATTGCTGACTTCTGTTGGGAATAAAGGAAACATCGGTATTCATATTTAATCAAGTTATTAATTTGAATTTGCGTTATGTTATGCCTATTGCTGCCGAACCGAGAAGAAGGACCTTCTGAGTGTGTGCGTGGTACCGGTCTATCCTTGAAACGAACACTTTAATCATCAATTTCAAATCGGACAACCGATTTAATTTGTCAATTTTCAATTCCTAATCACCAACGACGAAATGGATGCGACGAAATTGCAAAACAGGAGAGGCAAAGGATACTCCAGCCACTATGACACTCTGATTGCAGGAAATAGTTTCCACATGGACTTTGATTGTGTTTGTGGAAGTGATTTACAGTGCATTACAGCCAAATGAATATTAGAATGCAATTTGAATTAATTTCCCAGCAATTCCTTGGACACGATGGTGCATTGAGTGCATCCAAATGAGTGATATTGTTGTTTGAAGATAGATACGTGCCTGTGCACGCCTGACAAAATGTCAAATTGCGATTCAAAATAATGTCAAATAATTTGTAACGGTGAGGTATAGCGTGCAAAGCGATTGAATTGCCAATTGATTTGAAATAAAAAATTGGAATACTAAATGCGGCCTGGAAATCAATGGAATTCGGTGGAATTTTCGCACGATTTGGATGCGGCTGAATTCATTATTAAGGACTTCACACAATTTTACAGAGATAATTAGGTTGAGTATTTGAGTAAATTTCTACGTGGGAACATCATATTTGCTAAATAAATTTAAATCATGTTTTGGGGCATGCGTCAGATATGTGTTGCTGATTAAAATCAGAGCGGGGACATTATACAGGGTGAGACATAATCTATGACTTGCCGTAGGTATGATTTACCGTAATGTACTCAAATATTTGGTTGGGCTTTACTTTGAAAGTGATGTCACTTAAAAAAAACTAGTGGTGGGTGCACTACTGGGTCGTACGCAACTTTCTCTTTCAAAGCGAGTTAATATGACATTTTTAACAATTTGGCCGAAATACACAATAATATTTATTTTGGTAAATGATGCTTAAAATTATATAAATAATGTCGAAATGTGTTTATACTAACATTTATTCCGTCATTGAAAGTAATCGGTATACATGTGAATAATAATGATTTTCCATTATTGGCCAAAACTGAAAATTCCGTTTAGAAATAATCAGGCCAAAACCAATTAAGTGTAGCTCATGAAAACTGTAGTTGTAATATACAAATTAAATTTCATTCCATTTGGCCAAATATATGCAAAAATCCGTTATATGGATTTTCTCGAAAAAAAACTGGGTATGCAGTTTTATTGGAACAGATATGCACACAGTATATATGAAGTTTAATCAAAACGTTAGAGCCGTTTTCGATAAAATTGATGTTATGTATGATTTTTATATGGCAGGTACCGGTAATAACATGGCTATAACAAAAAAAATAAAAAAAATGGCCTAGAATTATGACCAAACAAACGCTGGATACGAAGTTTGAAGAAATAAAGAAGGCTAGAGAGACCATTACGGACAGACGGACCGACGAACCGAGGGACGGAATTCCAAAAACCACTTGCAGGAGAAAAACGTTGTTTTTGTCGAACCATACAAGATTTTGATAAACTGTCTGAACAATATGTTGCGACAATTTTAATATTTCCTGGCCATAGAGCCCACATTTTATTGATATTAATTTTAAGGATGCAATGGGATGGGATATGGTATAAAACGATCCACACAGTAGCCATGATTTAAAAAAAATGAAGCACCTGTGTAGTTCGAAGAATGTGCTGGTTTCGCTTTGAATCCTAGTTTAGGATAATCTACAACCAATATTGAGTAACATTAAAAGTCATCCTTTTTAGAATTCGACTTCACTAAGATATGCAGATGGGTCGAAGCGACGGAGGGACTCAACGGTATGGCTTGCTTCCAAATATTTCTTATGACTTACTTAACACAATTAAAGTAATTGTGAGTAAATTACCCGGCTCAGCAAACTTTTTGTCTCCTGTCAGATTGGAGAAAATAAGTATAGAAGACCAAACAAGCTACTCTATTTTAAACTCGCAAGGAAATAAAGGTTCTGGAAAATATAAGAAATCGAAAGAACAGAATATTTTTCACAAAAAACCTGTCAAATATAAAAGGCCAAATAATTTCAATTCAAAGGCGATTCGTAAGGCATCATTCAAATCCATCCGTAATCAAAATTCCTTTCGCGGTTCTTTCCCCCCAAGTATGCAACGATCTCACCTCGCAAAACATCTTAATTTCAATTAAATCCGCATAACAAAATTTATGAAGACAACAAAATTACACCGTTAACTTATACGCTCCATACCCGGCAAGTGCCCAAACCAATTAATTAGGTATATTATAATACTGCCCCAAGGATATTCGTCATCGTAATACGAGCGCTTTTAATGCACCGCCATTTTTCACGGGCATCATTCTTCTGTCCTATTTATTCGGCTTTTGTTATTATTTCTCATGAAATTAATTACCTTGGTCATTTCTTCAATGTTGGCAAATGTTAAAGCACCTGGAACGAATCTCATGTTTGATGATGCGGACGCTGAAGGCACTTCCTCCTGTCTGGATGGTGGTCCTGTAAAATCAGAACAAATGAAAAATAAAAAGCGATGATAAAATTATGAAATCCTCAATTTAGGACACGTAGAGAGAACGACTTGAAAAAAAATTCTCTTTTCCATAAAAAAAAACACAAAAAAAGTAACGTAGATCAAAACATAATTTTTCATAAGTTGAATGGTGAATATAAAACAGAAACAAGAACATTTTCTAGTTCAGAGATTGTGCACA
The DNA here is from genome assembly GCA_949824845.1 of Rhingia rostrata. Lineage (NCBI taxonomy): Eukaryota > Metazoa > Arthropoda > Insecta > Diptera > Syrphidae > Rhingia > Rhingia rostrata. The sequence goes on from OX463757.1 coordinate 23,493,700, forward strand.
TGGACAAAATTTGAATAACTTCTCATGCTCATATATGAATATTTTATGCGAAAAAAAATTATATAACTGTACGTGTCCTCAACGGTTATAAGTGAATTTTTTTTATTTCACTTCTGTCTAATGGTGAACTAGGTGATTTAAGCGCTTCACCGGTGCCTGAAATTCAATTGACTCTCGTATAAAAAAGGGGACGAAATGTAACCGACATGGAATGACTTTTGTCCAGACATCACATAAAATGTTATACAGTGGTGGGCAAAAACAAAAACAACCGATGAGAATTTTTTTTAAGTCCTTTATGTTGGTTGTGGAAGTTGTTATATTCAAATGTTTAGCTTGTCAATTGAGCTAGAGACTTATAGTGTGCGCAATTTTTATGTCGGTGAGAGAATATTGAATTACTTTTAACAAACCAATTTTCAAGTATTACAACAGGCAACGGGCTCGTTAGTACCCAGGGCCTAGCTTTCTAACAACCGTTCATGTGTGCGTGTGTAATTCTTGCACGATGGCAGATTTTCCTGTTTTATGCCGACTTCGAACGGCTAAGTTGATAAGCTTTTTTTGACAACTGATACTACTCGGATGTCAGATCATTACGAGAGAAGGGCCATTGAGAAATCATTTAGGTGCTAAGAACTGAACCCAGACCTTCTGCGCGGCAGTTTATCGCACTGACCAAAGCTCCACTGAGCCCGTCATTCAGGTACGAGATATTTTTGTTTTACTTCTCCCTTTATAGCTTTTTGGGACTTGTTTTTGAATACAACATCAATCATGTCCAAGACTATATTGGCCAGCATTTCGAGCATTTCGAGTGATTATTTCGGCACGAAAGTTTTAGTATTCCAAGGTTCTCTGGCGTCAACTTTGCTTTTCAAATAACGAAAGGATTAAATCGAGAGATTTTCTTTGCAATTATTTTTTGACAGCAGCATTTTTTAACAGCACACGCCCTGCTATAGTGACTATTTCGGCATGAATGTTTTCCTAGTCTCTAAGATTCTTTTGCGTATACCATGCTTTTCAAATTACACCGAAAAAATAAGTCCGGCAGAGTCACATTAAAAGATAATGTCGCCATTTTTAGACAACAAAAGTCCATTGATTTTTCGTTGCAGAAGCTGCATTGTATAATGTGCAGAATTGGATGGCGCACCATCTTGTTGGATCCAGTAAGTTGTTTTTATACATTTGTGGGCAGACATAATGGACCAAGATGCGCCGATATCGCTTCCTTACGATTATTTCGTCTTCTCTGAAGAAAAATGGGCCAATACTGGTTTAAGAGCAAACGCGGAAAGAGAGTGTTAAGTAGACCACGTCAGTAGCTTAAATTTACTTTCAAAAATCTGGTTCAGTACCAATCATTCGAGTGACTGTTTCATCGAATTCAAAGTAACGTGGACGGTCTGTTGGAAATATTCCTTGTGTCAATTACACTCTGTTTTCGAGTCAGCGAAGGAAACCTAGTCACCGAAGTTTAAGCAGCATTTTCAACAGCTGTTTAATGGGCATCATGTACGTCCAGTCAATGAAGAACTAGTTCCACCACTTAGTATAGAAGAAGTTGGTCCAGCTATAAAAAAGCTTAAGAACAACAAGGCGCAGGCCCTGATGGCTTACCAGAGGAGCTTTTTAAATACGGTGGTGATGTTTTGGTAGGAAGCATGCACCGAATTATCAACCAAGTCTGGGTGGAAGAAAACATGCCCGATGACTGGACTATCAGCTCCATATACCCCATCTACAAAAAAGGCGATCCTTTGTCTTGTAAGAACTATCGAGGAACATCCCTGCTAAATGTCGCATACAAGATTCTATCCAACATACTGTGTGAACGTTTTGCCAGTGTGAACGCACGTGCCAGTGCAGCTTCCGGCCTGGCAGATCGACTAAAGATCAAATTTTCACACTGAGGAAAATCCTAGAAAAGACCAACGAATTTCAAGTCGAAACTCACCACCAAATCTGCATTTCAAAGACCAAGCCTTCGCGGATGCCAGTGCGCTTGGTCTAGACAACTGGAAGTAGCGAGTCCTGGATCATAGACTAAGGAAGGCTGCAGTGTCTCAAGCAGAGACTCTTCACGGGTTATAACCTGATAAGCTTTTCTTGAAAATTGATACTGCTCGGATGACAGATCATCACGAGAGCAGGGCCAGTGAAAAATCATTTAGGTATTGCTACGGCTGGGAACACAGACCTTGTTCGCGGCAGTTCATCGCACCAGCAAAATTTAATATTTGCTAGTCAGCAAATACAATTTTTTTCTGTCTAAAAGTGATCTTCGAAATAAGTGACGTAGTTGTTCTGGCAGTCTTACATTCGAAACATGAGAGATCAACCATTAGCAGGACTCTTCGCTTTATTTTCACCTGGCAATGACAAAAATTTAATATTTTTGATTATCAGAATCTACCATCTGTTTTGTCAGAGTATATGATGCTGAGAGCTGAGAATGATAAGAAGCACTGCCACGTAAAAGATTTGAAGTCCTTATTGATATGAAATTACGTGTTCAATAACTGCCAGCAATTTTTGTGTGTGGCTTTTATATATAAAGTGCGAATGGCAAAAATAAATATTTTGATAGTTGGAATCCACAATTTTGCTATAAGCATATGAATACTAAAATCTGTGAGTTAGTTTTGCTCAGATATACAAATTGCGTTTAGAATTTTATTTGTTAATCTAAACAAAACTTACACTTGAGTTTTTGTATTCGGAAGAATATTATTCGATTATTAGCAAACATTGAGGAAGTGCAAGGGGAAAGGATGAACACTATCTATCTCTCTGATTAGCCCATGAGTCCCAACTTTCTTTTTTTTTATAAACTTTTCTCAGATGAGGAGAACCTATAACGCACAGAGAGTGTCCTGATATGATTCAATTTTGTATTGAATTATATGACACAGTCGAACGTCTAATATACTACATGCTGACGGACCAAAATATAAACGCCGAACACTTACATTGTAGGGATTAATAGGGGGACCATCAGTCGCCATCCTGCTATTTTTGTGTAGACTTACTCTTTGAATGGATGTTCTGTGATGGCGACCCAGATAGGGATCATGAAATCATGTCAATCATGCTTTTGATGTCAAGGTCTACTTTTCAAAATCGTTGGGTTATTTTCCAGACCGGAAATCAAGGATACAAGGGACACTTCTTACATACATTTGTATGTGAGTGTAATAAGACGAAGAACCAGAGTACTGGATTCTTTAATAACGAGGTCAGAATGACATGTGTGAACACAATGAATTTTATTTCACGACTTGATAAACTGAAATTAAGGAAATAGGGGATAGATGGCTGTTTTAAGCACACTTCTTCTCTCCAAGGGAAAAAAACCTTTAATAATACCCGAGTTCAATCGTCCCATATGCTTTAAATTAAATTTTATAGAAAAAATCACAGAAATGTTTATATATTATAGATAGACTACTAGCAACAGCAATAGATCTACAAAAAAAACCAGACCCTCTGAACTTACCCAACTACAGAGGCATAAGTCTCCTCAACATCGCCTACAAGATCATATCTGCCACAATATGTGAACACCTGAAACCGTTTACCATAAACTTGATCAGCCCTTATCAGTACCAAGAAGTCCAAGCCCCTTTGACTTTCATAGCCGCATACGACAGAATTTATAGAGACGAAATATACAGACCCATCACTAGTTTTGTTATATCGCCCGAACTCGTCCGTCTTTGACGATGACGATAGAGAATTCAAGCTGCTCCATCACAATACGACCGGTAACAAAAAAACATTTAGGCACGTAGATGCATTGTCATGTGAGTTTTGAATCTTATTCTTGAGAGGGTGGTGCTAGGTAGTTTACCTAGCCAACAACAAAGGTACGATCTTCCATTCATTCCGAAAGCATTTGTATGACTTAACGTGATGTCGAATGCACGGATGATGGTATAGAGAAGGAAGCGGAAAATGTGAGTAGCAATAAATGAGGGCAAGTCCAACTATTTTGAGGTAGTACAGCAACTTTGTCTACCTCGGCTTCGCTATTAACTCTGAAAAATACATCTCTTCAGGAATCGACAAAGAACAACAAGACCCTAATCATTCCAGCAGATGAGAGAAAAACTCTTCGAAAAATCTTCGTTTCCCAACTGCATTAAATGGCTATGGATACAAAAATCTAACCACGAGCTATACGATCTGCACAACAACAAACCCGTAGTAAAAAAGAACTTCGCATTGAACGTTTAAGATGGCTAGGACATGTGGATCGAATGAACACCAATACTCCTGTTTGCAGAGTCTTCGATTCCCAGCCAGTCACTTCTAATACAATCGACAGGATCATTTTTGCTCACATCCCTTGTATCTTATTTTTCAGTTTTAGTTTTCCTTACAATGTTTTCAATCCTTAAAGTTTCCTATTTCAAGGCAATGCTCACCAGCTCCTTGTACATCAATTACGTCCCGTATTAATTCATACCTTGAATTTAGACATTGTACGAACGTTAACTCTACATGTGTGAAAACTTTTCACATCGACTGTAAGGCAAATGTAATCCTGATATTAACCCCTTTTTGTGGACCAGAACAATTAAATTTCGTATATACACGAGTTACATTTCAAGTGTTTATATGGTTTTTTTTTATATGTGTGTATCTACTAAGTAACGTGGTAAAAGGACTCAAAGAAGAAAAACAAAAATAAACATTTCACTGTTGTTGTTTTTTTTCTGTTGTTTTCGCTAAGCAAAGAAAGGAAAACAAAACAAAACAAAATAACAAAAATTCCCGCCGCATGGGAGAAAAAGGACATCAATGCAAATAAAGTCAAATGCGAACATGAAACTGGATATAACAAAATAACAGCAAAACGTTGTTAGACGTTACTTAACGTTGCATTCCATTTTTGTAATTTTTAAATCTTGCTGGTGGTAGGTATGCGTTTATTTTTAACAAAGTAAAAGGACACGTGCTAATTACCGGAAGTACTTTCAGGAAATTCCTTTAGGTTTTGTAGTTCTCTAATTGCTTTGATTTCATCTAAGGGCGATCGTCCATCTTAGGGTGTGATTACATTTTTTACATTTTTTTTTTTAATTTCATTTTGTTGTAACGTTAACACACGAAAGAAGACAAAAGGAAGAAAAAAAAATTAAAATATTTTTTCCTACTTTAGTCTTTGTTTTTAGTTTGAAGGGAGATGTGAATTTCGTTTTCAATGAAAGGATTATGTCATGCAAGGAATGGGGCGGAAATTTTTCTTTTATTCTTGTAATAAAATTTTGCGAGGGAGTTACGAACAAACTTACACACAATATTTTATGATACGCACTAAGGTTAGATTTGTGCCTTACCTGAACGTCCGAAGCTTCGAAATTCTAGACCGGGATCACCTTTTGGCCCAACTATTGAAATGCCAGGCATACCAGGTGGTCCGGGTGGTCCGGGAGGACCTGGTGGTCCTGGATTTGGAGGTGCTGGTGATGGGAGTCCTGGTGGACCGGGGTTACCTGATCGTCCATCGAGACCACGCTCGCCTTTCTCACCTTTTAGCTGGAAGTAGATTTGTATAGTGGGAGATTAGTTTCTGGACAAGTGTTGTGTTTGTTTGATATGAATAAATTGTGTCTCACAATTAATGCAACATTTTAATTTTGCCCAATTTAAAAGTACTGTCATGCCAACGGGGGAAAAAAACAATGCGACAGCTGACAGTTCGGGGTTAATTGAAATGGAGCACTGTACAAAAGGGCAATATTGATGAGCAATATTTTAAAAATAATGAAGGTTTTTCAGCTGAATTCCACAGTTTTCATACAAAATATGACAGTCAGAGTGATTTGAAACCATCAATCAGGGGGACTGTGTCAATTAGTGCTCGTAGATCCGTAATGCCTAAATCTTTCAACAGAAAACATCAAAGCAGTTCGCGAGAGTATTACTGACACTCCAGGAAAATCAATTCGGCATCGTATTTAAGAATTCGGCATTTCGAGAAACTCTCCACATCGAATTCTCACGAAAGTTATAAAACTTCATGGTTACAAGCTCAATGCAGTGCGAAGAGATAGAGATTTGAAAGCATCAATCAGGAGACCGTATCAATTAGTGCTCTTAGATACTCCGTCCTGCCTAAATCGTTCAACAGAAAACATCAAAGCAGTTCGCAAGAGTATTACTGACACTCCAGGAAAATCAATTCGGCATCGTAGTTAAGAATTCGGCATTTCGAGAAACTCTCCACATCGAATTCTCGCGAAAGTTATAGAACTTCATGGTTACAAAGCTCAATGCAATGCGAAGAGAGTTCGTTAAATGGATTTTGGAACAATAAAAACAACAATTTTAGCAGATTAAGTTTAGAAAACCCACGACAAACTGTTGAGAAAAATTGAATCTACACCGCGTGAATGTTTGGTCCGCATTTTGGGCTGGAGGCATTATCAAACCATTCTTCTTCGAAAATGAGACTTTTGAGACTTTGAGACAGTAACAATTAATGGTGTTCGTTATATTGACAAGATAAGAAAGCTTTTAGTTCATAATTAACAAGATATGGACGACCAACATGCCTCATCAACTAGCCCAGTCTTTAGCTAATTGCTCCTGTTGCACACTTCTAGTTGGCTGTGATTAGGGCGAGGTGTTCTTTTACTGCGTCTAATGTCTGGCTGGGAATCGAAGCCGGAGTATTCGTTTGACATGTCCTAGCCATCTTAACGTCAAATGCGGAGTTTTTTGACAAGGGCACTCGCTGTACAGCTCGTTTAGTTATTGGTTGAATCTTCGTCTCTATTGGCGGTCGACACAAACGGGACCGACGATTTTTCTCAAATCGACCAAGGACTTCTTCATCCACTTTTGATACGGTCCATACTTCAGCGCCGTAGAGCAGGACTGCTATAACCAGGGTCTTATATAGGATATCCTTAGTAATTCGAGTGAATTGCCTCCTTAGCCTGAAGAAACAGCGGTTGGCAATAGTAATTCTTCGTTTAATTTCTGAGGAGATATTGTTGTCAAAATTAATAGCGATGCCGAGATAGACAATGTCCCATACTACCTCAAAGTTATATACGTGAATGGTGCGTTCTGTCCAATTCGTCGATGTTGTTTGTCCTTTCGTGTTGACAGCATTTACTTTATCTTGCCTTCACCCATTTTCGCCGCTTCATTCCATATACTAGCAAACGTGGCTATGACATCACGTTCAGTCCTACCAATTATGTCAATGTCGTCGGCGTATGCTAGTATTTGCACGGATTTAAAAAAAAAATTCAATCTGGTGATGGCTCGAGAGTTTTGGGCAATCCTCTCAAGAGTTAGCCCTTTTGGGTATCGAATGATTCTGATGGAGCAGCGAGAATTAACCATCCTCACCCTACACAGAAGGAATATTCTGAAAGCTGCCGTATGCGGCTTCGAAATAGATGAATAGTAGGTAGATATCGATTTGGACTTCTTAAGTTTTTTTATTAGCATCTGACGAATTATAGAGATTTCATCAGTTGTGGAATTTCCAGGCCTAAAACTACACTATTTCAGGCGTTCGCACATAACGGCAGATAGGATCTTCTAGGCGATGTTGAGGAGATTATGAAGTTCACTGAATCCCCTTTTTTGGATCTGGCAAACGATGCTGAGGTTTCAATCTTTCATCCGACCAGATTTGGTTTAGGAGTTGGTGGATGTTACGTACCAAGTCATCTCCGCCGGCTTTATAGCGCTCAGCGATAAGATTGAGATTGAGATTGATTCAGATTGAGTTTTTCAACTGCTGTCCTCACTTCTCTCAAGTCGGGTGGTTAACAGTTTTCGCTGTCGTTCCCAACATTGAATGGTTCGTTCTGCCTGACAGCGAATGTTGTTCGTCATCGCCGTTTAACAGTCTGCAGTGGTTCTTCCTTATCATCAGCATCGACGGTGTATCGACTACGATATTTCCTTGTTAGTCTCGAAAGGACTCTATTTGAGCGACGTTTTACACTTCGATAAAAATTGCGAATCTCGTTACTGGAGTGGAACCTCTCTATATCCTCGATCGCGCGATTTTCTTGTTTTCTTTTCTTCTTTCTGAAAAGCGAGTGTTCTTAATTTTTTGCTGTACAGCTCAATGGCAGCTCATATCATCATCTGCAGGTAAGCCTTCTAGGCAACGTCGGCAACATTTCTCAACAAACCAGGAATTCGGCAAGAGAAACCTAGCGTATCAGTTGCCCACATGGCTTTTAGGCATCGTTGCCATTCTTCTTTGCTATTCGATGCTTGTGGTATGGTGTTTCTGGTTTGTTGTGGCGTGGTGGATATCCGCGTTCTTATTTTGGATGCAAACATGATAGTGTTCCGAAATGTTTAGACATCCATAAACTCGCAGGTGTTTTTAACCTGCGTAGTGTGTATTAGCTTGGATACAGTGGTCTTGCTATTAATGCCTTAGACTACATAGCGCTGGCTTCCCGGTTCAATATCCGAAAGTGACAATACCTAAGTTCATTCATTGCCCCACCTCTTGCATAAGTCGGATAGACATCCAAGAATACCAAACTGTCACAAGGAGTTTCCCAATTTTCCCGCTAGGAGTCGGCGTTAAATAGGATGTCCAACTCTTTGTGGCAGAATCTAGCTCCACACACAAATTATGGCTAGTACTGAAGCTCGTATTAGCCGTTAATCCCCGGGTTTTTATTTTTGATTGATTGAGGCCCAGGCTAAAACCTGACTGTAGTGTTATTTAAGGCAGGCAATAGTGGACTTCTTTTGGGATGACCCGGTCAATCGGTATGGAATGGTTTAAGTACACTAAAATATTTGTATCCATCTTCTTGTCTGTGCATGCTCAAAATATAAATTGCAGCCCAAAAGCCTGAGTTCAATTCCCAATCGCAACAACACCAGAATATTTTCACCGGCTCACCTTTCACCTACTAAAAGCTAACAATTGTTATTTTGTTGGAAATTGGAACGGAACGACTATTACAATCGGTCCACCTTAACGACGCTACCTCACAAGAATGCTACGAAACTAAAATGAAAATAATCCATGCCTTGCTCCATATCAAATGAACAAATTCTACACCTGAACAATAAAACACTTTGCCATTATTAGAACAAATTGCTCCGGCAAATCGTCTGCTTAACTGCCCTATAAAGCATTCCATTGTCCTGTTTAATATGAAATCCACCTGCACAAACTTCCTTTCAACTTTATCCATGCAACACCATGTGATGAACATCTATGATCCCCATCATTGTTATCTGCAAACACTTTCGATACCAACTCATCCATTCACATCAGTTTTCCACTTTGGACAAAAAAAACCATACTACGCTTTGGGGCAACATTAGTCCTTGGAGATGTGCACAACTAGACATTTGAAAGCGGAAACTTAACCAAACGCACTCGAATGAAAACTTTTCGCACCCCGAAAATTCTACGAAATGGAAACTGCCCGGAGGGGACAGGAGCCATTATCCAGCCCTCAACATTCACACACAAGTCGGACAGAAGAAGGGTTCCGTGCACACCATTTCGACTAACATAGCCCCCGGCGTGCAATAACACTTTCTCCATGCACAATTAATAGGAAAACTTTTCATAAACCTAGCGCCTATTCCTGGATAATCTATCTGCCACCATCCTTAATCGTGAATCCTTTGAATCCGCAAAGAGTGGGGGTGCTTTACTCATTTTTTTCTCAACTTTTCATGGACATGGACATAGTGGGAAGAAAACTTTTTTATTATATCGATCAAGCTCAGCTCCGCTTGGTTGGGCCAATTGAAACTTTGCTCTGCTATAAAACTAATTGATGACAATAATAGCCTCGTGATTGAGGGAGGGAAGGGGATTCTTTGATTAACACACAATAATCGGCAAGGAATCGTTTTTTTTTTTGTATCCTTTGTTACAATATGGGGATAAGTTGGCTCTATAATAGAGAGACTACCTCTCTTCGGTGTTATTATGTGTCTTGTTCAACAGTCGACAAAGGCACAACAAACAGTAAGGGGATAGATACTCTTTGAATATTCAAAGATACAGCGAAACTGAAATGAAATGCAAACGTTCTTATTGCGCATTGCAGTGCTTTAACAGGCGTTCTGAATGCGTTCAGAAAGAAATCACGTATCAGTGTCAACGTTTGTTATGAAGACGGAGAACGTACGTAAAATATTTCCGCAGAAGAGTTTCGTCAACGTCGACAGAATTGTTAGAACTCCCAGTACCAACACACATACAACCAATTCACTTCAGCTGTGAGGAAATTAAGATTGATGAACACTGGTGTAAGTTTTTCATTTCGCGAATTCAATATTCGCATGGCTTCCATGGTGATGTCATGATGGGATTGGATTGAGAGCATAGATATCGCCTGGGTATGGTAGTCAACTGTCCATGGAGAATAAGTATGAGTCCTTGGCGATGGAAAAAAATTGATAAAATTAATATTTGCAATGAAGATGCGCTATAGGTGTTGGAATATTGTGACTCCAATCGATTTTGGACGAAGCTCTTATTAATCATGGGGGTGAATTGAAGGATGTTGCTTGCAATCTAAAATTGCATCCATGCATGTAATTCTGCTCAAGTTCAGATAATAGCTAGATATTGTATCTATAGGCGTCAATACCAGTAGCGTGGTTTTCATACAACCTGATGCAATCCTACTGAATTTCACCCTGCGTGGACGTACAAGTGAGCCCTCCAGATAGGGACTGTGCTTTGGGCTTATTACCCAATCACTTAAGAACGACACGTGGAAATATGTGTACATGAAATTTAATAGGGTCACCTAAATCAATAGCAGAAGCCCGAAGCTGCTACAAATCAGACATTACCACCATCCAGAAAATACGATGGGATAGACCAGGCAAAAGGATAATGAACAACTGCGACACCTACTGCGGTCCTTGTTATCGTGAGATTTGCTATGTAGATTTTCTATAAGTGCTACACTAAGAGAACCGGGTGGAGAAATCCTTAGTCCCGGGGAAACATCTTCGATACCATTTGCGTTGACGAATTTCGGAGACAAATATTGAACCCATAACGTTGCGAGCTGTACAACGACATAAACATGGTTAAACAACTCAACATTGGATTTTTAAGATGGCAAATCTTCGCATTCTTCGTTTTCCAGCCAGACGTCGGACACAGTATAGGAAGAACCCTCTTTAAGTCGTGCTCAAAAGCATAAACCGGCATCAACCTACTAGAAACGCGCAACTGGAGGTAGTTAACTAATGACCTGACTAACTGGGGAAGCATTTTGTAGCACCACCATCCTAATCCATCTCTAAAACTGGATGGAAGGAGAATTGATGGGTCTTCCAATAAAGATTTCCGAACTTTGACAATTGGTAGCGGCCATACATATGTCAAATTGCCTGTCATTTATTCATTTATACAGTCCGCTTTCCAAATCACCATTACCGGACAAAACGTTCAACAACAAGTGAAATTATAAAATTGTTTTAGCAAAATGGGTGTCCTGTTCGGGAAACGTTCGACGCTCTTTGTCCATTTTAGGGACCCAATAATCGTTCTAACGTCTAAAACTATTACAGTGCGGCATATGAATTTGAGTCCACTGGTTCGATAAGCATTTCGTAGACCAAAATTTAGCAAATTTGAGCATGCACCCGTACACAATTCAACTGTCCAAGGAGCTCCTGGTAAACGACCATATACAAGGACATGTGCTTGCGAAATGGGCTCTGTAGCAGTTGCAAAGTGAGTATTGAATCTAATTTTCATCGAAAAATCATGTGGTCGATTTCCAAATGAACTTGTGCATCAACCAACTAAATTTTCGAATTTCGGACAGTAATAATCCACAAGAGATCCAAAAGCGTCCAACGCCTACTTAAAAAGTCATTGTTTGGTGTGGTTTTTGATCTGGCGGCGTTATCGCTCAATTTTACTCTGAAAACGACGTTGAACAGGCTTTCACCGTCATCGGCCAGCGTTATTGGTCGATTACCAATCTGAATCTGATTTTATGGACAATTGGACACCAATGGAATGTGGTTTCAACAGGAAGGCGATGCGTGCCACAAAGCTCATATCAATTTGGACATTTTGCACAAGCTGTTCGAGGACATGGTCACCTCACGTGTAGATGATGTGTTTCAAGTCTTCTTAACATCACCACTAATATCTTATTTGTCGCGATATTTGAAAACCTGAAACCATGAATGAGTAAGCAAGAACTGCGGAATCTCAAGGATAACGTGCCCATCTCTTTAGAACCAAGGCCTCTGTACCCAAACATGGACTCGATTTAATGCCTGTTTGAACCTGAACTGATAAAGCACTAGACCGTTTTTTTAAAGATATGGGATAAGTCTAACACTCAAAGATTGTTAATGGTTGGGTTTGGTACCTGTTACAGCTAATTTGCCTCAGCTCTTCGATGGCAAGTTTCAAATTGAGGAATATATTGTCCATAAGCCCCGAAGAGGGCTTTTTAATTTTAGAAAATGGCATCCCATCTACATAAAAGAAGATCTTATATTTCTTGCACTAACTACCGAGGCATATCCCTTCTAAATAAGGTCTATCCAACATACTGTGTGAACGACTTAAGCCATATAAGCAACACACTTATTGGCACGTAGCAGTGTGGCTTACGGCCCGGCAGATCGATCATAGACCAACTTTTTGCACTAAGGGTAATTTTTGAAATGAACAACGAATTTCAAGCAGAGACACATCATTTTCTTATCATCTTTAAAGCCTCGTATCAAAACATCCACCCCCTAGAGCTTTTTAAAGCGGTACCGGAATTCGGGATACCATCAAAATTTATAGAGCTGTGTTTCCTTTTACTGGAGGACACCCGATGTCATGTTCAATTTGACAACAGCTCATCTGAACTTTTTCAAAAATGTACCGGTTTTCGACAAAGAAAAGCGCTATCATGCTAAAATAGATAGTGTGTAAGGAAAGAGTAAATACGCAAGGCACTATCTTCAACAAATCCGTCTAACTACTGTGTTACGCAGACGACATCGACTTCATTGGTGACTCCCATCTTCCAATTGAGGAAGCGGCAAAACGCGTTGGTATTTTAGTTAACCATGGCAACCAAGTATATGCTGTCATCAAAAAAAGTAACCCTAGGGTTGACACCCTAATAGAGAAACGAACAGGACTGTTCCTATGTACCGATACTATTTCGGTTAAGCGAAACAAATGCAATAAAAACCCTCAAGCCGGAAGTCCAATTGTTTGCTCTGCTGGACTCTAAGCGTACTTGTCCTACAAAGAAGGAAAGTTCGTAGAAAAGTTCTTCGTCGAATTTTCGTTCCTAAATGCGAGAAAGGCGAGTGGTGCAGAAGATATTACCGCAAAATTTATGAGCTGTACCAAGATTTTGATCTATATAGCACCAAAGAGAAAAACAATTAAACTACATTGGCTCGGCTTCATGAAGCGAATGCATTGCTCCCGGTTCGAGGCGACAAAAAGACCGAACGTCCGGTCTTAACGATCATGCGGTCGCGGATGCTAGAGCGCTTGGCTAAAAACTGAAATCAAGGTGTTCAGGATGGAAGAGGAAGGAATGCTTCCTGGTCTCAGGCAGAGACTCTGAACGGAGTAATGATGCAGTAAACAGATACGCAATACGCTTCGAAAAGCCATAAAATGCTGAACTCCTGAAGATCGTGGAATACTTGTGACTATTTTTTACAGAATAGTTCGCCAGAGATTTTGGTGCAACATAAATTTAGGCGCGTATTCCTCTACTCGCATAGAACAGACCGATATAACACGCGAGAAAAAGGGAAAGACACCTTACCTTTCGTTTATCCTTGAATATCACTGATAAAGCTTAAGATTTCGTGAGGGCTCCGTGTGCATTGTACTAGAAAAATTGGTCATTAACAGTTCGTCATTGGAGTACATTTAAGGAAAGACTTCAAGATGTTCCATTCAAAGTGCAAGCAATAAATTATCATCTGCCTCTAGACCGCCAATAGTGTGTTACATATGCTTACCCTCTATTGAACTCAATGTAGCTGTAAAAGATTTTCCTTTGTAATTCATTGTTAGCAACGATGCCCATTTCTGAAAAAATTTCAGCTTCTGGGGCCTTGAGAATCTACGAATCATTGTAGAATGGCCATAACATCCACATTAAATCAGTGGATTGTGTCTATTTTTGCGGAGACATCGTAACACGGTGCAGACAAATAAATTTTCGTCAACTGGTTTTTTTATGCCGCAACTTGATGAATTGTGATTGGAAGTTCAAAAATGACGGTTCAACCGCCTAAAGAGTTGGCTCTACAACGGAAGTTTTTAAATATGCGTTTCTAACTGTCTCAATCTAAAAGGGCAATAACGCACACCGTATATTTTTAATTTATAGAAGTTAAAGGCCCAAAATGCCATCAAAAAAAAAAACTGCCAACCAAACTAAAGTTTACGATAATTTCATCACAACATGCTTTGCTCTTCCAACACGTAGTCTCAAGAGGCTTTTGGCTGCCTGCGGCAAGTTTGTAAACCTGACATATTCAGGAAAATTCAACCCATGCAAAAAAATATGGTCGCAATAATTTCAAAGTTAATTCCTCCTCCCTTAAGATGGTGAAATTTCAAAACAGTTCAAGTTTACAAAGCAACATAAATATAGGACACGCGCAAGCACATAATCTCACACTTATGCAACGCACCCGAAAGCCTATACGGAAATTTCAATCCTTTTGTGTCGAGGTAGAAGAAAAACGTCTGTTGTTGCCATAATGAGAAGCTTTAGCCTTGGAACGCATTTCTCAAAATATATACTGAAACTTCAAACACCTTATCACTAATTTTACAATGTCCTTTCGTATAAAAAACAAAAGACCCAACCACGCGCACATGTACTTACTGCCATTCAAGTAGGGACAACTTTTATATAAAGGTCCTTCGCTAAGCCGCAGGGCAAATATGTTTGTACTTTAAAAAAGAAACGAAACCACAGGAATTTCCTTTAACAAGGAGCATTCTTTTTTTCCGGCACTCGTTCTTAGCCTTTAAACCTTGAACTATGCTCAAAAATTATGAAAGAGGTTTTTGTGTTTTTTTTTTGTTGTTTCCCAGGTGCCTCGCAAATCCTTTTCACTTATGTCAGATTCTTCTTCTACTTATGTACGGGAAAGCGGTAGGTGTAGAGGATTAAGAACATAAATAAGGTGCCTGCACGTAAACATAAATCATTAAAAATAATTGCATAGCTTACCCCTTCTTTGCCACCGGATTCACCCTTTTGTCCTTTTGGTCCAAAGTCGCCTTTGATACCGGGACGGCCCTGAGGATGGAGAAAGGAGAAAGAAAATTTAAAATCTAACGATTTGGGATAGGGAAATATGGAACTTACCGGATGTCCCATATCGCCGGGTAGGCCGGATACACCAGGTGGTCCAATTGGTCCGCTTGGTCCTTGTTTTCCGTGTCGGCCACGCATGCCCTTCTCACCTTTCTCGCCCTTAGTGCCATTCAGCATCATACCATCGCCTCCGAAGAACGCCTGTCCGGGTGGACCTTCGGGGCCTCGGTCACCCTTGGCACCACCACTGCCTTTCAGCCCCCGCTCACCTTTTTCACCCTTTATACCTTGCAAACCTGTAAGTCCTGCCGGTCCAGCCGGTCCTGGCTCTCCAGACGACCCCTGCGATCCAGTTGCACCTCTTGGTCCGGAGGACCCTGGTGGTCCAGCCGGGCACGTACACTGAGTCATGTTCATTTGAGTATCTGTGTAGATGATTGTTCCTGGAGGCCCAGCAGGACCCATTGGTCCAATATCACCCGGTAGACCTCTGTCTCCCTTTAGTCCCGTGGAGCCTGGAGGTCCCGAAAGTCCTGGCAAACCCGGTTGCCCTGGTTCACCTTTCATTCCCAACAATCCATGTGGTCCCGGATGACCCTTAAAAAAAGGAAACAAAACCATCATGTTAATCATATGCTAATGCAATGTCCTCCACCTTAACTACTGCAGAACAGAAGGAGACTACACACCACAACAAGAGGACACTCCGCAACGCCTAAAATCTATCAACAAACCAAAACATGAAACGAACATGAAATTCAAATTGAATTTCATTCCATTTCCGTCGCAAGCTCCTTGAAACAAATTAAATTCCACACTCCCGAGACGGAGTCTTAGGGGTCCCCCCTCCGCACACTATTATTTCTTGAAGCAAACAATTACAGATACAACATGTACTTCACTCCTTGGAAACCATAAATTTATTACAATCGTCCTTGCAACAACGTTCTCCTCCGGTGCACATTACACGTATGAATTATTAAAGTGGAATCTCCTTGCTGAGAAAGTTTATAGCTTGCTCCTGAAACAAAACAGCCACATTCCTGCTGCACACCCTAGGTCTACAATCCATGTTGTCGACGTCGACAACGACGACGATGTAAACTAACAAAATGAAACCTCTCCCAGGATGGTGAGAGTGGTTCACCAACTTTGAGGCATTCGAAGGCATGACGCGTCAGGTTGCTGAAAGAAGCCAAGAAACCGCAGTGCCAGGCTTCTCAAATGGCGATATCCCTGCACTATAGTGCCCAGCCCCATCCTGAATGTCAATCAAATACCGAGTTGAAAACAAATTATCCTTGCACTTTATGCATATGTAGATTTAACCAAATTATTTCTTGAAAGGATATGAAAGCCTTATAATTGTGTTACGTCTTCTTCGACGAGACGATGGTTACTGTACACGGGTATACCAGGGAAGACAATTTCCTTGGATTCACCCAGTTGAATGACTAATTTGCTTTCTTTCGATGCTAGTGTTGGTGTGCCTACCAGATGCCAGCAACCAAATGAGGGGTGTAATCGTTCGTCCTGTACTCATATGCTTAAGCTGTTCCATTGTGGCTCGAGAAGTCGTCCTCCCATAGTTGTACTGCCAGGGTACAGCTATTAGAAATATATTTACCCACCTCTGACAAAATCCTTTCAACACACTCATACACCTGTATAGGGCTAACAGAGTGCAAGGTGTTTGCTTACTCTCTGGAGCAATTGTGCATTACGTTGAGTCGAGTGTAAAGAGAGCATAAGGAGTCGTTATTCTTCTCATGGTTATTAGGGGGGAGGGCGCTTTACAAGGCGGATTTTGGCTTTAGTTTTCGGTAGCGAAAGGAAGGTGTTTTGTGTTGCAGGGACACATACCTTGAAGGGTTTATGATCAGTGATTTGCCGTGCCAATATTTTTGTGTAATCTTTAGCACTTTCTGGTGACAACAACTCAATTTTTTTTGTTGGTAAAGGATTGACAGGATAATAACGTTCAAGGGACATGAACATATTTGAAGATGAACGATTACGATGAATGGGATTAGGAGAATTGACATAAACTTTGGGCGGTATTTACTTATTTTATGAATTTTGTTGGATGTTGGAATCCTTTTGAACTTTTGGGTGCGGATATGATGTCGTTTATCCTGGCATTTGATATTTTATTCACTACTTAACGGAAGTGTTCATAAAAAATGGTTACGTTCTGAGAAGGACTGGTGTTGGAAACTCAATTTTAACAGGTGAACTATTTTATAACTAAATGAGAAGTAGGAGGGGTTAATGTTGGATACTGTTGCGAATATCCTTCTACGATTATCCATATTCAGGTGGTGAATTGTCTAAAGTTGTGTGGGCAGTTTATGAACAGATTAGAGTCTACGAAATATGAAGGTAAATATTTTAAATTATGTACAGCGAAAAAGGATAAAGTTCAGGATTCGATGCTATATTGTCAGAAGAACTACTAGCAATGGGTTGCAACTCTCTGTGGCCTTCCTCACTCCACCATTAATAGTATCTCAGACTATGAACCATTATTAACATGAAAAATCCAATCACTTATCATAAAGAATGAATCATAGAATGGTAAAAAATGTATGAGAACTTAAGACAGAAATATGTTCAATTTATAAACAAGCTGCAGGGAGTTCTGTCGGAAAGTATTCCTCATAAACGAGCCAGTTCAGAAGAAAAGAAAACATGAAGGCAGTTTATACATAGAAGCATACATATAAATAAGGTTTTTCAGTTCTATTCAGGACGTACACCCAATCTTTTCTATTCATTGTAGGTGTGACATTATATTTTTGGCACAACGATGGAAACTTAAAATTCAGCAGCGATTTCTAATGACTCATTAAGACCTAGCCTAATGTGGCACCTCCAAGTAAAAACCGTAGAAGAAACCAAGTAGCTTAAGACTGATCTAAGAGGCATGTTGATTGAGGCCCAGGTTCATACATTCATCACTATGCTACTGTACATACTCAAACATTCCGTGCCTACGAACAAAGTAAGGACAGCATCCAGTAGATTATAAGCCGTACATTAAATACCTAGGGATACTCCTAGACCATAGACCTAATTTCAGAAAATACTTCAGCAGCAAAAATAGGAAAGCCAGCTGAGTTATCTTCGGAATCTCAAGACGAGTGCAAACCATATGAATGAATAGTAGTTATGGCCTTTCTTTTTGCCGTTTCAATGACGTGATTTACAGTTTTTTGCCGTAAACGTACGGTAAAGTTTGGAAAAGCTTCTTTTTCATAATTTTTCTCGGGAGGTGAAGCGAACCTAGAACGCTCAAGGCGGGCCCTGAGATGATGCATTAAGATGTTGTCCGTGTCGTTGTTAAATTAATATTATGTCTGTGAGCTTAAACTGCATCTCTTGTCGGTCGCTGAAATTCAACGATTTTCGGTATGATTTTTATTTTTCTTAGATCCTCCGAACATCTGCCGTTATAGTATGATCGAACCCAGATATATGGGACAGATATTCTACAAATCTTAACTACGCCAGAGATTGCAGGTTAGAAGTAAGGTAAGAATCGTCTATGAAGTGGATTGCGCGTCTTTGGATAGAGTCCGGTAAGTTAATTGTATGTTTTGGGGCTGAAATCCGAACACGAGAATAGTATTCAAGGTCTGGTATTGTAAAAAACTTTTCGGTGTTGCTGCGACAGGAAATAGAACACAAATCTACTGTGTGAGAACGAATTGGATTAACTGCCCCTTCATGGTGGAATAAGACAGCCAATAAGATAGAATCCTTGCAACGAAGGAGAAACTTCTCCTTGTATAATCTTTCGTCGCATATAAAAAGTATAACCTATGTGCACTGAAGTAGATCACTGATCTCTAGCAAATGCTTATATGGATGGAAGTTAAAATCTGAAATAGGAGGGTACTTCTGAAATAGATTACCAAAATAGAACAAGAAAGCTTATCCCAAATTCACCGTTCGGGGTCGGCATAAAGCAAGAAGTACCGCCGTCGTGCAAGAATAAAACACGCACATATGAATTGTTTGTGAGAAAGCTCGGCCCTGGGTACTAACGAGCCTTTTGCCCCAAAAATGTTTTCGTTTTTGTTTTTGCAACCGTATAGTTCAAATCGGTAAGCATATGATGCTGGAATTCATTAACAATTAAAACCTAAAGCTTTTCTAAGAAAGGCAAAGCAGTAATCTCACGAGCACTGAGAGCATGAAAAACCTATCAACAGCTATTTTGATCATTTAAAGTAAATAGACCATCGGTCCGTAAGGGTAAACTAAATTCGTGTATACGTGCACACAAATGCACATATTCCATTCCCGGTGGTATTGAAAGAACTCTTAAAATGGAATCAACGGTGACGTCTAGTGTCCCAGTTAGGATGAACAAAGTGAATAAACTTCGACATGTTCGGACAACGAGTCGTCTAGGAATCTCAAGTATAAGTTAGGACCCGAAAGTTAGGTGTAGGATGGGTTGGAAGGCCAACAGCAGATCTCAATCCAGTGGTGAATACTGAAAGCTTACTCTCCTAGGGATATCTAAATAACTGGTCCTCTTGGTTGGGGGTGAAACACCCACCCACGAAAAAGAAAACTCAAGGATCTCGGAAAGGAGTGATTTTATTGTGGAAGACCATGTTAAACCAAAAAAAGCGACAACGTTCATATCTACAACTGGCATGTGAGAACTTTAAGCAAAAGAACTGCAGGGTAACAAAAAATACATATACAAATTTTTTGGTTTAACAGGATCGTTAGTACCCTTGGCATAGCTTTCTCATAACCATTCAAGTGAGCGTGTGTACTTCTTATGCCAACTCCGAACGGCGAAGTTAAGATAAGCTATTCTTGAAAATTTAAACTACCCGGATGATTTGTCAGGTGATCACGAGAGGAGGGCCAGTGGATAATTTGCAAGCTAACATCTAGCAAATACCTTAAGCTGCTATATAAAAGGCATTACTACCATCCAAGAAATACTTTTTTGAGGGGCCGGGCAAAAAGAGGATGAAATACTATGATCTCTACTACGGACCGTGTTATAGTGAGCAGAAACAGTGACTATTCGGATGTGGATTTGTTATAAGTGCCATAGGAAAGAATTCTTATGCTTTCAAGAGATTATCGAAATCATTTCAACAATCTGCATCAAGGAAGAATTCGCTAACATAACCCTTAAATGCTCACGCTCCGACGGAAGTAAAAGATGAAAATAGTGAAAGAATCCTCCTACGAGCTTCTTAACAAAACTTATGAGAGACTATAGAGATACGAAGTTATAATCAAAGTAAGAAAGAGTATGTAAAACGTGTAAAATAACTAGGCCAGGCATACAAGGCGCAAATAGAATCTTGGCGAGATGATCACGGGCGTCAGGCAGAACGAACCATTCCATATTGGTGATGTTTCGTGAAAACTACCAATCAACCGAGGAATTGACGATATCAACATCTAGACTTAAACTGAGGCGGGAAATGACTTCCGTTATTTATAAAGCCAGTGGAGATGATTTAGTAAATGACATTCACCAACTCCAAAGCAAAATATGTTCGTTTGCCTGATAAATGGAAATTCAACATCGTTAACCCGACCCACAGAAAAGGAAACCCTCTGAGCTGCGCCAACCCAGCTAGACAATGGACGCAGTAAAGGAAGTAATGCGCGCAAGTATATGAAGTGAACAACTCGAGGCAAGTAGCTAAGGACCAGGCATGTTGCTTGGGACTCAGGTTCATTCCGGACTGTAGCGACATTTCAGTTAGTAATAACAGGTGGGCCAAAGAAGTCATCCGGTATTATTCAGCCTTCATAATATCGGTTGTGGCTCACGCAGTGTATGCCGTTGCTCCATCCTGTTGGCACCATATGACCTCCAGTCCTAATTCGTCCAATTTCGGAAACAAACTCGGTTAACATTGCCCTATAGCGCGCACCGTCCATGTTGTCGTTTGACCAGCGGCGTTCTCGAAAAAAACATTTCCCGCTTGAACAGCGCACGCAGCATGCAGTAATTTTGAGCGGATGTAATGGCTCTTCGTGCATTACTCGTGGATTTTCGGTGCCCCAGAAGCGATAGTTTCGCTTGTCTACGTACCCTCTGAGGTGGAAATCAGCCTCATCACTCATTATGATTTTGGTCGAAAAATCGTGTACTTCGATTATTCCTCGTTCTTGGGCTTGTTCACTTGTATTCTACATCTGTCTAGTCCACAAAAGTCAAAACAGATTTGACATTGGCGGCCATTTAGCAAAAATTACAGCATCTTTTAATAGGGTGATCTCTTTTGGCCCACCTTGTATAAAAGCTGGAAGGACAGCTCAGTAGTGTGTGTAGTGTGTCAAAAGTAAACATACATTTTATAATTGTATGGTCAATGTAAATACAGACAAAAATATGAACTGACATTACAGCAGCTAGACAAGATCTTCGTTTGCAATAAGCCCAACATGACTCAATGGAACGGTGAGTTCAATATTCCCTGGATTATATATGGATTTAGTGATATCGTTCTCAAAAGAGAGGTACTAAGAACGACATAAAAAATGCATTAAGAATCAATGATTTCATGCCTTTTAGAAACCCTGCACCTTCTCCAATATCAAATCTGTGATTCCATTTCAGTCTTTGAATATAAAACCCTTAGAAATCACCTCAATTTGAGATATTAAAAACGTGTATTTGGATCCTTGAAATACATAATGTGAAAATTCGCTTTAAAAACTATCCCTTCCCTGTCACGTCAACATTGCCATTTGATTTCACCTATAAATTGTGATGAGAAATCCTTTAGATTAACTCGTCCAAACTGGAACTTTCCTGGAGGCTATTAAATGTGAATTGAGCATACCTGAACTGTCTGGTCAATAAGGCGTACCTTAGAAGCGTCACTCCTGATGCGATTAAAAATTTAAGTAAAAAATAAATTCCTACATCCCCAAATCCAGCAAACAATAGATGACGCAAACCCAAAAAATAGTTTCCTCGATAAAATCTAGAATGCGAACTCCAATGAAATTCCAATTAAGATGGCTACACATGTGTGTCACAATATAGGTTTCAATCAAAGCATGACGAGAATAAGGTTGTCTTACCAAGAGATTCAATGCGTCTTATTTTTTTTAAGAATAATGACACTTCTTAGTTTCGTATAAATTCTGCGAAATCGGTTTCTTCCTATCAATCCATCAACTTGATCGACGTTATGCCAGAACTAAGCTCTTGAAATCCCCTATTTTCTTCCAAAAACTATGAATTAAAATGAATTCCTGTGATCGATTGGGAATACCAATGAGGGTACCAGGACGATACATTATCTAATAATAACTCCTTCTTATATATTCATTTGTAGGGGGCAAAAAAAAAATCCAACTAAATCGAAGATTACAAAAATATTCCAAGCACATGAACGCACCCACTCAATACCACATAAATCGGAAACCCAACTGGATGTGCTTTTCGATTTTTTGGTATTTTCCGGCTGTCCGACTTCATCACACCAAAAGGTTCTCATCCAATAAATTAAGTGTGAAATTGAATAGATAACGAGATGATGTATAAGGACCTCATTGACCTTTTTTTTCTATTTCACCAAGCAAGGCCTCCTGCCCACCCCACACTATACCTTAATGTGGACTGTACAAGTGGAAAAAAAAAGATACAAATATACCGCACCTACTCTATATGTTGGACAAATTGGGTTGTTTTCTCTTTAAGTGTGTGTGTGTGTTTTTTTTCCTGCTCCTTTACGCAAATTAAAGTAGAGCACAAAATATTGAAAAAAAAATGTATATATATATATATATCAAGGGACCACTTACCCTGTCACCTTTTACACCGGACGTTCCTGGGCCACCACGTTCACCTTTAGATCCTGGCTGTCCCCGTTCGCCTTGCCGACCGATATCTCCTTTCTCACCGGGGTCACCCTTTGGTCCAGGTGTACTGCTCCGTAGGCCAGCCATAGAGTTTAACATCAGCGACTCCTGTGCATCGTTCAAGCGTGATATTCAATGTTTGTAGGTGTGTTTTGATGTATTTGTGTGTATGCGTTTTTTTTTTGTTATTTACGCAACGAACGAGGAAAGAAAATTGAAAAAAAGGTGAAATTAGAATATTGTTTATTATTTTTTTTCACTTCACTTTTATTAATCTAAATGAACAAAAGGAATATAAACTGAAAAGGATATCTGTAGTTGACTCTTCCGTAAATTGCTCTTTGGGCGCACCACAACACCATCATACGATAGAATTTTTTTTTATTCACTTAAGGCAACAATAGAACATGTTTACCGCAAAAGCTATTTTGTTGGATTGCTGTAACTGTTCGGAGTTGACTTTTGTAAAAGGACACGTTTTGGGTAGAGACGAATTTGGAATATAATTTTCGGATTCCACTGTACAGTTGGGTAGACAAGGAAGGTGTGAGTTTTTTTATTCTATTTGTTGCTACAGTGATCCATTTGCCAAAAGTAGATAAAAAGTCCATTGTGGACTTTTCGTCTCGCCAATGGTTCTGCAAAATGGTGATAAGGTATCAAATTGCCTGGCAAACCATCAATTTCTGGCTACATGCATTCACTACCACCCTGTCGGAATGTTGAATACCTAGCTCTCCTTACGCGATAATTTACTTCAAAAGTTCTGTGAAAATGTGATGAATGGATGTTGTAGAACGAGGTCGAATCCTAATAGGCGTTTACTGTGTACTGGCCAGTACTTGTAACTTGAACTACACATCAATCGGGGTAGTAACTACCCAACACTTGTCTCATCAAACGAGGTTCGACTTATTAAACTTATAAGTGCTAGGCTGTAAAACGGATGGTCAGAATGACTGGACTTATGTATCCACCTGAGGACAGCAGGCCCGATATTCCGTGCAGGTCATTCTGACCAGGCTTTTCACAGCATCGCATCCCGCTAGGTTGGGGGTTGTGTTTTAGACTAACTATCCATTTTTTTGCAGAGGCAATTGGTTGCTTAGTAACAACTAATTGTATCTGCATAGACTGATTTTATTGTTGACAATAATGCTAAACCAAAGAATTACACGGCACGTTCGAATCTGGCCCTGGATTGTGAGATCACGGTAGAGATCTAGAGATCATAGGAGAGAAGTAGCTGAACAACTAGAGCAAGCCATAAGCTGCTACAAAGCAGACATTACTGCCATGCAGAAGATTCTATGGAATTGACCGATCAAAAAGAAAATGAAAGAATGTGGCAGGGCCATTAAACAGAAGAGAAGCAGCGGAACAACTAGCGGAAAGCCTTAGAGTCTGCAAAGCAGTCATAACTGCCTTCCAGGAAATACGATAGGGGCTGGAAAAAAAAGTGGATGAAAAACTGTGATATCACCTACAGTCCTACGAAACGTATTGTTGGGTATTTCCTTTTCGTCCGTTTAATCGATATACAAGTGCGACTTTGCTTCTTAAACTTTTAAAAGAGTACAGAACAGGTTGCCTTCTTCTATTTTTCGTAATCACTTAAATCTTCAGAAATTCACAGCTAGTGCGTACAGATACGTCCATAGCTCTTTCATTCTCACAATATTAAGGCTTCACTAACAATATTTCTGACCCACATGAGGGGATTCAGTCCTAATTTTAGCAATTCGCAGCACTTTAAGATCAGATTTGTTCTGTTCATCATAAGCAATGATTAGAATTGAGTAGAATTTTCACTTGTGCATGCCACTTAAGTCGATACGCCAAGCATCAAGCGATAACAACTTTTTGACCCTTTCAGATTCAATTTTAACACACAGCCCAACTGTATCGAAGGTACACTAGCTAGCTTCGTAAGGACCATTATAGTCACAAAATAAACAAAGAAAACAATTAAAAAGCAAGCTTTATCACCTTCTCCACGGATACGTTGAAGAGATCGCCGGAAGACGTTCCAAAAAGTGTCAAAAAGAGAAGTGGCCAAAACACAACGGGAATAAAAATAGCGTCACAAATTCGCGGTGGTTGACCGCAATGACCCGGATGGCAGAATCAGCATTAGCCACTGTATGGATGTGACCCTTGCCTCCCGCTTTTTCTGTAATACCTGAGACCTGTAGCGATGAAGTTCTCTATAAGTATCTTTCAAAGTGGATTGGATAAGGTGGTAACATATCCAAAAGTTTACAGAATATCGCAGGAAATCGGGATAGGAGCTTAACTAGAACTAGTGGGATTTTACAATGAAGAAGTTTTACTTAATAGCTAATGAAATATCAATACTTAAGCTTTTTATTGTCTAACCTCTTCGAAAAGCCCTCCAATAGTTTAAGACTTGCACGAGAAGCGACTCAAGTTCGCAGTTCGGAACTGCTTTTAATCAGCAGGTGCAATACTATTTTTACGAAAATATAACTTCGCATACACAAATGAATGGAGGAGCTAGGCTTGAAGCCCTGTATGGGAAGTTATTGACAGGATTTTCTTTTAAAAGCTCAAGGATATTTCTGGAATGTTTTTATTTTTTTTGTGGCAACTAAGCTGCTGCCGATGGATTTGTTAGCTGTGGTTTCAGCTCCATCCAGATGAAGATCTACAGATCTAACAAGACCTTTAGCTGCATCTGAAAAGGACATTCCTACTGTGGATCAGTGCTTAAATAGCTTTTGATAGAAGAGCTCCTACTTTTTTCTGAATCTTGCAAAGGCAATAATTATCTGATGTAGTTTCTATATGCAGTTTCAATGATAAGCTTACAGAATAACCCACATCCCTCTATTATGCTTTCCGCCGCCCTTCTTCGACGTCTTGCTTAATACGAGGAAGACGTTTTCTAATTCATGAAGCATAGGTTGTCAATAAAACACTTTGGGGACTTGAGAACTTAATGTAAAAATTGAGGGCAAAACAAGACCATAATCCTCGCAAAGTACTCTTTAAATATCTTTCAAATCTGTAGTTATAGAAATCTGGGCTCTGTCGCAGCCAGGACTGTAATGGTAAAACAACTATTGAATGGTTTCAGAATATCTTGCTCATGTGCTTATTCTTCATGGACACATAGGAATCTGATTACAAAAGTAAAGAGGAGAAAATTTGTCTCATAATTTAGAAATTAGTGGAACAGTTCCATCATGAACGAACTTAGTGACACTTTTTAGGTATTGTTTTTGGGGAAAATGTTTTTTTAAGCTGAATCTGGCATTCTCGCCGCTAAAAAGAAAACAAAAACCTATTAAGGACTATTAAGTTTCCAATAAATATTAGAATCAGGAACACTCGCCACTAAAAAGAGAAAGTAATCGTTTCAAGGACTAAAGTATTTCCAACGAGCAGTTTTTCTCAAACCACCAATAATAAAATTCATCTCGGAAAAATCTCTCTTAAATCCGAAGATTGTTAGAAACTGCAAAGATCCGACTGATTACCGTACAGAAAAACTTCTTTCAATTATCCTTGAATAATACAGTAATACTGAAAAACTGGAAAGTTTTGTGTCAGCCTATGAATAAACATTAACTGTTGCAGTGTCACTAATCTTGCATTTCCGAAGATCTCATAGAAGTGTCAAGCCGTTCTACTAGGAAGGGCTTGTAATCACTGTTGCATGTAATCTTAGGAAAAAATATTGACGACATTATAATGAAGCTTAAAGCTGCAATCGAACATCAGACTGGAACCAATATAACTCGTATTCCACAACATTATATTTCGCTAAGTAAATAAATTAAAGCATCCTGTAGTTTTTTATGTGATAAGATATATAGCGCCCTTGAAACCTTCAAACTCCGCGAAATCATTCCCAGTAAACAATCGCTGTCTATCTACCTATCTATTAAAATTGGTATTTCCCAGAATGGAAAACAAAGTTCTAATTCTGGCCCCTCAGCAAACTGATATCTCCTCCAAGCATATAGGAGCTGAACCAAGCGTGGTTAAGACACCAATTCTCTATATCCAAGATATCATCACAAAAACACAAAAAAAACATTTTTAAGCCGTTTAAAACTATTTCGTATCATAGAACATAGGCATCCTAGTTCCTTGACTAGTATCTATTATCTATCATTACCAGTTGCCTGAGGCTACTATATTTAGTTCCTAGAAGTTTCCAACATCCCGAAATTAAGCCAAAGTATTTTCATCTGATTAGAATAGTCTGATTCGACGAAGATCCTTTCTATCAATCCATTAGCCTATCCTCCTTTCTACTAAAAAAAAACTGGACATATTAATTAACCTACACCGTTGCACTTTTAAGCCGATTCTTGTCAACCATACTGTACTTTATCCATTTATCTCTTGTTGTCATTTCAGTGAACAGTGCACGTCGGATAACCGCTTGTGCAACGGACATAAGTAGTATTAAGCAAAATCCTCCGGAATCAAAATATATCCCTATATCATATAAAACAAATAAAACACCGCCACAGCGACAACAACAACAAAATACATCCTTCAACAAGTCGTCTTCATGCGCGTTGCATTTTGTTATTGTTGATGTGGTGACCAGCAACGGGACGGCGGAAAAAAAATACAGAAACGCTTTTGTGATAAGCCAGTGTGCGGAAAATGGGGATTTCTCTGAAAATCCCTCTTTTCCTGATGGTGAGTGGCGTCGTCCAGAGCATATGTGATGTGGTTTAAATATTAATTTTCCTGGATTAATGTTTTTTTTTTTGTTAACACAAAGTACCATAACTACTACTGTGGCTTGTAGATATGTCACTCTCTTATACCTTAAATGTCCTTGATGGATCCCAATTAATCTGTTATTAAATTTTCATGAAGATAGCGTGAAATTATATTTTAACTTGCAAAATGAATATTTTGTTTGTTTCATTTCTTTTTATAAATTAAAAATTATCAACTTTTCGTGATTACATATATAAAAATATTTTCCTGCTTTTTCATTAAACTTAAAAAGTTGTTGTCATTTAAATTTCAAATAAACAGAAAATATTTCATTTATAAAAAAAAATCCTTATAACTAAAAAATAAAAGTAGGACCCACTTCCATCATGTAATCACTAAAAGGACATAAAATATATTTAATCAAATATAATGTATCCCGGTAGATATTTTCACGAATGAAATCCTTTCTAGTTGATGAGTTTTTTGGTCCCTTTTTTCTCAACAAATGTTTTTTAACAAAAAAATGAATATCCTTCCAGACCTTTACAAATATGTAACAGACAGTTAAATAAAAGGATATACATTATCCACGGTCAGTGACGACATAAATGTGTCTCAACGAAAAAACGAATGCGGAGAAAGGATTCATTTGTGAAAAACTCACTCGAGGATGCTTTTCTAAATTATTCCATTGAATCCTCAATTCAAACCCTAGGTTCCGCTTCAGTTTTGCTAGGGTGTAACTCTATACACGTAATGTTCGAGGATATATATACTTTTTACATACATAAACTAATACAACAAAAAGTACATACACTAGAAATTCATATATAACATCAAATAAAAAAAAACACACAAAATATACTGATAGTGGGATGAGGAGAAGGATTGAACGAGAAATTGGTAAAGAGATATAACAAATGAAAAGTAAAATACCGTGAAGCTGAAATAAGGAAACGAATTAAATAAACTATTCGCCTGCAAATTGAGAATTATGTGCGCGAAGGATGGTAATTTATGGGGCTACTGGAGTTCTTATTTCGAAACATGGAATTTTCAGGGCAGTGAATACCATGATGGGTGTGCCTCTGTATGGGAGTGGGAACGCCTTCAGTAAGCTAGTAGTGAAGTCAATAATTAAAGAACATGTAAGACGATCAGAGGTAAGTGGAATTTATGGATTCGTTGTGTGTTTATGGGATAAATACATTCCCTTTGGATCTGTGAGGAAATTTTTGGATCCATGGGATGATATGTTCGGTCGTAAATATGATAGATTAGGGCATTTGTTTTTTGGTCCATATCCCAACTAATTAAGCTTGAGTTAATTAAGTGCGGCTAGCAATTTAATAGAGATAAATTTTATTGTGGGGTACCAACAACTGAAAAGAACTCCTTTGAGTGGAGTAACAAGTCTTCCATCGGACGTGTAGATATACAAGGCAAGTGGTAAATTAAATATTACACGCGGACCAAAATAAACCTGCGGTAAGGCCTCAACCAAAAACTCCAGCGGAAGAATTCCTTAATTGGAATCAACGGTGGCGTTTTATTTAGAATGGAGGAAATGAAAGCCTACACAAGCTGCTCTGACATATTCAGACAACGGGTCAAAGAGATATTTGAAGGCTACATTAGGCACCTTGAACAGATATGGTACCAGATGAGAAGGGTTGCCAATTGAATCGCTATACGTAAGCTACTCGATCATAGAAAAACTTTATTGTTGCGAAATCAAAAAGTCTTAGGAAGAAATTATTTTACTGTTCACGGACATGCTAAACAAAAAATTGACAAAGTCGTTCTTATTTACCCCAAGAATATTGGAACGCGCAATAGAAAATGTGGAGCCAAGAAATAAGCGGGAGATATTACTGCCATCCAGGAAATACATACAAAAAAATGCAAATTTTCGCGCAACTGGCTCGTTAGTACCCAGAGCCGAGCTTCCTCACAACCATTCATGTGTACGTGTGTACTTTTTGCACAATAGCAAACTGCGACCGGCGAATTCGAGATAAGCTTTTCTTGACAATTGATACTACACGGATAATTTGTCAGATCATCACGAGAGGAGAGGAGGAGTGAAAAATCATTTAAGGTGTTGCTACGGCTGGGAATCGAACCCAGACCTTCTGTGCGGCAGTTAATAGCACTAACCATAGCTCCACTGAGACCGGAACTACAATGAGCAAAAACTGCGACTGTTCGGGTTTCTTATAACGACAGAGGAAAGTAGTCTTATCCCTCGAAGATATTAGGATTGTTTATAACGAGCTCCTTGAGAAATCATATAAGCGACTACCGACGTATCTTGTTAAAACCATGCAGAGAGATATTAACGCAAATGTTGAAAGACGGGACTTTTTCACAGTATTGTAGAAAAAAACACAGCCTACTAGCAAGTTGCAATAATGTCTGGCAACGGACTTAAGGTATCTGTTTGATTTCGCAGCTATGAGAAATACTACTCTAGCCAACGATTTATTCGCCTTGATATCTATAAGGCGGTCTCCAGATCAACGAACGGTTAATCAAATCAAATCACATATTTCAGATGTTCGCACATGTACTAACATCGACTCGGACCACCACCAGCTAAGGGAAGTGAGAAGGACTGTGAAAAAATTTAATGTCGAAAGGCTGCAATCGGCAGAGAAATTCAAGTACTTTTAAGAACGCGTAGACCTACAGGGCAAAGCTAATGGTGAAGCCGAGAGCTAATATTGAGCTTTATAGAAAAAAAGAGGTAAAAACTCCGGGTTTTCAGAAAGAAAAAAAAAGCGAGAAAACCGCGCGATCGAAGACAAAGAAAGGTGCCACTCAAAAGCGTCAGAGGCAAGGATATAAGGCCTGAAAAGAATCCTTTCGAGATGAACAAGGAAATATTGAAATAAATACAATGGATGCTGAGGATATGGAAGAACTACTTTTGGCGAGGAAGATCATGAGACACTCCGAAATGTGCCACCTACAGATGCATAAGTCTGTTTTAACATCGCGTCTACAAAATCCTATCTGCCTTAATATGTGAATACCCGATCGTCCCATATCAGTGTGGTTTTTGGCCAGGAAATCTCACAATTTAAATATTCATACTTCCACAGATCCTGCTTTCAGTGTCGCAAACAGCTTCACCGAAACATTCGATACAAAAAAAAAACATGGAGGCAAGGCGACGTACTTTAGCATCCTTTTTTAGAGGATAGGTAGGACTCAATGTGATGTCACAGCCACGTTTACTAGTGTAGAGAAGGAAGCGGCAAAAATGGATATGGCAGTAAATGATTGAAAGCCCAAGTATATGCTCGGGTCCGCTTTTACCTTAACAACAATATCTTAACATAAATAACACGAAGAACTAGTCTGTCAACCGCTGCTTCTTTGGATTAGAACGCAATGCAGTAGTAAAGCATTATCTCGAACTTCTAAGGATTCTAATCATCCCAGTCCTGCCTTACGGCACTGAAGCATGGACCATGCCAAAAGCGGATGAAAGAAAAATTCTTCGAAAAATCTTCTGTCCCGTCGGCTATGAAGACGAAGATTCAACCACGAGCTATACAAGATGTTTAGCAATATATGCTGTATTTTCATATCAATTTGGGTGCTGTGATCTTGTTCTTTCCAGTAAATGTTGTATACTGAGAGACCGCCAAGACCTTCGCGCAACGCGTATCCCTAAACCTCTCGATTAACACCATACTACCAACATCGAATGTCGAAGAAATATGGCAACGATGCCAACAAGCCATTAGATCAGCCGCAACTGATTTGCTAGGTTTCTCGCGCCCACCAGCAAGAAACCCCTGGTTTGATGAGTGATGCTGACAGATGCTCGCAGCCAAGAACGAGGCCTACAAGACTAAGCTGCAGGTGAAGACGAGAGCTGCCGTTGAGCTCTATAGGCAGAGAAGAAGGGAAGAACACCGGCTTTTTAGAAAGAAGAAAAATAAGAAGAAACGCGCGCGATCGAGGATGTAGAGAGGTGCCACTCCAGGAAAGATGTTCGCAAGTTTTACCAAAGTGTAAAACGTCAAAGCCAAGGATACAAGGCTCGAACATAATCCTGTCGAGATGAACAAGGAAATGTCGTAGTTGAGATACAGTCTATGCTGAGGATATGGAAGAACCACTTCTGCAGACTGTTAAACGGCGATGACAAAAAACATTCCGCTGTCAGGCAGAACGAACCATTCAATATTGGCATCAACGACAGCAAAAGCTGCCAACCACCCGACCTGAGTGAAGTCAGGATAGCAATATCTAAACTGAAGCATAATAAGGCTGCCGGAAATGACGGCCTTCCCGCCGAGCTTTATTAAGCCGGCGGAGATGACTTCGTAAGTAACATCCACCAACTCATAAGCCGAATCTGGTCGGAAGAAAGTATGCCTGAAGAATGGAACCTCAGCATCGTTTTCCCGATCCACAAAAAAGGAGACCCTCTAAACTGCGCCAACTACATAGGCATAAGTCTCCTCAACATCGCATACAAAATTCTATCTGCCGTAATATGTGAACTCCTGAAAACGTTTACCAACAACCTGATCGGCCCTAATCAGTGTGGTTTTAGGCCAGGAAAGTCCACAACCGATCAAATCTTCACACTTCGGCAGCTCCTGGAAAAAATCCAATCAGTCCAAATCGATATCCACCACCTACACATCGATTTGAAAGCCGCATACAACAGCATTTATAGAGACGAACAGGTATACCACCCAAACTCGTCCGTTTGTGTAGTATGACGATGGAGAATTCTGGCTGCTCCTTCAGGGTCAAAAACGACCTCACTGACACATTCGATACCAAAAAAGGATTTAGGCAAGGCGATGCGCTGTCATGTGACTTCTTCAATCTGATTCTTGAGAGGATTGTGCTAAACTCATGAGCCAACACCAGAGGCACAATTTTCCAAAAATCTGTACAACTACTAGCATACGTCGACGATATTGACATCATTGGTAGGACCCAACGTAATGTCATAGCCACGTTTGCTAGTACAGAGAAGGAAGCGGCAAAAATGGGCTTAGCAGTAAATGAGGGCAAGACGTATATGCTGTCAACATGAAAGGACACATCGACGAATTGGACAGAACGTCACCATTGACAGATAAAACTTTGAGGTAGTACGAGACTATATCTATCTCGGTTCCGCTATTAACTCTGACAACAACATCTCGTCAGAAATTAAACAAATTAAAAACTCTTGCCAACTGCTGTTTCTTCGGGCTGAGAAGGCAATTCAGTAGTAAAGCCCTCACTCGAACTACTAAGTAGATCCTATATAAGACCCTGATCATCCCAGTCCTGCTCTACGGCGCTGAAGCATGGACCGTCTCAAAAGCGGATGAAGAAATCCTTGGTCGAATTTGAGAGGAAAATTCTTCGAATAATCTTTGGTCCTGTTTGCGTTGACGGGCTATGCTCTACAGCAACATGCCTCTGGTCAAAAAACTCCGCATTGGACGTTTAAGATGGCTAGGACAAGTAGATCGAATGGACACCAATACTCCGGCTCGCAGAGTCTTCGATTCCCAGCCAGACGTCGGACGCAGTAGAGGAATAACTCGCGTTAATTGGCGCGCACAAGTATAAACCGACCTCAACCAACATAGAGTGCGCAACTGGAGGAAGTTCGCTAAGGACCGGGCTAATTGGAGAGGCATGTTGGTTTAGGCCCAGGTTCATCCGGACTGTAGCGCCACTTAAAAAAAAAGAAGTTGTATACTGCGTTCTTTTTGAGTTAAATTGAACTAGGTTTTCATTTCTCCAATGTATAAACTTTTGTAGGTCTTCACAGTGAAAATTTGTTCTCTTCTTTGCTAGTGTGCAGCAATAGCGGTAATAGGGTGTCATACATTCAGATCCAAAACTAAAAATGCGACTATTCGTTGTCCTCAAGAGATCATTAATGACCAGTAGAAATAGAGGTGGTAAAAGAGTGGATCCTTGACGTACCCGAGCGTTTATAGAGAATCCGTCTGCGGGAATGCTACGCTAACACTACTTGCGATCTGTCTCAAAGCCATCTGGCCGAACAAAGCCTTGTATCAAATCAAGTCGAAAGCGCTGAAAATATCCACGTGAACAGCAATCGCAGATGTCCGTAGATGGGTCAAATTACTTAGCAGGTCTTCAGTTGGTTAATTCTTTTGGAATCCATATTTCAGATTGCTAACTAAGCCATCCGATATTCTCGGTTATGTCTGAAAACTACAGACCCAGACAGACCGATACCTTCAAGAATAGTAATGCATTAGGTCTGTAGTTTTCGGCATACGTTTTCTACATTTTTTGGGAATCGGTTGGATTCGCGCCATATCCTAGCGTTTGGGAAAAACCTGTTGAGCATTTGTCATAGAAAATGATCTTCAAAGAACGAGTGCTAGTTCGGGAGTTCAATTTTTTTAAGTACAATAGTTGGAAAGCCGTCAAATCCAGAGGCTTAATACAGACCAAACTCTTTACGTTATTTCAACCATCCTTGAGCTTGTTGCAAGTTTAAAAATCAACAAGTGCTACAGTATCGCTTAATTCTTTAATTAACCTCTTCACAACTGATGAAGTTAAGTGACCATTTCGACCATATTTTCAAGCAAAATTGAAAACTGTTGTTGCGCCCAACTTTTATTACTATTTTTTCAAATATTGCTCACCAATAAACGCGCGTTGATTTTTTTACTTGCGCTTAGTTTTCAAAAATCCTGATCTATCAGCTGTCACGTTGTCTTCATTTTTTTAGCAGCACTTAACCGCACATATGAATCAGCAGACATTAAAATCAGATTTAGTTGAGGATTTTTTAAATATCGACGGTTCAAAAATTACCCTAAGAAACCTTCCATATCTGCAATCGATTCAAGTTAAGCTTATAACCCACTGAGACTACAAACTCCAAAAGGCTTTGTGTATCACAACAATCTTCATTATTTCGGCATATAACTACGTTTCCGGCACTACATAGCAACAACGAAAATCACTTCTAAGGCACTCTAAAAGTTTGCATCCACCCTTCCCCACTCTGAGGGAATTTTCTTATATTGTCTTCCATTCGACTTAAAACTTTATTGTATGCACACCATAACACGCACACGTACGTTACCTACTACTCTCTTAAGCTCATCACGTGCACATCTCAATAATGAGACATGTTCAAATAATTGCCACTGTCACACACTCAACATGCTCCCTGGCATGTCTGACTAGACTTAGGGAGGCTCCTACCACCGACCAATTCCTACTCCGTCTCCTTAAAACCGTTTAACTTCTCATGTTTTATCGAAATTGAGTTCCATAGAGTGCCAAACTATAGCACTCGCATACAGCTGTGTGTGAAAACATGGCATTTGGGGGCGGTACAAACGGGGTAGTGGAAATAAATAGAAAATAACTTGAAATCTTAAGAACCCACTCAACAATTTGCATACCTTACCACCCCATTATAAGGATTGACCTTATGCCAGAACTGAAAAGTCGTACCACTTACGTATATGTGTGTGCAGGGTGTGCACACGAAATTTCAAACCCGCTTTCTCTCTCTCTTACAAACCCAATGATTAAGCACGAAAATAACTTCCGCTAGTCTAAAAGCAGTTTTCTCAAGCTTATGCAGAGGGTGCACGAAAACACATCATTTTACCCCACCATCATCCACCACCCATCAAAAACATCAACACCCTGTATGTGTGCACTACAAATACTTTGACTAAGCATTGACGGGATTGGTGTGAGTACGAGCGGGCCACACAATAATGAAGGATACAAAAGTACTTTATGCAAATTTTGTAGCTCTCTTCCTTGTGTGTTTGTGTGTCTAAGTGAGTCTTAAAGGATTTTCGCCTATAATCATAAAAAAAAACCCTTAAAACACATTCTTACCTCTCTTTTAATGCCGGCCATGAAGTGGATAGTGGCAGCCAAAAATCCACGCGAT
Source organism: Rhingia rostrata (assembly GCA_949824845.1). NCBI lineage: Eukaryota > Metazoa > Arthropoda > Insecta > Diptera > Syrphidae > Rhingia > Rhingia rostrata. Next base: position 23,529,529 of record OX463757.1, read on the forward strand.
TTAAATGTACAACGTTACCGTCGTTGATTGCAGAGCACCCTCTCAGTGCCAATGAAGACGTTGTAACGCACACTTTGAAGTAAGGGTCACGATCACTTAAATCCACGACACCATGGAAGGGACTAAGCGCCGTCATAATGGCAAATAGAAAAAAAATCCCGACATGCGTTCGTTGTCCCCTTTTTAAACCCTTTTTGCGCGCGGCACAATAACATCAAGATAACGACCAAATAGGCAACCGTCTGACTTCTTATCCTTTGAGGATAGAACAACACCATCTTTGCCACTCTGCCAAAAGGAAGGAAATTAGTTTAGGCAAATTGTTTTCTTGGGGTTTTTTCTCATCCGAAGCACGTAAAAATAAGGCGGTAGGGTGAGAGCAATATTCAAGCAAGGAAAAACGAATCGTTTTCCTTCCACTACGTATCCTTTTTTTTTGCTTCGCATTTTAACTGTTTTTCCCGTATGAACGGAAGTGGAAAACGGGGAAAAAAGAAATCATTTTACAACTTACTTATAAAATTTCCAAGAATCGGCGGGACTGGTGAGCATTGGAGGAGGCGGAAGCCTACCGCCTACCTCCATGTCCTGGGCACACGAATCGGTGTGGCAATTTGTTTCGCGAAAGGAATGACATTAGCACGGAGGTGGGTAGAGAATAATTGTTTAATGATTTATTTGATGGCGTAGTCCTAATTCGTTTTGACGGATGGATTTTGAAAGGACCCACGTTGTGGGAGGGCATCACGGTATATGGGTGTTAAAAGGTTTCACAATTTAGTCTTTTGCAATTTAAATCAAAAATAAGGTAATTAGTTCCATTAAAAAGTAACAAGAAGGATAGGATATTAAGGAAGCGAAATACTTACATCGTAGTTATCCGGAAGACCGGGTGGCCCGGGTGGTCCTGCTGGGCCTGCCACACCTGGCATCCCATCCAGGCCGGGCTCACCCTTGATGCCCTGTAGACCCTCGGGACCACGAGAGCCAGGATCGCCCCTATCGCCGCGGTCACCCTTTGGACCGGGGGCACCGCGTTCACCTGGCACCCCAGTAGCACCCTGTAAATTAGAAAAAAAGAAAACACAGTTAGTATCGACATAAGTAATAGGAAGTTGTTGTTCATCTAGCGGTAATTTACTATTCAAGGTTGGCTTTGGTTTCGGATTTGGTTTAGTGACCAAATGCTACAGAACACGCGTACCTACCATTTTACATTTTACAAGGTAAAATCTATGCTGGCGGGCGTATTCCCGTGTATATAGCGAACATTACGTAAATTCGCTGCGTAAACATTCAACCCGAATGCGTGTCGTTGGCGGGGCGGTTGCGGGCCATCATTGCGAATGTAATTCCACCAAAAACAAGGGGATTATCACTGGGGATTTGAATTCTGGCATTGTCGCTCTATGTTCGGTCGGTTTTAAGTGGGTGTGTTATATGGGTTGGTACGGGTCTTATAATTAAACTTAGCACGATTGTTTTGTTGTAAATGTAATGTCATGGGAGAGGTGGGGTGTTTTTGTTTTCTTTTTTCTCAACTTGGCTTTACGGGGAAAAGGTAGGTGAACAACTTTAAAATGAGATTTCCAAGAGTATTTTCAAAGTGTGTGTATGTCTTTAAGACTTGGGGGAGGGATTGTGTATCTATGTTTATCCTTTTGTTAGGATCAAGGAGCTTTTTAGCAAATTTAATTAGTTTACACTATGGTAATTGAGAATAATGAGACATTGTCTGCCACAGATGTTAGCTGGAAGGTATGGGGGGAGGGGGGGTTATACTTCTTTTGGATTTAGTTTTCTTTTTACCGATTTTTTCTTCAAGTAATGTTGAAGACTTTTGTCCATCTGGAAAGGAGCAGTTTGAGGAAGGAAGTAATCAGATTAGAGTGTTTGTAATTAAATTGGGAGATTGGGATTACGGCGGTGAATTGATGGACCGTGAAATTGCCGCGATATGAAAAGGATTATGACCACCTATCTGAAGGCACTTAAGGGGATGCGTGTGGTTAAATGCCTTTGATAATTATTTGTTTTTTTTTTAATGAGGGTTTGAAAATATGTGATATGAGGTGAAGTACTTTTAAAACTGGTTTTACATTTAAAGTGCTTAGTTAAATGCGGGATCATGATTCTATATCAGAAACTTGTGGCCCAAAATTTACTTCTTTATATCCCAAAATACTTTGTCTCTTGCGAATTCCAACAACAGACATGTTTGTTTTTATATAATAAAATACACTTCGGCCTACCATGGAACGCTTTACATCGGGGTCGCAAGATCCTCGTGAGATTATTTTATTACAGAATGGTACGGAAGAAGGTCTACATTGCTAGGCGCAACATTTTGGTAGTAGGGAACTAAGTTTATCTTGTCAAAAATAAAACGAAAGAATTACTCTTTACAGTAAAGCCATCACTTGAACTACTAAGGAGATCCTATACAAGAACCTGATCATCCTAATCCTGCCATGGGGTGCTGAAGAATGAAGATAGTATCAAAAACTGTTGAAGGGATCCTTGTTCGAACATTGAACATTTTTTTCGAAAAATCTTCGGTCCCGTTTGGCTTGACGGGTTATAGAGACAAAAATTTCATCCAGAACTTAACGAGTTGTACTACTAATAGACCTACACGTAGATTTATATCGTATTGGATGTAGCTAGGACATGTACAGCGAATGAACACCAATGCATGGACTCGCAGAGTTTTCGATTTATAGACAGGCATTGGACATTGTAGTGAAAAACCTCGCCTAAATTTAAGGGGATAATAAGAAACCGACCTCGACCAACTTGAAGTGCGCAACACGAGGCAGTTGGCTAAGGACCGGCCTATTCGAAGATGCAAATTAATTGTGGCCTACGTTCATCCTGGATTCTAGCGCCATTTAAGTAAGTTAGTAAGTAAAATTTTCGTGAGGGATTAGGGCATAATGTGAATTCTAATGCAGATCTCGTATATTTTCCCATAGATTTTCAAACAATAACGGCGTAAGGAGCTAGTTTTTTTTTAATTCAAAGTGACTATAAAAATGATAGGCAGAAGCAATGCTATTAAAATCCGTATAGGTACATTTAGCTTGCTTAGAATATCGCTAATATTCCAACGATGTTGTTGAGGCTCCATCGAAATGGACAAAATGATATGCAATTCAATTGTCCATAATATAATTTGTCTGCAGCTCATATTAGTAAAAATACTTGAAGATGTACACTTAAGCTACGTACACACTAGCAAACAATTGCAGCAACAATTTGCGGTTGTTCACACCTAAACTAAATTGGCATGCAAAAAGTTTGCAAACATTTTTTTGCTGGCTCATCGAAATTGTTTGCGTGACGTTTGCCGAAGTTGTTGCAAACTCCACATTAAAGTTGTTTGCATGGCCGTTACCTTCCAAATGTTTGCGAGTTCCATTCGTCAATTCGTTTGTTTGGAAACGTGTGATTAAAACTGACAAAAACAAAACAATGCCCTGCCAAAAAAAAAACTTAAAAGTAACAGCTATGTTGATAAAAATTTAATTGAAACGTTGTGAAGCTTTATCTGCCCTGATAGAAACAAATCACACAAAATGTGTCACAGTAATGCGCTGACGAAAAATCCTATTATACGGAAAAGTTTTATATTTAAAGATTAATTTTTGTATTAGCTCTTGATTCCACTGAAATATTGCAGAAAATGGTAAACAGCAGCTGCAAACACGCAAACAAAACTGACATGTTCACATGACAAACAAAATTATTGCCGCGAATTTTTGTTGAAAACATTTTATTGCAACCAACTGTTCTTTTTCTACTGTTCACACGTGCTAATTCTATTGTAGGCAAACATTTTATTTGCATATGTGTACGTAGCTTTACAATGTGAAGACAGTCCACAAGCTCTCACCAGCTGGTTGCTAAGTGCGTTTTAACTCAACGAATACGAAATAAAAAGAAGAATTCTGTTGCACTAAGAATCCTTGTTTTAACCACGAAAACCCATATGCACCAATTGAATTAGAGGTTGTATCAGGCCTAATTTTCCTAAGGACGGATGTAAGTCCACAAAGTGAGCTCTAGTCAATAAAACATTGCAAGAGGAAACTGTAATGAATCTCATCTAAGGCTTCTTCCAACTTAAAAGCAAACTATCTATAATTTTTGAAAGCCCTCCAATTTGTTATTGATAGGCCACACGTTTTGAACACAAAAAAACAGGAAATTTTAAATCTTAAGCTATTGGTAGAGGTAATCGCATACAAATTATGAGGAATCCCGACGTCAAAGCTATAATCGCCGGGTATTTTTGAAGCCAATATAGAGAGAAAAGATTTCGTTAGCATAGTGTAAAGAAATTTCAATATATAACAAAACGTCACTATACTCAGCACAACATGTCAGCACCTTGATATTCATAAGAGTGTATGGCGGACTCCGGACTTACAATCGGTCAATCGAATTGAGTGCAAATTGCGATATGTAAAATGCAGCCTTTTGGATTGTATCGAACTCCCCCAATTGGAAATGCATACGTTTTCCTTAGATCGCTTACAGGATCCTTAGAAGATTTGAAATTGTTAACTAAACTACACGATCGATCACAGTCAGTTTTATTTTCGTTCACATCTCTGAGATGATCTGACAAATTATCCGAGTAGTATCAATTTCTAAGAAAAGATTATCTGAGCTCAGCCGTTCGGTCTAATACAGAAGGTCCCGCCATCGTATAAAGAATTACACACGCATACATATATGGTTGTAAGAAAAAGAGGTGACACGTTGTCACAGTATCAAGAGGATTTTCTTTTATCTCGCTGATAAAGAAAATAAATTTCCCTGATATTTGATCATGGCTTCGGTCATTCGCACAGGTCATTACTATAATCCTATCACGGTCAAGTCGGTCAAGTCGGTCTAATAGTGTATTTTAGGATGAAATGCTACAACAGAAGGTAGATCTGGTCCGGTGTTGATCGTTGCTCTGGAGACGTCCAAGGATTTTGATTGAGTTTGGCATTGGGCATTGCTAGCCGAATTGACAACATAAACACTTCATCATCCATGTTGTGTGGATGGCATTTCATATTTATATATTATAAGCGCTGGGGTACCTCAAGGATCAACTCTCACTAACTGCAGTTAATTCTGACAATCGGACAAATCATCCGAGTAGTATAACAATGGTCAAGAAAAGCTTACCTCAAATTCGCCTTACGGAGTCGGCATAAAACGGTAGGAGAATTACACACGCCCACATGAATGGTTGTGAGAAAGCTCAGCCCTGGGTACTAACGAGCCTGTTGCGCCCAATTTGTTTTTTAATTGTAGTTCTGCTACAGAATTACTATCCTTTAAGGAGAACTTGTAATAGATTTGCAGGTGATAGTACTCTAAAAAGGATAAACACAAACGATTCTTCTATCATTTCAAATCTGCAACGTTTGGATCAGATGGCGCGATGGTTAGTAAGATGAACTGGCACGCAGAAGGTCTGGGTTCGATTCCCAGCCTTAGCAACACCTAAATGATTGTTTACTGGCCCTCCTCTCGTGATGATTTGACAAATCATCCGAGTAGTATCAAATGCCAAGAATAGCTTATCTCAACTTCGCCGTTCGGAGTCGGTATAAAACAGGAGATCCCGCCATCATGCAAGAAGTACACACGCACACATGAATGATTGTGAGAAAGCTAGACCCTCGGTACTAATGAGCCAATCAATCTATTTTTCGAACCTTTGGATCAGCAGGAGCTAAGAGATATCATCCCTAGACTCTTTTCATTGTCATGAACTGCAAGACAAACTGTAGCAACCTATAGACAGTTTTGTTACAGAACAAACAAACAATTGAACGAACTTTCAGAAGACGTATTTTCACCAATAAACAATCTATAACAGTTCAAGAGAAGTGTCAATTAACATCGGCGCTAAACAGTTTGCCTAATGAGTCATTGCAGTTAATGTCCAGCATGAGCCCTACAATTGGTCGGCAATGTCCCATCACAAAGGGAAGTCTGATGACTTTTTCACAGTATACAGCTGTCTTCAGAATCAGCGTTAAACTACGAGCCGCCTTTCTGCCAACAATTCACTTGCACAAATGAATTGAGAAGCTAAGTGTGTGGCCTTGTATGTGCTGTTTATGTCTAGCATTGATATTTTACTAGTACCGTACCGTGAGAGCATCAGTAGGGCATGATCTCATGACCTTACTGGTCACAATACTTGCAGTTTTTTGTCCCTTTTTAAATGTGTCGATGGTGTACTCATTACACACAGAAGGCCACCAGAATAGTGACTCCGGTCGAACTACTACTATATACAGGGTGGGCCAAAAGATATCACCCTATTGGAAGATGCTCTTATTTTTGCAAATGGCCGCCAATGTCAAATCCGTTTTAACATTTGTGGACTAGACAGATGTAGAATAAAAGTGAACAAGTCATGGAGCGATACACTCCTCAAGAACGTGGAATAATCCAAGTGGAAGATTTTTCGACCAAAATCATGTTGCTCGATGAGGCTCATTTCCACCTCAGCGGGTACGTGAACAAGCGAAACTATCGCTTCTGGGGCACCGAAAATCCACGAGTAATGCACGAGTAATGCCATTACACCCGTCAAACGTTACTGCATGGTGCGCTGCTCACGCTGGAGGAGAAACGGGCCATTTTGTTTCTACGACGCCGCTGGTCAAACGACAGCAGTGGACAGTGCGCGCTATAGGGCCATGTTAACCGAGTTTTTTTTCCCGCAATTGGACCAATTAACCCTGGAGGACATGTGGTTCCCACAGGATGGAGCAACGGCACACATTGCGCGAGCCACAACCGATATTCTGATGGCCAAACAACATCGGATGACTTCTTATGGCCCAACTTGTATATCCAGAGTGTCATTCAAATGGGAGTCCCCATTTTTTCCTGAATATTTTGCTACGTACTTTCTTGACTCATTGATACTCGTTTGTCTTGCAACTTAGATATTGGTATCCAGGATAGTTCGTAGATGTTTGAAATTGCATGAGAATGAAAGTACTGGTCCATTAAGGCGTTGGAGATTAAAGCCTTGTATATGGTGAAAACCACAAATTATATTTTGCTAGGATTAACTCCAGGTCGCAGCTTAATACCCACGTATTCAAAATCGTGAGGATTTTTCATGAATTCTCAGATTATGAAAAGAGACTTCCCTGACACACAGATCACCATTTCACAACATTCATGCTATCATGAGTCGGTTATGTAGTTTATTTTTAACAAGAAGCCACAATAGGGGAGAGATGATTCCACCTTGCGGTAGGTCTCTGTCAGCGTGTATTGTTAGGCTGTTATTTATTACCTAGCGTCGACTGATTCATTCTAAATCTTAGCATCTACGTAGCCCATTGGCTAAATTGCCTTTCTACAAACGGTAAGTATGTTATCTGTTTTTAATTTTTAGAAATACCTTTCCATAACTTGGAAAGTTGCTAAGTTATTGTCATTTCAGTAAACGGTTTTTTTCGTTATTTTATTTAACCTATTGAAGAGTGATTTCTAGGTTTATAGGACAAGAAACTGTTTACTAACCAGGATGTCTTTTCTATGTTAATAAAATATTTTATTATATCCCAGGCGGGGTCTGAAGGCCGTGAGATAACTGGCAACTGTGTGTCAATTTAGATTGTCGGAAAGTTCGCTTATTATAGTAACACTTAATTCAGGAAAGTTTGACTGATGACTTGACACCATCCCGTAAGTTCTGTAATATAATCGGACAGAGGATTCAGCTTTGACTGAAGTTCACCTGCGAAGAGTGAAAACATTAAAGCCCCCTTCGGGCCCATGATATAAATTAACTTCCAAACATAAAAGAAGCGTCGATATATTGCCAACATATACCAGGACCTTTAGAAGCTTTTGGAAGTTGCTGAAAGACTTAAAAAATTTATGCATCCCTATATCTTGTTCTAACCTAGTATATGTGTACTTTTTCTTTAAATGAACGTCAAAAAAAAAGTTTGCCCTAAAAAACCAAACGAAATACCTCATGTCAACATTATACTGTTATCATGCAATCTAAATCATTTGTCTTAATTACATGAAACGTGATACAGTGAACTGGGGCATGACAAGCACATGAAAATACATCATGACGTGTTTGTCACAGAGAAAAAACAGGATGGATGTGTGTGTTCATATGAGTATGTGTATGTGACTTGTGTTAACTGGTTATGCTGACAATGCACGAAGAAAATGAATGAATAAAAATGAGCGTTAAATGATTGGTATATGTCATCCTTACCGTGAGCCCAGGAGCACCTGTCTTTCCTTCCTTCCCCGGCATGCCGGGGGGTCCCCGTATTGATTCGCGAAGAACTTCACTGTCCTTTATTGCTTCTAGGATATCAGACGCGTTGCATGTACACTTTCCGCTAAACATCTGCAATGAAAAACAAGAGAGAAAAGAGAGTAAGTACAGTTTTGCTTGAATAAATCGCAATATTGCATTTCATTGTTCCCACACCGATAATAAACCAGTCACCAAGGTGACATTTTGTCACAAAAAAAAGGATGTATAATAAATTGCAAAGCAGGATACGAAATGGCATTCCACTGACGTGTACGATTCTAAATCGTTACCCCACAGAGCGTGTACTTAACATTTTCACTTCGCTTCCACCTCAAAGAGATTCGTTGACGCCATATTGAGGCGATCAATTAAAACCGCTCGTATGGCATAAGCATAGGCACACAGCCATATGCACCTTCCTAGGTACGTTTGCGGCATGGGAATAAGCGAAATTTCATTTTGAACTTGATGATTATAGCTCTGCGGTGAGGGTGATGTAGGGTCGAACTACCCCACCAAAACAGGATCGCTTCGTACCAGGCACCAATACTTTTTTTTTTGGAAATTAGTACGTTACACACATGTGTGTTTTTGCCTTGTTTGCGTAATAGATTCTTTAACTTGTGCTCGATATGTGTTTTTAACTTCTACTTGGTTCGGAATAATTCATTGCCATTCGGCGCAACATAAAACCATGTAGTAAAAGGGTTGAAATTAAATCCTTTTGTCCTTTGTGAACTTATACCATTGAATATCCTAACCTCAACATAATCGCGCGCACCAAGAATAAATTAATGAACTTGTGGAAATAATTTAACATTTAAATTATTTTGGGTAATTAGGGAAATTTCAATTTGAATAAATTACTTGAGAGTTGGTGGCGGCATCCGCGCTAGGTAAAGGGGTTGCGCACCTACCACCAGAGACGATGAAAAGCAGAGGCGACGGGCTTCAAGGATAATAGTTGAACATTAACTAAATGCAAATGTAATTTGAATTTATTAACATATTGTGCCTCAGTAAGTGCAGAGCTTAATAAATAGGACTTCTACGAGCTAAATGATTATGGCAGTCATTTGCATTAATAAGATATAATGCATGTGGGGGTTGATATTTTGTTTATTACGCTAGCAAGGACTTGATGTGATTTGCGGGAAAGTACTTGAATTGTATGTTTGAAACCGACAATGTTATTTAATGTTCAGCAGGAAGATATTAAATATTTATATGTGGGAGTAGTAGGAAAATGTGTCGCCACAAATATGAGCCCGGGGTGGGGCTTAAAATGGTTTAGAAACTGTGTGATCATATGTTAGATACCTTGTTAGATGTAAAGGGTAAAAAAATACCTTATTCCATTATTTATATCAACGCTTACAGGTCTTTTGATTATTCTTTCAAACATTGGGTAACAAAGGGAAACGAATAAACTTATTTTCGACAGGCTAGTAAAGCTTGCGAATAGTTTTCGCAACAGATGTAATCTACCTTCAAAATGAATAGATTTCTTAAAATTCTTACGTGGAATGCCAATGGCCTTTGGCAGAAACTTGGAGAACTTGAAATGTTTATGCAGGAAAAAGATATCGACGTTTAATATCCGAAACTTACGCAAAGAGTAATTCTGACTCAAAGATTAAAGATTATTTTGATTACCATGCTCTACATCCATCAAACAAGGTAGAGCATCACTAAATATAAAAGAGTTTATCGAACATTCGATTGATTTTAAATTAGAAATCGAAAAAATGCAAGTTTGCTCTATACAAGTAAAAAGCAGACAATCCTTTCCGAATATATCATCCATTTACTGCCCACCACGATGCAAGGTTGAGAAAATTTACTATGAAAACTTGCTTAGTTCCCTTGCACAGCGTTTTTTCATCGGTGGGGACTTAAATGCAAAACATACATTCTGGGGATCTGTATGCATATCGCAGAAAGGTAGGATGCCTTACGATGTAGGTAGAAAGTACAATACCGTATATAATTTTACGGGAAAACCAACTTACTGGCTAACTGAAGTTACAAAAATATCGGATTTGATCGATTTTTCCATCATAAAAGTTCTGCCGTTTAATCGAATCAAAGTTGAAGAGTTCTTCGATCTTTGCTCTGATCATTCTCCGGTCATTCTAAAAATGAGCGAGTCAATCATTAGAAATAGAAACCCACCCAGATTAACAATCGCGAAAACCAACTAGGAAGGCTTTAAAAACGAACAATACTCCTTCGCAACGCAAAATAGAGACCTATATCAAGAACCCATGGGAAATTAAACCCAAAATAGAGAGCTATATCAATAAAAGATTTGGTTAGACAAACAAATAAAGATCGTAAAAGATGGCCCCAAACTCGCACCTCGAAAGATAAAAAAACATTTAAATCGGTTGAGTAACTTGCTATCAAATTTGATTTAAAATTTTAAAAACCATGCAGTAGGAACTTATCTACAAAGCCTAACAGCTGGAAAGGAATCGAACTATTCGCTCTGGAAAGCAATTAGAGTAATGAAACGACCAAAAAACGCTGTACGTACAAATAATAGGGTAACTCAAAACGATTGGGCAAAAACCGATAAGGAAAAAGGAGACGTTTTTGCCGTACAAATAGAGGAAACATTTAAGCATTTTAATGGTCCAGCGCAACATGAAAACCGTTAATGTATTCGAGACTACAAACTATAATAATATAGTAAGATATGGAAGTTCGGACGAGCTTTAACGGGAAATTCAGAAACTTAAGTCTAAAAAAGCTCCGGGATGTGACCTGATTAGGGGAGAACTTCTCAAAATATTGCCTCGGAAAGTATTAATTAAGGTTCGCTTTATTATAAATGTGGCAACTAGATTAGAGTTCATACCAAGACAGTAGAAGGTCACGGAAGTGATTATGGTTCTCAAACCAGGAAAATCACCGAATGAAATAAAATCTTACAGAGCTATTTCACTTCTTCCAATAATTTCAAAAGTTTTTGAAATTTCAAAAGAATGAAATAAAATCTTACAGAGCTATTTCACTTCTTCCAATAATTTCAAAAGTTTTTGAAAGGATATTACTTGATCGCTTACACCTCATTATTGATCAGAAACGCCTTTTACCTGACCATCAATTTGGGTTTGGAAGTAAACATTCGACGGTGGACCAAGTACATCGAATTATTGGCGTAATTGAGAAAGCTTTCGAACAAAAGAAAATTTGCTCAGCCGTAATTATTGACGTGTCGCAAGCTTTTGACAACGTGTGGCATAGAAACCTTCAATATAAATTAAGACAAGTTCTGCCTGGACAATTATATAAAATGATCGTGCCGTATCTTGAGAATAGACGCTTTCATGTGAAACTTGAAACGAATATTCGGAGTTCAATAAAATATTTACAGGAGTACCACAAGGAAGCGTCCTTGGACCGCTCTTGTACCTCCTATTCACTCGCGATATCCCACAAACAAACGATACTATAGTTGCCACGTTTGATGACGATACTGCTATACTAGCAGTTGGCACAACAACAGGGGAAGCAAACATAAAATTACAAAACGCTCTCAACGAAAAAATCTTGGCGGATTGCACTTTACGAGAGCAAACCGATTCATGTAGATTTTTCGTATAAACGGACAAACAATTTGGCTGATTTCTAAAAACTGTTCGAGTCCTTTTTGAAAATGAAGCGAAATATCTCGGAATAACACTCGATGCAAAATAAAATGGAAGTCGTATTGTGTAAAAGCAATGCAAATAACTCAAAAATTAATACAGAGAACTGTATTGGTTGCTCGGAAAATATTCGAAGCTTAACCGTGATAAGAAGCTACTATTGTACATGCAAGTTTTAAAGCCGGTTTGGACATATGGTATACATTGGACATTGGACATCACAGTACTTTGCACATGAATGCAACAAACTACAGACACGTAACAGCACTGGCGACTGAGGCCATCGGCTGGGACATATCAAGACATTAATACAACAGAGAGAGACAGATAGATACATAGAAGGAAAGACATATAACACACACCTACGTGGCACAGAGGAGGAGACATATATTAATATTGTCTCATATCATAGCACAGGTGTCCTCAGATAAGCTGGCAATTTTCGTAGAAAACAAATGCTGCCGAAGCTGGGGCTTGAACCCGCAGCGTTTGGCTTAGCAGTCAACTACGCGTTCCTCTGAGCCATGGCCACCTGCTATATGGTATACAATTATGTGGTTGTACCAGTTAAACGAATCTAAATATTTTACAAACTTTTGGAAACAAAATGATAATATCATTCGTCAATTCGCGGACGTATATAAGGAACGAAGATCTACGCAGAGATCTGGGTATTCCCGCGTTTGAAGAGGAAACGAACAATTTCGTATGAGAACATACAAAAACGTTTATTAGTTAACACAATGTTAACACAATGGTTCTCTTAATTCTTGACGAAACAAATTTGCTGCCGCGTCTTAAAAGAACTAAACCCTTGGATTTAGATTGATAATGACAAACTGCGCTGTAATTTGCGGATAAATCAGGAGCTCTCAAAGGAAAGTTACCTGTCAAACATTTTTATATACTCGTGATAAAAAAATTGCTAGAGCACCAGTCTAAAGTTCATTTGTTTAGCAACAAAAAAAAATGCGCGAAAACGATGCAGTTGTATAATTTGCGTTTTCCTTTATTTTTCTTTCAATGTGTGAAAGTTTTTAATGTTGGATAATTTAATTCTTTATTATGAAGAGATTTTCATCATCCATAGGGCTATTTTTACAATTAAATTTTTATTATTAAAATAATATGGAAATCGTCTTATTTTTTTGTTAATTATTTGTAAATCATGTGCTTTCTTTTATATATTTCGGCATTATTCGGTAGACATTTTTATATCACAGAAAGATACAAGACTTCGAGTATAAAATAAAAAGGTCTGTCTATGTTTGCTTTTTTAGATTTTTGAGTCAAAATTGTTTGTGTAGGTCTTCGAAAATTTACTGGTCGTTTTTAACTTTTGATACTTGTACTTCCGTTATATATGTGTCGGTTGTTTTAAATTCTAACGTGTAATAAAAATTTATAAAGCTTGAAGGATCCGGCTATAGTATTATAAAAAAAAGGAAAATTTTTTTATGACGTAATGCGAGTGAATAAAGGGAGAAACACCAGTGAAAAATTTGACTACGTTGAAAATTATTTGTTTAGCAAAGTATTTTTTTGGTAAGGAAAATAGGCTTTATTATTACAAGCTTAAAGTTCAACGGTTAAGGTATCTTAGTATTCGACTAAACTGACAATTTGTAGCATAAACTTAAGCATTTTTCAACTTTCTCTTACAAAGAGAATGGTATTGTTTTCACGAAAATTTTCGACCTCGAGATTTTTATTGATTCTAATATTACGATGATAGCGGAACGCAAAAAAAGTGATTTATATTAAAGGTACCTGCCATATAAAAATTATACATAACCTCAATTTGCTCAAAAACGGCTAAAACGATTTTGATTAAACTTTGTATATACTATAAGCATATAAATTTCATATAACGGGTTTTTGCATTTTGGCCGTATAAAGAAAATTGTCAATTGCTCGTAAAATATTTTGTGAAATTGAATCAAATTTAATTTATATAGTTATATTGTTGTTTGCAACAATTCCACATAATTAGTTTTGACCCAACTATCCCTTAACGGAATTTTCAGTTTTGGTCAATAACGGAACATCATAATTATTCACATGGACATCGATTGCTTCAATTCAAAAGTCCTTTGGACAAAACTCAAAACCAGAAAGGAAACAAACGCCTTTGTTATCTCAGAACAGGAGGCAAAACTGCAGACTTTTGAGAATGCGATGAACATTGCATGCAAAGTCTCATGCCCAGTTAAGCGAATCGAACAAACAGTTCCCCGTGGTGAATTGACCACTTCTCCCATCTCAAAAATATGACCAGATCAGTCTTCAATATCTGCCACAAACAAAACTTCCGGCAGCGTTATAAGGACTGTTTAAGTCTGTAGAAGAAAGCCACGAAAACATCCAAACGGGAGTACTGGATAGATTATTGTCATTCCACTGAAACCCTCAAGGACTGCGCTAGGCGAAGCGAAATTCTGTCTAACGAATACTGCAATTCTTCTTTTCTGAGAAGGTCAGATGGATGGTGAACAGAATCCTCCGCGAAGACCCTGGAACTCTAGTTAAACACTTACTTTCCCGGTTGCAGTGATACTAGTACAAAACCCGGGAGATCTCAGAAAGTAAAAACTGCACCACACAATAATAGTAATTCAATTCTTTCCGAGGAAAAGGCTATTAACAGCTTCTCTCCGTTTAAGTTTCCAGGACCTGACGGCATACTATGCTACATAGATCGCGAGACCTAACAGTGACATGGCTGGCGACAATTTTTAGAAGCTGCTTAATACTAAAAAAAGTACCCTATTCGTGGATACGCCTCTAGCGGTACCTTTACCGAAGGGTAGGCAAACGCGGCACGACACCGCGAAGGACTTCAGCTCAATCAGTTTAACAACTTTTTTACTTAAAACCCTGGAGCGAGTTCTAGACATCCACATGCGAAGTTTTCTAGAGGAATCTTCACTATCCAAATCAAACCACGTCCAGCCCAAGGGTAGATCAACGGAAACAAGTATACACGAGGTATTGCGAACAATCGAAAAATCCTTACACTACCTCTTTATACCTCCTTCTTAGACATAGAGGAAGCTTCCAACAAAGTCCACCCTGGACCTATTCTTTAATCTCGGATCGAGATAGATATAGAAAAACCTATTAGCCAATGGATTTTCTCTATGCTGGAAACATGAATGAACCATTTAACGCTTGGAAATAGCCACCTAGCTAAATTTGCCCATAGAGTAACGATAAAGGGTGACATCTTATCTCCTCAACTCTGGCTAATGGTTATGATTTTATGAATAAACTTCTAGTTAAATTACGAGGAACGGGTCGAAGTTGTCGCGTATGCAGATGACGTGCTTTAGTCAAGAATAGCACCTGGGCTGCAAGTTTTGGCCTTAGCGTAGACCAAGTGGATGGATACGGCTCCCTAGTATGGTGCCACAAATCGAGTAAAGGCTTAAACCTAACAAAACTAAAAAAAAAGCTGCAAAGAACAGCCAGTAAAGGTACCATGGGCGATGTAAAGTCGGTACCATTGGATGCCCTTACTGTGATATTGCATCTTTTGTCTCTCCACCTACAAATTAAAGATACCACTTTATACAGCTCAGTAAGACTCAAGGAGTCAGGATGCTGGAATGCAAGGCCGTATGGCTACTGTAATATCTTGGGCTCATTCCCAAACGGCATGGTCACGTTTCCAACAGACTACACAACACTTATTGTAAAGGGTTTTTCAATAGCAGCGCTACATTTTTAAATAGCGTTAATTTAAATAAAACAAAAACGGTTTTGGATATCAATGAAATTCTTTGTTCCTGTGAAAGTACGTTCGATGCCATAATGTATGGAACTCGATTTCTTTTGCATAGCCACCACGGGCACGCTTGCAGAAGTCCAGACGCTGAACCCAATTTTCGACGGTTTTCAAGCATAAATCGGCCGATACTGCTGCAATTTCAGGTTCGATATTCGTACGAAGTTCATCAATCGTCGCTGGCTTTTTGGCATAGACCATAGACTTGACGTACCCCCAAAGGAAATAGTCTAACGGCGTCAAATCGCACGACCGAGGCGGCCAAGCGACTGGACCATTTCGTGAGATAACACGTTCTCCAAACTTGGTTTCCAATAAATTGATTGGGCATTCGCTGTGTGGCTTGTGGCGCCGTCCTGTTGGAACCACTTATCCTCCAAATCCATATCATCCAATTGGGGTCAAAAATATTCGGTTGTCATTGAACGGTAGCGATTCCCATTCACAGTAACGTGCCGGTCTTGATCTTCACGGAAGAAGTACGGCCCAATGACGCCGCCGGCCCTCTTCGCAAAATTCGCCACAACGACGTCACAGAGATGCCCAACGCTTGAGAACGATGTGTGAGAGACACATTTGGCCTTTCTTCAGCCTCAGCTGAAGAAAGCGGCAGCAATATTCTCAACACTACAGGCACTTCTTTGTCTCACTGGCACGGGAAGATTTGTACTGTGCCTGTGGATTCAAATTGTCCACAAGACGCTCAATTGTTGATCTGCTAGGGCGATTATGACGACCATAAATTGGACGTAGCGCTCTTAACGTTGAGGCCACTGACTCCGAATTTCGGTTGTAAATTTTAATAATTTCGACTCGTTGTTGGATCGTATATCTTTCCATCGTGAAATGGCAAACATTCGATGGGACCAACCCACTTCCGTACTCGTACAGTCGCAAGAGTATTGTTCGATCTTAACATTCACAAATCGTCTGGTCCAGATGGTATCTCCCCCATAATACTGAAGAGGTGTTCTTCCACTGCGCAAGCTTTTCTATCTGTTCTATTCATCAAAACTCTTCCCGAGTTGATGGAAAACAGCATTTGTCCAGCCCGTCCCAAAAAAGGCGAATCTTCTTCTCTCCCCAACTACCAATTGCACTTACGTCCCTTCGTTCTAAGGTCATGGAAACGCTGATAAACCGTCAGCTTATGAAATATCTTGAATCACGAAAACTTCTAAATGACCGACAATACGGTATTCGTTGCAACAGGTCCACTGGTGATTTGATGACTTATCTCACCGAAAAGTGGAACCAATCTGTTCACCTCGGTGGCGAAAACAAGATCGTTGCACTTGATATTTCAAAGTCATTTGACAGGGTTTGGCATCAAGCCCTTTTGTGGAAAATGCGTGCTTTTGGAATCGATAAAAATCTTCTTCTATGAATTAGAATATATCTCTCGAAATGTTCAATTCAAGTTGTTTTGGACGGTTTCAAGTCTGCTTCTCACGAAATAAATGCTGGTGTTGCCCAGGGCTACGTTCTGTCTCCGACACTTTTTCTCATTTTTACTAATGAACGCTTGTCTGCAACTTCTAATCCAATCCATTCCTTTGCTGATGACAGCACTCTCAGCTTTTCATATTCATTCTCTAATCCACGCCCTTCATCTTCGGACGTGGAACAGAAACGGCAAAATATGTTGGGCTCATTAAATTCCTATCCTGACATTCCTATCGATTTATCCCTAATTAATTGGGGTAAATCGAATAGAGTGGAATTTAATGCTCCCATAACACAATGGTGTCTTCTGTCATCTAAGCAAAACCAAAATTTACAGCCATTATCCATGAATGGCACTTGCATCGCCGAAACCCGAAAAACTTTCCATGCTCGGTATGTGTGTTATTAACGACCTTCGTTGGAACGACCACGTATTCAAAATCGCTAAAAACGCATCGAAATGTCTCAGATCTGGCCTCAATATATAAAGCGTATATACGCCCCAAACTTGAGTTCAACGCTCACATCTGGTCAGGTGCAGCAAAAACATCATTGGATAGGATACAAAAGCGTGCGATAAAACTGATAGGAGGTCCAACAGTAGTGAACTCTATAGTCTCGCTTGAACATCGTAAGAATATCGCCTGCCCAACACTTTTTTACCGCTATTTTAACAGGAAATGCTCAATAGAAATAGCCAGCTGCATTCCGCCCTTCAAACATTTAACCGTGATACTCGCCATGCCATGAATGCTAATCAATTCACCCTCAAGCCTACCTTCGGACGTACTATGAAATATAGAGATTCATTCCTTAACCGAACAACACGAATGTCGAATGCTTTACCAAACTCAGTCTTCCCTACCCATTACAATTTACAAAAATTTTAAGCCAATGCACATCGGTATCTCCTCTTTTCTTCTCCTCAATTTCCTTAATGCCCGCGCTGTGTTCAAACACTATAAGGGTATTCATAAACCCTTTAGCGCGTGCTAATTAAAAAAAAAATTATAATAAATTGCAATTTCTCAGACGATCCTTGTTTTGAAATCTTGTAAGAAGATTTAAATCTTTTATTCATCGACACATGTCTTCATCCAAATGATTGATGCCTACTCAAAGACAAGTGTTTATTTTTAGACACATCGAAAGTGTCATTTAACTCTATGGAAGACAATATTATTCTCCATTCACCTCCATTCACAAAAATCCTTCTCAGACTAGGGTCTTGTTAAAAGAAAATACGCCCATCAATTCAGTCTTCGGGTCTTTACGCAAGTCAATCACTTAAATGTCAATTTCAAGAATATTGCGAAACCAATCTTTTTAGAATATTTCCATGTGAGTTTACTTTATCCTTAGGAGTAGAGATGGATGATTTAATAAATAATGTCTTCGGATTATTTATCATTTAATTGGTTTACAGCCTACGGACAAACATAATTTTATTCAAATTAAACGGGACAGATAAACAAATAGGAGTGAAAGCTAATTGAAGTAGAAGTCGTCGAATTTTAGTACATAATCATGATGGGGTATTTCAAATAAAATATAAATATGTTATGATGTATTTGGGAACAATGTTTATTTTATTATTAGATAAATATTTTTTAGTAAGATAAGTCACTTACACCATCAGCTGGTTTTGGAAAGTCCACATAGGGCGCATATGGACCGGGATCACCTTTAGGGCCAGGAGGACCAGGTGGACCAGGTGGTCCACGTATACTATCTCCTGGTGGTCCCTTGGCACCCCGTTCACCTTTTTCACCCTTTGATCCGCGGAAAGCTGAAATAAAAAAAAAAGTTTATTTTGATAAGTTTTAATGAGAAAACTATAAATAAAATTCTTTAGTCAAATAGCATTTTGTTAAATAGCATTTTTGTTAATATGTACAAAAAAAAATTGTAGAGGGTATTTTTTTTAGAGGTTTGTAGAAGATAGATAAAACTGACATTTTGTGGTCAAATCGGGTAATTCTAGTGTCATTTATGATCAGTTTGGTTTGCCATTCTATCATAAGCAGGTTGACAAATGAACAACTCTTTCAAATCGTGCAAATTTATTTCGAAAAAATGGTTCAGTTCGCCAATTTTACCGCAACTCCGTCTATTTTCTGGTTAACCATGAATCGTTTTCGTATTGTGACAATACGCATCTGCAGAGACGTCGAACAATGCGCACCGAAGAAACAGTTGCCACTGTAGAGCAAAGTGTTGAAGAGGACCCGAATGAATCTATTCAACACCACCGTTAACAGCAATCGGAGCTTTGTTCATCAACTTTATGGAAGATTTTGCACAAATATCTTGGCTTACGACCTTACAGCTTGTTCAAGAATTAAAGCCGCGAGACCATGCAACGCGTCTGATTTGGTGTATGCTGATTTTCATCGCAAACTTTTGTTCAGTGATGAGGCTCAATTTCGGTTGAATGGCTACGTCAACAAGCAAAATTGCCGCATTTGGAGTGAAGAGAATTCACATGAGACCCTTGAGCCGCCATTACATTTACAAAAACTGGTGCTTTATGTGCTTGTGGAGTCATCGGGTCATACTTCTTCCGAAACGTTGCTGGAAAGTCAATTACCTTTAATGGAGACCGGTATAGACCGGTATATTGTTCCGGAATTGGATTCCAACAAGACGGCGCTACATGCCACACAGCGCATGTCACAATCGATTTATTGAAGGAAACATTCGATGACCGCATAATTTCGCGGAATGCACCTGTCAATTAGCCACCAAGATTGTGTGATTTGACACCATTGGATTATTTTCTTTGGGGATATGTTAAGTCTCTCGTCTACGCTAACAACCAAGAAACGTTAGGGGACTTGGAAGCCAACAGTCTTGGCGTTATTGCCGGCATATGACCCCAAATGCTCGAAAAAATGGTTGAAAATTGGACCTCTAGACTTGGCTTTAATCGTACCAGGTGCGGCGGTGACATGCCCGAAATCATATTTAAGCATAATTGGCATAAAATGTTCCTTTCAACAAAAACAAATTGATGGACATTAAAACGATTTTCTTGTGTTTTATTTCAATTCGAAGTTCTATACCGCTAAAAAAAAATCCTCTCTCTCTGTGAAAAAAACTTTTTTTCAAACAAAGATAAATTAATTAATATAGGACCACCTAGTATCTATTATTAAAAAAAATTGTTAGCGGACGTTCAAATCACTACAATTAGAATCCCGATAACGATAGGCTGGAAAAAGCGGCGGATGTTGATCTTACACCATAAAGTCTTCAACAATTTCAGACCGACTAACCTCCAAAAAATAGATTAAGACTTTATGGTATTTAAATTATTTTATTTGACTGAAGTGCTTAATAACTGATACCGATTGAAAATGTTTTATGAATACAACTTAGGGAACCTTTTTATAAAAAAAAAAATGCTTGTCGCTATATGCTCGTTAGTTACCCAGGACCAAAGAGTATAGAACTACATGGAGTGCGCATCTCATACAACAAAAGTTTTCTATGTGGGGTACTGACTAAAGTGACAACGTGCCAAATTGATATTTCAATAAGAAGTTTTTAGCAAAGTATCCACCTGAAGTATTTACAGAAAGACTACAAATTTATTCAACATTTGTGTGTTTATGTATTTGAATCCAAGGACAACAATAATACGTAACACAAAGCGCATGAATGGATTAAAAATATCGAAAGTGAGTTTTACAATTTTTCTTACAATAAGAAAATTGCAAGGTCTTAGGCGTGTGAAAAACAATCGTGTGCTGGTTTAAGTGCTATCGTTCTTTCGTTCTACGCCTTAATGTTGTAGATCAACAGCAAACTCTGATTGGGCTTAACTTGGCGAATCCCAGTCGTCAGACTTTGACTACACACCAATCGCGAATATTTTACCACCAAGTGGTAACCATCGGATATAGGTCTCAGACATCCGGATTTGTATTACTAAGTGCGAGTGACGTTAAGAAGAAAAAAACGGCAACACTATCAAAAGCCTGCTCAGAAAGCTTGGCCCGGAATAGAGCGAAAAACTGCTTCTACGAGCTCATTTACAAACCTTTTTTGCGAATAACGAAGTACGATGTGAAAATTGTGCTGGGAGGTTTTAACAACCACGACAAAACGTCTGGCAACGGACTTAGGCTAATTGACTTCGCTACGCAACGAAGTGCTACTATAGCCAGCACACGATATCCATAAGAGGATATGGCGATTACCAGATCAACGTACGGTCAAACAACTTGATCACATTGCGATGGACCAGAGGCCTGCACCCGGTATTTTGGATCTCCGAACATTCCGAGGGGAAAGCATCGACTCAGACCACTGCCTTGTTGCAACCAAGGTAAGATTATTGATATCCACCACACTACAACAAACTAAAGACTGCAATCACAAGAGACCGCCAAGACCTTGGCGAAACGCATATCCCTTAAGCTCTTCAATAATACCATACCACTAGCATCCAATGTCGAAGAACAATAGCAACAAGGCCAACAAGCCATAACATCAGCCGAACAGATATACATACTTGGTTTCTCGCGGCCCCCAGCAAGAAATTTGATGAGGAATGCCGACAGATGCTGGCAGCGCAAAACGAGGCCTACATGAGAAGACAAGAGCTGCCATTGAGCTTCATAGGCAAAGAAAAAGCGAGAATACCTGCTTTTCAGAAAGAAGAAAAAGAGCGTTCCAGGAACAATGATTGCAAGCATTACCAAAGTGGTAAACGTAAAAGCTAAGAATACAAGAATCGAACTTAATCCTGTCGAGAAGAACAGGAAAACATCGCAGTTGAGACACAGTCGATGATCAGTGTATAGAGGAACCACTTATGTAGACTTTTAAAAGGCGATGAGGAATATTATTTCGCTCTCAGGCATAACGAAGAATTCACTAATAGCGACGACAGCAAAAAGTACCAACCACCCGACCTAAGTGAAGTGAGAATAGCAATTTCTAAATTTTAGCTTAATAAGGCTGCCAAGTACAGAGGCATAAGTATTCCAAACGTCGCCTATATGACCCTATCTGCCGTAATATATGAAGGCCTGAAACCGTTTACAAACGGCTCGACAATGCCGTATTTGTGTGTTTTTAGGTCAGGGAAGTCCACTACTGATCAAATTCTCACTCGTCGGCAGATCTTGACAAAAATTGAAGAAGTCCAAATCGATAACCACTTCCTATTCATCGATTTCAAGGCTGCATAAGAATGCATTAATAGAGAAGAACTATACAGACCCATGTCTAGTTTTTGTATACCGCCAAAACTCGTCTGTCTGTGTAGGATAACGTTGGAGAATTCTCGCTACTCCATCAGATTCGGAAACGATTTAGACAAGGCGATGCACTGTCATGTGACTTCTTTAATTTATTTCATGAGAGCATTGTGCAAAACTTCTGAGCAAACACTAGAGGAACAATCTTCCATATATCGGTGTAACTAAAAGCATAAGCCGTCGACATTAACATCATTGGCAGGACTCAAAGTGAAGTCATAGACTCGTTTGCTAGTATAGAGAAGGAAGCGGCGAAAATGGGCTTAGCAGTAAATGAGGAAAAGACTAAGTATATGCTATCGACAGGATACACAACATCGATGAATGGGACAGAACGTCACCATTGACATGTAAAACTTTGAGGAAGTTTGTGACTTTGTCTACCACGGCTCCGCTCTGTTCGATACTGTTTGTGTTGACGGACTGTGGAGATTTAGATTCAAGCAAGAATTATAGGAGCTGTACAGCGACATACTCCGTACTGGACGTTTAAGATGGATAGGATATGTAGAACGAATGGACACCAATACTCCGGCTCACATAATTTTCGATTCCCATCCAGACGTCGGACGCAGTAGAGGAAGACCTCGCCTTAAGTGGCGCGCACAAGTAGAAACCGACCTCAACCAACTTGAAGTGTGCAACTGGAGGAGTTAGCTAAGGACCGGGTTAATTGGAGAGGCATGTTGGTTGAGGCCCGGGTTCATTCCGGACTGTAACGCTACTGAAGTTTTTTAATTCTAAGGATAAGAAATCCTTAAGACCCTGATCATTCCAGTCTCTACGGTGCTGTAGCATGGAACGTATCAAAAGTGGATGAAGAAATCCATGAAACTTTTTTGAAAAATTTTCGGTTCCGTTTGCGTTGACAGGTTATGGATATTATAGAACGAATGGACCATAACTGCTGATGGCAGAATCTTCGATTCCCAGCCAACACTCGCCTTAAGTGGCGCGCACAGTTATCGCAACTGGAGGCAGTTATTTAAGTGCCAGGCTAATTGGAGAGACATATTAATTGAGGCCCGTGTTAATTCCGGATTCATTGCGGTTTGTAGCGCCAATTAAGTGAGTTAGTAATGGACACAACATCCACACAGGGAAAGAAGCAATACGGGCGTGGAGGAAGACATCTTATTTTACTGTTCATTTACGCCCAAAGATCAGTAACAGTGGAATATTAATTGGTAAGATCTGCGAGAGACCCAGTACTTGTGAGTGGCGCGAAAAAGACTTCCTCTGATTCTCCTGCAGATTCTCTCGGACAGCGGCAATGTTTTAAACCGATCTTTCGTTGCTGTACGGGTGCTGGCTTGTCGTTTTATGAGCCAGTATACTCAAATTTACCTACAATATTGAGAAGAGTCCTTTCGGTATGACGATTGGTGGCAGTAAAATTGCCCGAACAGAGCACCCATTTTGATAAAACTTTTTTCATTTGCACGGGTCGTTGTCCACACATGGTGAATTGGCAGGACATACTGAATAAATGAAAGCCAATTTGACCGATGTAGCTTCAACAATATGGCCGCTATCAAGAAAGTCAACCTATTGGAAGACAGTTAGTTTTTTTTTTGTTATTTCTTTTTTCCTAAATATGTGATGTTGAAATCAGATTTCGGTTTAAAAATTGTAACTAACAATGTTGACATATTCTCGAGACTTTCATTAACTCTTATGAAATGAAAACTAAAAAAGTATATATACCTCTAATAAAGGAGTATTTTATCTTAATCTAGAATACCTACAGCATTTCAAAACCTTTTCATCAAATACACAACTCATCTCCTTTGTTATTATTCTAATGGAAGTTCGCCCGTGTCATTTTGGACTGTAAATTTAAATTCTAATGGTAAAAACCATTTCGATAATTCCAATCACTTAAAATTATAACTCCATACCCCCAAAAAGTTCCCCTGCACATCATCTCCATTGCATCACATTTTATTCGCCATCGGCATAATTAAATGGCAAAAATTTCCATTTTCGACTTAAAATGTAATTAGCAGCATCACAGCATGTGGCAGATTACCAAATTTTAATTCCCTCAAAAAAAAAAACTTTTTCATATCGCGGAGATCTAAAAACTATCACCGCCATCATAAATTGCTGGGGAAAATTTTGTTAAAACATGGATACCGCTACCCACAAAAAAGAAGCATTACCCTAACAGTCCACCAGGGCAGTAGTAGCACCAGCCTCAGCAGCGGCATGCATAAACATACTCAATCACAACTCTCTTTCGGTTCTGATAACTTTTCCATTTTTTTTTTGTTTTGTTCGTCCTTTTAGCAGTTGTTGCTGTTGTGATGGTCCTTTTTGTACCATTAAACTTTGTCTATGACATTTTACCATAAATCGGTACAATGAGGATATTGCCTCCACGACGGGACATATCGTCAATGCACACACATTCTGCTAGAGGATTTTCCAGGATGGGACTTTTGTTGGAAATCGGTAAAAGTTTTATTAATTTTTCCCCCTCTTAGCTAGTGTGCATAAACCGTTCGATTTTTTGTCTGTACTCGCTCTCTACACTGTCAGCGTAGTGTTTCGCTTTTGTTTTTGCCAGTAGGTAACTCTAGTGGCGAATGGACTTATGGCCTTAAGTCTGGTTTTCTGATCGGTGTATGTGTGACCACAATATTTATAGGAATATTGATTGAAAAAGTTTTCAGCTTAGCTGACATAATATGAACCTTTCCACACGACAACGAAAAAAAAAAAACTAGGAGCACCGAAATAATATTCCTGAGTATGAAGGATGCTTAAAAAAATGTCTGTCATGAAAAAAAAAAATACAACGTATGCATCATGCAAGCAGTAACGGATGTGGATAGCAAGGAAAAAAAATTGTTAAAAGGACTTAGCACTGCTTTTGTGATGATATGCTTGGAGTGTTGTGTGCATGTTGGCAGATACGGACAGTGTATGCAAATCTAGGGCATATCTTGTAATCAGGATCTCGGGTCCTTAGCTGTTTTCACGCCATTTAGGAAAAGGGGAGAAAAAAAGGATTCCCAACTGAATGTGGAATAAGCCTTGTGCAGCCACAATTAGATGGGGGATCTGGGGGCTGTTGCGGTTTGCTGGAGTTTTTAAGTAGAATTTTCTAAAAGTAATTTTTTATTTTGAGCTACACAGTCCTTGGAGGGTAAGTGGCAAGACTTGAAGGTAAACTAGGTAAAATTGTTTCACTTGAATTGTTACGGCACAGAGTTCCTTGAAATTATTTTTAATTTTTTTTTATATCAAAGGAATTTTGTTTTGCTGCTGTTAACGCTGCGGAGGAGGCCAATGTGGAATTATAGCTTACCTGATGGAAGGGCATACCCAAGGGACAAAGAGATGTTTCAGTGTAGATTTATCTTACTTTGAATATAAAACTCTTTCGTGGAGGAAATAAGAGGTATAAGGTGAGAGCGGGGCATGAAAAAGTGGTGGTGGATTCAAGATTCAAGGTGCTGTGGCAATGTAACAATTAATACTTATGGAAAGTCCATCAAGTACTTACTTAAGTAGCACTACAGTTCGGAATAAACCTCTTGAGCCTCAACATGCCTCCCCAATTATCCCGGTCCATAGCCAACTGCCTCCAGTTGAGCACTCCAAGTTGGTTGAGGTCGAGAATTTTGCACAATCCTCCCAAGAATCAAATTCGAGAAGTCACATTGCATCGACTTGACTGAATCCTTTTTCGGTATCGAATGAGGTCGTTTCAGACTTTGATGGAGCAGCGAGAATTCTATATCGTTATCTTTCACAGATGGACAAGTTTGGACGGTATACTAAAACTAGACATGGCTCAGTATAGTTTGTCTCTATGCTGTCGTGGTCGGCTTTGAAATCGATAAATATGTGATGGGTATCGATTTGGACTTCTTGAGTTTTTTTCCAAGTTCTGCAGGGTGTGAAGATTTGATAAGTTGTGGACTTTCCTGGCCCAAAACAACGCTGATAAGTGCCGATCAGTTTGTTGGTTAACGGTTTTAGGCGTTTACAAATTACGGCAGATAAGATCTTGTAGGCGATGTTGAGAAGACTTTTGCTTCAGTATTTGGCGCAGTTATGATGAATATAACCTCAACGACAGTCCTAGGTTTGTGCAATTGTTTGCTATGGACAATACTTTGCTTGGACAAAAAATATCGGCAAGCCTTTGAATTTTTGAATTATATTGAATGTTGAGTTGCTAGTCTCCTATCGGACGTGAACTCAGGTGGCAGAGGAACACTTAATAGGAAAGATAGGAAAGGGGCAACCGAAGAACTGGCAGAAGCTCTACGCTGCTTGAAAGCATGCGTGATGGGGGATGGCGGATGAAGTGTTGTGATATCTACTATGGTCCTTGTTATAATGAGCGGAATCAGACACCATTAGAATGTGAAATTTTTTCATAGTGACCGCCAACGCTAGTAAGCGAGTGTGCTAGTTCATTCTAGTCCAATCCAAGCTAGTCCTCACGAGTCCTCGCCGGAAACGAACTCTCCGAAACATCGTTCTTGAGAGAATCGGGCGAAACTTCCGAGCCCACACCAGAAGCACCATCTTTCATAAATCGGACTTACTACAATGAAATTGACATCATTGGTCGGATTCAACCAAAAGGCAGTTTTCAAAATGGGTAAAACCAAATTTATGCTGTCATTTGAAAAGGACACTCAATATCGACAAACTGGACAAAACATCACCATCGAGAAAAGCAATTATGATGCAGTGAGGGAGTTTTTTATCTGGGTTACTCTGACATTGACATCTCGTCAGAAATCGAAGAAAGAACGACTCTTTTCAACCTCTGTTTTTGCGTTTTAAGAAGGAAATTTAGAAACTACTGGAACTACTACACTCTACTGGAACTATTACAAAGATCCGTTTGACATCAGCCCTGTTCTTGAGCGGGGAAGTATTCGCATACTTCTGAAAATATTCAACCGAGAACTCAACGAGCTATACATGAACATATACCCGGTCGAAAAAGTTAATATTGAACGTTTATGACGGATAAGTAATGTAGAGCGAATGGACACCAATACTCCGGCTCTCAGAGTCTTCAAACTCCAAGCCATATGCCATCCATTTTGAATGAGGGTTGACATCAAGAAATTTTTAAAATCTCTGCAAAGAGCTGGAGTGGATGGTTTTCAAGGGTAGGTTTGTAGGAATCCAATCTGTTACTGTGGCTTTCATGTAACGGGTGTTTTTTTTTTAGAGGTTGGTTTTTCGAATAGAGATAAAACTGGCACTCTGTTGTCAAATCGGGCAACTCTAATGTCATTTATGTTCAGTTTGGTTTGCCATTCCATCTTAAGTAGGTTGACAAATGAACAACTCTTGCAAATCGTGCAAATTTATTTCGAAAATAATGGTTCAGTTCGCGAAGTTTACCGCAAGCTCCGTCCATTTTATGGTCGACATAATTGTCCATCAGAGCATTTAATTCGGTTAACCATGGATTGCTTTCGCACAACGTTTACTCTATGTGACAATACGCATCCGCGGAGACGTCGAACAATGCGCACCGAAGAAACAATAACCGCTGTAGAGCAAAGCGTTGAAGAGGACCCGAATGAATCGTTTCGCCACAGTGCACAACAATCGGAGCTTTGTCAATCAACTTTATGGAAGATTGGCTTGGCTTCCGACCTTACAAGACCCAGCTTTTGCAAGAATTAAAGTCGCGAGACCATGCAATGCGTCGTGATTTTGGTGTATGGGTCGGAAATGAGATGCTGATTTTCATCGCAAAATTTTAGTTCAGTGAATGGCTACGTCAACAAGCAAAATTGCCACATTTGGAGTGACGAGAATCTACGTGAGACCCTTGAGACGCCATTACATCCACAAAAACTGACTGTTTGGTGTGCTCTATGGGCTGGTGGAGTCCGTACATCTTCCGAAATGATGCTGGAGAGTCAGTTACCATTAATGGAGACCGGTATAGAGCCATGATAACCGAGAATTTTGTTTGAGTGCATGAATGTGGATGAGATGTAGTTTCAACAAGACGGCGCTACATGCCACACAGCGCACGTCACTATCGAATTGTCCATTTCGCGGAATGGACCTGTCGTGTGATTTGACACCATGGGATTGTTTTCTTAAGGGATATGTGAAGTCGCTCGTCTACGCAAACAAACCAGAAACGTTAGGGCACTTGAAAGCCAACTTTCGTGGCTTTATTGCCGACATACTAAAAAGTGGTTGAAAATTCTCGAAAAATTGGTTGAAAATTGGACCTCTAGACTTGGCTTTATTCGAACCAGCCGCGGCGGTCACATATCCAAAATCATATTTAAACATTAAAGGTATAACAGTTTTCCAATAAAGCCAAAGTGATGGACATTAAAACGAATTTCTTGTGTTTTATTTGAATTAGAAGTTTTACCTATAAAAAAACACATGATAGTACGAAATGCGGTGGGTGTGTCCTTGGTATGTATTACTTTAGCTATTAATGACAGCGCTTTCGTAATTTTCAATCGACAATCTTCAAAAGACACGACGCATTCTTTTGTTTTGTCACGAAACTGCTTTGTTACGCATTCAACAATGTCTTGTTACACCCTATCCCTTAGGGGTATATTAGTTTGGACATTATATTTGTAATATAGACAAATAATTTCGCTAGATATATGGATACACTATTTTGAGGCGTTTTTCTACGAAAACCGTTTGTATACCCTACGCCATACCATATGCAGGAGGAAAACGTTGCATTTTGTCGAATAACACAAGATTTGGATAAACTGTCCAACAAAACCATAAAGCCCACATTTTGGGGAAATTCATTTAAAGGATGGGATGTGATGGGGTATTTAACGATCCGCACAGCGGACTGTAGTCTTCCCATATGTTTTTTGTGTATGAACGACTGCTTAAAAATCAATCAGCTCACCTGTGCTCACTAAAAACCCATAATATGACAAAAAAAAAAAAAAAAAAAAAATATCTAAATCAATCAAATCTTACCCGGAGGTGGTGGTGGAATTGGAGGCTGATGTCCCCCACTACCATCGAAATCTGTCGCCTGAAAAGTAAACAAAAAAAACTCACATTAGTATAATTTGAAATAAATGTTCATCAGCAAATAAGAGTCCTAAACATTCCGCGAACTTTTTAAATCAATGTCAAATGGATTTCATCCCTCAGACATGTCAATTTCAGCCACTTAAACTGAAATAAATTTATTAGAAAAGTTGACATTTAAAAAATTCATGTCACCCTTAAAGGCACCGACAAACTCACAACCCCAACCCACACATGCATCGATTAAAGCGTTATAACACGCTGTCACGGAAACTTCAACAATTTCCTTTCGTTTTCGCCGAAGCCATCATTCATGTCTTCGAAGCTCACACATCTACGCCAAATGGTGGGCTACATTCAAGTCTTGCTCTACCTTTAGGAACTCCAGTCAATTATGCTATTCATAAATAAATATTTCGTTCAATAACCATACCTCATGGGAAAATAGCAGAGCACAGCTGAAGTACAACAACAACAGCAGCGAGGACGAAAAGTAGGATAAATCAATATTTACGTTTGTCATATTATTGTCAACGACAATACACATGCAAATAAGCGATATGAATCACTAAATTGTGGGTTGGCGTTGTTGAAAGTGAAAGCGGGGATTGAGTTCGATTGAGCTTAAGGAGGTGTAGGTGCATGGCCAGAGGGTGATGTCGAATAGCTATGATGGATTTTATATCCATGAGCTGGCAATCCCTTGTGACACAATTTTTCTCTCCATTAACTTTGAACTACTTGAGAAGAATTTCATAAATCAACTGTGGGAATGAGATCAAGGCTCTTAAGGTTTAAGGTGTGGGACGACAGCGGCGCGACTATTGTGTGCGAATTTTTCTTACAAGGAAAAATATCGTAAAGATACGTATTTGATTTATACTTCAATTTTTATAGGAAATACTTTAATCGATTTGATACTTTTGTGTTAATTCTATAGACTCATAAAATTTGCACTTGGCGCACTGTCTGTGTACGTGAGAGTGTGCAGGAAAATCCGAGGCAGTAGATTTTGCGGTGCTCATAATAACTCGGCATTGCTCAGACCACAACTGGACGAATTTCGCACCGTGACTTAAGTCTGAATAAAATTCTACTCCCCGAGGGGCTGAAGGTAAACGACTATAGACAACGACGTGTGTTTGCTGATTTGGCTCTCGAACAGTTGGGAACTGACAAACATTTTCATCGAAAAATCATCTTCAGCGATGAGATGATGAATGGGTACTTCAACAAATAAAATTGTCGAATTTGGGACGATACCATTTAAGAGCGTCTAATTCATCCATAAAAAGCCTCTGTATGGTGTGGATTTTGGTGCATACTTCTTTGAGGACGATGTTGGCCAGGCCGTCACTGTTAATGGCGAGCGCTATATGTCGATGATTACCGACTTCTTTTGGCCTGAATTGGATGATATGGACACCACCGATATGTGGTTTCAAAAGGACTGCGCTACATGACACATGGCTTACGCCACATTGCAATTTCTACACTAGCGAATCGAAATCATGGTCACCACGCGTGAAGGTGATGTGAACTGGCCAACGAGATCGTGCGATTTGACCCCGCTAGATTTTTTCTAGTGGATTTTCTGAAGTCGCAGGCTTATGCCTAAAATCCACCAGTGTCTTCAGAAAAGAAGAAGGAGAAGGAACAAGGTACCTCGTCTGAATATAAGAAGAAATGCCACTCTATGCACGATTTGTTGTACCAAATGGACAAGCAACAATGACTACATGCCTTGAATAGAACCCTATAAAAGTCCTAGTGAACACGTAGTTGAACTGAAAATATGAAAGGGTATACCATTCAACATAGACGATGGCTTGGAAAAATGTCTTTCACTCATACTCGCTGGTATCAATTTCCAAACGATAAACACGGTAGGTAAGCATGATGGCATCTGTGCCATATTTTGTTTTTGTACCTTTATGAAATCCACATTGCACATAATGCATGTGAATAATGGAATCACAACCTTATCAACATAACGAAGAAAAAACAAGGGTCTACCCAATGCCGTCTTCAAAATCTTATCAAACAAAATATGTTTACCCCAATAAACTCTTATTAAGAATTTAAGGAATATTCTGAAGTAAAGCTGCAGGTTCGGGGGGTTGTGCTTCGAATTAACTACCCACACATCAACATCGCTTAGCAGATCATATCTACCATAATATGTGAGCGCTTGAAACAGTTTACCAACAAGTTAATCGGTGTGGTTTTAGGCCAGAAAAGCCCGCAACAGATTAATCCTTCACACTTTGGCTGACCCTGAAAAAAAAAATTAAGGAGTCCAAATCGATACACACCTCATATTTATCGATTTCAAAGTAGCATACGATAACATTTATAGGGATTGAGTATTCAGGGCCAAGGAATGGATGGCGTTGGTGCATTCTCCCTGCTTCGTCAGGGTCGGAAACAACCTCACAGCCACATTCGATCCAAAAATAAGATTAAGGCAATGTGACGCACTATCACGTGACTTCTTAAGTCTCATTCTTGAGAAAATTGTTCCAAACTCTGGAGCCAATACCAAGCTATACGGTCATACTCATACCCCTAGTCAAAAAACTAAACATTGGACATTATGTAAGTAATTATGTTTAGAGAACACTTCCACATGGGACTGGGCATCAAGTCGATCACCCATGGAACAAACCCTTTGTCCGATGACGAAGGCACTCAAAAGTTGCTATCTGAAAAACGTATTCGATAGAAGTTCGTAGTTGCGTGGACGCCGGCCGGGGTAGGGTGGATTCTCTTAGCGGCTTGTTAGAACAGTTAAAAAAATGTTTGAAGGTAGTCATAAAGAGAGCAAAGTTGACCTAAGAACAGGTAAAAGCAGTGAAAATATATGCAGAGGGTATAGTTAATGTACTTCCACCACCAGATATGTGCAGCGATTCATTAGATCCTGCACCACTCCATCCTGCATTTTTCATAAATGGCCACTCGGGTGTTTGAGATTTTTTTTATACTCAGGGACATGATGACTTGATTTTGATCTTCGATTCTAGAAAACCGCTACCTTACTCGTGGAGACGTGCTCCATTGGTATTTTACCAAAGGTAGGCAAACGCGGCCAGGACTTCAGACCAATCAGTCTAACCTTCTTTGTACTAAGACCCTGGAGCGCGTTCTAGACATCCATACGCGTAGTTTTCTAGAAGAATCAACGCTATCCAAATCACAGCACGCCTACCACGCTAATGGCAGATCAACGGAAGCAGCTCTTCTCGAGGTAGGGCGGACAATTGAAAAATCCTTACATTATTAGGAATATAATCTAGCCTCCTTCTAAGATACAGAGGGAGGTTTCAACAACGTCCTCGCTGGAGCTGTTCTTGAATCCCTGATCAAGCTAGGTATAGACTAGAGGAATCCATTAGCCAATGGATAGTCTCTATGCTCGGAACAAGAATTATCTAGGCAACACTGGGAAATAGCCACTTAACCAGAATTGCCCATAGAAGAACGCCACAGGGTGGCGTCATCTCTCCTCTCCTCTGGCTTATAGTTATTAACAAAATTCTCGTTAAATTAGACCAGGAACGGGTCAAAGTCGTCACATATGCGGATGACGTGGTAAGCCTAGTGTCAGAAAAATTCCTATCCGTGATACATGAAATCAGGGGCTAGAGCAGACAAGGTTAGCACCTGAGTTGCAAGTTGTGGCCTCGCCTTAAACCCGAGCAAACCAGACTCATCACCGAAACCAAAGTACCCGACTTAACCGACGGGGTAGGGTTAAGTCGGGTATTTTGGGCAACCACTCACACTATCTTCCAGTGCTTGGTATTTGGGTATCATGCTTGACCTAAAACTTAACTGGAAACACAACATCGAAGATAGAGTAAGGAAGGCGTGTGTTGCCTTCAATGCTTGTAGCAAAACCTTTGGAAAGAAGTGAGGCTGCCCCTCGGCCTACACATTTAAGATACCGCTGTTTGCAGCTCAGTAAAATTCAAGGAGTCAGAATGCTCAAATGCAAGGCCTTATGGCCACATTAATAGCCTGTACTCGTTACAAAACGGCGTGGTCACATTTCCAACAGACTATATAACACCTATACTAAGCTTCAAGAAACGTTTTCACGTAGGATTTCCTTCCAGAGCTCAGTGCAAGAGAAATGAAGTATTAAGAGATTTCGACACGCTCGTCTACACCGACGGATCTAAGATGAACTGTGGTGTGGGGTCCAGAGTCTACTCGGAATCACCGAAAATATCAGTTTCATACCGCCTACCGGATTTTGCCTACGTAATCCAGGGTGAACTGGCTATCCGAGAGGCTTGCACGCTACTGGGGCGTGACACTACGGAAAAACAAATTACTGCTATTGTCATAGATAGCAACTCGGCCAGAAAGGCCATCAACTCGGCTACCATATCCTCCAAACTGGTACAGGAATGCCAGAATGAACTTGTCTACCTTGTCGAACGCTCCACATATCTCTGGGTTCCAGGGCACACTGCAATTTAAGGAAACGAGCGCGCAGACGATCTGCCCAGGCAAGGCTCAGCTCTTCACGGCTCACTATCGACAAGAATCCGAATCCCGCTAGATGCACCTACCTAACCTACAAAACCGCACATAGCCTTGAAATTTGCCATCATCGAAGTGACTTATGTCATGGTGAAAATGTGCGATTTTGTATAGATACCGACAACAACATGGGCTGATGTTGATATAATTCTCAGAAAACAGTTTTATTGAACCTATAGATACAACCTCAACCTGCATCTTAAAACTAAAAATGGAAAACTGAAAATGGATTTTTTTTTCTCAATCCGCGCTTATATTCCAAAGCATTTCATACAAACCTTTATTATACTCGAAACAAATCGTACATTTCCAAATCACTCGTTTCTGTTTGAAGCGCTTCATCCTGTTGCTCAGCATGCACTCTCCCTTTGAAAAGCTATACGTGAATGAAAAAAATATCCCGACTCCTTAAGAATCCAATCGAAAGATTGACTATACGTTCGAGGAAAATGTGCCACGTCTAATAACGTGCCTCCGTCGTATGTCGTTATGAATTCCCAATTTGCCAGCTGAACGCAGGAAAAGGCTCAATTCAGCATGAACATTGAAACAGCCAACGAACGGAATTATAGTCGCTCGAATCAATCGTGTACGGGTTTGATGATGGAAAATCGGAACTCCCACGTGACATGCACGAAGAAAGAACGATGAGAGCATGATTGTTGTTGATGCTGCTGCTTTTCATTTCCATGCTGATGATGACGACAACGACGACCATAATAATGTTAGCAGGGATAATTCCCTTTCTTGGCTGAATGATTCCATTTGGATCTATGTACGGTATACCGGTCGATTCCAAAAACACACATAGAAAGTCCTTTCTCCCCTTTAAAATTGCAACAGACGTTAGGTTTGCCAATTACGGAATGTGCTCGGGTACAGTGGTTGTCTCTGTCTAATGGTAATAACGTCGAACGATTTGTTCGCATTCAACTGACATGAAAGGTATAGGTGTATCCTCGGCTTAGTTCCGAGTGTGTGATGTGGAAGCAAAACGGGAGCGGAGTGAGTGGGATGAGAACGAGACGATCGAAATGATGTGAAACTAATGAGACATCCCAAACGGGAATTGCTCGGGTCGGCAGAGAAAGCCACTTGGTGGTGACTAAGGGTGGGGGAGGTAGGTTGATTCGACAGGACTGCCATACTTGATATGATGATGGTCGAATACACGGTTTCTGGGTCATTTGAAGAGGACTACTTTGCGGAAGAGCAGACATGAAATTAAATGAAACAGATATAATCGTTAATATCTGCAATAAGTCGGGGGATAGTTCGTATCGGTGGTGGTATCTGGAATGCGGTATGCGGCAGAGTATCTATTCAGGTGGTAATTGGGTTACTGGCCAATTACCATTTTGTGGTTAGATGTGTTCTTATATTGTTTGCTTGTGGCTTATATTTGTAAAAAGATGCCAATTTTTCAAGGTACCACATTTTGGTTGGCTGATTATTTAATGAAGTATGTTACTAGGATGAATTGCAGAGTTTTGTAATTATTTGGGTAGGAGCGAATGGTGGAGGGTTCGTTGGGTTAAAACTTTTCCGAAAAAGCTGGGATTCATCAGAGAACACTTTCTAATGATGATAGAAATTGCTGCTGTTGCCAAAGTGCATGGCAACATTTGTTAACTACACTGATCTCGAATTATTGGCTTACAAATATAAATTTACTCAAAATTTAATGCAGACGGACTATCAAGTTCTTTATGATATCTTATCTGTATCTATATCTGTAATGATTCAGAATTAAGCCTAAAAATCAATTCTTTAGATGACGATAATTTTCATGTTATCTTATGACATATTCTCAGATAAAACTAGCATCTGGACGGTTTGGAAAAAAATGGTTTTCATTTTTTAACATGAGAGGTAATGTGACCACAAGGACTGGAAGGAATCAAAGTTGTTGCTATCAACAGTCCAAGATTGTGCGTCGAAAGTAATTTGCTTGTTGATAGCATATACTTTGTCTTACCTTCGTTAGCCAAAACACCAACGCATTTCGCCTCCTCCTCAATTGTCATAAAAGTTTCTACAACTAGTAGTTGGATAGATTTGTTGAAGATTGAGCATTCCGTATTAACTCCTGCCTTACAGAGTAGGTATATGTTCCAGCAGGAAATTGAAGAAGTCTCATAATAGTACGTCTCCTTGTCAGAATCTGGTTCATGTTTGGAAAAGTTCAGGTGAGCTTTATCCGTAGTAATGGCTGCATCGCGTGTCCTCCAGTGTTAGGTGAAACAGCTGTATCAGTTTTGTTGGTGCCTATTAGTCCGACGTAACTTTATACAGCTCTGGGGGATGGATGCTTTCATCCGCAGCCTTGATGCTCTTTTCCAGGATTTAGCTTAGTTTGAAATTTGGTCTGTGGTCGTTCTTCCTGGCTGTAAACCACAAGAGTGTTGGGAAAGACGTTCATTCAGTATGTTGGATAGCATTTTATATGCGGAAATTTTCGGGGATATGCCTCGGTATCTGGCGTAAGACATGGAATCTTAGATGGGAAAGTTGGAGCTGATATTCCAGAGATTGGACATTGACATGCTATCATCCATTAAGCCTTTGTTGGTGATTCGATGCAAGTACACTTCTATGGCAATACCTCCGTATTTAATGAGGTCCATCATAACCGGGTGTCTTGTTGTTCCTCTTTATGGATACGATAACTTCTTTAACACTGGGAGCGGGTTACTTTTTCGTTGATTGGAGGTGGACTGGTTTCTTCTCTCCTATTAAGCAGCTGTGGAAAATTCTGCTTGAAAGCATCTACAATTCCCTGCGCGTCAGTGACCAAGTTTCCATTTTTAAATCGTGGGGCTTGTGTTCCTTCTTTAAAGCCAGCAACCAGCAGTTTGCCTTTTTTTAGAATTGTGGATGTTCTTCATGTCGCAAGACTTTTCGGCTGAACACTCGGCTGAAAGGCTGAGTGTTCTATATTTTTCTACGCTGGATTTTCTTCTCTTTGCATGTCCTGCTTTGTTACTCTTCCTCGTGTTTTGCGTTGTTACGCCTTGGTTTTGGACATCATCATATTACGGGCATCCCAAATCAAAATGTTGGCGCAAGCAAAGGGGTTCATATCCAGGTTTGGGTGTATGCAAAGTTTTAATACGAGTAAAGGGCATACTGTCCCCTTCAACTCACCTCCTTGGGCTATCTGTTGGATTTGGGTTTGATGCATGCAAATGAAATAAGCCCCACAAGCAAAAGCCATTAACAACCGCAGGGCTTATTTCCAGTTCTAAAAGGAAATAAGCCCTGCAGGGTATATATTTTATTGGAAATTGAGCCGCGCACTGCACCGACTGGTAGCCTATGGTGGTTTGGCTACTTCTTTGATAAGCCCTTCATCCCCTGGGTGTTGGTAGTGGTACATGAAGGGGTTAGGGTGGAGTCTCTCACTCAATTGTTATTTTAAAGCACTGGCAATCTCTGGGTCGCTAAGACGACTAGCGTATTGTCTCATTATTTTTGCACCATTCGTATTTTATGTTTATTGGACAGTTGGGCTCTGAAATTGCCTGCGACTAGATAGTGGAAAGATTTAGGTTTTCCCTTCCGAATATATGTACATCCAGCATTTTGGATGAGTATCTCGCATTTATGAGCATATGGTCGATTAAGTTGGTGGTGTGACCATCTGGAGATCGTTAGGTTGCATTTTGGATTCGAAGTCGTGGGAACGCAGTGCTGCTGAAAACATTATTACATGCGGCATGTTAGTCGAAAGGCACTATCTGTTTTCGTTTCGGCAGCTTTCCAACTTAATATATTTTCCTTACTGATTTTTTCATTGGAATCCCGAAATACGATTTTCACATTTTCTTTACGCACAGATTTTTAGCATCCGTCCAGGACGGAAGTTCGAATTTATTAGATACCTCTAAGACAAGGAGTCATATGTAAACACTACGGAGTTAAGTGCTGCAGTTCAGCCATTCAGCTTATCTGAACCCATTTTTGCTAATACGTCATGCCTTACTCGTGTTCTCCACCTATGTCGAAGCAGCTCAAATAGGTTGTTCACTTTATCCATCCTAACTGAGACTGTATACGCCACCATTGACTCTATCATGAGATTTCTGCCCCTGTCATCTTGGAATGTGCCGCTAAGAGAGAGTGTTCATATTCAGCTCAATTTAGAGATTTAAGTCATATCTACGTTCATGGTAGCAACGAGAGGCTGAGACTAGGAGTTGATAGTCGTCAGTTAGGTGAAAACTCAAGGTTTCATATAATCGCCTTACCTACTGTTGACCGACTTCATTAACTCAGTTTTGAAATTTAGCTCGACTTATGGATTTATGACTTCTTGATATTATAATTCTTGCGTCTATAGGGTATAAGCGTAGGTTATATGCCAATGTTCAGCTTGAATCTATTTGATGGTAAAAATATAGAAAATATCTCCCAGAAATTATATAGAAAACCATATTAAATGATATCAGAGTATCTCCTCCAAATATGAAGCCTAACCAAATAGGTTGATACATTAAAGCCGACTTTTTATACATTGAAATATATTTTGACATCCAATAAAAAAAAGCACTCCATTTATAACATTCCCATTCAAATCGATTGATTAAAATTTTCGTTTTGCAACTTTTCCAATTTTATTTGCAATATGCAATTCACTCAAAACTGCAACACAAGTCTCCCCTTCTCACAACCCCACTGCCACCCAATCTATGACCTATACAAAACCTCCCCTCAATCAAATCAGAATTATTAAAAAAAAAGGCCCAACCTTTCATTAAACATGAGGAATTCAATTCGACTTCTGTAAGTCCCTTAAAGACCTTGGCCCATCAAAGGAATTAATTTAAATTTTCATAACAGCTATACAACTTTATCTTTTCACTTTCCCCCAAAAGTGCTATCAAAGGACATCAAAACTTGTGTACAATAAAATAAAGACCGCACAAAAACTACACATCGACAGGACACGAAAATAAGTATAAATATACATATAAACGAATCCTTAAACAACCACACATCGTATAACAAGTTTGGTAAAACTTTCTAAAATACCGGATATGGTGAAAAAGTTTTTTTTTCCAGACGGCAAAAAAGGCAACACTCTCTCCATTCGGCAAATCACTTGGGAAGAGTTTCCCAAACGCAACTGTCATGTCGACCACATAAACTTTTGACATTCAGAAAACGCTTACCGATAACTTTCTCTGGGTAGGGGATTTTTTCTTCGTCCTTGCAATTCTACTTCCTATGTTCCGTCTTCATATGAATGGAGGAAGATGCTTCATTCCTACTCATAATCGAGGATGTATTAGACAAATTTCATGCAGACATCCTGTGTCGGGAGGGAGCTTTACTGTAGGTATCCCACTACTACCTAGGCCAAGTTAAAAAGTCATTAAATCGAACCCACTCCCCTGACGTGAGAAAATACAAAGAAAACGGAAACATGTAACTATAGTAACAGCAGCAGCGAAGCATATGGGATTTCAATAAGGACACACATAAAAAGACACACAGGTTATCCGCAATGGGCGATGGGGACATGTACGCATCGTTTACACAGGTCCTGGTCATCTATTGCAAAATTCTCATAAATTTATGTGACAAGTTTATTTTTCCCATTTGGCTTGCCATCTCTTGAACTCCTTTTTATCTCGTTCTCATGAAGGTAGTATGGTGTGTCCTTGATATATTTCAGATATCATAGGAAATACAATTTGTCAAAATGTCAGGTAGCATTGAATGAGACCTGGTCTATCTCGGTGTGTGCTGTCGACATCAAGTGGTCCTGTGCGGCAGGGCATGCTGGTACACAAATTCAGGGTAGGAGTTATTGTGCCGTGTCAAGGATACGAATTTCAAATCGAAATTGATGCCCTTTCTGGGAATTGTCTTATATGTGCTTTTCGGTGGGGTCTCTCTGGCCTTGTGATAGGAATAATTGTGGAACGTGTTGTTATTACAATTTACTGGCAACAATACCAGAAAACGAAAATTATGAAGAACCTCGGTTGACAGATACAGTAGAACTTTTTGGAGGTAACTAATTTGAATGTTCAAAGCAATATTTGGTGCTTTCTAACTAGGTAGGACGAAGGTTGAGCCACTGACCATGGATTTTGTTGTAAATAATAGATAATTGGTGTCAATAATGGTAAACGAGGCTTAGGAATGTGACAACAACGGGGCATCCAAAAATCATCACACTATAGATCCAATTTCCAACCACTTCTTTCGAATATTTTAGGCCATATATGTCGAATGCTGTGAACGGTATTTTCTTCCGAGGAAGGAATGGCTGTTGTTTGTTCACTTAGATCGAAGACTTTCAATATTCTTAGAGAAAATAGGACAGCAGAAATGAACTTATTGAATGAAACGGCTGAATACCGATGTGATAATCGGTGTTAACCTACATGCCTTTGTTGGTTAGTCTTAGAGCTTTTCTATACCATCTGACATTAAATATTGGCGAAGAAAGTGAAAACTAGCAACCGACATAAATGAAGTGAGGCTAGCAATATCTTAACTGAAGCGCAACAAATCTTATTGATATGACAGTATTCCTGCGGAGCTATATATAAATAGGTTCGATGTGATTAGGTTAGTAAAATTCACCAACTTATAAGCAAAATTTGGCTGTATGCCTGAAGAATGGAACTCAGATCTACAAAAAAGGGACGCCGCGAACTGTGCCAACTACAAAAGCATAACTCTCCTCATCATCGCCTACCAGTTACTATCTGCCGTAATACTTGACCATCTTAAACCGTTTACCAATAATCTGGACGGCCATTATCAGTGTGGTTTAAGGCCAGCAAAGTCCACATATGATCGAATCCTCACATTTCGGCAGATCCTGATAAAACCTTAAAATTCCAAATCCACCTCTTAATCAATTTCAAAGCCGAATACGACAACATTTATAGAGACAAACTTTACAGAGCCATGCCCAGTTTTAGTATACCGCCCAAGCTAGTCCATATGTGCAGGATGATGATGGAGAATTCTTACTGCTCCATCAGGATCGGAAACGACTTTCCCGGCACCTTCGATCATCTTCTTATTTTTTTCTTGAGAGGATTGTGCAAAACTCCAAAGCCATCACTAGAGGCACAGTGATTCCCACGTATGCTAATATAGAGATGCAAGTGGCAAAAATGGGTGTAGCAGTAAAAGAGAAGGATAAGACTTAATAAGTGCTATCAACTTGAACTGACCAGCAACATCGATGAATTCGACATAACATCACCATTAACAGATATAGCTTTGAGGTAGAATGAGACGAATTACTCTTGCAAACCACTGTTTCTTAAGGCTAAGAAAGTAATTTAGTAGCAAAGCCCTCGCTCTACTGTGGAGATCATATACAAGATAATGATCATCCAAGTCCTGCTCTGCGACGCTGAAGCATGGACCAAATCAAAAAAGAATTAAGATATCCCTGATTGTTTTTTGAGAAAAATTCTTCGAAAAATCTTCGATTCTTGTGCCATTGACGCGCTATGGAGTCTAAGATTCAATCGGAACTGTACGAGATAGCGAAATATATATCTTCAAATAATTCTGCATTGGTACGTTTACGATCGCTAGGATGTGTAGAGCGAATGGACACGAATACTCCTTGCAGAGTCTTTGATTCCCTGTCGGTCTCAGTAGAAAAAAAAAACACGTCTGCATGGGACACTTAAATAGAAACCGAACCGACCTCAACCAATTTGGGGTGCGCGACTGGAGCTAGTAAGCTAAAGACCGGGGAAATTTGGGAGAATTGTTGGTTGATGCCCAGGTTTATTACCGACTGTAGCGCCAATTACATAAGTAAGGTACAAACCCATAATTTTTTAGCATATATACTGTAGACCTGCTTAGCATTTGCTTGAAAACATGTTTTTTAGAAAAATTAAGTATAGAACGCTTTCTCAAACACCTAATATTTATTTGTATATTTCACGCGAAAGAGAGCATGCTCCCAAGATATATACAACACCAGAAGTTTTGATAATTGTTGTTGTTGTTAAACTTGACATAATTTATGGTACTCATGTCACACCTTATCAAAATCTTGCGACGCTTTAAGAAATGTGGCAGACATTTTTTTTCGAAAACTTTCTTTCACAAAAGTAATTGTTGGTTTCGTCCTATTTCGCCCTCGACCATGTAGCACCTTTCCCTAAGGACAACCTGGGGAATACTATCGCTGATGCGGAGAGATCAAAAGATGGACTCATCCAAGGAAGTGCTGTTAACCCCACCAACAGACGCAGTTCCGACATGAAAGAATGAGGTGAGTTTTTTTTTTTGTTGATATTTTTAGTAAAAATTTCTTGCTATGCAAAAATAGTAACGAACCAACATTCATAACCATTAACAAAAAAGAAGTCCTTGACATCACGCTTGTCTCAAATTACATCCATCACATGATCAAAGACTGGAAGGTATCTAGTGAGCACACTTTTTATGACTATAGATACAAACAATTCGGTCTAGAGTATCATATCCCAAACAAACCGGAATGGCTAAAATGCAGAGAAACTATGGAAATACTAGTTACCCCTGTTGAACCTAGACCTCCTAAAAGTACGCAGAAGCTTAATAAGCTTGTTGATAACCTAACATCTGCTTTTAACGAATCACTGCCATCCTCTAATTTAAAAATATAGGAAAGCTTAGGCAGAAGTGTAGAAAACGTTATAATTAAGCCAAAAGCTTGAATGTATCTTATATCTCCTTATCTCCTACTTAGAGACCCTTTCAATATACAAATAACTAAGGTAGTTCAAGTGCAAATTCTGGAGACTCTTTTGTTATGCAACAGAAGAGACCTCCGAGGCGTCTGGACTCCGAAAAATCCTATCCACTAGTTGGACTGTTTCAAGCTATCTCAAAAAATAGATGGCACTTGGACGACCTCTAGCACAGAATCCATAGAACTACTAATAGAAACAAATTTCCCAGATAGTTCACAGCTTTCGAAGACGGTATCCACAGAATCAATCTATTGACCGGAAACTTACAAGATTTTACCACAAAGGAAAAAATACTTCGGACAACATACAGCTTTAAACCATTTGAATCCACGGGACCTGATGGCATTGTACCAGACGAAGAGGAAAAGGAAACAATACATCATCCCATTTGTCACTGCCCGGCCCAATCAAACAAAAGGATGCTCCATCTTGGAGCTTATTATTTTCAAAATCTCTGTGATTTGACAAAAACGAAAATAAAAAGCATCCTCCGCTTCATCAAAAGCCCAGAATGGTTTTCTCACGTATAGTAAGGAGAATGGACAAGATCCACATGGCATCACAATGGACCAAAAAGGTCTAAGTGTGCTGGCGAACGCTGGCAACCACTCTTACCTAACGTAGGTTAGGTTAGATTGGTGTGTTGATGAGGGAGTCGGTGTGCGTCATCCTCA
This sequence comes from Rhingia rostrata, assembly GCA_949824845.1. NCBI lineage: Eukaryota > Metazoa > Arthropoda > Insecta > Diptera > Syrphidae > Rhingia > Rhingia rostrata. The sequence goes on from OX463757.1 coordinate 23,572,997, forward strand.
ACACACTCAGGTCAATATAGACCCATTGTGATGCCCGTTGTGGTTTCCACGTGTGTGGTTGGTTCCGTCATTGTCCCGTTACTGTCCATTATTGTTAGGCCCTTTCCAGCCATCCAGATGTTGTTGCAAGCCTGAAAATATAAGAAAGATAGAGAGAGACTTTCGGGTAGATCCGTGAGGTCATGATAACATTATTTTCCTAAGGTTCTCGTTCTTAATTGGCTGAGGCCTGGGCAGTGGCACAAAAAGTGGAGGTTATCCTCGTATGTTTCTTCATCCCCGCAGCCACTACAAAGGTCATCATCTATAAGATGCATTTTCAGTTTGTGGATTTTTAGTAAGTTGTATCCAGTTAGAATCTCTACTACAATCGAGACAGAATTCCCGTTTCTTCGAAGTAGCTTATGAGTTCTGGCTTTGTCATACTCAGGCCACATCCTTTTGGTGGTTTCACAGGTGGGGAGGGAGTACCACCTTTTTTCGGCAATAACCAGTGTTTTCTGTCACACCCAAGATTTCAGATCACAAAGTGGTAGTTTGACAGACAGGTCTGCCTGATCAATGCTGGAGGTAGATCCTTTTCTCGACAGTTGGCAATGTGTCCGGGGATCAGCAGAGCTTAACATTATGTTGGACGCCAAGAACCTTTAGCTCTTCGCTACAACGCTTCACAAGTTTAGATTTTATTTCGACACCAGAGATCGCTTTTATTGCAGCTTGACTGTCAATAAAGATGGTGATAACATCTGGTGGTATCGCCAGCATTGAGGTCGCTTTGGCTGCCTCTGCGACTGCCAATATCTCGGCCTGGAAAGCACTGCTGTACTTATGGAGATGAAAAGTGCTGTTTAGCTTTAATGTCTCTGAAAAAACTCTAGCTCAAAGGCTTACATCCATTTTTTACCATCTGTTTAGATGGATTTGGTTTCGGTGCCCAGTTCATTCCTCTCCCACTCCTCTCTGCTTGGAAAGATGCAGGAAAATGTTCTTTAAAATTCATACCCAACGTAACTTAACCAACTTTTTTTGTTTAAATATGAGGTGAATGCGTCCGAGTAAAGAGTCTTACTAAGGCTCAAACTTTAGAATTAATGTGAAGAAGCGAAAGGGCCTTTGAGATTTTTCCACCCGGTTCATAACCAAGCATATTTCAGTGTTCATTCTTTAAAGTGTGGGCCTAAACTCGATTGCCTCAATGAACCTCATTTGTCTTCTAAGTATACGATCAAAGAAACACATCCGTTAGTCAAGAGTTTGGTGGTGTCAGAGAGTTTAACAATCAGTTTTCAGAGCATTGTCATAGTTAAAAGAAAACCCCCTAAAATCTTTGTTTGAGCATGGGTTGAACATCTTTGCCCCAAGAAAACTTTTCTTTATCACCCAAAAAAAGCTTAAATGAGGACTACTCGACATTGGAAAAATCTTCAACCTCTATTCACGTTTTCCATCTCCTCCATATAACACAAAGAGTCAATAAACTATTGCACTTAACAATCGACTCCGATAACGGGCTGCTTAGTATCTGTGTGCACCCGGCTTGAAGGACCGAAAACCACTTCGGTATTGAAATCACAAGAAATACAATTTTTGCGAGGCATCCTCTTACTTCATCTCCTCTTACCGATAATACAGTAACGAATACATATTGCACAGAATGGGCGGGGGTGGATGGTACGGTTACATCCGCTCGTGTATCTCTGATTGTTTGACCCAGTTTTGGTCTTACAATTAATTTTGTGTATTTTTTTTATCTGAACCTACCACACCCCATTTCCATTCAAAAAAAAAAAATCCGAAGATGTAAGGAGGCAACAAAATGAAGAAAACTATTGAGGACCATTATGAACAGGATATAAGAAACAGAAATCATATAAATAAGGAGAACAGCTCTAATAGAATGCTGAAACTTAGTTTCTCGAAGAAGGAGTTTTTTTTTTGTGAAGAAAAAGAAAAAAGTAAAGTTGAAGATGAAAACGGTAACGGAAATGAAATGTTACACTTGCACACAGGCGAATAAAGAACAAGACGATGGCCAAGAACAAAGTCGTTAAATAAAAACTGTTCATTTCCCTGAACGGTAATGCTGTGAATGGGTGAATAAAAGCAACGAATTCATTTAGTCTGCCGCTGTGCATCTTCGTGCCACGCCTTCGCTCGCCTCCAAGGATACTCGGCAATGTCCGTATGTACAACATCGTCAGTTTTATATCAACATTTTTTGAATTACATGCGAATTGTAGAAAAGTGTTTGAGATTGTTGTACTGTCTGTTGTTATTACAATTGCATCAGGATAATAGAATTTCATCCTTTTCTTTTGTTTAATTGTTCTTCTTTTTTTTAGCACTGAATGATTTTTTTTTTGTTATTTCCTTTCAAGTTTCCTTTGTTTTATCCACTTTTGTATGCACTGTTGCTTTTGTGCGGTGCAACGCAATAAATGGAAGTGGATGTAACAATTCTTTTGGAAGTTCCTTGTGTTTCTGTGGTCCTTTGTACATTCGAACGCTTGTTAAGTGAGGAAGAGCAACTGTTTTTCATTTGAATCATAATTGGAGGTGTTCTGTAATTGGAGTTGAGGTTGGTGTTGTTTATTTTTTAGTTTTTGTGTTCATTTAAAGAAAGTTTTGGATGAATTTTTAGTAAAATGGTAAGCTTACGGGTGAGAGAGTTGGTGATGTTTTGAGGTACTAAAGAAAAAGTTAGCTGCATTCAAGAGTTTCCTTTCGACGGTGGACTTGTAATTTGGTTGATGGAATTTCAAAAGGTGGGAGCAGTGGTTCGGCGGTTTTAATGTTAGTCCTCTTAACAAGGGAAGTCTGGTTCTGTTTTGAATGTCAAAACACCTACAGTTTACCACTTGCAAAAATCTGGTAAAACAATAATTAAAGAGTACACAAGTATACTGAAAAACTTGTCAATTTTAGCCGTCAAAATCTTTGTTATGTTGGCAGATACATTTATGTTGGTAGATCCATTTAATGTAGATAATATGTGATTTTATTCCAGTCCGTTCTTCAGGGATGTAAAGCAGAATTGGAATAACAAGGAGTGGAACCTCGATAGAGTACAATGAAGTGCTTAGGTTTATAAATAACATCCTAAGCCCTCAGAAATAGTTATTAGGTAAAAGAATGTTGCGCAATCATTCAAACAAGCCTAAAAATACTCAGTCAGAACAATGCGGCCTGGGTGTAAATATGAAGAAAACCGAACTGGTCCTCTTCACCAACAACACGCCAATCACAGAGTTTGTGGCACCGACTCTGGAAGTTTCCTCACTGTTGACAAGTGCCAACAATTTCGGGTGATAGTGAGCTTTAATGAAACCAAAACTTCAATGAAAGGGTAAAGAGAGCCAACATTGCACTATAAACCTGCAATAGAATCGGCGAAGGTCACGAAATGGATATACACAGCTGTTGTCAGACTAATCCTCACCTATAGTTGCCTAGACCCTCTGTGAAGTTCACGAAATGGCTAAGCACAGCTATTGTCAGACGAATCCTCTCCTATGGTTCCCTAGACTGGTGGCGTTCCATGAAAAACGGTAATATGATTGCACTAACAAAGGTTTGAAAAAACAGCATGTGTACTCATAAAAGGAGTATTCTCACCAGTAACACAGTAGATTTGGAAATAATCCTTAACTTCCCACCAATTGAACTACAGATCAATGACACAGCAGCGAAAAACGCAGCACGTCCCAAAGAGGCGGGTAACCTATGTCCCATCGGCACAATATTGAAATTAGTAGTATACCAGAATAGGGTATCTGACTACACCATCCCATATCATGATATTGATATTAAATACTCAATCAGAATACCAAGTAGCGACAAATGGTCATCAAACAATGTGGTATTGAACACTGAAATAGCAATCTGTACCGATGGGTCTAAAATTGAAATAGGAGTGGGCTCTGGCGTCTACTTACTTTACTGGGGTCTACTTCGATGAAATCGGGTATATCACATCCCTTTGACCATTAAAATCGTGTATTACAAGCAGAGATCCCAGCCATACCCAAAACTGATGAATCGACATATGGGACATGTCATAAGACGATATCTCCATTTACGTAGATTGCCAAGCGGCCATAAAAGCTCTGACATTCAAAAATAATAAAGTCACGAGTATTTGGACCGCGCCACACAGAGAAAAAGGCTTTATGTAACGAGAATAAAGTCAAAAATATCTGAGTGCCAAGACATGATGCAACCACAACAAAGTCCAAATTATCTGAGTGTCAGGACATAATAACATTCCAGGAATTGAGAAAGCAGACGAGCTATCCAGATTACGATGGCCCAGCTGCATCTCCTTTTGCGACAGTAGGGTTCGCCTCCCACTTGCTTGAAAAAAAAGAAAACTAATAGATATACGCAAATTGAAACAAAATCTGGGTGGCGAAACGTAAACACTTGTAAACATACCATAAACCTATGCCTGGATTTAAGCGGTAGCATATAGCAAATCAAACAAGCCTATAGCTGCGAACAAAGGTTCTCCTACCTAACAATTTTACTTCTTTAAAGCACTATCGAAGCTATTTGCAAAACTATCGAAGCTATTTGCAAACATCGCGAAACAAAATTAGTAGCCACATCTGATTTAGCCTTAAGTCGTAAGCTCTATACATATTATGCTTGTATATTACAGCTCTACCAAAACATATATTCAACTGTCACATGTTGAAACCTTTTAGAAACCTTATACCAATTAGATTTCTATAAAGCCTGTGCATTAACATAAAAGTGGTATTATACATGATGAACTTCTCTGCACAAATCCAAAAAAGATTAATAGAAGAAATTGCTTCTTTAGGAGAAATGTATCTCTGGAAATGGAAATTTATGCTTTATAAAAGAAAAATTGTTAGGCTGTTTCTATAGCGATGAGAGTGATAACAGGTAATAATTGGGTGAGCACTCCAAGAAATCAAGAAAGGGTATCGCTATAGGAACATGTAGGCGTAGCGTCCACAGCCCATCAAACCTAACCAAACCTAAAGGAATGATTTATAACGCGGTGCAACTGTAGAAATGAATAGGGATCCCACGGTTTGCATTGCTGTGCAAATGTAACATTTTATATATGCAATTCGTTGGTGTTGTTTGTCCTTTGGATTGATTAAAAAATGTAGGTTTTGTCAAATTATGGGATTTCAATTAGGGACCCGCGTTCAGTAGTAGAACGTACTTACCAATCGGCCACTGCACCCACACCAATAGTTCAACTGCTTATGAAATATGGATTTTGATTCTTATACATAGTAGAAGACTTTTCGACTTAGGTCACATGTCCTAACTAGTTATACCAATAACAGAGCAAGTTATGAGGAATCACATTAAAAATTTTAAACATTTAAACTTATATCATGAAATATGGTACGGCGGAGAAATTCATCTCCAGATAAAGCAATTCAAGTTGAATGTTTTATATAGTGAAAAATAAAATCGTTTTTATTGCACTGAGTTCAGTTGGTTCACCACTCATTTTTACAGAAAATATGTGGTTGCACTGCATAAATTAATCATCTAAATCTAACCCACTAGTACGTCTTTAAATAGGTGACTACTTCATACAAATACATGGAGTGTGATATAGATAAAATGCAAACAAAATAAAGCATATAAATAAATTAAATTACAAAATAAAAATTTAAACATACCAATTCAAAACCATCTCCACCATCATCGCCGACAAATTCTTCATCAGCTTCTAATAAAATTTCTGGATATTCAGTCTGGTTCAAGTAAAATCATAAAAAAAATAAACAAATAGAAACAATAAATAAATAACAAAATAATAATAAAATAATATGTAATAAGAAACAAAGATTATAAACTAATTAAGTTAACATGCCAAGTTATAATTTGTTAGACAATACTACTTGATTTGCAACTCATTATTTTATTAAGGAACCCAAAGGACGAAAAACGTACGAAATTAGTGGGATATGTCACAGGGATAAGGTTTCAGACAAAACTATTGAACAGCTTAAAACAAAATAAAAAAAATAATATAGTTTGACAAGTAGATTCGCTGATTATATGGCTCTGGTAATAATTGACTAAGTGACGAAACGCTGCAACAACACAATCTAATCTTTGAATTCATAGCCAAACAAAAGCTGACAGCTTGAGAATGAAGGTGGAAGATCACATAATATAGTCTGAACTACAGGCTTGATTTCAGGGATTACATAAAACGAAAATGGGAGACAGTTAGCATAGAGATCACCGGAAGATTTTTGCTTCGGAGAGCCAAGACATTCTAAAAAAAAAACTTGCGTTTGGATTTTTGGAAGTAACACAATTAAGCCTCCTGTATAATAAGCTATAAACAGAAGAGCATATAAAACGTTGTGAAACCCGAAAAAATAAATTTAGAAATCCAAGTCTCTACCTGTTGTAATCTTTCTTTTTAAAACCACGTTTATCCTTTTAATTCCGCTTTCGGAATGCCTCGCTTTTACTTTTCTTCTTCTTCTTCTTTTCTATAAACGAATACTTACTATCAAAGTTTTTATCATCAAAACTGATTTCCAGGAATGTATATGCCAAAAAATTAAAAATAACGTTTTTTTTTTATTTTAAGGATGGTGTCCCTGTCACTGTCCCTCCAAGTTACGGGTTATGTGTTGGGCTTACTACAGAGGCATAAGTCTCCTCAACATCGCCTACGAGATCCTATCCGCTGTAATATGGGGACGCCTGAAACAGTTTACCAACAAACTGATCGGCCCTTATCAGTGTGGCTTAAGACCAAAAAAGTCCACAACCGATAAAATGTTCACACTTCGGAAGATCCTGGAAAAAACACAAGAAGTCCAAATCGATACCCACCACCTATTAATCGATTTCAACCCGCATACGAGAGCATATATAGAGACGAACTATACAGAGACATATCTGGCTTTGGGGTACCGCCCAAAGTCGTCCGTTTGTGTGGGATGACGATGGAGAATTCTTGCTGCTCCATCTGGTCGGAAACGACCTCATCGACACATTCGAACGTCATCATTGACAGATGAAATTTTGATGTAGTAAAGGACCTTGTCTATCTCGGCTCTATCTCGAAGAATTTTGTCAACCGCTGTTTTTTCGGGATAATAAGGCAATTCAGTTGTAAAGCCCTCACTCGAACTATATAAGATCCTATATAAGACCCTGATCATCCCAGTCTTGCTCTACGGCGCTGAAGCATGGATCATCTCAAAAGCGGATGAAGAAATCCTTGCTGGAATCGAGAGGAAAATTCTTCCAAAAATTCTTTGGTCCCGTTTGCGTTGACGGGCTATGGAGACGAAGATTTAACCAAGAACTATGAGAGCTGTAAAGCGACATGCCCCTGGTCAAAAAACATGCCCCTGGTCGACTCCACTCACCAAGAAATACCCATCAGAATTCAGAGTGCCTAAGATGCATACCTTTACTATCCCTACCAAGGGCTCTCTTATGATTACGCTATCACATGTTGTTTTTCGCCTTCGTCGCGAATTGGCTTGTCTTCGCTTGCCCCCCTAGCTCCTAATCATTCAATTTTCTGATGTGCATGCTTTGGATTCACCACAAAGTACTCCCTCATGCTAACGCTCTCTCTTTCTCTTTTGCTGAACCAAGTTTTTGCTTGTTGTTTCCCTACCGTTGTCTTAGCACACTATCCTTCCATTCCATACCCTTAACTTTTGGTGTCCAAATTTCGTTTCATATTTTGTTTTTTGGATTTACCTTGAAGAGCCGAAAAACTGTTAGTAGATCATTTGAAGACATCTTCTTCCTAAGTCGCACGCTTTACAACAGATTTAATACAATCCCAAGAATTTGCGGAAATAACTGTGGTCAGGATCATGAATTTGTTAAGTGAGTAGGTTATTATTTTTACAAATAAAAATTATAAGTTTCTAAGTGCTAAAGCTTAATTTAAAGCAAGCCTAGTCTAGTTATAGTTAGTTTTAGCTCGAACGCCAATGGTTTTAATTTTAGAGTTAATTTGCACCTTAAATAAATTAAAAGCAAGTATGATCAAAAGCCCTTTTTGTTCTGCAAGTATTTGCGTTTTAAAATGGATGGATTTGTCATTAGTCATCAGTCATTAGCATCTAAGCGTTATTAAGAGCATTTGTACTTCTGTCAATATCCTACTTGTTAGTCGCACAAATTAATTCTTAAAATTACTGCAAAACCTATGTGCATGTTATTTCTTAGTGTTAATTTAGTTTTCGGGGACATGAAACATGTAACAAGCAAAAAACAATACCAATGAAATGATTTTAAAGCATACCGTTGCGAATGTAAGTTCACCCCCACCACTGGCTTCATAGGACTCTCCTGGTGGTTTAACCTACATAAAAGAATAGTGTAAGCGAAATTAACAAAAATTGAATCCATAAAAATAAAATGAGATGTAAAAATAAAAATGTTGATTTCTTTACATAAGGATGTTTATTTATAAGTATATTTTTTCATATCTTAATTAAAATGTATCTATAAGTCTTGTAGCTATAAGAAAGTGATTTTTAATGTACAACTAATAAAAAAGCATAATATGAGATAACAATAGAAATTAAATCTATAAAAGGACATACAAATCTATAAAAGGACATAAAAATCTAATGTCACGATGTTCTTTACGGTAATCTCGGTAACTGCTGAACCAATTTAGTTCAAATTTTGTAAATGCATATTTTTGGGTCCAACTTAAAAGTTAGGAAAATTTGTACATTCATATGTGACGATCACTATTTGTTATTGAACAAAATATCGAAAAATAATTGTACAGTGTGGGCAAAAAGATATATAGATATAAAATGGGGTTGGGGTCATAATCCCGAAGAGCCAAAATCCCGAAAACAAATTCCCGAAAAATTATATAAAATGAAAATTTTGCGCAAATTTTTCATCCCGAGCAAATATTGACATTGACATTGACATTGACATCACAGTACTTCGCACATGAATGCAACGAACTACAGACACATAACAGCACTGGCGACTGAGGCCATCGGCTGGGACAGATCAAGACATTTATACAACAGAGAGAGACGGATAGACACATAGAAGGAAAGCCATATAACATAAACCTACGTGGCACAGAGGATTAGACATAGATTTATATTGTCTCATATTATCGCACAGGTGGCCTCAGATAAGCTGGCAATTTTCGTAGAAAACAAATGCTGCCGACGCTGGGGCTTGAATGTAAAACAAACAACTTATGGTTGATTTTCGTTGGTGTAAGTGTTGTGATCTTTTATAATTCGCAATGTGCGTTCAGTTGTATTGATTAATATCACTCAATATGTAAGTGAATATGTAACAACAGCATACCAACATTCTTATTATATTTGATTATTTTTTTAAAATTTTTAAAAGATTATTCAGATTTTGTTGTTCCTATGATCAAAGTTTAGAGATTTTTTGAAATTTCGAATTTTGGAATCCGGATTTTGTATTTTCGGGATTTCGGTTTTCGGGATTCTGTCCGACTTCCAAAGAAATGTGTCAATCTTTTCTATGTATATATATGTGAGTTTTTTTTCTTGTTTCTGACATAGGACTTGGGTGATTTAGGAATTTAGGATTTACACGAAAATATCCTGATTATACGTGACTACCTGCAATTTTATCTCGTTAGAAAAGTTACAACAGCACCCACTGTTCGTGCTGTTTTGGTCAAATTTGAAAAATATGGGATCATTGTTGTAAGGCGTCCGGACAGGCCTTTTTTTAGACGATCGATCGAAAACTTCCAGGTCGTCCAATTCAATTCAATAAGGGCAAATTGTTGCAACTGATACTGAAACATCGACACTACTAAGTTAAACAAAGTAAGGCATACCGCGTATCACGATTGGATTTTGAAGAAATATCTGCACCTATACCCTTACAGATCCAGTTGGTCCAACAGCTTAATCCTTGTGACTTAGAAGATCTTCTGGAGTACTGAGTGAATGACGACAATTTTGTAGAAAAATTGTGTAATACCCGACGAGGTACATTATCATCTGAGCGGGAACAAGCAAATTTAAAGATTTTGGGGCACACAGAGTCCTAAAAATCTCTTTCACTGTCCCTTGGGTAGAATTTATGGGGCATATTCCTTCGAAAATGATGCGGGTGCCAACGCAAAGTTCAATGGGTGCCGCTACAGAACAATGCTTGAGGGCACCATTTTTCAACTTGTGCAAGCAGACAACAATGCTGAGCTGTTTGATTTCAGAAAGACAGAGCTACCGGTTATACCGTTCGTGAGAAAATAAATTCGTTGTGCGAACAACTTCCAAATGCTTTATCAAAAACCGTGAATTTGAATGGTCGCTGATCTGCCCATTCCGGACTTTTCTTGTAGGGTTTAACTAAACAAGAGTTGAAACTTCGCACAGAAATCGCTCAAATTACGCCGGCAGCATTTCACAAAGTCATAGAAAATGTCTTCAAAAAAGTCCATGAATGCATGGCTTCTAACGGTGGCAATTAATCGATCAATTTTCAATACAGAATTTTTCAAAATGTCCATGAAATAAACTTTTGTTTTATTAAATTTTATATTTTTGTTCGAAAACTATTTCAGATACAAGTGGGAAAACGTCTTTTGTGCCACTCCTTAGATACAAATAATTTGTATACATATATACGCCGAGGTCTATAGTTGTATATTTATTGATCAAGATATTGCATTTTTTCGAAATTATCCTTGACAACGGTGGAGTTACGATAATTTTCAGTATTTGATGAACATTTTTATAGGCACGATTATTTTTAATTTTTGATTAACATTTTAGAATGTTCAACGACCCCAGGGACACAATAATTTTTAAATTTTCTGATCAAAACTTTAAAATTTTTAATTTTTTCTAATCACCCCGGTCAAGATAAGATAACGACTGTCGGACCATAAAAAATAAAATTAAAATAATCAATAGCTACGGTTTTTTTTTTATTAATAAACTTTGCTCTAGGGAGGCAAACTTGTAACACTCCAGTAACGACCTAAGATGAAGCTTGCAGGTGATTTTGACTCTGCTCTTGAATCCTTGTTAGCCTAGGTTAACCCATGACTGTAGCTATTTAAGGAGAATAAATAAGGAGGATGCTGGCACGCATATTCCTATTTTTGTTGCGAAAGCCTGCATAACACCCAAGAGTATAAAGTCAAATATTTCACGTAAAAGGTGGCAAACGAGTTATGCTACAAAACCAAAACGTAATATCATTTGTTTTCTGTGATAGTAATCAAAATATTATTTTTTCACGAAATGCATACCATCGAGTTCTTAGGACACAAACGCAGCCATAGCCCCCTCAATATAGGCAAATCTAAGCGTTCAACTCGAAACTACCCAACTAACAATTTCACTTCGATAAAGCACTATCGAATCTTTTTCGCGCCCACCAACATTACTTGTAAGAAGTCTTATTGAAAACCATTTGGCGCACTTTGAGGAAACTATTTACAAAAAGACTGCTTTAAATACTTCTAAAAAGACTTACAGAAAAAACTTTGTTTGCTGTAAAAGGTTTATAGAAGAAAATTATAGGTTTCGCAAAAATTATTTCCAAAAATATTTGCAAGCCTTCTCGAAGTTGAAAAATACCATCAATTTTTATTGTTTTCTTTTTGTGTTTACATGTTATTATATTATATACTTTTATTTATTCAATCATTTATAATTAATCAAACCCAATTCGTTATCAGGAAAATATGAAATTCAATTCAAATAGTTATGAAAACTCTTATCTTACTGGAATTCGAACTCGCGTTCTCTCACAAGGGCCAATATGGCTTACTCTGGAACATGAAAGTAAATTCAGTACAACGAAGTACATACTTGAATCGTGCTGACTCATCACCTGTTTCCCGATCTTTTAACCTCAGCTTTTTCAAGCCTTCATTCGTAAGCCCTATACATGCATTGCTTCGGAATAACTTCTTGCAAAATTCTACCGAAACATCTTAACGTTTGTTCCATGTACAGTGAACACACCTCTCCGGAAGCTTAAAAATAATCTTACAGAGGTTATACCATCATAACCTAGATTATGCTTGTGAATTTTCCAGCATAATGTCTTCAACACGCACCCAAACAATCGACTGCAAAAATGATCGACCTCCGCGCACAAGTACTACCTATATAAGGCCTTCAGGAATAATTGCTTGTGGAAATTAAATTTTATTGCCTAACAGAGGAATAATTGCAAATTGGAGTTGGCAGGCCGTCATTAGAACGGACAATTGTAATTGATAATTGTTTTCATACAGAATCCACATTACGAGAAATTTAGATCCTCTGGATTTGCTTGTTCGCCTGGAATTTTGCAACAAAAAAAATATTTAAATGTCCGAAGAAGGCAGCAACTTGACAAATTGCTCGTTTAGGCTCATTTTGATCTAAGCGGCATTGCAAACATTCAAAATGTTCGTATATGAAGTGACGCTAATCCAGAAATGATTCATGAGAAGGAACTATTAGTATACCAAGAGGTAGTCACTGTGTGGTGTGCAGTTTCATCACACAACATAGCAACTGTCACTGGGGACCACTATTTAAAAATTTTGAATAAGTTTTTATACCAAGGACTGCGCCAAAGGAGTATTCCTTTCAGAAGCATTTGATACCAACAAGATGGAGCAACGGCATACAAAGCCAGACCGCTTATGGCGGAGGTGCAATGAAAATTTTGCAAACAAATTAATATCCAGAAACTCCAATTTCCTCTAGACACTAAGGTCACCTGACCTTACTGCGTATTTTTTTTTTTAAGAAAAAGGTGTACAAAACTAAATCAAGAAATTTGATTCAATCGATTAAAACGATTAAATCGATAATTGAATGAATAATTTTCTGGTCAGGTGTCTCTATCCGTAAATAAACTTGGACGGTCTGTTATCTTTAAAAACAACTACATTTACAAAATGAAATTAAATTTTCTTTACAATAAAATAAAAATAAATGAAGTAAATTGATTAAACAAAAAAGTATTTAAATTTCTTTATATAGCACGATTCGAGAGTGAAATAGTCTCAAAATTGTATCAAATATTGAAAAAGCTAGCTTTTTATCTTTTATAAACAATCAAGTGCTCAACTGATATCCTACAAAGTTCGAACACATGTGAGGTTAGGTTAACTTATAAGTAAAGGCATAAATTTGAACAAAAAGACGCTTTAATTGCACGTTAACAAACAGATTGCTATGCATACATATTTTTATAAATCTTATTTACTCCTTATTTTCAATTATAAAAAAAATTCCTTACATAAACGTCCTTTATAAACGATTTCCCTACATCAACTCATGCGTGGTACGGATGGTTCTTTCATTTTTTATTAAATCTTGTGTTATCAATCGCGTTAGCGTTTCTACCAGCTGTTAAACTCCTATCAAAGGCATCCCCTTTTGCCTCAAATTACTTTTTTTTGTTTCTCCTAAAGGAACAAAAAAAAAATCGTCTGTCTCAAAGGCATAAATGTTTCTCAAGAAATTTGCTCGTTCTTCTATTCGCGTGAAAAATTTAATCATAAGCGAAAAAAACGACATCAAAAGATGTTAAAATTAAAAATCTTCTAAAAAAAAATATAACACGAATATTGCTTGTCAAAAAAATAAAAGGACTTAAACCCACCTTACCCTAGGTATACCTCTTACTCTGTATCACTATTTAATCAGCGATGACCTACAAGTTGTATCCCAGTGTGCATCTCAATTCATGTCGAAATGCAATTTAAGCGAATGTACTTTCATGTACAAGTGGTACGGGGATAGTTTAAGGAATTCTCGTACATCCTGTAAAAAAAGGAATACAAAACGATAACCCATTCGGGGTATATAAAGTTTCATTTCATTTGTAGACCTCTGCATACTCACAAAATGTTGTGTTTACTCAGAACGTTCCGGATGCACGTTGTACTTGAGTCGAAGAAGAAGCAATAGAATGCTGAAATGATTGTTTTCAGTTTTTTTTTTATTTATTTTTTTCATTCTTTACTCTGGAGAAATTGCAATTTGGATAGTTTCCAGAAATGTGACAGGTCAAGTGGGCTACCTGCAAATTCTGCCCTGAGCTTGGTATGTGGAATAATGAATTAGGGTAACTTATTTCGGGAACGGTTGGTTGTATTGTATTATTTCTTAAAATATGGAAGGAACAAATTTCAATTGGTGATTTTCTATCTATTAGAATACAGGTTTAGGTTAGAAAGATCCAACAGACCGAATGAATGCCAAAAATGGCAAATAGATGTCAATATTTTTCTTCCTGAGCATCATAGTTATCCTTATAAATATTTAATGCTTCTAAAATTTATTTAAGCAAAAATTTGACTCCGCAAACACAAATGAATGGAGAAGCTGAATTTGAGGTCATGTTTGGGCAGTCAATGTGAGAAATGTCAATTATTTGATTTTATCATAAATGTTGACAAATTGAGGTCAACACTTATGATAGAATCAGGTATCTGTCAAAAATATGAAATTCAAAATCAGCAAGAAAATTAACATGATAACGTCTATTACAGGAGGAACAATGAAAGCAAATATTAAGACAGTAATCTTTGAATCGAAGCAAGGATACGTTGAAATATCTCTCCGAAGCGTAGCATGAAGTCAATGTGATATACATACCAAAAGTAGAAGAATGCAGCCACATAACTGCGAAAGATTAGAAGCCAGTAAGTTCATTCCTACTGAAATAACCGGAAAGACATTCATATACGTATTAACTTGGGATCAGGCTAAATATCACAAATCCAACATTTCAGTATCAAAGGCAAATCGGTTGAAACTGCCCTTTGAGTTGGCTTGAAGTTCCAACAAACACAAGCAGCCCCCCAGACACATAAGCAGCCTTCAACAACTAAAAATCGGAAGCTTGAAGCTATCGAGAAAGCACTTGAGAAAGCAGGAGTACAAAAGATCATTGGTACTTACAACATAATCATGCCTTAAAAACGTATCATTTCATCCTCCCTTGTCAATTGTACCAAAAGGATAACAACTACAAGATGTACTCCACAGGGGGGTGTTCTATTCACAATTCTTTGGCTACTGATAGTCACCGAAGCTTTGAGGAGACTAGAAATTACTGCAATAAAAACAGTGGCTCATGCAAACGATGGGTCCACATGTGGGATTTTTCACATCGACTTCTAACCGTAACCATCCAAACAAGCCTGAACATGTTCAGTAAATTGCCCGAACCCTGCGGCTTGTGTGTGAATCCAAAGAAAACTGAATAAGTCCTCTTTATTCACTACTTGCTAATTTACTAATAGGTATCGATCAAAGAGTTTGCGGCACCGAATCTGGGGGGCACACTGTCAGCGCATGGCCCAATGGGGGTGACACTTCATAGCAAGCTAAACCGAAATCTAAATATTAACGAAAGGGTGATGAAAGAACGGTCAAGTAATGGTTAAACAAGGCTGTTTCCACCCCAACCCCTATTTATGGCTGACCAAACATATGATTGTACAAACAATGGTACAAAAAACACCAGTCGGTGTGGAAACAATCCTAAGCCTTCCACCAATTGGCCTACAGATCAATGGCATAACAGCGAAAAGCGCAGCACATCTAAAAGAGGTGGGTAACATATGTATCACATCCTTTGGTCAAAGCATATGAGAATGGCGTATTTAAACCATTCCGTACAACCGTTTTAATATCAAATACTCCATCAGAATACCAAGTAGAGACGAATTCTCTTGAAGCAATTTGGAATTTAACACGGAGATCAAAATCTATATCGATGGGGGGCTCTGGGGTTTACTCAGATAAAATCAGGTTAGCCAGTGCAGTGTATTCCAAGCATAGATCCTAGCCATACTCCGACAGTGATGTCAATATCATCGGTGTATGCTAGCAGTTGCAACGATTCAAGGAAGATTGTCCCTCTGGTGTTTCATTCTCAGGAATGATGTCAAAGAAGACACATGACAGGGCATTGCGTTGTTGCCTAAGTACTTTTCTTGTATCGAATGTGTCGGTGAGGTCGTTTCCCACCCTGATGTAACAGCGAGAATTCTCTATCATCATCCTGCATAGAAAAACGAATTCTGTTTAGTTCGTCTCTATAAATGCTGTCGTAGTCGGCTTTGAAATCGATGAATATGTGGTGGGTATTGATTTGGACTTCGATACGGCAGATAGGGACTTGTAGGCGATGTTGAGGCGACTTATGGCTCTTTAGTTGGCGCATTCCAGGAGGTCTTTTGTTTTTGGATCGTCCAAATAATGGAGAGCTTCCATTCCTCATAAATTCATCCGAACAAATATGGTGGGTATCGATTTGGACTTCTTGAGTTTTTTCAGGTATCTGACGAAGTGTGAAGATTTGATCGGTTACGAACTTTCCAGGCCTAAAACCACACTGATAAGGGCCGATCAGGTTGTTGGTAATCGGTTTCAGGCGTTGACATATTACGGCAGATAGGATCTTGTTGGCGATGTTTATGATACTTATGCCTCTGTAGTTGACGCATTTCAGAGGGCCCTATTTTTTTTGGATCAGGCAAACAATGGAGAGCTTCCATTCTTAATACATTCATCCGAACAAATATGACTTATGAGTTGGTGAATTTTACTTACCAAGTCATCTCCGCTGGCTTTTTAAAAAGCTCGACGGGAAGGCAGTCATTTCCACCGGCCTTGTTAACCTTGAGTTAAGATATAACTATCCTCACTTCACTTAGGTCAGGTGGTTGGTATTTTTCACTGTCGTCGACAGCGGAATATTATTCCGTAGCCGCTTAAAAGTTTGCAGAAGTGTTTCTTCCTTATTCTCAGTGTCAACTGTGTCTAAACAACGATATTTGCTTGTTCATCTCGACAGGATTCTGTTTGAGTCTTGTATCCTTGGCTTTGACGTTTTACACTTTTTTAAGACTTGCGAACATCGTTACTGGGTTTGCACCTATCTGTATCCTCGATGAAGCGCTTTTCTTGCTCTTTGTTCTTCTTTTTGAAAAGTCGGTGTCTTCTACAATAGAGCTCAATGACAGTTCTCTAAGCCTTGTTCAAAGGCCTCGTCGTTGCTGTCTGCTAGCATCTGTCGACATTCAACATCAAACCAAGGGTTTTTTTGCTGGTAGGAGACAGAAACCTTGCATATCAGTTTCGGCTGATCTAATAGCTTGCTCTCATTATTGCCATTGGTCTTCGACATTTTTTGTTGCTATTTTTTATCGCTGTTCATGTATGTATTGGAAATTAAAAATGAGATAAAAAAAATGCATCGAATGTTTGCTCTATTGGACAACATTGCAAATTGAAATTCCGGCGGCTTGGCGTTTTTATATTTTTACGAGCCTGAATCTCGAATCTATACAAACAAGACGGCAGTAATCGCTGACCATTAGGAAAACACATTTCGCGTCTTTGACAAGATTATTGGCAACTGATGTCCAGCAATCAGGAAAACAGGTCAGGAAATCGGAACTTGACATTTAGGACTTGCATTTTAATTAAAGCAAAATATAAAGCCCAAATATTTTTTTTTATTTTTAAATTAAAAATGGTAATGCGGTATCAAAAACCATTCAAACATGCATCCAGCCACTTAAACTTTTTTGAACCCTCACCAACACCGGTTTGACTAAATGAATAAATTCTTCCTCCGACAACTTAGAACATGAACATCAAAACCAAAACTTGACCATTCAGCTGAAGTACTTTGTATCCACTTTCAAAGCTATGCATACCTTCTCATGTCAATTGCATACCATTTTCTTCTGTGCAAACACTTTATAATTTTCCAGGAAAAAAGACTTACTAGGGGGTAAATTCCACAGCATGAATTTATTTTTCCCTCACCCTATGGCCGGTACACCAACACCGACCACATTCAGCCACAGTGGAGAATCTAGTCTAGTTACTTTTTTTTTCTATTGTCCTCCTCAAAAGGATAATGACAACAACAATATTTGTTTTCATATTAAGCGGATAGTTGAGAGTTTCAACGGAAATGCACTCGAGGCAATTTCTCTACTCATATGTGGAAGGACCCATTCAATGACAACGAGAGTAACGACAGCGGTCGGTAGGGAAGTCCACTTCTCCATTTTTGTTCTGTATTACCCTTTTGTGAACTTCAACATGAGTGCAGGCAGTTACCTCGTCCTTTGATAATACCCTTTCATACCTTTATGTATGATGGAGCGAAAAAAAATAACATCCAACACACACTCTTTTACTCCTTTCGAACGCGCATTGTTTGCGGGTGGATGGCAATTGCTGTGTCCTGGCCACCGAGCGTACAATGCTTTCTGTTTATTCAGTAATTCTCTAACGCTAACCGAATGCACGTGTCCTAGCATGAAGCATTTAATTGTCTGCAATTAAATATTGCAGGGGGGCTTGGCTTTGATGTGAATACCCTCCTCTTGGAATGGCCCAGTAAGGATATGTGCAATTTCTCAAAATTGCCATAGCATTATGTGGGGGCTGATTCGAATTGTGGAACTTGTGCCAGGAACTTATTAAGTAATAGAAATAATTTTGTTGGGAAATGCAGGTAATAGCCTTTATTGCATTAAAGCTGTTTGATGAAGGATTTATGGAAGGTGTGTTTGGGCTTAGGCCATACAAATGCGATTTTCATCGAAATTCATGCTAGGTTTGCTTGATGTTGGTGATATTTGTTTTAGGGTTGGGTGCTTTTTCAAGGTTCATGGAAAGGTAGGTTGATTCATCAATTATTCAAATCCGTTTCGACAATTAGTAAGAAGGCTATGTTCTTGAACGAAAATGGTTATGCCTTTTTATGAATCTCTTTGGGTAACATATGAATGCAGTTTTCGTCAATTTTGATTTTTAATCGAGATTTTAAACAAATTTTACATCAGGATAATTGAGAAATCTGACAGTGTGGAACTCGTAATTCTGTCAATCTGTGCTCCCAATTAGAAAGTGAAAGGATTGATATTCAAGGTTTTAGAGACAATACCCAGAGGAGATTTTAGACATTTTTTTTTATAAACTTTTCTATGGTTAGGCGAACCTAACTGCTCCAGATGATGCTTGCAGAAGTTCACTTAAATTGGCACTGAACTGACGTTGCTGGTATAAAACCAAACTTAGCTGTCATTTTAAGGTTTTGGCAACAAGAGCACTCAAGAAGCAAGTCGTGCACCCACCACTGGTTTAATAGGTTAAAGAATTCAATGATGTAAGTATATGAAGGCATAGAAGCATGGCGGTTGATACAATAACTTCCGGACAGCAAGTCTAGATTTCATTTTCAAAAATAGTAACACTAATTACAGTTAACATTTCACTTCTATTTCATTTCTTTTCGTTATAATCTGACAAATCAGTTTCGTAGTATAAATTCTCATGAAAACCTTATTTCAACTGACTGGAATAATCCTGTCATTGGAGTAATCTGAGGAGGGTACCTATATACTCCCACATGAATTTGGGGACAAATAACCATTAAAATAAGTTATATCCGACATGGAATCAGTAAATCTGTATCTATGGTGTGGAAATTGGAGTGGAATCTGGATTACTCTGGAATGCAATATGAAAAGATGGGGCTAGTTACATCCCTGATAACTACACACTCGTGCAGTGTATTCTTAGCAGATATCTTAGCATGAACCATATCAAAAGAGGATGAAGAAATCCTTGGTCGATTCGCGAGAAAAATTCTTCGAAAAATCTTCGGTCTCGTTTGCGTTGACGGGCAATGGGGACGAAAATTCAACCAAGAACTATACAAGCTGCAGCAACATACCTCTAATAAAAAAAAATTCCACTAGAGGAAGACCTCGCATTAATTTGCGCGCACTAACTTGGAGTGTGCAACTGCAACTGGAGGCAGTTAGCTAAGGACCGGGCTAATTGGAGAGGCATGTTGGTTGAGGCCCAGGTTTATTCCGGACTGTAGTGCCACTTAAGTAAATTAGTAAGTATTAAGTTTTTTGTTGTCCAATAACACATAACACATATTTCGCCTTCCTTCGTTTTTTGCTATGGGATTTTTTAAGTCAACGAGAAGGACCTCCTGTTTAACGCCGAATTAAAATGGTAAATTCGAGAAGCTTCTCATGACAGTATTACTCTTGAATGTTTGTCAGACATTCGCAAGAGGTGGAGTCGTGGAAAAACTTCGGTGTTGTCCATCTCGAGATTTGAACCAGGGAAGTAGTCCAAAGAACTAACCACTACTAGTTTCCAAAGCCAATATGTGCTTCATCGCTGATAATGATTTTTGGATGAAATTTATGATTTCTTTCAGACAATTGTAGAGCATAATCAGATAAGTTTTGACGCTTCAAATCGTCAAAAGGCTTCAGACCCTGAAATGATATAATCTTGAAAATTTTGGAATAATTTCTGACAGGATTCTGTTCGAGCCCAGTATCATTGGCTTTAAAGTTTTACACTCGTTTCTGGAGTAGCACCTGTCTATATCCTCTCTATATCTTCTTCTTCTTCTCTGCCTATAGATCTCAATAGTAGCTCTAGTCCGCACCTGAAGCTTAGCATTTTAGGCCTCGTTCTTGGTTGTTGGCATTCTTCATCAAACCAGGGGTTTCTTTTTGGTGGGCGCGAGAAACCTGGCACATCAGTTGCGGCTGATCTAAAGTCTTGTTGGCATCGTTGCCATTGTTCTTCGACATTCGATGCTGCTGGTATGATGATAATCGAGAGGTTAATGGATACGCGTTCGCGAAGATCGTGGCGGTCTCTTTCGACTGCAGTCTTTCGACATTAACTTTTGTATTTCCCAGTATTTCTTGATTGTTGTGACGTGGTGAATTCTTACATTGGCTGACACAAGAAAGTGGTCCGAGTCGTTGTTAGCTCCTCGGAATGTTTGGACATCCATAATACTGGATGTGCGCCTCTTGTCTATCGCAATATAATCAATTTGGTTGACCGTTCGTTGACCTGGAGACCGCCATGTCGCCTTATGGATATCGAGGTGGGGAAACCGTGTGCTGGCTGTAGTGGCTAAAGATGCCTTATCTTCCTACCTTTGCGTAAAAATTCGGAAGTCACTCATAGATTTTGTCAAGGAGCTCGTAGAAGCAAACCTTAACTGTATCATATTTGGCCTTGATGAGGATTGTTACAATGCGTTCGCTAATGTCTTGGAAACTTAAGCATTCTTCATAAGTCTGGCACTTATAACAAATCCGCATCCGAATACTGTTTCTGCTCACTATAACATGTTTCGTAGTAGATGTTATACTTTTTAATCCTCTTTTTGTCCGGTCCAGCCCATCGTATTTCCCTGGATGGTAGTAATGTCTGCTTTGTAGTTAAATATTCTCACATTCCAGGTGCATATATTAACGTCGTTGTCCTTTTTACTTTTAGCAGAGTCGTCAACATTCAGTATCCACTACGGGTTAAGTCCGGTTGGATGAGACCAGTACCCGAAGATTACCACTTGGAGCTTAAAAATAAGCACTTGGTGTGTAATCAGAGTTACAACCACTGGGCATAGCCAAGTTAAACCAATCAGAGTGTACCCTTGTTATACAGCACCCAACCATATAGCGAATATTCTTTCAAAGTCTGTGGTGATTTGTAAGTTGTTGCCCCATTGCTCGGACTTCAGCTGGGTTATTCTAAATCCAACAGTTAGCCTAAGCAGGGGTGTTGCCCACGTATTAAAACTTGGCATACTCCCAAACCCGTAATCGGATGTATCTAAAGTGTGAACCCCTGCTTGGTTTTAATGTTCGATTTGGGAAGGGTGCGAAATAGGATGTATGCAGAGTTTGAATACGGATAAGGGGGAGGGCTCGCTTTTAAGAACGAAATATTGGGATTTTTTTTTTAATTTGGCCTTATTTCACGTCACCATCCCAATGAAAATTACTCAAACAAATTTGTTGATTGGGTAATGAAATACCATTGGAGAAGTGAAAAGAAAATTGTTCCAAATTTTCAATCGATCTGTTATTGCCTTATCAACATGATACTCAAGATTCATTGTTTAGACTAACACCTGCTTTTTTTTTCTGACAATTTTGTGAGCGCTGAGCACGGAGAAAAGTTCTAACAGGACGTTCCACAGATGGAAAACCGCTGTAAGGGCAAATGGAATCCAAGGATGTAGGCCGATTACTGCTGGACGATGGAAATGGGCCAACCAGTAGGTTAAAAAGTCTTTTGTCGTAAATTCGGAATATAACTTTTTATTTTATATAATATATTATTTGTTGTTATAATTAAATTACATCAGTATGTTTAATACCTGGCCAATGGATTTGTTTTAATTATCATTAAAGTGAGAAAATATAAGTGAAGTCCGTGTGGCACGACAAAGTTAAAATTTGGTGACCAGTGTTATTAAAAGTTAATCGCCTTGATATTCGATACGTCATTAAATAAATATTAACATGGTTTGACATTGATGTGTCATGCAGCGAATTTCTAGGTGAGTTTGCACTATGTCTTCGTTGTTTAAGGAAGGACACTGATTGAAAGATATTGTTTCTGTTTCCCTATGTGAAGCCGACTTAACTGAAAAATGAATGAAGTCCACTGATTGAGAGTTAACATGGCTCTAGCTCTTTGATTAGACAACTGAATACAAAACAAAATGTTTGTCTTAGTGTTTCCAATTCATCTCCGAAAAGATAAATATGTTAAGTTTTTGCTGTGCCTACTCTTTGATTTCATGTTAATACCAAGTTACACACAACTGCGAATATATCCCAAAGTAACGTTACAATTTGTTCATACATCTGTCTTACCAAATAGATCCTGTCGATACGTTGCAATCCTCCACCTCATTCACGAACGTATCGTATCGCATCAGCATTTTCCTTGAAATAAAAGACGAACAACTACACCTCAAGCATTACACAAACACATCATCACAGGAAATTAATTCCAAGCAGACACGAAACAATAGACGTTGTATACGCCACCGGCACACTTTCAAAATCCTTTACATTTCCATTTACAAGTTTCATATAACAGTGATTAGCTCTTACAGTTCGATTCCTCCTCTGGGCAACTATAAATCTCCTTTCATCTCATGTATTGGAAAACAATCCAAAAAAGCAAAAAGTCCTTTCTCAGGAATCGTCGAACCCTTAACAAATCAATCGCCAAATGGCAGATCAAAACTCGTGCAGTAATTATTTCCATAAAGGACGTTAATATATGGTTGGATGTGTGTGTGTACCCTCAGGGCGACACATGTCTCTGGGTATCGGCAGCCTGTGATTTTCATCTCACCAAAATCCCAACTTAATATCACATAATTGGTCCAACAAATGGACAACATCTCAAGGAGACAATAACGTTTGTATGCGTTGGCATTAGTCCAGAGGCGATAACTATACGAAGCACATACACATTAATCCCACTTTGGGATGCGATGCATTGTGTATTGAATTCGGTATTAGTTTCGGATTTGGGAAATGCTATTACAAAGGATTACATTGCGACCGAACGAAGATATTCAAATGATTTCCTTTAATTACATTACCATTGGTCGCAATGATACCCACGTAGTATCGGGCTTAAAAATTAAATTTAACCAAAAAAAAAAGAGGTTATACCCTTTAAGGACACCCGTCGTACCAACCAACGCCATTATCATCATCATCCTCATTGTCTTCGAATAGCTGGAGCTAATATACATTCTATACACATATCGTCACCCTCATAGGGGAGTCTGACCGCAACACCACTTAACTTCCACATGACAGACTGAAGAAGGCGAAAGATCCTTTCGGGAGGTTATCCCTGTGTGTTCCTCTGGAACGTAAATTCACTGAAGCTTAAGTGCAAAAGTCCAAGTTAATTCAAATCTTTGTTTAATTGCCAAAGGATAATGGATATGAGAAGAAATATACCCCACATACACATAGAAACGAGTGGTTGACTCATATAGGATGCGAAAAAGAAGGCGAAACATTATAATCGTTTCAAGGCGGGGTTGGAAAATAGGATGTTTTGGTGCATAGTGGTTTGGCCCATATAACAAAAACCCCACCACATAGGCTGTGGGGGAGGAATACAAAGAAGGTCCCAAGCCGCCTCCGCACAGCTTCATCATTATTCACACATTAACGCTTCAATCACAAATGTGGAATTCCCAACAAAGGAGCATAAAAGAGATCCATGGAAAGCATATTCCGCCGTGCGGTATAGAACGCAGGATGGAGATAATAATGTGGTCGCCTCATACTGCCGTTTTGGCTTTTGTTGAAGGTACAGGTGTTGTATATTCTGCGGCAATACGACGCACACACATAATGTGCGCCTGGTTAATATAACTTTGGGCGCATTGTGGTGCGGTGTTGATTGCGTTTTCCTTTCCGTATGTGTGTGTGTGTGTGTGTGTTTATGAGTTTGGAGCGAGACCGAATGAGGTTTCCGCATTATCAAATTCTCTTTTGCGCTAAATTATTGCCATTTTGTTGATAATTTTTTTTTTCATATGTGTGTGTTCATAATTTGGTCCTTTGGTCACGTATTACACCGGACTATAGCCTTAATGCGTTTTAAATCGATGGCTGGTTTTGCAATTAAATTTTAAGCACACCGCGTCTATCCAATAGAGGATAATGCAAAACGGGTAAATGAGTTCAAATCAAGGATTATTGTCCAAGATACAACAAGTTAAGGATTCATTTTGGGAGATTAAATAGAATTTTATTTTTTGTACATGTAGACACTTGGTATTGCTTGAAGATTTTATGGACATTGAACCAAAAAATTGGAAGGACAAAATAATTTTCTGCGAAACGGATAAATCCTCTCGCTGTAGGGTAATAACACGTCCCATAACGACCATGTAAGATGTAATCAAAAAGATTTCAGTTTTGAGTGTTGACTATCATTTAAGAGACAATCCAGTGTATGTTATGATAAATGTTGTTTATCTTTTCAAGTAAGACCTTGCAATACATTTTTTTTTGAATGGATTTTTTTGCTATGGGAATATAGAAGCTGGTTTTGGGACTTCAAGTGAGGTTCTCAGATCGATTTAAAATTGTTGACGTTGTTGTTATAGCGTGGGATTCATCAATCTATTTATTTTTAGTCCGAGACTTAACATTTCTAAAATGAAATGCGTATTTACGATGTATGTGGTACTTTTCTTTGCTCTTTTAGGAAAGCTACCTTTTGACAGGCGTACGTCTTCTTCAATATGAAAATGGCTTTATGGTTTCACATTAGATATCCTGCTCATCTATTTGAGAAATTATAGTCGAGGCTCTACCGCTAGTAAAAATTCCAAAAGTGGACTAAGAGCCTTTTTATCTATCTACAGAATGTATAACTTTTTTATTCAACGGGTGGGTTTCCTTTTCAATATGTTACTGACAGCTGTTTCTCACTCGAAATCTTGACAGAAAGTCAGTGTCATACCGCGGAACGAAATGAATCGCTTTACGCTTGAACGACGTTGGGGAAATATTGAAAATTTATTTAGAAATTGAGTGCTGTGAAGCCCTAACAGTACGTTATTTGAAAATAAATTTTGGCCGAAATGAAGCACACAGTTTTTTGCAAAAAGTTCGTGAGACCGGTATGGTAGTGGACAACACTCACGGTCCCCGACGTCGTACGGTACTCACAAACGAGGATGTAGCTGCTGTAGCCGAGAGTGTGAGACTCAATTCACGAACATCAACTCGCCATCGATCTCAATAGCTCGACATTCCACGAACCAGCCTGAGGAGAATTCTGTACAAATATCTTGCATTATTCGTTCACGGTACGTTAACGGTAGCTGCCAACCACCCGATCAGAGAGAAGCGAGGAAAGCAATTTCTAAACTCAAGCTTAATAAGACTGCCGGAAATGGCGGCCCACTGAACTTTATAAAGCGGGCGGAGATTATTTGGTAAGTTACATCCACCAACTCATAAGCCAAAACGTGTCGGATGAAAGTATGCATGAAAAATTGAACCTCAACATCATTTGCCCGAAAAGGGGAACCTCTGAACTGCGCCAACTACAGAGGCATAATTCACCTCAACCTCTCTTACAAGATCTTATCTGCGTAATATGAGAACGCCTGAAAAAGTTTACCAACAAACTGATGGGCCATTATCATTGAGGTTTTAGGGCTGAAAATTCCACAACTGATCAAATCTTCATACTTCGTCAGATCCTGAAAAAAAACCCCGAGAAGTCCAAATCAATACCAACTTTCTATTCATCGATTTCAAAGCCGCATACGACCGCATTTATAGAGACGAACTATACAGAGCTATGTTTTGGTATGCCGCCCAAACTCGTCCGTTTTTGTAGGATGACGATAGAGAATTAGCGCTGCTCTATCAGGGTCGGAAACGACCTCATCGACATAATCGATAGCAAAAAAAGATTTAGGCAAGGCGATGCGCTGTCATGCGACTTCTGCAATTTTATTCTTGAGAGGAATGTGCAAAACTGTGCAACTGCTAGCATACTGCTAGCATACGCCAACGATACTGGTGGGACTCAACGTGATGTTTGCTAGTATAGAGAAGGAAGCGGCAAAAATGGGTTAAGCAGTAAATGAGAGCATAACGAAGTATATGCTGTCAACACGAAAGGACACACAACTTCGAAGAATCGGACAGAACGTCACCATTGACAAATATAACTTTAAGGTAGTACGGGACTTTGTCTATCTATCTCGGATCTGCCATCAACACGAAGAAATACTCTTGCCAACCGCTATTTCTTCGGGCTATGAAGGCAATTCAGTAGTAAAGCCCTCACTCGAACAATTTAATAAGGAGATCCTATATAAGACCTTGATGATCCCAGTCCTGCTCTAGCGCGCTGAATAATGAATCGTCTCAAAAGCGGACGGAGAAATCCTTTGCCGATTCGAGAGGGAAATTCTTCGAAAAATTCTTTGCGTTGACGGGATTTGGAGACGATGATTTAACCAAGAAATATACCAGCTGTACAGCGACATGCCCCTGGTCAAAAAACTCGGCATTAGCCGTTTAGGATGGCAGGGACATGTAGAAGGAAGGACACCAATGCGACGGCTAGCAGAGTCTTATATTCACAGCTAGAGTAGAGGAAGACCTCAACTTAAGTGGCGCGCACAAGTAGGTATAAACCTTAACCAATTAGGAGTGCGCAACTAGAGGCAGTTAGCTAAGGAGCGGGCTAATTGGAGAGGCATGTTTCTTGAGGCCCAGGTTCATTCTGGACTGTAGCGCTACTTAAGTAAGTAAGTATTTATTTATTGTTGTGACGCGGCGTTTTGAATATCCGCTAATGCTTTCCTCAAAGAAAAAGATAGTCCACGATGCCATTCAAAGAACGAGATGCATGCCTTCGAATGACCTAATTGCAGTTACTTCCCTTTAGCTTAGTAGATAAATGTAGAGTTTCAGACTTTCACATATGTCGGCAGATAGGATCTTGCAGGCGATGTTGAAGAGATTATGCCACTTTAGTTGGTGCAGCTTAGAAGGTCTTCTTCAAGCATAATTTTTTCGAACGGATTTGGCTTATTAGTTGGTGGATGATACTAACCAAGTCATTTCCGCCGGCTTTATGAAGCTCAGCGAAGTGGCCGCGTCATTTCCGGCAGCCTTATTAAGCTTGAGTTTAGGTATTGCCATCCTCACTTCGTTAAACTATACGATATTTCCTTGTTCATCTCGACGAGATTCTGTTCGAGCCTTGTATCCTTGGCTTTGGCGTTTTTCACTTTGGTAAAACTTGCGAAAATCGTTCATAGAGTGGCGCCTATATCCTCAATCGCTCGCTTTTCTTGCTCTTTTATCTTCTTTCTGAAAAGCCGGTTTTCTTATCTTCTTCTCTGCCTATAGAGCTCAATGGCAGCTGTCGTCTTCACCTGCACCTTAGCCTTGAAGGCATCGTTCATGGCTGCGAGCATATGTCGGCATTCCTTATCCAACCAGAGGTTTCTTGATGGTGGGCGTTAGAATCACAGCACATCAGTTGTGGCTGATCTAACGGCATCGTTCCCATTGTTCTTCGACATTCGATGGTAAGTTTAGCAATAAAGGCCATAAGAAGTCGTCTAACATCTTCGCATAACGCTCTCAAATAACTGCAACTACACGTTTATTTTCTTTTAAAAAAAGATGGGTCGATAGAATTACCGGGCCAGCATCACAGCCCATACAGTCATTTTAGGCAAATGAATGGGTTTCTGGTGCTTACGTTTCGGATACGTTTAACTTTAGCAAAAAAAAATTAAAGAGAAAATGGAACAAATAAAACACTGCCATATTGACACACACACATATTTTCCAGGGATGATTGTTTGATACATGATTTACACATGATGGGATTCGGAGCGGATTGCAGCCTTTTCTTTTGCTTTGCTATCAGAATTCTAATTTGCTTTTTCGAAAATTTATTAGTTTGTCTTCTTATGAACATTTTGACTGAACACCTAGTGAAATTGGACATTGGCCATCACAGTACTTCGCACATGAATGCAACAAACTACAGACACGTAACAGCACTGGCGACTGAGGCCATCGGCTGGGCCTAGTGAAATGTTCATCAGAAATATTACAAAAATGATCGTCGCAAAATGTATGAAAACACAATGTCCGCCCATTGAGATTTTCAAATTTTTCCATGAAAAAGTTTGATGAAACTATAAAAAATTGAATTCACATTAATAGCGACACATTTAGCAGATATTTTGACTGAAAATCTGATGAAGTATCCATTAGTAATATTACGAACAATTCGTATGAAAATACACTCTCAGACCAGTCTAACTCTCTAATACAAAACCGTTGAAATTGCCAATTTTTTCATGAAAACTTTTCGTGAAACTTTAAAAAAATTAATTTCCCTTAAATGGAGACTCACTTTTCAGATAATCTGATGATTTTTCTTTAACTATCGATTCTGGTTATCCGGATTTGTGTTTAAATGTTTCACATTTAATTACTATTAATCGGTGGTTTTGATTGATTTTTAATAGTTAACATCACTCAGTAATTTTTTTAAATTTTATGCGACATAAAACCTTTGTCAATATTTAATTTATCATTTCCATAGCAACCAACGTTATAAAATCCCCAATAAAATTATGGACAATCTACATTATTTATTATCACCTAATTGGATATTCATTGTTAAGAGAAATTACTAAATTAATCTAGATGAATAAAAAGATATTCATTAATAAATATTTATACCACATTAAAGGCCACACAGGGCCGTAACCGCATCATGCCACAATGTGGCATTGATTTAAATTCTAAACTAATGAACTTTTAAAATCTAACCTGGATATTCAGTAATCCCTAATAATATTAATTAACATAATCTCTGCTTGCGCAAATTACAAAAAAAATAATCTATTGGTTGATTTCAAACGGATATGGGCAGCGAAAGAGTGAGATAAATATATAGCTGAGTACTTACCAGTAGTGTTGTATTACACATGATGGGGATTACTTCGGGATTTGCGTAGATATTTAGACTTTGTAAAATGAACTGTTTTAGGGAATAAAAAAAGGAAAAATAATGAATCAATAAGTTTCAATTAATTAGTGCTGGTGAATTAACCGGTGGTACGCCGCACAGATAACAGTTGTTTGCCATTGAATGAGTAGAACGATGCGACCGCAATTTTATAGATACAAGTAATAAATAGTAAGCAGAGTAATCTTTTTTTACCACCAAAACTTTTATATTCTTCAACGTATAATGAGTGAAAAATATTTTCTTTGTAGTATCTTTGAAAATGTATCTCTTTTACTAAGATAGATAAATAACTACTAGGGGGCGATACGAAATCCCCCAAAAAAAATCTCCATTGGACAAAATCCCACAAAAAAAAATCCAACTAGACATTATCTCCAAAGAAAAAAAAAATAAATGGACAAATTCTAATATTTGGAGATTTTGTTTTTGGGAATTTAGCCCTGGAAATTATTTCTTTGAAGATTTTGCTGCCGGTGATTTCAGTTTGGGGATTCTGTCTTGGGGATAATATCTTGGAGAAAACGTACCCAATCCAAATAAACACATATGCGAAGGCTACAGTCCACTGTGTGGATCGTTTAATACCCTATCCCATCCCATCCTTTAAATTAGTATCCCTTACATGTTGGTTTTATGGCAAAGAAATATTAAAATTGTAATTTTCGCAAGAAATTTTTTAGAGAATTTATTAAAATCCTGTATGGTTCCACCAAAAACATCGTTTTTCTTCTGCATATGGTATGGTTAAGATATACAAATGGTTTTTGTATGAAAACGCCTCCAAAAAGTGGGCGCGGGTAAAAATGATATATGGAAGAAATATTTATATTACTAAAATGTATTTTTTTGCATACATTTTTTTTTCGAAACGTTTACTGAAAACGCCCCCAAAAAGTGGACGTGGGAAAAGTTTGAAACGGAGCCGCGGACAACATTTACATGAAGTTGTCTTTAAAAAATATATGGCAGAGGCTTATTTATCGATGCAATAAATTTTTTTAATATTTGATGCAAATTTGAGTTTTCTATTCCATTTAAAAAAAAACTACTCTTAAAATATTTATCACCCTTTATAAAGGTATCATTGGAAAGTTAATTGACCAATTCAAAATGTCTCTAAGCTTAATGACACTTGTAGCTTTTTATACATAATAAATATTGTTTATAAATATCTACAATACACACACAATAAAATCACTTTCTCCTCTTTTAATTATTCTGGTTTGTATGCATTTCCACTTTAAAGTAATCGACATAATTTATTTAATTTGTAAGAGTCTTTCAATTAAAAAATAAATTCCAACTAAATCGAATTATTTGTTGGACATGTCAATTCAAGCCAATTGATTGCTTTTATATTTAAACTCAATACGAATCAACTTGTTCTAATCGAGTGACTTGTCAATTATTGTCATCATACTTCTAGAGGCAGCAACTATCCAACATCTGTCCAGACAGCCATTTCACTCATACTCACAATCTAATTACCACAAGAACCAACCAGTTAGCAACGTCACAGTGTTGACAATCCAAAATTAGCTTCACAAAAACCCCCCACCTACCTATCTACCTCACTAACTACCCTACCTAACTATGAAGGCAGACTCTCTTCTCTGTCAGGTCTTGTTTAGCTTTCTGCATGTTACACGACAAAGAAAAACATACCAACCATGGATTTGGTATATGCTGACGTATTTGTCAACAGGATATGCAAATAGTAAAGGAACGCAAGTTAAGCTTGGTACACACAGTTTTCCAGCCCTTCCGCCCTTTTCAATCCCACACTTCATTTCGGTGCAGACTGTAGATACGTACGCTCCATTTGGTTTCCTTTTGCCAATTCCAGAACTGTCATCGTCAACGACATAGTCATCCAAGTGCATAGAGGAGATCTGTTAGGCGGTGGGGGGGGGGGGGGATGACGCAAGGACAAACGTTTTTCTCCTTCATTCAATGCAAGGGTTTTCTGTTTTCTCACTATTTTCCTCCAACCGCTTGACATGGTAAATGTTTTTGTTTGTTGACTCTGTGCAGAGTAGTGTGCATCTGTGTGTGGGTGGCCTGATATCGCACCAAACCAACATAAAAGCATATAGGTGCCTTGACTGATGCAAAAAAAAAAAGAAGAACGGAACATGCAAGAAGAATGTTTTAACTTACAATTTCGTATTTTATACAAAACCCCAGGCTTCAACCACCCGCTGACGACGCCGTCAATCACCACCCACAAGCTGCGCGCCAAGCTGCTGTCGGCTTTGTGCAGGTGTGAAGATCCGGCTTTATCCGTACGGATTCATCTCGCTTGATTACGTTCGATGTCAGAGCATTTAAAGGTTTGGAGTTTTTTTTTACTCTTGTTTGGCTTTCACCTTTTTGCTGTTCGTTACTTTATGTCGTCGTTTAGAGGTGCTTCCTTTGACACTATACTTCTGTGTCAAATGGTGCGTACGAACGTGATCCTTGTGGTTTTGATTGTGGCACACCTTTAATTCAGGTGAATTCCTTCGACTCATATATACCTATTTTGTCGTATCCTTGCAACCCGCAGGTGTGAGTATTGCCCAATCAACTGCGATAAATTTTAATAGGTACTATCTTTGATTCTTTACCCACACAGTCATGAGCGCAACATCAGTTTGCCACTTGACTTGATTCGATTTAAGGATTATTTTTTCAGTTGCTCGACAGAGTCCTTTAGTGTTTGTCTTGTACAGTTTATTGCATCCACGGCTTGGAATCACCCGCGGGATGAAGAAACTCGTTTAGGAAATTTGTCAAAGCTATCTGTGTGTATGCCGGAGTGTGTAGGTTGGTGCAACAACTATTTGTTCTGGTGCACGTTTAGTACACACGATGGCTGTGTTTGTGTTTGCATATTGCATCCGAAATTGCCTTAGGACTCATTCGGGGTATTTCATTAAAAATTTAAATACCAACCCAACATACACATGCAAAATGATACTGTATAACAACGGGTTGGGATGGGGGTGGGGTGGTTGATAAATCACTCTGACTACGAAAGTGTCCCGTTTGCTACCATCAAAAGTAGACACGCCATTATACAGGCACTGTTGCATTGGCATGAGTGTTCCACTTACTTTTTTTTTTTCAAAACAACAAAATGAAAATTCCTCCTGTGAGAGTCCTGTGACGTATACTGAATTGGCTGTACTGCACGAGATAGAGAGCATACCTTGTTTGCACTTATGTGCGCCAGGAATGTGTATCAGAAAATATGCACGCGGTTTAATGCCAGACGTGCGAGTGTGTGAGGTATGTGAGAATGTGTTGGTTTTGCATAATGTGTACTTTGATGTTTTCCAAAAGTCAGCATGAGCCAACTTTGTTTTTCATAATTTTTTCCATGCTACTCGCTCCAAATGAATTCAAGTTGATGAATAGACTATTACCCCGACTTTAGGGGGCAAGTGTTGCTGTTGTAAGTGGGAGGGGTAGTGTGTCAAACTTGCATAAAATTTGTTAATAATTTACGATTACAAAGGGCGGTTGGGTGTGGATTGTGTCACTTTATTGCCTTTGACACTTATCCGAGGAGGTTTTGAAGGGTAGAAAATGTGAAGAATTTTTGATTAAAATGTTGCATCAGACTGCACGAACAATTGGCTAGAAAGTGGAATTTTTCTTCTTTTTATGACAAAAGTCATTTTCGTGAAATTAAAATTCGTCCTTGGAGCTTAGCGAAAAAAAAAAAAATTGATGATGGTAGGTAGTCTAGTAAAGGAAATGTAGCTCAATGTTCAAAATAAAAATTAAGTTACCCTTCTAGGCAAAGAGTTTGGCTACTAGGTAGAAGAGTCATTCGCAGAGATGAGAAAGCAAACTTGGGCCAGATTTGGTACATTGTGTTACCAAGAGTATCTTGAGTGGATTCGTTTTCGAAAACCGTGTTTTGTATTAGTTCCAATATTTTTTATTGTTATGTTACAGAGGACTCTGGAGCATATGTCCATATGACTGGATAGTTGGTTTATATAAATTACTGCAACTGACAACTGACATATCCAATTTCGATTGTTAATTTAGAAAAAATGTGATTAAAAATTATTTTTTTTACTTTTTCATTTCTGAGTTGTTACAAGGTAAACGCAACGGATAGGTAATAGGTACATACGAACAAAAAAAATATTATTTGACTTTTCTGTTCAAAATTAATTTTAAAAAATGTCCTAGAATTATGACCAAAAAAACGATGGATACGAAGTTTAAAGAAAATCGGTCCAGTTGCTTAGGCTGGAGCAGCCAGTACGTACAGACGGACCGACGAACCGATGGACGGAATTCCAAAAACTAATTTTTTTGGGTTCCGCTATCATCGTAAATTTCGAAAATTTTCACATAAACAATATCTTTCTCTTTGTAAAAGAAAGTTAATAATTCTCATATTTTTGTATGGGGCTTATAATGTTTCAAAAACTGTATTTTCTTTCAAAACGAAAACCAACTATTCGTGTAAGGAGCCCTTAAATCGAAAATAGAGCATTCTCTTACAAGGGGTGTCCAATAATTCACACAAAATTTTAATTTCGCACCATTTCATTGTACTGGGTTGTCGAAGAAAGAAAAACAACAATGTGACAGCTGGAAATTCGGGGATGGTAAAAATGGAGTGCTATACAAAGGACCAACGCTTTTTCATTATTGAGCAATATATAAAAAAATTAAGGTCCGCAATTTTCATACCAAATATGATCGCCATAGTCATTTAAATACATTAATTGTGTAGAAATTAGACACTCTAGCTGTCCCGTCACAAGTCGTGCAACAGAAAGTATCGAAGCAGTTAGCGACAGTCTAAGAATATCAATTCTGCACCGTAGTCAAGAATTGGGCATTTCGAGAAGCTCTCTTATGGAATTCTTAAAAAAGAATTGAAACTTTATAATTAAAAGTTTCAATTGATTCAAGAACTGAAGACCACTGACAATGCAGCGCAAAGAGAGTTAGAAGAATGGATTTTGGAACAAGAACATGAGGATGCTGATTGTTCGAACAAAATCGTTTTCTGTGGTGAAGCTAATTTCCCCCTTGATTGCTTTAATTATCGTCAAAATTGTCGCTTTTGGGGCTTAGAAAACCTACGGGCAATTGATAAGAAACATATGCATCCACAACTCGTGACTGTTTGGCTCATCAGGCTGATCACCCAGTAACAATTAATGATCTTCGTTATCGTGACATGTTAACCAAGTTTTTAGTGCATAAATTACAAGATATGGGTGTGTCGTTTCAAGAAGACAGTGACACATGCCATACAGCCAGAGGAATCATTAAATTACTGCATGAGTCATTCCCTACTACTAGCCACTATGAAAAAAAGACCCTCTAAACTGCGCCAACTACAGAGTCATAAGTCTCCTCAAAATCGCCTACAAGATCCTATCTGCCGTAATATGTGAATGCCTGAAACCATTTTCCATCAATCTGATCGGCTCTTATCAGTGTGGTTTTAGGCCAGGAAAGTCCACAACCGATCATATTTCCACACTTCGGCATATCCTGGAAAAAACACAAGAAGTCCAAATCGATAACACCACCTATTCATCGATTTCAAAGCCACTTACGACAGCATTTATAGAGACGAACTATACAGAACCATATCCAGTTTTGGTATAAAACTCGTCCGTTTGTGTAGCTTGACGATGGAGAATTCTCGCTTCTCCATTAGGGTCGGAAAAGACCTGACCGAAATATTCGATACCAAAAAAGAATTAAGGCAAGGTGATGCGCTGTCATGTGACTTCTTTAATTTGATTCTTGAGAGGATTGTGCAAAACTCACGATATTGACATCATCAGAAGGACCCAACCTGAAGTCATAGCCATGTTTGCTAGTATAGAGAAGGATGGGCTTAGCAGTAAATAAGGACAAGACGAAGTATATGCTGTCAACACGATAGGACATAAAACATCGAAGAATTGAACAGAACGTTAATATTGACAGATATAACTTTGAGGTAGTACGGGACTTTGTCTATCTCAGCTCCGCTATTAACTCTGACAACAAATTCACGTCAGAAATTAAACCTTTGCCAACCGCTGTTTCTTCGGGCTAAGAAGGCAGTTCAGTAGTAAGGCCCTCACTCGAACTACTAAGGAGATCATATATAGGACCCTGATCATCCCAGTAATGCGCTACGGGGCTAAAGCATGGGCCATCTCAAAAGCAGATGAAGACATCCTTGGCCGATTTGAGAGGAAAATACGTCGAAAAATCTTCGGTCCAGTTTGCGTTGACGGGCCATGGAGACGAAAATTCAACCAAGAAACATACATACGAGCTGAACAGCGACATCCCTCTTGTCAAAAAACTCCGCATTGGACACCAATACTCCGGCTCGCAGCTAGACGTTGGACGCAGTAGTGGAAGACCTCGCCTTAAGTGGCGCGTACAAGTAGAAACCGACCTTAACCAACTTGGAGTGCGCAAATGGAGGCACTTAGCTAAGGACCGGGCTAATTGGAGAGGAATGTTGGTTGAGGCTCAGGTTCATTCCGGACTGTAGCGCCACTTAAGTAAGTAAGTAGTAAGCGACTACGAAACGGTCATACAAAATTTCAATCAAATAGTAGTAGTGCCAATTGCATATACAATGGCTAGGGAACTCCGTATAAGCGGCCAAAAATGAAGGAACACTTAGTTGACATCATACGATCTTATGTATTTACAAGTTACTTGTAATATTTCATTCGAATTTATTCACCCCAAATCTAAAGCAATTTTTTTTAAATTGGCCGCATCTACGAAAAGCTCCATTTTGGGGTTATTTTAATTTTTGCATGAAAGATACCAGATATCTGTGCGGCGGCACTCTTCAACATCGTCTCGTGCGAAGAGAATCTTCAAATACAAAATAAAAAATATCCGGTGGGCTAGTAGGAAGCAGAACCAAAAACATCAACAAAGTCTGGATGGATGAGAGCTCGCCCGACGACTGGAATATCAGCTTCAATGCTTACAGCTTGCACCAACCACCGAGCTAAATGTAGGGAAAAGTGTACTCAAGGCAACTCAACATCCTGATGCCAACAGTAAACAAACTGATTGTTGAACTAGCGATATCCGTCCGATTTAACAAAAAAAAAAAAAAGCAATTCTTAGCATATTTTTTTTATTTTGCTACGTTTGGCTACCCTTGGATAAAAGGATAGAAACCACACCCACCGACCGTTAATTAGCTCAAAAAATACAAGCATGTCAAGTCCAGTCCTTTTAGAAGTGCCTTACTAGAGTTGAGAATTGTAGCATATCCAATATGCTTTCTGTACATATCCCCAATATGTATACTCTATGAATTAATAAAAATTTACGCCTTTAAATTAAAAATTCGTATTTTCTATCAAAATTACACTTTGCGATAATCATGGGGCGCCCTTTACATTCAACATGCTGCGTAGAACAATAATTTTCTATTGCAGAAAAATATTAAAAAAAAAATATTTTACTGCATATGTTAATATTGCAATTTTTCCAATAAATTTGTTTGTTTAGTTGCATTTATAGTATACATAATAAAATATGGAGTTGAAATATAAACTTTTTACGAACGCCCAAAATACAAAATAATTATCCTTCTCGAATTACTTTCGCATCATTACCTATAACTCGAATCTCATTTAACTAATAAAAAATAATTCTGTTTTAGGTTGAAACAAAAATATAAACAAGCAAATTAAATTCATAACTGAACAATAAAAAATTCAACAAAAGCATATTCTGTTCTCTTGCGTTGATTTCATAATAAAGAAATAATTACATGCGAATTAATCGAATACCTCCCTAAATTTCTGTTTCAATTAAAATACAATGCTAGTAATTTATTCACTATACAAAAATTAAATAAAACATCACACATATCCTTTTTCTACAATGAAATAAAAACTTCAAATTGTTCAAATATTTTATCAAAACATATATTGGCAACATAAATTAAATAAATTATTTTATACCAAAAAAAATACAGCCTTCCTACAAATATAGCTTTTGACTTCCACTTCAAACACCAGTAAAATGAATAAAAAATGGTCATCCTCAATTTTCATAAAATCTGAAAAAAATTGCACCAAATGCATATTGCTAGGGTTGCACCTGTCGTTCGGCATTTTAGGTACACCACTCTGCAGACTTTATGAAACCCCATCGCCACCATCATGACGGTAGTGTTGGTGGTGGCGGTGGTAACCAGTGAAAGGCAATATCAAAAATTTACCAATTTCCATCCGAAATGATGTCAGGAATAATAATACCGGAAAAAAATTTAGCACACGCTCAATCGCAATTAGCAACACTGGTCGCAGCGAAACCCAACTGCTTGCTCAACGTCATCAATGTGGGTCACAGGGATATATGCACCTAGTTACCTACAAATAGTCAAATGGCGGTAAACAGAAACCCTCCACACATACAGAGAGAGAGCAAAAAATAGTAAATGAAAACGCACTATTAGCTGGTAATGCTAGTTGCAACTGGTAGGACAACCAGCAACACCATACGACTAAAGACACATCGGAGAGACATGTTGTCCTGCACAGTATACTGAGACCATAACTTTTTTGTCGTTGCAAGAATGATAAGTCGTTCCTACCGTTTGTCTACCATTCACAGGATGATATTAGCATTCGCTGCTTTGTAGCGGTTTTCCATGACGGGGTGATGTGAGAGATTCTGCAGGAGCTTTACTAATTGTCACCACTACTCATGACGATGTCCTTCAACACTGTTGCAGATAGTTTAATTTTTTTTTGCTTTGTAAAAGGTTACTTTTTCATTAAAATGAAATTGTTTGCATCCTGATAGCCAACAGTAATTAGTAATTTTACACATTTCCTGGTGTATATGTGACACAGATCCAAACACACACACACATGCTCCAGTAAGAGTAAACTACCAAAACAAACAACACTTGTGAAAAAAAAAATGTTCATGCAAGTTTTAAGGAACCGCTGTACAGCAGCTGCAAACGGACCGACTTCAAATGTGTACAAATAGGTCCTATTTTCCGCTTCAAAAAATAATGGTTGACCCCAAAAACGGAGCAACATAAAATAGTAACAACAACACAGAGATGGTGTCCAGATGAGAAAACGAAAAAGAAAACCGAACGCATGATGAGGTGGACAGTGTGTCCAAGTTGGTGATACTTCAAGTAGCATCTGGTTCCTTGGTCCGCTTTTGAGTTGACACGGTACACTTTTATTAAATTCCTAATGCTCAGTGACAATTTCGGTTTTAGTACTCCTTCAGTTATTTTTTATAAGGATATAATTTCGTCTGGGTTTCTACGGGTGGGACTGGTGCACACGGTGCAACAATGGCCTACGGTCAGCTGAAAAAGTTTTTCCATTTGATTTATTCATTGAATGGGCATCTGCTGGTAGGTTTCAGACACTTACTTTGACAGAAGTTTGGAAAAGTTGTAACTAATTCATATGAGAAATTCGAAAATGATTTAATTTTCTTTTTGCTGGGAAGGGGACTTACTAAAATATTATAGAAGCGGTTGGGGTAGGAAAAGTAATGACGTCTGCTATATCGGAGACAAATTTAGTTTGATGTCATTCAGATCACGTACTCTTTAATATGTCGACTAACGTCTGGCTATACAAAGACCAGAAGAGACATTGCCAACAAACCATGAGACGTCTTTATTTTTCCTGTCCATTAGCAAGAACACAATACTTTGGCGAAGAATAAGGACAGATGCATTCAAGAACGGGAGGTTAGATGTTAGGCAATAGATTTTTGTGATGCCTGGAAACTCGACTTTCAGGATTTGCGTGGCGACCACTGAGTGCATAGTACCTTGTTTGAGCTGATTCGACATATTCAGACAACAGGTTATCTAGGAATCTCAATGGTTATAAAGGCACCATGAACAGAGGTGGTGACAGATGAGTTGAAAGGCCCACTGCTCAATCCCGTAGTAGTTACTGAAGGGCCCATGCTCTAAAGGTAAATAATAAATTGGAACTGGACCTCCAGGTTGGGGGTGGTGGCGTCAAGGTAACAGACAACAGCCTGGTATAACAGATTCCATCAAACACCAACCAGACCCGGAACTACCACGGATATTGACTTACGAGTATGCACTTGAAAGCTACGGGTGCTGTACACCCTGCGTGCAACGAAAACACTTGAATATGTCCTGACAGAGATTCAACAAATACATTGGACAAGATCAGGAATACATAAGCGAAGAACATGCGACATTTATTACAGCTGCTACCCAAGGTCGCAAGTATTATGATACGGATTCGTTGTAGCGAGCCAACTTGGGTCAAGAGTAAATGCTTTAAGCAGGTAAGTGATCAGTCTTATACATGCATATGCTCCTATTGAAAAGACTCAAGTTTTGTACTAACTAAGGAGGAATTTTGCTACCTTCTGGACGGAGCCTACCGAGCCTGCCCAAAATTACATGTGACAATGAGACTTCTATGCAAAAATCGGTAAGGAAAACATCTTCTGTGGGTAAGTAATGAAAAGCACGGGCTGCAAGTAACAACAACTGATAATGTCTTGCGACTAACAAACTTCGTCACAGCTGCACTAGATTCCCATAACTTCGAATTGATTAGAAAAATCTCTTCGGCGGACTATATGTGCATACGCCCCCTTCGAATGAAACTCAAGACATTATCAAGGAGGAATTTTACGACTTCTCAACGGAGCCTACCGAGCATGCCCAAAAATACAATGTGAAAATGAGACGTCTAAGCTAAAATCTGTAAGGAAAATACCTTCTGTGGGTAAGTTGGAAAGCACCGGCTGCAAGAAACAACAACTGATAATTTCTTCCAACTAACAGACTTCGTGGCAGACGCACTAGATTCCCATTACTTCGAATTGATAAGAAAAACCTCTTCGGCGGGCTATATGTGCATGCATCCCCTACCAAGGAGACTCAATAGCCTATCAAGGAGGAATTTTACAACCTTCTGGAAGCAGCCTACCGATCCTGCATTAAATTCGATGTGCAAATGAGACTTCTAAGCTAAAATCGGTAAGGAAAACACTTTTTGTGGTCAAGTTGGAAAGCACACGCTGCAAGAAATAACAACTGATAATGGCTTCCAACTAACATACTTCGTAGCAGCCGCACTAGGTTCGAATCGACAAGAAAAATCTCTTAGACGGGATAAATGTGCATATGTCCCCTACCGATTAGACCCTATCTGGACGGAGCCTTCAGAGCATGCCCGAAATAAGATGTAAAAATGGGACTTCAATGCCAAAAATTGGTAAGGAAAACATCTCCGTCGGGTTAGTACGAAGCACAACCAAAATCATCAACGCAGTCTGGATGGATGAGAGCTCACCCGAAGACTATAATATCAGCTCCAATAGTTATATCTTTATAAAAGACGATCCCATGTTTTGTACCTACTAACTATTTACCTAAATGTTGCATATAAGATCCTATCCAAGGTACTATGTGAACGTCTTAATCCTTTTAGCAACATACTTATCGCCAAGTGACAGTGTGGCCTTGAACCATAGCAGAAGCGCCCAGACGAACTCGTTACATAAACAAGAGGAAAATATCCGATAGCGATTGGAAGAGATTTAAACGCGTGCACTGTGGAATGGGGCAGAAGGTCAACGAATTCATGAGAACGAGCACTGCTTGAAACATTTGCAGGGCTGGATTTCGGTCTACTAAGAAAATGCCCAAAAAGTACCCATTGAAAAGCATAGGTCTGTTATTGATATTACCTTTGTAAGCAGCAACCTAGAAATAAAAAAAACATGAATCAAAAGCTTGAAACCTTCAATAACACCAAGAAATATTTGAAATTGCTCATAAATGACAAAAAAAGCAACAGCTTTAGCCTGTCGAGTGAAGCAGACATAAATCCCTGGGTTACTGCATACCGGACTGGCATGACAGAAGTGAAAAGCCATAAATCACCTCAGCTTACTTGTCCAGTCAGTATAAAGAATATCGTAACGACACTCTACCTGTAACGGTCACACTTTCATATCAGTCGATTTGTTAACCAGCAGAATTGACGCATTTGGGCAGATGAGAATTCCACTAGTGACTGTTGAAAAGCCGATGCATGCACATAGATTTACTGTTCGGTGCGGCTTATGGGCTGGCAGCATCGTTGGGC
Organism: Rhingia rostrata; assembly: GCA_949824845.1. Lineage (NCBI taxonomy): Eukaryota > Metazoa > Arthropoda > Insecta > Diptera > Syrphidae > Rhingia > Rhingia rostrata. Next base: position 23,614,551 of record OX463757.1, read on the forward strand.
CGTACTTCTTCGAAAATAAGGTCGGCCAAGCAGTTACCTTGAATGGTGTTCGCTATCGCCAGATAATAACAGACATCTTGTGGCCAGAAATTGAAGATATGGACCTAGAATATATATGTTAACAACACGATGGTGATACTTGCCACACAGCCAAGGAAACAATGGCTCTCTTGCGCGAGAAATTCAATAGTGTTATCTATCTCTCGTCGTATCGATGTTAATTGGCCACCACGATCATACTTTTAAGAAAAAGTGTAAGACAAGAACAACTCAAGAGCTAAAGGCTGTGATAATTCGGAACATTACCGATATTGAACCTCAATTATGTCTCACAGTCATTGATGTATGCCACCAAAGCCGTCGCGATATTTTGTTTCACACGCAATTTTGATAGAACCTTCTATCATAATAAAAAAATACTAAGAAAATTCTATGACCACTTTTTGTTTTATTTGCAATTAACATCGTGCGCATACGTTGGACCACCCTTTACTTAAATATGTATGGCAGTCTGTGTTTTGTGGACGGCTATTTTTAAATCGGATTTTCTCTATCTGCCAATTTCAATTAAAAAACTAAAGTACGCCCTTATAAAATTAACTATCAACACACTTATGGCTCCACAATTTATTGTAATCGATTCAGCGAACAAATTGATTTGCTAAATAATTTTAATTGAATGCAAAAAAAACCTACAACGATACCCAGTTAAGTCGTACCTTGTGCCAAAAAGCGAACTATTATTCATACTCTCAGTAATCATATATAAACAATGACTTCTTCTCATTCGAGGACCCTTCACACTTTTCCCGTCGTACGGCGAATATTGCATAAAAGCTGCCACTTTATCAGGACTTCAATCGTCTCATTGCGTAAAATGAAAACACATGCAATAATATCATTTTGTTAATTCATAACTTCCTGACATTCTGATATAATGTGACCTTGTCGGATGTGTAATAATCCGCTCGTCCTTACACAAAAAAAAAGAAACGTTAAATTATATTTTCCACAACACTGCTTCATACACACCCTGTTAATTTCCCATTTGAATCCTGCAAAACTCCTCACACCTGATGTCATCACATTGCTACCTCCCAACTATTTCTATGTTGCGTGCATGTATATGTATTCCTGTATGCATGCCACCAACCTCGAGGTCCTGATTTGAATGTAGCATTCAGATTGAATGCACCAGATTGGTGGCAGAAGGATGGTCGACTCGAATAGCAAAAGTGGTGGATTGCAGATGTTGAGTGGCAACGGAAGTGACATTGATTAAAATTGATTAATATTTACATTAATTTAGTTTACCAGTTTATTTGAGCAGAATTTTGCAACTTACAACTCAACCCACGAGCACCACCCCAATTGTTTTCAATGTTAGAGGGTGGGGGTTCGGGGGATGGCATTCAGTAAGCATGCACATTGCCCTCGTGTATGGCATGCAATTTGCTAATGTCAATTGGGAATTAGATGGCACTGATAAATTCAGTTGCTTCGATGATGGTTCGATTGTTTATTTTGTTTGTTGGCGTTAGGTTGGCAGTATGTTGGCTTTGTGTGTTTTACTGTTTGATCATAGTGCTGGCTCGAAACAGGGGAACTGTAAATTATTTATTTACTTTAGTTTACTGTATGATTTTCGTTCGGCACTCTATGGTGTGGCTTAATTAAAATTTTACAAAATAATATCTACAAATCGAGTACGCTCTCGAAGCATCGTTTTGAATAATAATTTGGAGAGATAAATGCTTTATATAGCAAGGGACATCATGTGTAGAAAATTAAATTGATTGTTCTATTTATTTTCGATTAAGCTTATTTATTTGTTATTCGTACGTACTTGCTCATTCAGCACAAAACTTTAATTTTTTTGTTGAGTCAGGCAGAGTCAAAAATAATTTCAAAAGTTTTTGAAAGGATATTATTACACCTTACACCCCACCGCGCTATAAATTGCGGAAAAGGCAGGAACTCTCAAAAGAAAGTTACCTGCCAAACATACATTACTCGTAATAAAAAATTGCTAGATAAATCGCATACTTAGTTGCAATACAAATACAAAAAGCGTGATGGTTTTAGTTGGTTAAAGACCCAAACTACTTTGGGCACGTGCTTATCGTGTCTTTTGAGATTTCCACCAGCCCACGGAAAGAAAAATAGCTATCTGCATTCATCTCAAGGCGATCTTTAAGCATTGAAATGTGCGAAATCTTTAAATATATATATGCTATTGTTAAAATAAATACCCCTTGAGACTAGGTGGGGTTAAAATATTCAGTTACTTTGATTTAAAATGTCTTGACCTATCTCATAGTGAGCCCCCAAAAGTGGTCGTGGGTTCTTACTTAAGTGGCACTACAGTCCGGAATGAAACTGGGCCTCAACCAACATGAATCTCCAATCAGCCCGATCCTTAGTCAACTGCCTCCAGTTGCGCACTCTAAGTTGGTTCAGATCGGTTTCTACGTGTGCGCGCCACTTAAGGCGAGGCCTTCCTCTACTGCGTCCGACGTCTGGCTGGGAATCGACTCGTTCTATATGTCCTAGCAATCTCAAACGTCCAATGCGGAGTTTTTTTTAACCAGGGCCATCTCGCTGTACAGCTTGAATAGTTCCTGGTTAAATTTTCGTCTCCATAGCACGTCAACGCAAACGGTACCAAAGATTTTTCGAAGAGTTTTCCTCTCGAATCGACCATCCGCTTTTGAGACTAGCTTGTTGGGTATATGCTTTCTTACCATGGCTGCAACAAGGTAGTGGTGCGAGTCGATGCTAGCTCCCCGAAATGTACGAACATCCAATCGCAATCTGATCAATTTGGTTGACCGTTCGTTGATCTAGAGACCGCCATGTCAACATATGGATATCGAGGAAACCGTGTACTGACTATAGTGGCATTTCGTTCCGTAGTGAAATCAATTAGCCTCAGTTCGTTACCATACGTGTTGTCGTGTAGGCTTTTTTCCGACAATACTGCTAAAGATGTCTTCTCTTTCTACCTTTGCGTTTAAATCTCCCAGCACAATTTGAATAGTGTAATTCGGTAGTCGCTCATAGGCTTTGTCAAGGAGCTCATAGAAACAATCCTTAGCTATATCAGCATTTTCCTCCGTTTGGGGCGGGCGTGAGCGCATATAAAGTTTATGTTGGCGAATTTGGCCTTCATGCGGATAGTCAAAATGCGATCGCTAATGTCTTGGAAACATAAAATATCTTGCTTAAGTCTGGCACTAATAACTAATCTGCATCCGAATAGCCGCTGTTTCTGCGCACTACAACACGGTCTGTAGTAGATGTCAAAGTTTTCCATCCTCTTTTTGCCCGGCGTATTTCCAGGATGTCAGTATTGTCTGCTTTGTAGTAGTTTAGGGCTTCCCCTAGTTGTTAGCTTGCACCTCTTCTATTTAATGTTCTCACATTCCTGGTGCAGATACGAACGTCGTTGTCCTTTTTTCGTTTAGCAGGGTCGTAAACAATAAAATCAGTTATTTTCGAGGATTCTAATGGCACCGATTTTATTAATGCTCTGATGGGTCCAGTTGAAAAGAATGGTGGATTCTGTTGAATCCTTAACACTGTTATTATCTGATGTTCGTTATTTAAAATTTTTTTTATATCGATTGGAATTTTTTTTAGCACAATTATTTACGCCCTATCAGTAGATTTTTACATATTGCTATAAAGACCTACAAATACTTGCAATTCGGCTATTCAAATCTTATTGTTGACTAAGCCTGTCAAACCGAGACTTCTGAAGAATTTCGTACTCAATTGGTCACTATTTTCTGCAATTTCATTGCCACTATCATCGTCATCATTCACCATCAAGATGTAACATCTGACTGACACATGCCGTGTTTGGGCAATAAAAATTTAGACAAAGTTAGTACAGTATTATCATCGTCTGATTGGAAATACCCAACTTCTATTTTACTGCAACCAACAGCACTGCGTATAACTCTAGACTGCACCTAACATTGGGCGCCAATTAAACGTAATTTTGTAATTTCCCACTAAGGTAATTAAAAATTTAAAGAGTGGCATGCACAAGAGTTTGCTCAAAACATTTCCATTCCTAACCCACTTATCCACTTAACTCGTAAATATTTCAACTAAACACTAATCCCATCACATTAAAGCCGTTTAATGGATTTAATAGAATGTTCCATGAACAAAATTCAGTTCACCATTGCCACCACTACAGATGCTGAAGTTATGTTAACTTCGAGAAATTCTAATAATGCACTCTGCCGCCATCTGTGCAGATTCCATTAACGCGCTCATATCATCCTCCCCCTGTACCACTGCCGACCAACTTCAACCACAGAAAGAATGTTGATTACAAATAAAACCGCAAGCGAAAATTAGAAGCCAAAAAAAGGTCTTGAAGTTGCACTTTTCCGCAAAAAGGAGGACCCAAAAAAAAAACAATACCTGCATGAATATTCCGCATGTGGCAAGCGGCACTCAACCTAACCTAAACTCATTTCGACGTTACCGTTCAGCTCTAATGAAAGTAATTTCATTTTCCGGTTCCAATGTGCAAGGAGAAGGGGGCTTATAATGAAGTGTTTCAGTTTCACTGGCTACTTAAAGCTATCGACCACCCGACCCCATCACCACCCAATGTGTGGTATACACATTGAACATTTTTTTGTGTGGCTTTTCTCCGATGGACATCGTGCTGGCACAAAGAACAACAGTATCCATATGGGAAAAAAAAACAATAACTATTCCACACAAGGATCACAATGGAGTCGAGAACACAATACCAGACTACAAAAGCCACAATAAGAAGTTGCAATTTAAGTCCCGCCTAATTACACATAAATACCATATTGAACAAGGGATTTTCTCTCAGAGTGAGTGAGAAGGAGTCCACCACCGCAGCCGGTAGGTACCAAGGATATCAACAACAGCAGCCGTAGAATATTACAACCGATATTACTTGAGAGTCAAAGGACACCAGACTTGCCTCGCTTCGTTGGCTATGGTTATATGGCTAGCCCATGCTGAAGGTTAAAATGAATCCGGTGCATTTTGTAGCCAAACATCCTTGCTCTGCGTACTTTTGCCTATTTTTGTTGTTGTTGTTGTTGTAGCCTTCCGGATTAAAATGCTACACCAGCAGAAACCAAACTCTAGGTGGAACATTAAACACAGGAGAGAAAAAAACATTGAAAAACAACACACAGAGAAGGAGCAAAATTGTGTGTGTGTAAGTATTTGAAGAGAGGGCGGCTGGAAAAAAAAGACGGATCCTATGAGTTGCACAAAGTCAGCAGAAACCTAAGTTTGCCTAAATGAAGCCAGGCAAAGCCACTTCACATGAGAAGCGGGGTGGTAGCTGGTACCACCATTTCGGTGCTATATCAGTGATTAGTAATTTATACTTTAGGATACGAAAAGTTTGTCCCCCCCTCTGGCCGACGCCCAACCGACCCGGTTAAATGACCCGAGGTCTTCCTCACATTACTACAACATAATCAAAACGAGAAGGAAGCGATGAGTTCTTTTCCATGGTGCAGGGAAGCGTGCAAAAACGCGAGAACGCTTTACTGGGTGAAACTTTTCCCAAATTAGAATTTGAGGAATGTAGTTAGGCATCGGGTTCCGTCGGCAACGTTGAATACCCAAACTCGGGAGGATTGAGGACAAATAAACTCGGGTAGCAAGACGTTAGCCAAATGAATTTATTTCATGTTTATAGCAATGAAGCTCCTCGAGGGTGATAATGATGATGGGTAGGGTTGTAAATGAACTTTATAGATACTAAACTAAAAGGGTGGTGATAGCCTCCCCCCCAACAAATATCGTCATCATCGTCATCATCACCATCGTGATGGTGAATTTCTACATCATGAGAGGGTTATCTGACGAGCTGAGATTCGTAAATAGATACATTTTGGGCGGTGAGAAACTTGTTTTTTTTTTGTATGACAAATGTTTGTGCATAGAGTTAGCAGCTAATACAAATTTCATTTAAGGAAATAAATCGCGGGAATGTTTTGAGAATATTTTATGTACGGAGGCTCGTGGGAAATTAGATGAAGGGTATAAATGAGCTGTACTGGTATTTGGATTCTATCGGATTCATTAAGAAAGTTAGCGCGTTGCTTTCTATCCAGTTGACTTATTTTCTATGAATAGCGTATTAATTAGAGAGTCGTTGTGGAGCCCAAAAAAAAAAAGTTTCCGTCATGGCTTTGTGTGGAGGGAAATTTCACGGAAATGCTTGTAGGGTTGTAAGGCAAAATATTTGCAATTAGTAAGCCTTAATTATTTAGATAAATGAGAGGCAGAGTTCGATTGAGGGAAGTTATTTCGGGTTTCTGGGAAATTATCAGCAGAATAACGTAACGGAGATGGTTTGCGATTCGAAAATGCGGAGGTGGCAGCGGCATTTTAAAGAGCATATGTTGCCGTGGTTTTTTATCTGTATGGGTTTTTGTATCATTTGCCCTCAATTTACGCCTGGAATAATCATACACGTTTGAAAATTAAACCTTTCCTATGTTGACCACATTTCTACCTTTGAAGTGTGAAATTGTCAAACGCGTATGATTATTCCAACTAGCCTTTTGTAACTAACGTTTGAATGCTGACAAGAAGAATAGCAGATGAATGTGTTTTTTTTTTGTTAAAAAATGTCGAAACTTATACTGGCAAACCATTATCAATGAGAATGCCGTAAAGGAAGTATTTTATGAACTCGTTATTTGCATAAATATAGAATTTTACTCTTACTTACTTACGTCAGTGGAGCTACATTCTGGAATTAACCTGGGCCTCAACCAATATGCCTCTCCAATTAGCCCGGTCATTAGCTAACTGCCTCCAGTTGCGCACTCCAAGTTGGTTGAGATCGGTTTTTACTTGTGCGCGCCACTTTAGGCGTCTGGCTGGGAGTTTAAGACTCTGCAAGCCGGACTAATGGTGTCCATTTGTTCTACATGTCCTAGACATCTTGAACGTCCGCAATGTGCTTTTTGACCAGGGCCAAGTCGCTGTACATCTGGTATAGTTCTTGGTTGAACCTTCGTCTCCATTCCCCGTCAACGCAAACGAGACCGAAGACATTTTGAAGAATTTTCCTCTCGAATCGACCATCCGCTTTTGAGACGGCCAGCAGAGCAGCACTGGGATGATCAGGGACTTATATAGGATCAACTTTGTAGTTCGAGTGAGGGGCTTTACAACTGAATTGCCTTCTCAGCCCGAAGAAACCGCTGTTGGCAAGAATAATTCTTCGTTTAATTTCTGACGAGATGTTGTTGTCAGAGTTAATAGCGGAACCGAAATAGACAAAGTCCCGTACCACCTCAAAGTCTTATCTGTCAATGGTGACGTTCTGTCCAATTCGTCGATGTTGTGTGTCCTTTCGTGTTGACAGCATATACTTCGTCTTTCCCTCATTTACTGCTAAACACATTTTTGCCGCTTCATTTTCTATACTAGCAAACGTGACTATGACATCACGTTGGGTCCTACCAATGATGTCAATATCGTCGGCGTATGCTAGTAGTTTTAAAGATTTTTGGAAAATTGTGCCTCTGGCTCGTGAGTTTTGCACAATCCTCTTATGAATCAAATTGAAGAAGTCACATGACAGCGCATCGACTTGCCTCAATCTTTTTTTGGTATCGAATGTGTCGGTGAGGTCATTTCCGACCCTGATGGAGCAGCGAGAATTTTCAATAGTCATCCAACACGAATGGACGTGTTTGGGCGGTATACCAAAACTCTGTATAGTTCGCCTCTACAAATTCTGTCGTATGAGGCTTTGAAATCTATGAGTAGGTGGTGCGTATCGATTTGGACTTCTTTGGTTTTTGTGTGAACATTTGATCGGTTGTGGACTTTCCTGGCCTAAAACCACAATGATAAGAGCCGATCATGTTGTTGATAATCGGTTTCAGGCGTTCACATATTACGGGAGATAGGATCTTGTAGGCGATGTTGAGGAGATTTATGCCTCTTTTTATGGCGAAGTTTGGAGTGTCTCCTATTTTTTGGGTAGGGTATAAGGATCCTGAAGTTCCATTCTTCAGGCAATATATTCTTCCTATCAGATTCGGCTTACGAGTTGGTGGATGTTATTTACCAAATCATCTCCGCCGGCTTTATAAACCTAAGCGGGAAGGCCGTCATTTCCGACAGCCTTTTCTATCCTCGCCTTGCTATCCTCACTTCACTCAGATGGGCACTCCTTTGCCCATTCAAAAAAATTAATAAAACAAATCTTAAGTGTAATTTTTTTAAAATTCCAAAACTAAATCATAAAATGAAAATATTACAACATACACATGATGAAATTATATCAACTATTCTGGGTATAGTGATCACGTGATATAGTGAATACCTCGATATAGTGAATACCTAAATTTTATATTCTTAACTTAAATTGAATACACTTAACATCGCACAATCGAAAAACTCTTTATAGTGACCAACGTTCTTAAACGCAATTCAAATCAGAGAGCAACAAACATTAAAATCAGAAATGAGAGCGGGTGTTCCCTTAAATTCTACTTTTTAGTTGATTGCGGAGATGAAGATCATCGTCTTCTCTTAATCTTACTTCGACAGCAAAAATTGCAGGCAAAATATAGAGAAGTCCATGACATAGAGAGTTTATTGCAAGTTGTTATCCTGGAGGCCTTTGATAGTTTCAATAAAGTTTTCGCATGTGCCAACTATCCTGGTATACTGGCACTGCGAAGTCTACGCGAAAAAGTGGTCAAAAAGTCAATTTCTGTACCCAAGAAACAAACATATACTCGCAAATTTTTCAATGTACTTACGTACATATGTAAATTTCTATTTTGTTTAACTTTTATTACATAGCTGGCGCATAAATCAGGCTGAATAAGACCGATGGCAAGGGTTAAGTTGGACCAGTGACTTCAGAAACCCACACAAGAAAAAGTCTAACGAGGTCAGTTCGCATGATCTCGGTGAGCAATTGACATCACATCCATGTGAATTGAACATGCCCTCGAATAGCTCGTGCAGAACTTTTACTGTGGCTTGAGTTGCGTTGTGCGTATCGCTATCCTGTCGAAACTACATGCCGTTGGAGTCCATATCATCCAATTCAGGCCAAGATAAGTTGGTAGCCATCGACCAATATCGCTGTCCATTGACGGTGACATCCTGGCCAACATCGTTCTCAAAGAAATTTGGGCCGATCAGGCCGCAGCCAAAAATTCACACCAAACAGTGACTTTTTCGGGATGCATTCGACACTGTTGAATCTCATGTGGATTGGTATCGTCCCAAATTCGACAATTTTATTTGCTGACGTACACATTCAGTTGTGGTCTGCAAAAGGCCAAGTTCTTGTGAGCGACGCAATATCGACTGCCTTAGATCCTCCTGCACACTTTCATGGTGAGCAGCGATTTTTTCATCAGATTTTGAATTTCGTAGACATACGAGTGTTGATTTATCTTGGGATGATTATGCCGACCGTTAAATGTACTAAGCACGCGGAAAAAACGTATGCTTAACAAGACCGAGGAAATTATTTGGTTAGTAATATTCAGCTACTCATAATCAAAATTTAGTTTAGTTTGAATGAAAGTATGGCCAAAGAACAGAACATCAGCATCATTTGTTCGATGTAATATAAAAAAAGAGATCCTTTGAAATGTGCCAACTACAGAGGCATAAGTCTCCTCAAGATCGCCTTCAAGATCCTATCTGCCGTAATATGTCAAGAAGTCTGAAGTCTGAGACCGTTTACCAACAATCTCATCGGCCCGTATCAGTGCAGTCTTAGGCAAGGAGAGACACAAATGTTCAAATCTTCATAGTTTCGAATATCCTGAGAAAAAAATCCATGAAGTCCAAATCGGTACCCTTCACCTATTCATCGATTTCGAAGACACATACGAGAGCACTTAAAGAGACGATTTATACAGAGACATATCGTCGGCTTAATAAAAAAACCTCGTTATAATCGTAACGATACTCGGAATGCGCAATGTTATGGAAATCCTTGTAGATCCTTTATTACTTCAAATCTCATAAAAATCATTTTCCTCATATCACGTAACCCCAATGTATTCGAAGCTCCTGAAAAGACTTGAACTCAGACAAAATACTGAGCACCAAACTTCGTAACTTAAAATAATCAAAACTCATAACTCCACTTCCTAAAAATATAAAAGTAGTATGGAAAAGCGGAGAATCCCCAATTATTTCATTTTTAACTGTAAGTGCCTGGCAAAAATTTGGCTGCAAGCCTTATAACTTTAAGGGTAGAATGACAAAATGGTCGTAACTCCATTAAGATAAATACGCAGTCGTATAAAGAAAAGCTGTTTTGTTCTATTATTTATTCAGGACATAAATTAAAACCCTTAACCAAAAACACTGGGATTGATAAGAAACTTTCGTTCATTCTGTAAAATTTAAAATAGTTACGAGCTTTTCTTTTGAAGCCGACGATATCTAGTTTTGGTATGCCGCCCAAACTCGTTCATCTGTGTAGGATGACAATGGAGAATTCTCGCTACTCGATGAGGGTCGGAAACAACGTGAGCGACAGATTACATACCAAAAAAGGATTTAGGCAAGGCAATGCACTGTCATGAGCCTTATTTTATTTGATTCTTGAGAGGTTTAAAATTTTAAACTCCCGAGCCAACACCACATAGACACAACCTTTCAAAAATCGGTGCAACTACTAGCATATCCCGATGATATTGATAACATTAGTCGGACTGAAGGACGCGCTCAGTGGTGCGAAGGTTAGTGCGTTGAACTACCGCGCAGAAGGTCTGGGTCCGATTCCCAGCGTTAGCAACACCTTAATGACTTTTCACTTACCCTCCTCTCGTGATGATCTGACAAATCATCCGGGTAGTATCAATTGTCATGAATAGCTTATCTCAACTTAGCTGTTCGGATTCGGCATAAAACAGGAGGTCCAGCCATCGTGCAAAGAAGTACACACGCACACATGAATGGTTGTGAGAAAAAAGCTAGGCCTTGAGTACTAACGAGCCTGTTGCTTTTTTTTTTTATTTATTTCGTCGGACTGAAGGTGATGTCACATTCACATTTGCTTGTATAGAGAAGAAAGCGGAACAATGGATTTGACAGTAAATGTGGGTAAGACTAAGTATATGCTGTCAACCTTAAAGGACGCACAACATCGACGAATTGGACAGAGCGTTACCATACACAGATATAACTTTGAGATAGAACGGGACTTTACTCAGGGTTGGAGATACTTCGATTTCCATCCATTCGTCTGACGCAGTAGAGGAAGACCCCGCCTTAAGTGCCGGGCATTAGTAGAAATCGAGCTCAGCCAACCTGAAGTGAGCAACTGGTGGCAGTTAGATAAGGGCCGGGGTAATTGGAGAGACATGTAGGTTAGGGCCCAAGTTCAGTCTGGACTAAGCCACTTAAGTATGTACGTAAGTTAGTAAACATTGGAGTAAGCGCTCTTAATGTTGTGAGTTTTCAAACTTGGTCGCTGGTGAACTCCACCATTCTATACATGAAAGTATTGCCGTTACACTAACAGATCATACAATAAGTTTAAATTTGCATTTTTATAAAAATAAGTAAAAATAAACAATAAAATAAAAAAAATAATTAAAATATGAAATTGTTCGGTCTATCCCTATTGAAAACCCCTTTATAAGTCATAACGAACTTGAATTCTTTTAATCTCCAGTACAAATATGGACACATCGCAAGATTTAAAGAACGAAAATATTATTTGCCATAGACGAGATGTTAACCTGGAACTAAAGAACATAAAATCATACAGATGACGCACTGCATACAAGAAAAATTGTTCTATGGCGGGTCGTACTGGCACAGCCCGCCATATATTTGTATATCGTTTTTCATGTGTGCACGTGCACACCGCCCGCCCGTGCCATGGACCGGTGAGCAAAAGTTTCTGTTCTTTTGTTCTCAATGCGTCATCTGTATGGGTTTATAATCTTTGCTAGAACTCACTATTCCAGGGTTTAAATCACTCCAAACGCAGTCTCTCCCGACAGCGAATTGCTATAGTTGTGTAAGTCTAGACGGTACATTTTCACAAATACATGCAAACTTAACATTATAACATTTTATATTTTTAATTAAAATATTTGCCTTCCATCATTCAGAATAATACAGTTATCTACATTATTAAATTAATATAATTTTCCCATTTTAATTTTCACTTGCTAGAGAGTATGAAACATATTTTCGATGGAAAAAATTTCCGGAATTTCACTCTTTTGTTTGTGGGTGTGCCTGGCACTTTGTTACTGACTCCAATGGCTTATACGTTACACATGTATCTACGAACATTTAATAGCAGTAATACTCCCTCATATCCATCCCCTTACTATGAGCATGTATGTTCTGTCCATTTCGCCGTTAATTTAAACACAATATATCCAGATGACTTGCACTCTCTCGCAGAGCGGTGGCTCTTTGAATGCAATCAGTTCCTGGAATCACCATCGTAACCATAACAAAGCCATAATGTAAAATTAAGTTATAAACAAAAAAAAGGAGAAAATACCGAACAACAACCGATAATTCCTCCAAAACGGACAAAAGGAATATCATAATAATAATAGTACGTGCTTTATTATACCAGTGCGGACCGGCCATACTCTTACTGGCGTCCTGAATTTATTACAAGAATAATATTTTTTTTAATTTTCAGTAAAAATAAATGAAACGAGAAAAAATTCAGGACATATCATGTCCGACACCAGGGCACATCGAAAGGTCCATTGCCGGCAACACAGGATCAACATGGATCTACCACTACAAACACCAACGTCTTTTCACCATTTTTTTTTTATTTTATATATTTTTTTATATTTATATATTTAATGAGAGATTCGAATGGTTGCTCGTATCTATAATAATTTTTCATGTTTTGTTTATTGCAGCATCAATTATGTTGTTTTATTTTTTTAATTTGCGCTTTGTTTAAACGTATTGCGGGCGGATGAGGGTATGGGAGGTTTTTTTTTTAATGTATTGACATGTTGTATGTGTGTGACTTTTAAAATTGTGCGTTCCATAAATGCTATAAAATTCCGGTAGGTATATTGTTATTTCATGCGGTTATTGAAAAATATTAATTGAAAATAATTACCAACAATAATAGTGAATGTACTGCCATTTGGTACGATAATAATAACATCTATAATGAGAGTGTGTGTATACTGTATATGCGTGTTCGTCAATTTATAATGATTCATCGGTGTTACTTTAAATGGCAGTTGTATTGTGGCCCTCATTGAATATTAAATGCGTTTTTAACTGATATTTAAAGAGATACAGGAATTAAATAACAATATTCGGAATGTCGAGTGAAAATTAATATCGTCGAGGACTATCGGTGTTGGTATAGCTCAGAGTGGTAATAATAAATGATGGATGAAAACAATTGACACATGAATGACAGAAGGCAAGTGTGCCAAGTGGAATATTATTTAAAGGGAAATGTGCACCTGAATATGTGTGTAATTATTTATTGAAAGGATCTATGTATGCACAAAAACAAAACCAGGAGAACTTGTTTTTACTTTTTAGTTTAACAATTAATGAAAAAAAAACAAAGCAACAATATAAGCAACATTTTTTAATAAAAAGATATAATCGACCTCACTAAAAAAGATCCGTACGGTATCATTCGACTTATCACAAAAATAGTTATTAATTCTAAATTTATTGTTTCTTTGCTTCGAAATAAATTCTTGCGAAGTTCTACCAAAATATCTTAACGTGTGTTACATGAACCAACTTTTCCGGAAGCTTAAAAACAACCTTACAGAAGTTAAACCATCCTAGCTTCAGTTATCTTTGTGCATTTATCTGCATAATGTCTTAAACAAGCTTCTACCCAAACAATCGACTGCAAAAATGCTCCACCTCCGCGCACAAGTCCTACAGACCTACAGAAATAATTGGCTGTATAAATTAAATTGTATTGCCTTATAGAGGAAATAATTGTTAGTTAATCATGCATTAGTTTAGTTATTTCTCTGGCTGCATGGCATGTGGTATCGTATTGTTGAAACTATATGTTGGTCGCATCCATATCTTGTAATTGACGTACTAAAAACTGAGTTAACATGCAACGATAACAAAAACCGCCTGACCAGCCTTATTTTCGAAGAAAATTGTTGGGTAATGCCTTTAGCAAAGGCAAAAAACAGTCACTCGTGACAATGTGACAATTTTGATGATTAACGAAGCCATCAAGATGAAAATGAGATGATTTTGTTCGAGGTATCAGCATTCACTTGCTGTTGTTCGAAAATCGTTTCAACGTACTCTGTTTGCGCTGCATGTTCAGTAGTCTTCAGTTCTTGAGTAAATTGAACTTTGTAAGAATTAAGTTTCAAGTCTTTCGTAGGAAATTAGCTGTAGAGAGCTTATCGAAGTGCCCAATTTTTGAATACGGTGCCGACTTGATGTTTCTGTACTGTCAGCAATACTCTCGCGAAATGCTTCTATGTTTTCTGTTGAACGTCTTCTGATAGGACATCCAAAGTGTCTAAGATCATCACTTCCTGAATTTTTCATTTATTTTCTTCACAATTGATGGTTTTAAATCACTCTGACTGGCATATTTTTTACAAAAATTGCGGACTGTAGCTGGCAAACCGTTATTACTTTCCAAATATTGCTAAACAATAAAAATGATTTGTCCTTTCGTATAGCGCTTCATTTTTACTAAATCTGAACTGTCAGCTGTCACATTTTACCTTTTTTTTTAATTGGCAACACAGTACTAATAAATTGCGCGAAATTCAAAATTTTAATTTTTATGGTACACTCTTCGTTTAAATACCTCGTTGATTTTATCTACTGATGGAGGACATCATAAATAATATTGCTTCCCAAAATTGTCATTATTAATTTGTCTTGAGCATGTGCAGTCCCGAAAGTAGGTTAACTGGTATCCCCCTTATTTTTTATTAAAAGAGATGGACCAAGTGTACTACCTTGTGATACTCCAGTCATAATATTTTTTTGTTGTATAGTAGGCATTCAGGAAGATTTTACTTGCTGTAAACTAAACTCCTAAATATTACAAAACTTTATCAAAGATAAGTAAAACCTACCATACCAACAGTCTCGTCCTAAGGCAAAACGATACACAAATAATATAAACACACCTTCCCAAATGATAACTAAATATCATCATTGCACGAGAAGGAAGATTTTAAGACCAAGAAAAGGCTTTGAGCAAGGCATACCTTTCCTGTTAAGTTTCCGTTCGTAGTAATTTATATCAACATCTGCATAATGATGTTATGATCCGAAATATCGGTGATGAATACCAACATACCACCTCGTATCTGTTTATGAAAGTTTTCTTGCAAAGCCACCTTTACGCCGATTAATGATTTACTTCGTGAAACTTCTTTAGCTCAAAAATCCTCAAAATATTTTCTTTAATGGAAGTTCGAAATTAATCCCCCGTTGATACTTGTCGCAGCCAAATAATTTAAATATTATGACACACCACAGGGACTGCATTACAACAAAATGCCAAATCTATGTAGTAAACAACAGTTCGAAGGACTTCCTCACCACCATGTAAGCCCTTCTGCAGGAGACAACCACGTTTACCGTCCACCCGATTGGTTTGACATAATTTATGCAGTTTACGCCAATGACATCAGGTGCAGGTCCTTTTTGTCTGTTTCCTTTTGGAAACAGGATTTTATTACGCCATCCCTTTGTAGGAGTCAAGTAAAATCACTCGAAGCAGGCATAAAATAATTGAATTGCGTGCACTAGGGTAACGAATCCTTACCCCCAATCCACTGTAACCATGTTGCCAGGTTTGTTATGCAAATTTTCGGGACAAATATTGACGTCGAAGCGTGCTGTGCGGTTCAGCTCGATTCGCTAAAGTTCATTTCGTCTTGCGAATTCCTGAGCGAAAAATCGTAACTTGAAGAGTTTTATTATCTGCTAGGGAGCAATAACTTTTATGGTCCACTTTTTGCAAGACCGGAGAGGACGAAATGGCGTGAAAATTATTTTCGAATTCATTAAAAACGTACGAAGCTGATCCCGCTGTAAGAACTTGTGAAGTCCATCGAGTTGAAGTGGGGTTCTGTTTTTTTTTTTCGTATTTTTGTTGGTGGTTTTCGAAACTTAATCTCTGGATAACGGATGGGAAAAGAGTGCTTGAAATACTTAAATGGGGTTTTATATCGTCTGATGAAGATGGATGCGTGGGTCAGAAATTAAAATAGGGACAGCCATCGGGAATGGATACACGTGCCATGTTGTGCGGTAATAAAAATGTAGAAATGACTTCGTTTTTTTTGGGTAGTCGTGAGTTTTGGAAAAGTTTTGAAGTATCATGGTTATATGTTATTATGAGGTTATTGACTTTAAGAAATGGTTGAGGGTTTTTTTTTATTCATTGGATAGCTTGAGTTCCGGTGCATTTGGATTTTGCGTTATAAGCTGGAAAATATCAAATATGTTCAGATCTAGTAATGAACATGTGCTATTTGCTGATACAAATTGCAAAAATGATGCCAATCCCATTGTATTCAGTGAAGTAAACACATAAATACCACTACAAGATTAATTTGATCAGCGGCTAAGACATCTTTAACGTTAATAATAATTGGAACAACGGAAAGCAGATGCAATTCATTAAGAAGTATTACCCAATACCCAGTCTGGTATATGAACGTGGTCTTCAGAAAATGAAGAAACAATCATAATCGTCATACTCTAAGTAATGTAGGACTCATCATTTTCAAATACTGTTAAAAAAAATAAAATTTGACATGTACAGGCATTTCGCTGTACAGCTCGTATAGTTCTTGTTTGAACCTTCGTCTACATAGCCCGTCAACGCAATTGGGGCCGAAGATTTTTCTTTTTCTTCATCCGGTTTCGAGACAGTCAATGAATCAGCGCCATAGAGCAGGACTGTGATGATCAGGGTCTTATATAGGGTCTCCTTAGTAGTTGAGTGAGGACTTTACTTCTGAAGTGCCTTCTTAGCCCGAAGAAACAGCGTTTGGGAAGAGTAATTCTTCGTTTAATTTCTGATTAGATGTTGTTGTCGGAGTTAATAGCAGAGCCAAGAT
The DNA here is from genome assembly GCA_949824845.1 of Rhingia rostrata. NCBI lineage: Eukaryota > Metazoa > Arthropoda > Insecta > Diptera > Syrphidae > Rhingia > Rhingia rostrata. The sequence goes on from OX463757.1 coordinate 23,631,668, forward strand.
AAACAAAGTCCCGTACTACCTCAAAGTTTTATCTGTCAATGGTGACGTTATGTCTGAATCGTCGATGTTGTGTGTCCTTTCGTATTGACAGCATATACTTAGTCTTTCCTCATTTATAAGTAGGGAAGCACGCAAGGTAGGTTTTGATCATGGTATACTAGCTGTGTCCCATGAAATCTCTGTCATTAACCTCAAACCTCACTTCCATATTGATTTGTATGTATCAAGTATGTATCAACGCTGATTCCGATCAACAAAACTGGAAAGCTTCCCATTGCAGATTTATGAGATAGTTGTTAAACTTTTTTATAAGATGGCACAATTTTATTTTGAATTTGAACCAGGGTCACCACGCTTAGTAGTGAACCGCACTAACCACAAGTCCAGTGCACCAAAAATAAAAGAAAGCACACGCAAATCTAATCCTTCCCAAGAACGTATACCCAGGTTATACTGACAGCGTTAAAAATTTAGGAACAGGGTTTCTATAACATTTTTGTTTGCCAAAGTTGTCCACCCTTTGTCAAATGATATATGCAATATTCGCACAATATGGATTTGGCAATTAATTTCACAAACAACCTCCTGACAGCCCACATAAATAAAAGCTCCTAGATCCTCTTAATAATGCTCACCTTCTTATCATACATCATACATCATTTCTCATTGCAAATCCCTTTCTTGCATCAGGAATCATATAACAAATCATCATATGCCGTGCTGAAAGGACAAAATCGTTTACACCCCTCCGTTATTCCTTTGGACAATGGGTATACACATACCCTCATCGTTCCTTCTTAACTCCTTTTCTATACCAACTAATACCGTATTGGCACACAGTGGAAAAAGGATTTCTAAATATTTCCTATGGCTACCGCTTTCATAATTTTAATTAATAACTTCCACAGGATACGACAACAATTTTGAATAGCATGACAAAATACTTACCTACTCCACTATGGGTGACCAGTCATTCACCTCTCTTCCGGTGTTCATAAGAGTCCTAGGTCTGTAATGATGATTACTATTTTCCGCCCCCCCAAAAAAAGGGGTCAATACGGTGGGAGGTGGATGGATAACATCGCAAACGAAAAACATCCCCAGGATGTGAAACAAAAGCAAAAACAAAAATCGTTTAATTACATTTCTATTTAATTCTCTCGATATTATCAGATGACAGACGTTATAAATGAGAGGTATTCACGATCGAAGGACCTTGGTCTTCTGCTAGCCAAAAAAAAAAAAATAAATAAATCTGCTAATATAATATTGCGTTGGTTTGTGTGGTGTGTAAAGTAGTGTTAAGAGGTAATCCCCTTGAGTGGGCATTGTGTGGGCTGGTCATTTGTTTTGAATACCCATTTGGGTTGCTATTCTTTCGGTGGTGAGTCCGGTTTTATGTTGTAGTTCCCGAGAATGGTTGGAATTCCATTTCTCGTGTGGACACGTGGTTTTGGGCGATAAGTATGATTTATCGTTTGAGGTAGCCACTTGGAAGAAATGTAATCAGTATATGGGCTGGATTAGGGGTGATCGATATAATGGACGGGACACAGGATACGTATATATTTATTTATCAAACCAGCACTATTGACAACTAATTTGTGTGGAATGAACGTGGGATTACAGCTGGCAAGTGATTTCCACTTAATGTTCCATTAATCCTGTTTACACTTTTCACTCGAAATTGGGTGTTTCAGGAAGGAGCACAAGAAAGGGTTGTACTTCTCCCCGTCAATGTGAACAGCTTATAGGGATTTATTTAGATTAAATATTGTATCGAGATTGTTCAATTAAAATGAATTGTATGGGTGTGGATGTTGTTTATATCCGGACTGATAACAGGAATTTAATTAATTCAAGTTCAGAACAACAAATGAAATGTATCCCTCCTCTCAGTCGAAACAGCATCAATAAAAATCATCCAATCAAATGGAGAAATTTACAATCTCAGATTGTAATGTCATTGCAAAGCATCTTCAATACGAATTTAATTGATGAGAGCAGATAGCTGTACACACTTTTTTTTTTTACTATGGCGAACATTCTCTTCCCTATACAACTTATTCCGCTACGATAGACCGAACAGCATCATTATCATCATCGTTGATGTCAGTCGGAGTAGGAACTTTTAACACAACGCCATAGCGATAAGAAATGAAATTGTCACTGGAATAACTTTTAAGGACATTGTGGACGTCTCTGTTGGTGGAAGAAATAATGAAATAAAAAAAAAATGCTCTAAAGTAAAATCCTTTTAAGAGTTTATTTTTCTTTCCCTGCGAAAAAACTGGCTGAAATCTGAATTAAATTTGTCTTCAAAGCTGGAGGAGTAAATTCGAAAAAAAAATAAAAGAATCTCCACAAAAGTTCGACGGCTACAGAGATTTCTACTTTATTCTATCGTCATCGTCGTCGGAGTCTCAGCTAGCGATTGTTCCTTCCTTGGAGATAGTTTTTTCTCATCTTTCTGGATTGAGAGTGATTTTTAGCGCATTAATTGTCTTATGTCGCCTTATACACGAAATCATAATTATCACTGTTGAATGTGCTTAATTTGTCCTTTTGATTTTTATTTCCAACTTTTTTTTACATTTGTTCACCACTGGCAATGGATTGCACAATTAAGTCCTTCGAGGGAAAAAATCTTGAAAATTCAGGATAGGAGATTTTTTTTTAAAACTATCAATGGCTTCATGAGGTTCAATAGTTGTCGGCAAGGATTTCAGTCAATGAAATAGGAGGATTTATTAAATACCTCCTTGAGTTGATTGGATTAAAAAAAAACAATGTGCTGGGTGATCGTACTTTTCTTTTTTTTAATTAAAAGAAATTTATTTGATTGAAGTGACTTCTTTCAAATTCAGAGATGTAATTAAGACAATATGGATGTTAAAAAAATGCTGTCAATGGGTGCAGGTGGCACGGATATAATGTTCTTCAGTTTTTTTTACTTTTGCCAAGGATCATTGTCTATGATAATTAATTAAATATCTTTGATGGGGAGGGTTTTTTTTTGTCGATTATCAATTGGGATAAGTGATGAAGGTTACTTTGCAGTCGAGAAATTTTTAACTATGGATTATTCAAGATGTTATGACCTAATTATGGTGACCATTAGTATTGAATTTACATGGACAACTATCTGTTATTTCAATACTCCATTGTAGAGGATATTTGTGTGAACATAAGCGTAAATTAGATAATCAAAAGATTGACCTTAAGTTTTGGATGATTGCATTTTATTAGCATCGAAAGTTGTGTCGATCCAGATATGTCAGCGATTCCCGCGTGTGAACACATTTTCAGCTATTAGTTATACAATATCCCATACGGGTATTTTAGTTTTGATACATAGTTTGTAACATAGAAAAATAATTAAGCTAGATATACCTCAGAGTATATGGATCGACTCGGAATCAGAATAAGCCATGTCTGTCTGTCCGTCCGTCCGTCTATAGGTTACCGGTTTTTGGGCCTTAAATTTTGAGCCAGGACCATGAAATCTGGTACATGAGATTCTTGTACGTGCTGTTCGAACAAACTACTACTACTACTTTTTGGAAACCCTTTTTTTTTTTTTTGACAAAAAGGTAGGGAATTTAGAAAAAAGTGTCTGAACAACATGTGCAGTCAATCTGAATATCTATTTTTTGTTAATATAAGGTTTTTTGCCATGCCCACTTTTTAAGGGCGTTTTCATTAAAAAAGAAAGAAAGAAAGAAACGCCCAAGCCCAAGTTTTTTGACCAAAATCATAATGAGCGATGAGGCTCATTTCCACCTCATCGGGTACGTGAACAAGCAAAACTATCCCGTCTGGGGCACTGAAAATCCACAAGCAATGCATAAGGAGCCATTACACAAGCCAAAGTTATTGCATGGTGCGCTGTTCACGCTGGATGAGTAATCGGGCCAATTTTTTCGAGAACGCCGCTGGTCAAACGATAACATTGGACGGTGCGCCCTATAGCGCTATGTTAACCGGCATACACTGCGCGATCCACAATCGATATTCTGAAGGCGGCGACAACATCGGATGACTCTCTTGGCCCACCTTGTACTTTGTAGAAGGTTTTTACGAAAAGAAAATTTGCCCAGATTTATAGAATCTGCAACAGCTCAGTTATCAGTTGTCTTGTTTCCTATTTTCCAAACAAACGAAAATGCTTTGTCGCGATCTACAATACTTTTTCTTCTTAAAACAGTGAAACTCAATATTTATAACAACTTTGAGTCGTTGAGATCATGATTTTAATATATCTACGTGTGCGATTTATTTCTAAAAATTAAATAATATGTTCACACATATGGAATTGAAAATAATTGTGTTCTTGGTGTTTTACCATCAGTCTTTCAAAAACATCTAATCATTTTATATCAGGGTTAACTCACCAAACTTGTTGGGTTTACTCGAAGTTAACTCTGCATTTAAATTGACTGATAAACAACTTAATCGAGTTACTTCAAGTTTAATCCCGAAACTAGGGTTATCTCGCACTAAAAAAGCTATAAGATTAAAATTTTAAAATCGTGAAAAAATTTCAACATTTATTACAATTACAAGGACTGTCATAATAATTTTAATTTTTTTTTCAGATTTAAGAAGACCTTAAAAACACAATATGTAATTAGAAATTGTTCGAAATTTAGGACGGCCACAATACCACAACGTGACCACTTTGGCAGTTGTTGATAAACACAACTAGGTTTTTAAGCATCCTGTTTCATACTGCTAATCAATGCGCCGTGAAGGCACCATTACAAAAATGTAATTAGAAATTATTTGGAATGGAGAAAAACTAAAAGTAAGAATTTAAGTCCGTATAAGATCTAATAAGGTTTTCTTTTATTACATTATAAGGATTTAGCACGTTATTTATCATTTCTTACACAAAATATGACATCCGCAAATATTATGGCTCAGCTTCTCCTACATTCAACTGGATTTCTCCATTCTCCAGACAACAAAAAATATAAACAAAACAATTGCATAAAACAAATTTATTTACATTACAATACCACTTGCATCGCGTGAAAGTTTGTAGTTTTCAATTTTTTTGTTGTTTCAAAAGAAACTTACAACCTCTATCCTACTACCAATGATTCATCTTAATCTGCACCTCATCATCCTACTTTTTCCAACTTTTCTTTACTAAGTCCCGCTGTTCAAATACATAAACCATACCCATTTCCTGCAACATGCAAATTTCAAGGGAATCCAATTTACTAGGGATTATTGGAAGGGTTTCTGGTACCATTGATGGTGTACCATACCAACTCCATACAACATAGAGACAGAAAGCGAGAGATCCTGATAAAAAGTGGGGCAGCCCACTTCGTTGTAGAAGCTGTGCGAAAAATTCAGAGAATAAAAAATCCAAAATAGTGGAGAAAGCAACCAATTGGATTGTAATTAACAGAATTGCACTTTCAATTTATAAAACAGAGGACACGAGAAATTGATCCGTGTAGCTCTGTATCCCAATTCATGCTCTCCCCATGAGGATACTCGAAAAGAAATTGTCTGTGTGTGTGTGTTATTAAATAAATCGACATTTGAATGGTTCTTCCTCGTTTTTTGGTCTCCATTTCTATCTAGGTCCTTGTCTTTATTTTGACTGGAAAGTTCTTTGGGGGTAGGTAACTGCGGCCATTGTTGATTACCATATGAAAACCAAAACTGGGAGGAGTACTATGCTACTTCGTGGAATTCGGTGAAATGGTGGAAAGGGTTAACCAGAGCATCCGGAGTCAATGAATGGGAGCTTTATCTCTCATTCAGTTTAGTGTGGTATACAGAAACTTACTTCGTAATTTGGTGAAAGCTTGTGAGAGTGGGTTGGGAAATTTAATTAAGGGTAAATCAATTGGGGGTTCCATTCAAATCTTGAGGTGAATCGATGAGGATAGAAATCACATATTTATTTAGAACAAAATGAATCCACTTAATCAGAATAATAAAACTCACAATAACAATCTAACATCAAGCTTATGGAGTTTTATTGAAGTAAAGGGGTACTTAATACACCTATTAGCATATTTTAACAAAACATACAAAGCCTTTCGAATCCAAGTCCCTGTTTACTTGTGGTCAAGGGTTTTATGTAACCGTGGATAAAAGTCATTTATAATGTCTGTCATTTGATAAAATCACTGGCATTTTCCAAACAGAAAGCTAAACAATTTTGTTATTGCCTTTAACTTAACTGCCTTACAATGGGGGTTTACTTTTTTTGGGTGCGTTTATACCTTGTAATCGGAAATGAAATAATCATGATTACCCTAAAAGAAAGGTACGAGAATTGCTGGTTATAGCAGGAAGCTTGTTGTCAGGGGTGTACATATTGCTGTCGTTCTTCTTGGAAATGGTTGAATTCATAGTGGAAAATGGCTACAAAACTGAAATGACTGAAGGTCGAATGGAGTTTCGACATTGCAATCAAACCGGATAATGGGAGTTAAACGTTTATATTCACAATACTTTAACATCAACTGAATTTTAAAATAGTTGCGCATTTTGCGTCACAGAGGTACGAATTATTTTTAAATATACACATCCTGATGCCCAAAGTAGCAAAATTTGTCTCATATTTCCAGCTATATGAGGCACAGCTAGCTTATCTTGTTACTTTGATTTCGGCTGTCTTTCATTGCCCTGGAGTCAGTTATACGATATCAAAAGTTGCAAATCTTTGTAGAAAGTAACCAAATGAGATCATATATTTTTAACTACCTATTATACTCTTAATTTGACTAAGGCTCCAATATTATAAACATCTCACATTATGAAGTACATTTCTAGATTTATATTAAAGCAATTCTGAGTTTTTGAAAGGATATTACTCGGTCGCTTACACCCCATTGTTTATCAGAAACGCCTTTTACCTGACCAACAATTTGGGTTTAGAAGTAGACATTCGACTGTGGACCAAGTTCATCGAATTACTGATTTAAATGAGAAAACTTTCGAAGAAAAGAAAATTTGCTCAGCCGTATTTCTTGAAGTGTCGCAAGCTTTTGACAAAGTTTGGCATAGACGCCTTCAACGCAAGTTCTGCCTGAAAAATTATATAAAATCCTCGTGTCGTATCTTGAGCATAGACTCTTCCCTGTTAAACTTGGAAACGAATATTCGGATTTCTAAGAAATATTGAAAGAAGTATCCCAAGGAAGCGTTCTTAGACCACTCTTGTACCTAATATTTACACGTGATATCCCACAAACAAACGATTCAATAGTTGCCACGTTTGCTGACTATAAAGCTATACTAGCAGTTGGCACAATAATAGGGGAAACAACATGAAAATACAAAACGCCCTTAAGGAGATTATTGAATGGACAAAACCTGGCGGATTGCACTTAACGAGAGCAAATCAATTCATGTAGATTTTTCGTATGAACGGATAAACAATTTGCCAGTATTCTCAATACGGTTCGAGTCCCTTTTGCAAATGAAGCGAAATATCTCCGAATGACAATCGATGCAAAATTAAAATGGAAGTCGCATGTAAAAAAAAGGTATGCGTAGAACTTAAAAATAATACCAGAGAACTGTACTGGTTACTCGGAAAATATTCGGAGCTTAACCTTGATAACAAACTGCTATTATACAAGCAAGTGCTAAAGCCGGTCTTGACATATGGTATACATCTTTGGGGTTGTACCAGTGAAACAAATCTAAATATTTTACAAACTTTTGAAAACAAAATGTTAAGATCATTCGTCAATGCGCCGTGGTATATAAGGAATGAAGATCTACGCAGAGATCTGGGTATTCCCGCGGTTAAGGATGAAACGAAAAATTTTGCACGCAAACATAAATAAACGTTTATTGGGACACGTTAACACAACGGTCCTCCAAACTCTTGCGGGAAAAAAATTATTGTGGCGTCTTCAAAGAAGCCCTTAGATTTGGCACGATTATAACAAACCGCGCTATGAATTTCGGAAAAAAAACAGAACTCTCACAGGAAAGTTACCTGCCAAAAATTTATTACTCGTGATGAAAAATTGATAGATAAGTCGCATACTTAGTTGCAATACAAATACAAAAATGGTATTGGTAAAAGTCCCACACTACTTTGGGCACGTGCTCATCGTGTCTTTTAAGATTTCCACCAGTCCACGGAAAAAAATTATTTTGGCCTGAGCAGGCGGTCGAAGAAAAATCGAAAAACAATAGTCTTGTCGGTTCGTAGTGAAAGGCCGCCTTTGTTTTCGATAAAACTGTCGTCCGTAGATGTTATGTTTACCGTACGACGAAAACAAAAAAACTGACGTGCCTCACATATTTACCAGAGCGTTCGAATGTGCTATGGTGTTCCGGTATATTTGCACAGGCAGCCGAACAGCCATTCAGGGACAGTTAAAACTGCGTGTGTGTACCAATAGCGACATTGACTGGCCATCTAGATCTCCATATTTGACCCCTCTGGACTTCGTTTTGGGGTGAGTTATTTACAATTTAAAGAATGTATGGAAATCGGTCGTTTTTGCAAAGTTATTGAACATTCACATAGCGACATAAAATATGGCGCACCATAATTATATTAAGTAAGCCTAAGTACCAGCCGTTGAATCTTTGGGAGACTTTAAAAGTAACACATCAAGCTCTATATATACAGTACAAAAAGAAAATATCTGGCGTCCGTTAGAAGCTCTCAAACCAAGCCTTACCATACACTTGTGTGTGCGAAATAATATTTGTAGCCGCTGTGAATTGCATCTCCAGTGTAATGCCCAGTAAAAAAAAAAAGTACAAATTTTCGGGCGCAACAGGCTCATTAGTACCCAGGCCCAAGCTTTCTCACAACCATTCATGTGTACGTGTATACTGCTTGCACGATGGCGGCAACTTATGCTGTTTGCCGACTCCAAATGCCTAAGTAGAGTTATGCTTTTATTGCCATTTGATACTTCTTTGATGATTTGTCAGATACCAGAGTAGGGCAAGTGAAAAATCATTTAGGTGTTGCAACGGTAGGGATTCGAACCCACTAACCATCGTTCCACTGAGCCCGTAATGCCGATTCCATACTGACAATTTGAGATGTTTCTCATGACAATTTTATAATTTTGAACGTTCGTCAGTGTTTCGCAAGAGGTGATGATGCATTGAAAAAAAGCAGATGTTCTGTTCATGTGGATTTTCAACTGGCATATCATGCTTAGTAGTCCTAGCCACTGCATACAGTGATATAATATCTAAAAACCCTCAACTGAATGAAACCAAAAAAAAAAAAACACTGCAATCCCAGATCACTCCCCAAACAGTCACTTTCGAATCACATCGCATCCATTAAAAACGACATATCTCCGAAACGTGTTACAAAACATAAACAAATTTGTATACCAAAGTAATTCCATCTCCATCTATCCGATCGTGTACATCGAATCCCCATTTGGATTTGTAAAGAAAAAAAAAAAGAATCGGCTCCCGCCTCCACAAGCTCTCATGTGCCACACCAATTCGTGTGCGCCTCATAAATTCCTAAGCACTCACTTACAACCCCCAGAGGAGGACTTCCTCCAGATAGACATTAAGCACAAACGCTTTCGATGATTTATGAACACTCGGCGATGAATGAAGTGCACGGGGTGAGGGTTAGTTGGAATTGGTATTGGAATCTTCTTCCCGCATACCCTTGTACCACGTATGGTTGGCTGGAAAATGGACCACCAGCCAACAAAACGAAAAGACAGATGGGAATGGGAATTATTCAACAAAATGTTTGATGGATATGAATTTTTTCGGGATTTTTTTTCATCCTCATTTCCATATGAATTAGTACTACCATCCTGCTCCGGTGCGGTGATGGTGCCAAATGAAAAATATGTCCTTTAGCCCTGAGGGGAGAGATATATTTTCTTTTGTGTCCTTCGGATGCGCACGAGTTATTATACAAGAAAAAGTCTCATTTCCGTTTACTTTTCGTTTCTAAAAAAGGACATTCCTTGGCCTACATTAGAAGGATATGGTGGCTTCTCAAAATCATTGTATTCTACTTCCTTCCTTTATTTTATTTTGAAAAAAAGCGCATCCATGCGATTACATTATGAGAAAATCCTCGACTGTTTTGAGCTGTTTGTCAATTTGACAGAGCAATCATAAAATATTGCGCACGATAGAAATTCGTGTGAAGCACGCAAGGATATCCTTGGAGGCGCGCACAAATCCCGAATGAATAGACAGAAAAACGCGTTTTTCAAAACGATGGAGAAGCACACACATAACAAAACCCGAATATCCTGACCCAATTCGAAAACCCAAGTCTCTTCGTCACACCAGCAGTGTTAAGATAGGATAGTGTTTTTTTTTTCATATTTAAAGGTGTGTATTCTCGGAGCTTCGTGGTCGCTTTGAGGAGTTATGTTGTGTGTGTCTAGCGTGCGATATACTTTGGCCGGTGCGAGGTGAAAGGAGATTACTGCTGTCATCTGTAAATGCTTTGCGTTGATTAATGTTGTGGCACTTTCAATCGCCTTAATAAGCGCACACCACAGGAGTTGTGATGAAAAAGATATGACAGATAATACGGTTTGGGGTTTTCATTTTATTTTTGTTTGTGTATTTGTTGTGGACAAATAAGGAAAGGTGACACAGCAACAAAAAGTTGCGGTTGGCGTAAGCGGTTTATAACGCAGTTGGACTCGGTGGGTAGCAGCATTTTTCTCGTCGTTTAATTTATTTGAATCGTTTTGTCAAAACGAAAAGACAGGAGGTGAAGGAGAGGTTTTATTTATTTATTTATTTTTGAAATTGAACACTTTGCTGAGTTCATAAACTGTAATGGTATTTTTGAGGATGGACTTGAATGCCGGAATTACATGTTGACAGGGCATTTATATTTTTTTTTTGCTTTTTCAATTTCTTTGTGAATGTACCTAAACTTGAACCCGGTTGCTTTGGTAATAGGAAAGGAATATATCTAATTCATAATTAGTTTTTTTTACTGGTATTTAATGTTAAGTTTAGAGAGTTTTGCCTGGTCGAGGCCCAGGAAAGGTTAACTTAGGAATAATAATCCCATTAGTTTATCGTTCTTTTGCAGAGAGGTATATAAGATAAGGCGAGAGGGAAAATGTTTATGTTCAAAATGAGACTGAAGCTTCTGTACAACAACCCATCATGCAGAATTTTTCCTGAGGGTTCAGTCTGTTACAAACTCAAATATTATTAACAAGCTTTTTCGATAAATTTAACTTTTTTTTTGAGTAACTACACTAACTTAAGACCACTTAGGACCAATAACATTAAGAAAATGTACAGAACTTTTATTTTGCAACTTCTTTAACTTCATAGAAAACAACATAGAAAAAAAATTAAAAAGTCTTGCTAACCACTTAATTTAATACTTAAAAAAAGAATTTCTTAGAAAAGTGGTAATCACAGTGAAAATTTGTTTAAGGAAATATCTGTGCCCAAAGGGTAAAATATCGCAAGTCGACTCTTAGGCACAGATATTATTCTGAAAAATAAGTACGAAATGTGCTCCTTAAACCTCACAGAATTCGGCTTAGAAACAATTCATCCAAATTCTGAACATTCATCGACTATGAAACATTATGGTATCTACAAATATTTAGTCCGAATTAGCTTGGTCAGAGATCAGTAGTCATGCAATAAGACTTGGCTTTCGTGAAAATATCAAAACAATCAAAAGCAATGCAAGTCGAGTATAAAATGGCGAAACCAAAGTTTAAGATCCAGTTGGCCATATTGACAAAATTCTGAAATGCTTAAAAAGTACATTCAAGTTATAATTTCAGGTTATAATTTCTCAACATTCCAGGGAAAAAGCTGGGACAAAGCACGGATATTTCTACTGAACTATTTGGCATCACCGTAAGATAATGCATGATGCATGAGTCTACAAATTGAGCAAGGTAAATCTATTCCAAGGGTGACCACATGGACACATGGTAGATAATAGTTCAGCCAAAAGAACTAAGAATTGCAATTTGCACCTGGGGTATAAATATCTTGAAAGTCAAGAGCTTTTGGAATGTTTTGAAACATTTCTGAAGAGCAGAATACAGAGCTCACTTCGATTTCTGAAAGCTCATTTTCAAGTAAAGAACTGCTTCCTAACCTGTTAAGGTACTCATATGAATGAATGGATCTTTATGCGAGAAATATTCTAGTAAGGAACGAAAGATACAATTTCGTGGCTTGACCACCCCAAAAGACGGTGCGTCAAACTCTAAAATTGACATCATCTGTGAAAGAACTATCTCCGTTTGATTTACGTACAGACCCCATAATTCTGACCAATAACTAAATATATTAAGGGTTGCATGACTTCACTTGGAGTCGATGGAAATTTACCACCGCCACTGACAAATCCTGGAAAAGATAAACGATTTTAAAGTAGCCTTTCATCGACTGGGAAAGCATGATAAAATATTCAATTCCCTGGAACTGTATTCGGTGTTGGCTAAATTTTGGATTCCATCGAAGTTGTTAACAGCAAATCGAACTTTTCATCCAAAGTCGAGATGTTATGAAATTTATTTATTCTCAGAATGGAGCAGATATTGATTAGGGTAGGTGTGCAAGCATAAATGTCATTGAATGATCGAAATTACAACAACAACTTGTGTACAGACAACACTATTTTGGTTAGAATAATAGCTATTTCAGACATTTTCAAGTGTCCTCATCAGATTCCTTCTAACAGTGACGCTAATTGAATGTTCAGTTCTATGTATGAGTATTTAAAACAATTTTTATTCCCTAAGCGGGGACTGAACATGTAACCCCGTGCCTAGTGAGCCAAGTACCTACATCTTGCGCCATTAAGGTCTTGGTTTGAGGAGAGTCAATTTCCTCCATTGAATGAACTGAGAGGCTGACAACTAGCATTTTTGGTGTTTATACACACATATTGTTGTTGTTTTGTCTGTCCTTTGTTCCTATTTTTGCCTCTGTCTTCAGTATGCTGGCATTTTATTCCCCAGAATTCCTATAGAAGAGAGTATATTGTTAGAACAAAGTCACCGTGCAAAGCGGTACAATCACTATCGTATGGTAGTGGGTGAGTTAGGTGTAACAACGATTCTAACACTTAAACTTTGGGCTGCGCTCAATCCCGTAAAGATAAAGATAGCCCGGTGTCCTAGCGACATCTAGTAAATTGGAACTGGCATTCCAGGCTGGGAGTTATGCTTAGAATACAAATTCTAGTGACAATGCAACAAAGAGCCCCGGAAAGGACTAATCTCATTGTTGACAACCATGCCAAACGAAAAAAAAACAATGACGTTGTTATCTGCGTATAGAACGTGAGAACATAAAACAGTGTAGCAGAACAACGAGTAGAAGCCCTAAGCTACATAGCTGACATTACTACCATACAGGAAATACGATGGGATGGGCAGGGCAAAATAGGATGCCAAACTATGACAACTGTGTTAGTGAGCAGAAACAGCGAATATACGGATTTGTTATATGTGCCGGATTAGGGCAATACGCACATTACAACCATCCAGATCAAGGCCAAAGTAAACAACATAAGCCTTATATCCAACCACGTTGTGCCGGACAAAAAATATATCAATAGGAGATATCGCAAAAGACTGCTTCTACGAGCTCCTTGGAAAAAAAACGAGGGACTACCGGAGAACGACGATCAAATCGATTTTAGCGCAAAGTTAGGAAGAGATGACAACTGTAGTAGTATTGTTGGAAAGCACAGAAAAACGTGTGGCAACGGACTTAGGCTAATTGACTTCGCTGCGGAATGAAATGCCAGCACACGGTTTCCTCATCTTGATATTCAAAAGGGGACATGGCGGTCTCTAGATCAAAGATATCCAATCCAATCCAATCATCCAATAAATTTTAGATGGCGGAACATTTTGAGGGACTAACATCGACCTTGTTGGAAGACGAATATTCACCACACCAACAAACAAGAAATAAACACAAATAAAAATTGTTGCCGCAAGAGGGCCGTTTGTAACCAGGGCCGAGCCTGCTCACAACCATTCATGCGTGCGTTTGGTTTTCTGCACGAAGCCGGGACCTCCTTTTTTATACCGTATCCGAACGGCGAATTCGAGATAAGCTTTTCTTGACAATTGATACTACTCTGATGATGATGTCAGGTCATAACGAGAGGAAAGCCAGTGAAAAATCATTTTGGGGTTGCTACGGCTGGGAATCGAACCCAGACCTTCTGCGCGGCAGTTCATCGCACCAACCATCGCGCCACTGAGCCCGTCTAAGGAATACTGTGAACAAAATAAATACCGAAGACTGCAATCGCAAGACTACCGAATCCTTCGCGGAACACGTATCCCTAAACCTGTCGATTACCGCCATACCAACAGCATCCAATGTCAAAGAACAACGGCAATGATGTCAACGAGCCATTAGGTATGGCACAACTGATGTGCTAGGTTTTTCACGTCCACCAGCAGAAAACCATTGATTGTATGATGAATGGCGATAGTTACTCGCAGCCAAGAACGAAACTAGCATGGCTGAACTTATTTCGTCTACCTCGGAGTTTATTTATTTAACCCACATACCTCAGAAACCAAACAAATGTGATCAAAACTCCTATCTCGAAAATTTAAATAATTTCTCTATCGAAGCTTTACCTTATCGATTCTACTTAATGGGGACGAGCACTGCAGAATTCGTAGGCAAGTGCAGCGGTTATCTGTCTGAAAAGTTCTCTCCGAACTTATGACCATGTACAGTACAGAAAAAGGTAAAAATATCTAGGTTGGTGACAAAATCTAGGTCTGGTATCAAATGTGCTTTAATCATGTATTGTTAGACGCTGCAAGTAGAGCTAAATCAGAGCACGATCAAAACAATCTGAGTGCCAGGACATAATAAAGGCAATGGAATTGATTAGGCTCGAGCAAGACTTGACTGTTATGACACAACAATAACAATAAACATCATCTCAGACGTTTCTAGGGTTGTCATCACCATTTAAAAAAGTAGTAACACCAAATATTTTCGTCCTTTTCCAAACGCTGTTGATCATTTAGGCTAAACACTGAATCAAACAAGTTAACACTGCATTGAGTTTTGATACATAGTTTGTAACATAAAGAAATAAATTAGCTAGATATACTTCAAAGTATATGGATCGACTCAAAATAGCTAGCTGAGGTGATTTAGCCATGCCTGTCTGTCTATCTGTTCATCACCGATTTATGGGTCTAAAATATTGAGCAAGGGTAATGAAATTTTGTACATATATCCTTGGCAGTGCCTACAGAACAAGTGTACTTTTAAAATCCCCCCACTGCCACGCCCAATTTTTAGAAAAACGTTGTTTAAGGCCATGTTTGCGTTTTTGAAAAAGTGTCTGAACAACATATCTAGACAATCTTCAATATCTCTATTTCGTCCATATAAAGTTTTTTTTCAGCCCACTTTTTGAGGACATTTTTTGCAAAAAAGTTTTTTCTGTAAAATTTTAAAGAATTCCGAAAAAAATTCGACGCAACTACTTCCATAACGTCAATATTAACATTTAATTTTGAGATCCTTTTAGCCCACGCCCACCTTTTGGGGCCATTTTCTTACAAAACCGAACACCCTAAAGCTTATGCTATAGAAAAACGCCGTTTTTTGTCGAACCAAAAAATATTTAGATTCTATCGGAACAAAATGTGTTGACAATGTAATTCTCTTTATTTTATTCGCATACAGTTTTAAGTCACGCCTAATTTTTGGGGACATTCATTTTAAGATTGGGATGGGAAAGGTTATTCAAGGATCCGCACAACGGATTGTAATCTTCTCATATGATTTTAACGATCCGCACAATGGATTGTAACCTTCTCATATGATTTTAATGTGCGACTGATTACAGGACACAACTTTTTGGGAAAGCACTAAACTACGAAAAGGCTAAGGAAATTGTATCACTTAACAACCCTGAAACAACCCTGAATTCGAAGAGGATATTAAGCACTTGCTGTGTCATTGCTCTGTAATTAAAAAACAGCTGTAAGAAAAAAGCCAAATAACTATGCATATCGTGAGATCTTCTACTTCTTAAAAGTTCAAGCTGTAAGGACAATCCTTTTCACATACCTGAAGCATTATACCATAACCACTTTTAAGTATCACTATATCAATAATCTTAATAACTTTTTATATCAATTTTTAAGTTTAAAAACCTGAGCATCAGCAACCCATCAAACCTAACACAACATATGTCCCATTTCAAATCTATTCCCGTTTCAAAGGTATTTATTAAAAGGATTATTTTTTCTTAAGTAAATGTATTCTAAAAATAAATTGATTATAAAAAGCTTATATTACTAAAATAAAAGTCGATTACCATCAACAGAACATTAAAAAAAGACACCATATGTAAATTCGAAAAACATGCCTCGCGCTTCGGAATTTTTAAACTCAGAATATAAAGTTGGTATATCTTACCCGCACAAACCAATTAAATCGGTTATATAGAGTCCCGAAGTTGAAAAGCGTACTTCACAATGCAACCCAATGAATGTTCTTATGATAAACAGCTAAAAGCTCAAGCTATAAGCGCACATAATAAAAAAATAAGTCTTTGCTGTTTATGAAAATACCCTATACCGCTGCCAAATTTAACGATCTCATCTGTTCAGAAGTCCTTACGTTTATGATACAATTTAACCAAACGTCTTTAACAAGTTCGACCCTAAATTAATGCAGAAAACATCCTTTTAGAGTGTCTAAGGAAATACAAAAACAACTTATTTCACAAGACCAAGATGGGTAAAATATTCCAAAGGCGAAATGTTATAAAAATTTCACAACATCCCGCAATAATCGTAGCTCGTAATGGCAAAAATGAGCTCATAAAACTATTCAGGATCATCTGCAAAATAAACTCAACCACCCAAACATTAGGCTAATCTCATCATCCAACGCTAAAGGTCCATAAAACAATTTTATGACTTGAAGTACCATTTTTTGGTAAGGTGGCGTATACGCAATTTTTTTTTATTACAAATAGTTTTTGCAAACACTCTATTTCCGAAGAAATTCCATACCTCATTCAAACAGACTAGACATGGAATGCGTTGATCCTTACCAATGAGGATTTATTGCTGAGTATTATATATGGAACCCCACTTCTGGCAGGACTTGTACACCAATCATCGTCAGCTAAAAATCACAATGCACAGCAACTATTTTTTTTGCCAAACTCATGAAATAAATTCCAATAACCATTTCGAATGTATATTAACAAAAAAAAATGGAAGAATAATGAAACAACAAGAAACATAGCCCCCCAATAAAAATGAAATCACCACAAATTACAACTCACAAATCTAGAAGCGAAGAGAATCAAACAGAAGCTGTTCCCGGTCGCCCCTTCTTTATCCACTCAGGAGTCCCCTTCAGTTTGCAATAAAAATCATATTTCTTTGGCGAACTCATAAGGATAACACTAAGCGTCATGAATTATGGTGGTGATTTCCAAAATGAAAACCATCCCGTTGTATAGACAGACATTCATCGAAACGTTTGTCTTTCCGTCAAAATCCCCAAATGGAGGTATGGGTGTGTGTGCGCAATGGCGGTATGGTATGCTATGCCTAAGGCGGTAAAATGGTAGAAAAACTGGATCGATTGCGTGAAATATTTGATTTATGACCATATTTCCGAAGTCTCGGTTTGAAGAGTTTATTCCATGTTGGTTATCCAATCACTCATACACACACACACCCCCAACCCGTATGTAATTCAATAAAACGTATTTAAGCGTTTCGTTGAAGTTAAACCACACCAATGGCAAATGAATTGTCCAATTAAATTGTTTATTGGACCACTGATAATATTTTGAGATAATTCATTTGGGACAGGTTTTCGGGATTCACATATACGATACAGCGCGCAAGGACATCCACACTGCCGTAGAGTGCCACATCGTGTGCCGGCATAACACTTCTAATGGGAAATAGTTGTGTGCACACCCGCGTTCTAATAGTCCTGCCGAGTAGGTGGGGTAGCGAAACACTTTTATGTGATTTCAATTTAATGCAATGGTTACACAGGACAGCACCGCATACGAGGACCTTCGCTTGTACACAGGGTGTGTATTTTGTTTTTAAATTTATATCCCCATCTAATAGCGATTCGTTATCCTGCGGTCATTGGTGGATGAGTGAAATTAAGCCAGTCATTGACGGGCGATTAATTAAATGGTTGTTGGGTTGTGTGCGTTTTACAGAGGAGCGGATTTACGGCCTCACGAACACCAAATGAGTGTAAACCGGAGCTTTAATTGGAGTGAGTAGTATTCGGAGGTCTAATTAAAATTAAATTTTTTTTTTAAATGGAAAAATATTGGTAAGGAAATGTTTAGGTACATGTAAGGGCTAATTGTGAGAGATTGCAAAATGGTTTCCATTAACTTTATTGGAGGTAAATTTTTGGTTTTTTTTTTCTTTTCTTGCTTTAGGCCTGGGTATTATGTTAAGTCTGGTACTGAAAAAGGGTTAATGCGGTGGACAGGGAAAGTCTGCATTGAACATTCAAGTTGGATATGAATATTGAATGGATAATATAAAAAATGGTTACCACGACTTTGGGTGTCTGTAAAGGTCAACCTTTGGGCTTTTGATTTTTCATCTCTTCGTATTTTTTAGGTTAAATGAAATTCATAAAAATCCTGGGAATGGACATGGTATTAGCTTTATGAGAAAGTTCATAGCATGCCATGAGTGTGTAGCTAATATGACTTCAAACATGCATGACTCCCATATAAGTCGAATAAAGCATAGTAAAGAAGTTCGCTTTTGTACCACGCATTTATAGCAGATTGAAGAACAAGCAAGAAATAACACAGTGCCTGCTAGCTTCCTTCCAAATCATATGTCATCATATGTTTCTTGAATATAGACCATGACCAGACACTTGAACTGAATGACTGAAAGGAAAATGACAAGAATTGAAGTGGTTGGAAGGATGCATTATTTCACATAGAGGGCCTCAATGATGCAATTCTGCGGTCCATTCGGAGCATAGTATTTCATTTAAATACCACTCAACAATTCAATAGAAAGCCAGTAATTATTCATATTTAGATATCTCTAGTCTTGATTAAGGGACATGGTGAACTACAGATCAACAAACTGTCAATCAAATTGCTTACATTGCGATAGTAAGGAAGCACGTATACACTATTTTTCATGTCCGAACATTCCGAGGGGTTAACATCGACTCGAACCACTTCTTTGTTGCTGCTAAGCTAAGAATGCGCCATACACAATGTTACCAAAAATCAGACGTACAGTGAAAACATTTATTATCGAAAAACCTTTGTCGCATAAGTACGCCAAAGCTTTCGCAGAACGCGTATCAATTAATTTCACATCTGGGAGTCGAGGACTCTGCGAGCAGGAATATTTACCTCTTCATATCTTAGCCATCTTAAACGTCCAATGCAGGGTTTTATTTTACTAGGGATTGAGTCTTCGTCTCCGTAGCCAGCATCTTATGTTGCAGAACAATAGCAACTATGCCAACAATACATAGATCAGGCGCAACTGTTGTGTTTGAGGCCCGGGTTCATTCCGGACTGTGGCGCCACTTAAGTAAGTAAATAAAGACCGGTGCTCAAAAAAATCGATGAATAATATTTTCGGACGATGGGTTTTGGTCATGATATTTTCGGCTCTATACACGTTGAGTTAACACAACTGAATGACTTTTTCTTTGCGTTGTTTTATTGTTGAGAAATTTATTGTTAAAATGTTATTGTAAAGGTGTTTCAAAAACATGTCGGGTCAAGTCATTCGGTTGATAAATTTCAAGGTTATTCAATGTTTACATACCAACATAAAAGATGGCGCATCCTTTATATATAAAAAATTTTCAGAAAATGTTTTTTTTTAATATTTTTCCACATAACGTTAAATCACGTCCTTTTTAATCACACACATTTTCGAGATTATTTGTTCAAAGGATGGGATTATGGGGTATTTAACATTTAAAGTATTATTTTGAAAGTCGTTTTATAAAGTTACAAACGTTATGCAAGTCTTTTACCTACCCTAAAGTATAGCCAATGTAATTCCTGATTTTCTTTTAATGTTTGATAATCGATACGTCTTTCTGCCCCCAAAGTCATTTTTCGAAAACTACACCAGCACATCTGCATTACATTTGCCCCAAATGTTAGATCGACAATATATTCAATTCATAATTCATATGAATACCCTCTAACCCAAAAGAAAAGGGAACTTAAAGCTCATAAGAATAACCATAAACCCTCTTCGAATGGTCATTTCCAAATGTGTACAAATTACACTTTTCTCCATTCTGCCTATGTACAACATCCATTCCATGGTTTAATATCATATCTTTAGCTATGTGATGATCCTATCAATACGACTCTTAAAAATAAAACTTTCAAACCAAACACTTGGTCTATCCGTATCAGGTTTCTACGACACTCGTATCTGTATAACTACCAAAAACGAAATTATGCCAACCGAAGAACCTCACGTTTTATCTTTAGTATCGTTCGAGCCAACGGAGCAGCAGTACCAGCCCTAAATTCACTAACAACCCTAAAACCTAACCCCTTATCCTTATCACGTTCCAATGTTGATGTGTCCGAAAATAAACCAAATAGAATGAAATGACATCGTGATGAAAATAAAGGCACAACTGGATTGAAGTGCTTCTCATTCCTTTTCGGTTTTCCCAAGTTTTTTTTTTATTATTATTTGTCCACCTATCCATCCGTTGGACGTTCATTTTGTGATCCGTCCATTTGTTTTTACTTCGACCATCATCCGTTCAATCGTTCATCCCTATCTGCACCTGCACCAGGACATGATGAAAATATCACATTTTGAAAGAGAGAAAAAGAGAAAGCGAGAAAACAAAAACATAATGGATGGAAGATAATCATAAAAATCAAAAAGAATTTCTCTGTCGTATTATTCTAATGATTGGCGATGTAGTCGGTATAGCGCGCACTAAAAACAGAAGATAAAGGATACAAAAAGGGACCGCTTTACGTTTACACGCAGAGTTGAAAGAAGGGGGCAACCAAATGCAAGCCCTTAAGATAAAAAAATAAATGACAAAAAAAAATGGATTGCGAATACCGTTGATGACGGTTAAGAAGGACTTTATGGCAACTGACAGCAGACGATCAGCGCCACTTCACGCTGCCAACACAAACAACAGAAAAACGGGTAAAAGAACGATAGATAAACAAAAGGACTTACCATAAAAATAAGTGTCGCACACCGTCCTTGAATCGGAAACAAACTGAAAATAGTGTCCTTTTGTAATTTAATTTTCCTTTTCAACTGTATCCCTTTTTTTTTTGGGGGTCGGATCGTTCCTTTGTCTTTTATTACGCCATCATTAAGTAAAGTGATAATTTCCATGGAGAAATTGATTTCCAGCAAATTGCCGGCGACAGGAAATAAAATGAAAGAGCAAACAGCTCTTCTTCCAAAAAAAAAAAAAATGATGACTCACCGTCCTGGCAACGACATGGAATCCTTAAGTGAAAACAGTTTTCATGTAAAATAAGGTAGCAACATTGAGCGCGCATTAGCGTTATTTGCATTTTGTATGATGGAGCATGTGTGAGAGCAGGAACGACGACAGGATTTACGTTTTTTTAAAAGACACTTCCAACGTACACAGCAATGTTGTGCGATTTCCTGTCGCAACGCAATGTACGAAATTTTGGTGTCAAGTGCAGTTTTTCCCCGTTGCAGGAGCGATGTTTTGGAAGGAAGCCATTTGCAGAGAACTAGTACACAGGAAACGGAATTCTTTAATTTGAGGAGTCGCTGTGTTCCTGTTACCTAATGTTTATTTTAAATAAGTTTAAGTTTTTTTTCTTCAGGTGAGATCCTTCTTTAAGGAGATTGTGATGGGGAAGATGCTGTTGAAAGGTGCACCTTTTTCGAAGATGGCATCTACATGTGCATAAACGGATGTAGAGAGGAACGTATTAAATGGTTTTTGTTGCAACAACAGCTAGCAATATCCGAGTTTTATCCTTATTTAATAGGGATTTGATATTTTTGTATCATGTTAGAGTAAAAGAAAATACATGTACTTGCAGCTGGGAAACATTGTTTACTTTCTAAAGGATTTGTTTTAATGAAGTAGGAATCTTTTTGAAAATGTTCGCAATGAAGAGTTTTAGTTTTTTCTTAATGACATGCCATTCTAAAATTTTTTGAGTGCCACGAGGATGACAATTTTTTGGACGCGTATATCGTAGTTATATGAAGGTGTAAGCTTTATAATAATATATGTACACAAATTTCCTTGAATAGCCCTTGAACTGTCGAAATAAATTAGACAAAATGTAAGGAAAAAAAAATGTTGGTGTTGCCACTTATATACTCGAGCAAATATCTTCTGCGTTGTATTTCATTGCATACAAATCAAAGTGGCCGTAGCTTCTGTAAGCCTTTAGTTAGAAGTTTTAAATAGGTTTTGATCCTGTAATACTTCATATATTATAGTGCATACTTCTTCCTAAGCATTATACCTTAACACCTACTAAAAACCCTGTGGATTTATCTGCAAAAATTCTAATGGTTATTTTGGAATACTTCAGTCGAAAGCTCAATCATCTACGGAAAATTAATATAAACATTACGGAGGTAATAATATTTTAATACCATCTACTAAGCCCGTTAATTTATCTAAAAATCGTTAAGACGCTTCTGTAATACAGCAGGTGGAACTTCAGACTTCTCCGGAAACCTAATATAAGCATAAAGTGTGATTTAATACAAGCACACAAATTGCGAACAACTATCACGTGACGTATCGCTCCAGATACCAGAAGGTTCTAAGGGGTATTCAATCAGCATCGAGAGTGACTCATGCAACGTAGACGTTTGTGGGACAAATGAAGTTAGGTTCACTTAGTATAGCATATTATGATTTGGGCTATGAGTATGCAGATATTATATGCTTAGAATAGCTCCAGAGGTCCATAGCAATGAATGTCGTGTCTCATTCATGCGGCAGTAATTTGCCTTGCTTTCAGCGCACTGCGCTTTATGTAGCTAAGAGCTGGCTACACTTTATACGGCTTAGAGTGAAGGCTAAAAAAAGAAATCATTAAGTAACCAAACACATCACAAGCTAATATATCGACCAGTGTTACATAAAGAACTCAATAAGTAACCAAAGACATCACAAGCTAAGTCTCCACCAGTGTTAAACTATCCAGACTTCTTAAGACCCTTCATTCTAACAACAGACGCATCTAACTTTGCATTAGCAGCTGAGAAATTAAGAAGGACTGACCTATAGCATATGCGAGACATTGTACAAACATGAACTAAATAAACCGAAAATAGAAAAACAGTTACTAGCACTCTATTGAGGAACAAACTACGTTAGACCACACCTACTTGGAAGAAAATTTATAGCGTACACAGACCACAGACCATTAGTACAGACCAAAGATCATTAGTACAGGCCACAGACCGTTACACAGGCTTTACTATCACATCTTCAAGTATTCTTAGCTGCAAAATGTCTAAATGTGCTTTGTAATATTTCAGGCAGAAGCTCACCTTTTACGCCTTAATATAAGGATTAGAGATTTTACACTTTATATTTAATAAAGTCTATGGATTTGCCTGGAAAAAAATTGTAAAAAAGATAATAACGAACAATATCAACTGAAAAAATACTTAGCTCGCGCGCACAAGTATTTATGAAGCCTTATAAAAGTAATTGCTTCAACAAATTGAATACATAAGCTTTTTAGGAGCAAAATTGCCAGTTACAAAATTATTAGTAAGGAATGTTATTATCTTTTTACATTGACAACCGGCAAAGCAAATAATGTCAAACTAACTTTGTCCCAGATCAGAAAGGTGTATCGGCAAATGAACAAGCTGACGAAATAGCTAGACATGGTTCAGTCATAAGTTTCGATATCCTGACAACAGTATCAAAGAATAAATTTAACAGAAAACGAGTGTTAGAAAGCAAAGTTATTGGTAATGTAAGTTAAAACTAGCTTAATATTACCTAACTTAGGAGATTCATAAGGCTTCTTATAGGTTTAATCATAGTTCAAATTATTCTTGTTTACCACTCTAGAAAAGAGAAATTGAATCCAAATCTGTAGTGGCAACGAAAGGATCCATAAGAACTCACAACACATCATTTGTCACGGTCTCAGCCTCTGCTGCCGAAGGTACATGGTGAATAACTCTCTCAGGACTAAGAAAACCATAAGATATTTTAGGTTTATTTAAACCTATCGGTTGTTTAGTAATGCTGTCATAAGAAGCTTCTTAAAGTTGCCGTTTGGCTTCGAAGTTAAATAGGAGGTCCTCCTCTCTGTGGAAAAATATGAAGGGTGAAGTTAAGTTAGAGAGTTTCGGATTCGACATTAAACAGGTAAGAAAATAAATGGTAAAAAATGCGATAAAATTTAAACATGAATGTATTCACTTGGGTGATGCCCACTTACTCAAACTTCAAGCCTAAAAAGGTTTGGTTTTGAAGGCCTCTGTAAAGCACCTTTTTTTATTAACGGAAGGATAAGAAATGCCAACTAAACCGACGGAATTGAGTCATATTAATATTGACCATCGAGGAAATCAATACAGGACAACCTTTATCGTACCACCTGGAATGTGTGAAGACAGAAATGGTACTCCATAAACGTACAGAAGCGCTAAGCTGCTACAAAGTAGACATTACAAAGCAGCAGCTACAAAGCAGATATAAGCAGAAACTCAAGCTAAGTTGCCAAAAACAAGCAGTCCTATCCGAGGATCATGGTTTCTTCGTACCGAATTGCTTTTATCCCATTTGATAGTTAATTCAAGCCACACCATTCAAATTATGAGACTAATCTTTGGGTATACGCCTGTCAGCATCCTCTGTCGGTAAAATGCAATTGAATTTTTTGCTCCTCGATCAATATTTCTAGAGCCTTACTAAAACCTAATGACCTGCAGTCCGAACATCTCATCTTAGTTCAGCACGGTTTTTCATTTCGTCCAGCTTAAATTTTGACTGTAGAGGGCATCGTTGGTTCCATCTGATTAACTATTTCGCTGCCATTTAAGAAAAGTGAATAGAAGCCTTAAGGCTAACGCCCTTTCTCGATCTAATTTACCTTACAAACACATTAGCAACATTTACCAGATGAAAGTATGGCCTAAGTATGAAAACTCAGCAGTGTTCGTGCGATTGATCCACAAAAAGGCAGACCATTTAAACTGCGCGAAATACAGAGGTATACTCTTCCCAAATATCTCTATCTGCCATTATATGTGAATGTATGAAAACATACATCAATAACCAGATCAACCTATATAGGTGTGGTCATGGGCCAGAAAAATCCGCAACTGATCATCTGATTTTGAAAACCGTCCAAATCGATACCAATCACTTGTTCATCGATCCTTCTATGCAGAATGACAATGAAGAATTT
Organism: Rhingia rostrata; assembly: GCA_949824845.1. Taxonomy (NCBI): domain Eukaryota; kingdom Metazoa; phylum Arthropoda; class Insecta; order Diptera; family Syrphidae; genus Rhingia; species Rhingia rostrata. Next base: position 23,657,103 of record OX463757.1, read on the forward strand.
TCGCTGCTCCATTAAAGTCCAATATACATGATTTAAACAAATTTTGACAAGGTGACATCCTAGAATCAACCTTTAGGGAAATTTCCAAAAATTTCTGTACTGAGCCTAACGCAGTGACACAACCTTCATTAAATCCCCGACACCGTCGATATTGACACCATTGTTTCCACCAAACAAGATCAAGGGGATTAGCTTATATAGAGATTATAAATGAATTTAGACCGCAATAACTGATGTCAACAAAAAATGACACAGAACATCTTGATTTTGATACCATAAAAGGATATAGACAAGGCGACTTCTGAGACGATTGTGCAAAACTCCAGAGCCCGCACCAGAGGGTCAATCTTCTATAAATCGGTGCAGTTACTACCACATGGCGTCTTACACTACAACACGCCGTCACAGCCACGTTCGATATTAGGTCTTAAAACATCTCGTCAGAATAAAATTAAGAATTACTCTTGCCAACCTTTGTTTTTCTTCAGGCTAGTGAAGTAATTTAGTAGTAAAATCATATAAAAGACTAAGACCATTTCAGTCCTGCTCCACGACGCTGAACCATATACCATATCAAATCGAGATCTGGAAACCATGGTCGTTTTGAGCGAAAAATTCTTTGAAAAATCGTTGGTCCTGATTGCGTTGATTCGTTTGGCATGTTAGTTGCCCTTGCCAGTTACTTTTTTCTCGTGTATTCAGTTTTCTCAGCATCTGTTAAGCTTACAGTAACTAACACAGATATAAAGGAGTAGTCGACTTCAGTCTTTACCTAGAATTTAAAAAGCCTCCATGCGAATTTACCTACATGCGTATGTTAGCTTTTTTGAAAACAAATTTCCTGTTCATCCTGACTAAATATGTTAAGGCAAATACAAAATAAAACCCTTGGAAATGTATTGTAAATGATGACTAACCTACCGACCTATCTTCAAAACCTCTCTGCCATAAGCCCACTTTATCCAATCAATCCAAAACACAATCCAGTCAGTCCTTTGAAGCTTTTAATTTCGTTAAAATGTCCCCCTACACTTTTTTTTGTATTTTGGATGCCTTTTGACAAAGTTACAACCTATGGGTTTATCTTCTGTACCTCATGAAAATTTTCAATACAAGTGATGAGAAGAAAAAAACGTCTCTAGCGGTCGGTTAAGACATTCAACGCATGATTCTGCTGCCAATTTCTTCATGCTCTGCCGATTGTATATCGAACCAAATTCACTTAAATTAATTTAATTGAATACATCGCCCCATACGAATCGAATAAACTCCCATTTGCCTCAATGCCACCCAACAATATTATCACCATCCTTATCATCATCAGCAAGAGCAACCAAAGTGAAGCAGCACCCAACAAAGAAGAACTTATTACGAAGCTAAGTTTCCACTTAGAGATCACATCTCTAGAGCCAACGAAAATGGAAAATAAAAATCGGCTTTCCTGTTCCAGCAGACGGAAAGGCAAAAGCCAAACAGGACAAGCAACAAACGGGGCAAACATCAAATAACGAAACGAGAATCTTACAAACGATGGAGAGCCATACACACACATATAAAGAAAATGGTAAAAAGGAACCTCACCTACAGAAAGATAGGCAAGGGGAAAAAAACCCCAACACATCCTAAATTGAATACCCGTGAAAATCCTCGAGGAAATTGTGATAAGGATTTTCCCTTTGGCATACACTCTCCGACGAGCATAAACAAACCGTTCGGTGAAGAACACTTAACATCTAACAATCACACTTCACTCGTCGGTACATCAAATATACCCACATGCCCCCGCCACCCCATCATCATCATAGCCATCATCTCACCCGGCCGGAACACAGTACGAGTGAAAAAGTCTACTTCGATGGATAACAAAACTGGGGGTTAGCAGCCGTTTCAACGACATTCATCCATACACACACAAGACCCCACAAGGACGATTGCAACATAACCATTTGGAGGGGGAGGAATAAAGAGTGGGGTAGGAAAACAACAATCACGACGGGAGAATTTAGCAAATCAGCAAAACTAACAACGGCACCATGACAGGACAAAAGAGAAGATCCAAAAAAAAACCAACCAGTCGAATGAAATTCAGAAGGATATGGATTAGATAGACTACTGCAATTCGAAATACAACACCCCCGGGCGATCTAAAGAGAGCCCGTGTATAGGCTGCAGAACATCACTACGTGCTGCATTGGAGATTCAATTGAAGCGATTCCAACTAAAACATGAATAATGTTTTCTCAATCCTTGCCGAGTAGGATCATGGGCACCTCAACAGAAGAAGAAGGAAAAAATATAGGATTCACATCCTATAACAAAAGGTGAATACTAACAGTGAGAAGGAGAAGAAAAACCTAAAGCTTGTGAAGGAAATTGGAATTTTTTTTTTTTTTTGGATGAAACCGAAAAACCCAACAATAGTATGTGTGCACTCACACTTGAGTGGGAATTTAATTTCTACGACTGCACAAGGAGATGCGGTGACGATGAAGTGCTAGTTCAGGGAAGACGGAAAAGAATCCAATTCAAAAGACGAGTCTTTCTGGTTATTGGCCTTCTTGTTCATCTCCAGCCCAGCCAATGCCAAGAGTGCCTACATAACGTGTGGAGTGAGTTTCAATAGAACAGAACAGAAAATCGAATTCATTCAACCGAAGCATAGATACATTTGCCGGATTCTCGATATTCGATTTCGCCTTTTATTTCTTTCCCGGGCTACATCTCGCTCCACATGTAGTGAGAGAGAGAGAGAGAGCTAGTAAGTATGTTCGAGCCGCTTGCAGGACATCTATCATACATCATGGAACATGTTAGGAATATCAACTTCGACACAAACTGACACTGGCAAACTGTTAAGTGCACTTGACAGTAATCAAGATTCGAAAAATCATTCGAATCATTTGTAGATACACATCCCCAACCACACCTCTCTCTCTCTATATGTATCCATATGAAGGATGGAAACGAATATCGTTCGTATTCGTTTTCATACAAGGATCGAAAACATGTGGAGAGGATAAATTGTAAACCATGTTATTGCAGTTTCGTGGTGAGGTCATGCAGAATGTGGTATCTATTAGTTGTCCGATGGTATCGTCGATGGATGTACTCTAGTCGAGTTATTTTTGTGCAGCACTTTGATTTGTGCAACATAGCGATGGCGGGGCCAGCCGCCTTAGACACTACTCCCGACGTGTATGGTGGAGAATATCGATATTAGATGGATTTATTCACCAAGTAGGATCACGAGATTTCTGGCACATTATTTTGTGAAATGAATTTTTACCACAAGGCTACTGGTGGGGATGTGTTGATTTATCGATTCGATGGCAAGCCAAAGATGGGTGGTAAAGGATTTGATTCTTTTTTTTCAGTTATTTTTTGATAAGAGATGTGTCTGGGTTTTTTTGTGACTAATTTAAACAAATTGGTTATTTGGGAAATTTCGCTCTGATGCATGTCATATCGATCGAAGTATGTTGAAAGATATGTTTTTGGTTTCATTAAAATTGCATCGGTAGATACACTCTAAGTGATTGGTGATAACATTTGTTTTGATTCAGGGATGCTTTTGTGGGATTGCTGAATCAGAGCGTAGATAAATTGGGAAATTGATGTCTTCTTTGTGGATTGTGAATTAATATCGAAATTGAGGTATAGTCTGTTTTTTTATTTAAAGACTTGTTATAGAGCTTGATTTAGAGCAGAGGTTTTAAAAATACCGGGGCAAATCACCGTATCCGTGAACGGATTGTCAATCGTACAAACGATAATTACGTGATAAATCTTTCGAATGACCGGATTGAGATCACGGCATTCGAATGCTCACGGAACGGAAACATCCATTCGTAAGTAACGTCGTACTATATTGGAAGGGTTAAATGCTTCAAAAGCTTCATCGAAACTTTTTCTATGACAACCACATTTTTTATCAGTCAGAAACCTCTCCTCTTTTCTACAACACTTTTGCCATTCTGTGTGCATTCCAAACATGTTTTCCACAAGTCCCACAGAACAGTTGACGGGGAAGCTATGTACCCAAAATGCAACCCGGTGACTAGGACATTGAAGGGGACTGATCAAAAATCTCCAATACCTTTTAAAAGATACGAATTTAGTACCCTGGTGATCTGAGAATTATTAACAGTAATTAATGACGAAAACCCCTTTATTGGCATAGTAGCTAATGGGTGACGCTGTTTACCCAAAAAAATAAACTCCTGGGCATTCGAAACTAGTGTCCGCTATTCCATTGCGATTCTAGATTAAAGATAAATTTCCAAAAAAAAATTAAAAAATCAACAAAACTGATCGGAGAACTTTGAATGTCCCAAAAATATTTTATTTTATTACAACAACAATCCTGTCTGTGAAGATAAATTTGTTCAACTACTGGTATTAAAAAATACAAAAATGCAACTTTTTGCTGCAACAGGCTTGTTAGTACCATGGTTATCTCTAATTCTCACAGCCATTCAGGGGTGCGTGTGTACGTCTTGCACGATGGCGTGAATTTCTACTTAATGCCAAATCTAAATGGCTAAGATTGAGTTAAGCTTCTCTTGGCGATTGATACCGGATGATTTGGCAGACCATCTCGAGAAGAGGGCCAGTAAAAAACCATTTAGGAGTTGCTACGACTGAGAATCGAACCAAGACCTTCTGCGCGGAAGTTCATCGCACTAACCACAGTGCCACTCCGACCGATTCCCTATACTGAGAAAACTACATGCACATATGGTTATTCATACATATTCGAAGATTTCTGTATTCTTGTCTATGGAACATAAGCAAGCTTTTTGGATCACCGAAGCTAATCTACTGAAGATAAAACACTATGCCTGGCATAAGTAATGATTCAAGGGTGACAAATTTCAGATGCATTTTTCAGGACACTGCATTGTTTATGGAATGTGAAAATATTCCTCGAAAATAAAAGCGATTCCCTTATATTAACAGATTGCTAGAATTAGACCACAACCTCAAGCTTTGAAGCGTGTGTGATTCTTGTTTAGTATAACTGTATTGAGTAGGGCCCCTTTAAGTCCTCATATTTGAGAAGCTTCTCATGACAGTTTTATACTCTCTGATGTTTGTCAGATTTTTGCAAGGGATAAGACAATGACAAACTTAGGTGTTGTCACTTTCGAAATATGAACCAGGGACCACTCGCTTTGTAGTCCACCACAATGATCAGTAGACCACGGCACCTACTTTGTTCCACAGATAATCTAACCAAATGGGATCATATATTATGGCCTGTCCTGCAGCAGATGAGTAAATACGATCTCGTATGGGTCGATTTCTCAGAGGGCAAATAGAATATTCGTCTCAAAAGCTTGTAAACTTAATATAGGAAAAATTAGTTCGGTAAAGCAAACTACCAGCGACATGGGGTTGTACACACACATGTTTTAAAGGAAAACCAAATCAAACTAATGACATCAGCTGAACACAATTAATATCGTACCAATATCATCTGATACTAGCACTGAAAGGCAGAATTTCAAATGGAAAGCTGTCAGTAATCGGCTTTTATGGATGCGACGCCAATGTTCCACTATATCATATTGTGCAGTTTTGGAATGAATTTCTTTATAATTCATGAAATGATTAGTATTGCAGCTGAACGTTTTAACAATCGGTAATCGCATTATTTTATTCATCTTTTGGAGAAATGATGGTTATGCCGAACCTAACTTAAATCTTGGATAAAAATATGCATTCATTTCAACAAAGGTTGATGCCATCTAATTACCATTAAAATGATTAAATTCTACTCTTAGTCTTATCCCTCCTTAATGTGCTTTGGAAATCCTTCTTGAAATATCATTACACCGTAAGATTCATTTACAAGTTTTTTTTCCTCTACGCCACTGTACCTATATATAATGACATCTGGAGTAAGTTTGTACATATTTACAAAAGCATTTCATGAATTGTCAATTCTTATGATAAATCAAATTTTACCCATATTTACATTCATGCAAGGACATGCTTATACATTTTAATTTCTTAACAGTGGCATTCCAATATATTTGTGAGTATTCAACATCAATAAGCTACCCCCCCCCCCCCCCCCCCCCCCTTGAGCTATTCATTTAAATTGTCACCTACATTCACAATGCTATAATTCATACCTTTCATCAGGAAAAGTCCTGTAAAAAATTGCTCCATTCGTAAATCTCCAAATTTGCTGTAAGCTGCTTCTGTCACATTCTGCTTTCACACAAAAGGAAACTGGAAAACTGTAGCACACTTTTCATGAAATCCTTCAGCAATCCTTTCGTAAGTATTTGAGAGTGATGGAAAATTAATCTGCCAGAAAATCCACTTTATAATATGTCCACACATTTACACACACAGAGAGAAAGAAAAGCCCAATCCGGAAGGCGCATAGTTTCAATACCTACACCAATACACGCACTCAATCTCACTCGCCACCCCAACAGCTGCCGAACTATAAGACCATGTTCAGACGTGATCCATTTTTAATTTCTTTTCCACCATAAAGCGAAAAAAAAAAAACAATCCACAAACAGGATCCTATCATGTGTGCAGTGAACACATCCACAAAAGCATGCAATTTTTCGATATCTACCCCCCGCATACAGTGAATCAAGTGTATTTCCTACTTTTACTTCTGTTTCAGGGGAGGGTAGAACCGGTTTTTAGAGTTGATGGTTTTCGTGGTGAAATATGTTACCAACCGTGCGGCTATGAGGTTGAAAAGGATTCTACTAAAAAAAAAAAAATCCGATGAAAATTCGTTCCTTCCGTTTGGAGGTAAAGCTCTACACCAGATAGATGGTACGTTCGATTTCATATATAAAGCGAAATCTTATGCAACCATGAGTCATTCACCCAACTAAACACAACTCCTGTCAATTTTAAAAGCCACGCTCCTGGATGCCGTATACACGCTTCAATAGAATCAATAAACGAATGAAAAGAGATTTTTCCTCTTTTTTGTTGTTGTTGTTTTGTATTTCCTGTGACGTGTTCGGGAGAAACGAATGAAAGGAATTCGCAGGACAAAAAGGAGAACAGAAAAATAGACAACCTGCACAACCAGGATCAGGATCACGTAGGTGGGACTTGCTAAAAATTCAGTGCGCCATAGAACACGGTGAATTGTTTCATTGTTTCCATTTCAATCTGACAGATTTGCGGATACAATGTCTCCGATATTGTGATAGATTGGAGGCAGTGATTGGGCGAGTGGAACATATTAAAGTGCAGCACAAAAGGGGGATACGGATAGAATTTTATTTAGATTTTTTTTTTTGGCTGGTATAGGTGCTCTTCTCAAAGAATGATTGCAATTGAAATTTAGACAGGGAATTTTTGAGACAGAAAGATGCAATGATAGTTTTTTTTTTAAATTCCTCTTTTGTTAATATTGAATCGATAATTGCTTGAACTGATTTAAGGAGAAAGCGAAATACTTTGTATGCTGTCAACTGATTCGAAACTTTTTGGCCGTCAATCTGGACACGTTAGAATGTCGAATCAAAGTGGTATGAGCCACTTTGAGGATGCATATCAAAATCTCCGAAACTTTTTTGTTGAATTGGTCTTATTGAGGGAAATTATATTTAGATGTGAGAAGACGATTCCCTTTAATAAATCTATGGAGTAATTCTGAGCTTTGAATTGATATAAATTGTTTATTCGAATCTGCTATTATTTGATCTCTAACATTACTACATCTGCTTTAGTTATTCAATATTATAACGGGTGTAGAGGTTGGTTTTTCGAATAGCGATAATCCCGATATTTTGCGGTCAAATCGGGCAATTCTAATGTCATTTATGTTTAGTTTGGTTTGCCAGTTCATCATGTACAGGTTGAAAAATGAACAACGCTTGCAAATCGTGCAAATTTATTTTGAAAATAACCATTGATTGGCTCAATTCGCGAAATTTACCGCAAGCTCCGTCCATTTGATGGTCGACATAACCGTCCATCAGAGCAATTAATTCAGTTAACCATGGATCGTTTTCGAACTACGTTTGCTCTATGTGATTATACGCATCCACAGAGACGTCGAACAGTGCGCACCAAAGAAACAATTGCCGCTATAGAGCAAAGTGTTCCAAAGTTCCATGAACTTTATAAGATTTTCGTGCACTTCGCTCAACTTATGGTCAGCATAATCAGCCTACTGAGCGTACTATTCGCAACACCATCACCCATTTTGAGACCCAGCATTCATTATTGGATAATATTCGACCGAATAGACCACGTCCAGCACGCTGTGAAGAAAATATAGCGGCCGTAGCTGAGAGTGTACACGAAGACCGTAGAGAGTCGATTCGGTGCCGTTCGCAGCAACTCGGACTGACGTATGGAACGACTTGGCGCATTTTACGTCAAGATCTTAAATTGAAAGCGTACAAAATACAGCTTGTGCAACAACTGAAGCCGTTCGACCTTCCCAAGCGACATCGCTTCAAGCAAGACGGTGCCACTTCCCACACATCGCATCAATCAATCTCAACTTATTGAGAGAACATTTCGGTGAGCACATAATTTCACGTTTTGGGCCGGTCGATTGGCCACCAAGATCATGTGATATCACACCGTTAGACTTTTTCTGTGGGGATATGTAAAGTCAAAAGCTTATGCCGACAAACCCGCTTCGATTCAGGCCTTGGAGGAAAACATCACGCGTGTCATTCGCCAGTTACCAGTCGAAATGCTCGAACGAGTGATCGAAAATTGGATTAAACGGATGGACCATCAGCGACGTACATCAAAAAATAAATGCCAAAGAATGTTATTTCAAATGATAATAAACATTCTCCATTAAATTTGAATTTTCTGTGTTTTTTTCTTTAAAAAAGTAGGGAACCTCGAAATGGATCACCCGTTAGAACTTGGCTTACGACCTTACAAGATCCAGCTTGTGCAAGAAATTTGGTGTACGGGCCGAAAATGAGATTGATCTCTATGCTGATTTTCATCGCAAAATGTTGTTCAGTGATGAGGCTGATTCTTAGTTGAATGGCTACGTCAACAAGGAAAATTGCCGCATTTGGAGTGAAGAGAATCCACATGAGACCCTTGAGACGCCATTACATCCACAAAAACTGACTGTTACCATACATACCAGAAACGTAAGGGGACTTGGAAGCCAACATTCGTGGCGTTATTGCCGACATACGGCCCCAAATGCTCGATAAAGTGGTTGGAAAATAGATCTCTAGACTTGGCTTTATTTGAATCAGCTGCGGTGGCCACATGCCTGAAATCATATTTAAACATTGATTGCATACAATTATCCTTTTATTCAATTCGAAGTTATTTACCTCTAAAAATAACATCCGATAAAAGCTTTTGGCAACCACCTGATAGTCCATCATTCTCCCCGATACTTTGGAGCAGTAGAAGCATATCGTTTCAATATATAAAATTACTCAATTATCACTATTCCAAAACAATTTTTAGTGACTTATCGGACTAGAATATGTCGCCAATCATCTTACTGCATTTACTAACGTATGACACTGTATTTTTTCCCCTTCTTCAATGCACTTAATCGAGATCTGTTCTTCCATAGAGAAGTCTTATCGAAACTCAGAAATAACGAAAATAAAAAATGCCGTTCTTTTCGATCCACTTTTTTCTACTTTATTATTTATATCAATGATATGTTGGGTCAATGGTGGAATTTGAAACTCAATTTTTTTTATAAAATGAAACCTGGCCAGATTTGGAGAAAAATGCATTTGTGGAAAAATGTCTTAAGACGTCTTTGACAGTCTAAGTATCTGCTAATATGATGGGAACAGAAAAAAAAAAGAAGCTTTTGGTCATTGAAATTTCTATAACTGCACCTGCACGCTGTTTCAAGAATGGTATAACCCTGTCTGTTTTATATGAAAATAAAAAAGAACATGGATGACGGCCATTATTTTTGAAAATATATTCCGAGAATGGGACAGATAGAATGTAACAAAAATAGGAAAGGTTTACTTTTAGTAGATCGTTGTGCTGCACATCCACACATCTAACCCTTAAAAGCCATTAAACTGGCATTTCTGACATTTCCCCGAATACCACATCTTTACTGAAATGGATCGCTATCCTTTTAGACTCAATAATTTTTGAAATCTTAAAACATATTAAATCCAAGTAAGATTACAAAATGACGCTTCTTATCTTAATGATAGCGAAGGCACAACATGAAGTTTGCACTATAAATAATTGCTTTCAATACGCTGGTTTCCATAATGACGACGACGATAATACCATTGAAGATGAGGAGATCAAAGAAGTAAGCGTTCCATCTGTAAGCGAAACACTTAGAGTACTGGCAACACTTAACCATTTACGGACCTGAATCAATTATTGACCGTTTCTTGTTCAAATCTTAAAGTTAGAATCCATAATATTGGGTAGCTGCCTTAAAAATATGTATTGCTCCACGAAATATACAAAACAGTAACATATAAGTAATTTTTTTCATCAACCATTTTCTTGAGTGTTTGAAGACAAAGTAGTTGCAACATGTTTTGCAGAATCATTAATTGAAAGGCTTACCAAAGTGTTGTCAGATTCCATCATGCGTGTACTATACATTTTTTTAAGTTAAAAATCGAAGCCATTTATTCAAATTATATTGCAAAGTGGCGAATTAAACATTTTCATATCGAAATATATGAGAATGGCTATATAAAAAATGGGAATCGAACACACATCGTCTGGTAGCTCATCGAATAAAAAACTAAGTAGTCACAGTTGCTAAAAGCCCTCATTCAGAAACGCTTAACAGATATTGCTGCTATATTACTCTGGCGGGAGCTCTACCAAAACATCTTTACAAATGTCACATGTACTACACACATCCCCCGAAACATTATAGAAGCCCTTATATTTATATACCATCTTTTCTTCTGTAAAGCTTGCACAAGTACAAAAAAGCGCAATATAAGTAATTGCTTCTGGAAATTGGAAATTCGAACTTTATAGAAGAAAACTTTTTAGTTGGGAATGTAAAATTGATTTGTTTGTGGCCGAATCAAAAAAAAAGCAGTCTACCCTTGAGATTAATGCAAAAGATAAACAAAAAGCAAGTATCTGAAAACCCAAAAACCCGTGCACATTCACTGAAATTTGCATTTTTTGCACTTTTCCGGATGCCAATTGAAAAAGAGAAAAATGACTATCTTTAGATAAAGGCGATACAACTGAATTATTTCAGAGTTTTCTTAATCATTCTCGCAATTGAAACTGTCAACAAATACATCATATGTTTTTCGGTAACGACACGTTTGCCCTCTATTTTAAGAATGCCTTTGATAGTTTTTATTAAAGTTGAAGGCTTTTGGGATTATTCCCAAATGCACCAATCTGCTTTTTTATAGCTTCTTTAACTTTTATATCGGGTTTTTCTACAGGGACGCTACAAAAGTTGAGCGACAGGGACAGCAAACGACGCCATATTTCTTGCCGCTCTTTTTACATTTCTCTTTAGTGAGGTTTGCCATTTCATTATGGAAAGATATACAATCCAACAACGAGTCGAAACTATTAAAATTTACAACCGAAATTCGGGATCAGTGGCATCAACGTTAAGAGCGGTACGTCCAATTTATGGTCGTCATAATCGTCCTAGCAGATCAACAATTGAGCGTCTAGTGGAAAAATTTGAATCCACAGGCACAGTACAAAATGTTCCGGTGCCAGTGAGACAAAGAAGTGACCGTAGTGTCGAGAATATTGCTGCCGCTGAGGCTGCAATTGAAGAAAGCCCAAATGTGTCTCTCACACGTCGTTCTCAAGCGTTGGGCATCTCTGTGACGTCGTTGTGACGAATTTTTTGAGAAGATCTTGGCCTACATCCTTACAAGATTAAATTGACGCAAGAACTGAAGCCGCTTGACCGCCAGAAGCGTCGTATGTTCGTGTTACTATTTCCTGTGGGACTAAGTCAAGTCTATGGTCTATGCCAACAAGCCAACGACGATTGATGAACTTCGTACGAATATCGAACGTGAAATTGCAGCAGTATCGGCCGATTTATGCTTGAAAACCGTCGAAAATTGGTTTCAGCGTCTGGACTTCTACAAGCGTGCCCGTGGTGGCCATGCAAAAGAAAAAGAGTTCCTTACATAATGGCATCGAACGTACTTTTACAGGAATAAAGAATTTCATTGATATCCAATACTGTTTTTGTTTTATTTAAAAAAAACTTTTGTAGCGCTCTTATTAAAAAAACCCTTTATGTTGTTTCAGTTTCTTTCATGAAAAAGAAACAAGAAATATCACCAGACTACAGACTTTTGAAACATATATTTCTACAGTTCAAAATAATACAGATATCTTCATAACATTTAATCCCTTAGGCTTAGATTCTGTATTGCTGGGAAAGCGGAAAATCTACCCTTGGCTTAGAGTTACGCTTTACTTTATGCTTTTTTTAATTATTAGTTCCTTTAACCTAAGAATACCGCGGATTGATAACATACGTTTTTTTTTCATTTGAGGCTCCGTAATAGGATCCAAATTATCCGTAACCACAACAATGTTTCCGTGCAATGAAAAATTTAGTTATCACATAAATAAGCAGATGATAAGAATTGATCCCTTCGGAACACCAGTTGTTGAACTGAAAACGGATTTGCCTAAAATCAAATTCTACTTCTAATTTCTTGTTCGAAATTATTTTATTATTTCAAAATTGTAACTTTAAACATTTCATTTTGTGTTTGAAATATTTATACATTTATGTTTAAAAAAAATCAATAAAGATGAGAAATACATTTTGAGCAACAAAACGTAAAAAAATGAAAACCCCACACATCAATTCACCCTATCAGTGTAATTCAATTCACTATAGGTAATGTAGTTCCATTGAAATCCTTTCAAATCATACAAAATTGCAATCAGATGTGCATACAATACTATTTTCAGAAAGCTATCGAATATTCCAGTTAAAAGGATTTTAAAGCACGCTTGTATCAAGTAAACTCTTTTTGGTCTTCTTGGAAACAAAATATCATTGTCCTTTCGGAGATTAAAAAAAATAAGAGAAAACAAGCAAAAAATTCTAGGAAAATCAGTAGAAAATGTTTTGAGCTAAATAACAACGAACAGGAAACTACGAAGAAGATTATATTTTACCTTCCCTCCCGACAAAGAGAGCTTCCTTTTGTATTCCCTGCATTCAATACAATTATCACCTTTGTCCATTGCACAAAATGCAATATACAACATACTTAAAGTATTTCCATTGCCTATTGTATTCGTTGAACGTGTCTGCAAGTGTGTTTGTAGTTTTCAATGATATCATTTGAGTTTCCTCAGAGATTTTCATTTTCTGATTGATGTTGAGAACTGTTTTGTGGAAAATACCATCAGTATATAATTTGTATATTTGTGCGGTTGTTTGAAAGCGTTTTCACCTAGGATATCTTTAGATATCCTTTTTGTTATAAATGATTGTGTAAATGAAGAAGAACTTTTCCATTCAATTGTTATATTAAAGGAGCATCGTGCTGTGTATACTCCATTTAAAAGGAGATTGATATGAATGAATGTAATCAATCTGGACAAGGAGTGAAAACATTTTATTGAAATTAATTGATACAGTTAGCTAAGGTTGCATATGTAGGTGGGGATTTTTTTTTTTCAACAGTAAACCGAAATTTTTCTTCATCGCTGTTAAGTCAGTTATATGGCGTGTAGTGGATTTCAATTTGATAGTGGATGTCTTACGATATGATGAACTATGACCTTACTTGGAAGAGTTATGTGGTTTCTAAACAGCTTCAAACCAAAGTGGGCAGAAGGATTTGTTATGTTATTATTGCAAGAGAACGAACTTGAAAGAACCACTTCTGCAGGCTGTTAAACGCCTATGAAGAAAAATCTCCCGCTATTCGGCAGAACGAACCAATCAATATGGCGACGAAAGCGAAAACTATCAACCGCCTGATATTAGTAAAGTGAGGATAGTAAAATGTAGACCTAAGCTTAACAATCCTGCCGGAAATGACGGCTTTCCTGCCGAAAAGTATGACACTAAATTGGTCGGACTTATAATGATGTCATAGCCACGTTTGATAGGATAGAGAATGATGCAGCGAAATGGGGTTTAGCTATATATGCGAGTAAGACCAAGTCCACACGAAGGCTTCACAACATCGACAGATTGTCAACATTGACAGATATAATTTTGAGGTAGTACGGGCATCGGCTCCTCATCATCTCTCTCAACGACATCTCGTCAGACATTAAACGAAATATTTCTCCTGCCAACCGGTATTTCTTCGGAAACAAATTTATCATAGTAGATTCCGCACTCGAACTACTAGGGATATCCTATACAAGACTCTTATTATCCCAGTCTTTCTATATGTTGCATTGAGCGTGGAAAATGCGAATAAGCAAATCCTTGGACCTTTTGACTGATAAATTCTTTAAAAAATCGACTATCCCGTACACGTTGTCGTGCTATAAAGTTTCAATCGAAAAACCCCGCATTTGATGTTTAAAATCGCTAGGGCATGAAGAGCGAAAGAAAACTAATACTCCGGCTCGCTGAGTCTTCGATTGCCAACCAGACGTTGAACATAGTAGAAGAAGACCCTACCTTCAGTGTAACGCAAAAGTAGAAGCCGACTTTAACAAACTTGAAGTAAACAACTGGGGCAGTTAGCCTTGTCCTCGGCTAATTCGAAAGGTCAGGATCATTCCGGCCTATAGCTCCACTTATGCAAGTCAGACGCATACGGTGTGCAGTATCATAACTTCCTTCTTTGAAATGTAGCCGTTTAGTGTGTAAGGTTTATGGTCGAATTCGAGAGGTATGTTAATAAAGTCCATTTCCCTACATGGGTCCGTTTCCATCATACATCGGAACAGTGAGACGTATGGTTTTGCCGTCAAGGAAAACTTTTTTTATTATGTGATCACATACCAGGACGCCTTCAGAAATCACTTTAATTAAGACACGTTGGGAAGTAATTTGTTGCGTGGGTCAATACGATTAGACTAACCAAATGTGTAACAATACGAAGAATTGGAGTCAAATCAACTTAAAAACTAAGGCAATGAGCGCTGCAATCTTACAAAATCCGAGGGATTCTACATGCAAACACATGTCTTCCCTTCGACTTTCAGATTGTTCAGCATGGCGGACTTATCACGAAAACCATCCGTAAGAGTTGGAGATTGTGCATGGACTCTCTGATCGCGACTTCAATTATCATAGGAAAGCATAAGAGGACATTTTGTACACCTTTCCAGTGGACACAATTGTGGAGCCCAATTTCACTTGAGTTCATTCGCCTTCAAACATCAAATGCACTCTTTTCGGTTGACAACAAATAGACCGAAGAAATAGCTACATCAAAAAAACTTTGCGTTTACAAAATTCCAACAGTTTGATGCTTAATTTCCTCAGATGAGATTGTTGGTCCCTGTTTTATTAGGAAATCCAGCGAACACTGAAAATGACTTCAGACCGGTTGAAAGGTTTTTTCGACGATTTGATGAATTGCACTTAGAATACTTTTGGTTTAAAATGGCTCACAACTCAAAAACATCAACTGGGATTGTTGGTCGCTTTTTTTCTAAGAAATTCAGATCAAACTGACAGTGACGGGTATGGCAACATGTTGGAAGTAATTTCCCACGATTTGATTAATTGCACTTAGGATACTTTTGGTTCCAACTGGACGTGTCGCAACAGTTCACAATTCGGGGTTATTTATAACTATTTTCAGAGAATACTGCCTCATCTCAATGCATGGCAATTTTCAAGTTCAATTCCCTTCCCCGATTTGACATCTGCACATGTTATGTTGTGGGTTGTTTTGAAATCAACGAATACAATACCTGACGGCCAACATTAAATAAATTAGGCCATTACAAAACCCCAGAAATCGGTTGGGCAATGGGCATGTCTAATACAATTTTCTAAACTGAGTAAAATAAAACTTTAGAAACGAATCTTCATTAGCTTCATTCATTGATTCAAAAATTTGGTTTTGCTGTGTTTTGAACCAAGGAAGTTACAAATATGAACGCAAGTTTTTCTTACTCAGCGATTTTCTAATTGACTGCACTGTTTTTTTTTTAGATTCAAACGTTTCTAAAAATTCGCATTTAATAGGAGATCTCATAGTGAAGGCTTGAGAACCCATGGAATCTTGAATGTGCATAGCAGTGTCCTAAAATAAATGGAAATAGCAACCCTGATTAACATGAATACAAAAAATCCATCAAATATGAAATAAGGACATCAAAACATGACCACCTTTTCACATCGTTATGTTATCGGAGAAAGAAAGTATCCATGCCTGTGAAAATGTAAACCTTCGTATTCCCACGGGCTGTGTAAATACGTGATAAGGTATCGTGTAATTTTACCCACTTGCCCATACACGACATACACGACAAATAGGACGAAAATAATAGTCGACATATAATGTTATGCACATGTGGGGGGGGGCTTAAAGTCGTTTTAAGTGTGTGAGCAAAGTGGTCTAACTGACCAATGGGTCCTGAAATAAAATGTCCTACTTTTTGGTACATTCATGTCAAACACAGACAAAGTGAAACTTTCCTTGTAGACACTAGGCTGGTTCTCGTTCTTATGTTTCTGAATAAAAGGCTCACGAAAATCTTGTATGCGACGGGAATTTATAACAGAAAATATGGTAGCACTGTCTAGGAGTATATTGTGCGTGTATGGTCCTTTTGATGTGATTTATGTATGCAGAACGGGGATATGTGTATTATAGACAATTAATTTTAAGAAGTGAATACGATATGATATGATGAATTTTTGTCTTACAACAGTTGTCTCAAGTTTTTTCTTCCGTTTTATTGGCTTAAGAAGGATTGTTCGTCATTTCCCACAGCTCAATAGATCTACTTAGTCAGTTTTGCCAAGTAACTAGTATTTCCTCTCCCATAAATTACTTCAAAGATTATCTTAAAATTTAGTATATAGAGTTCTTGGGGATGATAAATACGATTCCATTTACTGCCACAACTTGCATCAAAATATAACCTCTGTTAACCTTGAACTTACAGGCTTTGGGAAGGATGTCACGCATCAAGTTTTTCAGATTGAGGGCCTTAGCCTGCCCGTTTAAAGAAACAAAATGGCATGATGAAGATTGGAAGAACCGTATTTCAGAAACATAATGAAGTATTTAAACAACTTTATGTGCAATCAAACAAGACATGCCCTTAAAAAATGCTTATAAGCTGATGGACTACGTGAACTCCAAATAGTTCTGGCAAAACGTTAATGCCCTAGGCAGTCGCAGGTAGTTATTAATATCAAGGAGGTCCTAAAAACGTTATTTTTTCAAACCGTAAGAGATTTTGAAAAAGTGTCTAAGCGTGATATTTAGGAATTTTTAATATCTATATATAGTCATCACAAAGTTTTTTTTTTTAAGGCCGATTTTCGTAAGAAACTGTTTTCGGTAAAATTTTAAGTAAATTTAATGTTTCTATGAAAATATTTGGAGAAAAATACTATAACCAGTTCGACTCTAGATCATTTTAACCCACGCAGAAATATGATCAAACAATGGCATTGCATTGGTCGTTGCATCATCTGACATTGCAAAAACTTTATTTGATGGAGCAATCAACATTTGAGCTGTATCTGTATATTTATGGTAATTCAGATAAAGAGTGCAACATAAAAAAAACAATTGTCGAGTGCCAAAGTGCTGAAGAAATGCAAAATTATCATCTGGAATGAATGCACTATAGCACACAAGCATTCACTTGAGACGTTGAACAGAACAATGAATGATAAAACAACTTTTCAGCAACACTATATTACTCCTCTCAGGTGATTTCAGACAAACGCTTTTAGTCATTCTACGTTTAACGATATTGAAAATGCCCAGTTAAAAATACATGCTACAAGATTTATCTGCTGAAATACTCTTGAAACAATTTTTAGAAATACCATGCGTGGCTGGCAGAAACAACCATTTTGGCAGCAAAATGTGGACGTCGACGATTATAACTTCAAGATACAGCAGTCGCTGCAAGGCGAATCGGTAGATACAGTCAGCGATGCCATTTCCAAGAAAAAACTGCTATCGTTAAAACATTCAAGGACACTCACAATTGAAACGCTTAGTTGAAGAAATGGTTAAACGACATTTTCAAGAAATTTTGATTAAATAAAAATGTTTACTCTTAGAAAATCGTATATCTGAACTTTATGTTGAGCCCCAAGTACTAGTCTGAGTAGTTTTTGTTCAAAAACTTTAAGCAAATGTCATTTAACTCCTGCTTCATCTAATGGCTTCAATTCCTTCGTTATTTTTAACTTCCTCTTGAAAAGAGAAAGGTATTGTCTTCGTAAAAACTTTTGACCTCGAGACTTTGCTTGATTCTAATATTTCGATGACAGGGGAACCCAAAAGTTGGTTCTTGGAATTCCGTCCCACTGTTCGTCTGTCCGTCCGTAATGGTCTCTCCCACTTAAACGGCTTGACCGATTTTCTTCAAACTTCGTATCCAAGTTTGTTTTGGTCATAATTCTACTCCATTTTTTTTGCTTTTAGCCATGTATTTAACGTTTTTTTTTTAAATTTTCTCGAAATTGGCTCTAACGATTTTAATTTCTTTCTATATGATGTATATACTTCATCATATAGAAAGCCGATCCAAAAAAAAATTTAATAACTTTTTTTCTATTAAATGAATCTGGTTATTTTTTTTTTATTTGGCAAATTGATTTTAAGATTTAACAAAACTGTATCACAGGAACACTGAAACAAGAATTTGGATTTTCCGCCGCTATCAGGCACTGGAGTCCGTAGTTTCGGTTCAAAAAAAGTGTAAGCGCACGTTTGGTGGCAATCCTCCGAGCAGATGGACCATAATGGGACTTGTTAACAATTTTACCATCCAAACCCTTCAGTTCGGACGGAGGAAACAATCGTTGGTAGCTGCTGCCATACAAAACAAGCCAAGAGTTTCGACAAAAAGCTTAACTGATCAAATGGGTTTAAGCAGACAGTCATTGCAGTCAATTATGCATAATGATTTGGACTAATTCCCATATAAAATTCAAATGGCTACAAACTGAAAGCAGCAGACTAGCCGATTCTCTTGGAATTTCGCCAGAAAAAGTATCAAATGGTGGAAGAGGACGGACACATGTTGAACTGTCTTCTTATGTCTGACGAGGCCCATTTCGATTTAAACGGCAGCATAAACAAACAAATTGTCGAATATGGAATGCTTCCAACACACAGGTACTCCATGAGATGGAATTGGATCCACTTTGTGTCACAGTGCAGTGTGCAGTTTCATCACGCTGAATTGTCGGGCCCTACATCTTTGAAGGAAACGGTCACAATGCTACGGTTACTGGAGACCGTTACTTGAGCATGTTGAGAATTTTTGTCTATCCAAATTTACGCCGAATAAGAACTTTTTTCAACTCTGTGTGGTTTCAGCAAGATGGTGCAACTCCTCACATAGCCCTGCCTGTTATGACAGAATTACGACGAAAAATTCCCAATAAGCTGATATCCAGAGAATCCACATTCCGTTGTCCCCCCAGGACGCCTGACCATACTGCACTTGACTTTTTCTTGTGGGGTTATCGCAAACAGGAAGTCTAAAAAAATAAAACCAACAAATTTGAATGAACTAAAGTAATCCATTCGAGAAACAATTGCTGCTATTCCTGTCTCAACTCTCCAAGCAGTAATGAACGGCTTTTTGGTAAGATGCCGCACATTCATCAACGAGCCGGGGGGGCATTTCAATTCCACTATTCTTAAAACTAATTGATTAATATTTATTAAAATTGAATAACCTTTAAAAATTAACTCCATACACTAAAAAAAAAAGTTACGATAAAAGTACTATATGCATAGTGGGTGTCCGCGTTGTAGTGGAAATATGGGCGCCAGTTGAGTGGAAGGTTGCGCGTTCAGTTCCAGCCAAAATTCACGAACATTTTATTTTAAGATCTAAAAAAGGCCAATAGTTACTTATAAATTATATACCATCTGCGAATTTAACGAACACAAAAAAAAACAGTAGCTCCCCGAAGTCAGTTTGGAGACCACCGATGGGTGTAAGTTTCCACTACATCCAAAATCTTTCCTATCACTCTCCTTCTTCGCCTTCTCTAAGCTCCCGTACTGTGGTAATACATTTAAAGGGTATTCATGACAACCACTTGAATACGTGCAAACTGCGTACTCATTTCTTTCCAACAAAATCCTTGTAACTGGTTTTTGCATTAAGGCCATATAAATAAAATTGTCAATTTCTCGCAAAACTATTTAGTCAAAATGAATGAAATTTAATTTAATATATGGTAACAGAAAAGATTGCAAAACACTGAACATCACACAATCAGCGTATAAAAATGAAATGAAAACTCCGATATGGAGAGAGTCCTAAGTGTACGATATTAAGGATTGTGAAGCCTCATGAGCTTATAATGATATGGGAAAGTATTATATCTGTAAATCTTCCCCAATGCCATTAAAAAAATAAAATCTTTCGATTGAATGATCGAAATTACAACAACAACTTGTCGATTATGTCGATCTTTGGTCCTGATTCTCAGGTGGTCTAAGTGCGTTAAATTCTCACACTACTTGGTACCGCGAAGTAGTTTCTGAGTTAACACAACGTAATAATCATCGACCTTGAAGCCCTTCCCGTCAAAAAAAAAAATCGCCCAAATAAATTACAATTTTGCAACGTTCTTGCCTTAAACCACTGTAATGGTAAATTCATTGCTCGGGGCAAGACAAAAGCCAAACAGAGTTGGGCATCCTGACATATAATATGCATCCAAAATGCGACGAAAAGGTTCGTTATTTGAATTACGATAAAGCACTCCTATTACATGGTGAAATTCACGAAATCCGTTATACCAATTCAGCATTGAATTTTTCAACAAAAAAAAGCCCTTGTTGTTCTTAACCAAAATTCCATCACGAAGTTGTTCTCCATTTCCAGATCACGTTCATGTCCCTTTGGGTATATGTATACTACCTAAACTAAATTCTCTGTATACACAGGAAAGGTGATCTTTACAGCCTCTTACTTAGAAATACTTCGGTGCGCCTTTTGATATCACATCACCCAGGCTAATATGCTTCTTAGCTTTTACTTAGAGAAAAGTTTTTTTCTTGAAAAAAAAAACTTCCATGCTGCGGTTGGACAGCATTTGTGTGTGCATCTTTTTATTAAATCTTGTAAGTGTATCTACATAAGTGTACTTTTTTCCCCCTTAGGCAAAAATAGGATTTTAAGTAGTCCCAAAGTTTTTCTTGTATCATGTATCCTGAGTTCATGACAGCTACACCCTGGGTTAAAGAAAAGATGACTTGGGGAAAAGTTGGGTCTTTTTTTGGTCCTCGTTTTATATGTATATATATTGTGGTTTCATAACTTTGCGTGTGATTTTTGTTTGTTTTGTGTATCCTTTTCTCATATACATATAACTCGTATTAAGCGTTTTACGTGGTATCTTCCTCACAGAATGCTGTAATTGTACACGCGTCCTTATTAAGAAAAGAAAAGTTTTCTTTTTTTTTTACTTGTACCTCATAACGGAATGTGGAAAATGAAGTCATCTAGTACTGTATTTTAGGATTCATCTATTTTGTACACATCACAGTTTGGTGTAACCACAAAGCAACGGGTTGAAAGGGATAAAGCGAAGAGACGAACTGCTCTAATGTGCGAATTATCTTCTAATTGAGTGTAAATATTTAATGTGACGCAAGGATATGCCGGTGTGGGAATATTCTCCACTGGCTGAGTCGCAGGCATCACATGTGCTATAACAATTATCACGCCCTAATGTTGGAGTTAGGTGGATGGAATAACTACAGTGCGCCATTAAATGGGTAGATCAACATAAAACCACGACTGGAGTGGCAGATTTTTGCTGGGGTAAGGGCGGTTTTAATTCTTTGATGAGTTTCAATCGTCACACATGATGTAGATGTTGCTGTGGGGGATATCCCTTTTTTAACTGATAAACATGTTAATACAATTTCGACGTCGATGGGCTTTTCAAAGGCCTAAATCTATTGAGTTATGGTAAAAGTTAAGATTAATTGAGTGGATGGGTTTAATTGCGTATCTTAAACGAGCAGTCTAATGACAAAAGGCAATTTATTGAAGTAAGTCCCAACGCAATGGATTTTCCCGTTTAAGTACTTCACATATACATAACTCTTCAAGTCATTAAATTTTCAGATAGCTATAACCTCATCAAGTTGTACACCCTGTCAGTGACCCCACATCAAATGAACTCCTTGAAACCCTAAAAGGATATACATACAAACCTTTGTGTAGTCTTAATACACCTACCAAGCCAACCTTTTACGGAGACCGAAAAACTACTCTCTCATTAGATTACCAGCAAGAACTACAAAACACAGAAAACCTTTAGTCTCTTGGATGAAAAGGCAAAGGGATGTAGGAAAAAAAAAACCTTCCCCAGTCAAGGAAAACCATTATTTTCTTCCACCACCACGCACTCTGGCGGAAAACTCAGTTTTTGTTTTTCTAAATTAAATCAAGTTCATAATAATTTCTCGCATATATTCACTTACATACATATCGCGCTGGATGTATTGTCTCTTTATGTTTGTATGGGTAGTAAAGTTTTGTCAAAAGCCTTTTTTGAATGGTTCACGTTGTAAAGACACGGTGTACGTAGTCTTGCGCTGCTGAACGCATTGTTCTGTGACTGTATCTATGTTGCATTTTCCAAAAAGGATGTCATTTTCTTTTAAAGGAAACCAAGGATCATGTGTGTACATCTGTCATGCAGTGCAGTACACCTACTCGAAGAATACCTCCTTGTCTGTGCTTTAGTGTCAAGTGAAGCAAATATAATAAATTCGATGCCAAGGAAACGCATCTTCCTTTGAAAGGATACACATATACTGTGGTGAAAGATTTTCCATTTGTAAGGAAATTTGGTTTTCATACAAGAGCGGTATGTGTTATGGTAGTTATGGGAGCGTAGATATGCGATGGCAACATGGGGATGCATGTTTATGAGGTACTTGTGCTATTTTATGGTAAACACCTTTCTAGTGGTACTTGATGTCAACAAAGGATGCGCGTTTCTTCTAATTTAGTTTCGTCGCTAAGAAGCAAAAGTATTTACATGTTGCCATGATAATCAGTCAAAGAAATTCATTTAATTTATAGGAAGGGTGTTGTTAAGTGCTGAATGTATTCCAGAATGCCAAGGATGGTTTTAGTTAGTTTTTTCCATCGCAAACTGAGTCGTTGATATGCAATTAAGCTTGGTAAGGAAAACTATCTCAACTGGTAGAGTCTTTGTAAGATTTTTGGGTTTGCTGATAATAAAGCCAGGGCCATCGTCAAAGGGAATAGATTACCGAACAAAGCTAACTGATAATTAGTTTTTCACAGGAATTGAAAAACTGGATTTGAATTATGTTTATTACATGTAGGGTGATTTATCAAGGATTTCTGTAGTTTTTTGAGGTTGGGAATGGAACTTAGATACTTTTAGTATAGCATAATGCTGAGATATACGAGTAGCGGCATCTTTTTTGCAACTAAGTCTAAACGGTGTGGCGCAATATACGACAAAGCGTCATAAAGGCAAATCTGCAAACAATAGCTAGAATTCCGAAGTCCAGAGCCATGCATAATCATGAAACAAGCGGGGCAATATAAGAAAAATGGGAGTGACAAGCGAAGTGAAAAATTAGTGCGAAATGCCTAATTTTTCATCAAAAAAACGCATAACTCTTGCACTAATTTGGTTACTCTATCCGAAAGAAAAATTGGCAAACTACTAGCGATGCTCCAAGACCGCGATGTTAACAATAGAGAATATCTAAGACATACGAGCAAGAAAGCAAGCCGAGCAAACCCCGGAATATCAAGGCTTATTCCGAATATTTTAGGACCAAGGCAGTCAATAAGACATCTGCTTGCAATCATAAGCAAATCAATCCTTATTTACGCAGCCCCCTAACTAAATCTTACATGAGATGGATAAACTTTGTGCGCAGAAGAGCAGAACTTAGTATCTGGGGATACAATAAGTCTGATAGAGGGGAAAATGCCTATCGGGCTGGAGGTAAAAATCGTAGCGTCAACATATAAAAACGAAAACAGCGAAAATTCCATTAGAGAAGCTAATGAAATGGAATGGCAGAGACAATGGAACACAACATCCAAGGGAAGACGAACGCACAAACTACGGCCGAATATCGATGAGTGGAAAAAGAAAAGGCCCGATGAAGTACATTTTTACCTTGACAATTGCGGTAGGGGCATGGAGGGTTCCGGGAATACCTACACAGGCTTAGGCTTGCTTGGTTACCCATTCTGTCATCATTGAGATGGTAAAGTCCAAAATGCCGAGCACGTGCTACTTTAATGCCGAAAGTATGAAGCTGCAAAAAACGCACTAGAAAGCAAAATGGGCATTACAGATGTCTCATATCATATATGCTATCGACAAATGAAGCATGGGAAAACGCCAACAGAACAGAATGGGTGGGAATGAAAAACCATTCCCACCCATTCTGTTCTGTAAATCCCTATGGAGTCTGTAAAATCCAGCATGGAGTCTGTCATAACTCGTTAACCCGTAGAGTATCGATTTAGGATTTTACCCCACTAGCACAAAAAAAAGGTACAAAGGCAACTTATATGCATTAGGCGCGAAAGCAGGCATTTCCAAAAGATCTGTCGGATATATGAAAAATTGATTATCATATCATGTTTGGTAAGTCTCAATATCGATATATCAATCCCGTCATAGGAGAACTAGCTGAACCAACTGACTTCGTCCGCAATTTTCGTACAAAATATGGCCATCGTAGTTACGGAAATGTTGACCAATGTTCGAATATACTGAATTGATAAATGACAGGTGAAATTGATATAAAACCAAATGACGTATCTACCGCAAATTGTCCGTTTCCAATTCTCGACAGGTCTTTAAAGAAAACTTCTGCGGTTCTATCCTGTTGGTTTGCGTAAATTAGTCCTGATTAATTAGTTGAAAACACACCTGGATATCCATCTCCTGGTCGGCCTTGCTTTCTGCATAACTTTTCCTGCGATTATACTTTCCATGTGTAATATCGAGGCATATGCGAGTAAAACAATTCTCTCGCAAACGGATAATACCACGATCCATGTAGTGTCAACCACGTTATCCGATTCTTTCAATTAAGTTTGAATATTTTGCCGTCATCAACAAGAAAATGCCGATAGAGTTATTCATCGTTTTCAGTTTGAATTTCTGAAATAAAAGCGTGGATAGCGTTTTTTGCATTACTTTTCGGACATGAAAACCGAAGTGGGATTGTGTTTCGTTCAATTCTGAATCTATCTCAGGATCTGGAATCTCGGCGGAAATGATGTCATCAATTTGATATGCAATGTTGTCAATCATACAAAGAAGAATATGTGCGTGCGGCAAATCTATTTTCTGAAAGTTAAAGAGCATAATTGCGCACGTATGTCTTCGCGTCCTGGGAGTACTTGTGCATGTGTTTCAGACTGCCAATGTATGCGACAACTGAGTCGACCAACATTTTTAAAAACTGAATTAAGCAAAAAAAAATTGTATGTGCAAAACAGCGCCATCTGTATTATTTTCGAAATATTTTAATCGATTTTTTTTTTCGAATTTTGTTAAAATTTTACCGACGACGGTTTTTTACTGAAAACCCCCTACAAAGTAGGTGTGGCAAAAAAAAAACTTTATAATAACATAATATAACTAAAAATGTCTAAATATCTTGCTTAGAATCTTTCTCAAGCTTCAATGCGGTTTTCTCAAAATCAATGTTTTTCTAAAATGTGGGTGTTGCAGTGGAATGTTTTTTTAAAATGTTTGCACTTATTCTGTTTCGTCGAACAGACATTGAAAGACAGACATGGCTCATTACATTTAAGCATATCTTTCGAAATTAATTCTCTGTGTTCAAAACTAAATGCCAAAGCTAATACACCCCTATGGGAAAGGGTATGAAAATTCTATTATTTTCTCAACGTAAATAAAAAAAACAGATCGGCCCTTTTTGGTGTTGTTTTAGTCCACACCAAATCAAATCAAAATACCCAAGATAAAATACCAAAGAAGCCACATACGACTGGATTCAACAAGAGGATCTATACATGCTCATGTCAATCTATCATTATCATTTTGCATAATCGTGATACACATTATGGCGGTAAGGTTACACCTGTGTCATTGACATTTATGTATAATTCAAGTAACCGCTTAGCAAAGACAAGAACCTTCCCCTCTCTCTAACTTTAATTAGTTTAATTTCAACCAAGAACTCAACGAACTGTATAGCGACATAGACCTGTTCAACGAAAATTTCGCATTCGACGTTTAAGATGACTATAGGTATACCTATAGAAGTGTAGAACGGATAAAGCCGTATACTCCGGCTTCCAATTGCTTCCATAATCTTCGATTAACAGTCAGACGATGGATGCAGAACATTGAGACTTTGCTTTAAGTAATGCGCACGGGTATAAACCGATCCCAATCAACTGGAAGTGATCAACAAGAAGGCTTGTTAGTTATAAACCCTGATCAATCTTCACTGTACCAAAGCCAGGATAGTATGAAAAGTGAAAGTTGTTCCGAAAAAGCTATAGTTACACGCTACGATGTCTAATAAAGAATTGTACAAGCTTTAGCTCTAACCTAACTTAACATAACCTATGACCTGACATTGAAATATCCAATTCCTTTGAGAACAAAAATTCAGGCGAATCAACTAAAAAAATTCTTATCGATGATTTTGATTTTGCTTAGTTTTGACCTACAATCTGTTTGTAAATATTATACAAATCTAAGTAAGTAAAGCAATAATACATAATTCTACCACAATCCGCAGGTTAAAGTAATTGTGCACCTAAATAAATATTTTCATAAACCAAAGCTATTTCATTTAATTTTTAAAATTTTCAAGTGCAACATTAAATAATAGTCCTTTCACTAAAATGAGTTGCAAAAAAAAAACCACTGTCCCTCACAAATGTATCTCTGCATATAAATACAGAGTACAACATTTCCGACATCCATTTAAAAATCTACCTTGACAAAAACTAACATCACGATAACCTTCAATTCAATATTTCAAAACGAAATGACAATATGATATTTTTTCAAGGTAACTTCCTAACAATAGCCTTAGAACCGACATCATTTTTCTATCTTTTAAACACCTATACACCCTGCGACGTCCTCCATATCATCACCGCAATCCGTTTTCAAACCACGACACGACATTATCCACCTGCTCTTAGAGTAAGGATTTCTATACCACTATCCTGGTTGTGTTCTCTGCTGGTAATATATTTTCAATTTTTAATTTTTTGCACATTAACGCCACCACCTTTTGGACTAAAGTACCACTCATCGTGTCGAATGATAAATGATGTTTGAATGTCCTTGCATTCTTAGAAAATTACAGGATACTCAAGAGTTAAGATTTTTGTGTGTGTTGGTTTATTTTTTCTACTTTTTTCTTATTTCTCTTTCTTTCGTTACATCTTTTGCACGGTGTTGACTGCTGACTCGTTCGTTTGTGTTTTGTCCTTTTAAAATGTGATTATAGAAAAAAAAATGAATAAAAGGACGCAAGAAAAATCGACACCATTTATCATTCAAACAGGGTGCGACTGTAAGCAAAAGCATAGTGAATGACAAAAATACGTGCGATGTACCTTGCATACATGTGCAACAGTATCTCATAAAACGTATCTCAAATGTCCATCAATCATAAGAAATATGGTATTTGCCGTTTTGCTTTTCGTCAGTAAATCGATCGTGAAGGTTTTTTTTTATGAAAAGTGATTTCTTTTTGACGTTGAGAATATTGCAATAGAAATGAATTAAAAGTTCATTTGTAATGAAGATGATTTGAGGGGGTGGTTCAAGGATTATAGAAATTATTACTGACATTTCCGTTAATTCGCAGCTTCAGACGACATAGTGTGGGAACCAATCAAACCGTGGAACTAACATATTTGCTTGCAGAGCACTAACAATCTCTGATGACATAGTCGGAATTAGGTTACCTTCGCCAATACTGAGAAAAATAAAATTTGTAAACCTATGTAGTCTAAAACTCATTCATTGGTCGATAGCGGTCTTTTGTCGCCTTAGGACTAAGATTTGAAGAACCTGATGTAAGAACCGATGGATTTCTGTAACAATAATTTGTGGTTGAAAGAGTATACCCTACCCATCTCATTGCAATAGGTAAGAAACAATTTTTAAAAAAATGGTTTCTGTGCTAATCAGTGTCGCGGTGGTTAGTGCGATGAACTACCGCGCAGAAGGTCTGGGTTCGATTCCCAGCAGTTGCAGCACCTAAATAATTTTTCACTTACCCTCCTCTCGTAGTGATCTGACAAATCATCCGAGTAGTATCTAATGTAAAGGAAATCTTGTCTCATCCGTTTGGGGTTGGCAAAAAAACCGGAAGTTTGGAACTGTCCCACCCAGATTAGGATTCTGCTATGGGTAAACTAACCACAAAAAAAACTCTGGTTACGAGGAAACCAAGGGCCCCGGAAAGGGCTAATATTATTGTTGACGGCCATGCTAAACGAAAAAAGGACAAACGTATCTGCACCTGGAATGTGGAAACATTTAATAGGGCAGGTGCAGCTGAACAACAAGCGTAAGCACTTTCCTGCTAAAAATCAGACATTACTGCCATCCAGGAAATACGATGGGATGGGCTGTTTAAAAAGATGATGAAATACTGTGAAATATACTAAGGACCATGTTATAGTGAGCAGAAACAGCGACTATCCGGATGTGCATTTGTTGCGAGTGCCAGACTGAGGCAAGAAGTCTTATGTTTTCAAGACATTAGCGAATGCATTGTAGCAATACGCATCGACGTCATCAATAGCTATCACACGGTTTCATCACCTCGATATGCATAATGGGGCATGGGGGTGTCCAAATTGATCATATTGCGATTGACAAGAGTCACGCATCTATTACTTTGGATGTCCGAACACTTCGAAGGGCAGTCTAAGTAGTACGCAACTGGAAGCCAATAGCTTAGGACCAGGCTATTTGAAGAGGCACGATGGTTGAGGCCTAGGTTCTTTCAGAACTGTGGCGTAAATGCTATCCCATATCTAGTGACTCCAGATATTCTTGGCAAACAGATCTACGACAGCTGCGGACTAAGACAGGTGCCAGACTAAGGAAGACTAAGTGACAGCCAAGTTGCAGTCAAATCCTGCGGATCCATTTTATTCACATGGGCTGATTTCGAGCTCACAAATGCTGATTATTTGTTGACCTCCAGTACAAATGTTAGGCCAAAAATTATAACCAGAAACGCTTTCTGCTTGATAAAGCTGAACAGTTTTAGACCTAAATACAAATCTATGAGACAATTTTTTTGACAATTCTTGTGACCTGGCTAATGTTAATGTCAAAAACCTCATCCGTTTTATAGATTAAAAAATACAAATTTTTGACGCAATAGGCTCGCTAGTAACCAGGGCCTAGTTTTCTCATATCCATTCATGCACGATGACGGGACCTATTATTTTATGCCTCAACGGCTTAGTTGAGATGATTTTTTCTTGACAATTGACACCTCTCGTCCTATATTTATCCAGATTAATTTACATAGTCAATCGAATCGTTAGGAAAATTCCGCGTGATATCGCAACTGACCTTTTGGTTAGCAGCCATTGCTGATTATTTATTCATTCAACAAGCTTTGTAACTATTATGGAATACGTGATCTTGCAACTTAGTTCAAGAACACATAAAGACCAATCGACAGTGTATGTCGGAAAGCATTGTTTCAAGAAACTATTTGATTTGATAAGACTTGAACTATGAGAGCACCTACTCACCCTCTAGAGCACATGCTCAAGTTAAACCTGTAAGTGACTTTATATTAATGTACACACTTAAAACGTGTCCCCTGCGTACAGATAACCTATGTGGACTAGATAAAATACACCCAACTCACGTTATCCTGTGTATCAAAAAAAAACACAACACACACCGGCAAAGGAACTCACATAAACTGATGGATGACACACATGAATCCCAACCAACCATTGCATACATTCGTCATGATTTGATGTCCTTTTCTGCGTCATCCTCTCAGCATTCTAAGCTATTTCCTACCATCATATCCCAGACTACTACTACAAAAAAAAAATCCTCGACTCATAGGTAAACGTTATTGAAAGGATTTTCATTTTCATTTTTTTTTTGCATTTCAGTATCGTTTGCTCTAACCATTCGTTTCAGCACTTTGTCACGTTTTCTTAGTGTTATGATGAAAAAGTCCTTGTGGTGCCATGTCATGAAATTCCTGTGTGTTCGTGTGTCTTTGCTGTTGTTGTACAAGAGAAGATATTCGAGCAATTCGTCGAAGTAAATTCCCTGCTGCTTTTGTGTCCTCTACACCCGTTCTCTGGTAACTTTAAACACCAACAAAAGGGTAGAAAAATCCTTTTTTTTTTGTGAATTTCATTGCAGACGAACCATCTGGCATCGGTTGCCAATTAGTTAACTTTGCCGAATTAGCATTCAATGGCAGACTTCGATATCATGAAGGTGAAGGAAGGCATTTTAGTTATTTAATCGAAGCTGGCGGGTATATTTTAGTGAGAAACAGATCAATTGCTTGCAGTTCAGTTAAAGGATGCATATCATGCAGCGAAGTTAAATATCTCGAGGGTGTTTTATAACACAGCTTGGTACTCACGTTTCACAAGAAGTTTCGTTTGTTTTGGCAACGAATGTTTGATGTAGGTTTAGGTATGCGCGCACTTGCTGCAGTATCGAATATCCGCATCAATTAAGGATAACCTCTTCGCACACAAATCAAGTTTAGACAGCGAAATGGTCCTGAAGGCTGGGGTGGGTTAGAGTATATTTCTGGGGCTGTAGCGTATAATATGCATTGGGAATGGAATGATGTTGGACGTTAGAGTGAGTTATATTGAAGGTAAGAAAATACTTGTGGTATCAGTTGAGTTGGATGACGGACTGCAAATTGACGAATCCTTAATAAGGGGATTTTTATGAATAGAACATGGCGGAGATGGGTAGTTGTCTACCCATTAAAGATTAAATTTTGAAGTTGCCATTTTTTCAAGGAAATATAAAAAGCACATATATAGGTCTTATGGAATAGAAAAACGTATTCTTTATATTTCCGCGAAAATTAATCATTATCCTTTATTTCTAAAGCTTTCCTTATAGCACCATAGGAAATACCATCACTAACGTAAACCAAACAATATTTCATTGTTTACAGCAATTTTCTCCGCCAACATATAATCCCTGAAAACTCCAATTTCATGTGAAGAAAAAAAAAGTGAAACCAGGAGGAAGGGATGAAAATCCTCTTTAAATCTCCAAAAACAACCACATGGCAGTCATCGGCATGCTCTACGATGTAACGCATAAGCTACCGTTTTTTGCAATAAAACCACGTTTCTGTGGATCGAACCCACTCTTAGAATATCCTTCTGTTTCTGGGTATATGTGTACAGCAATAGGAAGCCATTCCGAGAACTAACAAGAGAAAAATCCAAACAGGATTTTATTACGATCAAATTATATTAGGTATACCCACGCACGCATCGTCAACCAGCGAGGCGAGAAGCACATACCAAGTAGTTCCGTTTATAACCTAAGGTTCAGGTTGCAACAATTCAAGGACGAATATTAAATCGTCCAAACCAAGGGCTAAAAAAATTAAATATAAAGTTAAGCAATTGAATGGTGATAGTTGAACGAATTCTTACATATCTACTACGAGGTTATTGATTTGTTTTAGTTTCGGGACCTTCCAACGTAAAATAAACAAAAAAAAAAGTTGCTGCATCTGTAAAATTTACCTTGGTCAGGAAATGGAATATCAGCCATGATTCTTGTTTGTATTTTTCGTTGATTTAAATATGGCGGTAATATTTTTTATTAAGAATTCAATAAAAATTCTAGAAATGACAAATGTCAATCTCTAGACCCCAAAGCTAAACGAAAAAAGGACAACGATGTTCGTATCTACACCTGGAATGTGAGAACATTAAACAGGAGAGGTGCATGCGAACAACTACCGGAAGCCCTAAACTGCTACAAGGCAGACATTACGGCCATCCAGGAAATACGATGGGGTGTGCCGGGCAAAAAGAGGATGAAAAAATTGTCACATCTACTACGGATGGGGATTTGTTATAAGTGCCATACTCAGGCAAGAAGTCTTATGTTTCCAAGACATTAGCGAACGCATAGTAACTATCTGCATCAACGCCAAATTCGCCAATATAAGCTTTATATGCGCTCATGCCCCAACGCAGGAAAAAGATGATATAGCTAAGGATTGCTTCTATGAGCTCTTTAACAAAACCTATGAGCGACTAACGAAATGCGATGTTAAAATCGGGCTGGGAGATTTTAATGCAAATGTAGGAAGAGAAGATATCTTTAGCAGTATTGTCGGAAAACATAGCCTACACTACAACACGTCTGGTAACGGACTCAAGCTAATTGACTTCGCTACGGACAAAAATGCCACTATAGCCAGCACATGCTTTTCTCACCTCAATATCCATAAGGGGACATGGCGGTCTCCAGGTCAACGAACGGTGAACCAAATTGATCACATAGCGATAGACAAGAGGTACGAATCCAGTATTTTGGATGTCCGAACATTCCGAGGAGATAACATCGACCAGGACCACTACCTTTTTGCAGTCAAGGTTAGAATGCGGATATCCACCCCGCCACAACAATCCAGAAATACTGTAAAAAAAATTTAATGTCGAAAGGCTGCAATCATAAGAGACCGCCAAGACCTTCGCTCAACGCATATCCCTAAACATGTCGATTAGCAGCATCTAATATCAAAGAACAATGGCAACGCTACCAACAAGCTATTATATCCGCCGCAAGTAATGTGCTAGGTTTCTGTAGGCTAGGTTTTTGATGAGGAATGCCGACATATGCTCGCTGCCAAGAACGAGGCCTACAAGGCTAAGATGCAGGTGAAGATGAGAGATGCCGTTGAGGTCTATAGGCAGAGAAGAAAAGAAGACCACCGGCTTTTCAGAAAGAAGAAAAAAGAGCAAGAAAAGCGCGCAATGATATAGAGAGGTGCCACTCCAGGAACGATGTACGCAAGTTTTACCAAAGTGTAAAACGTCAACGCCAAGGACACGAGGCTCGAAAAGAATCCAAGATGAACAAGGAAATATCGTAGTTGCGACATAGTCGATGCTGAGGATATGGAAGAACCACTTCTCCAAACTGTTAAACGGCGATGACAAACAACCTTCCGCTGTCAGGCAGAACGAACCATTCAATATTGGCAACGGCAGCGAAAACTGCCAACCACCCGACCTGAGTGACATGAGGATAGCAATATCTAAACTGAAGCTTAATAAGGCTGCCGGAAATGACGGTCTTCCCACCGAGCTTTATAAAGCCGGTGAAGATGAGTTAGTGAGTAACAGCCACCAACTCATATGTCAAATCTGGTCGAAAGAAAGAATCCGCAAAAATGGGCTTAGCAGTAAATGAGCAAGACGAAGTATATGCTGTCAACACGAAAGGACACACGATATCGATGTATGGGATAGAACGTCGCCATTGGCAAGTTCAACTTTGAGGTAGTACGGGATGTTGTCTATCTCGGCCCCGCTATCAACTCTGATAAAAACATATCGTCAGAAATTAAACGAAGAATTACTATTGCCAACCGCTGTTTCTTCGGGCTTAGAAGGCAATTCCTATATAAGATCCGGATCGTCCCAGTACTGCTCTACGGCGCTGAAGCATGGACCGTCTCAAAAGCGGATGAAGAAATCCTTGATCGATTTCAGATTAAAATTCTTCGCAAAATATTCGGTCCCGTTTGCGTTGATGGGTTATTGAGACGAAGATTCAACCAAAAACTATACGAGCTGTACAGCGACATGCCCATCGTCAAGAAACTCTGCATTGGACGTTTAAGATGGCTAGGACATGTAGAATGATTGGATACCAATACTCCGGCTCGCAGAGTCTTCGATTTCCAGCCAGACGTCGGACGCAGAAGAGGAAGACCTGGCTTTAAGTGGCGCGCACAAGTAGAAACCGACGTCAACCAACTTGGAGTGCGCAACTGGAGGCAGTTAGCTGAGGACCGGGCTAATTGGACAGGCATGTTGGTTGAGGCCCAGATTCATTCCGGACTGTAGCGCCACTTAAGTAAGTAAGTAGACCCCAAAGTGTAATTTTTTCTGGAAAAATGTGACATGCTAAAGGTATTAGAAAGCTTAGTAAGGTAAAATCAGTACGTTCGAGACTCTTACTCAGCGGATCACGGGTTAGGGTCCCACGTTGGGCGCCACTCGAAAAACATAGGCAGCAAAGTATCTATGTCTAAATATTTGTGGATGGTTGGATATTTTAGAACGAAGCTAGACTCTGATTGGCGTTGACTAGTGGTTGTTACTCTGACTCCACATCAATAATGCTTATATTTACCTCCAAGTGGTAATACTGGTCTTGTCTCATCCAATCGGATTTATATTGCAAGTAAAACTTCAGTTGATAACAAGACGAAAAACGGCAACAACATCAACAGCCTGGTTAGAATGATAAGGAATACCCGGCTTTGGACAGCGAACCTAGATAAGCTGCTTCGACAGCTTATCTAGGGCTCAATGAAAAGAGATGGTGGCGGATGAACCGAAAGACCAACGGCAGCGCTCAATCCTGTAGATGACCCCGTGTCCTAGGGGTATCTTATCAATTGGAAATGGCCCTCCAGATAAAAGGTATGTTACGAAGCAACTAAGAGCATCAAAAAGAACTGATTTAATATTTAGGACCGTCCTAAACGAAAAAAGGAAAACGAAGTTCGCATCTGCTGCTGGAATGTGAAAACATCGAACAGGAGAAGTGCAGGCGAACCACTAGCCGCCACCAGGCCAGTTCGCAATATACTAAATTTCCAAAAACAAATTAAAAAATCTACAACGCTTTTACCTTTTTATAATATGTCTGGGAATTTTTTTTATAAACTTTTCTCAGGTAAGGCAAACTTATAACGCTCCATGTGCGGCCTGCCAAAATGTTTACATATTTCTATGCCCTTTAATTGTTGTATATTTAAACAGCCTCTATGACCACTGATGTATCTATACATCGTAATATGTATCTACTTCAATCACACACCATGCTCCCTCAACTCCATCATGCATTCCCTATTCTAGGATATCCACGTTTCAA
Source organism: Rhingia rostrata (assembly GCA_949824845.1). Lineage (NCBI taxonomy): Eukaryota > Metazoa > Arthropoda > Insecta > Diptera > Syrphidae > Rhingia > Rhingia rostrata. The sequence continues at coordinate 23,692,390 of OX463757.1, forward strand.
AAATATTCCCATAACAATCACTAAGCCTGCTTTACTCATACTTTATGATTTTTAAAACCTCCTAATGCCCACCAAACTTACAAGGATTATTGAAAAAAGTAGAGCAAATATTGGTATGGACCGAAGCTGTGTTCAATTTTCTATCGAAATGTGTATAAACATTTCTATCTCTTCTATTTAAATATACTACCCCTGATATAATAAACACGTTGAACGAAAAAAAAATAAGGAAAATCCTTAACATATCCAAAGGATGAAAAAGGTAGAAATCCCCAATTGATTGGCATTTGCGGATGATGCCAATTTGAATTTTGTTTTGTCTCATCCTTCGTCCTATTTGAATGTTTCTCGACATCCTTACATATTGTAATATAGGCGAAAAAAAAGTATCCCTAAATGCGGTTCAGTGGATTTTCTTTTATTAATATTTACATCTGACGGTCCTTAGGTGTGTACTGCTGTAACAATAACACGCAACAGGACAGGCGGTTTGTATATTGGTCATTTTCAGGGATCCTATTAACTCAATAAAAGCAAACACCTCGAAGGACTTTAATTGAATTCATTTCGTTGGTCCTCTTGTAAACAATATCAAAAGTGAACTTTGAAGATACCGGGGCAGGCTAAAGGAACGCGTATATACAAATCTTCCTTTTTTGAAGTGCGGGGAATGAATTCGATATCTTTGCAAAATTGCGGTTATGATGGAGGGTTCAGCTGAATAAAAAAAAACTCAGTCGGCGGATGAAAATTCGATTCAGCTTCCCTTATATTTTTTGTTTTGTATCGCTTGCTGGTTTAATTGGAATCCCAAATGTAATTAATTCGGGAATAAGTTCCCCTTTAACGGATGTTGATTCGGTTTTGACTGTGTTATCCGAAGACAATATTGTGGAACTTAATGGTGTGCTGGATAGATATGGTCTTGGGTAGGGGTGCGTAGAACCTATTCAGATGAACATGCCCAAATTAATGAAATTTTAATTAGTAACTGAGAACTGAACAGCAGATTGTATGGCGGTTTGGAACCACACAGAAATATGGTAAAACGCTATTTTTGGATATCTGCGTTTAATTACAATAAATGATTAATCGTGAACTCGGAATTTGAGGGGGATGCATGCAAGTGCTGGGGTAGGCCGTTTCAAGACAAATACACTACTCAATTAGTCATTCGGTTTTTATGTTTTGAAAACTTTGTAATATACCTACCTAAGGGAAAATAGAAATAGGGAATGCGGAAAATAGAGGTAATTGAATATAAAATTAATTACTACAAGCTTTATGAAAATAAATTTTGAAATAAATAATTAAAACATGTTTGGGTAATTTTTTTTAAACATTTAATAAAACGAACTGTTTTTGAATGAAGCATCTACTTTCTCCTTAGCTAGTGAGATTTGGGATTAAGTAACTCCAATCCCCAAAAGGGTTATGTGGCTTTGTGTAGCGAGGCAAATATTTCTAGGGCAGATAAAGCCATTATTCACTTAAGGTTAAAAAATCTGCCGTTATGGAAGAATTATACCAGGAAATGTTCAAGATTTCAAGGCTCTAGGTGGACTAAGATTGAAATGTTAGTTCCATGATATTGAAGTAACCTAGGTATTTGGTAAAATACCATCAGATTAGGAAGCTCTAATGATTGTACCTTTTTGTTAAATGAATGATCAAAGAGATTAAACAAGCAACTTCCCTGTTATCATAAGCGTAACTTAATCTTAATGAATTTATAGGAAACCTCAAAAACAATAATTTACATGTTGTGATATTGTGGTGCGATTTTTAGTGCAATGAACAGCTGTGCATATGACCTGGGTTCGATTAACAGCCGTAGTAACACCAAAATGATTTTTCACTGGACCTCCTCTCTCTACGATCTGATAAATCATTGGAGTAGTATTTATTGTCATGTAAAGCTAATCTCAACTTACCATTTCGGATTCGGTATAAAACAGGTTGTTCCGCCATAGTGCAAGAAGTACATGCACACACTCGAATAATTATATGCATACTTAAGTGGCGCTGCCGTCAGAAATGAATGGGCCTCAACCAACATGCCTTTCTAATTAGCCCAGTCCTGCCTCCAGTTGCGCGCTCCAAGTTGATTGAGGCCGGTTTTTACTTGTTCGCACCACTTAAGACGAGGTCTTCCTCTACCGCGTCCGACGTATAGCTGGCAATCGAAGACTCTGCGAGCCGCATTATTGATGTCCAATCGTTCTACATTCCCTAGTCATCTTAAAGGTCCAATGAGGAGTTTTTTGAGTTTACTTGAGTTCGTCTCCATAGTATGTCAACGCAAACGGGACCGGGAACACATGAATGGTTGGGAGATTTGAGATTGTATTTTTTTCAGGCAAGGGCTTTTCAGAATGCAGCTAATAACTTCTTATTGCAATGATCGTACAACAGGACGTTCTAACGTTTCAAATGTTTGATGACAACGTGTAACCAGACAAATATGATGGATTACCTACAAATCCAATTAATAACCGAATAAAAATCGTGTCTTCAAATTAACTTTCCCAGGTTATTATAAATCTTAAGAAATGAGGGTCTCCTTTTTATGATTTAATATCCGAACATGTAGTTAAGGAACTACCAAAGAAAGCCTTAGTTAAGTTGCCCTACTTTATAACTGCTTCGCTAAGCTATTTTACCCACCATACTAGGTGGAAGTTGCAGAAGTCATTATAATTTCAAAGCTGCTAAGTAAGATTTCCCGGTTTTTACTGTGGCTTGAGGCCAGACATCTCCTCATGTTAAGAAAGTTGTGGAAACTTATTAAAAGGTTCAAATAATCATATTATACGAACAATTCAACCCAAAATCACTGGTCCTATTTGCGGAAGTAGGCAGAGATTTCGACTCGGTCGTCTACGCCGACGGAACTAAAATTAACTATGGTGTGTGGTCTCGAGTCTGCTCGGAATCACCGGATATGTCAGTATCTTACCGCCTACCGGATTTTTCCAGCGGAACTACTGGCTATCCGAGAGGCTTTCACACAACTGGGGCGTGACACTACGCAAAAGAAAAATATTGCTTTCCTCAAAGATAGTCAAGATGCCATAAACTCGGTTACCATACCCTCCAAGCTGGTACAGGAATGACGGAACGAACTTGATTCAAAGGTACATATCCCATTAGGTGCGATTAAGGAATGGAGAAGTTTAACAAATTGCGTCATATCGTGGAAGATATGGCTTACCTATGGCATGAACGAACAATCTAATGGATAGAAACCGCCAAGATATCTTAAGAATTACGACGAGGCACTGGCTAATTGGAGACAATGCGGCCAAACTAGGAAACACTTAAAACCCCCAATGCCGCAGTTGTGGGAACACGAACAAGACAGAAACCCTCTACCATTTCGTCTGCAAATGTCCGGCAGTAGCAGGTGGCCATGGCTCAGAGGAATACGTAGTTGACTGCTAAGCCAAACGCTGCGGGTTCAAGCTCCAGCTTCGGCAGCATTTGTTTTCAAAGAAAATTGCCAGCTTATCTGAGGCACCTGTGCGATGAGATATGAGGCAATATAAATCTATGTCTCCTCCTCTGTGCCACGTATGTTTATGTTTCCCTCAATGTGTCTATCTGTCTCTCTATGATGTATTAATGTCTTCATCTGTCCCAGCCGATGGCCTCAGTCGCCAGTGCTGTTATGTGTCTGTAGTTCGATGCATTCATGTGCGAATTACTGTGATGTCAATGTCAATGTCAATGTCCGGCACTGGCAAGAGCCAGTTTGCTTAACTAAAAACTGACCTCAAGTTACTTGGAATGGCTGGAGCCAGCTACTTAAGGCCGAGCTGTTTTGGGAGTCATGTTTACTGAGGGTGGGTGCAGTGACTTAGCAGTTAATGTGTTGGACTTATATGTGTAAAGCCCTTAATTCAAATCCCGACATAAGTTTTTTTTTTTAATGTTCCACCTTTACAAAAATTATAAAAAACGCATCCAAGAGGAGTACTTCCAGGAGAAACTTCATAAATTTGATGTTATAATGCGGCTTTAAATTAAAGGTCCTCTTCTGTGTGGTAAAATGGCCTCGTATGGGCCGATTTCATGTTCGTTGACTGCTTGGTTTAGCTTGAAATATATTGTCTCTTATGTAAGAGAGTGAGTTAAATAAAAAATAACAATCTTATTTTATAAATTTTATAATTTGTTAAATTGTTCACATGTGCCTCCCAGATTTGTTTGTTCCTTCTATTTTTTGTATGAAACATATACTTTTGATGAGTATACATCTCACATCACTCTTGTCCCTTCAAAAACAGACCTCAATGCCTTTGGATTTATTCATTTTCATAAACTATTTTTACATTTAATTAATTAATTTTACGAATTGGCAAGTGCTAACCAATTTACTTTTTTTTACCAAATTGGCTAACAAGCCCTTCAATATTCTTGAATCGCCTGTCAACTGCTTTTCGCCACAGAGATGTGTTATAATTGAAAACTCCAAAAAATAATTCCATGATCGGCATCAAGTCAGAATTTACAATCAGGGAAAAAGTTCCATCCATACACTTCCGACATAGTTCATCAGCAGGGCTGCCATGCCAACGAAAGATAGAACTAAATCCACTCTAATTGACTATCGAATACCGGTCCTGGAGCAACTTTTTTTTTTCATCACTGGCCGAAATCAGTCAATCAACCGACTCTGTAAGCCCTCCATAGACGGCCTAGAAATAGGAGATTGCTGCAGGTGTTTCAATATTCATAAAACCCTCTCTTTGATTGGAATTCGATGGACATTTTATTCGCTTCGCTGGAATGGTATTTACCGGTTTTGATTTTTGAGTTTTTTGTTTGTGTCCTGTCTTATATCGGTGTCCTTTTCGTGGGCAGGGGAAGTTTTACATTTTTCATGGAGGTATTTGCACAGAGCTTTCCTTGTCGTTCGGTTTCGTTGTCATGTTCTTGAAATATTCAATAGAACAGACACAAAGCCTGCAAATCTTAAAAAAAATCGTCCAATACCTCAATAATATTTATAGAAAAGACCGCCACTAAGCGATCAAAATTTGCAACAAAAAAAGAGAAATTCGAGTTGATGGAAGACGGCATTGCAACAGAAAAATTCTCATAGTTGCTAAATCGGGTATATATACCTAGCTAGGACGTTTTGGTGGGCAAATAATCTGAGTGGGAGGTTAGGTTGTGTACATATCCATGCGGACGTCGTAGTTACAGCTATGTTGTTCGGAGAACGTTTTTTCTCCTCATTTTTCTATTTGAAAGTTTTTCTAGCCTGAGCGCGGTGTTTTTTTTACGGTATGCTATGCTAAATACACATATATTCAGCTCACATATGGGTTTGTTATAATCTGATAGAATGTTAAAATCCTGACACCAGCAGCAAGGATAAAGTTTGAGTATGGACATTTTAGTCTTTCATCTCTCTCCCCCTTGCTGGAGGTGGTACAATACACACAAATAAACAAAAAGTGGAGGAGCTATGAGAGGGAAAAATATGGGAAATAACGCAGGCTTATCGCATGCAGAAAGTTCAACGTTGGGTGTCAGATAAATCCCCTACAGAATAGATACATCGTTGCGTGCCATATGATTGTGTGGTGAAACGGTGTAAGCAACATAACAGATCGTGGTTATCTTTATGCCCACTGTGCATATACCTCGCCTACATACAACCAGAGACATACAAGTTGGTGTTTAGGGAACAGCGTGATGTGCTTTTTTTCGGTTTAATTCCTTCAGGTGATAAATCTGCACTCAGCTTAAATGTTCTTAATCATTTAGATACAACATGCTGAAGTTGATGCGAACTGTATCTACTGTGTGGAAGTACTTATGAAATTGTTTTCTCTGAATTGGGAAATGAACGTTTTTAGACGACCTCTTTGGATATTATTTAAAATAGAGTTTTGGAACGGAAGATTTTTTTTTTCTATATTTTAAAATGACGTGAGGTTCATGAACTTTTGAAGAAAAGAAGATACGTGAACTTAAGTTTGATGCATTTCTGGGATCTCGAAGAAGTATTGTTAATTAAAAAAAAGTGCACTGTTGGGTCGTACGTTACTTTCACTGCCAGGTATGGTCGATTCAAATGATTGGTTTTGTGTGAATTTGCATTAAGATAATATGCAAAAAAAAACAGTCTGGCATAGCACTTCCCAAACAATTTTTAAGAAAATTTCGTGTTTAAAGGACCGTTTAAACAATAAAACTTTTAGGAAAACACTGTTAATATTTTTATAAGTACCAACGCTGAACAACTAAACTGAGTAATTTAACAAGTGACATATATAATTAATTGAATTTTTATATCAGCTTTAATATTTGAACAAAAATTCAATTAGCTTAGCTTAGTGCTAAATTAGTACATTTGAAAAATGATAATAGCTTGACATGGCAACTCTCAAGACAGGACATGATGTAGACTTACTTTTTCCCATTTTCATGACATTCTGACTGTTAGCTTAATAATGATGTTTTCTCTCATAAACATGACCAGGAGGATGACCATAGGAAGTATCTCGTGACATGAAGGGCGGGAAAGTGAGACTTCGCCAATAACAAGCGGCACGTTTTGGGAATGAGGAGAATCCATACTGCTAAGAAATAAGTTTTTCTAGTCATTTTGTAGTGATATTCACAATTTCTTTTCAGCTTTCTCTAGAGTCCATACAGTTGGTCCGTGGTCAACATACAGTAACTTCCTTCTTCCTTTGTTTATTTTTATTTGATTCTGGCAAGAAAAAATTATTTCTTGAGCTGGGATGTTTGCGGAGGGGGCATGAACTACCACCATCGGACAAGTGAAGCCGAACAATCGCAAGCATGTCGTGCCCTTCTCTCCAAAGAAGACTTCTTGTTATAACAAAAAAAAAATCTTACGACTTACAACAAAAATCCAAATTTCTTTTTAAAAATTCGAGTATGAAGTCGTATTATTAGCAATCGGGTAGCCTATCAAAATGTTTTATCGGCCGATTCCGAATCGTTGAGAATTCCGACATTGTCAAAATTACCGAAAGTTGTGTTGGATACTTGTAGAATAATCACGTTTTGAAATTTCCGCCATATGAACGGTAAGTACCGGTACTTTTATTTCTAGTACTCCAATTTTAAAAAGCTTAGTGAGGTACCAATACCACCGCACATCACAGACTTCAGAGTCCGAACTTTGGAATTTTTTTTCAAACTTAGAGTATCTCAAAACATACGAATTTCAAGACAAGCGGTCAATCTTACAATGACACGAACAACACAGTACCGAAATTTTATTTGTTAAAGAAGAAGAAAACAATGGAACTAACTTCCAAAAGAAGTAGATTTGCAAAAAATCAAGAGCAAAGACAATAAAAATTTGCAAAAGGCGAAAGATTTATTCGACACTGAAAAGAAGCAGGTAGTTGACGTAGTTGACTGCTCAGTCAAACGCTGCGGGGTCAAGCCCCAGCTTCGGCAGCATTCTTTTTCTAGAAAAATCACCAGCTTATCTGAGGCCACCTTTGCGATAATATGAGACAACATAAATCTATGTCTGCTCCTACGAATATTAGCACATCATTCAAATTATTAAACAAAAATTTAAGAAAATTCATTTTTTTTAAGAAAATGCAATTCACGTGTTAAAAAAAACTAAAACTGCGTTTTTGAAAAAAGACAGTAACAAAAATTTTATGATTAAATTTTATTTACATGCAAAATATGCACATGAACAAAGTAGGATGAAGGTAAAAAATTATCCAGTGGATAAAATTTAATCCCCATTTTGATGTAATTGGCTTTTTGACGACGGCTGATAGTTTGGTCGGGTTGGACTGCTAGCGCACACACTTGGTCGATTACACTGTCGGGTTGCTGATAAGTGCGCACACAAAACAATGGTCGGCCGACTGCTCTCGAACGATTTCGTAGTTTAGTGATTGGATTTAGCATAGCATAGTTCGAAGGAAAATTACCAATTGGCCGACTGAAAAATCGGTACTGTGCACGCGTTGCCATTGCGTCATACTGATTAGCAATAGGGTAGCCTATCAACAAATTTTAACGGTTAATTGGTTAACAGCCCGACCAAACTATCGGCAGATAGAAAGTCTGTAGTGATCGGGGTCTCTAAGGGTATAAATAAATTAAACGTTGAAAAAATTACATTTTTACTGTCTACGATTTTCACAAGAAGAAGAAAACATTTTACTATCGTGCATTTAATAAAAAACGGTTAAATATTTTAAAAATTCACAATTTCATACCCCATTTGCCGGCAATCCATCATTAAGTCTATTATCTTAGAAAAGTTTTTTTTTCGTTTGTATTCCCTATCCCATAGGGGTATATTTTTGTCATTAAGTTTGTCATATACAAACAAAAATTCGATAGATATTCCTTAAAGTATATGGATCGACTCAGAACCGCTAGCTGAGTCGATCTTACCATATCTGTCTTTCCGTCCGTCCATCCAAGTGACACCGATTTTTGAGCCTTAAATTCTTGAGCTAGAGTGATGAAATATGGTATATAGACTGTCTGTCGGACAAAGCGGAACAAGTGTAAAAAAAAATTAAATCGCTTAACTGCCACGCAATTTTTTGAAACGGATTTTAATTTTTTATTTTAAACGGAGAAGAATTTTAAAAAATTGTCTACATAATGAAATATTAAGACAATCTCAAAATCGATTTTTCCTCAACATAAAGTTCTTATATACGCCCACTTATTGAGGATGTTTTCCGTGAAAAAAAAGTTTTTGTAAAAATGAAAAAAAAAACATTTGATGAAAATATTTCGAGATTATTGATTGACTAAAACATTGTTCCCAGCCTCATTTGTCCAATGATGCTGCCAATCTACAATCCGCACCAAACTGTCCCTTCCGAGACCCAAGATGCAACAATTTTTTTTGCTAACATAGCCACCGGATAAAATGCGCCTCGACAGAAAAGATGATTTTTTGCCCAAAATCGTTGTCCAATTCAATCTGCTCTAAGGCCCAAACTGCGAAGCGATAATGAATCGGATGGTTGCACGCCATTGTCAATTGGATCTCATAAGCGAATAACGCGAGATCATTTCGCAGAATTCTCCTCAGTCGAGTGCGTGAATTGTTGAACTGTTGAGATCGATGTCGAGTCGATGTTCGTGAAATGAGTCTCACACTCTCGTACGAACGTTCATATGGAGGATTAGGATTATTAAAATAATGAGTTTTTGGGATTACTAAGTGTAGGGTGTCGAATTAGTTCTAAGGATTACAAAAACGAGGGACGGAAATGTAATGGCAAATCTCAAGGTACACCATATTGCACAACATTACCATCAGATCGAAAGGCCATGTGTAATATTATTATTCAACCACCGGAATACATTTAAGGGAATAAACTCGTGCTCACAACTTCAATTGTCATATTTTCAACCATTTTACCTGTTAGCATACAAGAAATTAATTTCTAAGAAACTGTTGGTATTTAAAACAACTAAACCGAAGTTACATAACGACTTATTGTCGATATTGAGTTTAAGTTCCTTTGACACTTCACAGTTGATTTACGCAATTTTCCACTATCTTTGTTCATATACGCAATCATATGTATATTTGTAACGATAAAATAAACTTGAAAACAATGACTGATACTTCAATCAAAATACACGTATGAATCCCTTTCATGTTTCCTTCCCAAATTTACTGTTATCCGTCTTCATTTACTCGACCATAGGAGGTATTACCATGCGTATAAACAATTCCGTCGAACTCGGTTATTATGCGAGTATGTGTAACTCATTTATTGGCTATGAAATATGACACATTTATGATTATAATCTTAAAAAGCTAGACATAGCAAATATCCTTGCGCAACATTTTCGGATATTTGTTTGCCGTAAATAATAATTTCGTCTAGACAATAACGATGTACACACATGCCAGCAACAGACCCTGTGCGTAATATATTATTTTCGATTGGAAGAAAGAAATATTTGTTGTATATTTCGACAACCTCAATCGAAAGATGATGTACTAGTTTAAGGATATAGAATATCCTGGAGTTGAGGAATTTCAAAATATCATTTATTATACTGAATAAATATTTCATTTGTATTGGTATGGTTTGGTGAATTTAGGTTAATTTGTGTGTCTTAATAACCTATGTTAGATATTTGTCTAAAGGAGTTTGATCAATCAAAATTTTGTTTCTGATGTACTCACAACAATTTATAATGGTAAATTGATTAAACCAACTACTTCACATATAAACTTTTCATACTACAAATTTTCAGAGAATTTTATCACACAGCTTTAGGCAATCTATAAAGCATATGTCAATATGCTTTATAGATTTTAATGAAAGATACATCAAATGGAATTGTGGAATTAAAATTATTCCAAAATTCTTTCAAGAACAATTTTCCAATTAGATAACTTCAAATAATGAGATGAAGTCAGATACTTGAAAAACCCCAGACGGCACATATCTTTTTTAAATAAAATATTTTTTTAGCAAATAAATAATTTTAACGTATTTACATTAAACTACTCCTGGTATATAAAATTGCACAAAATATATATGATATAAATTATTCTTGACAATTCACATACAAAAAAATAAACAATTTTTTTCATTTTTTTTGATCTGGAAATATTTGCAATCGTATGTGAAGTTATTTCTTTGTAATGAAATAATGAAATGAAAAATGGTATCCTAGCCCATTCTTCAGGCAAAATGTAATTTTTATAGAAACTACAGATTTTTAAATTTTTCATTGATTCATTATACAATTTATATGGTATCAAATAAATGGCAACAACGGTTGTGATTGCAAGTACGTACCTTTTTATTGAAATTTTCTATGAGCATTTTGTATAAATGTGCATTTCATCAATACACCGCCGAATTTCATCTTTTAAGTTATTGTTTGCATAGACCAATGAATTACAAAAAAAAAACATTTATGAAAAGGCTACAGTCTGTTGTCCGGATCGTTTAATACCCTGTCCCATCCCACCCCATTCAATCCCATGCTTTAAATGAATTCCAAGAAATGTCGGCATATTGTTCAGACAGTATATCAAAATATTGTATGGTTCGATATAAAATCACGTTTTTCTTGCGCATATGGTATGGCGTAGGGTTACAAATGGTATTTGTAGAAAAGTAAATGGGCGTTGGTTAAAATGATGTATCAACAGTTTTTTTTCGAAATTCGACCAAAAGAATGTATTTTACTAAAAACTCCCCCAAAAAGTGGGCGTGGAAAAAAAATATGGATATTTAAATTGTCTAAACATCTTGCCCTAAAACTTTTTCAAAATTCCTTACAATTTTGTCAAAAAGAACGTGGCAGTGGGCAGATTTCAAAAAGGATAGAGTCTATACACCAAATTTCAAAATTTTAGCTCAAAATTTAAGGCCCAAACATCGGTGACACACAGACGGACGGACGGAAAGACAGACATGCCTTAATCGGGTCAGCTAGCGATGCTTAGTCGATCCGTATACTTTGAGGTACATCTAGCGAAATTATTTCACTATGTTACAAACTTAATGTCAAAACTATTATACCCCTATGGGATAGGGTATAAACAAAAAAATCCAAAGTCGTTAAATCGCATGATCTGGAAGGAAAGCACTGATAGCAGAAAAGGCCGATTACACGATTAGGAAATGACTGACTGTAATTGAATTTTTCCTCCGGCTGCAAGATATGTACCACCATCTTGTTGAAATCACATACTGATCACATTGATATCTTATAATTGAGGCACTAAAAATTTTGCTATCATTTCATGATAACGACGATCCCTATAAATTGTTACATTTTCGAAGAACAATGGTCCGATAATGCATTCAGCCCGAAATCCGCACCAAACAATCAGGCGTTGCGGATGTTTGTTTCCCAACAATTAAAATAGGTTTTCTGAACACCAAGCCTGACGTTAACGATGTCATCAAGATGAAAATGAGCTTCATCACTGTAGATGATTTTGTCCGAAAATCCACGTTTTCATGTCCCGATGGTAAGTAACCCTCAGTTTTTGAGTCAATTGAACTTTGTAACCGTGAAGTTTCAGGTCTTTCATGAGAACTATACTACGGTGACTTCGGTGACGAATTGATGTTCCTGGACTGTCAGTAATACTCCCGCGAACTGCTTCAATATTTTCGGTTGAATGACTTTTGACATGACGCCCAGAGTGTATGGTATAATTAATGATCCAGTCTCCCTGAATTTTTCAATTGTTCTCTTCACATTTACGGACAGTGTCTGTAACTGACAAACCAAATATTTTTAAAATATTGCTTAACAATGATAATACGCTGTTTTTTTCGTACAGCGCTTCATTTTTACTAACTGTCTGCCTCAGCAGTCGAATTGTTATGTTTTCCCACGTTGCATTAGTAAATAAGGATACAGTACTACATAATGGCGCAAAATTAAAAAAATTTAAAAAATGAAGGTAGTGAGATTGCGAAATTATTACCTGATTTCTAGAACCCAGCTGGAATTTATTACTAATGAGCAGAAATTACTTGGTTTTTATGGAAGATGGACGTTTAAGATGGCTAAGACATGTAGAACAAATGGACACCAATACCCCGGCTCGCAGAGCCTTGGAGTATGCAACTGGAGGCAGTTACTAAGGAACGGGCTAATTGGAGAGGCGTGTTGGTTGAGGCCCAGGTTCGTTCCGGACTCTAACGCCACTTTAGTAAGAAGCAAGTTTCGGTAAAAATGCCTTCCTGAGAGATTTGGCTAATTATTTTCCTTGAAGCTTTATGTTTTTGTTTGGAAAATACAACCGTATTTGGAAAACAAATTGTTTGCCTACAAAAATCGATATAAACGAGTAGTTTTGGATGTGGTTGGTAGGCTAACATTTTATAACACAACGATGGTTAATTGTTCCCATATCTTGTAAACTGTTTTAAAATATTCAGACTCACAGTGGCTAATATGATGTGCAAACAGAAGATAAGCATTCCATCAAGACTACTAGAACTAAAAAGGTCAGTCAACATTTCCTTTCGTTGAAAACACAAATCTAACTTGATCCGTTAACACAATCGAGCCACTTATGAGGGCATATGATCTGATCTATCCCATAAAACCTATCCCACTGTTCACAGTCAGAAATCAAAGTTCAAACCCACCCAGTATAATACAAATCACATGTAATAACTTTGAGCGCAACAGTTTCGTGAATATCCAAGTGTTTTTTTTTTCCCCTAATAATCACTAAGGCTTATGTATATGTACTTCTTACATTATAAGCAGTATTGTCGGAAAATACAGTCTAAAAGACAATCCGCTTGGAAACGGATCGAGGCTAATTTCCTTCGTTGCGGAACGAGATGTTTCTCACCACGATAATCATTAGGGAACATGCCGGTCTCCGAATCAACGAACGGTCAACCAAATTGATAAACAAGAACCACGCATCCAGTATTTTGGCTTACATCGACTCGGATCACTACCTTGTTAAAGCCAAGGTAAGAATGCGGATATCCTATACGCCATAATAAACCAGAAATAATGTAAACAAACCGAACGTCTAAAGACTGCAATAGCAAAAGATCGCTTAGGCCTTTACGCAATGCGTATCCTTAAACTCTCGATTAAGCCCATCACACCAGCATCGAATGTCGAAGAATAATGGCAATGATGCCAACAAGCCCTTAGATCAGCTGCAACTGATGTGCTAGGTTTCTCGCGCTCACCAGCAATAAACCCCTGGTCTTATGAGGAATGCCGATAGATGTTCGCATCTAAAAATGAGGAATACAAGGCTAAGCTGCCGGTGAAGACGAGAGCTGCCGTTGAGCTCTTTAGACATAGCAAAAGGGAAGAACACTGGCCTTTCAATAAAGAAGAAAAAAAGAAAAAAAAGTGCGCGATCGAGTATATAGAGAGGTGCCACTCCAGGAACGATGTTCGCAAGTTGTACTAATGTGTAAAACATCAAAGCCAAGAATACAAGGCTCGACCAGAATCCTGTCGAGATAAACAAGGGAATACCGAAGTTAAGACGCATTCGATTCTGATGATTTGGTAAAACCACTTTTGCAGACTGCCAAACGGCAATGCCGTGCTGTCAGGGAGAACGAATAATATCAGCAACAACAGCGAAAACTACCAACCACCAGGTCCATATGAAGTTAGTATGGCAATATCCAAACTTAAGCTTTAAGAATGCCGGAAATGATGACCTTTCTGCCAAGCATTATAACGCCTGCTGGTGTGACTTTCTAAATTACATTCACCATCTTATAAGAAAAGTTTCGTCGAATGAAAATATGCCTGACAAATGGTACCTTAGCATCTTTTGCAAGATCATGAAAAAAGGAGACCCTCCGAACTGCGCGAACTACAGATGCACAAGTTTCCACAACATCTCTTACAAGATCCTATCTGCAGAAATGTGTAAACAGCTGAAACTGTTTACCAACAACGTGATCGGCCGTTATTAGTGTGGTTTTATGCCAGGAAAGTCCACAACTGATCAAATTTTCGCACTTCGGCATATCCTGAAAAAAAAATTAAGAAGTGCAAATCGATACTACTATTTCTTTGTTTTATTCATCGATTACGAAGCCACATACAACAGCGCTTGTAGATACGAACTAGTTATATAGAGCCATGTCTAGTTTTGCATACCGCTCACCCATCTGTGAAAGATGACGATCGAGAATTCTTGCTGGTTCTTTGGGTTTGGAAAAGGTCTCACCGAAACATTCGATACCAAAAGTGGATATAGGCAAGGCGATGCTCTTTTGTATTAATTCTTTAATTTGATTACCGAGTCAACGCCAGAGGCACAATCTGCCATAGATAGATGCAAACCCTGCATCGGACGTTAAAGATTGCTGGGACATGTAGAGCGACTGAACACCAATGCTCCGGCTCGCAGAGTTTTTGCCAGACGTCGGATTCAGTAGAGGGAGACGTCTCCTTAAGTGGCGCATATACGTAGAAACCGACCTCATTTTTTGTTGCTGCGGTTAGACAGGTAGGAAACGCTCCCCAACCACTGAGCCCTCAAAGCATCCTTTTAGCAAAGAAAATTATGATTAAAAAAAAGGTCATCCAATCGACATTAGCCCTTCGAAGTCATGTAAAGATTATACCCTAGGGATAGCACAACTTACCAAAATAGCACACCCATTTCAATCCCACTTACATTTGCATTCAATTTCTCACTTGCAATCCTTTCTGACATGTTGGTCACTTTTCCACCGAATGGTCATAAAACAATTCCAAAATGGCAAAAAATTGCCCCCTTTCCGAATACAGTAATAAAAAAATTAAATTTACGTATTTTCCGATGTGCATTACTTGGAAGACGCAATGTATAAATAGCAAAGGGGCGGCATAAAATACAAGTCTCCACAAAACCCATCTTCATAGTTTATTCATCTAACCCATACACATTCGGTCCAATAAAAAAAACCGACACCAATTGAGAAAACAGTCCTTCCATTACTAAACAGCTTCATTAGATCCATCACAGAGGCTGTGCCTAAAAATTCTTTTCTGTTTTTTTTTGCACATAAGCTGTCACTCTACCGTAAATAAAAAAAAAAGAGAACAGAATTCATAAATATTAAATGTCAGCATAAAATATGTACGAACTGAAGACTCCTCCAAACCGAGGCTCTATCTAAAGAAAATAAGGATTTTTTTTTCGTATACTACTTCTCATGTGTTTTTCCTATTTATTTACTCCTTTATCAAACCGAATTTCATTTACGGCTCCTGCGATGAAATTGAGAAGCAGTGAAAACTCCTTTCATCCTTTTTTCTATTTTTTTCTCTCTAATGTGATGTGTGTAGTATTTCATTTCTTTTGCGTTTTGAGTACAAATAAAATACATATCTGTTTTTTTTTTTTTAAATTTCCACTCAGTGGATATATACACTAGAGTCCTGGTCCTGGCCTGTCAACCGGTTGAATTGAGGCACACAACGTACAGTTTTGAAGAGGAGAAAACTTCAAAACATTTTACACCAAGTTCTGGAAAAAAATAAAATAATAATAAGAAAAATCCTTGTTTTATTTTTTACTGTTTGCTTTGATATAACGGGATGGTAGAACAAGATACATATGTACCTAGTTGACACACATATGTATCGGTCGTGTGCACCCTCCGTTCCTAGGCTCTGTGTCTCTGGGACTCGAGACACAAACCATTTTATTCACCGATTGAATGGGGACAACAATAACAAAGGGAGCTGGAATAAAAAATAAGACCTAAGGACACCCATAATGTATGTATCCTGAGATATAAATTCTCTTTTTTTCTTTCTTTGCCTGTACTACAATCAAAGGACATCGCTGAGTAAACTACCTTCGCATTGTAATACGCTTGTGAATTTCAAATGAACCAGCATCAAGCATACAAAAACATTCACAGACACACATTAGACCAGGGACGATGGACAGGCAAAGGCTGAGCATTGTATGGCTGAATGTCCTTGTCCAAGGGGTGAAACTTTTCATATTCAACGTGTGTATGTGGTATATCGGTTATTCGATATGAAAGTGGGTGAGTACATCACCCGACCAGTTCGGGAAGGGACAGCTCGTAGGCCTTTGGGGTATGGCATATTCTCGTGGTTAGAATATTGGTGTTTTGTGGCGGGTCAGTAGACCGGTCTGGAGGGAAATATCGGGTCGATAGGTTATTGGCCCAAACCCCAAAGACCAGGACCACCGTCCAACATCGTCAATGGCTAGAAATTGAGTTATTTGATTGTATAATGCAGCCTATTCAGTTCTCGTCGTTCATCGAGCGATTTATGGAAAGCTAGAGATGTTCAAAATACACAGAGGGGGGAAAAATGGCTTCCAATGGTACAATGAGACATAATGGTTTGTAGGAAGATAATTTGTACAAGTAGTCGGTCTTAAATTGGATCTTTTGCCATGGAAATTTCAATGGCATGAATATGTTTTGCTTATCAATAGAATAAGTATCTTCAAGGAGACTAGCGTGGGCTTTCCTCCACCGCAAGAGTATATGTATTTCAAGGACCTTGTTGACATGTATGGGTCGATGAATGGAGCTAATGCATCATTTTGAATGCCTAATAATAGCGTATTGAAACGAAATTATAGGTACTTATGAACGCATATAGGTATGGGGTAAATGGTTTCATTTTAAGGCATTAAGGGGCTTTTCGTTGGTCTATTAATAGTTTGTCCTTCTATTGATATCCAGTTGAAATATATTTATTAATAATCGGATATATACTTGTAAATGTGACGGAGTTAATTGTCTAAATTTTCATTGAAAATGGATACTAATTAGGCAGGCACTTGTTTAAGGACATTTTCTTTATATTATTAATGGGCTGGTGGGCATACTCCTTTATCCGTTCAAATTGCTTAATTTGGTAAGGGCAGTGTGCTAAATAAAAATCCGGCCGAACTGATAGTGACTTAGTTAACAGATAGCCGTAGACTGAATGTGTTCAAAGCATGTGCCAATCAACTGTGATTCTCAGCATCTTGGCGGAGACCGCTGGATACCAAGTACTATGAAATAACGTTTACCTCTTCCAGATGACAGCGGGAGAATTCTAAATTGATTGAGTCAATGGTGGCGGACAGACAAAGTGAACCATGTACATGAGCTGCTCCGTCATATTAGAACAAAAGGTCATCTAGGAATATCAAAGTTAGGTCAGGATCTTTGAATAGAGTTGGTGACGTATAAGCCGAGTGACCAATTTGCATGAGCTGCTCATCTAGGAAACTAGAAAAAAGGTTAGGGGTGGTCCTGTGCAGCAGAGATAGTGGCGAATAAGCCGAGAGGACAGCGGTTGCTCTCAGTCCAGTTATATAAAAGGTTTTTCAATAAGAGCGCTACAAACGTTTTTTTTTAAATAAAACAGAAACGGTTTTGGATATCAATGAAATTCTTTATTCCTATGGAAGTACGTTCGATGCCATTATATATGGAACTCGATTTCATTTGCTTGGCCACCACGAGCACGCTTGCAGAAGTCCAGACGCTGAACCCAATTTTCGACGGTTTTCAAGCATAAATCGGCCGATACTGCTGAAATTTCACGTTCGATATTCGTTGGCATAGACCATAGACTTTACGTAGACCCACAGGAAACAGTCTAACGGCGTCAAATTGCACGACCGAGGCGGCCAAGCGACTGGACCATTTCGTGAGGTAACACGTTCTCCCAACTTGGTTTCCAATAAATTGATTGTGGCATTCGCTGTGTGGCTTGTGGCGCCGTCCTGTTGGAACCACATGTCCTACAAGTCCATATCATAGAATTGGGGCCAAAAATATTTGGTTATCATTGAACGTTAGCGGTTCCTATTCACAGTTACGTGACGGTCTTGATCATCACGGAAGAAGTACGGCCCAATGACGCCGCCGGCAAATAAACCACACCAAACCGTAATTTGTTCGGGATGCAATCCCCAATGCTTGAGAACGACGTGTGAGAGACACATTTGAGCTATCTTCAACTGAAGCCTCAGCGGAAGCAATATTCTCGACACTAAAGGCACTTCTTTGTCTCACTGGCACGGGAACATTTTGTACTGTGCATGTGGATTCAAATTTTTCCACTAGACGCTCAATTGTTGATCTGCTAGGACGATTATGACGACCATAAATTGGACGTAGCGCTCTTAACGTTGAGGCCACTGACTCCGAATTTCGATTGTAAATTTTAATAATTTCGACTCGTTGTTGGATCGTTTATCTTTTCATCATGTAATGGCATATCTTACTGAAGAGAAATGTCAAAAGAACGGCAAGAAATATAGCGTCGTTTGCTGTCCCTGTCGCTCAACTTTTGAAAAACCCGATATATATAAATACTGATCTAACCATGTTCTTGTTGCAAAAATAATTACTTAGCACACACAAATGAGGTAAAACCTGGGTTTCAATCCCTTTATTTGCCGTTGACTCCAAACATTTCATTATTATCCATGTCCAAGGGATATCTGAGCGGTCCAGGTTGGGGGTTATGCTGATAGAGTAACTTTCTTACTACGTAAAAAATAGTTAAACACAGAAAATTATGATCCAAGTATCAACCTGACCCTAGATGACGACGAATAACGAATTTCGAGTATGGTAGTATGCAACCTAATGCAGTGGCTGCACGTAGCGTAGGAGGTTTTTGAAAATTATGTTAGTCAGCTCACCTAGATTATCAAAGACGAAGTTCCCCGATGGAGTTTTCTTTTGTCTGAGATAGCTGGATAGGAGCAGAGAAGGTGAGTAATACTTCCCTCCCCTTCTTCGTCCAAATAGCTTCTAAGGAAGTCATTACTGAAGAGTCCTAGTCTTTTTGCATGTAGGCTTATAGGATAGGGTTCTCAAATGACACATATTATCTAATGTTTTATCTGTTCAACATTTTCAAGCAGTTTGAGGGCTTCTGATTATAGTTCGGCCAGAGTTGCCTATCCTATTTGACACATTGTGCCGTTTATCCATCTACGGTTTGCTTTCTTGAACGCAACCAACTTGATCTGTAATTTACATGAAGCGAGTGGTATACCTAACATATCCACTGGCGGTAGAACATCATGAGTGGCTGTCCTTTGTGATGATTCTCTCAGTCTAAGAGCTGCGATCTGTTTGCCGTAAATATCTAGAAAAATTAGATGTAGGATAGCATCTATGGCTGCGGAAGGGTTGTTCTTATAGCACCGCTAATGCATATGCAAGCTGATCTATGAACTTTACTTAGTAGGTTAGAGGATGTTTCTAAAGCCGACCATCAGACACAATAAAGGAGTATGGGGGTTATGATAGACACGTATGGTCAGAAAGAGATATGTGGTTGCATACCCCATTTCTTTCCAAATGCATTTTTACAAGAGTAGGTATAAGGCGATGGTGGCTTTCTGAACACGTTCTTGGATGTTGCCTTTCCGATTCAGTTTCTAATATAAAACCAGACCAGACACTTTTCTGATTTTGCGAATTTTAAACTGCCGCTATTCATTTTGGGAGGGTCAATGTGCTGTACTTTGTATTTCCTGCTGAATAAGAAAAATTCTGTTTTTTGAGGGTTCACGCCGGGTCCACATCTTTTGGCCCATTAAGAGAGTAAAGACAGACCATTTTGTAATAATCCCTTAAGGGTATTAGGGTATTTCCCTGATACAGCTACTTTCAGGTCGCCCGCGTAGGCTAATCATTTTGCATTCTACTCTTTCTAGAATTACTTGCAGCTCGTTGACAACTATTTTCCAAAGCTAAGGAGACAGGAGAGTACGCGATGTTTACCGCAAGCTCCGTCCATTTTATGGTCGACATAATCGTCCATCAGAGCAATTAATTCGGTTATGTTATGTTTACTCAGTATGTTTACTCGGTATGTTTACTCAGTGTGATAATACGCATCCGCAGAGAAGTCGAACAATGCGCACCGAAGAAACAATAGCCGCTGTAGAGCCAAGTGTTGAAGAGGACCCGAATGAATCGATTCGCCACCGTGCACAGCAATTGGTGCTTTGTCCATCAATTGAAGATTTTTCGCAAAGATCTTGGCTTTCAACCTTACAAGATCCAGCTTGTGCAAGAATTAAAGCCGCGAGACCATGCAATGCGTCGGGATTTTGGTGTACGGGCCCAAAATGAGATTGATCTCGATGCTGATTTTCATCGCAAAATATTGTTCAGTGATGAGGCTGATTCTTAGTTGAATGGCTACGTCAACAAGGAAAATTGCCGCATTTGGAGTGAAGAGAATCCACATGAGACCCTTGAGACGCCATTACATCCACAAAAACTGACTGTTTGGTGTGCTCTATGGGCTGGTGGAGTCATTGGGCCATACTTCTTCCGAAATGATGCTGGAGAGTCAGTTACCATTAACGGAGACCGGTATAGAGCCATGATAACCGACTATTTTCTTCCCGAACGGGGTGGCATGAATTTGGATGAGATGTTCCAACAAGACGGGGCTGCATGCTACACAGCGCACATCACAATCGATTTATTGAAGAAAACATTCGATGAGCGCATAATTTCGCGGAATGTATCTCTAGACTTGGCTTTACTTGAATCAGCCGCGATGGCCACATGCCCGAAATCATAATTAAACATTCATGGCATAAAATTATCCTTCCAATAAATCCAAATATATGGACAATAAAACGATTTCCTTATGTTTTATTTCAATTTGAAGTTCTATACCTCTAAAAAATAAAAACGCTCGAAAGATTGCAGTCGTCTTACTACTACGGAGGTATAGCTCAATTGATCTTTCCAAGGTATTTAGAAGAAAATGAAATAGACTGATCGGAATGAAATTCTTTGGATTTACGATTGATAGAGCTATTTCCTCGAATATATTTCTCAAAAAAAAAAGTCTGTTACCAAAAGTTGCAGATCTCATGATGTAGAATTGTAATTGTTTGACCGACCTAAGTCGAGAGTTACAGACCTGATTAGTTATCGCCTAGCTGTGATCAGTATTTGAGAAATGTTTTTCATCATTACACTTATATGTATATGTATAAACGCCCCTACCAATGAGATTGAATGCACTTTTTCCGACATACGAAACCTGCCCAGAATGTCAATGCGAAAATCGGTAAGGAAAACAAAAGCATTTGAAATGATTGACATCTAAGGGAAGATATTTTTCAAAATGCAACTAATCTTTAATAGAAAATACATAGGCATAAAGTCATCTCACTAAGACACAGTTATTTAAATATTTCAAAAATAAAAATGACACGTATAAACCCCACCATTCCCATAAGCCATTACACAACTCATATAAAACCGAATGACAAAATTGGCATGTTATTGTCACGATAAACAAATGATTATATAAACGATGTGATTATAATCTAGAAAACATGATTTTTACGTCTATTCACATAAATGGATTCAATTTTACACCCCAGTCCAAATATATGTTCCCTTAGGCAATAATCACACAACCATACGCAAGCCCGCATGACATATTAGAACTTTTAGAGAATTTTCATGAAGAGAAACAAACAAAAATAAAATGCTTACCTTAGGATAAAATAAATAAAAAAAAAAAAACAAATCACAAACACATGTATACACGAAGGTATATCAACATTTTATAGACAGCCATAAAGGTTAAACAACTTTCGCATAGGTATAGCTTTCCATCATATCCAACACAACTTTTCACTGGCACAACGGAATCCCATCGTGGTACCGCACCTATAAATCCACGTGAAAAGTGAAATAAAATTCCAAATTACATTATTACATGTAGGCCATATGAACATCGTTGCCACCACCATTCTATCATCACGTCGGTATAGTCCTACCACCCCTCTAACATTAATGCATTATGCCAAAAGACAAAGGTACATGACTGCGAAATATCAAAATTTCGTTTTATGATTTGCCCCATTAGATAGATGCCTATAAAGCCAATCATAATAAAAAGATACAAAAATAAAACCAACAAAAAGGAACAGATACAACGATAGAAAATTTAACATCTACATAGAAGAGGGAGGAGATTTGTTCGTTTCAGTCATAAAAACCTAAACGATATGAGATACATCAGAGGTACGCATATTAGCCAGAGAGCGCCTATCCTAGATGAACGTTGTTTGATATAATAATCCTGATTACGATGATGTGTATCTCATTACTTATGCCTGTGTTCATTTTGTAAATATTTTTTCTTCATTTTAAAATTGATTGGAGCCCATTAAAGTTGTTCTTAAAATAAAATTTAATTAAAAATGAAGCATTTTTCTAATCGTCTTTTATTTGCACATCTGTTTTGTTGAAAAAAGTATCTACAAACTGAATCCCGAAATGTTTGGAGATGAGTTGTCAGGAAATGTGAATAAGATAACTCTCCTTCCCGAAATAGACCCTCAAAATGGCTAGGAAATATCTAACTTCTTTTGGGGAAATTAGAACCGCTTGTGAATAAATGATGAAACAAAGAGGCGTGCTTATACACATGCACAAACGAGCAGTGGGTTTGTGGGTGGTCCAGCACTTAGGTTTCTTTAATTTAATGAAATAGGCTGGAGTGACTGGGAAAAGAAAAGAAAAACAAATACATCCAACAAAAAAAAAAAAACAAATATCTTCATCTATTGAGTACTACCAACAGGATGGTAGATGACTTTGCTAACAGAATCATTTGGAATAGATTAGAAATAATCGAGTCATGGACACACCCCCACGTACACACACACAAACTTTTTGATAGAGCAGTACAACAAATTACTTAATCCAGGACCTTCCTGATGACCGTTTAATTAAAAGAATGATTAGATGTCAATGGACAAATGTCGGAAGACCTTTTTTTATTCCACTCTAGGGATTTTGGTGTTTGTACGAATTTGTTTGTTTTCTGTTATTTGTCTTTCATTTATCAAGAGATAGATTGCGTAAAGGAAAAAAAAAATTCCTATAGCCATCTGTTACACAAAGATGGTCAGTATTTCTGTGGTCAGCCATAATTCTTTTCGAAATGAATTTAACTTGGACGTTACCGAACTATATAAATTCGAAGTTTAAGCACAATTGAGTGGAGTTGACAAGATTAATGGTGCCATTATTTACGAAGAGATATCTAATTTGTTGCACGTATATCTATCACAGAACGTGACACAATTAAGAGCATGGTCTACCTATGATATTCATGGAACTAAAAGGATTTTCATGCAAAAACAAATTTGGGAAAAACAATCGAAAACTAAAAACAAACTTTTGCGGGATCCTTCAGAAGATTGGTTTTAACTTATTGCTATGGAAAGTGTACCTCAATTGGGAATCGTATTTGGGAACATCGTGAGGATTCTGAAGTAGTTCCGAGAGTTTTGCTATAGTAACAAACATTTTAGCAGATGACGAGGCAATGAAGAGTTGAAAGCTGAATTGAAAGAAGAAGCAAGCTAACTCGAAATATGTACTTAATAAGAAGCTCTTCAATATTTAGGTCACAGGTGGAAAGTTCGAAGATAGAAGTATCTAATCTTAACGAAAATGTTGGACATGCCAATTGTAAGATATATTTTCTACTAAAGAGCAAGGAGAGACCATGAAATCAGACATCAAGCACCCCCAAGTCGGATTGAGGAATGTGGCGTGTAAAACACACCAATATATAACAGAGATGGAGACAACAAAGGTGTGGTACAATGACTTTTTTTTGAAACAACAAAGGTCTGACTATATGGATATATCCCCAAAGCTTTGGAGCTCCTCCATTTTAGAACAGCGATATCAATTGCCATGTGACTTCTTCAGTTTTAGTTAAACATTTAGCTTTGCTGCGTTGTTAATTTCTCTTATGATACGCGGTTAAGTATTCCATAGACGAAAAGGTAAAAGTAATTTACCTTATCACATACTAATTGCTTCCTTATTGCTACTGCTATGACGAGGCCTGACATATCTTTCCCATAAAGTTTTCTTAGTTAATTTAACAAAGATTATGATAAGCCTCATTGGACAGCAGCTAAAAGAGTTTTGAAGTATCTTAAAGGAACACAAAGCTCTGAGTTAACTTTTCGAAGGACCAGATATGATATAATTGGATACACCGATTCTGACGGGGGTAAAAACGTGGGTGACAGGAGATCTTATACTTGATACGTATTCAAGCTACGTAGTGCAGCTGTTTCGTGGGAATCAAAACAACAAAGTACAGTGACCCTATCCAGTGCAGAGACGAGGTACATGCCCATAGGTGATTCAGTTAAAGAGGTGTTATTACATATCGCTTCCGCGATTTTCTTGGGATCACGTTATATGTACGTCATATTTACGTTATCAGAGATTGCAATGTTCTTTCTGTATTTTTTTTTTTTAGATATTTGCATGTCCAAACAGACTCGAGATTTGCCTGTTTGTTCGACTGATACACACTTTTGTAAACTGATTCGTGCATGTAAAGATCCCGGGGTTTCAGAATCAGAACTCAGACAAAAAGGAGTGCAAAAAAATTTCTGTTGAAAGACCTAGTAATTAGGCCGTCAACATACGTTTTATTGTGTAATTTCTTATGGGTTATTTAAATTATAACAATAATAAAGGCGTAGATTTAATGCGTTCCCAAAACCAAAACCAACCAAAATTGTGCTTGAATGTTAAAAGGTTAACTTTGCGTCAAAAAATTAAAAGCAACCCAGTCATATTCGAATTAGTACAAGCTGGGCCAAAAGAAGTCACCCAATGTAGCCGCCTTCAGAATCTCGGTTGTGGCTCGTGCAGTGTGTGCCGTTGACCAGCGGCGTTCTTTAAAAAAAAGCCCGATGACTGCTGCAGCGTAAACAGCGCACCATGCGGGTGTAATGGCTCCTCGTGCATTACTCGCGATAGTTTTGCTTGTTCTCGTACCCGCTGAGGTGCAAATGAGCCTCATCGCTCATTATGATATTGGTCGAAAAATCGTTCACTTCGCCCTTCAGATTGAGGATGGCTTGGGCGTAGGTTACACGCGTTTGGCGGTCGACAAGCAGTAGCTGATGCACCGACTTTACTTTGTACGATAACATGCGCAAGCCTTTGACCAAAATTTGCCTTAGGAACGACCGGCTGATGGCTAATTGCGAGGCACGGCGTGTGGTCGATATTTCCGGCGATAGCTCGACATCCTCGGCAATAGCGGCGATATTCTCGGCACAACTGGCGCTCAGGGACCGGCCACTCTTGCCAACGTCTCGGTTGGTCCCACACTCTACAAGGTTGGTGGCAGTGTTTGCGCAGTCGGTGTCGGACGGCCGGGGAGTCGGCGACGGAATTCGCGCTGCGCCAACACTACAGGCGAATTGTTACGCAACAAAATAGACACGATTATTCCGCGTTCTTGAGGAGTGTGTCACTCTATGGCTTATTCACTTGTATTCTACATATGTCTAGCCCACAAATGTCAAATGAAATTGGCGGCCATTTGCAAAAATAAAAGCATCTTCCAATCTCGTTTAGCCCACCTTGTATAAGATTTATTCAACTTGACGGCTAACCCAATATTGAAAATTTATTTTGATTAATTTTGCAAGACTATAAACTGGTTTTTTGACACCCATACACAAGGCAATATCCACTTATTATATTAGTATTGGTAAAAGTAACAAATCTGTAAGAAAAATGAGTGGTTGCCAGTCATTTACCAGCTCACTTAGACCGGATCTGGTCCAAACCAAACTCTCGCGCGTTTTGTGAGTTTTCCCTCATCAACACATTTAAAAACCATCCCTTCCAACAAAACTTAGGAGACCTTTCAGTTCGTGTTCGACAAAACCTAAATATTTTGGAGGTACTGGCTCCAAGGTGGATAAGATTCCTTTAATTTGAAAGGGCAATGAAGAACTGTATTCCTACATCTAGCTCATGTAGATATAATTTATATATAAACCAGGACCAATCACATCAAGGATGGTAGTTCAATTTGTATACATACATTGATTATTCTCACACCCGCCGGTCACTGACCTCGTGATCTCAGATGTCGAAAAATTCAAATCCGAATAATCCCTTTTTTGTCCTAATAATTGATGAAACTGATGATTTAACAACAAATGGAACATTATCCCAAAATACCCTTAGTTTATCATCTTACCTTTTTATAACACTGAATTCCACTATCTTTTGCAGATCTTACCTACCTCGGGCCTTCATTTAGTAGTTCCGAACTTTCCAAAAATGGAAATCCATTAAAACCCTACGACCTGTTGCCCAAAGGGCCAACAAAGGATACGAATCTACTTAAAAGTCGACGCGCACATAATCCCCTTAAGTACCAAACTACTTAATAAACTATGAAAGTAATCAAAGAAGAACCTAAACGCATCTTGTAACCGTCGTTCGCCCCCATCGTTTCCAACATTAAACCGTTTACCGATATAAAAGCCACTCACCCCCTATCATGACCTTTCATGAGCAAACAATCATATTGTAAACTCTTTTGTTGCGTAAGGGAGTTATGTAAAATTTCTCTTTTTCTAGGCAGAGCACCCTTACCTCCGTAGAGTAGCTATGCTTACAACATTTTAGCCTGGGTCTAAACTTTTACGATGAACAAGGAAAACAATTCACCTTACCCATGTTGAAAAAGCAAAAAAAAAATAAAAAAAAACTTCTCAAGGTTGGATGCCACTTTCTTACATACAGTGAGGGTAGAAAATACCCTTTCATCCTACAACACCGCTTAAGTTTTCAACTTCAGCTTTAGCCCACTTTTTGGGGCGAATGTTTGCTACGTTTGCACAAGAAGCCAACATCGAAATTCCCATTAAAACTCTTAAATCAGACCACCATTAAGTGGAAATCACAACATACAGTCGAGGAGCTAGCCGACCAAGAAGAAAAGAAAAACGGACGCAACTCCAGTGTAACAAAAGGAAAGAGGTAATAAAACTGGGCTACCTTAGATTTACGAGCCGGAATTTACCCGCCCACTTTACTCCCATTTTCGGAATCATTTTCTGTTGTTTTTTTTTGCTTTGCTGAACGCGTTCACTTCACGTTTAGCCACTTGTGAGAGAGTGCACACCGTGCAAGTGTATACAACACACAAAACCAGCACATTGAGGCGGTGGCAGCAAGCTCGTATTTTCGTACATTTTTCGCCATCAACAGGAAAAAGGATACCACCAAAGCACAGAAACGATAGAAAGGAAAAAAAACGCAAACACATTCGACTGGTGACCATTGTTTTGCCACTTTCAATCCAAACGGGACAGGACCAAGCTAAAAAAAAGGTAGGACAAAAAAAAACCCAAAGGATATCCTGTCCACCCGGCAAAAATAATTCGATTCGATTGAATTACCGAAGACGGGAATGGAGGCGAGACCTTTTCAGTATAACCCTGCCACTCCACCACTCCATCTGCGGCGTTGTCACAAAAATTATCCTGCCATGTCGTAAAAGCAGAATTCAAGGTGAAATTACTGCAATGACTGGAAATTTAAATTGATTTGGAATCCCAGATTCCGATGTGTTTTCAACTGGAGTTGGGTCTGTGCCCTCGCCATTCGTTTGCCAATGTAATAGTTCAATGGTGGCGGCGGCTTCGATGATGTCCTTTGAGGGCTCCTTAAACTTTTATTGCAATCTTTTTCATGTTTTACTTTCTCGTTCTCCTTCCGAGCGATTTAATGTCACCCGATGAGGGACTCGTGTACCGTAGTGAGGTTTGAAATTCAATTTTATTTTATCGTCCTTCAATTGCAATCGATTGTAAAGCAATGGATTATGGAATTGGAATTTTATTTTTAAACCTACGCGCGGACCTCATCATGGGGTAAGGAAGGACAAGGCCACCATCACCACCACCACCACCACCAGCAACACTATTGTCGTTGGAATTGAAAAGGAAACGCGCACGCCAGAGTGCCGCCATTAATTTGGTGTAATTGTTGATAACTGAAATATGTTTCCGATTAGTGGCGGAATTGTCGGGAGTTTATCAAGATTGGGTCCTTTTTATTGGGTACTTTGATGCCGTCGTGTAGTTGAACCAAGTTGTTAATTAAACGATTTTAATGTTCTATCGAGTGTACATTGATGAGCTGTGTTAATGGGTCTTTTTCGGTGATAGTCAATGGGCTGTAAAAATGTTTATTTTTTTTTCACGAACGGAATAAATGATTAGGTGTTGGGTGGAAGGTTATGGCTGGGGAGGAGGCGATAAGAATATCATTATAGAGGGCTGTTGGCTTATGATTTGAGAGGCTTGCAAGGTGGTTTCGTTGTTAATTATACTTTCATAAGGACTTCTTAAGGCTTGAATTAGTATGATATATTCAGTTATCTTAAGGGACTATTAGGAGAACACCACAGGGGTCAGTGAGGTTGCAATAAAGCTGGGTTTTTATGAGCCATTATATCTAGATCATAGCCCTGCCTATAAGAGAAGTAGACTTATCCCGTTTATGTTTATGATGTTCCCATAGATTTTTCAAATATAAACGAAGATATAGAATTTAAAAAGATTAAAGGATCAGCCTTATTTTTGATATTTTTGAACAATTTTGGAAGAGGGTATAGAGATTGCAACTATTGGCTTCTACCTTTTTTCTCCATACAACTCTTTCAGCTTGTTGTGTTTCACTCTGTTCTTACCGTATTGACATTATTTCAATTTGTCAAATGTCAATCCACATAGACATCTATGCAAGAATGTGCAGCTTGAGGTGCGCTACGATTCAGGCAGTTTTATCGCTGGACAATGGATGCAAGATTACCTCATAAACTCAAAACAGATATTTACGTTCGAATTAACGAACTACCATGAATATGAGCCGTAAATGCCAGATATTTTATCTAGTAATGCATTGATTTCATTGATGTTCAATTGGTAAACAATGCGATTATATGAAACATGGAGTTTTCACCTAGCTGACGGCCACTGAGTGCCTAGTACATCGAAGGTAGGCAGAGTCACAATCCCTGTGTAAGGTCATGGCGGCAGCATATGAGAGCGGGGGACCCACTTCTGAGACCCGGAAGACGTGAAGTCACACTAATGCATATACGTCATTTCCAGGCTGCTGCAAAAGAGCCCCCAAAATGGAGCAAACTGTGGCGTCCACGGTCCCTGTAAGGATGGACAAATTAGCTGCTTCAACATATTTGGTCATCTGGGAATTTCAAGGGAAGTCAGGCCTCTGGAAAAGAGATGGTGGCAGAAGTAATAAAAGGCCAACGGCAGTGCGTACTCCCGTGGTGGATACTGATGGCGACGTTCATATCTGTACCTAGAAGAAGAGAACAATAAACAGGAGAGTTGAAGGGGAACAACTAGCGGACAGCCTAAGATGAGAGGTGCTGCAAAGTAGACATTACTGCCATTATATTACTGAAATTTTATGGGATGAACCGCGAAAGGAGGATTACTTTGACATCTACTACAAACCCGGTTATAGTAATCAGAAACAGCGACTTTTCGGATGTGGATTCGTTATATGTGTCAGACATATGTTTACAAGACTCAACAACCCGTCTGGCAACGGACTTAGGCTAATTGACTTTGCTGCGAAATGAAATGCCACTATAGCCAGCACACGATTTCCTCACCTTGATATCCATAAAGGACATCGCGGTCTCCAGATCAACGAATGACTAACCAAATTGATCACATTACGAAAGACAAGAGGCAAGCATCCAGTATTTTGGATGTCCGAATATTCCGAGGAGCTAACATCGACTCGGACTGCTACCTTGTTGCAGCCATGGTACGAATGCAGATGTCCAAAGATTGCAAACATAAGAGACCGCTATGGATATCGTAACACTTAACCTCTCGACTAACACCATACCACAAGATATAATGTCGAAGAACAATGGCAACGATGTCAACAAGCCATTAGATCAGCGGCAACTTATGTTGCGAAAAAAGAGCAAGGAAAACGTCAAATCCAGGTATACAAGGCTCGAACGAAATACTTACAAGATGAACAAAGAAATATCATAATTGGTACGCAGCCGATGCTGAAGATATGGAAAAACCATTTCTGCAGACTGTTTAACGGCGATGACGAAAAACATTCCGCTGTCATGCAGAACAAACCATTTAACATTGGAGACGATAGCAAAAACTATCAGCCACCCGACCTAAATAAAGTGAGGATAGCAATATCTAAACGCAAGCTTAATAAGGCTGCCAAAAATGAGGGCCTTCCCACTGAGCTTTGTTAAGCCACCAACTAATAGCTAAATTTAGTCTAATGAAAGTATTCCTGAATAATAGTACATTATCTTCGTTTGCCCCAAACCACAGAAAGGAGAACCTCTGAACTGCGCGAAAAACGGAGGCATAAGTCTCCTTAACATCGCCTTCAAGACTGTTTACCAACAGGGCTTAGTACAGAAAAGTCAAAAACTAATCAAATCTTCACACTTCAGCAGACTCTCGAAAAAAAACCAAGAAGACCAAGTCGATACCCACCACCTATTCATCGATTTCAAAGCAGCATACGGCAGCATTTATGTTGCACCGCCCAAATTCGTCCATCTGAGGAGGATGATAATGGATTGTAAATTCGCTGCTCCATCAGGGTAGGAAACAACCTCACCGACACATTAGATACCGAAAAAGGATTTAGGCAAGGCGATGCACAGTGAATTTTTTGATTTGATTTTTGGGATTATTGTGCAAAACTCTCGAGCCAACACAAGAGGCACAATCTTCAAAAAATCGATACACCTACTAAAATACACCGACGATATTGACCTCATAGGTCTCTGAGTCAACATGATGTCATTGCCACGTTTGCTTGTGAACAGAAGAAAGTGACACGAAAGAATGCACAACATCGAAGAATTGAACACCTTTGACGGAAAGCCCTCTCTTGACAAACTATGGATACCTTTTACAAGACCCTGATCATCCCAGTCCGATGAAAGCATGGATAATGAAAGTGAATGAAGAACTTGTCGTTTTAAGAAAAAACTTCTTGAAAAAATCTTTGATCCCGTTGACGTTGGCGTTGCTGGGCTATGAGCCGATGATTCAATCAAGAACTACAGAAGCTTTAGAGCGACATTAGCTTAGTCAAAAACAATTCCGCATTGGACGTTTAAAATGGCTCGTACATGTAGAGATAATAAACACCAACAATTAGGCTCGCAGTCTCCGATTTCATCAGCAAATGTCCGGCACATAGCAAGACCCAGATTGCGTGTATAGGACCAACCATTTTTCAACAACCTAAGCGACATTTCGGGTAAAAAGGATACAAGATCTTATCCGCTTTCTTAACCTCACAGGCTGGATCTAGAGACCGCCTGTATCACATCCACAATAACAATCCTAATATACACAAATCGTGGTAACAAAAAGGCAAATAATTGGTACATAGGTTCATGCCGAACTGACACTTCTACCTACTTACTTACCTAAGCCCGCAGAGTCTTCGATTCCCAGCCAGACGTCGGAGGCAGCAGAGGCAGACCTTCATTAACTGGCGCGCACAAGAACAAACCGATCTCAACCAACTTGAAGTGCGCAACTGGAGGGAGTTAGCTAAGGTCCGGACTAATTGGAGAGGCATGATGGTTGAGCCCTATGTTAATTCTACCACTTAATTAGGTAAGAATTAAAGTATCTTTGTAATCACAATCGCCTCTAACAGCATCCTGTAACCCAAAGAAAAAGGTACGTAGTGTAGTATCTCAAACGTTGCCGATGACATTTCATTAGAAGGTCATGAATTTCTCACATCATCCTGTATAGAAGGAAACACGTCTTCGTAATACCTAAAAAGGTTTGAAGAAACTGTCGACCATAATCCAGGAGGGCTCAAGAAGATAAGAAGAATAATGTGATATATTCGAAATAATCCAAAGGTGTTACCCTCAACTTTTGCAGGTTAAACACCTAACACAAGGACCCCCTATCTAATGCTGTTTTTTTTTTTACAAAATCCCCATAACATGATAGGATTTATACCTAGATGTTAGACAGTCAATAACAAGCGTAAGATAAAATAGTCATGTCATCCCAACTATTACAGGCTACACACCTATTACAAGGACTCTCCATGTAAAGCCCTTCTTTTACAAATCCTCTTAATATGGTCGCAGTTATATCTAGAGGTTAGGCAGCCTACACCATCATAAGATAAAATAGTCATATCAACCCCCAACATCCTTGTATTTAATTACTCCTTACATAGGCCTGGGTGAAAATAAAAACAAATACACAAACACCTACCCACCTCCTCACACATAAATGTGTGTATACTTCGAGTATGCCCAACAATCTACAATATTCCGTCAGCTGTGACAGAAGGCAACTAGTAATTGATTCAACAGTGTAACAGGCACACACTCTTTAGGGTTCCCTGCAGTAAACTAACTTCACGGGTTTTTAAATAATTAAAAGGAGTCCCATCCGTGCTATCCAGTTGGTGTGTGCGCCAGTTCGGCTAGATGTGTGTGCCGCCACGTCTAGCAGAGATTCAGAATCAGGTTAAAGTTGCCTGCCGACTCGGTTTTATTTTCATCCACTTTTTTTTTTTGGTTTTAAGGATACTCCTATGTTTGTGTCCCTTGGGGGTAAACTGAACGAACACAAATCGAGAAAAAAAATCTCACAAAATAGTTTCGTTTCTCTGAAAACAGGACTGCAGGGTACTATGCAGATTCAGAAAGTTTCTCAAAACAGAAAAAAATATAAAAGGACGATGAGAATAAAAAAAAAATTAAAAGAACTGCAACACTAATTACGGCGAAGTTCCTTCGCAAGCAAAGAGCTTGACTGAATTTCGACAGCTGCTACTATTCCCTGTGGGACGTCGTCGTCGTTTGTTGTTCAGCTAGTGTGTATGGTAGGATCTGTTTATGTGTTGATTGAGTTGTTGTTGTTGTTGTTGTTGATGATGATTATGATGATGATGATAATGATTATAATGATGATGATGATGATGACGATGTGATGAAGAAGGCCTGTTTTTACCCATTTTTTTTTTACTATTTTTCGCAAGTTGTGAGAGCGAGAGGAGAATGTAGCAATTATCCATTTTAAAGGGGGTCATAGTGACTGGAGGCAATGCTGATGCACCTACCGGTGGTGAATGATGAAAGCGAGGATACAATCTAGTCGACTCGTGGGTGGGTGGCTGAGTCATTAATTTCCACTTGCAAAAAGAGCAGTAGGTTGGTAGGTAGATATAACCATGCTAATGTGTTTTTCGATTTTTTTTTGTTGTATCTCTAGATGAATTTTCATTGAAAAGTTCATTTATGTTCCTGGGTAGATAGGTGGGTACATTCTTTTTGGGATTTATTTCGGAATTGTAATCAGAGTAACAGAAATCCAATTGTTGCTTGGGAGCTGGGATTTACAATTGTCTAGGCCAGAAAGGGAAAGTCCTTGGATTTTGGATATACTTTCGTTAATGGTTTCGTCTTCAATTCACAATGCAGATTGGTATACTTGACGGAACCTATGAACTGTCAAGTTTGGAACAACTTTATACAAAATAACTTATTCTCATCAAACCAAACCTAATAGCTATATCTACTGCCAATACGAATTAGAAGCATTTGATGTCGGAAGGATTGACAGTGAATCCATCAAGTGTCAGAGGACCTAACTCACGTATTTGACATTGTGAGTGGCATTTTCGTGAAGTAGGTACCAGATTGATAAGATCATAATTATATTTTTACCCTTAACTGTTAGATATTTTTAGCAATGAATTATTAGGGTATAATTGAAGGTATGTAGACCGATTCATTTATGTTCCTAAAATAAAATAATTGACAAATCAGATCATACGAATAATAATGGCAGGAGTAATTCCAATGACTATGATTGATTAGACGGCGGCGTCATTATCATTATTTTATTATTCATGAGTGCTTTTCTCATTCGGGTGAAATGTGTTGACCCCAATGCTATACCCTTGGTCGGATTTTATAAAATTGAATAGCTTCAGCTTGTGTTTATTTCTTCACACTTAAGGGCTACTAAAATCCATGAGAAACTGCTTAAAGCTGTTACTTAACTCTAAAAATTAATAAGAGTGAGGGATAAGAAATCAAATCACTTTCAGCCCATTGCAATTGGTGGGCATGGAAATAGCAATTTGTGTCCAAAAAATTTCTAAAGCGAAAGTAGTGCAGTAAAAAACTGTCTAATACACAATTTGTGTTTTTTTCTAAGGTTTGTTAAAGTGTACTTACATCGATGCAAGTTTTAATAGCATCCGATAGTGATATTTCTCATCTTGCAACGTGAATTATATGCGAACAACGCCTA
Source organism: Rhingia rostrata (assembly GCA_949824845.1). Classification (NCBI taxonomy): domain Eukaryota; kingdom Metazoa; phylum Arthropoda; class Insecta; order Diptera; family Syrphidae; genus Rhingia; species Rhingia rostrata. The sequence goes on from OX463757.1 coordinate 23,727,095, forward strand.
TTCAGATAACAACTGTTGACCAAATTAAATTAAAAGCCTTCACAAGCTCAAGATTCAGATAGAATGACATTGTTTGATGGTGTCGATATTTTTTTTATTGAAATGGCCGCATTGATGTTTTCCACCTTGTGACCTCACATAACGACAGGATGGCATATTTGATTTCTACCTTTTGCAGCTCTTTTGATAGCGCATCGATTTTTTGAAATAAATTTTTTTTGCTTATCTTATTTTGGGCCTCCTCTTATAGTTTTTGTAAAATCGAAGGTGTACAAAACTTTGATTGAAATCTTTATCTGGTAAAATTCACTGATCAGCTGTGATATATCAAGGAAGTTATTTTACAAGACTTTGATTAAATCCAATGGTTCATGGTGGCAAATTCTTCGTGATGACCTTTGATCAGCATTAAGGTTGTGAGAGCTTCAATCTTGTAACATCCAAGGCCTTATGAGCACAAACATTAGTTTGCCCTTGGACACACCAATAGTTCATGAAGCAAATTCTTCACTATGAAATGTATAACGATTCGTTGAAATTACGATTGTGCGGGAACTCTCTGAAATCGACTTCAATTCTTGAAGGAACTTTTATGAGGCTTTTCTCGAAAACAACGACAACGACAACGGTTTCCGAGAATTAAATCAAATTTCAAGCAACAGCAAAAAAATGGGATTCCCAGCCGTAGCAACCCCTAAATGATTTTCACTGGCCCTCCTGTCGTGATGATCTGACAATTCATCCGAGTAGCATCAATTGTTAGGAAGAGCTTACCTCAACTTCGCCGTTCGGAGTGTGCATAAGGCAGGAGGTCCCGTCATCACGCAAGAAGCACACTTCGACACATGATGGGTGTGAGAAAGCTCAGCCGTGGGTACTAACGAGCGTGTTGCGCCAAAAATTTGTATTTAGTAAACAAATTAAATATTTGGCAATAACGGACAAATATCACCTCAATTCTCCTGGAAGTTCATTCCATTACTTGTTTCTTCTGTAACAAGAGAAGTTTTGGCTTGTGCTGTTCGTGTCATTATTATTATGTTTCTATGCGGATGTTTCACATATATCAATTCCTGGGATGATTTGGTTGAGAGCTTCTAAACATCAACCGCTTGAGTGCCTGGAATAAAGATAATAGTGCCATACAAGTTTTCTTGAGTCATTTGGACAAAGCAGAAATTAGTTTTTTACTCATTCGATGTAAGCATTCAGTTATTTGTACGATGGACCTGTTCTAACCACTAGGACACTGCTTCCAGAAAATAGGGAATGTGAACATGGCTAGTTGAATTGTTCATAAGGGGCCATATTAAGTTCCAAATGAATGAAGAAACTCCTCACGCTTCAAAGGGATCGATGGCTGTTTTGAGGTAATTTTTCCCGCAGTAGCTCATTTCAATCAGGGCGATTTGGATATCTAACATGTCCTCCGATTTGTTTTGAGTGAAGTTTCAAAACTCACATTTATGCAAATTTTCAAGAATACTATTAGAACTGAATGCCAATATTCGTGCAAACATTGTCATTTTACAATAATAAATGTATGCTGATAAAAGTTATGGCATTTGTTTTTAACAACTAGCGGCATCACCAACCTGATATGATTTATAAAACTTAAGGATATTTTGGGTCATAAGTTTCTGATGTTTTTTTGTAATTTTCTTGTGAAAACTATGTCCATCAGCGTCGATACACCCTTGTAAAAAGTGTTTACTCATTTAAGCTTTCTATATTGATCGTCAGGTTTGCCGCTTAAGACATCTGCTATCCTTGTTTTAACGTCAGTATCCTGAGAAACAAAGTAACTCCTCGGTCAAATCAGTCCGCAAGGTAAAATATGTCAGGTTTTAATTTCAAGGTGATCACTATTCTACGTATACACAGACAATTGCTATTCCGTATCAAGTCGGTGATCAAAACTGACTATAATTGAGCGACTATGCAGCAGCTGGGATGGCTCGAGATAATAAGAGACAAAAAAAACTGAGCAACGCATATAATACAGGGTTTTCAGACAAACGGTTTTCGGGTAGAAGACAAACTAACTTTCCACAGAATGTGTCAACATGGAAAAATATTACATTCGGCACAAAAAAAGCGACGCTTTGCTCTTAGACTTACTTACTTAAGTGACGCTACAGCCCGGAATGAACCTGGGCCTCAACCAACATGCCTCTCCCATTATCCTGATCCTAAGCTTACTGCCTCCAGTTGTGCACTCCAAGTTACTCTTAGACTGCATGGAATTATAAGACGTCAAAACGCAGACCGTTTTAGAAGACGATTTTATGAACCTATTTTGCTTGGATGAGTTGAACCTATAAAACACGAATATTGACGAAGTGACGCTTGCAAATGTTTATTTCGTTTTGCTGGAAATACATATTCTGGGGCTTCATTCTATTGGTCAGTAGTTTGTTTAAAAAGTCTTTTCGTGTTTTTTTGTTGGTGTCATTGTGAATTTATGTGCTCCAATAAATTTTTCTTTTTGATTTTTCTTTTGAACTGTTTAAAGATCTGTTTTGAATGTTTTCAATTAGAGTGCCTCTAATAAAGATAAAGGCTTCTTCAGTCTTGCAGACGAAGTTTGCTTATTTTTCTTTCGATGTAAGGACTTTTTTTTTGGTAAATATATTTCATTGGAAAATGAGAAAGCCATTGTCTTAAGCCGTTTTTGTCTGATACTTGTTTGCAATGTTTATTTATTTTCTTTTTTTTGATAAAAAAATATTTTCAAACCCAACAATTTGAATTCAAGTACTAACCCTTTGCTCAAACGTTTTGAGAACTGATAATATACTTAAAAACATCAACAAAATCATCTGAAAATAGTTAAAAGCTAGCAGTACATGCGTGTAACCACTTTTAAAGGAATTCTCATATCGAAGAACTTTTAACAGACCGTTAAATATATGCCAATTTTTTATCTCTGTCTTCTCTTATATATGCTAAACCTAACCTATTACACTCAAGTTCCTGACTTTGATAAAAATATTTTCTACCAAAATTGAATTGCAAAACAAAATTAGGTCTGGGTAAAAACAACTCACCCTACCCAATCCAAGTACCTTCTTATTACAACGGTTGATGTAACTTAGTAACCCAGGTTTCTAAGCCATCATAAAATAATTCCAAGATGTGTCTGCTTAATACATGGCCACCACCTAAGACGTGCCTGCTTAATACACACATTCATATTTCCACTGAAATGTCTCATCATAAAATGCAAACTACAACTTAAGCCCCTCCCACGAAATAGTCCCTAAATCATTGACGAATCTACTCCAAAAAGCGACCGCCGAACAACAGCCTTTCCACTAGTCAATTGGGTTTTGAAAAAAAATATTGAAAATTTATTACTCACCACTATAAGCCACCCAAACATGCTGTCTGCCTCTAAAACCCTCAGTGAGTCTGAATAGTAAACAAAATTTTGTAACCACTTGTAAACAGCGCAAGAGAAAAATAAAAAAAAACATTTTGGATCACGCGTCCTTGAAATACCATGCCATGCATATCAAATGCGAAAAATCCCTTCAACTGGGACTAAAAAATAAAAATCCAACAGAATAAGGGGCGCATAAACCCCTCAACCCTCCGTCAAGCAGGTATCCATCACACCGACAAAATGACTTTAATTTTAAGTTATCATATATATACCACGACGACGTGTCTACATCCTTCAATCTGCCTGACAAATCCGCCACAAGATGCTCCCGGTTGGCATAAAATATGCAACAGCTCACTACCGTTAGAGTTTTTCTGTTTTCAATTTTTTTTTAGTTGTTTTGCACGTCATTCCACAAACCCCTGACTTCAATACAAACACATGCAATCAAACTGCAGGATAATGAAATAACGCCAGCATTTATCTTGTCCATTAAATAATTCGCAGTCTCCTTGAGAGAGAAAGATGACGTTGTTCGGAAAACGTTGACGAATAAGGACGATGCGACGCTGCCGCCAAGAATACGATGACACCAATACGGATGAATGGGGGTGGTTGAGAAAATTGCAACAAAGTCGTCGCCCTAGCTGTTCTCTTCATCGTTGTCGTTCTTGTCAATGTTGTAGCCTCCTTCGGTGAGAGACTTTATGCCGAAGAAGGACCGAGGAGATAAACATGCACATAAAGAATCCATAAACTAGCACACTTCGTGCAATTTTGCTTAAATCCAACACTCATCCTTCTGATCTCCAAGGATTCAAATTTTACCCACCCTCCTTCACCCTCTCAACATGATGATGTCGTTTTAAACTCCTGCCATCGTTGGTCCTGTGCATAGTGTGCATATGCGATACGGATGGCTTAAACGATTGATCAGCTATTACGCTCGGCAAGATGACAAACTTCTACTTCTACTCTGCTGGTGCACTTTGTTGAACGATGTCCTGAGTAGAGTGCGCGCGTCTTCGTCCTGTCATCGGGTGTCTTTCTGTGTTTCTCTATTGCCGCCCGAGAAGCATGTGTGTTGTGCATATAAATTATCCACTCAAAAATGCAATTTCCTATGAACGATTCCACCGACTCTCGAAAAATGGCATACTATGCCAAGCGCACACATATGTCGTTTGCTTTCGCAGCGAAGGCGACTTGAGTGAAAGGATCCGCTTTCATAACACTTTCTCGTTGCGATTTAGTAGGTTGTGTGGGTGTGAGTATTTGAAAGCAACGACGACTTCTATATTCGAATGATATCCCTATTCAGCTTGAGTGGCCCGTAATGCTGCTGCTGCTGGTAAGGCTATTCACATCTTTTATAAGGCTCAAAGATGCCCACCACCATCATTGCATAGAATTAGGTAAATCAGATAGTTGTGCTATGTAAATAGTTCACAGCACACACATACACCTACTTGACGATCTCATTATCGTCCTCATTCTATGACAGGTCGGGGGGATCCACATGAGCTATGCAACATTCATCCATCGTCATCAAGGAGAATTTATAAGGTGCAAAATGAAAAAGCTTTTCATAATGCACCACCCATACAAATGACACACAGCTACTTGGCAAATCCCTTAGTCCTCCTCATCAACGTCAACGTTGCCTTGTTCTATCACATCTATCGTGCAGTTTTAGCTACTTATGGTCCCTACCAACTTTGGAAGATTGGAATGCGATAGCAATTGGAATTGTCAGGGCTAATGTGTGAGTCGCATTTGTTAAGTTTTTTTTGCAGCATTCCTTCTTGTCTTTGACTGACGCTATCTAACTTCGGTGACGACGATGAAGACGCATCTTTTTCCTTCTTTTTCTGCCGCTACTGCCGCGAGGTCTTATCTTGGCATTTTTTTTCGGAAACGATGGATGAATGTTATCTGCGGGAGAAGGAATTTCAACCTGGGGCTATGCACACCTCAATCTACCATGGTATCGTTTTTTTTAAGGATAACACACACTGATAGAAAAAGAAGGAGACCAAGCAGAAATAGAAAGAAGTGTATAAAAGATAAATTTAGGTCAGGTATTATCATAGTGAAATATACACACACACAAAAAGAATGGTGTAGAAATAGACCAGTGAACTGAAGCACAGGGCCTTGAGCTACTTCAAAAAGAATTCACACAAGCAGGCTAGCTTGAAATCGTTGTTGTTGTTGTTAGCCGTCTTCCTTTTTTTTTAATATCCTACTATGACCAGAAGGGATTATTGTAAATGGGTTAAACGCGGTAAATGTGGGTTGAAATGTACTAAAAAATTCATTTAGAATATTGTACAACAAAAAAATAAATAAAATAAAAGAAAATAAAAATTTTAGGAATGCCTTTCGAGATTGAAAAGATTTCGGCTGAGGAGCTAAAATATAAAACAAAAATATTTTGTTTGGGTAGCATTGTAGAAGGCTGATAATGAAATGTACTGAAGAAGGTTGGTTGTTGGCTGTTGTTTTACATAATGATGGTGGAATGATATCTAGAGAATTTTTGTTTGTATTTGAGGGACCCTGTAAAGGTAGGTATTGCTTTGTTGTTGGAAGTAGGGCTGGGTAGTACTTGAAGTTTTTTGAACACTTTTTCAGTATATTTGCCTGAAGATTTTAATGATAGCCAAAATATTTTACCGGGTTATTTGAGATTTAAAAAAATATGCTGTAAACAGACTTAAAAGTATTGTTTGGCTAAAATATCACGGTTGGTTGCCTGGACTAGATACTTAGCTTGCAGTCTTTGTTTAACATCCCGAAAGTCAGCACCAAGTATATATTTTTAACGACACACCTCTAGCGAAAATCTGACAGGCATCCGAGTTTATAATCATGTAATGGGAAGAGTGTCCAACTGCAAGTTCCATATCCGCATTATGCTGTAGATCATGTTCGTAATATAACCTAGCAAACTATATAGCTTTGGGGAACAATTTTTATTTAATTTAAATTATTTAAAGAAAAAGCTAGAAAATTGGAATTAACGGGCCTGTTGCGCCAAATTATTTTATTCTTTTCGGAGCAATTTAGCTAAGTTATTGACTTAAAGTTAGACGTTGTAGGAATTTAGTTTAGTTTAGCTATAATCTTTGATTATTTCTGAAACATATAATAAGAAAAGCAGCTGACACTCTTTGCTTATTCACGTTTTAGACAGATTTAACGGAATGCAGCCAATAGAACGATACTCTACAGAAATAATAAATTTGTAAGAAGTTACCCCGAATTAAGACGATCATTTTCAAGAAATTTAGTTTTTATTTACTTTTTTTTCAAAACAGCTTTGTATATTTTGGTCGTTGTCCTCTTTTAACACAATTGATAGAAAAGACGATTTTCATCACATGATTCTGAAACACCCTGTGTACCAACTTTATTAAAACTCACAAAATTAGTAGCTGTGGTTTTTATTGATTTTACGATTTTTGCAACTAAAAATGGCAACGGGCCCACTGTTTATATTGACAACTATCGTCATCTGACTGCGAGTAGGCGAACCGATCTTCAAACAGCAGATTGAGTTTGTATAGTCTTGTTGAGAATTTTTTACTTTGCTTGTAAAAACAAACCTAATGAACGATGCTTGCAATACACTAACAAAAAGTTAATGTTTGGTGCGGAATTGGAGTCGGCGGCCTAATTGGACCGTACTTCTTTCAAAACGACATATGTGAGGCAATCACCGTCAACGATAACCAATTTCTTTTGAATAGAATCGAACGATATGAACGTGGACCCTAAGTGTAAATTGCCAGTGTGAACTTTTAAATCATTTTTTTTGCGTCCATTTGTAGGGGGAGAGAAAAAACAACCATATGGAAAGAAGAAACTTGCAGCAAGACTCAAATTTAAAATAATATTTTCATCGACGCGACACAAATTTTAATTTTACACGTCAATTACTATCGTTTGTACTAAATGCTCTTTTATTGATACAATTTATTAAAACCCAACATTTATAAAAGATAATTAATGATCAGCCTAACCTAAAAGAATGGTCCTACATCGATATCAATGTGGCAGATGTGGTTGGAGTAGTAAGAACCATAATGTGTTACATAAGAGTTACAAAAATAGATATTTGCAATCTGTTGTTATAAGTTTGACATTGAGTATCTCAATAAAAAATCGAGCGATAAGTACGACAGTCTGGCTTTCATCCTAAGCACAGCTGCACATCAGCCCTATTATAAGATTCCGCTAGATTTTTGGTTAACCAAGATATACGCTGCAGCAAAATTGTGGAAAAGTTTAATTCTTCACTATCAGCCACGAGCTTGAACTTAAGCATTATATCCCAGGCAGTTATCGGTAACAAAAATATGTCATCTTTTCTTCCCTTATATAAAGGCGTTCCACAAGGCTTTATGATAAAACCGCTCTTATTTTCAATGCACATTAATTAGCTTAAAAATTAAGACATACGGCTCCTAAGGACGCTTTTGGCATCCCAGCATATAGCTTCTGTACCAATAAGAAAAATAAAAGCTAAAACTCTACTCGTCCCAATTATGATCTTTGGTTGTAAGATGTTTGGTAACTGCAAAAACGTTCAAGTTGAAGCGTGAGCTTAACGTTGCTTACAACAGCATACCACGATACATTGTTGGATGTAGAAGATATGACCACATCTCCGCTTTGTCTAAGTCAATATACGGCATAAATCTGGACAACCTTATACAATTTGGGACTATTGCTCTGCTGCATAATGCTATAGAAACCCTTCAACTACTTTCATTTACAAATCGGTTGCATTTATAACCCTTATTTTGCAAAAACATATTGAGGAACTAAAGATACCAATTTACGAATTTTTTAAACTCACGTGTCAAGGCATTTTTCAATAATTTTTTTTTGAGCTAAAGATTCGTTATGATCAAAGTCTTTGCTTTTTCTCACCACCAATCATGTGTGCATATGTTCTTCTTGTACCATGGCGGTACCTAACATTTCATACAGAGTCCGATTTGAAATATGTTTATTATTAGACCCCACTACGGCGTTCTGCCTTTGCAAACTTTGTCTTTCATGTGTTTTCTATTTTATACATGATGACATAAAATGTTTACTTCATTGCATCCTCCATTTTAAAAGAGTTTCTTTTTATTGTTTGAGAATCCAGACATGACTGTCAATTCCAGTGACTTTTAAAAAAATGTATGGAGATAAAAAAATGTATTCCTTATAACCATAATTATGTAACGTTTATAGCATTTTATATTTATCATGGTATATCTATTCCCCTAATATACGTCAAATAAAAAATATATAAACGTCAAAACCACTTTCATGGTTACATCATCTATCATGAGCTCAGGTAGGAGCAAAATCTTTTTAATGCACAAAACATTTTTTTTATATGTTATTATCTGCCCAAAATTAAATTTTTTTTTTTCAAATAAGCCTTAAGAAAAAATTTACCAACTTCAAGTGTTTTGTTTACCTTGAGGCAATTTTTTTTTATTTAATGACCATTAACACGTTAACCATACCTATTTATGTAATTTATTATGGTTTTCAAAAAAACACAATTTTAAGCAAAAACAAACGTAGATGTTATGTATCTATCAAACAGTGGGATGTTCGACCATGAAAAATGAATAGATTATCCCAAGGGCACTTTCAAGTGATTTAAATTTCATTAGTACAAATAAGAAACAACGTGATTAAAGATCCCACGAGGCTGGATAAAGATTACTTATAGAAATAATTCTCTTTGATTTATTTTAACATTTATTAAGTTTTGGCTCACACAAGTTAAATAGCCAAAAAAAATGTGAGAAGATTTGATTAAGGGAATTTTTATGTAGGATTTTGGATTTTGATCTCAGATGCGAAAGTTTTATGATGGCTACCGAAATAAGTCACAGTAGATATTTTTCATTCATTCATTCATGTTTTGGGATAAATTTCGTCCAAAAATATATTTGTCTGGCATGGAGAGTCTCAAATCTATAATATGGAGTTTGGAAAATGTTTTTGATAGCAAAACCTATAACACTTGGTCTATTTGATACGAATTTTGAATATGTGTAGTTTAAGTTGGTGCAGTTTCATCAAGTTGTGTCAATCTTACATACAATTTTTGAATTGAGCAAAAGTATGGAAATAGCAAAAAGTGGTGCACCGATATAGTCTATAAGGAAATGTTGAGAATTTGATAACAAACCTAATACCAGAGTTGAAAACCTATCCTGAGAGATTTAATAATTTCTGCAGAATGCGGATTGAAACTGTTGGTTATTTGCCGGGATTAATCGAAAATTCGAAAACGCTATCAGAAAACAAGATACAAACTATCCTATAAAAATTTGATTTTTGCAAAAACAGCAAGTTTTTTTTCTTTCGACAAAAAAAGATGTTTTTCTGCTTTGCTTTGGTTTTTATTTTTCGTTTCATTTGGTGTGTGTTGCGCCATATGAAAGTAGGCAACTATCGTCAACGACGCTGTTCGAAACAGTTTTGTTGCATTCGGCGTGTGTTGCTCGTATACAATGACATGTAGTTTCGACAACCTCCACCTAAACACCTACAAACAAAAATGTTTGTTTTATTACGTTTTTTTGGCGTTTCTCATTAGAAACAATGTTCTCTTATTTCCCGAAAAAAAAACACTGTACTTCAAATTTGAGAAGCTTCTCATGACAGTATTACTCTTGGGCTCCGCGAGCTAGTGGAAATCTGCTATTTTTATTTTTATCACGAGTATATATAAATATCTGGCAGGTAACTTTCCTTTGAGAATTCCTGCCTTTTCCGAAATCTATAGCGCGGTTTGTGATTTATTTTTCAACAGGCTCGTTAGTAACCAATGCCAATGTCTCACAACCATTCATGTGTGAGTGTGTACCTCTTGCACGACGGCGGGAGTTCCTGTTTTATGCCGACTCTGACCGGCGAAGTTGAGATAACCTATTCTTGACATTTGATATTGATACTTCTCGGATGGTTTGTTAAATCATCACGAGATGTGGGCCAGTGAAAAATCTTTTCAGGAGTTGCTACGGCTGGGATTCGAACAAAGACCTTCTGCGCTGCAGTTCATCGCAATAACTATTGTGCCAGTGAGTCCGTTTGTGATTATCTTGCAAAATCCGGTGGTTTAGTTTTTTGGAAACACCGCAATAAATTTTTTTTGTCAAAAATATGGAGAACCGTTGTGTTAGCCTGTCCTAATTTGTATGTTTTCGTGCAAGCCGGACTACAAACATATTGAGAATTACAGGCAAATTGTTTTTCCATTTACATGAAAAAGGTACAAGTTTCGATTTTATTTCGTTAAGTGCAATTCCCCAAAATGTTGTACATTCATTAACATCGTTTATTTCATATTTGTTTCCTCTCTTTTTGTGCCAACTGCTAGTAGTTATAACCATATCTTCAGCCGTAGTGGCAACTATTGTGTCGTTGTGTGTAAATAGTGTTAATAGGAGCTACAAGAGTGGTGCAAGGACGCTTCTTTGCGGTACACCTGCCATTATTTCTTTTAATTCCGAATATTCTTTTCCAATATTCCCACAAAATAGTCAATACTCAAGATGCGGCACGAGGATTTTTATAAAATCAAGGACTTTGTTTAATTTGTATTTAATGCATTTATGCCAAATTTTGTCAAGAGCTTGAGGCACGTCAAGAAATAACGGCTGAGCAAATTTTCTTTTCTCCAAAAAGCTTTTTCAATTACATCATCATCAATTACTGGTCCACCGTCAATTGTTTGCTTCTTAACCCAAATTGATGGTCAGTTAAAAGACGATTTTGATCAACAATGGGGTGTAAGCGACCGAGTAATATCCTTTCAAAAACGTTTGAAATTGTTGGAAGAAGTGAAATCGGTCGGTATTCAGACCTTTCGAGGTATACGTTGAAAGAATTTTTGAAACGAAAGTCAGTATTGATAGGAACTCAGTTTACCATCGAAGTATCCGTTACGGAAGTTAATGAATAAAGCATACGCGTATGTTTGACAATCTGTCAGTTATGTGAATGAGAAAATTGAGAGGGAAACAAAATATTTCAGCTCATTTTTCTTGTGGCATTCTTGTCGCTTTTTTCTAGAGCATTATTTTGTAGTAGTACACTAAATAATTTTTTTTATTATTTTACTAAAAATTTGGGGGTGGTTTTCATTTTCGTAGGAATTGCGCAACAATTTTTCGTCAAAGAACTTCCGAAGAAATTCAACGCGTAGCTTTCAGAAATTGTTGACTTAAGAAATTAAGCAGTCACGCGATCATGTGCGATGCATTTCGTCGGAAGATCCACTCGAAGTGCAAATCAAAACGGATACCTCTGTTCAAAGTTCTCCGATATCCAATAAATCTGGAAAAAATTGTTGTGAACGTATACCTCGATAGGGGTGATTATTTTATTTTATTATTTTATAGATTGCCTGGTTTTAGACCAGAATCACTTAAGAGACTTGGTATATATTCTAATTTCACCGTCGCATTTATAACGTAGAGAAGCTTAGTTCATGCTTTCCGAGGCAACATTTTAAGAAGTTGTCCCGTAATCAGGTCATAACCCAGAGCCTTATTAGGCATTAGTTTCCGTATTTCCTGTTTAAGCCAGGCATTACTTGCATATCTATTCGGTTGTAGTGTCGAATACAGTGATAATTTCCTTTTTACCTGGGCCATCAAAGGGCTTAAATTCCTCAAGATGTTTTGCAATAACCCTCTTCTTTTTTATCCATTTTTGAAAACTATCTTGAGTCCCTTTAATTGCAATAGCACCAATTGTAAAGAAAGTTGATATGAAAATCAAGAAGATTTTTTTAGGGCCATCTAGATAAACTATAGAAACTTAAAATATTGACAAAATACCACATTCACTCACAAAAATTTGCGACTCGGAAAATGTTAACGAGGACTAAAATGGTTCACCGAAACAACACGTTTTTCCAATTAAGATGGAATGGCGTATAAATATACCCGAAAGGAATAGAATGACAAAATGCCTTCAAAGTCATATCTCATTTAAAATTAGGTCAACTCACGTCTGTTTTCCTTGTTGATAATGTATTTATCCTGATTATACTCTATTATTTGAATTAAAGGTCAAACCCATAAATTGCATTAACTTCCGAGATTCGTAGTAATATTCATGAATGGAAAGTTATGCGGCTGCCACTGTGATATTTTAAGTTTAAAATATTTTCCACATCAATTAGTCCGAAATGCCAGCAGCATGACATATTTCATGATAATTCATAAATAATCAAAAGGTTGTAACTACGGGAGTAGTCGTAGATACCATTATGTAAAAAACGTGTTCCAACCCGCAAAATTAAAATTTGGTTTAATTTGATTTCAGATCTAATGTAGTGAGGGAGTGTATATACAGAAACAGTTAATTGTTGTTTTCTTGTACGCATAGATATACGTAAATGTTGTTTATTCAAAACTTGTAGCCACTAAGAGATTATAGAAGAGATTTATGCTTCCGAAATTTGTTTTTAAGAGTGTTGTTTCGTTTGAGATACATTCATTTAAAAGTGTTATCGGAATAGACAGGTGATTTGTTTACAGTTTATTTTTTTACCTACATAAACAACAAGTAGAATTTGTTTATGTTTCTGAAAAAAAAACGCATGACTAAATATGCCCTGTTGGAATCTGAATTCCGAATCATCAACCTTGAATGAAACTTGATGAAAAACAAAAAGACGAACACGCTAACCACAAAACAGGAAGTAATTGTCACGCATAGCCGTGTACTTTATGAAAATCATTATGATCCAGGTAAGGGCTTTGGGATTTTAAAAGAAAAAAATTGCTTTGCTTATTATTTTCACACAAAATGTATACATGCAGGCTATATTAATGAGTTTTCTAATTAGTACCCAATGTAGAAGAACAATTGGAAAAACAGATGGCATACAAATCTTTTGTAAGGACGTCCATATAAAGGGTGATCCATTTCGAGGTTCCCTACTTTTTTAAAGAAAAAAACACAGAAAATTCAAATTTACTGGAGAATGTTTATTATCATTTGAAAGAACATTCTTTGGCATTTATTTTTTGAAGATTATGTCTATCAAATGTTGGCCGTTGCTACGTCGCTGATGGTTCATCCGTTTAATCCAATTTTTGATCACTCGTTCGAGCATTTCGACTGGTAACTGGCGAATGACACGCGTGATGTTTTCTCCAAGGCCTGAATCGAAGCGGGTTTGTCGGCGTAAGCTTTTGATTTTACATATCCCCACAGGAAAAAGTCTAACGGTGTGATATCACACGATCTTGGTGGCCAAACGACCGGCCCAAAACGTAAAATTATGTGCTCACCGAAATGTTCTCTCAATAAGTCCATTGATTGGAGCGATGTGTGGGAAGTGGCGCCGTCTTGCTGAAACCAAATGTCGCCGAGATCACGAGCTTCAATTTCAGGCATCAAATAGTCGGTTATCATGGCACGATAACGGTCGCCATTGACGGTTACGTTCGCACCGGCATCACTTTTCAAGAAACATTGACCGATGATTCCACCGGCCCACAAACCACACCAAACCGTTGTTTTTTCTGGATGAAGTGGCAGTTCTTCAATCTCTTCAGGTTGCTCTTCGTCCCAAATGCGGCAATTTTGTTTTTTTACATACCCATTGAGCCAGAAATGGGCCTCATCGCTAAACAAAATTTGCCTCGAAAACGTCGGATCTTCGCCCATAGAGCGAAGCGATGTCGCTTGGGAAGGTCGAGCGGCTTCAGTTGTTGCACAAGCTGTATTTTGTACGCTTTCAATTTAAGATCTTGACGTAAAATGTGCCAAGTCGTTCCATACGTCAGTCCGAGTTGCTGCGAACGGCGCCGAATCGACTCTCTACGGTCTTCGTGTACACTCTCAGCTACGGCTGCTATATTTTCTTCACAGCGTGCTGGACGTGATCTATTCGGTCGAATATTATTCAATAATGAATGCTGGGTCTCAAAATGGGTGATGGTGTTGCGAATAGTACGCTCAGTAGGCCGATTATGTTGACCATAAGTTGAGCGAAGTGCACGAAACACATTCCTCACAGAACGTGAATTTTCATAATAAAGTTGAACAATTTGTAAACGTTGTTCACGCGTAAGTCTTTCCATTATGAAATGCCAAACAATACAAACAAAAATAACATGACAGCATGACACGACTCACACGTGATCTGTCAAAAAAGGCTATTGAAAAAAGTATCTCTACTTGGATCACCCGTTATAACATAATTCTTATTAGCATATAATATATTATAAAGATATAAAAAAATGTGTATTTCAAAATAATAAAAAAATATAATTTATTGTTAATAGAAAATACATCTGTGTATTTCGAATTTTTCACCTATGGATGGTGTAGATTTATTGTTTAGAAAATAATATAGGGTGGCTGATGAAAGCCGCTACAAAAAAAAATTATAACTTTTTTCAGTTTAATTAATCTGGTTAATTTTTTTTTTTGTTTTGCAAATTATTTTTTTGATTTAACAAAATGGATAAGTGGGACACTGGAACACGAATTTGGATTGTACGCCGCTATCACGCACTGGAGTCCGTAGTTTCGGTTTAGACGCACGTTTGGCGGCAATCCTTCGAGCAGATGAACCAAAATTAGACTAGTTAACTGGCCAACAAACTGAACACAGCTGACTTGCCGATTCCCTTGAAATTGATGGTAGCTGTGGAAGAGGACGGAAATATGTTGAACTGTCTTTTTATGTCTCACGGGACCTATTTCGATTTAAACGGTAACATAAACAAACAAAATAGTCGAATAAGGAGTGCTTCCTACCCACAGATACTCAATGAGACGGAATTGCATCCACCTCGCGTTACAGTGTGGTGTGTAGTTTCATCACGCTGCATTGTTGGGCCCTACTTCTTCGACGAAAATCGTCACACAGCTACGGTCACTGGGGACCGTTATTAGAGCATGTTGAGAGAGTTTTTCTATCTACAATTACGCAGAAGGACAATTTCTTTCAACTCTTCAACTCTGTGTGGTTTCAGCAAGGCTTGTTAGGACAGAATTGCGACGAAAATTTCCCAATAGCTGATATGCAGAAACTCCACATTCTGTCAACATCGACGAATTGAACAGAACGTTACCATTGACAGATATAACTTTGAGTTTCGTGCATTTTTTTATCTCGGCTCCACTATTAAATTCTTACAACATCATCTCGTCAGAAATTTAACGAAGAATTACTCTTGCCAAGGCCAACCGCTGTTTCTTTGGGCTAAGAAGGCAATTCAGTGGTACAGCCCTCACTCGAGCTTCTAAGGAGATCCTTTATAAGACTCTGATCATCCCAATCCTGGTCTATGGCGCTGAAACATGGATCGTCTCAAAAGCGGATGAAGAAATCCTTGGTAGATTTGAGTGGAAAAATCTTCGGTCGCGTTTGCGTTGACAGGCTAGATTTAACCAAGACATATACGAGCTGTACAGCGACATGCCCCTGGTTAAAAAAAACTCCACATTGGACGTTTAAGATGGCTAGGAACTGTAGAACGAATGGACACCAATACTCCGGCTTGCAGAGTCTCAGATTCCCAGCCAAACGTTTCGCACGCAGTAATGGAAGATATCGCTGTAAGTGGCGCGCAAAAGTAGAAACCGACCTCAACCAACTTGGAGTACGCAACTGGAGGCAGGTAGCTAAGGACCGGGCTAATTGGAGAAACTTGTAGGTTGAGGCCCAGGTTCATTCCGGAATGTAACGCCACTGATGGCCTAAATAGAAAAATATTTTTTCGAATTTGCTCAACAAAAAAAAAACAGGGTTTATATTTCCGTTTAATGAAATGAAATCAAAGTTTGTTTAAAATCGTTTACCCAATAAGTCATATCGTGTGTTTTTCATTTACAAAGGACATTTCTTGCCAATTAACGATGTACATTTTTGAACCGTTCTAAATCGCTTCCAATACAAATTTAACAGAATTTAAGTGAACAAAGATAGTTCGTCTTGACTTAGGGCCAGTTTTTTTAGAAATTTAGCGTTTCGTAAAACTGTTTTATGTGACCACCCATTAATAGAAAGTGTAAAAGAAAGAAAAAGGGCTCAGAATTCGGATAAGAAAATAAAAATGCAGAGCTTGAAAAATTCCGGTCTAGCCGGCAGGAGCGAGTATGGACGATAACCACTTTTTTGGGGGTGAAGTAATAAGCGTATATGTTAGAGTATGTAAAAATGAATATAAACAAATTTGTTTTATGTTAAGGGTTTTGGAAACAGTATTTCAGGAAAGTCCTTACAAATCAAAATTCTACTTAAAAGTCAGATTGAAACTGCATTTTAGGGGTACACAAATAGTTTCTTTGGTAAATTAAAAAAAAAGTTATTAAATTTTTTCAATTTTATTTTTGACAGTGAGTCAAATATTGTCAAGATTTCGAAATAGTGATGTTGTAATAGAAAAATGATTTCCGTTATGGTAGGTACTTAAGTATCTTAAAATTTGTTTTCGATTAAAATAAAGCATATAAGGTAAAACAACATTTTTTGATGTGACATTAATCATTGTTCGAAAACTCATATAACAAGTTTTGAAAAAAAAATCAAGCATTGATAGTTTCTTAGATAGATAGATAGATTTTTTTGTTTCGTATTAACATATATTTTTAACATAATTTAGTAATCACAAAGTTAAAGGTACAGACATATGATACATTTATAACATTCTTCTGGAAAAGATTTCAAAGGTATAGACACATTAAATATTTACATTTATGAACAAAGATTTTGAGGGAAAATACGATGAAAAACCTTCAATTAGCATTCAAAGTTTCTTCATTTACTAAAAATGAGATCCACTCATTTATTCAATTAAAAGATGCGTAACCTCATTATTAATTTTCGTTTGAGCATATTTTACAAAGTGGCTTAGGCCGCGGTTAGTACCAACGCTAGTAAGCGTTGGTACTAGTTCGTGCTAGTACGTAAGTAAATCTATTGTATGGTTAATCAATAGCGTGGTCGCAGATCAAGCTTTTTGTGTTCGCGCTAGTATGGGATAGTCCGCGCTAGTCAACGCTTATAATTTTGTATATCAAAACATTTGAAGTTTACTGGCTTGAATTAGCGTGAACAATCGTCCATTATTTTTTTTACTATCGCACTTGCGCGGACTAGATCGGTCTAGCGTGAGCTAGGGCACTCGCTTACTACGTTGGTCGTAAGCGGGCCTTTATAGTTTGAAGAAATTGCATACTACAATCATAGGAACAATATCTAGCTACTTTTTGTTGTTGTTTTTTTTTTTGTTCCTTGCCCATGTTTTTTCAATAACTTCTAAATGAAATGCAATTTTATAATTTATATTTTATTGATTCATTTTATGTTCTTAAATGTTATGTTGGAATGTTATAACACGGCGGTAAAGTGTTCACTTCTGGCCGTTGTGCAAAGGCGACAACTTTTAAGAACATTTTACATACAAATTTCGTAGATGACAATAACTGCACCTCCATTTGGAACATCCACATTTCTGAAATATTTAGAGAACTTAATGATTCATTAGAATTCGCTTGCGGTTGAAAAATCAAAGACATCTAAAATCAGCTTCAAAACAAGTTTTACGAATTTCAAATGTTCTACTCGGATTGGCAATTTAACATAAATTATGGAAAAAAAGAATCCATACTGTTCCGTATCACAACAAGGCGCGGTAATTTAGATTTGGGACGGCCACAATGCTTTGAGAGTGGAAACAAAGTTTTTGGAGAAATTAGTATGTAGCCTTTTTAGTTGTATGTCTTAGTGGTCTTAGATAATCCAGGCGCATGATTTTAAAGCTTTTTTTAAATATAGGGATAAAATAATTTGAAAGTGCATACGATGTATTAATCAATCTTGTTTTTATGAATTTTAGTCCTTTTTATACTCTAACCTATAGGGTTTATTAGTTTTGACAATAAGTTTGTAACATGGATAAATAATTTCGCTAGATATACCTCAAAGTATATGGATCGACTCAGAATCGCTAGCCAGCTGAGTCGATCTAGCCATATCTGTCTGTCCGCCCATCCGTCTGTATGTCACCGATGTTTGGGCCTTAAATTTTGAGCTAGAGTTTTCAAATTTGGTACCTATGTACCTATCTCTATCCGACGAAACAGAACAAGTGTAAACATTTTTGAAAACCGCCCAATGCCTCGACCCTTTTTTTTTTTTTTAAATGGAGTTTTTTGCCAAACCATAGGGAATTTTGAAAAAGTGTATGAACAACATAGTTAGACAATCAAAATATCTATATTTCGTTTATACAAAGTTTTTTGCCACGCTCACTTTTTGGAGGCGTTTTCAGTAAAAAAAAACGTTTTTTCGGTATTATAAAAAAAAATCGAAAAATCTTTGGTAATGATAATATAAACATTTCGCCAATTTATTTTTTAACCCGTACCCAGTGTCTGGAGGCGTTTTCATACAAAAAACATTTATATACCCTATCCCATAACTTAACAATGAGGAAAACGTTGTTTTTTGTCGAACCATAAAAAATGTTTATAAACTGTCTGAACAATACGTTGGTCAATAGCATTTTCAATATTTCATTGCCATAATTTTCCATTTTTGGGGATTGTAGCCTTCTCATATCATTATGTTTGTACTTATCAAATTCATCACCAAAAGTGAATTTATCGGAATTACATTGAAACTTGCGTATCTCGACTGAACTGATAACGTTCCAAGTTCTGCAATTTTTTTGTTTTCAGTTAGGCGTAAGCTTTAAAAAATAAAATTGATAATCTTATCACATTATAACCTTCCTGAATGAGCATAAGATTCGACAGCTGTTGCTGTAACAACTGGCATAACAGTCAAATTTTAAGCATCTCCATTGGAACGCAATAAAACAAAATAGTAAAAAAAAGGCAAAAAGAAAATACAACAAAATAACAAAAATCAACACACGAGTAAAATTCAACTTTGAGATATTGAGTGCAGGAAGAAGCACATCCCTTTAAGAATACTATTAAATAAAAAACGCACAAACAAAATAATTCATGCAACATCCCCACGAGAATAGCAATCCTTTTGTCATATAGAAGTGTATCCACTTTCCCCATCATTAACATCCAATACAGCAGGATCCCAGTCAAGCGGCCACATGCCACTAATACACAATACAAACGAACAAATTATTCATAACGTTTGTCAAGTTGTAAACAATAGGAATACACATTTTCAGTGCCATGAATAATTAATTTGCTAGTTTCACTCTTAAAATAGGCACAATATAACCGTTTCTACACATATGCATGTTAGCTGTGACTTCTCATTTGAGGATAAATTGTTGCGTATAGCACTTACGTTAAATTAAAAGTCGCTGGAATAAATCATTCCTCTCTTCAGCGGTTGATTAATTAATAAGAAAAATTATGTTAAGAGACTCGAAATATGGCACAATCGCCATTTTATATCTTAAAATCCAATAACAATTATAGCATAATATTTAGGACGATTTGTACAGAAAATGTTAGTTTCCTGTTGTGGTGTCTGTGAGTATGTGTGAAGGAATTAAATCATTTGGTATTCAAAGTATCATTTGTCAAAAAGCTTTAATACACAAAAAAAACGGGACAAAAAGAAAAACATTCAAATGAATGTTATTTTTTATTATGGCGATGATTAGCGCACGCAATCCTTGTATACATGGGAACTTACTGACTGAGTGCTGACTGTGTCGTATGGTTATTTTTGTTTGTAGAAGTAGGAGTTGAACAGCATGTGTGGAGTTGCTTTTAGAATTTATTTAGGGGTGAGTTTATTAATGCTCTGAATTATTATAACTTATGATTATGAAGAATGAGGCGTATCAAGGTGAAGAAAGCATTGATACTTTGGGTGGATTATTCTTCAGAAAAGATGGACTATGGAGTCATCTATTCAACCGCGAATGTTACTAACTTAAAAGACACAAGGACCAGTTTCAGCAGCGGACGTTCAACTTAGTATGAAGTGTGTCCAATAAATCACTCAAATAAGAATTTTGCGCCAATCAACGTCAAACCACCAACTTTGAAGATAATAATTGAAAAATTTAGGCAGACTGGATCAATTAGTGATCTTAGATACTCTGGATGCCCTGTTATTAAAAATCTGCATTTCCTATCAAATTTACATTTTGCATGAATTATCGTTAAGATCGAATCCACACCAACATATCGGTCCACATAGTCTTCTACTTTCAGCAAGATGTGGAGTACAGTAGACGACAGATCATGGTTTGATTTCATTTGAAATAAACATTGAATAAGCACATCAATAAGACATCTTTCGACTGGATAATAGCAAAGAGTATAGAACTAGAGCTACATAGAGTATGCATCAGAGCTAAAATTTGTGTAGCCGTTTCCGGTGCGGCCGGTAAGTTAGAAGGGGAAATCTAATCAATCGTATGCGTCGGCTATGCTGTTGTTTGATGCTGGGGTAGCAATGTGAACATTGGGGTATCAATATCAGTTTCCCACATAGAAAATGTTCGTTGTATGAGATGCGCACTCTATGTAGTTTAATAATTTTGATAAAAACTACTTTTATCATGTTAATGTTGTGGTCAAGCATTTTTGACCGGCCGGCACGGCGCGGCGTTCATACACACAAGGTTTCATTAGATCCAACTCACTATAATTTGTCAATTTATATTGATAGGACTTTAGACGAATTTTTTCTTGGTATGATTATAAATAGCTTGAAAATTAAATATCTTCAATGTAGACGGCATGTCGTCCTGTAAAATTCGCTTAAGTCTTAAAGTTCGCCTGTAAAGTGGAAAGTTGAGCGTTTCAATCCCTGCCAAAAATCCACGTAATTTTTATTCAAAAAAAAAAAAAAAACGAAATAAAACAAAAGGTCGGTTGTTACATCAAAAAGTATGCGCCATCTTGAAGTTTCATTGAATTTAACGAAGACGGGAAACAATGACTCCCCGAAGCTAGTTCGGATACCACCCATGGAGTTAAGTCTCCACTATATCCAAAATCATTCCTATCACTCTCTTTCTTCCCCTTGTCAAAACGCTCATACTGTGGTAAAACATTTAAAGGGTATTCATAGCCCCTTGAGTGCGTGAAAATTATAAAAAAAAAGTCTTAAAAAGCGTAAGCCATCCATCGATTGGCTTTTTGAAAGACATACTTTTTGACACTCTTTTGAAACTCAGTACTACATTTACTAACATTAGGTTAGGTTAGGTTTTATGGGCTGTTGACGCCCAAGTGAGTCGTCAAACTCGCAGAGGCCTACGTGGGCCCATAGCGATACCCTTTATTGTACCTGAAAAGAAAGCTGCGTTATTAAAAGAGGATTGTGACCTGTTATGACCGTCATAGAAATGGAAGCTGTTCAGAGCTATAAGCTTGTTAGATTTGCTACCGCTTATTTCCGGCCAAAGGTCTTTAGTGTGTTTGCAAGTGTTGATGTTTTGCCACCTTGATGTTGTTTTACTTTGCGTGAATCTGGTTATTTTCTGTTGTTTTTTTTTTTTAAGCAAGCGGGGGTCCAACCCTATTGTCGCATAAGGAGATGCAGCTGCACGATCCTTGTTTGGCTAGCTCGTCTGCTTTTATCGTTTCTTGGAATGTTATTGGTCCTGGAACTCAAATAATTCGGAATTTATTCTGGTTACAAAGAGCCTTGAGCTCTAAACGGCAGCGTTCAACTACTCGTGAAGTTATTATGTTGGATACCAGAGCTTGTTGGCCGCGCGGCTATCTATATAAATGGAGATATCTTCTTGTGATATGTCCAATACTATAGCCGATTTGGCGTGATTTGGCAATCCAATCGAATGGATTTGTTTAGCCCGATTCTTTCAGAGTAAACCCCAGAACCCACTCCAATTTCCATTTTAGATCCATCGGTATGGATTGGTATTTCGTTGTTGGATATCACATTGTTTGACGACTATTCGTCTCTACTAGGTACTCTGGTTGAGTATTTAGTATCAAAGTCGTGATATGGGAAGGTGAATCAGATGACTCATTCTCATATTCTATTAATTTCAGTATTGTGCTGCGATCAAATGTTTTGATACATAGGTTGCCAGCTTCTTTGAGGCGGCGTGCTGCGCTTTTCGCTGCTATGCCAATCAGCTGTAGGTCAATTGAATTGAGATTTATAATTGCTTCCAACCCTGTTGTGGGGCTGCTGTATAAAGTTATTTCACAACCATAAAAGGTATCCCTTGGTGAATCTGCCGAGCTGTGAAACATCCAATTGTAAAAGATTTGCCTCTTCTTGGTAATTTATTTGAACCATACCCTGTGTAGCTATTATGGGTGGGGAAATATTTTATGAATAAGAATTTTTGCGACCCTGAACAAAGGCTGTATAAATACATATGCACTGTATAACTATACAACAGTTGAGATGTGTTTTAGTGAGTTCTAATGAATAAGGGGGATGACGTTCTTCGAACCTTTGTCATGCAGTCATATGATTCGTCTTATTAATGGAATTCCATCTGACTTAACAACCGTAGCTCGTAGGTGAGAATTGGCCTGATGATAGCTGTGTATTTCGTGACCTTCCTTCGGGAAGGGAGCCCATTTCTTACAGCAGATTCCACTGCAGCTGTAAGTGCAATATTAGTTTTCTTTACCTTTTCGTTTATGTTTTATTAACATTATTCAAGCGGACAATAGCTCAAACATTTCATACTTTAATATATTAGGAAATATGTGTTGCCGAAACAGTCCGAATTTTCAATTGAAATTTCTGTCGAAATAATGTTATAACTAAGGTGATGCAAGCAAGTTTGCAAAACTATTTTGTTTATACAACCGAGCATTTGCTAGAAACACCTTGACATCGCAACATTTTCATAGCTAAGAGTATTTTGTAGGTCCATCACACATTAATATCGGCAGCAAATCAAGTTTATAACTATTCTTACCGTTTTCGTAAATGTTTCGGTGTTTATACTTTTCAGGCAATATTCCCGAAACCATTATGTGCGCTCAATGCCATTACTCCCTGAACCTGTGATTATTTGATGTGGTTTTCGGAATATTATAACAGATAAGCCAACGTTTTCTTCCAAGAAGATAATGGAAGAAACGTTGAAGTTAATGCAGATCGCTACATAGGCATGATAACCGATTTTATTGCCAAAAACTGAGGGTTTAGAATTAGTCGAGTTATGGTTCCAGAATGACGGGGCCTCAGGCAACAAAGGCCATTCAATTATAAATTTATGGGACGGAAAATTCACGAATCATATAATAAGTCGTTTTGCTGATAACGGGTGATTTTTTAAGAGTTAAGTTTTCCATGTTGGCATCACTGGTTAGTAATGGCGTCCAAACGTGATCTGTCAAAGTGAAAATTTTTCAGTATACTCTGCCACTTATGGTCGTCATCAACAATTCGTACTGTTATCACCAAATTTACTTTGATGGACATTAAGCCATCAAATAGCATGCGTACAGTGCGTACCGAAGAGAATGTTGCAGTCGTAGCGTCCAATGTTAATGAAGTTCGCGAAATATCATTTCGTCGGCCTTCTCAGCTATTGGGCATGTGTTACTCAACCACTTGGAAATTTTTACGTGTCGAGTCGGGTTTGAAAGCCTATAAAATGGGCCACAGACCAGCTCCATACAAGAACTACCAATAAATCTCGAAAAAATAGAGTTTGGTGTGGTTTATGGGCTGGTGGCATCATCGGTCCATTTTTCTTCAGAGACGACCGTGGAAGAAACGTTACCGTCCACGTCGAACGATATCGTACCATGATACGCATTTTTTTCTGCCCCAGTTGGCTGAGTTCAACTTGGTTGACATGGTGTTTCATCAATACGGAGCCGCATGCCACGCAGCTCGTGAAAAAATGTAAATGTTGAAGGATGAAGTTGGTGAGCAGCTTATCTCTCGAAATGGCCCTGTTAGTTGGCCGCCAAGATCATGCGATTTAACGCCTCTTGATTATTTCTTGTGGGGTTATGTGAAGTCGTTAATCTATGTGGACAAGCCGAACACGATTTAAGCCTTACAGGATAACATAACACGTGCAATTCTCGGAATACATTGAATGAATATTTGATGCAAATTTGTGTGTTTCATTAAATTTAAAAAAAAAACTACGCTTACAAAATCACCCGTTAGTTGGTCCTTCGTTTCGATTGATATATTATATTAATATTTCGCAGTTGATCGGTAAATATTTGTTTATTTCTAGTGGCGAACATTCGGCAAAAGTTTTAGATGTATGTATATATAAATTGTTTATTTCCTTTTTAATCATAAGATCTATTGTTTGTACGACATTAATGAACTGTTTTTTTTTTTGCTTTAAGCAATAAACTCTGTTTCGAAAATTTAATCAAGCATTTCAGCCGTATGCAGATTTTTCTTACAGGTAATGAAATAGTACTGAACACGAGACATTTTGGTTTCAGCTTTCATTATTTTACAAAAAAATATGCTTAAGCATATTCTGCTTAAGAATATTTTTAAATGTAACATTAACAAAGTTTTAATAAAGTTTATGCCATGTCGTTAAGACAAGCGAACATTATTGCTTCATCGGTGCTTCACATCTACCCTAGTTCGGAAATAGCTTTGTAGAAATTTTCAAAAAGTTGTCGAATTCTACCACTTTTGTGAAACTATGTGAGAATGGATGAACATATTTTTCAACAACAGTTAGGGTGTTGTTATGGATTTAACTTATATCCTCTTAAACTCAGATTAATGGAATATTTAGCAAAACTCTGCTTCTGCGTATACAATTAAAACCAAATACGAATGGGTTATATACATAAATCCTTTGGATTTCTGATAACATTCGATGTTAGAAAACATGACCTCTAAGTGTAAAAACACACCTTTTCAAACAAAACGTTATTGATTCGATAGTCCAAAAAACGTTTTTTATTTGAACACACACCATGCGAAACCGAATGTAACAGAATCAAGTGTTTTGTTTTCTTTTTTTTGTTCGGTGAACGTTGAAATAAAACGAAATGGAATTTTCGGCTTATAGTGTTGTTTTACATGTCTTCGGACTCAGACAATAAAATTGTGCCAATCTTACGTACAATTTTTGAAGCAATTTGGGAAAATCACAAAGAATTGTGGGCTCAATCCTATAATCTAAAACGCAATGCTAAGGATATGATAATAAACTTAAGAACATATTCTGAACATTTTTATTAATTCAACAGAATGCGGATTGAAACTTTTGATTATTAGGTGGGATTAATCGAAAATGATTCGAAAATCAGAAAACAGTATAGGAATATATTTTGCAAAAATAATAAATCAGCTATCGGCAACGAAACATGTTTTACTGGTTTGCTTTGATTTTTATGTTTCGTTTTATTTGGTATATAAGAAAGTAGGTAACTTTCGTCAACGACGTTGGTTCGAAACAGTTTTGTTGCATTCGGCATGGGTTGCTCGCATACAATAGCATGTATTTTCTACAACCACCATTTAAACACATTAAAACAAGGTTAATTTTTTTGCTCCGTTTTTTTTGTGTTTTGTCTCATAATAACAATGTTTTCTTGTTTCACGTAACAAAGAAACACGTTTTAGGAATCGTCCCAGGATATAAGAAAGTATTAACTGAAGCTAGCCAATCTGTGCTCTACACTATTAAAACAATAGATCTTCTTCTTTTCTCTAAAAATAGTTCTCTTTCTTTGTAGGTTTTAAATGTTAAGCTTATGCAAAGTATATGTTGCGAAATGCGTCTAGCTATATAGGTAAATCAAGGTTATAGATAGGAATTAAATATAATTATGAATCCCTCCGAATTCTCCATAATTCAAACACGATTCCTCACTTGGTAATTCGGAGACTTTCTGTAATAAATTTTGTTGGATTCATGTCCTCACCCATTCTGCTAAAATAGTAAAGCTGGTTATTCCGTATCTATTATCAATAAGCAAAGCTGCGAAGTCAGGATAAAAAAAATGTTTCTCTCTGTTAAGAATATTGTTTGACTAAATAAAAAATCTCAGTTGAAGCAGCAAAGAAAAATCTCTGAGGGGTCCGTCTTTTGAAGTCGCCTAAGGATCTTTCGTTAAAGTCACTGAAAAACTTATTGAAAACCTTAGAACAGCCGATTATTCTCTTGACCGTAAAAAATGTTGGACCCAAACTATTATGTGACATGTCATGTCTGTCTCATCAACATTTTTCCCCACAAAATATGGGTGTTGTAAGCGAATTTCACGAGCAAACGGGTGGTTAAATTTTGTGATGTTGAATGTGAACCACACCTAAGTGTCGAGTATTTTTCTGCATTTCTTTGACATTTCTCAATTTCAGACTAACTTAATTTGACCTTAGAAAGATACAAAATCGAGCAACGCGTTAAAGTTATTCATGCTTATTTTGAAAATGCATATCGTGCACTTCGTGATTTTTCGGTCAATTTAATCGTCCAAATGTGCGTACAATCGGAAAAATCGTGAAAAAATTGAGCAAACCGGGTCTGTAGGAGATGTGAAAACACCAGTGCATACTCGTACAGCTAGTACTGCAGAAAATATTGCTGCTGTTGACGGCTGAAGAGCCGTCCAACTCAACTCGTCGTGCCCAACAATTGCACCTCTCACGCTCGTCGTTTATGAACATTTAGCAGAAAGACTTACATTTACACACTTACAAGGTGCATTTGACTCAAGAACTAAAGCATCTTGACCATGGAGCGTCGTCAATGGTCAGCATGGTGGCAACAGTGGATGATCAATTTTCGAAGAAAATCATCTTCAGTGATGAGGCACATTTTCACCTCAGTGGATTCGTCAATAAGCAGAATTGCTGCATTTGGGCGAATGATAATCCAAGAGTGGTTGTCGAAAGAGTGAATTGTGCAGTTTTTGTGTGCTGGCTGCATCATCGGGCCGTATTTTTTCCAAAATGAGGCCGGTTAGGCAGTTGTTGGCTATCGTGAGATGATAACGAACTTTTTATGGCCCGAATTGGAAGATATAGATGAAGAACGGGGCGGTGCCACTTGCCACACAGCTAACGAAACAGTGGCTGTTTTGCGCGACAAATTCAATTGCCGTGTTATCTCACGTGATGGCGATGCCAATTGGCCACCAAGATCATGTGATTTGACACCGTTGGGCCTCTGTCATTGGGGTTATTTGAAAGAAAAGGTGAACTTCGATAAGCTATCAACAATTTAAGAGCTAAAGGATGAGACAATTCGCACATTAACGGCATGGACCCTCAATTATGCCTTAGCGTCATCGAAAGTTTGGACCGTCGGATGAAGGACAATATTTTCCTTCATAGACGTAAGCATAAAACTAACTATGGTATGCAAGCAGCTATTAGTTGTATAAGAAGTTCTTATAACAAAAAACTACTGTAAGTTATATAAGAGGAACTTACAACAAAAAATGAGGATATAATTAAATTGCTTGTTACTTAAATTTGTCTAAAAAATATCTTCCGGAGCTGTTTGTCTAATTCATAGCGAAAAACACTTAATAAATATTTGCTTAGATAATCTTTTTTTAACATATGTGTTGTAAGGACGTTTTTTTTGACTTGCATAGGGTTTGTTTTGTCCCACTAACACTTGCACTTAATGCAAATGTTTATCTCTGCTAGTGGATGCTGCATATTTAAAGCACGTTGCAACACAGGTCTGATATTGTAAATAAAAGAAAAAAAATCCAACGCTTTCAGTTAAAACTAAAGTCGCATGATTAAAAAAAAATATATATAGTTGTTAATAAACCAAAAAAAAAAAAATCAATTCGTATGCGTATAAATATATCACATTTCAAAACAACTTAATATAATAATTTGAAAACCCTCTAATACCTCACTTAGTGGAAGCAATTTATTCTACTGTTGAAATCCAATTACTGGTCAAAATGTCACAATAAAACCACCACCATTTACACATTTCAAAAATCTATTCCATTACATTAAATAAAATTAATTCGAGTCATAAAAAAAACGACTTTACGTTAACACAGTCCTATTAAGGAATAAATCCCTATTTATACCCACAGAGTTGCTAAACCTTCATCAACCCAGTTTAGCTTTTATTTCCCGCCGAAAAAAGGAAACCTCTCCAACACAACAATACACGTCTACCCCATTTCGATGGGAGTACATACAATCGAAAAATTAAGTTGACTTTTTGTCAAGACCTACCTGTATCCTAGCAGCAACTCTCTCGCCGTGATATCGTTGTGGTACGAACCACCCTTTCGTTGAACCGGTCACCAACACAATTCCAAGGAGGAAAAAACTTATCAATGCTGTGATAACAGCTTTTGCCCGACCCGATATTACCATTGCCATTATGAGGAACTTTTTCTTATATTTCTTTTTAATTTATATGTAAAATTAAAAAAAAAAACGAGTATTATATTTTATTTAAAAAAAAAAAGAAAACAAATTTTATTCACTTTTCACGGGTAGCAGATGGCAATAAATTTGACACTCCGAAAGCACTCGATTTGAATATTTCCTTTTATATTTCAGTGATGTATGCCGACACCATTTATTTATTTTTTTTTTCAACACTCAGTGTGTGATTTAAAAACAACACACTTTTCTAAGATAAACTGGAAATATTTCAAATCATGGGTATCCTTTTTTATTTCACTGAGGACTCTCAATTTCGGAGAAATGGATTTTTTTTGAAAAATATTTTTCGTATTCACAATGAAGAATGAAATCAAAGGAAAATTAACGCAAATACCGAAACGACGTTACAGACGGCGATGACGACGACGATAATAACGCGACAACAACACAAAGACGATGATGATGATGGCTTAATTATCCTTTTAACGAAGTAATTATTTTCAGTTAGCGATACACCAAAGTACCACGTTAAGATGATTTTCACACCCACTCACGACGCGAATAAGGTTCTTTGATCGATTTATGATTTTTTTTTTGCTTGATTTTGCCAATTTCAACTTTATTGCAAAGTCAAAATATAATAGATATGCGAGTTACAGATACGCCTTGCTTTGATATGGTTTCGGTAAGTCATAATCCGCAGGAAAATATATCATGTTTCGAGCACGGAGAACGGCGAAAGACCCGGAATATAAATACACGCAAAAGAACGCGGGCGATTGTATACTCGAACCCGGTGGATGGTTAATATTTCATATGTTCAGATGCAGATATGCGCCTTTGGTTGGCCCCTCTTGTATGGAGGCAGATATGTATGAACAAAAAGGTGGTTTTGACAAATCGGATTTACTCTCAAAGTGGTTTTTTCTATGTTTTCGCCCTCGACCACATAGAGACTTGGACTTGGTTTAGGAAGAGTGTAGCCTCACAGAGATATTCGGTTGCAGTGGATTTAGAATGGTTGAAGGGGAGTTCGTTTTTTTATATGAAATAAATTTTTCTACTTGCACTTAGAATTAATATCACAATTTTTGTTTGAATTCTATTTTATATGTATATTCTTGGTTAACAAATAATTGACTATATAATTAACTTTGGGTTTTTTTTAATTTAACATGAAATAGAGATTTAATTTTGGTTACTTTTAAAAATTTAAATCAACAGAATTGACAAACGATTTTTTTTAAGAACAAAAACGTCTTTAGTACTTAATTCATCACAGTTTTTCTCGTCCAGTAATACTTGTTAAATATAATTCGATCTAATTTATTAATTTTTTTTGTAAATAGAATTTTTCTAAATAGCAAGAGGAATCATCTATCTTCGGTGTGACAGTGGTAACCGTAGATGACAGGTGTTATCAGTGAAGAGATTGTGTCGAGCCATAACACGGTGGCGTATGTGTGTTATTTTTTTGTAGCACGAATCAACACGCGAGTGAGTCCTTGTTTAGTTCAGATACACCGACGACGACGATAACGATAACAATGATCACGAATAAAAAAAATTAATGCCAAAACCGATGACAAGTTGTTCACGTTAAAGGATTTCCCTTTAACAGATACTCTTACTTGCGATATGTATATATAACGTTCGTCATACTCTCCTGTATTTCAATTAAATTTTAATCCCATTTGCATGTCCTTTTTTTAATGATCCACCTTTCTGCAGTCAATTGGAGTTGTAATGATATGCAAAAAAAATTCACTCAGTTGGTATCCTTTTTTTAATTCGAAATAATTGCATCTGCACTTCATTAACAAACCCATCAACGGAAAAAACATATAAAACCAATCCGTACTATTATTTTAAAATTTATTTTCGCTTCCTCAAATAGCAAGTCCTGGTTAGTATTCGCGACCACCACATCTATCCGTATTGAAAGCGTAGACAGTAAAATGTGCTGACAATAATAAATTGAGTGTGATTTTTCCAAGGATTAATCCACATGTTGTTAGCCATTCAATTAGTGATTAATGTGATTTCCGCGCGCGTATTTTCCTACATTCGCCAACATGTGTAGGAGTACGAAGAACCCAAGGTGTGGTTACATTTGCAAGAATTAACTGGGTTTTCTGTTGGAGTATCCTTTCGGTTGGATCCTTTGATTTTTCATTGCAATTCAAGTTGATTTCGTTTCGAATTAATTTTCTATCCCGAGAAATTATCGTATGGTTATTTTATTAAGGACGCGGATGGGCCTTGGCACATCTTTACCGGTTGTGTTACGATTCCAGACTGAGGTAATCGCACTCAAAAGTTTCCACTATAAGAATTTTCCTTTTTTCCCATGGTAGGTATGTTGGATGTTGGATATCTTTTTTTTTCCTGTTTTTTTTTCCTTTTGGGGGGTGATTCAACTCTTCATCGTACAAGACTGGCGCTATATGGTTGGTTGATGGTTGGTGCTTACAAAAATGTGGCAAACAAACGATTGCAGCGCTCTGTTTTGATGTTAGAAAGTTTCGGTGGCTATTTTTGGAATTGCAAAGCGCTGACAAAGTTCTCTTAGCAGGACAACATTTGTGTGGTGCTCTTGAGTTGTTTTGGGTGGTAAGTTTTTATTTTGTTTGTGAGTTGTGAGAATTTCCCGCTTTAGAAAACATTGGCGCTGCTATCGTTTGATGGAATTGCGAATTTGCAATCCGCGCATGTTTCTCTCTTCAGGAAAGCTTTAGATGCATGATTTAATTGTGAGACACTTTTTCCGGAAGAACTTTCGTTTGTGATGTTTACGGAGAAATCAACTTTTAACAAGTCTAGACAAATGCGCCTAATTAAAGTGTGTTGAGGTATATGTTGGGGTGTTTTGGTTTTTTTTTTTTTAAATTCGACAAGCAGTCAATGTGTCTTTGGTTATTTATTGGCTGTGTCAAGAAACCACCCCTCCTGTGCTGTGAGAAATGTGGGTTAAAGCCTTCCGATTATGATGATGACATTTTAACTGTCATCAGGGGTGGGATGTATGTACATTTACATTTACGTAGGTGCTTTGATGACTTTTTTTTTATAAATTGCCATTTGTCACTTTTGACGGCATGAATGAATGAGCAATTTAAAGTATTTAATCTGTAGACATCGTCTGTCTGTGATATTGTTAGTTGTCTGGAGGAGTTTAATTTTAACAAGATTGACATAGGACACTAATTGTGCTTTGTAAATGTTCATCAATTATTTTTAATGAGTGATTGTCTGGTTTTTGCGTAGAACAAGGTTTATTGCCTTGAACCTCGAAGGATAACTTCAACTTAGTCATTAGAAATTGAAAATGTGTTTATTGAAAATATAGAGACAGACCTTGTTTATGTAATTCAAGTTGACAAGGTCAGTTAATTTAAAATATGAATGGTACTTGATGGCATGATTGAAATAAATGGGAATATGCAGAGTTGTTAGGTGGTTAAGGTATTTCCTTCTTAATGCAAAATCGAAATAGATAGAAATTCATAACGTAGAAAGTAGGGCCATATTTTCACTGCAATGACCTTAATATAAGTTATGGAAGTATGTGGTTTGATAAAAAGTTGTTATTTTCAGTGGCCTATTTCACCAAACTACATATTACAACCACAAATTTGTACTTGTGAATCAAAAATACAAACTTGTAATCATGTATTTTGTTTCACTAATTACATATTTACTTAAAGTGGCGCTACAGTCCGGAATTAACCTTAGAATCAACCAACATGCCTCTCCAATTAGTCCGGTTCTTATCTAAGCTGGCTCCAGTTGCGCACTCCTAGTTGGTTGAGGTCGGTTTCTACTTGTGCTGGGAATCGAAGGGTCTGCTAACCGGAGAATTGGTGTCCATTCGTTCTACATGTCCTAGCCATCTTAAACGTCAAATGAGGAGTTTTTTGACCAGGGGCATGTGAATCTTCGTCTCCATAGCCCGTCAACGCAAACGGGGCTATGAAATCAAGTTGAGTGCTACCAACTACCAATTGGACATCATTGGTAGTTGGTATGCTAGTAGTTGGACCGAATTTTGGAAAATTGTGCATCTGGTGTTGGCTCGGGAGTCTTGCAAACTCCTATCTAGAATCAAAATGAAGAAGTCACATGACAGTGCATCGCCTTGCCAAAATCACTTTTTGGTATCAAATGGTATTCCGACCCTGATGAAACAGCGAGAATTCTCCATCGTCATCCTACATAAACGGACGAGTTTGGGCGGTATACCAAAACTATGGCTCTGTATAGTTCGTCTCTATAATTGCTGTCGTATTCGGCTTTTAAATCGATGAAAAGGTGGTGGCTATCGAGGACTCTCCATCGTCATTCTACACAAACGGACGAGTTTGGGCGGTATACCATAACTGGACATGGCCCAGTAGTGTTTGTCTCTACAAATGCTGTCGTATGTGGCTGTGAAATCGATGAATAAGTGGTGGGTATCGATTTGGACTTTTTGGGTTTTTTCCAGGATCTGCCGAAGTGTGAACATTTTATCGGTTGTGGACTTTCCTGGCCTAAAATCCCACTGATAAGGGCCAATCAGGTTGATGGTAAACGGTCTCAGGCATTCAGGATCAGACAGGATCTTGAAGGCGATGTTGAGGAGACTTATGCCTCTAGCACAGTTGGCACAGTTTAGATGGTCTCCTTTTTTGTGGATCGGGAAACGATGCTGAGGTTCCATTCTTCAGGCATACTTTCGTCCAACCAGATTTGGCTTATGTGTTGGTGAATGGTATTTACCGGCTTTATAAAGCTTAGCGGGAAGGCCGTCATTTCCGACAGCCGCATTAAGCCTAAGTTTGGATATTGATGTCGTCACTTCACTTAGGCCGGGTGGTTGGTAGTTTTCGCTGTCGTTACTAATATTGTTCGCTCTGCCTGAGAGCGGAATATTGTTTGTTATCGCAGTTAAACAGTCTACAGAAGTGTTTCTTTCATAACCCCAGCATGACTGTATCTCAATTACAACATTTCCTTTTTCATCTCGACAGGATTCTGTTCGCGCCTCGTTTCCTGGGCTTTGATGTATTACACGTTCCTGTCGACATATGATGTTGGTGGTATGGTTTTAATCGAGAGGTTAAGGCGCGTATCCTTCTTCAATCTTTCAATAATAACCTTGAGCGAATGCCTTGGCGGTCTCTTGCGATTGTGTTCTTTCGGCATTACATTTTATTTAAGTATTTCTGTTTTGTTGTGGATTTCTCAACTGAACCCAATTAAAATCAAAAGCCGCTCCTAGATTGAAATACATACAACGTTTTTAGATCCACTGATGCGTATTAGGATTTAGTTTTTTTCCTAATTTTAAACCAACCCCTTCATTATTTTAAGCGTTTGAAGATTAAGACGTTACATAATTAAAATCCTTCATGTAACTTTTTTTTTACTTACTAATGAAAAGTTTTTGTGTTTTAATTATGTTCTATGAAAACATCCGTTAAATTTCATGTAAGGTCCTTTAAAAATGTTGGTATTTTTGCGATAATTATGTTTTTGAAGTGAAACGTTTTTTGAATTCGATTGAATGAAACGAAAAAGTGCAACGAAAAAGAGGTCAAACAAAATATCAGTAGTCGTCTGATCACCGAAACCAGCGAGTGAACTGAGATTGGGGGTAAGAAAAAGTCGTGTGGTAGAACAAGGTTGAAAACTAATAAAAACACATTTTTCACCGATTTAAGTCTGAAAAAAAGTTTAGGTCATTCGTCCCTTACGCGTTTTGTGATTCTAACTGTCAACATCAATATAATTGCATATAACCCTCAAATAAACCCAACAGATTGTGAATTGTCAATATGTCAACTATATGGCAAGTCATCTAGAATGCGATGAATACTCGTTAGAGGTGGTAATCTGAGAGAGAGAAATTAAGCAGAATATAGTTTCACTTCTACCGCGTATGAACTCAAATTCGAGTTTTTTTTAATTTTCGTTTTTTTTTTCGCGGGAGGAATAAATTTAAATTCTGTGTTATTTGCTTATATAAATCTGGTAAGGCTGCTTTGGAGTGATAACGTTGGTTTTGAAGTTATTAAGTCAGTCGACATAGGAATGTTCGTTACTTAAATCTCTCCTAAATTAAATCTCTTGTCTGACTTATGGTTATGAAAAAAAATTTTAGTTAAATTAGACGAGGAACTGGTCAAAGTTGTCGCGTATGCGGATGACGTGGTGATACTAGTGTCAGGAAAATTCATCTCCGTCATAAGTAAAATCACGGGGGCTGCTCTAGCCAAGCATCTGAGCTGCAAGTTGTTGCCTCGGCGTAAGCTCGAGCAAAACGGAATTGGTGCTATTCACCACCAAAACCAAAATACAAGACTTTACCCTCCCCCGTCTTTATGGGCAACCACTCACACTATATTCCAGCGCTAGGTATTTAGGTATCATGCTTGACCAAAAACTTAACTGGAAACACAACACCGAACATAGAGAAAGGAAGGCGTGGGTTGCCTTCTATGCTTATAGCAAAACCTTTGGAAGGAAGTGGGGACTTCAATCAAAGATGACCTTGTGGATGGATGCAGCAGAGATACGTTAAATTCTTACATACGGCTCACAAGTATGGTGGCCCGCATTGAGTAAAGGCTACAACCTCACAAAACTGAAAAGGCTGCAAAGAACAGCCATTATAGGCACCACGCGCGCGCTGAGGTTGGCGCCAACGGATGCCTTTACTGTAATATTTCATCTCTTGCCTCTTGACCTATACATTAAAGATATTACTTTATAAAGCTCAATAAGACTCAAGGAGTCAGGTTGCTGGAATGCCTTGACTCGTTTCCAACAGACTACCTTACACCTATACTAAGCTTCAAGAAAGGCTTACAAGTAGGATTTCCTTTCAGAGCTCAGTGAAACCCTCTCCAATCTCATCTGCAAATGTCCGGCACAAGCTAGAGCCAGATAGCGTGTGTTAGACCAACCATTTTTCGACAACTTTAGCGACATCTCGGGTAAAAGGATACAAGATCTTATCCACTTTCTAAACCTCATTAGCTGGATCTAGAGACCGCCTGCATCAGATCCACAATAACAATTATAATATTGGTCACACGTGTCGTGGTAACAAAAAGGCACATAAGTGCTACATGGTTTCATTCCGAACCGCCGCTTCTACCTGCCTAACTAAATAATTTTTCATACAAAAACCGTGTATTTCATTTCAACAAACGCTAAAACACATAAATATATTCTTTTCATATTGATTTATCGACTGCCACTAAAACGTTTACCGATTTCATGAAAAGTTTATTTCTGATATATTTTTAGAAAACAATTTTGTCACAATTTTATGAAATAATAATTGACTGCCTATTCCTGGGAAGAAATTCTGACAACTTTATAACTACCCCTTTATGAAAACAAAGTTTCTAGACAGAACTTATTTAATCACAACCATATGGAGTTCTCAAAAGGATTTAGTTATATCGATTGCAAGCTTTGATTTATTAAAGGCTGTTAAAAATACCAAAAGTTCAAACTTTTAAGAACGATTAATATCGATTATGATTTCTAGGAAGGGAATATTACAAGGACACCCTTATGACTAAGCACATGCTAGATTATTACAAAAAATTCATGATGATATTTTGGTTTACAAGAACGACTAAAAGGTGTGCTAGAAATTTATTAAAATTGTAAGATTATCGCGTGATTAGGCATTTACCATAATTGCTTTAATCGTTCTCAATAAAAAAAAAACTTTCTGACCCCAAAGAATTCCAATTGCGTTATAATTCGACAGCTTCCCATCGGAGCAACATCACTTAAAACCCAGTAAAAAAAAAACAAAAACCAATTCACTCCGCATAATGCACGAGGCAAATCATTTTCAACCAGATGAAGCCTTTTAATTAAGAAAATTGATTCCTAGCAGCAGGATTCAATTCCCACACACCTACCTTTCTCTCATTCAAGGCAAACAACTGATTGCGTTAGGGCAACGTACATCCGTCCACATTGTTAATCCAACGTGGCAATAGACGTCTTAGTATACAAAGGACTAAATCAAATTAAAATCGTACTTACCTCAAAATGGCCGGCATGTATTGAACCGGCCTGGCCCAGGTACAGGGTCGATGCCGAATCAAATATCAATTCAATGGGCTCCCGCTTGACCATCACCGATTGCGTTTCAATGCAGTTGTGATAGAATGTTACCTGATCGGAGAGCATTTTAAATGCGACAGTCTGCCAGTTGTTGGAATAGGGTATTTCGAATGTTGCCAACTTCTTGGTGCCCCAATGGCTGTCCGAGTTCGTGTACAATAATGTGATGTTCCACTTGCCGGTTGTAGCCGGACTTAGATGAATGCCCAGCTGGACGATTGTTTCTTCGGGATTTACTATGCTGAACAAATAGCCACCGGTACGTGTTACCGGACGAAAGATTGTTGTAATTGCGAATTCATAGAGCTTTTCTGGTAAATGCAGACGGTACGAGTCCTTAATGTCGGACATTGCGGTGAATTCATAGGCGGGGAAACCATCGCTTCCATCCACAAACTCTACCCCGATGAGATCTTTTACGGCACCGAGGAGATTGAAATCCATGTTGGCATCTGCAATGGAAAGGACATGGTGGGAGGTTAGTGATTTTTTAATTGATTATGGCACTGCTGGGTAACAAACATTTCCCATAAATCGCAATCATATATATGTACGTATTTGTTGCTTTTTCTGAAAGGAGATTTCTAGCTCAGTGATTCCTTTTTCAATTTCAATTCAAATGGGATTCTTCACTGAAAAAAAAAGAGAAAAAAACAATAAAATGTTCGACTCCAAGTGAATAACACGACACGACGACGAGGATAACTAGAATGAGAAGAAGCAAAAAGGACAACGACATGGGAATACGCTACGAATGAATGAGCGAACGAAATTCCGTCTTCCGAAAGCAATTAGCTTTGCTCCTCGAAAACAAATTGTGCCCTGAATGACTAAAAAGCATGCTGACAATTTCAATTGCAAAGTTTGGGTGTCCTTTTGTTTTCGGGGGTTTCTTCTTTCATCATTGATTTGCCCGTTAAAAAGGACAATTGAATAGTACAGTGGAAGAGTGTCGTTGGATAGGTTAGATGCGAGGTAAGGCTTATCATTGCTTGGTGTGAATTGTTGTTAGCAGAGTTTTAGTTGTTTTTCAAATTTCTTGGTTTTATTTTTCAAGGGAAACATGTGTATGCAAATTTTTGTGAACAAAAGGAATATTTGCGCAAAGAGCAAGACGAGAAATTCGCAAGGAATGTTAATTGGCATGTCCTATTTGCAATTATATTTGTGGAACTGATCAATAGGATGTAATTATGTGCGGAAATCATCATGTCTGTGAAGTTTTTTTTTTATTGGAATAGGTGATTATAACTATTATTCATCTAGATACTTATGGTTAACAAAAACTCTATTCTATCCAATATCCTTGAAAGTTTGGAATAACAATTTAGGATTTACATAATGATCGATGCATTTATGTGTTATGTGGTGAATGTTTATGTAAAGTGGATTGGGTACGCCTGGGAAGTCCATGGCTCAATGAACTCCTCCATTCCCAGAGCTTACTTACAATTCTACTTGCAGCAGAACGTTTATTATTAGATAGTGATCCCATAAGTGAAAGTTGAAAAGTAGTTTACCTGCTATAAACAAGGAACTCTTTAATACCCAAATGGTTGCAATGAATTTACAAAGGAAAACAACCGCCCTGTCCACTGTATTACTTACGCTCCGGATAAATAGCTTAATTGGGTTAATTTTAATAAGTACTGCATTATCCAGACCCTTTCATCAAAAGGGTGCAATAAAGAGCTTGCAAAGTTATTTGGGGTTACACTCATACCCCAGATTTTTTGGATTTCCGCCAATCAATAGCAGGTGAAGCTGCAATCTTGAACATCAAAGTTGTTTCAAGACGGGTCGCATTAGTTTGTATATGATACTGATGAATTGCTTGTCAAATAAAAAATATTCATGGTTTTCCGACACGTTAGCAAGCAGCATCTAATTGTTCATGTGAAAAGCATGAATTTTCAAAATTAATGCCACAAACACTCCCCTCGCGATTTACTTATCGAAATTGCAAATGCAAGCCGCACTAGAAATGGTAAACGATAAAATTCGAATTGCATGTCGTTTGTATCATAGGGATGACATTTTTGATTAATTTCTTCACCACAAACCGAGTGCCATTACAAAGACGTGGCTGGTTATGTTAAGCAACATTATGATGATTTTAAATTCGCTGGGATTGCCGGATTATCACCTTATTTCGGTCGATTCGAGCGAATATTAAAATTGCATTGGATAGTTGACAACAAAGGACTGATCCAATTGCTGACGACCATGCAAAACGAAAAAGGCACAACGACTTCCATATTTCTACCTGCATTTTCATAACATTAAACGGGAAAGGTGTAGGTGAACAACAAGCGGAAACACTAAGATGCTACAAAGCAGACAATACTGTTATCCAGGAAATTCGATGGGATAGGCCGGAAAAAAGAGGATGAAAATCTGTGACATCTACTTCGGACCGAAGGAGGAAAAATGTGATATAGCAAAAGACTGCTTATACGAGCACCTTGATAAATCTATAGAACGACTGCTGAATTACGATGTTAAATTCGTGATTCAGCAGTATTATTTAAAAACACAACCTATACGGCAACACATCTACGAACGGACTTAGGCTAATTGCCTTCGCTACGGAACGAAATGCCACTATACCCAACACACGGTTTCTTCGCCACGATATCCATAAGGGGACATGGCGGCCTCCAGACCAACAAACGGTCAAACAATTTGATCGCATTGCGATAGGCAAGAGGCACGCATCGAGTATTTTGGATGTCCGAACATTCCGAGGGGCTAACATCGATTCGGAACACTACCCTATTGCGGGCAAAGTAAGAATGCGAATATCCACCATACTGCGGCATATCAGAAATACTGTGAAAAAGACTGCAATCGCAAAAGACCGCCAAGGTCTTCGCATAATGCGTATCCCTTAACCTATCGATTAACACCATACCACCAGCATTCAATGTCGAAGAACAATGGCAACGAAACCAACAAGCCATTAGGTCAGGTTCAAATAATGTGATAGGTTTCTCGCGTCCACCAGCAAGAAACACTTGGTTTGATAAGGAAATCCGACAGATGTTTGTAGCCAAGAGTGAGGCCTATTACGTTAAGCTGCAGGTGAAGACCAGAGCTGCCATTGAGCTCTATTCGCAGAGAAGAAGGAAAAAAGAGCAAGAAAATCGCGAGGTTTTCTTGCTCAAAAAAACGATATTCGCAAGATTTACCAAAATGTAAAACGTCATATACAAGTATACAGGTTTCGAACAGAATCCTATCGAGATTAACAAGGAAATATCGTTGTATATACGGAAGCCACTTCTGCGGACTGTTTAACGACGATAATGAACAACATTCCGCTGTCAGGTAGAACGAACCATTTAATATTGGTGACGACAGCGATGACATGGTAAGTAACATCCACTAACTTATAAGCCAAATGTGGTCGGTCGAAAACATGCCTGAAGAATGGAACATCAGCATCGTTTGCCCAATTCACAAAAACTCTTATCTCTGAACTTCTCTAACTACGAGGATGAAGTCACCTTAACATCGCCTATAAGATGTCGTAATATGTGAGCGACAACAACCTTATCAGTGTGGTTTTATGCCAGAAAAGTCTACAACTGATGAAATCTTACACTTCGTCAGATCCTGGAAAAAAGAAGTGCAAATCGATTCCCACCATCTATTCATCGATTTCAAAGCCCCATACTGTAGCATT
Organism: Rhingia rostrata; assembly: GCA_949824845.1. Classification (NCBI taxonomy): domain Eukaryota; kingdom Metazoa; phylum Arthropoda; class Insecta; order Diptera; family Syrphidae; genus Rhingia; species Rhingia rostrata. The sequence continues at coordinate 23,767,631 of OX463757.1, forward strand.
TATTGTGACGAACTATACGCAGTCTGGCGGGGTTTTGGTATACCGCCCCGCCCAAACTTGTCCGTTGTTGCGGAATTCTCGCTGCTCCATCAGGGTGGGAAATTATCCAACACATTTGATACCAACAAGGATTTAGATGAGGCGATGCGCTGTCACGTGACTTCTACACCAGAGGCACAATCTTCCAAAAACTGTGAAATCACTTAGCAGGACCTATCCTGATATCAGCGTGATATTGACACGTTTGCTATTATAGAGAATGAAGCCCCAAAAATAAGTTCAGCAGTAAAAGTGGGTAAGACTTAGTATATGCCGCCAACACGAAAGGATACACAACAGCGACTTGGGCAGAACGTTACTATTAACAGATATAACATTGGGTTGTACGGGATTTTATCTGCCTCCGTTTTGCTATAAACTCTGACAAAAACATCTCGTTTGAAGTAAAACGAAGAATTACTCTCGATAACCACGTTCTTTTTTTACCCAAAAAGAGTAAAAAGTATAGTAAAGCCCTCACTCGAACTACTAAGGAGATCTTGAAGAAGATCGTGATCATCCCATTCCTGTTCTACGACCCTGATCGAAAAAATTCTTCAAAAAATCTTGGGTCCCATTTTCGTAGACAGGCTATGGGGAAAAAGATTCTACCAAGAACTAGACAAGATGTACAGCGACATATCAGTAGTCGAAAAAATCCGCATTGGACATTTAAGATTGTTGGGACATGTAAAGCGAATGGACACCCATACTTCGGCTCGCAAAGTCTTCGATTCCCAGCCGACCTCAACGGGCCTTTTGCATTTATGGTCAACGCAATTAGCCCTGGATTACTGTATTGTCATTATCCGAGTACATGATTCATTATCACATGTATTTCATGGTAACAAGTTCAGTGTCATTGCCTGGAAATATTGTTCAGGGCCATAGTTCACCATCTCTAATTTCTGGTGTTGAATAAGTTAAATGAATTAAGAATTCTGTCTTGAAAGTTTTAAATTATTAAAAATGATTGGGTAGCCGCCAACAAAGCTGACAGGAGGTGTCTAGTTAATAAATTATTAAATTATTAAATTAATTAATTTTTATTAATCTATAATGCTGTGGTTAAGATATGGAGTAGAGGCCAGCTTCTTTGCGCGGTTGTTCGTCACACTAACCAACCCCCATTTTTTATGTGACCACAAAGTTTTAAAAAGAATCGGTTTAAGAAACCTTTAACATATAAATTACAAAATTACAAGACTCAAACTATATACCAAGAAAAAGATATAAAAGTAAACCAAAGCAATTAAAAAAAGCTGTGCGAAAATTGTCCAAAATTCAGCATATTTTTATCAACAATGTATTCTTTATTTGGTGGCCAGCAACCGCCGTTTTATATGTGACCAAAGTTTAGTCAAAATGATGTCATCCTATTCCAATCTACTCATCCCTATGAAATCTTCACCTTGCAAAGAGGGTCACATAATTGCATCACATGCAATGTACGTCCCTTCCAATGTATAAATCGCCAGGACATATCACAAAAACCACACACCAAAACACTGCAACACATCCAATCTGCTACATTGGTATTAAAATCAGACACGCTAAACGAAAACTTTTCCTCAGCTTGTTACCATTACTTTGTGGAAACTTCTTTAATTAAGGATATTGTGAATTTCTCTGGGATCTCCCAAGACACTATCACCACTCAACAACCACTCAGAAGTTTAATGTGTAATTATGTACAGTTTGAACCGTTATTGCATCCCATGCAACCTACAGCGCGAACAACGAGGTGTTTACACCAAACACTGTATGTTTCAAGTATCTAGATATAATCTATATACGAGCAGAGCGTACACGAAAGCCAGACACAGAGTGTGGATGTGTTGACTTTTTCAAATTAAACTCAGAGTCACTGAGGTGACAGTGCATGGAAAAGACAGACTCTCTGCAAAGATACAGAGAATGCGGATGATACACAAAAAATAAAAATAAAAAATAAAAAAAAAGTTGAAAATAGCTTGCAAGCAAAGGACCAACTTACCGGTGTAATCTCTGTCACCGAGGATCCGAGGATCCGAGATGAATTCCGTTTTTAATTAGAAGCAAATTAAATTAAATGTAATTTAGATGACAGTCGTCTTCTTCCTTTTTGAGAGGGGACCTTAGCTGCTGCTAAGATTTTCGGTTTCAAGTTGTTAGCAAGTGACGTTATTTGATTGATCCAGTGCACTTAGCAGATAAATGAGGGGTATATGAGCAGTTTATTTGCTAAAAGGGATGCTGTTCACTTTGTATAGGGAGGTACAAGCTTTTGAACATAGGGTGCATTTATTGTCACTTTTTAAAATGTTTAGAACCGTAACTTGAAAATTATTACCCAATTGATTCATTTTGCTAAAAATGCGCTCCATATGCTTTTGCGATGTTTTTTTTAAATAGCAAAGTCAACAAAATCTATAAAAATAAGAGTTTGTGCAAAATAGCAATTGTTGTAATCATTCCCTGATCGATTATTCCTTCATAATTCTACTTTCGTTGTCAATTTCGTCAATCCTCGTTCTAACCTCCGTCATTTCTAACAAGGAAGCGGACCACTTTAGGTTCAAAAATAATCATTAGTGAAGAGCCGTATATAAACCTGTGTAGACTAGTGAACAAAAAAGTTTAGGATTCTGAGGCACTTAAAATCCGCTAAAAAAGGAACGACAAATAACGGGTGATTTTTTAAGCGTAGTTTTTTTTTTAAAAACTCGAACAAAACAAACATTTTATTGTAATCGATAAATATGCCTTTGCCATCTACGTTTTGAAGACAACTTTATTTAAATGTTGTCCGCGGCTCCGTTTCAAATAGTCCATTCGAAAGGTCCAATTTTGCGTCACTTTTTCGACCATTTCGGCCTGTATTCCGAGAATTGCGCGTGTTATATTATCCTGTAAGGCTTCAATCGTGTTCGGCTTGTCCACATAGGCTAACGACTTTACAAAACCCCATAAGAAATAATCAAGAGGCGTTATATCGCATGATATTGGCGGCCAACTCACAGGGCCATTTCGAGAGATACGACCAAATTCATTCTTCAACATTTCCATTGTTTCACGAGTTGTGTGGCATCTGTCACCTTCTTGATAAAACCACATGTCAAGCAAGTTCAACTCAGCCAACTGGGGCAAAAGAAATCGCGAATCATGGCTTGATATCGTTCGCCGTTGACGGTAACGTTTTTTCCACGGTCGTCTTTGAAGAGAAATGGACCGATGATGCCACCAACTCATAAACCACACCAAACTGTCGTTTTTTTCGGGATGCATTGGTAATTCTTGTATGGCATGTGGCTGTACATCACTCCAGATGTGACAGTTTTGCTTATTGACGTATCCACTGTTCGATAAAACTGCGTATTTGCATGGTGCTGTTCTAAGTCCCATTCACCAAAAATTAGACGTTGTGGTAGGCCATTCGACACGTAAAATTTTCCATGTGGTTGAGTAACACATGCCCAATTGCTTAGAACGGCGACGAATTGACATTTCATGATCTACATTAACATTGGACGTAGAGGACTGCAATATTCTCTACGGTACGCTCTGTATGTCCTACAAAGTAAATTTTGTGCGAAATTTGGTGGTAACAACACGAATTGTTGATTCACCAGGTCGATTATGACGACCATGGTCGTAACAAACGGTTTTAACGAGTTTTAATAATTAATTTCAATAATTTGCAATCGTTGCTCGTTTGTTAGCCATTTCGTTATTAAATGGGAGAGTATAGTGAAGACTTTTCACTTTGACAGATGATGTTTGGACGTCATTACTAACCAGTGCTGCCAACCTGGAAAACTCAACTCTTCAAAAATCACTCGTTATTGTGTGTTTGTTACACTAGGGGAGGAACATTGGAACATTTTTTTTTTGCGCATTCTAAATGGTCTCGATGGAAACAATTTACATAGCATCACAACAGCAACATTATAAAAGCATCTTTAGAATTCCTAACGCTGATGTTATTGTTGCTCTTGATGTTTCTGTATAAAATGTGTTTTAGGCATCATTGACGAAAGATGACAAATCATCATCAATGAATTCTTCATTTCTCAATTGATGAATTGGAAGAGAGAATATATAATTCCAGTAGGATGGAACACGACGCAAAATGCATAAGCTACAACTAATTTTTTCAAACATGCATTTCCTGGTCGTCTGATGTTGCGTTTGACTATTTGCACTTGTCAGTAAGATGTACCGATTCGAAAGATCACTTATTTACTATTTGATTACATTACTATGGGTTATTATTACGCGCTTATGTTAAGAACCCACAAGACAATGACAGTTCTCAGGAAGAACATCAATGGACCTGCGCACACGAGTATGCTTCACCCGTCGCATTATGGTTACTTTCCAAACTTACGGGAATATGTTCAAACGGTTGAATATTGTGTAATATAACAAACTTTATATGTATGTAAATACTTTATTGGGTTGTTTTCAGTTTTGTTCCTTTTTAATGTTCGCGAAATATACAACACAAACAATTAAAACTGAGTGGTACCGATTTAGTTTGGTTGTACAAGGTGGGCCAAACGAAGTCATCCGATGTGTTGGGCTCTCATTAATATCAGCTGTGGCTCGCGCAGTGTGTGCCGTTGCTCCGTCCTGTTGGAACCACATTTCCTCCAGTTCTAATTCGCCAAATTGCGGGAGAAAAATTCGGTTAACATGGCTCTATAGCGCGCACCTACCACTGTTGTCGTTGGACCTGCGGCGTTCTCGAAAAAAATGGCCTGGTGGCTCCTCCAGCGTGAACAGCGCACCATGTAACTTTGAGCGGGTGTAATGGCTCCTCGTGCATTACTCGTTGATTTTCGGTGCCCCAAAAACTATAGTTTTGCTTGTTCACTTACCCGCTGGAAATGAGCCTCATCGCTCATTATGATTTTGGTCGAAAAATCGTCCACTTCGTCCTCGAGATTGAAGATGGCTTGGGAGTAGGTGATACGAAAAATTCGCCTTAGGGACGACCGGCTGATGGCTACTAGCGAAGCACGGCGTCTGGTCGATTTTCGTCTGGTATCCGGCGACAGGCAACTCTTGGCGTGTGGTCCCATACTCTTCAAGGTTGGTGGCCAAACGGCGCAATGTTTGCGATGTCGGTGTCGGACGGCCGGGGAGTCGGCGACGGAATTATCGCTGCGCCAACAGTATAGACGAATTGTTACGCCAAAAAGTAGACACGATTATTCCGCGTTCTTGGGGAGTGCATCGCTTCATGGCTTGTTTACTTGTATTCAGCATCTGTCTAGTCCACAAATGTCAAATCAGATTTGACTTTTGGCCCACCTGTTATAATATTTTTTTTTGTTGAAATTCTTGTTTGTTCTTTTATTTAATTCGATTGACAAAGAGTTCGCCGCCGTAAAAATTTTTTTTTAATTTGTGCCACAACTGTCGAAAGCACATGCATGTGTTGGTAGATTCAACCTCTTCAACCATTTAATGTTGGTGCAAAAATTGCTCTACAGTGACTCCCAGTGATTCCCAAACTGTGCTCACTCCTCACCATTCCAATTAACAAACTTGAGGTTCAACCGGTTTAAGGATACGCTTGTGCGACTGCGATTGCCAAATAAGTGGAAAATCTATCAGCCGAAATCTTGAAAAACAAATATGGAAAATGTCATCACAAGACCCCAAATGATACCGTACATGCGATATCGTAATAAAAACATTGTTTAAGAAACGTTAATGCCCAAATAAACATGAAAACGGATAAGTGCAAGCCGCATAAGTTTAATATTAGTTTAAGTGCTACACCATTAAAAACCCCTTATCTACCAATTTATACGATTTTTTTACAAAAATATTATCGTAAGACTAACCGATAAGTGTATATTCTTCCTAGGTGCACATTATTTTCACTGTTAATTTAAAAAAAAAACACTAATTGTGTTGACACAACATACATGTTAACCTTGAAGTCTAAACGTCAGCTAACAGCAACATCTGAATATCAGTTGTCAGCTCAACAATCTTTTGTGTCTAATTCCATATTGCATTGTTTGCCAAGGTTTGGTAAATATTACAATTTATTGGCCTTTTTAATATACATAAATGTTTTTTTTCTTTTAATTCAAAAACAAAGAATCACACATTGTGTCTCACCTTTAGACACAACTGACATCATGTGTTGTTCGAAAAAGTTTTTTTTTTGGTAAATTGATTTTCATTTTACTTTGTCTTAAAACTAACATACATGCTAGACAAAAATTCATGAACAACTAGCCTACTTATAACTAACTTACTGGCGCTATGCGGGCGCCCTAAATTAAACGTTAACAACTTTATTCTACTGCCTTCCCCGCCTATTATCTAAAGTTCGAAAAACATAATCATGCCACTGTTTAAATATCAATTCTAATGTTAAGAAAAACTAAAGCCGAATTATACAATTCAAATTATATTAGATTTCTATTAAACATCAATTCAAATCGACCGATTCAAATTTAAACGTTTGAAAGTCAAATGTAAAGATGGTCACACCGTTTATTTACTAGTGCAACCTAAAATATGCAACAAAAAATATTTTTATACATAACACGTTAACAGTCATTTTGGAAATATTTGCCTAATTTTGGGGTCTAGATAACTGTTAACTGGGTGTTAGTATATAATAATTTTTAATTTAATAAGAACGTACGTACGCTACCTGAGTCGATTAAGCCATGTCCCTCTGGGCTTAATCGACTCAGGTAGCGATTCTGAGTCGATCCATATACCTACTTTGAGGTATATCTAGTAAAATTGATTGATTAAAAAATATGTAAAATATGTAACTATCTATAAGCTGCAGGTGAGACGAGAGCTGCCATTGAGCTTTATATGCAAAGAAGGAGTTAAAACACAGGCTTTTCAGAAAGAAGAAAAAAAGAAAAACAATTGCGCTCTCGAGGATAAATGAAGCACCAAGAGCAGTAAAGGCGGAACCCCCACTGAAACAACTATGATGTTCTGGGTTAAAAATTTTACAAAAAAATGAATCCGCATTATTTTATGTGTTTTTTTAAATAAAAACTCAAAAACGAAAAGTATAACACAATTAGTGACACTTCTGCATCGAATAAAATATTTTTATTCGTTATGATGGTAAAATAAACTCGAAATTGAGGAAATGAGGGTTACGCCACTCCTTATAAGATAACACTTCAAAAAGTGGGCGTGGGTTTTAAAGATATTTTAAGGAAACATTTGAGTTTCATTAAAAACTGACCGATGGTCGTTTTTTTAATAAAAACGATCCAAAAAGTTGGCTAGGCACACAACTTAACATATCTAGACGAAATATAGATAGATTGGGATTGTTGAAATATGTTATTCAGACTTAATATGTACTTATACTGAAACTGGGCCTCAACCAACATTTCTCTCCGCACTGCAAGTTGGAAGAGGTATGTTCTACCTGTCCGCGCCACTTAAGGCGAGATCTTCTTCTACTGTGTCCGATGTCTGGTTCAGAATGATATAGCTAACGTGGCTATGACGTCACATTGAGTCCTACCAATGATGTAAATATCGTCGGCGTGTCCTATAAGTTGCACCGATTTATGAAAAACTGTGCTTCTGTTGTTGAAAGTGCGTCGCCTTGCCTAAATCCTTTTTTGGTATCGCATGAGTCGGTGAGGTAGTTTTCGACCCTGATGGAGCAATAAGAACTTTGCAAATACGGAAGGGTTTGGCCTGTTTACCAAAACTAGATCTGACTCTATATAATTCGTCTCTACAAATGATATCGCACGCGGCTTTGAAATCAATTAACAGTTGGTACGCTTCGATTTGAACTTTTTGAGTTCTTTTTTAGGATTTATCGAAGTTTGAAGATTTGATCAGTTGTGAAATTTTTTGACCTAAATCCACACTGACAAGGGCGGGTCAAGTTGTTGGTACACGGTTTCAGGGCTTCAGATGTTACGAAAGATAGGCTCTTGTAGGTGATGTTGAGGAAAAGTATGCCTCTGCATTTGGTGAACTTAAAAGGGTACTCCTTTTTGTGGATATTATTTACCAAATCATATCGGCAAACCTTATATCTCGGCGGAAATGCCGTCATTTCCGGCAACCTTTTTAAGCTTAATTTTCGATATTGCCATCATCACTTCACTTAGGGCGGGTGGTTTTTGCAGTCGTTGCCAATATTCTGCCTGACAATGGGAGAGTATCCGTTATCGTCGTTTAACATTGTGCAGAAGAGGTTCTTCCATATTCTCAGTATCGAATGTGTCTCAACAACGATGGTTCCTTGTTTATCTCGACAATATTCTGTTCGAGCAGTGTATACCTGGCTTTGACATTTGGGTTTGGCGCTACAAGAATGACCGAAATTCCGGTTTGACACGATCCAGCAATCGCGGATGCCAGAGCGCTTGGACTGAATAACTAGCTGCAACGTGTACAATTGCGTGAAACGTCCTATTCACATTATTATACCCATTTTCGTACCCTACCCCATAGGTGTAAATTAGTTTTGACATTAAGTTTGTATAACATAGAGAAATAATTTCGATCAATATACGACTGATAATCGCTAGCTGATCCGATCTAGTCTGTCTTTCCGTCCGTATGTGAGTCACCGATTTTTGAATTTAAAATTTTGAGCTACAGTGACGAATCTGTCAGACGACGAAGCAGAACAAGTATATACATTCTTAAAATACGCCCAATGCCACGCCCACTTTTAAGTAAAACTTTGTTTTTGGGCAAATGGAAAAAAGGTTGAAAAAGTATCTGAATAACATACGATGTCATCAAGCCATTCGATCAGCTGCACTATCTATCTCTTTCAGCATTAAATAAATCACATGATAGCGCGTCTCCTTGAAGAAATCCGGTTTATATTTGGAAATGTTAAAATGTCCTCCACTGTTGTGCGACACAGCTGTATCAGTTTTGGTGTTATTCTGAGTTCCGCCATCGCTTCAAGAAGCACTAGGCGATAGATGTTATCATACGAGGCCTTGAAGTCGATAACATGGTGTGTCTCGGATGGAAAATCGTTGGCCTCTTCCAGTATTACCTTGAGCATGAAAATTTGGTCTATGGTCGATCTGCCAGATCAGAAGCCAAACTGGAACGTGCCAAAATAACGTACACTCAGTACGTTGAAATATAAAAAGACTATATCCGCTACCATCTATCTAATAAATTTCAAGGGATAGTTAAGTGATCGTTTCTGGATTGAAATAAAATAAAAGCCCGTCACATCAAATTTCCGAAACTTAAAACGTGATTAGCTTTTAATTCATGACTTCCATTGAACACATTCAACTTCGCTACTGAGAAATTGATTAACTCAACTGCCGTTACTGATTGACTAATCTGATTTTAAACGGTTCGGCGCCGCTTGGTCGTTTATAAAACCATATTTTTGCAATTTGAAAGTACACGCGCGTAATAACTCGATAAGATCGTACCAATTCATCGATTGCATGCGAACATATCATATATGACATTGACACACTGATCCTTTTTTTCACAACACATACAATCATGCGACAACTTATTATCACAGCCACACAGTAGCTGCAAGTGTACAAATGTTGCACAAGTTTCATAAACACTTGTTAGCTTTGTATGTAGATGCAACATGATCGTCTGGCGCCCTATTAGATACTTTATTGATGTATGTGTGTACATTACGTAGTTTCTTATCTAAAGGAAAGATTAATATACTTTTGATTTCAATTTGACACACAACGATGCCGTTTATGGTACTGGCTGGTTTTACACCACTCTCGGTGCATTAATCGAATTGAATGCATTCTAAGCTGTGCACTGTAATTGAAAAACGCTCGCAGATAATAACAATGAATCATGATTCGAGAATATGCATTTATTCATCTGTGAATTGACTTGCATGTAATGATAAAGCGCCTGATCAGATAATTACCCTCTTTGAATCACTTTAAATGCGAAATAAACTAGACGAGGGTTTTTTTTTCTGTTAGAATCGATGTGTTATTGAGAAGAGTGCTTATTATTGATGAATTAATTAAACACTTTATTAGGATCAATGGCTTTGTATATCTTTGTGTTTTGTTTGTATCTACACGTGCAATATGATACCATAGATGTATAGATAATGGACACCCATTTCCCAGGTAGCTCACAGGAAGTTTTGCAAAAAAGCAGCAGTAGAACAAATCTATAGACCGGTAACTTTCACGGTCTTATCACAAAAGATAAACCTATTTGGGAGTACAAAGCTTCGATAACACTTTATCCACGGGACCTGATGGCATTATACCAGCTAAGCTACAACACTCTTTCGATCTCATCGTATCATAAACGGAAGCTATCCTGAGTGGTTGCATCGATAATTCTCAAGGTTTGGAGGGAAGTGAAAGTAGTATTCATATCCAAATCTGGTAAAAGTTCTCACGGTAATCGGAAAGTTCTGAGACCAATCAGCTTATCAGCATTCGTTCTGAAAACCTTGGAAAGATTAATTGATATTCATCTCCGCAGTAGCATTGATGATAATCAGCTATCTGCATCCCAACATGCGTACTGCAAAGGCAAATTTGTAGAATCAGCCCTACACACACTAGAACGTATTATCGAAAAGTCGTGTGTGAGACAACTGACCGTTGATTGTTTTTTATATTTGCGAAAATAGTAGTTCTTACAGGTTTTACTGGCTGCCGATATTATAATGTCAAAAAGCAGCATATGAATAAAAGAGAGGATGCAAAAATTGGGAGAAAATTTCGCTTTGCTAATTTTCGTCAACGACATCGCAATCTGTCCTGTATGTATGTGTGTAGATGACTTTTAATTTCTTTTACATTTAAACTGAATAAACAAAATTTAAGTTATGCAAAAGAAAGGTAAAATGTAAGTCACATGTCCTACTGTAGGGTATCAGCTGTCTCACTGTAGGTGCACGTGTCCCATCACTGAGACAAAAGATTTTAGCTGACTTTTTGTACCATTAATTCCCTGCCATAAACACAAAATCACTTGGTATGTATAAATGAAGGCGAAATCCGACATAAATGGATACAATTTAGAATTTAAAAATATTTTGAAAACGTTTTAAATTACGGTAATTAAAAAAAAAAATTGTCTCCCCTACTATGGTTGTCTTCGTAGACATTAAAGGTGCTTTTAACAGCGCAAATTCGGGAGCTATCAATAAGGAGCTAAAATGCCTGAAAGTTGATCATTCACTTGGGATGTTGATTTATTTGCCGGATTATCATAAAAAAACTGGGTTATGATTCGACCAGAATACATGTCAGTAGAGGAACTATACAACGTTTTTATCCTGGAAGTAAAGGGATGTTACGTGATTGCGTACGCTGATGACGTTTCTATCGCAGTCTTAGGGAAGCACTTGAGTATAAACAAAAACTTTCCCCAAATGGGCCCAAATAGGCAGTCAGTAGTAGTCTGGGAGTTAATCCCCATAAGACTAAACTGGTCCTGTTCACTAGGAAACAGAAAATTCCTCACATTGCCCCCGTTAAGAAACGAAATCGGTCTTCTCAGACAACGCAAAATGGCTGGGGCAGGAAGCCTAACTGGAAGCCAAGCATAACAGAAGAGTAAAGAAAATGACAGTCACACTTCATTCTAGCAAGGAAGCCATATAGGCACGAATTGAGGAATGCAACTTCTTATCACGCACTGTCTCTATATCTCGATTGTGACCACCATACTACTATGGAGTAGTAGTATGGTGGTCAGCGCTAGAGACAGCTATAAACAACATAAAATAGCCAAGGTACAAAGGATTGCGTGCCTCAGCTGCAATAAACATTCCTTTTCATTTTCTACTTCTTGATTTTTTGAAAAGCAAATGGCAGCTAACTCAGCCATACGTTCCTCAGCCATTAAAGCCATCGAACAGATGAAAAATATTCACCCTTACCAGGTTAAGCTTTAATAAGAGTTTCCAGGTCACAATCCCATACAGATCGTCATGGGTAAGTAACGGATTCGTGGAAAATACCGATAGCTCCAAAAGAAATGACGCAGTGGTTGCTGGTGTCTTCATCGACAATCTACAGTTTAGCCTATATTTTCGTCTTCCGGATCATTGTAGCAAGTTCCAGACGAACTCATGTCGATCAAAGAAGCCTTATCTTGGCTTGAAGAGAATGTAATATCTGCCAACAATATAAGCATCTTCTCGGACAGTCAAGCGGCCATAAGAAAAAAATGGAACCACTCTCACCAAATTGAAAGAGAACTAAGGATTACCGCTCATCTTTTCAAAAGATTTTAAACCAACATGGTATCACAATGGACCAAAAACTGGTGTGTGCTGGCAAACTGGCTGAAAGCCACTTTAAGTTAGCCAACCTACATGTGAATATTTTAAGTACCACAAACAAATCCAATCCAAGCAAATTATGTATCCACACACATTGGTTTCATGAAGGCACAAATACACAAAGGCTTCCATTTCTAATAGACTTTTGGAAAAAATATTTAAAGTTTTACTTCAAAGAATTCAAAGAAGAAATAGAATCAAGAAAATATCCCCAATGGCAATGAAATCGATTTATTACTCGTTGGGTTTCCAAACAAAAGAAAGTATGGAAATGGCAAACCGCGAAATTGAACAACGCTATGAAATCGAGTATGGGAATTTCAATAATTTATGTTTAATTTGGTTTACAAAAGAAACACAATATAGTGCTGTAGGGTACCTTACCTTTGATCGATTGTCCTCGAAGTTCCAAGGATACGGCCCCGTTTGCAGTTAGTGCCATCCAAAAAAACAGGAATATTGATATCCTGAAAAGAAAAAGAAATGCTTTTAGAAAATGCTATTAATAAATTTTGGTTAACCCTATCCCATATAAAGTTTTTAAGATGTCTTAGCTATTGTTAAGTTAGAATAAAATAATGGAGTTTGAAATAGTATTTAGTATTCTATGTCTCTCTCTCTGTTTACCACCTTTATAGATGAACTAATCGCGCCTATTTTTCTTACACTTTTTCGTTTCATAAATTCCAATTATTTTCTGCAAGAACTCTCCAGTGTGAAGATATACCTCTCTTGATTGTAAACAACTCACAATATCCAACTAAATCTACACGTTCCACTTTTTGGAAAGACTCCCAAATTTTGATAGAATCGTCACAGCTATTCTCGAGAAACACAAGCATTCAAAAGGCAATCTTAGCCGAAAGTACCGTTATACGACTAAATACATCATCAAATCTGAAGCCTCGCTCTGTCAGTATGTCATTTTCAAAGTACCGTCATTAGTATTTACAACCACAAATATCATAGGTGTTTCAGTTAGCATCTAGTTTTAAAAATGTCGTCGTATGTTAAACACTGTCACACCAAAGTAAATGTAGACTGAGATACAAGTACACCCGTTCAAAACACACGATCAAAAGGCACAACAGTGCAGAACCAGCTGCGGAATTGTTTTTCCCTTCCTTGTGACGCTTTTGCGTTTCATAACATCTTTTTTAATTCCAATGTCCCAAAAGAAGGTTCACTTCAAAACATGAGCCATATCTGACAGCCTGTCTGCCCATTCGACGAAACAAAGCAAATGTAAATACATCAAAAATTTGCACGCCTACATTTTATAAAAAAAAACGTTGCTTTTGACCCAACTGTGAGGATATTTAAAAAAAATTCTAAATAAAGCTTTCAGCCACGCCTACTTGCTTTTCGATGGTTAGATGTTGTAGAACGAGGGCAAAAACATAGTAATGCCCAGTCGTTATAACTTTGACTTCCCATCGGTTGTGCTTATTTACTACGAGTGGTAACCATCGAATACTGGACTCATCCAACCATATTTGAATTACTACACTTCTATATGCAAGTTTTGATAAGAAGTCAAAAACCAGCAACACTATAAACAGCCTGGTCAGAATGACATGCAAGGATTATCCGGACTGCTGGTGAACACATGGGCCTTGCCTTCAAGGTTGGGTGTCATGCTTTGGGCACTTACGTAAAAAACAGTTCCTACAATGAAGCTAATAGTTCCCGAAAGAACAACGACGTTCGCACCTAAAACGCACATAATGCCCGAACATTAAATACAAGAGGTGCAGCCGAACAACTAGCGAAAGCCCTTAGCTACTACAAAGTATACATAAATGCCATCCAGGAAATGCGAAGAGATTCACAGAGCAAAAGGCTGTGACATCTATAAGGTCCGTATTCTAGTGAGCAGAAACAGCGACTATTAGGATGGGGATTTATTATGAGTGTCAGACGTAGGCAAGAAGTTTACTCCAAGGGAGCAAACAGATGATAATGCAAGATACTGCTTCTATGAGCTCCTTGACCAAACGTATGAGCGACTAACGAAGTACGATATCACAATCGAGCTGGAATACAAAGACTACACGACACAACGTCTAACATCGACTCGGACCTTATTGCCTCATAAGTTATGAAATATTGTGTACAAATTTAATGTTAAAAGACTGCAATCGCATGAGACCGCCAAGTTCTTTTTTTTGCAGATACCGAGCCAAAAGGAACCATCTAATGTCAAATAACAAGGGCAACAATGCAATAACAAGCCATTAGATCAGCCGCAACTGACACAACTGGATTGATAAACAATTCCGGCAGCAAAAAGGAGGCTACTATGCAAAGCTCTAGGTGAAGACGAGACCTGTTACCTGTTGAAGATGGAGAGAACACTGGCCTTTCAAAAAAATGAAAAAAGAGCAAGAAAAGCGTCGATAGCACGCAAAAACAGGGATAAAGAACGCGAACAGAATCCTGTCGAGATGAACAAGAAAAGATCAAAATTGAGATACAGTCGATGCTGAGGTTATGGAAGAACCGCTCCTGTAGACTGTTTAACGATAACGAACAAACTCCCGCTGTTAGGTATTCATTTTTGACGATGTAAGCGTTAACTATGAACCACCCGACCGACATAAGTGAAGTGAGGATGTCAATATCTATACTTAAGTTTACAAGGCTGCCGGAAATGACGGCTATATAAAGCCGGAGGAGATGATTTGGCAAGTAACTTTCACCAACTCATAAACCAAAGTTGGTCGGATGAAAGTTTGCTTGAAGAATGGAACCTTAGCATCGTTTGCCCACGAAAAAAGGAGACCCTCTGAACTGCACCAACTACAGAGGCGTAAGTCTCCTAAACATCGCTTACAAAATTTTATCAGCCGTAATAATATGTGAACTCCCGAAACGTTAACCAGCAACTTGATCGGCCGTTATCAAATGTGGTTTTAGGCAAGGAAAGTCCACAACTGATTCAATCTTCAAACTTCGACAGATTTAAAAAAATACAAATCCAAATCGACACAGACCTATATATATACCGCCGAAACTCTTCCATCTCTGAATGTTAACGATGAAGAATTCTCGCTGCTCAATTACTTTCGGAAACGACCTCACCGGAACATTCGACAGTAAAACAGGATTTATGTAAGGCGATGCACTGTTATGTGACTTCTTTAATCTCATTCTTCAAAGGATTGTGCAGAACTCCAAAGCCAAAACCAGAGGCAAAATCTTTCATAAATCAGTGCAACCCCTAGCCCACGCCGACAATATTGACATCATTGGTAGGATTCAACGTGATGGCATTGCAACATTTGCAAGTAGAGACGGAAGCGGCATAATGGGTTTAGACTCAGTATACGCTGTCAATAGGAAAGAACACACGACATCGATGAATTGGACGGAACCTCACCATTGACAGATTTTACTTTGAGGTAGTACTAAACGTTGTCTACCTCAGCTCCGCTACTTATCCTGACAACAACATCTCATCAGAAATTAAACGAAGAATTACTCTTGCAAACCGCTGCCTATTCGGGCTAAGAAGGCAATTTAGAGGGTTAGGCTTTCGTTCCAAATTCAAATGAGATCCTATACACGACCCTTATGATCCCAGTCCTGCTCTACGACGCTGAAGATCGCAATGTGTCAATAAGGGATGAAGAAATACCTGATCTTTTGAGAAAAAATATTCCTCGAAAAGTGTTCGGTCCCGTTTCCTTTGACGAAGATTCAACCAAGAACTATAAGAGCTGTACAGTGACATACCCGTAGTAAAAAAAACTTCGTATTGTACGTTGAAGATGGCTAGGACATGTAGAGGGACACATAATACTAAGGTTCGCAGATAGTTAGCTTCCCAGCTAAGCGTCGGATACAGTATAGGAAGCATTGCCTTCTGAGTTACTTTTCAAAACAAGAAGATTTACTTCTTATTCTGCACAAGTAAGATATTTAATAAGGCGTTTTTTGTTTGAAGTTTGGGTATTAAACTACTACTAACCCAGCTTGGCTCTAATTAGACCCAAGGGATCCGCCCCATAGAAAATTCGTTTCAATCAAGAGACCTCAATTTCCTCTGATTTTAAGACTCTTGGACTTTTGCATGAACAAACATTCTCTCATTTAAAGAATTATGTTTCGAGTTTGATCTTAAACCAAGAGCAGTACCAAGGTAGTGAAGGTAACAACTTCATGTGCCCATGATTACCCGGTATGCCCACGGCGTACATTTAGCAGTCATTTACCATATGTACGCGGACTTTCAAGGTTTCGTTTGGTTCACGATGGGTCTTCACAGATGACAGGATACTAAGCTTTACCGTCGCTTTCTCCATCCATGCACCCAGTAGCGGACCAACCTGTGAAACGATAAAGCAATAAGGCCAGAAGACTACAATCGAAGTATATATTTAAGGAGCAGGTTTTACAAAGAACATCAGCGAGCATCACTTGGTTGCTTCAGCCGTATAAATTCTCCTCACTTGAGGTAACTCGAAAAGGAAGTACATACATAAACTTGCAGTTAAAGATTCATATTTCCATGTCGATACTGTTACAAAACGTGGTTCTATCGTTAAATCCAAAAACATGAACACTTAGTGATTCAACAAGAAAAAAAAAATCTTTCCAAATAAACGTTGTGCACGATCAATTTCCTCGTATTTGAAAATCTCCTCGCGTTTGCTTCCCGGAAATTATTCCCCAAACAAAAGTGCGAACATCATTTTCTGAAGAATTTGAAAAACCACTCGTGAACATGACTAAGTCCGCCGCTTGCGATCGCGTGAGATTACAGAAACAAAAAAAAAACTCTCAGGGCTTAAAATAATTTTCATCCGCATTTCATCGCGTCTTTCATTCAAATTGAGCTACAAATCACTGTTACAGTTCTATATGCCTCTGGGTGGTATGGTATAGCAGCCTTAGAAATGTCCGCCAATTCATGCCATCATCTACCATGACTCACTTTCGTCAGAATATGCATTTTTTGGCAGGCGTGGTTGGCTTATGGATTGCATATGATGTACTCGTCTACTCGTGCCAGGGGTCTGCGTACCAACTATACGGAACACCTGTCTAAGGGGCTGGTTTCGATTTAATTAAATTCCCATGCACACGTGAAGCCACCACAGAAGGGGTTTTTGCGGTGGAAATTTACACCGTCAAAGAATTATTTTCCTTTTCTCGTCCGTAAGGGCTTGTTTTGCCCGTGGGTAGTTTTAGTGACCATTATGGTGCTTAAATCACTACGCTAATCGACAATCCCCAATCACCCACCCGAGTTCGTGGATTGCCTCCTCCAGCCGTTTCCCATAAATCATTGGAAATTGAAAATTCAAACGATAAAGCTGGGTATATGCTGGACGGCTGGACGGCTTCGATGGATATTCCTAACCTCTGCACCCATATTCGAGTTCCACTCGCATAAAACAATAGCGCAAGGATAGTTGAAAAGGGTGATGGTAGTGTTGGTAATCAATCAATCAATCGTTCAGATTCATTTGCTTTGTGGGCTCAGTTGGGATATATATAAGCCCGCACATTCACACAGTAGGATGGTTGTTCGAACAGAAGGCCGGACTTGATGCATCGATGTTGCATCAAAAACGGGACATAAATTTCACGGAATTCCGTACGACCGAGCAGCGCGTAAGTGCTCATACATGTACGGTTCGTATAATGGGTTTCCTGTCGTCTTCGATATAGTGCATGGTGTGCTTGTGAGAGCCCTTTTGTGGTCGCAAGCAAGCATAGGACCAACGGGACAGGATATGACATTTTTAGCCGATGCTGGTAAATTGGTCATTAGACAAGTGTTAGGCAGTTTTAGTGTGTTCAATTGTTGGAAATGATTGCTTTTGTCCATGCCATTGCTGCGATAAACAATTATGTCTACCGGGGGACAACTGGAGTTATTTGATATAGGATGGTTGGGATTCTGTGATGATCCTTTGACGATACGCCTGGGATAAATATTTGATGATGGCAAAATGGAAGAATGCGCAATTTTAGAGTGGTAGACGAAAACTTCGAGAATTATATGCATGACATGCCTTTTTGAAACTACTAACCAATCGTTTCGTTTACCTGGTTGTTCACCATAGCTCAAATGCTTACCGTTAGTGTTCATAAGCCGTGATTCAGAGCTAAAACTTTATGATTTGCAGCCCAGATGTACCAGTAAACTGTCAAAATTGAGATCATTGTTGTTTTAAAAAAGATATTTGACAACGAATAATAGATGAATACATTTATAAGGTGACGAATTTTCACTACAGGGTTTTTCGAATTACTCGAGCTAAAATTTATTGTGAACTGTGTGAAATTTTTTTTACAAAATCGATGCTCCTTTTTAGAAACATTCGATAGAAAAATCATCATGCCGTGGGCCATTTGTGTACAAACTTCAAACGGCTGTGTGAATAAGCAACATTGTCGAATTTGGGAGGATACCAACTTATTACAATTACATCAGTATCAAGTTTATTTCATGAAAATCTTTTGGATGGATTTTAGTCTGATGAAATCATCGGTCCGTACTTATTCCTAGACGAATTTTTTTTCGATCACCAACCTCTTAATATTTATTTTATCCTCGACTAGGAACATGTAGATCCTGATTGTTCCTAAGCAAGATTTTTTTGTTCGTGCCGAATTTTTATACAAAAAATGAGCAAATTTTGTTCGAGAGGAAGAGTAACTTTAAAGTTCTAATTTTGTGTCGAATTAAAACAAAACAAAAATACATGAAATCGATGTCATGTTGTTTGAACAGTATGGAGCTACACGCCTCATAGGGCATGCAAAGATGAATATTCTGAATGGATAAATCTGAGTTTCTAGTTCAGTGAATGATAAACCAACAACCGCTGTCCGTGATAGTGTGCGAGAGAATCTAACGCAGTCGATTTCGCCTCGCACATAAAAACTCGGAACTCACAGACTTGGCGTCGTGACTTTAGCCTGCACCCCATCACCCGTACAAAACTTAATTGACCCTGGGGCTAAAGGTAAACGACGATAGATAGAGCAGTTGGAACTTACTTTGTTACCTAAGTGGCGCTACAAAATAAACCCTGGCCTCAAACAAGATGCTTCTCCAATTAGCCGGTGAGTTGCTTACTGCCTTAAGTTGCGCACTCCAAGTTGGTTGAGTGCGGTTTTTACATATGAGCGCCACTTAACGCGAGGTCTTCCTCTATAGTGTTCGATGTCTGGCTGGGAATCAAAGACTCTGTGACCCAAAATATTGGTATCAATAAGTTCCACATGTCCTAGCCATAGCTATTTAACGCCCAATGCAAAGTTTTTGAATACGGGTATGTCGCTGTATAGTTCTTGGTTGAATCTTAATCTCCATAGCCAATCAATCCAAACAGAACCGACAATTTTTCTCCAATTAGCCCCGGCCTTAGCTAAATGCCTTCAATGCGCAGTTTTTTGATCAGGGGCATGTCGTTGTACAGCTCGTATAGTTCAACGCAAACGGGGCCGAATATTTTTCGAAAAATTTTCCTTTTCCGACGGTAAATGCTTCAGCGGCGTAGAGCAGGAATAGGGTCTTATACAGGATCTCCTTAGTAGTTCGAGTGAGAGCTTTACTACTGAATTGCCTACTTAGCCCGAAGAAACAGCGCGCGGTTTGCAAGAATAATTTTTCGTTTAATTTCTGACCAGATATTGTTGTCAGAGTTAATAGCGGAACTGAGGTGGACAAAATTCAGTACTATCTCACGTCAATTGTGACGGTCTGTTCAAATTATCGATGTTTCTTTCATTGGTATTTCCCTCATTTACTGCTTAACCCATTATTGACGCTTCCCTCTCAATAGCCACGAACGTGTCTGTGGCATCACTGCCAACCAATAATGTCAATATCGTCGGAGTATGCAAGTGGTTGCACCGACTTATGGAAAATTTCGCCTCTGGTGTTTTGTACAATCTTCTCTAGAATCAGATAAAAGAAGTCACATGACAGTGCATATCTTTGGCTTAATCCTGTTCTGGTATCGAATGTTCCGGTAAGGTCGTTTGCAGCGAGAATTCTTCACTGTCATCCTGCACAGATGTACAAGTTTTGGCGGTATACCAAAAGAAGACATGGCTCTGTATAGTTCGCCTCTAATAACGCGACTTTGAAATTGATTAACAGGGTGGGTGGGGATTAGGGGGGTATCAATTTGTATTTCTTGGGTTTGATATCTACCGAATTGTGAAGATTTGATTAGTCGTGGACTTTCCTGCCCTAAAAAACGGTTTCACATATTACGGCAGAAAGGGTCTTGTATTTGAATTTGAGGAGATAAATGCTTCTGTAGTTAGCGCAGACCAGAGGGTCTCCTCCAGTCTAACGAATTTTTTGCAAAACTTGCGTACAGCAGCGCAGTGGGTGCTTCATTCCATCTAAAACTTCTTTTCAAATAACCCTCTGTTTGTGCTGCACAGCACTCACTTTGGAAATAACTTTTCATATTTCACGTTGCGTTCAAGCGTAAAGTGACTCATTTCCTTCCGCGGAGGTATGATACTGACTAAGGCGCCGTTTTTCCAGTGCTGAGTTAAGTCTGAGTTAACCCATAGTTAACTAGCCCAAGAATAAATTTAATCCAGAGTTAACTCATAAAGCATTTTTTTCAGTGCGGGGTTAAATTTGATTCCGAGTGTGCTAGCACCAAAGGGAATAGAACTACACAGAGTACACATCACAGCTAAAAATCTGGTAGCCGTTTTAGACGCGGTCGGTAAGTGCGAAGGGGAAATTTCACCAATCGTATGCGTCGGCTATGATGTTGTTTAATGCTGGGGTAGCAATATGTACACTGGGTGTCAATATTAGTACCCTACATAGAACATTTTCATTGTATAAGATGCGCACTCTATGCAGTTCTATACTCTTTGGTAGCACTCATGATTTATCGATTTTGCTATCAAATAGTTATCGAAATGTATAGAATCTGCAACAGCTCAGTTATCAAATGATAACAAATGAAAATGCATTTGTCGCGATATTACAAGTTTTTTTCTTCTTAAAACTTTTCAAACTCAATACTTAAAGCAGTTTCGATTCACTGGGATATGAATTTAAACAGCTATATCGTACACGTATTCAGTTTCTAATTTGATAAAATATCCACACATATGGAATTGGAAATGGATTTACTCACCAAGCTTGCTGGGTTAACTTGAAGTCAACTCTGGATTTGAATTGACTGAAAAACTACTTTCTCGAGTTAACTCGAGCCAACTCCAAACTGGTATAGAAATACCGGAACGAACTTGCCCACCTTGGCGAACGCTTCTCTGGGTTCCAGGGCACAGAGACATTGAAGGAAATGAGTGTACAGATGAGCTAGCTAAGCAAGGATCAGCTCTTCACGGCTCACTTGCGGCAAGGGTCCGTATTCCGCTAGGTGCAGTTAAGGGACAAATACACTCATACTTCCTGAAAAAGGCAGACTCCAAATGGAGAAGGTAAATAAATTGCGACGAATTGCGGCCATTTCGAGGACGATATGGCCCTCCTAAAACAAAAACAGAACAAATGATCTACTAAATAGAACCAGATATCACAAGATATCACAAGAATTACGGCGATAGTCACGGGGAACTGAAAAACTGGAGACCATGCGGCCAAACTAGGAATCCCTTCAACCCTTAAGGCCGGGAACACAAATGAGAGAGAAACCCTCTATCATTTCATCCGATAATGTCCGGCACTAGCAAGATCCAGATTGCGTTAGACCAACCATTTTTCGAAAACCTTAGTGATATCTCGGGTAAAAGGATCCAAAATCTTATCCGCTTTTTTAATCTCACAGGCTGCATCTAGAGACTTCCTGAGTCAAATCCACAGTAAAAATCATAATAGAGATCACATGATTTTTTTTTGATTAGTGGTAACAAAAAAGGCACTGTTTGAGATTAGAAATCGCTATATTTAATTTGTTTAAATTCATTTCATTATCTAAAATATTATTATTATGTATAAATAATTCCTTTGACTCACTGTATATTTACACATAAGTTCTAACAACAAAACCTATGCATTTAACACTTCAATAACACTTTGAATGTTAACCGCACGCACTGCGTTATAGTACAACAACAATTCGCCAGCACATAATGTTGGTCGCGTTATGATACAGCAACAATTTATGCGTGCACTGTTTTTTTTATGTTGAACTGCAACAACAAATGCATTTATGCTATGCACAACTTTTGATTTTGTTGTACCAGCTTGCGGGTGATTTGTGCGTTTCTCGTAAACTTAGTTTTTGACCGCAGCAGACATCACATCCAAGTTGGTAAAGTAATAAGTGTTGGTAAAAGATATCAATAAATATTTATAACGTTTTTTTTTTAAGAAATTAGAAAAATGGTTTTACTTTGTCTTTCACTTTGAATTATCGTACTCTTCTTCAACTCATATTTGAACCGAATCCAAATCAGGCACATATGTGCTACTTAGGTTCATGTCGAACCGCCACTTCTACATACCTACCTAACTCGAGTTTAATCCCGAAACTAGGATGATCTCGCACTGAAAAACCTGTTCTTATTCCGGTTATTTCGAGCGGAAAACAGCTGTCAGTGTCAAAATAACCTATGATCTGAAAAGAATCACACTGTATAGCATCACTATTTCGTCGCGTTGCAGTTGTCAAAATTAAATTTGAATTAAATTGACATATTTGAAAAAAGTCAACATAGAAAATAACAAAATGTTTTTAGAATTTTTCGCGAATTTTATTGTCAAATTCAATCAATGAAATCTTATTAATAACGTTTGATAAAATGTGCCATAATTTGTTTAAATTTTTGCCACTTACCAAAAACTTGTCCCGTGAATTTCCTTAAAATTCACTGCTAAAATTCAGTGCCAAAATTTCTTATAAATCTTGATATGCATATTTGATGAAAGGTATCAAGTATACATCGGTGCGAGGTATATCTGCACAGCGTAATCTGGATGCACATTCGTTACGAAATTCCAGAGAGTGAATAAAGTCATCAATTCATCATGCACTCTTGAAACGAATGAATTAAATGCAACGTTCACGATGACCCCGCTAATTAATTACTCCACAGCACATTCACATCAATATCTTCCATCAAGGCCTTTCATTTTTGAGGCGTGCTATGGTACTTTTCGTCCATGGGATTTTTCGTACCACGTTCGCAATATTTCAACACGTGTGTTGAGTACCTTTAAATGATAATAATCACCCATTCGAATATGTGTTTTTTTTTACATCAATTCAACGGTCTACTTCGATTATTTGACGTCTCTTATAATGCCCATCAATAGTTGATATCGCGGCAAATGGATTACTAACCAGAACCACTCTAGTCGAATGCGGTTATGCCCTCTTGAAGCAACAGTTCCATCTATGCATCTGTATGTGTTCAATGAAAAATAAAAATATGATTGATGGACAATTGCGCTTGGAACCCTTCACATTGATTGCTTCAGGTGAATGGCTATGTTCACTGATGATTTGGGCACCCGCATCGGAGTGCAATGTTGCAAATAAAAGTCCAAGAGCTTGCACGCCTCAGTACAATGGCAGGCCTCCTCCATTCGGGAATATGTAATTAATTCCTTATGTCGGAATGTCTTGAATGACACTCGATTTACTGATTAATGACCCTCGTTGTGAGACAAATTGCCTGAACGACTTCATCATCATCATCATCAAGATATGGAATTTAAATCCGGAAGAGAAACAGATACATGCACACATGAGTTTGGGCAATCAAACGTAACCATCTGTATCGTCTTGTATCTCTGGACATCTATCCCATCTAGCTGTTATATAGATTGACTTAACAAACAGCACCACCAGCCTTCAGATGTGAAATTTGAGAAAAGCAACATTTCACATGTTAATACGCCTGTTGATTAATTAAGAACTAATGTGACCTTATTAGGGAAAATGACAAGGGGTGACAAGCTGATGAACTGATGAGAAGATGAGAAGTTTCAGTGAAGACATTCAGTCATGTGAAATGCAATATGGGGGAGAAGTATCTTTAGGGTTCATAATTTTCTATACATGACACACCCAGTGGTGTAGGGAATGACATATCACAACATTTGACATTTGGAATTGTGTAATTTTCTGGTTTATTTAAGGCGTAGGGACATCGTACAATGTCTTAAGTTATGAGCACTCATTCATGAGTAAGGGGATTGCTTAAAAAGGGACCGGTAGGTCCATAGAGTACACATATACAAAGGCTGTGGTTAAGCTGGTAAAGCATGACATCAGTATGCTGTTCTTTTATAGGATTAAGATGACATCTGAAGGGCGTTCAAATCGTTGACAGTTTCAACATTTTCTTTCCGACATGGAACAATTTAATGGTATTGGCTGTGATTTATTGGCTAAGTGTGGCAATTAGTATGGGTTGTCTTATAATCTTATAAGCCCGTTTCTCCGAATCGGTCACATGTAAGCGTTATTCACAGGTAATCAATTTGCTCCCTGAAGGCTAGGTGAGTATTAGAACCATACCTTATTGGAGCAGATGAAGTAGGTTTGAAGCTTAAATTTATATGTATTCAAGTTGAAGTATCGGGTTTTTCAACAGGGACAATCCAAAAGTTGAGCGACGCCATATTTCTTGCCGCTCTTTTGACATTTCTCTTCAGTAAGGTTTGCCATTAAGATATACGATCCAACAACGAGTCGAAGTTATTAAAATTTACAACCTAAATTCGGAGTCAGTGGCCTCAACGTTAAGAGCGCTACGTCTAATTTATGGTCGTCATAATCGTCCTAGCAGATCAACAATTGAGCCTCTAGTGGGAAAATTTGAATCCACAGGCACAGTACAAATTTTTCCCGTGCCAGTGAGACAAAGAAGTGCCAGTAGTGTCGAGAATATTGGTCATCTCTGTGACGTCGTTGTGGCGAATTTTGCGAAAAGATCTTGGACTACATCCTTACAAGATTAAATTGACGCAAGAACTGAATCCGCTTGACCACCAGAAGCGTCGTATGTTCGTGAATTGGGCTGAACAACAACTTGAAAATGATTCGGATTCAGCGACGAAGCTCATTTCTGGCTGAATGGCTTCGTCAATAAACAAAATATGCGGTATTGGTCAGGCAGCAATCCACGCGTACTCCATGAGTCATCATTGCATCCCAAAAAAATTACGGTTTGGTGTGGTTTATGGGCCGGCGGCGTCACTGGGCCGTACTTCTTCCGTGATGATCAAGACCGCACGTCACTGTGAATGGGATGCGCTACCGTTCAATGATAACCGAATATTTTTGGCCTCAATTGGATGATATGGACTTGGAGGACATGTGGTTCCAACAGGACGGCGCCACAAGCCACACAGCGAATGCCACAATCAATTTATTGGAAACCAAGTTTGGAGAACGTGTTTTCTAACGAAATGGTCCAGTCGCTTGGCCGCCTCGGTCGTGCGATTTGACGCCGTTAGACTATTTCCTGTGGGGCTACGTCAAGTCTATGGTCTATCCCAACAATCCAGCGATGATTGATGAACTTCGTACGAATATCGAATGTGAAATTGCAGCAGTATCGCCCGATTTATACTTGAAAAGCGTCGAAAATGGGTTCAGCGTCTGGTCTTCTGCAAGCGTGCCGGTGGTGGCCATGCAAAAGAAATCGAGTTCCATACATAATAGCATTGAACGTGCTTTCACAGAAATAAAGAATTTCATTGATATCCAAACCCGTTTTTGTTTTTTTTTAAAAAAAACTTTTGTAGCGCTCTTATTGAAAAACGCTTTAGAATAGATTGCATTCTCTATTTTTCAGATCAACACCCTCATGCACTATAAGAAATTATAAAACGTGCTGGTCTATGGAAACGATTGTGAACTGGAGGTACGTTCTAGCGTACTAGTGTTTAGTGCATTAAACGACTAAGCGCGAGGTTCCTGGTTCAAATCAAAGTCTGACACACATCAGAGAGTATAAAGCTTCCATCAGAACATTATCAAATTTTCCGTTAAGGAATGGCATTAAACAGAAGATTCTTTCTTTACTGCAAAAATACAACTTCGCTCACACTTGAGCTTTTCAGAAAGAAGAAAAAAGATCGATCGATCGCGGTCGATTCGTTTAATTCGTGGAAAGATGTTGGAAAATTTCATCAAAGCCAGAGATAGAATGCGTGAACAGAATCCTGTCAAGATGAACAAAGCAGGATTAAACGGTGTTAACGAACAAACTTCCAATGTCGGGCAGAACGAACCATTCAATATTAGCGACTCCATCGAAAACTACCAACCACCCGCCCTAAGTGAAGTGAAGAGCAATATCTAGACTTCAGCTTAGCAATGCTGCAAAAAATGATGGCTCTCCTGCCAAGTTTCATAAAGCCTTAGGAGATGATTTGGTAAGTTTTATTTTCTGTGGGCTGGTGGAAATCTTCATAGACACGGTGAGCACGTGACCAAAGTAATGTGAGATTTTTACCATTACCCTCATTTTATCACGAGTAATGAATGCTTTCCTGTGAGAGTTCCTGCTTCTTCCTCAATTTCTAGTGCGGTTTGTTATTATCGGCCCAAATCCAAGGGCTTAGTTCTTTAAGGACGCCGCAATAAATTATTTTCGTCAAGAATTTGGAGGACCGTTGTATGTATTAGCTTGTCCTAATAAACGTTTTTTTATGTTTTCGTGCAAAATTTTTCGTTTCATTCAGTTTCAGCAGAAATACCCTGATCTCTGCGTAGATCTTCAGTTTTTATATACCACGACGCATTGACGAATTACCTGAACATTTCGTTTTCAAAAATTTGTAGAATGTTTTGATTCGCTTCACTGGTACAACCCCATAGTTGTATACCATACGTCCAGACCGGCTTTAGCACTTGCTTGTATAAAAGCAGCTTGTTATCAAGGTTAAGCTTCGAATATTTTCCGAGTAACCAGTACAGCTCTCTGTATTTATTTTTAAGTTCTTCGCATTTCTTTTTTACATGCGACTTCCATTTTAATTTTGCATCGAGTGCCATTCCGAGATATTTCGCTTCGTTTGCAAAAGGAACTCGAACAATATTCAGAAATACAGGCAAATTGTTTGTCCGTTTATACGAAAAATCGACATGAACCGATTTGCTCCCGTTAAGTGCAATCCGCCAGGATTTTGTCGACTCATTTACCTCGTTAAGAGCGTTTTTTAATTTCATATTTGTATCGTCAGCAAACGTGGCAACTATTGTATCGTTTTTTTGTGTAATATCACGTGTAAATTGGAGGTACAAGAGTAGTTCAAAGACGTTTCCTTAGAGTATTAGTGCCAATATCTTTTGAACTTTAGGGTAATGTTTACATCCGGTGGAGAATTTCTTTCCGAAGCTCAGAGCAAAGCAGTTCGACTTTGTTGAGCCGAGTTCGAAAAAACGCCGTTTTTGTCCTCAAGACTTTTAATTTTCACTGAGTCTCGTTTTTCGTCAGCCGACACTTCTGGCGTTGTCGAGTTCCTGGAGACGAATATATTTTCTTGAGGTAGATACAGTCTACTCCGTTTTTCTGAAACGGCAATTTTCAAAAAGTTATTTCACGTATTCCGTATTTTCGCTTTTACGTTTTTATGATAGCTGAAAAAATTGTTGCACTTAACCGAATTTCGGATAGCTAAAAAAAAGTTAATTCATCCAATCCAAAAATCCAAGAAACAGTAAATAACATTAAACATTTGACAGCATTTATATTTAAATAATCAAAGTTTTATTAAACGTAACGCAAAAACAAAACTACAATTGAAAAATTATGTTAATAAAGAAAAACATAAAAAGTAAAATTATGTGCTTTCTAGCTAATTCACAGGACACTTTGAAAACGTCATTAACTATGTATGTATTACATAAAAAAGGTTTATAAAAGTCGTCGATAGTCCTTTGCTTACGGTTCTGCACATTGTGAAGATAAATGTTTTCTTCAATATCGTCCATCATGTCGGAGACTACACAGTTTCCCCCAAAAAATTTGAACCAAACAAACAAATTTGAACCTGTGATTTCTCCGCTTTCGGGATCGCCTTCATCTGATTTATTGTCAAATGCATGAGTCAGTTCGTTTATTTTATCTTTATCGGACAAGTCCCCGAAACAAGGCTTACCTTTTTCAGAATTCACAAGATAATTAAGTTCATGCCTGAGTGTTGTCTTCTGAAATGATCTGTTCATCTAAATTGGGTTTGACAAAACATGAATTTCGAAAGCAATTTTTGATGATTTGAGGCGTCGTCATCCCCTTTTTGCATTTTCAAATCTGCAGGTAAGTCCTCTAAAATCTTTTAAAGTTTGTCCACTATCTAAGTGCAGGATTTGGCGTCTTACTTTGTAAGTTTGGAAGTTGGATTTAAAACAATGGATTATCCCTAATTCTAAATTTTGAATTCAGTTCTTTCATGATCTCAGTCCAGATTGATCCGGTCATACAAGTCTTTGAGTTCGCAAAATATTTTACAGGAATTATAGAGTTCCGGAAGCACCAAGGATTTTGAAATTTCTCTATACAGAAAATTATTTTGTCAGTGCCGGTGGGGTTCACAACAAAAAAAGTTATAATTTGGTCTTTCTTCCCTTTGCCTGATAATTTTTTTTTTAAATTTGTTTGCCAATGAACCGGTAAGAAGTACTTAATACAATAATGTTGTAAACATTTTCCACACTATATTCGTATAGTTATGTTTGCAAAATACCGACAACCATGTATTAGCACCGTGCAGATCGGCAGAATTCTTCTCCCCTTGAACACTTTTAAAATGAATGTTTTCCCTTTTTTTCACCGCTCAGGCGGACTCTGTGGCGCTATGGTTAGCGCGAAGAACTGGAGCGAAAATGGTCTGGGATTGATTCCCAGCCGTAGCAACACCTAAAATGATTTTTCACTGGCCCTCCTCTCGTGATGATCTGACAAATCGTACGAGTAGTATCAATTGTCAAGAATAGCTTATCTCAACTTCGCCGTTCGGAGTCGTCATAAAACGGAATGTCCCGCCATCGTGCAAGAAGTTGTAAGAATGCTGGGCTAAAAGTTTGAATTTCAACATTCGGCATAGTGGCAAAAATCTTTGCTGCACATTTCGATCGCATATCCTTGAACCAAACAGACAACGCCTTTTGAACGTCTTTATCAGCACCTGTTCGCACTCTTTTTTTTTTAATTTGGGTGCACGATTATTATTAAAGTTGGTGCACTGCAACCGAATTCTATAAAAATGGATTTTCTTAATTCTCCGGCTTGAATCCTTTTCAAAATTTCCAGCTTCTTTCGAAATGGCAGACTTGTGCATTTCTCCCAGACCGAGAACCAGATTCCTGAAATATTTCCTTTAAGAAAGATTCCATTAATCTTTTCTGCACCTTTTAACTTTTGTCCTTAGATTTCACAAAATGTTGCTAGCAATTCAAAGCATACTCAGGATATGCAGTAAAGCTGAATGAAAATTAAGAACACAACTAAATTCGTGCTGCCCAAATTGGCACACAAAGAAGTTAGCGTAATAAGTTCAATGGAGAAGTTCAGCTGACAAAACTACAAATTCTACGAATGGACGCGTTCAATAACTTTTTTTCGGTTATGCGGAGCTGAATTAGCATAATTTATCGATTTCTGACGTAATCATTTTTCATTTCATTTTTGGTTTCAGCTCAACGGAGTTATTCGTATGAATTTAAAAAAATGCTGGGTGCTAAATTCGGTGATTTCAATTAACCATCTTTTTTAGTAAAGCTTAGATAAACGGAGTCGACTACCTTAAAGTGTTCTAAAATTTAATATTTTCATTTTCCTTTCTGGATTTAACCTACTTCCGTATGCTAAAATCGAAAAGTGATGAATTCACTTTAAAAATGTTCTTATAAAACTAAACATTAAAAATACCCCTATGGAAACAGGAAAACATTTTCCAAAATATCAAAAAAGAAATTCAAATACGAAATCTCCAAAAATAATCCCAAAACCACTTTAAACTGAATTGAGTTCCAACCACATGGCTAAATGTATTCACCTACTACGCGCATCGATAAGAAACCAACCAAAAGCATCGAAAGTACCAATTTCTAGAAATAGAAGCGTTCACCAGTGATGTTGCCACTCGAGTATTCTCAAAATTAGGTTAAGTAGTCGTATGCTCGCACCCAAAGTCATGGCAATTAAATCAAGTTCAATGCTGCTCTCGACGAAATTCGAATTTCAAAGCGGATGAATGGGAATACATATTTGAGCGATAGAAATATATTCAATATTTTCATAAAGAACATATGCACGGAATAAACATGTGCACAAGTAGGTATTTAAGTTCCTATGAGGTATCCATGCTAGTCGTATCTAACACTTTATGCGCACTTACTCATCAGTGCTTACGATTGGGAAAATCGTATTTTCCATAGAAATAATGATTTGAGAAAAAAAGTTCGATTGATACGATTTCCAGGGAAAATAGATTCATCATTGGACTTTTCAAGCAACAATTGAGGGCGATATTGTAAATTTTTTGCAACCTTAATCGTTTTGAATTTAGAGATTATATAATGTTCAGGGGTGGGTAAAATATCTTTTCAGAACTAAAAACTAAACTTATTGCTTAGTTCAACCATAGAAGGAGCTATGGCTCTGCGAACGTACAATAAGATTCAAATTCTTGACCGTACATACCTTTTAGAACGCAGGTCATAGGTTATTCTTACACCAAATTATGTCTGTACGTTGCACTGACGGACTTTAGTTTCAATTATGGAAGGCCTTAAAACCGTATGCCGAACCCGATCTGCACGATCTGAGGAAAACTTTCACTTTCAAATCAGATTATTTCTCAGTTAAGGCCAAAGGGATGACCAGTAATAGCAGTGCATGCTTGAAAATTAAACTCAAATGGTTGAGTTGCCCTTTGTCCTACTAACCACTGAGCCACTGTCTTGTGTCCTAAATCGTCTTGAGCTGTAAGTTAAGCTATCATCAGGTTGAAAGTTACAATCTTTCGTTTCTTCAAGAACAACCCAACAGAGAACAACTTAACACAGTTCAAACAAGCCGGAAATAACCGAAGGTTTAGGGCAATAAAATTCTTCAATGCCCGAGGGAGAAGAAAAACGTTTGGTCATTAGTTAAAAACGTTTTTAAAAAAATCGGCCTCATCATCACTTTCGACACTCATTCACAATGACATTCTAGCTGTCAGCTCTTTGGACAAAGGAAATCTGCTTGCTGCGTATTTCACAGCCAGTTCTACATTAGTCTCCTGTACTTCAGAATTCAAATGCGATTATACAGATTCGTACAAAAACTGAGCAACACAAATGTAGAATGCTAAGCAACATTTGTTTTTCCTTTCTATTATAACTTACGTCATTTAAAACCAATGTGCACCTCCTTTCTTCTTATCCAGAATTTCTTTAAAGCCCGCACTGTGCAAAAACATATAAAGGGTATTCATAACCCCTGAGTAGGCGCAAACAGAACTTTCTTAGATGCTCATTAAGTGCAGGGTGCGCCATTTTTTTGTAGGTCTGCAAACATTTAATATAACTTTGACATTTATTAACCGATCGCCTTGATTAGGGATGTTTGTGAAACGTCAATTCAGTAAAATTTAAAACAGAAACAACGTGCAGAAAAAGCGCAATAATAAGTTGGAAATAGTCTTTCAGTTGTGTTAGCTCAACGTGCATATCGTCGAAAATATCGGGGCAAATATGCACCGTCTGACAACACTATTTGTCGCTTGGTAGACACGGAAGAGGAAGGCGTCTGCATGCCATTCAAACACCTAAAATGTTGCAATAAACTGGTTGAAGTGGAAGAAAAGTGTTGCAGAGATCCCACATGTCCAACGTCCAACTCGCGTGAAAAACGTCCAAACAGTCGCTTGAATGGTTGACACTGTACCTGAATTTTGGACAAATCATGCACATTGTACAATTTTCGGCGACTTTAACAAGCAAACTCGCCGTATTTAGGTAACGGAGAATCCACACGGTCAAATGGCAAGCAATGCGTTTATATGAAATGTGAAGACTCTCACTATACACATGGTGACCGCTAAGTATCTAGTACTTTGACCCTAAAAAGGGTCTAAGCACCTGTTTAAAGTCTTGGCGGCAGCAGATATGAGCGGGTGGAAGACGTGTACTCACACTATTCCATTCCAGGTGGCAGTTGACCAATTCCCAAAATGGTTTCAACCTTGGCGTTTTCAGTTCCAGTTAGGATGTACAAAGCGAAAAATCTAATGAGCTGCATCGAACAACAGGTCCTTTACGAACCTCAAGTGTAAGTCATGCCACTTGAACAGAGATTGTGGCGGATGAGGGGCAATGCCAACGGCAGCGCTAAATCTCGTAATGGATACTTATGGCCCGATGTGCTAGGGGTATCGAATAAATTAGAACTCACCCTCCAGGTTGGCCACGTAAATAAAATAAATATTTATTGAAAGAAAAACAGCCTCGGATAACAGATCCCTTAATATCAACCAGATCCACGAAAATGACTTACGAGAATGTAGGCACGCTCTACACACTACGTGTTACTCAAAAAAATAAAACTGTCCTCGCTTGGTACAGGGCAGACAACAGAAAATACTTTAGACAGGTTCAAGCAACTGAATATAGCTGCCACCCAAGGCTGCACATATTATGATGCAATTTTGTTCTGGACCATATTCTCGTCGCAGCCAAATTCAGAACTCAACAGTCCAACGAGAAGAAGCTGCGAATGGTGCTACATAACAAGGCACAGTAGTTCAAAAGTCAAGCAGTCTTCAATAGAGTCAAATCCCCGAGCAGTTGAAAAGCTGGACCTTATTGTCACAGTAAGTGTCATAACAGAAAATCAATATTAAATGAGATAAGTAGCAACATAATATATGATTGGTAAGGAGCAGAAAGCAACTCATTATCTTTTCTCTAACAGGCCGGTCCCCAGACATAAACAGAATCTTAAACAAGGAGACTAATCCCTCGACAGTTGACATAAATAAAATACAAATTTTTGGCGCAACAGGTCCGAGCTTTCTCACAATTATTCATATGTGCGTGTGTACTTCTTGCACGATTGTGGGACTCCTTGTTTTATGCCCACTCCGAACGCCGAAATTGAGATAAGCTTTTCTTGACAACTGATACTACTCGGATGATTTTTCAGATCTTCACAAGAAGAAGGCCAGTGAAAAATCATTTAGGTGTTGCTACGGCTGGGAATCTAACCCAGACCTTCTGCGCGGCAGTTCACCGCACTAACTATCGCGCCACTAAGCCCGTCATAATTTGACATACTGACAAATTTAAACGTTAAAAAGCCACCCATGTCTTGGCAATAGTTCAGAATGCTTCTTAAAGAATTTTGATGGATGAATGTGGTTGGATTACATTTTTAGAGGAAGCATATTTTGTCTAGAGTTTTGATTTTAATTTTATGGCATCATATATGGCATCATATATGCCATAAAATTAAAATCAAAACTCTAGACAAAATATGCTTCCTCTAAAAATGTAATCCAACCACATTCATCCATCAAAATTCTTTAAGAAGCATTCTGAACTATGGCCAAAACTCTAGACAAAATATGCTTCCACTTAAAATGTAATCCAACCACATTCATCCATCTTCCTACATTCATACTAACAATCATTGCATGTGATTAAATACCGAGACCACCCAAAAAGTGCGCCCCAAAACTGCTATGTAATCAAACATTCATTCCAATTAGGGATAACTCAAAAAACGGCGTTAAAATTCCCCAATTCCAGAGCACTGCGGCCGCCGGCCGCACAACTTCCTCAATTCACTTTCCGGTTAATTAGATTTCTGGAATTCAAAACAAATCCTCATCACATCCCCATGCAGGCAAAGTGTGCCTCCTCAAGTAATCTATCTGTGTCAGAGTTGCCGCGAAAATCCTATTCTCAGCGCCCTTACTGCTACTAGAGTCTATGTCTACCTATTACCACTCTCCCTACTACCGCTACTGCTACTGCATTTGATGCATTCTCCAACTATCGTACTCATCGCCCATATATCTTCACTCACATAGATACATTGTTTAGCTTTGTCTGCCGTCAGCTTTAGCTTTACTATGTCACTTGCACTTTCCGTCTCCGTCATTGTCTGCGTACAATTACGGCCCGCCCCGACCGCCATGCTACTGCAACTGCAGCGATCCATGCATACAGATAAAAACTGTAAATAAACTACAGTCTATAGATACACTAGTACTGGCTGCATTTTCAAGTCGTGAAATCTTCCAGTGCACTGGCACGTCTTTGAGGTTCCCCCGTCGCACAGTGGTTGGCCTGGCTGGATGAGTTCACTTCGCGTAGTGCAGTTGAACATGGCTTCACAGCTTCTTGTAAAGCTTTTTGTTAATTTGGCATTGTTCCAATTTGTTTGAGCACCCTGTATGACAAAGGGGATGATGGCGACGGTGACGGGGTGGTTGAGACGAGGTGCCATGTCTTACCTACAGTGTCGAGAAGTTTCCCGCTGCGCGCGAATAAGTGAAGCTAATAAAATATCGCGCGAGTGCAGTGTGTGATGGAGCTCGAGCGACGCGACGTTATCTATTTATAGGCATAGGTTTATCAGCTGTTGTGCTTGGCGCGTTGGTGCAGCCGACTTGACTTTTGGATTTTGTGTGAGGCTGAGGAGTGGAGCGAAGCTCATCATCATTTTGGGAGTGGGAAATGGATTCATCTGCCGGTTACATTTCCGCTATTTGTTGTGCCCGCCGCGACGGCTGGGTGATAGTACCACGTAAGTGTAGGGCAATATATAGTATGGCGCCCAATTAGCTTACATTAATATTTTGTCCCACTTAATACAACGGCCAACATGTCCATTTCAATCTGGGTGATTCATAGATGAGGTGCAGTTTATTTTTCGGTACTTTGGTTTGGATGGGAAATCTTATATGGATGGCGTGGTGGCGATGGGAATAAATTGGGTTTAGCTGCACAATAAATGCGGGGGAGAATTTTGTTGGTTTCCATATGAGAAGCATTTTCGAGACAATAAATCGGTAAATCATTGTTAATTAAGACCAAAGTCTACACCTATCTAAGACGTGGTGTTTTTGTGTTGGCAGCAAATCTGAAAATAATATTTATAATGGGAGTATAGAGTTAAAAATATTTTAGGTTTTTATTTTTGGATTGTTAGTGACTCAAAGTATAAATATTCATTTTATATAGGAAATGTGATTTATATTGATTTTTTTAATAAGTCTCTAGGTTAACTAAAAAACACGCATACCAGTCAATACAAATTACACATAGCAACACTGTACAAAAAATTCTGGTCAGAATGTGTGGCGAAAAATATCCGACTTTTTATTACAAAAAATAGGAAAGCAGACATTTTACTTTTGGCGACCCATGCTAAACGAAGTTATCAAATGGTAGAAACTGCATGTTAAACCAACAGAGCGTTAGCCTAGCTGATGTCAACCAGCTACGACAGCCTTTATTGGCGATTGACGAGTGCCTACCTCATTGACCATACATATATGTATGTTCTAAATCCCTGTGAAAAGTCATGGCGGCAGAAGATGAGAGCCGGGGGAAAGATAAAGGATTATGGGTCTAAATATATTAACCCATAGTCCTTTCCCAATACGGCAGCAGAAGAATTCTCACGATGCTTTTTCATATCAGGACACCAGGTCATCTAGGAAGTTCTAGGGTTAGCCCTTTGAACAGAGATGGTTGCGGAAAAACCGAAATTCTAACAGCAACGATCAAGGCTGTTGTGGAAACTGTATGCAGCGTGTCCTAAGGTTATCTAATAAATTGGATTTGGTGCTCCAGGTTGGAAGTTATGTTTCGTCCTAAGTACACACAATTAAACCAATTTTTTTACGAAGTGACCAAGTTCCTAGGAACGAACTAATTTTTATTGCTGACGAACATGCTCGACGAAAAAGGCAACTAATATATTAAATAGGTGAGGTGCAGTCAAACAGAAGGTCTGGGTTCGATTCCCAGCAGTAGTAAAACCTAAACCTAAATGATTTTTCATTAGCAGTCCTCTAGTGATTATCTGACAACTCATCCGAGTAGTATCAATTGTCAAGCAAAGCTAATTTCAGGTTTGGCATAAAACGGGAGGTCCCTCCGTTGTGCAAGAAGTATAACCGCACACATGAAGATAAGTGCTCCAAATTTTTTTTTTTTGCTGTAGCCGACCAACTAGCGGAAGCCGTAAGCTGCTATAAAGCAGATATCACTGCCATGCATGAAATACCATGGGGTGGTTCGGCAAAAGGAAATTGAAAAACTGTATCAATTACGTGCTATAGTAAGAAACCATTTGGATGTGGACATTTGTTACAACTGCGATAATGCAAGAAGTCTTATTCTTTCAAGACATAAATCCTTTATAGATTTGATTTCCCTTAACATCTCTGTTATAACCATACCACCTGAATGTTCTGTCGATGAAGAATGTCGACGATGTCAACAAGCCATTAGATCTGCTGCAACTGATGTGTTCGATTTCCTTGCGCGGTTTCTCGAAAAACTTCAGTG
Source organism: Rhingia rostrata (assembly GCA_949824845.1). Taxonomy (NCBI): domain Eukaryota; kingdom Metazoa; phylum Arthropoda; class Insecta; order Diptera; family Syrphidae; genus Rhingia; species Rhingia rostrata. Next base: position 23,804,453 of record OX463757.1, read on the forward strand.
CAAGGGTAAAAGGTCCGAACAAAATTCTGTTAAAATGAATAACAAAAAATCCTCGAACTTGACTGTTAAACAGTGATAATGACAATCTTCCTTCTACTGAAATTTCGCGCAGCTGGAAAAAATTATCAAGAATTTGCGTAAATGAAGTAAAGAAAAACTAAAGCTTACAGGTGGCCATGGCTCAGAGGAATGCTTAGTTGACTGCTAAGCCAAACGCTACGGGTTCAAGCCACTGCTTCGGCAGCGTTCTTTTTTCTACAAAAATCGCAGCTTATCTGAGGCCTCCTGTACGATAATCTGAGACAATACAAATCTATGTCTCATCCTCTGTGCCACGTAGGTTTATTTTATATGGCTTTCCTTGTATGTGTCTATCGGTCTCTCTCTCTCTCTCTGTCTCTGCTGTATTAATGTCTTCTCTGTCCCAGCCGATGGATTCAGTCGCTAGTGCTACAGACACATAGTCTGTAGTTCGTTACATTAATGTGCGAAGTACTGTGATGCCAATGTCAATGTAAAAGTCAAAAGACTAAAGGTTAACAATTCTGTCGGAAATGAAGGCCTTCTCAATCAATCTTGGCAGGATGACACATTAGAGTCGGAAACAAACACACCGAAACATTCGATATCAAAAATGGATTTAGGCACAGCAACGCCTTGTCAAGTGACTTTTTTAACATCATTCTTGAGATGATTATGCAAAACTGCGAGCCAATACCAGAGGCACAGCTTTCGATAAATTGGTGCAACTGCTAGCACACGCTGACGATTTGTCGGACTCAACGTGATGTCATAGCCATATTTGCTAGTATAGGCAAGGCAACGGCAAATATGGGTTTTGCAGGAAATGAGGGTAAGACTTAGTATATGCTGTCGACACGAAAAAACACACAACACCTACGAATTGGAGAGCATGCAAATTTATAACCAAAGCCCCTAGTCGAACTAGTAAGAAGATTCTATACAAGACCCTGATCATCTATGTCCTGCTGTTCAGCACTAATTCATTGACTCAGTTTTCGATTTCCATCCAGACGTCACGCTCGTATGAAGCATATGTAGATTTCCTTTAACTGACGGGCACAAGTAGAAAAAGACCTCAACGTCAACCATCTTGAAGTGTACACCTGGGGGCAGTTAATTAAGAACCATGGAAATGGGAGAGGCTGTTTTGTTGAAGACCAGGTTCATTCCGGACTTAAGCACCAAACCGATAGACGAACAGAGTTGCTGTACCTTCTTTTTCGGATTATTATAAGAAACCGATACTCGGTCTATAAGGAGCAAATAATAAACGTGGTTTTTAAAAGGTACAACTTTTTGTTTAGTAAAAAAATGGCGTTAATATAATTTTTTTTAATTTATAACAACCATTTGCATTAGCTTAGAACATGAAATTTAAATTGCATTTACAAGTTATTCGAAAAATGCACAAAGCATAAGGCTTTATTTATTAAACCATGTAGTAAATTGTTCATCCAACTTATATACTTAAACATGGCATTTGAAATTTATTTTATTAGAAATCTGTTACTCAAAAAACAACTGAGGAATTCAACAAAAATAATTTTTGAGCAACTTCCACATAAATAAGTAACACGAACACCTGTTATTCGTATTTGATAGGCGGTGCAGAAAAAAAACACTTCAACCATAAAATTATAAATTTGAAAAAAAAAACAATAAAAATAAATTTATATTCAGGGTAAATTTTAAATTACTCTAGTTTCAGTGTACCGCCTCTTCTTTGATGATGAAATATTTTATGAAAACCGTCTACAAAAGAGATTTTCACGTTTTAAGGGCCGATGTTGATTTTGAATAAAAAAAATTATTTAGGAAATTATTGTCATTTCTTTTTGTTATGATAATATTGGTATGGTTCAATTATGTGTGGAACAAAATGCCGGTCAAATGCTCGGCGGCTCAACTCATTCGGTGCTCCAAATTTTCGATGACGCTGAGGCATAATTGAGGTTCTATGCCTTTAATTTGCCGAATTATCTCACTCTTTAGCTCTTGAATTGTTGTTGGCTTATCGACGTACACCTTTTCTTTCAAATAACCCCAAAGAAAGAGGTCCAACAGTGTCAAATCACATAATCTTGGCGGCTAAAAGACATCGCCAGCACGTGAGATAACACGGTCTTTGAATTTGTCGCGCAGAATAGTCATTGTTTCGTTAGCTGTGTGGCAAGTGGCACCATCCTGTTGAAACCACATATCGTCCACATCCATGTCTTCCAATTCGGGCCATAAAAAGTTCGTTATCATCTCACGATAGCAAAAATCATTCACAGTAACTGCCTCACCGGCCACATTTTGGGAAAAAATACCGCACCAAACAGTCGCTCTTTGTAGGTGCATTGGTTTTTCGGCAATCACTCTTGGATTATCATTCGCCCAAATATGGCAATTCTGCTTATTGACGAATCCACTGAGGTGAAAATGTGCCTCATCAATGAAGATGATTTTCGTCGAAAATTGATCATCCACTGTTGCCACCATTTTGACCATTGACGACGTTTGAAAGGGTCAAGAGGCTTTAGTTCTTGAGTCAATTGCACCTTGTAAGCATGTAAATGCAAGTCTTTATGCATAATGTTCATCAACGACGAGCGTGAGAGTGGCAATTGTTGAGCACGACGACGAGTTGAGGTGGACGGCTTTCAGCCACTATATCGCGAACAGCAGCAATATTTTCTGCAGTACGAGCTGTACGAGCATGCACTGGTGTTTTCACATCTCCTAAAGACCAGGTTTGCTCAAATTTTTGCACGATTTTTCCGATTGTACGCACATTTGGACGATCAAATTGACCGAAAAAATCACGAAGTGCACGATATGCATTTTGCTTTGAACGCCCATTTTCATAATAAGCCTGAACAAATTTAACGCGTTGCTCGATTATGTATCTTTCCTTGGCTCAAATTGAGTTAGTCTGAAATTGAGAAATGTCAATTAAAATGCAGAAAAGAACTTGAAGTGTAGGTGTTGTTCACATTCAACATCGGCCCTTAAAATTGAACCACCCGTTAGAAGACAAATTCAAAACAATACCTAATCACAAAGCCCTTACAAAACCTAACCACTGCAAAATAAATTCTTTTCTGTGATGGATAGATTCCTTTCAATTGCCCATGCAGTATAGGCCTATTAAATGCTGATTTATACCATTTCCATTTTATGATCCTTTAAAAAAAATCTAGTTCCCACCTACGCCATAATTAACATTCCATCACAATACTACAGCAAACAAAAAGTCTTACATTTGAATTTAAATTGTTGCAATAACACAATAAACTACACGTGCAATAGTAAATCTTTTCCGCTTAAATTGCATAATATCGACTACTACAACCGCGTTTCTATGAAATTTATAACTTCCCATTTGCATAATTGACTTGTTTTCTAGGAGCGAGGCATGCTAAACCAACGGCAGGAGAACTTTAAATGAAAGTCACGGCAACTGAAACATTGAACCGGTCCTATTCGATGTAACATGCATCGTTAACAGAGTGATAATTAATGAGTTTTCCGAACTCTTTTGTAATAGACTAAGTCAATATTGAAGGCACCTTCTGGGGCAGATTATGCACGGCATGCGTACGTCTACACTTAGTCATAATACCTCTGTACACAGACCCGACCAATGATGTGATTAAAATGCACATCGCAAGTGCAAAAGAAAGCAAAAGCGTGCCGTCTTTAGATTTTGCTTTGTCGTACAAACCCTGTGCAGTTAACCCTGACCATCGATTATGTTCGCGTACAAAATATAAATGCAAATAAAAATGAAAATTTATCGATCGTAATGTTAGTTTTCATTGAATATGACGGCAAATCCAATTTATACGAGTTTTCAATGGAAAAGGCGGGTATTAAGTGAACGGCGGGAAATTTCACCTCAAGGATGAGTCGAGGTATCTGAATCCGGTCAATTATTGTTTCATTATTTATTGTTTTGAATTAATTCATTTGGGGATAGCCAACTGATCATTTAATAGAAACATCATAAAAGTTTTTATTGTGAACAATTTTTTACCTGAGCAGAATATGTTAAATACTCATATAGCGAAGCTTCTACAAGATTTGAAAGTTTTATTAAGAACTTGTTCATTAAAACATTAAAAGTTTTAATATTATTTTCGCTTTGCGAATCGTTGAATACCCTATTACTTTCCGGCTTACTTGTGAAATATAGCAAATGGGATTGCCTGTATATCTTGATTATATGTATACTTTATCAAAATTGCTTTTTGTTGACTAAAATCGACGTTTTTTTCTGGAATTAGGCGTGGCCGTGGGTGTATTTTAAGAAATCATTTATTCCTATACACAATAGAAGGAAAAAGGTTGCTAACGCAGCCTCCTAGCTCAAAGAGTTCGAAAAGTCGCGGGATGGTAACAACATCCGGAGGTTTTATAAAAGAGCCAAGCAACTGGCTGATGGCTACTAAACTGGAACACAGGCTTTTCGAGACTTTCCTTCGCAGTCTTCCTAGTATCCAAAGCACAGGGAACAGCATTTCCAGCAGCTGCTTAATGGGTATCATGTAGGCAAGAAGAGAACCAACATCTAGTCAATGGAGAACTAGTTCCACCACCTAATATAAAATAAGTTGGCCAAGCTATTAAAAAGCTTAAGAACAACAAGGTCGCAGGCTCTGATGGCTCTGATGGCTTGCCAGCGGAGCTTTGTAAATACGGTGGTGATGTTTTGGTAGGGAGCATGCACCGAATCATCAACAAAATATGGGTATCAACAAAGTATGGGTTTGAATGTCTAAAACTATCCGGCCCAGAAAATCGATTATAGACCAAATTCTTACAATGAGGCAAATGCTGTAAAAGACCAACGAATTTCAAGTCGAAACTCTCTGTTTATTCATCGACTTCAAAGCCGCATTTGATAGCATACATAGTCAAGAGCTCTTTATGGCGAGGGTCGAATTCGAAATCCCGGCGAAACTGATATAGCTGTGTCGCGTGACGCTGAAAAGCACGCGCCGCAACGTGCAGTTTCGAAGTGGTCCCTCCGAACTATTCCAAATATGTACCGGATTTCGGCAAGTAGACGCGTTATCATGCTATACTTCTTCAATCTCGTACTGGAGCAGATAGTGCACTGGGTAGGTGTCCACACTGAACGCACTATATTCAACAGGTCCGTCCAGCTCCTGGACTATGCGGACGATATTGATATCATCGATCGCTCCCAGATTGCCATGATAAGACCGTTCACGGCGATTAAAGAGCAGGCCATATCCGTTGGCCTTAAAATAAATGAGGATAAGACTAAGTACATGCTATCAATAAACAAAAAAATCGTTACTATTGATATCATCAATTTCGAGTTCGGAGGAGTTCACCTAGTGGAGATCCGGCAAAGAATTACCACAGGAAACCGTTGCTACTACTGTTTGGCGAAACAACTGCGTTCAAAGCTTCTAGTTCGAAGAATGAAATGTGTGCTCTACAAAACCTTTATCCTGCCAGTTCTGCTTTATGGCCGATAAACAAGAAGGGAGAGCTGATACTAGGCTCATTCAAAACGGTGGGTAGAAATTTGCAACTATTTCAATAACGCCGATTGCGAATAAAAAGAAATGGCAACGGTGAAGCGATTCCTTGTCACAGTAAATAAAACTTGGACGTCGCGTTTAGAAACGCGATTAGAGGTCGAAACATTGAAGGCGATGCTGATCATCAAATGGAGTTGAATAATTTCTATAATTATCTGAAACCCAAACCGAAATTGCTTAGTCAAGTTAAAAAATACAAATTTTTGACGAAACAGGCTCGTTAGAACCCATTGCCTAACTTTCTCACAACCATTCAAGTGTGCGTATGTACTTCTTGCACGAAGGCCAAACCTACTTTTTTATGCCTAACGGCTTTATTGTGATAAGATTTTCTTGACCATTGATACTTCCCGGGTGAATTGTCAGATTAACATGAAAAGAGAGGACCAGTGGACCAGTGAACCACGTCAAATTTCTGCAAAAATACAAAACAAAAACCACAGAATGGGAATGGGAAATCGGAAGCGAAGACGATTCTTCCATTGGAATGAATCGCCCTTTTTTGCATTAATTTTTAGTTTTTATTAAGCGAAAATACTATACCCTATCCCATAGCGGTATATTAGTTTTTATACATAGTTTGTAACATAGAGAAATAATTTAGCTAGGTATACATCAAAGTATATGGATCGACCCAGAATCGCTAGCTTAGTCGATTATGCCATGTCTGTCTGTCCGTCCGTCTGTCTGTAGGTCACCGAAATATTTTAGATAGGTATACCTCAAAGTAAATAGATCGACTCAGATTCGCTAACTTAGTCGATTAAGCCATGTCTGTCTGGCCGTCTGTCTATCTGTAGGTCACCGGTTTTAAGGCCTTACATTTTGAGATAGGATAATTAAATTTGGTAAATGTGATCCTTGTACGTGCTGTTCAAACAAGTTAAAACATTTATAGAATCCGTCCACTGACACCCTCACTTTTCAGAAAATCGTTATCTTTGGTAACTGAGCAGGATATATAGTCAATCCCAATATTTATATTTCGTCCAAATAAGTATTTTACCAAACCCAATTTTTGGGGGCGTTTTCAGTAAAAAAAAATCGTTTTTTGGTTTAAATCATTGGATATGACAAAATAAATATTTTGTCCATACATCATTTAAATCCACACACACTTTTTAAATTCGTTTTCGTACAAAAACTAGTTGCATACCGTACGACATACCATATGCAGGCGAAAAATGTTGTTTTTTGTCGAACCATACAACATTTTGGACAACATGTGGTGACAAAGTCCGGAATGAACCTGGGCTATTAGCTACCTGCCTCCAGTTGCGCACTCCATGTTGGTTGAAGTCGGCTTTTACTTGTGCGCGCCATTCGTTCAACATGTCCTAGCCATATTAAACGTCCAATGCGGTGGACAGGGGGCATCCTCTGTAGTTCGAGTGAGGGCTTAACTACTAAATTGTCTTCTTAGCCCGAAGAAACAGCGGTTGGCAAGAGTAATTTTTCGTTTAATTCCTGACGAGATATTGTCAGAGTTAATAGCAGAGCCGAGGAAGACAAATTCCAGTACTACTTCAAATCTATATTTGTCAATGGTGACGTTCTGTCCAATTCGTTGATGTTGTGTGTCCTTTCATGTTGACAGCATATACTCGGTCTTACCTTAATTTACTGCTAAATACATCCTAGATGGGTTCCGAATATGTCGAAGCAGCTCAATTAGTTTTTTCACTTTATCCATCCAAACTGGGACTGTAGCCAAGTCTTTATATGGGGATTGAGACTCTATCTACAAGGTCAAGATACTAGGCACTCAGCGGTCGCCACTAGAAGACTGAGAGTCGGAGTTGGTAGGCATTAGCTAGGTGAGGGTTTCATAAATCACATTGGCTACCACTTGACCCAGCACTGTAGCGCTTCTTAATTCGGTAAGTAAATTTACCATAAGGCAAAAAAAAGGCTCAAAAACTGGGGAGAGACGGACGAAAACTGAGACGATTTATCCATCAGGCTTCGACTCAAATTCGATCCGTATATCTATTTAACGATATGCTTATACGTATTAAAAGTACTTAGAGTATACTCCAATGAGAAAGGGTATAAAAAGTAAGCTAAAGTAAAAGAAAGAAAATTGGAAATATAATAACTGCTTAAAGCTCCTCATAACCCCAATTGACATCTGAATTTTCAATATAAAGTCATCAATTGATATCAAAGGGGCCTTACCTCTTGTTCACAGGAATAAACATAAAACCCAAAACTCCATGCAGACTCAATCTCCCAAAGATTAAGGCTCCCTCGCTACCGAAAAATATTTTCTTTGTATGTGTACACACCTAAGGCTATCTGGTGTCATTATCCAAATAACTTTGCCATCATCTGTTCATTTGTCATCCTTCACTTGGCCGCAAAAATGCTGGTGTGGTTTTTAGTCGCCTTCTTTATTCGATGAAAAAAAACCCAAGGAAAAAGAAATAAAAGATCTGCCCACCAGCAGTGCTCAACAGAACAAGAAATCCTTTCTTTCTTCGCCAAGGATAGTAAAGCATTTTTGGGGAGTTTGCATATACCATAGAGGCAAAAACGTCCATTTATTAATCGTCTTTGAGATGTCCTTTGACGTGGACACCCGAGGCGTTATTTTCCTATCCATATAGCTTGTGACATCGTGGCAATAAGGAAGAGGAATAAAAATAAAAAAAAAAACTTAAGACGAAGAAGAATACGAAATCCGGAAATTTAATATCTTCATTCTACGAGTACGTACAAAGTACGATGACGACAACGACGAACGAACGATGGTGTGTTATTGACAAAGCTCTTCCTTTCTCGTCCACAAACCGCAGACTAATCTATAAAACATGACCGCTGCCCGAAGACAGGGTTAAGACTAAATGCGACCGAAAGCCGAGTAAAAGAAACCCTATGGGTTATCGTCTGCACTGTTCCAAGCGAGTGCTTCCTTCTTCCGAAGGGCAAAAGGTGAAATTATGATATCTCTGGAAATATCTTTTTCTTCGATTGTGTGCACATCTTATCCACTCATTCATCTTTGGGTCCAGTATGCAAAGGAATTTCTTGGAATTTTTGGATTTTTGTGTGAAATGCAAAGGTATTTGCAGAGGGATATTATGCAGGACTTTGGAGATCTATGGGATTGCAGGTACCTTCAAAATTAAATATTTGACAGATTGCTTGGTCCGCTTGAATTTGGATATTAAATATATGGTCAAGGTCATAATTTCGACGAGTTGATGTGAAATCGATTAAGCATATTTAACACTTGCATATTTAACTTATTTAACTCTTGCTTTTTAATATTACTTTTGAACTTTCCAAATATGTAATTGGATATTTGGTTTCAGAAGTTAAAACAAGAAGGGTTTATCAGTAACCAAGAACTGAGGACTGATAATATGCACATAAGGAAATATTATTCAGCTCCATGCAAGTGTTGATGCGAAAACAAATTGGTTAATTAATTATAATTTTCTTTTTCCATAAGTGATTAGTTATACTGAATCTCTAATTTCAGAACACGAACGAACTTGATATCATTGGCCGGACTCAACGGATGTCACAGCAAAACAGTTAATGAGGCTATAAAAATGAAAGGACACACAATATTTACCAATTGAACAGAATTGACACATACAGTTTTAGGTAGTTAGGGTAATCGAACATTGATTCGCTCTGACAGTTCCATCTCGTCAGAAATTAAACAGGAGATCAGAGCGGGGGAGAAGATGAGTTCTCAAACTAATTCAGTCTTAGTTACGATGAAAAAAGTGAACAACTAACATTAGCTGCTCCGATATATTCTGACAACAGAACATCTACGAATCTTTTGAAATGAAATGGTGGCAAATAAGCTGATAGACTGCGCTTAATCCGATAAGGTATACAGATTGACCCATGTCCTAATAAATGAGATTGGCCTTACAGGTAAGTATTTGTTAGGATAACTTCCTTACTACGTGAAAAACAAAAAGTAACAATAAAAAGAGACAACAGCCTCGAATAACAGAATCCCCTCGAATACAACGATCCCAAAATCGAAGACTTAAAACGACTGGAGCTACTCGAGAACTTAAATCTGTCCTCGAGGTTAATAGAGAAGACATAACATTGATTCAGGAAAAACATGAGACAGGATCAAGAACACAAAAACGAAAAGCATTCCACAATTTCTTACAGCTGTCCACCAAAGGCTGGAGATATAATAGAGTGTGGATTCGATGTGGGGAGCCGAATTAGGTGCTGAGTAATCGACTTTAAGTCGGTTAGTGATCGCCTGGACATGATTCACATCAAGGCAACATTTTGCTATATTCACCTTATATGTGCGCAAGGTTTCGCCTTCAATCACAGCCAAAATCCATTAAAATGTTATTCAAAAAAATAAAAAAAAGATCGGTAGTTACTCCTTAAAAAGTATACACCACTTCTGCCAATGTAACGAACATAAAAAACAGTGACTCCGCGAAGTTAGTTCGGACAACACCCATGAAGTCAGTCTCCACTACATGTGATCACCAATGAGAGTGATGTCGCTCTCAAGGTGGAATCTTACAACCTCCTCGTACAGGCAGGCATATTTGGCGGGTTAGTATGCCAACGTGTTGTCGGCTAATAACCCAAATATGAACCGCCAAATACGAAACGAATACAAAAAGACAACAGATAAGGGCTTTCAGATAGCTAACTTCGCATGCAGTACTATGATCCGCAGTCTTACGTTTCCGAAGCGCAAACCAAATCTACCATGAGATAATGCGAGACCCGTATCCAACATCCTGGATGTACACACATCCAGAGGGCAAATCAAATCTTACCATTTACTCGTGGCTGCCAAATTCAAAGCACCGGTGTCGAACTATAGAATGTTGCAAAAAATGGGATTTCACATAAGTCGTCGTAGTAAGCTGAGATTGCAAAAGCCTGCAAGCAGATACTCTCCGCTGTGCCCACACCATCCACTAATATAAAAACCTAGTAGACCCCGAAAGTGACAGCATCTGTTTTTTACGCCTCCACTTCTTGCGAAAGTCTGATGAACATGGATACACTGTCATGAGAAGATTCTCGAATTTGCCTTTCGCATTCGGAATTTAACAGTAGGTCCTCTTCGTTTTGACAAATTAATAACTTCTCTCAAACAAATGAAGGTAGAGGCTAGATATGTGCCGTTTAAGACTAGCCTATAAGCTATCTGTCGAGCGAGAAGCAGTGGAGAGCAGAATTTTCTGAACTGAAAAATAAAAAAAAAACCAGCATATTAGCAAACGGAAATTTCTCAGGGAAAAGTATCGTGATAAGAAGAAGATTGGCAAGTTCTACGAAGATCCAAACAGCAGGCAACTGGATTCAAAAAGGAAAGCATGCTCTACGAAATTACATTGGGAACCTAGTCGCGCAGGGTTTCGCGGAAGAATTAAGGCATCATTTGCAACAGCTGCTTAATGGGCATAATGTTGAAAGAGTTATAGAATAAAAAACCAACCCAACACTAGTCAACGAAAAGGTAACGCCCCATCAAATTTTTGACCAAGGTAGAGTTGCCTCCAAAAAGCTGAAGAACAACAAGGCTGTCAGTTTCAATGTATTACAAAAAAAAAACTCTTCTACACTTACCCCCTGAAGCTGTGGACATTTATGCCACGCTGTTCAACAACGCGCTGAATAATGAATATCATCCTGTGCTTTGGACGACAGTGGCGGTTCATCCTCTCACTAAAAGGGGAAAGGACAGTTCCAATCTGCAAATTTTCAGGCCGATTAGTCTTCTTCCCAGTATCAGCAAGGTATTCGAAAAGATTCTTAATCGGGCTCTAATCAAGTGAGTTGAGGACAATCAGATAACACCAGAGAAAAAGTTTGGGTTCAAGGCCGTTAATGACACTATTCATGCCCCCTCTAAACTGGTCTCCAATATGCAATGGAACAATAAGCTGGAAAGCCCCACAGGTGCATGTCTGATAGATTTAGAGAAGGCTTTTGACACTACATGGTTAGACTGCCTGTACCTAAAGCTAACGAGACTTGGCATTATTGAACTACTGCTATATATGCTTCATGGTGGTAGAGCGTTTGTTGCGAAAGTGGAAATGTAACCCCCACCACCGAATTGTTAATAAAAAAATGGTCTGCACTACATCGTGCATTTTCCGACAAACATCCAAGAGCAACGCTTTCATGAGCAAGTTTTCAAATTTGCAGCTCGGCGTTAAACATGAGGTTGTCTTCTTTGTAGCAAAAAGCTTTGATTACCTATATGTGTAACATCTGTAAGAGCCAGATATTTGATTTTTTTAAGTAAAAACACATGGAAAAAAAATTTCTCGGAATGATTTAGGTATCGTAAATATTACAACTGATATTCCTACCGATGCCAGACATAGTTTCCGCAAGACTTACCTTACAACTCGTAACGCAGTTTTACAAACACCTATGTTTGCCATAAGGATTATTCGCATTTATTCGAAATTCAAGACACAAACTGTATCTACACTGACGATGATATTTTAAACCCACAGATATTTGCGCCAAAATTATATCGACACTAAACGTACATCATATACTCGCTGCAATATCGTCTCATTCATCCCACAAGTAGGAGCAAATCTTTTCAGTCATCAAAAAATCTGTTCACTTTATTCTAAGATCCCTTTGTAAGGCCACACCAAGCTAAAGAAAAACAAATCACCAAACAAAACACTCCTCTTCCGACGATAACCTTTAAATAGACTACCATCACAATTCTGACACTTTTTTGGTGTTGAATGCGATGGGCGTCCTTATCACATCGTTACGAGTCGCACAGCTCCCAATAGAGTAACAATATACCCCAGAAGACAGAGACGCCGAGACAACAAAAAATCCCAAAAACTAATCTAATATTACGGTGATAAGGAACCACACTACTACCACAAGACATTTTCGTGTGCTCAGCAAGAGTATCTGTGAGTGTGCGTAAAGCCGAAGAGTAATGACGGAGATTATGTGCGGTCATTTCGATGATGCGAAAGATAGCAACTAACGGGATTTTAAGGGAACTCCAAAAAACAAGGAAGAAATCCCATGCAACATTCAAGACCAAGAAGCCATCACGTGTATCACAATCTTTGTATCCAGACATGCTTCGCACACATGGAATTGATCATAAAATTGATTAAATCAATTAGTTATACGCTGAGGGTTACGGATCGGGTGTTGAAATCGAATTCCAGCGGAGCCAAGCCTCATTAGAACAGCCACCATGACTGGTTGCCGACTGAAATGTCATATTGTATGGCGGTTTAGTCATTCCGATTGCGCTCGCAGATAACGCGCAGTCCACCAATCCCCCAAGAGCAGTGCGGTGGCGCGCAAACGCATTAAATCACCGACTTAATCAAATTGTCTGGTAGTAATTGCGCGACAGGCGGATAGATTACGAGACACTCGGCTAGTGCTGAAGTGCTGATTAGGTACGTTAAACTGCTAAAACCAATTTGCAAACCGAGACGGGTGATTAATTCGCCTCCGCGCTTTCAACAATACCACACAGATAGCTTGCCTGATATGAGAATTGACAGGCTGAGCGAATTCCCTTCAAACAACAAGTTTTCGAATTTGTTTTCTGTTTTGCCAACCTTTCTGATGGCCTTTAAATTGGCTGAAGAGGGGTGAGTTTTATTTTTTACTGTCCGCCATTAAAAGTCAAATCCGCTTAGACAAATATGCAAAAAGTTCAAATCAATACAATAGATACAGTCGATGGTGGTAGCGGTGGTACTTGCAGATACATGGCTAGCAAAAAAGTATCTATTTGCTATGCTGACAAGCGGCGGCTAACAATAAGTGACGTGAGACACGAGCCATGTACGTTGTGTCATACCAACATGTCATTGGTATTGACAAGGCTTGTGTGTGTGTTTTTTTTTAAAGATACTTTTTACCAAATACAATATTCAAAAGGAAAATAAACAAGAAGTGACCTTTTAAATTGTGTGCATTAAGACGTCAACACAATAAAACAAGAAATCTTTTATAGGTTAAGCGGTAATTTATACCCACTGGCTGATGGAATTTTAATCGAAATTAATTGAAAGGCGCTACAGAATATCGAGATACTCGAGTATTATATCATCGGATGTGCCTTTGCAAAGAGAACGACAAAGAAAAAAACAAATATCGGGATGAATGAATTTCGTTCGACCTAAATTCCATATGAGGAGATGAGGGAGGCAGATAGTGGTTAATTGGGAAACTAATGTGAATTTAATTGAAGTTGTGATAAATCATTTTGCTAAATCATCAAGATGATGACAGATAATGAGATACTGGGAGAGGTAATTTCTATTGGATATTGTTATTTGTAATCTCTTTGGAAACACATGTGATGAAGTGATGAGAGATTGGATTTAATTATATGTAATTATATTTAATTGCATGATAAACAAAGGTGATATCTTTTTGGAGTAAGTTTACAGCATTGTTTTGAAATCAGAGCTACAATCGTTTGAAATATGAGCCTTTTTTTAGAAGGATTTTGTTTCAAACATTGCCAAAGACGGTCGAAATGAGCTGAAATTACTTGCAAACCCCCTTTGGCAATCGAGAATCCACGCAGTTGAAACGTACTTCGCCCACTTAAGTGGGAAGTAGATGACAAATCTCAGAAGTTATTATTTGTCTTGTGGATTTACTAAGTCGAAACCATATTTGACGATTCCGAAATTGACTTGCTAATCTTGTAAGTGCGAGTGTTGGTAACATGAAGATATACAGTAACACTTTAGATATCCTGATCAGAATGCCTGCTATCCCCCGGTAACTACATGGGCTTGATCCTCCATGCTGTGGGTTGTACATTGGGCTCAAGTTAAGAGAATAGTTGCCAAGCAATTCATAGTTTCGAAAAGAAAGCCCTGAGACGCTACAAAGAAGACATGACTGCCATCCAGAAAATACGGTTGGAGGATGCATATAGTGAGCAGAAACAGGCATTATACACGTCCTTATGTTTTAAAGACATAAGCAAACGCATCGTAACAAGTTGCATCAAGGCTCACCCTGATATCCATTAGAGAAGAAGAGGCATGCATACAGTGTTTTAGATGTTCGAACTTTCCAAGGCGTTAGCAACGATGCCGACCGCCATATTTTTGCCACCGAGATAAGAATGCGGATATTTACTACGCTAAAAAGAATGCGAATGACAATTTAAGACAACGCTATGTCGAACGACTGCACTCGCATAATACCGCCAAGCCTTTTGCAGAACGCGTATCCCTTAACATATTGATGAAGAAAATATCAGAAGCATCTAATGTCGAAATTAATGGCGACCGCGACGGTGCCAACTAGCACAGCAAGAAATCCTTGATGGGATAAAGAAAGCCATCCGATACACGCATTAAAGTAGGAACGATCGTAGTTGAGACAGAATTGATGCTGAGGATATGGAAGAATCACTTTGCTGATTGTGAAATCGCGATGACGAATAATCTCACGCGGCCAGGCAGAGTGAACCATTCAATGCAGGCGACGACAACTACAAAACACCCGTCCTAAGTGAAGTGAGAATATCAATATCTAAGTTTAAGCTTAACAAGACTGCCAAAAAGTACGGCCTTTCTGCCGAACTTTATAAAGCCGGTGGATATCATTTGGTAAGTAACATTCACCAACTCATCAGCTATACGTGGTCCGATGAAAATATGCTTGAAGAATAGAACCTCGAAATCCTTTGCCCGATATACTAAAAAAGAGCAAAAGTCTGCTAAAAATTAACGTCCTATACAGGGCCTCAAACCTATTTCCACTCTTCATTTGTGTGTGTGAAATTATAATTTTTGCTCCAAAGAAGAGGACCTCCTGCTTGACGGCTATCCCGAACGAGAATTCGAGAAGTTGACAGTGTCAGGATAAAAAAAAACAACCACAAAATGTGTATATAAACACCATAAATGGTAGTTGTCAGCCTCTCAGTTCATTCAATTGAGCTAATTGACTCTCCTCAGACCATGAGCTCAGTAGCGCAAGTGGTATGCACTTGGCTCACTAGGCACGGGGTATCAAGTTCAATCCCGGTTAGGTAATAAAAATAGTTTCAATTAATCATACAGAGAACTGAACGTTCAGCGACACTATTAGAATGAATCTGATGAGGACACTTGGTAATGTCCGAAATAGTTAGCTATAATTTTAAACAAAAAATAGTGTTGCTGTACACAAGTTGTTGTTGTTATTTCGGTAATTCAATTTATAATAAGTAAACGTTTCCCAACAGAAATTGCCAGGGGCTGTCCACTTTAAGAGTTAGAATCGTTGTTAGACCTAATCACCCACTGACATCACTCTTTTATGTTTTCCAAACTTTTGCAAGAGGTGGACTAGTGATAAAACTTAAGTGTTGTTACCGACATCGACATTTGAGACAGAGACCCAGCTCTTAGTAGTCCAGAACCACTACTCCACTGCACCCACCCGCAACATTGCATACAGGATCATATCTGCTGTAATATGTGATACAAACTGATCGGACCACAGCAGTGATCCTGGAAAAACCCTAGAAGTCCAAATTAATACCCACCACCTATTCATAGACTTCAAAGCCGCATACGACAGCATTTATAGAGACGAACTATACAGAGCCATGTCTAGTTTTGGTATACCGCCCAAACTCGTTCATTTGTCTAGGATGACGATGGAGAAATCTCGCTGCTACATCAGGTTCGGAAACGACCTCATCCACATTCGATACCAAAAAAGGATTTAGGCAAGGCGATGCACTGTCATGTGAGTTTTTCAATTTGGTTCTTGAGAGGATTGTGCAAAACTCACGAGCCAACACCAGAGGCACAATTTTCCAAAAATCGGTACAACTACTAGCATACGCCGACGATATTGACATCATCGGTCGGACCCAACGTAATTTCATAGCCAAGTTTGCTAGTATAGAGAAGGAAGCGGCAAAAATTGGTTTGGTAGTAAATGAGGACAAGACGAAGTATATTGTATCAACACAAAAGGACACACAACATCGACGAGTTGGACAGAACGTCACCATTGACAGATATAACTTTGAGGTAGTACGAATCTGTGTCTATCTCGGCTCCGCTATTAGCTCTGACAACAGCATCTAGTCAGAAACTAAACGAAGAATTACTCTTGCCAACCGATCCCGACTTACTAAGGAAATCCTATATAAACTCCTGATCATCCCAGTCCTGCTCTACGGTGCTGAAGCATGGACCGGATGAAGAAATCCTAGGTCGATCCGAGAGGAAAATTCTTCGAAAAACCTTCGGTCCCGTTTGCGTTGACGGTCTAAGAAGACAAGAATTCAACCAAGAACCATACGACCTGTACCAGGTCAACAAACTCCGCATTGGACGCTTAAGATGGCTAGGACATGTAGAACGAATGGACTCGCTGAGTCTTGGATTCCCAGCCAGACGTCGGACGCAGTAGAGGAAGACGTCGTCGATCCCAACAAACTTGGAGTGCGCAACTGGAGGCAGTTAGCTAAAGACAGGCTCATTGGAGAGGCATCTTGGTTGAGGCCTGGGTTCATTACGGACTGTAGCGCCACTTTTAGTAAATAAGATTTTTAATTTCTAGCAAAATATTTTACATATCACATCAAACCGGTATTTAGCTATAATCTGCATTACCTTTGTATGCCTCATCCCACTTAAACCTCCATTGATTTTCTCATTGTTACATGAACAATGCTTTGACAAGTTGCGGAAACATTCAATACCAATAACTTAACTCACTTGTTCATCCAAAACCCCCATTTCAATATGTCACCATAAATAAAATAATTCACTCTGAATAAAACCGCACTTGTCAGCTTAAATAAAAGCAATAAAGCCTGCAAGTTAATTCTGCTTAGATATTCAAAGACTCCCCGTGGCTACTTGTCCATAATCCATTAAAAAAAAATGTACATTAACATAAAACGGCATCACCTGGTTCCTCCATCTATAGCTTTAGCTGCCACAATCAAACATTCTAATCGAGAGTGCAGTCAATTGCGATTTGTATGTATGAACGTTTCCCCCCGTTATGGGTAACATTCACACCCACTCTCACCGAGTCATTGCATACTTTCAAAACAAAACTTACCTCATTCTGTGCGCATTAGAGGTGTTATCCATTCTGGAGGTATTTAGTATCTCAATCCAATTTGTCGTTTTAATCCAACAGCAACAGCTGGGCCACTTATTCACTTCCTCAGATGTATGCACTTTAATCCAATAGGTATATCTCACTTCACTTAGCTTTCACTTGGTCACTTTTATGTTTCACCAACTTTTTGCTTATCTTTTCCTCAATAGTTTTCCACTACACCCCTCTGGGGATGGTTAAATTTACACTCAGCATATCACTTCATTTGGATATTGACTCTACGTGGCTAGACAGATACACTGCTCCTGAAATGATAAAAAAAAGAAAATCACATAAAAATGTATCTCGTTCATGGTATGAAAGAAATAAAAGATTTGGTATCTGTTTGGAGCGGCACGATTGAAAGGATCTGTTACGGCTACAGAAGCGGTACGGATTTCTTTTGCTCTTTTGACGGAGGAGTCAGTTTATCTTTACCTAACAAACGATGGGCTTCTTATGTTTCATGGCACATGTACATTTTCCACACGACTGGTTATGAATTTTGCCATTTTGGTGATCAATCATCATGCGCATGGCGGAGGATATTGAACTTCAAGCGGCAATGGTTTTTTTCTGTTTAAGAGAGAGAGAGAGATCTCTGCCGGGGCACGCACAAGATGACGCCTGAACCTCAAGCTGACATCGAGGAAATTACGAATGCAGGACAGCGCTTTTGTGTTGTGTAGTGAGGTTTTTGTTTGCCCGTGTGGTGCGAATGAGGAACTATGAGGGCGCTACACAGTTAGCGGTCGACTATTGGCGAAATGCAGTTAGGTGGAACATGTGCAATTCGACAGGAAACTGATCATTAAAATGCATGATGGACGATGGAACTTTTTGGCACTTCCTATTGTGGAATTTTTTTTTTGTATTTTGCAACGGGTGGTTGTAACTTTTGTGTTGCAAATAAAAAGTTGGATGAGGTAACATGCATTTTAACATGAACGTCATATTATGTGGTAAATTTGAATACGTTGTAATAAGTAAGTTCACAAATGTCTTTTTTTTAATATGATCACGAAATAAAGGAGAAAAATATAACGCTAGTTATGTTTATAGATTGAATCACTACCCAAAGCAAGGTCGATCTAGCAAATGTTTGCCCGTCCTCTGCTAATCTAGAATAAAGAAATGTGATCTACGAACTTTTTATAAGTCAACGTTTTTTTCTAAAAATGCATATTAACTATGTCATTGGTCAAACCATAAGAAAATTTTAAAAATGTTTATGAAAAACGTACATTGGTATTTACTGTTTATACAATAGGCGTGTTTTTTTTCTCTTTTTTCCGAAATAGATGTAAACAATTAACGTGTAACGTGATTTTGAGAAGCCTGGATAATTATCCGGTTTTACACAACACCTTTAGCCTTAATAGAAAATGTGGTACCAAACCTAAAACGGTTGTCAAAAGTGCAAAAACTGAAAAAAAACTGATACCACAACCCGTAATCATAGGCTGGCGCTGCGGTTGAAAATCAATATTTGATGCGAATATATAAATTTTTATAATTGTTTTGAATTTAAAATCAAAATATTACAACAAAGATAAATGTGCAAAAATTATATGAAACAGCTCAAGTTGAAACCCTAAAATGCCATCTGTTGGCGTTTACATGTTTCAGTTTCAGTGGTGCCAGACCACTGATTAGCATTTTTTCTCATTTTTATAAAGGCCTATGTAGATTGAAAAAAAAACACGCCTAATGTAGTTTTGAATTAAGCTAAAGTTTTGTAGCACCATTTATAGAAACAAAATGTTGATAGGCGTCAAAAGAAACAAATTGTGAGCTTCATCATAAGACAATTTTTATATAGACATACTTAAACCATACGGTCAATGGATACCCTCCAGCATGAAAACTATTAACCTACTTATAGGCAATCTTTTCCTGGTAGATCTTCTAAACCTATGGTTGCTGAACCGGAATGCTCAGAACATTCATTCCATGATATCGATGTTGTTATCACGAAAGAAAAACTTCTCCGCGGGCCGTCAAAAGCTTCGAATCGTTGAAATCCTGTGAACCAAATGGTATCATTACGGAACTTCAATACAATCTTTGAATAAAAGTTTCAGGATTTTGGCTGGGATTGAACCCGCAAACTTCCACTCAAGAGGCGAACACATTACCACTACACCGCAGACGAAGTTGAGAACATAAAAGTACCATTTCTGCAGACTGTTTAAGGGCAAAAGGGAACAGTCTTCCGAACAGTCAGACGAGCTATGTACTGCCGATGGAGAGGATTAATAGGTAAAATATACCGACTTCTGCACAAAAATTTGGTCGGATGAGACTATCCTGAAGAATGGATCGTCAGCATTGTTTGACAAATTCACAAAAATATTCTGAATTGTTGCAACTGCGGACGCATAAGTCTCGTCAACAATGCCAATAATATCCTTTCTGCTATATAACAAAAGTCAAACCGATACCGATCACTTATTGATCGATTTTTAAGCCCGATTCGAGAACATTCAGCATTCTCGCTATGATCTGACAAATCATCTGAGTAGTATCATACAGAGTCCCATCATTGTGTAAGAAGTACACACGTACACATGAATTGTTGTGAGAACAAATCCCGGCCATGTTTATTAAAGACCTTATTTTGCCAAAAATTATAAGACGGCATTTGTAGAGACAGATGTGAAAGCCAGTTGAAGAAGACATAAGTGTATCAGTGGCGCTCACAAATGGAAACAACCTCAAGCAACTCTAGTCAATTTTTAAATGCTCACTGGACAGGCATGTTGTTGAGTCCTAGGTTCATTTCCGACTGTAGCGCCACTTTATTAAGTTGGCTCGAGTTCGGCTACCTGTGTCAAAAACGTAACTCACGATTTTCTCGAATCAAAATCTTTCGACTTTTTCTGATATTCGATTGCATAATTGAACCGTTCCGAGCTAACTATAGAGCGGACGACGATTCTCATATTAATGTTAGCCAGGTAAACTAGATTGTCATGGAAGTAGTCTCCTAGGTGAAGAGAATTGGACAAGAGCATAAAAGGTGAGGAATACCCTCGTTCTCTTCCTTGTGCCAGCAGCTTCTGCATAAGTCATTGCTAAAGATGCCTAGTCTTTTTACATGAAGGCCTAAAGGGCAGTGCCCTATAAGGACACCTTTGAAGGTACTGATGTCTGATATGTTCAGCATAATTAAGCAGAGAGAGCAAAAAACTACAAATTGTTGGGGCAACAGGCCCGTTAGTACTCAGGGCCGAGCTTTCTCACAACCATTCATGTGTGCGTGTGTACTTCTTGCACGATGGCGGGACCTCCTGTTTTATGACGACTCCGGCAAGTTTGAGATAAGCTTTTCTTCACAATTGATACTACTCGGATGATTTTTGTCAGATCATCACGAGAGGAGAGCCAGTGATAAATCATTAAGGTGTTGCTACGGCTGGGAATCGAACCCAGACCTTCTGCGCGGCAGTTCATCGCACTTACCATCGCGCCACTGAGCCCACAAGCAGAGAGCGCGCTTTTGGTTATAGTTTGGCCAGAGATTCCTAGCCAAACATTTAATTCCGTCTATGACGTTCATGTTTTTGGGATGTGTGCTTACCATGGACAACCTAGCCTAGCCACAGCTAGGTAGTCACTCCTAACAGTACACCCCATCCCTGAGAGCTCTACGAATTTAACGAACACAAGAAACAGTGACTATTCATTTTCTTCATCTCCAAAAGATTCTGTTGGAGGTTTTTATATCTTTGATAAAACTTACAAAAATTATTCTTTGAGTGTTACCATTTTGTCTTCGATCGCGCTATTTTCTTGGGTTTTTTTTTTGTTCTTCCGTTTTTCAATGCCTATAAACCACAATAGGGTCACTGCCTTAGATACTGCGTTGTTCTTGTTGTTGTTAGATGAAAGATGTATCTAAGAACTGCAGCTGCTTGTTTGGTAGGTCTTTGAAATACAACAAGTCTAGATATAGATACCTCTATAATATCGACCGATCTCCTACAAGTCATGGGCTTGTTATAGCTCTTAGCAGGTCACCATCTGTTTGGTAAAGACTCAAAAGAAGAAGAAAGTGACCTTCGCACACCATCGATTCAGGAAAGGTGTTAGGCGGTCATTTTCTTTTTCTTTTTATTTTCTTTGGCTGCTTCCTCTTATACACTTCGAAGATCTTTCAGTTATTCCTATGGCGCAGATTGTTATCAGTTTCAGTATATTATGGCTGTCTTGCCGCAACACTGCTACACAAGACACCATCTCATGATTAACATTACAGTGCTTAAATGTATGTAACGTTTTATTTTCAGGGACGTAAGTAAATTATAGTGTTTTGCTTTTGGTCCATATAAACTTATGCGAGGTAAAAGATTCACCTCTTGATAGAAAATAACAAGGTCAAAGGCAACAGAAAATTTAGAGCCATTCCTTACGTTGACGTGTGTCACTCAGGCCCAACTTACCTATCCTTTCTAATTTTCTTAACCAAACACATATTATTACTATGCCAATCACCTTATATGCCTATTTCATACCCTGTTAGGAAAAAGCTAAAAGTTTCCCTCATCAACCTATGCCTAAGCGTTCCTAGTAAGCCTTCTCCAACATGCATAGCCTTTGACGATACAAGTTCATACTCCATACTTGCTGTAAAGGAAGCATAATGACATTAACCTCTCGATTTCTCCGAAAGTGTCTCACCTTCCATTCAGCCTACCTAGCTCTTGACTTTCTTACCTCAATTTCATTAGTCACCTGAAATTCCTTTTCGAAATTTATTTTATAAAAAAAAAATAACACCACAGATATGGTTCTACTCATTTTCATGGCACACACCGGAAGTTGCTTCAATCTGTGAACATACACATGTCCTGCACCTATGCTCAGTTGCCATTTGGTAAGGAATGGTGCGCCCTATTTCATAGGACAAAGTTTCACATCATGTCACAGGAAGTTGACAAAGTTCTCCATGTCATTCCCGATGAAATCTGAAGACGACGACGATAGATCAGGAAGTTTCATGGAATTCAATTGAACAGCCCCTTGGGGAATTCCCATCCAAAAAAAAAAAAAAAACACATGCGAACGATGGCATGGAAGGCTCTATTGGAATAATTACTGCCAACGGCAGATAGGTAGAGCTACGTACTTACTGTTCTCCTACTAAGTGCCTACAGCGAACAAACGTTATCAAGTGCCTACGTTATGCCTAAAGTGTGTAAACGTGACTTTCTATTTGATTGTTGTTTTTGCAACACCAGAATGTTGTTGCACACAAGGCTGACAAGGCACTTTGCAGTCGGAAAGGAATATAGCCATCCGATGGTGGTATACACCCCTAAAGACTTGGCATCCTTATCTGCTGAATGGGAGTATGGCTCTCTTCCTTTTGATTTCTTTTTTCTTTTTTTTCTGCCATCACTTTGACTTCTGCCTTTTTAACCTTTGGAGATGTTTTAGTAGCTCCCAACGATGCTGACACATTACAGGGGTTTACCAATTTACAAGCCACAGCAGGGGAGGGGAGTCTTTCAAGTTGTGAAATAAAATAAGGATGTAATGACCTTCTTTCGGGAATTAAATACTTGACTTTGCCATTTATGTTGGGGTGTTTTTTTCTGCCTTGGGGGTTGTGCATAGCGAGGTGTGACAGGACAGGTCGCTCTTCTAAAAGCCACTTGAGGATTTTTTTTAATTTTTTTATGTGTCGAGATGACAATGTAAGGTTATTAAGCATCATGCTGAGTTTTGGGTGTCACCACACTCTTGAGAGGAAAGGATCATTGATGACATAATGCCGCACATGATGGAACTATTTAGTGCTTAGTTATGGATATGGGTTTACAGGTATTCTCTCCTTAAGAATGTAAATGCACACATTCGGCTAAGGGGGGTATAGACCATGAGCACCTATTCAGAAGTGATTCATAAGCGGTGGATATTATATTATCATCGTACATGATGCGCCCCGTCATGAATACTAATTCCCATTTAGAGAGTGTAAATTGAAAGTAATTGATCTGCAGTTTGAATAGACTAGTTGGTATTCATTTCAGGCTTTGGATAGCCATGCTAGTGACATGCCCGATGGGAAACAGTAATTATATTTTGTCATATCTCTGTTTTCCTCAATGAGTGGAACATGAAAGTGACTGGAAATGGGTATTTTTAGAAGTGATTTGTCTGAATTGAGGTATCAACATGATTGACAAGACGTTGCAGAGACCGTGCCAGGAATAATATGTGAATAGACATTACATTTGGTAGGTGCATTTAGATGTGTATTGTCTGTGGTTTTGTGTTAATTAAATTGTTGAAGATCTTGAGAAAGTGAGTAATTTTTTAGTTGTAATTTGCACCGACAAAAGTCATTCAACTGAGCCGTCTTAAGCTGATATCATCAATGAAGTGTAACGACAAATATAAAATTGTATCGCAAACTTGCAAACGGGACCAAAGAGGCTATGGTTTTTGCGATTCCCAGCTGTAGCAACAGCTTAAACGTGTTTTCACTAAATCTCCTCTCGTCATGACCTGACCAATCATCTGAGAAGTATCAAGTGGCAAAGCAAGTTTATCTCAGCCGCTCGGATTCGGCATACAAAAGAAGGTCCTGCCATTGTGCGATAGGAAAGTCACTAACTAGCATGTTGCACCAAAAAAAATATTTTTTTTCTTGATTTATAAACGCTGTTCTCTATTGTTGGTCAAAACAAAAGCATGATAAACACCGAATTAAAGACTGTAAAAATAAAACCTTAAATCTGATCTTGAGCATTAAAACTTTTTCGTCATTGTATTTCCAATTCATTATATTTACTTTTTTATAAACTTTTTTCAGGTGAGGTGAACCTAAAACGCCGCATAAGCGCCTTGAGTTGATTTCCGCAGATGTTAATTGACTCTGTTCTTGAACTGTTGTAGATTGTATCTGGTGCTTAACCTCGAATTGAAATAAAACACAAGCAAATCGCTTGAATGTCCATCAATTTGATTTTATTGAAAAAATAATTTGATGCCATTACTGTTTAAATATGATTTCGGGCATGAAGTTCCCCGGCTGATTCGAATAGAGCCAAGTCTTGGGGTCCAATTTTCAACCCCTTTTTCGAGCATTTGGGGCCGCATGTCGGCAATAACGCCACGGCTTCCAAATTCCCTAATGTTTCTGGTTTGTTGCCGTAGACGAGCGCCTTCACATATCCTCAAAGAAAATAATCCAATGGTGTCAAATTACACGATTTTGGTGGCCAGTTGGAAGGTTCATTCCGCGAAATAATGCGTTCATCGAATGTTTCCTTCAATATATCGATTGTTACGTAAGCTGTGTGGTATGTAATTGGAACCACATCTCATCCACATTCATGCCATCCAATTCGGGAACAAAATAGTCGGTTATCATGGCCCTATACCGGTCTCCATTAACGGTAACTGACTCTCCAGCATAATTTCGGAAGAAGTATGGCCCAACGACTCCACCAGCCCATAGAGCACACCAAACAGTCAGTTTTTGTGGATGTAATGGAGTCTCAAGGGTCTCATGTGGATTCTCTTCACTCCAAATGTGACAATTTTGCTTGTTGGCGTAGTAAGTCGAGTGTATATTTCGGGGCCAACTCTTTATATGAGAGCAGTATTCAAGACTTGGTAGTTGTTTGGCTATATAGGGAAATGTAAGCTGTGCTGCTGTAAAATATCCCTTGTTCAAAAGATGTAACTTAGTTTGGACGCTGCAACTTTTGCAATGGATGTAACATGTTGTTGCCATGATATAGCTGACCCAATTGTGAAGCCTAGCAGATTCGATTCAATTTAAGGATTGTATTCTCGATTTTGATTTGCCGAACTCTGTTCTTGTTCTTTCCTGCAAATATTGTATACGGCGTTTATTTTAAATTGAATTCAACTAGGTATTTCTCTCTCCATTGTATTGCCGTCAAAGATCATTAATGTGCAGCCAAAAAAAGTGCGTGAGATAATTGATTCCTGAGGTAAACCAGACTTCATAGGGAATCTATCCATCTACCACTACTTGCAAAGATCTGTTTTTAGGAAAGGTTTCCATCCATTCGCACAGTATGTGATGAAGTACGTATACCTTTAATTTGGATAGCAAACCTCTGTGTCACACTCCAGGTCAACAGGTCTCAATTCTTTATGATTTGCTATCGCTATGTCCATACATGGGTTACATAACTTAGCAGATCTCCAGTTTAACAGATCGCTCTTATTTAAGTGGGATCTGAGTTGCCTAATAGACCAGAGATTGAGATCTTACAGTTGGCTTGACCTGAAATAATAAATAAATCCGACATATTTTCAAAACATATAATGGATATCAGGAATATGCGTTGGTATCTCGTCAAGTTATGTAATGTTGTTGGTAATGCCAACATTTCAGTCTGTTTTGCTAAGTCATCCGCTCTAATCGAATACCGTAGTTAATTGGAATTTTGCACCTTGAAATTGTCAAGGATGATGACTTCGGCCGTTGGATGATGAATTGTTATGTAGTGGAAATTTTCAAATAAATGTTGAAAGACTGTTCAAGGTTTTTCCTCATTCTGGGATCGAGAAATGCAGCATATGAATTTTGAGATCCCTTGAAAGACAATCTTAAACCATATGACATTCAGGTTACCATGTTGCATCGATTCCTCTCTCTGGCATGCTAGGATAGATCTTGTATATACACATACCCCTATCCTTAACAAGGAGACGTGGATGCATTTCAGTCAGGGCACCAAAGATAAGTTTGTTCCATAGCCGAGTTAACTTGTATGTCTCTCATTACAGAATGTGTGGTTTTCTTTGGAGATCTTGCTATACGGAGTGGACATGGGTGTTGCTGTATCACAGAACTCGAATGTTTTTTTTTTTTTTATAATTTACACGTACTCAAGGGGTTATGAATACCCTTTTATATGTTACCATAGTACGAGCGTTAGAGAAGGGGAAGAAAGAGAGGATAGGAAAGATTTTGGATGTAGTGGAGACTTAAACTCCATGGGTGGTGTCCGAACTAGCTTCGAAGAGTCACTTTTTCTTGTGTTCGTTAAATTTGAAGAAATTCAAGATGGTGTGCATACTTTTAGGTATTACACCGACCTTTTATTTCTTTTAAATAAAAGTGAAATGGAAATGGATTTTCGATAGCCAAGCTACGATCTGATCCTATGTATCCAAAACTCTTTAGTATATAGGGCTGTTAAAGACTCTTTAACCGAAATTGCCTGGCAGCACAATGTGACACTGTGTTGCAATCCGGGGCACTCGGAAATTCTAGAAAATTGCGCACTTACTGTGTCACAGCCCCGTGATCAGCAACAGACGTTATAAACTCCTAAATTCTACTACGAGGACTTGACGGAGATAGCACAGATCGTCAGATTTTGCTGTAAAACGGGATGGAGCAAATATCTCTTTGAAGAAGAACATCACAAATCACAAAGTACGTATCACAGAGTAGGTATCAGATGGAACACAAAGCAGGTATCACACTTTACTCTAGCACAACGTTACTTTTCAGTTAACAAATTCTCAAACAAAGGATATCACTATGGATTCACATAGACCTATGCGAGTTTGATGGCTCACTTGAGCGTCAACAGCCCATTAAACATTGACGAAACAACCCACCGAAAGTTGCTTATACAAGTTCCCAAAAGAAATATTCCGATAGAGCTTTTGCAAAATTCAACGCTTCTACTAGTTCCCCGACACCATTGCCTCCAGTAACGTAAAACACGTGGTATAATTTCCCACAAAACAACATCCTGGTAGCATACCTTGAATTTATAAAAAGAACAACAACACAGAAAAAAACCTCAATCCATCTACATCAATGACTGTGCTAAGATTGATTTTTCGTCCCAGCTGAGGTGGTGAGCAAAACTCAATACGAATCCCTCCAGTCAGTCAATTCTCCGATGTATATAAAGTAATAACTTGCAACCGTCACAACACCTCATAAAGTATCAGAATACTGCATCCACAAGACAGAAAGACATATTCAAAACGATCACATCACTTCCACCGAGTATTGACTTTGCAACACCACCATTCCATCTGCAACCGTGTCTATCGGTGGTAGCAACCAAAACCAATTTCAGTTTGAATTACCATCGGGAAAATCGGGGGTGCAATATCACCAACCCATCCGAAAAAAAATCCCCGTAGCCACCCACTGGGATTGTCGTTACGTTTCGAACAAAACGTATCTGCTGCATAAAATATAGTAAAATCTCAAATAGGTAAAAACGTGATGTAGATACATAACTACTAGTGCACGTAGACTTTTGCAAAAAAAAAGCATTGAAATTGCAGACAAAAAAATAGAAAATCACTTTCAAAAGGAAAATTGAAAAACGAAACCAAAAAAGTTGCCCTAGTGTTTCGGTCTTTCCCTGAAAGGCACTTGTGGTTCACGGGATACCACGCGAACGGGGTGACGTTCATTTCATAATTTTCTTTCGTGTTGTTGTAAGGTCAGTTGAATGCGATTTTACTCGACACCACTTGAAAGGCATTCCTTCATCCGTCATGCTGCCTGCTGTTGGAGTTTTTATGACGTAGCAAATTTTCCACTCTGCCATGCCGGTTGTGTTGATCTTTATGAGACTTTTCTCGTGGAGATTAATGAAACCTTGAAGTCACTGTCAAATTGGTCTCAGTAGAAACGAGTCAAATTAAAAGAAACGGGGTTTACTGTTCGCCTTTGTATCTGTAGGTGAATGCTTTACTATGGTTTTTTTAGAACTAAATTGTTTTGGTGGGAACTCACTTTTTTTTTCAACAAAATCCTTCTATTTTTGGATTTTTGTGAACCTAAACAGCTGGGATGTGTCGTGGTTTTTCTGCTGAAAAAAAAAAATAATTCAACCCTCCCACAAACTCGATCAAATGCCTGTATGGAATATATACAACAAGTTAATTGCGCTCATATGATTTGTATACACTCAATATATTTATCATGGTCTTAAATAAACGGATTGCGCAAGTCCCCAAGTGACAACGATCAAAAGTGCCGCCGAATATATTCGAAGTCAAGATACAGTATTATGTCGAATAAAAAAAAATGTGTTCGATCGTAAAGCGGATGTTTGCTCGTTTTTGCAATCTTTTTTTACAAAATGAAGGGTACGACTAGTTTTATTACCCAATTAATGGGTGGCAGATGCTGCAAGCTGTGTAGATCACTTTTAAAAATGGATAAATTTAAGTTAACGGGATTTCTAAGGGTAATTGTTTGTTTATGGGCATACACGGAGGACAAATGGGAATTATATAGGAAAGTAGCTGGGTAAAATAGTAAATGAGTTGATTGATGATAAACTTGCTGGTAGACCATTTTGTAACGATAGTTCAAGGTTAGGTTAGTTTTTAGTGGCTGCACACGATGCGCGTGCACACTTAGACCATAAAGGTCCGTTGTAGTACCACGTGGATCTGTCGACTTTCCTATATTCGTTCGCCTAATTGAACCATTCAGAGCTAACTATGTAGCGAAGGAGGTTGATGTTAGCCAGCCCACCTAGATTGACGAAAAAGTTATCTCCCAGATGAAGTTTTCTTTTTACTGAGAGAGCAGGACAAGAGCATAGAAGCTAATTAATACTTTCCTCCTCTTCTTCGTCTAAGCAGTTTCTGCAGAAGTCATTGCTGAAGAGGCCTGGTCTATTTGCGTGTAGGCCTGTCGGACAGTGTCCTGTAAGGACACCGATAATGCTGCTGATTATGTATCTGTTCAGCATTGTCAAGCAGATTGGGCGCTTCTGATTAAAGTTAGGCCAGAGTTGCCTGGATGTTTGACACGTTGTGCCGTTTATCCCTCTGCGGTTTGCTTTCTTGATCGCATCCAGTTTGATCTGTAAACTACATGATAGTGCAAGCAATTTGATGATTTGACAAATCATCCGAGTAGTATCAACTGCCAAGAATAGCTTAACTCAACTTCGCCGTTCAGAGTCGGCGTAAAACAGGAGGTCCCGCCATCGTGCAAGAAGTATAGACGCACACATAAACGGTTGTGAGAATGCTATGCCTTGAGTACTAACGTGCCTGTTTCAAACTGCTACAAATGAAAAAGAAAAATGTTTGAACAATTTTTTTCTTGGCTTATTATGGCCCAGTAAACTAAAAAAAAAACTTACGAGAAGGCTACAGTCCGCAGTGCAGATCGTTTAATACCCTATCCCATCCCATCCCATTAATATCCCCAAAATTTAGGCTTTATTGCGATGATATATAGAAATTGTCATTGTCGCAACATCAGACAGTTTATCAAAATCTTTTACGGTTGGACAAAAAACAACGTTTTTCGCTTGGTTATGCTATGGGGTAGGGTATACAAATGGTTTTTGTATGAAAATGCCTCCAGAAAGTGGGCGTGGGTTAAAATAATGTATGGATGAAAGGTTTTTATTTATTATCATAACCAATAATCAATGATCATTGCATACATTTTTTTTCGATTATTTTAAAATTTTACAAAACTGCGTTTTTTTATGAAAAACTTAGAATAGAACTTAGTATAGACGAAATATAGACATTACGATTTTTTAGATATATTGTTCAGACGATTTTTTTTTTAAATATTTAATTGTTTGGCCAAAAGCTACATTTTTCAGTAGGCGGATTTCAAAAATGCTTCCGTTTTGCTCGAGTACGGCGAGGCAACAACTTGCGGCCCAGGTACTAACCTTGTCTAGACGCATAACGTGGTAGTTATTTTGTTTTCCTTTTCTGAAGGAGACCAACTCAACATTAGCTATTCTATGAAGATCTTTAGTAGAATAAATTCAGCATATTTGAAGTAATTTTACTTTATGCGATGTCCACAAAACTGACAGCCATACTACTGTATTGAAAAATAGTTTTATGAATTATTATCAAGATCTAAGTTAGCTAGCTTATCGGTGCTAAACCAAGAATTTTAAAAAACAAATTCTTTCAAATCGAATGACGAGATAAAACTTATTATGAATAATTATAATTTCGACAATCAATGACATACTAACTAATTAATTTCAATATTCAATGACATAGGTACTAAAAAACAAAACTATATATTTTCAAATCATATCATCCTACACAACACAATCCTCAGATACAATAAGTTTCCTTGAAATATTCTTTAGGCTTACATTTATCGATACCGAATTTCTTGCCCACAGACACAACGGCTTACTGCACAAACACAATCCAAAACTTCCTTAAAAAAAATCTACCTCTTGTATCATTTTAGCGTAAAAAAATTCCAAATTCCCTACAATCTATATAAGAGAGTTTGACTATCAGTCGTAAGCAAAGCCCAGTAAAATAAGCAGTTATCCTCATCTTATTTTTTTCGAATTTTTGAATTAAGAGGGTCGCAGGAATTTTAGACTTAGTTACTGCATACTGGGATTGAAAATTTCGGGCTGTAAAAGCACTCATAAAAAGAAAAAAAGTTTGTTGCATTTTTTTTTCTAATTTCTTAAAAAATATTTTTTTTAGAAAACCCATGAAATTTCAGTATTTGGCTAAAAAAAATCAGATAATTGAATAATGACGAAACATTGTCCTTAATAATGCAATATTTCATAAAAAATCCAATTTTAAATGCTGACTTTAGTACTTAATTTTTGAAAAACTCTTTACGGGTGCAGTTATAGCCATCATTAAAAAGCCTCGTTGGAAATATTCTTTTAGTTCTTGCACTAATTTCAGTGGCGAGTTGATGTCAAAACAAAACTTATGAATGATTATCCAAAAATATTTTTTTTTATTTTAAGGTTTCACCAGAAAATCACTTCAAAGATTATTTTAAAGAAGTAATTCTGGCCATTCCGCCGAAATAAACGGAATTTTTCACTGATTCATATAGCAAGCTTTGAAGGTAACATTTCAATTCCATCATGTGTAGTTGTTCCAATGATGTTTTTCAATGATAGCTATAACTGGACCGTTAGGTCCCTCCATAGCCTCTTATAGGAATTTTTTGGAAAATTCCGTTTCAGTTCGATGGAATGGCAATCATAACCTTATAGAAATAAATGTTGATCAGTGAAAAATAGGAAGTGATTTTCCGTGAAAACTAAAACTAAAAAATTTAAATATTTTGGATAATATTGTTCTAAATTTCATAAGCTTTGTTTTGACACCAACTCGCCAAGGAATGAATTTATAAAAAAAGCCACAAGAAGCAAAATAAAATTTCCAATGAGACTTTTCAATGATAGCTATAACTGGAGCCTAAGGAAACAACATGAAAAAAAAACAAATAAAAAATTGTCCTTCCAAATAACTTTTAAGTCATTTAGTACCTATTTGATTTAAAAAAAAATTGCCAGGTTTGAGACCAAAATACCTCACTGTGGTCTTTGTCTGTTTGAAAATGATGTATAGCAATAAAATACTGCTTATCCTTCTCACATTTAACCGTTTGCTTCTTACCCGAAATAACAAAAAAAAGTCCTATCTACAACCTTTTTTTTCACAAGTACGTAAACATACGTACCTACTCCGCAATTTGAATTCAATTCCATTTTCCCACTCAAGAATTTCAATTAAGGTGAGCCTGATCGGATATCGCTCAGGCAAATGTTATGCAATTGTCCTGAACATAACTAATCGAATTCCCATTCGATCATTAACCCGATTTCCAGTTTTTGATTCCAATTCACTCCTACCGCGTCTGTATCTAGTTTGGTTGGCACTTGGACACTTAAATAAGTTCACCGTGGGGGGGCATAACACCTATTCAGTCGTCGATCGTGACCATTAATTTTGTTTGTGATTTTTATTTGATTACAGTTTTATTTTCATTTTTAGTATCTCTGAAGAGTAGTCGTGTTTCTGCAATTTATAATTTTATTTAAATTTATTTTCCTGCTGCAAATCATCAGCGGTTTTTGGTATACCCAAACATTTTTTATAGATCTCACTTTGTTTTTGTTTTATACGATCGTAAAGTTTAACTAATGAAGCCTGTTCCATTAATAGGTGCTTAAACTGAATTGGGTTACTTAATCAATTAACACCCATGGCATGTTTAGCCAGTTAGATACTTTAACCGGTTTTTTTTTGGATGGCAAAATGAATCTATTGGCAAGTAGGAATTTCTTTTAAATTGATAGTGATTAGAATTATCACGCGTCAGATTTGATTTACTTACTCTTTAGGTGCTTAAATAGAGTTTACTTAACTAATTGGTTTTGGATTTTTGCTTTGTGCTATCAAACATTTGTTTTTGAACGCGAATATCTGGTCGTTTCACTGATTCTCTTTTTTTCTATTTTTAAATTTTAGCCAATTATAGCACTTAATATCATGTTCACAGTTGGTATACAAAAAGTGTCGATAACATGGTGTTAATTGAGACGACACTTCTTACAGCCAATACGTTGGGCAGTATCTTTTCTTACATAACGGCACAAAGATGTTCATCTGACAGAGGAATAACTTAGCTTTGGTATTTTACTAGAAATTTCTGTCATTATCGCTGTTGATAGTTGTTGTTAATGGGGCGCGAATGAAGCATTCACAATAATGTGGGTGACTTTATGATGCTATTCGGTATTTTTTTAATTTTGTTGGAGAATTTTTATTTTCTACTTCTAACATTAATCACTACACTGCTTCCCAAAAAATTTTGCTTAAATGGAGCTTTTAAGGTGGTGCTAAAATATTCAGATAATTTTTCATAAAAATGTTTACGTATTCCAAAATAAAAATTATGACTCACAGACTTGATATAAGTAATGTGGTAAACTGCTTTGCAATAAATTGTTATGGTTCGTGATTGTATGGAAGTTTTCACTCAGATCTTACTAAATAACGGGTGATCCAATTAGAGATACTTTTTTCAATAGCCTTTTTTGACAGATCACGTGTGAGTCTTGTCATGCTGTCATGTAAATTTTGTTTAGTATTGTTTGGCATTTCATAATGGAAAGACTTACGCGTGAACAACGTTTACAAATTTTTCAACTTTATTATGAAAATTCACGTTCTGTGAGGAATGTGTTTCGTGCACTTCGCTCAACTTATGGTCAACATAATCGGCCTACTGAGCGTACTATTCGCAACACCATCACCCATTTTGAGACCCAGCAATCATTATTGGATAATATTCGACCAAATAGACCACGTCCAGCACGCTGTGAAGAAAATATAGCGGCCGTAGCTGAGAGTGTACACGAAGACCGTAGAGAGTCGATTCGGCGCCGTTCGCAGCAACTCGGACTGACGTATGGAACGACTTGGCGCATTTTACGTCAAGATCTTAAATTGAAAGCGTACAAAATACAGCTTGTGCAACAACTGAAACCGCTCGACCTTCCCAAGCGACATCGCTTCGCTCTATGGGCTCTTGAAAAGTTCCAAGAAGATCCGACGTTTTCGAGGCAAATTTTGTTTAGCGATGAGGCCCATTTCTGGCTCAATGGGTATGTAAACAAACAAAATTGCCGCATTTGGGACGAAGAGCAACCTGAAGAGATTGAAGAACTGCCACTTCATCCAGAAAAAACAACGGTTTGGTGTGGTTTGTGGGCCGGTGAAATCATCGGTCCATATTTCTTTAAAATTATGCCGGTGCGAACGTAACCGTCAATGGCGACCGTTGTCGTGCCAAGATAACCGACTATTTGATGCCTGAAATTGAAGCTCGTGATCTCGGCGACATTTGGTTTCAGCAAGACGGCGCCACTTCCCACACATCGCATCAATCAATGGACTTATTGAGAGAACATTTCGGTGAGCACATAATTTCACGTTTTGGGCCGGTCGATTAGCCACCAAAATCGTATGATATCACACCGTTAGACTTTTTCCTGTGGGGATATGTAAAGTCAAAAGCTTATGCCGACAAACCCGCTTCGATTCAGGCCTTGGAGGAAAACATCACGCGTGTCATTCGCCAGTTACCAGTCGAAATGCTCGAACGAGTGATCGAAAATTGGACTCAACGGATGGACCATCTGCGACGTAGCAACGGCCAACATTTGATAGACATAATCTTCAAAAAATAAATGCCAAAGAATGTTCTTTCAAATGATAATAAACATTCTCCATTAAATTTGAATTTTCTGTGTTTTTTTCTTTAAAAAAGTAGGGAACCTCGAAATGGATCACCCTTTACAAGAAATATAATTGGGCTATCGAACGTTTTATGTTATAGAACGAGGGTAG
Source organism: Rhingia rostrata (assembly GCA_949824845.1). NCBI lineage: Eukaryota > Metazoa > Arthropoda > Insecta > Diptera > Syrphidae > Rhingia > Rhingia rostrata. The sequence continues at coordinate 23,839,309 of OX463757.1, forward strand.
GTTCTAATTGGCTTTAACTTGTCAATGCCCAGTGGTTGTCACTCTGACTACACATCAAATGTGTTTTTTTTTACCTCCAAGTGGTAACCAACCGGATTTGACTTGCTAAATGATAAGTGCGAGTATTGATCAGAAGACGAAAAACAGCAATACTATAAAAAGCCTGGTGAGAATGACACGAAATGAATACTCCGCCTGCTGTCCCTGCGAACTTAGATGGATATACTGTTTCCCCCGTGTAATAGGGTATCTAATTAATTGGAATTGGTCGCCAAGGTTGAGGGTTGTGCTTGGGGTTAACTACCCACCCATGGAAAAAACGATTTGTTACTAAGCAACCAATAGCCTCGAAAAGGACTGATTTTATTGCTGACGACCCTGCTAAACAAACAATGGACAACGACGTTCGTATCTGCACCGTAGAACATTAAACAGGAGAGGGGCAGACGAACAACTAGCGGAAGCTAGTTGACATCTACAACGACGTGTATCGTGATGCGGATTTGTTGTAAGTGCCAGACTTAGGGCCGAAGTCTTATGCTTCCAAGACATTAGCGAACGTATTTTAAGAATTCGCATTAAGGCCAAATTCGCCAACATAAGGCCTGAAAGCAAATGTAGGAATAGAAGACATCTTTTGCAGTATTATCGGAAAACATATCGTGTAACAACACGTCCGGTAACGGACTTAGGGTTATTGACTTCGTTACGGAACGAAATGCCAGTATAACCAGCACACGGTTTCCTCATCTCGGTATCCATAAGGGGACATGACGGTTTTCAAATCAACGAACGGTCAACCAAATTGATAGACAAGAGTCACCCATCTCTTGTTTTGGATGTCCGAACATTTCGAGGAGCTAACATCGACTGGGGCACTACCTTGTTGCAGCTAAGGTAAGAATGCGGATATCTACCACGCCACAACAATCCAGAAATACTGTGAAAAAATTTAATGTCGAATGACTGTAATCGCAAGAGGCCGCCAGGACCTTCGCTCAACGCGTATACGTTAACCTCTCGATTAACACCAAACCACCAGCATCGAATGTCGATGAACAATGGCAACGATTTCAAAAAGCCATTAGATCAGCCGCTACTGATGTGCTAGGTTTCTCACGCGCAAAAGCAATAAACCTATGACTGGTTTGATGAGGAATGTTGAAATATGCTCGCAGCAGAGAACGAGGCCTACAAGGTTAAGCTGCAAGTGAAGACGTGAGCTGCCATTGAGCTCTATAGGCGGAGAAGAAGGGAAGAAAGAAGAAAAAAGAGCAAGAAAAGCGCGCTTTCGAGGATTTAGAGAGGTGCACTCCATGAACGATGGTCGCAAGTCTTACCAAAGTGTAAAACGTCAAAGCAAAGGATGCAAGGCTCGAACAGAATCCTGTCGAGATGAACAAGGAAATACCGTAGTTGAGACACTACTTTCTTCTTTCTAAAAAGCCGGTGCTCTTCCCTTCTTCTCTGCCTATAGAGCTCAGCGGCAGCTCTCGTCTTCACCTGCAGCTTAGCCTTGTAGGCCTCGTTCGTAGGCCTGGCTGCGAGCATCTGTCGGCATTACTCATCAAACCAGGGGTTTTTTGCTGTCGGGCGCGAGAAACGCCCGATGTTGGTGGTATGGTGTTAATCGAGAGGTTTACGGATACGCGTTGCGCGAAGGTCTTGGCGGTCTCTTGCGATTGCAGTCTTTCGACATTAAATTTTCTTACAGTATTTCTGGATTGTTGTGGCGTAGTGGATATCCGCAATCTAACCTTGGCTGCAACAAGGTACTGGTCCGAGTCGATGTAAGCTTCTCGGAATGTTCGGACATCCAAAATACAGGATGCGTGGCGCTTGTCTATCGCTATGTGATCCATTTGATTGACCGTTCGTTGATCTGGAGACTGCCATGTCCCCTTATTGATATCGAGGTGGGGGAACCGTGTGCTGGCTATAGTGGCATTTCGTTCCGTAGCGAAGTCAATTAGCCTAAGTCCGTTACCAGACGTGTTGTCGTGTAGGGTATGGTTTCCGACAATACTGCTAAAGATTTCTTCTCTTCCTACCTTTGCGTTAAAATCTCCCAGCACGATTTTTTTCCTCCGTCGGGGCGTGAGTGCATATAAGGCTAATGTTGGCGAATTTGGCCTTGATGTGGATCGTTACAATGCGTTCGCTAATGTCTTGGAAACATGAGGCTTCCTTCCTTTGTCTGGCATTTTTAACAAATCCGCATCTGAATAGTCGCTGTTTCTGCTCACTATACCACGGTCCGTAGTAGATGTCACAGTTTTTCATCCTCTTTTTACCCGGCCCATCCTATCATATTTCCTGGATGGCAGTAATGTCTGCTTTGTAGCAGTTTAGGGCTTCCGCTAGTTGTTCGCTTGCACCTCTCCTGTTTAATGTTCTCACATTCCAGGTGCAGATACGAACGTCGTTGTCCTTTTTTCGTTTAGCCGTGTTGTCAACAATAAAATCAGTCGTTTTCGAGGCTTTTGGTTGCTTCGTAACCGTTAGATTTTTCCATGATTGGGTAGTTAACCCAAAGCACAACCCCCAACCTGGAGGGCCAGTTCCAATTTATTAGATACCCCTAGTACACGGGGCCATCAGTATCCACTACGGGATTGAGCGCTGCCGTTGGCCTTTCGGTTCATCCGCCACCAGCTCTGTTCAAGGGGCCTGACTAACCCTTGAAATTCCTTAACAACCTGTTGTCCGAATATTTCGAAGCAGCTTGTCTTGGTCCGCCTGGGACAGCAGGCCGGGTATTCATTCCGTGCCATTCTGACCTGGCTGTTTATAGTGTTGCTGTTTTTCGTCGTGTTATCGACACTCGCGCTTATCGTTTAGCAAGTCAAATCCGGTTGGATGAGACCAGTACCCGATGGTTACCACTTGGAGGTAAAAATAAGCACTTGATGTGTAGTCAGAGTTACAACACTAGGCATTGCCAAGTTAAAGTCAATCAGAGTCTACCCTCGGTCTACAACACCCAACCATCTCCAAGCATAATCCATGAAATAATAATTCAAAGAAATGAAATTAATAAAAATTTAATGCATACCCGGCATAACTAACACCAATATTCGAAAAACTTTCTACTATTTAAAAGACAACACAGTTACTTTGACAATTTAAGGTATGAATAGGTAAGTTTTCAGCACACCCCTCTCTCTGGTTTCCTATTATTTTCAAACAGCCCGCCCTATACAAAAACACTGTATCATAATTCATAACCCTTAAAGTGCGGACAAATAAAAAAAAAACGGTTTATGAACGAAATTTAGAACTTACTTGTAATTTAAATTCATAAAATCAATGACCACAGGTTCGGTTATAAAACGCAGTCCACTTGCCATTCATTAGATACCCCCTTCCTTACATAAACGAAACCCAAAACTTCATGCAAATGCCAAACAAATAAAAAAAATGTTAACACATAAAAATTTTATCTCGAAATATGTATCTTTGACATATTGGTATGGATAAATAAATTAAATTTCACATAAAACGGACGTAAAATTGATAAAACATGAGACCCCAATTAAATTCATATAATTTAATGAATAAACCGGACTATTAAGGAAACCCGGAAATGTTTTTTTTTTGTTTAACGAAAGATAACAGCAATTTTGTTTTCTTTTGTTCATTTGAATTCTTGTGACGTAGAATTTGTCATAAGATCAGGATTAGTATGAGCAATAAACAGAGTCGCAAATGGAATGCATGGTTTTATTAGCCCACTGGTTAATTGATTGAGGAAGTGAGGAAGTAATGAGTGTCTTTAACATGAAAATGTCTTTAATGCAATCAAAAATTATGATAGCTCCGAGCATAGATTTGAATTTCATGGAAATCGTCAAGCGGAGAAGAGGTGACCATATGCTGGAATTAAAAACATAATGCCATCCAGTGTTTGTTTGTTTGTTAAGTGGCGCTACAATCCGGAATTTACCTGGGCCTCAACCAACATGCCCCTCCAATTAGCCCGGTCCTTAGCTAACTGCCTCCAGTTGCGCACTCCAATTTGGTTGAGATCGGTTTCTACTTGTTCGCGCCATGCTACTTGTGCGTCCGACGTCTAGCTGGGAATCTTATGCGTCCAATGCGGGGTTTTTTGACCAGGGGCATGTCCCTGTACAGCTTGTTTAGATCTTGGTTGAATCTTCGTCTAAATAGCCCATCAACGCAATTTGAGATGGTCCATGCTTCAGTGCGTAGATCAGGACTTGGATGATCAGGGTCTTATATAGGATCTCCTCAGTTGTTCGATTGGGGGCTTTACTACTAAATTGCCTTTTTTGGCCGAAAAAACAGCGGTTAGCAAGGGTAATTCTTCGTTTAATTTATCTTCGTTTCATACCTCAAAATTATATCTGTTAATGGTGATGTTCTGCCCAATTCGTCGATATTGTGTGTCCTTTCGTGTTGACAGTATGAGTTGGTGGATGTTATTTACCAAGTCATCTCCTCCGGCTTTATAAACCTCAGCGGGAAGGCCGTCATTTCCAACAGCCTTATTAAGTTTTACTCAGGTCAGGTGGTTTGCAGTTTTCGCTGTCGTTACCAACATTGAATGGTTCATTCTGCCTGACAGCGGAATGTTGTTTGTCATCGCCGTTTAACAGTCTACAGAATTGGTTCTTCCATATCCTCAGCATCGACTGTGTCTCCACTATTATATTTCCTTGTTCATCTCGACAGGATACTGTTCGAGCCTGTATCCTTGGCTTTGACGTTTTACACTTTGGTAAAACTTGCGGACATCGTTCCTAGAGTGGCACCTGTCTATATCCTCGATCGCGTGCTTTTCTTGCGCTTTTTTCTTCGTTCTAAAAAGCCGGTGTTCTTCCCTTCTTCTCTTTCATAGATCTCAATGGCAGCTATCGTCTTCACCTGCAGTTTAGCATTGTAGGCCTCGTTCTTGGCTGCGAGCTATCCTCGTCAAACCATGGTAAATTTGTGGAAACGCTTAAAACCGTAGAAAAAAAAGGGGATGAACTAGGCTACCAAACTGTGAAATGTTTACTACATAGTAGTATAGTAGTATAGTACATGTCGGTACTTTTTCCTAAATTTCGTTTGCTGTTAGGTTACGTTACTATTGTTCTCATTGTTAATTGGCTGAGGCCTGGGCAGTGGCACAGACTAATTTTCAGTTTGCTTTTAAGTAAGTGGTGCCCAATTGAAAACCCTATTTATTTCGAAACAGATTTCCTATTTTTTGAAGCAGTTCTGGCTTTGTCATACCCAGGCCGTATCGTATTGAATGTTTCACAGGTGGGGAGGGAGTTCAACTTGTTTTCGGCAATATTCAGTTTTTTCTGTCCCACCCGTGATTTGAGGTCACATAGTGTGGGGTCTACAGCCTGGTCTGCTTGATTAATACTGGAAGCAGATCGTTTTCTCACGAGTTCATCAGCAATTTAATTGCCCTCTATGCCTCTGTGTCCGGTGATACATCAGAGCTTAACAATAAGTTGCACGCCAAGAACCTTTAGCTCTTCACGAGAACGCTTTAGAAGTTTCAATTTTATTACGACAGCAGAGACTGCTTTTATTGCAGCCTGACTTTCATTGAAGATGTTGATATCATCTGGTGGTATCGCCAGTATTGAGATCGGTTTGGCTGCTTCTGCTACTGCCAGCATCTCAGCCTGGGCGATCAGAAAAACGAAAAGTGCTGTTTAGCTTTAGTGTTGATGGATACATTCCGTCCAGCTCCAACACCTACGTTCCTTTTTTAACAAGCAGTTAAGATTTATATGGTTTCGGTGCTCAGTCCGTTTTTCTCTCACTCCTCTCTGCTTTGAAAGATGCAGGAGAATGGTCTTTGAAACCCAGGGTGAGCCAGCATGTAGTCAGAGGATACAGCTGAGCCCAGGTTTCTTTTTATAATTTGAGCGTATACTCCTTAGTTCATTTTCCAGAAGTTGAGCTGGCGTCTAATCTTCTAATTGTAGAGCGTCTTAACATATTTTCACTTAAGGAATTTCACATTTCGAGGGAAACATATCTTCTAATGGTAAAGGAATATTTCACCTTCTTACAAAGAAATTTCATCTTCTTTCGAAGGAAACCTTTCGTCTTTTTACGAAGAATCCGTTCTTACAATGGAATCGTTTTATCTTCCAGACAAAAACCTATTACACAATTCCGTTCCAGATGCTTGCATGAAATCAAATGGATATTGAAGTTCAAACAGTTAGAGTTTTTGTTACTTACAACAAATAAGTATCTGTGCATCGAACCAGCTGCCCCTCTCATGCGTGAGTCCAAAGTTATTACTTTTGCCACAAAGAAGAGGACATCTTCTTTGAAGGGCAATCCGACCGGTATATTTGTAAAGCTTTTCATAGCTGTGTTACTCTTGGATGTTGGTCAGACTTTCGCTAAAGATGGAGCAGTGAAAAAACTTATCATAAATTTAGTTGCATATACCTAACTCTCACATAAACCAAAGATCTTCCGAATTGTCAAAACGTACCCAAGGCAATTGTCAATATGTCATTTCAACTCATCTCGAACGAGATGAATACATTATGTCACTAAACAGGTGAAAAACAGAGGGAGAGAGAGAGATAGAGAGATAGAGAGAGAGAAAACCAGCTGATAACAGTTTCACTTCTACCGCGTGTTGACTCACTCTTGATTTTTTTAATAAATCCGCACATTCGACAAGCGTTAAGCGATAATAAATATTTTTACATCTGAATGTCATTGGGAGCTTTCACTGCTACTGAAATATTTTTTAACGTTAGACAAAAAGGTCTTAAGGCCGTGTGTCAATTGCGTTAAAATTTTAGCCAGTGGATAATTTTTGACATTAGTATGTTGAATAGAGACTTAAAATTTTTAACCTGCTCAACAGCTCCCTAAAATTTATGCCTACTGAGGAGTGAGAGAGAAGAAAGCACTCTCGTGAATTAATCGCCATTACCAGTGTTCACATATGTTGGGAAAAATAGCACATCATTCAGATTAAAAAATAGAAAGCAAACAACATTTATTTTTTACGTGATTACAATGTAATTATCGTTTTAAAATACACTTGAAATAGGTTATCGAAAATGGATGGTTACAAAAATGTTATGATTTCAATCGTTTTGCTCTATTTTATATGCGAAATATGCTTAACTTGAACAAAGTAGAATGGGTACCCCTAATCAGGCACACAAATCATGCAGCCATATTTTTGTTACTGATAAGTAATGAGGATTTTTTGATGATTTCTCTGAAATCTATTTGGTATTTTTTTAAAACAAAAATATATAAATAAGGGGATTTTGTTGCAAATCTTTTGGGAAAATGTTGAAAATTGTATTCAAATAAATACCCATTTAATCCAATAATTGACACAGCGAATAGCCAATTTGTTTTCACCCCTGCAGAAACGCCAAAAATTATCCAGTTGGTAAAATTTAACCCGCGTTTTAACACCATTGACGCGCGACTTAAGTCAAAAATTGAATTTTTGGTTTTTGATGGTCTAAACTCAATTTTGCTTTCTCTTTCGGTTGGAAGTTATAATTTAGTTTACAGACAATAGGTTCAGAAAATTTCAAATGATATTTTGTATTAACGTCTTACTGCAAATAACTAAACTATTTTCAATTAATTCTTTATAACTTTATTATTTTATAACTTCAATGATATAAAAATTGGAAAAGGTTTCATAGCTATCTAATCATCCATATAATTGTATCTATAATTGTAGTTTTCACTATTTTATGATATTTCCTTGAATGCATTCTCATTTACGTGTGCGATGCCATTCGCAGGGTTATCTATTACAAAAGAACAAACAAAAAGCTTGCTTTTGATGCATTTTATCACAACATGATGTCTCGGGCTCAAGGCTCAAGATTAACTCTAGTACTCAACCTTATTGAAGCATCGACATAAACTTGTCTGCCGTCAATCATATTGACAACCGGCTGAAGCGGACAATCGTGGCAGTCACGTAGTACATTAAATATCGAGATCTCATCCACTTTAGACTTACATCGCTGTCATTCAAATGGAATTCTTTACAGTGTGGGTAATTACTGTTCTAGGTACATTAAATCCCGTGATAACAACATTCGAAAAAAAAACACCTCAATCATTCCTCAATCTCTGGCGCATTAATTTTACGATTGTATGGTCTGAAATAATTTCAATTTTATGTTTCATGTGGAACATCGAATTTTTAATATTCTACCAGTTAATGTGCACATCATTGGGACTTACAAAAGTGGGACATGGATTTTCAATTAACTGTATTGGCTACTCCAAACGCATCTCTCGTGGTTGTTGTCATCGGTCTTTATTGGATTTTAAAAGTCATGTTCTGTGTTGTTTATTTGTTTGTTAATCGCATTGCAGTTTTTTTTTTGTATCTTCAAATACTTTTAAAATTAATTAACACGTTTATTTGTATTGTGTTATTTTTGTTTACATGTTTGCTGTCAAGGTTATTTATGAAAGAGTCGGTTTAATCATATTCGTGGCATAAAAATGTTGTGCAATGCAATGGATGAAAACATGATTTAAAATTTTTAGACAAACAACCCCTGGCTAGCTTGGTAATAAATCATTGATGAGTCTTTGTCTCCCGATAAGGCTGATAGCTGTTATTGCTTTGTAATTTCCCGAAAATTTTTATTTAAATATGCGATTATCATAAATATGTTTACAGTTAATTGGTCTTATGGCTTATGTGGCGATAACCTTAAAATTTTTACAATAAAATGTATATTGTGTACTAATCTTTTTATTGCATAATAGTTCTAGCTATTAGGGTCCACATGCCCAAATACATTTATTTTACAAGCATGCAATCTAAAAAAAAAATAACGGGATAGTTCAATAAATTACGTTATTGCGTTGTTCATCCTTAAAACAAATGAGTTGCAGTCACAAAAAAAAAAAAAATACAGATAATACGAAACTAATTTGATTAGTCCAATATGTCGGCATTGGTAGCTGAAACATAATTTAACGGATTTATTAAAATTTCGAATTTAAGGCTTTTTTTTTAATCAGAGCTAATTTTGGAATCGACATCTATCCATCTATCTAATCGTATCATAAACGGATTTAATGGATTTAATCAAAAAAATTTAATAGGTAGTAGTTAGTTATTAATTGGAGCGTATAAGATGAAGGGTCTAAGCGAAATGCTTAAAAATTTGAGTAATCAGAGTATACAATTATTTATCTACAACTCTTTTGATAAAACATTAAAAATTGTAAACCGATATTTTAAACTAAAAAAGAAACAATTGTTTTATAATGCTAGTAATAAATTTGAACTTTATTTTACAAAGAAAAAGGTATTGTGTCGTGAAAATTTTCGACCTCGAGATTTTGATTGATTCTAACCATTACGATGATAGCTGAACCCAAAAAAGCGTTTTTTGGAACTCCGTCCGCTCCGTCGAACCGTCGGTTCGTCGGTTCGTCGGTTCGTCGGTTCTTCGGTCCGCAGTGGTCTCTCCAGCCTAAACGGCTTGAAACATTTTGTTCAAACTTCAATTCTCTCAAAAACAGCTCTAACGATTTTGATTAAACTTCAGATATATCCTTAACGCAAAATATTTTGTCAAGTAGAATCAAATTTAATTTATATACTGTTTGGAACAATTCAACACAATTAGTTTTGGCCCAACAATCCCTAAGCGGAATGTTCCGTTTTTGGGCAATAACGGAAAATCGTATTTATTCATATAGACAAAGATTCCTTCAAATTTGCTTAGATCCTTTATCTTGCAAGCGTTTGTTGAAGTCCTTAAAAAAAGTTCCAACATTTAAACACAAGACATTTCAAACAAAAAACATTTGACAATTGTTTATTTTTTAAATTATTATTTTTTTTTTTAACTACGTCAACATCAAAAATGTTCCTAAACGGATATCAGTGTACTTCAGGAGGGTCTCGAAGTAATTATTTCCACACACTTCAGCATATCATTAATCATATGAGAACCCTATCCCATTCCACATTTAAATTAAACATCCCCTTGCGCCCGCCTAAATTTGAATGGGAATGGAACATACTTCGAATTGAAATATAACACACGAAAATAGTTTTAATGTCCATTAATTTCGCTTTATTGGAAGGATAACGAATGTTTAAATATGATTTCGTGCATGTGGCCACCACTTTTAAGAGCATTTGGGGCCGTAAGTCGGCAATAACGCCACGAATGTTGGCTTCCAAGTCCGCTAACCTTTCTGTTTTTTTTTTTTGGCGTAGACAAGCGACTTCACATATCCCTAAAGAAAATAATCCAATGGTGTCAAATCACACGATCTTGGTGGCCAATTGACAGGTCCATTCCGCGAAATTATGCGCTCATCGAATGTTTCCTTCAATAAATCGATTGTGATGTGCGCTGTGTAGCATGCAGCGCCGTCTTGTTGGAAACAAATCTCATCCAAATTCCCCGTTCGGGAACAAAATAGTCGGTTATCATGGCTCTATACCGGTCTCCATTAATGGTAACTGACTCTCTAGCATCGTTTCGGAAGAAGTATGGCCCAATGACTCCACCAGCCCATAGAGCACACCAAACAGTCAGTTTTTGTGGATGTTATGGCTCCTCAAGGGTCTCATGTGGATTCTCTTCACTCCAAATCCTGATATTTTGCCGTAGCCATTCAACCAAAAGTGAGCCTCATCACTGAACAAATTTTTGCGATGAAAATCAACATCGAGATCATTCTCATTTTCGGCCCCCAATCCCGCGGCTTTAATTCTTGCACAAGCTGGATCTTTGCGCAAAATGTTCCATACAGTTGATGGACAAAGCTGCAATTGCTATGCACGATGGCGAATCGATTCATTTGGGTCCTGTTCAACACTTTGTTCTACAGCGGCAGTTGTTTCTTCGGTGCGCACTGTTCGACGTCTCTGCGGATGCGTATTATCACATGGAGTAAACGTAGTTCGAAAACGATCCATGGTTAACCGAATTAATTGCTCTGATGGACGATTATGTCGACCATAAAATGGACGGAGGCTGCGGTTAAATTCGCGAACTGAACCATTATTTTCGAAATAAATTTGCGCAATTTGCATGCGTTGTTCATTTTTCAACCTGCTCATGATAAAATGGCAAACAAAACATAACAAAAGAACATGACATTAGAGTTGCCCGATTTGACCACAAAACGTCAGTCTCTATTCGAAAAACCAACCTCTAAAAAAAGGACCCGTTATAATCCACGCGCAACAATTAAAAGTTTACTAGATCACATCAGTTTATTAATTTTATGATTAATGTCAGGAGTATGTCCACAAATTATTCCCGTAAATATTTTGAAGTTTGTATTATCGTATCCATAAATTTTTTTCACACTTGTGGCATGCCTACTATTGTTTTAATATGGGTATCTTAAAGCACTACTATGCTTCAGGCATACATAATCAAAACATGCATAATTTTCTCTCATCGTTTGATGAGTTAATCAGAAATGACGACATTTGTCATTTTAATTCTGAATGAATGAATTTATTGCGACATTTATTGGTATACCAAATTGAAGAAAGCCCCACCGCCATGTTAAAATTCATGTAGCTATGTGGAATTCATTCATTTGATAATAGATTTTAGGGAGTAATATCAATTCATGTTGAAGCATTGAAGTCTTACAAATTAATTTGATTAACTTAAGAGTTAGAGGGCTCCTCGCCCTGTAACTAAAACTGATAATTAACACCTAACTGTTACAGCATTTTTATTTCATTCGGTAATTAAAGTTACAATCGTATGTCCATTATAAATGCAAAGGGGTATAATTATTATTTTTCAATTAAAAAATAATAGTTAGACCGCACAAGTTATTGTTTTTCAATTAAAAAATAATAACATCGACTATTGTCATGCAATTTAGCTATAAAAAAAATCAAGCCCAAGTCCCTCCTTTCTTTCGAGTCGTTTCGAGTCTTGGCAATTAATCACTATCTCTGACCCAAGGGTCTGATTAACAATTGTTTCCCCAGATTTATTCAATCCCCAAGAAAATAGTAAACAAAAGTAAATAACAATAACCAAATCAGATCATTAAAAATAATAAGAAAAAAATAATCAGACAAGAAAACTGCATGACCTAATTATGAAGTCATTTCATCATCATCTGTCATGATGCTGCTAAAACAGCAGCAACTTCAATGTCAATGTTTATACAGTACACTCGCAATATGGTGGACAGTTATAAAACAAGATAGTTTACATATGAGAACTTTTTACGTTTGCGATTGTTAAATTTTAAATAAAAAAATAAGATAAACTATATAATATAAGAAATGCTTATAATTTTGCTACTTCTTTCCTGTTTCAAAGTCACAAAAAGAATGAAAATCATATCTCCATATACTGACATCTGTCACTTTAGTTGGATTACTTAGCCATCCAACTGTGGTCAAATATTCGATTTTCCCAATCAATAATTCTCAACAAACATAGAAATATTCCTAAAAATACCGGTTACACCTTTACCAGGTTAAAATTTGATAAAAGCTTAAAGGTCACGAACAAATTCTGGAAAAATTAACGAACCTGTGCAAAATGGCACGATATGTTTTTTACCGGTGACTCTAAGGCAAATGATGGATTGGTTTCTGGTGTCTTATCCAATAGGCTAAGTCTCAGCCTATCTTTCCATCTTTCTGATTATTGCAGTGTGTTCCAGGCGGAACTCATGGCGATCAAAGAAGCCGTATCTTGGCTGAAAGATAATGCACTATCTACCAATGACATTAGCATCTTCTCGGAGAGCCCAGTGGCCATCAAAACTCAACTAACTCAATAACAACCCTATAGATTGCCGCTCATCTCTTCAAGAGATGGCAGAGTATTTAAACATTCACCTCTGCTGGGTGCCTGGTCAAAGTTGCATTCCAGTGAACGTTAGGCTGATGAACACGCCAGAAATAGAACTAAACTACCAGTCGTACCTGACATGGGTATATTTGGTGTTCTTATCGCAGCATGCTTATAGCAAATCAATTCTCAGATGGAGACGCACGTGTCAAGTAACCAAACAAATTTGGCCAAAGCTAGATTTAAGAAGATCCAAGTGTCTAGCGAGCGTGAACTAGACCATACTTTAACCCCACCCATAATTGTCATTAATGGACACTGACTAATTGGTAGGCATTCAGAATGCCTACCCATTAGATTGGACTTCATTCGAACGACTACTGCAGGAGGTTTATGAACGAAGAGTAAGAAGAAACAGTACATAATCTTCTTTGGCCGGCCTTATCAAACCGAAGGAAGCCTCACCTGGGAGCTTACTTATTTCAAAATGCTTTCAATATGCAAATAATTATGACTTATGTCTTAATAGAGTTAAATTTAAAAATTCTGTTAGCTGATTTAAGATGAAGAAGATGTATTGGAATACTAAAATATTATCATGTATTTGTAATTTGTAATCAGCAAGAGTGCTTAAATTCGGTAGATGAAATAAATAAAAAAATCTATACGATTTGTCGAACACGGAAGTGAAAAGTCTCTTCCACTTCATTAATAGCGCAGATTGGATTTCTTTTATTTAAAGAGGTTAATACATAAGATCCAAGGGGTATCGCGGGCAGCCTACCTAACCTAACTAACTACTTATTGCCCTTTCCAAATGCGAAACCTACTGAATGAGGAATATTTTGAGAGAGAAAAAAACTATCACTCCACAAAGATCAGTACATAAATTTATACCCGAAGTCAAAAAAAAAAATCAAACACTTTAAATTCCGATAACCAAAAATATTGATAATACAAAATCCTAAAATCCCGAGATCCAAAAATATCCAAAACCCAAAAATCTAAAATTCCGAAAACAAAAAATAATAAAAATCCAAAATTCAAAATCTCAAAAATCTAAAACCCCGAAAAACCTTAAATTCCGAAAATCCAAAATCCTGAAAAAATATATAAAATGATTTATATGCGAAAACTTTTTCATGCCATATAATTTCACGGAATTTTTTATGTAAAATAAATGTGACTTCTATTCCCGTTAGCGTAAGTGTGGTAATCTTTTGCAATTCGCAATGTCAATTTTATTGGGGGAACGAAATAAACATGGAAATTTATTTGAAATAAAAAAAAACAACTTAAAATTAATAAAAAATAAGAAAAGCAATTAAAAAAAAAACTTTTTTTGAAACGATTTTAAATCACTCGCACAAAAATCTAATTTATCACCTATCACATTTGGATTTTAGGGATTACGTTTCTCGGAATTCTGTCCTACTCTCGTCTTGAAACTTTGTGTGAGTTGATAAGCCATTAATGTCAGTGGCACTACCTGAATTTAGCGGGATCGAAAGAGTGGACGTGGCACCTCCCATACATGCAAATATTTATCATCAAATATCTTGAGTTCTATAAAAGCCAGTCTTCCACTTTTGTCCAAGTATAATTGTGAGTAGTCAAAAACAAAATATGTGAAACACTATGAAAGTCACAGGCTTGAAACTTAGTGTGAGCATAGAAAATTTTAAGCTGAGTAGTTAAGTAAAAAATTGCCCTGGTGGATATACAGTATATACTAAATGTCATAAATCTGGAACACTTTATTATTGAGAGCTTTAATGCTTTGCGTGCGTCCATAGGATAATATTTATAAGTGTCGTAACAGATAATCGACGTGATCATATCATATATCAGTGATTGTGGCAACTTTTTTGCGTTAAATATTAACTATTAGACTGACTGCATGAACATAAGTTGTTTTGGTGAGTAGTCATTAAAAAAAATCTATTAAGACATCAAGAGCAATGATATTATTTTCATTTTAAATAAAATAAAATTTATGTCGTAATGCGACTATAGAAATGCAAAACTGTTGACTTTTATATTCTGCATTAATCTTATATTGAAGATCCATAATCAAGTCTTTTTAATCAATTACGAATAACAATAAACACAAATAACAATAAAATTTAAGAAGGTAAACTTGATAACCTGGTCTTGTCAATTCAAATCCTAATTGGTGAGGGGGAAATACTACTACACTCACAATCACTTCAGGCCGCCTTAAGAAAAGCAGTAGGTATGAGAAATTTACATTTATATATCTTATGCAGAATAGCCGGATGCGATAGTGGTCGTAAAATGTGTTATATTCTCTTTTTATAAAAAGTGATTGCGCATAAGGATTAAAATCAATCCTGTTGACCTGATTTCACTTATGCGACGTATTTGTTGTAGTTTTTTGTTTGGCCAATTACGAGTCGCATAATATGTATGCAGAGTGTCCCTACTCACTGTAAGTAGATTAACTCTGCATTAAGTCAAAAAGTCGACTTTACTTAGTTAGTTATGCATTTTGATTATTGGTAGAGTTTCAATAAAGCTGTACATTTTAAGCTAAACAGTTGGGCAGTAAACAGTTATAGGCTAAATAGTTGGGTCAAAACTAAATATTAGGATATGTTGCACATAGTAATTCTTAAATTAGAGCAAATAGTTTTCGAGATATTGAAAATTTTCATTATATAGCCTAAATTCAAAAATTCTTTATATCTATGGATTTTTTTCGAAAAAAACTTTGTATGAAGTTTTGTTGGAACTTATATGTCTTTGTTATATATTGCGTTTAATCAAAATAGTTAGAGCTGTTTTTGAGAAAATTGAGGTTATGTAAAATTTTTATATGGCAGCTACCCTTACATAGCTAAACGCAAAAAAAAATGGCCCAGAATTGTGACCTAAATAAAATTGGATACGAAGTCGCCCGCGTTTAGCGTTGGGAGACCATAACGGATCGATGAACCGACAGACCGGCGGACAGAGTTCCAAAAACCACTTTTTTGGGTTCCGCTATCATCATAATGTTAGAATCAAACAAAATCTCGAGGTCGAAAATTTTTGCGAAAGCAATACATTTCTCTTTGTAAGAGAAAGTTTAAAATGTCACTTATGCCCGCTTTTCAAGTGATAAAAAAAAAGAGTCCATTGTTGATTTATTAAAATAATTTCAATAAATTTTATTATATAATAATCATTTTGTGACCAGCGGTCGACTTACTTATTGAAAGACAACCGAAATGACTAATTTATTAATTAGTTAATTAATTAATTATTTAATTAATTTATTTATTATATCTCTGAGGAGTTTACCCCCATACTAAGAAATTGGACAGACAGACAGAATCGCGAGACCTCTTTTTGTTACTTCTCTATCATCATATGTTAGGTTTGATTAAAATTACGAGTTCGAGTTTTTTTTTAGGAACGAGCATGTATGCTCTCTAGCTAGTAAAAATTTTCATATAACCGTGTGTTCACATTACCGCGAATGTACTGTAATTGCAATCAGCTATAGTGGATGTATTTTGTCAGTTTTTCCAAAGTCAAAATAATAATAAATGAAATAAAATGAACCACTTTGTAAGTGGAGATAACCCAGCTGGTTGCAGTTCTTTTGCTAATTTGTCATCGCATCAATGTGATATGAGAATGCTTTGACTTGGTTTAGCTAGAACTTTATTAATAGCCGCATAAAGGATGTGCAAATTAATTATGTCGTGAAACCGAGGGAGGATTTTATTTTCATTTAAAAAAAAAACGAATAACTGAAAAGATTTCAGTTTGCCAAGGGTAACATGTGATTCTGAGGTTAGTTTTGAATGGAAAATTTTTTTTAGAGAAAGATATATTCGTGTTTTACAAAAAAACAATACAACAAACTACAAAGATTTAAAATAATTAAAACAAAAATGGGTGGCTTTTGAGAAAAAGTTCAGTTTAATTTCGATTGTATGAATTTTAATATGAAACACAGATGCTAGCAGATGTTTGTAACCTTGACGTTATTAATTAAAACCGAATAAAATTCAGATGAAGGGGTTGAATCGCATTTCAAAGAATGCAATTGGAAAACCTTATAGATGTTTAATTGGGAAATTTTACTATGCATCATAGAAGAGATAGCGAGGTTGTTTGTATAACTATCCATGGAAGCAATTCTACATATTGTGGTGGAGATACACACCTAGAAAAAGAAGATTATTGTGTTATTTTAACCTTACATATACCTAGGTTTTAAACAAATTTACTTTTGATAACAAATTAATTTGGTGTTGTACGTTTATAGTTTTTATGAACCTTTTATGTGTACTGGCGCTAAGGTTAGGGCTCAGTTGTAGCTATTATTGAAAAACAACACATGATGGAATTGAAATGTAACCCTCATAGCTCCTTATAAGAATTATTGGAAAATTCCGTTTCAGTACAGTGGAATGGCAATCATTACTTCAAAGAAATAAATGTTGATTAGTGAAAATAGGAAGTGACTTTCTGCGAAAACTATAACTAGAAATATAAATAATTTTGAATAATCATGTTCTAAAATTCAAAAGCGTTGTTTTGACACCAACTCGCCATAGATTAAATTTAAAAAAAGCCATAAGAAGTAAGAGAAAACTTTCAATGAGGGTTTTCAATGATAGCTATAACTGGGCCCTTATTCTGAGAAAATTGAGTTATTTAACATAAGATGTATAATAATAAGTAGGTACCTGCTGCTTATTTTAGTTCAATTTTAATAATTTTTTACGAATTATATCAAGTATGCCTTTAATTTTTCAAATTTGGACAGCTCTATGATGTGTCAATAAGTGACAACTATTTCCCATTACTTCCACTACATTCAAAAAGCTTTGCTTCATAAAAAAGTTACAGAAAAGCACAAAAAAATACAGCTTCTGTGTTTAATGAACAATTGTGCTGTACCTACTATGTGTTCTCCTTTTTTTTCATGGGCTTGAGATGGACAATCTATAAGACATTTGTCTTCTGCTAATTTTGAGTTGAAACACAAAAGATTAAACGTCAATGTTTAGTTGCCAGTTTCGTTGTTTCGATCGTATTTTTTATTATTAAAATGTTAAAAAATTAAGAGCATTGGGGTTAGGAATTTGTACATATATAGGAAATAAGTCTCAGGATAAATACTAACGTTACAAAACCCTCGTAGTACTAGGAGTATATAATAACCAACTAACAATTTAGCTTTGATAAAGTACTATTGGAACTATTTTCCCTCCAGCATTCAATGTATGAAGCCTTGTGGGAAAATATTTGCTGCACTCTACAAGGCTTCTGTAAGACTTCCTTAACGAAGCTTTATCGACATTTTTTTTGTTATTTATTTATTTATCCCTTTTTTATTTAATTATATATGGTAGTATGATCTTGGCAGTCAAAGTTGATGGCATTTAATGTATAAACATAATTTCTGGCATATGGCCCCCAACGACTGCGCCTTATGAATGCCATCCTGTCGGTATAATTTTGAAACACTATTGCGAGATCACCCGTTCTTTAATAGTGCGTCGAATGTTGGACTCTTACTGATCCAATGTTGCTGGTTTATCAGCATGGACTAGAGATTTGACAGCATCCTTACAAAAAGTAGTCCAAAGGTGTCAAATCACACTAACGAGGTGGCCAAAACAGATGTCCATTTCTTGAGATGATAAGGACACCAAAGTTTTGGCTCAAGAAAGTCATGGTTGCAGTATGGCATTTTCGTGTTGGAACCATTTTTCATGTTGTACTGGTACTGTTTGCATCGGTTTCGGGTTTAAAGACAAATATGCCGATGATGCCTTCAGCATAGCAATAGTGATTTTCCGGGGACATAATGGAGTTTCAAGAGTCTCATGAGGATTGTGTTCATTCCTGAAATGAACATTCATCTTGTTTACATGAAATCGCTGAAGATGATTTGACGATACAAATCTGGTTCAACTTGATTTGGTTCTCAGCCCATTCACCAAACACATGCCGCAATAGTCCGTTGGCTTTAATTCATGCACCACTCCATTTGAAATACAGCTAACCTTTAAATTTTCTTAAATAAAAAAAACTGAGTTTAACTGGGGCCCTTGCACGTCAGTCCACCATGCCATCCACCAGGCGGTTTGCTGTAATATGCAAGAACGTTATCACTCACAAAACAGTTGAAACTTGTCTTGCAACACCATTAATTGAAAGAAGAAGCAACGTGATGTCAGATTCTATTTATCAATTAAAAATGGTAGGCATCCATAGAATGTAAAAGAAAAGTGGGAAATATATTTTGTGTGATTATAATGAAAAATATAAAAAAAAACATACTGGTTATGCCACGGCTGAGAATCTAACCTAGGCCTTCTACGTGGGAGTTCTTCACATAAAAAAACTATGTATATTCAGCCGCTATAAGACTTCAGCAAGAAGATCGAAAAAGGTCACGTTTCTATATTACTTCAGGGGAAGCTTTCTAAAACTTCTATACAAATGACACCCTCTCATCTTCTTTTATGACTGAACTTCTGCGCGCAAATATAAAAAAAGGCTTAATAGAAGTAACTGCTCCTGAAAATTTGAAATTTTAACTTTATAGAAGAAAAATTGTTAGTTATGTATAACGACATGAAAATCACAAATTTTATACATCTTAAACAGCCTCATGAATTTCAGGATGACATCCTTCAGTAACAGTGTAGAAAAATTGTACCTTCTCACTGATCTGTAATTTTTTGTTCTAAAAGAATTGTTGAGGACGACCACTTCCGTAACTGTGTGAACACATGCAATTTGTATTTTAGAACCATAATAGCTTTTCGCTTCGATTCGTTCAGTTTTCGTACACTTTTGCTCACTTGCGAAAAAGCGAATTCATTCGCTCTTTCTCTTCCTTCCGTTCTTTCATACAAATAATTGACATTTCACTTCAACAGCTGTGTTCGTTTAAATTTGTGTTCATAAGAAACGAATTTTTTTTTTGGCAAAACGACTGACATTTGTTTCCATTCACAAGAGTAATTACCAGTACTAAAGAAAACTTAAGGTAGAATTTTGATATAAGCTTCCTACTATTATAATTCAGCATCAACATTTTTCGTTAAGTTTTGCTCTTCTGTCCTGTTGTATTTTAAATGTATCTTCAACACATAGAAATTACAATTATTAGCAAACAAACTGCCAAATAAACCATTTTTTTGCGCAGCCTTCTAAAAGTTCTTATTCTGAATCATGCTAATAAAGATCAAAGAGCAGTCCTACCTTCCAAACTATATTTTTCCACTCTTCATTTACTTGTCTTCTAATTTTTATAATGAATTTATTTTCTCTAGCTTTAAAAATTTTGCCGCCAATATTAAATCCATAAATATACAAAAGAAAATATTTTCCCTAGATTTTTTATTATTTCTGACTTTTATTTATTTTTTTTAGTCCAATAAATTTTCACTGTGAGTTAAAGATGAAGTTGCATTTTATTTGTCATTTCAGCTATTTCCCCTTATTATGAAAATACATTGGCAATCATTGACAATAGTTGAAGGTTTATTCAATGACAGCAAGTAATTGCTCAATATGTAGTCCTTATAACTCAGATCATAATTCCGACATAAATTATAAATAGTAGCGAAATTTTCATTGTATGTATAAGACATGGGTAATAAATTAAAATGTAAATGAATTTATGTCGCTAATTCCGATTAAATTGTGAGTAACATTTTGTAAACTTTTAATCACGTTGAAACGTAGTTCACATATGAGGTAATAAATAAAAACACGATACTACAATGCGAAATGATTTAATTTCATGACCTAAGTCCATAAAATATTTTCTTACTCATTTTACAATTAATTATGTTTTTGTAAATTCTGAGAGATTTAACTGATTAATCTATTTTGCCGTCCGTATCTAATACCATGTAAGACCAAACTAGACTAGGATACCAGTGAAATGACCAGTGAATGATTTACAATGTAGTACAACGGAAAAGCCGATATATATTGCATTTTTGAAAGGCTAAAAATGTATGGAAAAACAAGTGCGCCATATTTTACATCGCCATGTTTTTGAAACGTCAGTTATCTTCTTTTTCGAGGTCGAAATTTTACTTCAACCATCATTGGTGTGAGTCCGATCCGAGTGTAATATTGAGTTTCCTGAAAAAATTCTATGAATAAGTCGGCTTTTACTTTTTGTGCTGTAGTTAGATATCCATCAGTTCTGGTTAAGGAAGGGAATGAAGAGTGACTAAAATTATTACAAATTACTTTTGCTATTGAACATATCTTACGTGAGCCTCCGGGACATGGCAAAAGTTTATTAGTTACTCTTTTGCTGTAGGGATTATTTGAGGCTCCAATTGCAACTGATGTGCTAGGTTTTTCTCGCCCATCAGCAAGATAGCCCTGGTTAGAACGAGGCCTACAAGTTCAAGACGAGAGCTGCCATTTAGCTATATAGGCACAAAAGGAGGGAAGACCACCGGCTTTGCAGAAAGAAGAAAAAAAGCAAGAAAAGCATGCGAGAGAGGATATAGAGAGGTGCCGCTCAGGAACGATGTTCGCAAGTTTAACCAAAGTGTAAGACGTCAAAGCCAAGGATACAAGGCTCGAAAGGAATACTGTCGAGATGAACAAGGTTCAGACACAGTCGATGCTAAGGATATGGAAGAACCACTCCTGCAGACTGTTAAACTACGAAGACGAATAACATTCCTCTGTCAGGCGTAACGAACCATTCAATATTGGCAACGACAGCAAAAGCTGTTAACCACCCGACCTAAGTATTTTTAGGATAGCAATATCTAAATTCAAGCTTAGTAAAGCTGCCTGAAATGACGGCCTTTCCTCTGAGCTCGAAAAAGTCGGCGGAAATGAATTGATAACATCCACCAACTCATAAGCAAAATCTGGCCACAACATATTTATAGATTTCAAAGCCACATACGACAGCATTTGTAGTGACGAACAATACAGAGCCAAGTTTAGTTTTGGTATATCGTAAAAACTCATCCGTTTTTATGGGGTGATGATGGAGAACACTCGCTGCTCCATCAGGGTCGGAAACGACCTCACTGACATATTCAATACCAAAAAACGATTTAGGCAAGGCA
Source organism: Rhingia rostrata (assembly GCA_949824845.1). Taxonomy (NCBI): domain Eukaryota; kingdom Metazoa; phylum Arthropoda; class Insecta; order Diptera; family Syrphidae; genus Rhingia; species Rhingia rostrata. Next base: position 23,861,198 of record OX463757.1, read on the forward strand.
ATGCGCTGTCATGTGTCTTCTTAAATTCGATTCTTCAGAGAATTATGCAAAATTCCCGGACCTGGTTGTTTACAGCGTTGCTGTTTTTCGTCGTGTTATCAACACTCGCGCTTATAGTTTAGTAAGTCGAATCCGGTCGGATGAGACTAGTACCCGATGGTTACCACATGGAGGTTAAAAATAAGCACTTGATGTGTAGTCAGAATTAGAATTACAACCACTTGGCATTGCCAAGTTAAAGTCAATCAGAGTCTCCTCTCTACAAGACCCAACCACAAGAGAGGCACAATTTTCCAAAAATCGGTGCAACTTCTAGCATACGCCGACGATATTGACATCATCGGTAGGAGCCACCTGATTCCTACGTTTGCTGGTATAGAGGAGGAAGCGGCAAAGCAAGTTTAGCAATAAATGAGGGCAAGGCTAAGTATATGCTGGCAACACGAAAAGACACACAAAAGAAATTTGTTGGTAGTACGGAACTTTGTCTATCTCGACTTCGCTTTTGAGTCTGACAACAACATCTCGTCAGAAATGAAACAAAGAATTGCCCTTGCCAACCTCTGGTTTTGTCGGGCTTAGAAGGCAATATCGTTGTAGGAACTCACTCGAACTACTAAGGAGATCCTATATAAGACCCTGATCGTCTTCGTCTACGCAATGAAGCATGGACCGTCTCAAAAGCGGATAAAGAAATCCTTGGTCGATTTGAGAGAAAAAATCCTTGGTATCGTTTGCATTGATGTAGCAATGGAGATGAAGATTCAACTAAGAACTATACGAGCTGTACAGCGCCATGCCTCTGGTCAAAAAACTCCTCACTGGACGTTTAAGATGGCTAAGACATGTAGAGACGTCGGGTGCAGCAGAGGAAGACCTCGTCTTAAAGGCGTCGCACAAGTAGAAACCGACCTCAACCAACTTAGAGTACGCAACTGGAGGAAGGTAGCTAAGGACCCGGATGATTGGGTTGGCATGTTGGTTGAGGCCCTTTTTCATTCCAGGCAGTAGCGCTATTTTTTACTGTTATAGAAACGAATATTTTCTCTTCAGTTTGATGTGCACGCTATTGTCTGTTCTGCTACAACTGGCTCGGATTTCTTATTGAACCATGGTTTGTTGGATCCTGCTATTTTATAGTGTGGGGAACGAATTTTTCTCTGCCAAAGAAAATTTGCCTCTGTTACAACCTCTGAGCAAACACAGGCATCGTTTCGCCTAAAGGAAAGGGCTTCGTTTATGCACACATAAAAACCGAACTTAACCATCTTGAAGTGTGCCGCTGTTAGCAGTTAGCTAGGGTGGCTTTTGTTGTTTGGGGCTCAAGTTCATTTCAGACGAAGTAAAATAAGTGCCCAATACTTACTTACTCAAGTGGCGCTACAGTCCGGAATGAACCTGGGCCTCAACCAACATGCCTCTCCAATTAGCCTTGTCCTTAGCTAACTGCCTCCAGTTGCGCACTACAAGTTGGTTGAGGTCGGTTTCTACTTGTGCGCGCCACTTAAGTCGAGGTCTGCCTCTCCTGCTTTCGACATCTGGCTGGGAATCGAAGACTCTGTTATTATTACTCAAGTGCCCAATAGTTTCTAGTAACTTTGTAATTAAAAATCGTGAATTATGTCGTCACTTGTGGCCGAGTTGATGGATCCAACAGAGTGACTGAAGTATACACAGAGAGTAGCTTTCGGACAAGTATTTCTCTTATACAGCAGATAGAAGATACAACTGAATAGCTCTAAAATTGTGTTGCACTAAATAGTAAAATTCAAAAATAAATTCTGATTAATAATTTAAAAAAAAACAAAAAAAAATGATATAAAACATCAAATTATGTTCACAAACGGAAGCAGTTAATTTTACATCTTATTGGCTACCGAAATATCAACATCTCATCATAATGAACTTATTTTCATCAAAATATTCAGGTTCACCGATGACAAGCTTTATGCTCAATTGATGTAGGTTTCCCAAACACCGCCGTTATCGAATGAATTAATGACCCCATGGCGAATATTAAAATGTTAATCAATGTAAAATAATTAATTCAGTTGTCGATTTATCCACAAACAATTTAATTAAACATGATAAAGAAGATGGCCCACAGATTGCCGCTGCGGCACTTTAGTCTTGTAACTTGACTATACCTGTCCAGATATGGGAGTTCAGGTTTTCACTAGTCAACTGGAAACTGGATCCAACAAGTCAATGAGTAGAAACTGTTGAAAGATAAACTCAAACATGATCTGTTGATAGTCGTCCGTGCATGTCGGAAAATCTACATGTGTTTAATGGCGAAGAGAACATGTGTCTCGGGATTGTTTAGATGGATGCGGATAGTGCAACGATACCAGCAGTACGTCTATGTGGGGAAGGTATTCCCTTCATCAGGTTGCATATTGCTGCGGATAATTTGTTTTCGGCAATTACACAGGTAACATGAATGGTGTTGGCTTACCATGGCTTAGCCATAGATACATTTTCTTAGATATCAGATCAGGATGTTATCATGTGAGAGGGAGATTCGTTAAAATGTTTTTTTTTACATGAAATGTACGTTATGCGAAACAAATTTTAAGTTCATTCGTGGAAATTCACAAACTTGAGAACGTGTTATGCAGCACTCCGATTTCAACATAAATTGCCAGTTTAATTTAAGAATCACAGTTTTTTTCTTTGTTAGTGTTATCAAAATTGTGTGGGAGTGTTTTGTACGATTTCTGTTTCTTATTTTAGTAACAAAATAATTAATCGCCCGACACTGAAAATACGTGATGCAAAGTACACACTTTATGTTAGCCAAATCTTTCATAAGCGATACACATGCGTGTACAAATGCTTAAAAGTACCATTGCGTTGAATGTAAAGATATATCTCGAGTAGCTGCGTCGCAAGTGATGATTGCACATGCATCTAGCGGGGGGTGCTGAACGCCAAACAGGAAGAGATATTTATGGTTTTTGGCACGCTTTGGGGATATAATTCATAAGGAAGCCGAGTTGTCAGTCATCTTACGAAACACTTAATGAGTTGGCGGCTTTGAGGATGATTCACAATAATTTGACGGCAGTGTGGTCTTAAGTAGCGAGATCAACGTCCAACTTACAGATAAGTGGTGCAGTGGTGATGGAAATAGATACAAGTACTGAACAGAATTGTAAATGTTAAAATATTTATTTTTACAGGGATGCATGCATTAACTATGGAGATCTTTAAATCGCAATAATATATTTTGGTCCACATAAATATGGAATGAGAAAATCATTTAGGATGTGGGATTTTATGAGGTTCGGAAAGTAGATAGGATAAAATACACGTTCAAGTAGTATTATATGCAAGAATGTGTAATAGATCATTTCAAAAAAAAAAGTGGTCGACTTTAAGAATGGTTTGATCTTAATTTAAAATACTTCGTTGGTCATACATTTTTGCTTCTATCTTCCATGATCTAGGTTTAAATGGGTGTCAATTAAAAAATTCTCAAAGATCTGTAAAGATCATTTAAAAATGAAATGGTAGACTTCAGTTTGAAGCTCCACGTTCGTTTCACAATTTTTTGACTGTTTCTATATAGTTCGCAAATTCGGCCTGGAAAAAATTCTGATTGGCTTCTGGTGTTGGATCACTTCTTTACTCATTCTACTATTCCTGAGATTACCTTTTCGATTGGGTTTACAATGCAGAATATATCTTTTGAACAAACTATATCATCTGAGTTGGTTTTGCCTTATTTTTGGTGGCAAAAATTCAATGCGATTATTTCAAAGGCTTTCGCATTGCATTTTATACATCCCCATGAGACAGAAACAGTGTTTGAGACGGCGAAGAAGGCAATTCAACGGCGTTGAAGCAGTAAATTAGTTTGTTGAGGTTCGATTCATTTTGTGCGAGCCATTGAATAGTTAATAAGGACTCTACCTCTGTAATATACAAGCAAGAATTATTTTATCAACTTTTGAGGCGGTCCATGCTTCAGCGCTGTAAAAGGAATGGAATAATCCGACCTTAACCGTTGAAGTAGATGTTTTTTTTTTTAATTGCATTCGGACGAGGTGTCATTCTCAGTATTAAAAGGAAGCCAACTTATATACAGCCCTGTGATTTATAGAGTAGCAAATTGCTATGTTGACATCAATCGTTGCGTTAAAGTAAGAGTGGGTACTTACTTACTTAAGTGGCGCTACAGTCTGGAATGAAACTGGGCCTCAACTTTAATTTGGCAATGCCCAGTGGTTGTAACTCTGACTACACATCAAGTGCTTGTTTTTAACCTCCAAGTGGTAACCATTTCGTACTGGTCTCTCATCCAACCGGATTTAAACCATAAAGCGCGAGTGTTGATAACATGACGAAAAGCAACACTATAAACAGCCAGCTCAGAATGAATGAATACCCGGCCTTCTGTCCCAAGCGAACCAAGACAAGCTGCTTCGAAATATTCGGATAACAGGTTGTCAAGGAATTTCAAGGGTTAGTCGGGTCCCTTTAATAGAGATGGTGGCTGATGAACCGAGAGGCCAACTGCGGCGCTAAATCCCGTAGTGGCTACTGATGGCCCCGTGTTCTAGGGGTATCTAATAAATTAGAACTGGCCCCCAGGTTGGGGGTTGTGCTATGGGTTAACTACCCAACCATGGAAAAACGTTACGAAGTTAGAGTGGATGAAGTCGCAACATAATTCAATATATTAGGAGTCCGAAGAAAGACACATAGGTCGCAAAAAATGTTAGCATGCGTGCAGTCGTAGTTTTCTGTCACCATAAAGTAATAGAACACAGGAAATTTAATGTCAACGCACACAAATGCGATCAAATAATAGCAACGGCTAACGAACTGCAACAACGGATTGTTAGTCACAGTGATTTAAATCGAAAGTGCGTGGATTCACTTACCAGTACGTATGATCCATTATAAATTGCGAAAATCTCGTTTGCAGGAAAATGAGACAAATCGCAGACTTATAAATATAGCGATTGCTAGGTGCTAGGTCATGTGTGCTCGTTCACATTGAAGGCGACGGAAAACGCATATGAACGCTTAGCCCTAACATTAACCCGTAATTGTTGGATTGAATTCATATGAATTCTGCATTGAACATGACAATACCGACTGATTTTGTGCAACATTTTTCTTAATATATATCCTTGGGTTAAAGGCTCCCTTCAATTTTTAGACATTTTTTCATGAAGCTTTGCTACTTCAGCTGTCATGAGAATCAGCTTCTTGTTAAGCTGCTGTTAATATGCCATAATACTTCTGAATTTCTGAATTTCTGGAAGCATTCAGTATTTTGGATGTCTGAACATTCTAAAGGTTAAACTCAACTCAGACCACTACCATATTGCGGCAACGGTAAGTATGTGGATATCCACGCCACAACAAATCAGAAATATTGCAAAAAAATTTAACGTCGAAAGACTGCAATCGCAAGAGACCGCCAAGGCATTCCCGAAACCGTCTCGATTAACACCATATCACCAGCACCGAATGTCGAGAAAAAAATGGCAACGATGCCATCAAACCACTAGATCCACGCAACTGATGTGCTAGATTTCTCGCGCCATCGCAAGAAACCCGAGGTTGATGAGGAATACCTACAGCTACAGATGCTCACAGCCAGTAAAGAGGACTACAAAGCTAAGCTGCAGGTAAAGACGAGAGATGAAGTTGAGCTATATAGGCTAAGAAGTAGAAAGAACATAGAATTTTCAGAAAGAAAAGTGAGCAAGAAATGGGCAATATGGAGGATATAAAGAAGTGCCACTCCAATGGTTTTACCAAAGTGTAAAACATCAGCGCTAGATACTAGGCTTGAAGAGAATCCTGTCAAAATGAACAAGGAAATATCGTAGTTGAAACACAGTATATTCTGAGGATTTTGAAGAACCACTTCGGCAGACTATCGATCAATCGCTGTCAGGCAGAAGGAACCACTATTAACCAACCGACCTAAGTGTTGTGAGGATTGCATATCTAAACCTAAGCTTGACAAAGCTGCCGGAAATGACGGTCTCCCCCGAGGTTTATAAAGCCGGAGGAGATGACTTGGTAAGTAACATCCACCAACTCATAATCAAATCTGGTGGGATGAAAGCATACATTAAGAAAGGAACCTCAGCATCCTTTGCCCTATCCACATAGAAGAAGAACTTTTGAACTGCGCCAACCACAGATTCATGAGTCTTTAAGCATCGCCTGCAAAATCATATTTTCAGCATTATGTAACCGCCTGAAACCGTTTACAACAACACGCTTTACAGTGTGGTTTTAGGTTAGGATCAAATCTTCACACTGCCGCAGATCTTGGAAAAAACGCAGAAATCGAACTCGATTCCCACCATCTAATTACGACAGCATTTATAGAGATGAACTATATAGAGCCATGTTTTATTTTGGCATACCGCCCAATCTCGTTCGTTTGTGCCGCATGACGATGGAGAATTCTCGCTGCTCCATCAGGGTCGGAAACGACCTCACCAACATATTCCATATCAAAAAAGGATTTAGCAAAGGCGATGCACTGTCATGTAACTTCTTTAAAGTGATTCTTGAGAGGATGGTTCAAAACTCCCAAGTCAACACCAGAGGGAAAATCTCCCATACATCGCTGCAACTACTATAGCATTCGCCGATGATATTGAAATCATTGGTCGTGCTCACCGATGATGTTATAAGCACGTTTGTCAGTAAAGAAAAGTAGTCGGCATAAATGGGTCGTCGAAGGGCTATGGAAACGAAGATTCAACCTTGATGTATACGAGCTATACAGACATACCCGCGCATGTCAAATAACCCGCGTTGGACGTTTCTTTAAGACAAGTAGAGCGAATGGACACCAAAACTCCGGCTCAGATAAATCCAAGCAATCTTTTTCTATCGATAGATGTATCTTGTATTGAAAAAAAACATTATTTTCTTTATTTAGTTAAAAACGGAAAAATAATATTGAAAAAGCTCGAAATATACCAAAAAAAAAAACAACAGAACACAGACTCCAGACGGCGCAAATACATGTTTGCAAATTATTTCAAAAAAGTAGTTTCAGAAATGAATATCTGCCATCCTGGGGTACCTCAAAACTTATGAGTTTGTATAAATCTCAATTTCGAATTTTCGCGCCATCACAAGACATCCCTAAAATACGTATACTAATAAAAAAAAACAGGCTCGTTAGTACCCTGGGTCTAGCTTTTTTCTAGCAACCATTCATGTATGCGTGTGTACTTCTTAGCACGATAGGGGGAGCTCCTGTTTTCTGCCGAATCTGAACGGCTAAGTTGAAATAAACTTTTCATGACAAAAATACATATACTGGGGAAGAAAAAATCAATACCACCACTTAGTACGAAATGCATGGACCTAGACTCCAGAATTCTTTTAATTTATACCCACCATAAAATCGAAGTATCAAAATAACCAGGCTTACAGCACAAAAAAGTCAACCTCCCCGATAGCAAGCAGGCCATCGGGGGCTATTCCCAGACATGATTGGTACTCGTTGTTCACATTTAACGTTCATTCCCATTACAGCATGAAAGTCAACAAACCCTTTAATTTTATATGCTAATTTAAATAACTGATTTGTGAAATTTAAATAGATTTGAAAGACAGGTAGATTATATACCAATTAGGTAGCCTCATAATTAGACTATCAAAATTCTGTAGAAATAAGCTTAATTCGATTGATAGTCGATAATTCCACATCTACCCCCACTCTATAATCTAATCGAATTGGGCATAAAGCCCATTTATCCTTATTGTCCCTCATAAGTTGAATATACGGTCCATTTACATATCCGGTATTAGGCGTTGCTCTTGAACTATATCTTATCGTTTGGAAACCCCAATTAACTCCACCTTCCGATTTGCATTTAATTAAAAAAACATACAGGCCCACTATATATCTACCTGAGTGACCAATTAGCTGGCGACCTCTTATAATGAAACCATTTAATTAAGTCTTAAGGGTTTTGAATAGGATCACCCTTATCACACACAGTTTCTCCTTAACCGACAACACGACCGCATCCACCTTACGTCAAATGACCTAATTAAGTGTGCATGAATCTATTACTCTGGTTAACCGGTGACCATCAAACGATAGGTCCCTTCATGATTACAAGATACTCTTTGATTGTATGCCGCTGCAGTGTTGGGTTAGGTTCAGGTGTCTGCCTGCTGTTGCAGTTTACTGGTGACTCGGGCTAGAATTTAATCCGTCGTGTGATATTTTAATTGAAAATGATGATTAGATACAGTCTTTGGGATCAGTTTGAAAAACTCAAGTCGTACCGCAAATTTATTTCAATTCATCTATACTTGCAGCACTAAGTGATTTATGATGATGGGAAAGTCAATTTTATGCCACAGAGTATGCGTGCCCGACTTTTTGCAAGTCACTGTACACTGTCAGCGTATCTTATCGATGAGTATCAGAACAGCGGTCAGAACAATAATCCCGCATGTTTTAACAAAAACGAGTCATTATGTTCTGCAACAGCAGTTAATGAAAAATGATTAATAAACGGGGGAATACTACAAATGCATCGTGGTCCATAAACTCTCGAGTGTCTAAATTAACATGACTACTAACGTTTTTTTTTTTACAATTTGTTGATTATTTTTATTTTGAATGTGATAATTAGTAACGGAATGAATGAATCTTTTCCGGTTCATGGACGATTTATTTTTATTTGAGTCATATATCTCTGAGAACTGCATACTGCAGCTGAAAATCTGTTTACAAATGGGCGTTTTGAGTTCAACAGGTTGACATGTCATAAACTAGGGGTCAGCTTATTCTTTGTTCTGGGCGTTGTATTTATGCGCAGTAGGCGTGGGTAGAATGCAGCGTTTCCCCCATGTTTTGAGAACATTTTAACAACTTGAGTACTCTTCTACTTTGAAAACATTGCGTACATTTTTTTTTGTATTGAATTATTTTATTGAAATGGAACTATTTTAAGAACTGTTTAGTTATTGGTTAATTATTTAGGAAGGTGAACCAGCAGCAATATTAAACGATATTCATAATTGGCCAAAATTGATGCTAAAAATGATGTAAATAATATCGAAATGTGATTAATCGAACTTTTATTCCGGAATTTGAAGGAATTATAATAGCAAGCAGTAATAGCAGTAGAAATTGACAATTTTCTTTGCATTGCCTAAATGCAAAAATCCGTTACATGGATTTTATCGAAAAACTGGGTATGCAGTTTTGTAAGAACTAATATGCTTATAGTATAAATATATTCAGCTTAATCGAAATCGTTAGAGCAGTTTTCGAGAAAATTGAGGTTATGAATAATTTTAATATTGCAGGTACCAATAATAACATGTCTAAAAGCAAACAAACAAAAGTCCTATAATTATAACCAAAAAAAAGGCTGGATACGAAATTTGAAGAAAATCGATAAAGTCGTTTAGGCTGGAAGACGGATGGAATTCCAAAAAACACTTTTCTGGGTTCCCTTATCGTCGTAATGTTAGAATCAATCAAAATCGCGAGGTCGGAAATTTTCACGAAAACAATATCTTTCTCCTTTTGTAAGAGAAAGTTAAAAATTGTTTATCGCCTTTTATCGGTCCATCAAAAATTATACTTAACAAGTCATTATTTACTGCAGTGAATGCAAGTCGTAGTTGGGACCAGAAATATGTGTAACTTCAATTTAACCGAGATGGAGATTTCGATGCCATCATGTTAATTCAACGCGATATCTATCACCTTCTTAAAAGGGGATCCCCCAATAATTACAATTTATCTCATAACAGCGAATTCGAAAGTAGTGCTACTCTATATAATGAAAGTTTTTAAGCTTAAATCCGCAATTTTTGTACATAGAGATTAAGAACCATCAAATGTGAAGAGAAAAATTTAAAATTTGAGGGAGACTATGTCAATTAGTGATCTTAGACACTCTGGGTGTACTGTCACAAGTCGTTTAACAGAAAACATCAAAGATGTTTGCGAGGGTATTGTTGACAGTTCAGGAACATCGATTCGGTAACGTTGTCATAAATTATTGAGCATTTCGAAAAGATCTCCACAGAATTTTTTTACAAAAGATTTCAAACTTCATACACAGTCCAATTGACTCATGACCTGAAGACTCCTGACCACACAGCGCGAAGAAAATTCGTCGAATGGATTTTGGAACAACAACAAGTTGATGCTGATTTTTCGAACAAAACCATCTTCAGCTCAGTTTCATTTTGATGGCTTTTTTTACCATCAAAATCGTCGCAATTGTCAGCTGACTCAGGAACTGAAGACTACTGACGATGCAGGGCGAAGAAAGTTTGTTGAATGGATTTTGGAACAACAACAAATTGCTGCTGATTTTTCGAACAAAATCATCTTTGGTGAAGCTCAGGCTCAGTTTCATTTTGATGGCTTCGTTTAACATTAAAATTTGTCGCAATTTTGGTCAAGAAAACCCACGAAGAAATGTTGGGAAAGAAATAAAAATCAAACAAACGGTACGGATTTTGAGCTGGAGGATGGACCATTCTTCATGACAGATATGGATGTGACCAACATTTGATGTCAACAAGACGGTGAAACATGCCATACAGCCAAACATACAGAACAAACAGTTCAATTATGATTCATTTCTTAAAGCCAGCCGCACATTGGATACGACTTTTTATCGTACGTAAACGTATGAGCACTGGTCTTACGAATTGATTGCGCACACTGAATACTTTTCTTGTATCAAATAGGCGATGATATAGCATTCGTGAATTGGTTCAAGTGGTTTCAACGCACGAAATTAGTAAAAACTCCCAACATGTTCGGAATGTCGGAACTATACGCACGCGTACGTACAACTAAAACTCACACATTTGGAAGGTTGGGATTGTTTGTGCTTGTCCGTACGTGTTCTCACGAGTCAAACTCGTACAAAAACGGGTCCAAAGTACGGTTGGCCTAATCGTGTAATCAGACGATTTTACGATCAGAATTGGCATCTAAATCTTTCGATTTAACAAAACAAAGTGATGACGTTTCTAAAGCCAAAGCCTTACTTACTTTCTTGACTGCGCTACAGTCCAGAATAATATAGGATCTCCTTAGTAGATCAGATTTCAAAAGATATGTTGTTCTCAAAGTTAAAAGTGGAGCCGTTCAGACTAAGTGACGTACTACCTCAAAGTTATATCTCTCAATGGTTACGATCTGTCTAATTCGTCTATGTTGCTGGTCCTTTTGTGCTGAGTATATTAGCGAACGTGGCTACGACATGACGTTAAGTCCGACCAATCATGTCAATATCGTTTGCGTATGCTTGGAGTTGCATTGATTTTTGGAAGATGGTGCATCTGGTGTTGGCTCTGGAGTTTTGCACAATCCTTTAAAGAATCAAATTAAATAAATCACATGATATTGCATCACCTTGTATAAATCCTTTTTTTGATATCGAATGTGAGGTCGTTTCCAACCCTGATGGAGCAGTGAGCAGTCATCCTACACAGACGAGCTAGTTTATGCGGTAGGTATACCAAAATTAGACATGGCTCTGTATAGTTCTTCTCTATAAATGCTGTCATATTCGGCTTTGAAATCGATGAAAAGGTGGTGGGTATCGACTTGGAATTCTTGGACTTCTTGGGTTTTTTTTTCCAGGAAGTGTAAAAATTTGATCGGTTGTGGACTGACTTTCCAGGCCTAAAACCACACTGATACGGTCGATCAGGTTGTTGGGAAACGGTTTTAGGCGATGTAGGCGATGTTGAAGAGACTTATGATTCTGTAGTTGGCGCAGTTCAGAGGGTCTCCTTTTTCTTTTGAATTCAGCCACATTTATCTGAAACGGTCATGAACAATTTCAATTAGGAGTACGTGCTTTCCAGCAAAGCTGTGGCGGCCATTTATCCGGTGTGCAATTCCGAACATTTTCCGCAGTCTGTATGTTCTCTACATTATTACAACGTTCAAGATTTATTATAAAAAATCGGTATTTTCCATCAAAATTTCATTTACGTGAATTATTCAATACCCTTAATTAGCAAACGTAGTGGTGGTATCTCATTGAGTTCAACCAATGGTTTCAATATGATCGTTGGTTGTACTCTGACAATATTGGAAGATATTAAAAAGAATAGCGGAAACCGATCACTAAGATTATCTTGACAGTTGTAAATTATACTAAAATGACATATTAGGTCGTATGTACAAAGATGAGTTCAAGCTGTTTACTCATTTTTCTGAGATATTTTTTTTTTAGCAAGGTAAGCAAAAAATAAATACACTGACCGAGCTAAATCTCATGTTGTGAATTCGACCTCAAAGTACTGAGATCGATCTCAAATTGAAAACTCGACGTGTGACAAAGGTTGTATTGATTTTCAAAATAATGGAAAACAATTGATTGTGTGAGATCGATCTCACAAATATTTCTCTTATTCAGATGGCCGAACTTCAGCAAATTTTAATTAAGTGTCCATCTGGTGAAGATTTTCGTCGGTTGTATCGTTTTAGTGAAAAAGGTTTTCGATTGTTAAAAAAAAAACACTTTTTGGGGCTGACTTTTGAAACACGTGGTGGTTTGGAAGTTGGAGAGTTAGGAGTAACAACGATTCTAACTCTAAGGGGACAGTCCCTGCCGATTTCTGTTGTGGAAATTTTTGTCATTTATCAATTGAATGATCAAAATTACATCAACAACTTGTATACAACAGCACTATTTGGTAAGAATTGTAGCTGTTTCGGACATTACCAAGTGTCTTCATCAGATTCCTTCTAATAATGGCGCAAATTCAACGTTCACTTCCTTTTTCACCTTCATTTTTGTTCCTTAAACAGGGATCGATCTTTAAGTCCCGTGCGTAGTGAGCCAAGTGCCTACTACTTGCGCCACTGAGATCTGGGTTGAGGAGAGTCGAATTGCTCAATTATATGAACTAAAACGCTGACAACTAGCATTCTTCGTGTTCTTGTTTTTCTGTCTTTTATTCCTGTTTTTCTCTGTCTTCAGTATGCTGGAATTTTTTCTCCAGTTTTGTTAAATGTTTTACTATCCTAGACTTTATATTTACAATTTTTTTATTTATTTGTTTTTCGTTAATGTCTTCAACAAATTGTCGTTTATATGAAGCTACCATTTTCTGCAAAGGAAGAGAGATACCTTAATTTACATTGGCAATTGCGATTTCTCCAGTAAAATTATCTTTTCTGTAAGTACTTAATTTTATTAAAGTGTTCCAATTGGTCGTTTAAAACATTACTCTCAATTTTACTTTATATAGATATTTTACTTCATTTATTTTACTTGCCGCAAAAAGTTCCAAATAACAACTAAATACAACAGAGACCTTTAAATTCAATCTCAACTCCACCGTGCCAGAGCCTTTGAGAACGACCTCTTCTTTTTGCAGACGAAACTGAGTCCGAGTTCAGCTTTCTCTCTCATATGTGAGTTCAAGCTTGTCAGCTGTGGCTCTGAGTTCGGGCTCATTTTTATTACATACGACCCATTGGCAATTTTCCAAAAGCACTCTATACTGTAGCGTAGTCTACGAAAAAGAAAAAAACTAAGTATGTGAGAGAGAGATATAAAAATACACCAATCATCGTTTTGTAGAGCATTATCAGGACCAATCTAGCTCATTAAATAACGTTTTTAAAACTTAGATTCAAAATTTGTCTTAACGTTTGTACATTGTTAACATTTAAGCGTGGTTATATTTAAAATAACAACAAATTTCGCTTTATATAGCAGAGATTTGAAAAATTACAATAATCATGTAAAACTACAATAATCATATGAATATTCGCTACAAGTAAATAAATAAATTTAAATTTATCCCACCAAAAAAGTAGGAATGAAATAATTTTTAAAAGTCTTCCAAATGCAAAAAAAAAAACAAAAAAATATTTCTCACAATATTGCAGATATTTCATTTAATTCTCAAAAAAATCCATTTTACTCGAAAAACAAACCAAAAATAGAAACCATAAAGGAGATACAATCCGCAGCACATCGCCATGAATTCAAAATTCATGCTAAGAAATCTGTCGCCATGTACGTGTAGATATGAATTCCACAAAATTTCTGGATATAATTTATGTCTTCACTTTTGTGACTTTTGCTGCGTCTCTTTGAACGTGGACCATGCCATAATTTTTGACATTTTAAGATTTTATTAGATACATTTGCATCGTATGCGTTTTGCGTACCTTATTTTCTTGTTTTCTAAATAATAAATTAAACTCGTTAAAAAATATTTTTCCTGACGGATTTTTGATTTAATGGTTGCGATTTTAGAAAACAGTACCAGTTTTGTGGAATCCACATATGTGCATATGTAGTCAACAATTGCAGTCTCTGTCTGTCTCTGTGAAATAAATATTTAGTAGCCATATACAGTTGGCGGTGATGGACAATTCAAAGATAAATAATATTCAAGTATTTGACAAAGATTGTAATATTTTTGTTTGCATATTCCTGCAATGGTTTTGTTATTTCTTGATAATAAAAGAGGAAAATTCAAATGAAAAACATGGTTTCGTTTGAGGTTGGTTCTGTGCTACCAATTTAACTTTCTGACAGTATAAGTAGTTAAGGTAATGGTTTTGTTTTCAAAGATTTAATATTGCAAAGCAATGAATCAATGTGCTGAAGAAAAAAGCATCTTGACTTATTGTCATGTTAAGCATAAACATGAATACCTGTATCTAGAAAGTAATTTCTTGTAAAACTGCATACTAAAGAAATGTATTCTGAGTGAAAGGAAATTGAATTGTAAAGTGTTCTTTCCGATGCTGAGATATAACGTCCTGATAGAATTTAGTTGATATCTCTATATAGCTTTATGAGTATGCGTCGAGCATATATCAAACCACGATTCGATTTTGAATAACAAAACTTGTCAAGAAAATACTTTTTCTATAGTCTAGAGGTGTGACCCGTTATACATCAGGTCAATCCAAGTTTACACGTACCTATACAATTTAAGAATGCAGTTTTTAAGACTAATAAGTATTCTAGTAACATCTTTCAGGCGTGTTAAATCTTCTTACACTTAAAATTTCCGTAACAGACTTAAGTTAATTTTTCCGATAATTTCTTTCTTCCTAAGTTGGAAATGTGATGTTCAAATGGTAGGCAATGAGATTATATTAAGCCGTGAATTTTCACCTAGCTGATCCCTACCAACTACGGCTCTCAGCCTTCTCCTGGCAACAGCCGAGTGCGCAGTAGTTTAATGATGACTAGGGTTTCAAATTTTCAATCCCTATGCAAAATTTTGGTGTCAGCAGATAAAAGGGGAAGCGAACGAAGGGTTCTCCTACTAAGGCACATATTATATTCGCAAGGCGATGGCAGCGGAAGGATTCCTAAGATGAAGTCAACCGTGACGACTGCAGTATTTGTTAGAATTTACAAAGTGCACAACCTATTTAAGGTGCTTCGACATATTTGGAAATGTTGTTTCAATAGTGTTTCAATAGAGTTATAGAACTTTATATAGTGATGACTGTCAAACTAGTTGTCATATTAATGATGTGTGGTTGACTTTTGACCGCATTTATTCCTTTTAATAATTTTTATCCCAGTCGAGCCCGTACAGTGCGTACAGAAGAAGCCAAGCCAGTGTAATAGAATTTATCGATCTGACACCGTTCTCAGCAACTTAATCTCTACCCTCCCACTACTTGTAAATTTTTGATGAAGAATCTTGGCCCACATCTAAATGATATCCAACAGCTGCAAGAATAAAAGAAAGCGAACCATGAATTGTGTCGTGTGTTCGGTGAATGGGCTGAGAATCAACTGGAAGTTGAACCAGATTTTTAACATCTTCAGCGATGAGGCTCATCACCTATGCTGATAAGGCAGCAACGATTGATCACTCATAATCCAACATTCGACGCACTTTCGACGAAACAAAACCGGATATTCTTCATAAAGTGGTGCAAAATTGAACCGATAACATGGCGTTCATATATCAAAAATGGTTTTTAAACATAAAATTTAAGATCTAATGAAGCCACAATTTTTGTCATTCCATTAAATCTGTTATGTTAAAAAAGTTCTATGCGTCTAACAAAAAACCTCTATCAGAAATCTCAAAAAAAACAGTCCGGCCCTTTGAAAAGAGATGAGCCCTTTCGGCCAGCCAGCGATAAATCCCGTATTGGTTACTGGTTGCTGCGGTGATTGTGCTGCTAGGGCACTATCCTTACCACATAAAAAAAATCGTTATGAGTGACTAACGAAATAACTTTCTTCAAAGAGGGTGGAAGGATGTCTTGTTGTAGGCAAAGACCTTAAATGGGTCAGGAGGCAGATAAGTAAAGCACATTTTCAAACGAACGAAATAAAACGATATTTGTATGCACAAACAAATAAAAGAACAAAACAGACAACAAAGAAAAGATTCTTTACTTTGGCTGCAGATGGACAATTTAAGAATCCGTCCATCCATCACGTCGGTCCGTCCGTTTATCTATCTCTATGTCACCAATTTAAGGCCTTAAATTTTGAACTATGATATTGAAATTTGGTATATAGAATCCTTGTCTGATGCTACAAAACAACTGTACACATTTTTTAAATCCACCTACTGCCACGCCTCTTTTCATTAAAACATTTAAGTAAAGTAAGTAATTTAAGTAAAACGGTTAAGAAATTTAAAAAAGTATTGGAATAGCATATTTATACAATCTGAATATCTACATTTCGTCCATACAATGTTTTTTACCACACCCCTTTTTTAGGACATTTTCTTTAAAAAAAAATGTTCGGTACAATTTTATGAAAATTAAAAAAACTTTCGATGAAAATATTTCGAGAATAATACAAAGTGCACAGCCACTCCCACTTTTCGGGGGAGTTGTTTTAAAATAACGATTTGTTGACCTCATACCATAGCGTACCCATAGAAAAACGTCGTTTTATGTAGAATCATAAAAGTTTTAGACACACCGTCTGAACCAGATTCATTACGTTTTTGGTAACGCCCAATTTTCGGAGAGATTTATAAGAAAGATAGGGTTTTCAACGGTTCTCAAATGATTTTTTTATCTTTTATTTTAGTTCAGACCCGATTCGAATATCCCTATTAAAAGTCTGATGCTGTAATTACCCTAGTAAAGCAATTCTTATCGCAACATGTTGCAAAAGACACATTGGAATCGTTGTAAACTGCACATTTTGGTGATAAAACGTGTGCGTTGCGACGAATTTTCTTGTCCTATTTTTTTCCTGTGAAGGATTTTACTCAATATCGATCCAATTCTTATCCCAAACCAGATGCACAGAATTACCTACGTAATCCACAAAGCATTCGAAGAAAAAATGAGATGCTGGATATCTTTCAAGTTGTTGATTAGGTGTGGCAAATGAAACGTAAGCAATTCGGAATCAAATATAAACAAATGTACTGGTTACTCGGAACGCATTCACAGCCCTGTGCCAAGACAACTGCTTTTATGGTAGCAAGTGCTAACCTTTAGACATAGATTAGGAATAACCTCGTCTAAATAGCTTTAAATGCAGGATTTTTCAATGAAATGTAACCTGCCAAACGTTAAAAATTTGTGGTAGAAAAATTACTTCGAAAATACTTGGAACCGTGTCCAAACGAGCCAGTTGCGCCGAATATATTGTTGTTTTTGAAATGAAACTTCTTTTTCAACGGTGTGAATTGGATTTCATGAAACGAACAAATGTAACGAAGAATATGTCAATTGCTCTTCCTCTCTTACTGTTTACCAACTCCATACTGTATTTATCTCATTATCTTACAAATTAACCTGTACATTTAAGCCTAAAAAAAGCTCCGGGTTATGACCCGATTACAGGAGAACTTCATAAAATTTTGACCGTAAAAGCGTTAACTAAGCTCCTCTACATTGTATGTGCTGCAATTAGATTAGAATACATACCAATACAGTGGAAAGTCGCGGAAGTGATTATGGTTCTCAAACCAGGAAAATCACTGAGTGAAAAAAAAAATCTTACACACCTATTTCATTTCTTCCAATTAATTCAAAAACAAAAAGTTTTTGAAAGCATATTACTCGGTCGCTTACACCCCTTTATTGATCAGAAACGCCTTTTACCTGAACATCCATTTGGGTTTAGAAGTAAACATTCGACTGTGTACCAAGTTCATCAAATTAGGGAGCTTTCAAAGAAAAGAAAATTTGCTCAGACGTATTTTTTGACGTATTGCAAGCTTTTGGTAAGGTCTGGCATAGAGGCCTTCATTACAAACTAAGGCAAGTTCTGCCTGAAAAATTATATAAAATCCTTGTCTCGTACCTTGAGCAGAGACTCTTCCGTGTGAAACTTGGAAACAAATATACGGAGTTCAAAGAAATAATGGCTGGAGTACTCCAAGGAAGCTTCCTTGGACCACTCTTGTACCTCTTGCTCATCGTGTCTATAAAGATTTCCTACAAGCCCACGGAAAAAAAAAACAAAAAAAAAATTGGGAATTAAAAACGAACCAGGAACCCCCGCTCCTAGTAGTCCAACGCAATAATCATTCTACAATCCTTTGATCATCCAAATCTTTGTGTTTGAGAGACCGTTTACTAGGGTAAAAAACGTATTTAAAAAACTCAAGCTGTTTAACTTCTGTATAGACATTCAAGAAATTTCTTCAAAAAACCGAAAGCAACCTATAAACGTAGAAATTTGCAAAAGCCATTCAAGTTTTATAGCTTTCCAGTTTAAGCACTTAAAATAGGACCACACTACGGCAATCATTTTAATAACTGTCTCTCATAAATTAAATCCGCCATCCCAAAAAGTAATAAAATAATTCAAACCTGTTAAGCGCAAACTGATTTGAGATTGTCGATTGAGCAATAAAATCACAAAATAAAAAAATATACAGCAGAGCTTGATCTTGAAGCCCAGAGATTAAATAACAAGCCATTGAACAGAAGCAGTATAACGCAAGACCTACACCTAGCACCTTCATGTAGTCTAAGATAAATCAATCAAACAAATTTTTTGCAGCTATAAAAAGTGAAAGAAAATCACACACCCATGATATATAAAAATTAAATCTGAAACTCAACATGTGGAAGTATCTTCAAGTGTTATCAAAATCATGGTTAGATACTTTAAAACAATGTGGTTTCGAATAGCATTTTCTTAAGTCACAGCTCACTGCAATGCAATTTCCCCATAGCCGAGCTTATCAATTTTCATATGAAAGGAAACAATGCGAATTGCGCCAAAAAAAGAACAGTAAAACTATAATAAAACCGCGCGCACTGATAATAACCGCCTTCAGTACCATCTCAAGTTGTAAACATTGTAAAAATGAAAAAAAAATCTCAAGACAACTTATTCTCTTCGCCCATCTCTGGAATATGAAGCACTTACATACATTTCCATTACTGCATAGCGCATGTGCAACTCGTTTTGGTTAACCACAATAACACAACAAAAAAAATGTATCTACATCTGCATGCGCATGTGCAAATGGAATCAAAAATTCAAAATGCACACAAAAATAAACAAAATATTTCCTGCAACATTTTTCATAATATTACAACCGCGCGCATACGCTATCTCTGTCGCTGTCAACATATTGCCTTGGACAGCTAATAAATTATGTCGCTCCAACGGACAACCACAAAGGCAAACGTTTTATAAAAACCAACCGCTCCCAAATGAAAAAAAAAATAGCACATAGAGAAATCTGGAAAAAAAATCGTTCCAGGAAATTTAACCGCAAACAGATCCTTTCATGCAATTGCACCGCGACATTGACAGGTGACAATATATAGAGCTTTCTCTATACCGCACGACAGAAATCAATAAGAAAATTCCAAAACGTCCAATTGGTAATATTAAATCAAAAGCACTGTCCAAAACAAACCACACCACACCACTCACTCACAAGAGAGATGAAAAGGTATCCATATCAGAAAAAAAAACCAACCCACAGATACTTTATCTATATGAACATTAATTTTCGATTAATATGCATAACTCATACGCCCGGGTGCACCATGAGTAAACGATATCCCAGCCCAACTCCTCGCTCTTGTGATTAAGTGTGTGTGCGGGTATTGCCTGTGTACAGGAATATAATAAAACTTAATACAACTACTATCTACTACTACCTGTGGGATTGTTGTAAACACGTGACAATGTGCGGCTAAAGGAGATAATCCACAAGTATCTTAAAGATGCCGACACATAATTTTCTTGTTGATGCCAATAAAACGATTTTGAATTAAATTTCAAAATGCGCGCAAAAGATACACACAAAACACTCGAATAGGGATATCAACAGATGCAACTCATCTGGACACAAAAAGGATAATGCACTGAAACTTTTTTTTTGTGCGTATCTTTTTGATGAAATTTTTCACATAAGCGGAATATCTTGGATCCGCTTAAATCGCCGGTCGAGGATGCATATACCACATACACTCAAATCACTCAACACTACACATCGATACGAAGATACTATAAAATTAGCTCCAATCTGCCGGCTGCATGGATGCAGATCCAAGCTGAAGACACTAGAAGAAAATACTCGAAAGCGATAGTAATACTCGAGATACAACAACAACAACAAACGCAACAAACATCGATGTCGAATTCGACTTGAACGATGACGACTACGACTTCGACTTCGACGACGACGACGACAACCGGTATCTCTCTCTCGGATAAATGCTATGCGCGCTGTGCTGTGGGTAACGTCAAACGACAGACTGAAGCAGGCATTTTACTTTTAGAACGATGATACCAGCAAAGAGAATTGCCTCCAATTTGTTGTTGGATTTTCCATTTGGAGTGTGGTATGGTGGTGTTTGGTTGTGGTGGGTGATGATGGTATATTATGTGGTACTGGATAGTGGGGTACAGATTCTCGGGGGCAAGCCGTGGCAAAGTGTTTTCAAGGGACGACACACACGACATAGAGCAAGTGTTAGGCTTCTATCTGTCTGTCTAACATGAAAGAAACATTATAACAACGACGACGACAACTACAATGACAACGACACGACAATAACAACGGTGTTATAAGTCGCATCTTTTACACGGTAGGGTATATTCTATACTGTAAGGGTCCCGCAATAACAATTGCTCCTCCAACAGATGCAGGGAAGCAATAATAGCATCAGTAGGGTTAGTGTACAGTGGCACCGGTTGCTAGTTTGGGAAGGATTATTATAATTGGATTTAACTTTTTTTTAACAGAAGAAAAAATAAAACAAAAAAAACTAAAAAAAAGGACAAATAGATTTTAATTTTAAATATCAGCTAATAAACATTTTTGAAAGTTAGAGTTAGAATAATAATGCTGGACTAAATTTAAAATTTTATTTTGCTCTAATAACCAGGGTACTCACACCGTAACTTTCAAAACGATAATCGTTGACGATAGTAATTTGTATACATGTACATACGCACATTGTAAAAATTATGAGCTACGTGTCTAGTAAGTCTCCTAGACTAATGTTACGGAATAACTACTCAGGGCGACTATTTTTTTACAAGCATTGGCGAATTTTGAATATGTTCCCGCAAGGTTAGGGGCATACATTGCAGTCGTTCAGAAAAAAGGATAGACATGATCATGAATGCAAAAAAGAAGAGGATGCTTCATTTCTTACAGCTGTGCCCCTCCCCCACCGGCAAGAAACCCCTGCTTTGATAAAGAATGCTAACAGATTATGGATTATACTTCAGATTATAACTTCAAGGCAAGGCTGCTGGTGAAGACGAGAGATACTATTGACTCTGTAGGCTAAAAGGAAAGGAAGAACAGCGGCCAAAAAGCGAGAAGTACAAGGCAAATCTGCAGGTACAGAAGGAAGAAAAAGGCCCAGATTGAAGGCGATTGTGAATATAGATAGGTGTCACTCCAGAAATGTGTTAGCAATTTATACCAAATTGTAATACATTAAAGCCGCAAATACGGTTAGGGAAACAGAATTATATACTCTTAAATCTATTGTAGAAGAGTATCCAAAGACGTCCCTATTCTTGCAAGATTTTCAGCGCTATATGGTTCCCTGGAATATCTCTGTGGCCTGTCACCTAGAAAAAGTGTACCTATGTGAAATTTCTCTACCATTTTGTTATGAGGTAGTCGGCATTCGTGGGCTTTTTGAAATGTAAAAGAGATAGATCCCAGGAAGCTGAATGGAGCTTACCTGCCGATGCAGGTACTCATTATAGATATTGCGTTATACTTCGCTTTCATGATTTCCAATGGAAAACGCTACAATGATCAGGAAGGTGAAATGATTTACTTAGCTTTTTGGAGAAGAAGTTAGCAATTAACCCATCCCTATAGCTGTGGATCGAGTTGTATGTGTGGGATTAAGAATCGAAAAGAGTGGGGATGTTAGCCTGGAAGTTACACTTGAAACCTAGATGATAAATGGTGTACTCGACGCTTTTGCTATTCCAAGTAAAATCTTTGTGTGTCCACCGAGAAAAGGTGTCCCATATGGTTGGGCTCTTTTCGACTTAGTTTGTACAAAATTCCGAAGCTTTAAATAAGAGAATCGCTAAGTGGATATTTCAGACTTCCTACGGATACATTTAAATTTTCGAAAGATGAGTAAATTTTTAAGTATATTGTAGTACTGGCCTTCAACCTTTCGGTAAGAATTTTTAAATGAAGTTATGTACACACTTTTGCAACAAAAATTTCAATAATGGTAAAGAATTTCAATACAAATAGTGTTCTTGTTAAACTCATAATGTTGGACTTTTGCTTTTGTGATTTTCTTTATATTTCACCAAAGGACATTTTAAATCATAAAAATGGTTGCTATTATTAGTTGTTAAATGTCATTTTGAAAAGAGGTTCCGGATTCCTAATAACAGCATTATGGGATCCAAAATGTGACATTCGTCATAGGGGAATGCTATGGCGAGAGGGATCCAATGTGTCGATGTACCTAATAAAGTAACCAATGCTTTATACCAAAGTAATAGTTGTACTATACCACGTTGATGTTGGACTTTTGACTTTCAAATTAATTTTTTATTTACTTAAAATATAAACTTACTACTAGACAAAAATGCTTAAATCTAACTTATCAATAACTGGTTTACTTAATCTAACTTATCGGCCCTTAGTGGGCGCTGTAAGCTTATATTCAGCTGTTTTATTTTGCCTTTGGGCTTAAATTTGTTGGTTTTTATGGTTTATATTTAATTTTAGTTTACAAAGAAAAAATAAAAACTTTGTATCGTGACTTTTTTTTTGTTTTATAAAAAAAGCTTAATGTAGATTATTATTAACTTAAGACTACTTAAACTACTTAAGCCTAACTTAATGCGACTGAACTACTCAAACCTAACTTAATTATAATCGGGGTGGCGAGCCCTCGTTGCATATGCCCCGTTGTTGGTATCCCATCAAGTTGACAACACAAACGTGACTTTGTGTTTAGAACAAACCCTATGTCAGTCAACTCTAGTGACAGCTCGCTGTTCTCAACCAGTTATGTCAATATCATCGGTCAATACTATTTGTATTTGTCACATTCTATCAATCATCGGAAAATGGTTGTCGAAAAAGTTTCCCGACAAGACGTCAATTTGTCTAAATCCTTTTCTAATAGTGAATGATTCAGTGAGGTCTTGCCTTGAAGGAGCAGCAAGTTGCATTCGTGGTAGGTCTCTTTCTTGGATGGGTTTACCTTTTTATAATTCTTCGTCGAATCAGGGGCTTATTATTGGTGAGCTAAACGCCATTACTTATTGTGTGTCGGATGGCTTGTTGCCAGTGTCAACAGTAGTCTACGACATTTACTGGTAATCATAGATGGTTCATCGTGTTATATGAAATGTCCATGGCTATTTTTCTTGTTAGCGAAAATGATGGACCTGACGGAAACATTGGTTTAACCGATGCTTGTCTTTCTGGCAGTTCGTCGGTACATTACCGATTTAAAGTTCCTACATTTTGAGCTAGGTTAATGAAATTTGGTGTAAAGAATCCTTGTTCTTACCTATGATCAGACAAGAAGGTTGTATCAAAACAGTCAACTTGATTCGAGGTTGAAAGACTTATGCTCAATGGCTCTTATAAAGTTAAAAGGCCAATCATGACATAGGGCTGATGCCATCATACATGGAAATAATACGGCTGTCTGGAATGGTATTGAACGTCAGAATCCAACATCGTCAAGTATTATCGCAAAAAGATCCTATACGATGGGGCTGAGCTGAATAGAATTGTTAATTTCCTTATTAAGCTGATTCAAAGTTTCTTTGCAAGGGCGAGGAAGTAATACATCCCGAATATAAGGGCGTACTACTCCAACAACTCATGTATTTAGCCCGCTCGAAGCATTGAATTGGCTCCGGGCCCAGTTACTACATATCCACGCAGAGGGTATGGGTATGGATTCAATTCACTGTCGTAACATTATCTAAAAAAAATTATTTACAGGCCATCCTCCTGCTGCTGCTCAAATTATCCGAGTAGCTTCAATTGTGAACAAAAGTTTATTTCAACTCAGCCGTTCGGATTCGGCATAAAACAGGAGGTGCTGCCATAATGCAAAAAGTTCAAACATGAATTTTTGTAACAAAATGCAAGGAGGTGGGTGTTAACGAGCCTGTTGCTGCAATAATTTGCATTTTTTTAGGATAAGTGCAAAAGGGTTTTCCTGTAATGTACCACCGCCTCAGTAGCTCGAGGGCAAGTACAGATATTTTGACAATCCTCACGAGCTCTTCCGCTTCAGCACGGTAATATCGGATAGTGACAAAACCAATTCAGAAAGAAAGCGCACATGATTTTACTTTGGGGAGGTGTTTGGCCAGACATCATGAAAAACCGCAGATGTTCATCCGATGTTTTAAACGATCGGACGAATTTCGGCAGTGTGATAGACTACCATTATGGGTAAGATGGCTATCACTCATGGCATATGAAAACGAGGGCTTGATGCTCTGATATTTGTATATAAACAAATATACACTTAAATTGAACCGAATTTTGGCACTTTTAATAGATACTGTTAGAGCATTAGGTGCGCGATAAAGGCCAAAAAGTTATATTATGCAAATTGTTAATAATAAGTTAGATTTAAGCCGTATTGTCTAGTTTTACGTCGATATTTTTCAAGAATAAAAGAAGAAACACGAAAGAAAAAAGTAAAAAGTCTCAGTTTGTCACAAATGGCTTAGTCTCAGGGTTGAAATTAAATGCAGTTCTGCTGTTGTATTTCACCTTATGAAAATGTTTCTAATTATACAGAGCCAAATGTGTTAGCAATTGAATTTCATGCCATAAAAGTTACAAAATGAAGCATGGTCGCCATGAACTTCGCAACCAAAAAATAGGCCGTTGGTCATTCTGCTTAATTGTGGAATACCTACTTGAAGCAGATTTTTCTTAACCTGGTGGGTCATTTGAAAAAACCCTGTAAGCTATTGTTAGGGGGGAAAGGCTTAATAAATACAAATTTGTACTACTTTGTGTAAATTCGTATTCGTATTCATAAATTCGTATCTATTGTATAGCAATGAAATCTTCTAGTGGGGTTTTAATAAATTCTAATGAAAAATTGAGATAGAGTCTAAAGCTGTTTTATATATAATTTTATGTTATTTATTTTATATACAGCCAAATATCTATAGACGTTAAACCACACTGGAGGGTACATGTAAAGAAAAAAGGGAGATTACGTAGCTTTTAATTGCATTTTTCACATGAACTACTTTGCATAACTGAACTCCGCTTAAGTGAAAACTCCGTTTCACTAGAAGAGACATTTTCGACTCAAACGAACATTTAAATTTAGATATTCAATATATAGTTGAAGAATTAAAATAAAACACTAATACTGCTTATAAATAATCTTGAATCCAACACCTTTTAGAATTTGTGCATTTCATTCTCTCTGTCATTACATGTCTCTTCATAAAACACAAAAAAAAACCTTGATGGTTGTGATGGACTCCATTTTTTTATTTTTTGGATTTCCGTGAAAAAAGTTGGCAGACAAATTATGACTGACACAATAATACTGCGGAAAATAAAACGATTTTTCCAGTTCAAGCATCAAAACCAAGCAAGGAATACAAGAATTTGTGTTTCAAATTCAAGCAACAAAATGTTGATAGAGTTGAATCTAGAGAATCAAGGAACATTTTGTGCGAAAAGTTCAAATGCAGTCGTTAACAACAGTTATCCAGGAAAAAGAAATTATTTGCAATAGGGCTGCACAAAACCAGGAAAAGATTGCTATTTGGAGCTTGAAAAGATGCAGAATATGCCCTTTTGCTGTGGTTAAAAGACATGAGGATCAAAAATGCCCCTTTTGATTGAAAAAGATTAAGCCCTCTCAATTAACAAGAGAAAAAATCGATTTCACGTTAAAAAAATTTCACCTGATAATCAAAAAAGGAATGGATAACCACTTTTTGGACGAAATATCTTTCAGAAGACTAGACAGACGATGTCTGTAATTGATATGAATCTGCAAAAATGTATAAAGCTCTGCAAACTTGAACTTTCACAAACAGAACTGAAACACCATCAGGTTTTAAACTCCTTAAAAACCTGGTCACCATACTTTTTGTCGTCTGGAAATGATAAAAGTTCCTTTAAAATATTATGCCAATAGAAATTCTTGGGTGACGAAAACTATCTGGAGCGAGATTTTAACAGAACTTGACAAACATTTAAAAAACAAAAGTTTTGGAGGTGGAGGAGTTATGGAGATAATGATGCATGTCAACAACTAAAATATACTGATTTGGAAAGTATAACAATTGAGTCCCTCCGATCTCAGCATCCCTCGTTCAACCCTTGGACCGGGTAATATATATTGATATTCCTTTAAATCACAGTGCATTCTTCCTTTGAAAAGCCAGCTACTTTCTATTGATTAGATACAGGGTGGCTGATAAAAGCTGCTACCAAGAAAATTTAATTACTTATTTCTATTTAATGAATCTGTTTAATTTATGTTTTTATTGCAGATTGATCTTTAGATGTAACAAAAATTGATAACTGGGGCACTGAAACAAGAATTTGGAATGTCCGCAGCTGTCACGCACTGGAGTCCGTAGATTCGGTTCAAAGAAAGTATAAGCGCACGCTTGGCGGCAATCCTCCGAGCAGATGGACCATAATTAGACTTGTTTACACTTTTGTCAAGCATAGGATAGTCGAAAGAAGACTTTAGCATCGAAACCCTTCAGTTCCGACGAAGGAAACAATCGCTGCTGCCATACAAAAGAATCCAAAAGTCTCAACAAGAAGCATATATGCTCAAATGGATATGAACAGACAATGGTGGAAGAGGACGGAAACTTGTTGAACTGTCTTTTTGTGTCTGACGAGGCCTATTTCGATTTAAACAGAAACATAAAAAAAAATGGTCGAACATGGAGTGCTTCCAACCCACAGATACTCCATGAGACGGAATTGCATCCACTTCGTTTCACAGTGTGGTGTGCAGTCTCATCACGCTGCGTTGTCGGGTCCTACTTCTTCGAAGAAAACGGTCACACTGTTATTTTTACTGGAAACCGGAGAGTTTTTCTATCCAGAATTACGCCGAAGAAGAATTTCGTTCAACTCTGTGTGGTTTCAGCAACATGGTGCAACTCCTCACAAAGCCTGGCCTGTTATGATAAGCTGATATTTAGAAACTCCACATTCCGTTGGCCCTCCAGGTCGCCTGACCTTATTGCACCTGGCTTTTTCTTGTATGGTTATTGCAAACAGCAAGTCTACAAAGCAAAACCAACAAATTTAAATGAATAAAGCAATCCATTCTAGAAACAATTGCAGTTATTCCTTTCTCAACATCTTAAGCAGGAATAAACAACTTCTTGGTAAGATGCCGCACATGCAACAACGAGCAGGGGGGCATTTAAATTCCATTATTTTTAGAACTTATTAGGTTATATATAATAAAATTGAATGAGCCTTAACATGAATAAAAGAAAAATGAATTCCATACACTGAAAAAAAAAGTTACTTCAGTTTCTTAGTGAAGCAATATTCATCAACATTCATCAAACCGTCATACCTATAGAGTTACAATGTCGTTCCGTATTTAAGAAAACATCCCTAGTAATCAAATAGCTTTTCTGAAAATTTATGAATTGTCACATATGACAGTTTGCTTTTCAAATGACGATATAACTATTAAGGCGACAGATTATCCATCTAGATACTCGTCAAACGTTGAATTTAAATTGATCACGAGAGCGATTAGATATTGACCCCAAAGACCAAATTTGTATTTCAGAAAAAACTGAAGAAACAAATCTTATTCGAAATGATATAAGGGAAGAGATTGATTCTCTCGCAGATTTGGGCAATAAGCTACCTTACTTTAGGGACATGACTGATGGACACATATTTAAATAAATTCAATCCATATATACCTTGCAGGGGGCTCAGTGGCGCCTTGGTTAGTGCTATGAACTGCTACGCAGAAGGTCTGGGTTCGAATCCCAGCCGCAGCAGCACCTTAATGATTTTTCGCTGGCCCTCCTCTCGTGATGATCTGCTTATCATCCGAGTAGTATCAATTGTCAAGAAAACCTTACCTTGAATTCGCCGTTCGGAATCGGCATAAAACAGGAGGCCCCGCCATCGTGCAAGAATTACACACGCACACATGAATGGTTGTCAGAAAACTCGGCCTAAATGGGTATTAACGAGCCTGTTGTGCCAAAAAAATTTATTTTTATATCTACCTTGGAATATATTGAAAACAGCTCTGATGATGAAATATTGGCCAACAATGAATGAAGTATTTGCACTGTAAATCAATTTTTTGACGCAAATTTTGAAGCTTCCGATAAAATGGATAATCTGGAAGATAATTTGTCGTTTCGTTATCTGTAGACGCGCAAACAGACGCTGATTGATAATTTTTTTATATAAACAAATTTGATGTTTGGCTTAACATTGTGCATTAAATCTGGATACTACGTTCCTTAACATCTTTTATTAATATTTGGATTCTCTTTCTCTATAAGAATTTTTATAAAAAAAAACAGTACTTTGAAGTAGGCACATACATGCATATGCAGCTACATTAGTTCTGACAAATTAAATAATATGATTGCGCCGTTGTAATAATTATTTACGTTTTTTATTTTCAGGCTAAGTAAAGTGGATTTTTGTATGACGGAAATGAGTTTTTACGAAAAGAATTTCAGTTATATTACTAACTCCGCTTAACTATAACAAATTTTCTGCAATTATGATGTTAAGCGCAGTCGATTGTACAATTACAAGCAAATTGTAAGACCAGTATGAACCCATGGGCTGCAATTATGGGCATGTACATGTAAGACACGTTTACAAAGACTACAAACCTTCCAAAACAAAGTACTACGGAGCGCAATCAACGCACCATTGAAGATACGCAACGCCGAAATACATATATATTGAAATGTTTGAAGATAAAGCTCAAAAAGTAGCTCTACAACACAAAGCTATCGCAGCTTTTAGAAACCAACAAATAAGACTGGTCCAACCTCTGAACCTATGTTACTAAGGATATGTAGGAACGAAACACCAACTCAGGAACATTTTTGAACAAAACTTCTGAAGATCCAACCAAAGTGAAGGCTTATCTTTTTAATTTTATAATTTCATATATTATAATCAAAAAGAAAAATTAAATTACTTATAAGTCTTAACAACTAGGTGTCATTCCTTGAAATCATTAAAAAGTCAGTCTTCAAGACTTTTTTTTAAATCAGGCTAAAATCCCTAAGTATTACAGAAAGTTCATTCGCAATAACGCCTTTGCAATGTACTTCGATGGTTTTACCTTCCACCAACCATCAAAAAGAAAAGCCACTGAAACTGCAATTTGCGCCACTGTTCGCGAACGACTATTGCATACCCTGAGCTAACATTACCGGCAAAGCGGTAGAGAATACTGTAAAGTGGCGGAGAATGGTGTAATACAAGTGTATCCTGCACATACCGGTGTATAGTGGTTTGGCAGAATAGGTGACTGCTTGTTGTTTTTGCGGTGAACACGTCAACCCTCACGTAGGCACGCATAAAACTACCCCACTTACACATGAGTAGCAAGATACCACTTAGATTCTGGTTGGTATGTTTTTATTTTATTTTATTTTATTTTCTCTGAATTGCCTTTAAATGAGTCTGATCTGTGATACCCAAGGTATCTGCTCACATAATAATGACACCAAGAGCCCAATATTTTTTTACATTTCCATGACAGAAAAAAAAATCCACCCACCATATCCCACCTTCCTACACCACTTATGGGATATTATTTCCGGAGATCGGAATGGAGAGTTGAAAATAAATACCACCACCATTGGCAATGACAGTGGCAGTGGAAACTGTCCACAAAACTATCATCACCAAACAACTCGTATCTACACCAGAACAACAGTGTACTTCATGTATCCCCGGACTGGTGTGTGATGTGTTCTGCTACCCGTGCCCATTACAGATGAAAATCCTTGGTCAATTTTATATGCACCATCTACCGCAGATACAACAGATTCGCGCGCCAAACTATAATCGCACCCAAAACAACGATTCTGCAACATAGGCTCAGACCCTAAAAAAAATATCCGAGCGAATATCCGTGAAACCAAGGCTCTAAGCCTCGCTGCATCCCAATGTGTCGACTGTGATAAAATATTCATTTTGGTGGCAACACAGCCGTTGTTGTGTACATGCTTGGCAATGATATGGCCCTTTTGGGCTACACACCGAAACACTGTGTACGGCGTGCAATACACATGTGCTATTGTCGCAAATATTTGCATGGCACCGTATACAGCCATCCTCCCCCAGGAGAGGCATACAAATAAACACCTCATCCCCACCACCCCATTGAATATACACACGCATAGCATTGGTAAAAGGATAGTCCGGTCCTCACCATCGCTACAGTGTGATATTCAAATCTCATTCTCGGTTTAATAAAATAAAATTAAATAATAAAAACGGGAAAACAACGCGACGAGTCCTCCGCAAATACAGCATATGGCTGCGAATGTAATTGTATTGTTTTTTTTGTTGTTGTTGTCGTTGTTGCACAACGTGGTCTTAAGGAGGACATTGCTTTTTGTACTACTGTTCTGGGGATTTCACGTTACGAATTTCGTAAGGACCCTACTTGGGCTGATAAAATTTTGATGAAGAAAAACAAAAAAAAAACAAATAGCGGTAGGAATTTATTTTTTATTTCCAGGAACTCATCGGCCATTGGGTTAGGGATGCAGCGATGGTCCTCGGATGCTGTAATGGAAGTCATTACATTGTTGGTATTTCGCGTTATTCTCGCCGAGACGGTCACATGTGCACATGTATGAGTGTGGGAATTCGATCGCTATAATATGTATTTGCAAAGGTCACAGGCAAATATAAATAAGAGGAGTTATTGCGGAAAATAATTCGTCGGGATGATGGTGGTGGTGGTGGTCTCTGGTTTGAGGATTGATTTTATGGAAGCAGAGCAATAAATGTTCTTGACCTTTTTCGTAGTCGATGGTAGAGAGTGATTTTGATCGATTTGATGGGTATTTGGTATGCGATGTCCTTTTCTTATTCGACGAAAGTCAGTTCGGTTGGAATCAGTTTTTTGTTTTGATTTGTTTTATTAGCAATTCGAAATGGGACATCCGTCATGGCGGGTGTTTTGTTGTGGCAGGATATATCCAATGTTTCGATTTTACTATTTCGATGGGGAGTAATCAAATTAATTCCAATAAAAAAAACAGTTTGCGAGAGATTTTTCAACTTGATGACATACTTAGATGAGCGTTATTTGTTTTTTTTTGTGAGCAGCATATATCTTCTTTGTTTCATGTAAATTGGTGTTTAGATTTATTTCCATCCAGGGTTTTCGTTTACGGAAATTAATTTTATCAAAAGGTTTGAAGAGGAGTGGCTTTAAGCTCAAATTAAATTACCCACGAATTCTTTCTTTTATATATTTTTTTATTTTACGACGTAATGATCGTGATGTCTGACTTGGTAAAATCCATTTTCTTATTACTGAGTGATTTTAAATGGACATGGGGTATTTGCCTCAAAAAAATGCTCATAAATATTTTTTTTCCTCCCGATCAAGTTATATTTGGCTGAATTAACGCTGAAACGTTTGTTAAGCTTATTTCGGTCAAATTAGGGTATAAATCAATTTTTCTTGTGTATACTTCAACAATTTTTTATTTATGTGAAAAATGTGTATGAAACCAAGTATATGATACCTGCATTCAATTATTTTATGAACTGATACACATTCTTTTTTACCAATACATTCTTCATCATTGGATGTTGTGGTCTTGTCAAAATTGTGTAAAGATGATAAAAAACGAATCTCTGCAATCATGTGTTTGAAAGATATTTTCATCTGAAACAAAGTTATATTCAAACTATTGCTTGTATTGCGTTTGTTGCAAACAATCACATCCGCACTTTGACATTGGTTCCAAAGAACTACACCTAGCTTTCATTTGAAGTCTTTTATACGTCTTCCTCCAGGTTGAGGGTTATGCTCTGGGTTTACTATACACTATGTGTTACGAAGCAACCAATAGACTCGGAAAGACTGATTTTATTGTTGACCACTTTGCTAAACGAAAAAAGGACAACGACGTTCGTATCTTCACCTGGAATATGATATTATTGTACAGGAGAGGTGCAAGCGAACAACTAGCCTTAAACTCCTACAAAGCAGAAATTCCTATCACCCAGGAAATACGAAGTGATGAGCCTGGCAAAAACAGGATACAAAACTGTGACATCTACAACGACCGTGTTATAGTGATGCGGATTTGATATAACTGTCTGACTTAGGCTAGAAATGTTATGCTTCTAAGGCATTAGTGAACGCATTATAACTACTCGTATCAAGGCCAAATTCGCCAACATAAGCCTAATATGCGCTAACGTCCCGACTGAGGAAAAAGGCGATATAGCTATAGATTGCTTCTACGAGCTCCTTGAAAAAAAACTTATGAGCGACTATTGAAGTACGATGTTAAAATCGTGTTGGGAGTTTTTAAATCAAAGGTAGGAACAGAAGAAATCTTTAGCAGTATTTTCGAAAAACTCAACCTACACGACAACATGTCTGGCAACGTACTATAGCCAAATGGTAACTGACTGAACAAAATGCCACTATAGCCTGAACACGTTTTCCTCACTTCGATATCCATAAGGGGACATTGCTGTCTCCATATTAACGAACGGCCAACCAAATTGATCAAATTGCGATAGATTTGAAGCACGCATTCAGTATTGTAGATTTCCGAACATTCCGAGGAGCTAACATTGACTCGGACCACTGCTACCTTGTTGCAGCCAAGGTAAGATAAATAAAAGATAAGATAATAAAAGTGCGCAAACGAGGATATAGAGATGTGTCACTCCAGTAACGGTGTTCGCAAGTCTTACCAAAGTGTAAAATACAAGGCACTTACAGAATCCTGTCGAGATGAACAAGGAAACAGGCACAAGAACAAGGAATGAGGCACAGCCAATGCTCAGGATATGGAAAAATCACTTCAGCATATTGTCAAACGGCGATGACGAACAGCATCCCAGTGTCGTGCAGAACGAACCATTGGAAACAAAAGCGAAGACTGCCTACCACCCGACCTGAGTGAAGTAAATATAGCAACATCTAAACTCCCTCCCGCTGAGCTTTATAAAACTGGCGGAGATGACTTGATAATATATCCAACTCATAAGCCAAATCTGGTCGGATAAAAGTATGACTACAGAATTCAAACTCAGCATCGTTTGCCCGATTCACAAAGATGGAGACCCTCTAAACTGTGCCAACTTCAGAATCATAAGTTTCCTAAATAACGCCTACAAGATCATATCAGTTGTAATATGTGCATGCTTGAAACCGTTAACCAACAACCTGATCGTCCCTTATCAGTGCGGTCTTAGGCCAGGAAACACCGCCACTTATATGTCGATAGCAAATAAGAGACGAACTATACAGAGCCACATCTGGTTTTGCTGGTAGGAAGAAGAAAGCCAAAATTGGTTAACCTATAACAAGACGAAAGGACACAAGCATCGACGTCAGATATAACTTTGTTAGTACTGTTAGTAATTTCATATTTGTTTCCTCTATTGTTGTGCCAATTGTTAGTATAGCTGTATCGTCAGCAAGTGTGGCAACTATTGTATCGTCTGTTTGTGGGATATCAAGTGTAAATAGAAGGTAAATGACTGGGCCAAGGACTATTCCCTGGGGTACTCCTGCCATTATTTCTTTTAACTCTGAATATTCGTTTTTAATTTTCACACGGAAGAGTCTATGCTCAAGATGTGTACGTGACAGGGGAGATCTTCGACATACCCAGAGATCGAATTGGAGAGGTATGTTGGTTCAGACCCAGATTCAATAAGCATAATCTGACAACACTGTTCATCATTTACTATGGAATTTATGCACGGCACGTAACAGGGTGAATTTGGACATGCCATTCACCAACGTCGAAGATATTTCCGTATAAAAAGCAATAAAAAAATAAATAAATCTCTTGAAACAATTTTTGATGACCGATTAGGCCAATTTCATCTCTGTTATCGAACAAAATTCTTACATTTGGTAACGGAGAACTCACTTTAGATCCATAAAACATTGGTCGTGTTCCCAAGTTAACTTTGCCGATGCAAAGCTCTCATTGGCCAATCGATCACGTCAAGTGACTGAAAATGCTCGATTAACCAATTCGAATAGTGCATCAGCAAAGTTAACTTCGTAAAACTAAGACCCCGAACACGTCCATTGCATTACCAAGGAGTTACTGTTTGGTCCGACATTTACACCGTAGCCATCATCGGGTCTTCATCGATATCGGTTGATGTTGTCTCATTATGTCTGTACATACCCATAATTTTGTGAAAAATGTTTAACGGTTTCTAGTTTCAACAAGACGCTGCGCATTGACTGCACCCAGATCTCCAGATATGACCCCTCCGGTATATTGTTTGAGACGATATTTGAAAAGCAAAATGAATGCCAGCAAATCTTAGATCATTGACAAAGCAAACCATCGCTATACCATCCGAAATCCTCGGAAAGTGATGAAGAATGCAGCAAATAGGGAACATTTTTGGCAAAAGCAGTGGCTAATTGATTGATGTCGTAATCATAAACTATTCCAAATAAACTGATAAGGACTTCATTAAACAAAAACACATTGTATGAGTTATTGCTATCAACAAAAACTTCATTGGAACACAAAACATGATGGAACCGGAATTTCACATCCATAGCTGCTTACAGGAATCATTGGAAAATTCCGTTTCATTTCGGTGGAATGGCATACATTGCTCCACAAAAGAAAAACTTTAATTAACGTTTAAATTATTTTTGGATAATCATGTTCTCAAATGAATAAAATTTGTTTTAACACCAACTCGCTAATGCTTTAATTTATAAAACAGCCGCAACAAGTAAAATAAATTTTCCAATGAAAACGATAGCTATGCTGGACCCGTACAGCAATTAGTAGTTTTGTTTATATCATTCTGTAGGGCTGTAGGTTTTGGTAATTAACTGCTGAATCACACAAACTCTTAAAAACAATACCGTCTGCCTGCATTAGCTTCTTAACACGTTCATCTACTGGATTAAATTCGTAACACAAAGTATTGTTAATGAAATAAATTGGTGTGCAAGGTTTATTAGGCCTTATGGAATTAATTTCCATGTGAACGATAAAATACCGCTGGCGGCCATTGTTCAATGAAAAAAGCGCTGTTGGTGGTGATTTCAAAGCACCTGTTCTTTTCGATGATTATAATAGAAGCCGACAATAGAAAATGGGAATGAATTGAGATGTATCTATAAATTTTGTAAATATTTAACAAACAATTGGTCGATGATATCGTGAAGAATCGATTAAAGAGGTTTCTGATTGAGAGGCATCTGATAACTCATTTAATATGCATATGCTTTAAATTAATAAAAGGTGTGTTTTGATTTTTTTTTAGTTTCACAGTATACGTAGTACCTAGAGGTAAGCACTAAAAAAAAAGTGTATGGAGTCTGGAGTCTGTGACCTGGACTCTGTTATTGGTATGAAACCCAAAACTATACATATCGGGTTTGTGTGTTGTTGGTGGTTCTACAGGGGGTTTTCGCAGCTGGAATCCTTTGCATCAATCAAACTTTCGAGGTGTAAAAGGTCGGTTGAGGTCGGTTTCTACTTGTGCGCGCCACTTAAGGCGAGGTCTTCCTCTATTGCGTCCGATGTTTGGCTGGGTATCGAAGACTCTGCGAGCTGGAGTAGGGTTGTGCAATTACTCCGTTTATAATGACTTCATTTCGAAGAGTGCCAACTGTTGTAGAAGAAGATTATAACAGTGACCAAAAACAGAGTGATTATAAAAGACGTTTTGCTCAGTTAAAACGGACGTTTGCTTGTATACAATTAAAGTTAAGAATTTTCACACAAAATTCACAAAAAGTAATTTAGGCCCGCGATTTTAATCAATACAATGAATGAGACTGAGACAACGCAGTAAGATTAAGGTTTTGCATATACCACTTTGAGCTTTAACTTATTTCAAATGCTTTATCTCTGTCCCCTTCGCTCCTCCTCATATCCCAGTCTACTGACACTGAACGAAGGCTTTTTGCATATGACCTATAGTCTCGGCATCAAATGACGTAAAGCCCTAAATTTTATGCAATTCCGTGAATGAATTTTATAGTAGTCACTCAGACGGGTTCAAACGATTGCGTCATCAGGAAATCAGCAATCACTTTCTATAAGTCAAGATAATTCGATATAAAATGTCCTTAGCAAATACATATAACGCGTGTTTTTTTAAAGGTTGGTTTTTCAAATAGAGATAAAACTGACATTTTGTGGTCAAATCGGGCAACTCTTATGTCATTTATGTTCAGTTTGGTTGCCAAATTGATGGACATTAAACCGATTTGCTTGTGTTTTATTTCAATTTGAAGTTCTATTCCTCTACAAAAAAGAACCTCGTTACATTTAAAATCATTGACATTGACATCACAGTATAAATCCTCTTAAATCTAACTTACATGCTAGACAAAAATTCATGAAAAACTAGCCTACTTATCAACTACTTAACTAACTTACTTGCCCCAACAACGCTAACAACGTAAATCTACTGCCTTTCAGACTATTATCTAATATATAATTTAAAATAAGTTACAAATCTTTATTTTTTTTACCAATAAAAGTTTGTTTTAAAAAAAAAACTTATCATCTTTTTTTTATTTTATTGAAACTTACATCCGAAATAAAACTACTTATAAACTAATTAAACTACTTAAAAACTAATTAACACTACTTAAAAAACTAATTAAAACTACATACGTAAGAAAAACTTAAAAACTAGAACAGCCACAGCAAGCTTTTTTTTTGTACCACCCTGACTGTTGTAACGGGTGATCCAAGTAGAGATACTTTTTTCAATAGCCTTTTTTGACAGATCACGTGTGAGTCGTGTCATGCTGTCATGTTATTTTTGTTTAGTATTGTTTGGCATTTCATAATGGAAAGACTTACGCGTGAACAACGTTTACAAATTGTTCAACGTTATTATGAAAATTCACGTTCTGTGAGGAATGTGTTTCGTGCACTTCGCTCAACTTATGGTCAACATAATCGGCCTACTGAGCGTACTATTCGTTTTCACGTTTTGGGCCGGTCGATTGGCCACCAAGATCGTGTGATATCACACCGTTAGACTTTTTCCTGTGGGGATATGTAAAGTCAAAAGCTTATGCCGACAAACCCGCTTCGATTCAGGCCTTAGAGGAAAACATCACGCGTGTCATTCGCCAGTTACCAGTCGAAATGCTCGAACGAGTGATCGAAAATTGGACTCAATGGATGGACCATCTGCGACGTAGCAACGGCCAACATTTGATAGACATAATCTTCAAAAAAATGCCAAAGAATGTTCTTTCAAATGATAATAAACATTCTCCATTAAATTTGAATTTTCTGTGTTTTTTCTTTAAAAAACTAGGGAACCTCGAAATGGATCACCCTTTACCTAACCTAGACCTTAAAATGTTAAAACCTTAAACTATGCAAGTCGGCCATACAATTTTCAAGTCAACTATCTGTATCTATATTATTGACATCACAGTAATTCGCACATGAATGCAACGAACTACAGACACGTAACAGCAATGGCGACCGAGGCCAACGGCTGGGACCACCTTTAAAATCAATCACATAAACAATTTAGAAAATTAGAACAACTCAAAACAATTTCTTTTTGTTTATTCATCCCTAATGCACCATCTCAGCTTATTTGGTGTGCATCCATGAACGCGCTCTCAACTGTCAATAACTTTTCTTTTACGAAATGGCGGAATAATTGCAATGGAAGCCCCATTTTTGTGGTAATGCCTTTGTAATCTATTCATTTTTGTGCAATGTATTGTTTGAAAATATTCTTCAAACACTTACCAGCCAAATGATTCAGAATTTTAGGATTTCTCACTTCAATTCGATTTGAAAATCACAGAACAAAATTATTGGCGAAGTCAAACTACTTTGCATAATGCCAAGGGACTGCCGTGCATTTTATTTTCACGGCATAATTTATTGAATATACAATTAACACTTGATTTTCAATATTTATTGCATATTATTCCACCTATATTTATCTTTTTTTAAACATTTTCACTCAATTTGCAGAAAATTGTTGCATACGAGCGCGAAAGTACTCTGCAATGACAGCAGCACGTTTTCAGTGCGGTGTTGCCATATGCGATATGCAGAAAATAAAAGTATTGTGATGGTCAAAAATCGATGTTCAGATTATTACAAGTTCTTATGTTATGAGGTAGCCCGAGTCCAAAAAAAATTGTTTTTTGAAATATGTATGACTACCTCCAGGAATCTCAAGTCTGAAGTCTGTTTTTGAAACTGGAGGCCAAACTACTTTACTTGGTCCATTTGACTAAAATGGATTTTTGGAACTTTGAGTTTTTGCGAAGCCTATAATAAAGCCTATATAAAGCCTTTTAGAGCAAACAAAGTTTTGTTCTGTAAGGCTTTTTAGAAGGTTTTGAAGAGGTTTTATAGAGTAAATAGCTTCCTAAAAGTGCGCCAAATGATTTTACATAAGACTTCATACAGGTAATATTGATATGAGGGAAATGGATTCGATAATGATTTATCGAAGCGAAATTCTTAGTTGGGTAAATTTCAGCAAGTATCAAGAAATAGACGGCAAATGCAGTTTTACACCAAAATATCACATAATGGTACTATTGAAAATGATTGATTTCTCAATAAGGACAACGTTTATAGTGTAATATAGTTGTATGGAATATAATTGTGTAATCAGATTTTGGTGTTAAGCTTCTTAAAATCTTGATTTTCTCAAAAACAATACTCTAGTGCTTTCAATAAAATCTATACTTCAAAATTGGTACAAACGATATTAGAATACTGCATACGTAGTTTTTCGCTAAAAATGAGATAAACTGTAAATCATAGATTTAATGATTACTCGGAAATGAATCATATACGTATATTGAAAATTAGTAAGTTGGGTAGTGGTATAAAAATATATATACGGCACCAACATTTGTGTGGACGAATTACGATGTTTAACAAAACTGGAGTGGGTTCCAAAATGCATCAGATGCAATTTAGATTACTACAAACAAAAATTGGCAAAGTCGCAACTTCCTTATCGCACCCTAAGCGTTATAGATGTGTAACAGCAGAGCAAACCTTGCATCGATAATTTTTTTATGTTTTCATTTGACATTTAGAAACAAAAAAATGTCAAAAAAAATGTTTTAAATGCGTTCCGAAACCTTATCGTGTGCAGAATAACCTTTATGCAAATCATCAAGGTTGCATGGCAAACCTATGAAAAGGGAAGTATTACATAATTGGAACTGTTTTTTGACGTTTTGCAAGTCAGCCCATGGTTTGCTTGCAAAATGCCATACAGCGCGATCAACCATCACTTTGTTGAGCCGAGCGTTTGGCGACTGAATCATCTCAAGAAATGGACCTCGTTCGTATGATTTCATTTTTAAAATGAAAAAAAATTATTTATTTTTCCGTGGTCTGGTGGAAATCTCGAAAGACACGATGAGCACGTGCCCAAAGTAGCGTGGGACTTTAGCCCTAACTAAAACAACCACTCTTTTTGGGTTTGTATTGCAACTAAGTATGCGACTTGTCTAGCAATTTTTTTTATCAGGAGAAATGAACGTTTGGGAGGTAACTTTCCTTTGAGAGTTCCAGCTTTTTCCGCAATTTATAGTGCGGTTTGTTATTATCGGGCCAAATCTAAGGGCTAAGTGCTTTGAAGACGCCGCAATAAACTTGTTTCGTCAAAAATTCGGAGGACCGTTGTGTTAACGTATCCCAATAAACGTTTTTTTTATGTTTGCGTGTAAAGTTTTTCGTTTTATCCTTAACCGCGGGAACACCCAGATCTCTGCGTAGATCTTCATTCCGTATGTACCACGGCGCATTGACGAATTATCTTAAAATGTTGTTTTCAAAAGTTGGTAGAATGTTTAGATTTGTTTCACTGGTACAACTACATAGTTGTATACCATATGTCCAGACCGGCTTTATCACTTGCTTGTATAAAAGCAGCTTGTTATCAATGTTTAGCTTCGAATATTTTCCGAGTAACCAGTACAGTTCTCTGGTATTATTTTTAAGTTCTTCGCATTTCTTTTCTACATGCGACTTCCATTTTAATTTTACACCGATTGCCATTCCAATATATTTCGCTTCTTTTGCAAAAGGGACTAGAACCGTATTGAGTGATACCGGCAGATTGTTGGTCCGTTTATACGAAAAATCTACATGAATCGATTTGCTCACGTTTAGTGCAATCTGCCAGGATTTCGTTCATTCATTAATGAGCGTTTTGTAATTTCATATTTTTTTCCTATATTGTTGTGCCAACTGTATGGCTGTATCGTCAACAAACGTGGCAACTATTGTATCGTTTGCTTGTAGGATATCAGCTAGTATGAAATTCAACGACGAAGTTTTTAGGAATTTCCAATTAAACTAAAACAGGATTACCATGGCCTTTAGTATTAAAAATTGAGCTACTTGGTTGACAGAATAAATAAAACACTTAAACCATTAAAACTCTTGAAATCACCACATGCCTTTGTATCAACTCAGCAGGATGCTATCTATATAAATTTAGGTAAAACAATTTTTAGAGTGATAGAATCCCACATTTGTTGAAGTGGATTTATCTACAAATGGACAAATGGAAAGCAAATCTGAAACGAAAACAGAATTTCTTTGTTACAACAGCTTTTTCCTTTACTATATAACCATGCCTTTCTACTTGCTTAACCAGCATTGTCACCTCTTCCGAGGGAAGCATTCCCTCGTCCTTTCTAGTTGCAGGTGTAATGCTGCCTTCCATACCGCAAATACCATACTAAATCCCGAATGCAATACGCTTTAGCACACACACACACTGTCCACAAATGGATAGAATGGAGAATCCTCTGACATCTTAGAGCCATTTGCCTTTGGCAAGTAAAGTATCATCCGGGTAAAGTCGGAGAAATATAATAGTGGCATCCGTTTTGTTGTGGTACCTGAGGCATACCAACAATCGGTTCCGGTGACAGTGTGTCTGGGCTGGTATCTATAGATAGGAGGATAGCGATAGCCAGGAAACTCACGTGCGTTCTGTAGATACTTCTCTCTGTGTGTGGTGGGAGCAAAAAACGGAAGAAAATTGAAAGTGGAAATCTAAATGTCGTCATTGTCGTCAGCGAACGAGTTGAGATAAATATTTATCCAGGTTTTTTGCCTTTTTTTTGTAGCAGGTTTGTTTGGCTGTAATCTTTGTCTATGGGTGTCGTTGATCCTCTTAATGCCTAAAGTAAATGGAAGAGCTTATATTTGGTCTCGTTTGTATACATATACAAACTAGCGAAGTTGTAAATGAGATAATTTGAAAATGGTTGGGATGCTTCCAGGCAATCAGATGTGGAAACAATTTGAGAAAGCAGAGGCATCAAAGTCCCGTAAAACTAATTAAAACCTTTTTTGAAATTGCCTTGTAGAGATCTGGATTTTGATGACATTTATTGGATGAAGTTTGTTTGGAACCACCTCTAGGCCTGCTACATGTATTGGGTTACTGGTTTAAAATCAATAAAAACAACTTACTTACCATCCGATAAGAACGGTGGATACTCGGATGCGTCCTTACCTATTCAGCAGTTAACATTCTAATTAAAGGAAAAGTAATAAATTCTTGATCCCAAACGCCACAAGACAGTCACAACTTACGACTCAAAATACACAGGACACTTGATGAATACGAAATGAAAAACGTGCGATGACACCAACACCATTTTGACTCAATTGTTTCGCTGTTCGTTCCCACAGTAAAAAACGGAGCTAAACGGAGGGGTGCAGTACTGCAGTGTTCGCCCGATATATTTACCTGACAGATACAACTAGTTGAACAATTTTAGATTTATTGTCGTTTTGGTAGACAAAAGACAACGAATTGGGTGTAAATTATATCTTGGTCGTCTTTTACCTATTTTTATAGGCTCTGTTGGTTTGATGATATCTTTATGGGGCTTAGATTGGAATGGGGTCCTATTCGGACGAATTTTTGTCATCCCGTTTATATCCTTGTTGCCTTGTGTGAATTCGACATTTATTGTTGTTAATTGTTTGGATAAACGCAAGAGTAATAAGTCATTATGATGGTATTTAGCACTTTCAAGAAAACGGTTAAGTTTACATAATTTTACCAATAAGTGTAGAACACTCCTGCGGCTAGATATGCAGACGTATTTGAATAATTTTGATCCTAGAAGCGTTTTGAACGTGGATTGCGTAACTGGAGGCAATTTGCTAAGGGGCGGGCTAATTCGTACTTAATACTAACCTTCTTACTTACTTTAGTGGCTACAGTCCAGAATGAACCTTAGCCACAACCAACATACCTCTCCGCTCCTTAGCTAACTGCCCCCAATTGCACACTCCAAGTTGGTTGTGGGCGGTTTTTGCTTGCGCGCGCCACTTAATGCGAGGTCCTACTCTAATACGCCTTACGTCTGGTTGGGAATCGAAGACTACGAGCCGGGGTATTGGTGTCCATTTTTTTGGACATATCCTAGCCATCTTACACGTCCAATGAGGAAATTTTTGACCAGGAGCATGTCGCTGTACAGCTCGTATAGTTCTTGGTTGAATCTTCGTCTCCATAGCCCGTCAACGCAAACGGGATCGAAGATTTTTCGAAGAATTTTCCTCTCGAATCAACCAAGGATTTCTTCATCCCCTTTTGACATGGGATGATCGAGGTCTTAAAAAGGATCTCCTTAGTAATTGGAGTGAGGGATTTACTACTAAATTGCCTTCTTATTTCGAAGAAACGGCGATTGACAAGAGTAATTCATCGTTTAATTGACAAAATGTCGTTGTCAAAGTTGATAGCGGAGCCGGGTTAAACAAAGTCCCGTAGTACCTAAAAGTTTTATGGTGACGTTCTGTCCAATTCGTCAATGTTGTGTTTCCTTTCGTGTTGACAGCATATACTTAGGTTACCCTTATTTGCTGCTTAACCCATTTTTGCAGCTTCCTTCTCTATACTAGCAAGCGTGACTATGACATCACGTTGAGTCCTACCAATGATGTCAATATCATCGGGGTATGCTTGTTGCACCAATTTTTGGAAAATTGAGCCTCTGGTGTTAGTTGGGAGTTTTGCACAATCCTTTCAAAAATCAAATTGAAGAAGAAGTATCGACTGTGTCGGTGAGGTCGTTTCTGACCTTGATGGAGCAGACAGAATTCTCCATCATCATCCTACACAAACGGACGAGTTTGGCGGCAAACCAAAACTAGACATGGCACTGCACAGTTCGTCTCTATATAAATGCTGTCATATGCGGCTTTGAAATCGATGAATAAATGGTGGGTATCGATTTGGGCCTCAGGTTGTTGGTAAACGGTTTTTGCGTTCACAAATTTTGGCAGATAAGATTTTGTAGGCGATTTTGAGGAGACTTTGTAGATGGCGCAGTTTAGAGAGTCTTCTTTTTGGGTGTGTGCAAAGATTGAATATGCAACCCCCTGCTTGGTCAACTATAGCGTTAACGAAACGTGTTTATACTCAAACACGCACTCTGATGTATGCAAAGTACAGGGTGTCCGTTTATAATTTTCGAATAAATGAAAGAGAATGGATCTTATATTTATAAATGTTTTATTTAATGTCGGCAATTACGCATGGAATACAATTTCAGGTAAATGTTCGCCTCTGTTAGTCTCACAAATGCAAGCCATTTTGAGCAAATTTTTCGTTTCATTCTCACACAATTTCACGCGGTATTTCATTGATTTCATCACGAATATTTTGTTTGAGTTTCTCAAGCGTTTCTGGTTTGTTTGCATAAAACATGCTTTACAGATATCCCCACAAAGAGAAGTCCGCAGCAGTCAA
Source organism: Rhingia rostrata (assembly GCA_949824845.1). Classification (NCBI taxonomy): domain Eukaryota; kingdom Metazoa; phylum Arthropoda; class Insecta; order Diptera; family Syrphidae; genus Rhingia; species Rhingia rostrata. Next base: position 23,905,643 of record OX463757.1, read on the forward strand.
GTCCTGTCTGTATGCGATGTGGCACCGTCTTGTTGATACTACATGTTAATCAAGCCCAAGGCATGCAGTTGTGGCGTTAAAAAGTTTTTAATAATATCTCGATATCGCTCCCCATTCACAGTTACCGTTACGCAGTTTTCATTTCCAAAGAAGTGAGGTCCAATGATTCCCCCTAACCAAATTGCACACCAGACTGTAACTTTTAATGGATGCAAAGGTGACAGATATATAACTTGAGGTTTTCCATTGTCCAGAACCGACTATTCTGTTTATTCACATATCCATTCAAATGAAAATGTGCCTCGTCACTCATTATGTTTTTTTTTTTATGAAAATAGGGGCTGTCATGGGCTATCTGTAACTTCCTATTGGCATATCTACGGCGCCGTAAATGGTCTTGTTGAAGAAGCTCTTGTGTCAACTGAATCTTAAATGGAAACAAATGCAAATTATTGTGCAAAATTGTGGCCAAAGTTGTTCTTTGAAAAACAAGCTCCTGAGTACGGCGTCGAATTGAGGTTGATGGATTGTTTTGAACACTTGCTTGAGCAGCAGTAATTTATCCAGCCGATATTTTAGTACGTTTTGGTACATGCTTGGACCTATCACCTACAGACCCTCTTTCTTCGAAATCATTCACTACACGATAAATAGTGCGTTTTGTTGGCACGTTGTTTCTCCCAAAAATTGCACGTAACTTTCTCATCGTCACAGTAATCGATGATGGATTCTGATAAAAATAAATGATAACGTGTATTAACCGTTAAAAACAAGTTGGTTTATCGATTATTTTTCCGCAATGAATTTGCCCGTGTCTACTTCACGACTGCTCAATATGAAGTGTCAAGACTAATTTTTACCAAAATGGCGGCAAAACAAAGTAGTATACCTTCCCGGCGGACACCTCAATTTTCTTAAAATTAGTTGTAACAATTTTGGTTAAACTTAATACACCTCAATACACAAAATAAGCATATTAGTTCCAACAAAAATGCATAACCAGTTTTTTTTTCGGGTAAATCCATATAAAGGAATTTTGCATTTAGGCCATATAAAGGAAATTGTCAAGTTCTCGCAAACTGATTTGTCAAACTGAATGAAACTGAATTTATATACTACTATTACTGTTTTCATGAATTCCACATAATTGGTTTTGGCCAGATTATCCCCAAACGGATTTTTCAGTTTTGACCAATAACGGAAAATTATTATTATTAACATGGACACCGATTCCTTTCAGTTACGGCTTCAACGTTCGTATAACCACGTTTCGACATTATTTATATCAGTTTTAGCATCATTTATAAAAATAAATATTATTGTGTATTTTGGCCAATTATTAACAAAGTCAAATTAGCTCTCTGTGAAGGAGAAAGTAGCGTACGACCTAGTCGTGCATCCACCACTAGTTTTAATCGCATTTCATCCGTCATATTCACATCTGAAAAACGTCGAACAACATTAATAATTTAGATATCCACATTAGGAATATTATACCTATTGTTTGCCCACACCTTATGTGGTGTGGTGTGAAGCTCCATATTAAAAATATTGAATCATTCAACCTTGCAGACCTAAATTGTTGATTTTCAAAGGGTCTTTTATGTTTTTTTCCCCGTCGAATCAATCTGATCGGCATCACACTCCATTGACCCGCACCATAATAGCAAGGGGTTCTGCCCACTAATCGAATTAATTTATTGCCGACTCAAATTCATTTCCCACGAGCCGATACGTCAAGAGGTGTGGTCCCCTACAACCAGAAGGTTTGATAATTGAAAAGGCATTAAGAATCATGACGATTATTTAGACACCAGCGTGGAATTAGAGAAATGTAAATATTGACATTCACGATATTTCTTTGAGTTTATCTGAAAGATTTTTACACAAACCTTAATGTTTTTTATGAAAACAAAACGAGAAAAGTTAGCTAGGCACCACAAAAGGGGGTAAGGCCAATTTTTTAGCTGGAATGTTTTCTGGAATTTCCACAATGTAAATAGAACAAGAGGTCCATCAATGATACATGACGCACGTTTTCGGATAAGTTAGGGATTCTGCAATTGAAATTGAATTTTTATTATTATTATAATTCTATTGGTATGTATTAAATTACAATATGAATCATTTTTAATAGCGCTATCTGCTAGGGCTTTCGGTTAGTGAACTTGAATCTTTTTCTTTCCCCAGTATACGTAGTGTGGGGAAGAATGGTGAAAATTCGAAGTTGAGATTTTAAAAAACGCTTATGTTTTGAGATACCCACAGTTCAAAAGTAGTTTTTTTTTAAAGTATGCCTGACCTCCTGGAATGTGTGATTTGTGATCTGGAGTCTTTTACTGATACTGGAAACGGAACTACTTTGTCGATTTGACCGAAATTTCGGGTATCTGTGTTGTTGGTAGTTCTACAAATGAGCTTATAGAATTGGACTTCTAGCACTTAAATGAAGAGTACCTCCCATATAACGGTTTTCTTTACGTACGATTATTTCGCAGCTCTAACGATTTTGTTGAAAGTAAATCAATAAACATCTATTTAAAAGTATCTAGAATAAGATGGAATAAGCTAATATTGCTCATAAAGGAATTTTTGGAAATGACTGATTTCTCAAGAACGACTAGTGGATTTAAATTACAATTGGTGTGTAGTGTAAAATTTATATTCGGAATATGACTACATAATCAACTTTTTTCCGAAAACAGTTTACTTACGGTACATTTTTTGCAAGTCTCTTATACGTTTGATTTCTCGAAAACGGTTGTAAGGATTTCGATTGAATTTACAAGACGGTGTAAATATGGGTGCCGTGACATTATGCCAAATGTACATATTCGCCTTATTGTCACTTTCAAAAGCCTAGATTTTGATATTTGGAATAACGGCGCTTGGCACAATGTCACGGCATCGTAAATGCATGTAAAAGTGCCGCATACATAGTTGTTTTCCAAGAAAATTTGACGCGGTAGTTTATAAATTTAGTGATTCCTCGAATGTATAACCTATAGAATTTTAACCAGAAGATGTTAATGCCTTAGTGGGGACCTTAGAAACATACCCGCACACAAAGTTTTTATACCCTATCCTATAGGGCTATACATATAAGTTTTGACATCAAATTTGTTACATAGAGAAATAATTTCGCTAGATATACATTTAAGTATATGAATCGACTCAGAATCGCTAGCTGAGTCATCTAGCCATGTCTGTCTATCCGTCACCGATTTTAGGCCTTAGATTTTGAGCTAGATTGATGAAATTTGCTATACGTATACATAAAATATTTTCAACGCATTTTCCCAACAATAATTTTGTATACCCTACTCCATACCGCATATCCAGGAGAAAAAGTCGATTTTTATCGAACAATTTTTGGAAAATGTGAACAAACTTTCCATGAAAATATTTCGCGAATAATACTATGAACACTTCGCCTATAGATCATTTTGACCCAAGCTCCATGATAATGAAAAAGCATAACCATAGAACAACGTGGAATTTTGTCGAACCATTAATGATTTGGATACACTGTCTGAGTAATATATTGTGAAAATTCCACGCCTACTTTTTGGTTGTGTTTAGTTTGAGGATAGACGTTCTAACATGGTTTTTTATCAAATGGTAAAATAACGGGGCTTTAAAAAGTTTTTTTTTCTTAAAAACAATTAATGGATTTGGTTGATACATTGAAAAAAAAAGTAGTAGGTATATTTCGAACTTTTAAAACTTGTTTTTAGCATGCCCCAAGAGATCGCAATTTCTGTATGGGCCGTTTTGAACATATTTCGGATGTTTCTTGTGCATTCATTACAACCTTGTTGCAGCCAAGTTAAGAATGTGGGTATCCACCATGCCACAAAAAGTTAGAAATACTTCGAACAAAGTGGCAACTTTGAACAACAGTGGCAACCATGTCAAAAAGCCACTAGATCGGCCGCATGCAGATGTCGTAGGTTTCTCGCGCCCACTAGCATGAAACCTTTATTTGATGAAGAACGCCGACAGATTCCCGTAGCCAAAACCGAGTCCTACAGAGACTGCCAAGGACTTCACACAACGAGTATACCTTTACCTCTTGATTAATATCAAACCACCATCACCTAATGTCGAACAAAAATGGCAACGATGTCAAGAAGCCATTAGATCGGCCACATGAAGATATCCTAGGTATCTCGTGCTCACCAGCAAGAAACCCTTTATTTGATGAAGAACCCCGATAAATGCCCGTAGCCAAAACAGAGTCCCATAAGGTAATCTGTAAATAAAAAATAGAGCTGCCAAGAAGAAGGGAAGCAAAGAGTTCCATCGATGATATAGATAGGTACCACTCAAGAATGATGTTCGCAAAATTTACCAAAGTGTAAAACGTCAAAGCTAAGGATACAAGGCTCGAACAATAGGCGACGATAGCAAAAACTATCGACCACCCGAGCTTAGGGAATAGAGAATAGAAGTATCTAAGTTTAAGTTTAATAAGGCCGCTGGGAATGACGGTCTTCCCGCCGAGCTTTATAACTTATCAAAAAAAACTTAATTGAATGAAAGTATACATAAAGAATAGAACATCATTATCGTTTGTCATCTAAATCATCTCAAGAACTCTTTCGATTGAAATTTCAGAATTTCACAATATTTAACTTGTACAGTCGGTCGTTCAATAACTGAGCCAAACCTTAAAGACTATTTCCTTAAATTGCTTTCATTGAATATTCAATCCATTTCCAACAGCTGGAGTTGCTTTTGCGTAATCATGCATAAGACATCACTCATTAATCAAAAGTTCATAATATTCACCGAACAAACATCTCAAATGTTTATTTTTGTATCCAACAAGATTCAATTACACAACCCATGTCCCTTTGGATATGAATCTCCAACAATAAGGGTTGGCAATAGCTTATTACAATGATTGGAGTAGCACCCATTGCCGTTATGAATTGCTACAATAAAATAAAATCAACACACTGAAACTATTTCTGACCCCATACATACTTTCGCTCCCCTTTAACTGCTTGCACAGTGAATTCTCCCTCATGATTAAGCATTTTTATCGTCCGTTTTAATAAAACACCTAGGAACAAAATCAATCCACTCCACTACGATACTAAGATACTTAGATACAACACAAGAGTAGACTACACAGATAGCCAACTACACGAAATAACTCTCATTTATCCGCTCCTTAACACATTATAACCCACCCCTCCCCCCTGATAACATCGGGCAACTATACGATGCTTATGATATAGCCTTTGGCGAAGGGTGGTGGCCCAGCATTATAGCAACGCATCCACAGATACGATTATCCACTTTGTTAGTGAATGTTGCCTTGGCGATAATCATTCAATCATGAAGGTGATTTTCCCACATCACCTCCAATCGATAACTAATCAATTTCCATGGGTGCTGTTTATCGTTCCGCAATCTTTGGCTGGTTGCTAGCAGTAAAACTACCACTTGTGCTTTTATCCTGACGCTCTGAAGAGACAGGAAGTCCATCACCATCACCATCTTCTCGTCGTCGCTGTCATCGTTATCCTTAAGTGTGTGTGTGTGTTTGTATAGGAAGCTCTATGACTTTAAACCTCAAAGGTGTTGTAAATTACCACGACCACATCATCTGGCTGGCTTCTGTGCAACGTATGATATGAGGGCGAGCCAATCTGATCCAATATAGACAGCTGTTAATGTACTTCCTTTTGGGTTAAATGGACTGCATTTAACCAAGATAAACGGGCTTGAATAATAAATTTAATTATTTTGATTACATCGGCAGTCGACGGGCCGCCTTAATGCTTATCCTGTGGGATGGAGTGAGGTATCAGCAATGAGCCACCATGATGGACCATAGTTCTCGTGTTTTATCGACTGGGATGGCAGTTTGCGTAATGCTGTCACTCTTGTGGGCCATCAATGAGCCTACGATTTATTGATAGAGCGTTTAATCAAACATATAGATTGAGGGGGATTACATGTAATGAATTTATGCATGCGACTTTAATTTTTATCCTCTCCATGACGAGCCATGAGATGGAAGGCAAAGCTTCGCGAACATTTTGCGGTGTTCCTCTTTTATTAATGATTTAACGACCGACAGTGACAGTTAAATGATGGGGAATGAGCATTCGAAGAGCGAGGCCTAATAAATACGGATCTGAGGGAATTTATTTTAATTCGAATGGGTGATCCCTTTACCTGCGGTCCAGACGAGAAATGATGTGGACGCGAGAGAATAACGAATTTTAATCGCGAAATATATATCTCAAGGTACGAATTTATTGGCAACCGCAGGTAGATATTTATCTGGAATGATTGTGCGCAAAATCAAATGATTTATATAAAGAAATGGTTGCAGAATCATGTTGTGGAGGTAGGTGCAGGTATCGTGGTTTCGTAACCGTTGCAAATTTAAAAAAAGCGGACGGAATTTAACATTCAATAAGAAGAACTTGGGCGGTCACCTTTTGTTTATTGACTGGCATCCATAAATGGCGATGGAGTAAAAGGGGAAAAAGTGAATGTCTTTGAAGTAGTTTTTCGGTAACGGGATATAGTTTCGAATTTTAAATTATGTTTGCAAAGCTGAGTCGGTGAAGAATTAGTGGGAGAAGAAATATCAAGTTAAGTCAAAGAAATGTTGAAATCGCAACGCATTCTTTTTAAAGTCCACAGTATATGGACACAAAAGTTATTCGAGAATACATGGTGGGCCAAAGAGGACGTATACTCGCACTAAAGGACATATTCCATTCCCAGTTTGGATTAATAAAATCAATAACCTGAATGAGCTACTTCTACATATTCAGATAATATGTCATCTAGGAATCGAAAGGATCAGTCCAGCCTTTTAAAAAAAATGGTGGTGGGTGAGCCGAGGGCCAACGGCAACGCTAAGTCCGTAGTGCACTAGGGGTATATAATAAGTTGGAACAGGCCCTCCAGGTTGGGGATTCTGCCATTAGGTTAACCGCGTACCAAAAACAGCTATTTATGAGAGAGACAATAGCCTCAGATAACAGATCCCATCAAATAACGGGTGATTTTTTTAAGAGTTAAGCTCTTCAGGTTGGCAGCACTGGTTAGTAATGGCATCCAAACGTTATCTGTCGAATTAAAAAAGTTTTCAGTATACTCTTCCATATAATCATATAAAATTATTGAAATTAGTTATCAAAATTCGTGCTCTGTGAAAAATGTGCAAATCCGCTGTTTTATCGAAAAATTGAATTCAACGATTAGGCTCAATTTCTGGCTCAACGGATACGTAAATAAGCCAAACTGTCGCATCTGGAGTGATGAACAGCAACATGGCATGATGTGTAAAGTCGAGAGTCTATGTGGACAAGCCGAACACGATTGAAGCCTTACAGGATAACATAACACACGTAATTCGTTGAATACAGGAACCTGGGCCTCAACCAACATGACTCTCCAATTAGCCCGGTCCTTAACTAATTGCCTCCAGTTGCACATTTCAAGTTGGTTGAGGTCGGTTTCTACTTGTGCGCGCCACTTAAGGCGATATCTTCCTCCACTGCGTCCGACGTCTTGCTGGGAATAGAAGACTCTGCGATCAGGAGTATTGGTGTCCATTCGGTCTACATGTCCTAGCCATCTGGAACGTCCAATGCGGAGTTTTTTGACCAGCGGCATGTCGCTGTACATCTCGCATAGTTCTTGGTTGAATCTTCGTCTAGAAGAGCAGCCTGCAATCCGTTTAGTACCATTCTATTCCATTCAAAAAGAATTCATGCTTCAAAAACTCAAAGTTCCTTCCGTTTTGACCAAAAAGAACGTTTTTCTAATGAGTAGGCGTGGCAGTGGGCTGTTGTTTTTTTAAATTGTGCAATTATAGCACTCGGTACCGCACCCTTTCACCAGGAATTTTAAGACCGAACTTACATTCAAATGACGTTTACTGACAGTACTGAGCTGTGTTAAGCAAATCATTCCTATAAGACGGGATTTTTATCACACCTTTAGTTGCTTTTGCAGTTTCTCTCGAGTTACGGGGTAGTTCAGATATGTAGAGACGTAACTAAAAACTTGTTCAGCGTAATCCTCTTAAAAAAAATTTAATTGGAAATATCTCCCCCAAGTGTGAATCTATGTGAGCCATGAGTAATTATAATGCAGGCAAAGATTCCGACATCAATCATCAGAAAACCATAAGGAATAGACGAAGTTAAGCGGAAACCCCAGTATATTTGGCTCTCAAAAATCTTTCAATTAACTGAGAGCATTAGTCGATACTACATTTTTGCGCCCTTTCAAAGATTCTAGGACGTCATTGGAGATAACATTTTTTAAAAAAATATTTAAAGTGGCAGATTATGAACACAGCCAAAAATCTATTATCATCCATGACCAATGATTGTAAAGCCATACAGATGACGTATTAAGAACAAAAAACAGAAACTTTTGCTCGCCAGCTTCATTGTATGGGCGGACGGTGTGCACGTGCACACATGGGAAACGAGATCCAAATATATGGCGGGATGTGCAAGTACGACCCGCCATAGAACAATTTTTCTTGTATGCAGTGCGTCATCTGTATGACTTTATAATCTTTTCAAATACTCAGTAATGCAGTAAAAGCACTGAAATTTGACAAACCCAAGGATGAGATATTTCGAAATTAGGAAGGAATTTTGTAATTTATATTCCTGTCGATACGTTTGTAAGATCAAGCTGCTGTCTCCCAAAAATGAGCCGGCAGAGGTAAAGTAGGAATTATTGTCATTCTATGCAGATCACAATTCCACAAGCTAAGAAGAAGATTTATATTAATAGATATGCACATGCCTTCAAAAACAAGATCAACTTTCATAGTTTCTAGTAATATGTAACAAAATACAAAACTTCTTACATTTTTAATATCTCCATTGTATCTTGAAACTAGGTCAGTGGTCTTTATATAGAGCTGATTATTTTTCAACTCCCGCCAATTTTCTTGGAAGATTATTTTCTTTCCTATTCGCAACAATATGTCAATTCATAAATCAGACAAACGAAATGAATTAAGAGAAACGGGATTTATTTGTATGATTTATTACCTCATTAATATTTAAGTGCTTTTGTAATGAATGCAATTTAGGACCCCAGTCACACCCCTTTAATGAGACTAACACTCCCTGTAGTCACATGTCGATGGGGAGGATGTAAAAGGCAAGACAATCCAAATGTACACAGAACACACAAAAAGTACTAATGTGCCACAGCAAGTCGATCGGCCAACTTGCCTCCAACTATCCCATTACCAAAATCGAAGATCACTCTCGTCTCTCACTAGCCTCTTGGGGGCAAACGAAAAATGCTAGATAATGCGAGTTGAAGTGGGAATTTTAAGCCGCCCATTAAGTCTCTGCAGTCCACCCCTCTAATACTATAGCATTGGTGAACTGAAGTTTGTTTCGAATATTTTCGAAATTAAAACATTACAACCGACGCGCGATGCGATGTTCAAATTGAAATGATTCGCTTCATAAGTTTGGCACACAGAACACTCTGTGTGTGTGCCGTTTAATGGGATTATGGAACGGACGGTCGTCGCCGGAGCGGCTAGCTAATGCATTACATTTGGCCGATGAAGATGTCAACGCAACGACAGATGCAGTAAGTGCGGTGGGTGCGGCTGTCGACATGTTCACTGACCCAATGGATAGGAGAGGAGAATTGTGCGTTATTTCATTTTGACAGACGTACAATTTATGACATACTCATGGAATTAGGATAGCAAAAATGAGGTAAGACAAATATTTTTTCCATTATTTTTGTTTGTGGAAAGTGGACATAGATACCGGTGAGTATCTATGCATGTGCGTGCACTACTAAGTGCCAATTTGCATAAATGATAACTGAATGAAAGGAATCAAGGGCTTAAGGAGTACATACATTTTTATCAAATTGTTGTAACATGTGCTCACGAATCCAAGAATAGATATAAGATACTAAAATATTTGAAAGTTCAAACGCAACTCGGACAAACTTTCCCCGACATTTTTCAGATTTTTGTGTTTGTCGTAAAGATAAACAAATCCACTTTTATTTTATATGCAACTAGATGTTACTCAGTACGCTTCGTTACGCATGTTATCAAATAGTTCAAAAATTACAGGCCATAAAAAAACAAAAAAAAATTATGAGAATGCTACAATCCGCTGTGTGAATCGTTTAATACCATATCCCACCTATGGAACTAATGTCCCAAAAAGTGGGAGTGGCGAAAACTTTATGAGGTTAACACTGATGTGGTTGACTGATATATATTCCATACTCTATGGGTTAGGGTGTTAAAATGGTTTATACAGGCTATGGGTTAAAATGATCAATAGACGAAATATACGCGTCAATATTATCATAGTTTTTACGCTGGAGCAATGAAGGAGCAAATTAGGTATCTAGGAGGACAGCCACCAACAAATACATGGACGTACATGGACGGGATATCATGTCCAAAGACTGTCCAAAGAAAACTTTGTTTATGTGTTCAGGCAGCTGCCAGACTGCGCGAAAGCTCTCACTTTCTCCGACAGCTGTCAAACCAACAAACAGTATACAAAACATGTGTTCCAAACACCAAAAACACCAAAGGCTCCAAGTCTAAAGATTTCAGCCGAATGCAAATCCCTGACCCCACAATCTGCACGCGAAACCACCAACGTAGTTTGGGGAGAATCTTCTGCTTTTCCATCAGAGCTTAAAGAAAGTGTCCTCCTTCCTTCCTTCTGATACTTAGTCTTCTCCAACGTAGTGCGGGTGGGTTTTTTTTTCAGATTGGTTGACAGAAAATGGTGGTCCAGGATTGACACCGGGGTTTTATTAGTATTCTGTAACAAGTGGCTACGGAAAACCTATGTGATTGAAAAAATGGAATGATCAAGTGTGAGATGCCAAGCAGCAATAGCAGGTGTCGGGGAATGTACCTGACGCCGATGTGTTAAAATGCGAATTAAAACCAGTCACGTGTGAACGCCGTATATCTCAAAATGATACCCGCAAATGACAAAGGGCAAACTGCAATTCCTTTGATCCCATCTTCATGGTCTTCATAGAAATAAAAAAAAAAAATTGGACGCACCACTCCCATCCCATAACGTGGGTAAAACATTTTTCTTTTATTTCATAACATCTAGTTTGTTTTCATTTGGTTTTCTTTTAATTTCCGTTCGATTTAGCGTTGGTTACGTGATCTGTCTATAAAATCGAAACAATGGCAACGATGCCAACAAGCCATTAGATCAGCCGCAACAAATATATGCGAGGTTTCTCGCGCCCACCAACAAGAAACCCCTAGCATGCTGAGGAATGCCGACAGATGCTCGTAGCCAAGAACGAGGCAGGTGAAGACGAGAGCTACCATTGAGCTCTATATGCAGAGAAGAAGGGAAGAACACCAGCGCAATATCGAGGATATAAAGAGGTGCCACTCCAAGCACGGTGTTCGCCAGTTTTACTTAAGTGTAAAACGTCTAATCCAAGGATACAGGGCTCGAACAGAATCCTGTCGAGATGAACAAGGAAATATCTTGGTTGAGATACAGACGATGCTGAGAATATGGAAGAACCATTTCTTCAGACTGTTCCTCAACATCGCCAACAAGATCCTATCTGACGTAATAATGTTAAATCCTGAAACCGTTTACCAACAACCTGATCGGCACTTATCAGTGCGGTTTTAGGCCAGAAAAGTCCACAACCGATCATATATTCACACTCTAGCAGATCCTAGAAAAAAAAAGCAAGAAGTCTAAATCGATACCCACCACCATTCATCGATTTCAATGCCGCATACATCATTTATGGAGACGAACTATACAATACCATGTCTTGTTTTGTCATACCGCCCAAGCCCGTCCGTTTGTGTGGAATGACGATGGAGAATTCTCGCTGCTCCATCAGGGTTAGAAACGACCTAACCGACACATTCGATACCAAAAAAGGATTTGGGAAAGGCGATACGCTTTCTTGGGACTTCTTCAATTCGATTCTTTAGAGTATTGTGCAAAACTCCTGATCATCCCAATCCTGCTCTACGGCGCTGAAGCATGGATCGTCTCAAAATCGGATGAGGAAATCCTTGGTCGAGTCGGAAGAGAAAGTTCTTCGAAAAATCTTCGGTCCCGTTTGTGTTGACGGGAGAGGAAGAAGATATTTCTGTGCTTCGAACATGATTACACGTAGCAATGTTGACATCAAAAACTCAGTTTATAAACATTTTTGCCTGATAAACTTCTACCATATACTTAGACATTAGTCTCCAACAGATGGTTGGATGTCTCTGTTTGATGAATCATATGGATTAAATAAAAATGTTACATGTTCATCAAAAAATAGTTTCCACTAAATTAGCAAACAGTTTCTCTAGCCGCATCCTAATTACGGAAAACATATAAGCAAACTATTTGAAAACTTCAAAGAAAATTTCAAACCACACGCCCTAAACATCCGCATGCCTTCGCACAGATGAAAGGCGCACAGTTTATGCTTCCGATTATGAAATCTCAAAATAATGAGAACCACAAAAATCTAAAACCACCATTTTGACACAATTCTACAAACGATTTCATACCTAGCAACTCTATACACCGCGAGGCAACCACTAATTGGCGTTTTATTCTCGAGCACAAGTCACACACATCACCGCCTATCCCGCCTTCTAATCAATTCAATTAAATACTATTCACCGCACCTGCCCCTCTCTAAGGCACAGGTTATGATTGGCTGTTTTACCGCAACAAACGCTTCTGGTATTCTATGTCACCCGGCGCGTAATTAAAAACATGAATCAACATCTGTTCTATCGGTAGAGTCAATTAGTGTCTTCGGCGATTAGTCCCGATACGGTACCCCAGCAGATACATCCACAGATACCGGGTTAATACTTTGTAGATACCTAGGTAAGATGATCGTTTTGTTCGATATAACCACGGGCAATGACGTAGTTCTTGGTTCTCTTTATCAATCTGTATCGAGGTAATTGATTGGCGAGAATAGCGTTGAGATACATTTTTTCTGTAACAAGTTTCTAGATTGAGATGAGCTCGGTGTGCACCTAAAATCATAGACAAATAAGATGAAAACCTGTACCCAGTAAACCGGCTTAAATTTGCATATAAAGTGAATGTCATGTGGAACTATTAGCCGGACTGAGCCATGCTGGATACGGACTTGACTTGGAATAGTATCTACATCCATGCCTATGATTACATTTGCTTAATGAAAATCAATTTGAAATATTAATAAGCTGAGAGGATCATGTTCTCATTCGAAGCGGTTGTTGTACTAATATAGTTTGCGTATGCTGAACGATCTGCGTGTTTGGAATAATTTTGTGCTTAAACGTTATCGATATCAGATTATAATGAGACGAATTTGGAACAAGATAGGCAATAGAAAAAAAAAGAAATTCAAATAAACTGAACCGAACCGAACCGTCCTTGATCATATTTTATTCCATTGATGGTTTAAAATTGGCGCCAGGGAACATCCGTTGAACATTACTTTCATTAAACGAAGGCCCGTCGGTGATTAATAAAGAAAATGGCGGCTGCTAAATGGTGAGTAGTTATCATATTAATGAGTGGCAGCTAATTTAAATTCAGCCCGAAATAATGATCTGCATTAATTTCGTTCATAATTTTGCAAAAGGAACTGGTGGTTTCAATTTATACGAAGCTAAGCTTTCTTTGGCGGAACGATAAACGATTCTTTTGATGAAATATACGATCTGTTAAGACTAATGTTGGTTTCTTATCAGTTAACTAATATTTATGGTCAAATTTATTATAGTTGTCTAAATTGAGTGGTAAATTATGTCGGTAGAGTTTTTATTTTTGGTGACGAGGTATTTGAGCGAAATGAATTATGAATTAATTTTTAAAATGATTTCATGCAAATTTTGATCATGTTGGAATGTGTATTACTTTTATTGTCTTTTGACATGGACACGCGTTTGCCAAAGTAACTGGTTAATACATTTATGGAACATGATTTCGGGTGTATATCTATGTTTCATAAGGCAGAACTTAATGAGTCAGCCAAATGCTCACGTAAAGGCCATTAACATTTTGCCCGATGATTTGTTTTATTTTATGTCAAAAGTGAATGAAAGGTTTATTTTCAAAACAATCCTGAGATCGTCTCGTATTGGTCTCCAGACCAAAAAGCGTCCGATAGCTCCTAACATAAACAAAGATCTTTTACTTGTTTTTGAAGCCGAGGGAAGAATCGCGATAGCCGATACAAGTTGTATCAGCAGATCCAATTAAAGAGAAAAGATAAGTTTCCATCAACCAACGAAACATAGCCAATCAAATAATAGAAACCAAAAAAGTATGACATGTATCGGAGGCTCACAGTCATTTTGGTTAATGGCAAAAGTTAGTAGTAATCATTTTAGTCGCTCTCTTAATTAGAACTGATTGATCGCTAGCTGCACACAAAAAAAAAAGTGCGACTTATTCGCTAGAATGTTTTAAGTTGCACCATCATCGAAAGCGCACATATTCTCTAGGATGGTGGAATTAAAATTGACATAGAAAACAAGATGCGTCCTGAACAATTTGGACTTAAAAATAAATGCACTATAATTGGCGGAACTCCACCTCATATACAAAAACCCGCTCTTTGGTAATTATTTTCTACATAATATGATCAACAGGTTTTTCCAAGTTGCTGAAATATTTCTCAAATCCAACATATTCTTAAAAAAAAAAACATGCCTAAAATCTACAGACCCGTAGCTTTGCTGTCCATCCTTTCAAAGGGAATGTAAATAACAATAAACGCAGCGATTTCGATTACCTAAAAATGAATACATAGAATGGTAAGTGCGATGAACTGTTTGTTAATTAAAATTAAATATAAAAAAAACCGACAAATTTAAGCCCAAAGGCAAAATAAAACAGCTTAATATAAGCGCCCACTAAGGGCCGATAAGTTAGATTAAGTAAACCAGTTATTGATTAGTTAGATTTAAGCATTTTTGTCTAGTAGTAAGTTAATATTTTAAGTAAATAAAAAAAAAAGGAATTTAAAAAAAAAGTGCGATGAACTGAGGTCGCAGAAGGTCTGGGTTCAATTCCCAGCAGTAGCAACACCAAAAATTATTTTTTACTGGCCGTCCTCTCGTTTTTTTCTGACAAATCATCCGAGTGGTACCAATTGTCAAGAAAAGCTTTTTTCAAATTCGGCGTTGGGAGTCGGCTTAAAACAGGAGGTCCTGCCATAGTACAAAAAGTACACACGCACACATGATGGTTTTAAGAGAGCCCGGCGCAAAAAAAAAATGTTTCCATCACAAGAGATAGCGTACCCCTGTCAAAGACCAATGGTTTCCCATTAATCGAAATTGCCTACACTTTTTTCAAAATTCATTATGGTTTGACATTTTTATTTTAATATTTTTCGTTAAAAAATGGTAGTGTAAGTGGGTGGACCTAAAAATATTTACAATGAGATCAAATACCATATTTCATTATTCTGGCTCCAAATGTAGGGAGAGACTAATATACACCTAACCTATGTCATATGTTACGGGCTATATTTGAATAAAACATGATTTTTCGGGAAGTGTATATAGTGTGACTGAGCATACCGAGAAATGCCTCAACAGGAATGCTGCAAGGAAATTGTTAAAATACTAACCAAGTCACAAAAGGCCTAAAAGAGATCATGCAGAGATATAGAATAGGATAATCGTAGCAGAGCCATAGTAGATGTTGAAAATATGTGAAGACCCAGACTCCAGACTGCTTAGCGGCGATAACCTTTCAACATTTGCAATGATAGCTAAATCTACTAACCACCGATCTAAATACAGTTAAATATGCGATATTTTAACTTAAGTCTAAAAGGGAGATTTAACAACCAAATTTTTTCTTTCTTTCTTTTCTTTAACTGTTTAACTACGTAACTTCTAATTTTCATTTAAATTTAAATTTTATTTTGAAAATTACATTTAAGAATTATAACTTGCTACTCGTTATTTTAAATTAACGATTATAAAAATATACAGTAGGCTGGCCACTAACTTTATTCTTTCGATGTACTAAAGTAGTAGGTTTGGGAATGATTGCTATGTATGCATATGTAAATAATATTTTGACAACTGTACCACCACATGGGTATAAATACCAGGCAACGAACAATAAATTTTTACTCGATGCACTCAACTATCCATCCTCTGCTAAGGATCCACGGTCTAAACAAAAAACAAACAACAGTGTCATGCATACCCTACATCAAAAATGCCTTCGACAGCGTTTGAATCAATGGATTGACCTACAAGCTTATTCACTTTCCCGCAATATCTAGTAAGAATAATTTATAGTTTCTGAACAAATAGATTCTTTTTTGTACAGGTAAATGATTCAAAATCTGGGACGAAAATAATAAACGATGGAATACCACAGGTATCGAAGTTGGGACCAATCCTATTCAATCTATTCACTTCAGATCAACTATCCATCGCAGTAAGTTGTAATACTATGCTTTATGCTGACGGCTCCATTACCTTTTCTAGTTCTCTTTCTCTGGAAACAGCGACAAGAAGAGTGGAGGAACATACAATGAAACTCTGCGATTACTATATGAAGTGGGGACAAAAAATTAACAGCAACAAGACGGAGTTCATCTGTTTCAGAACTCCAATCACTGTCCTTGAAGGAAGAAGAAAATCAA
This sequence comes from Rhingia rostrata, assembly GCA_949824845.1. Taxonomy (NCBI): domain Eukaryota; kingdom Metazoa; phylum Arthropoda; class Insecta; order Diptera; family Syrphidae; genus Rhingia; species Rhingia rostrata. Next base: position 23,922,326 of record OX463757.1, read on the forward strand.
CATTAGTACGGAGAAGCAGGAACAACAAGATCAACTTCCCGGATGGCTCAACAGTTTCTCCAACTCCAAAGACGAAATATCTGGGAATCAACTCCAAAGAGAAGTTTAAATTTAACGACCACGCCAGAAACATTTAGTGCACCCGCTATTAAGAATGAGAAATGGACTCAGCTAAAGGACAAAGTTGCTTATTTATAAGTAGCTGATAAGGCCTTTATATGGTATGACTGAATAAATAAAAACATTAATCGCAATCGAATTAGTTTTCACTCTTCAGTCAGAAGTTTGATGTGGTCATCAATTCGGTCAGCTGTTTTCTCCTGCCAATTGAAAACCTCACCAAACTTCTTGCGCGTTGTAAATAAATCTGAGCAACAACTAACATATGTCGCGATTTTGTCATCATTAGTCGAACTTAACGAGATTTCATAGCCACGTTTGCTAGTATAGAGAAAAAACTGTCAAAAATGGGTTTAGCAGTTTATTTAGACCAAGTATACGCTGTCAACCCGAAAGGACACACAACATCGAAGAATTCGAAAGAACGTCTAAACTTTATCCCTTACTTACATAATTAAGTGGCGCTACAGTCCGCAATGAACCTGGGCCTCAACCAACATGCCTCTCCAATTAGCCCGGTCCTTAGCTAACTGCCTTGAGTTGCGCACTCCATTTTTTTTGAGCTCGGGTTCTACTTGTACGCGCCCCTTTAGGCGAGGTCTTCTTCTACTGCGTCCGACGTCTGGCTGAGAATCGAAGACTCTGTGAGCCGGAGTATTGGTGTCCATTCGTTCTACATGTCCTAGCCATCTTAAACGTCCAATGGAGAGTTATTTTTTAACAGGGACATTTCGCTGTATGGCTCGTATAGTTTGTTTGAATCTTCGTCTTCATAGCCCGTCAAAGCAAACGGGACCGAAGATTTTTCGAAGAATTGCCCTCTCGAATCGACAAAGGATTTCTTCGTCCACTTCTGAGAGGTTCCATGCTTCAGCGCCGTAGAGGAGGACTGGCATGATCAGGGTCATATATAGGATCTCCTTAGTAATTCGAGTGAGGACTTTACTACTAAATTACCTTCTTAGCCCGAAGAAACATCGGTTGGCAAGAATAATTCTCCGTTTAATTTCTGACGAAATTTTGCTGTCGAAGTCAATAGTTGAGCCGAGTACCGTACTTCCTCAAAGTCTGTCTGTCAAAGTTGATGTTCTATTTAATGCGTCGATGTTGTGTGTCCTTTTGTGATGATAGCATACTTTGCCTTGCCCTCAATTGCTGCTAAACACATTTTTGCCGCTTCCCAAACGTGGCTATGACATCACGTTGAGTTGTACCAATGATGCCAAAATCGTCTGAAAATTGTGCCTCTGGAGCTGGCTCGGGAGTTTTGCACAATCCTCTCAAGAGTCAAATTGAAGAAGTCACATGACAGCGCATCGCCTTGTCTAAATCCATTTTTGGTATCGAATGTGTCGGTGAGGTCGTTTCCGACCCTGATAGAGCAGCGAGAATTCTCCACCTTCATCCTACACAAACGGACGAGTTTGGGCGGTATACCAAAACTAGACACGGCTCTATATAGTTCGTCTCTATAAACTTTGTCATGTGAGAAATAAAAAGAAGAATTACTCTGCGCCGTCTTTTCGTCAAGCAAGTCAAAACCGGTTGGATGAGACCAGTACCCGATGGTTACCACTTGGAGGTTAAAAATAAGCACTTGATGTGTAGTGAGAGTCACATCCACTGGGCATTGCCAAGTTAAAGCCAATTAGAGTTTACCCTCGTTCTACAACACCCAACAATCCACTATATTGAATGACTAAGGAGGTCCTATACAAGACCGTGATCATCCCAGTTCTGCTCTTCGGCACTGAAGTATCATACGGCGTACGAAGAGAGTCATGTAAGTTCATACGCAATTGCTTTATGAATGAAAGCACTCCCGATGACTCATATTACAGCTCCATGTGACCCGTCTACAAAAAAACAAACAATCCCATGTCTTGCACCAACTACCGAAGCGTGTCCCTCCTAAATAAGTTCCTATCCAACGTATGGTAAATTCCTTAAGCCTTTCTGCAACACACTTTTCGGAAGTACCAGTGTGTCTTTCGGTCAGACAGATCGCTGACAATTGATATTGATACTACTCGGACGCATTGTCAGGTAATCGCGAGCTCTTCACGAGAGGAATTTCAGTAGCTTCTCATGACAGCATTATAGTCCTGGATGATTACCAGATTTTTTTCCAGAGTTGGAACATTACAAAATGCGTTGCAAATAGTTGTTTTAAATTTCAGGGTTTGAACCAGGGACTCTGCGCTTAGTTGTCCAATATTATTCACTATGTCAATGCATTTACAACATAATTTATTTAGATTAGAAATCGATCGTTCTTATTAAACTACACTTAGGCGAGATTAAAAGTGGCCCGCTATCTTTATTCACAACATTGAATTATTTCTGAGATTTTCACGGATCACCTTTGATCGCTTTCAGTATCACTTATAATCCTTTTCTTAAATAGTTAACTCAATGAAGCAATATTCCCTTTTTTTCTCACGCTTGTACTTCCTTTCATCATCATCAATTTGCGGATAATACTCATACTTATGACCGCATTATTCAGTTAAATACTTCACCTCTTGACTGGACTGTTATTGATTTCACGTCCTTTTTATGATTTATTTATAAAAAAAACTGGTAATAATTAATTTCGCTGTCGATTATTGAATACTCCTTGTCATTCAGGGTTATTATTACATTTTATCGTTTTCATTTTGTAAGTTCCTTAAATTGTTATGACATTCATGAGTCCGGTTCAGTCGAAACATATGCCCAAAAAAATGCACTGCCTGCAGTGTTATCTCCTCAGTGTTGACAGAATTAAAAAGCCTTTAAATCCATATCAAACAATACTGTATCCCTGTCCAAGCCAATCCCTACATGGTCGGCCGACGTTACTTTTTCTCTCTCCGATTTTATGACGTTTATTAACTCGAAAGACTGCCTAAGGCTATAATTTTGTGTCGATTGTTCGTTGCCATTGTACCATCAAAGACAATGTGAAGCCTTCCCACACCCTATCACACACAGATCCATTGATACTGATGCCATTCAGAAAGTCCCTGCAATCAGTTGGCAGATTGTTGAATTGATTTTTCATTTTCGTAAAGCAAATCATCAACAATCGAACGGCCATCGTAAATGGAGTAGAAGGCCGAATGAAGAAGAATCAATTCGTCTGATTATGGTCGACGGACAGTCCCTGATGGGATGGTATATATAGGGTGCAGGAAAGAACAGCATAAATAAAAAAAAACGGGCAGTAAAATCGTTCGTTTACGACGATGGAGAGCAAAAAAATATCCGAAAACGGATGAGACGAAAATGCAGGAAATGCATTCTTGTGGGTGGGTGGCTTCACTCAGTTGTAAGACCATAATTGGTGACCAACTCATTTAAGTCTTGATTTTCTGTTTTACTTTTTTGGTATTATGAACATTTATGGTTGTCGGAGTTTATTATGTTTTGTGATGCATGCATTTTTATTTGCTTCTTAACTTTCTCTTATAAAGATTGTTTTCGAGAAAATTTTCGACCTCGAGATTTTGATTGATTCTAACATTGCGATGATAGCTAAACTCAAAAAACTGGTTTTCGGAATTTCGTCCGTCGGTTCGTCGGTCCGTCTGTCCGTACAAGCCTCTCCAGCCTAATTCTAGGCCATCTTTTTTGCTTTTAGCCATGTTATTACCGGTACCTGCCATATAAAAATTATACAAACCCTCAATTTTGTCGAAAACGGCTCAAACGATTTTGATTAAACTTTTTATATGCTATAAACATATTAGTTCCAACAAAACTGCATACCCAGTTTTTTCGAGAAAATCCATACAACGGATTTTTGCATATAGGCCATATTAAGAAAATTGTCAATTTCTCGCAAACTATTTGGCCAAATTGAATGAAATTTAATTATTCAGATGAACACCGATTATTTTCAATTACGGAATAAACGTTCGTATAATCTCATTTCGACGTCATTAACACCATTCAAGCATCATTAATCGAAATAAATATTATTGCGTTTATGGGCCAAATTGTTAAAATCGTCAGAATAACTCGCTGTGAAAGAGAAAGTTACGTATGACCCAGTCGTGCGCCCAACACTGGTTTCTATAGATACAAATTGGTATTATGGTCAATATTTTGGTGGGCTATCATCTATGAAATTTATTTTGGGGATAATAAATTTGATGCAGACAGATTAGCTTAGAACCCTTAGTTACGTTTAGAGTCCATAGAAATTCTACTTGAGATTACCACTCCCAGAAAAAATAACTTTCTTTTATGGAAGTTGTTATCTCTGGTCCAAGCGTTCATCTAGATTCGAATAGATAGCGGGTAATCAATCAATCAATTTGTCAGATGTGTAAGTCGTGTCAAGTTGTCATGTGTGTGAATTCAATATTTATTGACATTTCATCAAGGATATACTTATACCAAACATCATCATCTTTTCAGGTTATCGATAGAATTGCTAAAGGTGCACTATTTTCGACAAACATTTCGTTAAGCGAAAGAGCTGCAGTTTCATCTACTCAAAACCACCATGTACTGTGGTTTATGGGCCGGTGGAGTCATCGGTCCGTATTTCTTCACAAATAAAACTAGCGCCGATATCACACCGTTAGAATTTTTTCTTTGGCGCTACGTAAAGTTTAAGGTGTTTTTGGACGAGCCAACTATGGTTGGAGGGCAACATTACCCGTGTTGTTCACGAGAAAACGACGAATATGCTGGAACGCGAAATCCAAAATTATAACATCCGCATGGATGAGCTACGGCGCAGTTGCGGCCAACATTTGAAAAGGAGTATCTTTTAAAAGTGAATATCGAGAACGGTTCCTTCGATTAATAACAAAGATATCACTGTATATCTGAATTTTTTTGTGTAAATTTGCATTTAACAACAGACTCGTTAGTACACTGGTCCTAGTTTTCTCACAACTATTCATATGTGTTTTATGCCGACTCCAAATGACGAAATTGAGATAAGCTATTATTGACAGTTGGTACTACTCGGATGATTTTTCAGATCATCTCGACAGGAGGCTAAGTGAAAAATCATTTAGGTATTGCTGGGAGGATGAGAATCGAACCCAGACCTTCTGCGCGGTAGTTCATCACACTAACCATAGCGCGACTATAATCAATCAATCATGACGTAGAAAATATTTTTGAAATTTCTGTTGAGAGAGTTATACAACTAATAATAATTTATTATTTCAAATTTGAATAACAACATTAATTTTTAATTTCATTCAATTAGACACGTATAGTTACTTACTTAAGAAGCGAAATGAACCTGACCCTCTACCAACATGCCTCTCCAATTAACCCAGTCCATACCCATCTAATGAATTAGCTTCGATAAAACATTATCGTAGCTATTTTTCTTCCAGCAATTTTACCTGTATGAAGTCTTAAGGGAAAACATTTCGTTCGCTTTAAGCAAACTATTTGCTTCTATAAGACTTCTTTAAATACTTCCTGAAAGCCTTACAAAAAACACTTTGTTAGCTGTAAAAGGCCTTTTAGAAGCAAATTATAGGCTTCGCAAAATATTTGCAAGCCTTCTCGAAGTTAAAATATAACATTTTTTTTTTTATTATTTCCTATTTGTTTTTACAATTTATTATAATATTTACATTTATTATTTTCAATTCTTTATTATTATTAAAACCCAATTCGATATTATGAAAGTATGAAATGCAATAATTTATAAAAACTCTTACCTAGGATGTACTCCGGAACATGAAAGGACAGTTGATACAACGAAGTACTTGAATCGTGTTTACTCTTTTTCCGGTAGGTTTCCGATCTTTTCACATTCTTAACGATCTTTCCAACCTTTCCCGATATTTTTATCTTTTCCCGATCTTTTAACATTAGCGTTTTTAAGACTTCAATCGTAAGCTCTATACATGCTCTGATTTGGATTAACTGCTTGCGAAGTTCTACCGAAACTTCTTAACGTATGCGTTACATGTACACACATCTTGAAAACAATATTACAGAGGTTATGCCACCATTACTTCGGTTATGCTTGTGAATTTTCCGGTATAATGTCTTGAACAGGCTTCTTCACAAACAATTGACTGCAAAAATGATAAACCTCCACACACAAGTACTATATATTAAGGCCTACAGAAAAAAATGGCATGGGTAAATTAAATTTCATTGCTATATAGAGGGACAATTGTTAGTTGGGTATAGCTTACTGCCTCCAGCTGCGCACTTCAAGTTGGTTGCGGTCGGTTTCTATTTGTGCGCACCACTTAGACTAGATCTTCCTCTAATCCTATTATCTAATCCTATTATCTAATCCTATTATAATCCTATATTTTTCACCCTAAACTCATTCACTTCTGAATGAAATTTGGTATATAGTACCTCTGTGCGACGAAGCAGATAAAGTGTATACACATTCCGCGCACCACCGCTTTTTACTAAAACGTTGTTTTTGACCAAAAGGTAAACATTTTTGGAAATCCCTCTGAATAAAAATTTAGACAATTCCATTATCCCTATTTCGCGAATATAAAGTTTTCCGCCAAACCCACTCTTTGAAGGCGTTTTTAGTAAAAAAAAATTGTTCAGTCAAATTTAAAATATTCAAAAAACCTTTCGATTCAAAACCATTTGTAGTGTTAATATAAAATGGTAGTCAATAGATCATCCTAAATTTTAATTTTTCATTTGGTATGGTTCTAGTTACGCTATGCATGAGCCATATTGGCCATCCAGATCTTGCGATTTAATGCCATTGAACTTGTTTCTTTGGGTTTTTTTTTCGAGTTGAAGGTCTATACAAACAAGCTCACGATCACCAAGGCATTGAAATGGGAAATTGTGGGCGTACTAGTGAAATTCAGACACATTTATACGAAACGTTCATAGAAACAATTAATAAAAGTGTACGTACTTGCCAGCAAATCCGTGGCGGCAATTTATCCGATGTGCAATTTCATACATAACCAAAATCTGTTACTCTATGAATCAATAAAAATTTTATTATTATTTATTCTTATTAAATTCTTATTAAAAATTTGCATTTTGTTCGGCAATATCGAACAACTACATAAAATCATTGTACGACTCTTTCCCAGACCGCATTTTTTTAAGTTTTTTTTTTCTTAAAACGGTGGATACTTCCTTGGTCTTCTTTATGGTAGTCATTACTCTGCATTTCATTTTGTTAGAATACATCTTAGCTGACAGAGTTAGTGGATAGGTCGTTGCTCGTTGCTTGTTTCGAGCGAAAATTAAACGGTCTAGTTTGGATTGATGGCCTATGGAGAAAAATATTCAACCACGAATTTCCAGCTGTACATTGAAGAAGAGAAGGGGAGTGCTAGGAAATCAAATTTTATTAAAATAGATAATATCCCTTTGTTTTCTCATATTAACTTAATAGTACCTTCCGTTTCATCATTAAAATTCCAATGGTAATTAGCAGTTCTTTCAATTCTGTTAAGTGTATCCATGTTTAAGAGGAAGCTTTTATGAATGAATAAAATTGATGAGAGCTTTTGGAAAAAAAACATCGCATGCCATGCCCACACTATGCTGTGTCTACCATGTCAACGACACTAAACGTAAACACTGCAGAAATGGAATTGGAACCGGCGGGAGACGCCAACGACAACCATGCTTTAGCCTAGGCCATAACATATGTTCTCTGCCTCACTCTAGTCTATATGACTAAGCTCTCTCTTCTGCGTTCATCATATCTACTGCTAACCACGTGCTTCTTGGCACGAATTCGATGTTTTTGCCATTCTGTTATTGGGATTATCATGTCCAATGTGATGGATATTGATTAGTATGGTATAAGTGAATCACTGTTGCACCTAGTGCCTACAGTGGAATGTGCAACCAAAGATGAATCACTTAATTTGAAAGAGGCATGACATAGAATCATCATCGATAATCTATATGAACTTGCTATTGGCACTGGACTAGAATTGCAACTGCCAATATATGGATGTACGACTATCCACCATTCGTATCAAGATCGGAATGAGGACGAGCATGATTTAATTATGCAAGCGGCGTGATTGAATTTTAACCCACATAGCTACATGCACTGCGCTGCGGGGAATACTCACTGGGACTGGAGTTGTGACATTTTTTCAGACGCCAGTCATATTGACCTACCCAAAAAAGGTGACGTGTCTATGCTGTGCAAGTTCCGTGGGACCATGAGACTTTAAGACTTATGAGACTGCCCCAGCTGGCACAGCGAAACCAGTAATGCACTTCGGAATTAATCGTTTTTCAGTCTGCAGCTAGCAGTCGTATAAGACGACGACCTTTTAAGTAAACAGCATGCTGCTGCTGTCATAGTTGCGTTCGCATTCGAAGAGAGATGACTTATTTCACCAACTCTGACGTATGACTTTTGGAATTTTTTTTATTTAAATTTCAGATAAGTGCATCTAAGATCAAATTGATTTTTGTTAATGAAATTTCATGCAACGCATGGGGTTAAGGATATGCTCTGAGTCAGAATTGCATCATTCGGTATACCAACTGCACAAGAGCGAATGATAATATATGCACACGAATTTGAATGTGATTTCAAATTCATGTTGCACTCTGTCGAAATGTCGAAATAGTTAAACGTGTCACATTAATGCAATTTTACTGGGTCGGATTTGCAAAAACTGTTTTGTCATGATCGTGGTCTTATACAAATGCAGAGCAAGGTGGCTGGGGGTTAGATAAGTCCATGAGATCATTAAAGTCACTTTTAATGAATGGGTAATGTATTTGTCATACCAGTTAGTTACATGTTTGAGTAATAAAAATGTACGTTAGACACGTTGTTCGAGAGTTTATAAAGAGATTTATTGTTGGGAAAATACTTACGAAATCTGGTGTCACATTCGATCGATGGAAATAATTTTACGACAGATAAAACTAAGCACTGGATTAATTCCTTTATTAGTCAGTTATGAGGTTTATTACAACCATATATGAAACAAATTGTCACTTCAATATTATACTCATGTGGCAGACCTCCATCCGGGTATCTACATTTTAGAGGATGCTGAAGCATTATTGGTTATCGATTTCATCAATATTGCAAACATAAGTGGAACCTCCAGTTTTATGCCGACTCCGGACCGCGAATTTGAGATGAGCTTTTCTTGACGACTGATACTGTTCGGATGATTTGTCAGATCATTACGAAAAGTGGGCCAGTGAAACATCATTGATTTGTTAATACGGCTGGGAATCGATCCCAGACCTTCTGCGCGGCAGTTCATCGCACTAACCATGGCTCCACTGAGCCCGTCAAGTGATTCCTAAACAAAGTTTGTTTACTTCATGTTTGCAACCTTTTGCATATCGAAAACAAGATACTTCCAGTTATTACAGATACAATTAGATATTTGCAATAACGTGGACCACTCAATATATCTTTTAACAACATCCCGCCTAAATCGAATCCTGAAGGCTAGTTGGAGGACCACTTTTGCAGATGACGAACGATCGTTTGCTGTAAGACAGAGCGAACTATTCAATATTGGCGATGACAGCAAAAAATATTATATAGCCGACATAAATTTAGTAAGGACAGCAAATATATATATATTTGAGCTAAACAACGCTGCTGTAAAAGTATATCCCTAAACCTCTCGATTAACACCATACCACCAGCATCGGATGTCGAAGAACAATGGCAAAGATACCAACAAGCACTTACATAGCCGCAACTGATGTGCTGATTTTCTCGTGCCCACCAGCAAGAAACCCTTGGCTTGATGAGGAATGCCAACAGATGCTCGCAGCCAAGAACGAGGCCTACAAGGCTAAGCTGCAGGTGAAGACGAGATAAAACTGCGAACCACCTGACCTGAGTGAAACTTAATAAGACTGAGCTTTATAAAGCCGGAGGAGATGGCTTGGTAAGTTACATCCACAAACTCATCTGGCCGGAAGAAAGTATGCCTGAAGAAGCGAACCTTAGCATTTGCCCCATCCACAAAAAAGGAGACCCTCTTAACTGCGCCAACTACAGAGGCATATGTCTCCTCAAGATCGCCTAAAAAGTCCTATCTGCCGTAATATGGGAACGCCTAAAACCGTTTACCAACAACCTGATCGGCCCTTATCACTGTGGTTTTAAGCCAGGAAAGTCCACAACCGATCATATCTTCACACTTCGGCAGATACTGAAAAAAACCCCAAGAAGTCCAAATCGATACCCACCACCTATTCATCGATTTAAAAACCGCATACGACAGCGTTTATAGAGACGAACTATACAGATCCATATATAGTTTTGGTATACCTCCCAAACTCATCCGTTTGTGTAGGATGATGATGGAGAATTCTCGCTGCTCCATCAGGGTCGGAAACGACCTCACCGACACATTCGATACATAAAAGATTTAGGCAAGCGATGCGCTGTCATGTGACTTCTTCAATCTGATTCTTGAGAGGATTGTGCAAAACTCACGAGCCAACAACAGAGGCACAATTTTTTACTAAGGAGATCCTATATAAGACCCTGATCATCGCAGTCCTACTCCACGGCGCTGATTGCGGATTGGTCGATTTTAGAGGAAAATTCTTCGAAAAATCTTCGATCCCATTTTCATTGACGTGCTATGGAGACGAAGATTCAACCAAGAACAATAAGAGCTGTACAGCGACATGCCTCTGGTTAAAAAAAGTCCACACTGGACGTTTAAGATGGCTAGGACATGTAGAACGAATGGACACCAATACTCCGGCTTGCAGAGTCTTCGATTTCCAGCCAGACTTCGGACGCAGTAAAGGGAGACCTCGCCTTAAGTGATGCGCACAAGTGGAAACCAGCCCAGGTTCATTCTGGACTGTAGCGCCACTTAGGTAAGTAAGTAAGTATTTAGTTATTGTTGAGACGCGGCGTTTTGAATATCCGCAAATGCTTTCCTTAAAGAAAAAATACTCCACGATGTCATTCAAAGTACGAGATGCATGCCTTCAAATGACCTAATTGCAGTTACTTTCCTTTAGCTTAGTAGATAAGCGTAGATGTAAAGTTCTTCACCTTCCCGAACCTTTTCCATATTTGAAAAATGTCGATAAGCACATAATTGTTATTTTTTTATCAAAAGCGAAGCTATAAAGATCAAGGAGCCCCTAATGATGCTTGGAGTTATTTATTGACTCTGCTCTTGAATTGTTGCTATGGAAAATCCAATCAATAACGAAGGCCATGTGTATGGGACATTGAATTGCATTGAATTGAATTTGACAACTTTTATTTGTACCCATATTACTCCTCACTGTGGACGTGTATCTTTAGATCTCCATTTAAACAAGTCTTATAATACAACACTGCACAGTCAAATAATTCAATTATAACTGCTACTACGTGACCGCGATATGACGTTACCAATATACCCCATTGTGCTGTCATTCACATGGATAACGTCCAAACAACTTGCATTATCTACCTTTTTTTAAATCACCCAACCGCGGTGCTATCAATCAAAACCACGGTGCCCCGCACAATTAATTATTCAAATATTCATTTCATTAAAATCGATTCGACAACCAGATAATGTCAGACTCTTAGAAATTATTGCATCGGCTGCAACAAGCTCTAAAAATGTCACAAAAGACATCTCCGACTGTCAAAGTAGTACGCAGGCGAATCCATTATGATCGCCGCTAGCCACAGTATCAATTGTAAAAACGTTTTCAAATGAAAGGAAAAATACGAATGCATTGGTGCGTTCGAAAGCTAAGATTTATTGGCCATGCTTTCAAATTCAGATACAATGAGACATTTTACTGAACCGCAATCAGGCCATTATTATGCACATCTGGTAGCAACGCAAATATTGGCGCCACTTCAACCAGAGGGATGTAATTAAATTATTGTTTACTGCCAGGCAAATGCAAATCAAATCAACTCGTTACTCGTATAGATACAATGGAATCGTATGTTTGTTAGACCTGGGGTTGGTGTATTGGATGGATGCTATTAATTACTTCAACTTAGCACGTTTTAAAAAAAACTTGTTGTATCTATTATCTAATGACGCGGCTTGATGCATTCTGCCGACAATATAGTGACGAAAGGGAGTCTTGAGTTAATTGATTGATTTGTAATAGAACAAGTGTTGTCACCCTTCATTTTGATGCTTGTGTTGACGTTGACCATGTTAGGAATTCTCTATAACATACATTGGTTGTTTGAGTAACAACCAGGTGTGATTTATATTGATTTATATTGATTTTTGCCGTAATATTGGAATGCCTGAAACCGTTTACCACCAACCTGATCGGCCCTTATCAGTGTGGTTTTAGTTCAGAAAATTTAGAAAGTCCACAACTGAAGAAAACTTTAAACTTCGACATATCCTGGAAAAAGCCGAAGAAGCCCAAATCGATACCCACCATATATTTATCGAACTCGTCCGTTTGTGTAGGATGACGATGGAGAATTCTTGCTGCCCCTCATGGTCGGAAACGACCTCACCAACACATTCGATACCCAAAAATGGTTAAGACAACTTCCAAACCGACACCAGAGGCACAATTTTTCAAGAATCGGTGCAACTACCATACGCGGACGATATTGACATCATTGGTAGGACTCAACGTGATGTCATAGCCACGGTTGCTAGTATAGAGAAGGAAGCGGCGAAAATGGGTTAAGCTGTAATTGAGGGTAAGACTAAATCTTTGCTGTCAACATGAAAGGACCCACAGCATTGACGAATTGGACAGAACGTCACCACTGATAGATATAACTTTGAGATAGTACGGGAACTAACATCAACGTTTGTTAATAAGCTTACAAATTTCACTTAGCAAGCAATTTTTCTCCGGCCAAAATGGCAATAAAGAAAAGTCCTCACTTGAACTATTTAGGAGATCCTATACAAGACACTGGTCATCCCAATCCTAGTCTACCGCGCTGAAGCATGGACCGTATTAAAAGTGGTTTAAGAAATCCTAGGTCGTTTTTAGAGGAAACTTCTTCAAGTCTTTGGTCCCATAGGCATTGCCAAGCTGTAGAGACGAAGATTCAACCAGGAACCAACCAAGCTGTACAGGACGCCAATACTATCTATGGCTCGCAGAGTCTACGATTCCCAACCAGAACAAGCTTTAAGTGGTTAAAACCGACCTCAACCAACTTGACGTGCCCAACTGGAGTCAGTAAGATAAGGACCGGGCTAATTGAAGAGATATATGGGGTGAGGACCACGTTCATTCCAGAATGTAGCACCACTTATGTAAGTAAGGAGTGGCACACAGAAGATCACTTATAAAAATATGGAAGGGAGTCGAAGACAAAACTGAGCTTTGTTTGATAAGTTGCAGACTTGAAACCTTTCAAAACAAGTTGAATTTAACGTTTGAAATGATAACTTCTAATCCATGGAAGAAGCTTCATGACGGGCTCAGTGGTGCGATTGTTAGTGTGATGAATTGCCGCGCAGAAGACCTGGGTTCGATTCCCAGCCGAAGCAACACCTAAATGATTTTTCCCTGGCCCTCTTCTTGTGATGATCTGTCAAATCATCCGAGTAGTATCAATTGTCAAGAAAAGCTAATCTCAAATTCACCGTTCGTAGTTAGCATAAAACAGGACGTCCCGCCATCGTGCAAGAAATACAGTCACACACATGAATGGTTGTGAGGAAACTCGGCCCCAGTTACTAACGACCATGTTGCGCCAAAAGTTTGTATATTTTGTAAATAGTTTTTCTTTAGTGGCAGTGGCCTATTGGTAAGTGCGTCGTGTCCTGTGCGTGTATCGAGATATTCTATAGCCCGACGGTTTATCAGCGGGAAAAGAAGATTTTCTGATACCATCTGAACAAATGAATGAAGTTTTCCATCTACTCGGAAATAGTCCTGATGAGAAGGACAGATAGAAATGATTACAAAGTAACTAGCTTTGCTAGAGTGGATGAACACATCTGCAGAACAATGGGGGATATACAATCTTGACCAGGGGATTTGTGAATGTCGAGATCAAGTAAAACTCTTGCAACTTACGAGTACGAAAGTGTATTGTTCCATTGTATAATCTTCTTAAATACAGGAGGGGATTGAAAAGCGCAGTGGGTAGTCTTGTAATACCTAAAGTTTATTTAAAAATTGATACCACATTTTTGCCCTTTTGGCTTGATACTCATTTGATATCATATCCACAGGAGCATTCACAACATGTTTCCCAGTTGGTTTTCTAGTCTGTCCGAAACTATTACCAAGTGTTTAACATACAAAAACTGACTTTCCAAAAACGTCGTTACAAGTCAAGGCACAAGGGTACAATTTGGAAAAAGTGTCTCAAGGAGGTAGTTAAAGGTATGATAACTGTCTATATTTCCTTCACATTTTTGTGTGTATTTTGTCTAAAAATTACAATTTTCGAAAAATGGCTTAAAAAACACGAAGTTTCAAACAAAATAGATGGAAATTAAATATTGCTTTGGGTAGGATATTGATTCGCTATGCGGATTGTAGCCTTAATACATGTATTTCCTTCACATTATAGTCATTCTGTGCATCTGTATTTCCTTCCTTCTTACTCCCAATGTCCTTAACCATCACAATCTGCAAGTGTGCGTAAATTCTATAAAAGCATGTATAAAAATGCACGATTTCCTATATCTTACACAATCCTAAGGATGCAGCTATAGCTATCATTTAACAACTTCATTGGAACAATTAACATTGTGGAATTGAAATTTTACCTCCATAGTTTCTTATAGGAATGGTTTACAATGATAGCTATACCTGCACCCTAAAATGGGACTGAACCTGTTTGATACTAGCAAGTGTGACAGTAATTAGGAAATTCGATCACAAAAAACAAAAGACAGATACATTGACACATAACATTTACCCAAAGCGAGGATTTAGTTTTAAGCATAAATTGCATCTAAATAATTTTTGAAGATTTTCAAACAGCTTTCTCCGACACCCCATAATAGTGGTGGCATCTGAATTTTTTCGTTTTCCTTCCCCCACTTGCATGACCATATTGCACGTTCTGTCAACGTCATGATGAACTGATGGGAAAGCAGCAAGTAAAAGTTATCCTGTTCGGAAATCCCTTTTGGTTGGCATAGCTTTTGCATACAAAATTAGTTGGAATTTCAAAAGCGGGGTGTATGAGTATGTTGAGTTTTTTTTTGTTCACCATCACCATGCCCGATTACATTCGACTATTGTAGGCATTCAAAAGCCTAACAAGGTTGCCCTGCATTTCATGTTGAATGCTCGTTTGTAGTAAACTTTTGTGTGTACATTTGCAAAGCCATTCCCATTTTGTGGAATTGCAGGTTTTTTTTCCTTCACACATTCTCAAAGTTTATAACCCCTTTTTGAATTAAAATGTCTTAACTGTATTCACGTGACGACTTCGTTAAAGGAGGCTAATTTAGGTGCACTAATTGCCACTTTAAGGATTGTTAATATGCGCACTTGATTCGGTTGCATTATTTGGAAGTGTTCGTGTGCATTAAACATTCATTAAGTAGGCAGGGGTTGTGAAAAAAATGTTTGTATTTTATTATGGGGTGGAAATGACTGATTGATGGCTTTAAACGTGTAAACAACAAATGATTGCACAGCGTAATTATGTTTTCGTGTTAAACTCCAGCCATTGCATACACTTATATGTGTTTCACATGCACTTTTGTGTATTTACAATCGAGGAAAGTGATAAATATATTATGGAAATGCGATCATTTAATAGATTTCAGTGCGAGTACATTTGTAGATTGTGTTGGAAGTTAGTTAAGAACATATGTAGGTAAAATGCATATATTTTTACATATTAAGAGGAGATATTTTGTTTACATAAAGTTTTAAAGTACAAAAAAAAATATCTGGTTCAGAAAATGTCATTTTCTGTGACAATTTGATGATTTTTATAGTTTGCCCAATGATCAATGATCATGTGAAATTGATTCGATTTTAGTGAATAGGCTAAGACTTGGTCGATGTGATAATGGTATTCTTGAACCTCGAATCAACACACGAAAGGCCAATTATTTGTCGAATCGTATCAGTTGATTCCTTTATTCAAAGCTTAGAACTGTTAACGAGTTGTTTTATCTACTTTAAATAAGAACTCACAGATTACGTGGATTTTCTAATATAAATAAGGGGTGATTCTTTAATAGTTAAGTTTTTCATGCTGGTAGCACTGGTTAGTAATGGCGTCCAAACATCATCTGTCAAAGCGAAAAGTTTTCAGTGTACTCTGCCATTTAATCAGGGAAAGACTTACAAACGAGCAATGATCGCAAATTATTGAAATGTATTATCGAAATTCGTGCTCTGTGAAAAAAGTGCACCGTTTGTTACGACCATATAATGGCCGTCATAATCGACCTTGTGAATCAACAATTTGTGCTGTTATCACCAAATTTCGCACCAAATTTACTTTGTTGGACATTAAGCGTACAATGCGTACCGAAGAGAATATTGCAGTTGTATTCGTCAATTCGTTGCCGTTCTCAGCAATTGGCCATGTGCTACTCAACCACACGGAAAATTTGACGTGTTGATTTGGGTTTGAAAGCCTATAGAATTGAAGCCGAATCTAATTTAATGAATGGGCCTAATTTTTTATGAATGGGCCTTAGAACAGCTTCATGAAAATCCGCTGTTTTATCGAAAAAATGTGTTCAGCGATGAGGCTCATTTCTGGCTCAACGGATACGTAAATAAGCAAAACTACCGCATCTGGAGTGATGAACAGCCAGATGCCGTATAAGAATTACCGATGCAACCCGAAAAAAACGAAAGTTTGGTTTGGTTTATGGGCTGGTGGCATCATCGGGCCATTTTTCTTCGAAGTCGACAGTAGAAGAAACGTTACCTTCAACGGCTAACGGTATCGAGGGTATTATGCGACTTTTTTTTGCGCCAGTTGGCTGAGTTGAACTTGGTTGACATGTGGTTTCATCAAGACAATGCCACATGCCACACAGCTCGTGAAACAATGGAAACGTTGAATGGCCCTGTGAGTTGGCTACCAAGAACTTGCGATTTAACGCATTTTACGTTTAACTTAAATGTACTAGAATAGTCACTAAACTATTGTCAGTACGAAGTTTGAAGGAAATAGGTCAAGCCCTTTATGCTCGAGAAGACATTGCAGATAGGCGGACTGACGGACTACTAAAAAACTGACGCGCCAAAGGACGGAATTGCGAATACCATTGCTTTGGATTCCTTTGGGTTCGTTATGCTAGAATCAATTAAAATCTATGAGCCTAAAATTGTTACGAATACAATACCGTTTTCTTTGTAAGACAAAGTTAAAATGGTTTATAGAAATTTACCAATAAAACACTATCAAACATTCAAAAAGCACCACATAAAATTATTTTAGAGTCATATAAAATCATGTCGTGAATTGACACTCCATCCGAAAATATTGCACGCATAACGAATTTTGATCTCGACGCAACCGTACTGCAGAGATGGCTTTTTGACGTTTGAATGAATGTCGCACTTACCATCCGAAAATATTGCACGCATAACGAATTTTTATCTCGACGCAACCGTACTGCCGAGATGGCTTTTTGACGTTTGAATGAATGTCGCACTTACGTTGCCTTCAGAAGCTCGGTAGCAAGTGGGTACAGCGATTAATTGATAAATAATAAGAAAAGTGGTAATTTAGTGTCCTTTCTGGTGTTTGCGTTTTTGTTGCAAAGCAAACAATACTGCCATCCAGGAGATTTGATGGAATGCAGCGGGCAAAAAGCGAATGAAAAACTGTGACATCTACTACTGCGGATCGTGTTGTAGTGACCAGAAACAGCGATTATTCGGATGCAGATTTGTTATAAGTGCCACCTTAGGCAAGAGGTCTTACGTTTACTTTCCGCATCAAAGACGAATTCGCCGACATAAGTCTTGTATGCGCCCACGTTCTGACGAAGGAAAAAGATGGTGTAGCGAAAGACTGCTTCCGAGCTCCCTGACAGAACGTATGACCGACTACCGAAGTACGTTGTTAAAGTCGTGCTGGACGATATTAACGCAAAGGTAGGAAGAGAATATATCTTAAGCAGTGGTGTCGGAAAATACATCCTACATGACAACGGACTTAGAATGACTAAAACGAAATGCCACTATAGAGATCACACGGTTTCCTCACCTCGATATTCATAAGGGGCACAGCGTTCTCCAGATCAACAAACGTTCAACCAAATTGATCAGATTACGATAGACAAGAGGCACGCGTCTAGTATTTTAGATGTCCGAACATTCCAAAGGACTAACTTGTTGCCAAGGTAAGAAAGCGGAAATCCACCATGTCATTACAAATCAGAAATACAATGCAAACATGTTATGTCGAAAGACTGCAATCGCAAGATATCGCCAAATACTTCGCAGAACCCTTATCTGAACGCGTATGCCTATAGAATGCATCTTAAGCATTGTTTAATCGATCCACAAAAAAGGGACCCTCTCAGCTGCGCCAATTACAGAGGCGTAAGTCTCCTCAACATCGCTTATATAAGACTCTATCTGCCTTAACATGTGAACGCCTAAAACCGTTTAACAATAACCTGATCGGCCCTTGTGTGAGCTTTAGGCCGGAAATTCCACAACTGAGCAAATCTTCAAACCTCGCCAGATCCTGGAAAAGAAATCCGTGATTCCACCTATTCATCCACCAACTACTAGAATACGCCGAAGATATTGACATCATTGGTCGGACTCAACATGATGTCATAGCCACGTTAGCAAGTATAGAGAAGAAAGCGGCAAAAATGGGTTTAGCAGTAAATGAGGGCAAGACTAAGTGCATGCTGTCAACACGAAAGGACACACAACATCGACGAATTGGACAGAACGTCACCATTGTAAGAATTACAACTTTGATGTAGTACGGAACTTTGTCTATCTCAACTCCGCTATGAACTCTGACAACAACATCTTATCACAAATTAAACGAAGAATTTATCTTTCGGGCTAAAAAGGCAATTCTGTAGTAAAACTCTCACTGGAACTTCTAAGGAGATCCAATATAGACCCTGATCATCCCAGTCCTCATGTATGGACGGCGCTGAAGCATGGACCATGTCAAAAAGGGATGAAGAAATCCTTGGTAGATTTAAGAAGACATTTTTTTGCAAAAAAAATTGGTCCCGTTTGTATGCTGTAAGAGTTGTACAGCGATATACCCATAGTCAGAAAATTCCGCATTTGTTGCTTGGACATGTAGAACGAACGGAAACCATTACTCTGTCTCGCAGAGTCTTCGATTTATAAGAATCGACTGGATAGAGCTTTGCAGGAGACAAAACATATTCTACTTCATGCTCGGAAATGCTCTCAATTTATATAGATTCCCGTACGACCAATCAGAGAATAGGGTGGAATAGGTCGGTCAAAACGAGGACGAAAATCCGTGACATATACTATGATCCGAAACATCGGCTATTCAGATGTGGATTTGTTAAAAGCGACAGACTTAAGAAAGAAACAAGAAACCTCAACGAAAAATTCGACCATTTTTCATTCTCACTTGTCCCAGCCTATTCAATTGAATTTCCGGTCTGATCGTGATATTTTCTTTATGAAATCAAAGGATATAGCATTTTTATTTGTATTCAAGGTATTCTATGCACAATATCTTCCCCATACGTTACTTAACTAAAAAAAAATCAGCATCCTCCTTAAAGTAACATTATAAACAAATAAATTCCAAACTTTATAGCAACGTCACATCCTTTCAGGAATATAAATAGGAAAATATCTCATTGTATTCCTACAATAAACAAATTTCCCAGTTTCGATGGCAGCTGCAGGCAAGAAAAAAAGAAAATCTTCGCCTTCGCCTTCTACTTCGACATACGCCATAGTGTAAGATTAGATGAGTGCCACTCTTTCTCTGTATAGCACTCTCGAGATCTCTGCTTTCAAATAAACAGAGCAGAATGAGAAAATAACTTTCACATCCTTCGAGTGGAGCACCATGAAATACTTGTGCCCCAGCATTCACCATCCTCAAGTATACGTAATGCATTTAGTAGCTGTTTTGCTAGTCGTAAAAGTTTACTTTACATGTGTAACAGTTTTAAAGTTGTTTGCATTTTATGCTACAGTTGTTGTTTTTGTTTTCATTGTTGACACAAGCAAACTGGAACATTATTGTATTCCTACCTACCTACAACATGTCGTATTTATTGACGTTTTCCTATTTGCAAGGATTTCAACATTTGACATGTGCACAATGGACGACATTTTACCCCCATGCTGTTGGCTCTGTTGCGCAGAGAAAGTTTACTACTTGAAAATTTAATTTTTAATCTAGATACAAGATTTTTCGGGTTCTGAATGTACATTGCATATGGTGCAAAGTATTTGCAATGTGCATGATTAAATTTCAGAAATATTTTTGGTGCTGAGTGACACGAATTAAACAAAAAAATTTCAATTAAGCTTTTAATATTTTTCTCTATTGGACAGGGACGGGCTAGGAATACTAGTGGAGTGGACGCTGACAAAAATAGCAGTCCGACAAGGAGTCCTAGGGGAGAAAACTTCTCTGAAAGTTGAATATCTAGGTGAACCTGGGGATGCATTTTAAAGTATGCAAACATTTATAGAAAGTTTGAATATGGGTATAGATACAGAGCTCTTAGTAAAATTTTACTATTAGCCTTAGGTATTTTGTTTATGTATCGGGTGTCTTTTTTTTTTAAAAAGGTATAGAACTTCAAATTGAAATAAAAGACAAGAAAATCGTTTTAATGCCCATAAATTTCGACTAAAGCCAAGCCTAGAGGTCCAATTTTCAACCATTTTTCGAGCATTTGGGGCCGTATCTCAGCGATAACGCCACAAATGTTAACTTCCAAGTCGCCTACCGTTTCTGGTTTTTTAACGTAGACGAACAACTTCACATATCCCTAAAGAAAATAATCTAATTGTGTCAAATCATACGATCTTGGTGGCCAATTGACAGATCCCTTCCGCGAAATTATGCGCTCATCGAATGTTTCCTTCAATAAATCTTTTGTGATGTGCTCTGTGTGGCATGTAGCGCCGTTTTGTTGGAACCACATCTCATCCACATTCATGCCATCAAATTCGGAAACAAAATAGTCGGTTAACATGGCTCTATACCGGTCTCCATTAATGGTAACTGGCCCAATTACTCCACCAGCCCTAGAGCACACCAAAACGTCAGTTTTTGTAGATTTAATGGCGTCTCATTTAATCTCTTCTCTCCAAATGCGACAATTTTGCTTGTTGATGTAGCCATTCAACCAAACATGAGCCTCATCACAGAACAAAATTTTACGATGAAAATCAGCATTGAGCTCAACCTCATTTTCGGCAGATACACCAAAACACGACGCATTGCATGCTTCAATTCTTGCACAAGCTAGATCTTGTAAGGTCGTTACCCAGGATCTGTGCGCAAAATATTCCATAAAATTGATGGACAAAGCTCCAATTGCTGTGCACGGTAACGAATCGATTCATTCGGGTCCTCTTCCACACTTTGCTCTACAGCGGCTATTGTTTCTTCGGTGCTCACTGTTCGACGTCACAGAGAGTATACGTAGTGCGTAAACGATCCATGGTTAACCGAATTAATTACTCTGATGGACGATTATGTCGACCATAAAATGAGCGGAGCTTGCGGTAAACTTCGCGAACTGAACCATTATTTTCGAAATAAATTTTCACGATTTGCAAGAGTTGTTCATTTGCCAACCTGTTCGTGCTGAAATGGCAAACCAAACTGAACATAAATGACATTAGTATTGCCCGATTTGACCACAAAATATCGGTTTAACTCTATTCGGAAAACCAACCTCTAAAAAAACAAACCTTATGATAAGCAGCTGTAAAATAAGTTAGATATTATATCAAAGACATCCGAGCACACCCAACTGATATCCAAATTCTTAATTAATAAAAAATAAAATGTGAAGAACAGGAAAAAGAATAACATAATCGGTGTTGAAGATGGCATAATGAAAACTACGGTCCACATTCTTTAAACTCAAATAAACGAACTACCATTGGCGGACCACATAGGGTCTTAAACCTTTTCTTTTCGATGCTACTTTAGTCTGATGAAACGAAGTGGATCAAAACTCCTTATTCAAAAGTGCAATTGATTACTCTACTGGGCCATTGTCCTAATACCTTATTGATTTACTATGTCGAGAGCTGGACAAAAAGCATGAAGCGCAGGAAATGTAAGGAACATTCAAATAAGAATATTCATTGCAAATGTCTAGTCTACAAGGAAGGCGAATTGAGAAAAGAAACAACCCTGAGCTTTATGAGCTATACAAAGATGTTTTTTTAGTTGAACTGTAGCAAATGGTTTCTGTCAAATAAGTTTCGTTGCTTTCACAGGTTTCGTTACTCGCATGAAATTCGCTATTCGTATGTTTTTGGTTTCGATGTTCGCACTATTCCACAATGTTTGCATGGTTCGGTTCATAGAAGTTTTTTAGAAATTTTTTTTTAGTTCAACCCTTGTTGTTGCTTTTTGTTTTTTACTTCATCTTTAAACTAACTTACATGCTAGACAAAAATTCGTGAAAAAACTGGCCTACTTATCAACTATTTATTTAACTTACTGGCCCTATGCGGGCGCCCTTAATGAATAACAACTTAATTCTACTGCATTTCGACCTATTATTTAATATGTAAATCTAAAATTAATATGTATAATATTTACCAAGAAACATTTAAAAAAAAAACCCGGTTTCTTATCTCTTTTTTGTGTTATTTAAACTTACATGCTAATTAAAACTACTTATCGACTAACTAAAACTACTTAGAAACTATTAAAACTACGTACAAGTAACTTAAAAAGTATAACAACGATTTTTTTTTTGTGTGTATGTATTTTTGATATATTTTTATTTTTTTTCTTTTTGTGCCACCACGACTGCTTCACCTACCTTACCTAAGCCTTAAACCTTAAACTATGTAAGTCGACCATTATATAATGCAATATATTAGTCAACTGTCTATATCGAATCTTTTAGCCGCCACAAGGGGTACTCTTGTTGTCATCTACTCCGACGGTCCCAATCGGACACACTCCTGCTGAACCGTAGGCGCTCTCCTCCGCCTTGAGCGACGACGTCTCGGTCGTATAGGAGCCGCCTGTCCACAGTTCTTCGGAAGACGTGGTAGATTAGCGGAACTGCCGATCTGTCCTGTATCAGCTCTCGACTATCCAAATATAGGAAAGCTTAGCCGCTTAAACGCGCACTCACCAAATATTTATCATTGGGGTAGAAGGCCCCAATGATGAGACCATTGTTCGAAGACATCGCTCTTGCAGCGTGAAGCCGAATAAGTTTCACCAGAAAATTGTCTACCCTGTGTTGGCCTCGTTGTATAGAAACTGGTTGGAATAATATTTTGTGTAGCCAGATACTGGTGTTCTGTGAAGTCCAAGACAGTTTCTTAAACACTGCCTTCCAAACACCCGTATCTTTTCCATTTGAGATGGGGCAATATTGAACCCCACCAGGTACCCATAGGCAATCATTGGCCTAATGAGGGCCACGTAGCAAATAACCTTCACCCTACTGTCAAGACGACTGCTATAAAACAATCGTCTTGTCAGGGCAAACGCTCCCCTAGCTCTCGCCAGAGCCGCATCTACATGTCTTCCGAAATATAGATACAGATCTAACCAGATGCCAAGGTACTTTACTACACTTTTACTCGCTAGTGGATGTCCGTTTAGTCCAACGATCACCAGCTTTCGCAAGTTCTTTCTCATATCCCTAGAAGCTTTAGACAACGGTGACCTAAACAGGGTAGTTTCCGATTTCTGAAAGTTGATTTCAACTTCCAGTCATCACAATATCTGTGGATCTTGTCGAAGTCCCGCTGCAAAAGAGTTCGAACGACTTCGACAGTAGGGGCTTTTCTGTACGCGATAAGATCGTCCGCGTACGCAATTGCCTTAGTAAGACTGTCTATCATATCACTGACAACCCTTGTTGTATGTGCTTCAGTGTGCAGGTCGTGTCGTACGATCGATTTTTCTGATGAGTAATTCAAACGTTGAGAATCGTTCGTCGATCGTATGCGTCGGCTATGCTGTTGTTTGATGCAATGGTAGCAATGTGAAACACTGGTGTATATAGTCCGTACCAAAACAGTTGGCCAACGGTCGATTGCGCAGAGAGAGGATTAAAGAGAACAAAAATGACGCGAAAGAGATTTAATCACTAAGCGTTTTTGCCTGTAATTTACAATGCGTAACCCAACTTTACAGTGCTTCGAACTAAAATGCTGTTGAATATCTAAATAAACTTAATTTTTTATTATGAATTATTGAAGAATCAAGAACGTTCACCGTTTTGTCTTTAACGAACCGTTTAATACCTCATCCTCTTTTTTGTGACAGAAAATCGTGCCTATTGTTATTGGGTATAAAATCGTTTACGTTTCCAAAAAATTCCCAAATTGTAATTTTTTTATTAAATTTACCTACCTCGCCCAAATTCAATGATATAAACAAAAAAAAAAATTGGTGTGACACTGCAATTTACTTTACTTAGCGTGCCAATATCAGTACCTACATGATCAATATGCACGACACAATTAATAATGATCAACGAAAGCATAATGAGCAAATAGGGTTTAAATCTAAAACCGTACACCTTCATACAGACACAGTCACACAATCAATTCATGTGCAATGTTCTGCTTAATCTATCCGACCGTGATCACATCATACTCCTACAAAGAACCGACAAGACAAAAAACGAAACAATATATTTTCCTCCAAATAAAGTTGACATATAATGGTCTATATTTTTCCTCCGCTCCTAATTTCAGTATAAAAGAAGGAAAATGAAGAAACCACCCTCAGTGAGATCGCGACAGCGATCTTGAACACAAGGCAGGGTATACGTCGTTTTTTATTATGGCTCCGCCCATTTTCGTCTCTTTATGCTTGTTTTTGCAATTTTAAGAGATTGTAAAACACAGAGACCTGCGCAGTAGAATGGCCAACTGTTTTGGTACGGACTATACGCGGTATAGCATCGTCAACAACGCAGATATATATGAAAGAAGACATTCTGAATTACCACATAGCTCCGAAAATCATTACCTTCGCTTCAAGAACTTATGAGACATTTTATCTGAATGTCTAAAACCGTTCCATGGTCTATTGAACCTATTATTACTTGATTGCACGGCAAAAAAATGGTAGTTAAAAAGATCCTCACATTTTGGTAGATCCTAGAAAAAGCTCAGGATGACCAACACACCGGCTAATAGAGACGAGACCCATCTCTAGTTTTAACGATACAGAAAATGGCATTGTCATAAAACATTGCTTAGACATTTTATCGAAATCCTTTATTGTTCGACAAAAAGCAACGTTTATAAAGTTCAATTGACTCAAGAACTGAAGACTAATGACCAAGCAGCGCGAAGAGAGATTGTTGAATGGATTGGAACAACAACAAGTGGAAGCTGATTTATCGAACAAAAGTCATCTTCAGTGATAAGGCTCTAACTCATCTCTATATCCTTGATAATCATATAAAAGCGAATTTGTGGCTCAGAAAACATACGAGTAATTGTTGAAAAACAAATGCATCCACTGCTCTGTGAGGAATTGTCGGACCACTGTTTTTTATTTTAGACCAACATGTGGATTCAACAAGACGGTGCTACATGCCATACAGCCACAGAAACAATTAAATTACTGTATGAGTCATACGCTTTTTTTAGCAAAAGTATATCGAAAACAGTTTTTTACTGAAAACGTAAAGCAGTGATGTTTTGGCTTAGTAAATAAGATCACTCATGTAAGCCTCGGTGACAACATCTTTGTTTCTTTAATGTTATCTGTGAAAAGAGATAGAGACTCACTCACTCCATCTGTCCGGAATATATTCGTTTTCTAAGTTGATGCTAGTTTTGATATGATGAACGTCGGTTTTGTTCGCCATTTTTTTGTTGGCATAATAGTATTCCATTGATTATATTTCTCGGCCTAAGGGCTATTTGGATATTCTAAATGTCAATTAAAGTATAGTTTGACATACAAACGTAGGAGATAGTCAATTGTTGTCATTATCATAAAAACACTTGATTGCTCTTTTTTTTACTATCAACCGAATCTTGAATCATATAGCATAATATGTACAAATTTGACAAACATTTTTAAATGGATGACAATATTTTACTAATATGACTAGCATTAAACTTGTTCAGCCCACGCTACGTAATACTAACTCCACCTTCATAATTGGTTAGTAATTATTTCACGATGAGCAGTATTGAGATGTGCATGCTTCATGTTGGTTTTGTTAGATAACCCCAAAGATGAATCTAAATATGAAAATATATGGTCACGTGAATGCAATACGTGAATAACTTCACTTTCCACTCTTTTGAGAAATCGGCAAACAAAGTTTTGCTTCTTTTCTAAATGACTTTTTGAAGACCTGTATCCGACCTATTTTTTTTTGTATTTCCGACATAGCTGCAATATATTCTTTTACTGTGAAACAGATTGATGTTGAATGAGAAAAATTGGGAAAATTATTTATTGCTACATAAATATTTTGTCGAGAAAAAAATATTATAATGAAAAAAGGTCCAATTTTCGATCACTCGTTCGAGCATTTCGACTGGTAACTGGCGAATGACACGCGTGATGTTTTCTTCCAAGGCCTGAATCGAAGCGGGTTTGTCGGCATAAGCTTTTGACTTTACATATCCCCACAGGAAAAAGTCTAACGGTGTGATATGTAAAGTCAAATAAAATAATATAAAAATAAATGCCAAAGAATGTTCTTTCAAATGATAATAAACATTCTCCATTAAATTTGAATTTTCTGTGTTTTTTTCTTTAAAAAAGTTGGGAACCTCGAAATGGATCACCCTTTACTAGACAAATTATTAGATATGTTGAATTTAAAAAGTTTATAATATTCAGAGCTGAACTTGCTTCGTTACTATTAAAAAATATCGGTAGTTTTGTTTGGAAACCGGTGAAAGTCTCACATCGAGTAATCAATTAACAAAAGCTAAACTATATCTGCTAGATATATTATGTAAATGACTTAAATTCCATTTTGACTCAGGAAAACAGAAGGAATCCCACCTAATTATTTACTTTTTGTAAAGGAAGAATTTCCGTTTTTTACTTTCAACTTATTTTTCTTGATTTTCATATCCAAAAAAACATCACGAAGGCGTTACGTAAGGTTAATAGTATGGCGAAAAGCCGATCAACTCAAACTCAAAAAAGAATGCTGATATGATATCGCGAAAACATTTTTAAAATTAAATCAATAACATACCGTACTTTGAATCGATTTGCTGAATTGCAGAATTGCAGAATTGTAAATTCAAAAATACATTTCGTTGGCCCAAAAGGCTCGTTAGTACCTGGGGCACAGTTTTGTAAATCATAAAATCATTAAAATTGCTTACTATGAAATGAGTTTTTTTACTTAATTTATTGTATACATTCCATAGGTACCTTGATTGTTATTTACGCAATTCAACACCCACCTTCGGAAATACTAGTATTTACAAAATCCAACAGTTTAAGAGCTCTGGGTTTATGTATTAGCTAGTTTTTCCAAAGAAGACTCCTTCGATAATAATATTTTAAACAATTTCGAAATCAAATTCATTAATACAACATAGAATTTGAGTCGAACTTCGAATCGAAAATCGAATATGCTTGTATGGGTTGTTGTATATGGTAATGTACTAAATCGAATCGGTTAGGTTTGTGTACAATTTGTATCGTAAAAGAGGGGAAATGATTGTTGTTAAGTCTACTAAGGGGAGGAGATATTTCGCAATTGAGTTGCATTCATGCATGAGGAAGTGAGTGAGTTTTTACTATAGTAGAGGACACAAAAACATAAACCATTTATGACAGTCGCACATTGGATACGAATTTGCAGTGTCCGGTGAAGATCGGGTTTGTTGTGCGTTTCCGTACGTGTTCGCACTAGTCGAATTCGTGTGATAACGCGCCCAATGTGCGTATGGCCTTAAACTGAATACGGATGAAATACAGAAGAAGACACTGTCCCCACATCTTGTTCGGGCAGTTTATCTTAAACATTTATTGTTCGACAAAAAAAACACAAATTATATTCTGGCCCCTATTATGACCAGTGAAACGCTATAAACATTTGTTAATTGTGACTATGTATATTGGTATTACATTTTGCGATTCGCGTAGTGACATTCACTTCTTCAAATGTCAAAAAGCTTGGCGAATTGAAATCTTTTTAAATTATTTTCACCACTATCGATGTCTGTCAAAATCGGTCGAAATAGTAAATCCATCTAAATTGAAACAAAATCGCTGTTTGTTTTGAAATTAAAACAAAAAAAAAACTAGTGGTAGGTGCACGACTGGGTCCTACGCAACTTTATCTTTCACAGCGAGTTAATTTGACGTCTTTAATTATTTGGCAAAACTACACAATAATATTTATTTTAATTATCTAATGATAATGATAAATTATATAAATAATGTCGAAATGTGATTTTAAGAATAATAATGATATTCCGTTATTTGCAAAAACTGAAAATTCCGTTTCAACAAAAAACAGTAATAGTAGTATATAAATTAAATTTCATTCAATTTGGCGAAGTAGTTTGGGAGAAATTGACGATTTCCTTTATATATATATATATATATATATATATATATATATGAAGTTTAATCAAAATCGTTGGAGCCAAAACACTTTTTTGGGTTCCGCTATCATCTTAATGTTAGAATCAATCAAAATCTGGAAGTCGAACATTTTCAAGAAAACAATATCTCTCTCTTTTAAAGAGAAAGTTAAAAATATTGAAATAAAATTGGCGATGCAGATAAAAAATTAATGAAAAACAATATCTTTTTCTTTTTAAGAGAAAGTTAAAAATATTGAAATAAAATTGGCGATGCAAATAAAAAATGAATATTTGTTATTAAAAATTAACAAAACATAAATAGCAATCGGAAACGCGAATCAATTCTCAAAGCTTGTTGAGCTTATGGACAAAGACATGGACAGATTATATATTACGACAGGTTTGCAATTGACCTCAACTTCTTAGGCAACCTCAACTACCTTGTACACAAACTAATTAGTATATCATTGATAAATAACGCACCAATGATTTGCAAAGGAGTTGAGTGTGCCCTAAGAAGTTTTTAGGTTTGGCTTAAATATAAACTCAAATTAAAAAAAAAAAATTGCGAAAAACAAGAAAAATGTGGTCGCAACTTGAAGTTAAAGTGGATTACAACTATCTTTTAAACTCTTCCTCAATCTAGAAATTACAGTTTTCTCTTAAATTTCGTTTGAATCCTCATCTTTAACAATCAATTCAACGTCACTTATCATTTTTTAAAATTTGTAATTTGTTAACTTCTTTTGAAATTCAATTTACAAAAAAATTGGTCATTCGACTTGACGTTTAACAGTTTTTATTTTGAATTGATATTTAAACATTCACTTTTTAATTTTGGTAGAAAAAAATTATGTTGCCCTCCTTTTCACCTCGAACATGAAAGCTTTGAATATAATTTATGAGCCGGGTACAAATGGCACAAAAGCACATTATACCAAGGCAACTTTTCCAGCGCAAATTATATCAAGGAATAATGGACCAAAAAACAGAATCTGTGGAATTCAAATTAGAAGTTTGAATATCACTATTCAAACTCCTACTTGTGCCTCAAAACTGTAAGAGTAAGGTTAGTACATATGCTATCGAAATATCAAAGACACATTACTATGCCAACTTTCAAACAAAAATCTATCTGAATGCACTCATTTAAAGTAAATTAAAAAAAAATCAATAGATGTCGTAGTTATGGTTTATCCAAATTGGTGAAGGAGTCTTCGGTTTCGAAAATTCTCGAAAAAAGTTATAAAATCGAGTTCAATAAAAAATAAGGGGGTTTATTCTTCGCATCTTTTATACACTTTTCAAGAGGTTCATTGTTTGATCTTGTGAAATTTCAACAGTCGTTTCTTATATATAATTTTATGACATCTTGTTGGAAAAATGTGTACCTTTTTTTACTTTTACTTTTTAATTCATTTTTTATTTACTTAAAATATTAACTTAATACTAGACAAAAATGCTTAAATCTAACTTATCAATAACATATCTACTTAATCTAACTTATCGGCCCATAGCGGGCGCTGTAAGCTTATAACTAACATTTTTCTTTTGCTTTTCAGCCTGAATTTGTCATTTGTTTCTTATTACTAATATATAGACGTTTAATTGATTTTTCAAAGAAAAAATTAAAACTTTGAACAGTAACCATTTTTTTTTTTGTTTTATATAAAAACTTAATCTAGACTAAAACTAACTTAAACTACTTAATACTAGTTAAACCTAACTAACACTACTTAAGACTACATAACTACTTAAACCTAACTTAGTTATAATCGGGGTGGCAAGCACTCGTTGCATCTGCCCCGAGGGTTTGCCATCCCGATTGCGTCATTGGGTCCAGCAAGCATTTATGCAACCATATTAAATAAAATATGGTGCATAAGCCCAGCCCCAGACCTTGGTACCTAAATTTAATTTTCTTAAGTACTAAGGAGTGGACTAAAAGTCCGCAAAGACCTGAGGAACTGCAGAAATACTTTCCTCGTTTAGCCACCAAAACTCGGTGCGCTGCTTTTCAGCGTCGGTCCTATCGCGATCCGATACCGCCGTGCTAAAGCGGAGGAGCTCCGGAGCATTGTCGACGTACCCATCGCGGACTAGCCGCTTGTCCCGCGCGTCACGGTAGCGATGGTATAAAACCGGGATACCGTTCCTGTCTTGTATTAACCCTAACGAATCGATATAAATGAATGCCTCTGGTGGAATAAAGCCGGACATGAGCGCACTCTCCATGTACATTTCATTGGGGTAATAAGCCCCAAAGATCAGGCTGTTGTCGCTACTCATCGCCCTTGAAGCGTGCCTTCGAGTCACCTTAATTAGGAAATTGTCAATTCTATTCAACTGAGCCCCATTGTATAGAACCTCGTTGCGATAATATTTTATGTACTCGGAGTCCGGCGTTCGGTACAATCCTAAGCAGGATCGGAGACAACGCCTCTCAAACAGCCGTATCCTTTCCATGTAGGATGGTGATACATTAAACCACACGGGACAACCGTAAGCGATGATCGGCCTTAAGGGCCATGTAGCAAATGACTTTCACCCTTGAATCAAGTTGACTGCTATGAAACAATCTTCTTGTCAGAGCATAAGCCCCCCTAGCCCTGGCCAGACAAGCATCCACATTTTTATTAAAATATAGAAACTTGTCAAGCCAGATGCCAAGGTATTTGACTTCACTTCTCACCGCCAACGGCCGTCCATGCTGTCCCAGGATACACAATTTTTTCCAGTTTTTTCTGGTATCGTAAGAAGCCCTCTGCACTGGGGTCCTGAATAGAATTGTTTCGGTTTTTTGGAAATTGATCCTCAATTTCCAATCATCGCAATATCCCTTAATGTGATCGAAGTCACGTTGCAAAAGTGTGTTGATGACCTCGATTTTCGGACCTGATCTGTACGCCACTAGATCATCTGCGTACGCTATAGCGTGACTGAGGGAACCTACAAGATCACTTGTATAAATGTTAAACAATATCGGGGAGTTAACCGCCCCCTGTTGTAAACCGTTTTTAATTTCAAAGACTTTACTCGAAGTTACATTGCCACATTTGACAACGAACTTCTTTCCCATAAGCATTTCATAAATCATATATAGCATGGGTTAAAAAAAAAATGTGTACCTGCTTATAGGTAGCAAAAATTTCCGGGTACAAAATTTCCACAAGGTGTAAAGAGTGAAAATCTATTGCAAAATGTATGGCCTCTGCCTTGTGATCGCCAGTGTATTTTTAGTAGGTGGTATATAAAAGTATAGAAACTAGTCCGTCACTTATCAACGCCAATAGATTACTACAACTTGAGACCACTTTCTGCAAAGAACCATGTATCAATCATTCAATGGTATGCAAGTTGTTTTGAGAAAACTCAAAGAATGGGGTGTTGGACAAAAAAAAAAAAAACGTATGTACCTACATCCCTAATTAACTAACCAGAAGTTCTCTACAAAAACGAACAATTGCTGCTCCAATATCTTCATATTATATATGTATCGGGTTTTTCAACAAGGACGCTACAAAAGTTGAGCGACGGGGACAGCAAACGACGCCATATTTCTTGCCGCTCTTTTTATATTTCTCTTTAGTAAGGTTTGCCATTTTATGATGGAAAGATATATGATCCAACAACGAATCGAAATCATTAAAATTTACAACCGAAA
Source organism: Rhingia rostrata (assembly GCA_949824845.1). Classification (NCBI taxonomy): domain Eukaryota; kingdom Metazoa; phylum Arthropoda; class Insecta; order Diptera; family Syrphidae; genus Rhingia; species Rhingia rostrata. The sequence continues at coordinate 23,954,727 of OX463757.1, forward strand.
TTCGGAGTCAGTGGCCTCAACGTTAAGAGCGCTACGTCCAATTTATGGTCGTCATAATCATCGTAGCAGATTAACAATTGAGCATCTAGTGGGAAAATTTGAATCCACAGGCACAGTACAAAATGTTCCCGTGCCAGTGAGACAAAGAAGTGCCCATAGTGCTGAGAATATTGCTGCCGCTGAGGCTTCAGTTGAAGAAAGCCCAAATGTGTCTCAGAAGCGTCGTATGTTCGTGAATTGGGCTGTGCAACAACTTCAAAATGATTCGGGCTTTCATCAAAAAATCATCTTCAGCGACGTTCTGGCTGAATGGCTTCGTCATTAAACAAAATATGAGCTATTGGTCAGGCAGCAATCCACACGTACTCCATGAGTCATCATTGAATCCCGAAAAAATTACGGTTTGGTGTGGTTTATGGGCTGGCGGCGTCATTGGGCCGTACTTCTTCCGTGATGATCAAGACCGGCACGTTATTGTGAATGAGCATCGCTACCGTTCAATGATTACTGAATATTTTTGGCCCCAATTGGATGATATGGACTTGGAGGACATGTGGTTCCAACAGGACGGCGCCACAAGCCACACAGCGAATGTCACAATCAATTTATTGGAAACCGAGTTTGGAGAACGTGTGATCTCACGAAATGGTCCAGTCGCTTGGCCGCCTCGGTCGTGCGATTTGACGGCGTTAGACTATTTCCTGTGGGGCTACGTCAAGTCTATGGTCTATGCCAACAAGCCAGCGACGATTGATGACATTCGTAAGAATATCGAACGTGAAATTTCAGCAGTATCGGCCGGCAGTATCGGCCGATTTATGCTTGAAAACCGTCGAAAATTGGGTTCAGCGTCTGGACTTCGCGCGCCAATTAAGGCGAGGTCTTCCTCTACTTTGTCCGACGTCTGGCTGGAAGACGAAGTCTGCGAGCCACAGTACTGGCCATGCAAAAGAAATCGAGTTCCAATCATAATGTCATCGAACGTACTTTCACAGGAAGAAAGATTTTTATCGATATCCAAAACCATTTTTGTTTTATTTAAAAAAACTTTTGTAGCGCTCTTTTTGAAAAACCCTTTATAAAAGCATCCCTCAAAGGTCTCCTTTGTCATTAGTCCCTTTTAAATATCTTAATTTTAGCCTTGTAGACCTCGTTCTTAGCTGCGAGCACATGTCGGTATTCCTCATCAAACCAATGGTTTCATGATGACTATTTGATTAATTTGATTGCCGTGTTCCCTTGGGGATATCAAGGTACGGAAACCGTGTGGCAATTAATTACACAGCGAAATCAATTAGCCTAAGTTCGTGTAGGCTGTTTACTGCTAAATATGTCTTCTGTTCCTACAATCTCGTTAAATTCCCACAAGACAATTTCAGCTTTAAACCTTGGTAGTCGATCTATAGTTTGTCAAGGAGCTCGTAGAAGCCGTCGTTCGCAATATCATTATTTCCTCAGTCAAAGCTTGAGCTCATAGGCTTAAATTTAAGCAAGAAATCGTATACTAAGCTCAAGTTCGTCAATACTTGAGCTTAGCATACGATTTCTTGCTTAGGTATGGCACGGGGAATAGACGCCGTTTCTGCTCTCAAATGCACGGACCAAAGTTGATAGTTTTTCATACTCTTTTTGACAAGCCAATCCTATCGTATTTTCTTAATGGCAGTAATGTCTGCCTTGTAGCACTTTAGCTGGTTGTTTGGCGCATCTCTATTGTTTAATGCAATCACATTGCAGGTGCAGAAACCAACGCAACGTCTGCAAAAATGGTCGTCAATAGAACCAGTCCTTTCCAAAACTCTCGCTTACTCAATATAAGCTTTTTGTCATCCTTAGAAAAGAACTTAATATATACCTCAATCAAATACCCGATTAAAAAAATAATAACGAAAACAATATAGTAGAGTCATAAACCCTAACTAGAGCTTACCAAATTGTCAACCTGAATGTATCCATTTGACTTCAATTATTAATCCCTAAGAGATGGCGCTGTTTTAAAATAAACTTACTTTTGCAAAGTACGCTGAATTCCCACTGTCCTGATTCTTAGTGCAGCGGATGAAGTAAATGAATAACTTTTATATTTAAACAATGGAAAGCGAGCTTCAAACTAAATACAGTTGCTTTTTATGTATGTTTAAGAAACTGAATTAGTTAGTTTGTAAGCAACCAAAAAAGGCCTAAAATTATTTTACCCGTTACCATTCTTAGGAAATTTAGCATTTGAATAGTAGGAATTGTTTCATGTATTTTTAACCAAAGATCAAATAATACGATAAGATATACCAACAGCCAAACAAACAGCTGGAATAACGATTCTCTGAACATGTCTGTATCTACAGCTGTTAGCGATGTTTTTCAATACTTGAACTTTGATCAACCACTTACTTGATTTTTTCTGACCAAAGACGATTGGGACAAGATATTAAAATCCCATAAAGTTTCATACAGTAGCATTTATAATGTCTATATGTTGAGAGACATGTCTTTTTTTTTGTATACAGCCCAAACTTGTCGGCAGCGATTTCGCATTACGCATTGCCATGTGACTTCATTAATAACTTTTTTAAGAGATCTTGCAAAACTTCAGATCCAATAATTGGAGCACCATTTTTGTATAACTCTCTGCAACTACTAGGACTTCAGCCTTTAGGGTTCTAATATCCTGGTCACGTGTCTTTGTCAGTCGTCTGTACAAGAGACTTCATTAATAACTTTTTTAAGAGATCTTGCAAAACTTCAGATCCAATAATTGGAGCACCATTTTTGTATAACTCTCTGCAACTACTAGGACTTCAGCCTTTAGGGTTCTAATATCCTGGTCACGTGTCTTTGTCAGTCGTATGTACAAGAGTTTTGGACCAGTCAGCAGTCTCGACTACATCCAATGCACTAACCACTATCTATGCCACTGCAACCCCCTTTATTTCTAAACACATTTTTGTCGCTTTCGTTTCTATACTACCAAAGATTATAAAGTCATACAGATGACGCACTGCATACAACAAAATTTTTTCTATGGCGGGTCCTACTGGCATAGGCCGCCACGTGATTGGATCTCGTTTCGCATGTGTGCGCGTGCACACCACCCATCAGTCCCATGAAGCTGGTGAGCAAAAGTTTCTGATTTTTGTTCTCAATGCGTCATCTGTATTACATCACGTTGATTCCGTCGTTATTGTCGGTATATGCTAGTAGTCGCACCGATTTGTGAAAGACTATACCTCTGGTGTTGGCTCATGACTTTTGCACAATCATCCCAAGAACTATTTTGAAAAAGCCACATAACAGTAAGTCGCCTAAGTCTTTTTTTTGGTATAGAATGCTTCGGTAAGGTCGTTTCCTACCCTGACGGAGCAGCGGTACACCAAAACTTGAGATGACTCTGTATGGTTCGTCGGTATAAATGCTGTTATATGGGGCTTAAATCGATGAATTGGTGGTGGGTATCGATTTTCCAGAATCTGTCTAAGTGTGAAGATTGGATTAGTTGTGGAATTTCGTGGCCCAAATCCACACTGATAAGTGGCGATCAGTTGGTTGGTCAGGGTCGTAAGGCGTTTTCATTACGGCAGATGGGATCGTTTGGCAATGTTGAGGAGATTTATGGGACTGTAGTTGGTGCGTTTCAGAGGATCTCCTTTTTTTTGGATCGGGCAAACGATGCTGAGGTTCCTTCTGTAATCATGTTACATCCAACCAAAATTTGATTATGAATTGTTTAATGTTTGTTTATTTATTTAATTATACCACTATTTCAACAATTTACAGACTATATAATTCTATTGAAGAACTTTAAAAGTCAGAGGAAAATATATTAATAATGAGTGGTTGGTTCACGACTGGGTAGTACGCAACTTTCTCTTTCACAGCGACGTTTTTAAAAATTTGGCCAAAATACACAATAATATTTATTTTGATTAATGATGCTAAAATTGATATAAATAATTTCGAATGTGATTATACTAACGTTTATTCCATAATTGAAAGTAATCGGTGTCCATGTGAGTAAAATTGATTTTCTTTTATTGGCCAAAACTGAAAATTCCGTTTAGGGATAATTGGGCCAAAACCACTTATTTGGAACTCATGAAAACAGTAATAGCAGTACCTATACAAATTAAATTTCATTCAATTTGGCCAAATAGTTTCCATATAAATGTGTTGCACGGATTTTCTCGAAAAACACTGGGTATGCAGTTTTGTTGGAACTAATATGTATATAAGAAGTTTAATCAAAATCGTTGGAGTTTGAAGAAAATCGGTCAAGTCGTTTAGGCTGGAGAGCATTGTACGGACAGACGCACCAACGAACCGACGAACCAACGAACCGACGAACCGACGAGCGGAATTCCAAAAAACACTTTTTTGAGTTCCTCTATGATCGTAATGTTAGAATCCATCTCGAGGTCGAAAATTTTCACGAAAACAATATCTTTCTCTTTATAAGAAAGTAAAAAGATAAAAATATAAAAAAACAGAACAAAAATAAAAAACTGCTACCTAGTGTGGAAGAAAAAAATGTTATCAATTACCCTAAGTGAAAAACGTGTGCTTTTATTAATAAATGCATTCGTAAATTATTCTAAGCAAAAGTAAAGAAAAAGTATGAGCAATTATAATAATTAATTTAATATTTTTTATATGCAATTCTGTTGATCGAAATATCAATACTGGAATCAACGGAAATACATTTTCAATTAAAACTCCGAATGCACCTTGTTAAAGGCTCATTCCTTCCATAGCTTGTTGAATGATTTGGTTAATAAAACAAGCCATGCTCACGTAACGGTAGTCCCGGAACGTAAAAAGAGAGACTGGACAGTAAAAACGTCGAGTTTATTTTTCCAGAAGCGAAATAATTTATAATCGTTATGTCCTGAATATGTATTCTCGTTTCCAAGGACTTTAGGTTTATTATCCGACATCTTTCTTCATAACTGGGCATTTCTTTTGACCCAATAAAGTGACGAAGGTTGCTGTTCCTTTTAATAAATCCAAGTAGGGAATTCGCTTTAAATATTGCACTGTCTATATGCTTATTGAAATGAAATTTCGAATCCAACGTAACTCCCAAATCTTTAATTTCATCAATTCTAGTTATTAAATGCCAAGCAATGGAGTAACCATAGAATATAGGCCACCTAATGTGAAAAAATGTCGAAACCTTACATTTCCCTAAGTTCAGTTGCAAGTTATTACAATAACACCAATCCGTAATTGCGTCTATGTCAACTTGTAGCTTATGGCAATTTGCTACAGAATTGACTATACAAAAAAACTTCCAGTCATCTGCAAACCCCAGAAACTTACAGAAAGACACTCTTGAATCGATATCGTTCACAAATAATGCAAACAACAAAGGTCCCAAATGACTTCCCTGAGGAACACCAGAATTTGCTTCAAACTGCCTCGAAAAAGTATTTCCTATTCTAATTAACTGCTCAATATCACCTAGGTTAGATACGATTCACTTGTTAAGTAGTGAATGGATACCAAGTGCCTCTAAATTTTTGTAAGCAATGTATGGTGCACGCGATCAAAAGCCTTAACGAACGCTGTTTAAATTACATCAACCTGTGAACCTTCTTCTATTGTCGTTAAGCAAAATTTCATAAATCAATGCTGAAGTAGGATAAGAATTTCTTTACAAAAAAAGTATCTTATCTTTCACTAAACTTTCAAACAATTTCGGAATCGTTGACATCTTCCAAATTGGACTATAGTTTGTTACCACATTCTTACTACCGGATTTATGAAAAGGCGTAACAAATGAATATTTCCAGCAATTTAAGAAAATGTCTGTCGGAAGGGACAAATTAAAGATCAATGTTAGTGGAATCGAAAGAGATGAACTAGTATTCCCAAGTCGGTTATAGGAGAAATATCGTCAAATTGGTTTACCACAGAAGTAAAAAATGTCATCTAAATAAATTGTTTGAAAATATGAGGCAAAAAGTTCGCATGACGATTGACGGACTCCTTCATATTCGATACCAATAGGAATTTCAGTAGTTTTCCGTATTGACTTTACAAAACACCATAACGATTTTTTTTTCATTTTCCATTCCACTGAATATATATAACATTTTTAAGCAACTTGTATTCCTTGCGAAAACGAGAAAACAATGAAAAATCTTCAGACCTATTAAGCCATGGGTGCTTCCTTTGGTCTTTTCGCCTTTTTAAAGGAACATGTAATTCGATCGCAGTCTTTAAAACTGAAAGGAACATGAAGAATATCATTCCACGCTATTGAATTTAGATACAAATTTAGATTACTGTAATCTGCCTTTGCGAAATTGAACTCTTAATGAAAACTTTAAAATGGCAAATAATTATAATTTGTAATACTTACTCCATATGCCTTATGGTAAACAGATGAAGGCAAAAGTGGAGAATGTGCTTCGCAAACTGCTACTACTCCGTTCTTGCTAGTAAAAATTAAATCCAAATACCTGTTAATTGTATTTGAGATGCAATTTATTTGCTTTAAACCACAACTTAATGTCAATAAACACCACTTCACATTCAGATCTTACTTGGGATTCAATCATACATATTTCATTTCCCAACATGTTACTTACCAAACTATATTCACTAAGTTTTTATATTCCTATACTCCCTGCGCATTTGCCTATGATGATGACGATGACTCCAAAAAACATCCAACATATTGGTGATAATTGGTTTACGAAATGGGGGTGTGCATTTTTTTTTGTTATATTTTCAGGAAAATCTACTTTCAATCAAATATCTCGACTTCACTCGAATTCTAAGAAGAACTACAAATTTCATAACGTTACATCGCGTCATTGATTTTTAATACGCCCAAAACCATGGATATATGTAAGCCAACTATAGGTATTCTGATATCCATCCAATATTTATCCCGAAATTCATTTACTGAACAATTGGTTTTCAGAAGCTAAATTTTAAATTTCAAGGTAGTATAATACAAAACCCTACCTGCCGTACTCCTGGTAATTCCCTAAAATAAGAACAAACATGCATTTACGATGATTCTATGGAAGTTTAGCAAACCCAAGATAGGTATCGGTAATCAAATACCAGGTATGCCCCCTAATCAGTTTCATCAGAAAATGATTCCCAACTAAACAATATTCAAACGAATTCATAAATATTTCAGTAGGTAGAACCTGCCCCCTTCATCCAGATTGATTTAATTTACTTTTTCCGAATTTTCTGCCAATCAACTTCGGGACAGTCTCTCAGAACTTTGCTTGACAAGTTGGTTTCTCAAATGCCATATTTTGATGGTTTTCATTTTCCTTTAAACACAACCAAATAAATAAATCATTCTAAAGAATCGTCCTGATCATCTTGCAACTTTGGCACATGGTCAGGAGCAGTTTATATTTTCTTCCCACATAATGTTTTCTTTTCGGCTGTCCCCACGTCTCGAATGTTTACCCGATTCCCAGAAAACAAAACAAATTTCATATTTTTTTTAGCCATTTAACCAGCATTTGCTCCGAGACTCCAACCTAAAATGGTACCAACCGCCCGCCGCCATACAAAAAGGAAGAAGCAAATATTTGCCTTCGATTTGAATTTCGTCCTCTCTGAAATTAGGTAAAACCTCAACCTACCTTTTACTTTCAGTTTTTTTTTTCTCAGAAAGTAAAAAACGGAAGTTCACATCGACATCTTGACAAAGAAGCCCGGTAACGCCAACGAAGGCAATCATTTTACAAGTATGTGCTCAGAGGAGGACAAGGCCCCAAACGAATGAGGAGGAAAAAAAACTGAAGGCTTCCTTTAATATACACAGGTTAAGTGTATTACCTGCAAGGAAGGTTTCCCGATGCCACCTCTCTCACCACAAACCGTTCACATCCTTGCCGAACCAGAAGGAAAAAATAAATATACGAAATTCTCCTTACCGTCGTAATGAAAATTTCAACGATATCCTGAAATTGATTCCTTTAAGAGGGTAAATTCATGCAAATATAGTTAGCGGGGCGTGGTGTGCCGTACTGTTGCGGAAATTAGCATAAAATTAAGGACATTTTATATACACACTCTCACACAAAGTATATTGCCTTGTCGTCGGAATTTGTCGTCGTCGTCAAGTTGTGTATATGGCTGTCATCCTGGCATTTGGCAGTGATTACCAGGAAGTGCATAAGTCAGGAGTCACTACATTATTATCTGTTCGGCTTTTGTTGGCGCGCAAGGCTGGGATGATGGCAGGCGCTGGCTGTTTTGAGAAACTTTCCAAACGAAATCCAATGCAAATTGTTTCGAAGTAAACTTTACTGAGCTTCCCTTCGTGTTAGGCGGGTATGTGTATATGTATATGGCTATCTTCTGGTATACGTTGTGTATATCCCATCGAGACCGCAGGAAGCCATTAATCAGCCGCTTGTTCACAAATCCGAACGAACATTCAGGACGAAGTTGCTTAAAGGATTGCAATTTCGCATGCAACCGCGCGCTAATTCGATAATACTAAAACGTTGACGTGAACGACGTAGACGACAACGACGACTTCAAAACGACGCTCTGGCATTGATGTGGTCAAGGTTCCTCCTTTTGATGGGGCTTTAAGTGGTCGTATCCGGTTGTCTTATTCATTTGCATGTCCGAAAGTTTAGACAGATTGAGGCGGTCTATCTTTGCAGTAATTGCACGATGGATCTACGACCGGGCAATGCCAGAGGTTGGCCAACTTGGTCGTGCTATTTTAATTGAACGTAGCGCTCTCTGAATCCTTGGGAGTTTTGTTTGCTTTCTTTCGTCTTTCGGAATTCAGTTTTCGTGTAATTTTCTGCAAGAAATTTATGGAAATTAAAGGCGAAGAGATTTCGCTGGTTCTTATCAGTTGTTTGAAAGAGGGTGAGCTTTTAGTGGATATGATGGTGTTAGTGTGTGACTGTTTGTTAGATTTATGGGATTAATTATAACTTGAGGACATTGCTTCGGTATATTATGCGTAAAGAGCATTTTACGTGGATCAGTTAAAACATTTTAGGGTCAACAATAAGATCTTAGGAAATTTCACAGAAAGAAAAACCATTTGTCTTCAATTCGCTTAATTCCAGAGAGCAGCTTCACAGTATAAAAAAAGGAGACCCTCTTTACTGTGTCAACTAAACACCTGAAACCGTTTACCTACAACCTGATCGGGCCTTATCAGTGTGGTTTTAGGCCAGGAATGTCCACAACCGATCAAATTTTCACACTTCCGCAGATTTTGGAAAAAACCCAATAAGTCCAAATCGATATCCACCACCTATTCATCGATTTCAAACCCGCATACGGCAACATTTATGCAGACGAACTAAACATAGTCATATCTTGTTTTGGTATGCCGCACAAACTCCTCCGTTTGTGTACTATCAGTACTGTACTATCAGGTTCGGAAACGACCTCCCCGACACATTCGATACCAAAAAAGGATTTAGGCAAGGCAAGCGGTGTCATGTGACTTCTTCAATTTGATTCTTGAGAGGATTGTGCAAAACTCCCAAGCCAACACCAGATGAGCAATTTTCCAAAAATCGGTGCAACTGCTAGCATACGCCAACGATATTAACATCATTGATTGGTAGGATTCAACGTTATGTCAAAGCCACGTTTGCTAGTTTAGAGAAGGAAGCAGCAAACGTCATCATTGACAGATATAACTTTGAGGTAGTACCGGATTTTGTCAATCTCGGATCCGCTATTAACTCTGACAACAACATCTAGTCGGAAATTAAACGGAGAATTACTCTTGCCAACTGCTGTTTCTAAGAAGTGAATTCAGTATTAAAGCCCTCACTTGAACTACTAAGTAGATCACATATCCCTGATCATCCCATTCCTTCTCTACGGCGCTGAGGCATGGACCGTCTCAAAAGTGGACGAAGAAATCCTTAGTCGATTCGAGAGGGCAATTCTTCGAAAAATCTTCGGTCCCGTTTGCGTTGACGGGATATGGAGACGAAGATTCATCCAAGAACTCAGTCGCTCTCCAACTCTGGTAGTGGTTAGTTGACTAGTCTGTGCGGAAGTATATTTCCAAGTGAAAAGTGAATAAGTGGCTAGTAAGCCAAGTGAATTTTATTGTCCACGTGGAGTAGTGGTGCTATCACCTGACTCAGGAGTGGGAGTCGTGGGTTCGAGCCCAACCAGACCCCAGTACTTTTAAGTTTTTTTTCAACTCACACGGTGAAGAAAACAAATAAGGAAGAGTGTCTCGGCCGAATTACCGGCTATGGAAACCGGTGCGGCGAATGAAGTCCCGCAAGAGGGGGGAAACAGGTCGCCGACAAACAAACGGCAGAAGCTGGCGATGCCTGCATCGCCATCAACAGCAACAACATCATCGGCATCTGCGACGGCAGGTATGCCAACAAAGCTGGTACCAGCGACAAAAGAGGCTGCACCAACAACAACAGCAGCAGCAAGTGATACGGCAACAACCCAAAAGGGTGAGATGAGGCGGAGGAAGCTAAATCCGATGCCAAATCTCAATGCAAGGAGATGTATGCAGGTAGCGGAAAATGTATCGCGGCCAACAACAATGGAAGAAGAGGAGGAGTACAACTCTGACCTCGAGGAATCCGAGTTTGATGATGGGGAACCCCGCTACGTTGGTGAGGGAAACCCATTCAGAGAACTAGCGGAGGTTGAGGATGTTCAGCCGGCTTTAAACGACGATGAGACCAAATTAAAGCTCCTCATCGCAGAATTAACTGCTAAGCTGGAGAGGATTCGAGAGGCAAGGGAGCAAGAAGCCCTCGAAGAAAAAAGAAGGCGACAAGAGCAGAAACAGCGATACGAGCTGAAAGCGCAGCAAATGCTTCAGCAGCAGCGGTTCAGTATGCAACAGAAGCAGCAGCAACAACAACAGCAACAACAACAGCAACAACAACAACAACAACAACAACAACAACAACAACAGAAGCAGAGGAGGCGACAGCAGCCGCAACAACAGCAGCAGCATCAACAACAACGGCAGCAACAACAACAACAAAGGCAGCAGCAACAAAGGCAGCAGCAACAACAACAGAGGCAGCAGCAACAATCGCAGCAGCAGCAACCCCAGCAGCAACGACAACAGGAAAAGAGGGAAGATGTACCCCCGATTAATGTAAGTGACTTGCCTACAAGCGATAGCATTAAGCTATGTAAGCAAATATTTATTAAGGACTTTATGGTCAAACACATTTCGGCCACACAACATAAAATTATATGCTATAATATGGAGGACTATAAAAAAGTCCGCAAAGAACTAGAGGGGCTAAAGGCAGAATACTTCACGTATACGCCGAAAGCAGAAAAACTTAAAACGCTCATCCTTAAAGGAATCGATCCCAGGGTTGATGCAGAGGAGCTCCTAAACGAGCTCAAGTATTTTGAGAGCGACGATGTAAAGTTCGTCGGCGTAAAGCCGTTTACCGCGGTCAATGGTAGAGGTGGTAACCGAAGGTTACCATTTTTCCTTGTCCAAATAACCCCCAATAGCAAAATCGATAGTGTACGCAGAATTAATCGCGTATACTATCATGCTGTCCATTGGGAAAAATTAAAAAGGACAGATCGCATACTGCAATGTATGCGCTGCCAGAGGTTCGGGCACGCCGCTTCTAACTGCAACATGCGGATTAGATGCGTTAAGTGCGACAAGAAACACATTATAAATGAGTGTCCTCTAGGTAGGGAAAGGGTTGAAGACATGAGCAAGCTCACATGTGTTCTTTGTGGAAACGCGGGACACCCTGCTAATTATAAGGGATGTCCTGTATTCCAACAGAAGAGAAAGAGTATGCTAGCTCGCAAACAGGCTGCTGAAGAAGAAAAGCGATCTAAAAGTCGCTCTTTTACAAATAGGGTAGATCCCAACGTGTCCTTTGCCCAAATGGCAGCTGGACCGGGTAAACCCCAGACATCAAAAATGCCTACGGTTGCTGAGAAAGCACCTGAAGCAGATTTGGATCTGAAAAAGTTCTTGCTGTCGTTGAATAGCAAGATCGAACAGTTCCAAAAACAATTGAACGACCAAGCAGCACGAATAGATTATATCTATTCGATGTTTGCCCAGTCTAGCGCGCCATGAACATGATGAGTACGTTGGATGAGGTAAACTTTAGGATCCTAGCTGTGAATGTTAATTCATTAGTCAGGGTCGAGAGAAGAGCCGTCCTTTCAAATCTGTTGAAAAACCAACTCCCGGATGTACTTTTGGTCAGCGAAACTAAGCTAAACCAGAGACACAAATTGGGATACAGCAACTACCATGTAGTAAGAAGAGACCGACCCCACTCCTCCCAAGGGGGTGGGGTCGCTGTCTTATTACGCAAAGGCTTACGCCATAGCATCATATATAGCGGGGAAGTACGTAGGTTCCAGGTGTTGGAAGCATGCATCGTATGCATTCCTCTCCATAGTCGGAGGAGGATGTATGTGGTGTCGCTTTATGCACCTGAAGCAACTCAACAAACTCAATTTATAGCAGAGCTCGAGACACTTTTTCGTTGCCTACAGCTTGAATCGGCTGAAAATTATTACTTTTTGGCCGGCGATCTTAACGCTAAGCATGCGGCTTGGGGAAATACAATCGAGAACACTAGAGGTCGACTGCTTCAGAATTGGCGGGAGCAAAATATGATTGAGTACAAACTTAGTTTGTACGCGACGGATATCCCGTCCTTTCCAAGAGGAAACTCTTTTCTGGACTTAGCGCTTATGGACAATAGACTAGAACTAACAAATAACGAACACGCGCGGAACTGCGTGCGAGCATTCGATTACGATAGTGACCACCTCGGACTTGATGCCGTATTTAGTATCCCCAACGAGCAAACTCAACTGGAGGAGTTCGACCAAGTGCGTTCTTTCGACTACCGAAAGACGAACTGGCCGCGTTTCACCAGAATTGTAAAGCGAGAATTACGTTTGAGCGAAATTGATCCACCGACAAACAGAAACCTTACAAACGACGAAATTGACCAAAATTTACTAAAAATGAATGAGGTCCTCACAAGGTCAATGGATCTAGCTATCCCTAAGATAACTAGTTCTGACGACCAGACGGAGAAATATCGAACGCCAACAATCGATGCACTCCACCGACACAAAAGCAGACTGGTCTCGAGGCTTAAACGGCTGCGTAGACAATTCACTGACAGACAAGACCCGGAGGTTCGGACACTGAAGTCACTGATCAAAAACCTAAAAAAATTAATATCGGAAAATTACAGAAAATCTATAAATTTTTACTGGGGCAACAAAATTCGGGCTATAAAAACCAGTAGCCCGAATATGTTCCCCCAAATAAATAAAATATTCAGGCGAAAAGATCATAACGACATTCCATGTGTCCGAATTTCCAAAACGACAGAAAACAGACAGACACTCACGGCTGTTGGTATAAGTCCGGAATACGTTGACTCGAACGACGGTTTTTTCACGATCGAAGATCCTCAGGAGAAGGCGAATTCGATAGGCGCTATTTTCGAGACCGTGTATACGGTGAACAATCCTGTTCGCCCAAATCGCGATATTGAGGAAAGAGCCTTTCTGAATCACTTTCATCTGCGCACTGAACTTCAAGCTTGGCGATCTGAGAATCACGGTTTTTCCGTATTCAATGACGAAAACCCTTCCAATGGCATAGTCGCCAATAGCCTGATGCTGTTCGTGCAAAAAGATGAACTCCTGGACATCTTGGTATCATTGAAAAATAAAAAGTCGGCAGGAGAGGACGGTGTCCCAAACGTCGTATTGAGACACCTGCCAATAGAAGCAGTCGATATCTTCACCACCCTGTTCAACAATGCACTGAATAATGCACATTATCCGGTGCACTGGAAAACGGCGGTGGTACATCCTATCCCCAAAAAGGACAAGGACAAAACAAACCCTGCAAATCTTCGGTCAATAAGCCTTCTGCCGAATGTAAGCAAGGTATTCGAGAAGATAGTCAATAGAGCTCTGCTTAAGTGGGTTGAGGAAAACAAAATTATTCCGGATAATCAGTTTGGTTTTCGAGCGAGGCATGATACCATTCATGCCGCGTCGAAACTAGTGTCCGACATCCAATGGAATAAGTCCAAAAAACAATGCACAGGGGCCTGTCTGGTTGACTTTGAGAAGGCCTTCGACACCGTATGGTTAGAGGGGCTTTTCTACAAGCTGACCAGACTGGGCATGCGTAAACCCATGCTATATATGATTTATGAAATGCTTATGGGAAAGAAGTTCGTTGTCAAATGTGGCAACGTAACTTCGAGTAAAGTCTTTGAAATTAAAAACGGTTTACAACAGGGGGCGGTGAACTCCCCGATATTGTTTAACATTTATACAAGTGATCTTGTAGGTTCTCTCAGACACGCTATAGCGTACGCAGATGATCTAGTGGCGTACAGATCAGGTCCGAAAATCGAGGTCATCAACTCACTTTTGCAACGTGACTTCGATCACATTAAGGGATATTGCGATGATTGGAAATTGAGGATCAATTTCCAAAAAACCGAAACAATTCTGTTCAGGACCCCAGTGCAGAGGGCTTCTTACGATACCAGAAAAAACTGGAAAACATTTTGTATCATGGGACAGCATGGACGGCCGTTGGCGGTGAGAAGTGAAGTCAAATACCTTGGCATCTGGCTTGACAAGTTTCTATATTTTAATAAAAATGTGGATGCTTGTCTGGCCAGGGCTAGGGGGGCTTATGCTCTGACAAGAAGATTGTTTCATAGCAGTCAACTTGATTCAAGGGTGAAAGTCATTTGCTACATGGCCCTCATAAGGCCGATCATCGCTTACGGTTGTCCCGTGTGGTTCAATGTATCACCATCCTACATGGAAAGGATACGGCTGTTTGAGAGACGTTGTCTCCGATCCTGCTTAGGATTGTACCGAACGCCAGACTCCGAGTACATAAAATATTATCGCAACGAGGTTCTATACAATGGGGCTCAGTTGAATAGAATTGACAATTTCCTAATTAAGGTGACTCGAAGGCACGCTGCAAGGGCGATGGCTAGCGACAACAGCCTGATCTTTGGGGCTTATTATCCCAATGATTTATACATGGAGAGCACGCTCATATCGGGCTTTATTCCACCAGAGGCATTCATTTACATCGATTCGTTAGGGTTAGTACAAGACAGGAACGGTATCCCGGTTTTATACCACCGCTATCGTGACGCGCGGGACAAACGGCTAATCCGCGACGGGTACGTCGACAATGCTCCGGAGCTCCTCCGCTTTAGCACGGCGGTATCGGATCGCGATAGGATCGATGCTGCAAAACAGCGCACTGAATTCTGGTGGCTATATGAGGAGGGTGATTCTGCACTTCCTCAGGACTTTGCGGACTTTTAGTCCAACTCCATAGGTAAGATTTTAAATTAGGAACAAGGTCTGGGGTGGGGCTTGTGCACCATATTGGCGTACAATATGGTTGAACGCAGGCTGCCGTGGGACCGAAAGACGCAATCAGGATGGCGACCCCTCGGGGCATGCGCAACGAGGGCTCGCCACCCCGATTATAATTAAGTTAGGTTTAAGTAGTTAAGTAGTCTTAAGTTAGGCTTAAGTAGTCTTAAGTTAGGCTTAAGTAGTTTAAGTAGTCTTAAGTTATATATAATCTAGATTAAGCTTTTATATAAAACAAAAAAAAAAAGTCACTAAACAAAGTTTTAAATTTTTTCTTTGTAAATTAAAATTAAATATAAAACAAAAAACCGACAAATATAAGCCTAAAGGCAAAATAAAACAGCTAAATATAAGCTTACAGCGCCCACTAAGGGCCGATAAGTTAGATTAAGTAAACCAGTTATTGATAAGTTAGATTTAAGCATTTTTGTCTAGTAGTAAGTTAATATTTTAAGTAAATAAAAAATGGGTTTAAAAGTTAAAAAAAAAAAAAAAAAAATTCATCCAAGAACTATACGAGCTGTACAACGACATGCCCCTGTTCAAAAAACTTCGCATTGGAAGATGACTAGGACATGTAGAACGAATGGACACCAATACTCCGGCTCGCAGAGTCTTCGATTCGCAGCCAGACGTCGGACGCAGTAGAGAAAGACCTCGCTTTAAGTGGTGAGCACAAGTAGAAACCGACCTCAACCAACTTGGAGCAGTTAGCATCTGGAGGCAGTCAGTTAAGGACCAGGCTAATTAGGGACGCATGTTGGTTGAGGCCCACCCATACTTTCATCAGACCAGATTTAAGTGGATGTTACACACCAAATCATCTCCACCGGCTATATAAAGCTCGGCAGAAAGGTAGTCAATTCTGGCAGCTTAAGTTAAGCTTAAGTTAAGATATTGCTATCCTCACTTCACTCAGGTCGGGTGGTTGGCAGTTTCCGCTGTAGTGTCCAATATTGAATGGTCTGTTCTGCCCGACAGCGGAATATTCGACGGAATCGACTGTGCCTCAACTACAATTTTTGTTTTTCATCTCGACAGGATTCGATTTAAGTCTAGTATCCCTGGCTTTGACGTTTCGCACTTTAGTAAAGCTTTCGAACATCATTCTGGGAGTGGCACCTCTTTATATCCTCATTCGCATTTTCTTCTTTCTGAAAAGCCGGTGGTCTTCCCTCGTTCTATGCTTATAGAGGACAATGGCAGCTCTCGTCTACACCTGTGGCTTAGCCATGTAGGCCTAGTTTTTGGCGGTCTCTTGCGATTGCTGTCTTTAAATGTTTTCACAGTATTTCTGGATTGTTGTGATGCGGTGGATATCCTCATTCTTACCTTGGCTGCAACGAGGTAATGGTGCGAGTCGATGTAAGCTCCTCGGAATGTTCGGACATCCAAAATACTGCATGCGTGCCTCTTGTCTATCACAATGTGACCAATATCATAGTTCGCTGGTTGATCTGTCCCATGTCCCCTTATGAATATCTATGTGAGTAAACCGTTTGTTATATAAAGTGGCAATTAGTTGGCGAATTTGGCTTTGATTCGGGATGTTGCTATGCGTTCGCTTATGTCTTGAAATAATAAGTTTGGCACTTATAAGAAATCGATAGTAGATTTCATAGTCTTATCTTCTTTTTGTCCGGCCCACGGTCACTGTGCCCTGGAACCCAGAGAAGTGTGACCCTAATCCGTTCGCCAAGGTGAGCAAGTTCGTTCCTGCATTCCTGTACCAGTTTCTAGGATATGACAGCCGAATTGGTGGCCTTTTTGGCCGCTTAGCTATGAGAATAGCAAAGTGTCACGCCCCAGAAGCGTACAAGACTCTCGATTTGCCTGGAATACGCTGGAAAAATCCGGTAGGCGATATGAAACTGATATTTTCGGTAATTCCGAGTAGACTCCCGACCCCACACCACAGTTCATCTTAGATCTGTCGGAGTAGGCGACCGTGTCGAAATCTCTTACTACTTCGTTTCTCTTCCTCTGAGCTCTGGTAGGAAAACCTACTTGGAAGCCTCTCTTGAAACTTAGTATAGGTGTTTTGTAGTATGTTGGAAACGTGACCAGGCCACGCCGGTTGGTAGCGAGTCCAGGATATTACTGTGGCCATACGGCCTTGCATTCCAGCATTCTGACTCCTCGAGTCTTACTGAGGTGCATAAAGCGGTATGTTAATGTATAGGTCGAGAGACAAGAGATGCAATAGTACACTAAGGGCAACCGTTGGCGCCGACCTCAGCGCGCCCGTGGTGGTTATACTGGCTGTGTATATTCACAAAGTCATCTTCTTTCCAAAGTTGAGATTCCTGGAAGAAAGAATATATTGAAACAGCTTATTTAGGTTATTCATTTTGTTCATCCTAACTTGGACTGTAAATGCCACCGTTGACTACATCCGCGTTGGGGGGAGTTCTTCCGATGCCGCTGTGAATGGAATATGTGCATTGGCGTGAGTACAAGGGAGACTATAGACATTTATATAGCGAGCCCTTAGTCTGAAAATCTTTTAATGTAATTTTCAGTTTTGACCAATTAGAGTGAAATCCATTTTTTCACTTATTTTATTCAAATTCACTACATAAAGAAGAGGGCGCACCTGTCGTTTACCTATCACTGAGTGATAATTATTATCTTTTCACTATTTTATGAGATATTATATCTCAAAGTGTTAAGCATGGTAAATAAATAAAAAAAATTTCTTTTGAATCTGCATGTAAATAATTTATTCTTGTTACGAGTACAGCAGCCATGCTGGTCATTGACATACAAAATCCGGCTTGTTGCAGTTTATCCTTGTCGATCACAGTCGTAGTCGTCCTCGTTATAATATCCATACTTACCTACCTCCATCTACTCAACATCCATTGTACACTTTTTTTGTACAAGTGTCTTTACAGTCGCGCATTCTGTGTGTTGATGCACTAGATACGTCTTTTGTGTGTGTGTGTGTAGTTTGTTTAAACGAATAATTAATAGACTATCATCATCATCATCATAATCACCGTTGCGTTGAATCTACGTGCAGTGGATTAATGAAAAATGAAGTTTACACACACTTGCACTATTTTTTCTTCAATGGTGTTTCCACTGCACTTGGTCCTTTAGAGGCAATTATTCCTTTTTCTTGTATGTACGGGTACAATTAAGTCAGCTGACGTTTGTATAAGTTTGGCATCCTTTCAATGTATTATGTCACATTCATTCCGAAGGACTTATTTAATTATACCTTCTATATGGTACTGTTAGGAGCATTATCTGGCACTTTGTAGAATGATAGTTTATAATAGCGTTGCAGATTGAAGACATTGAAAGTAGACTTTATGGACGTTGTAAACGAAATAGGTTAGCTTCGAATGAGGTTCGATGTTAAAAATTAGTTGTGTACACACACTGACAGGTAAATGGGATCGATTTTTTGATTTTGGATGCATTAAATTAAATAAAAATAGTTGGAACTATATTTACTCGATACATCTTATAACAGAATACAACTCAGTAAATAAAAATATTGAAAATGGCTGGAAGCTTTCTAGGAACGCAGCCTCTGTAACATGGCTGCGTTATATGCATTTTATATGCATTCAGGCAGCAATTGCATCTGTTGCCAACTGGGCAAAAGGTCGAGATGCTGAAAGGCAAGCAAACCAGTTACTGCTGGTCAACGAATAGGAAACGCTCCCTTTTCAAGTTTATAGCTTAGTTACTAATAACTACTTTTAGTATTATAAATTACCAAGTTATGTTTTGAAATAAGTTATTGACTCATTTATTCCCACAAAGAAGGAGATCCTCTAAACTGCGCCAAATAAAGAGGCATAAGTCTCATCAACATCGCCTGCAAGATCCTATCTGCCGTAATATGTGAACGCCTGAAATCGTTTACAAACAACCTGATCGGGTCTTATCAGTATAGTTTTAGGATAGAAAAGTCCACAACCGATCAAATTTTCACACTTCGGCAGACCCATGAAGTCCAAATCGATACTCACCATCTGTTAATCGATTTCAAAGCCGCATACGACAGCATTTATAGAGATGAACTATACAGAGCCATGTCTAATTTTTGGTATACCGCCCAAACTCGTCCGTTTGTGTAGGAAGACGATTGAGAATTCTCACTGCTCCATCAGGGTCGCAAACGACCTCACCGACACATGCGATACCAAAAAAGTTTTTAGACAAGGCGAAGCACTGTCATATGTGACTTCTTCAATTTGATTCTTGCGAGGATTGTGCAAAACTCCCTAGCCAACACCCGAGGCACAATTTTTCTAAAATCGGTGCAACTTCGAGCATACGCCGACGTTATTGACATCATTGGTAGGACTCAATGTTATGTCATAGCTTGCTAGTACAGAGAAGGAAGCGGCATAAATGGGTTTAGCGTTAAATGAGGTAACGCGAAAGGACACACAACATCGATGAATTGGACATAACGTCACCATTGACATATATAACTTTGATCTAGTACTGGACCTTGTCTATCTCGGCTCCGCTATTAACTCAGACAACAACATCTCAGAAATTTAACGAAGAATTACTCTTGCCAAGCGCTGCTTCTTCGGGTTAAGAAGGCAATTCAGTAGTAGAGCCCTCACTCGAACTACTAAGGAGATCCTATATAGGATTCTGATCACCCCAGTTCTGCTCTACGGCGCTGAAGCATGGAACCTGTCAAAAGCGGATGAAGAAACCCTTGGGCGATTCGAGAGGAAAAAATCTGCGGTCCCATTTGCGTTGACGGGATATGGAAAAGAAGATTCAACCAAGATCTATTCGATCTGTACAGCGACATGCCTCTGTTCAAAATTCTCGGCATTGGAGGCTTAAGATTGCTAGGACATATAGAACTAATACACACCAATACTTCGGCTCGCAGAGTCTTCGATTCCCAGCCAGACGCCTGACGAAGTAGAGGAAGACCTCGCTTTAAGTGGCGCGCACAAGTATAAACCGACCGGCTTATTGGAGAGGCATGTTTGTTGAGGCCCAGATTCATTCTGGACTGTATCGCCACTTAACACCAACTCATTTGTTTTGAGCCAGTCTAATAACACTTCTAGGAAAATCCACAGGATTTTTAGGAAGATGGTACAATTTCTGTATGAATTCTAATTCTAATTCTAAGAAGTTTCTCCGGATGTGTGTACGTGTGACATATATAAAGAAGATTTGGTAGAGCTTCCGCCGGAGTGATAAAGAAGCATGAACTGTTTTGAGCTTCCAATGAACGACTTATAGCTGCAGTGACTTCGTAGATTTTTCTGCGATGACCCACCGAAGGTCTAGGTTCGATTCCCAGTTGTGGCAACAAAAACATGTTTTTTTTTAAAGTATCCTTGATTTATAGTATCCTTTATTTATTTTAACCCGATTGGAGAATTCCTGAAAATTTTGTATAAGATCAAGATAAACATACAAAAAATTTGCTCAAATAATTCAATGCAGTTCTGTCACTGCTAATAATAAGCTTAAGACTGTAGAGCAAATAAATAGTGTTGTTAATCTCTAAATTCTCAGAAAGTATCGATTAAGTAGTGTAGAGTATTTCAATTGGCTTTTTGATTTTGATTTCTTGTTGTACGCGTTTAAGAATAAAAGTTAAAGCGCACATCCATTCCTGTGCTGTTAATGTGCTATAACCCCAACGAAATACAGCCAAAAATAAAAAAATAAATTCTTATTTCGACGCCCATTGAAGGCAACCCATTGAAAGCGACAGGGTTCTGAAGTTATGCTCCAAACTGAGTTCGGCAGTGATGTGGTCGATGCTTTCTGCGATATTAAGGTGATTCAGAATCTTTTAGTGTTCACCCTATGTGGGTGTCCATTTTGATGAGATTATCAGTCTCCCAGCTGCACGAGCCGTAGATATCTAAGGTCACTAGATGTAAAATAACATACATGTTGCGAAATGGGTTGTTCTTAGAGCTTAACTTACGTATTTGCAAGCTGATCTTTGAAATTGCTTTCCGATTGACTTTTTGCAAGTGTATAAGGCTACGGAAGTTTCAAACGCGTTTTTCTATGATGGCTTTCCAGTTCAATTTCTTATCCAAAACCAGACCCAGGTATTTGGCTGATTCTGCGAGGTTGGGACTGATGCCAATAAGTATAGGACGGTCAATGTGCGTGGCTTTGTATTTCCTGCTGAAAGGACCAGTTCAGTTGGTTTAGAGTTAAAAGTTCAGAGAGTACAGAGAGACCGTTTGCTCTTTAAAAATTTTGATTTATTTTCCTGATAAACGTATAGCAAAGTCATCGGCGTAGGCAATCACCGAAATTCTTCTTTTTCTAGATTTACTAGGAGCTCGTTGACTACAATATTCCATAGAAGAGGATACGGCACGCCCTTTTGAAAGATGTCACAACTAACAGATCTACGTCCGGTTGAGATGCCAAGATAAGTGTTAACAGTTCTGCCTTTGAGTAGCTGATATACAAGTTGGCGCAAAATTAACCTTCCGATGTTTTTTGGCTAAGATGGAAATGGGCCTCATCACTCATGATTATTTTTGATGAAAAATCATCTTCCTCTTGGTGGTGATTAAGGATGGCTTGAGCGTATGTTAGACGCGATTGGCGGTCAGCAGCTAACAGCTGATGCACCGTCTGGACTTTGTACGGAAACATCTTCAAACCTTGTACCAAAATTCGCTGTAAAGACCGTCGGCTGATACCCATTTGCGTGGCACGTCGTCTGGTCGATGTCGACGGCACTTCCACGACATCTTCGGCTACAGCAGCAATATTCTCTGCAGAACGGCTACTCCGGGTCTGCCACGACTGGCAGCATCTCGTGTTGTGCCAGTCTCTTCGAGGCGAGCGGCTAAACGTCGCAGTGTTTCACCAGTAGGCGTTGGACGGCTAGCAAATCTGCGACGAAATTTACGTTGTGCCAAAGTCACCGACCGATTATTTCTCAAATAAATAGTCACCAAAATTCCGCTTTCTGGAGCAGTGTAGCGTTTGTTTGTTTATTAACGTGTATTTTGCATGTGTTTACTACACAAATGTCAAAACAGAACTGACATTAGGGGCCAATCGCAAAATTTATAGCATTTTCTGATTACTTTTGCGATTACTTTTGCGCCACCTTGTATTATCATAACGGGAAAATTGAAATGTATGCTTTATCTGACAATAAGCAGACAAGAGGATAAAATATTAGGAATCTTCGAATGAAAAGTATTCATGTACCAAGATGTGAATGTACTAGAACACAGGTAAGCACCTGAAATAATTGACCTTCTATGGCAACGCAAACCTTGCCTTTGGGCATAATAAAAAGTTGTGCTTGCCAGCCATAAAAATGGGATAGTCCCTATAGATAGAAGATGTTGCTACATTCGTATTACATAATTCGCATGCCCATACCTACCAATAGTTCTAGATATATGCTAGTGAGTTTTAGTGAGTAAAAAATGTACACTTCTATCAGCATGTACCTACGTTCCTCATAGTGTCTACAAGATTTCCACCAGCCCACCGAAAAAAAATTCGCTACACATAAAACATGCAAAATTATATGAACACGGAATCGAGAGTTCGCATGACCAAAATTCTCCTGCCAGTAGCTAATAAAACACAAAATATTATGTTTTACTCCGGTGCTCACTGGTGGCACCAAAATGTGATTGATATACAAATGGCATAAAATGATGGTCATAAAAATACTTATTGCGAAGTGTTTTTTTAAATAGGGAAAATTCGATCCCTAATAATAAAACACCGATATAAAAAAATTATTTATTTCCTGTTGCCTTCTTTTTAAACTTTTATGGAAAAACAAACAAAAGCACCTCGATC
Organism: Rhingia rostrata; assembly: GCA_949824845.1. Lineage (NCBI taxonomy): Eukaryota > Metazoa > Arthropoda > Insecta > Diptera > Syrphidae > Rhingia > Rhingia rostrata. The sequence goes on from OX463757.1 coordinate 23,977,932, forward strand.
GTATGTGAGTGAGTGTATCTGACAGCAGGACATCTTGAAAAATGATTGTCCTTATCTAGCGATTTCCTTCATGAGAGCTTAGCAAGTTATTGTCTAAATGATGTTATAAATGATCGCTTACTAATCGCCAATAAACTAAGACTGCACCACCATACCAGCTGACGGTTCTAAAACGAATAATAAATTAACCCGCTCTTCAAATATCAAACACACAAAAGTTCCAACAGTATTTATACAATTAAAATGCAACCACATCATCATCAGCACATTCGACTAATATGATGAATGATTAAATTTCCATTAAAAACGTTTACACAACACAGGATAACACTTCATCCTTATGTGCATACCGGAACATGTTTCAATCTAAATGCACGACAAAAAGTCACAAACAGAAATAGTTTTCAAAAGATTTATCCTCCCAAAAGGTACTCGGGACACACAAGAACCCAGCCATATACATTTTTAAGAACTTATTCAACAATTCATCTGACATTTTAATGTTTCCAAAAAAGCACAATAGAGATACAGAATACAATGACAAACACAAGTTCGAGTATGCTCGTTGACCATTTCAATATGGTAACTGTATCCGTATGTTTTTTAGAACGTGCCATAAAAGGTATCTAGAGTTGATACAAATAGTAACACAATACAGTGCCTAGTGTCTACAACTACAGTTGACACAAGCATCAACAGGAGGATAGACATCTGCTGTTTCTACACCTAAACGTGGAGAAGTTAAAAATGTAAAGCTCAAAAATAACTTGGGAAGTGGTGAATGTTGTTTGGAAAACTGTTGACTCTATATACACAATAAGTAGATTGGATCAGTTTCGAAATTTGAAAACAAAAGTTTATCTATGTTGGGAAAAGGTGGTCGAGTAACGTTTTCAGTTTATCCTCGCTGGCGGTAGATGCATCTTGCTTTTTTTTTTTTTAATAATTTGGGAGCACTCAAGAGGTTATGAATATCCTTTATATGTTTTAGCACAGTGCGGGTGTTCAGGAAATTCGGGATTAGAAGGTACATCGATACACCATTGGTTTAAAATGAGTGTAAAGAAAAACCAGAGTTTGGTAGAGCATTCCACAATCGTGAAGTTCGGTTTTTGTATGAATCTCTATATTTCTGCGTTCTTCCGAAGATAATTTTGAGTCGGAATGAAATGAGCCCCGAAACTTATAATGAAGCCGAATTTTTCATATTTTTGACAAATTACCGAAAGTTTTTACTATCTCTGGGACATTGTAAAATTTTTGCCTCAACTTTTGGTTACAGAGGCTTGTTTGAAGTCTTTCGGTTTTGCTCTGCTGGGTTGGTCTTGTAGAACCGGAAATGTACTCACCTAATCTAATAGCTTCCTTGCAGCTTAATTCATACCAACCTTTTGCCTTTGGTATGATTATCCTTATTCTGGGCGGAATAAAGAAGTAGAAAGGGTAAATGGGTTGTCAGGTGTCTTCAAGAAATCGGGAACATCCTTATCAATCATACTATTGAGTTTTTGCAAACTTGTTAATAATGTATTGACATACGATATCTTACGATATCTGCATATTAATAGTGGGTCCCAAGAAATTAATAGAGAGTTCCGAATGATCTTCGTTGGTATTTACATGCGATATCTTACGATATCTGGATTTTTCTTATTGTTTGTTTCGCGCCTTTTGCGCCTTTTCATTCACTTATTGGCAGTGAAGCATGCTCAATGGCTCGGCCATGAATAAAAACTTTGTCGACTGAAAGTCGCATTGGATATCAATTATATTTGTCCCTAAACACTTTTTCTGTCTCAAATGCATATATTTGGAACCTGTCCACACTACTTTCACCTTCGAATGTTTTGGCGGCAACATGGAAGTAAAATGATAGGCAATGTGGTTTAAGAAAATCTCGGGGTTTCACATAGCTGATGCCTACCAACTCCGACTATCAGCCTTACCGTGGCGACCATTGAGTGCCTAGAACCTTGAGCGTAGACAGGATCTCCTCAATCACCATGTAACGTCTAGGCGTCAGCAGATGAGAGCGGGGGAAAGACATCTACTCACACTTAAATAATATTCCATTCCAGGTGGCAGCGGAAGAACTTCCAAGATGGAGTCAACGATGGCGTCTACAGTCCCATCAGTTAAGATGGGCAAAGTGACTAGCCTAAATGAGCTGCTTCGACAAAATTCGGACAACAGGTAATCTAGGATTGTCAAGGGCAGCAGGGATGGTGGCGGTTGAGCCTAAGAACCAACAGCACCGCTCAATCCCGTAGTGAGTATTGTTGGCCTCTTGTCCTAGGGGTATTTAATAAATTGGAACTGGCCCTCCATGTTAGGGTTGTGCAGTCAGGGTTACTTGCTTACCACTTAAAAAAATCTATTTATGGAAGGGACAACAATCTTTGATAACAGATCCCCTGAAATCTCAACCAGACCTCTAACGTCTACGGACATCGACTAATGAGAATGAACCTGGAACGTAACCACGCTCTTCACCCCGGGTGATATATAAAAACTTGAATCCATCCAGCCGCTATTGGCGGATATTACTGCGATTCAGGAAATACGTCGAATAAAAACAGGAATATACAAACGAAAATCATGTGCCATTAATTACAGTTGCATCTGAAGGCTGCACAAATTAGTATGCGGATCCGTTGTGGAGAGCTGACTTAGGTCAAGAATTGTGATCGCATCAGAGCAACGTTTTGCAAAATTAGCTTTATATGTATATACAAACACCCCTAACGATGAGACTGAAGACCCTACCAAAAAGGTATTTTTTGACCTCCTGGACGGAGTCTGTAAGTATTACGATGTGAAAATCTTAATAAGGGATTTAAAAACGAAAATCGGTAAGGAACATTTTTTCGGCGGGTTAGTTGGAAAGCACAACCGCCACGAAACGATAACTGATAATGGCATCCAACCAACAGACTTCGCGGTCGCATGAAATACTGTTATCAGGAGGAGCACCAGGTCCCCACGACTTCAAATCCGCAAAGCAACCTGGCGATCTCCAGATGGTCGAATCGCCAAATCGACCAAGTGCATATAGATGCGATACACGCATCCAACATCTTGGATGTACACACACTCTGAAGGGCAAACGTCGACTCTGACCATTTCCTAGTCGCATCAAATTTCTGAGCCCGACTGTCCAACGAGGGGAAACTGCGAATGGTGCAAAATAAATGACTTGAAGTTGGACGCCTTAGTGTGGCGGAAATTGCCAGCATCTACAAACAAAAACTTCAAAATCCACAGCTGCGATATTCTCAGAAGAACGGCTGCTATAAGGCGGCTAGACCTCTCATCTAGGTGGGCTGATAATCGTCATGGTGTTTACTCTGTTGGCATTGTACGACCGGGAAATCTGCGCCGAAATTCACACTCATACAACCGACGATTTTTTTCGCTGAAATTCAAAACAATTATTCCGTGTCCCTTGTGAGTATAGCTATTCAGAAGGGTCATACTATCTTCGAAAATTGCCAGCATCTAAGATCATTACTGAGGATATCTTTCTTTCGGATGATGACCTTTGCGCCACAATGTGTATTCTGATTTTGAATTTCAGTTATATTGAACCGACGTACTCTACTCCAGCGCCATTTATCGGGTGGTAATCCTATATACCAAATTATCTTCTAACAAAACATACATACAATCTGAATTAAAGTACTGAAAATAAGTATTTTGTTAATAGCAAGAAAGCAACCTTATATTTTGGATCAAAACTTCAAAGGAATACTCTCAGGGCAATACCGAAGATTGTACATAGCTGTACCAACATACATTTATGCATAATTTTTTATGTATGTATCGACATTAACATGAAATAAAATATATAAATTGAATAATATCGACTAGAAAAAAATAACAGGCTTTGTCACTCTTTTCAAGGCTGAAAAATAAAGCTTCAAGAAGCCTAGAATGGCAACGCTGACTGTTCAATCCCGTAAAGGTCAACTATATGTCAAAATAGAAGTCCACTGCAGTGACAAGCTTGCTTATGGTCAACACCAATCTGGCAAACAAATCGATTAAACGGAAGTATCCATGGAATAAAGCCACGCCATAGGGATACGTTCATAAATGGCCATTTCTGTTCGGCAAATTAATAATCAAGAATTAAGCCGAGGATTTAAACAATTTACATATATAAACATCAACGACAAATGGTTGCTGTTCGCCGCCACCACCCTAAAATCCATTGGAAGACCACAGGCCGGTCCTGACTGACCGGTTTTTGACATCTCTCATTAGCAGATGTATTCGACACGCAGACCACGGTGCCATTGCTGGGTAAATGCCACTCTCACGAATGCACAACAATCAACGCAAAATGGAGAATTCAATTAGAAACCGTACTCCTGCCCGGAATATGCGGCCTATTTGCATATCAATGCGCCTCGATGATTCATATTGAATGGCCAGACCTGTCGTAGTGCTCCTAAAGCGACCAACCGGTGAGAGTGGGCGAACGTTTAATTTTTAAGCAATTAATTCTGCAATGGTCCTTGTCATCGGGTGCCTTAATTGCGTTTCGTTTTTATCGCTCCCCTGCATCGATGGGCCATTTCGTCAAATCGACAACTGCACCAGCAACTGCAAACTGGACCACTCTGTAATGTGTTTTCAATTCCACCCTAAATCAAAGAGCACTAAATGATAATAAATAATGAGGAGCCTCAATGAGCTGGACGGCAGCTTCCATTCAGGACTTTATTCCACTGTATTCCTGGATGAGAGAAGGGTCATATCATGAAAATTGGTTTCGACCTTTTTTGAAATTACCTTGGCAGGATATGTTGTTGGGGATTTTTGTGGCTGAATACTTCAATAGGCCAGACGGGTTTAGTACAATGACGTGAGAGAACATCATTCCGGGATGAAATGTCCTTTAGAAATATTCATGTATATACTTATATATGGTTTCTGGTCTTAACCAGCCTCCTTTAGTTGCCTGACCTCGGCAGTAAATTCCAAAAGTAAGGTTTTATAGAGGAATGGTAATATGATGTGGGAATTGGACGTCTTTAATAATGAGGACGAGGGTTGGCCTACTGTGGAGCAAGGGGATATGGGGATTATGTTGAAATGTGCTATGAATATGAAAGGCTGCCACATAGAAATCAATTGGAGCCTTAATGGCTTAACCCTTGGCAATGAAAACCAAATGAATGGATATAGTTATTTTTGATTTTATAGGCAAAATAAGAAGTGGCTATGAAGACAAATGACATTATTTTGTATTTTGGAATATGTGACAAGTGCTGTGTTAAATTCTGCCATTATACATGCAGACCACTTGTATGGGAACAGTTGCGTGGGAGGCATAAACTTTGAAAAAGAAGGTTTATTCGATACTAACCCATCAATGTAGGTTAAATATTTAAGGAAGTTACTAAAAAGTGGTCAGGTAAAGTGGAAAACAGTGTGCATCTTCCCTCATCACTCTCAAGTCAATGTAGACCCAGTGTGATGCCCGTTTGGGATCCACGTGTGTGGTTGGTTCCTTCATATATCCCGTTACTGTCCATTGTTGTTAGTCCCTGCCCAGGCATCCAGATATTATTGCAAATCTGAAATGATTAGGGAGAGGGATTTCGGATATTTTCCTAAGGTTCTCATTCTTAATTGGCTGAGGACTGGTCAGTGACACATAAAGTGGAGGATATCCACACCGCAGCTTCTACAAAGGTCGCTTTTAAGTAAGTTATGTCCAGTAAGAATCCCTACTAGTGTCGAAACGGATTTCCTGTGTCCTTGAAGCCACGTTCTTTTGGGTGTTTCAAGGACGCTTCATAAGCTAAGATTTTATTTTGACAGCAGATATTGCTTTTATTGCAGTCTGGCCTCCAATGAAGATGGTGATATCATCTGGTGGTGTCGCCAGGGTAATGTCAATAGCTCAGCCTGGAAGACACTGCTGTGCTTACTGCTGTTTAGTGTTTCTGAAAACACTTACAAATGGGAAAATGATAGGCATGCGGAAGCTGCAAACTGATTAATAGCAGATATTACCGCCATCCAGGAAATACGATGGGATTTCAGGAAAGGACATGCATTTTAAATAAGAAGTTAGAAATATTGCCTGTAAGAGAAAATGTGGATAGCGAATAATGATCGCGTGAATCCCAAACAAATAGTGGAACATCCTTTGCTTTTGTATGTGGGATGATAATTCAAAGCATGTTCTGCTGCAACATAGGTAAGTTTGACAAGTACTCAAGACTGAGAGTGTAATACTCATGAAGTCTTTTAAATATCTGGAAAGAAGACGAAAAGAAATTCACAAAACTCAAAAACGAAATTATTTAATTTTTAGAAAGTGAAGTTGAGGAAGATAACCGGCTCCATAAGGAAATTATTAGCGTAGAATGCGAAAAAATGACGTTGAGAAACAGCGTGCTCATGTTTTTGAAGGATGCGTTGCCAGTTAAGCAGCCAGTTTTTTCACCAGACACCAGTTAATTGTGATTTAGTTCTGAATAAGTCAGTAGATGTGCAACCGTCGCTGTGTATGTAACGAGTATGGGTATCTGATTATATCATTACGAAAATATCTATTAGTGTTTTGTTCAAAATTATGGAACCGTATCATAAACTAAAATCGAAAACTTTCAATATTTCACCAACGATTTTACATATACGGTTATTGCCTTTATCCGAGACGAGCAAACTAAAATGTGAACTTATAACCATAGGCTTCACTTCAAAGGATTCAAAATGATTACTTAAAAATGGTCAAACGGTAGGCAATAAGACATTTACAACAACCATTAAGTAGCTTTCGGCCTGATATTACTCCCATCCAGAAAATATGATGGGATGTGACGTGCAAGAAAAGTTGTAGAACTGCGACATCTACTACGGACAGTCGAGTAATGAGCAGAATTAGCTACTATTGAGATGTGGATTTGTTATGTGTGCAGGGCATTAGCGAAGGCATTGCTCATGCTGTAAGACTCATGCGAAAAAGACTCATGCTGTAAGCTTGGAAAGAGGAAAAAGGTGATATAGCTTAAGATTTCTTATACAAGCTACTTGACAAAGCATATGAACTACCGAATTACGATGTTTAAATCTTGCTGGATGAATTCAACGCAAAGGTAGAAAGAGAAGACACCTTTAGCACTATTGCCGGAAAACACAGCCTTCACTACAATGCGTCTGGCAACCGACTCAGACTTATTTACTTCGCTACGGAACGAAATGTCACTATAGCCAGAACGCGGTTTCTTTACCTCGATATTCATAAGGGCACATGGCGGTATCCATATCAACGAACAGTCAGTGAAATTGCTCACATTGTGATAGACAAAAGGCACGCATCCAGTTGGATGACCGAACATTCCGAGGGACCGGAACAGCATCCTTGTTGTAGCCAAGATAAGAATGTGAACATCCACCACGCCACAACAAGTCAGAAAGCAAGAGACCGCCAAGTTCTTCGCATGGCCCGCATCCCTTAACCTCTCGATAAACACTATACCACCAATACCACCAGCAACTAATGTTGAAGAACAAAAGCAGCTGATGTGCTAGGTGTCTCGTGCCCACAAGCAAGAAACCCTTGGTATGATGAAGAATGACGACATATGGTCGCAGCCAACAACGAGGACTTCAAGGCTAAGCTGCAGGTAAGGACAACATACACCAACTCATAAACAAAATTTATTCAGATGAAAATATGCCTGAAGAATGGAACCTCAGCATCGTTTGTCCAATCTACAAAATGAGACCCTCTGCATTGCTGCGCCAACTTCAAATGTATACGTCTCCTCGACATGACTTACATAATCCTTTCTGCCGTAATATATAGACGCCTGTAACCGTTTACCACAAATGATCAAGTTTTCACACTTCGGCAGATCCTGGAAAAAAACCAAAGTAATCCAATTCGATACCCACCATTTATTCGTTCGCTTATCTGCGGTACGAAATGAAAGCCTAAAACGTGTACCAACAACCTGATCGGACCTTATCAGTATCGTTTTAGGCCAGGAAATTGTACTCTTCAAATATTCATACTTTTGCAGATCCTGACAACAAAAAACACAAGATTTCCAAATCGATACTCACCACCTATTCATCGATTTCAACGCCGCATATGTCAGAATTTATAGACCGACTATAGAGAGCCATGTCTAGTTTTGATATCACACTCAAACTCGTCCGTCTGTGCTAGACGACGATCGAGAATTCTCGCTGCTCCACCAAGATCGGAAACGATCTTACTGACACATTGGATAACAAAAATAATTTGGGGAAAGTCCTCACTCCAACTATTTATTCTAATCAAACGTGGATAAAGAAGTCCTTGGTTGTGTTGAGAGAAAAATTCTTCGAAAAGTGGTTGGTCCCGTTTGCATTGCCGGGCTATGGAGAGGAAGATCAAACCATGAACTATACGAGATGTAAAGCGAAATGCCTCCACTAGGACAAACAATTCCGCATTTGAATTTTAAGATGACTAAGATATGTAGAACGAATGGACAACAATACCAGCCGGTAAAAACAGACCTCAACCAACAACAGGCACAGGTTCATACCGGAAAGTAGCGCCAATTAAGTAAGTAAATAACTTACTCCGCTTCATAGGAAGCTAGGGGTTGTTCACAAAAGCAACAATATTGGGGAATATTGATATATCCATGTGGTATCTTAAGACCATCAGCCATCTAAGTCAAAATATAAGCGTACCACACATTCAGTCACCATAACCTAACCTAACATAAGTATTCTGAACTCCCTTACCCAATTTGTAAAGATTTCTTAAACAGTTTTTGTGTCAAAACACATCCTAGACTCTTAAAAATATGACCCACATTTCTTAAATGCCAACACCATAGAAATCCCCTTTATATCCCATTTTTATGTATATTTCCTTGACGATCTAAAATCAAATTCTTTCACACAACCCCATTAAATCACATTTTTTATAGGTTAGTGTAATTTATTTCAACCAACCCCAGAATATAATAAAAACGAACCCATTCACAAAATTTGACTGTCATTTAATAGCCCGACTGCTCCAATTTCCGCATGCTACTCCGATCCACCCTATCACTTAAATAGACATCTTTTAAATTGTTTATCTCTCCGTCTAAATAAATCTCTTTGCCATTTTCAACGTCGTATAACATATTCATCCCCAGGGCGAATAAAAAAAAATCATACATATCATACAGGAAGGCTAACAAAAAAACAAGCAGACACAGTTAAATTTGCCTTTCCCAGCCCCCAATACATCACTGGCTGACACAATATCCTTTTTTTACCATCCCTCTACTTGCAGTTTTTATTTTGCAAGTATTGGCGTAAAGTTTCGCGAAAAAATCTTCACTGCCAGATTCGATGGTTAACGAAATCTAACACCAGAATGGATATGAATTTAAATACATTTGCATTTTACAAGTTGAACTAGCCTGGACCTTTGTTGACAGTAAACAGAAAATGGAAGGACGAACTATTTTTTGTTTTACAAATAAAATAAAACTCCAACTTTTGTGATTTCTATCAAATGGAATGTTGAAATCTGTAAAATGGTCTCGTTCCAACAATGATGTACTGTACACCCTCCTTCAGGACGAACAGAGAAAACAGAAAAAAAAAAACTACAGAACTGTCGCGAAACAAATACACAACAAAACCAACTTGATGGCGTAGAAAAGGCGAGGCATTCTAGAGCGCTGTCAGGAGCACGAAACTACTGCCATGCAGAATTAATAGTCGCCACCATGTGCCACCGCCATATACTCGTACTCCTGTTCCCGCGCGACTATGTTTTTGTGGTTCGCAAATAAATCAGCCCGCACTCCCGACACATCCGGGTCCTTGCTCCTTGTCGGTGTGTTTGCTAGGTATGTACGAGTAGGTACACGGGAGGGAAGCTCTTTCGATGGGCGCAAAAATGTCGTCCAAAATTTATTATCACTTTAAAAAAAAAGAAAAGAGTTTCGTGGCAAGTGTTCCCCCTGGAACATGACAGCCCTCAGCGTAGAAGGCAGAGGCTGAAGCAGAACTAAGCATTTCTAATTCAGGAGATGTTTATCGTAGCTACTAGTGATTCCTTTGCCGGTGAAAGTTGGCATTAACCGCCACAAAGGTGGAAACATATACACAGCTGAGTTGATGGCCTCCAAAGTATATGAGTGTATGTGGGGTCCTTTAGTAGAGTGCTCCTCTTCGAAGCCGGTTAGGGGCTTGTGTGTACGTTCAAAATTAAAGAAAAATCATCGTTTTTTAAGGGGTGCACAGAAACTACCATCGAAGCGGCTAGGACGGAGAACACGAAAACTTCAGTTAGGTACCCGGTTTTGGTAATATTTTTGCAGGAGAGAGTTTTTGTCCCGGCAATTTTGTTGCCACCGCGCCGCCTGGCGTGTTCGCCATGGACATCAACGTGCAGCGAGGACTAAATAAATCGTACCCCCGGGGACATTTGTTTGCTGTGTGTACACAGCGGTTCTAGATTACCAGGGCAGTGAGTGGCAAAGGCGGTTGAATCAGAAACAATATCAGATATTTATCGTTCGGTTGTTTGTCGTAACATGGGAAAACTTTATTAGCGTTTATTGTGAATGAATTGAAAATTGACGGGGGCTTGACGATGGTTAAGTTAGCTAAACGTTAACGTTTGCGTTTGCCAGTGAATGGGTAAAATTGGAATTGGTGTTAGTGCCTTGAAGTCAGGAGGATGAAAATTCAATTTTAACAATTGCCAGTTATTTGCATGATGTCATGTTAGGGGTGGGTTGATAGAGGCTCTGTTTTTGAAGTAATATTCTTTGAATGTGGCACTGTAGGTAATTTCATGCCTAATTACAGTTAGCCGAGGAAGGTAGTGTATTCCGTCATTTTGATCATTAAGGAGGAGTACGTAGGTGGCTATGCGGTGAGTTGCTGTTGTGTTTGAAAGTTTTGCGGATTTCCTTAATTTGTTGGAGTGTAAATGGGCATTTAAGTGCCGGAGATTCAAGTTTTTTTTACCTTCACCAGGTTGGTCTAGTATTTGTTTTGGAATGAGGTATGTACTTTGTTATTATTAATTTTTGGGGAGAAAAGTTGAAAGCAAAATCCCCATCGTTTCTAGCTTTTAAAATACATGCCACTATTTATTTTATTGTTCTTTCATCACATATTGAACATAAACGCTGAAATGTAAATTCACGTATAGGTATGAACATCTATAAAGGTTCTCAAGTCTAGATATTCCATTCATTTGTGGGATCGAAGTTTTAATTTTTGCCACTAAAACAGAAAATTTGAGAAGCTTATCATGACAGTGTTACTCAAGGATATTTGTCAGCCTTTAGCTAGACGGATTTCAACCAGGGACCCCAAGCTTAGTAGTCCACCACACTAACTACTAGGGTAATTTTAAATGGTGGTCCAACCATAATGCACCGTAGTGTAGTAGCCTTATAAAAGTCCTATGCGCCATATGTTTTTGCATAAGGCTTTAATATTCCTGCAAGGGATATAGTGCCGATAGTGCTTTATCGAAGCGAAATTTTGAGTTAAGCTGCACCGAAGAGTAGGACTGTGATGATCAGAGGCTTATATAGGATGTCCTTAGTATTATGAGTCGGTGCTTATTTACTAAATTGTATTCCTAGCCCGAGTTTTTTTTTAATTTGACATTTATTTGTTTCAGTGTTTGACAAATTCAATCATGGAGAGGTACACAACTGAGCAGCGCCTTAAGATTGTTGAAGCCTTCTACGAAAATAGGCGTTCAAATCAAAATGCATTTCGTCAAAGACTATAGAACTTCAAAGAGTGGGCATCTCATACAACACAAATTTTCTATGTAGGTGCTAGTATTGATACCCCAGTGTTCACATTACTACCCCGGCAACAAACAACGGCATAGCCGACGCATATACCTCTTGATTTTTGTTGGTCAGCATAATCGAAGAAATGTGTCCATAATCTGGAGAATTATAAGCAAATTTCTGTAGGTCTGTAGGAAATATGAAAACAGGTGTGCATGCTCTGCGGAACAATCTCGACTCGTCGTTGTGCTCAAAAATCGAACATCTTACGAACATCACTGATGCGAATTTTGAATAAGGTGAATAAGGACTAGCGGCGTAATCGGGTAATACATCTTCGGAAATGAGGTCGGCCAAGCAGTTACCGTGAATAGTGTTAGCTATCGCGAGATGATGATGGCATTTTTGTGGCCAGATATTGAGGATATGGACCTGAACGATACACTTGCTACACAGCCAACGAAACAGTGGTATTTTTACTCGAGATTTTTAATGGCCGTGTTATCTCACGACGGGCTCAATAGCGCGATGGTTAGTGCGATAAATTGACGTGCAGTTGGTATGAGTTCGATTACCAGCCGTAGCAAGTTAGGTTAGGTTTGATGGGTTGTTGACGACCAAGTGAGTCGTCAAACCCGCATAGGCCTGCGTGGGACCTGCGTGCTGTTGTGACTAGATCCGTCAAATCCTCGTAGTAGCAGCTGTCGAGGATTTTGTTACGGCTGTTGCTAATCGCGGGACAGTGAAACGTTAGGTGGGCGATGTCCTTTACGACGTCTGGGTCTCCGCACTTCTTGCAAAGTTGGTGCGAGTCAGTTAGGTTAGTCCTATGGGAGTTTTTACCCAGGAGATTGTGACCTGCTATCACTCTCACCGCTTTAGAAATGGAAGCTCTGCTCAGAGCTATAAGCTTGTTAGATTTGCTATCGCTTATTTCCGGCCAAAGATCTTTCCTGTGTTTGCAAGTGTTGATGTTTTGCCATATAGACTTTTGTTAGACTTTGTTCACTTTGCGTGAATCTGGTTTTTTGAAAGCAATGTCTAACCCTATTGTCGAATAAGGAGATGCAGCTGGACGATCCTAGTCTGGCTAGCTCGTCAGCTATTACGTTTCCCGGAATTTTTTTATTTCCTGCCACCCAGATATTTTGGACTTTGTTCTGGTTACTAAGAGCCTTGAGCTCTGAGCGACAGCGTCCAACTACTCGTGATTTTAATATGTTGAATGCAAGAACTTTTATGGCCAATTCTTTTTTTTCTGATTAGTGTAGGCATAATGTATTTGGCAGTTTTTTGTATCATCATGGGGTAATTCCGTCAGGTCCTGCTGCTTTGTAGGGCTAAAAAGTGTTAATTGTCCATGTAGTTTTTTCTTTGCATATAATGTTGTTAATTGTGTATTTTTCACCAGGAATAGTTTATGTTCAGTCCTTATTCGTTGCGTTAAGAGTTCAAAGGCTCTCGTTTTCACTTAGAGCTTTGCCTTGTATCTTCCAGGGGTTTCTTGCTGGTAGGCGAAAAAACCTTCCGTTTCAGTTTGGATCGGTCTTATGATTTGTGCTTTGAATTTAAATGGTAGGGATATGGTGTTAATCGAAAGCTTCAGGCATTGGAGTCTTTCGACGTATAATTTATTATCAATATTTCCTTGTATTCATGCACCAAACCATCAACAAAACCTGGGTTTTTTGCTCTTATGCACCCAACAAAACCTGGATGTTTTTGCTCTTACGCACTCATGTTTTGTTGATGGGTTTTAATAAGGAAGTTGTATGGGGGTTCATTGAGAATAGGAGGGCTGAATAGATTCTAAGGAAGAAGAAGATGCCAATAAAAGTAACATCCAGCTAGACAATGGTCAAGAGGAATGGGACAAGATCCTACGCTCTCCGGCAAGCAAACAAGGTGGGTTCAAGCATGCCAGTAGAAGCACCCGACGGACACGCAATTCCACAATGATTGGAATATCAGCTCCATGTGCCCCATCTACCAAAAAGGCTATTCTATGTCTTGCGCCAAGTATCGAATCATATTCCTGCTAAATGTTGCATATAAGATCTTATTCAACGTACTGTATGTGTACAGCTAAAAAAAACCATCCGCCTCAGAATGCTACAAGATCCATTCGCTGACACATTCTCGAAACAATTGTTAGATATCGGCGATAGAAAAGTTGCTGTCAATGGAAAAACTGATTCCCGCACAATCGTTGATAGGCAAATTTCAATTTTGTTACTCTTTGGTTAATCTAAAAGTTGCAAGATTTCAAGTTCAATAAAATGTTTCTTTCTTTTCGGAATGCATTTTAAACCTGCTAAAAATGAATCTGAAGTTATCATCAATCGATTTACACGCGACATTTTTCTGGTAAACAATTCCATAAACTTTCTATTTTCGTTGTTTCTTGCTTCTTGGGCTTCTTCCGAAAGTTGTCCGATTGGAAGAATACAAGATAAAATTATTTGTTTTCCATGAAACAATACTTTATGCACACTTACTGGCATATAACCAGGCATTATTATTAAGGTACAGTTCCCTTGTTTCTGTTGCATAACTCCCAAAAGCATCTGTATCGATTGGGAATCCAGACCCAAGAGCTTCTTAGATGATATGAAACTTTTTGAGTAACTCTTTATCTATCCCTGTAATTTGAGCAGCTTTGTCTTCATCTGTAAAGAATCTTCTAGCCGTATTTCCAAGATTAGTATTTCCAGACTGTTGAGTTGGCATATCAATCAATAGCCCAGTTTCACTTCTAAATCTTTCTGGATTAATTTTTCTCTGCCTTTGACTTGTTCTTTACTTTCTTGGTCTCTAACCTGCAACACTTTAACATCTGGTCTATACGCTATGTGAAGGATACATTCCATAAATCGTATCCATGAGTGAAGCGGACTTAATCCAAAGGACATTGCTTCTTTGTTTACATGATTTTTTGAAAGATTAACTAAATTTTTTATTTCGGGGGGCTTGGCAGCACAAATGAAACAGGATTGTGATAAAGACGTCATATATGACTTTTCAATCAATCATAGTTAGCAAAAAAATTGGTTTGATTATGATATGCAAGCTGTAATTATTAATCTCATAAGTTAGTTCGGTCGGGCTCAGTGGCTCGATGGTTAGTGCGATCAACTGCGGCGCAGAAGGTCTGGGTTCGATTCCCAGCCGTAGCAACACACAAAGGATTTTTCACTGGTCCTTCCCTCGTGATGATCTAACAAATCATTTGAGTAGTATCAATTGTCAAGAAAAGCTTATCTCAAATACGCCCTTCCGAGTCGGCATAAAAACAGAAGGTCCCACCAACGTGCAAGAAGTACACACGCACACATGATTGGTTGTGAGAACGCTCGGCCCTGGGTACTAACGAGCCTGTTGCGCCAAAAATTTGTATTTTTAGGTAGATGTTAAAGCACATTTCATCTATACAAATACAAGGCTTTATAACAAACACGGTTTCTAACTTCAACAACACTGAACAACTATACTTTTCGTCTAATAAATACAAAAAAACACATTTTTTATCTCCAATTTTTCGTTTCTTTCCCCCTAATATTTACAAAAAAACACTTTATGTATCGGAAGAACTTGCTTTTATGTTCAGTAACAGTTTACCAAGAGCTATACGAGCTGTACAGCGGCATGCCCCTGGTAAAAAAAACTCAGAATTGGACGTTTAAGATAGCTAGGACATGTAGAACGAATGGACACCAATACTCCGGCTCGCAGAGTCTTCGATTAGTTGGAGAGGCATGTTGGTTGAGGCCCTGGTTCATTCCAGACTATAGCACCATTTAAGTAAGTAAGTAAGTAATAGTTTACTTATTCAAAAATAAAAAATAAAACTTAAAAAAAAATTTTCCCGAACCACTTCAAAAGACTGACCTTCTACCAAAAAAATTTCATACAATTTAAACTTTGGCATCATTTTTGTTGTTGTTGCACTTGCTAAAACAAAAAAAAAATTACACAGTCATTATGTAGGAGGTATACGCTGTGAGAGAAACCGATTCATGTTTCCTTTCGTGCATGCCATTTTTATACCCTATCCCATAGGTGTATATTAGTTTTGATACATAGTTTGTAACATAGTGAAATAACTTAGCTAGGTATACCTCAAAGTATATGGGTCGACTCAGAACCGAAAACTGAGTTGATTAAGCCATGTCCGTCCGTCCGTCCGTCCGTACGTCACCAGTTTTTTTGCCTTAAATTTTGAGCTAGAATGATGAAATTTGGTACACATGTTTGATGTTGCTCCCAGCAAAACAAGTGTAAAAATTTGAAATCAGCCCACTGCCACGCCCCTCGTCAGAAAAACATAGTTTTAGGCCAAAACGTTAGAGATACTGACAATTTGTTCTGACAATGACATATTCTATATTTCATCGCCAAAAAGGCGACATTTTGAGGATATTTGTTCTAAGGGTGGGATGGGATAGGGTATACAACGATCCACACAGTGGATTGTAGCCTTCTCATGTGTTTTCAATTAAATCCCGCTAAATCAGAAATTTGCCATACTGTGAGACGTGCCAAATGAATTCAAACGATTTCCGATTTTAATTTACTATTATATTGGCAAGGACATACGGTGTCCGTTCGGGGCTTAGATTTGAGCAGACCATTTTTTTTCACATGGATGATCATTTTTTTCACATACGTGTCATGTTCTCCCGCGGGCTAACCATCGATCTCATTTGTGTTGGCTATGGACGGAATGACAAAAAATATTGTGCACCGAATTGTTCATCGAAATTAATATGGATTTTCCTTAATTTAATTTTTATACTTATATTACTTTTTTCAATTTGCAATTTATTTTTAAGTTACTAAAATATATTACGTTAGTGAAATACATTAATTGAGAAAATGAAAGGTTGCTGTTTTTTTTTTAATATCACTTCCTATCGTATATTTTAATATCAGCTTGATCTTGATCAAAGAAGGTACTGTCATCTCGGGCTCTCGAAGACCATTTTCACACAGCGCAATACGGTCAACCTTCATGTATAAGTTCGATATCCACGTTGAATATATCCTCAACGGCAAATTCGTCCGAACAAAAGGTTAGAACTGGGACGAAGTAGTAAATCCCAATTGACTGAAAATTTGTCATTTTGTCCTTCGGCGTGTGATATCTAAGTAAACTTTTTTTCTGTGCTACGATGCTTTAAGTTGTGGTTTTATACACTGTTGCATTGATTACGTACCCCCAGATACTGTCCCTTAACGTCTATACTTAACATGTGTGTGATAATACCATTTTCTTATAGCGTTTCTTATAGCGATAAATTGACGTGCAGTTGGTATGGGTTCGATTACCAGCCGTAGCAAGTTAGGTTAGGTTTGATGGGTTGTTGACGCCCAAGTGAGTCATCAAACTTGCATAGGCATGCGTGGGACCTGCGTGCTGTTGTGACTAATCCTCGTAGTAGCAGCTGTCGAGGATTTTGTTACGGCTGTTGCTAATCGCGAGGCAGTGAAACGTAAGTTGGGCGATGTCCTTAACGACGTCTGAGTCTCCGCACTCCTTGCAAAGTTGGTGCGAGTCAGTTAGGTTAGTCCTATGGGAGTTTTTACCCAGGAGATTGTGACCTGCTATCACTCTCACCGCTTTAGAAATGGAAGCTCTGCTCAGAGCTATAAGCTTGTTAGATTTGCTATCGCTTATTTCCGGCCAAAGATCTTTCCTGTGTTTGCAAGTGTTGATGTTTTGCCATATAGACTTTTGTTAGACTTTGTTTCACTTTGCGTGAATCTGGTTTTTTGAAAGCAATGTCTAACCCTATTGTCGAATAAGGAGATGCAGCTGGACGATCCTAGTCTGGCTAGCTCGTCAGCTATTACGTTTCCCGGAATTTTTATATTTCCTGCCACCCAGATATTTTAGACTTTGTTCTGGTTACAAAGAGCCTTGAGATCTGAGCGACAGCGTCCAACTACTCGTGATTTTAATACTTTTATGGCCAATTGTTTTTTTTTCTAATTAGTGTAGGCATAATGTAATTGGCAGTTTTTTGTATCATCATGGGGTAATTCCGTTAGGTCCTGCTGCTTTGTAGGGCTAAAAAGTGTTAATTGACCATGTAGTTTTTTCTATAACGTTTGCTACCAAAAATTCGATGAACCCAAACTAAATAAAAACAAAATAACATTTTACATTAATTTCTTTATTATATATTTCATTCTCTTATTGCTTTACATAAACTTTATATAGTTGTATTTTATAATATTTTCCTTCGTTTGTCTTAATATACAATAACATGAAATATCATTTTCTTAGCTGTGTAATTTTTGTTCGTCCTAAAATTAGTTTTAATAAACTTTGGAAAATCTTGATAAATGAATCGGAGATGTGTATGTTGCTGTTTTACCTATTTTTTTTATTTTAGCCCTATAACATATATTATCTTTATTTTTTTACAATTTATACAATTTTTTTTTAAATTTGTTTTATGCTTAACATTTGATTTCAAAATAACTAACCTATCACTTGACTGAATTGTCTCTTATATATTTTTTTGTTTTTATTAATTTTATGAGTGGGTTGTTTGTTTTTTTAATAAAATAATATACTTAATATATACAGAGTTTTTTATTATATGGTGAACAAAATAAAAAACAATTATAAATAACAGTTGTCCTAATTTAAATGGAATTTATTATATAACATCTAAATATAAAATAAATTAAATATGTTTTATAGTGAATAAACGAGTTTAAAAATGTGTTTACAAATTATGACGAATAAATCAGAAACTAAAAAAAATTGTATAACCATGAGTTACAATCTAGTGAGTAAAAAAACGATAATCCTAAATAAATAAAAATTTTGACGAATAATTAATACTTACAATAATGGATATCGGTTTTTGTTGTCGTAGATTTTACTTTTCTGTTTTTTTTTTTAATTTTATCAAATAGTCCATATCTATAGTCTTATCAAACAAGAAAATACATTATTTTTCTATTTAGATATATCATTTAATTTCTCTTTTTATTAAATCCCTCTTACTTTGTTATGTACAATGAATTTAAATATACTCCTTACAAAAAATTAAAAAATATTCTAAAAAACATTTTTGTTTTGTTTTGTTGTTCTCTTATTCCACCACCAGCGTGATGTATTTGATACGTCTGCTGGCCCCGTTAAGGTAACGCAAAAATTCCCACTATTTAAAAGTATAAAAAAGTAAAAAAAAAAAACTGTAAAAAATAAAACGCGGTTCAACTGCAGTGAAAATTATCACCGTTGATGCACCAGGCTTGTGCAACCACATAGTGTTGATTTTAAAGGACTTCGTGACTGTTGTTGTTGTTGTTGTCGTGGCTGTTGTTGCCGGCTAGTAATGCATTTGAAACTCAATGCTATTCGTAACAGCTCCCATAGCAATAATAACAAATGCAGGAACGATGTTATTTGTGTAACGCTGGTTGTTAGCTTAGATGCTGGCATTGTTCTTGTGGCAACATTAGTTTGCATGGCTTCTGGTCGCTCGCCTGTAAGAAAAGTAACAAACAAAATTTTATTTTTTTTATGCGAAAGTTACAAGCATTCTAGTTAGGTACATATTAAGAGAAAAAAAACGTATCATTCGAGGTAACTATGCAACTTTGTTTTCAATGGTAAAGTTTATCGTTTAGCCTGTCGATGCGGTAATTCGCGGTAAAATGAAAAGCAAGAACATAACTGAAATGTCGTTTTTTTCTCGATACAAACATACAAAAAGGTAATTGTAGTGGTATGTGGTTAGGTAAAACAAAAACAAAAGTTGGCAATGACATACAACATAATTTCTGTGCGAGAAAGCACATACATATTATGCTTCATAAAGTGAATATGATTATTTGATGGTATACCAGCGATATTAATTCTAAAAAATAGTTCATCTCGCTCGATCCCACTAACATTGATCTTAAATTTGTCCCTTTCGACAGATATTTTCTTAAATTGCTGGAAATATTCATTTGTTACGCCTTTTCACAAATCCGGTAGTAAGAATGTGGTAACAAACTATCGTCCAATTTGAAAGATTTCAACGATATAGAAATTGTTTGAAAGTTAAGTAAAAGATAAGATATACTTTTTTGTACAGGAATCCTTATCCACCTATCAGCGTGGATTTATGAAAAGCAGGTCCCCAAAAACTAATTTAACTTTGTTAACTAATTTTGCATTAACGGCAATAGAAAAAAAGGAGACCTGCGCCAACTGCGGAGGCATACGTCTCCTCAACATCGCCTACAAGATCCTATCTGCCGTTATATGTGAACACCTGAAACAGGAAAGTCCATAACCGATCAAATTTTCAAACTTCGCCAGATTCTGGAAAAAGCCCAAGAAGTCCAACTCGATACCCACCACCAATTCATTGATTTCAAAGCCGCATACGACAGCATTTATAGAGACGAACTATGCAGATTCATGTCAAGTTTTGGTATACCGCCCAAACTCGTCCGTCTGTATGGGATGACGATGGAGAATTCTCGCTGCTCCATCAGGTTCGGAAACGACCTCACCGACACATTCGATACCAAAAAAGGATTAAGGCAAGGCGATGCCCTTACATGTGACTTCATCAATTTGATTCTTGGGAGGGTTCTGCAAGACTCAAAAGTCAACACCAGAGGCACAGTTTTCCAAAAATCACAACTACTAGCATACGCCGACGATATTGACATCATTGGTAGGACTCAATGTGATGCCAGAGCCACGTTTGCTAGTATAGAGAAGGAAGCGGGTTTACCAGTAAATGAGGGTATATGCTGTCAACACGAAAGTACACACAACATCGACGAATTGGACAGAACGTCACCATTGGCAGATTAAACTTTGAGGTAGTACGGGACTTTTTCGAGGCAGTTTAAAGCAAAATTTGTTTTTCCTCAGGGAAGTCACTTGGCACCTTTGTTTTTTGCATTATTTGTGAACGATATTGATTCAAGAGTATCTTTCTGTAAGTTTCTGGGGTTTGCCGATGATTGGAAGTTTTTTTTGTAGAGTCAATTCTGTAGCCGATTGCGGTAAGCTACAAGTTGACTTAGACGCAATTACGGATTGGTGTAATTGTAATTATACGAACACGAATATGGAAGTACTGATGTTATTAAAAAAGTTTTCGAGAAAAATAAAATGTTCTCCGTTGTTCTTGAAGCCTCGCAAGATATTGACAAGATGTAGAATGAAGGTCTTATATAATAACTAAGATAATTCTTCGCCGAAACAATGATTAAAACAAATCGACTTGTTCGTTTAAAACTGTTCGGAGTTAAGGGAAATAATGACAGGTGTGTCACAAGGAAGTGTCCTTGGACCATTCTGGTACCATATATGGCTCAGTGGCGCGATGGCTAGTGCTATGAACTGCCACGCAGAAGTTCTGGGTTCGATTCCCAGCCCTTGCAACACCTAAATGATTTTTCACTGGCCCTCCTCTAGTGATGATCTGACAAATCATCCGAGAAGAGTCAATTGTCAAGAAAAGCTTATCACATATTCGCCGTTCGGAGTCGGCATAAGACAGGAGGTTCCACCATCGTACAAGAAGTTCACACGCACACATGAAAGGTTGTGGGTAAGCTCGGCCCTGTGTACTAACGACCCTGATGAGCCATAAATTAGTTTTTTTTTATTTCTTATCTCTGTATAATCAATCGTACGTTGGATAATGACCTCATAAGATGGTAATATTGACGAATTCGGCCTTGATGCAGATTGTTCCAATGCGTTTGCTAATGTCTACAAAGAGTAAGACTTCTTGTCCATAAATCTACATCCGAATTGTCGCGGTTTCTGCTCATTATAACACGTACCGTAGTAGATGTCACAATTTCTTATCCTCTTTTTGCCTTGTCTACCTTATCGTATTTCCTAGGCGGCAGTAATGTTCGCTGCATGGAAGTTGTTCGGCTGTACCTCTTCTATTTAATATTCGCGCATCCCAGATGCGGACACGAACGGAATCCGATAAATTTTTAGCCGATAGGTTGAACATCGAAATTGTTCATTTATTGGTAAATAGAAAATGTTCTCCCTTTTGTAGATTGATGCAAAGTTTTGTCAGCTTTTTTGGAATTTTCAGTGAACACTCAGGGCACAGGCTGATATTGGGTAGGCCTATTATCTTTATTTAGTATCACTATGATTTCTGCCTATAGCCTTTATATGATCTATTGTAGCTTAAGAATTTCCGGGGAATCAGACATTGTCAATCAGGCCTATCGGGAATACATTTTCCTGTGAGTTTTTTTTCTGTTCAGCAATGTAAATCAGATTGCTGAATGGGAATAGCTTCCAGGGAAAATTAATTAGCGATAGCACTGTATGTCACATAATAAAAATACCACTAGGATATTAAATTCATGTCCGTTCGAATCGTTCTAAGAAAGCTACACAAAATCAAAGGACCCCCCTATTGGCCTGAATAAAATAATTACCCAACAATATAACTGCAAACAGCACGCAATGACATACCATATCCATTAAACGAATATCAATGGCTGGAAGGAATAAAGCCATTCGTGCCATATGAATACATTTTTAACTGCGAAATGCATTTCCTCTCAGGATCATTCAATACTCGACGTCCCGAGCAGCGTGCCCCAAATAAGGAAAATCCTCAATTCGCATCGCCGCATTTAATAGCAATAATTATCCATAAAAGTGTACACTATACACGCAGTCACCGTGCCCAGATTCCATATTAAAGTCACGTAGTATTATTCGCAGTTTCGTTTGGACTACAGCTTGATGCTGTGGAAAAATGTCATTGGTTGATAAGACTCTCCAAAGAAGAATGTGGGTCATCATGTTCATCCCATCAACTACTTGAGATCTTGAACCATCAATGTGTGTTCCTGCACCACCTCCGCAGCGAGTGCGAATGGATTCCCACCGTGCGACGAGCACGTCATTGAATACATGTAGCTTTGGGGTGAAATTCAATTCACTTGGATTCAATACGCCCACTCATTGCCCACCCCCATTCTGCCACCCTTACTGCGCACACATTTAAATTTTTTTTTCTCCCGCTGATTCAGATTGCGAGCATATTCTCGTTCTCGTGCAACTATGCGCTTCAAAGTGGAGAATAAAGCACCCCCTTATCGCAAATGTTAAATCTGGATGTTGTCTCATGCATGCATGGCTGCAGAATCTGTTTGGCATGCTTATCGGTTAAATCTGGTAAACTGTAACCGAGAATGGTGTGTAATTATATGTGTCATGCTGCAGTTGGCTTATAGATAGATACCTTAAGGAAAGTTTAAGAACTCTACGATATCACGGATCTATACGACTACAATGGATGTAATGTTCACCCCTTAAGGACGTTTAGTGCTAAAATAGTTCAACTCGATGAGGGTATTCATTTTATGGGACTGGGGTTATCGCAGACTCGAAAAGTCATCGTGTAAGTAGTTTTTTTATTATTAATTTTTAGCATGCGATGGTAATGATAGGATTAATGATGGAACTTACCTTGGAGTACATGAACACGTATACTGGCGATTTCGGTATTCGATGGATAGCATGAGTATTTGCCAGAATCTGCTAAATCAGCATCATCGATGAGTAAAATTGATTTAGGATCATCGGATTTGCTGGTAATAAAAGTGATGCCACCACGCGATGAGTCTTCACTGATGACCTAGAAATGATAAATGGATTTAAGAATGGTTTGGAAAATATAGGGGTGGAATAGTATTTTGTGCTTAAGGCTACTCAGATTTGTTTTTGAAGTCGGTACTAAGCAAGAGATTTAATTCTCTATGCAATAAATAAAACTTCGCACACAAAAATTCGTAGAGATGCTAGTTTTGAGGGAGTTTATGGAAGGTTATGTCATAAATATAGACCTTTTGTAAATAAATAACAGGGGGTTTGGTCCCCTACTGTGCGCGTCCTCAGGAAGTGGATAGAGGAAGACGTAGAAGACTGCGGCGAATGGTGTTATAGCAGGTGATCTGTTAAGGAACATCGTGAACCAATCCAATACGTTTCATGAACGTCCGCGTCCATACGGTAAATATCTACTAAATTTACTACTAGAAAGGAGTAAATAACCCAATGTCCGATGGCTTTTATAGTCGTTTATGAAAATCTGAGTATGGACTCGTGAAGATGGAGCGTTACATGGTGTTGCTGCTGACCACTTACCTCGGTTCGTTCTTCGTCATGATGCTGAGTAACTTATGACCATCTGGGCTGGGTTTGTTAGGGATCCATAAAGTCGATCATTCGGAGCCTCACCAGAGGCTTTAGTTTGGTATCAAGGAAATCAGGAGTACCCAAAACATATAGTCCTCACACTGCATGCTTAGCCCCATTGAGAGGTTGCCCCCTTATGAGAGTATCATTGTGGATGCTTAACTTCACAGGAACGAATTATATTTTAATGCCTATTAGCAATAGGCTTTGGGATACAAGATATGTCAGATGGACCTCGGTACTTAGCATGGATAATTTTCGTGCCTAACAAATGATTTAAAATTGCACCAATGTAACAAGTCCTACGTTGGGGTGTTAACCAACACTTTTCTATGGTTTTGGTATTGTGGGTAGGCCCACCGTGAAATTAAAACTGTAATAGCTAGGGTAGGCCCACCGTGAAATAAGAGCTGTAATGGCAAGGTGTTTGCGTTAAGCATACCATTATCCATACCATATGGAAGCTATCACCTAAAATTCGATGAATATGTTAGTATAAAGGGAGAAAACCCATTTTACAGATTGAATGGTGGAACGATCTTTGTACAAACAATAGTAAGTGATCGCCAACGGAGGAGAGAGAATTTTATATCGGTTTTCAAGAAAGAGCTGAAATTTGAAAAGCATTTCTAAAAGAAGATTTTTATAACTATTTTCAATAACTATATGTGTGGACGATCATATAGAAGAATGCAGAAAATTGCTTTAATTGCAAAAGTTTGACAGAATTGTTACAAACAAAAAAAATGGTCACTAGGAGCTTCTCAAATTAGCCATTCGTAATCGTAATTTAAACTATGGGGTGTACTATCTTTTATGTCGGTATGTAAATATAGAATAATAATACAGGGTGTCCGCCGGGAACGTATACTTCTTTGTTTTGCCGTCATTATGGTAAAAATTAGTCTTGACAGTTCATATTTGGCAGTCGTGAAGTAGACACGTGGCAAATGTAGGTACTATGGTAAAATATTCGATTAACCAACGTTTTTCAATCGTTAAAACATCTTATCAAAATAAATCATCGATTACTGTGTCAATGAGAAAGTTTCGTGAAATTTTTGGGAGAAACAGCGTGCCAACAAAACGCACTATTTATCGTGTAGTGAATGATTTCGAAGAAAGAGGGTCTGTAGGTGATAGGCCCATGCATGGACCACAACGTACTGCAAGATCGGCTGAAAACATTACTGCTGCTCAAGGAAGTGTTCAAAACAATCCATCAACCTCAGTTCGACACCGTGCTCAGGGCTTCAAAGAACAACTTTGCTCACAATTTTGCACAAGGATTTCAGTTTGTTTCCATTTAAGATTCAGTTGAATCCACAAGACCATTTACGCCGGCGAACATTGGACCTTACTTCTTTGAAAATGAAAACGGCGTAACGGTATGGGGGAGGCAATATCGTGATATGATTGGAAACTTTTTAAAGCCACAACTGCATGCGTTGGGCTTGATTAACATGTGGTATCAACAAGACGGCGCCACATCGCGTACAGTCAGGATTACAATGGAATGACTGCTAGACCTCTTTCCGCAACAAGAAATGTTGATGTTGATTGGCCTCCACGGTCGCCTGATTTGACTGCTCCGGACTTCTTTTAGTGCGAATATCTGAAAACCAGAAACGCTTGAAGAACTCAGCAAAATATTCGTGATGAAATTAATGAATTACCGCGTTAAATGTGTGAGAATGTAACAAAAAATGTTCTCAAAAGGGCTCGCATTTGTGAGACTACCAGAGGAGGACATTTACCTTATATTGTATTCCATATATAATTGCCGACATTAAATAAAAAAATTATCAATATAAGATCCATTCTCTTTCATTTAATCAAAAATTATAAACAAACAAAATAGTGTACCTTCCCGTCCTACACCCTGTATATGAAGTATTTATGTTTTATTTGATTCCTTATAATTTTGAGTTCAACATCATGTAGCCACCATTTCTAATGAACAAATCTGCGTTTACCATAACCTTTCGCGCATTTCGAAATGTAAAGCGATGATTACGGCACTTGAATGTCTGAGATTTGCGAGCTTCTACATTGATTATTAAATAACCCCTGTGGATGTCAAATTCAAGGTCTCCGTGGCCAGTAACTATCATCATTTTTTGACAGCACATGTACAGGTAAATTTCTTGGCAGAAAAAGTTTAAGTGTCAGCTGTTGTTTGATTTGCAGTGTGGAACGGCACCACATTTTTTTCACACATTTGTGGCCAGACATTATGAGCCAACACCTACCGATATCAATTCCCTTCGACTATTTCGCCGTTTCTTGCCCAATAATGGTTTTAGCGCAAACTCTGGCATAAATCACATGTTGGTCATGCTATGGTGTTTCAAAGATCTCAAGTGCATTAACCGTTCCCAAAATGTAGCAATTTAGCTTGTTAATGATCCCAAAGAGTGTGAAATGGGCCCAGTCGGTCATCAAAATTCGCTTCCAAAAATAAGTTTCAGGTACCCCCCATTTGAACAACTGTTTAACCGTATTATAAGCAACGCGGTCGATTTGTTGGCAATATTATATGCTATATGTAAAGATATATAAGTTTCAAGATTATAATTTGATGTCAGTGCACATCAAAATACAATTTCGGCAGGAAACGACACATGTGGGTTCTCTGCTATACTATCTCTTACCATTTCAGCCAATTCATTGCAACGTCGCGGTCGTGGGTGTTGATGAACTAAATGTCCCGTGCTCAACAAAGTTCGACACTAAACGCCGAATAGTTTTGTCAGGCGATGCTTGTCGTCCATGATATTTTCGACGACATGTAAATTAGGTTGAGACCACTAAATGACTAATTTAAATAACAGGTGTTTTTTTACAGGTATATAACTTGAAGTTGAAAACTCTATTTCAGCTGGCGGCCATTTTTTCAACTGTCAAGTCATTTATTTTTAGTTTGGTATAGCTTTTCAACATGAATAGACTGACGTTTTGGACAACGCTCTCAAATTGTTCAAATTTATTTTGAAAATCATGATTCTGTTCAAAATACGCATCGCGCACAACGTCCATTTTAAAGTAATCGTCCATCAGAGCAATTACTTCGTTAAGTATGGAACGTTTTCGCCCCACGTTTACTCTAAATGATAAAGCGCAGTCACAAAGACGTCGTACAGTGCGTACAGAAGAAGTCTTTGCTGCTGTAGAGCGTGGCGTAGAAGAAGAACCGAAACATTCTATCCGCCATCATGCACAGGAATTGGATATTTTTCCATCCACTTTATAGATGATTTTGCGGAAAGATCTTGGTTTGCGTGCTTATAAAAGCAAACTCGTGCGAGAGTTGAAGCCACAGGATCACCTAGAAAGGACTAGATTCGGTTAATATTCCCAAAACAAGACTGCCGTTGATCCCAATTTTCATAAGCGAATTTTGTTTAGCGATCAGAAAGCTATAGTCAATGGTGACCGCTAGTGAGCCATGATTACTGACTTTTTAGTCCATCAATTGAACAACTATGTTATTTAGGAGGTATGGTTTCAGTAAGACGGCGAAACATGTCACACAGCTCGTGCCACAATTGTTGAAGAAAACGTTCGGTGAGCGCATAATTCCGCGTTATGGTCCTGTGAATTGGCCTCCAAGATCGTGCGATTTAACGCCGCCTGATTATTTTCTGTGGCAATATGTGAAGTCGGTAGTCTACGCCGATGAACCGGAAACAATTGACCACTTGGAGGACAACATTTGGCGCTTACAGCCAAAAATGAATGAAAAATCATCGAAAATTGGACACCGCAGATTAAACTACGTACGAGATAGACGTTAGTTTCATATGTCAGAAATTATTTTTAAATTATAATGCCAGATGATTGTCTTTCAATTAAAGTAAATTTCATTTCAATTTCAAAAAAGACATCTATGTTTTATTCCTTGTCAAAGTTCTATACCTCTAAAAAAACACCTTTTATAAAAAAAAAATACTCATCTTTATACTTATAGAATCGAAACGATTGCACTTTTGAGACAAAACATAATCACCTCTATCGAGGTATTCGTTTGGAACAACATTTTCATTGATTTGTCGGCATAAGACAGGAGGTCCCACCATCGTACAAGAAGTTCACACGCACAGATGAAAGGTTGTGGGTAAGCTCGGCCCTGTGTACTAACGACCCTGATGAGCCATAAATTAGTTTTTTTTTTATTTCTTATCTCTGTATAATCAATCGTACGTTGGATAATGACCTCATAAGATGGTAATATTGACGAATTCGGCCTTGATGCAGATTGTTCCAATGCGTTTGCTAATGTCTACAAAGAGTAAGACTTCTTGTCCATAAATCTACATCCGAATTGTCGCGGTTTCTGCTCATTATAACACGTACCGTAGTAGATGTCACAATTTCTTATCCTCTTTTTGCCTGGTCTACCTTATCGTATTTCCTAGGCGGCAGTAATGTTCGCTGCATGGAAGTTGTTCGGCTGTACCTCTTCTATTTAATATTCGCGCATCCCAGATGCGGACACGAACAGAATCCGATAAATTTTTAGCTGATAGGTTGAACATCGAAATTGTTCATTTATTGGTAAATAGAAAATGTTCTCCCTTTTGTAGATTGATGCAAAGTTTTGTTAGCTTTTTTGGAATTTTCAGTGAACACTCAGGGCACAGGCTGATATTGGGTAGGCCTATTAGACATCTATGTTTTATTCCTTGTCAAAGTTCTATACCTCTAAAAAAACACCTTTTATAAAAAAAAAATACTCATCTTTATACTTATAGAATCGAAACGATTGCACTTTTGAGACAAAACATAATCACCTCTATCGAGGTATTCGTTTGGAACAACATTTTCATTGATTTGTTCGATATCGGAAAATTTTGTACCGAGGTTTCCATTCGGATTTGCATTTCGAGCAGATCTTCCAACGAAATGCATCGCACGACGGCTTAAGGTCCCTCCCAGAATGTGCATCTGTAGCTGGTATCTGGTATCGCTGTCAAAAGAGAGATATATTTCTTGCATTTAGTTACCCTCAATTCAACTTGAAGCGGCATATTCACGAAAATACACATTGTGTAAGCGCTTACGGGTTGCCTTGTTTTTTTCTGACTCAGATTCAAGCGTTAGCTACAGATATGCATTTTGGGTGACCCTTAATGCGTTGAATTTCTTCGGAAGTTCTACGATGAAAAATTGTTGCGGAGTTCTTACGAAAGTGGAAACCACCCTAAAGTTATAAGTAAAATAATAAATAAAATTGCTTTGTCCGTTACTACAAAATCCCACCCAATCTTTTTTGTTTTATCTAGATTTCTTAAAGACCAATTTTGACAGCGGTTGTGTTTCATAGGGCAAAAAAAACGTTTTTCTTTGGTCTTAGATCAGTTTTGCAGATCTGGATTTTTCTGTAGATTTACCCCTCCCTGCACTTACACTTATACAAATGATAGCTGTCAGTTTCACTTGAAAGATTTTCGTTTTGATTTAATATTAATTCGACTGTTAAAATGTATCAATAACCATTAAAACTGCAGCAGAAATCAAAACCTAACAACTGAGTTACTGGAAACTTGACAGCTATAGCGAAACTAACTTCACACCCACAGACAAATAACAATCTTAAATCGTGTTCCAGTGGTAACAAAAATTATCAAATTTCAGAACAAAATCTAGTTGCCACGTTTGCTGACGATACAGCTATACTAGCCGTTGGCACAACAATACAACAACAATTTTTTTATAATTAGCACACGCTAATGTGTTTATGAATACCCTTATAGTGTTTGGACACATCGCGGGCATTAAGGAAATTGGGCGTTGAACTCAAGTTTGGGGCGTATATGCGCTTTATATATTGAGGCCAGATCAGAAGGGGTCAAATATTTTTTACATCGATTTAGGAAACCTAGACTTTTAGCGATTTCGAATACGGGCATTGAAAGTTTTTCGGTTTCGGCGATGCAAGTGCCATTCAAGGATAATGGCTGTAAATTTTGGTTTCGCTTAGATGACAGAAGACAGCATTGTGTTTTGGAAGCTTTAAATTCCACTCTATTGGAATTACCCCATTTAATTATGCTGTCAAGATCGGAATTAAATGAGCTTAACATATTTTGCCGTTTCTGTTCCACGTCCGAGGATGAAGGGCGTGGATTATAGAATGAATATGAAAAGCTGAGAGTGCTGTCATCAGCAAAGAAATGGATTGGATTAGAAGTTGCAGACAAGAGGTCATTAATAAAAATGAGAAAGTGTATCGGAGACAGAACGGAGCCCTGGGGAACACCAGCATTTATTTTGTGAGAAGTAGACTTGAAACCTTCAAAAACAACTTGAATTGAAAGTATCGAGAGATAGTTTCTAATCCATAGAAGAAAAGTTTCTTCAATTCCAAAAGCACGCATTTTCGACAAAAGGGCTTGATGCCAAACCCTGGTAAATGCAACGACATTGTTTTCGGCACTGAGGTGAATAGATTTGTTCCAATTTTCGGTGAGATATGTCATCAAATCACCAGTGGACCTGTTGCAACGAAAACCGTATTGTCGGCCATTTAGGATTTTTCGTGATTCAAGATATTTCATGAAATTACAAAACGCTCTTAACGAGGTTAATGAATGGACAAAATCCTAGCGGGTTGCACTTAACGAGAGCAAATCGATTTATGTAAATTTTTTGTATAAACGAACAAACAATTCGCCAGTATGTCTTAATACGGTTCGTGTCCCTTTTGCAAATGAAGCGAAGTATCTCGGAATGATACTCGATGCAAAATTAAAATGGAAGTCGCATGTAAAAAACAAATGCGAAGAACTAAAAAATGGACATATGGTATTCAACTATGGGGTTGTACCAGTGAACGGATTCTAAATATTTTACAAACTTTTGAAAACAAAATGTTAATATCATTCGTGATATATAAGGATCTTCACGCAGAGATCTGGGTATTCCCGTGGTTAAAGGTGAAACGAAAGATGGCGCACTTAAATAGCTTTATGTGTGGATAAAATACTTTTTGTCACCCAAATGGAGCTTTTTAGCCTGTATAAGCCGTTTTAAATGCATAATACTGTTTGGTCTGAAATTAAAGTCAAAACCGTTGAGAATGCTATAATCCGCGGTGCGAATCGTGGAAGGTCCTCTCCCATTCCATCCTTAAATTGAACATCCCATAAATATGGGCGTATCTAATGACTTTATATGGGTGTAATATAGCAAATATGATTTTCTAGATATCTTGATAAGACACTTTATTAAAATATCTTTTCGTTTTACCAAAATCGACGGTATTTTTTCTGAATAAAAAGGGGACGTGTCAATTGGGGGAATTAAGAAAAAAATTTTCTGTTTCAGCAACAAAGAGTAAGTGCATTAAATTTTATCATTCTAGCTCAAAATGAAATTCTCAAAAATTGCTGATGTACGGACGGCCGGACAGTCGATGCATATAGTGCGTTTTTTTTTGAGGTATTCAAAATCAGCCCACTTCCACGGCAACATTTTAGAAAATCGTTCTTTTTGGTCAAACGGTTAAGAATTTTGAAAAAGTGTCTGAATAAAACATTCATAATTTTAATGTCAACATCGTCTATAAAACATTTTTACCCAAGTCCACTTTTTTTGGGTGTTTCGGCAAGAAAACATATGCCCTGACCCATAGCATAATATGCATGCGTTGTTTTTTGTTGATACATTAAATATATTATGACAATGCCACGACCACTTTCTGGGAATGTTTAATATGAGCAATGGGGTAGTCTATTCAACGATCTGCAGCATTCTCATATGTTTTTGGTCCGCACAAAAACTGGAAAATTGGAGAGTAACCAATATGAGAAAATCTTAAATTTGTGGCTTCATTTATGTTCCACTTTCTAGAAAGTAGTACGAACAATAGTTGTCAAAATTTTGAAAAGCAATCGTACCAAGTTTATTAACATACATATAATATGTGTAAGTAAAGGGTGGTAAAACTTTTAGGGCCGATGTTGATTTTGACAAAAAAAACGTTAATTATTAAGGAAATTATTGCCATTTCCTCTTATTATGATAATATTGTTATGGTTCAATTATGTATGGAACAAAATATCGGCCAAATGGCCTACGCAACCTCTACGGCCATCCATCCAATGGTCCAAATTTTCGATGCCGCTGAGGCATAATTGAGGTTCTATGCCGTTAATGTGCCGAATTATCTCATGCTTTAGCTCTTGAATTTTTGCTGGCTTATCGGCGTTTTATTCAAATAACCCCAAAGAGATAAGTCCAACGGTGTCAAATCACATGATCTTGGCGGCCAATTGACATCGCCACCACGTGAGATAACACGGCCATCGAGTTTGTCGCGCAAAAGATTTATTGTTTCGTTAGCTGTGTGGCACCGGCTAGTGGCACCATCCTGTTGAAATCACATATCGTCCACATCCATATCTTTCACTTCGCGCCATAAAAAGTTTGCTATCATCTCACGATAGCGAACAACATTTAAATTAACAGCCTGACCGGCATCATTTTGTCACTCTTTGTGAGTGCATTGGTTTTTCGACAATCACTCTTGGATTATCATTCGCCCAAATGCGGCAATTCTGCGTAATGACCAGGTGAAAATGTGCCCATCACTCAAGATGATTTTCTTCGAAAATTGATCATCCACTGTTGGCATTTCTTGCCACCAATCTGACCACTGACGACGCTTGAAATGGTCAAGAGGGTTTATTTATTGAGTCTATTGCACCTTATAAGCGTGTAAATGCAATTCTGTATGCATAGCACCTCAACGACGAGCGTGAGAGGTGCAATTGTTCACGTCTAATACAGACCCGGTTTAACCAAATTTTTGCACGATTTTTCCGATTGTACGCACAATTGGACGATTAAGTTGACCGAAAGAATCACGAAGTGCATGCTATGCATTTTGATTTGAACGCGCATTTTCATAATAAGCCTGAATAACTTTAACGCGTTGCTTGATTGTATATCTTTCCATGTTTCAAATTGAGTTAGTCTGAAATTAAGATATGTCAAATGAAATGTAGAAAAAATCTTGAGGTTTAGGTGTGGTTCACATTCAACATCGGCCCTTAAAATTTTACTACCGGCTGTAACAGTTTGAAACCGTAGACAACGTTTTTGTTTAGTGTATGAAAAAATTACTTGGGGCGGCATAAATAGGATCTGTCCCAGGCGGCCCCAACCCAAGCTATGCCACTGGAACAAACATCCGTCTTTTTGCATCAAGCGATCAGATCATGATTGACAGAGTGTTTGTACTGAAAGTATCGTGCCCAGGATCGAAGAGGATTGAAAGCTACTTTTACTCTTGCAAAAAACCTCAACCAGAGACTAATAAGTTAGTAAGTGAGATATTTATAATGCTGGCTTATTGATCTTTCAGCTTCGTAATCCGGTTCTATATTTTATCGATGAGCTATGTTTTTTTTTCTGTGATATGAGTACCATGATTTGCAATGTTAAAACCATCTTCCGCAATTGTCATTCATGATTGCGGGTTTTGTGCTGCAGATTTTTTTTAGAGGAAGTCCCATATTTGCTTTTTTCAAAGTGCTATTCCAAGTCTAGTGTTCTAGTATTCTTGTATTGTTAGTTGACACACATCTCACTGTTAAGGACTAATTCAAACCTAATTAGAATTTACACAAAGCTTCTGCTCAACAATGCGCATCCGTTTCAATATAAAATCCATACCCCAATGCATTCCCATCTAATAAGTTCAACAGAAAAAGTCCACAACAACGATTTACAAGTGCCACCGCAATACCTTATCTAGATGCGAACTCACCTATATCACAAACAATTCCTATTTAAACTTTTTGAGCAAACTAATGAATGACACAGAGGTAACCCGCCTTTATCTAGGGCGTATAAACCGACTCGGCCACTCTTCTGGTACGATGGACCAATCAAAGGACCAATCTGTTTTACTTTTGCGGACAGCAAATTACAAAAGAAAACTCTTACACACTAGCAGGCTGTAGCAGGCTATCTATATCCACCAGTATAAAGCTATGACTTTCTATACCTTTATGAATAGGTGTCTATGTGTGTATGTATTTGTGTGAAGCCTCGGTGGCTTTGTGCACTTACCTTATCTTGGTGATACCAAAATATATGTGTCGGTGGCTCTGGACTAAACTTTATTGCACATGTCAGATTAATGGTGCTTCCTTTATCCACATACAGGTCTGGGCCACCAAGTATTGTTGCTGTTGGCACTGGAATTAGATACATAAAACGGGATTTGTGAGAAAAAAAATGAAAAAAAAGAATAACTATCAAGAAAGCGATTTGTTTTTGTTATTGTGTTCTTATTTGGTTCACTCTTTTGTTTATGTTAGTAGTTGTGAGCGTATGCGAACGGGGCCAAAAGGATCAAGGATGATGTTACATAGTTCAATTGATGTACTCGGTTAGACTATATGCCTTACAGATCTACATGAAAACAACGTGGATGCACGTATTAGTAGTAAGCTGATGGTATTATTACGAATAAGAAATGCAACAACACACATACTTACTGCTCCTCACACATGGTTAACAAAAGTCCCTTACCATAGGACGGCTGTAGGTGCCCTCTATACTAGGTACCTACAAAGCTTCATCTGATTTTGTTTACTGGTTCGCTTGGATGGGTCTACTCAAAAGGATGAGGACATATAGGACGGATATGTTTGTATGGCTGTGTCAGAAACTAAATTCAATGCAATAACACTCTTAGTCTACATGAATGGAGTGGGTTGTGTGATGGGGTTCTTGGGTGATTGTAGGTAGAATTGCCCTGTTCGTTTGTTTATCTACAACTGATGACAGTTTTAAGGATTACAGAGCCAATATGGTTTTCTTATAGTTTCGCTTCGCTTTGTTCTCCGATGCTCCTCCGCTCTGTACTATTAGTTCTCGTTTGTTGGATGTGAATTGCGCCATCGATTTTGTGTTGGTTTCTGGCTATGTCCTCGAGCGAGAAAAGCAATTCAATATTCTGTGGCAAGTCAAAGTCTTTTGGGTATAATTCTGCGCAGGGTTTTTATTGTGATTGTAATCTTAACTCTCTGCTGTTAAGCTGTGCAGTTTTCATATCGTTTTATTTTATTTTCGTATGTTTTTGGGTGTTTTTTTCTATACTTTGGCTTTTATTTCGCTTTATTGCCAGAGAACTAATTCAATATTTGTGATTGCTTGTAACATGGTGTATAAGCGTTTATTTTATATCATTTTTTGGTTTTTAATTCTGTGAATGAATTCAATTGTTTGGCTTTTTTTATTTATTTTTTATTTGTATTTTTAAGATAAATCCTTTGCAAAAGAACTGCGGGAGAGATTTTATTTATGTATGTGGGTTGAAACATAATGGATATGACTGCAACAACTGTGGGCATTTGGATTAAAGGATAAAATTGCAAACACAAAACATTTAAATGAAAAGTTAGCATATGTTATATGGACTGTTATGTAGTTCACATATTTTTATAGATGGTGGAAGATGTTGTCATGTGGGTCAAGGTGGGCCAAATATCTCCAACTAGTGTTTAATACGAATAACTTTTTTATTTTCCAATATATGTTATTGTTTTCTTTTCATGCACTTTAACGGATACTCAGAATTTAATTTTAATAATTTTTTTAATTTTTAATTTTTTTTGTCACCGATCAATTGTAATAACGCAGCGAACATATCGTTAATATAGTCTTTCAAGATCAGCTTCCATAGTATTAATGAGTATGAGCTTGGCCGACTGTTTTGAGTAATAGGGCTCAGTGACCGACCAAGTTTTTGTACAAAATCTCTAAATTAAAATCCATAAGACAAATTTAAGGCATACATGACCCGTTATCTGGACATGTCAGAACGGTGTTTCTTTTGGTTGTTTATATTGTCCACTCTAACTGGGAGGTTAAGCATCACTATGGACATCATCTTATGAATTCATTCGCTGACGTTCAGGGAAGTGGAAGAGGTACCTATCTCTAATATTGGTGCCCATTCGCTCTACATGCCCTAGCCTTCTTTAAAGTCCAATGAGGGATTTTTCAACAAGCCTATGTCGTGTGTGGTTAGTGGTTGAATCTTCATCTCCATAGCGCACGCAGGAACGAAATTTTTTCGAAGGATTTTTCGGTGAAAGGAATAAGGATTTCTTCATTCGCTTTTGATGCATGGACTTGCATCAGCGTCGTTAAGCAGATATATGTTGATAGTCTTATAAAGACTCTGCTTACAAGTTCGACTGAGAGCCTTACCACCAAAATGCTTTCTTAGCCTGATCACCCCAGTCCTGCATCAGCGACGTAGAGTAAGACTGGGGAGATCAGTGTCTTGTATAGGACTTGCCCAGTTGTTCGAGGGGCTTTACATTAAATGCCTTCTTCGTTGGCCAGATGGAAAAATTAGTTCTTCTGTTTATTTCTGAAGATATGTTGTTAATAGCGGAGCCAAGGTGGATAAAGTCTCTTACTACCTCTCAATGGTGACGTTCTCTCCAATTCGTCGATATTGTGCTGCTGTTGACAGTATTTTTACCACTCCTTCTCTAAGCTAGAAAACGTGGCTGTGAAATGACATTGAGTCACAATATCGTCGCCGCGTGCTGGTAGTTGTAGTGAAAGCAGCACTTATTCTCCATCGTCATCCTGGACAGACGGAAGAGTTTGGCCGCCCAAACTACTAAAACTAGACATGGCATGTTTTGTTCGTCTTTGAAATCGAAGAATAGTTGTTAGGGTATCACTTTGGGCTTTTGGGTTTATCCAGGATCTGCCAAAGTGTGATGATTTGATCCGTTGTGGACTTTTCATGCCTATAAGGGCCCATCAGGTTATTGTTCACACGCTCTTGAGACTTTAAACTTCGTAGTTTGCGCGGTTCGGGTGGTCTCCTTTTCCGTGTATAGCTAGGACAAACGGTGCTGAAGTTCTGTTTATCAGGCATACATACATCCGACCAAATTGTGCTTATTTACCAAATTAGATCTACCGGCTTTGTAGAAGGAAGGCAATTATTTCCAACAGCATTTTAAGCTTAATTTTAGATATTATCCTCCCTTCAATAACGTCTGGTTGTTGGTAGTTTTTACTTTCGTGGTCAATATTGAAGGGTTCGTTCTGCCAGACAGCGGGAGATTATTTATCATCGCCGTATAGCAGTCTGCAGAAGTGATTTATGGTATCCGTTATGGTATTCGGGAAATTTTGGGTGATGTTGTTAAGACTCATGACTCTGCAGTGGACGCAGTTTAGTGGATCTCCACGCGCTAAATTTTAATGGTTCCGATTCATCCTCCCAGGAAGTGAGATATCACTTACTTACTTAATTAAGTGGCTCTACAGTCCGGAATGAACCTGTGCCTCAACAATATGCTTCTACAATTAGACCGGTCCTTAGCTAACTGCTTCCAGTTCTTTCCACATGTCCTAGCCATCTTAAAGTCCAATGCGCAGTTTTTTTGCCCAGAGGTATGTCGCTATACAGCTCGTATAGTTCTTGGTAGAATCTTCGTCTAAATAGCCCGTCAACGCAAATGAGATCGAAGGTGTTTCGAAGAGTATTCCTCTCAAATCGACCAAGGTTTTCTTTATTCGCATTTGAGAAGGTCCACGCTTCTGCGCCGCGGAGCAGGACTGGGATGATCAGGGTCCTTTAAAGGATCTCCTTAGTAGTTCGAAAGAGAGCTTTACTACTGGATTGTATTGTTAGCCCGACTAAACAGCGGTTAGCAGGAGCAGTTCTTCGTTTAATTTCTGACGAGATTTCGTACTACCTCAAAGCTACCTCTGTCAATGTTGAGGTTCGGTCAAATTCGTCGATGTTGTGTGTTCTTACGTATTGACAGCATATACTTCATCTTGCCCTCATTTACTGCTAAACCCATTTTTGCCGCTTCCTTCTCTATACTAGCAAACGTGGCTATGATATCACGTTGGGTCCTACCAATGACGTCAATATCGTCGGTGTATGCTAGTAGTTGTACAGATTTTTTGGAAAATTGTGCCTCTGGTTTTGGCTCGTGAGTTTTGCACAATCCTCTCAAGAATCAGATTGAAGAAATCACATGACAGCGCGTCGCCTTGCAGCGAGAATTCTTCATCGTCATCCTACACAAACGGACGAGTTTGGGCGGTATACCAAAACTAGACATGGCTCTGTATATTTCGTCTCTATAAATGCTGTCGTATGCGGCTTTGAAATTGATGTATAGGTGGTGGGTATCGATTTGGACTTCTTGGGTTTTTTCCAGGATCTGGCAAAGTGTGAACATTTGATCGGTTGTGGACTTTTCTTGCATAAGACCCCATTGATAAAGGCTGATCAGGTTATTGGTAAACGGCTTCAGGCATTAAAATATTACGGTAGATAGGATCTTGTAGGCGATGTTGAGGAGACTTATGCCTCTGTAGTTGGCACAGTTTAGAGGGTCTCCTTTTTTGTAGATCTGGCAATAAAAAGACATCACTTTCTATATCTTCGATTTCTTGTTGCTATGTTGCTTCTCTTAAAACGCGTTAATTTCTTAACCTATCAATATTTCTAGAATTGTCATTAGCAATTGACTAGTAGTTAGTGCTTTGGACTTCTAAGCTGGGTATTTCTGGTTTGAATTCCGAAAGCGATACCACCTACGTATTTTTTACTGAACCATGTCTGGAAGTCTGACAAACGCTTTAGGGTAATACCGTCTTCAGTAGCTACGCACGTTTTTCCTTTAGATTTGGCATTACAATATTGGAACTCGTGTAGCTATGTGGTAAAACTAATAACTTTGCACATACAATGAAGCTTGGTTTTAGGCCATGTTTTGCTGAATGACAGGTATTTATTTATTTTTTCTTCAAACCAGGTATGTACCTAAAGTACGTTAGGCCAGATTCTCAGTTTGGTAGTTTGTTTGTTGTTTAATTTTAATTTAATTTAATTTTAATTTAATTTTAGAAACACTTTTTTTAATTTAATTTTAGAAACACTTCGCGTAAAGCCCTTAGCTATTTGAATTGTTTGAAAGAATGAATGGCTCCATTAGCTGGAGGTAGAATTTATCCAAACCTTATTCCCTTAACAGAAAGTAAAGTAATAAAAAGAGGCTCTTAATTCTATTTCAAAAACGACTCAAACCTAATTCTATTTATTGTCCATTTGGAACGCTAAAACTAATTTTTATCTCAACTCTCCGTTTGCGGGGACGCACATTACCCGTAATAGCAAACGTAACCTCCACATTTCAAAGAGTCCATTAAACCACACGTGATAATATATTCTACTACTATCAAAATGATGTCCCACATTAAAATGTGCAAATGCAATTATGTGATGTAAATTTTCTAAATTTAACCTCACGTTTGATATTAACCCAAATGACGCCCACCTATCCACGAGCTTAAAATCTAATTTGTCAGAATTTCAGTTGATGGCTTATAGAAATGATTACCAGTTGGGCATCTCTCACTCGTGCTGTCCATTTATAATATGTCCTTGAGTTCTCACATCGTCAAAGCAGTCGTAAAACCAACAAAAAAAATGTATACTTATATCGTATACCCTATTCGTATATAAAATGTTTGCCTAACTCAATTTGCCATACAATTCATAATTCAACTACACACTTCATCACCAAAAATGTGTATTAAATCACAGTGAAATACCCAACAGTAAAACTAGGACTTAATAATAATTTCATTTAACTACATACATCCTACATGAATAGTTAGTAGAAAACTCGTATTAAATACATTTCGCAAAATTCCCCACGGAAACTAGAAAACTTTCCCTTTACCTAACCAAACACACACACTATGTCTATGTTCTATTCCAACTCGAACTCTGGTTTCCTGCCTCCACTCCTGATGACATAATAATGTCAACCATTACGACACCGCTTATTTAATTAGCCTCTTCCCAAAACATGACTTGATCCTAGTTAACTTTACACCCTCCTGCCATACTTATGAAATTCAAATAAAACCCAGAAACACATACACAATTCCACCCTGAATATGTGTGTGTGTTTGTTTGCGCACCACACACCACATACCACCCACCATTCGGAATTTAAATAAATGTCCTCCCTTGGGTGTAGCAAATATTGTGGATAGTTGTTCGGTTTGCATCACCTCCAAACCGCATACAGATAAATCCATAGACCAAACAAGAGCAAGTTTTTCGGAGTTTCGCAACTTTGCAATGCAAAATGGGAAGGAGGGGTCCAAACAAAAAAGGGGATCAAATAAAAAGGGGAAAAGCTATACGAAAAAAAAGCAAAAACATCGTCGACGCGTCCTTCTCAATCGCATTTACACATAAAATTGGGAAGGAGTATGCGGACGTGAAATTGCACGTAAGTTCGCCAGCAGTAGGATGCCATTAAAATCTCATTATAACCTAACCAACCGATACCTCACCCAGCGCGCTACCGAATTGTTACCAGGTCTTCACACTACTAACATAAGGGAGGGAGCTATGGAATAGCAAAAGAACTTTTACAAGGATTAAGCATTAGGAGGAACCAAGTAGCGGCAAAACAGCAGTTTCACAACCTTATTAGCACAGAAAATAACACGTGTTAGTACATGAGCACA
Source organism: Rhingia rostrata (assembly GCA_949824845.1). NCBI lineage: Eukaryota > Metazoa > Arthropoda > Insecta > Diptera > Syrphidae > Rhingia > Rhingia rostrata. The sequence continues at coordinate 24,018,489 of OX463757.1, forward strand.
CAATCTCAAACCCTCAAATGGTCTTGTTACGCTATCCACACATTAGTTCTTATTTCTATGCGGGTCGGCAAAAACACTACACACACACATACAATGGCGATGAAATTAAGCAAAATTATATTATGTATCTGAATGTACAACCGACCAGCTACTGTTTGAATTGGTCCATAGAGTCCGGCGAATTCGTCGTCACTTCCTTGGTAGACACGATCGGAACTAATGTAGAAGGTATCGTCGTTGTAGTACTGTTGCAGCAAGCTATTCTTTTCGCTGTCGATGGAGTCTGTAAATGATTTCGAATGCAATAGAAGAGTGTATTTGTATCTATATAGAAAGTGAAAATTATTTTAGTTTCAATATTGCACTCAGTATCTGTAATCTCTGTCATATTGTCCTAGTTTTACAAAAAAAAAACAACGCATCCTACATGGATTGCATCTAAATACTATGCGTGAAGGAGGATGTTGTTAATGGCAACATAAGGATATGGCTCTTCAGAGAGGATGATTTCACGTTTCAAGTGCAGCAAAAAAACAAAATGTTCATCCAAATGAACGAACACGCGAATGTAGATTGTATGAACGAAAGTATCTCGACATAATCGTTACCACAATCCATAATCAGGTTTAATTTTTTTTTGCATACCCTTGCTGTTGTTGCATATGTGGTGGTTTTTGTATTTTAAGTGGTGGCATAGCTATCCTGCGTGGGTTTTTTTTTTCTTTTATAGTTGTTGCGTTCATCCTTGTTGGTAGTCGAGGTCGCTGTAGGAGGAGAGCTGAAATAAATGTTATGTGTCACAACCAGGAGTAGATTTCTTTGGCATCAGGGCCCTTTATTTAAAACGAAATGTTTCCTCGTTTATAAATAACAGTGTTTTTTTTTAAAGATCCTGCAAATGAATTCATAAAAAAAATCGCGACAGAGATGATTCGATATAATTAAACATTTATTGACGACTTTGAGTAAATGAACACAGCTCATCTCACTTACTTACTTTCTTTAGTGGCGCTGCAGTCCGCATGGGCCTCAACCAACATGCCTCTCCAATCAGCCCGGTTATTATTATGCGTCTGATGTTCGCTCGGAGTTGAACCCTCGTCGTTTGTGTCGTTGCTCCACAGTTCCCTCCATAGTCCTGGACAGTCGTTCGAGTTAGCCGTTTTACCAAAACTAGATATGGCCCTCTATAATTCATACCTACAAATGCTGTTGAATGCTGCTTTGAGATCGATGAGTGGGTGGTAGGTGGTGGGTGTCGATTTGGACTTCTTGAATTTTTTTGTAGAATCTACCGACGAGTGAAGGTTGGACCTATACCTATGACGTATGCCTCTATAGTTGGTGAAGTTTAGGGATCTCCTTTTTTTTCATGGATAGGGCAAGCGATGTGAAGGTTGGACCTATAATGCTGTTTCCTGGCATAAGCCCACACTGATAAGGGCCGATCAGGTTGTTGGTAAATGGATTCAGGCATTCACATATAACGGCAGATAGGATCTTGTAGGCGATGTTGAGCAGACGTATGCCTCTATAGTTGGTGCAGTTTAGGGGTCTCCTTTTTTTTTATGGATAGGGCAAACGATGCCGGTGTTCTATTATTCAAGCATACTTTCATCCGAACAAATTTTGCTTATATATTGGTGAATGTTACTTATCAACTTATCTCCACCCAGTTTATAAAGCTCAGCGGTAAGGCCGTCATTAGCGGCAGCCTTGTCAAGTTTAAATTAAGACATGGCTATCCTTACTTCACTTAGGGTGGTTGATAGGTTTTGCTGTCGTTGACAATATTTAATGTTTCGTCTTCGCCGCTCAGCAGTCTGCAAAGTAGTGGATCCATTTTCTCAGCATAGAGTGTTTCTCAACTTCGATATTTCATTGTTCACCTCGATAGGATTTTATTGCTCCTTGTACCCCTCGATTGGACGTTTTACACTTTGGTAACATTTGCGAACATTTTTCCTGGTGTGGCACATCTCTATATCCTCGACAGCGCGATTTTCTTACTGTGGCCGCTAGTTGGTGATATGGGTGGGAGATGAGGGCGCAGTGGAAGGCTGTCACTTAGTTGTTGTTTGTAGTCTCTGAAAATATCTCAGGCTCATTAAGGCGTCCAACGTAAAGTCACATTTTTTCTCGACTCGTAGCTTCTTCTAGGGTATTTGATCTCTGAATTAGGCTACGACGAGAAAGTGGTAAGAGCCGACGTTTGCCCTTCTGTATGTATGAACATCCAGGATGTTGAATGCGTGCCTCGCAGCTATAAGCACTTGATTGATTTGGTTGGCAGTTCGACCATCTGAAGATCACCGGATTGCCTTTAGGATTCAAAATCGTGGGAAGTCAGCTCCACTCATCGAGCTTGAAATTTAAGGTTACATTTTTTTCCTATATGTATTCGAGATCATGTCCAATGTATTTTGTGAATCGTGGTTTTGTCCTGCACCGCGAGATGACAGGTTCAAGTTTTTGAGTAACACTTAGCTTAGTACAGCGTGTATACGTAACAGGTGCATACTTGTAAGTCGTTTTCCGTGGTCGTTCCTGTTCTCGTTGGTATTTGAGGGGACCTGTTATTCAAAGCTGTTGTTTCACTCATAGCTATTCTTTACGTGGTTACACCTGGAGGGTCTTAAAGGACCCAATAATTTCGTTTAATTTCTGAAGAAATGTCGCTTTCAGAGTTAATATCAAAGTAATGGTTTACAACGTTCCTTACTAAAACTTTAGCTGTCTATTGTGACAATCTGTCGATGCTGTGTGAGCCTTATTTTTGACTGCATGGTCTTAGTCTTGCACTTGTTTACTGCTTCCCTCTTAAGAAAACTAACGATGACTCCTCCTTCGTCGGCGTATGCTGGTAGTTGTGGATTGGGATAAAGATGGTTAGATTTCATATTCCAGGCATACTTTCATCCAACCAAGTTTTGATAAATAAACGGTCTTTTTCTGTTACAATGGACATTTAAGTCAACCACAGGCGTCAACGTTTGCCCCTCTGAATTTATGTGCGTCCTGGATATTGGTTGCGTACCTTGCATTATGAGCACATGATCGATTTGGTTGGCGATTCACCATCTGGAAATTGCCAGATTAATTTGTGGATTCGAAGTCAAGAAAACCTAGTATTGCTGACAACAGTATCAAATGCTGTCGCGAAGTCTATTAGTCATTTGTTCATCTTGTACATATTTAAAGAAAACTTTTGGTAGATTAATTTATCGTTTATCATGTGCAATGCAATACAAGCTTAAGTTGGCCTAAAGAATAACAAAAGAATTGAACTAACTCTCACTTAGGGAACTAAGGCAACCTAAGCATATATGACATTTAGGTTCCATTTTTGACCTATAGGAGTACCTATAATAGTTCCAGAAGCAGGATAATAATTAACCTTCCACTAAATTAATATCCAGCGTAAACTAAAAGAATAAAATGATGATGCGCCTGGAAACTCCTTGTCGTAAAAAAACTTTTGCAGGTTTTTTATCTTCTCAGAGGGCTCTCTTTCAAAACAACTCCGCTCCTGTTTTTCCAATTTTCATTGAAAGCAAAAAAAAAATTCTCTCCGTTCTCTCACTGTTCAACTATTGGGTAACCTTCATAAGAAATTCAATATTATTTTCATTCCTGAAAATCCTTTCATACACAAGGTGCAACTAAAACAATACCACAAACTCGCTAAAATAGCTTAAATAGCTGAGTAAAAAAAAATTAAAAAAAACTTACCAACAATATTTAAGTTCACTGAAAAACTTCGAACTGGTTGGGTGGAAATTTGGCACTCGTACACACCGGCGTCACGTTTCTGTGCCCATTTTATTTGCAGCGTCCACTCGTCTATATCTCGGTGGTAGGATGTTTGGAACCTTTGATCCGTGGTATACGTGTAAGTGCCAACCGTGAGTATGTGCAGGTCCCTGTGACGTATCCATGCGACCTGGAAATGAAATATCAAAAAAAAGCACACATATGAGTGGAAAAGAGATTCAAGTGGAGTTGCACATTATGCACAGGATGAGTCATTGTGTTGTGAAGGATCTATTACTTATGTACTTAGGAGTACTTGTCATCGCACCGAGTGAGCGAAAGTAGTAAATGTGCAACTGAGCAGATTTTCTGCAGCCCCAGCAGCAGAAAAACATGTCATTCGGTTAGAGGTGTTATGTCTGCAAGTGTGAATGGGATCGTTCATTTTTTTTTTATATTTTTAGGTCAAGTGGAGAACTTACTGCGAGGACATAGGCATGTAAAAAACAGCTAAGTTGACCTCAGCGATGAAAATCAACTATACGCGGTTAAGATGGTGTGCTCCTTTTTTGTAAGTTTAAGAGACACTCTTTCAAGAAAAAAATGGTTACTTTTGTGTTGCAAAATAAAAGTAAAAGGAATGTGTTGACATTTAGATTTAATGGGTTTTGTTTTTCTAAGGATGTTTTCAGAAATTAGAAAGAAAAATTGAAAGGGTACGTTTTTAAGCCTAGCTTACAAAGTTGAAGGAGAACTTCAATTAATCACTATTATGCAGGATGATAAACAAAGACAATAAGCCTGCAAAATCTTCCATTACCAACATGTCCTTGGTAAGTGATTCCTTTGTGTATTGACATTCAGTTTAATGAAACAAAATATTTGGAGCACACCGACAGGTCGGACAGGTCTTTCGCAGGGTAACGCGATCACAAATGGTGTCTGTTGGTAATAAGTAGATGCCACTATCTTGTTTGTTTTGAGTGGTTTTCAATAAAAGGTGTAGTGGCCGCAAGAAGTCCTGATTTATATCCGAAAATAACAATGCCGAACACTTCTAGCGAAAGTCCATCCGAGAGTATAAAACTGTAATGGGAAGCCTTTTCAATTTTCTCTTTGGAATCCGGGATTACAGAAATCTTGTTCTGAACGGATTCTGCTATTCAACAAATATATGGTGGGTGTCGATCTTTTGGATTCCATGTTGGGCATGTTAAGATTTGATATAAGATCGAAAAAAATTGTAGATATCTGAAGCTTTTCGTTCACTTTTTAAATTTGTGTATGGTGAATGCTTGATCTTGTGGCGACGATAGATTGATGTGTAAATTCATGCCTCTTTTTGATTTTTAAGCAAAACATCTAATCAAGGTTGGTAAGGTCAATAAGAAAGGAGGCCGTCCTTCTTCATGCTCGAGCACTCCAACGCATCAAAATACAAGCCCTTATGCCCAATCTTCAACTCCGAAGTTCCCAACCACGGAGGCGAAAAAAGCTAAGATAGCACGGTCGGCGTCATGAAATTACACTTAATTCTTTTCGCTTGGATTTAACAGACCGCAGTCCAGAATTGCAACAAACAAGGCAGCAAAGCCAAAATTATTGTCAGTACAGATCTCTCGTAAATAAAGTTCACTAAATGCATGGTGAAGCTGTGCCTAAACATAGACCGACTCTCGACTATCCATAAACCAAGAACTCAGTGGCGCAATTGGTAGGCACTCGGCCCACTAGGCACGGGACTACCAGTTCCATCCCCGGTTAGGGAATAACATTTCCAATAATTATAAATATAATATAAATAATAATTATAAAGAGAACTGAACGTTCAATAAGCGTCACTATTAGAAGGAAACTGATGAGGACACGTGATAATGTCCGAAATAGCTATAATTGTAATCAATTAGTGTTATTGTACACAGGTTTTCGTTGTAATTTTGATCATTCTAGACCAAAACTGTTTTGCTTCATTCCACACATAAATCTTTGATCCTATTTTTTCGATATTTTTTATTATTTTCTTTTATTTCTAAAATTGTGTCTCTTTTGCAAAAATGCGACATTCCGAAAAAAATGTTTACGTCGAAAAATTGCCTACAGCCCAAAGCGCCATATACGACAAAAGCGTTTTTTTTTTATGCACCTTTTTGTAAATTGGTCACACTGCGATAGACAAGAGGCATGCATCCAGTATATTGGATGTTCGAACATTCCGAGGAGGGCACATCGACTCGGACCACTACCGTGTTGTAGCCAAGGTAAGAATGTAGATATCCACCACGCCACAACAATCCAGAAATACTGTGAAAAATTTAATGTCGAAAGACTGCAATCGCAAAAGACCGCCAAGACCTTCGCGCAACTAAACCTCTCAGCCGCAGCTGATGTGCTAGGTTTCTCGCGCCCACCAGCAAGAAACCCCTGGTATGATGAGGAATGCCGACAGATGCTCGCAGTTAAGAACGAGGCCTACAAGACTAAGCTGCAGGTGAAGACGAGAGCGGCCGTTGTGCTATATACGTAGAGAAGAAGGGAAGAAAACCGGCTTTTCAGAAACATGAAAAAAGAGCAAGAAAAGCGAGCGATCGATGATATAGGGAGGTGCTACTCCAGGGACGATGTTCGCAAGTTTAAGCAAAGTGTAAAACTTCAAAACCAAAAACCAGGAAATATCTTAGTTGAGTCACATTTACTGCTAAACCCATTTTAGCCACTTCCTTCTCCATACTAGCAAGTTTTCAAGTTGAGTCCGGTCAATGGTGTCAACAAAGTCAGCGTATGCCAGTGGCGCTACAGTCCGGAACGAACCTGGGCCTCAACCAACATGCCACTCCGATTAGCCCGGGCTTTAGCTAACTGCCTCCAGTTACGCACTCTAAGTTGGTTGAGGTCGGTTTCTACTAGTCGTGCTGGGAATCGAAGACTCCGCGAGCCGGATTATTGGTGTCCATTCGTCGAGCTAAGGTTTCGTTATTCGACCAAATTTTTCTTTGGTGAATGTTCTTTACCAAATCATCTTCCCCGGATTTCAAATCTCTGTATGATTCAGTATGAGCCTTGTATTCTCGGCTTTGAGGTTTAATACTTAAGTTAAACTTGCGAACAACCATTCGTAGAGTGCCACCTCTCTATATCCTCGATCGCGCGCTTTTCTTGCTCTTTTTGCTTTTTTTTTAAAAGCCGTTGTTCTTTTCTTCTTGGCTTATACATCTCAAGGACAGCAGTCTTCACCTGCACCCTAGCCTTGTAGGCCTCGATCTTTGTTGCGAGCATCTGTCGGCAATCCTTATCAGATCTAGGGTTGCTTGCTGGTGGGCGAGAGAAACCTAGCATATCAGTTGCACCGGATCTTATAGATGTCATTATTCTTCCGCACAAGATGATGGTGGTATTTATGGAGAGGTTTAGAGATAGGCGTTCCTTGAAGTCCTTGGCGGTGTCTTGTGATTGCAGTCTCTCGACATTAATTTTTTCGCAGTATTTCTGATTTGTTGTGGTGTTGTGGCGTGGTGGTATCCACATTCTTACCATGGCTTCAACGATGTAGTGGTCCGAGTCAATGTTAGCCCATCGGTAAGTTCGGAAATCCAAAATTACTGTCTGCGTGCCTCTTGTCAATCGCAATGTGATCAAATTAATTGACCGTTCATTTATCTAGAGATTGCCATATTTCATAATGAATATCGATGCATTGAATTCTATACAAAGCCAACCAATTCGAAATGTGTTCTGTCGCTCATAATGATTTTTTGGCAAAAATGGCGAAGAATTGATTAAGTATTCAAAAAAAAGGTCCTTTATATATTGTTTTCGAACACTCTACATGACTGTCAAATGCCAATCGACAAATTTTATTCATAAAAAAATCAAATAAAATCGACCGCGAACATAAAACGAACTGAGGCCCAGGTTAATCTCAGTGCATAGGTCATTTTGAGTTGGATTTCTACCGTAAAGGTAACTGATTCTTATCCCCCCAGTAATAAAAAGTGTGTTTCAAAAGTCTGACAAGCATTGATAAGTAAAAAGCTGGCATAAGAAGTTTTCCGAATCTGACGATTGGAATGGTGAAACATTTAAGGAGCTCTCATTTGTATACAGAATCGAACTTCGGATGAAATGGATGTGGATGTGTTACCCTGGGATTGAGTTTTATTTATCTGTTTGCATTTTGTAAAGATAAATTTGTTCAAACTTTTGGAAAAATTGAAAAAAAAAAATAGATATTCCTACCATAATCTCAGGATCACCTTATCTACGTAAAGATGAGATACCTACTTTACAAAAAAAATCCCCAAGGACAAGAGCATAATTAACTTTTCCCAAGACAAGTCAGAACACTTAAGCCGTATACTTAAAACAAAGCAATAAAAAAAACCGTCAACATTACCAAAAAGGATAAAAGCTGTGCTCATCATCATTTATATTGGCAGACAGCTGCTCAGATTGGCACTCTATCTCCCCATCGATCTATGTGTCTGTGTAGAACAAAAGGATAGTAGAAGGAGGGATGTAAAAGATGATGGCGAAAATTGATGGACAAGAAGGATAAGTCGCGACAGCATTTTGCCTTCATCAGTTTCAATGTGTACGAAAAGGACTAGTTTTCCCTTCCTGTTGGATTATAATATTTATTATTTGTTTTTACTCACACTCATGAGTGCGATTCAAAAAGGATCCGATCAAATTGTGTAAACTCATCTAATTGAGTCGCATACATAAATAAAAGTTGGACTTTTTCTCAATAAAAAAAAAGGAAATATCTCACGAACTTTTTGCAAAGTTCAAACTAATAGATACACTTTGCTTCATATAAGGTATGACTGATTTGTTTTGTTGTTCTCCTCTGATTATGGTAATTTATTACCATGACTTGCAAATTAATATCGGTTAACATGATAATTTAATCGAGTTGTAATATTCTTTTATAATTTAGCATATGACCATAATTAGTAAGGACAATAAATCAAAAAGTTTTTTTAACTAAAATCAGTACTTAGTGCGACTATAAATTAATGCGAATGGATATGTACATTCGGTATAAGTCCTCCGGTGACAAAATTCATTATTCAATGGATTCTGTATCCTGATTAATTTATTTCATGAAATTAGCATTATTGTGTGCGTTTGACATTTTGTTGCGGTGCGAATGACTGGGTTTTGGCATAAACTAAATGGTGCTAATAAATAACATTTAAATGAATTCTCTCATCAATGTCGTCATTAATTTTATTTCAAAATTTTGTAATAAACCAAAAATTCTATTCGAATCTGTCTGTCAACAGAAAATTATTTTGCTATATATCCACCGGGGTGGGCTGAGGGGGGTTCGTCTGCTTTGATTTTGTGCCTACAGCCATGAAACTAATTTATGCTGATTCCCAATTGAATATTACTTTGGCTTATTTTATTGATGGCTTTTCGTAGGGCTTAGATTTATCTATTGCGTTTGATGTTGAAAATCCATTAAGTGGATGCTGTTGATGAGGTTGACGATTTTTGTGTTATTTTTAGATTTTTTGTTTGGAATAATTTTTTATGAGTGATGGACATCTAAAGGCCATTTTTAATTAAACCTAGTGTCATAGGGGTATGTTGTTTTTGATACATAGGGTGGGATGAATAAAATGGAAGGCAGAACAGATCCCCAAAAAAACGCATCTACTCACGTATCATATGAATAAAATTGCATATAGACCAACCAGCGAGACCCTACTCCTTCATACTGAATAGGTGCTGTCCCACTCATATTTTTGGCTAGTTATTGTAGATGCTCACTACTCACGTATTTCGTTCCTACCAAATGGAGCACTAGCACCGAAAAGTTGAGTTTTGAGCAGTTGCTCCGTTTTATTCATACCGCCCATAGTTTACGACATCAAGAAATAATCGTTAATGAGCTTTGAAATTTGATTAAAATTGAAATTTGGTCGAGATATCACATCGATCCTACTTACTAACTTACTAAGTAGCTCTACAGTCTATAATGAACCATTCCCTCAGTCAACATGCCTTCCCAATTAGCCCGTTCCTTTAATTGCGCACTCCAAGTTGGTCGAGGTAGGTTTCTACATGTGCGTGTCACTTAGATCCAGGTCTTCATCAACAGTATTAGGCGTCCGACTGGGAATCGGAGGATCTGCGAACATGACTATAGGTGTCCAATCGCTCCACATATCGTAGCCGACTTAAACTTTTATTTTTTTGTTTTTTCTTCAACTTTTGATAAGGTCCGTGCATAGAGAAGGATTGGGGTAACCCTAGTCTGTATTTGGATCGAGTGAGGGCTTCCCTATCAAGTTGCCTTCTTGGCCCAATTTTTTCGCAGCATATACTTGATCGTAGCTTTATTTTTGCTAAACCTTTTTTGCGGCTTCTTTATCTATAACAGCAAACCTGGTTATGACAGCACGCTGAGTCTGACCAATGATATCAATAGCATTAGGACGTGTGCTAGTAATTGCATCAATTTGTGAAAGATTGTGCCTCTGGTAATGGAACAGGAGTTTTGCACAACTCTCCATATTAACAGAGTAAAGACATCGTCACATTGACTTAAACTTTTTTTGGTATCTAATGTGTCGATGGAGCAGCGAGAATTCTCCATCGTCATACTGCATAGGCGGACAAGCTTGGGCGGTCTGCCAACATTTTCATTAGTATACAGGTTCGAGCTTTCTAACAATCATTCAGTTGTGCGTGTGTACTTCATACACGATTGCGGGACCTCCTGTTTCATGCCGACTCCGATTGATGACTATTATTCGATTGATTTTGCCAGTGAAAAAGCATTTCGATTTTGCTACATCTTTGAATTGAACTCAAACCTTCTTCGCGGCAGTTCATCGCACTAACCTTCGTGCCACTGCTGTCGTATGCGGCTTTGAGATCGATGAATAGGTGGTGGGTATCTTGGCTTTTTTCAAAGTCGAAGTGTGAAGATTTGATCACTTGTGGACGTTCCTGGCGTTAAACCGTAAACTGTTTCAGGCGATCACATATTACGGCGGATAGGATATTGTAGATATTGTTGTTGAGGAGAGTAATGTTTCTACAGTTGGCGCAGTTCAGAGGTTTGCATTTTTCTTCAGACATACTTTCAATCGACTTTTATTCGTAGTTGAGACTGTGTCTCAATACTTAATGCGTTTCTCTTGTCGATAGCAATGTGATCAATTTGATTGACCGATCGTTGATCTGAATACCGACAGGTCCCCTTATAGTTTTTCTGTTTTTTCTCTATTGTGGCATTTCGTTCCGCTGTGAAGTCAATTAGCTTAAGTTCGCTGCCAGACGTGTTGTCGATTAGGGTATATTTTCTGAAAATATTGTTTTAGGTGTCTTCTCTTCTTACCTTTGCTTTAAATTCTACCGGCACGATTTTTACACAGTACTTCGCTAGTCGGTCATAGGCGATCAGGTGCTAGTAAATAGAAGCAGTCATACGCCATATCATGTTTTTCCTCTGCCGAAACGTTATCACATATAAGTCTTATGTTGGTAAATTTGGCCTTGATTCAGGTAGTTTTAATGCGTTTGCTAATGTCTTGAAAACATTAGTCTTGCACTCAAAACAAATAAACATCCGATTAGTCGCTGTTTTTACTCACTACAACACGTCCGTAGTAGATGTCACACTTTTTCATCCCCTTTTTGCCCGTCTCCTGAATGACAGTTATATCTGCTTTGTAGCAGCTTAGGTCTTTCGCTAGTTATTTTCCGAAACATCCTCGATATGCCTGTCCATCCGTTCGTATATTAGCTGTTTTTAAGGTCCATTCACGCATAAGCTCTTCGAAAAAATTGTCAGTTCGAAAATGGCGGTCAGAAAAAGTCGTAAATAATTTCCGTGAAAAGGAAATACAATCAGACAGCTGCCTAAAAATTTTAAGGGGCATTAACAAAAAAAAGTTTTAATTTGAATTGTCAATGTTGGATACAAACATAATCCTACATCCTGCTTATAAATCTTCGCTCATAAAACTCAGCATACTGATCGAACAATTAAAATCACCGTCAACATATTCCTGAGTAAATCAAAAAACCGTTTTAATCATGTTGGGTAAAATAAATAGACACCCGCCTTTCCTTGAAATATGTAACACAATATCTTTGAAAGAACCCATTTATTACTTTCATATTTGACAGCGTCTGTAAAAAACATATAAAAAGACCCGACACGTGTTTCTGTTTTTTTTTTCAAAAATTTTTTTTTAAGGAAACAATGTAGGGTCGAATACGTAGGTAGGTACAGTGTTATTTTTAATTGGAGACGAATACAATCAATTTTGAAATAAAACACACACATCACAGGAACTGTGTTAATCGATTTGAAATTTGTCACAGACAAATAATTGGAAACATGATTTCGAGATTTTATTTTTAAATGGCACACACGTGTGATAAAAATAGAATTGTACATAAAAACATACGCTTCCGATTACATAAGTTTTTAATTGCTTGTAATATTGAACAGTTTGCAAGGGTTGATATTTTTATTGCCAGTGTACATGATGTCTTCACTTAACTCGGGTATTTCGTTTATTGACGGAGCTATTAAGCTAGAAATAGGTTTTATCGCTGAACAAGGACAACGACGTTCTATCCGCACATGGAATATGCGAACATTAAACAGCAGAGGTGCAAGCGAACATCTAGCGGAAGCCCTAAACAGCTACAAAGCTGAAATTACTACCATCCAGGAAATACGATGGGATGGGCCGGGCAAAAAGAGGATACAAAAAAAATTTAACATCTACTACGGAACGTGTTATAGTGAGCAGAAATAGCGACTATTCGGATGCGGATTTGTTATAAATGCCAGACTTAGGCAGGAAGTCTTATATGTTTCCGAGTCAATCCTTATATGCGCTCACTCCCCAACGGAGGATAAATATGATAAGGCTAAGGATTGCTTCTACGAACTCATTGACAAAACCTATGAGCGAGTAGCGTAGTACGATGTTATAATGTTATTGGGAAGTTTTAACGCAAAGGTAGGAGAGAAAACATTTAGCAGTATTGGCGGCAGTATTGGCGGAAAGCATTGCCTACCTGACAGCATGTCTGTTAACGGACTTATGCTAATGGTCTTCGCTACGGAACGAAATGCCACTATAGCCAGCACACGGTTTTATCACCTCGATATCCATAAGGGGACATGGCACTGCCCAGATTAACGAATATTCAACCAAATTCAAACGTCAAACATCAAACGTGGGTTCAGTGGCGAGATGAACTGCAGCGCAGAAGGTCTGGGTTCAATTCCCAGCCGTAGAAACACCTAAATGATTTTTCACGGGTCCTCCTCTCGTGATGATCTGGCAAATCATATCAATTATCAAGAAAGGCGAATTCGCCGTTCGTAGTCGGCATAAAACAGGAGGTACCGCCATCGTGCAAGAAGTACACACGCACACATGAATGGTTGTGGTTGTGTTTTTTTTTTTTTTGTAAAACGTTTAACACAAGGATACAAGGCTCGAACAGAATCCTGTGCAGATGAACAAGGAAATATCGGAAACAAGGAACAAGGAAAAACCGCAAAGAAAGCTTCTGAAGATTATGACGTCATTAGGGGCTATAAGTGGCAGATGGCTATGCTATTATTAAAAGGACTTGCGTATTGACATCAACGGCTTCTTCTTTTAGTTGGGTCTGTGAAGTTATATTTTCCCACAAATAACTTTTACCACATCTGTTTCCCAATGTCAATTGGACATTTTCGTACCTGTTTTAGAAAAGTCTTTATCCAAAAAAAACTTTAAATTAAAATTCAAAACCTTCCAACATCACCTGAGTCATAAACTTAAATAAAAAAAAACTTAATTCTCCTTAGATCCCACTAAAGAAATATAAAAAGCGATTCCCAAACAAAATTATAGTCCTAAGGACATTGTTAACACTCACAACAACGCAATAACTCATCCAAATCTGTTGACTATTTTCTGGGTCAATGGCAATTACATATACGCTCATCATAACGTCAAAATATTATCCTAACTGTACATGTAAAATACATATTCCTTAGTCATTAATCAACGAAGCACATACCGTTTTATTTCCCAAATGCTTAACACGACATCCCAAATATGCAGATTTGCCCACAAGAGACGTGATATTCCTTGGCATAGTAACGTCAAAGTACGGCTCATTCCATCTATGGCCGTGGGGTGAGTGTAGCGGTGGTGAGTGTGTTGGTTTTTGATCCAAATTATTGTGATTCACCGATGGTCTCTGGTAACACATGGTCAGACCTGAAATTACAATAAAAAAAAAAAAACGGAAAAATGAATAAATATGCATCGAGTCGTATTAGCGGTTATAATGTGAAATTGAAAGCCTTTTTGAAGGATGGCTGGGACGTCGTCGCCTCATCAATCACTTTACCATCAATTTGTTTTTGTAAGGAATAAGGTGTATGTTTCGTGTATCCTTACATGAGGGAAGATTGAATAAAAGCAGGACAGCTTGTAATTGATTACCCTTAAACAGCCGTAGACGTGTCTGTAAAGGGGTGATGTTTAGGGAAGATGTTTTCTATATTTAGAAGGCTTTAAATAGCTATTTAGGTGGTAAAGGGTTGTTATTCAGTGGGTGGTCATATGTAGGTACTTTGTAATCAATAGTTTGATGCATGAGGAGAACAAATGCGTGTTATATCCTGATGGGGTTAGTTGCTTTAACAAGTGGTTAGGAACTTTCAACGACTCTATTATGAATTCGAGATGAGAAATGGAATTATCCAGAATGTTTGTCTTCATCTGTGGACAGGCAATGTTGTTTTTACTTTGATGCCTTAATGGATTTGTGCAATATATTGGATATCTGTGTTAATATCGATTTTAAAAAGGATTTTTGGTGGTGATGTAGGCAGGTCTTCCATATGGATGGGATGATGTTAGATTTCGTATTATATATTCTGTCTACCAAAAATATTTTGATATGTATTTAGTAAATGTTTGTTTTTGCTGTATCAACTAAGATGTTTACACTGTCGAAACATTGGTTTAGATTCATTTAATAATAGATAGAATTCTTGGAAAATCGCATTCATTGAATTGGTAATACTGTTTCACATAAGAAAATAATCACAGACAAGTACAATATTTTGACAAAATTAGTATTTCGAGAGATACAACTCATCCAGATGCGGGTTGGAAATTGTTTTTTGGCAAACGCCTTTTTAAACACAAAACTTGTAAAGGAATAAATTTATGTTTAGCTGCTTGTTGATTTAAAAAAAAAAAACTAAATGACAATCAAGAAATCTTATATGTATTGGTGGCGGTAATACATTTGAAAGTTACGCCCACCTACAAGATTAGATGAGAGTATAAAACAAATTGAGGAAATAAAAGTTGGAGAATGGTAAAAATACACCAACGCGAGCCTGGCACTTTTAATATATCATATGTATCCTTTGTGCATCATCATTGGACATAGGTATTCTTTTTGTATCCATTAATAGTCAGAATTACTTGTATGTAAGCTACAAGGTGTGATACTAATTATGCTGAGTTTCATGCGGTCACACGTGACAGTCCTTACGAACGATTTTCAATAAAACTAACTACTGCATCGTTTGTCGATTTACACGTTCTTACATTCTTAATTGGTAATGTCAAGCTAAACCACACCTTGGCTTATGTCCAACTGAAAGTTCGTTCTCCAATGGTGACTTTCTGTTCAATTCGTCGATGTTGTGTGACATTTCGTCTGACATTTATTCTGCTAAATCCTTTATTCTGCTTCTCTCTATACAAGCAAACGTGGCTATGACATCACGTTGAGTCCGACCAATGATTTCAATATCGTCGGCGCATGCTAGTAGTTACAACGATTTATGAAAAATTATATGTCTGGTGTTGGATCGGTATTCTTGCACAATCCTCTCAAGAATCAACTCTCTCAACGAAGCTTAGAGATAAAAATTTAAAGTGTTTTAACATACATATAAATATTAAAAATTGTAAAAGTGTTAAAATAAAAGACAGAGACTTCAACCAAAACATAATTTGTGAATTGAGCACTTGTAAAAATAGCTAAAAAAAATAAATTTTTAATTTTTGAAATTAAAATCAGTGAGAAGCCATTGATTTTTTATATTCTTTTATTCTTTAATCCTATAACAAAAATTGCTCATATACATATAAATACAATGAATACATGTAGTGAGTGTTTACATATGCTCCCCGATGAAGGGGACTTCGTTACATGTTATAGGTGCAATCGGAAGATGCATTTTCATTGTGCCTCGATAGCCGGAAAAACCTACAGGAAAATGAAAATGACGAAAATGACATGCCGCTCTTTTGACATTTCTCTTCAGTAAGGTTCGCCATTTCATGATGTAAAGATATATGAACCAACAATGAGTCAAAATTATTAAAATTTACTACCGAAATTATGGTCGTCATAATCGTCCTAGCAGATCAACAATTGAGCGTCTAGTGGAAAAATTTGAATCCACAGGCACAGTACAAAATGTTCCCGTGCCAGTGAGACAAAGAAGTGCCCGTAGTGTCGAGAATATTGCTGCCGCTGAGGCTTCAGTTGAAGAAAGCCCAAATGTGTCTCTCACACGTCGTTCTCAAGCGTTGGGCATCTCTGTGACATCTTTGTGTCGAACTTTGCGAAAAGATCTTATCCTATATCCTTACAAGATTAAATTGACGCAAGAACTGAAGCGTCGTATGTTCTTGAATTGGGATGAGCAACAACTTGAAAATGATTCGGATCTTCATCGAAAAATCATCTTCAGCGATGAGGCTCATTGCTGGCTGAATGGCTTTGTCAATAAACAAAATATGCGCTACTGGTCCGGCAGCAATCCACACGTACTCCATGAGTCATCATTACATCCCGAAAAAAGTATGGTTTGGTGTGGTTTATGGGCCGGGCGGCGGCGGCGTCGTTGGGCCGTACTTCTTCCGTGATGATCAAGACCGGCACGTTACTGTGAATGGGAATCCCTACCGTTCAATGATAACCGAATATTTTTGGCCCCAATTGGATGATATGGACTTGGAGGACATGCGGTTCCAACAGGACGGCGCAACAAGCCCCACAGCGAATGCCACATCCACAAAAATGGAGACCCTCTAAACTGCGCCAGCCACAGAGGCATAAGTCTCCTCAACATCGTCTACAAAATTCCATCTGCCATTGTATTTGAACGCCTGAAACCGTTTACCAACAACCTGATCGGCCCTTATCAGTGTGGTTTCGGAAAGGAAAGTCCACAACCAATCAAATTTTCACACTTCGGCAGATCCTGGAAAAAAATTCAAGAAGTCCAAATCGATACGACAGCATTCGCAGAGATGAACTTTACAGAGCCATGTCTGGTTTTGGTATACTGCCCAATTTCGTCCGTTTGTATAGGATGACGTTGGTGAGCTGTCGCTGCTCCATCAGGGTCGGAAACAACCTCACTAACACATTCGATAACAAAAATGGATTTAGGCAAGGGGATACGCGGTCATGTAACTTCTTCAATCTGATTCTTGAGAGGATTGTGCAAAACTCACGAGCCAACACCAGAGGCACAATTTTCCAAAAATCTGTACAACTACGTGCATTGGGCGACGATATTGACGTCATTGGTAGGACCCAACGTGATGTCATAGCCACGTTAGCTAGTATAGAGAAGGAAGCGGCAAAAACACGAAAGAACACACAACATCGACGAACTGGACAGAACTTCACCATTGACAGACGTAACTTATGGAAGAAGCAAGCATTTCTGAAGTTTTTTTGGATGCTTAGTAGTTTAAATACCACAAAGCAACCAGGAGCAGACAACATTAGACCAATTTACCTTAAAATTAATGCTGCATATCTAGCACCTGTAATCACAATGATCATTAATCGAAGCATCATTGAAGGCTCAATCCCAAAGGTACTTAAAACTTCCTTAATTCGATTCATATACAAAGGTGGATCTAAAAAAGATACTGGAAATTATAGGCTGATTGCAATTTTGCCAGTTTCTGACCCTGATGGAGCAGCGAGAATTCTCCATCGTCATCCTTTACAAACGGATGAGTTTTGAAGGTATACCAAAACCAGACATGACTCTGTTTAGTTCTAAAAATGCTGTCGTATACGCTCTGAAATCAATGAATAGGTGGTGGTATCGATTTGGACTTTTCTCTGGTTGTTGGCTGGATCTGCCGAACTGTGAAATTTTTGTGATTAGTTGTGGAATTTCCCGGCCTAAAACCACATGGTGGCCTAAAACCAAGATCCGATTAGGTGTTGGTAAACGATTTCAGGCGTTCATATAAGAATAACATTATAAGATCATTTTGGCGATGTTGAGGAGACTTATTGCTCGGCTGTTGGCTCACAATTCAGAGGGTCTTCATTTTTGTCGATCGGGCGAACGATGTTCAGCTTTCATTCTTTAGGCATACTTTCATCCGACCAAATTTCGCTTATGAGTTGGTGAATATTAACATTTTAACGCTCGGCGGGAAGGCTGTCATTTGCAGTAGCCTTGTCAATCTTTAATTTAGATATTGAGTTTTGATGGTTCGTTCTGCCTGATATCGGAAGATTTTTCGTCATCTCCGTTTAACAGCGTGGCGAAATGTTTTCAAATGGAGACTCTGTTTCAATGACCTTTTCTGGTTCATTTCTGCAGTGTAATGTATCCCTCGATTTGTGATGAACTGCCGCGCAGAAGTAACGGGTTCAATTTCCAGCCATAGCAACACCTAAATGATTTTTCACTGGCCCTCCTCTCGTGATGAGCTGACAAATCATCCGAGTAATATCAATTTTCAAGAAAAGCTTATCTCAAATTTGCTGTTCGGAGACGGCATAAAATAGGAGGTCCCTCCATCGTGCAAGAAGTACACGTGACTGGTTTTGACAAAGCTCGGCCCCGGGTACTAACAAGCCTGTTGCGCCAAAAATTTGTATTTTTTTTTTGTAAAATTTTTGAACATCTTTCATAGAACGACACCTCTCTATGTCTTCGATAGGTCGCTTTTCGCTCTTTAATTTCTCCTTTCCAAAAAGCCGGTATTCGTCCCTCTCTATCTTTACCTGCAGCTTTGCTTTGTAGGCTTCGTTCCTGGCTACGACCATCTATCGTTAATCTTCATAAAACCAAAGGTTTCTAGCACAACAGCACAACAGGCTGATCTAATGGCTTGTTAACATAATCGCCATTGATCTTCGATATTAGATGCTGTTGATAGGGTCCAAATGGAGAGGTCAAGGGATACTTGTTTTAAAAAAGTCTTGGCGGTCTCTTGCGAATGCAGTCTTTAGACATTGAATTTTTTCGCAGTACTTGGAATTTGCTGTGGCGTGGTGATTGTTCGCAGTCTTACCTCGGTTAAAACACGATTGTGGTCCAAGTCAATGTAAGTAGCTCGGAATGTTTGAACATACAAAATGCTGGAAGCGTTCTGCTTGTCTATTGCAATGTGATCAAATAGACTGTTGGTTGATCTGGAGACTTCCATAATCTCTTACGGATATCGTGGAGAGGAAATCGTATGCCGGCTATAGAGGCATTGCGTTACGCTGCGAAGTTAATTATCCTAAGTCCATTGCCAGACGTACTGACGTGTAGGTTGTGTTTTTCCGACAAAGATGTATTTTATTCTTACTTTGACGTTAAGATCTTCCATCACGATTTCAACATCGTGCTTCAATAGTTTGTCATAAATTGAGGCAAGGACCTAGTTGAAGGAGTCTTTCCCAATATCATTTTTCCCCCGTTGGAGTGAAAGCACATATAAGGCTTATATCTGCGAATTTGGTATTGATGCGGATTATTACAGTGCGTTTGCTAATGTCTTGCAACAAAAGACTTCTTGTATAACAGTGGCACTCATAAAAAATCGACATCCGAATAGTCGCTGTTTCGGCTCCATATATTACGTATCGTTGTAGATGTCAAAGTCTTGCATTCTCTTCAGCCGACACCAATATGTCATCATTACAACCAACTAATTTCCCATCGCTCTCCTTCTTCCTCTTCATATCAAAAGCCTTCGATTTGCAAAAGACAATATAGCCCATTGATCGTGTATAACAATAATGTATCTAACCAAGTAGAGCGCTAGTGAAAACCACTTCAAAATTTCAATACGGAATTCTCAAACTTGAGTAACGTCAACGAGACATCGTCCTTATCTTAGGTGCTGACAGTCGTCGGCTGACAAATCGAATGGAATTTAGATTAAATATTTAATTAAACAACTCTGAATTTATCGTCCTCTGTGCACAGACCGATATCCTAGATACATCTATGACACTGCAATTTCACTATGTGGATACGGACACCAATATTAAAGCAATTCCAAGAAAAGTACACAAAATGGAGTTTGCAATTCTATTCAATACATTCAACCTTGCGTCGGGACATTAAATTAAATTCAAAAAAAAAGTTCCACTTTAAATATTGATACAAAATTAATTTCTTTATATGCCTACTGACATGTACCGAACGGTCTAATAGATTAATTTAATTTGTGAATAAAAAAACGAACAGAAATCAATGATCAAAGAAAAAATTTAATGACGAACATAACAATAGCATGAAATACTGTATTCATGAGTTTAACTGTTTGGGGATATGTTGATTGAATACAAAACGAAGTGATGCCTACAATTGGAATTTTTCATAAAAGAAATACACGTAACTTTACCATGAACAGTGTTCATTCAATCGCTTCCTATGATTGTTCAGATTTTTTTTTCTTTAAATTTTGTGGAATGTATTCATTTAGCCCCACTTAAATTTTTTTCTGCCGCTTCAAGGAATATTCCTATCAAGTTATGAATTGAAATGAACGTCCTCTCGTCAGAGTCGGTCTTTCTACGATAGGTAGGATGGGGAAATTTTTGTACCGCTTCAGTGAACTATGAATATGCATATAATTTTGGAAGGACCGCAGGTTTGCCAATACAATACGAATCGAGTTTGTAAAAGCATTTTCCTATGAAATTTAAAGGACCTTTTGATTTGGTTGAAGTTGAATTTTGAGTGGCCTATGTATAGGATGTTGTGTGTTTCTGGTGCGATAAAAGTAGGTCCCCTTGAATGGGATGGATTGAGATGTGGTACATTCTGTTCCTTCCTGGGGAATAACATTTTAAATGCCATTGACTACCATATAATCGGTGAACCGTAATAATACTATGAAAAAAGGTTAAATTGAATTATTTAATCAATTTGATGGAGATAGGTATTCAGTAAATTGGTCTAAAATTATGACCAACATGCGTGCATACCAAAGTAAAGTTTTTTTTTTTTTGGAGGTATCTAAATTTAATATGAAATAAAACATTTGAAGCTAAAGTTAATGTTTATTCTAAACGGGTGGTTAAATTTTAAGGACCGATGTTGAATTTGAATTAAACACAAATTATTTAGGAAATTACTGTCGTTTCTTTTTATTATGATAATATTGGTATGGTCCAATTATGTATGGATCAAAATATCGGCCACATGGCTCAGCGGCACACCTCCATCCGAGGGTCCAAATTTTCGATGACGCTGAGGCATAATTGAGGTTCTATGCCGTTAGTGTGCCAAATTATCTCATTCTTTAGCTCTTGAATTGGTGCTGGCTTGTCGACGTACACCTTTTCTCTCAAATAACCCCAAAGAAAGAAGTCCAATGATGTCGAATCACATGATCTTGGCGGCCAATTGACATCGGCCATTGAAATTGTGGCGCAAAAGAGCCATTGTTTCGTTAGCTGTTTGGCAAGTGGCACCGTCCTGTTAAAACCACATATCGTCCACATCCACATCTTCCCATTCGGGCCATACAAAGTTCGTTATCATCTCACGATAGTGAACGCCATTCACAGTAACTACCTAACCGGCCTCATTTTGGAAAAAATAAGGCCTGATGATGCTGCCAGCCCATAAGCCGCACCAAACAGTCACTCTTGTGGGTGCTTTTTTTCGACAATCACTCTGGGTTATCATTCGCCCAAATGCGGCAATTCTGGTTATTGACGAAACCACTGAGGTGAAAATGTGCCCCATCATTGAAGATGATTTTCTTCGAAAATTGATCATCCAATGTTGCCATTTCTTGCCACCATTCTGACCGTTGACGACGCTTGAAATGGTCAAGGGGCTTTAGTTCTTGAGTCAATTGCACCTTGTAAGAGTGCAAATGCAATTGTGCAGCCACACTATTACGAACAGCAGCAATATTTTCTGCAGTACGAGCTGAGCTGCATGCACTGGTGGTTTCAAATCTCCTACAGACTCTGTTTTCCCAAATTTTTGCACAATTTTTCCGATTGTACGCACATTTGGACGATTAAATTGACCGAAAAAGTCACGAAGTGCACGATATGAATTTTGATTTGAACGCCCATTTTCATAATAAACCTAAGCACATTTAGCGCGTTGTTCGATTATGTATCTTTACATGGCTCAAATTGAGTTAGTCTGAAATTAAAAAAATGTCAAATGAAATGCAAAAAAAGGCTTGATGTTTCCATGTGGTTTGTATTCAACATCGGCCCTTAAAATTTAACCACTCGTTATAAGTTTGATGTAATAGACAAATTTATGCCGTTGGTGTTTAAATATGATTTCGGGCTTATGCGCGCCATGGCTATCTCGAATTAATTGCAATCGTGAAGTCAAATTTTCCAAAACTTTATCAAGCAACTGGGGCTTGATAAAGGTGTGAGATCACAAGATCGTGGAGGCTAGTTCACAGGTCCATTTAGCGAAATTATGTGCTCAGAAAATGTTTTCCGCAATAAATTGATGGTGTCGCGGATTATGTGACATGTTACGCAATCTTGATGAAGCCAAAACTCTGTCTCTGTCAATATTCGTCAACAGCGGAAAGAAGCCAGAAATCATGTTTCAATAGTGCTCTCCATTGGCTGTATTATTCTGGCCGGCAACGTTCTTAAAGGAATATGTGCAGATGGTTACACCAGCCCATAAACCAACCAAAGAGTAAGTTTCGACTAAAGTCTTAAATGTAATAGAAGATGGTTGCGGACAACCATTTCCGTAACTGTGCACATGCAATTTGTATTGTATGACCATAATAGATTTTCGCTTCGATTCGTTCAGTTATCGAACACTTTTGCTCACTTGCGTAAAAGTGAATTCATTCGCTCTTTCTCTTTCTTTGGTTCTTTAATACGAAAATTTGACATTTCACTTCAACAGCTGTGTACATTTAAATTTGTCAGTTCACAAGCAACGATTTTGTTTGGCAAAACGACTTCCACTCTGACAATCGCTTCAATTCAAGCTTCCGATTGCTTCTGACTTTTATAGTTCTTCAGTCCAAATTATGCACAAAATCTTATGTCAATATTTTGAGTTTCATAAATACTTTTGTAAAGTGCTAATACCTATTCTACTTCACTTAGAGGGGCAATTTTTTGTTACAATATATAAATTCTATATTTTAAGAAAGGTGGCTACCCAGCCCAAAACCTAATAAATGTAGTTACGTTCTTGTGTCACTAGGGCGACGATACCTATGCATTTAACCAATAAAATAAAATGAGATTCAACTGCCCATTCACCGAACGTGTTAAATAGTCAGAAGGTTTCAACTCTTACACAAGCCGGATTTAAAAGGCTTTTAAGCCAAGACCATGAAAATCATTTCACAAAGTGGATGGACATAGCTCAAACTGCTGTTAATGATTTTCAACAATTTTCTTTTATTAGACATAAATTTCCAATTTCAATAACCATTTTCTTGTATAAAACTTTTACAGGGTGTCCGCCGGGAAGGTATAATACTTTGTTTGTTTATAATTTTTGATTAAATGAAAGAGAATGAATCTTATATTGATAAATGTATAACTTGATGTCGGCAATTATGTATGGAATACAATATCAGAAAAATGTCCGCCTCTGTTAGTCTCAGATATGCGAGCCCTTTTGAGCACATTTTACATTACATTCTCACACATTTCACGCGGTATTTCATTAATTTCATCACGAAAATTTTTTTTTTGATTTGCTCAAGATCAGATATCAGATATCCCCACAAAAACAGTCCGGAGCAGTCAAATCAGGTGATCGTGGAGACCAATCAACATCATCTTTTCTTGAAAGAACTCGTTGTGGAAAGAGATCTCGCAGTAATTCCATTGTAATCCTGTCTGTATGCGATGTGGCACCGTCTTGTTGATGCCACATGTTAATCAAGCCCAAAGCATGCAGTTGTGGCGTTAAAAAGTTTTCAAACATATCACGATATCGCTCTCCACTCACAGTCACCGTTACGCCGATTTCATTTTTAAAGAAATTAGGTCCAATGATTCCTTCTGACCAATTTGCACACCAGACTGTAACTTTTAATGGATGCAAAGGTGACTGATGTATAACTTGAGGTTTTTCCATTGTCCAGAACCGACTATTCTGTTTATTCACATATCCATTCAAATGAAAATGTGTCTCATCACTCATTATGATTTTTTCATGAAAATCGGGGTTGTCCTGGGCTAGCTGTAACATCCTTTTGGCATATTTATGGCTGCGTAATTGGTCTTGTGGAAGAAGCTCTTGTGTCAACTGAATCTCAAATGGAAACAAACCCAAATCCTTGAGCAAAATTGTGGGCAAAGTTGTTCTTTAAAGACCAAGCTTTTTAGCATGGTGTCGAATTGAGGTTGATGGATTGTTTTGAACACCTCTTGAGCAGCAGTAATGTTTTCAGCCGATCTTGCAGTACGTTGTGGTCCATGCTTGGGCCTATCACCTACAGACCCTCTTTCTTCGAAATCATTTACTGCACGATAAATATTGCTTTTTATTGGCACGTTGCTTCTCCCAAAAATTTCACGTAACTTTCTCATCGTTACAATAATCGATGATTGGTTTTGATAAAATGTTTTAACGATTAAAACACGTTGGTTTATAGAATATTTTTCCATAATAAATTTGCCACGTGTCTACTTCACGACTGCTAGATATGAACTGTCAAGACTAATGGCGGCAAAAAAAAGAAGTATACCTTCCCGGCGGACACGCTGTATAATAACACTTTTAGGAAAATGCACAGGCTTTTTATAATTATTATAAGGCTTAACTATAAGGCTTCTTAAAGGTTTCAATTGTAAGGAATGACCCGTACCCAACCCTATGACAAGCCACCAACTGAGTTCACGAAGGAGCAGTTGAAGACGGTTTTTTGGAAAGATGACAAAAAAAAGCGAGCAATCAAAGACAGATGTTCATAAAAGAATCCTGTCAACGTGAACAAGGAAAGATCGTAGTTGAGACTCATTCGATGCTGAGAATATGGACAAAACATATCAACAGACTGGTAAGCGGCGATGACGAACAAAGTATTTTTTATCAGGATGGTTGAACCATTCAATATTAGCGACGAAATCGAAAACTCGCTGATGCATTAGGGCCGGAAACGACCTAACCGAAAAATTCGATATCAAAAGGATTTAGGCAAGGCGATGCAATGTCAATTGACTTATTTTCTTCCTTTCGTGAGAGAATTGCGCAAAACTCCAGCGCCTACACCAGAGGTACAATCTTCCATAAATCGGTGAAACTACCACCATACGCCAACGACATGGACGTTATTTGTAGGACTCAACTTGAGTTCATAGGCACCTTTGCTAGTATAGAGATGAAGCGGCAAACATGGGTTTAGCCATTAATGAGAGTAAGACCAAGTATATGCTGTCAACACGAAAGATATACAACATCGACGAATTGGACAGGGAATCACCACTGATAAATATAACTTTGAGTTAGTATGGGACTTGGTCTACCTTGGTTCGTGTTCAACAACATCTCGTCTGAAATCGAACAAAGAATTACTCTTGCCAAGCACTTTTTTTTGAGTTAGGAAGTTAATTTAGTATTTAACCTCACAAATGAACTACTATGGAGATCCTATACAAGACTCTGAATACCGTATCCAAAGTGGATGTCGTTTTGAGGGAACAATTCTTCCAAAAATCTTAAGTCCTGTTTGCGTTAACGGGCTAATATGACGAATATTCAACCAAGAACTAAACGAGCCGTGCAGCGACAACTACTCATCATTGAAAGCTTAGGATGACTAGAACATGTAGAACGACTGAACATAAATACTCCGGCTCGCAGAGTCTTCGATTCACATTCAAACTTCGGACGCAGTAGAGGAAGACCTCGACTTAAGTGGCGCGCACAAGTAAAAACCGACCTCAGCCAACTTGTAGTGCGCAGTTAGCTAAGAGCATTGGAGATGCATGTCGATTGATGTCCAGATTCATCCCACAAGAAGAGGAAGAATCCCTTCCGCGCATTCTTTAAGGTCTTTAAAACTTATTCAGATACGCGTTGGTGAATAAGTTTTCGAGCTCCAATTGTTAGTTCTTGTTATTGACTTGAAAATCCCTACCTCTAACTTTTCGACTAATGAGACGCACATTTCAATTTAGAAAATAAAAAAGCAATCACTGACCAAATACCCACTTGATTGACTTTCAGAAAATTGTTAAATGTTGGCCTGTTCTAGTAATTCCCATGTTTCCATTATGTTGTCAGTTTAAACATCAAATGTTTTTTCCATAGCTGTATACGATCTAACTTGACCCACTTGACCCACATGTTACATACTTGCTCTCAATCCATCAATCGTAAAAATACAGTTAAAGTGAAAATTGCTAGCTCGAATTCTGATAATTCAATCTGCTTCATGCAACAAAACAATCTCCTACCAGCAATCAAATTAATATCAAGATAAAAATATGAAAATCCTCCAACATCGACAGCAATCCAAAAAATATCCTTTTCACCACCATACTAAACAACTCCGATTAACAATAGATCCCGCCGCACCGACATAACCAACAAATTACTGACACTTACATTTCACAGATTTTTTTTTGTTTCCAAACAAACTACCTCGCCAAACAGGGGATGGAGGTTCATATGAAGGATACTCTCATATGCACATTCGCATGTTAGAATCCTTTTTTTAGGTTCGGTTTTTTTACGCGCATTATTCAAATTTGCAACTTTTTTTGTGAGATTTTTAGTTCGTTCATTTCCGGATTTTATGGCACAGAATTGTGCTGGAGTTGAAAGCGCCATTATATATAGGTGTGTGTGTGTACGTGTCTATGACCCAAAGAAACATATTTCATCATCAGGAATAAATATGGAAATGCCGATGTTGCAGCATTGAGCGACTGTGCAGCTTTATTTCGTGATTTTGCGTTCGGTTATTATTTTCGAAATTTGCATTCAAATGCGGAAAATATTTTTCAATGAAAAATGGCGTTCACGGGGGGTAAATAAACTGAATGAACGTCGGTCGGGTGGTATGCGCAGGAATGTGAGTTTTTGTACAGATAGCAAACATTTGTACAATCAATGCAATTTGATGAATCCAGGTTATGCTAGTATATGTGTGTGGGGTAAGAGGCCGTCTTACTGCAACGAAAGGATTCAGCTGCATTTGGTTAAATTGTGACTACTTTTTATGTAACAGTATGCTTTCGGAAAGCTTTAGGAATTGAGTGTTTCGAGGTAATTTCTGGAAATGCAATTTTGACAATTGAATTTAATGTTGCGTTCTGAGACGATGGTATAAAGAATTGTAGTTGAATAGGGCGCTTTAGTTGCTACTCTGTTGGAATTTAATTGGGAAGTCATTTTCAGACATGTTAGAATGCCTTAATTGAATGGTTTTTGGTTTGGTACATATTTTAAATGAAACTAAGGCACAGCCTCTACATTTAATATTTAAAAAGGTTGTGCTTCAGGGGAAGAAGAGAGCTATCCTTGAGCTTCAAATGCGAACAAGGAAGGGGCAAAACTCACATTTTAGAAAGGAGAAAAACAAGAAAACATCGCGATCTAGGATATAGTGCCACTATAGAAGAGACGTTCGCAAGTTTTATCTAGAGTATAAAACTTCAAAACCGGGGTAACAAGGAGCAAAAAAAATCTTTTCGAGATAAACAAGAAAATATGAAATCCTGAAACCGTTTATCAATCATCATCAATGCCGAAAATAGCCTCACCGGAACATTCGATACCAAGAATGGACATAGGCAAGTCATGAGCGTATCATGCAAAACTCCCCAACCAATACCAGATGCACAACCATCCTTAAATCGGTGCAAATACTAGCATCAGTCGATGATATTGACGTAGAAAATGGTTGAACTGTAGATAAATGTCTTTCGTCTCAACACGAAAGAATACAGAACATCAACGAATTGGGCAGAACATCACCATTGACGGATATAACATTGAGGTAGTACGTTACTTTGTCTACCTCATCTGCGATATGAAATCTATGAACGCTATGAACTGAGAATAAAATCTCGTCAGAAATTAAACGAAGAATTACGCTTGCCAACTTCTATTTCTTCCATCTAAGAAGGAGATTTAGTAATAAAGCATGCGCTCCAAATACTAAAGTGATCTATATGAGACCCTGATCAACCCAGTCCTGATTAACGGTGCTGAGGCATGGAACGTATCAAAAGCAGATGAAGAAATCCTTGGGAGGTTCGAAAGAAAACTTCTTCGAAAAATCTTCAGTTCCGTGGCGAAGTATGGATGCGAAGATTCTACCAAGAACTATACGAGCTTAACAGCGACATACCCTTTGTAAAAAAATCCATTTTAGACAATTATTATGACTAGGACACGCAGTGCGAATGGACACTAATACTCCATTTCGAAGAGTTTTCCTTTCCCAGCCAGATGTCGGACGCAGTAAAGGCAGAGCTCGGCTTAAGTGACCCGCACAAGTAGAAACCTAAATTTTTTTAACAATTTGCACGTACCCAAGGGGCTATGAATACCCTTCAAATGTTTTACCATAGTACGAGCATCAACCAACTTGAAGTGAGAGGCATGAAGCACCACTTAAGTAAGTATGGAATATAACATCAGATAAATGTCCACCATTTTTTTTCGATACAGTCATTGGTTCTTTTTAGAGTGCCTTCCATAACACCACGTAACGTTCTTATTCCGTCTTGAATTTTCTGCTTATAGCTTATGTTTGCGAATTTGGCCTTGACGCGGATTGTTACAATGCATTCGCTTATGTCTTGAAGACATAAAACTTCTTACCTAAGCCTGACACTTATAAAAAATCAACTTTCGAATAGTATATGTTTCAGCTCACTATGAAACGGTCCGTAGTAGTAGTTATCACCTCTTTTTGCCCAGCCTATGCAATCGTATATCCTGTTTGGCAGTAATATCTGCTTTGTAGCAGCTTAGGGCTTTCGCTAGTTGTTCACCTGCATCTCTCCTGTTTAATGGTTTAGGTTAGGGAGTTGGAAGCAAGTAACTATATCACTGCGACCAAAGTTGATCTTATTGTGATTTACTGGAGTAAATTAGAGCTCACTCCTGATACCGCATTTTGTGATGAATTCTAGTAAATCCTTGAGTGGGCTATCAGATATGTCCTCTGCTTCAAGGTAGTGTTTAGCTAGATGGTGTTGACGTAATCTGATTAGGCAGGTGCAGATACAAATGTCGTTGTCCTTTTTTCGATTGGCATGGTCGTCAACAATAAAATAATTCCTTTCCGTGGTTCTTGGTTGCCCAATCTGAAAGGCTAGTTCCAATTTTTTGGAGATCTATAGGCCACGGGGCTATAACTAAGCGCTGCCGTTATTCTTTCGACTGATACAACACCATTTCTGTTGAAGGGGCCTGACATACCCTTATATTTCTTAGACGACCTGTAGCCCGAATTTATAAATGCCGCTCCTCTAGTTTATTTACTTTGTTAATCCTAACTGTGAATGTCGCCTGGAAGTTATTTGCATTAGTGTGAGTACACGCCTTCCCCCGCATGAGATCCTATCTATACCAATGTACTAGGCACTTAGTGGTCGCCTGAAAGGTTGTGGTGGGCATGCAATAGCTATGTGGAAACTCAAGTTTTTTTTTACAATAATCGCATAACGTAAAATTTGATCACATTTGTCGCATTATAGAGGATGAAATAAATATCTTCAGCTAGATAGAGGCGAGTTTTATTTTTATCGCAACACCTAGGTTTTAATATTCGTAACAAATCGTTATGCAAATTTATTCAATTTTGAAATATTCTGTTGGCACACACTACCTATTCCACCGTAGAGATAAAGAACGAAAGTTTTCTCTCATAAGGGAAATAAAATACGGATTATCTGAAAATGTGTTTCTACTTTGGTCTCTAAGCCATAGAGATATTACCCAATTATTTCACTCCACGTATAATGGCATTTTTTGCAATATTTTCAAAAATATCCCAACTTCTCAATCAATTTACATAAAAATTCTAAATACCTGTGAGATAGTCATGCAAACTCAATATATATAAATGCGTAAAAAAATATGTTGTTTTCAAAACAAACATGCCTTACAACACTCCCTAGAGATACATAAAAATAATTTTCAAAAAAAAATATTTCTGATTACATTCCTTCAACTTCAACCATTTTTTTTTTGTATTGACTGATTAAAAAAAAAATAACCATCACAACATCGTTTTGCATTTGCACAAAAGAACGTTCAAGAACTCGCAAGAAAGTGTCTTCGTATTCATCACATATGTATTCAAAATTCTGAAAACTTTCAGGCAGCACCTACTCATATCTGCATGAATAAACTTTGAAAGGAACCAATTCAACTCGCAAAACCATATTCCAAAATATGGTTCTTAAAAGAGTTTCCATTTTTATTCGGGCGCCGTCCCGCCACCCCCCACATAGCTTTATGCAAACATTTTAATCGCTCAACTTGAACAAAATTCAAATTATCTTTTATACAACGTGCATCCCCATTATAGAAACATCTCGTTTAAGAGTCTAGATATCATATCAACACAATAGACTTGCCTCTTGCGATTTACAGTAGAAACCGACATCCGCAACTCCATCCTCTAAACCTCTCTTTAGAATAAACAGAAGCAAATAGGAAAAGTTCAAAAATTTTTTTGTTTTATAAAAACAGCACACACATGCTCAACTGATAACAGACTTTGGATTTTCCACAAATCTGGAAGGCATTGTTGAATTTCATTTCATACGAATACAGACTTGAATTCGCATAAAGTTAGGTTAAGTTTGAGTTTAAGTTTCCCCGAAAGTATAATGCAACACAGAGCCTCCACTAAGCCCCTACTTATACAAAAAAAGTTGTTATACAAAATTATCAACTAAGGGCGAGGCGTGTATGCCGCCGCCCTATATATTTAAATGAAGTGAGCAATTGCTAACAGCTTAAAAAGTTTACATACATACCGCAGAGATACACAGATACATTTTGCGAAGTACTGTGGTTTTGGTGTTGTTCTTTGTGTGAATTGCTCTTCCGTTACTCGTTAAATATCTTCAAGTACGTAGTTTTGTAATTAAACGCTAAAACGTGATAATGCCGGGGCCAGGCTTGGGTGGGTCGTAATAATGACATAGCGCCGCAGGCTGTGTAACATACACTGGGACCAGAGTGTACCATATTTTGCACTTGATAAGCAGCAATTATCATTACAAGAGTAATAGTTCTTCTGTGTGGCAGGAGTATCTTAAGCGTGTGTGTAGTGAAGTCACATATTGTAGTGTTATCCAAGAGTTCTTAATGCGAATGGAGAATTCTTATAAACTTCCTCCAAGTTGGTGGTTGTAATGTATCCTGCGATGTGCGGCAATGTGTTACTGTTGGGTGGGTGTTACTTTGTTTGAAGGATCATTTGCGCTAATTGCGAGTGCCTGCGTCTTGTTGTTAGGAATACTTTGCAGCTTATCCAAAATAGGACGGTGTTGTATCACCATCAGGTACCTGTTTATTTTGAAAAAAAAACTCCCTGATCCAATTGTATACATCCAAATGAGGACATTAGCATGAAATTGCCTACAATTAAATCTCACAACAATGTTGAGGCTTCACGATTTCAAATGAATTTCATTTCATCGAGCAAAACACGTCATTCCTTTGAATGATGGCTAAGTGCACCCAGAACGAGGCAGACAACAATGATGCCTGACATACAAAAAGGAAATAGGAGCGACCAGCTAAAAAAAACCTAAAACTTTTATTCCGACGTTGAATGAGTACAGTAGAGCTAAGCTGTAACTTATAGTTAGTTGAGGGTATTTTTTTCAGTTTGTATACATTCTCATTTTCATCTACCCCTAATGCAAGTATTAGGGATCGTTCATTGCACTACACAATGATGAGACGAGAGAGTCGGAAGGGTGCGAAACATCGTTGGGTTTTTCTCTGGAAAACCCCATTCAATTAGAAAACTTTTACCAAGAAGAAGTTTCTGGTGTTTTTTTTTTTGAATGTTTTGTCGATGTCCTTCGATTTTGCTCCAGTTCAATTGTTAGCTATTCACTTAGAAACGGCATTGAGATGTGGGAAATGGAAAAACATCTTCCTACCCAGGAGGGAAAATTAAAAAAACCTAGAGAGAGACATATATCCCTGTACAAAAAAGGTCGGAACTTTCGCCTTATTATTGAATTAAAGTATTTTTGTTGAGAGTGATGGAAGGTATACATACCCAGAGAGAAGGAAAAGGACTAACAAAACCAGGTGAGGATGAAACTTTTTCAATTCCTGGCTAAAGATTGTGTTCAGTTTGGGGAATAATTGGAATCCTTTTTGGGATAGGGGAAATCATCGATTGACTTTTGTCATTCCAATTTGATGGTTCACCTGGAGGATATAAAAAGATGGTGAACCGGGAATGGTTTCATTATGGAGTGGCACCGATGAAAGGATGAATTTAAATGAGATTAAGAGTTTTTTTTTTGTTGAATGCTTTGGGTATTTTTGAACAAATATGCCTTAGGGATAGAGTTATCTGTGGCAGGGATATTCTTTTGAGTTAAATAGGAACTTAAAAAGTTTGGGTTAGGTGGGTGTGGTGTTTTTGTTTTATAATGGAATATAGGGTGTTGGAAAATAATTTGCATTTTTAAAATGCATTCATGCAGACAAAGGGTGCGGTGGTCTGGTGGTTGTTTTGTTTGACTAGTGCACATCTCCTGCGAAAGTTTGACAAACATTTAAAAGTGTAGAACAGTCATGAGAAGCTTCTTAAATGTTCCATTCGGGATCGGCATTAAGAAGGACTGGAACCACTCTTTGTGAAAAAAAGGACATCAAAGGAATAGGAAGATATGTATAGGCTGTTAATTGAAAATATTTTTTGCTGTAGGAGTCGTATCGGGTTGGAAGTGCGAAATAGTGGATCCTCACTGCGATTTGTCATGAACGGAGGTTTTGTGGTTTATAATCTTAACCCAGCTAGCCTTGCTAACTGCCGCCAGTTGTGCAATTCAAGTTTGTTGAGGTCGGTTTCTACTACGCGCCACTTTAAGCGAGGTCTTCCTCTACTGTTTCGGACGTCTGGTTGGGAATAAAAGACCATGCAAGCCGGAGTATTGGTGTCCATTTGTTTTACATGTCCCAGCTACCTTAAACGTCCAATGCGGAGTTTTTTGACCGAGGCCATGTCACTGTACAGCTCGTACAGCTCAGCTCTTCACGGCTCACTTGCGGCAAGGGTCCGTATCCCGCTAGGTGCATCTAAGGGACAAATTCACTATTACTTCCTGAAGAATGCCGAATACAAATGGAGAAGGTTAACAAATTACATCATATCGAAGACGATATGGCCCTCCTGCGACAAAAACAGAACAAACGATCTACTACATAGAAAGTGCCCAAATATTGCAAGAAATTACGGCGATAATCACGGGTCACTGACCATTTAGAGAACATACGGCATAGCTGGAATCCCATACAACCCCCAATGCCGCAGTTGCGGGAAAACAAATGAGAGAGAAACCCTCTCCAATTTCATTTGCAAATGTCCGGCACTAGCAAGAGGCAGATTGCGTGCGTTAGACCAACCATTTTTCGACAACCTTAGCTATATCTCAGGTAAATGGATACAAGATCTATTCCTCTTTCTAAGCCTCACAGGCTGGATCTGGAGACCGCCTGAATCACATCCATAGTAACAATCATAATAAAGGTCATACGAGTCATGGTAACCAAAAGGCATATAAGTGCTACTTGTGTTCAAGACGAACCGCCTTTTCTACCTACCTAACTACAGCCCGTATAGTTCTTATTTGAATCTTCGTCTCCATATCCCGTCAACACAACCTGAACTGAAGATTTTTAGAAGAATTTTCCTCTCGAAACGACTAATCCGCTTTTGAGACGGTCCATGCTTCAGCTCCGTAAAGCAGGACTGGAATGATCAGGGTCTTATATAGGATCTCCTTAGTAGTTCGAGTGAGGGCCTTACAACTGAATTCCCTTTTTAGCCACAAGAAACTGCAGTTGGCAAGAGTAATTCTTCGTTTAATTTCTGACGAGATGTTGTTGTCAGAGTTGATAGCGGAGGTAGAGAAAGTCCCATACTACCTTAAAGTTATATTTGTCAATGGGGACATTTTGTCCAATTCTTCGATGTTGTGTGTCTTTCCGTGTTGATAGCATATACTAAGTCTTGGCCTCATCTACTGCTATGCCCATTCTCCATTTTAATGAAACGGAGGCCTTCTCACTTAAGTTTTTGTCAAATCGCTGAGATTTTGAAAGAAGTAAGCTCCATGAAGAAGCTTGCTTGTCTTTAATCGTGCCGAGCAGTTGCTAAGAAGATGAAGAATTGTTTCTTCCTCTTCTTCACTTCTTCCAACAGCTCCTGCAGAAGTTGTTTAAATAAAGGCATAGCCTTTCTGCGTGCCTACCTACTAGACAGTGTCCAGGTATGACACCTATTGTGACGCTAATGTGCGGTATAGTGAGCGAAATCAGACCCTTGGATCTTCTTAATCCAGTTTTGCCCAAAGTTGTTTTGATATTTGAATCGTCCTTCAAAGATTCCATCTGAGATTTGATTTGCTATTTGCATGCTGTTCTAGTAAGCTTTTTTATTTATCCATAGGAATACCTATTATACCAGTGTCGCGTACGACTGGTGTGTCGAGTTCATCAGTCTAACAGTTAGTTCCCTGAAATGTCACCATGCCGAGGCACCCAGCACAGCTGAGGGTTAAACTTCTCTTACATTTTTTGTAAAGATGACCTGCAATATAGGGTTGTCTTTGAGTTTGTTGGAACTGATTTCAAGACTTTGATGGTGGCTTAAAAGTTGGATAATCAGTTTAGGGATGCGTTCACACTGAAAGTTTGAAGTTCTCAAGTCACGAATGAAATGAATGACCCTTTAGAAATAGGTCTTAACATTGCCATCGTTTTTCTCCGTCGTCGGAGCGTTAGCGTGCATTCCTATTGGGATTTTTTTACGCGTATGCTAATGTTTTTGAAGTATGAGTCTTCAGAATTTTCATCAATATTTAAGTTATTTCATTCTAGGCTTTTGGTTCCTTTGTAACTATAGGTACCCGTGATCGAGTATATTTAACCCTAAGCCTAACCCAAAACATAAGCCCATAAGGGCCCACTGCGTTTTTTCGCGCTGCTGGTGTTGTCCTTTCGTTTCATTCTACACCACCTCTGTTCAAAGGAACTGACTATAGCCTTTGAGATTCTTATAAGACCTGCTGTTCTTAGATGTCCAAGTAGCTCATATAATATAAATTGTTCATTTTTTCAATCCTACCTTCAACTGCCGCCTTGAAGAGAAAGAAGGTGACTTATTGTGAAGACACGTTTTTTCCTTCTCTGCTACCGCATAGACTGCAGTTCACACCTTATTTACGGTCAAGGTAGCAACCGTAGATCGTCTAGAGGAAGCTAAGAATCAAAATTAATATTCATCAGCTACGTGAAAACGTTTGTTTTAATAAAGTCCCATTGCCTTCCATTTGACATAGGTACTTACATTGGAAAAAAATTAGTTTTGTTTTCACGCTCTGTATAAACGACGAGGGCGTTAGGGTACTTGTTGCAGGCAAAGATACGCAACACCTCCAGATCTAGTTAAGATAGAAAGTTTTCCTTTTATTCGTGAATCCAAACACTCACCTGTAAAGAACTTAAATGACATTAATTTTCGAAGCCTTGACATGGTTTTCGTTATACCAAGCAAACTTTCAAGCGCTTACCAATTTCAACACCAATAAAATCACCACTTGTCATTTCCTTGGCGTCCATTAAATAAACATCCTGTCTAAATGTCAAACACCATAAAATCCCTTAAATAAAGTAAGCACCCCCTCCTCTCCGTGTCATTAAAATTCTCTCACATTACCATAATCAATCACAACATTGACCTACAAGTTGTGGGGCACTTTAAACAAGGATGGTGGTGGTAGCTTCTTCAAAATAAAAGTCGATTTTAAATATATTCCTACCGTTTTCAAGTTTTTTTTAATGTAATTCATCAAGAAGCAGTAATGACGAAGGTATACCTTGGAATTGTCCTGAAGATGTCCTTAAATTAATTTATTACATCTCGATTATCGTCAAATAGTCAATCAATATTTGTTTAGAAATTATATTCTCATACAAGTGAACACATTCATCCCCCACCACCAAGCACCTTTTTAACCAATTCGGGCGAATAACGAACTGGAAAAATTTGATGATGATTTCATATAACGGTGGCCTTCAATTAACATCTTTGATGGTGGTGTCAATAGAGCGTTTTGAGGGTGATTAAAATGTGGTTTCCTGTGGAGATTTTTTTTTGCATTTTTTCACCCACCAGGATGAACACTGTTCGTGACAGAAAACAGATTTTCTTTACAAACGAACGAGACTCAACTCTGATAAATGGGTATGCAGTGATCAAAGCACGGGGATGTTGGATGGATTTAAAAAAAAAAACGAAATATGTGTTCTTGCTTCCGTCACTCGTCTTCTTGCATAGGCAAACAAATTGTGGTTTCTACTTTTGGGTCATGCTATGGGGATTTATAGACAAAGGGAATCGAATTCAGATGAAAAGTGGGAAGATTTCGATTTAACGAATCAAACATAAAATTCTAAGTGTGGGGAGTGTTTTTTTTTTATTCTGTCGATTTCAATGATTTATTTTTGTCTCGAGCGAGATAGGTTTTTATTATACATGAGGGAATTGGGAAAATGCTTGATTGAAAGACGGTTCAATGGGATTCATTCAAATATGTCGGTTCTTTATTGGTATTGATAAAGTAGAAATGACAATGGTGCAGATGTTATAGAAATTAATTTATTGGTGTAACTTTTAAGAATGCTAGAGAGCAGAATATTTTAAAGGCATGTATTAAATTTTCAATGTAGTTTTAGTACAATAAAATCAACAAAACACTCCACACAGATCATTTAAGAAAACTAGTGAACTAATCCGTTTGCGAGCTTTTTTTATAAAAAAATCTATTTTATACCAGTCTTAGCTATCCTGACAAAACTCGGGAACACTTCACTAAGTAGTTTTGAAATAACACAATCCGAGTATTTATATAACAAAAAGTACGATAATGATTGTCCCATAATTCACGCGAAATTTGAATTTTGCGTCATTAAATACTACCGTGTTGTTAACGGAAACAAAGATAACAATCTGACAGCTGACAGTTCGGGGCTAGTAAAAATGGATCGCAATACGAAAGAAGAACGCGTTTTCATTGTTGAGCTGCAATTTAAAAATAATGAAGGTTTGTTATAGTTCGCAATATGGCCGCCATAGTGATTTAAACCATCAGCAGTGAAGAGAATAATTGAACAATTCAGGGAATACGGATTAATTGGTGATCTTATACACTCTGGTTGTCCTACTAGAAGTCGTTCAACAAACATCTAAGCTTAATGCTTAATGCTTACAGTCCAGGAACATGAATTCGGAACCATAGTCAAGAATTGGGCATTTCAAGAAGCTCTCTACAGCGAATTCTCACGAAATACTTGAAAATCAATGCTTAAAAGGTTCAATTGACTCACGAACTGAAGACTAATGACCATGCAGCGCGATGGGAGTTCGTTGAATGTCGATTTTCGAACAAAAGTACCTTCAGTGATGAAGCTGATTTTCATGTTAATGGCTTTCTTAATCGTCAAAATGGTCGCATGTGAGGTTCAGAAAACCCATGAGTAATTATTGGAAACAAATGCATCTACAACGCATGACTGTTTGGTGTAGATTTTGGGCTTGAGGCATTATCGGACCATTCTTCTTCCAAAATGCTGCTGGTCAGGCAGTAACTGCTTCAGAAATTACTAGATATGCATGTGACCAACATTTACTTTCAACAAGACGGTGCCACATGCTATACAGACAGGGAAACAATTCAATTGCTGCATGGGTGGAATCGGCCATTTTAGCGATTTTGACCCAGATCTTGCGATTTAAAGCCATAAGACTGTTTGCGTTGAGGTTTTTTGAAGTCTAAGGGGTATGGAAACAAGCTCAGAAACACCAACACTTTGAAAGAGTAAATAAGGCGGTGTATTAATGAAATTCAGACACATTTCTACGAAATTTCAATAAAAGATTGCCTACATGCCAGCAAGGCTGTGGCGGCCATATTTATACGATGTGCCATTCCATACATAGCCCCAATCTGTGTACTCTGCGCTCTATGAATTAATAAAAAAATTAAGCTTACTAGTTGCAAATCTATATTTTCTATCAAAACTACATTTTGCGTGAATTATGGGCCATCCATTATTTATTTGTGAAGTCAATGAAACAATGAAAAATAGTTTTTAATTTAAAAGCGAAACATCATCTCATAAATCTAAAATCCGATCCTTATACAGAAAATTATTTGGGGTAAGTTATCCGCTCGTTATACATTTATATATTCCCAGTCCAGGACAAAATAGAGGTCCTAAGGTTGACGTAGGAAAAAATATTCGAACGTCAACTTTTTAAAAATATTAGATCTGTACCTCATTTAAAAATCTCTGCACCATTAGATAACTTCAATCACATATTTATATCAACTATCTATCGAATTTGGTCAAAAAATGGTTAGCAATGCGATTATAGGAAACCTTGAGTTTTCATCTAGTTGATGCATACAAACATCGACTCACAGCCTTCATGTGGCGACCGATGAGTGACTTGTAGTGTCTCAATTCCAGGGTTAAAGTCTTGCAGGCAGCAGAATGCACTTTTAGAGACGGCAGCGAAAGAACACCCAGGTTGGAGTCAAAGGTGGCGTCTTAAGTCCCAGGTAGGATGAACAAAGGGAATAACCTTAATGAGCTGCCTTAACATATTCGAACAACAGGTCATCTAGGAATCTCAAAGGTAACTCAAGTGGCTGATGTGCCGAAAGGTCTGATGGCCCCGAGTCATAGGAGTATCTCATAAATTGGAGTTAGACCTCAAGGTTGGGGGTTAAGCTTCGGGTTAACTATAGGCATCATTTTTGGATTAGAGTGTCTATCGACTAAGTCGAGAGAAAGCTTACACAGAAGTTGCTGCCGATCTTATGGCTTGTTGACACCATCACTATTGTTCTTCGACATAAGAGTGGTACGAGTCGATGTTATACCCTTGAATTTTCGGTCATCGGTCATCGGTCATCGAAATTGCCTCTTGTTTATTCGGAATGAGATCTATTTGACTGAAACATTTTTGATTTAGAATCCGCCATTTCTCCTTGTGGATATCATTGTGGGAAAATCGTGTACTGGGTTTAATGGGATTCTGGTTCACATCGTGGTCCTTGCTAGAGGTGGTGACGATTAAGCTGTGTTTTTCGACAGCACTGCAAAAACGTCAGCTCTTACTATCTGCGTTCCCACGTACTAGGCCCATCATCAAGTACATACAACGGCGACATTCACCTAATGGTGTTGTAGCAGGTGATCATTAAAGGCCCATCGTTTACCAATCCAAGCCGACAAGGAGTTATGAATAATCATATGGACGCGAATCTTCATGAACGTTCATGTTCGATGGCATAACTCCATGTTCGATGGCAATTGTAGTCCTTTATATAAAAATTAAGTATGGACTCATGAAGTTTATGCAATTACGTTGTCCAGGGGCATAAATAATGGTCACATAGAACTTTGCGGTCTCGAATTTCTACAGCGATATTGATGGTGATACCACGTTCACGTATAGCCTTCAATTTGTCCAAAACCTTACTTAGTGTTGCCCCTGGATACTTACCTAGGTTAGTAGTGATGCTGAGTAATTTATGAGATTCTGGACTGGGTTTGTTAGGGAACCATAAGGAAAATCGCGCGGAGTCTAAACAGACGATATAGTCTGATACCACGATATTCAGGAGTGCCTAATACATGTAGTTCACGAACTGCATGCTTAGGATGATTGAGATGTATCCTGATGGCTGTGGTTACCCGACATTGCGGGAGCGTATGGTATTCTAATGCCGATAGGTGAATGACTTTAGATTACAACACGTATCAGGTGGACCTTGGTCCTTAGCAAGGATGAATTTCATGCCTTACACATTATTTTTAGCGAAATCAGTTTCTTAGGTCTTCTTAAATCCAGCTTTGTCAAAATTTGTTTGGTTGTTTTAAACATCGGGTCCATCTGGGATTTGATTCGCTCTTAACATGTTGCGCTAGTAAGATTCTGAACACAGCGACAGGAATACCTAGTACACGTGTCAGATAAGACCGGTAGTTTAGTCTCATGTCTAACAAGATCACTAGCATAAGAGTTCCCTGGAATGTCAGTATGCCCAGGCATCTTCATAGGGAATTTTTTAAATTTCTCTGGCAATTTTTGCAAAGATAAGCGGCAATCTAGGGATGTCTTTGAGTGTGTTGAGACTGCTCGCATAGATTTGATGGCCGCTTGGCTGTCAGAGAAGATGATAACATCCCTGGGAGAAATTGCTTTCCTTTCCAGCCAAGATTAGGCTTCTTTGATCGCCATGAGCTCCGCTTGACACACACTGCAATGCTGCCTCTAGCAAAGGACGGCGAAAGGCTGAGATTTAGCCTGTTGGAGAAGACATCAGTCAGCACCCACTCTGTCAATTGTCTTGGAGCCATCGGTAAAAAAGTGGATCGAGTCATTTTGCACGGGTTCGCTACTTTCCCACAACGATCTGGTCAGTATAACCAGAGGAATTTTGTATTTCCTATTGAACGGGACCAGTTCAGTTTATTGGGGGTTGACTAGCAGACCACAACTGACTGCGCATTTGCTATGTTTGTGGATTGCGTTCTGGAGAAGTTCTTTGAGTATGTTCAAGTGCTTCCCTGATAATGCGATTGCAACGTCATCCGCCTAAGTAACCACGTGGCATCCATCTTCTTCCATGATGAGTCAATGCTCATTTACCACTAAGTTTCACAAAAAAGGGGATGGGACTCCATCTTGTGAGGTCCCTTTACTGACGCGTCTTCTGGCTGAAGAAACATTCAATTTCGTGTTGATAATTCGGCTATTTAATAAACAACATTTAATCAACATTCCAAGTGAGTGATCGACTTTCAGACATGTGACTTAATGATCGTTCCCGAATTAGAGTCGTTAAAAGCACCTTTAATGTCTAAGAATGCAACCAGAGTATACCTACTCCCAGCAGCAAAATAGTTTTGCGATAATACGTACCTACTAATGAACGCTATTTCTACAAAATTTCCCTTGCAGTACGCATGTTGGCATGCAGATAGCTGTTTTACATCAATGCTGCTGCGGAGATGGATATCAATTAATCTTTCCAGCGTTTTCAGAAAAAATGATGATAATCTGATTGGTCTCAGGTCTTTCGGATTGATGTAAGGAATCTTACCAGATTTGGGTATAAATGTTACTTTCACTTCCCTCCAAACCTTGGGAATGTAAATCAGCTCGAGGCAGCATTTAAGGATAGCTTCCAACCATGGCCCAAAGTATTTTATCTTTTTTTATAAGAAGTAAAATAAATATAAATGAATGTGTAATCAGAAAGTGAGAGCACAAAATAAATTGTAACAATTTAAATTAAATTTTGTCTCTTAAAAAAAATCAATAAACGTTTATTCAAAGTTAAATCAAAAATAGTTTTTGAAATTTTTATTGAACTGTGTACCTCACTGTCAACATAAGTACAAAATCTCACTTCGCCATTTGCAGCTGTAAACCCATTTTATCGATGCTTTTACCGACTTTTTAAAATTTTAAAATTTTAAAATTCCTTAGTTTAACCAAATTTACCATAAACCATCTTATTTTGCATATCAAAAATAAAACAAAATCCATGTTTATAGATATACTCTCTCCAAATATCCCCCATTCAAGCTCAAGTATCCATATCACAAAGCTCACCTTAATATCAAAATTTCATCTTTTTTTTTTTTAAGAGTGCCATTGAACTTCGCCGAGTTTTAGTACCGAACCTTAATCAAATCTCACTCGCACCTCTACACCTCCATACAAAGTGAATAAAGCAACACCCACAAAATACCGAACATACTCAAGTCCATTTCCTAAGTCATCAACAATTTTCCTAATCCATTGCCATTTTTCGAAATTACTGCACTTAACATTTTTCCGTCTAAGTAACTCTCTCGTATAGATGTATGCGGCGTAATAAACATTACATCCTCACGCTTGGCACTCCTAACGCCTTGGGCAATTACCCCGGGGGTGCAATAAAACATTCACTCAACCCCTTATTGTGCCGTACTGCTTCCGTCTATAAATAATTCACCTGCATTTGCACCTACATCCTTCATCGTCATCGTCGTCATCATCAAATATATACACTAGCTAACCTCTCTCTCTCTTACACCTCTCTCTTTTACAACTCTCTCTCTCTGCTTCCATTCCTTTCGGCCACTTTTATGACCTCATGAAATGCAAGTTACTTTCAGAGTGTTGCCATCCCCTTGGGGCGGGCTTAAAGCATTTCCTTCATAAAACACGTTCACCCAACTCTACATCACCACCACCAGTGTGGTGTCTCAATCTGATAGCAAAAGTTATAAAGTATCTGGGACGTTCCTCCTTCCTGGCCGAATTGGCAAATGTTGTGAATGGCTGCTCGTGTTTGCTTTGCTCTTCTGGGCTCGCGGTCAAGTTGCTGGTCATCAGAAATCACACGTTGCATGGTAAAATGTTGATCCGTTCGCCGGTTTAAATTAAAGACGGCTTGCATGTGGCCGTCCCTCCATATCCCCAACCCACCATATTTTTCAACATAAACCAATGACTGGTCAGGCAACGAGTACCTTTGCTTTAGAATGGTTAACGACCGACTTCTGTGTAATTGAATGATGGTTTCTGCAGTCTGCCATTCGGCAACCATGATATAAGGATGACTAACCCCACTTATCTCGTCCCACCTGGGTTAAACCACAAAAGGGTTTACTAACCGGGCTAGAGGCAAATATTTGATTAAAATAATTTTTTGGTTTAATTTTCGCCGCAATTTATACGCGCACAATAACGTTGAAGTTTCGTGTTGGAAAATTTTCCAAATTTCCTACCCCAACCCCGGGTAAACTGCGGTGGCTCTGTATAGTATATACTTGTATGCTTTGTACCGGAATTTCGCCTTCAATGTGTGCCATAGACAGCCACAGGATTGTTATATGTTAAGGAAACTCGTGAAGATAATTAGCTATGGTTTAAAGGCGGGAGGATCCTTAAACCCTTGTTCATAAACCAGCAGACACACACATACACTTTGCTTTTTTAGGATGAATGCACTGGAGTTCATAAATAAATTAATGGAAATTGTGAACACTTGTGCTGCAGGATAAACAGTGGCAAAGGAATTCCTTTGGCCTGAGCTCTGGGTGAAGCCATCTTCTGCTTCTGCTGTACGCTCCATTAAACATTCATAGGATAAAAAAATGAACTCCTCATAGAGTTTTGCGAAAATGGTGTACCAATGGGATTGGGAGGGGTAGCCATCTAGCGCCACTTGTACCTACTGATGGCGTGCCATTAATTTTACTCCCGAGGCGTTTATTGACAAATGAGTTTAAGGATTCATAGAATTTTCCAAAAATAAACTTCTTGCTGTAGTTGTTCGGTTTTTTTTTCAGGGGATTTCCCAATTCTTGGGAACTGTGTCACGCAGATGGCGCAAATGGTTGACGTGTGTTAGATCCGGTTGAGTTGAGATTTAGGTTGCACATAAAATAATGGAAATAATGTGTTTAATAAAAGCAAGTTTATGGAAAGGGTAGAAAAAGACTGGACAGAGCTTTAGGGGGAAGGTTATTTATTAGGGCAGTATATTGGAAAGGATTATGGACACTTTGAGAGAAATAAAAGGAGATTGCGAACGAACTTTAGGTTTGTTGGCTGCTATGGTGTTGATTTTCATTTCTCAAATTTACAAGTTATATACATTTATCATGGGTTTTCGTACACCC
Organism: Rhingia rostrata; assembly: GCA_949824845.1. Taxonomy (NCBI): domain Eukaryota; kingdom Metazoa; phylum Arthropoda; class Insecta; order Diptera; family Syrphidae; genus Rhingia; species Rhingia rostrata. The sequence continues at coordinate 24,062,461 of OX463757.1, forward strand.
TTTAGAAGTTGGTACATATGACATAAACCGACAGAGACAAACCAATTTTGTTATACCCCTGGTAATTGGGAAAATTTTGTGATAAATGATGGAGCAATTTTTAATAAAGTTTGAGGAATGAAGTTGTTAGAGTTGGGGAATTTTTTCGTTATTTTTCCTATTTTGGGGGGATTTCGTCCTACATCTCCAGTCCAAATAGAAATACAATTTGTTGGCGCAAAAGGTAAGTTTTGACCCAAGCAATAGTCACCTGTTTTTTTTTTTTTCAAAATCGCGTCATTTCAGCTTTATGAGTTGAGCTTTTCGTAACAATTTATACCACTCAAATTATTCATCAGATTATTGGGACAGGAGAGTCAATGAAAAACATTTTCCGTTTGTCATGGTGGGAAGTTGAAAACAGACCTTATGATCTGCACTTTTGAGCCTGCACTGCAGCCATATTGGTCGGTTTTTATTGAGCAATCGATTTAAGTTTATGGCTTAACCTGACTGGAGAACATCGTTCGATGTCGTAAGAGTGTTAACGAATCCACGTAGGCAATACTTAAGCTATGGATGGTTACTTAAACTCATCATTCAGATACGACATAAATCTGTAAATCTGTTTTATCAGATATTTAAAGTGGCATATATTCAGTACATAACAAGTATATTGTAAATATATTGATGTAAGTGGAACCATCTTGAGGTACATTTTGAAGGACGATTTGCATTTGAGTCCGAAAAAAGTCCAAATGACTCAGGGAATATTTAAAAAAAAACCATCCACGTCTCTTGGAATGCTGCCAAGAAGACGGTCGAATCTGATTTTTGGAAGCAAATTTTAATGATTAACGAGAAACTCTTTGTCGCCGTCAACAATCTAGATTATTGCATTTGGGTAGCGGAGAATCCACATGTTATTCTTGAAACAAAAAGTGAGTGCTTGACCTGGCAATTGCGCCGAGGCAATCATTGGGCAAAAAGTATTTCTTCAGAGAAGCCGAAATATTGGATGGGACTGACTCACGAATTTGTGAAATAGGTCTAAACGGTGCCACACTGCTAATCAAACAATGCAGAGCGTGTGTTGTAGAAACTGGCGGCATTCGCCTGAATTTCCCGATTTGACCCCAACGGACAAATGTGTTTGAAAAGCAAGCTCAAGGCGAAAATTCATGCCGAAATTTCCCAGAACGGGTATTGTCAAATAATTAGAAACTAAAAATGACTGGCCACCTTGTTTTCCGATTGGATGCGATAGGATTTCTTTTTGAGCGGTGAACAGTAAAATCAAGGCGAAAACAGAACATGCATTGTCCAAAAAATTCAGGCAACAAAACCAATAGCTCCAAAGAGATACTATATGGAAACAAATATAAGTCATTTAATAAAAACATACAAAAACACATTGTTCTGACAGTTTATCAATATCTTGTATGTTCGACCAAAAACAACGTTTTGCTACTGCATATTGTATGGCGTAGGGTATAAAAAATGGTTTTTGTATAAAAATGCCTCCAAAACGTGGGCGTATATAAAATCGATATACAGAAGAAATATTTATATTATCCTAACCAATAATTTTGCATCAAACAATTTTTTGAAATGTTTAAAATTTTACAGAAAAACGTTTTTAACTGAACACGCCCCCAAAAAGTGGGCGTGGCAAAACAAATTTGTAAAGACGAAATATAGACATTAGAATTGTCTAGATATCTTGTTCACACAATTTTTCAAAATCTTGAATGGTTTGGCCTAAAACCATGTTTTTCTAAAAAGGGTGCGTGGCATTGGGCGGATTTGAACATTTTTTATACTTATTCTGCTTTGTCAGATAAAGAGTCTGTAAACCAAATTTCAAAACTCTAGCTCAAAATTTAAGGCCCAAAAATCGCTGACACACAGACGGACGGACTTCCTATCTTTTTAAAACTTTGGAAAGATTAATTGATCTACACACAAGTGTAGAACGGACTGTACTCTCCAACTCCGAACATGCATATTGCAAGGGGAAGTCGGTTGAGACAGGGCTTCACTCACTAAGCAAACGAGTATACTATGACTGCCTTTCCGGAACTTTTAACAATGTCAAAGCAGAAGAAATTACCAATGCACTTTCGGATTTAAATATGGATGACTCGTTGGGAGTGCATATAAATTAGCTACTCACAGGCAGATCTAGTAACAAAAATATTGGCTTCGCATCCTCACGTAGTTCTGTTAGCTGTGACACAAGGGGGCATCCTGGCTCCCCTTGCTGGAATCTAGCGGTCAACGAACTACAATCAAATCTTACAAAAAGAGCGATATAAAGTGAACGCGGATGACGTGGCAATAGCTGTATCAATGAAATACCTTTGACCCTTAGAGAACTATTAAAAAATGGTCACTCTGTACTTTCAAAACTGGCCCCCAGATGTGTTCTGGGCGCGAATCCTTATCAATGAAATACCTTTGACCCTTAGAGAACTATTAAAAAATGGTCACTCTGTACTTTCAAAATTGGCCGCCAGATGTGTTCTGGGCGCGAATCCTTAAAAAACTATCATAAATCTAGAGCCCCTATATATATCTACGGCAAACAGAACGCTGCTTGTGCAGCTCTGAGACTGACAACCTCGTAACAATGGACACCCACTCAAGGTAAACACAAAATGATTGTGAATCACTTTAACATTACAGAAAACACGGACCACATTACTACCCAACTCATTTTGGATGATTACTTCAGAACAACCATTCCCAGTCGCCTTGAATGGTAGTCGGATTTTTTCAGAGCCAAATAGCTCGATTAACATCTACACTGAGGTGTTTTCTCCGATATGTTTAACCTAAGCTTAACCTTTCGCCTTTCCGATCATTGTAGCTTTTTCCAAGCGGAAATCATGGCCATGAAAGAAGGGTTGTCCTGATTGAAATGGAATGTAATATCCACGTTCTATATTAACTTCTTCAGTGTAAGCCAAGCGGCAATCGAATAACTGGAATCCACCTAGTTCAAATCGAAATCAGTCCACGAATGCTGACTATCTCTTAATGATATGATCATGGTCATTTCAAATCATGGGTGCCGGGCCCCAAATACATCCCAGGGAACTGCTAAACAGGGCACTACCCTTGGTATCCTACCGTGATAAGATATGTTAGACATGCCACTAGCTACATGGATATTACAGATCAAGCTGGATGCGATCCAGAAAGTAAACCGCAGATGGATGAACGGAACAACGGGCTAAATATCCAACTCTTGCCACTTTGGCCTGACTATAATCATTCATCTGCTCGACAACGCTGAACAGATTAAACATCAGCACTATTATCGGTGTCTTTACAGGACACTGTCCTATAGTCGTACATGCAAAATGACTAGGCCTCTTCAGTAATTATTTCTGTAGATGATGCTTGGGCGAACAAGAGCAGGAACGTATTACTCACCTTCTCTGCCCTTGTCCAGCTTTCTCAGACAAGAGAAAACTATTTTTTTTATAATCTAGTTGAACTGGCTAATATTAATATCAGCGACCTCCTACGTTATACAGTCAGATCTGAATGGTTCAATTAGGCGAACGAATATTGGGAATTTGACAGATCCACGTGGTACAACAACGGACCTTTATGGTCTAAGTGTGCAAGTGCATCGAGTACAGCCACTACAACCTAAGCCAACCTATCTGCTATAAAAAAATGGTTGCATTCACTGGCCACCTAGATTTCCTTATTTATCCGCACCAGACATATTTTTTGTGCGGTTATTTGAAAAGCAAGCTCAAGGCAAAAATTCGTGTCGAAATCATCACTTTATCACCTGAAATGCTCGAAAATAATGGAAAAAGCTCCAAAAATATTACACTCTGCTTTCACCAAAAGAGGCGGCAACTTAAATGATGTTGTATTCAAAAACTAATTTAATTATATGGTAAATATACAAATTAAATAAAATTAACTCCCTTAGAAATATTTGCCGTTTAATAACAAAGCAGTTCAATATTCACATTCCGATATAAAAGATAACCCACCCCATACAATACCATTTAATGTTATCAATTGCGGATAAGATATAGACCATTCGAATTCCCGGCACTTCCTAAAAAGCATAATTTCTGCGTTTATCTTTTAGTGGTCAAATCCCGAATTACACAGACCAACTACTAGTCACGTTTCAATTATGTGGGATGGTCATGATCCTTTTTACCCATATGAAGACCAAACTGATAGAAACTAAAACGGCAAGTGTTTAATTTTAATCTCAAAAGATATGCATTTAATATGAGGTCAAAACCTCTCAATTTGATTATATCCTTAATTTCCGGCAGATGTGTGCAATTACCGCCTACATGATTAAGTACTTAATGCCTTGGAAAGTAACGTTACACATATGCGTTATGTAACAAACAACCGCCCAGAAGAACCACTGATATGTCCGTCTTGTGACAGCTTGTACAACTTAAGACAACATCGAAGCTTAGGCAGAAGATACCTACTAAACTTTTCCTGTCATAACATTATATCCTTATCAAATATTTAAATTATGTCCCACAAAAGGATGAAGGAAACCCATACTCGTATGACATCTAACATAAAACCATTGTTGCCCGAAGCTATAAAATTTTGTTTACATTGTCCTCTGTTTCTCTCAACCAACACCATAAAGGCTCCGGAAATAATTGTTGTGTATGTAAATGGTTATTTTTTATTATCCTACCACCATCCATTCGGGGTGTTGAACTTTCTGCATGTAAACATGTAGCTATTTCAATTATTAATGACACTATAAGGTTACTCTACTTCCGGCAAGCACCATCCCATACGTAGTATCCTTCTGCTTGTAAGACAATAAGTTTCGATCCCTTTAGAGTGGCACTTAAATTTAATGCTCTTCAGTGAAAGAGTGTTCTCGAAAAACAAACGAACGAATTTCCCTTTGCACCACAAGGACGATCATAGTCGATTAATTTTTTCCTCTCTGTCTCTGTGTTGAATCTATAATGCCAATATCTCTGGAGATACAAATGTATACTATCCTTACCAATTAAAAAAAGAAAAAAAGACAAAAAATCCTCGGACTCTTCATTAGTGTTCCCATTTCCAAATGTGCCCTTCACCAAAAAAACAGGAAACGTTTAAATTACCAAGCTAACCCAGATGAGAATAATTAAAAACCGTCCAAATCAGGATAAACAGAAACGCCGAGATACATCTTGTACCATAGTCCACATTTAACTTCTCATTTTTTTCCCGAAATTCCTCGCCTCCGAGGTGCTGAAAATAGATCCGCACTCAAATTACCAAGAACAACGAACGATTATTATTATTATCTTCCCCCTAGCCAAGTCTCGATCTCTTAACTCAGACGGGATTTAATGACCGATGTTCGTCTGTCAGATGAATGCCACATCACATTTGTATCACTTTTTAAGTGTCGTGCATTTCGTGTGATCGACTCTTGGAGGAGCGCCAGTTGCTGCGTAGAGATGCCGACGCGTCTCATTCTCAGTCATGTGCGTGTAATGATGAGCGTGATGAATCGGGACATAGCTTAGGTGACTTGAGGCGATTATTTCACAAACGAGGTCCGTCTATACACAAGCCGCCGCCTCAACAGTCCCCCTGTCTGTTGGAACATCTGTGTGACTACACTGCGCCGTGACTTGCAACGAACAAAGTGACACGCGCGATTAAAATGCACGGGATAGTAATAATAAGTTGGGAGAACTCATTTAGCTCTCCCTCAGCCGGGTCTTTTGATGCGAAACTTCGCCAAAAGAGGCGGTCTGTATACGGGGCCGTTTCATGCAACCCTCTTAATTAGCACGTATTTTGTGTAAAAAAAAAACATAAAAATACTTGTGCCAGACAAAACAGACCAAGTGGTAGAAAAAATTAACTTTGGAAAAAAGTTGACTCTTGCAACCTCATGAGGGGTACGTACTTTAATATGTTTTGCATGACATTAATTAACTCGGCTTTTAGCAAAAAGTTAGCAAAGTAGCACATTTACATTTTTGTCTAAATTAATTTTTGTTGGCTTGAGTACTTTTTTTGATATACCCGACAAGTTTTTTTTTAATGTTAGGTGGAAATGCTCACTTTTTATGTTCCTAATAGGTGTATGGTAAACATTTCGACTACGTTCCTTGGATGTATTGAATTTTTTTGTCTGGTGGTGTTTTTTTTTGTTCTACGAAAAATTATTCTTTTTCCTCAATGTATTTAGGTAGTAAGTTTGTTTGAAACATGTTCCATTAAAACAGATTTAAAGAACATACAGATACAAGGTTCATAGACAAATGAAAAGTTTATTATGTATGAACTATTTTTGCTTGACGAGAGTGATTAGTTAAACAATCAATTTAAAAATTTAAATAATGAAAGTCATAGAACTATTTGATATTACAAGGAATTTTTTTTTCGTGGGCTGGTGGTTAAGTGTGAGATTTTTACCCACTAAAACCAAAACCCTTTTTGTTTTTCTATTGAAATTATGTATGCGACTTATCTAGCAATTTTTTTTCATCACGAATAAAGGATGTTTGACAGATAACCTTTGAGAGTTCCTGCTTTTTCGGGAAAAATCCAAGGGCTGTCAATGATGGCTTCGATTATGTGTGCATATTTTTGTTGCAATTCAAAAGTGATAATGAAATGTTAAGAAAACTTAGGGATCGTTGTAAGTGTATTCGCAAGGAGCCCGTTTATGAGATAACAATTAGCAGGACTAAGAGCTCGGTGGAGCGAGGGTTAGTGCGATGAACTGCCGAACTGCATGAACTGCACTGTAACCCCTGATTTGATCAACATGCGTGATAAAAAAAAAAAATGAAGCTGACGTATTTATAATATCCATCTCCTTGCAACTGGCCAATACAAGGGTAGCACAGATTCCGGGCAGCACTTTACTAGCGGCGGCAATTTGAGCTGTTTTTCAATAAGAGCGCTACAAAAGTTTTTTTTAAATAGAACAAAAAAGGTTTTGGATATCAATAAAATTATTTATTCCTGTGAAAGTACGTTCGATGCCGCTATGTATGGAACTCGATTTCATTGTCATGGCCACCACGGGCACGCTTGCAGAAGTCCAGACGCTGAACCCAATTTTCGACGGTTTTCAAGCATAAATCGGCCGATACTGCTGCAATTTCACGTTCGATATTCGTGCGAAGTTCATCAATCATCTCTGGCTTGTTGGCATAGACCATAGACTTGACGTAGCCCCACAAGAAATAGTCTAACGACATCAAATCGTACGACCGAGGCGGATAAGCGACTGGACCATTTCGTGAGATAACACGTACTCCAAACAAGGTTTCCAAAAAATTGATTGTGACATTTGCTGTGTGGCTTGTGGCGCCGTCCTTTTGGAACCACATGTCCTGCAAGTCCATATCACCCAATTGGGGCCAAAAATATTCGGTTATCATTGAACGTTAGCGATTCCCATTCACAGTAAAGTGTCGGTCTTGATTATCACGGAAGAAGTATGGCCACCGCCGGCCCATAAACCACACCAAACCGTAGTTTTTTGGGATGCAATGTTGAATCGTGGAGTACGTGTGGATTGCTGCCTGACCAATACCGCATATTTTGTTTATTGACGAAGCCATTCAGCCAGAAATGAGCCTTATCGCTGATGATGATTTTGCGATGAAAATCCAAATCATTTTCAAGTTGTTGCTCAGCCCAATTCACGAACATACGACGCTTCTGGTGGTCAAGCGGCTTCAGTTCTTGCGTCAATTTAATCTTGTAAGGATGTAGGCCAAGATCTTTTCGCAAAATTCGCCACAACGACGTCACAGAGATGCCCAATGCTTGAGAACGACGTGTGAGTGACACATTTGAGCTTTCTTCAGCTGAAGCCTTATCAAAATTTTTCAAAATTCGTTAAATAGTCAAAGTCAATTCTTGTAGTTAGTCAACCGATCACAAGAATTAAAGGGTTTCATTATACAAGGTGGTGCAGAAGTCTCTTCCCTATGTAAAATCATTTATTTTAGATATTTAAAAATTATTCTTTTATTCAGACATAGGGCTTGGGAGATTTAGGAAGCTCTACAAAATCGCACAGCGAACAGGCATCGTTTTTGACGACCGATCGAAAACATCCAGTTCGTTAAGGAAAGTGTTGCAACCGATCTTGAAACATCTGCACGACGACGTTCAACATCGTAAGGTATACCTACCTTGTAGCACGATTCATGGGATTTTGAGAAACGATCTGACCTAGAATAAAGTCTAGAGTATTGGAGGACTGTCTAAATATATAAATATTGCAGAAATGTCGAAGAAATTTTTTAAAATTTTATTATGGCCGATGAGATATTTTCTCATCTGAACGAGTTTGTGAACAAGCAAAATTTGCAGATTTCGGGGTACACAGAATCAAAACAAAAAAGATTCCATTAACGTCTCTTACACTTACTTCGTGTTACCGCGTAACCTCGATAAGATTTATGGGTCATATTTCATTGAAAATGATGTGAGTGTCAGCATTACAGTGAATGGATGCCACTACAAAACAATGTGTTAGTCCCAGACTTTCTGCCGAATTTTTGGTGGTAGAACCGAAATGTTAGTGCTAGTTTCGATGAGCAACTTCATTCTGGTTAATGGGTCTGTGATGAAAAGGCGGCACGTATGTAGGCCGCTGTCACTTGCCGTTGCGAGAGTCAGGCCATTTAGTTTTCCAAATTTGTGGATTTCTTACTGAAAGCCCACGGTGAACGACAAGTCCTAGCGTTATGCCCGTACACGTTGTGAAACCAACAATAGTCTTCGCGGCGCGATTGCGATCTGCTCTGTGACATGTTTTGTCGTCTGGATTTTGACCTCGAATGCCTACTAGTGCCTTGAGATTTGCCAATTGCTGACACACAACATTTCAATTCTTCAATCTGCCGTGTGAGTTGAACGATTCGAATTTCAATGTCTGATACTGGTGTGAGTGAGACGGCTGCTGTTATTTTCTGTTATCTCTGCAACTTAATCTGCCAAAAACGCTAGGCGGGGTAATTCTTCGTTGCTGATACTGATTGTGCCAGGCATATCTTTCGATTAACTCTGTAGCCACCGGGATTTTAGAAGGTTAGTGTTCACAGTTTTTACCGCCAACTCCTTCAATTCTCAGGATTATAATTCGATAGCGTAGACCGGTCAGCATGAGTCATCGCGATGAACTGGCTAGAATTCACGTCGATGCCTGTTATTCTTACAAGATGTGGATCGTGTGTATGGATTGTATATATCGTTGAGTGGGTGTTTGGTTTCAGCAAGACGGAGCTACCGCTCATACCGCTCCGAACTATTCCCAGATCGCACTATATCAAAAAACGATGAATTTGAATGGCCGCTGCTTAAGGAAAGGGTTTACCTAAAGGAAAAGGTTTACATTAACAAACCACAGAACATTCGAGCTGAAACTCAACATTCGCACAGAAATCGCTCAAATTACATCGGCAAAACTTCAAAAAGTCATGGAAAGTGCCATAAAAAGAACGCATGAGTTCATTCATTCTCATTGTGACCACTTAATCGATAAGATTTTGCATACATAATGTAAAATTGTATCCTTTCGTTCAAGTGTTATTCCAGATATACGAAGGAATACTAATCTTGGGCCACCATATAATAATATAAAAATCTTTTTTTTTTAGACAAGGCACTCCTCTAAAGACTAAGGAAATCCATAATTACGGTTAACGAGCTTTTACACTTCAATACCATTCCATAAAGGCCAACATCCCACAACTGCAAATAAATGCCATTTGTGTCATAAAAGACTGCCTCTAATTTTGCGAAAAATATTTCTCATTAACGTCAATTCACCGCTCCCAACTGACTTGAACTCGATCCCCAAAGAGCCCCGCAGTTGAAAGTGATAAATCAAATTTCCATCAAGACTTTTCCTACTCGCGGATGTTTAGGCAGTTAATCCATTGCGAGTGTTTGTCCCTGAGCGATAGACGTGCCCCCATTCATTCACCTTCCCCCCTGTATATCTTTATTTAATTCAGACACAATCCTGATTTTAAATAATTCAGCCCACTATCGCGACCACTCCCAGGACGAAGAAAACACAACAACTGGCAGTGGTGTTAATTTTGCGAAAATAATAAATTTCCCTTTCAATTTTACAGTGCACATTTGAGAGTACAAAATTACACAACACCGTATACCACTTTATGTACAAATACAAGCAGCCAGCAATAAAGTGTATTAGCAACAGTGCCTTCAGCCGTAGCAGGCAGCAGCCCACCCCCGCCGATGAACGCACTAGAACCCCTTTTTCATGGTTTGGTTCGGCAGTAAACCGGCGCCCAGTTCCATTTAATTAAGAAAATATCCCCCCACAGCCGGAGGATGTTTTTTTCCCTTTTTTATTCCTTGTTGTCTTTGCAGCAGTTGAAATGAACATTAAAAGGACTTTAAGACGCTCTTGGGGCACATTTCAAATGAAAGTTGAAGTCGCCTCCATTAGTGATGATGATGGTGGTAGCGGTAGTTGCGGTGGTGGTGGCTGTAAAAGAAGGAGTGGTTGCTTGTTATTATTATCCTTTCTGTTATTTCAAATGCGTGATTTCACAGAACATTAGGAAGCAATAGAGATCAACGGCTTTGGGGAAAGTGCCAAGGAAATTTGCTCAATCGAAGGCAATGCTCTTGACGTATATTTATGTAATGGCAGACGTCTACTGGGGCAATTTGATAGTGGGTATGTGGTATTGAAAATGCAAAGGTTTATGGTGTTGAGGTCAAGCGTGGTAAAAAAGAAAAAAGAGGTATTTAGCGAACCTTAGCACAAAATGATTTCACATACATTTGAGCCTAGGAACGCATTGGACATCTTCAGACTGTATCGCAGGTGGGAATATTAGGCATTGATATGATAAGACTAAGTTTTATATGGAAGGGTTGAACACAACATAAATGAGAATCTATTTCCTACAACATTTATTGCAAACAACATCTTTACTTCGCTTAGAAAATGTTCTTAACCGAACATCATTTTTGATGATGGGATGGATTTTGGGTTGGAGTTTTGCACAATCATCTCAAGAATCAAATTGAAGAAGTCACATGACGGCGCATCGCATTGTCTAAATCCTTTTTTGTTATCCAATGTGTCGGCGAGCAGCAAGAATTCTCCACCGTCATCCTACACAAACGGACGAGTTTTGGCGGTATACGAAAGCCAGACATGGCTTTGCATAGTTTGTATCTATAAATGCTGTCGTATGCGGCTTTGAAATCGATAAATAGGTGTTGAAACTTTTCGGTTTTTTTTCCAGGATTGTACAGTATCTACCTTATCTTATCTACCTCTTTAGGCTTTGTTGAGGAGATTATTTTTGGCGCAATTCAAATGCAGGCCAATGCGAATAAATTTTTCCCGGAAACTTTACCCGTTTAGCAATCTTATTTACATTGCTGACAAGGAATAAATTCGCGGGGAAATTTATTCGCGATAGGTCTGAGGGTCTACCTTTTTGTGGATCAAGCAAATGATGCTGAGATTCCATTCTTCAGGCATACTCTCATTGAACCATATTTGGCTTATGAGTTGGTGGATATTACTTACCAAGTCATCTCCTCCGGCATATAAAGCTCAGCAAGAAAGCCGTCATTTCCGGAAACCTATTATGATTGAGTTTAGATATTGCTTTGCTCACTTCACTCAGGTCGGGTGTTTGGAAGTTTTCGCTATCGTTGCCATTCAATATTGAATGGTCGGTTGATTCGCCAACAAGTATACACCATTTTGAAAGCTAGAGAATTTAACGAACACGAGAAACAGTGACTCCCCGAAGTTAGTTTGGACACCACCCATGGAGTAAGTCTCCACTACATCCAAAATCTTTCCTATCACTATCTCTCTTCCCTTTCTTTAAGGCTGGTACTGTGGTAAAACATTTAAAAGGGTATTCATAACCCCTTGGGTGCGCCTAAATTATAAAAAAATGATCAGTCCTTTCGGAGGCTATTGGTTGTATCGTAACAATGGTTTTTTTCCATGAGTGGGTAGTTACAAAAAACCTGGAGAGCCACAGCTTCAATTTATTAGGTACCCCTAAGAAACGGGGCCAACAGTATCCACTACGATATTGAGTGCTGCCGTTGGCCTTCCGGTTTATCCGCCACAATCTCCGCTCAAGGTGCCTACTAATGCAGATATGCTCACACTAATGCAGATATGCCATTAAAAAAGCGCAACGTTTGATTTCCCCTAAGATGGAGAGAACCGTTGAGCCTACTATCCCAGTTAGGATGGACAAAGTGAACAACCAATTTGAGCTGCTTCGAAATCAGACAACAGGTCATCTAGGTCAAGGCTTAGTCAGGTCCCTTATATAGAGTTGGTTGCGGATGAGCCGAAGGTCCAAAGGCAGCGCTCAATCCGGTAGTAGATTTTAATTTTCTCTTGTCTTACGGGTAATAAATTGGACTAGCTGTAAAATGTGTTAACCGTATTTCAGTTATGTCGTCTTGTTGTTCGATTTTCAAAAAGTTTATAACCTCACTTTTCCCTTAATTCCTACGAACTTTTAATGCAGGTCATCCACACGTACATAATTCCTCTTTCAAATCCTATCTTTCGGCTTCGTAAAATCAAAATTAATTCAAAAGCTGAAATATATTCCATTAAACCAATTTTCTCGACAATAAACAACAACAAACATTCGACACTTTACCATTTGTATCTGATTTTTATTTATCGGGAGTAAAATTTCGACAAAATTCTGTTTGGTAATAATAAACAACGATTGCCTGTTTACCAGTTGTCCGAAAACCACAAAACATAGGCGTGAAATATTCCGACCCAGAAATACCGTCGAAAATTCCATGTCACACACACCCGCACCACCACCCCGCCATCATCATCATCAGCGAATAAATAGTTGTTTTAATTATCCTAGTGAGAATTTTGTAAACAACTGTAAATTTAACCATAACACAAAATACCAAAAAAACATTTTTTTTCTAAAATAACATTTTAGAGCTAAATGTGTGGATCATACCGCATCACAACTCTGCGGAGCCAACAAAAGAATGCGAGGCTTATGGATGCATCAACGGATCCGGTGGTTTCTGCGGCGACTCTAATTATCAACAGAATTTCATGTAACAACCAGCTTTTGTGAATTGTTATCCTAATGCTCACCCCATATTTGTATGTGTGGGTGAATTCATTATGGATAGCGGAGGGAATTATAGGAGGGAACTGCTCGGCGGATATGTCCGACCTCCGAGAAACCAATTTTGTGATGTGAATCTATTCATCGCAACGGAAGTGGAAATTTCAAAACTGTTAACGCGAATAATTAATGCATTACAGGATAGAACGGCACGGAAGCACTTATCGCCGCATTTCTAGGTGTAAGCAGATAATTGGTTTGGTGTTGATTGCTCCTGTGGGGGGGGGGGGGGGGGGGGGTGCCCACAATTATAAAACTATAACTGTTTAGGACTTTGGTTGTGTATGTGTTCACGTCTGCGGGTCGGTGTAGTATGCCGACACCTGTCAGTTTTCCACATTTTAACAACATGCATCCTGTGAGGATAAAGTCACGCAAAAGGTCACAGTACAGATACGGATCAGAATGTATTAATACGAGGAACGATGTAGCTAAATATGGATCTTAACTGTTTTAACACGCATCGCTTAAGGGTTAACTTTGTGTGTGAGCGCTGTGAACTTAACGTGCAGCTGCTACTCTTCGTAGCTCTCTTTGGAATATTATATAGAGTTAGTAAAAGTTGCTTAATAGTGTGGGACAAAGTGGCTTCCTGGCTGGAGAAGGAAGGAAATTATCTGGTGAACTTTCTGCTAAAAGGTTTGCTGGAGCGCGGCATGTACAGAAGAAAAACTTGTGCACGTTTATAGGAAGTGCGCTTTTTAAACTCGCAAAATGTTATTTCAGGAACGAGTGGGAGTCGGGCGGTCTGTTGCATGTGCATGCAAACATAGAAGGTTATGTCGCATGCAGTGGTATTTTAATTACGGTGTTGGTATATATTTTTTTTATGTTTTTTTGTCTTGTATCTACATTTTGTTGAATTATTCTTCTTTGCGAATATAATTACTGGGGATATTTTAATTAGAAATTCCAAAGGTGAAACCAAGTTGCCACGAAACATATTTGTTTTTAACATTTTCTTTACTTTTATTAATTCGCATGTGAACTAAGAGTTTAGGCACGTTATGGACATTACTGACTAAGAGGTTTTTGGTAACTTTATTCCATAGCTACGGGTCTGAAGGCTCGTCCAATAGTTGGCAATGTAGTTATATGAAATTTTGAGTTTTTACCTAGCTGATGCCTCTTAGATCCAACACTTAGCCTTCACTTGGGGACGCTAAAAACCTTTGACCTTGACCATAGATTGGGTGTCAATCCCAGTATAAAGTATTGGCAAAATATATTCTATTTCGAAAAATACCGCCAACGCATTTGTAGAACAGGTATCCCTTAGCTTCTCCATTAACACCATACCATAAGCATCTAATGTCGGAGAACAATGGAATCGATGTAAACAAGCCCGTAACAACAGCCCCACCAGCACCAAAAACCCTAGGTTTGATCAAGAACGCCGACAGATACTCGCAGCCAAGAACTAGTCCTACAAGGCTAAGCTGAAGGTGAAGACGAGAGCTGCGATTGAGCAAAATATGCAAAGAAGGAGGGAAGAAGACCGGATTTTCAGAATAAGAAAAAAATGGCCCGAAAAGCACGCGATCTCGGATAAAGAGAGGCACGACTCCAGTAATGTTGCTCGAGAGCTGAGGATATGAAAGAACTACTTCTGCAGACTCTTAATCGGCAATCGGCAATCCCGTTGTCAGGCGAAACGAACCATTAAATATTAGATACAGAGGCGTAAAATACCAACCAGCCGACCTAATTGAAGTGAGGATAGCAATATCTTAACTTATGCTTAAAAAGAACTGCCGGAACTGACAACCAACTACAGAGGTATTAGTTTCCTCAATAACACCTACAAGATCCTGTTTGCTTAAAATGTCGATGCCTCAATCCGTTTACCAAAAATCACTTACCAGTGTGGTTTTAGGCCAGGAAATTCCACAACTGATTAAATCTACACACTTCAGCAAACTCAAGAGTTCAAAGTCAATAACCAACACCAAGAAACGAACTATACAAAGCCATGACTAGTTTTGGTATACCTTCCAGGTTTGTGCAGGATGACAGTGGAGAATTCTAGGTTGTACATCAGGGTAGGAGACGACCTCAACGAATTATTTGACACCAACAAAGAATTTACGTAAGGTGTGATAATTCACTGTAAAACGGATTCTTGAGAGGATTGAGCATGGTACGCAAACTACCACCAGAGGCACAATCCTCCGTCAATTGGTGGAACTACTAAGATACACCTGCGGTTTTACGGTTTTGAAATCATTGGTCGGATCGTGATGTCATATCGACGTTATCTAAGGACTGGGCGAGTTGGAGAGCCATGTTGGTTGAGACCCAGTTTCACTTAGCACACGTCTGAAGAGTACATTAAGACGCATAAGGACCAGCAGATTAAGGCCAAGTTCGGTTCTGGCCTTAATCTCGACTACTAACTTACTAAAGTGGAGCTACAGTCCATAATAAACCTGAGCCTCAACCAACATGCCTCTCCGGTGAGCCCAGTTTTTATATAACATCCTCCAGCTACAAGTTGTTTGAGATCGGTTTTTACGTCTGCGCGGTTCTTCTACTGCATCGCTAGGAATCGAAGACTCTGCGAGCCGGAGTACTGGTGTCCATTCGCTGTACATGTCTTAGTCAGCTGAAGCCCAAAATAAGAAGTTTTCTTTTTGACTAGGGGTATGTCGCTGTACAGCTCGTATAGTTCTTGGTTGAATCTTCGTCTCCACAGCCGTCAACGGAATCGCGACCGAAGTTTTTTTTTGAAAAGATTTCCTCTCAATCCGAACAAGGATATCTTTATCCATGGTTCAACGCCGTAAAGCATGACTCTGATGATCAGGGTCATGTATAGGATCTTCTGAGTAGTTTGAGTGACTGCCTTATCATTAAACTGCCTTCTCAGCCCGAAGAATCAGCAGCTGCCAACAGTAATTCTTCATTTAATTTCTTGCGAGATTTTGTTGGCACAGTTAACAGCAGAGCCGAGGAAGACAAGGCACCGTGCTTCCTCAAAGTTTTATCTGTCAATGATGACGTTCTGAAAAATTCTTCGGTATTGTATGTCCTCTCGCGTTGACAGCATATAAATATTTGGGCTAACCCTCACTTACAGCTAAACCCATTTTGCAGCTTCCTTCCCTATACCAGCAACCGCCGTCACGACATCACATTGAGTCCGATTAATGACGCCAATATCGTCGGCGCATGGGAAGATTGTGTCCCTAGTGTTGGCTTGGGAATTTTGCACAATCCTCTAAGGAATGAGATTAAAGAAATCGCAATTGGTTTCGAATTAATCAGTGAGATTGTTTCTGACTCTAATGGAGCAGAGGGAATTCTCCATCGCCATCCTGCACAAATGCACAATTTTGGGCTGTATACCAAAACTAGACTTGGCCCTGTATAGTTAGTCTCTATAAATGCTGTAGTACGATGCTTTGAAATCAATGAATAAGTGGATTAAATCTGTTTGGACCTCTTAGATATTTTCCAGGATCTACCGAAGTGGGACCTGTAGGCTTTCTATATTGTAATACCTTTGACACAATGGAATTCATTATATAAAAACTCTTATCTTACTGGGATTGCATCTCGGGTTCTCTCGCACGGTAGTCTAACACGCCATCTAACGGGTGATCCAAGTAGAGACACTTTTTTCAATAGCCTTTTTTTGACAGATCACGTGTGAGTCGTGTCATGCTGTCATGTTATTTTTGTATAGTATTGTTTGGCATTTCATAATGGAAAGACTTACGCGTGAACACCGTTTACAAATTGTTCAACTTTATTATGAAAATTCACGTTCTGTGAGAAATGTGTTTCGTGTACTTCGCTCAACTTATGGTCAATATAATCGGCCTACTGAGCGTACTATTCGCAACACCATCACCAATTTTGAGACCCAGCATTGGTTATTGGATAATATTCGACCGAATAGACCACGTCCAGCACGCTGTGAAGAAAATATAGCGGCCGTAGCTGAGAGTGAACACGAAGACCGTAGAGAGTCGATTCGGGGCCGTTCGCAGCAACTCGGACTGACGTATGGGACGACTTGGCGCATTTTGCGTCAAGATCTTAAATGGAAAGCGTACAAAATACAGCTTGTAAAACAACTGAAGCCGGTCGACCTTCCCAAGCGACATCGCTTCGCCCTATGGGCTCTTGAAAAGTTCCAAGAAGATCCGACGTCTTCGAGCCAAATTTTATTTAGCGATGAGGCCCATTTCTGGCTCAATGGATATGTAAACAAACAAAATTGCCGCATTTGGGACGAAGAGCAACCTAAAGAGATTGAAGAACTGCCACTTCATCCAGAAAAAACAACGGTTTGATGTGGTTTGTGGGCCGGTGGAATCATCGGTCCATATTTCTTTAAAAATTATGCCGGTGCGAACGTAACCGTCAATGGCGACCGTTATCGTGCCATGATAACCGACTATTTGATGCCTGAAATTGAAGCTCGTGATCTCGGCGACATTGGTTTCAGCAGGACGGCGCCACTTCCCACACATCGCATCAATCAATGGACTTATTGAGAGAACATTTCGGTGAGCACATAATTTCACGTTTTGGGCCGGTCCATTGGCTACCAAGATCGTGTGATATCACACCGTTAGACTTTTTCCTGTGGGGATATGTAAACTCAAAAGCTTATGCCGACAAACCCGCTTCGATTCAGGCCTTGGAGGAAAACATCACGCGTGCAATTCGCCAGTTAAAAGTCGAAATGCTCGAACGAGTGATCGAAAATTGGACTCAACGGATGGACCATCTGCGACGTAGCAATGGCCAACATTTGATAGACATAATCTTCAAAAAATAAATGCCAATGAATGTTCTTTCAAATGATAATAAACATTCTCCATTATATTTGAATTTTCTGTGTTTTTTTCTTTAAAAAACGTAGGGAACCTCGAAATGGATTACTATGCTGTACTCTGGAGCATGAACGACCATACACGCAACCAAGGGGTTACGAGCATTAGAAAAGGGGAAGAAGGAGAGTGATAGGAACGATTTTGGATGAAGTGTAGACTTACTCCACTGATGGTTTCCTAACTAGCTTTGTCACTGTGTCTTGTGTTGTGAATAGATAGGTACATGGATTTTGGCTAGGACTGAACGCGTAACCTTTCAACCGCGTCACCCCACGGTTTGTACTTAAATCGTGTTGAGTCATTCCCCTTCTGAACTATTTTCAGGTTGACCATCTTTTCACCTTTTTCCCGATCTTTTCACTATTATTCATGACTTAATCTTAATTTCAAGACAACATTTTTCTGTGTAGTGTCTATTTGACGTTGGATTAAATACATGTCGCATTATATTTGCATGAAATCGAATCATTTAACATTTTTCGAATTCAGAAAATCATAAAAATATATGCATGTAATGCTTCGACTTTGAATCGAACCTAGAGGATCAAGGTACTTCATCGCCCAAAATACACAGAAGTCATAGCTTTCTTAAGCCTTCATTTGTAAGCTATATAAAACATCTCAACTTATCTTAACATCTTAACGTATGGTACATGCACATGTACACAAATATATATATACATGTCATGCTTCAGATTAAGTTCGTTCGAAATTCTACAGAAACATCTTAACGTATGGTACATGTACACAAATCTCCGGAAGCGTTAAAGCAATCTTACAGAAGTTATTTCACCATAACTTGTGACTTTTCCTTGATAATGCCTTAAACAGGCTTCCACCCAAACAATCGACCGCAAAAAAAAACCAATCTCCGCGCACAAATACTATATAAGTCCCACAGAAATAATTTCTTGTGGGAGTTAATTATTATTACCTATAGAGGAATAATTATTAGTTAGGCGGTGTAAAGTATGTATTGAAAACTACATTAATAGTGTCATGGCTACTCTGCGTATGTGTAACATTTTTAATATTTCTAGGAATTAAGAAAAATACAGGGTAACACATATCGTATGATCCTATAATTCCTAGCGGTAATGAATGGCTTCGATTGTCCGATTCATTTTTTTCAAGCAACAAAAATTTCAAGGCATAATGTAAAAGAAGGCAATTAGGCTCATACATTTTGGCGTTCACTGTATATTAATATTTAAAGCATAGAAAACTTCCTTTAACCTTCATTAACCCAACTAAAGAAATTATGTTAAGTGCCCACCCTGTTTTTGTGTCCAATTAAAAGTTTCACGAAAACCACCCCTACCCATCTTGTACCCTTTAATGATCTAATGACCTGACAAACAGAGCAAACAAGAAACATTGTTGCAAGATGATGCGGTTGTCTAACCCTCATTTATGCAAGGGAACTTACAGTGGAGAATCTCCGCTAGGGTACAACAACACCCTCAAATGAAATTAATGCACTTAATTAGCGGACGGAAAAAGCACTCCCTTTAGACCACTACACACACACACACAAAATTATTTCGTTTAAAAAAAAAATGAGAGCGGCTTGCACCACACAAGTTTCCATCCTAATGACCTGCTACTGCAAAAATACACCCGTTGGCATTTTTTTTTTGTCAAGGACATTTAAGTTGTTATTCCGTTTAATTTACTTCATTTTTTGTCCTTTCTTTACTTAAACAGAGAGAAAATGCGCAGTGGACAAAAAAAAAAACACTAACATTGTCAGTGTGGATTACTTAACCAACATTACCACGTCGGACTGGGTCACAAACACTTGCATTCATTCGGTTTTTCTTGGTTGTTGTTATTAAGAAAACAACAAAATCGCATTTCCTCTGAGTTAATTTTGTGCTTTATCCTTGGTATTGTGTGCTGTTATGTAGGGGAAATTGTGCCAAGTTCCCTGGCTACAGAGAGATGGTTTCCAAGCGTTTGACCGTGCCCTCATTGGTGGATGGGAATAAGGATAAGGAAATATTCGTTCTACATTCCACAGAGAGGCTTGACTTCTTATATTTCCAATTTTATATTTATTTTTAGTTTGTATTATCCTTGCGGACAACTGGCATAATTCGAAAGGAAAGCAAAATATATGCCTATGTTTTTTTTTTATTAAAAATTTGATTTTAAGAAAAAAAAAAAAGATTGCATGGAACCCAAAGGCGAGAGGGACGCAATAACGGATTCAATTACCCTTGGGGGCGGCCGGAGCAATATAAAACATGAATAGCGTGCGGGATGTGCACCACAGCAGATGATTTTTAAGTGACCAATTTCACTCCGGAATGAATGAAGTGCATTAGGATGATGAAAGAAATGAGATGAACCTCATTATTTGTGCAGAGTTATGATGGCATCACAACAGAGGGATTTATCCAATTATTGGAATTTATTCTTAGTACAAGTATATCTTGTTTTCAATTCAAAAAGCATGCTTAGGTACTTGGACGCAATCAAAATCAGTGGGAAATTGTATACCTCGGTTGGAGCATTTCTTGGAAAAGTTAATTGCAACTGCGGGAGAGTAGTAAACAAGGAGATACTGCGTTCAATTACTTTTCTAGTGAAACCGTTACGTAATCCATAGGGGAGTTAATCAGGATCGTAAATTGGGCGTACTCATTCCACGTAAGCAAAAAATCAGCGGATAATTCCATGAGTGGACATTTTTTTCTCAGTATTTG